>JASAUF010000644.1:2507500-5015000 GCA_030180095.1 Magnolia changhungtana | reverse complement strand
AGGTTTAGGTTAATGTTTAGGTTTAGGTTATAAGTTATAGCTTTAGGGAATTGAGAATAGGTTAAGGTTTAAGTTTAGGAAATCGGTTTCGGTTTAAGTTCGGGTTCGGGTTTAGGTTTGGGTTTTCAAGTTTAGGTTTGGGTTTTCAAGAGTAGGTTTGGGTTTTTCAAGTTTAGGTTTGTTTTAAGTTTAGGTTTAGGTTTAGGTTTAGGTTAGGGAGTTAAGATTAGGATTAGCTGTAGGTTTAGGTTTAGGGATTTGAGAATACATTTAGGTTTTAAGTTTAGGTTTAGATTTTAGTTTTATGTTATAAGTTATAGCTTTAGGGGATTAAGAATAAGTTAAGGTTTAGGTTTAGGGATTTGAGAATACATTTAGGTTTTAGATTTAGGTTTAGGTTATAAGTTATAGCTTTAGGAAATTGAGAATAGGTTACGGTTTAGGTTTAGGAAATCGGGTTCGGGATCGGATTTAGGTTTGGGTTTTCAAGTTTAGGTTTAGCTTTAGGCTAGGGAGTTGAGATTGGATAGGTTATAAGTTTAGGTTATAGGTTATAGGTTATAGGTTAAGGTTTAGCTCATAGGTTTTGGTTTAGGTTAAGGTTATAGGTTTAGGTTTAGGTTAAGGTTTAGGTTTAGGTTATAAGTTATAGCTTTAGGAAATTGAGAGTAGGTTAAGGTTTAAGTTTAGGAAATCGGGTTCGGGTTTAGGATCGGGATCGGATTTTAAGAGTTTGGTTTTCAAGTTTAGGTTTGGGTTTTCAAGTTTAGGTTAGTGAGTTGAGATTAGGATTAGTGTAGGTTTAGGTTTAAGGATTTGAGAATATATTTAGGTTTTAGGTTTAGGTTTAGATTTTAGTTTTATGTTATAAGTTATAGCTTTAGAGAATTGAGAATAGGTTAAGGTTTAGGTTTAGGAAATCGGGTTCGGGTTTAGGTTTGGGTTTTCAAGTTTTGGTTTAAGTTTAGGTTTAGTTAGGGAGTTGAGATTAAGATTAGGTGTAGGTTTAGGTTTAGGGATTTGAGAATACATTTAGGTTTTAGGTTTAGGTTTAGATTTTAGGTTATAGGTTAAGGTTTAGGTTTTAGGGTTAAGGTTATAGGTTATAGGTTAAGGTTTAGGTCATAGGTTTTGGTTTAGGTTAAGGTTATAGGCTTAGGTTTAGGTTAAGGTTTAAGTTATAGGTTAAGGTTTAGGTTATAAGTTATAGCTTTAGGGAATTGAGAATAGGTTAAGGTTTAGGTTTAGGAAATCGGGTTCGGGTTTGGGATGGGGTTTAGGTTTGGGTTTTCAAGTTTAGGTTTAGGTTAGGAGTTGAGATTAGGATTAGGTGTAGGTTTAGGTTTAGGGATTTGAGAATACATTTAGGTTTTAGGTTTAGGTTATAGGTTAAGGTTTAGGTTTAGGTTTAGGTTAAGGTTAAGGTTAGGTTATAAGTTATAAGTTTAGGTTGTAGGTTATAAGTCATAGGTTTTGGTTTAGGTTTAGGTTTAGGTTATAGGTTTAGGTTATAGGTTTAAGTTTAGGTTATAAGGTTATAGCTTTAGGGAATTGAGAATAGGATAAGGTTTAGGTTTAGGAAATCGGGTTCTCTGGTTGGGTTTAAGTTTGGTTTTCAAGTTTAGGTTTAGGTTTAGGTTAGGGACTTGAGATTAGGATTAGGTTTAGGATTTAGGTTTAGAATACATTTAGGTTTTAGGTTTAGGTTTAGGTTTTAGGTTATGTAGCTTTAGGGAATTGAGAATAGGTTAAGGTTTAGATTTAGGAAATCGGGTTCGAGATCGGGTTTAGGTTTGGGTTTTCAAGTTTTTGTTTAAGTTTAGGTTAGGGAGTTGATATTAGGATTAGGTGTAGGTTTACGTTTAGGGATTTGAGAATACATTCGGTTTTAGGTTTAGGTTTAGGTTTTAGGTTATAGGTTAAGGTTTAGGTTAAGGTTAAGGTTAGGTTATAGGATATAAGTTTAGGTTATAGGTTATACGTTAAGGTTTAACTCATAGGTTAAGGTTTAGCTCATAGGTTTTGGTTTAGGTTAAGGTTATAGGTTTAGGTTTAGGTTAAGGTTTAGGTTTAGGTTATAGGTTTAGGTTATAAGTTATAGCTTTAGAGAATTGAGAATAGGTTAAGGTTTAGGTTTAGGAAATCGGTTCGGGTTCGGGATTGGGATTGGGTTTAGGTTCGGGTTTTCAAGTTTAGGTTTAGGTTTATGTTATGGACTTGAGATTAGGATTAAGTGTAGGTTTAGGTTTAGGGATTTGAGAATACATTTAGCTTTTTGGTTTAGGTTTAGGTTTTAAGTTATAGCTTTAGGGAATTGAGAATAGGTTAAGGTTTAGGTTTAGGAAATTGGGTTCGGGTTCGAGTTCGGGATCGAGTTTAGGTTTAGGTTTTCAAGTTTAGGTTTAGGTTTAGGTTAGGGAGTTGAGATTAGGATTAGGTGTAGGTTTAGGTTTAGGGACTTGAGAATACATTTAGGTTTTAGGTTTAGGTTTAGGTTTAGGTTTTAGGTTATAGGTTAAGGTTTATGTTTAGGTTATAGGTTATAGGTTAAGGTTTAACTCATAGGTTTTGGTTTAGTTTAAGGTTTAGGTTTAGGTTTAGGTTCTTGGGATCGGGTTTAGGTTTGGGTTTTCAAGTTTAGGTTTAGGTTTAGGTTAGGGAGTTGAGATTAAGATTAGGTGTAGGTTTAGGTTTAAGGATTTGAGAATACATTTAGGTTTTAGGTTTAGGTTTAGGTTTAGGTTTTAGGTTTAGGCTAAGGTTATAGGTTTAGGTTATAGGTTATAGCTTTAGGGAATTGAGAATATTTTAAGGTTTAGGTTTAGGAAATTGGGTTCGGGATCGGGTTTAGATTTGGGTTTTCAAGTTTAGGTTAGGGTTTAGGTTAGGGAGTTGAGATTAGGATTGGGTGTAGGTTTAGGTTTAGGGAGTTGAGAATACATTTAGGTTTTAGGTTTAGGCTTAGTTTTAGTTTATAGGTTTAGGTTATAGGTTTAGGTTTAGGCTTTAGGTTTTAGGTTTTAGGTTTAGGTTAAGGATATAGGTTTAAGTTATAGGTTTAGGTTTAGGTTATAGGTTATAGGTTTAGGGAATTGAGAATAGGTTAAGGTTTAGGTTTAGGTTATAGGTTATAGGTTTTGGTTTAGGTTAAGGTTATAGGTTTTGGTTTAGGTTTAGGTTTAGGTTTAGGTTAGGTTATAGGTTTAAGTTATAGGTTTAGGTTAGGTTTAGGTTTAGGTTATAGGTTATAGGTTATAGGTTATAGCTTTAGGGAATGAGAATAGGTTAGGGTTTAGGTTTAGGAAATCGGGTTCGGGTTCGGTTTAGGTTTAGGTTTGGGTTTTCAAGTTTAGGTTTAGGTTTAGGTTAAGGAGTTAAAATTAGGATTAGGTGTAGGTTTAGGTTTAGGGATTTGAGAATACATTTAGGTTTTAGGTTTAGGTTTAGGTTATAGGTTTAGGTTTAAGTTTAAGTTAGGTTATAGGTTAAGGTTTAGGGAATTGAGAATAGGTTATGGTTTAGGTTTAGGAAATCGGGTTCAGGTTCGGGATTAGGTTTAGGTTTGGGTTTTCAAGTTTAGGTTTATGCTAAGGAGTTGAGATTAGGATTAGGTGTAGGTTTAGGTTTAGGGATTTGAGAATACATTTAGGTTTTAGGTTTTAGTTTATAGGTATAGGTTATAGGTTATAGGTTTAGGTTTAGGTTTAGGTTTAGGTTAAGGTTAGGTTATAGGTTATAAGTTTAGGTTATAGTTTAAGGTTTAGGTTATAGGTTTTGGTTTAGGGTTATGTTTAGGTTATAGGTTATAGGTTATTAGCTATAGCTTTAGGGAATTGAGAATAGGTTTAGGTTATAGGTTTAGGGTGTGGTTTAGGTTAAGGGTGTTTTCCCTGCAAATAAAGATATAAACACGGCCTGTCCAAATGGCCAGGCTCCTCCAATGCTATCCATAGGAAATAGACAGCTTCATCATGGTCATAACAGCGGTTCCCACCTTCCAAGGACCCCCACTCATTCGGATAGCTCCGACGCACATTCGAGTTTGCTCCATTAATTTCGAGCAAATACGTAAACATGGTCTGTCTAAATGGCTAGGCCCCTCCAATGCTGTCAATAGGAAATGGATAGCTTCATCATGGTCATAACAGTGGTTCCCACCTTCCAAGGACCCCCGCTCATCCGAATAGCTCCGATGCAAATCCGGGTCTGCTTTGATTAATTTCGAGCAAATACATAAACACGGCCTGTCCAAATAGCCAGGCCACTCCAATGTTGTCCATAGGAAATGGACAGCTTCATCATGGTCATAACAGTGGTTCTCACCTTCTACGGACCCCCGCTCTTTGAAGAACTCTTTGCTTTTATTTTTAAAAGAAGAATTATAGAAATGGTTTAGGATGTGTTTGGTTGTTCCAAACTAATGAAATATTACAGCAACTTAGACTGATAATAATGAAATTTTATGATATTTGGTGCGAACAAATGAAGTAATGCATAATTAACAATGTGCTCTATTGCAATTGAAAGCAGGTAACTAGTACAGCAGGGGGTAATGAAGTTGTCAAATTCAGTTAAAAATACAAAAAAAAAAAAAAAAATCACCAAATATAATACAAAATTAAAATTATTACTTCTAAAAAGAACCATAAAAGGGACAGTTATGATGTAACCTATTGGAAATAGTCCACACAGTTATGACTGGTTACATTTGGAGCTAATAATATTGCAGCGTGTATCATTTCTGACTATATGCATATCAACTATTTGAGGCAGATGCAAAACTTTGAATATCACGTAGGAGAATTTGTAACTCTGGGGAGTAGGGTAGTTGATACATAGGTGCATGTGGCATATTGGTAGCTTAAACTAACCAACCCTAGTCCCAATTTAGATGGCCTATAAAGCAAAGATTATATTGATAAGATTTCTTGACTACTTGCTTGGTAGACATTTAATGAAAGATCCAATTTCAACAAATAAATGGCCATTAAATAGAGTTTCAAATCTTTCAATCAATCTACATCTAGGAATATAACCTATTGGAAATAGTTCACACAGTTATAACCAGTTACATGTGTATAATTTCTGATTACATGCATATCAACTATTTGAGTGTATAAAACATAGAAACTTTAGCTTTTGAATATGGGTTTCTTCCAATGATCCAGGCCGTTTATATGATAAGAGTTTCACTTTATATATAAAGGATAGATAAGAAATAAAAGCTCTCAGTTGAATTATTTAAAACATTTAATATTTGACTTACCATAACTTTTGTATAATGAAATGGTTAAAGTATATAATATGATAGCTTTTTCCTGCATCACCCATCAAAGATGTGTCCTGTCACATAAACAAGTTGGAAATTAAATTTAAAAACAAAAACTCAAGTATAATGGCTAAGTGGTCCAATATTTAGTAAAAGGTTTGCTCAAAACATCTTAATGTATTAAAATATAACATGTTAGGACTTTATCCTTTGAACATGAGTCATATTTCAATGATCCAAGCCATTTACACCTGAATTCTTTTCAAGTCCTTCACTTTGCTTTATCCTAATTAATTAGGAGAAGGTACATGAATTCCTTTCAGGTATTTCACTTTATCTAAGGCTAGACCTTTTGATACCCAAGCATGAGCTTGAAATGTTATATTGCTCGAATACATTACGAAAACATACAATTAATGCGGAGTTGGTGGCCCACAGATATGTTTGTGACTAATCTATTCCATTCATCTGTTTTTTTAAAGGCCACAACCAATAGTCATTGAAACATCCTATTGGAAAATCAATAGTCAACACAACCAAAGCAATTTTCAGTTGAATAGAGAAGTCCTTGTGCGTTCTCTTTTCCTCTCATTTTTCATCGACTGCTTGAAATGAGTCTGGGAAAAGTACAAAAGAGCACCTTCTATTCAATACCAGCGAATTAAGAGTCCTAGCTGCCTAGGTACTCGCACGAGAAGGATTTTGAATCTTACCCTCCCCATGTGTGCAAGATCCAGGTTGTTCATTAGGTGGGCCCCACCATGTACCTGTCGTGGCCTAAAAATCAAGCTGCTCCATCATCAGGTGGCATGGGTATGTCAAACATGTACCTTTCTCCAATTTTAATCCATTCACGTGCCACTGCGAGGTGACCAAGTTGGCTGGATTTTTGGGCCATAGTACGTAAATGGTGGGTCTCAACTGACGAATGACCAGCATTACACATATACCAACTTGCATGTATAGAGTAGGATACAAAATCACTATCATAAGTAGCCATCTCAGTTCTCGGGAACTAATAGATTGAAGAGATAAATCATAAAAAGCATGCACCTTTAAACCACTTTGAAGTCTTTGAGGGATCTTGAAAAGGCCAAGCTATATATCCTAGAGGGGGGGGGGTGAATAGGACTATGCCAAATTTAAAATAAAATTAGTCTGAATAAATTAAACCAATAGCCTTACAATATGAATCAATTCACAATGCTAAACTTTAAATCACCTTGATAAATAAGTATTGAGAGATTGATACAAATTCAGTTCTAAGGACAACCTTACACCATAATAAACAAGGGCTTATAGTAGGACAACCTTATTTCTAGAACCTCTTTTGGATCAAGGACTCAATTTTAATATAAGTAAATGAAATAGCAAGGAATTGAAATTAAATGCGAGAGTATAGATCTAAATTATTACAACAATCCCCACACTTACTTGAAATGTAAATAGTTACAACATTCACATCCACTTGTACATTCCACACAATCGAATGATAAAAGATATGAAAATTAAGCAAGCATTCAATCCACAAGGCAAAGAGTTATAGTGGTTCGCTGTGTGTACACCAACTGTTTTCCAACAACCACACAAAAGTTACTCCACTCCTAATATCCTCACACAGGGATATTAGTGTTCACTATCAAATAGGTTTTCTCAGGTTCACCAAAAACCTTTACAATTGTGTCTTTTCACTTGGGCTTACACAATTCAAAACCCCTCTTTTAGTTTTGGTTTTCCTCGGACAACCAATACAATGAGATTTTTCTGGTTCAACCTCAAACAAAACCAGTACAATGAGATTTTTCTGGCTTAACCTCAAACAAAACCAAAACTAAATAAATTTTACAGAATTGTAAAATACGTGGATTTCTCCTTTTCTTAGCAGCCCGGTAGAACCAATTGGAGTAGATGATTGAATGTCAAAGTTCAATTTTCAATACTCTCATTCATAAGGTTCTAAATTCTAATAGATTTTAGATTTAACTCGTTGGGCGTAGCTATATTTGATTTTGATTCCAAGAAGAAGGAATAAGATAATTCCTCTTATCAAATAAGATTGGAATATAGAAACAAAATCAAATTAAATAAGCTAGCAAAAAGGAATATTAAATAAGCACAATGTAGCTTAAAATAAACACAGACTTATCTCAGAGTGATCACTTGAAAATTCTTGAATAGAATAGAGTTGAAGTGTGAAAACTCTGAATTTCGTGTTCAATTTATAGAAGTAAAAATCGTTCCTACGACTGGTCTTAGAAACCTTCGACTGGTCGTAGCTCTAACAGATTTTTGAAATATTGAGCGCGATCTTTGAAAGTCGTTCCACGACTGGTCGTGAGTAGCCTACGACTGGTCGTGGGTCACCTACGACTGGTCGTAGATCCTTACGACTGGTCGTAGGACCATAGATTATGTTGCTGGACTTTGAGTCGTAGCTCCACGACTGGTCGTGGACGAGTCGAAGCCACACCTACGACCGGTCGAAGGACCTCCAGGACTGGTCGTGGGCGTACCAAAAATTCTGAAAAATCTTCAACTACTTAGGACTGGTCGTGGAATTTCTTGGACTAGTCGAACCAATGCCAGGACTGGTCGAACAAGAGCTAGGACTGGTCATAGAATAGACCAAACTTATGTAAAATAAATATTTGATTTATGTATCCAAAGTGACCTACTTAAAGGGTCAACCTAAGGTCATTCAAACCTGAATCATGTCGTATGGACATTGAACTTCAACCATTCAACGAATGTAGATTGTTTGAACCATATCAGGCTTGAGATCTTGAACTTGTTGTAGCTTCAAACTTGAGATCTTCATCAGCATAATAACTACTTCATGCATTGCTTATTAGTCTTGAAGTCATGAGTTGTTTCTTAAAACTCGAACATCAACATTGTAGCTTCTTGAGACTTCAACATGTAGCTTCTTGAAATGTTCAACTTGTAGCTTCTTGAAGTGTTTATGCAGTGTCTTGAATTCATATAAATCATCATACAAGCACAGGACACAGATAGATGTTTTGACACATCAAAATTTGACAACCAAAGGAGCATGAGACCATAACACTTACAATATCCCCCTTTGTCAAATTTGTGACAAAACACCTAAGTAATAATACTTCCAATAGACATAAGAGAAGTACAAACACAACAGGTTCACAATAGAGAAGCATGCACAGTTATATAGATATGATAAGTAATAACTAGCATCATTCTCCCATAACTACCCCTGAGAAGCTTAACTCCCCCTGAGTAA
Source organism: Magnolia changhungtana (assembly GCA_030180095.1). NCBI lineage: Eukaryota > Viridiplantae > Streptophyta > Magnoliopsida > Magnoliales > Magnoliaceae > Magnolia > Magnolia changhungtana. The sequence continues at coordinate 5,006,475 of JASAUF010000644.1, read as the reverse complement.
TAGCCTGAGTAATAGGAGCACATCATAAAGATTAAATTCAAATAAATCAAAAGCCTCCAAAACTTCTCCCCCTTTTTGACACAAAATGACAAAGGAAGAAGAGCATCAATAATAAAGAAAATAGGAGTTGATTCAAGAGAGCATAGTGCATAATTCAAAAAGTCAGTAAGCACGAAAAGTTCAGTAAAAAAAATATTACAGACACATCAAATATTTAGTCAGAACCAGAAGAAGGTGCAGGATTAGATGGATCAATTTTATGTAAACCTTTAGCAACCCGCCTCATATATTTGCGTAAATATGGAAATTGCGTGTCTTGGGTAACACGAATTTGAGCCACCTGCTCTTGAAGGGAATTCAATCTCTCATCAAAATCGGTGAAAATCGGGATCATCACCGAGTCCGATTCAAGTTCTTCAAATAAATTATCCATATTCACGTCTTCGGAAGATCACTAGCTTGAGCATTTCTGCTTCAAAGACCACCTGCTACTAAGATCCACTTGGCCATCACCAATTCTAAATTCATCTTGTTAAGATTGGAATTATTAAGAGGAGATGATGGATGGGTTTTTCTCTAGTAGGTATAGCTACGAGTAAATGATTTGCCAGATAGTCAATAAATAACCAAAGGGTATATCACTATGTCCAGGATGGTGACGAGACAAAATAATGGAATGACAAATTAAAGAAGGTAGACATATTTTTGCACAGAGACTACTAAATGCAAAACACGAACCATGAAAGCGATAAGTTCGGTTTTATTACCGAACGTGGATAAAGATTTGAGATGAATATCCTATGAAGTACTCGTAATGGGGTAACAAATACCTTGAGGGAAGTACATGACCTTTATGAGTCCAATGAACATCCAAATTACATAAATCTCTAGTAAGCATTTTTCGTTCGATTCTCGAGAGACTCATTCATGTAAAATATGAATTGGAATGCTCTCATCATTGATGTATTTCCATAATGTCGGCAAATCAAATGTCGATCTATTAAAAACAATCCTTCTTGAGTATCAACTTTAAAAGTTAAATCCTCAAAAGAAAAATCACAGATACATGCAAACATGGATTGGGCAATGGACTGGTATGCAGCTCCACCCCAATGTAAGATGTTATCCCATCTCACAGATTCCAACAGAGGAGGGATACCAAATGAAGCAATGTGATTAATATTAGCAGGACGCTCAATAATAACATTGCGCATACACAAATCCCGAGCATTAGAAGGATCATTTTCAGGAGAGCGAAGATGACGTTGTACAATAGAAGCTGATCTAGAAGAAGATGGACCTCGAGTAGTTTTCTTTTTACCTCTAGCATTCATTTTCACAGAAGGATTTCAAGGAAATAACAAGTTGGAAGAAATGGGGTTTAAATAAAACAGATTTTTCAAGATAAAACCCCAAACTTGCAATGAACGATCAAATAGATTCCACAAGAATGAGATTTGAAACACGAATAGCAAGAATCTACAAAAAAAAATGCAAAAGAACCACTAACCTTGAAGTGCTATGAAGGTGGGTTCGATCGGTCGTAGCTAGAACCGTTGGAGAGTAAAAAGAAATGAAGAAGAAGAGTCAAAATCTCCAAATTAAAGTGAAATCCCGAGTTTCACGACTGGTCGTGTAAGTGTTCGACCAGTCGTAGCACGACCGGTCGTGTACACTCACGACTGGGTCGATTGAAATTTAATCAAAATTTGTAAAATTTTTAAATAATTTTCAAATTCAAGCAAATAAAACATCATAGTTATGTACATTATGATACACCAAATCATGTAAATTCAATTTAAATTGCACATACCGAGATCAAATTTTAATTTATTAAACTCGCTTTTGTCGAGCGGTTTAGTGAAAATGTCCGCAAGTTGAGTCTCGGTTGGAATGTAATCCAAATATATTAATTTTTCTTCCACTAATTCACGAATGTAATGAAATCTAATGTCAATATGCTTAGTACGTGAATGCTGAACTGGATTTTTAGAGATATTTATTGCACTGGAATTATCACAAAATAAAATCATAGAATCCTGAGTGAATCCATAATCGCTTAACATTCGTTTCATCCAAATAAGTTGAGTACATGCATTTCAAAGAAGAATGTATTCACCTCCGTGTGATAGCGATATAGAACTTTGCTTCTTGCTAAACCAAGAAACAAGACAATTTCCAATGTAGAAACAACCACCACTGGTTGATTTTCTATCATCAATGTTTCCAGCCCAGTCAGCATCTGCGTACCCGACTAATTGAACATTAGTCTCATGTGGATACCAGAGACTCGGTTTAGTAGAACTTGCGACATATCGCATAATCCATTTAACAAAGGCTTAGTAAGAGATTCTTTAGGATTTGATTGATAACGAGCACAAATACCAACACTCAAAGCAATATCTGGTCTACTAGCAGTCAGATAAAGCAAACTACCAATCAAACTACGATACAATTTAGGATCCACATCATTACCTGTAGAGTCTTTTGAGAGTCTCAAAGTTGTACTCATAGGAGTATCAAAATTTTTACCTTTCTCAAATCCAAATTTCTTAATTAAACTCTGAGCATATTTGGTTTGAGAGATAAAATTTCATCAGGTTGTTGTTTTACTTGCAACCCTAGAAAATAGTTTAATTCTCCAACCATGCTCATTTCGAATTTAGACTTCATCAAATCTGCAAACTCAACAGTCATGTTAGTACAGGTTGATCCATAAATAATATCGTCAACATATATTTGAACCATTAGAATATCATCGTTATGTTTCTTAACAAAGAGCGTCTTATCAACACACCCCATCTGAAAATTATGACTCAGTAAAAACTTAGTCAGTTTTTCGTACCATGCTCTGGGAGCTTGTTTCAGACCATAGAGAGCCTTCTTAAGATGATACACATGATCAGTAAATTTAGGATCTTCAAACCCTGTAGGTTGTTCAACATATACCTCTTCATGTAAATCACCATTCAGAAAGGCACTCTTTACATCCATTTAGTAAATTTTAATCTTCCTAAAACATGCAATGGAGATAAAAAGTCTGATTGATTCAAGACGAGCTACAGGAGCAAATGTTTCATTATAGTCAATACCTTCAATTTGTGTATACCCCTGTACAACTAATCTTGCTTTATTTCGTATAATATTTCCAAGTTCATCAGATTTGTTTTTGAAAATCCATTTTGTTCCAATAATATGTTTATCTTTAGGTCTAGGAACAAGGTGCCAGACATCATTTCTGACAAACTGATTAAGTTCTTCTTGCATCGCAAGAATCCAGTTTTCATCCGAAAGTGCTTCTTTTTCGTTAACCGGTTCAATCTGGGATGTAAAGCATACGTAGTTACATATGTCCTCTAATTGTCTACGAGTACGCACACCAGTGAGAGGGTTTTCAAGTATTTGAGAAGTTGGATGATCTTTAACAGTCCTTAATTCTGGATTAGTTTCACTTGATGAAATTTCTTGTTTTTCAAGTATAAGAACTTCATCATTATCTGAACTAGGGACAGTGTATTCAAAAGATCGTCAATCACAACATTTATTGACTCTTAAATCACACTGGTCCTGTTGTTCAGAACACGATATGCACGACTTGTTTAAAGAATATCCTAAAAAGATCCCTTCATCACTTTTAGTGTCGAATTTTCTCAAATTTTCACGGTCACGCAAAATATAGCACTTGCTGCCAAAAACTCGAAAGTATTTGACAGAAGGCTTTTTCTCAAACCACATTTCATAAGCCATTTTATTATTAGATTTACAAATATAAATACGGTTAATAATGTAGCAGTTTGTATTCAACGCTTCCAAATTTCAGAGATTCCTAGGGAGCTTCATGCTATTTAACATAACATTTCCCATTTCTTGAAGCACTCTATTCTTCCTCTCGACAATTCCATTTTGTTGAGGAGTTTTAGGTGCAGAGAATTCATGCGATATTCCCTGATCGCTACAAAATTTCTCAAAACCGCTTTGTTTTCGAATCGGATCCATGATCACTACGGATCTTCTTGACTTGAGAACATTTTTCAGTTTGAATCCGTTTTATAATCTTTTCACTTCATCAAGGGTTTCTGATTTATCTCTCAAGAATGAAACCCAAGTGTATCTTGTATAATCATCTACAATAACTAAGATGTACTTTTTGCCACCTCGACTTTCCGTTCTTGTTGGTCTATAAGATCCATGTGGAGCAAGCTCGAGTGGTCTTGTGGTGATATTGGAGTTCACCTTTTTGTGAGAGCTCCTAGTTTGTTTACCATACTGGCATTCACCACAAATCTTGTCTACTTTTTGCATCTTAGGTAGACCTCTAATTAGTTCACTTTTGCTCAATCTGTATAAATTTTGGTAGTGAACATGTCCAAGGCGTTTATGCCATAATTCTGTCTCATCGGTATGGACCATGTAGCACGATTGTTTAGATGAGCAACCATTGCTTACTATATAGCAGTTTTCAGAAGTTCTGCGACCAGTTAATATTACAGAACCCTTTTCGTTTATAATTTCACAACCTTGATTAGAAAATTTAACATTATGGTTATTATCGCATATTTGAGATATGCTCAACAGGTTGTGTTTTAAACCCTCAACATATAAAACATTTTTAAATAAGGGAAGGTTATAGAGTTGGACAGTACCTTTGCCAATTATCTTGCAGTTGCTACCGTCACGAAATGTGACTGACCCATCAGTCATATCTTTAAGATCGGTGAATAGAGCTTTGTCACCTGTCATATGTCTGGAGCATCCACTGTCTAGGTACCATTTCGAATGACTTGTAGCTTTGAAAGCAGTGTGAGTAACCAAACAAGTAACCTTAGGAACCCATTTCAGTACTGTTTTGGGTTTAGGAGAATAATTGGTCTTCTTTTGTTTATAGTTGTAAGAGTGACCTACTGAGTTAGATTTTAATCGCTCCTTAAGTGAATCAACAATTTTTTCAGCTAGTGGGTTTTGAATCTGATATTTAAAATTTATATAGCTACTTTTGTGTTTTTGAAGAGTTTTTGTATTTTTAGAAAATACTTGATTGGTACCATTTCCTTTTGAGTTAGAAGTCTCTCCTTTCACAAAATTGGAACGAGTATTCTTCTGTTTAGGAGATGTGTTTTTATCATAGCCCAACCCGGATTGATCGCCACATTTTCTTGATCCGGATAATAATTTTTCTAATTTTGGATCACCTTGGGCATATCTCCATGTGTCCTTCAAACTCAGAAGAGAAGATACTTCATTTTTAAGTTTCTCATTTTCAGATTTCAAATTTTCAATTAGGGAGGTTTTAAATTCTAGATCATACTTTGATTTTTCAAAACAATCTGATATTTGAGATTTTTCTAAAACAAGGGTTTCAAAACATTCTTTAAGTTTAAAAAACTTTTCTTTTTGAAGTTTAAGTTTAACAGCAATTTTACAACTTTCCTTATATAAGGCATTGTAAGCATCTTGAAGATCTTCATCATTTTCATGATCACTATCCAAATTCTCTTCACTTGTTGAATCATCGTGATCTGAAAAAGTAAACTTGGCTAGAGTCATAAGGGCCTTAAGTTCACTGCCCGACTCGGTTTCTGAATTTTCTGATTCAGAAGAGGCTTCAATCAGACGATTCATCCCAAGTAGCCAACATACCCTTCCTTTTGGATCTGTCCTTTTTAGGACATTTGTTTGCTAAATGCCCATATTCTTGACAGTTGTAGCATTGACTATCTTTTAATGATTTCCAAGTTTTAGAGTTAGGTTTGGAACGTTTCTTTTCTTTTGCCTTTTGAAAATTGACTCTTTTCTTACTTTTGAAAATCTTATAAAACTTTTTCGCCAAAAGGGCCATATCATCTTCAGACTTTTCTGAATCTGAATTTTCTTGAGTAATACTTTTAGATGACTTCAAAGCAATAGATTTACCTTTAGGAGCTTTAAAACTTAATTCATAGGTTTGTAAAGAACCAACTAATTCTTCTACCTTCATATTATCCGTATCACGAAGTTCCTGGATTGTGGTTACCTTAGAATTGAACCGTTTAGGAAGAGAGCGTAGTATTTTTGCACATACTTTACTTTCTGGGATCTTATCGTCAAGACCTCACATTGAGTTTACAATGTCATTCAATCTAGTGTAAAAGTCCATAAACATTTCATTTTCCTCCATATGAATTTCTTCAAATTTAGTTGTGAGGAGTTGGACTTTAGATTTCTTGACAATTGATGTACCTTCGTGTGTCATTTCTAAAATATCCCAGGCTTGCTTTGCAGTATCACAGGATATGATTCTTTTGAACTCATCCGGTGATAGTGCGTAAGTGATTGCATTTAGTGCTTTAGCATTAGCACTACTCTCATTTTTCTGAAGTGTGGTCCATTGGTAATACGGAGTAATTTTCATAGAGTTTGAACCATCAACACCAGTTACTTCCATGATAGGAGGATTCCATTCAATCAACGTGGCTTGCCACACACTTTCATCCATTGATTTGAGGAAGATCCTCATTCTGGCTTTCCAATAGGCATAGTTGGAACCATCAAAGGGTGGAGGCCTAGTAACTGAAAGGCTATCAAAATTTGACATCTTTTTATATAGCTTAGATCGTTAGCTCAGGAAATAAATCCAAATAAAAAGCAACAAAAATGAGCTATTATGCTTTAATACCACTTGAAAAGGCCAAGCTATATGTCCTAGAGGGGGGGGGGGGGGGGTGAATAGGACTATGCCAAATTTAAAATAAAATTAGTGAAAATAAATTAAACCAATAGCCTTACAATATGAATCAATTCACAATGCTAAACTTTAAATCACCTTGATAAATAAGTATTGAGAGATTGATACAAATTCAGTTCTAAGGACAACCTTACACCATAATAAACAAGGGCTTATGGTAGGACAACCTTATTTCTAGAACCTCTTTTAGATCAAGGACTCAATTTTAATATAAGTAAATGAAATAGCAAGGAATTGAAATTAAATGCAGAAGTATAGATCTAAATTATTATAACAATCCCCACACTTGCTTGAAATGTAAATAGTTACAACATTCACATCCACTTGTACATTCCACACAATCGAATGATAAAAGATATGAAAATTAAGCAAGCATTCAATCCACAAGGCAAAGAGTTATAGTGGTTCGCCTGTGTGTACACCAACTGTTTTCCAATAGCCACACAAAAAGCTACTCCACTCCTAATATCCTCACACAGGGGATATTAGCGTTCACTATCAAATAGGTTTTCTCAGGTTCACCAAAAACCTTTACAATTGTGTCTTTTTCACTTGGGCTTACACAATTCAAAAACCCCTCTTTTCTGAGTTTTCTGGTTTTCCTCAGACAACCAATACAATGAAATTTTTCTGGTTCAACCTCAAACAAAACCAGTACAAAGAGATTTTTCTGGCTTAACCTCAAACAAAACCAAAACTAAATAAATTTTACAGAATTGTAAAATACGTGGATTTCTCCTTTTCTTAGCAGCCCGGTAGAACCAATTGGAGTTGATGATTGAATGTCAAAGTTCAATTTCCAATACTCTCATTCATAAGGTTCTAAATTCTAATAGATTTTAGATTTAACTCGTTGGGCGTAGCTATATTTGATTTTGATTCCAAGAAGAAGGAATAAGATAATTCCTCTTATTAAATAAGATTGGAATATAGAAACAAAATCAAATTAAATAAGCTAGCAAAAAGGAATATTAAATAAGCACAATGTAGCTTAAAATAAACACAGACTTATCTCAGAGTGATCACTTGAAAATTCTTGAATAGAATAGAGTTGAAGTGTGAAAACTCGAATTTCGTGTTCAATTTATAGAAGCAAAAATCGTTCCTACGACCGGTCTTAGAAACCTTCGGTCGTCGTAGCTCTATGCATTTTTGAAATATTGAGCGATCTTTGAAAGTCGTTCCACGACCGTCGTGAGTAGCCTACGGCCGGTCGTGGGTCACCTACGGCCGGTCGTAGATCCTTCTGACCGTCGTAGGACCATAGATTACGTTCTTGGACTTTGAGTCGTAGCTCCACGACCCAGTCGTGGACGAGTCGAAGCCACACCTACGGCCGGTCGAAGGACCTCCGGGGCGGTCGTGGGCGTACTCAAAAATTCTCCGAAAAATCTTCAACTACTTAGGGCCGGTCGTGGAATTTCTTGGACTAGTCGAACCAATGCCGGGATCGTCGAACAAGAGCTAGGGCCCAGGTCGTAGAATAGACCAAACTTATGTAAAATAAATATTTGATTTATGTATCCAAAGTGACCTACTTAAAGGGTCAACCTAAGGTCATTCAAACCTGAATCATGTCGTATGGACATTGAACTTCAACCATTCAACGAATGTAGATTGTTTGAACCATATCAGGCTTGAGATCTTGAACTTGTTGTAGCTTCAAACTTGAGATCTTCATCAGCATAACAACTACTTCATGCATTGCTTATTAGTCTTGAAGTCATGAGTTGTTTCTTAAGACTTGAACATCAACATTGTAGCTTCTTGAGACTTCAACATGTAGCTTCTTGAAATGTTCAACTTGTAGCTTCTTGAAGTGTTTATGCAGTGTCTTGAATTCATATAAATCATCATACAAGCACAGGACACAGATAGATGTTTTGACACATCAAAATTTGACAACCAAAGGAGCATGAGACCATAACACTTACAGATCTGCGCAAAAAAATCCAATGTAGGATAAAATGCCTTTGGAAGGCCATCTCTTTTGTCATGATTAAGGTCCAGATGTATCCTCACTTTTTTGTCATCCATTAATGCCTGAATGGGACGGTAGAGTTGGTTAGATTTCTCAATTGTCTTTAGAACTGAAAATGAAATTTAAAAACAACATTCTATCTATAGAGAAAATCATTTCTCTTTTCCCTTATGATTGGTACCTTCTAGTATTTTGGTGTTTAAATAAATGTATGCATATATCTGTATAGAGTTTAGACCTCTTACTCAAGGGAATTGTAATTTTTAAATTTAATCCTAATAAAATGGTGTTGGTGTTATGATACTCAGATATAGCACAATGAAGTGCAGAGGCAGATACAATGTCAATATATGGGCCTATTTTGGGGCTGTTTGGATGCACTTCCTCAAGAAGGGGTTTCCAGAAAAGGGGGTTTCAAGATTGCTTTTCTATTAACTTGGAAAAAACCAATTCGATTGGTTTTTGCGCACTTATTCTGCTGGGCGGGAGATGGTGATACAAATTAATTACGAGAAAAAAGAAAAATAAAATAAAATCATCCAGAATCATGAAATGAAAACACATTCAATCTGGTAAAATAGAAATAAATAAAAGAGCTTGGATTGGATTTGTTTTATTTTTTGGTTCTTGCCCAAAATTGAGAGGTAAAACATATGGATAGCAAATATAAAATGAATATATCAAGTTGGGCCCCACAATGCATAACAAATCAACACACCACCGCTGCAGGTGTGTTGGCAATGCCACTTAGTCAGCGTTTGGGCGCGGATTCATCTATTTTTACAGATAAACCCAAAAACCCTAAATCGGCATTGAGAGAGAGAGAGAGAAAGAGAGAAAGAGATAGAGAGAGAGAGATACTTCAATGTTCGTGGAGTTTTATAGCCTTCTAACCACAGATTCAGAGAGAGTTCGGTGGGCATGCGTGGGTAGGGTAGTCGGCAACAAAATCTTGGGTGGAGATAGAGAGAGAAAGTGGGAAGAGAGATCGAGCAAGGAAGATAAAGAGAGGGGAGGAAGAGAGATTGACATGTAGAGAGAGGAGGGAGAGATCTGTAGGAAGAGAGAGGAGAGAGGGGAGCGTATGAGAGAGAGAGAAACAGAGAGAGTGGCTAGGGTCGGCGCTGACCCTAACCTTAGGGGGTGTTTGATTTTCAATTTCCATGGGTAAATACACGGAATTACCTGGTTATTGCTTAGTACACCTGTTTGAAAGTTGCCAGTAATTACTGTTTTAAATATGTGGGCCCCACCATGATATATATTAGTTATCCACACCATCCATCCTTTTAAAAAATACATTTTAAGGCATAAGCCCAAAACTAAGGAAAATAAAAAGCTCAAGTGGACTGTAATGCCCTGGAAATCGGGGGTCGCGTATATACTCAACTCCCGAGTTCTCGGGGTCACTTATGACCGGTTTTCATTAATATGCATTTAATCTGGTTAATTGCGCAAATCTGAAATTTCCTGGAACATGAAGAATCACCACACAAGTCTACTAAAATGAAAGAGACTGAAAGAAATACATACATATATGTATATACATGTCCAAAAGAATAAAAGGGGCACATGGCGCCACCCAACAAAATCGTAAAAGAATAATATGTCGAAAAAGAATAGGACTGAGCCCACAGCACAGCGATCCAATCCCGCCTCTCTAGCTGGCGGAAAACCATCCATCATCTGGAAGTAGGACAGCTCATCTTCTTCCTCGAAGCTCTCCTCACCAGGCTTCTCCAGCCCTCAGTCACCTGCATCTATGATTGGATCTGGTTGGTATTTTAAAACACCGTCCCAAAGTGGGAGTGAGTGAACAACTCAATGTGAACTATTTATCTTAAGTTATAACAAGCATCAATTGTAATATGAATTTAATAAAAATAGTCAATCCTCAACTCCTACTACTCTTATTAAATGCGCATGCAATGTGATGATATAATGCATGCCCTTGCTACAACGCTCCCTTGAGAGATTCCATCTAACGATCACATATGGGAACACTCCCTCAGAGCGACCTTGACTGCCGAGTCGCCACCCTAACTAATGCGATGCAATGCGATCGTATTAGCCGAGTTATTAGTTAAGTCCATTCATCCAACAGACTGAGAAATCTGATACACCCTACATATCAATGCCCTATGCTGGTTGCGAGGCCAAGGCCCCATCAACGCGTGAGGCCAAGTCCCTGCGGTCCGTGATCCCTTCGGGGTCCTCATCCCCAACTCCAAGCACATGAGGAGTGTCGAAAGGAAGGGGATTGCTCGCGGTCACTATAGGGAGGCACGGTACCCCAGCGTAGGCTGACAGCTCGGACACAGTGTCCCATTCCACCATGCCCGGCTCACGAGACTGTGGACCCGTTACAGTCTAAGTATCAATAGGCCACAATGGTTGTAAGGTATTCCAGGTTCCATACATAGGTGAGCAAATAGGGTTGACATACGAGGTTGGTCAGTCAGTAGGCTAGACCGCACGAATCAGGTGAGCGTGAGACGAATGACCTCGGGCACAAGAGACCCATATAGTCGAACTACAGCCACCCGAACACTCCCGCCCAATCTACGGTCTAGCCTTAGCGTAGTCCTACCGATGGGACTACCATCTCTCGTCAGGTTCCTGACCAACCCAAGAGGGTAAAGGGAATCTATAACATGCCTACTACTCATGTTATCAACTTAGCATATCGACATTATTTTCTCATGCATCTCAAGCATACGTAGCGAATACTTCTATCAAGCAAGCAAATATTATCACGGAAACAAAGTGCATGTGAGTGTGTGGGTTGTGTAAGGAAGTTAAACACTTCCTCCATCTTGGGGAAATCATGAGTACAAGTGTAAATAATCATACACACAATTGAAGCACCATATATGAGGGAAAAGAATTAATCAAACATGAGCATATTATCATCCATACATAATATCATGTGAAAGGCAAGATCTACATCAAATTTGAGAGCTAAGCATGCATATCTAAACAATTCTAACAAACATATAACCCCTAGGGTTTCTCTAGAATTTCAAATATAACATTCAAGCATTCAAAATCATTAAACCCACACTAAAATTGGTGCTAAGCTACCTAAGAACAATAGTCCGCACCTTCAGATTGGTTGAAGGCTTAGGAACGACCTAAGAGATGTGGATCTTGGTGTAGAACCGCTGGAATCTTAGGAGCAACCATCACATGTTAGATTCCCATATAAATCCCTTTCATCATAAGGGTTTCAAGGAAATTTGGTGATGGATCTTACCTAGATGCTTAACGGGACGAAAGAGCAGCCGTGAATGAGGGATCCTTCTTGGAGAAGATGTAGGAGGTTATGGGATTAATTTCCTTGGGCCCCACTGTTCACTCCCCAAGTGCAGGGTTGTGATGTAGTAATAAACTCGGTAAGACCGAGGTCGATTCCTAAGAGATTGATACTTGCACGCTCTCTGAAACTAACTAGAACTAGAACTAGAATGAGATGAAATCTAAATTGAGTTGTAATTTGAGGAATAATTGTGAAATATTAATCTAAAACTTAAGAAATTCAAAAATAGGAAACTAGGGATTCAGAGGATCCACTTGTAGAGATCAGGGAGATCTTATGCCTGCTTCTAGAACTCATCTGGACTTAGAGTCCATCTTCATCCAATTGAAGGGTGTAACCATGAAAATCAAACTGAACTTTCTTTGATATAGTTTTCAAGAGATGAAAGGTGTATGAATTAGAATGGATTCTATTATCAAACCATGCCCAGGAAACAAAGTAAACAACAAAATTAAACTAATTACCAACCAATCAATGTATGAAGGTTAGGAAGGGTACCGTCATCCGACCATGCCTAGGAGACGATGGTGAACAATAGGGCTTCTTGACGTCATAAACATAAGAGGAAAGGAATATGCTCAAAGCTATCACAGACCCATTGTAATTTTAGTCACAACAGACCATTAAAAACTAAAAACATTCCCTTAATTAACTAAAATCAACATCAATTCAGTCTAAACAAAAAGGACAAGCAAAGAGTCTCTCATCATGCTACAAGCTTCGCCTCTTAGCCCTAGCTAAGAGGTTCAACCCAACATGAATGGGCTGGATCCCTTAAACCAAACAAAATAAAATAAAAAGAAAAAAAAAAGAAAAAAAATAAAACTCTACTATCTCTTAATATGATTTTAATATGATTGAAATGGACAAACAGCTGAAGGAAGCTGGTTGTCTTCATTTTCATTTTCTAAAATTTTGTTTGTCTTTTGCTTTTGGAACATGCATAGAATCCTATAAGGAATTGGGAAAATACAGACCAATCTTAGACTTCTTAGTGACATTCTATTTGGTTGTAAACAGTGGCACCTTTGATTTGAGGCTTCATCTCATCATCAATAATGCCAGGTTTGCTCTTTTAAGTCACTAGATAAAACCCAAGATTTCTGCACCCATATTCACTCTATAACTGTCATTACTGTCTGACTGCTGCACCTTTCATGTATTCCAAATCATATAAATGATGGGCCACATTCAAATATTGCATCAATTGCAAAAGTAGATATAACATTCACATACCAATTCAAGGTAAATATTAAATCAAGGTAAATTCAAGTCGGATTTGTGTTTTCTCTCGGGTTCTCATAGCCTTATGTTCCAAGATACAACTGCTGGCCTACCATGCTCAAACCACAACTAAAAGAACACATGGATGTATGGCCACTATCACTTAAGACTAGTGCAGAAGTAATGGAGTTCCAGGGGGCTCATAGTGATTCCATTTCCACTCAAAATTCTATAACACATGGCTATATGGTGACTGCGAGTTGATAAGGCTTGGACTCTGATTTCTCCTTTCTTTTCCATAGTAATGATTTTTTTTTTTTTTTTGGGCGTTCTTCTTTGTTTCTACAATGGTATGCTGATTTCTCTTAAGTCGACATCCTGATGGTTTAAGTGTTTGGAACTGTGGCTAGTGTTTTCTCTCAGGTTTTCATGATGTTTAGGAATTGGGCTTCTTGAGCTGGTTGTGTCGGGGGTCTTACTATCCGGGGGACGGTTTTTGTACAGTTGATGTTTCTTTTAGTTCCTTTTCGTTATCTCTTTTGTTGTATTTTCTTTTCTTTTGGTAGTATGTTCTCTCTCTCTCTCTCTCTCTCTCTCTTGTTTTGTTCAGGCTGGTGCTAAACATGTTTATGCGGTGGAGGCATCTGAAATGGTAGAATATGCACGTAGGCTTATTGTTGGGAATCCATCATTGAGAGAACGGATTATGATGTGATTTTATTTCGCAGTTTAAACTTAATACCTGACTTTTTTGAGTTTTTTGCCGAACTCACCTGGTTGCTACATTGTTCTCATTTTCATGAGGGTTTTTGTTGTTTATATTATAGGTGATCAAAGGTAAAGTTGAGGATGTTGAATTGCCTGAGAAAGCAGGCATTCTGATTTCTGGAGGTTATTTATTTATTTATTATTATTATTATTATTATTATTATTATTATTATTATTTTTATAAAAGATAATTGCTAATGTATTTTTCATATTGTTCATGACTGGTCAGTTCTGGCATCCCCATAACCTGGCCATGTTCTTCAAGGGATTCATATTATTACATTTCAATTCTGTGCATAACTTTGTCATTCCTTGCACCATGTGCTCCTCTCTTTTACCTTCTATTTTGTCAGCGTGCCTATGTGACCAGTGTATTGATCTTGAGCTTATTTCTCATTCATTTGGTTTCATTTTCAGTGAAAACATTATCACGGATCCTGGTTTTGTGGATATATTTCCAGCCTCACGAATTTCGAAACATATGCAACATCTTCTTAAGCCCATTTATCACACCATGTCTGGTGCATCAAAGGAACCAATAGGATCAAGAGATATGGTAAAAGAAAAGGGATTCCGTGTGACAACAGATCCGAGTACTCTATCCTCTATACTGAAATGGGCATCAGATGCTGAGGTACCTCTGGTGTAGTTAGCTTGTTATATTTGTCTTAAGTTAATGTCTTCCTCTATCTCTTAATAGTAATCTTAATTTTTTTTTTAAATAGCAATATGATGCAGGACCATTCGATCATCCAATGGGAGATCAAAAGTGGTCCTATTGCTGATCGATGGAAGTTCATGGCCATCCACAACTGTCCAATAGAAAATCTGGGCCACTTCAGAAGCCCAAATCAAGCCAATGAAAGATAAGGACCCTATCAACAGTCCTGTCGAATGATCTCGATGAGATCAATGGTCCAATTGACATGTGGGCCCCACAAGGTTAATCTGATGGCTAAAAAATAACCATTGTTTGGACTGGGATTTATAAGTCCAACTGGGTACTATAAACACCTTTATATACAAAGCATATAGATTTTTGTGAGTTCCTACAACTATATGGGCCATATACACCATATGGCTAGGTATATATCCAATAGACTCGTAGAGATCTGGTGAGTAGAACCCTTCATTTAGTTTCATTTAGCATCTCTTTCTAGTGCATGTTTGAGACAATTTAGAAATATTTCTTTTTTTGTGGGCCAATAGGATTGAATTATTGTCTTCTTTTATTTTTAAGAGTTGTATAAAGCTATATATACATAGCCATTGTACGGATCTAGATTGATTATTCGATTAAATGAAAGCTTTTTTGCTTCTTTCTGTTCATATCTAGTTTCAAATTTTTAACCGTGGCTATATTGTTCATTTTTTTTTTCTCCTTTTTTTTTTCGTGTTAATTCAAGTTCTTGGAATATTTTGGGATTTCTTTACAAGTCAGGAAACAATCATACATATCAGGAAATTCAGTTCCACGTGCGAACCTTGGTGTCCTTGATAAGCTTATTGCAGCTCGTCATGAGCTTGCAGAGGTTACGTTTCCTTCACTTCAACCCATCATTCAATATCTTTAGTTTTGAAAGTTTAGCGATTTTCCACAATTTCTATGCTAAATTAAAATTGAAAATCTGTTCTCTAAGCTGATTCTTTTATGTTATAAACCAGTAATTTTTTATTTTATTTTATTTTGTTGTTGTCTTTTGTGTGCAGATAATGGGGTATAAATCTTACGCTCAATTTGCAGTTCATCTGAATATTGCATCATCACCAGAGGTTGTGATGCCCTTTTTGCTTGATTGAAGCAAGATTGTTAGGCATAAGGTTGATGAGGTAAATTTGTGTCCTTTCTTGGGTGTAGTTTTGATCTTTTTCTCAATTTTTTCAGTCGTAGTAGAGTGTGAAGTTTTTCTGGTACTTTCTGGATATCTTTTTTCCCCTTGTAGGAGTTTAAGGCAATTAGTGATTTCAAGAGGAAAATATGCAATGAAGATTGTATAGACTTGGAGCCATGGGATGAAGCTTATTTCATGGGAATGATGAAGTCTTCTACCTTCAACTTAGACTCCTCCGTTTCATGAACTTTACCTGCTTTCTTGTGGCACAACTCCTTGCGTGACTCGAGCCTTAGATGTCTTTTCAAACAAAACTTGAAAACCCAAACCTAAACCCGATCCTGAACTCGAACCCGAACCCGATTTCGTAAACCTAAACCTTAACCTATTCTCAATTCCCTAAAGCTATAACCTATAACCTACACTTATAACCTAAACCTAAACCTATAACCTAAACATATAACCTTAACCTAAACGTAAAACCTAAACCTAAACCTAAACCTAAAACCTCAACCTATAACCTACAACATTAACATAAACTTATAACCTAAACCTATATAACTTACAACATTAACCTAAACCTATTCTCAAATCCCAAAACCTATAACCTAAACCTAAAACCTAAATGCATTCTCAAATCCCTAAACCTAAACCTACACCTAATCCTAATCTCAACTCCCTAACTTAAACTTAAACTTAAACTTAAAAACCCAAACCTAAACCCGATCCCGAACCTGAACCTGATTCCCTAAACCTAAACCTTAACCTATTCTCAATTCCCTAAAGCTATAACCTATAACCCATAACCTAAACCTAAACCTTAACCTAAACTTAAACCTTAACCTAAACCTAAATGTATAACCTGAGACTATTTTGAATCTACCATGAAGGCATGAGTAAGGACCTAGGTGTGTGTGCACAGTCGACAATGTGTTCACCACACTAAATTTTGTGAGCCCCACCGGGAAATAGGCTATGAATAATTTTTTGTATTTTATTTATGATGTATTTATGCGTGGATGAATGTGATGTGGATAAGATTGTTTGTGTTTGGATGGATGTAGTTTATGTTTGGATGGATTTACTTATTTTGGGTTTAGATGGATGTGAATGTGAATATGATGAAATATATTACATAACAGGTGTATATCAAGAAATATATTGTAACAGGTGTATATCAAGAAATTTGTGTTGGAATATGGGGAAAAAACTTTTACCTACGAAAATTTTCGTAGGTAAAAGTCTCATTAAATTTTTTACCTACGAAACTTTTCGTAGGTAAAAGTCTCATCCAAATTTTTACCTATGAAAATTTTCGTAGTTAAAAGTCCCATCCATGTTTGTACCTACGAAAATATTCATAGCAAAACGATTTGTAAGTATTTTTACCTACGATATCATTCGTAGTTAAAAGTTTCGTAAATATTTTAGTTACAAAATTATTCGCAAGAAAATGTTTGGTAAATATTTTTACCTACGAAAATATGCGTAGGTAAAAGAATTTTTAGCTACAAAATTGGTAGTAGGTAAAAGTTTTCTTAGTATTGTTAGCTACGAATATATTTATGGGTAAAAGTCTTGTAAATACCTTGTAGCTTCGAAACTATTGGTAGGTGAAAAGTGTTTTCAATATTTTTAGTTACGAAAATATTCGTAGGTAAAAAGTCTTATAAATATTTTTAGTTACGAAATTGTTGGTAGGTAAAAAGTGTTTTAAATATTTTTAGCTACGAAATTGTTGGTAGGTAAAAAGTCTTGTAAATATTTTTAGCTACGAAATTATTGGTAGGTAAAAAGTGTTTTAAATATTTTTAGCTATGAAAATATTTGTAGGTAAAAAGTCTTGTAAATATTTTTAGCTACGAAATTGTTGGTAGGTAAAAAGTGTTTTAAATATTTTTACCTACAAAAGTATGCATAGGTAAAAAGTTTTGTCAATATTTTTACCAACGAAAATTAGCGTTGGTAAAATGTTTTGCCTACGAAATATTTCGTCGGCAAAAGTCTTACCTTTGCCAACGAAAATTTTTTTCGTGGGTATAAGGTGTTCCCCTCGGACTTTTAACAAGGAATTTGCCAACGAAAATTTTCGCGGGTAAAACTTTTTGGCTACGAAAATAAGACTTTTGCCTACGAAAATTTTCATTGGTAAAAGTGGCTTTTCTTGTAGTGAGAGGCATTCTTTTTCATGTAGTTTTCAGGCAGGTTCATGTGAGCCGTGGCCTGATCGACGGAGACTTCTGGGATGCTGACTAGATGCCCTTACACTTGCTATTTTGTCTTTTTGAATCACACATGTATATTCATTTTTGGTCTATTTTGGGAAGTATACATGCATGTATTTAACCTGATAACATGTTCACACTCTAGAGACTTACAACAGTTTATATACTTTATATATCTATCCCAGTCTTTCGCTTGCTTATTTAACTGTCTCTAGAGTATGATTGTTGTTTTGGTATAATCCCACTCATGTTTAATGCTCTAATATAGACAACATTCAATCATCATCATATATGTTGCATAAGTGATGCGTTGGAACTCGGGAGTAGAGCTTATGCTCGACCACCGATTTTCAGGGCATTACAAGTTGGTATCAGAGCATGATTTAAATTAAACCGGACCTGGGTTATGGTTACACCACGTACGCTGACGCAAATTTGATGTAGGGGTGCGAGGAAACGTAGAGACAGACTTAGGATTTCTATTTCGCCAAATGGCAAAATCAACCGAAACGGACTGTAGAAATCGGACCCGTAGGGTTTCCCGATTGCGTGAAATGATCCCAACACTATTCTAGACCGTTAATCGATGGGTTTAGATGAAACTTTCATAGGTCCCATGCTCAACAAATTGAAAACACATGAATATACGCGAATGGGAGCCCGAACGACTCAAAACAGAGTCGGGGCCAAGTCGGTGCAATTCAGGGGGACCCACAGTGGACCCTGTACACCATCAGCACCCCGGGAGGGGGGTGGCCACCGCCCCACCATGGCGACACCGTGCCTAACGTGGTGGACCGCGGTCGGGTTCGGCCGGGCCTGTCGGGCCATTTCGGGCCGGCGTCTGGCCGACCCCTAAACACGTGTGGGGCCCACCAAATCATGTGGGGACCCCTTTTTCTTACCCATTTACCCCCCTCTTCCCTCATACACCCTTCCAAGCTCTCATTTTCTCTCCAAAGCCTCCATTTCTTCTCTCAAATCTCCCCTCCATCCTCTTATTTTCTCATCTTCCTTTAAGGCTTACACCCCTCCACTGTTTTCAGCAAACCCCCTCTTCTATCCCTCTCATTTCCTATGATTTGAGTGCACAAATCCTTTTTTTTTGGCTCAACATCTCACAACTCAGCCTTCCGCCTTAATCCCACACTTTATTCCACTCCAATGGCCCTTTTCGAACTTACGGCAGCCATCTTCTCCATTTCCACCTTTCTTTCTCTCATGGGAAAGAAGCGGGCTTCTATGGATGAATCCGGGCTTAGTCGCCCAACCCGTTCGAGGAGGAGAGCAGGCTTCGAAGCTAGTACAAACGCTACCCAAGAGCATAGGTTGAAGCGGGACCTAGAGCCCCAAATCCTAATCGAGAGAGCGCTACCGATAGGCGTCGAATACGGTCGGTTTGGTGGCCACAAGGTTGTACTTGAAGCTCACGTAGATGAGAGGCTGTTTGGGTTACACCCAATGATGGACTGCTTGGTGGACGTTGAGTGGGGTCCCATGTTCGAAGGTAAGTCTCACGCATGTGAGAATACGGTTCGTGCTTTCTACGACCATATTTGAGACCCATCGCTGGAGCCTCTCCAGTTCACTGTTTTTGTAGGGAGGCAGGAGCACACAATTAATGTGGATCTGGTAGCCCAGATTATGGGGATTCCACGTGGTGAGGTACATGCCAATGAGAATTTTTTTAAGAGTGTGTGAGAAAGAGATCGCCGGACACAATACCTTTGTGGCCGACTGGCTCCCTGGACGCGAGACAATTGCCTCCCATCGACGAGATTGACAGATGATTTTCGTTTACTTCACCACATTTTCACGTACAATGTGTATCCACGATGAGGCAACCACATTGAATGACTCGTTTGATGGTAGACTTCTTGTACAGGGTTGGACATGGGGCTAAGTTGTGTCTGCCCACATTCGCTCTACTCCAAATAATCCAAACCGTACGCTCTGTCAGGAAGGACGTCTCACTCCCATTTGGCCAGCTGGTATGCAGGAATGCTCGAGGGGTCAGCTATAGACTTAATATGGATGATATTACACCGATCCAGTTCATAAACAATGCTACGCTTAACAACATGGGGATCGGCCCTCGACAACGTCAAGCCCGACTCGACAAGTATGGGGAGGAGTCCGATAGTGAGGGGGAGGAAAGTATTGATCTGGAGGAAGAGAGTGAGGAAGGAAGTGGTGATGAGATAGAGGAAGAACAGGAAAAAGAAGAGGAGGCTTAGGACACAGATGAGAGCTCCCCCCTACAGCACGAGAGCATGACACTGATCGGGCCCGCTTAGCTCGACTTGAGGAGGGCCAAGCTGCCCTACGACAGGAGATTATTGACACCCGAGCCCTCGTGAAACACAAGTTTAAGAAGGTGAATCGCACCTTGAAATTTATCACGTGCTGCCTGTAGGATAAGGGTGCCCCTCCTCCGTCGCCAGACTCAGATGTCTAGTCATCCATGCCGTCGCCCTATAGCTTATTTTGTTGTTGTTTAGGATGTCCGTGTTTTGATGTTGCTGGGTCTAGTAATGTAGTAGGTAGAAAGTGTGTTTGTGTTTGGTAGTTTGGGCTTAGCACAGTCGCATGCGTTCCTGTCATAATTCATGTAGAACTTTATTTCCATGTATTATAACCAATTTTGTTAAATGAAATGCATGCCGTTTCTTTTTACTATAAGGTGCATTGGATGCTTCAAGAATTGAGTATTGTTATGATACATTTGACTCGGGTTGCCCCCTATGTTGTATATAGAGCATGCCACCTAAGAGTACAGGAGTACTACCTGCCTCGCACCTGACGACTCTCTTGACGGGGCACCTCCCCTCAGCGATCGCCTCATAGACCCCAGTTCTGGCCCGTCTCTCTCTGACACTATGCCGGATTCTCAGCCGGCCACTGGCCCCACTAATGGGCCTGCACCTGTTGCACCACCGGTTCCAGAGCAGAACCTCGCGTCTGCCTTGACGCCACACATACCTCAGTCGACTCCTCCTACTGATAGGTTGGAGCAAATGATGCTCTTGATGCGGTAACAGCAGCAATAGTTTTTCGCCACCATAGCAGGGGCCCTTGCCAAGAAGATAAGTGTAGTTCCGCCTGCATTACCTACACACCCTGCTAGGAACATAAATACCAGCAGACTTTTTGAGCGCTTTCAGTGTTTCCGTCCTCTTACTTTTGCAGGTACTCACAGACCCGAGGAGGCTAAGTACTAAATAGATCTCATCTCTAAGATGTTGAAGCCACTGCACTGCACTAAGGTAGAACAAGTTGAGCTAGTCACCTATATGTTCGAGAAGGAGGCTAGTTTATGATGGGACAACATCCTACGAACAGTTCCCATAGGACATGTGTGGACTTGGGGTGCATTTGAGACACACTTCCATGAGAAGTACTTCCCTCTCACTTACCGTAATGAAAAGGAGGGTGAGTTTCTCCACTTTCAATAGGGAGGAATGACTGTGACAGAGTACAAGAACAAATTTATGAAGCTAGCCAAATACACTTCTTTGGTACTAACAGATGAAGCAATGAAAATGCGGCATTTTTCTGATGGGTTGTGGTCCGATATCTGCACTAAGACGTGTTGTGCTAGCATTTTCAATTACGCCGAGCTAGTTAACATGTCTCTACCAGCCAAACAAGCTAGAGACAGAGTTTCTCAGACACGTATACCAATGGGCCCGAGGCCTCGGCCTGAATTGCAGCACCGACCAGTCCTAGGTAAGAGGCCACATGTAGACTCGCCTCCCAAGCTCATGGCTCCGCCGACCTAGCAAAGGCGAGCGAAACGTTGGTGTACATATTGTGGCAAAGGTGGACACACTGACTCATTCTGTTTTACCAAGATGAAAGATAATGGTATCACGCCACCTCAGAAGGTCGACCGTCAGCCACCACATGGTATAACGACTCTACCCCTACTATTTGTACCACCAGTGTAACCACTTTACCGACCAGCTGTACCTCAAAATAGGCTGCCTCAACGACCTATGACAGCGCAACTAAACCATCCTTAATAATCCCGTGTGCATGCACTTGCAATTAAAGCACCTGAGTCAACAACTGCAACACCTTTGACCTTTGAGGTCACTGCCCACATTCAAGGTACACTTGTATTCCTATTGGTAGACACTGGGTCTATTAAACCAATTCGTATGAAAGAATAGGCCTAACAAGGGATTACTATACTCATTATAAAAATATGGTAAATAGAGGTGGCAAATATGTTGTAAATAATAGAAGGGTCGAAACGGAAAATTTCTATAACTTCGTGTTACCAATAGGCTGGTCATATCTTTTCATATTAAAGTTTAGTTGGTGGTGTCTATTTAGGAATTATTTATAATCATATTAGGTATTATCCTGTGATTAGATTTGATTATACGTAAAGATATATCTATATTTTTAGTTATTTTGTACAATTAAATTAGAACCCTCGGGTAGGATTGAGTTTCATAGTTTAACACTCCGTAGGCTCATGTTAAAGGCGGACTATAGTAAAATATTATAAGTTTCTTATTCCCTTGTGAACTCAAGGTTCATACCGTGTCAAGGAGATGTCCCTCTCCTTTCCTTTCCCGTGGCCTTATGTTGTTAACATTTCAAACTCCTGAAATATTTTAGAACTCTCGACTCTTCCTTCTCTCCTGAAGTTAATGAAACTGAAGTGCAAATCTGCCCATAAGTCCCTAGCCATATGATTGAAATGGTGACATACAAATTTACTTTTAAGAGATTGAAAACCCCTCTAGTATAGCCTTTTAATTATGAGCACCATAAAAAAACTTATTATCCACCAAGTTAAACATAGGTTAAACAAGAACTCTCGTTGAACAAGACCCAAGGGACAACCTGTAAACCTCCTAGCAAATTATAATACACCTTAAATACTTAGGATAATTAGATTTCAGAATTTCAAAACCATATCCCTACAAGGCATGCGCGGCTTAACTCAATTCTCAATCCTGGGTGATTACCAAAGGATTCACTGCTTTGATCGAGCAGAAGACTAGGATCCATCAGGATTAGGAAGGGATATAATGAGTTGTCTGTCCTGGTCAGGCGGGCAATCGACGTATCGGGTTTGAGCCTACCACAACTGATTTTTCGTATTAGCCCAATCATAAAGGGTAGAACATACCACCCTTAGGTAAACTGATTTGGACATTCGTTTTCAAACCTCAAAGGTAGAAACTTTTAAGGAGGGTAGACCAATATGGGCTAGGCTGATGTAGTTATTATATACCCCAACACATATGTAAACCTTTACGTATTACCCTTAGACAATTTCGGGGATGAAATTGTTCTTTAAGGGGGGTAGATTGTAACGTGCCAAAAAAATCCGTACAAAGACCCGAGTACCAGCTCAGGCAGAAATCACTCAGGACCAAATCCTTTAGAAATTATACAAGAATTAGCTAGTGCTAAACTGGAGTACCTGTGAAATTAACACTAATCACTTCAAATATGATCTGCAAGACCCAAAAAGTGTAGAATCATTGACGCTATAATACCCTATAATCTAGGATCAATCTCATTACCCAGTTGCTCTCGGGAGCATCACGAAGCATTGTATCGGACCTGGACCGCACGTCGAAAGTCCGATTACCGTGAAACTAAACGATTATAACTGCCTTGCTAGGCTTGACAACCAAATTAGAAACCAAGTCCTAACTGTGTCCAGAAATGTACAACTTGAGCCCGGAGCAAAGTGTGTGAGAAATGCGAATATCTTTAGGAAACGTGATTAGATTTAAGTGAATTGAGTCGTTCACTTGCAGGCCAAATATAAGGATTCAGACCGTCAGAATCTAACCCAAATACACCCTCGGATCAGGAAAAATTTCATATACAGGTCCATGTACTCGTGGCCCTGATCGAGCGATGATGATCGTTGAATTGAAATTGGTCCGCCATGGTCGATCTGTAAATCCGATCGGACCGAAAACTTAACTCGACCTAGATCCAATGCCAGGGAGCTTAAATCCGACTGTAAGCAGAAAAGGGGCCTCCAGAAGTGCTCCGTTGAGCCGAAACAGATGAGTTTTGGCTATAACCTAAGTATACCATGGCCCTGGGGCCATTTCGGTTAGTTCTGGGCCTATATAAGGGCTTTAAACTCTCTCTCTCTCTCTCATTCCATACGAATTTGGAAAACCTAGGAGAGAGAAGAGAGCAAAGAGAGAAGGAAAGAGAGAAAGTGAGAGAGAGTTCCTGGGATTCAATCCCATCGCTCTACGTGCTTAACCACCACATCTGTATTGCTATTCCAGCGATTTCAACTCCATTCGTAGGTAAGAAAACATAACCCTAATCTATTTTAGGGTTTCCAATAGTGTAAGTGATGAAGTAGCTAACCTATTTCATGCTATAGGTGACCGTTGTGCCATAGACAAAGGCTTAGTATTTAAACTGAGTTCATTCCGAGTCTACCGACAAAAGGTGCGGACTATAAACATTTAGGTTATGGTTTTCAAGGCTTTCAATGTCAGTAGTGGTTTATGACTGACTTGATTGCTACCTATACCCTTAGATACGATGTTTTCCATATATTACAGGTGTATGAACTATGCTTATTAACTATGCATTCCATGTGTTTGTTGAAATGTTTGAATGGGTATGGAATTTGGATTCGTGCTTGCCATGATTATTCGTCATGGATATATGCTTGTTGTGTTTGTGGCAACTCCTTTGTAAAAGGGCTTGCCAGGATATATGTTATAACTAGTCTAATGCATGTATGATGAAAGGAGTGTCTAAGTGTTTGTAAAAATGTCTGAATGAAAGTAAAGAACCAGGATTGACGTTTGCCATGACTTGTAACCTAGGATACATATTTGTTGTATGTAAGGCGAATCCTTTGTGAATGGATTTGTCCTAATATACGTTATAACTAACATATGTCATGTATGTTGAAGTGCGTAGTTTAAGAGTTCAATAAAATGTCTGAATAAGTAATTGAATTGTGAAATGCCTTTATTAAAGGTGTTGAGACGAGATCCTCAATTACCTTAGCTATGTGAGTAAATCCTTTCTCATAACTTAGACCTAACTACGTGATTTAAGTATGAAATGCATATGTGTGATGTTATGTTTATTCTGTTAATGCTCAAATGATTATAGTGACTGATTTGTATGTTCAATACTGTCATAATTGGCACATGTGATTATCTGTTACATTTGGAGAGTGAATGGGGCTATGATGTAGTCCAGGCAATCGGTAATGGTTTCCGATCTAGTGGTCGAATCGTTTCGCCATACGAGACACGTTCAGTGAATCTGATTCGTACGATGATCGTCGACAGCGATACCTTGTCAATTAATTAGCGTACGTTCGTACCAGTCGAACTTGTCAAGCAACCTGATTGGCCCAATGTATGTTCACCATGTATGGACACTACTGCTTGAATCTAAGGTACCAAACTCACCAGTGGAAAGCCCGTTTAACCTTGGTACCTCGATCCGCTAAGACTCATGAGCCGGACATGGTGGTATGGGACACCGTGGTCGAGTTGTCGGCTTACACTGGGGCGACGAGCCTCCCCGTGGTGTCCAGTGAGCAACTCAAACTCATGAGCCGAATAAGGTGGTATGGGACACTATATTCGAGTTGTCGGCCTACACTAATCAGGTGATGAGCCCTTTCTAGTAACCTCGAGATGAAATAGGCCTACCCTGGTACAGCCTAGCTGTGGTCCATAGTCGGGTTGGCGATAAGCCTTCGAAAATAGATTGCCAGTTGGTAGGGCGTCGGTGGTAGTGACCTCAAATATACTCTAGGACTGCGTTGAGGTGACGAGTCTTTTCATAGTAATTAGAGTATAAACTAGGCCTACACTGATCAGGTGACGAGCCCTTTATAGTGACTTAGAACCGCAACATCGTATGAGATTTGCTAGGACTGACGACCCTAAATGGATCATTTTTGGGTAAATGATATAAAGGGTGGAACCTTAGCTTAGGGATGCAACATCCTATGAGATTTGCAGAGGGAGTGTAGGTGAGGGCATGCATCATTTATACATACCATTCATGCATTAATCAGAGTATTTAGGAATGTTTGATTATATTGTTTTATCATTACTACTTGACTAAATTGATAACATGTTAACCTTTGCTTTATTATTCCACTGAGTTGATCGCTCACTCCCACGTTACGGGACAGTGTCGTACACACCAACCAGACCCTGTCTTAGTTGCAGGTGGAGGCGATGCCTATGAGGCAGAGTCGGACTATGAGGATGATGAGGAGGCATTCTCTTTCATGCAGTTTTCAGGCGGGTTCATGTGAGTCGTGGCCTGATCGACAGGGACTTTTAGGATGCTGACTAGATGCCCTTACACTTGCTATTTTGTCGTTTTGAATCACACATGTATATTCATTTTTGGTCCATTTTGGGAAGTATACATGCATGTATTTAACCTAGTAACATGTTCACACTCTTGAGACTTACAACAGTTTATATACTTTATATATTATCACAGTCTTCCGCTTGCTTATTTTCCTGTCTCTGGAGTATGATATGTTGTTTTGGTATAATCACACTCATGTTTAATGCTCTAATATGGACAACATTCAATTATCATCATTTATGTTGCATAAGTGATGCGTTGGAACTCGGGATAGAGCTTATGCTCGACCCCCAATTTTCAAGGCGTTACACTCTAATTTCTTCTCTTTCAATCTAATCTCTTCTTTCTCTCTAATCTCTTTTCTTTCTCTCATTTGCTAGGAAAATTGGGGAAATGAGAGGGTTTTGAGAGCTTTTATGGTAGATTTTTTTTTTTGGATAGAGAAGGAATTATGAAGAGAGGGAGGGTAGAATGGGAAGAGGGAAAGAGAGGAGGGAGTGGCTTAGCATGGGCAAGGGTATGGGTGAGTGATAGGAGGGATGGACTTGTTTGACTAATGGAGAGAGAGACATGAGTGATTGTTGTAATAGCCCACACCTAGACTATATGATATTGTCTGCTCTGGCCATAACCCGCACGGTTTTGTTCTCGGGGTTACCCCCAAAAGGCCTCATACAGTATAGGGTGGCAACTCCATATATAACCACCACAACTTTAGACAACTTTTCCGATCTGGAACAAAGTTCTACCCCCACTGTGTGTTTAGTAGTTTGCCAGCACAGTAGCCTTCTAACCACTGGTAGCTCGCTTAGGACTTTAGGCCCCGCCCACATCAGCGACCGCCCACATGTGTCGGCCCACATGTGCAACAGTGACGGTGCGTCACAATATCCCCCACCGAGGGCAGATCCGTCCTTGGCTCTGATACCATTTGTAACAGCCCACGCCCACACTATATGATATTGTCCGCTCTGGGCACAGCCCGCATGCTTGTGTTCTCGGGGTTGCCCTCAAAAGGCCTCATGCAGTATTGGGTGGCAACTCCACATATAACCACCACAACTTCAGACAACTCTTCTGATGTAGGACAAGGTTCTACCCCCACTGTGTGCACAGTAGCCTATCAGCACAGTAGCCCGCCAACCACTGGTAGCTCGCCCAGGCCTTTAGGCCCTGCACACATCAGCGTCCACCCACGTGTGCCGGCCCACATGTGCAACAGTGATGAGGTATCACATTGGTGAGTTGATTGATTGATTAATGAATTAATTGGACTACCTAGGAATTCATGCAAGTGGGTCCCACGCCACACGTGCATTATCCGAACACTTTAGCGTATGCCAAAAACTACAACTTTTAATCTGGGTTTCTAAATGGGACGTGCCACCGGTGTTGGAATCATAATGTCTGCGCGGTCGCTAAGGTACAAGTCTCGGGTCATTGCGGTATTGAAATAGGTTTAAGATCGAAGCCCAACGATCTGGTCTACCAGGAACATGCTTGGACCAAAAGCAAAGTGTATAGTGGTTAATTAGGGTACAGGTCTAACAACTCTCCTCTCCTAACAGAAAATTTCCTCCTCGAAATTTCTCAACAACCAAACCTTACACAAGGCACCCTTGTGAGGGTGCTATGTTCAAAAGTTTCTAGGTTCTTGAATGGGAATGCTAATTTAGACTAAGTTGCAATGGAAACCTAGGGTGTGTTTCTAAATTTTCTAAATTGGGATTCTAATCTTTTAAGTTCACAACAATCATGTAGTGAAGAATAGTTAACCTAAGGCTATTAGTATATATGTGATGCCATCCATAGCTTTTTCTAAGTTATGCTTTAATACCAACTTCTATCACGCTCAAACTTGGTGAACGTGCTTACAAAATTTTTGAGCTCTGAATTTGACAGTGACAACCTCTGTAATACCTCATTCTCGACTCCCAGCTCCCATACGCCATGTTCTAATCCTGGGATTCCACAAGGAGGATTTTCAGGGTGATTTTTTTCTTTTTTTACACATGAGCATAACCACAAGTTCACCAAAACTAAAGATATCATCACATTTCCATTATAATATTAGTTCGAGTATAGTGCTCAAAGGGAAATACATAATATAACAAAAGTTCAAAAGATCAGACACATACTCTTACCTCAATGTTGTTGTAGTGTAGCATAACCTGCACATAAATAACGTGCGTAAGCTTACTACGAAGCTTAGAAAGTGCGTGCATGTGCCAAACATACAAATATCTAAGTAAGCGGAATGATAGAGGGCCAGATTGGCAAGTCCATAAATATTATCAGCCATACCCGGGGCTATGCGATGCAAAGGCCTACAGGGCTAAATGTCATATGCTAAGGATGTAGTGTAACGTGTCAATCCTAATTTCTAATCCACATCTTAGTACGATTCTCATATGGAATCATCAGGGTCTAGTACACTTTGACACTGGCTTACCGTCCTATCGCACGCATGACTCAGTGAGTGGAAGAGACCTCACTATCTGCCTCGTCAGTGGTATGCCAATTCTCACCCGGCTCACTGATAGCGGACCTATTTCACGAGCTGGTCAGACTCAACTTAGCTTATAGCCTTATTCACCCCGGCAGATAAGGTCACACCCCATTCCAACTGACCCCGACATAGTGGGAGAAGCGATCTATTGTTATTTGACACGCGAACACTCATGTTATCCACTCGGTCTCGACGTTGGAGCATCTTGTGGCCCATAGGGTTTAGAGATTCTCACCTAGGGACATCCTATGTGCCTAGTAAATATAACTAGATTTTGGATGTCCATACTCAAGGTGCTAACCACAATGATTATGGATGGTCACAACCTTGATGTCATTAGGGTGTGGATGCAAATGTATTATGCAATGCGTGAATGAATGAGTCCATCATTCGAGTCATGCAACAATGTCATGCAAGCCATACATACATGCAGGGTGGCCCCATCTCATGATGGGTCCCCTGAAAATGCCTCAACTTGTAAGGTCGTCAATGCGGCCTTGTTATGCATAGGCAAGCCAAAAATCATGAACTAGCCATTGTCCAAGTCACGCAAGCATGATGCGGATGAGATATGATAACGTAATACTGCATCAAATATAAGAGAAGTACTATACCAAACATAAGAGCAATGCTAAATCAAGAGTAAGATAAATGCTACATGTAGCATGGAGTAAGTGCATCCTCAATATAAAGACCGCGTCACATCAATGTAAAGGAAGTACTATAGCTAGTATAAGTATAAACCTTGCACCAATCACTAATGTAACGCTACATAAATAATCGAGTAAGTGTTGTACCAATACAAATATAAAACATCGAATCACATGATAAGGGAAATGCATCATTCACTATAGGTGGAACCTATTTAGAAACTAAGTTTATCGAGGCCCACGAGGCTATACTTGAGTGGTCTTTCAAGCTAATGGGCCTACTCAACAAGCCTATACACAAGTGGCCAAAACATGCTACTATCGGCATCCAAATGGGGCAGCCATTGTAGGGTCCACAAACGATCACAGTAGGCCTAGGAAGAACATCAAAGTGGGCTCTATGACCATCCCCAAGCAAGGCCCAAGATGGCAACCCACAATCCATAATAATGAGCCTAGATGGGCTAAATCATAAGCAACATTGGCACCCAAATGACGGCCCTCACATACATCAAGGATGAGTCCGAAGGTAGGACGGCATGACTACATTCCTTACATTAAAACAGGCCTATGGCACCAATACCATACATACAATACGATGAGGCCGCGATGCGAGTACAACATGTACATCCAAGTGAGTCTAATGGTGTCATACAACTTATATATCAAGGTGGACCTCGACACATACATCAAAGTAGGCCCACAATCGGATATATCATATACAACAAGGTAGGCCTACAGCATGGTCATAATATGTACATCAACGACTAAAGTATGGACACAATACACCCCTCAAGGTAGGTCCCATACGGGCCAACAAGTTGGATCACAAGTAAACAACTCTATGTGCTCCACACTAGGTGGGCCCAAGACAGTTAGAGAACAAACAACATTGTGGTAGGCCTGAGAAACGTCCCAATGGTGGGCATAATTTTCCCCATTGTTCAAAAGGTGTGACCCACTGGAAGTTTATATCTGCCCCACTACAAGGCCCATGACCCAAAATGAATCTATTGAAATGGATGGGCATTGTGTTTACAAACACATACATCATGATGGACCCCACAGTGTGTGACACATGCTATGTGGACAGCGTGCTTGCACATGATGTTTCCACAGCGTGGCCCACTGCTGTGGGCCCAACAGATCACCATGGCGCCCCAAGGAAGGGTGCAATAGGTGGGCGCCCAAATAAAACTGTTTCAGGTGGTGGTCCACCCGAGCTTTGGGTCTGCCCCATTTTTGGACCCATGCACTAAAATGAGCTGACAAAACAGATGGACGACCTGAATATACAATCATACATTGAGGTGGGCCACCTCAGTGAGCCACACCCACTAGACCAGCAAGGCGCGCCCCAGGCCAGCAGCGTAGGTAAGACACATAAATCATGGTGGGCCTCTAAGGATGATTGCATGGACAAAACATATACATCAAGGAGTGGGCTACGGTGGGCTCTACTATCAGGACATCGAAGCCGGTAACAAGACGGGCCCAAGAAGGTTCAATGGCAGGCGTTCAAGCAGCACAGTTTTCTACCTTACGGTCCAGTTGAGCTTTGGGTCTGCTCATGCAATGGGCTGGAACAAAGGATGGACGATGTGGATTATTCACATGCATCAAGGTGGAACCTATTTAGGATGGATTAAACAAGCACATGCACCATGATGGGTCCATAGTAAGCCCCACGGATAAGCTGAGTGGCATCAACATTACGATGGGCTCGTGGAAGTCCTTCAATGGAAGGCACTCAATTCCCACTATTCCCTTTAGTGCGGCCTGCTTGAGGGTTTGATCGGCCTGGCTCATGACCTAAATTGTTATGCAAAACATATAGGCAGCATGCATGACATAGATACGTAATGGTGGGTCCTGCTGTCCGATGGATAGCGTGGATAACATAAAAACATTGGGAAGATCTCAATGGTGGACGCCATTGTCCCATTGTTTTCCGAGGGGTGGCTCACCTGAGATATGGATCATCCTCACACCAGGGTGGCCCCACGAGGTGACCGCTGCTGGAAAGCGTGCACATGAACACTGTCTGCATGGTTCCCTAAGTGTGGCCCCATGATGTCCTGATCAAGCTGATATTTGTGTTTCCTCATTCATTCAAACCTGTGTCAGTGGTTGGGTGACAATTACACCTCAAGGTGAACCTCACTGCTCCATGTGATGTGGTCCATCTAAGACCTGGATACAGGTCTGATCCGGCCCATGGCTTAAAGTGATTTAGCGAAAGGGCTGGACGGTGTGGATCATGCACATACGTCATGGTGGGTCCCGCGAGTTGGGCCAGCTGTTAGCTGTAAAAGAAGGGGCCTGGGACTGGGAGGCTTCAATGGTGGGAGTCCTCGTCTCCACCGTTTCCTGTGGTGTGGTCCACACGTAAGATTTTGATCTTCTTCATTTCTGCCCCCAAGCCTCATGATCCGGCAATACCGACACTTACATTATGGTGGGTCCCACGAGTGGTGCCTGCCTTGCTGCAAAAGAAGGGCAGCGCCCCTGGGAAGGTTTTCAGTGGGCGGACGTCACCATCCCATCTTTCTTAGTGGAGTGGCCCGGCCACCTGAGATCCGAATCCTCCTCATTTTTGGGAACCCGCCCTAAAATAATCTGGAGAAATAGATGGGTGGTGTGGATGGAACAAATATATCAAGGTGGGCCCACGAGTGGGCCACCTCTAGTGTGGGGTTTTCTGCCCCTGCTGTACCTCGTGGTGTGGTCTATTCGAGTCTTGTACTTGGCTGAAATTTGGATACAAGGCCTCAAATGATATGGTGGATATGATGGACGGTATGGATGAACTAAATACACCAAGGTGGACCCCACGAGTGTCCCACCAACTGGCTGTAGGAGGGGGCAGCTCCCCTGGCCCACTATTTCCTACGGTGTGGGTCACCTAAGAATTGGATCTTCTTCATTTTTGGGCCCCAGTCCTGAAATGACCTGCCGAAACTGATGGACGGTGTGAATTCTACACAGTCCATGCTCCAAAGAGGGCTTCCGCCCCCAACGTCATCGGTCAGCAACGCCCAGTTTTATTATTATTATTATGTTGAATGGTGCCACACTGAGGTGATCGTTCCGTTCATCATGTCGGCCAGCTCGCATTGTACCCAAAGAGTCTAACCTCGGTAAGGTTCTATCATACACACATCATAGTGGCCTTAGAAAATTTCAACAGTGGGTGTGGCCCATTTGAGACCTGGATATGACTAAAATTTGGGCCTCAGGCCTAAAATGATATTTCAAAATAGATGGAAGGCATGGATGACACACATAAATCATAGTGGGTCCCACGAATTGGGCCTTGTTCATGCCCAAGAAGAGCTTCCGCCCCCCGGTAGCTGGTTTTTTTTTTTTTTTTGGTTATACGTGTATATACTTAAATATGTATATATGTATTGATTTGCATCAAAGTGGGCCCATGTGTGGACAAACCACTCCATCCATCTGTTTGGCCACCTTGCAGTGGGCCCAAAATGCCTTGGATAAACTTGACCTTGTATCTTTCTTTCATCCGATATGTGTGATCTTAAAGACAAGTTGAATAAAAAATAAATATCATGGCAGGCCACACAAGGTAGTCCACACAATGGTCCACAACATTGAATAAAAGAAAGAGGGAAGAAGGAATGAGGGAAGAGATTGGCCATGGGATGGGTCCTCGCTACTATGGGGCCCTCCACACATAACTATTACATACACCAAGTGGGTCTTACCTTTGTGGGCCCATGAAAACCGAAAAAGGTAAGGAAAATAGAGAGTTTGTCCTTCCTTGCACTCACAATAATAATGAACGGCTGGATTGGGCCGAATTGTCGATCAGATGTTTCGCATGGTGAAACTCCTCTCCTAAACTCCTCTAACTTTCCCTCAAGCTCTAATATCTCTTAATCTCACTCTTAAATACTTTTTTTTTCAAACACTCTTAAATATTTCTCTCTTAAGCAGTTTCTTTTATCTCTCTAATCTCTCTCTAATTTCTACTTTCTCTCTCTAATCGCTTCTTTCTCTCTCTAATCTTTGTTCTTTCACTCATTTGCTAAGAAAATTGGAGAAATGAGAGGAGTTTGAGAGCTTTTCTGGTAGAATTTTTTTAGATAAAGAGGGAATTATGAAAAGAGGGGAGGGGTAGAATGGGAAGAGGGAAAGAGAGAGGGGAGTGACTTAGCATGGGCAAAGGTATGGGTGAGCGATGGGAGGCATGAGCTTGTTTGACTAATAGGGAGAGAGAGAGACACGAGTGACTGATGGGTTGATTGATTTGATTAATAGATTGATTGGACTATATTAGGATTTGTGCAAGTGAGACACACGTCACACGTGCGTTATGCAGCCCACCTCGGAGTGTACCAAAAACTACAACTTCTAATCTGAGTGTCTAAATGAGACGTGCCACGCGACGTTGGAATCATATTGCCTGCGCGGTCGCTAAGGTACAAGTCTCCAGTCATTGTGGTATTGAAATAGGTTTATAATTGACGCTCGTCGATCTAGTCAACTGAAAACGTGCTGGTACTGACAATGAAGCGTACAAAGGGTTAATTAGGGTACGAGTCTTACAAGGATTTTTCCAAAAACCCAAAAAATAGAAAAAATAAAATAAAATTTTCAAAAAACACTCACACACATGACATCCTAGGCACCGGGTAGTTTGACATACTTATTGATAGGTTCTAGCACAACATCAATATTTGATTTTGGTTTCCTTTTACTTTTCGTTTTTCTCCCATATTATATGAAGAATATAGGGTGGCCGGCCTGAAATTCCAATGTCAACCCGATCGTCTTAGAATAAAGAATGATTATTCTTGAATTAGCGCAACTTCACTACTGGCTGCGAAAAAGCCTATTACAACTAAAGTGATGAAGTCAAGAACTCAATTTTCAATATAATAACGTTGACAACTCTAGTCTGGGATAATTGTAAGCCTAACACACTGTAACGTGGGAGATTCATAAAGCCGTAAAATGTGCATACAACTACACATTTTAAACGATAGGCCTTACGAGTTATCTTAGAGACTCTTGCAACATTAAAAACTATCTTTCCATATCAATGTGCGTTATCCTTGTAAGGAAGCAAAAAGCACAAGGGGTCTAACCACCCACAATCTAGACTCACAGAATCTTTTAATGCATGCATGTCTGTCATAGTGTGAAAGGGTTGCAATTTAATGCCCTGTAAAGCCACAAAAATGCGGACAAATTGCAACATTTTTCTCAACCTTATGAGACGCTTAGGTTGAGCTTTAACCAGACAAGCATCTCGATAAATGATACTCTAGCAAGGAATAAAACAGATCGTGTCTACGTCTAATACAGAGGTGAGGTATCCACTTGCCTTGGCATTCAATTGCACCTCCAACCTTTACCAATGAGGGGCATCTATAGACACACACTCTAAAACTAGATTAGAACCACTCTCCACTATAGTATCATGTTTGACCAAAGTACCCTATGGCCCAACACTAGCAAATATTGTCATATGGAATGGACATGTCACAACCCGATGAGTTTCAGAAATATCTAATGGGCCGGATTGGGTAACCCATTTATCCGCATCCTCATTCATCCATCCAAGTCTCCGGGATAGCCAAACAAGCTGCTTACCTATGAAACCACTCCTAGGTTGACCCTAAGACCCAAAAGGTCCAAAGGCAAAGTCTGGGAAGACCTTTAATGCGACCCTAAGATGATTAACGACGCAGATCAACGCTACTGTAGCTCGTTTTGGTCCAATCTTGGACATTCACCCAAGGTACCAATGAACCGCAAATCAATCACTACATTTCCCTAACTCCAACGACACCCGTCTTGCATGAAAATGCCACTAAAAGGAACTCAGACGCGTCTCGCAAACAACGACCTCTAGATCTAATTCGCCGTTACCATAGCAGGTAGGTGGCAGGGTGAAGGACAAATCACTCTATCTCCATATACCATCGGAGTACCAAACCACACTGCAATTCCAAAAAGCCAGTTTACCCAACATGGACCGTTTCTACGTAAAAATGTCCCAACATAGACCTTCTCTAGGTTTGGACTAACCAGATATCCTGATTCTCTTGCACCACCTGCTTCGGATTCCTATTGCCATGCGGCTAGCAAATTGTAAAGAAAGTTCATACACCTGAAAATGGCCGTGGAAGGGTAGTTATCATGATTTTCCAAGTCTATTTAAAGGGGCTTGCTACAAACAAAATGGAAAAAAGGTAAATCCAAAGGTAGAGCGGAAGAACAGAGAAGGTAGAGACTATAGAAGTTGATTCGTAATGGAAGAACCATTTGGGAATCGACTCTTGAACTTAGCCTCGGCTGCAGTGCCTTGTCATTCACTTAAAAAAGGGTACATGTGTCAAACCTACCCTTCTGCCCTCTTTGGAAAACCTCTAACTGAAGTTCTAACCATTTAAATCCGAAGAAAGTAGTGAAGGCAATGAGTAGGGTTGGAATTTGGACATCCAACCATCCCTTTCATTTGATCTTCAGGAGTCTATGGTATCAAGCTGGTCCACTTGTTATCACCATTTTCATCAATTGGATTGCGATATAAGTTGAATGGCCACTTGCTCAACATACATCTAAGTGGGCTTAGGTGATAATAAACATTGAAGGCTAGTACTCCCAAGCAAAAAGATGTCCACAATGCCATGAAATTCAACCAAAGACCCTTATAACTATAAGATCATGCCCTTTTAAGATTGCATAAACCGACAGACCTCATTAAGAAAGTCATGAGTGTTTAGTTAAGAGCACTCATTGCATCA
Source organism: Magnolia changhungtana (assembly GCA_030180095.1). Lineage (NCBI taxonomy): Eukaryota > Viridiplantae > Streptophyta > Magnoliopsida > Magnoliales > Magnoliaceae > Magnolia > Magnolia changhungtana. Next base: position 4,970,106 of record JASAUF010000644.1, on the reverse strand, counting down.
GAATATAACACATGGCCATGTGTAGGCTTTTTATTTAAAACTCTGTTACATGAAAAAAATGGTAAGAACATTTAAGACTTACAGCAAGGGGATACTTGGTTCACTAAGAACCTTCTAATTTTGAAATACACTACTTAAGTAAAAAAAAAAAAAACCTTATGCATATCGCTCTCCTAGTTTGGTCAATTTTCTTTTCTGATATATTTTGAAACAGATGGGGCATTGTTGTATTTTGTAGCAAAATCTCCCTAAATAGGAAATTCCCCCCTTTTGAATCTGCTTCCAATGTGCAGGCTCAAACACTGTTGTGTACTTGGAACAGAGAATTGAAGTTGCATATCCCACTTCAGATGGGGGCTAAGTACAAAATTAGATTCATTGCAAGATATTAAACTCTGATTTTTCACTAGCTGGTTTTAGATATATAGTTGGGATCAATGGTTCAGTTCTTGAATATCCAAAATGGGGTCCATGATTTGAATGGTTTGGATTGAGGCACTTGTGTACTACAGTGCAATGACCATGTGAAAAAACAATTATCAAATGTCATTGCCTTTGCATTCTTAAACTAGAGTGAGGCATGAGAAGAGACCATAAGGCAAATAAGTGTGAAAGAATGATTGTTTGATGAGGCTGAATTCACTACAAATGTTTCTAAGCTTAATGTACAAATTTCCATGTGGTACCCATTGTGATTTTTTGAAGAAATTCAATCGTTTCATCATGTGAGGCCCTTCCCAATACTTGGGTCAATTCAAACCTTAGGTGACTTGGATGAATGGCCCAAAAATTGGAAAAACCTTCGATGGACGACTGTAATAAAAAAATGGAAACGCCAAAGGAATCAATGGGATAACAGATCTTTGAATACCTTGCCAACACCCCAAGCAACGAAAAATCCTAAGATCATGAACATGATGATGTTGGACATAGGCCAGTGGGGCCCACTAGTGAGCAATCACTAGTGGGTGGGTCGTATGAGGTTTGGCCTTCTTTTATTAATCATTTTTCTTTCTTCCGTTTGAAGTTGAATTTCATATTCAAATTTAAATGAAGATTTATATAAATTACCACCAATTATTTTATAACTATTGAAGGCCTGGAGTCCCATTTAGTGAAATTAGTAGATAACAATTTTGTTCAATTGTTATCTAAAGCCTCCTTATTCGGGTGGGCTTAATATCTGGACTTGGACCATTTATTTATGTAGTAGTATTTTTTTAAAACTATTTGAATATGTCTTTTGTATCAAAATAAAGGAACCAAAATAAGTAATCCATGAGTGTTTGGAAAGCTAATATGGACCCTATATTTATATACAAATTCAAATGGGTCGTATCAGAAGCCCAATTCATTTTCTTTAAAGATGATGTATATCTTATTAAGGGTTTTTTAATTAGCCATTTTTGGGTTAATTTAAACCAAGAAGTAGGAAGTGACTTGAGATTTTTTAAAACAAGATCTAACTTATAGTGCGGTCTGTTTTAATTATTAATGGTTAAGATCTCTTGAAATGATAAAGATCAATGTATATATTAAAATAAATAATAAATAAATAAATTTTTTTATAATCTTGATTATTAGTATCATGAATGTAATCATTTAAGGTGAGCTACACATTTTTAGAGTTAGACAAGTAAAATGTATATCTCACGTGTTTCTTGATTGTTACATGTACGTATACCTGCATGTGAATATAGTTTCCTTCATATCATTGTCTTCAATATTGATTAAGAGACCATTAGTGATCGGAACCATCAAAAATAATGATGATCAATGTTGACGAGAGGATACATCATCAACGATGATTATTAATGATAATGATCGGATCAATCGCTAATGGATATAATCATTGGTGATGATAGAACTCTATTTATATCTAAGCACTTATTTTTTTTTATTTCAAATATGATAATAATGTTTATATGTGTGATATAATTAGACTTGATGCGATTATATTTAAGCCCATTTTTCATTAGACAATAGAAAACTCAGTGCTAGAATGCTCCCTATATATAAAGGTTGTACATAACCTATGTGGGGGTTAAATCTCTTCCGCTAAATGATGCATGCAACTTATATTGGAAGGTTACACGTTATACAATTATATATATTTTTTTATATAAAAGCATCGAATTCATCTTAAAAAGATAACTTGATTGATTTACACCGCCTATTCAAGTTTTTTGTTGCTTTTATAGATACCCATTGCCAGTGCCCGGTTTTAGTTAGCGCTGGCAAAGGGTCTCACCAAACGTTATGAATGCCCAACTTTGTTGTAGTGTTGAGGATTAGTTGGCCAAGAGTAATGCATGTATGCCTCCAACACATTCACATAGTGACTCCACCATGAAAATAGGACACCCAAAAATCCAAATGATCCAACCATCAGGTGACCCAACACTCAAATTTAGAGCTTTTTGGGTGGTGTGGATTGTTCCTTATGGTGTGGGCCACCTAATTATTGGATGTGGCTGATATTCCGAGCAACTAACTTTTATCATGGAGCAGCTTGCTAGACGAGCTGGATGCCAATTATAGGGTAGTTCGACCACCACCGACCTATGTGGTGGCAAGACACTGTGGGGCCTACCGTGATGTATGTATTTGATAAAAATGCACCGGCTAAAGAAAATACACACTCTACAAAGATTTGTAGTAGATCCGGAACCACTTTTATTAAGCATCGATAGACATCGACTTTCTACTGACCAAGGTTCTTGAAAAAGAAAGAAAACAACAAGGTTCTTGCATGAATGGAGGGAGACCTGGCTACCACCCTTTCATCAAATATCAGCATTCATACTGACAATGGAAGCCCATACATGCGTATAAACCTTATACATCCTGCAAGAACTTATTTGGCATTACATATCCATTCACCATGGTCATCTATGCATGGTAGACGAGGTAGCAACGCGCTAGCGCGCATACTCTTCTCTTTATTTCTCCCTCAATCGAACTCCATTTCAAGGAATTCTGCATGCATGAATTGGAATTCATGAAATTGTCAGTGCTCTTCCTTACCATTAATTCTAAAAATTCATTGAATAAAGGATATATCAACTTAAAAAGGAATCATTGGGTGACAACATGTTAAGTGTGTCGTGTATTCGAGTCATTTTTTTAAAAAAAAGTATGCAATCTGATACATTAATTTTTTTATAAGGCCTGCCAGATGACGCAACCACGTAATTTTTGTGACCAGTTCTATATATCCATCATTGGACGGCTTGGATGTCCTACTTAGTTGACACAGTGGCACACGTTTTATATATATATATATATATATATATATATATATATATATATATATATATATATATATATATATATATATAGATATAGGAAAAGGTTCCATGCGACCGAGCTCATGGGAACTTCCCATGAGGTCGAGGTGTGTGGACCCACCATGATGTATGTCGAACATCAACACTGTGAATTTGATCGTTCCCCTTTAAATTATGAGATATCCCAAAAATCTGCCTTATACGGAACTCGGGTGGGCCATACCATCTAAAATCATGTGAGCTCATGGGAACTTCCCATGAGGTCGAGTTGTGTGGGCCCCACCATGATGTATGTAGAACATCAATAACATGCATTTGATCGTTCCCCTTTAAATTATGGGATATCCCAAATATCAGTCTTATATGGAACTCGGGTGGGCCATACCATCTAAAATTATGTGAGCTCATGGGAACTTCCCATGAGGTCGAGTTGTGTGGGCCCCACCATGATGTATGTAAAACATCAACACATGCATTTGATAGGTCCCCTTTAAATTATGGGATATTCAAAACTCAACCGTATACGGAACTCAGGTGGGCCATACCATTTAAAATCAAGTAAAGACATGCCTAAAACATATCAAAGCACTTGTTGGGGCTCACCTGAAATTTGGATGCTTCTGAAACTTGGTCTGATCCCTCATCCAAGTGGGACACACATAATGGATGGGCCGGATTTGTGAACCACATCTTGTTGGGCCCAACAAATGATTATGAATGTTTTAACAGAGGATAACCCCTCTCAACTTTTGTATGTGGTGTGGTCCACACAAGTCATGGATTGACTTGATTTATATGCCCTAGGCCCTCCATGGAATGGTGCATCTGACTGATGGGTTAGATGTTGGACATGCATCACAGTGGGCCCACACAGCTCGGAGGTTCCCATGAGCTGGACGGCATATAACCTTTTCCATATATATATATATATATATATATATATATATGGAAATTTGGAAATGGACCCAACAAAAATGCTTGGAAATACATACTGTATTTCAACTTTTGGCAACAAAACAATACAACGTTGTTTGTATAGTTCTATTCTATTTCCGAAAGTTAAGTAAGAAGGGTAAAATTCTCAAGATCTCTCTCTCTCTCTCTCTTTTTAAAAAAAATTTTTTGAAGGGTGAAAAGATAAAAGCGCCCTTACATTTCGCAATTGGTGTCCTTGTTGATAGGGAAGGGAAGTGGTGTGCCACATTGGGCCGGTAATGAGCTCACTGCGTCAGCATTTAGGTTTTTGAAGTTGGCCGCAGCAGTTTTCACGCAGGCGCATGCAGCACGCCTGTCGGTAGTGGTGGGCGCCAAGCCCTTCAGCTGATTGACGCCGGCACAGCATGCGTTGCCTGGATTTGGCTCTGTCCCTGTCAGGAAGGGAACACATGGTCCTATGCATTTGGTCACATCACCACATGTGATGGCGTGGCCGGGATCGACCATCAGGTGGGCCACAGCTAGCACCATCAAGACACATACTGCTGCACCCTTCATCTTTCTTGAATAATACAATGTATGTGTGTGGTATATGTGTATTTGTGTGTATGAGGGTTGAATGAATGGGGACTCAAAGTGGGTATTTATAGTTGTGAAGGTGGGCCTAACAGTTTTTGTCATTGATAGGCCACGGTATCAGCATTTGGCTATAATCGTTTATCTTGAAAGTGCTGTCGGGTTACTCAAGGTAGCCTGGACTGTTACTCCGTGGTTTGTTTTATATACGGTTCATGATGGATGGCTGACACCCTCCTAGTTTCATCAGTTTACCTGGACAGTCCATTCAGTCGATCTGAACTGTGCATTAAGTCCAAAATACATTTCATAAGTACCGTGCAAAAATAATACTGATCGAATAATCTAGTTCCCCTTTGATATGGCCTTATTTTCCACGGCCGTCCATTTTCGAAGTTATGGATGGGATGGTTAATCTAATTCCTTAGAATCACAAGCAATCCATGACTGATCCTAAGAAATAGGTGGGTCAAGGTTTTGATAGGACCTACTTTTGTAAAATTATTTTCACCGTCCATGTTAAAGACCATGGATGAAATGTTTTATATTTTTAAGATTGCTGTGATGTTTGCATAATAAGCCATGAAATCTACATCGATCAAATGAACAGTCTAGATCAATAGATTAGACTATATGAGTATCCCAGTGCAACTAAAGCACTATTAAGGAAGAGCATGGGAATACTTTTTTTTTTTTTTACACGCACACACTCACGCTAGTGGAATTTCACCACCTATGGGTACTCGAACCCGAAACTCCTGAGAGTCTACCACCCGAGCAAGAGTAAGGACCCGAGCGTGGGAATACTACACACAATAAGTGTACAAACATTTTAAATGTCACATAAGATGACTGACTGTTGATCCAAACTCTTCATTAATTCATACAACTAAGAGCAATCCATGATGTAAAAATCATGTGTTTACTAATTCATACAACTAAGAACAACCTTTGGTGCAAAAATCATGTCAATCAGGTAGACTTAGGCTTTAGATCAATAGAATAAAAATCAACTGTCAAGATTGACCTGAGTAAAAAATAGGTCTAATCATCATCTTGAGACATGTACTAAATAGATCAGACTCTTTTATTTCTTATGATTATAAAGTATTTCTTTGACTCAGATGATTCTAACCATATGGTTTATGGCTTATAAACAATAGATGGCTATAACAACTGGTATTATTCCAAAGGTTAGGATTATCTGATCTACGTGAATTTTTTACCATGGCTTGTTCCCACCATAATTAGGATGGCAACGGTTTGAAAAAGGCACCATGTGATGTATGCATGGCGTCCCCTCCCACCTCAGGTCCTCCTCTTTTTGGCCAGGGGCCAAAAAATGATAACGGTCCTTACCTCAGGTGGGCCACAGTGATGGCAGCAGTCCAGGCCCATTACAAATTAAACATGGGCATCTCCCTCGATATGACTCTGTAGCTTTGGTCACTTTTACTTTCCTCCTCTGTCTTCATATTTTTTTTTTTTTTTTTTTTTTTTTAACCCATGGCCAAACCAGGGAGGACATGCATAATGGGGAACAATATGTCATGCATATATCCTAGAAAAATTTACCATTGTACGACCCATTTATGGCCCATTTACCTGCTTAAGCCCACTCCTTTTTACTGGACCAGAATAAGCCTCAACTGTACGGCAACTTGCCAAAGGTTGAAAATGCCCCTACTTTTATCTTCAGGCGGATCAGTTGGTGCTTGAAGGCTGGGTTTCCTATGGCTATGGATTATAACTGTAGCCATATCCATAGCTATTGAAAAAACATTTAATCCGGATGGCAGTACCGCCTATCCGGCAGTAATGCCACCAACCTCTGGACGTCTATGTGATAGTGCAGCCCATATTTTTTTTATAAAAAAATTGGGTGGGTCCCATCGTGGGCCCCACATAATTTTGATTGAGCCCCACACTCAATGTTCATAATTTTGGTGGGCCCCACACGGGCAAGTTGTCCAAGTTGTACGAACGGTTCAAAAGAGATCAACGTTACATGGGCCCCACAGTTATGTATTTATTATATCCACAACATTCATCCATATTTCGAGATCATTTTGGAGCATTATCCTAAAAAAAAATCATATCCAAAGATCAATTGGACCACATCACAAAAAGCAGCAGGAAAATTGATTTTCACTGTTAAAATTTTTATAGGGCCCGCCATAACATTTATTTTCCATCCAATCTATTCATAAGGTCACAAAGACCTGGATGAAGAGGAAAAACAAATTTCATAATGATCCAAAGCTTCTATAACCCTTAAAAGGGTTTCAATGGTAGACGTTTAATTCCCCACTGCCTTTTTAAGTGTGGTCCACTTGATAGTTACATCTATCTTATTTTTTGTCTCAAGCCTTAATGTGAGCTTGCCAAATAGATGGATGGTTTGGATATAACACAAACCTCATGATGGGACCCACAAAAGCAATGAAGATTCCACGGTAAAAAAAAAAAGCCCAGATTGTCGCGACACTACCGCCGGTACGCACCAGTTAGGCAGATTTTTTTTTTTAAATTTTATTATTATTTACAAGGAGAACTTTTTCCCTCTTACATTTTTTTCTAATACATAATTATGTAAATATGTATATATAAGTATATAAAAATATTTTTCTATCTTTTAATTCATTTCTTTGTCTATTTATTTAACAAGCATATCTCCTAAACTAGAATGAGTTACTTGACATACCACATATGATTTTAGGGTAGGAGAAGCTAATTTAGCCAACCAACGTAGTCGTTTTCCAAGATTCCATCGGGTCGATGGTTGATAATTCATTTCATTCACTTTGCGGTCAATTTCAATCAGTTCGCGGTCAATTTCATTCATTTCATTCACTTCGTGGTCAATTTCAATCACTTCACGGTCAATTTCAATCAGTTTGCGGTAAATTTCATTAACTTCGCGATCAATTCCGTGCATTTCGCGGTGAATTTCGGCGAATTCCCTTCACTTCACGGTCAATTCCATGCATTTCGAGGTCAATCTTGGCAATTCCGCATCATTTCACGGTCAATTCCATGCATTTCACAGTCAATTCCCTTCATTTCACAGTCAATTCCATGCATTTCACGGTCAATATCGGTCATTCCGCTTCACTTCACAGTCAATTTCCTTTACTTCACGGTCAATTCAATGCATTTCACAGTCAATTCTCTTCACTTCACGGTCAATTCCATGTATTTCACTGTCAATTTTGGCGATCCTCTTCACTTCACAGTCAATTCCATGCATTTCACGGTCAATCACCAGAATTGAAGGGAATTAACCGTGAAATGCATTGAATTGATCGTGAAGTGAAAGGGAATCGCTGGGATTGATCGTGAAATGAATGGAAATGACCGTGAAGTGAAGGGAATCAACTGTGAAATGCACGGAATTAACCATGAAGTGAAGGAAATTGATGGTGAAATGCATTGAATTGACCATGAAGTGAAAGGGAATCGCCGGGATCGACCGTGAAATGAATGGAAATGACTGTGAAGTGAAGGGGATTGATCGTGAAATGAATTGAATTGATCATGAAGTGAAAGGGAATCGCTGGGATTAATCGTGAAATGAATGGAAATGACCGTGAAGTGAAGGGGATTGATCGTGAAATGAATTGAATTGACCATGAAGTGAAGGGGAATCATCGAAATTGACCGTGAAATGCATGAAATTGACCGTGAAATGAAGGGAATTGACCGTGAAATGTAAGGAATTGGCTGTGAAGTGAAGAGAATTGACCATGAAGTAAAGGGGAATGGCTGCAATTGACCGTGAAATGCATGAAATTGACTGTGAAATGCATGGAATTGACCATGAAGTGAAGGGAATTGACCGTGAAATGCATGGAATTAACCGTGAAGTGAAGCGGAATCACCGGTATTGACCGTTAAATGTATGGAATTGACCGTGAAATGAAGGGAATTGACCGTGAAATGCACGGAATTGACTGTGAAGTGAAGGAAATTGACCATGAAATGCATTGAATTGACCATGAAGTAGAGGGGAATCGCCAAAATTAACCTTGAAATGCATGAAATTGACCGTGAAATGAAGGGAATTGACTTTGAAATGCACGGAATTGACCTTGAAGTGAAGGGAATTGACTGTGAAATGCATGGAATTGACCATGAAGAGAAGGGGAATCGTCGGGATTGACCGTGAAATGCATGGAATTGACCGTGAAATGAAGGAAATTGACCGTGAAGTGAAGGGAATTGGCCGTGAAATGTATTGAATTGACCGTGAAGTGAAAAGGAATTGCTGGGATTGACTGTGAAATGAATGGAAATGACCGTGAAGTGAAGGGAATCAACCGTGAAATGCACGGAATTGACCATGAAGTGAAGGGAATTGTCCGTCACTTCAATTCATTTCACAGTCAATTCCGATGATTCTGCTTCACTTCTTAGTCATTTCCATTCATTTTACGATCAATTCCCTTCACTTCTCGGTCATTTCCATGCATTTCACAGTCAAGTCCTTTCACTTCACGGTCATTTCCATGCATTTCATGGTCAATTCCCTTCACTTCATGGTCATTTCCATGCATTTCACGGTCAATTATGGTGATTCCACTTCACTTCACAGTCATTTCCATTCATTTCACGAACAATGCCCTTCACTTCACAATCATTTCCATGCATTTCACAGTCAATTCCCTACACTTCACGGTCAATTCCGTGCATTTCACGGTCAATTCCCTTCATTCCACGGTCAATTCCATGCATTTCACGGTCAATTCCGGTGATTCTGCTTCACTTCATGGTTATTTTCATTCATTTCACGGTCAATTCCCTTCACTTCACAGTCATTTCCATGCATTTCACGGTCAATTCCCTTCACTTCATGGTCATTTCCACGCGTTTCACGGTCAATTCTGGTGATTCCACTTCACTTGTAATTTCCATCCATTTCACGGACAATTCCCTTCACTTCACGGTCATTTCCATGCATTTCATGGTCAATTCCCTTCACTTCATGGTCAATTCCATGCATTTGACGGTCAATTTCATGCATTTCACGGTCAATTCCGGCAATTCTCCTTCACTTCACGGTCAATTCCGTGCATTTCACGGTCAATGCCCTTCATTTCACAATCATTTCCATGCATTTAACGGTAAGTATTGGTGATTCCACTTCACTTCATGCTCAATTCCATGCATCATAGTCAATTCTCTTCACTTCACAGTCAATTCTATGCATTTTACGGTCAATTCCCTTCATTTCACAGTTAATTTCATGCATTTCACGGTCAATTCCGGCGATTCCCCTTTACTTCACGGTCAATTCAATGCATTTCACGGTCAATTCCCTTCACTTCACGGCCAATTCCGTGCATTTCATGGTCAATTCCCTTCATTTCACGGTCAATTTCATGCATTTCACGGTCAATTCTGGCGATTCCCCTTCACTTCATGGTCAATTCAATTCATTTGACGTTCAATCCCCTTCACTTCATGGTCATTTCCATTCATTTCACGGTTAATCCTGGCAATTCCCTTCACTTCATGGTCAATTCAATTCATTTCACGGTCAATCTCCTTCACTTCATGGTCATTTCCATTCATTTCACGATCAATCCCAACGATCCCCTTTCACTTCACGGTCAATTCAATGCATTTCACCGTCAATTTCCTTCACTTCACGGTCAATTTCGTGCATTTCACAGTCGATTCCCTTCACTTCATGGTCATTTCCACTCATTTCACAGTCAATCCCGACGATTCCCTTTCACTTCATGGTCAATTCAATGCATTTCATGGTCAATTCCCTTGAATTCCAGTGATTGACCGTGAAATGCATAGAATTGACCGTGAAGTCAAGGGGAATCGCTAGAATTGATAGTGAAGTGAAGGGAATTGACCATGGAATGCATTGAATTGACTGTGAAGTAAAGGGAATTGATCGTGAACTGCATGGAATTGACCGTGAAGTGAAGCGGAATGACCGGTATTGACCATCAAATGCTTTGAATTGACCGTGAAATGAAGTGAATTGACCGTGAAATGCACGGAATTGACCATGAAATGCATGGACTTGACCGTGAAGTGATGGGGAATCGTCGTGATTGACTGTGAAATGCATGGAATTGACCCTAAAGTGAAGGGAATTGACCTCAAAATGCATAGAATTGACCGTGAAGTGAAGGGAATTTGTCGAAATTCATCACGAAATGCATGGAATTGATCGCAAAGTTAATGAAATTTACCGCGAACTGATTGAAATTGACCGTGAAGTGATTGAAATTGACTGCGAAGTGAATGAAATGAATGAAATTGACCGCGAACTAATTGAAATTGACCGCAAAGTGAATGAATGAATTTCCAACCATCGACCCGGTGGAATCTTAGGAAATAACTACATTGGTTGGCTAAATTAGCTTCTCCTACCCCAAAATCATATATGGTACAGCAAGTAACTCATTCTTGTTTCGGAGATATGCTTGTTAAATAAATAGAAAAAGAAATGAATTAAAAGATAGAAAAATATTTTTATATATTTATATATGCATATTTATATAATTATGTATTAAAGAAAAATGTTAGGGGGAAAATTTTTCCTTGTAAAAAAAAATAATAATAAATAAAGTTCTACCAGACTGTCGCAGGCCTTTTTGTTCTTTTTCTTTTTTTTACTAAGCAATCTTCGTTGTTTTTATGGATCCCATCACGAGGTCTGTGTTATATCCAAACCATCCATCTATTTGACGAGCTCATATTAAGGCTTGGGACGAAAAATAAGATAGATCTAGCTATCAAGTGGACCACACTGTAAAAGGCAGTGGGGGAATCGAACGTCTACCATTGAAACCCTTTTAGGGGTAAAGAAGTTTTGGATCGTTATGAAATTTGTTTTTCCTCTTCATCCAGGTCTTTATGACCTTGTGAATAGATTGGATGGAAAATAAATGTTATCGTGGGCCCTACAACATTTTTAACAGTGAAAATCAATTTTCCCGCTGCTCTGTGGTGTGGTCCAGTTGATCTTTGGATATGATTTTTTTTTTTTTTTGGATAATGCTCCGAAATGATCTCGAAATATGGATGAACGTTGTGGATATAATAAATACATACTATGGGGCCATGTAACGTTGATCTCTCTTGAACTGTTCGTACAACTCAGGGTTTGAGGAGCGTCAGCGCTCGTCTTCGAGCACCAGCCGATCCGGTCGAAGGTAAAAGCAGAGTGCACTTTCGACCTTTGGCAAGTCGTCCGTACAGCTGCCGCTTATTCTAGTGAGGTAAAAAGGAGTGGGCTTAAGCGGATAAATGGGCCATAAATGGAAGGAGTGGGCTTAAGCAGATAAATGGGCCATAAGTAGGTCGTACAGTGGTAAATTTCTCTATCTACAGGGCCCCTTTCTTACCACCGTACTTTTTTTAAATTGAGAAATTTACATCCTTCAAGGCGCTAGATAAGACAAAAGAAGATCTTGCTACACCTATCCTACACCTAAACATAACAAACCTACCAAGGGAAACCACCGAGTGTGTGTACAGCGGACGTGATTCCACGGTAACTTGGGAAACATTTTGTATGGCTCCACCATTACATATCCATGACATCCACTCTTACAATTTAGAGTTATACATGAGACAAACTGAGTCGACCTTTGCACAGCTTGGCTTGGCTAGTAGCTAACCCCAGCTCGAATTCGGCTTGGCTTGTTCATCGAGCTTGACTGGCTAGCTCGGCTCAGTTTGGTCAGCAGCTCGGGCAATTTGAGCCGAATTCGAGCCTATGCAACATTTTCTCATTGAACTTTACTAGCCTGCTCGGCTCAGTTTGGTCAGCAGCTCGGGCCAGTTCGAGCCTATGTGACATTATCTCATCGAGCTTGACTAGCCAGCTCAGCTCGGTTTGGTCAGCAACTCAGGCTAGTTCAAGCCTATGCGACATTTTCTCAAACATATAAAGCGCATCTTCAATTTTCATGATATGCAAAATAGTAACAGCAACATACAAATATTTCATCAAACATCAGGCGGGCAACATTGAAATCATGATTTGAAGGTAATTTTATGATGTATAAGTTTTCTTTTAGTGATTTGTTTCGTATCCATTCCTTCCTCGCCACTAGCCGATCCCATGGAGAATGTATGCATCCGAAACAACACTTCATTGAGTCATTTCATCGGACACTTGGTGAGTAACATCAATATCAAAATAACCAAGTCATGGAGCCAATTCAATCTGAGTTTATTCGAGTTGAGGTTCGATCTTAGTTGAGTTGAGCTCTGGCAGGCTTGAACACTACTCAAAAGTTTTTGGAGCTAAAAAAAAATCAGAGAACACCAGTGAGTGGACGCCCACCCTCAATTCTTGAAGAGGGCCCACCATCGTGTATATATGTCATCTAGTCCATTGATTCGCATCATTTATCCTATATGACGACACACCTAAAAGTTAGTCCATTTTGAGATGCAAGAGGGGCCCAATGCAAATCAATGGTGGGCATCCCCTCTTAATTGTTCCTACTGGTGAGGTCCTGCTGATGTTTGGATCTACTTGATTGCTGGGTCTCTAGCCAAACACGAGGTGACACATCTGATAGATGCGCCATATGTCATGCATGTTGAGAAGTGGAGCCACATCTGGGGCCGCCCATTACCAGTCGAGGTTGCGCGGATTTCGTGTCGCAAGTCCTTTCACAACTGGGATACAAAAAGGAGTTTTGTGGATTTTGTGTCGCAAGTCCTTTCGCAACTGGGATGTGGAAAGGAGTTTCACGGATTTCATGTCGCAAGTCCTTTCGCAACTGCGATGCGAAAGGGAAGTTGCCAAAACTATAAATTAGGGTCCTTAAGGCTATTCTAGGGTTAAGGTGAATATTGGGGAGTTATTCTAAGGTGTGCGAAAAGGGTTTTCTCTATATCTCCAAGGGAGAGGTTAATATATTGCCTTGTAATCTTCGTTCTTCATAGTGAAAGTTTGCATTCGTGGTTTTTTACCATAGCTTGAGGTTTTTCCATATATATCTTGTCTCGTGGTTTGTTTGGATTGCTTTGATCTATTTCTAGTTTATATTTCTTCTTGTTTATCGTTTGTGGGTGAGGCCTGAGATTGGATCTAGGCTCACTACGTTGTTGGCGTGTTGCGCAACAATTGGTATCAAAGCTATTGGTTTAGTTCTATTAGGAGAGATGGCGAAAGATGAAAAAACTAGAATTAAGAAGTTTGATGGTTCAAACTTTACCTTCTAAAAGATGCAGATGGAGGATTATCTGTACCAGAAGGACCTCTACATTCCTCTATGAGGAAAAGAGAAGAAACCAGAAAAGATAACAGATGATGAATAGTTTTTACTGGATAGAAAGGCTTTAGGAATGATCTGACTCTCTTTGTCTAAGAGCGTCGCCTTCAATATATCCAAAGTGAAAACTACAAAAGAATTAATGGAAGCCCTAACCACCATGTATGAAAAGCCATCAGCATCAAACAAGGTTCATCTTATGAAACAGCTATTCAACATGAAGATGTCAGATGGTGGGAGCGTGGCTGAACATCTAAACGAGTTCAATACAGTCACGAGCCAGTTGGAATCCATTGGCATTATTTTTGAGGATGAGGTCAGAGCGTTATTGATCTTATCCAGTTTATCAGATAGTTGGGATGGTTTAGTGATTATTGTGAGCAATTCTTCAGGGTCAACAAAGCTAAAATTTGATGATGTGGCCGTCTAATTCTCAGCGAAGAATCTAGAAGGAAAGCATCATGAGTTTTATGGGATTTAAGAAATGCTCTAAATGTTGAAGGAAGAGGAAGATCGCTGAACAAAGGAGGCAATAAACACGGGCGTTCTAAGTCGAGGAAGAAGTCCAAGGTACCGAAAGACAAAGACGGGTGTTGGCATTGTGGCAAGAAGGGGCACATAAAACGTGATTGCAGGGTACTTAAGAAACAAGAAGAAAACTCTCAAGGAGGGAAGGATTCAATAAATCTATCTGAGGAAAGTGACACAGAAGCGTTGATCTTGTCTCTTGATGCGAGAAATGAGTCTTGGGTTATAGACTCAGGTGCTTCGTTTCATGCCACTTCATGCAAGGGAGTTCTGCGTAATTATGTGTCAGGTGACTTTAGGAGAGTATACATGGGTGATGATGAGCCGTGCAGTATTATTGAAAAGGGAGATGTTCAGACAAGTCAAAAAGATGGAACAACTTTGAAATTGAAGGATGTCAGACATGTACCGAGTTTGAAACATAACTTGATCTCAGTGGGGTAGTTGGCCTATACCGGTTATGTGACGACATTCACCAGTAATTCCTAGACAATCACAAAAGGTGCCTTAGTGATATCTCGAGGCAAAAAGGAAGGTACTTTATACGTGATTTCGGGATCGTATAGTTCACTCGTAGTCGCATCAACTGGAGTGAATGGGCAGTTATGACATTAGAGGTTGGGACATATGAGTGAGAAAGGGATGAAAGTGCTATTGTCAAAAGGAAAGCTACCAGGGCTGAATTCTATTGACTTGGAATTCTGCAAGGACTGTGTGTATGGCAAGCAGAAGAGAGTAAGCTTCAAGAAGATGGGACACGCTTCAAAGACGCATCTGTTGGAGCTTGTACACATTGATGTGTGGGGACCTACACAGGTATCAACTCTGGGTGGCTTACGTTATTTTGTTACTTTTATTAATGATGCTAGTAGAAAACTGTGGGTCTATTTCTTAAAGCATAAATTTGATGTATTTAATGTTTTTAAGAAGTGGAAAGTTATGGTAGAAAATAAGACAGGTAAAATAGTAAAGTGTCTCAGATCTGATAATGAGGGAGAAAAACTATGATAAGAGATTTGAAGAGTATTGTACAGCTAATAGAATTAAACATCAGAAAACTTCCAGGGACACCACAGCAGAATGGTGTGGCTGAGCGCATTAACAGGACCATCCTTGAGCGCGCCAGGAGCATGAGGTTATATGCAGGGTTGCCCAAGACCTTTTGGGCAGATGCTGTAAATACTGCCGCATATCTCATCAATAGAAATCCCTCAGCACCATTGGATGTTGGGCGACCAAAAGAAATGTGGACTGAGAAAGAAGTGAACCTTGCACATCTCAAAGTGTTTGGTTGCACTTCCTATGTTCACATCGATGCAGAGCATACGAAGTCCAGGAGGTGCATGTTTATAGGCTACGGGCAGCATGATTTTGGCTATAGGTTTTGGGATACAGAAAATAAGAAAATCATCAGAAGCAAAGACGTAATCTTCAATGAAAAAGTGATGTATAAGGACAGTGCGCAAGAAAATAAGGTCGAGGAGAAAGAATTCGTAGAGATGGAAGAGTTACCGGAGACGGGTGTTACAGCGCCACAGAATGATCATGCACAGGAGCATTATGAGGCAGAGCCGTATACATCGGTTGTGAGGAGGTCTACTTGGGAGAGGAGACCCACGGTCCGATACTCGCCCTCCTTACATTATCTACTGTTGACAGATAATGGTGAACCAGAGTGTTTTGAAAAGGCATTACAGACGGATACACGGGTTAAGTGGGAGCAGGCTATGGATGATGAGATAGACTCTCTTGAGTCTAATTGTACATGGGAGCTAGTCACTTTACCCAAGGGTAAGAAAGCTCTTCATAACAAGTAGGTTTACAGACTGAAGGAGGAGCACGATGGTTCGAAACAATACAAGGCCAGATTGGTTGTGAAAGGGTTTCAACAAAAGGTAGGTATCGATTTTACTGAAATATTTTCACATGTGGTGAAAATGTCTACGATTCGTATGGTCTTGAGTATAGTGGCTACAGAGGACTTATATGTAAAGCAGCTAGATGTTAAGACAACTTTTCTTCATGGGGACCTTGAAGAAGAGATATATATGCATCAGTCGATAGGAAACGTGGCACCAGGAAAGGAGAACAAGGTGTGCAGACTGAAGAAGAGTTTATATGGCCTGAAGCAGGCCTCGAGGCAGTGGTACAAGAAGTTCAACAGTTTCATGTCGGGAAACGGTTTTGGGAGATGTCATGTAGACCACTGTTGTTATTTGAAAAAGTTTGATACATCGTACATCATTCTTCTTCTGTACATTGATGATATGCTTGTAGCCGGTTCAAGCATGAAGGACATCTCAGATCTCAAAAGACAACTGTCTAGAGAATTTGTCATGAAGGATTTAGGAGCTGCAAAACAAATCCTAGGCATGAGGATAAAGCGTGACAAGAAAAATAAGAAACTGGTGTTGTCACAAGCAGAGTATATAGCCAATGTACTTGATCGATTCAATATGGGAGGTGCTAAGCCGATTAGCACTCCATTAGCCAACCACTTTAAGCTTTCTACGGAGCACGGGCAAAGACGTAGGAGGAACGGGATTATATGGCTAAAGTCTCATACGCGTCAGCTATAGGGAGTCTCATGTATGCTATGGTGAGCACGAAGCTAGACATTGCTCAAGCAGTGGGAGTTGTTAGCAGGTTCATAAACAATCCTGGGAAGGAACATTGAGAACCTGTGAAGTAGATTCTTAGATACCTGGTAGGTACTAAGGATGTAGGGCTATGTTATGGTGGATCGGAAATCAAGCTACAAGGCTACGTGGATTCAGATTTGGCAGGAGATATCGACAGCAGAAGAAGTACTACAGGTTATATCTTTACTCTGGGAAGTGCTGCAGTCAGTTGGGTCTCTCAGTTATAGAAGATAGTATCTATCAGTACGACAGAAGCAGAATATGTTGTGGCTACAGAAGCATGCAAGGAGATGGTGTGGATGCAAGATTTTATGGAAGAGTTAGGTAAGAAGCAAGCAGATTGCAAGCTATACAATGGCAGTCAGAGTACAATACACTTGGTTAAAAATTCAGCCTTTCATTCAAGGACCAAGCATATTACCATTAGATATCACTTCATACGTTCGTTACTGGAAGATGGATCGATTGCTCTGGAGAAGATTCATACAAGTGAGAATCATGTGGATATACTGACCAAGGCGATCACAAGGGAGAAGCTGAAGCTTTATTCAGCTTTGATTGGTCTTCAGGCTTGAAGGCGGGGAGGTGGTGTACTCCGGATGAAGAAGACAAATGTTTATGATGATGTGTCTCCAAGTGGGAGATTATTAAGAAGTGGAGCCACATCTGGGGCCGCCCACTACCAGTATAGGTTGCGCGGATTTCGTGTCGCAAGTCCTTTTGCAATTGAGATATAGAAAGGAGTTTCGCAGATTTCGTGTCGCAAGTCCTTTCGCAACTGGGATGTGGAAAGGAGTTTCACGGATTGCGTGTCACAAGTCCTTTCGCAACTGGTATACGAAAGGAAAGTTGCCAAAACTATAAATTGGGGTCCCTAGGACTACTCTAGAGTTAAGGTGAATATTGGGGAGCTATTCTAAGGTATGAGAAAAGGGTTTTCTTTGTATCTCCAAGGGAGAGGTTAGTATATTGCCTTGTAATCTTCATTCTTCATAGTGGAAGTTTGCATCCGTGGTTTTTTACCCTAGTTTGAGGTTTTTTCACGTACATCTTGTCTTGTGGTTTGTTTGGATTGCTTTGATCTATTTCTAGTTTATATTTCTTCTTGTTTATCATTTGTGGGTGAGGCCTGAGATTGGATTTAGGCTCACTGCGTTGTTGGCGTGCTGCGCAATAATGCAGACATCACGTGTGGCTAATTTCAAGTTGTTACTACGATACTTATCAATGGTTGCCATTGAAACATTTCCATATAACAGTTACTACCATACTTATGAATACTGTCATTAAATTCGTCTCGTTTTCTTTTACTCTTCATTTTAAAATTGATCTTACCATACCTACTCTTTCTGGTTCGGATTAGTTTTTGAGTATTTGATATGTAATAACTTTTAAAATACTTGAATTTCTCTTGTTTTATATGCTTGGACATGCTTGCTTATTATTATGGACTTAGTTAACTGGTTATCTTGTTCATATCTTCACTTATTACTCATTACTCTTCTATTTACTTTCTTATTTATCTTTCTCCCATTATCATTTATCGGTTCTTTCCTTTGTCATATTGTGACAAAAAGGGAGATAATTTTATCATGCCTATTTCATTATGAAAAATGTGTGAAGAATGTGGATAGGTAGCATTTTTTTGCTATATGGTATTAAGGGGGAGTATTGATGAGTATTGATTTGACCAGGTTGTAACTGGTGCATTATTCTTTAACCAGGTTGTAACTAGTGCATGATTCTTTATTGTGCGTATTATGCTTATCTTATTTTAATGAAGTGTGTTTTGTCACAAATTTGACAAAGGGGGAGATTGTAAGTGCTATGTTTTCTAGGTCCTATGATTGTCAAATTTTGTAGTGTCAAAACCTTTTGGAATTTGTATCTTGTTTAGTTCATCTTCTTATTCAAGATCATGCAATTCAACTATAAGTTCAAGATGTTCCAATTCAAGATTCAAGCATCATAAGTATAAGAGATACAAGTTCAAATACAACATCAAGTGATAGTTCAAGGTTTCAAAGCTTCAACTATGTCAAGACAAAGTGCTTTGCTTTGGAATTCAAAGCTCAAGGTGAAATACAAGTCACAAGTACTTCAAGCTTCAAAGTACTTCAAGTTCAAGATTAAAAGTAAGTGAAGATATTAAGCTTCGTATACTTCAAGATCAACTATCAACCGAAGAAAATGATGATTCAATGTTCAAATTTCACTTATAAGGTATGTAAGACCCTAGATTGACCATAGGTTAGGTCATATTGATTGCATACTTAAATTGGGTCACTATATACTTCTATAGGCTCTTTCTCAACTAGTCTTAGCCTATGTTCGACTAGTCCTAGTAGTGGCTCGACCAGTCCAAGAAATTCCTTAACCAGTCCAAGGTTTGTTATTAATTTTTGAGATTTTTTGTTGGATCTTTGATCAGTCCTGGAGACTGCTCGACCAATCTAGTGAACAGTGCTTGACGAGTCGAGCAGGCTCAACTCAAAGTCTAGCAACTAAATTGGGTCCCACACGACTAGTCGAGTGCAGGATTCGACCGGTCGTGCAGGCCACTCGACCAGTCGTGGAACGGTTTTATCTTATTGCGCCCGAAATTTCAAAATTTTGTTGGCCCTTCGACCAGTCGAGCTGTCCTCTGGGCCAATCGAGTGAATAGTTTTTTCACTTATAAATAGAGTACAATTTTCAAAGTTTTTCATTCAATTCAACCAAAATCAAGACACCGCTATGAAAGATAAGTTTGTGATATTTTTTAAGTTATTTAGTGCTCATTTAATATTCTCTTTAATTAGCTTTTTGTATTTGATTTTAAGATTCTACATTCCAATCTTATTTGAAAAAGCGATTTTAGTTTTTCCTTTTTTTGGAATCAAAATCAAATCAAGCAAGCCTAAGGTGATTTAATCTAAAATTTAATTAGAACTTCGAACCTTTTCATAAGTCAGTGTGGACATTGAATATCTACTCCGAATTGGTCCTATCGGGCGTCATCAAAGGAGAATATCCAAATAAGTATTTTACATTTCCGTAAATCAATTTTTGATTTTTTTTGAGATTGTGCCAGGAAAAATCTCTTTCTTTTTGGTTTGTCTAAGGTGATCCAGAAAACTCAGAGTGTGGAGTTTTTTGAATTGTGTAAGCCCACTTGAAAGACACAATTGTAAAGGTTTTAGGTGAACCTTGAAAAACCTATTGCATAGTGAACGCCAATATCCACAGTGTGAGGATATTGGGAGTGGAGTAGTTGTGTGGCTATTTTTCTAAACAGTTGGTGTACACACAAGCGAACCACTATAATTTCTAGTCTTGTGATTGTTGATTGATTGTGGCATTGTGTGAATGTTGTAATTTCTTTTTAAGCATTTGTGGAGAATGTTGTAATCTCTTTTATGCAAGTGTGAGAATGTTGTAATAGTTTAGTTATTTTCTTTGCTATTTTTATTCTTTATTCCTCTGTATCGATTTGAGATTTTGATATACAGACCTTTCTAGGAATCAGGTTATCCTACAATAAACCATTGGTATTTAGTGTAAGGTTGTCCGTAGAACAATATTTATATCAACCTCTCAATACTTGTATATTTGAGGTTGTTATTCATTTCTGCTTTGTGGAGTTGTTTAATGCTATCTTTATTTATATTTGTTTAATTCCGCATTTAATTTTTTAATTTGCCCCCCTCTAGGACTCTTAGCTCAGAGTTTTTGGAATAGATTAAGGAGGTGTATCCCGAGCTCGACTTGTCCTCTTTCGAGGTCGGGCCTTCCAAAGATTTTGATACAGCTGGGAGCTGAAGATTCTTCCTTTCTCCTTTTTGTTGTCCTTTTTGTAATGCACTCCTCCAAGTTACTTTAATGAAAAAGACGGTTTTGGTCCATTGCTATCATTTGAGTAGATTGGTAAATTTTGCGACGGGTATGGTGGCATCTTGTGCCGAGGTTGAAACATTAATCATTTTTACCCTTATGAATCTATTATTCTTAGTCGAGCACTTCCGTAGGACGGATACTTCTATATTTTCAGAGTATTGTCTTTACCGCAAATAGTGTGGCCTGATTAATGGCGATAATTCATGGCCCGACCTCTTCTCGAAGGGTCGGCCTATTAGTAAGGGTTGTTCTTCCCTTAT
Organism: Magnolia changhungtana; assembly: GCA_030180095.1. Classification (NCBI taxonomy): domain Eukaryota; kingdom Viridiplantae; phylum Streptophyta; class Magnoliopsida; order Magnoliales; family Magnoliaceae; genus Magnolia; species Magnolia changhungtana. Next base: position 4,948,738 of record JASAUF010000644.1, on the reverse strand, counting down.
ATTGCAGGAAGCCCTTAATAGATCTTTAGTAGATGGATTGTTTGTAGACGTGGAAGTAGAAAGCAAAACTCATACCGACCTTGGAATTTTTATTACAATAATTCCAACGTTGTATACTAAAAACAGCAAAAAGGTATATTTTTGTGGGCTCAAGCCAGGTCGGCCCTTGTGCATAGTAGATCTTGAGATGCTTAGCATTCCATCAATGTAGTAAGAGTCATCCTTCCAAGTCTTCAAGTCGATATGATCCTGGTTGGCTTGTGCTTATTACCACGTAGGGTCCTTCCTAGTTTGGTCCTATGGTTTCTGAGCCAAGTTCCTTAGTGTTTTGAAAGGTTCTGTGGAGGACTAGGTCTCCAGCTCAAAATCTTCTTGTCTTTACCCTCGAGTTGTAGAAATGGGCGACCTACTTACTAAGGTTGAAATCCGTGACGAATCCGGTCAATCCTATGTATGGTGGATCTGACCGAGGAATCTCACGAGGCTCGGTATCTCTCCCGCGAATCTTTGTCTCCACGCGGAATCTGCTGTGGATAGGAAAAGGGACGGGGGAGTGCGCTAGTCAATCAATGAGCAGTATGGTATGATTTGGCCTTCCGCCATGGGGAGGTGGGCTCCAGGGCGGCCCCTGGGGAGACTCCTTCGAACGTCTCTATTGAGTGACGGAGCCCTTTTTTTAGTGAATATGATAGCTGAAAAAGAAGGGCAGGTCGACTGGTCACTATGCCGAGTCCTCCCCGCTCCGTTGTCCGTCTCGGGGCTGGAATGGAACTCATGAGCAGCTCCCATTTATCGCAGTCCAAGACCTTCAACGTCGGTGTCCCTGTCAGCTGTACTCCCCATAACTTGACCACATGAAAGAGGAAGAAGCCGGCCTTCGAGCTTCGAGCCCCGACCCTACCACGAGCAAGGCTCGCTAGGCGTATAATTAAGTGACCGGCTTTCCTAAGAGTAACCCAAAACAGGGTTTTAAGGTTAAATCACGTGAAGGGCTCTTCTAGGTAAGTGAAGCGTACCTAGCACCCCGTCGGCTACCTCTCCTCCATATAGGGTAGCAGGGACGTTCTGTCAATCAAGGAAGGTTTTTGGTGACAACACCTGGAGAATCAGAAGTGAGAATGCTGACATGAATAACGAGAAATCCTGTGAAAAACATGATCGCTTTCCAATGGAAAGCTTTTTGCGTTCAGTCAATCCAAAGGGACATCTTAGTGTATTGGAATCCAGTATCCTTGATCCTGTTGCCCTAGATAGAATGCTTTGGAATTGGGGGCTGAGATTCTCCTTGAGGTTGCTCTTTAGTTTCCCCACCCCCACTACTACCCGAAATCCAACTTTGGTGGGCTTCCCCCAAGGTGACACCAAAGGTCTTACCTCCTTTCATGTGCCCCTCACCTCCTCCATGAGGATGATCCACTAGATTCATTGCAACACCACGAACAATGGGGCGTCTACCTAACCACCGGCTTTGTCCTGCTTGATGTCCCATGCCACGTTTAGTGAACAACTATGCCTGAGAATGAATGAATTGTGATATAGCGCCAAATAAGCCACCGCCCTGCCATAGTCGCGAGAGAAATATAGGGGCCCTATCTATACAACTTGCGGTTTAAACTTCCAGGAAAAACTTCACGTTACATCATAGCAGCACGACCAAATGGAGGTTGAAACAGTAGAGTATACTAGGGCGCTTGAGAGAACCATGTCGAAGGAACTCGGCAAAATGACCCCGTAACTTCGGGAGAAGGGGTGCTCTCCTATCTTTTGATTAGGAAAGCGGCACATACCAGGGGGTAGCGACTGTTTATTAAAAACACAGGACTCTGCTAAGTGGTGTGATACGGCCCTGATGGTGGGGGTGCTTCGATCGTTCCACTGGCGTCGCGAATCAAATTCAATGAATAATAGCTCTGGAATTCCACCGATCCTAATTCATCCTTCGATACCTCTTTTCTCTCTCCAATTCCGAAAGACTTGTCGTTGAGAAGCTGACTAGTCGACCCGGTAGCGGGGGAGAGGGACGTTCTTGTCGTCCCGGAAGGAGAGGAACTGCCCATCGCTAGAGTAGCCCCCGTTATTGACACGGCTTCTGGCTCTTCGGGCCGGCTACATGGAATTGGCTTGCTAAGTCGGAGTTGTTAATTGGTTCCAGTAAGCCGCTAAACATAGCATTAATCATTCAACTTCCGCCGCTTGCGTCTTTCACTATCATCACCGTTCTTAAGCATGGATTCATATCGATAGGATATATTTCATTCCATATCTCCTTTTGGGAGCCCTGGGACTAGCGGGACATCAAGCCAGCCAGCCAAAATGCAGGCGAGGGTCTTTCTATTTCTTAAGAAAGAACTACTAGATAGAACAACGCCGCGCCGCTAGCGTTGCCGTCCTTATATGATATATTATATCACCATCATTTCGTATTGATAAATGAAAGCATTGATGCTTCCTTTTTTCCTGAGACTTCGTCATCATCTCCCTCGTCTTCGTCTTCTGAGCGTGCAACATTGCCTGTCACTCACACTTATGTTCGCAGGAATGTTGCAGATGTTCATACGCCCGTTCTTGACAGGCTTCTCCGTGGTGCAGTTGATGATCAGCCTGCGGCAGCTCCTGAGGTGACTCTCCCAGCTTCTGATCCGCCTACGACACCCACCACTCACTCTCCGACACCTCGCTGGACTACCACCCCTGACCGTTCCCCCCCATCTGCTTAAAGGCACTCTCCCACTCCGATTCCGAAGAGCTGGAATTTATGCCACATGTTCCGAGGGACTCAACCAAGAGGTTCTTTCTCTCACGTACGTCATTATCCAGTCGTTCATAAAAACCACTGCTATGCCAAGCCGTAGCCCTTGGGCCTGCCAGGCGTTTTACGTCAACAACCGTAATGAACGAGAAAGAGGCATGCCACGTCTGGTCATCAACTACAAACCTCTTAACGAGGCCCTCCAGTGGATCCGCTATCCAATTCCGAATGCGCAAACACTACTGCACCGAATCGCCGGATCTTGCATATACAACAAATTCGACAAAGAAGAGTCTGGTTCGGTCTGAATTCAGGCCTAACTAGGAAGGTTGCAGAATTCCATATCCATTGTGTAGTTGGGCATTCAAAGAATCTATACAGATATGTATCTTCTGCCCGATTGCACATTGGACGAATTTGCCATGTATCCCCATTCGTTTCAGTCTATCACCGGTGAGAAGTTTCCGATTGAGACACAACCAATCAAATGATATCAATCACAAGAAATCCTGTGAAAAACACGATCGCCTGCCAGTGGAAGGCTTTCTGCGTTCAGTCAATCTACGCAGAGTGAATCGGTCCCTAAGGAACCCCCGAAAGGGCTGCCGTCCGATGGGTACACGAAAGTGACGAAGTTGCTTTGACTACTGAACCATGCCTGTCTGTTGGAGCGAATTGGATGATCGGGCCGAGGGCTGCCCCCTCTTCCCCTCGCTCTCCTTTCCCTAATATTCGCCGTCGAGTCATCGTTTTAAGGCCCTTCGGGTTATGATAGATTTCCCTCTATTCTTCGACTTGAGCCGTCGAATACCTCCTGGAAGGGGGAAACATACCTCATCTCATAAGAACCCCTCCTAATCTTCTCATCGGCACCAGATATTTGAGGTAGCATTTCAGTGGGCGGGGACCGGAAGAGAACTTTGATTTCGAGCTGCGCCGATTAGACATAATTGAATACCTCTGAGCAAACCTCCCTAAACACTCCATACCTGGGTCAATAATCATTTCGGAGCAAGCAAGAAATCCTCATTTGAAAAATGTAAGCGCCAACGCAGCAACCAATGGCTTTGAAGCCAGCTTCAAAACTACTGAGCACGCTAGCACACAATGGCTTTGAAGTAGCCAACAAGCAATGGCCATGCAGTAGTTTTGAAGCTGGATCAGCTCTCAACCCTCTGTATCAGTTGCTTCTTTCGCTGGCCCATCGTTGTAGTATTTTGCTCCCCCGAAGTGCACCGAGTCGCCTTTCCTCTCTCGACTTGATGCGAGGACCAGCTCTACTGCACTTGAGTTTAGATCCCTATCTATAAATTCTGTATGAACCATATTCCAGGCATTAGTTCGATACACCCAAAGGACATTAGGAAGTTCTTATGCCCGGGCTCCTTTAGCCTTCTCGAACTTTGTTTGGAGGTAGTTCTTAATGATCTTGTTGATTGCTTCGACCTGTCCGTTGGCTTACGGGTGCCAAGGTGATGAGTAGACATTCCAGATCCCAAGATTATTGCACATACCCAGGAATTGCTTGTTGTCGAACGATTTTCCATTGTCCGAAATAATTGTGTAGGGGATTCCATACCAACATATGATATTCTTCTAAACGAAGCCCGTAATTTTTTGCTCAGTAATCTTAGCCAGATGCTCTGCCTCGTCCCATTTGGTGAAATAGTTGAATGCGACGATCGCAAATTTAGTCTGCCCTTTGCTAGTTGCTAAGGGGCCAATAATGTCGATTCCCCATTGGGTGAATGACCATGGTCAGGTCATAGGAGTTAGTTGCTCGAGAGGCTTTCGGGGTATAATCGCGAACCGCTTACACTTGTCGCATTTCTGAGTGTGATGATGCACGTCCGTTTGGATGGTTGGCCAAAAGTGTCCTTGTCATATGACCTTGTAGGCAAGGGCTCGGCCGCTAGAGTGGTTGCTGTAAACGCCTTCATCAATTTCTTTTAAAACATAGTCTGCTGAAGGACACTCTTGCTTGAAGTCTATGTGCCTTTGGATGACTTTCGTGTAGCTTTTCCTCCTTGAGATAGTCGATTATCGGGTCCATCTAAGTCAGCTCCGAATCTATCGAAAGAACCATACTTGGGTTGGGTTCGCCGATGCTCGGCTCAGTTAAAAACTCAATCAAGATCGGTTTCGAGATATTGTCTTCAGTTGCCAAGGGTAGCTTTGCCAATATGTTTTCTTAGAGTTTTCTACCCTGGGGATCAAACTGACGTTGCGCCTTAGGAATTTGTTGATAAGCTCTCGAGCTCTCTGTAGATAGGCCTTCATTCGTTCTTTTTTAGCTGGGTATTCACAAGCTATTTGGTTTACAGAGAGCTGTGAGTCACTGCGAATCTCCAAATGTGTCCCTGTCAGCCTTAGCTCGGCTAACAATGCTTCATATTCTACTGCAATGTTTGATGCTTGAAATCCAAATCGTAAGGCTTATTGTGTGTATGTCTGGTCAGGAGCTTCCATGACTATCCTGGCCCCGCTGCCTTTAGAATTGGATGAACCATCAACGTACAATGTCCATGTCAACAGATTTGGGTCGGTCGTCTGATGCTCATTTTGCTCATACTAGATGTTAGGACTAGATTCCAGCTCGGCAAGGCCCAAGTCAGTGATATAACTAGGTCCCAGCTCGGCAGGGCCCAGGTCATTGATAGGGTTGGGTCCCAGCTCGGCAGAACCTAGGTCGCTCTCTGGTATGAGCTTGGCAATGAAGTCGGCCACTACTTGGCCCTTGATTGTTGTCTGGGGCCGATACTTGATATCGAACTCACTTAGTTCGATTGCCCATTTCGTAAATCTCCTCGATACTTCAGGTTTTTGGAGCACCTAACGAAGAGGTTGGTTAGTCGGGACGACGATGGTATGAGCTTGGAAGTAGGTTGTAAGCGATGCGACGAAATGACAAAGGCTAGGGCCAGCTTTTCTATGTCTGGATAGCTGGTTTCGATGGGGACTAGGGCTTTACTGATGTAGTACATCAGAAGTTGTTTCCCTTCTTGCTCTTTGATGAGGGTCGAGCTAACTGCCGCTATTGAAACTGCTAGGTATATCAGTAATGGTTCTCCTAGCTCTGGCTTAGAGAGCAATAGCGGCGATCCCAGGTATTGCTCTAATCGCTAAAAGGCGAGCTCGCACTCTTCCGTCCACTTTGTCTTTTGCTTTCCTTTCAATTGCTTGAAAAAGGGAATGCATTTGTCGGTTGCCAGAGATACAAAAAGGTTCAAGGCAGCTATTCTTCCTGTAAAGCATTAGATCTCTTTTGTCATCCTGGGTGAGCTCATGTCGAGCAGAGCTTGAATTTTCTCGACGTTGGCCTTGATCCCTCCCTAGCTGACCAAGAATCCTAGGAATTCCTCGAGTTGATGCCGAAGTCACACTTGGATTCAATCTCATTTGATATTCTCGCAAGATTATAAACGTTTCTTCAAGTCAAGGTTAGCAAAAATGCATAGCACATGACTGAGGTTGATGTGTCGTGCAATTTCATCCAAGTCCTGAAGGATTCCAAATGTTCAGATGGGTCTATGGTTCCAGAGTATGGGGCAATCCGAGGCATACAATGTCACGCCCCAAACCCGGAAATCGGGCTCACAAAATTCTCGATTGCTGAATCCGGTGCCGACAGCCTCCATAGTACCTCATTCTCGGCTCCCAACGCCCATACCACAGATTCCGATCCTGGGATCCTACAAGAAGGATTTTTCAACGTACATTTGTCTCATTAGAAGCATAACCACAAGTATACCCAAATCACAAGAACAAGATCATCAACACATATCGACTAATATAAACATTTGAATACAACGTTAAAAGGAAAATACATATGTCGAAATCAAAACTCTAGAAGTCTGCTGCACGCTCCAAGCTCGACGCTGTTGCGACCTAATGCCACCTACACGCATCTATCGTGCATAAGCTTATAGAAAGCTTAGAGGGTGGTATAAGTGTGTGCACAAGGTAAGTTTCAAGTATTCAATACAATGTCATAATTATACAATATCGAAAATACTAGCAAGATCATGAATCATACGATATCAGAGTAAGCGAAAATATACTAGTAAGTCCACGAGTCATACAATATCAGAGTACGCAATACAGATCAGCTATACCAATGAGGAGTCAAAGAGAGCCAAATATCAGATGCCGAGGGTACAATGCAATATGTAAATCCTACTAAGTCCATCTAGGCCATATAAGTGCAGAAATATAGCAACCCAAAATGTCATATGCCTGCGAATGTAATGCAATATGCGATGCAAATGAAATGACCAAGATGGAGTGTAAAGTCGGGATGATAGTACGTAATATCACAGGCTACGAGGTCTACCACAAGGGACTTCTATCCAAACCAGTCACATACCTAAATTTGGATAGTCAGACTCAACGTGGTAAACTCTTGATCTCAAGTTAGTCATGCGCCCCAACCGAAATCCTGGCCATTGCAAAGGTATACGTAACAAATAATTGTGCACCACCAGCCCGAGTAGACAGTGAATGAATGAGTATACAACACTTGCTCAATAAGTCCACATATCAGTACTGTACATCTCTAGGATTATCACTGGGGTCTAGTACACTCTACATGCAACCACCGCCTACTGACATGCGACCATGAAAGTGGAAAAGACTTCACCATCTGCCTGGCCAGTAGTCAGCCAATATCTACCCGGCACGTCGATAGCGAACCCATTTATGACCTAGTCAAACTCAGCCTAGCTATGCCCCCTACCCTTGGTCGGATAAGGCCACACTCCCTCCCAACCGACCACAACACAGTGGGAGACGCGGTCTCCTGGTATTCGGCACTCGGGCGCTCATATATCCACTCAGTCTCGACGTTGGGGCTTCCTCTAGTACCAAGAGGGTTTAGAGATTTTCACTCAGTGTCATCTATGGTGGCGCGATGCTAGTAACAGATTTTCGGTGTCCCACTGGCCATCCACGATATGCCTGTGGAGGCTACGACCCTGATGTCGCTAGGGCGTACAGTAATCACAACACACAATGCAAGATGCACGAGTCATACAATCCAGTCGTGCATCAATCCTGTGCATAACGTGCGCTCATTGAGACAATCTACGCCTATCAGAGAGTCTCATAACAACTTGCCCAATGACATGTGCAATGGTCAACTACATCTCATAACAAACATGTAGATGATGCGTATGGGCATGTATCATGATGTTATGCTATCACATACTCATATCGGCATTGATAATCGGCCTCGACAATCAGCCTCGACAATCGGAATTGGCCTCGACAATCGAAATCGGCCTTGATAATCGAAATCGGTCTCGACAATCGACCTCAACAATCGGAATTGGCCTCGAGAATCAAAATCAGCCTCAACAATCAGAATCGGTCTTAACAATCGGAATCGGTCTCGACAAACGGAATCGGTCTCAACAATCGGAATCGGTCTCGACAAATGGAATCGGCCTTGATAATCAGAATCGGTCTCGACAATCGAAATCAGCCTCGACAATCAGAATTGGCCTCGATAATCGGCCTCAACAATCGGAATCGACCTCGATAATTGGCCTCGACAATCGAAATCGGCCTCGATAATCGGCCTCAACAATCGAAATCAGCCTCAATAATCGACCTCGACAATAAGCCTATACATTCAGAATCAGTGAGATTAGGCCTAACGAGGCCTAAGGGAAGGTCACAATGTGGACATCCAACCATCATTGCCCATCAATGTGGACATTTAACCAACATTACTCCGAAGGAGTGGCCCACATAGAGCCAAACATATAGTGGGCCTATGGCCTCACACAATGGCCCAATATACATCACCATGGGCCTCTCTCAAGTGCCTAATACACATCACGATGGGCCGCATCCATGGACCGAAAATGCATCATAATGGGCCATAAATACATCACATCAGGCCCTACCCATGGACCTCAAATACATCACAATGGGCCTCGCCCATGGGCTTCAAATACACAATAAGTGGGCCACATCACATGGGCCTCAAATATATCACATGGGCCTCGCATAAGGGCTGCATATACATCACAATGGGCGTCTTTACATGGGTTGCACATATATTACATTGGGCCTCAAACACGTACATCAGGTGCCACATGAATGGATGGTGTGAATATACAACATATATATCACGGTGGGTCCCACTATGATGTGGGTCACCCAGGAAGGTGGAGGGTTTGCAGATCACAATGAGAGCTAAGATTACATCTAAAATCATTTCAATAGTTACAGGTGCAACATGTGTATCACTATACACATTACTCTATGGGGTACATGGCTCACTAATGGTGATCAGCACTGTCCAAACATTATCCATGTGAATCAGCACCTTCCAGACATTACCCAGCACCATACAAACACTCTGGACGGTGTGGATATGAAACATACATCGAGGTGAGGTCCACAGCATTGCCCAAACACTTCCAGCATTGTCCAAGATCATCTGGACGGTGTGGATGAAACAAATACATCACGGCTGGCCCCACAGCATTTGCTGACATAATACCACAGCTGTAAAGTTGGGGCCCACCGTCTAATAGGCTGGACGGTGTGGAATATAAAACACATACATCTTAGTGAAGTACACAGCACCGTTCAGCACTGACCAGCTGGACGGTGCAGGTAAAGCACATACATCCCATTAGGGAGGATTTTCACCGTCCAGAGACTCTGAACGGTGTGAATTAAAATATGTACATCTGGTGGGTCCCACCGTCCTATCCATCTGGATGGTGTGGACTCCACACACATCACATGCAGGCTCCAAAACTTACTGACGTTAATCAGTAGTGGGACACACCGTCCTGCAAAACGGACGGACAGCAGGGCTATACAATACATATCTCAAAGGTGGGCCCCACCCCACACGTGCTACACGTGTGGGTGGGTCCCACCCATTAGAAAAACAGACGGGCGGACTAGAAGTAACACTACCTCGTGATCAGACCCCAGAATTTGCTGAGTCCCTGCAGCAGCAAGCTGCTAGGTGAGGGTTCTCTAGCCAATCTGCTGCCAGGAAGGTGAGTCCCACGTCTTGATGGACGGTGGGATATAACACGTACATCATGGTCATTCCACCGTCCTTACTGGACGGTGGTGGATATAACACCTTCATCATGTGGGGCCCACTTTCACATGGCTGGACGACATAGATATATGGCACATGCGTCAGGTGGGCCACACATTCCAAACAAATGGACGGTGTGGGCAATGCATATCATCAAGTAGGCCATCAAAAGAAGAAGAAGAAGAAGAAGAAGAAGAGAGAGAGAGAGAGAGAGAGAGAGAGAGAGAAAGAGAGAATGGTGGAGATGGGAGGGACCCCGCCACTATGGGCCCCTCTTTGATACAAGGCATATATCAAGATGGGTCCCACCACATGTGGGCCCTCAAATCATCAAATCTAAAAAAAATACCCACCTCAAGATCCCTTCTTCCTTCTTCCATCAATGCGTTCTATAGCTCCAAAGAATGTGATCCAATGGCTGAGATAAGGCTTGGAGGGTGGAGATGGGAGGTAAGAAGGTGGGTCACACTAGCTTCTTCATGGAATCCATGGACGTTGGGTATTTGGGAGGAAATGAGAGAGAGAGAGAGGTGTAAGAGAGAGAGAGACAGAGAGACGAGAGATGTGAGTGATGGGTGAGTGAGTGATGGGAGTACTTGTGTAAGAGAGAGAGTTGACTTTAGGGGAGAGGTGGTTGTACTTAGGGATGGGTGAGTGATGGGAGTGACGTGTACTTGATTGATATGATTGATGGGATTGATGTGATGGATTCTCTTGGATTTTACAAAGCACGGCATTTTTCTCGAACTAAACACGGGCTCACATCTCCTGGCCTGGGTATTGCCTCGGCGTGCAAGATGCGGCATCGAAACCACGACGACGGTGCGGTCGCTAGGGTACAAGTTTTGGGTCAAGTTGACTTCGGTATGTAGGACTCAGCTTAGAATCGCACGTAAATGTCAGATACAGGTCGAGGGTCATTGGAATTCGACCGGGAGAATCGCGGAAGCCTACGGAATGGTACGGTCTAGGATACGGGCCTCACATATGAAACTGAGGCAAGAGTTGCGCATGCATAATATCAGCAGTGAATGGAGGTTCGGTCTCCTCCAATATTACCTCCACTGAGGTCAAAGCGTTAACATGGTAGGTCTGTCGCATGTCATCAATCTAACCTTGTAAATCATTGAGCTCAGCTTCCTAAGGATCACTGCTCTCAGTTATAACCTCAGCGGCTGCTTCGGGCGCTTTATCGCGCTTCCTTCTATCTAACTCATAGCGTAGGTCGAAAGCAGCCAATGAGGTAGTTCCAAAGATGTGAGAAGGTGTCAGCTTGGAAGTTCTAAGTTGTCGGCTTCTGCGGGAAATAGCATACATGTCGAATGGCTCAAAGATCTCTCGAATTGTTGGCCCTTCCACTAGTCCATCCTTTTGTGTAGGGCAGGGTTGTAGTTGTTCCAATAGCTGTTTCATGGAGTTCATGTTATTCTTAATCATCTCAACTTGTTGCTCAATGGAGACAAGTAATCCTCCCCGATTGTGGGATTATTGCGTCGGCCCTGCAGGTGCGAAATCGACTGCTTGGTGGGAAGAGAAATCCCGATGATGAGCGGGCCTCAAAGAAGGTGCAAGGTCGGGTGTAATAGAGAAAGTTGGAGCTTTCTTCTTCCCTTTCCCATTTGTCAAGATATAGTAGGATGAGAACGACTTTTAGTGTCGTTCCCACAGACGTTATTAAACTGTTGATGCAGAAATCTGGTTAGCCCCTTTTAGACCGTCGTGTACTTGGACAAGGAACGGACAAGACCCTAGCTCATATAAGGGACCCTCTGATGCCAAAGTCAGAAAAGGGATCTGGGTCTAGTTGAGTATTGAAGGTTTAGGGCTAAAGATAGTGCGTACCTCTCACCATTAGAGCTATCTCTATTTATAGTTTAGGAGAGACAGTGGCGGAGCGGAGATCTCCCTGTTTAATAGATGTGTATTATAGAGGGATTCGGATCCCGAGTGTGTGGTGAATCTACTGAGATCCTCGACGAAGATCGGCATCCCAAGCGTGTTGCAGATATCCTCCAAAGATCTCGAATAGATCTCTATCGCAATGGATTTCCCGGGTCTTTAGCTAAGATCTTGAGTGGATGTGGCCAGACCTTGATGAGAGGCAGGCTGAGCCGACCTAAAGTGTCCCGACGCCAACCTGGGTTATGCTGACCTGGATAATGCCCACCCGGGTGAGGCCGACCTGGGTAATGTCGACCTGTCTCCTTAATCGAGCTAAGGGACGAGGTGCTCTTGACAAACTCTGTAGATCTTAGAATCGACGGAGGTAATGCTCTTCAGGTGTTCAGGTAGGTCAGTAGGTGTTCCGATCTGTTGACGGGATGTCGAGCTCGATCTTACTTCTTGAGTAGGCTTCGAGTAAGGGATCGAACCTGCTGATGTATCCAACCTAGAGAAGTGCGCAAGGTCCCAACTTAACCTTTTATCATTGGTCGGCCTATTTTCCCTACAACAAACTCCAAGTGAGGCCCATTATTCGGTAATCCAGGCCTTCAGTCAGTTATATCCTAGAACGGATGGACTACGCCAAACCACCCTCATAGCCTATTCATTATAACAACGGTCAACATTCCACTAAAAGATGTCTCTTCATAGGGAGATTTTTGAAGCATCATTCAACAACTTGGCACAACACAAACCAAATCTGGATTACCAAAAATCATATTGGTAGAAAAATTCCTAACCAGTCAAAGTTGGAATAAAAAAAAACCATCACAATGTGGGACTTAATTATCGCAATCTAAGTCAAATGGACATCCAAACGTAGCCTAAAAACACAAAAACCACAATCACACGTTTGTGATGCTGCAAACAGATTTAATTCCAATTTCAAAGTAGATTTTATATCTGATAAGGGACACAAATGCAATGTAAAGAGAAAACATGGATTGCTCCTGCATGCAATTGCTTCAGCCCACTCGAGAACCTAAAGTTTGTGGGGAGAAGACCATTTCTTCCTCACATAAACTTAAAATGAGTGCTAATTTAGCAACCAAGCACTGTTTTTTAGCTTGAGCGGCTATAAAACAATCAATCATCAAAATAATATATATAAAGTCGACCTCATGGGAACTTCCCGTGACGTCGATCCATGTGGGCCCTACCATGATGTGTGTCGAATATAAAGACTTGCACACGTGTCATGGGCATAGAATCTGAACAGTCCATGTGATGCGGCACCCCTTGAAACTTTATAGGCCCAATTTTCGGCCTGATCCAAAACTCCAGCAGGCCATAGCAAAGAGAAATGCAAATCAAGGAAACTTTTTCCTTTTGTCATGGCCTACTAAATTTTTGTGTCGAGTTGAAAGTTGGGCTTGTGAGGTTTCAAGAGGTACCGCATCACATGGACTATTCAAATTTTGTGCCTAAGGCAGGTGTGCAAAGGTACGCGGGCGAAATTGAACACCTACCCACTGCTTCTCATAAGAACCGGTGAGAACTTTTTGAGAACTCATCTCCCGTTATATGAATCCAAAATCTGAACGGTTCATGTGATGCAGCGCCCCATGAAACTCTGAAGGCCCAACTTTTACCTTGATCCAAAACTTTGGTGGGCCAAGGCAAAAGGAAACAATTTCCTCCCTTGATTTGCCTTTCTTTGATACAGCCCACCAGAGCTTTGGATCTAGTTAAAATTTAGGCCATTAGGGTTTCATGGGGTGCCCTGCATCACATGGACCGTTCGGATTTTGGGATAATGACACATGTGCAAAGGTGCGTAGGATGGAAATTGTTGATCCATAAATCTGGTCGTCCCGTTAGGCCTTCAAATACCTGCAAAAAAATAAAGTGACAATGGGGACCCTGGTTATGGTAGGGGACCCTCTGATGCCTAAGTTAGAGCAGAGAATTTGGGTATAGTCAGATTAGGGTTTTTTGTGCATACCTTTCACCGTATATAAGGCTTTTATTTATAGTCTTCTGACATTGGTAACGTATATGGCAACGAATCTGTCATTCAGTTGTGTATCATAAACGGGATCGTCCCCGAAATCCAAGGCATTATCCTCGGCTTTGTTCTAGGCGAGAATCTCAGGGGATTGATCTTCCTTGTGTAAGAAGATATCCCGGTGGTCGGCTCCTGAGGATATCGTGGCAGATGGTTGAGGCAAACCTCAAAGTCGGATCGGCTGAGGTCCCATAGATTGAGCTAAACTGTCAGCAGTGGTCGGTGACCGAGGCCAATGTTGATATCTACCTAAGGTCGAGGTAACAAGAAATCAACCATAGTCGAGCTTACTGTTGGCGTTCAATCCTCTTAGTATTTATAGAGATCGCACTCAGTCATCGAGGCCAAGCTCTTATCCAACCTCCCTTTACTTGTGCCTTGTACCCTCTCTCATTGCGGATGTCTTGGTCAATCCATTTTCACCCGTAACAATAGCCCCCCTACTTCCGAGCGTTCTCCAAGAGCTCGGGAAGTAAGTCGATGTGGACTGACTCTCGTGTGGTGCTTCGCGTGGAAGAGGTCGAGCCCATTTATCATTATAGCAGAAGAGAGAAAGCCAGCTAGCGCAGGGATCAAGGGGGATCCGAAATGATCGTGAAGGCATGCTCAAGGTAGTGTGCACTAGCACAGCATCCTTTCGATTTTCGGCCAGTGACGTGTGGGCACGTAGCCTTACATCGAAGGTCGGGTCGGTCTGCGAATGGATAGTCGCCACGTTGAAAGAAGCATGAGTTGTAACGCCTCCTTGGCTACCACATTAAATGCAGGGACCCTCCTCATTTGCTTTGCTGCCACTACTACCTTTCAAGCTCATCGGTCTACACAATTTGTGGTAAGTTGGAAATATTTCTCCGGTGACCCTTTCTTTCCATTTTTTCCTTGTTTCACTATCTTTCCCCTTCTATTTTGGCCAATATGTCTGATATCTCAGATGAATGGCTTGAGCGAAGGGCCTTTCAGGGTGATTCTGGGTCGAAGAGTGTAGACTGCCAGTTGGGGGCTCCTTCTGGACCACCATCCCCAATGTCGTTGGGCTGTGAACTTCCAATGGAATCTTCTTCGATAGAGGAGGCAATAATTTGGGCTTTTGCTAGGCAACCCTTGGATATGGAATCCGCTCTATAGAGAGAGCGGTAGCCCGGGCTTCTGCTGAGCAGCCCTTAAATATTGGCTCTTTTGGGTCAAGGTTGAGAACTACTGACCTAGTTCGGATCAGGTCAGAGTACCAAATACCAGCTTTTGTGGTACTCTGATCTCCTAAACTTGGTGAGATCCTAAGCGATCCTTATGAGAGTGAGGTGGCCATATATTTGGTCACCTTGCAGTGTGGCCTCCGACTCCCTATCCATCGTATTTTTAGGGAGGTTACAACTCACTTGAAGTTGCCCCTGGCCAGATCATCCCCAACCCAACACTTAGAGGGCCTTGTTAGGGACATATATTTTGTGATTTTAGCTTGGAAACACTGAGCTAACCGCCGAAGAGTTCCTATACCTGTATCGGGTGAAGACCAGCCCTAAGCACTAAGGCTGGTATTACTTCTTAGCTTGGAAGACTAGGGAACAGGCCCTTATTACAAATAACATATCCTCCAACAAGAACCGAAAGGACAAATGGTTTTGAGCCTCTAGAGAATGGAAAGCTCCAATGGCTGATGTGGCTAGGCTTCGACGTTGGGTTCCCACTAGATTCGCCACTCCAAGTCGAACATATCCGAACTGTAGATTTGTAAATTTTAGTTGCTCTGTAATCATGTTTACTAACTGTAGGAGTGGTCTTTTATAGGCTTACCCAAGAACCCACCCCAAATCCCTGCCCTACAGTGCGACCGGATTGCTCATGCGAGATTAGTGGACGCTGCTGACAGATCTTGGAAGAATCTG
Organism: Magnolia changhungtana; assembly: GCA_030180095.1. Classification (NCBI taxonomy): domain Eukaryota; kingdom Viridiplantae; phylum Streptophyta; class Magnoliopsida; order Magnoliales; family Magnoliaceae; genus Magnolia; species Magnolia changhungtana. Next base: position 4,933,082 of record JASAUF010000644.1, on the reverse strand, counting down.
ATAACTCCCGAGCTCCTTCATCAATCCGGCCTTGCCCCAACCTTTTAGAAGGTAAATAGTAGATAGTGTAGTTTCTTTGGAGCTTCGTGTTGTTTGTCATCTCATTCCTAATTGGCATCTTTCGCTGTGCAGAAATGGCCGAACTCCCCAACTTCTGAAGCTAAGATGGCATAGAAGAAGTCATCCTTGAGGAGGAGAGTTGTTGTACCTCCGACAAAACGGGGGGGGGGGGGGGGGCTTCGAAGGCATAGAAGAAGTCATCCTTGAGGAGGAGAGTTGTTGTACCTCCGACAAAACGGGGGGGGGGGGGGTCCTTCATAGCAATGGAGATGAGGTTGGAGCCCAACACTGAAGGACTCGTGATGGAGCGGCTTCGGCCACTGTGGGTGAGGGAGCTCAGGGTGCTCCCACTTCTGCGATTCCTCCTCAACCAATGGCTTTGGAAGTAGTAGATCTGGAAACTCCCTTGGCTTGCGAGGAAGTTCCTCCCGCTGAGGAGCTCCAGCCCCCTACAACCCAAGCTCAGGCCGAAGAGGGTGATACCTTAGGCCAGCGAGCTGGAGAGGCTGACGAGTCGGGCCCTCTACCTTCGGGGTTTTATATGAGTAGCCTTGCCTCGTGGACGGCTCGGCATATCCCGGAGTAGCGGATCACAACCCTGATTAACACTCACCCGGTAACTCCCTTGGGCAACGTCGCCGCGACTTACTATAAGGTAGACCTCCTCCCTTTAACTAGTTGCGTCCGCTTGTAAACTATTGATGTCTTTTAATATGTAATTTTTATTTCTTTTAGCTCGTCCCTGCTCTCTTGTCGGCCCACCGATCGATGAGACAAGTAGCTGAGGAGTGCAAGAAGGCAGAGGCGGTGCTCCAAGCCAAGACTACTGAGGTCGAAGCCTTCTGACAAGCTTTGGAGAAATCTGGAGAGGAGCATATTGCTCTAAAGATCTAGTTAGGCGAGGATCAACGGAAAGGGGCTAGGCATTGGCTGAGCTATAGGGGGTGAGGTCGCGTCCCTCTTCTTCTGAAAGGGAGTGAGCCGAAGCAGAGGATAAGGCTGCAAGGTTGAAAGCTGAGCTGGCCGAGGTGAAGGCTAGTTCGATAGCTAAGTTGGTCGAGGTCGAGGCTAGTTCAGTCGCTAAGTTGGCTGAGGTCGAAGCATCTATCCCATCAATCCAGGCAGCGATAGTGGAGCAGTACAAGGCCTCAAATGAGCGAGCTGATGAGTAGAGGTATTTTATAGTTGTGTGGCTGTGAGAAATGCCTCGAAGACATCAAGGGAAAGTTCCCCGAGCTCTTACCTAGGCGATTTAGAGGAAGGAGCTTCTCAAGACCCAACTCCGGACGTCATTAAAGCCTAGCAGCCTCCTCGAGAAGACTAGCCTCGCCACCCTCTTTAAGCTTGTAGTCAGTTTTTATTTTTCTTTCTTCAGTAATCAATTTTTGATCGATGAAAGAATCAATTTTTACATTTTTGTTATGTATTTTTTGGATGCTTTTAGTAAATCGGGGTAGCGTAGTAAATCAGGTATTGTAGATCGAGTAGGTAAGTTGACCAATAGATCAATCTCAAGATAATCAACGTAAGAGTAAGCTGAGCATTAAGGACTTTCTTCCCTTCCATTGAGGGAAGTCCTTTTGGTCGGCCACATAAGTCGGATAGTTTGAGAAAGAAATTTTCTTCCCCCGATCTGGGCAAGCTCTTTCTCAACAGAATTCATGGTGGAGGGCTTTCTTCCCTTACATTAAGGGAAGTCCTCGTAGTCGGTCGGTCATGTCATAGTAGGATTCTAAGAGGAGTTTTCCTCCCCTGACTTGGGGAGGTCCATTCAGCGTAGGTCTCGTAACCAGTTGCATAATTCGGGTGGTTGAGAAATTAGAAAAAGAGAATCTCTACCCCGAACTGGGGGATGTTTTTTTATTGTAGAATGCATAAAGGTAGACATGAAACAATAATTTCCCGAGCACCTTTTCTTTTAGAAAAGGGAGGTTGATCCAGTCAAGTATATCAGTAGCACGACGTACTCTTGGTCGGAGGACTTCCTAAGTTCTCAAGAATACTAGATCTTCAAGTGCTCGACGTTCCACGAATGAGGCAAGGGTTGTCCGTCCATATATTCAAGTCAATAAACCCCTGGTTTCAATGTACCTGTAATTTTGTAGGGTCCCTCCCAGCATAGTCCCAAAGTTCCTAAGCCAAGCTCCTTTCTGTTCTGAAAGGTCTCGTGAATGACCAAATCTCCCACTCGAAACCTCTATACCTTAACTCTGGAGTTATAGTATCAGGCCAGTCGTTGTTGATGGGCTGCAATCTTCAGTTGTGCTCATCCTCTCTCTTCCTCAAGTAGGTCCAAACTTAGGGTAATATGCTCAGCATTCTGTTTCTCGTCGTAAGACTCAATCCGTGCAGTGGGAAGTCCTATTTCAACTGGCACTACGGACTTAGCACCAAAGGCCAAGAAAAAGGGGGTCTCCCCTGTCGAAGTCCGAGCAGTGGTTTGGTATGCCCAGATGACATGTGGCAATTCCTCAGCGAGCTTAGTTTTGAGGTGGTTCTTTATAATCTTATTCACTACTTCCACATGTCCATTGGCCTGGGGGTGATAGGGTGATGAGAAGGCATTACAAATCTCGAACCTTTTACAAAGACGTCGGAATCGGGCATTGTCAAAATGTTTGCCATTACCGAGACGATAATATGCGGGATCTCATATCTGCAAATGATGCTTTTCTAGACGAAGTTAGTAATCTTCTCCTCGGTGATTTTGGCTAACAGCTCGGCCCTGACCCACTTGGTAAAATAGTCGACTAGTACCACGGTGAACTTGGTTTGGCCTTTTGCCCGTTGGCAACGGACCTATAATGTCGATCCCCCATTGGGCAAATAGTGAAGGGCCGGTCATGGGAGTCAGTGGCTTGGATGGTTGTTGAGGTATCACAGCGAACCTCCGGCACTTGTCACATTTCTGCGTATAGTGTTTGGCATTTTCTTGGATGGTCAGCCAGATATATCCTTGTTGAATCACTTTATGGGTGAGAGCGCTTCCTCCTGAATGGTTGCCGCAGACCTTCATGGATTTTCTTCAGAATATACTCGGCTTCGTCGGGTTGGAGACACCTTAGATATGGTAAGGAGAATCCTTTCTTGTAGAAGACGTCCCCTACCATGGTGTACCGAGTTGCTCTGATCTGAACTCTCCATTCCTCAAGCTTGTCATCAAGTAATTTGTTCTCTCAGAGATAGTCCATGATTGGGTCCATCCAACTTGGAGTCACGACAAGGGGAAGTACTTTCTCTGATTCAGGTCGATCAATGCTAGGTTTGGGCAGGAACTCAATTAGGATTGATTTTGGCGATGTCATCGTCGCCACGACTACTAGCTTTGTTAGGGCATCTGCTCGGGAGTTTGGGGTCCGAGGGGCCAGAGTGAGTTCACACTTGTTGAATTGGCCGAGAAGTTCTTTCGTCTTCTGGAGATAGGCGATCATCTTCTCTCCCTTCATCTAGTATTCATCTGCCACTTGGTTGACGATGAGCTGGGAGTCGTCATGAATTTTTAAAGTCCGAGCTCCTATGGCCTTTGCCAATCTGAGCCCGACGAGAAGGGCCTCATACTCTGCCACGTTATTAGTCGTCGGGAATCCAAATCTTAAGGCATATTGAGTGTAGGTCTGGTCGAGTAACACAAGGATTATCCCCACCCTGTTGCCTTTAGAGTTGGAAGACCCATCGACATGAAGTGTCCATGCGGGGGGTCGGTCTCTTCCTTGATTTCCTCAGGTTGATCTGGGAGTTCGGTGTTGGTGAACTCTACGATGAAGTCGGCCATTGCCCAGCCTTTGATAGTAGTTCGGGGGTGATAGGTGATGTCGAAGTCGCCGAGCTCAATTGCCCACTTCATTAGTCTCCTCGACACTTCAGGCTTTTGGAGTATTTGACAAATGAGTTGATTGGTCGGGACCACAATGATGTGGGCCTAGACGTAGAGGCGAAGGTAGTGAGATGACACTATCAGTGCCAACATGAGCTTTTCAATATCAGGGTACCTGGTTTCAGCTGGAACCAGTGCTTTGCTGATGTAGTATATGGGAAGTTGCTTGCCTTCGACCTCTCGTATCAGTGTTGAACTGACTGTTGCGGTCGAGACATCCAAGTAGAGCAACAGTGGTTCTCCTTGTTCGGGTTTGAAAAGTAAAGGGGGCGACTCCAGATATTGCTTGAGCTACTGGAAAGCTCGCTCACAATCGTTTGTCCACGTCGGCTTGGCTTTACCCTTCAGGTATTGAAAGAACGAAAAGCATTTGTCAATAGCTTTGGAAACGAACTTGTTGAGGGCAGCAACTCTGCCTGTGAAGCATTGGATTTCTTTTGTAGTTTTGGGTGAGCTCATGTTCAGCAATGCTTATATTTTGTCGAGATTTGCCCCAATCCCTCTCTAGTTGACCAGAAAGCTAAGGATTTTTCCTGAGCTTACTCCAAAGGCACATTTACTCGGGTTCAGCTTTATTAGGTACTTCCTCACGGTGGTAAACATCTACTCGAGATTGATGACTTGGTTTGCAGCCTTGATGCTCTTGACCAACATGTCGTCAACATAGACTTCCATAAAGTGTCAGATCTGCTAGGCAAACATTTTGTTAACCAGTCGCTGATATGTGGCTCCAACATTCTTCAGCCCGAAGGGCATGACCTTGTAGCAGTAGAGTCCCTTGTCGGTGAAGAAGGTTGTCTTCTACTTGTCCTGGGAGTCCATGAAGCTGAGTAGCTCATGCCCTGCTGTATTGTCGACTACTGGTTGATCCTCGGGAGAGGGAAACTGTCCTTGGGGCATGCCTTATTCAGGTCCATGTAGTCGACACACACCTGACACCTTCTGTTGGACTTCTTCACGAGCACAACGTTGGCGATCCAGTCGAGATAGTAGATTTCTTTAATGAATTCGGCTTTGAGGAGTTTCCCGACTTCCTCTCCGATGATAGTGTACCGCTTCGACTCGAATGCTCGTCACTTCTGCCTTATTGGTCGGTGGTTGGGATCAACATTTATCCTACGGACCATCACTTCTGGGTTGATGTCAGGCATGTCCCAGTGGGACCATGCAAAGAGATCAGTGTGTTACTTCAGTAAATTGATGATCTCATCCTGCAGACACAAGGGTAGTAGTGAGCCAATTTGTACTGTGCGGGACGGGTCGGTCTCATAAAGGGAGATAGCTATCAGGTCTTCCACAGGGGATCCTCTCTCAAGCGACTCCTCTCAGGGATCAAAGGACATGATAGTCATTGCATGTTGTCACGCTCCTACTCTTAACATCGTGGAGTAGCATTGACGGGCCTCATGCTGATCACCTCTGACCTGCCTAACGTGCTCAGTTGGGAACTTCATAACGAGGTGATAGGTCGACACTGCTGCCTGCGTGAAGTTGAGGGATGGTCGTCTGAGGATAACGTTATAGACAGAGGAACAGTCGACGACCAAGAAGTCAATCATCACTGTTGTTTGGTTTTGTCCTTCTCCTGCGGTCACTGGAAGCAGTATATTACCTTCGGAGGTGACCTTTTCTACTGTGAATCCGAGCAAAGGAGTTCGGAAGGGTTGGAGTCGGGATCTTCCGATTACCATTTGTCAAAGGAGACAGCGAAGAGGATGTCAGCCGAACTACTCGTGTCCACGAAGATGCGGTACACCTTATGGTTGGCCATTGTCATAGTCACCACCAGGGCATCGTCGTGGGAGTGGTGGATTCCGCGGGCATCTTCCTCAGAAAATGTCAGGCCGCAGGGGACCATCTTCTATTCTTTTGGGGGCCTACTGGTGAGGTGGACTATGGACATGATGCTCCGAGCTGCTTGTGCTCCTGGTATGAGCTCTGCAAGTTATGTTTGAGTCCCCTCCTCTAGCAAGTCCTCCTCCAGAAAGTGTGTATCTTGGTCGTTGCTTCGTTGTTCCTATTGCTGTGTTGCTTGTATCTCTAGTCTGGTCATTTGTCCCTTCTCTTGTAGATATATTCCCACAAATGACCATTGTGGATCAGTGACTTGATCTCTTCCTTGAGATCAAAGCAGTCGGCAATAGTGTGGCCGTGGTCGCAATGGAAGTGACAATACTTTCATTTATCGCGCTTGTCGAAGTCAACCTTCATCTTACTCAGCCACTTCAAGATCTTCTTGTCGCATACTTCCATGAATACTTGCTCAGGAGTAGCGTTCAGAGGAGGGAGGATGTTTTTCTCTGCATTTTCGATCCTTGGGTGAGCTCCCTACACTTCGAGTGGCCTTTCATGAGCTAAAGAGTTCTTCCGCATTAGAGTACTTTTGTGCTCTATTGAGTAGGTCAGCCAACGTGGTTGGAGGATTTTTGCCAATCGAAAAAAAAAATCGGCCTTCCTTGAGGCCGAATACCATCGCAGCCAGGACTATTTACTCGGATTAGCCCTCCGCCTGTACTGCCTCTGCATTGAAGCAGACGATGTAATCCTTCAGCAACTCATCCTCCTGAGTAATGGTGAGTAGATGAGTTGTTGGTTTTCTCCGATCTTTCCCGCCGATGAACTGGGTGATAAAGGCTTTGCTGAGATGTGTGAAAGAGCTAATGGATTCCGGCTTCAGCTACCTGTACCACTTCCTCCCCGCTCCTAACAAGGTCAAGGAGAAAGCACGACACATCACCGAGCTGGTTGCATCGTGCAATTCCATCCATGCTCTGAACGACTCTATATGCTCGACTGGATTATCAGTCCTGGAATAATGAGTGATTTGTGGCATCCGAAATCTCGACAATAGTAGAGATGCCATTAGATCATAGGTGAATAGTGGTTCCACCTTCTTCCAACACTGCATCTACTAAGTCAAGCCCCGGGATCGATACGCTTGTTGAATATCGTCGATCTAGCCTCGTATCTCCTTGAGCTCGGCCTCTCAAGGGACCTCATTCTCAGCTACTACCTCGGGAGCCTTCCCGCGCCTTTTGCTCTCCAACACGTGGCGTCGGTCAAAGTCGACAAGCACAGTAGTTCTCGCGGGGTGGTTGGGTGCTTGATTATGTTATCCAAGCTGTTGCTTGGCTCCGTATGAGTTGTGGGGAATCTATGGAGATCAAGATTGCTTGGTGACTACGGCTGCTTCTACTTCATGGTCGAGCAGCGGGTTCTGCCTCTCCAGCATTTGCATAATGTAGCCAATATTGCCAGCTAGAACCCAACTCAGATCAGCTGAGGTCCCATAGATCGAGCTAAATTATCAGTAGTGGTCGATGTCCAAGGCTGATGTTGATATTTACCCGAGGTCAAGGTAACAAGAAGTTGACCGAAGCCAAGCTCACTGCTGGCGTTCAATCCTCTTAGCATTCATAGAGATCGCACTTGGTCGTCGAGGCCGAGCTCTTATCCGCCGTCCCTCTACTTGTGCCTTGTACCCTCTCTCATTGCGGTTGTCTTGGTCAGTTCATTTTCACCCGTAACATATATATATATATAGTCTTGTTCTCTTGCTCACCTTTGCATTCATGAGATGGGCCTGAAATCCAAACGGTCCATGTGATGTGGCACCCCATGAAACCCCTAGGGACCAACTTTCAACTTGATAAAAAACTCTGGGGCATAGCAAAGAGAGGTAAATCAAGGGAATGAAATTGTTTCATTTTGTCATTATCAAGGTAAAAGTTATGCCATGGGGTTTAATGGGGTGCTGCATCACATGGACCGTTCAGAATTTGGGTTCACATTAGGTGAGATGAGTTCTCATCAAATTCCGGTGACCTCTCTCTCTCTCTCTCTCTCTCTCTCTCTCTCTCTCTCTCTCTATATATATATATATATATATAGGGAAAAGGTACAATGAGCTCGAGCGTATTACGGTCGTCTATAAGGTCGAGCTGTGTGGGCCCCACCGTGATGCCTTTCGAACATCAACATCGTCCGCCAGATGCACCATTCCATCGTGGGCCTGGACGGCCCAAAATCAGCCGTATACGGAACTCAGGTGGGCCATACCATCTAAAGTCATGTGAATACATGCCAAAAACATATAAAAGCACTTGGTAGGGCCCACCCGAGTTTTCCATGCACCTAAAACTTGGTCTGAACCCTCATTCAAGTGGGACACACATAATGGATGGGCTGGATTTGCAAACCACATCTCAGTGGGCCCTCAAAAATGGTTATGAATGTTTTAATGGTGCACGGCCCCTCTGCACTTTTGTATGTGGTGTGGCCCACAAAAGTCACGGATTGACTTGATTTTGGGCCGTCCAGGCCCACGATGGAATGGTGCATCTGGTGGACGGTGTTGATGTTCGAAAGGCATTACGGTGGGGCCCACACAGCTTGACCTCGTGGACGACCGTAATACGCTCGAGCTCATTGTATCTTTTCCCATATATATATATATATATATATATATATATATATATATATAGACCGTTCAGATTTTGGGTTCATATTAAGTTGAGATGAGTTATCAAAAAAGTTCTCACCAAGTTCTGGCGAGAAACTAGTGTGCAGGTGAGCATCTCTCTCTCTTATATATATATATATATATATATATATATATATATATATATATATATATATACACGAATACAATACTGAGGGCGGCAATTATAATAGAGTCGTTTGTGCTCTGTGAGACTAAAAGCTGTGAATTCAATTCAACACTGCATCCAGGCATTGAATTAACAGATGAAGTTTATAGTGAATAGAAAGGAACTGAGAACCGTCATTCACTTGGCTACAGAGCAGTAACAACATCCCAAATACAGGCAAAACAAGAGTATCAAAGATGCTTCTCTGATGGATTTTTCCTTACAGGAGAACCGTGCTACAGAGTCCTTACGTCTTCCTATGCATCTTGGAATCAGGTGAATTGTGCTGCAGAGGTGACAGAGGCTGTCTCGGTGAATCTGGTCCATTAAAATCAATCACTTTCCCGATGATTGAACCAGTCGTCTTTGGACTTGATTTTCGTTTCCCCTGCATGAGAAATATAAATAAATACATATAACTGTACAAGCCAAAAGAAAAGCACAAAAAAAAAAAAAAAAAAAAAGGTCATACAAAGGTTTAAATTAAATATCATAAACTCAATCATGATTTTGAGTTAGGCTGAATTTCGATCATGATGCTTCAAAGTTTAAGAAGCTTACATCATATTTTCTTTCTTTTTTAGTTTTCGAGTAGTCTATCGAGATTTTTGAGAATTCAATCAGGATTTTTGGGTTTTAAGAAAAACAAATTACCCTTTCGACTGGAACAGCATTTAAACAGTGGGCCATATTGAAATCCTTGTCTCATCACTTAGCATTGCAAGTATTTGTGATTTGAACTGAGCATCTTCAAATCATGAATATCAATAATAGAAACATTTCAGTGGACATTAAAAGGAAACGTTTATCCATGTTCACAGTTCTGAGGGCCCAAATAAGATGTATTAGCAAACCCCAAGCACACTCAAAGTGGACTCGAGAAGTGGCAACCATCACAACCACACACACAACCCCCAACAGATTGGCAGTACACCCCAGAAGACTAGGACCTGCATTTATTGATAGGCAATTTTTAAAAAGCAAGCATGGGAGGCACTTTTTTCTTTTTTTTTTTTCTTTTATTTATTTTTTTTTTTTTTTACACACGCACACACACACCCCCACACACGCACACACTCACTCCCTACACGTGGGGAATTTCACCCCCCTATGGATACTCGAACCCTGGAACGGGAGTTGAAACTCCCAGGAGTCTACCATCCGTCCAAGAGTAAGGATCCGCATGGGAGGCACTTGCCTCAAGGTCAGGTTCTCCCAAAAATGCCCCAAGGGATAGATCTTGAGGATTAATACAGACAGGCTTACACGCCACATTTAGTGACATGTGAGGCATATCATAGGCTAGCACCTATATTTATTGGTTATGGGCAATTTTTAGAAAGCAAGGGAGGCTTGAACCTTCTTGAGGTTACACACACACACACACACACACACACACAAAGCAATCATCCAATAACGAATTAAATAAAACATGTTTTTCCAGGGACACACACACACACACACAAAGCAATCATCCAATAACGAATTAAATAAAACATGTTTTAGAGCAGCTTTTAATCCTATTCCAGGGTTCCAAACTTCCAATCCTTGCCCGAGTGGTAGACTCTTAAGGAGTTTCTACATGAGGTCTTGGGTTCAAAACCCATAGGTGGTGAAATCCCACTACGGCGGGGATGGGTGTGTGGTGGGTGCGTGTTTTTTTTTTTTTTTTTTTTAAACCATTCCAAATTTCTCCCAATTTCCTCTTTCTACATAATGGAGAGTGACCCCATGATTTTTATTTTCTTTTCCTAACTGTTTGATGTTTCCATAACTTTTTTCTTGGTTAATTATTCATTTTTGAGTTACGCATTTCGATTACATAATCATGTGGTATAATTATTTTAGCATTCAAATGTAATACCAATTGAATAGATAATCGACAATATACAATTCACATGAAACGTTAGAATATCTTATGTTTTCATGTACTTTTTATAGTTTATTCTTAAATTTGTCTATTTTCCTATATTTTCATTCTTTTAACTAAAAAGAACTACACAGTTACACCACGCCTCTTAGGAGACCTAGATAATTCACCTCATAGTTTCACCTTTTCAAACAGCACTTATAGGGTACATCTAACATGCACTGGGGGTGAATATCTTATGTAATATCAATTGAATAGATAATCAACAATATACAATTCACATGAAACATTAGAATATCTTATGGTTTCATGTACTTTTTATAGTTTATTCTTAAATTTGTCTATTTTCATTCTTTTAAATAAAAAGAACTACACAGTTACACCACGCCTCTTAGGAGACCTAGATAATTCACCTTATACTTTCACCTTTTCAAACAGCACTTATAGGGTACATCTAACATGCACTGGAGGTCAATCATGATCTGTGACTCATCCCCATGAACCAATGATCAAGTCATTAAATATGCCGAGTCCATGTTAGTGAATGCATATTAGAGGAACCTGTTGTCCAAATATACGAAGCTCGTGATTTGAATTTCTAAAGCCCACATTATAAACATTTATATGTCGAAAGAAATTCAACAAAATAGAGCTTTTTTTCTCACTTTGGCAGAAACATTTGAGGTATGCTTGCCGTCAGATCCTTGATGGTGTCTTTCTCGGTGGACCTGTCTCAACAACCTCTTGTTCTCCTCATCCAACATATTATTTTCTTCGAACAACACTTTCACCTTGCGAATAGAAAATCAACGGATTAAATTATGATTGTGGTGAAACAAAATCTAAATAAACACAGACTGAAGAGCTTTATCTTCATACTTCCTCTTCCGCTCTGTGAAGGTTAATCCTTAAATGCTCCTTATCTTTTTGCAGTGATTCAGCTTCAGCAGCCAACGCCAGAATATTTTTAGTTGATGGACTTAAGCTGCAAGGAAAAAAAAAAAAAAAAAAAAAAAAAAAAGTAATAAAACAAAAGGAAAGAGAGATTTCATTTGGAGTAAGAACAAAGTTCAAAGATCATTCCGCAATAATCAAAGAGAATACCACTGTTATTCCATTTGAAGCAAACAAAGGTTCAAGCTCAAAACAAAAGTTTGGGATAACACTTACTCAAGGGGACTCAAATAGAGAATCCCAATTAACTGGCTATTGGAAGTAAGGCATTGTTTACCTAAATATGATATAGTAATGATAAAGACGATACACATATAATAATAGCTCAGCATGGCTTAGAATATTGTAAATATTGAAATTTTGCAACTAAATTACTTCAAATTATTTCAAAAGAAAAAGGGAAGGAACAGAACTCACATGTCCCACAGTTTAAGCAATCCTTGGCATGCTTCTATTCCTGTATGTGCCTCTAAGAAAGAACGTGCATTTGCTGCAACTTCAACATTTATCTGTCTTGTGGCATCAGCTTTAACAAGCATTGAAGATATCACCAAGTCAAGTAAATGGCCTTCCGAAGTTGTGTTGACTCCAGATGAATCACCCTTTAAAGCATAAGTAATAAGCTCATCAGCCTACTATAATACAACTTATAAGCATTTCAACATTCTACATTTTCAATTGAATGACAGAATTTGATTTAAAAGGCAACAACTTATTCAAAATCAACTAATATAATTTTATAAATCATAAAAGACATGTATGAAAACACAGTCAATTAATTATTTTTAAAATTTGTGCACATGGCGTACAAGCTATTGAAATTAAATTGTCCATATTATATCTCATAACCCAAAACTTAGGTTTATTTCCTCATTTGATGGGCATTTCTTGGACAGTTAAGAATAAAAAATATTAAACAAGTGTCCACGAGTCAAAGGTCGGGAATTGTTCAAACAATCTAATTTTGGGACTATGACTTGGCTTCAGTGGTTCCACAATTAATTGGTTTAATTTTGAGTTAATATATGACACCTATCCAATTTCTGAGTGCATGCATATAAGTGTTGTACATGCATCGTGTGCTTCGTACACGTACATACCTTTAAATAGAGAATAGGGATCTGGCAACTCAAGTGGACCCCACCGTGATGTTTATGTGAAACCCGTCCCGACCACTAGGTGTGTCACGTCACCACATGTTAAGCCCATGGCTAAAAAATCAGCCCCATCAGTGATTCAGGTGGAGCACATGATTGGAAACAGTGTACAGGGCAATGTTCTCCCTCCAAATTATTTCCCTTGGCGTGGCCCACCAGAATCACGAATGGGCCTGATTTTTGAGCCCCATGTCGAAATTTTGTTGTGGCATCTAATGGTTGGCGTGGATTTGATATGATCATCACGATCGGCCTTGTAAAATTCAAGGGTGGATGTCTCTCAACCAATTGTTTCCTTTAGTGTGGCCAATCACAGGTCCACCCGATTTTGTTGCCTTGGACCTAACGTGGGATTACACGTATAATTGTTGGAGTGGATCTCACATACATATCAAGGTTGGCCCCATAAAAATAAAAAATAAAAAGGGTTGGTAAGATTTTAAAAATATATATATTGGCTCAAATCAAGGGATGCACCATGATGCAGTATGTGAAATCCACTCCGACCATTAGATGTGTAATCTCACTTTAGGCCCATGGCCAAAAAATCAGGCTAACTCGTGATTTAGATGGGCCACACCAAAGGAAATAGTTGGTAAATAGATGCCCGCCCTTGATTTTTACAAGGCCCACTATGATGATTGTATAAAATCCACTCTAACCATTAGATGCCAAAGCAAAATTAAGAAATAGGGCCTAAAAATCAAGCCATCCATGATTCACATGGCCTGCCAAGGAAAATAGTTTGAAGGGTGATCATTGCTTGTATACTATTTCCAATCATGTGGCCCACCTAAATGACAAATGGGACTTATTTTTGGACCCTGGACCTACCATGGGGTGACGCACCTGATGAATGAGTTGGATTTCTCATAAACATCATGGTGGGGACCACCTAAGTCGTCGACCCCCTTCTCACCTAACATGGGGGTGACACCCCTTTCTCGCTTTTCTTTATTTCAAAAAGACTGTTTGCAGTCTTGAGAGAGAGAGAGAGAGAGAGAGAGAGAGAGAGAGAGAGAGAGAGAGAGAGAGAGAGAGAGTTGTAACAGAGAATGAAAGAGGAAAAACGAAAGAGAGAAAGTGGAAGAAGGAGATGATGTTGGCCCATGGCCCATGGTCCAATCTAACATGGATCATGGGCAACGAATTGAAATGATTGGAGGAGATCCAATCACTCAACTCTGGCGTGTCATCCCATGTTAGGCGAGAAAGGAGGAGAAGAAGGAGAAGGAAAAGAAGAGGAAGAAGAACAGCTGAAAGGTATATTTTTTAACTTCTTTTTTTTTCAGTAATGTTTCGCTATTATCATCGATACATCGCGATAATACCGCCGATATCCCACAAAACCTGAACTTAGGTGGGGTTTCGTATCGAGCACATGCACTACTAATAGTATCGGCCAATATTAATTGCACTGCATTCATTGCCTCTAACTTGATGGATCTTAAATAGGGAATTTATCACACTTCAAAATAACAAACATAGTTTGGCAAATTTTTTGATAACCTACAATATAGAGCCATTTCCATATACAGTTAGAAACCTTTAAATCCACAAAGTCAAAATGAAAATAAGGTGATGAAGACAGAAGAAGACTAGGTTCAAAATACCAAACATTTTGACAATTCTTCTGCTAATCATGAGCCTAGATACAACCAGTACAAGAAGAAGAAATCAATTTAGTGTTTTTTGGGGTGAGGGATTTAGGGCAAGGATTTGTGATATCCACATATTCAAAATCTATTTTATTTGTTTCTCGCTAGGAATTGGCAAATTAGGATTTCACAAATCCACACCCCCATAAATCATGGAATTAGGCAAATCCAAATCCAAAGACTAAAATTAGATAAATAAATAAAGACTCGGCAAATCCACAAAATGACTTTTTCAAAAGCAATAAAAATTATTCCCATGCAATAATGTTCTGTCATCGCAATAAATTAACTACAAATTCATGGATTTGTTAGCTTGATTCCCAAACTATGGACTGGGAGATGCCAAATTGAAACCCAATGCAAATCCACGAAGTTGACAAGTACTTGTATTTACCAAATTCATATTTTCATTTCCCTAATCCAAAAGAGGGCCTTGGTTCATTACAGGCGAAGTTCACGGTTCAATGGCTCACAAACGAATAGTACAATTTGTATTAAATAACAAAGAACAAAGGGTGGAACCGGTGTTTTAAATAGCTACATAGTTCATAAAAATAGCTTAAGTCACATGTAGTATAACTTAGCCTTAACACTACGTAGCTCATAAAAATAGCTTAAGTCACATGTAGCCTACACTACATGATAATTTTGTATATTTTACACGCTATGTAGCTCACATTACTAATTATTTTTCATTACAACATTAAAATCAAATAATATTTTCAGTGATTAGTTACATTTTTCTATTTTTAATAAAAACTTGTTAATCTTTTCAATACTTTTAGTAAAAATAATATAAATAACAGTATTAATAAAACTTGTTAAATTCTATTATTATTAATCTAACTTGGTAAATATCATGAAATTGGTGCAACCATACCAAGAACAACCTTGATTAAAAATCTAGAAGCAGCGTGTAGCTTACGCTACACTAACTCAGGTGACAACATGCATGCACACACGCTATACTAGATAATATAAAACATATGCACGCATACATGCATGGACTAGTTATAACACGGGCTACATATAAAACATATGCACGCATACGTGCATGGGCTAGTTATAACACGCACATGTGCACGCATCCACATTCCGTACTAGCTATAACACATGCACGGAACATGTGTACATGCACTCAGTGACTTAGACTCAAGACTTGACCGAACAACTCGACTCAGCAAGATTTCGAGCCAACTCAGCATGAAACTCACTGACGAGCTCAACTCGGTGGAGACTCAGCCAGACTTGTCGAGTCAGCTCCCTGATTCAGTCAACTCAATGCAACTTGAAACAACTCCAACCGAGTCACTCAGTTAGGGATTGATTTTCATTTTTAAATAATAATAATAATAATAATAATAATAATAAAATAATAAAATAAAAATGTTGAATGTGAAAAAAGTGTGAGATTCAAACCCCGCCTGTTTTATGAGAGTTGAACAACTCTACCAACAAGCCATGCATATCATTGATGATGATTTTTGTCAATTTTAATGTTCATAGCTTCTTATTAGGTATTGTTACTTCAATATTCTTATTAAGTAAGCCCAGTTGGACATTAAGTTGAGTTTTTGAGCTTTGAACTATAGATGAGAGTAAGGAAATGTCATGGCATCTCATATGCATTGTTGTAGCTCGTTCTTGGCTCCAAAAAATTAAAACATCGGCCCCATTTCATAAAATGATGGGAACATGCTATAATATAGAACAGGCTTTAAATATTAGTCGTTGTAGTACCATGAGAAATAGTCTTTTACTGAGAATAAGTGATAGGTTTTTATTCTACTCTATCTTGAAAACTCAAAGCTCTTTGCCTAGAAACAATATAAATAAACCAAATGAAGTTTAATACTCACAGGAGCAGTAGCTAACAATTGCGACCGCAATTCTTGATTTTCCTTCTTCACTGAAGAACACTGGCTACAAGCAAGACCACTTCCTTGCGAACTGTTTGTTCAACACGATAAATAAATTCAAAGTAGGCTGCAATAAAATATACCAAAAAGAGAAAGCATAGCAATCCATGCACACGTGTGTAACTACTCATGGAAGACATGCACAGAATCCAAAACTGTCCAGATTGTTTGCCTACTGAGGATGAGGTATAGAGGAAAAAAAAAAAAAAAAAAAAGCTTTACTTGCTGATCAATGGACATTTAACCAACGAGGATGGACCCATGAAGATATTTCTTTCCATCCGTTTGGTGGCCACCAGTCAAACAGATAGGAGTGCGCAATCAGTGTATTTCTGGGAAATGCCCATCCACTGTGGAGCCCACAATTTGAACAATGGACTCAGCAAATACATCGAATGTGGGCCGAGGGGTATGTCCATGCATATGACCCGGCAAAATCTGACAGATTCGGTATTATTCCTCCGTCAATAAATCCATAAACTCCAATTGGGTTATGCCTCTGTTCAAGTTCAACAATCCGCTGCTTCAGCGTGCAGACCCTTCATGATATTTCTTTCCATCCACGTGGTGGCCACCAATCAAACAGATAGGAGTAGTGCCCAATCACTTTGATTTTGGGATATGCCCATCCGCTGTGGAACCACAATTTGAATGATCTGGACTCACCATGTACATCACATGTGGGCCCATTGGTATGTCGATGCATATGATCCAACATAATCAGACATTCAATATCATGCCTCTGCCAACAAAACCATAAACTACAACAGGATTATACCTTTCATGTTCAAGTTCATCAATCCGTTGCCTCAGTGTGCATAACTCCTCAATTGTCTTTGCATCATTGGACTATTATTATAACATAGAGATCAGATTTTTAGAGAAAAGAAACACTGTCCAGGAGAAAGAAGCTAAAGAGAATGTTACCAGGAGCATCTGGCATTCATGTTTATAGTTCTTTAATTCCTCTGCAAGCCTCCTTGAGTTCTCCTCTGCCTCCAGAGCATGGATCTCAGCCACCTTCGCCCTTTCGTCTGCGTCGTTCCCAAACTCCATCAATGCCTCTCTATCGCGCTCATACAGTGAGCACTCCCTCTCCCATTTCGCGCACTGACTCAGCAATTCAGTGCACTCTGCCGCCAATCTCTGATTCTCTTCAATGTATTTCCTCAATGCTTGTGCATTCAAACTCGCTTCCGCCTGTAATAAAAACTGATCATCTAACCACAACCAAGAAGTGCAAAATCACGACAACAACAAAATACAAACCCTAGATCGCTCGATTCTTTCATCTTTCTCCTTCAAGTGATCTTGAAGCAGGAAGATCCGGTCTTGGAGTCGGTGACGTGAATCTTCGGAGGCAAGAAGCTTCAATTCCAAGGTCTTCGAGGAGACAGGCAGGCCGACAGAATGTTGGATGGATTCGTGGATGTATTCATCAAGATTGGAAGGGAGATCCATCTCGTGAAGGAAGGAAGAAACCCTAGAAATGCAGATTCTCCGTTTTCTTCAAGATATCGAAATATTGAAAACTCTAGTGACGGAGGAAGCAGAGGATCTCAACCCTAGAAATGGATAGGACAGAGAGCGGGGGATAAAGAGGATCTCAACCGTACAAATGGATGGGACAGAGATCAAACCCTCTCTTTGATTGGAGAGAGAGAGAGAGAGAGAGAGAGAGAGAGTTTGGGATTTCTCTTCGATATTTGGAAGGGAGAGAAGAGGCGTTTGGTCGGGATTTTTTTCAAAATGAGGAAAGGGAATGAGCCGTTGGAGAGTTTCTGACCTTTTTCTTTTGGGAGTAATATATACTTGGGTAGCGTATGAAGCTTGATACGCAGGCACTGAGAATTTGAATACGTAGCTTATATTAATTCAAACTCAACCGGCTAAATTGTTTAAAACATTTTAGATAAACTAAAAATCAGATTTTTTTAGATATCCTAACCTCTGATTACTTGATAAGTGTTTTTTAGAATATAGACCATTGGATTTTTTTCATTTTCAACCGTCAAATAATGTCCACCAATCTGATAGCTTCCGGATAACCAAATGATTCTGTCTTTGGTTGATGATGCATCTAATCTGGGAACCATAATTTTACTGATTAATTTAACTTACTTGTATCCCTTGTATGCAATTTCTAAGTGCATGTGTATCATCTATCACGGTTTACCGGAGTATCGAAGTTTCTCTCTCTTTCTTTATTTTTGAAAAAGGAACGGGGTTGGGAACCACTGGTTTATTTACACGTGGCAGCCTCACAGCGTTCTTTCTCGGGAGTTATATTACATCCATTTCGTTTTTCCTACATCGCGTCATAAGATCTAGCGTATGTGGCCGCCCACTGCAGCCCACATGAAGGGTGTTCATATGATCGGTACCATCCATATTGTGGATTTTATCTCATACGGGCCACAGGAACAAAATATTTCTTAACAGATGATAGGGACTATCACTATCTATAGACGTATTCAGAACAGTAAATGAATTTTTTCAATGGCTTGGATTGAACTAGAACTATAAATATCGAAGATTAGGATCATCACTGGAGTATGATTATGAGAAAAGGACTTTGTGTAGTAATGACGAAAAGATGGATGGTTGAAATCATTGGACCATCGATCCATTTGGTGGCGACAGACCCTGGACTTGAGGGGGTCCTTACTCATGCCCCGGTGGTATAGACTTACAAGAGTTTCAACAAGAGGTCATCGGTTCGAATTGGGGTGAAATTCCACACTGTTATTGTGAGTGCGTGTGTATATATATATATAACATGGAACACATGCGAGTTAATCCATACCGTCCAAATGAATCATCATGGACCATTTCATGGACGATCTTAATTATCTGATTGGTAGCTGTTGATGCAGTTTCTGGCTCACTCCCTCTGCTACTCGAACACCTACATAGGAAGAGGACAAAGGAGACCCTAGCTAGTACAGGGATCCTTCGATGCCAAAGTCAGGCCTAGACTCTGGGTCTAATAATTTGATAAGGGGTTAAGGGTGAGAATGTGTGTGTACCTTTCACCTTCTAGCGTCTCTATTTATAGAGGATATGTAATCTGATAGCTTCGAGATCTTCCGTGAAGGGGATTAATCATTATTTTAGACGATCTTGAGATCTTCGATCCCTAGATTCTCAGGATCGGGAATTATCTTCCGAGGATCTCAGAAGGGAATCTTTAATATTGAGCCGACTTCCTAGTTCGGCTTAGGGCGAGATATGATGATGAGCATCCAAATGAGAACCAAGTGAAGGAGTTCAGCTAGCCATCGACCGACCTCAGAGCATTGGTGTTCTCAGATGGCTTACGTTGGCGGAACTTCTTAGTATATGGGTCCATTTCAATGTTGGTAAATGTCAATCCGTAATCGACTTATAACTGGCTGACGACCGTCCTATTGGCCGACCTAGAAGATAGGTCGGACTAAGGTTAGGCCAAGGCCTGGTCAGTTTATGCCTGATTGATACCTGACTTATGAAATGGGTCGGTATGGAGTCGCCTTTGTGAGGCCCTTTGAGGGTTCCAAAGGTGCATCGACCTCCTTGAAGGTCTCGCCTCATGGCTCTAGACATGTAGGCCTCGGTCAGGCTCAATGCCTAGGGAGTCCGGGCCATGTCTCTCCTTTCGACGCTCTGGACATGTAGGCCTCAGTCAGGCTCAGCACCTAGTGAGTCCGGGCCATGTCAGTAGAATTGGTCCATTCCATAAGCCAACTTATCGACTTGTCATATTTTTCCCCCGACAGTAGTCATGCCATTAATGGTTAAAATAAATAGGATCAATGGTGAAAATTCAAATTTAAAAAATAATAATAATAATTGCTCACTAAAATTGTATTAATAATAGGATAAGATTATCGAAAAAAATATGTCGTTCTGGATTTGCCTCTTCCAAAGTCACGTGTATATTGGGGCATGTGTACATGCATGATGTAGCACTTACGAAATATTTCATCCACTGATGAGGAACAAAATGCGAGTGGGTCAGGTCATCAGCTAACCCACACACACATGTTGAAATATAGAGTGTTGGTTGGTATTTCTCATAGAAGTGTGGCCTGCTTTTAAGTGGACCATTATTTAAGAGGAAATGCCTACTAAAAACTTGGCATACGCATTCCATCTCTCGCTGGAGTTGTGTAGTATTACCATATTGTCTCATTTCTCCTTGTCTATATTTTGATATTAAAAGATAAGATAAGAATAAGTTCTTCATATTAGGGCCTAGAAACCGATGGAAACACGAACCAAGAACATTACCATGCTCAGGAGAGCATACATTGCTAACCAGCTAGAGACTAAAGGATACCTCCACTGTCTACGAGGCTTCAGCCAGCAGCAGCAGCAGCTATGGCCATGCCTTTCTGCAATCAAATCATGTTTTAGTATCTGAAAAGGCCGAGCTATTAAGTCCTAAAGGGGGGGGGTGAATAGGACTATGCCAAATTAAAAACTTAACAGCGGAATTTAAATAAATTAAATACTGATAGCAATAAACAATCCTACAATGTTAAAATTAAAGACAACCTCAAATGTACGAGTATTGAGAAGTTGATACAGATGTTGTTCTAAGGACAACCTTACACTAAAAACCAACGGTTTATGGCAGGACAACCTTACTAGAACGGTCTTTGTATCAAAAACTCAAACTAATACAGAGGAATAAAGAAATAAATAGCATGAAAAGAAATCTAGGCTATTATAACATTCCCACACTTGTACAAAAGAAATTACAACATTCTCCACAAATGCAAAAAGGAAAATTTCAACATCCACAAAATAAAATAAACAATTAACCACAAAATCAAAAATTATAGCGGTTCGTTTGTGTGTACATAAACTGTTAAACAACAGCCACACAACTACTCCACTCCTAATATCCTCACACAGTGGATATTAGCGTTCATTATGAAAATAGGTTTTTCAAGGTTCACCTAAAACCCTCATAATTGTGTCTTTCAAGTGGGTTTACACAATTTTAAAAACCCCATACTTTGAGTTTTCTGAATCACCTCAGACAAACCAAAATAGAGATATTTTTCTAGCACGATCTCAATGAAACAAAAAGAATTTACAATAATGTAAAATACCTAGATATTCTCCTTTTAATGCAGCCCGGAAGAACCAAATTGGAGTAGAAGTTCAATATTCACACTCACTTGTGAAATAGTTCTAGGTTCTAAATTGATTTTAAATTAAATCACCTTGAGCTAGCTTGATTTGATTTTGATTACAAGAAATAGGAATACAACAATCCCTCTTTCAAATAAAATTGAAATGAAGAATTCAAAATCAAATACAAAGAAAGCTAATTAAAGAGAATATTAAATGAGCACAATATAGCTTAAAATAATGACTAACTTATCTCTCAGAGTGGCGTATTGATTTAGCTTGAATTTTATATGAAACTCTGAAATTCGTGTTCTATTTATAAGTGCAAAAATCGCAGTCATGATTGGTCCTGAGGTCGCCACAACTGGTCGTAGGACCAAAAGATTTTTAAAATTTTGAGCACGATAAGATAAAGTCGTTCCACGACTAGTCGAAGGACCTACTCGATCGGTCGAGTCCTGTCCACGACTGGTCATGTGGAACCCAATTTAGTTGCTAGATTTTGAGTCGAGCCTATAGGACTGGTCGAACACGAGTCGAGCACTGTTCACACGACCAGTCGAGCAGTCTCCAGGACTAGTCGAGGCTTTAACAAAAATTTCTGAAAATCAATAACAAACTTAGGACTGGTCGATGAATCGTGAACGGGTCGAGCCAGTGTTAGGACTAGTTAAACATAGCCTAGGACTAGTCTAAAAACTGACTATGCACTTATAAAATATGTCATTTGAATTATGTATTCAAAATGACCTACCTTAAGGTCAATCTAGGGTCATCCAAACCTTGTTAGTGATATATGAACATTGAGTCTTCTTTTCCTTCAGTTGATAGATGATCTTTGAAGTTCACGATGCTTGAGATCTTATCATATGTAGAAGCTTGAACTCAAGACTTTTGAAGCTTGACTTGAAGCTTGAGCTTGAGCTTGAAGCTTGAGCTTGAAATTGTACTACTTCGTCTTGACTTGAAGCTTTGAAAACTTGAACCATTGAAGCTTGAAAGATTGAATTTATACTTGATGTTGTACTTGAATATGAATATGTAATCTTGCATTTGACGTTCTTGAAGTAAAGACCTTTGTCCTTGTACATGAGATGCACTGTCTTGAATATATAGATGCGCTACATAAGACACAGATTCCAAGAAGTTTTGGCACTACAAAATTTGACAATCATAGGAGGGAAAAATCATAGCACTTATAATCTCCCCCTTTGTCAAATTTATGATAAAACACACTTCATAATAACATAAGCATTATAATTATAAAGAATCATGTACCAATTATCAACGTAAACCAATTACAACCTGGTTATAAAGAATCATGCACCAGTTATCAACAAGTCATAAATTAGCATCTACTCCTCTCACAAAACTCTCCCTTACTTTACTCCCCCCTTATAAAAATGGATGAAAAAATGGACTACATTTTCACTTTCACAAACCACATCTACACAATTATCCACAATCCACCACATGACAATCCACACAAGCAGCATGATAAAATTCTCCCCCTTTTTGTCACAAGAAGATAAAGGAAGGAACCAATAAAGGAATATGAAGTAGATAAAGAAGGAAGAAAACTAAGAGTAATGAGAAGAATAAATGACAAGATTGTCAATATTATAAAATTCATAAGCATATATTGTTCAAGCATGATACCATGAAGATTAGGTGTTGAATGGGAGCATCCCCAACAGGCATAGCCACTAAAATATGGGTGGCCAACATAGTCATAAGATACGTGAAAGGGATGTCACTATGTCTATGATAAAGACAGAATTGAATGATACAATAACAAATTAGAGAAGGAAAGCATATTCTGGTTCCAGAAACAATGGAATGAAGAATCTGAACCATGAAAGTGGTGAGTTCGGTTTTGTTACCAGAATGAGGATAAACGTTTGAAATAAAAATCCTGTGAATGACTCTGTTTCTGGGTAACAAGTACTTTGAGGCAAGCGCATTTCCACTAGGATTCCAATCCGCATCTATATTGCACAAAGCTCTAGTAAGCATACGCTTTTCAGATTCAGATGGTTTATCTACTAGAGTGCTAATGAGAATACCTTCATCATTGACATTTATGTCCATTAGACGAGAGATTAGATGTCGGTCTACTTCAACTGGACCTTCTCTAGTGTCAATAATAAATGTCAGATTTTCAGTTAAAAAATCAGAAATACATGCATACATAGCTTGCGCAATGGACCGGTATGCCGGCCCACCCCAATGTAGAATATTATCCCAACCTACAGATTAGAGGAGAGGAAAGATATCAAATAGAGTTAGATGTTCAACAAGAACAGGTCATTTAGCAATAACATTGTGCAACCTAATATCCCACACATAAGAGGGATCATCTTCGAGTGATCGAAGGTGGCGCCTTATGATAGGTGTCGTTCTAGAAGATGAAGGACCACGACAAGTTTTCTTTTTGGCTCTACCTTCCATTTGCAAGTAAGAAATCAAGGAACAAGGAGATTGCAAATGAAGTAGAGTGGGTTTTCACAAGATCAGATTTTGGAGAAGAAAACCTTAAAAATCACTATGAAATAAGAAATAAATCACACTAATGATGAAAAATGAGTGATAAGAACTTAAATCTAAAAGGAATATGTGAATAAAGCACTAACCTTGAAGAACTAGGAGATGGGTTCGACCGGTCGACCTAGGACCTACTGGAGAAGAAACCCAAAATGAAGAAAAAAATAATTTTTTTTCCAAATAAAACACCAACCCGCACTACACGACTGGTCGAGTACATGCTCGACTAGTCGACCCACGACTGGTTGAGTATATACTCGACTGGTCATGCACAGCCAAAATTATGCAATTTTCATATAATTTGAAATTCTAATCATTTAAAATAACAAATATATACAATATGATACATAAGTACATAAATAATCAATTTAAATTGCACATACCAAGGTCAAATTTCAATTTAGCAAACCTGCTTTTGTCGAGTGATTTTGTGAATATGTAGCAAGTTGAGTCTCGGTCGGTATATATTCCAAAGAAATAGTCTTATCTTCCACTAATTCACGAATGTAGTGATATCTAATGTCAATATGCTTGATTCGTGAATGCTGAATTGGATTTTTAGAGATATTAATTGCGCTTGAATTATCATAATATAAAACCATAGTATCTTGCGTAATTCCGTAATCACTCAACATTCTTTTCATCAACACAAGCTGAGTTTATGCATTTCTTGTTGCAATGTATTCAGCCTCAGCAGTCGAGAGCGATACGGAACTTTATTTCTTACTTAACCAAGAAACTAAACATTTCCCTACATAGAAACAACCACCACTGGTTGATTTCCTATCATCAATATTACCAGCCCAATCAGCATAAGTGTAACCTACTAATTACACTGGTTGATACCAAAGACCTAGATTTGCTGAACTTATGACATATCGCAAAATGCGCTTAACAACAGTTAAATGTGACTCTTTAGGGTCAGATTGATATCTAGCGCAAATTCCTACATTAAATGCAATATCAGGTCAGCTTGCAGTTAAATACAACAAACTACCTATCATGCTGCGATACAATTTAAGATCCACATACTTACCTATAGAGTCCTTTAAGAGTTTTAAGGTAGTACTCATAGGAGTATCAAAATTTTTCTCATTCTCAAATCCAAACTTTTTAACTAAGTTCAGAACATATTTAGTTTGAGAGATAAAGAAACCATCAGGTTGCTGTTTTACTTGCAACCCTAGAAAATAATTCAATTTCCCAACTATGCTCATTTCAAACTTTGATTTCATAAGATCTGCAAACTCAACAGTCATGTTAGCACAGGTAGATCCATAAATTATATCATCAACATAAATTTACACTATTAAAATGTGATCATTATGTTTCTTTACAAACAATGTTTTATCAACACTTCTCATTATAAAGTTGACTTAGCAGAAACTTAATCAACTTTTCGTACCACGCCTTGGGAGCTTGTTTCAAACCGTAGAGAGTCTTTTTTAGGCGATAGACATGATCAGTATTCTTAGGGTCTTCAAAGCCCGTTAGTTGTTCAACATACACTTCTTCATGCAAATCGCCATTTAAAAAAGCACTCTTTACATCCATTTAGTATATTTTGAACTTTCTAAAGCATGTAATGGATATAAATAGTCTGATTGATTCAAGACGAGCTACTAGGGCAAAGGTCTCATCATATTTGATGCCTTCAATTTGAGTGTACCCTTGTACAACCAGCCTAGCCTTGTTTCTAATAATATTACTAAGTTCATCAAACTTATTTTTGAAAATCCATTTAGTTCCGATAATGTGTTTATCTTTAGGTGCAGGAACTAAGTACCAAACATCATTTCTAACGAATTAATTAAGCTCTTCTTGCATCGCAACAATCCAGTTTTCGTCAGATAGAACTTCTTTTACGTTAGCCGGTTCTATCTGAGATGTAAAACATACGTAATTACACATATCTTCTAATTGTTTACGAGTGCGCACACCAGTGAGAGGGTTTCCAAGAATCTAATTAGTTGGATAATCTTTTGCAGTCCTCAGTTCAGTGTTTTGTTGACTTGATGAAGTATCTGGTTTATCAATTAGAAATACTTCATCATTTTCTGTACTTGAGACAGGTGTATTCAAGTGATTGTCAATAACCACATTAATGGATTCTTGAATTATACCGGTTCTCTTATTAAGAACCCGATATGCTCGACTATTCAGAGTACATCCTAAAAATACTCCTTCATCACTTTTGGTGTCAAACTTACCCAAATTTTCTCGATCACGTAAAATATAGCACTTGCTGCCAAAAACCCGAAAGTATTTGACAGTAGGCTTCTTATCAAACCACATTTCATAAGCCGTTTTACTATTTGATTTTCTAGTATAAATGTAGTTAATTATATAATAAGTAGTATTAACAGTTTTGGCCTAAAGATTTTTAGGGAGTTTCATACTATTTAACATTACATTTGACATTTCTTGAATCACTCTATTTTTTCTTTTTACTATACTATTTTATTGTGGTGTTTTGGGCACAGAGAATTCATTTGATATTCCCTGATCACTACAAAACTTCTCAAAACTGGTATTTTCAAATTCTGATCTATGATCACTACGGATCTTACAGACTTAAGAACCTTTTTCCGTTTGAATACGTTTAAGGATCATTTTTACTTCATCAAAAGTTTCTAATTTGTCTCTTAAGAAAACTACCCAAGTATATCTGGTAAAGTCATCAACAGTTACCAGTATGTATTTCTTGCCACCTCAACTCTCCATTCTATTTGGTCCAACAAGATCCATATGGAGGAGTTCAATTGGTTTAGATGTGGCATTAGAGTCCACCTTTTTGTGAGAACTCCTAGTTTGTTTGCCAATCTGGCATTCACCACATATTTTATCTATTTTCTGGATTTTGGGTAAGCCTCTTACTAACTCTCTTTTGCTCAATCTATGTAAGTTGCAGTAATGTACATGTCCAAGGCGTTTATGTCATAACTCAGACTCATCGGTATGGACCATGTAGCACGATAGATTAGATGAGCTAGAATCACTTATCATGTAGAAGTTTTCAAAAGTTCTATGACCAATTAATATTACAGAATCATTTTTATTTAAGATTTCACATCCTTGGTTAGTAAATTTTACACTGTGATTATTATCACATATTTGAGAAATGCTTAATAAGTTGTGTTTTAACCCTTATACATATAAAACATTCTCAAATAAATGGAGGTTAAAGAGTTGAACCGTACATTAGCCAATAATCATACAGTTGTTACCATCACCAAATGTGACTGATCCATTAGTCATATCTTTAAGATTGGTGAATAGACCTTTGTCACCAGTCATGTGTCTAGAGCATCCACTGTCTAGGTACCACTTTAAATGGCTTGTAGCTTTGAAAGCAGTGTGGGCAACCAAGCAAGTAACCTTAGGAACTCATTTCATTACAATCTTGGGTTTAGGAGTATAGTTGGTCTTCTTATGTTTGTAGTTGTTATAAGATCGACCCATTGAGTTAGATTTTAAGAGCTCTTTAAGTAAATCAATAACTTTCTCAACTAAAGGATTGCGATTCTGATTTTTATAGTTGATATGGTTGCTTTTAGGTTTTAAGGATTGAAAAGTTTTAGCATTTTTAGGATAATTTTGATTTTTTCCTTTTGAGTTTGAAGACTCTCCTTTCACAAACTTAGGAGGTGTATTCTTATGTTTCGGAGGAATATTTTTGTCATAGCCCAATCTAGATCGGTCGTCACATTTTCTGGATCCAGATAAAAGTTTTTCTAACTTAGGATCACCTTGGGCATACCTCCAAATGTCTTTTAAACTCAAAAGTGAAGAGACTTCAAGTTTTAGCTTTTCATTTTCAGATTTTAAGTTTTCAACTTAGGAGTTTTTGAAATATAAGTCACACTTAGTTTTTTCAAAACAATCTGAAATGTCTGATTTTTCTAAAACAAGATTATCGAAATTTTCTTTAAGTTTTAAAAACTTTTCTTTCTGAAGTTTTAGTTTTATCTCAATTTTACAACTTTCTTTGTATAGGGCATTATAAGCATCTTGAAGATCTTCTTCATTTTCATTATCACTATTCAGATTTTCTTCACTAGTTGAATCATCATTATCTGAAAAATTGAACTTGACTAGAGTCATAAGGGCTTTAACTTCATTACCCGATTCGGTTTCAGAATTTTCTGACTCAAAAGAGGCCTCAGAGCAGGAAGATTCATCCCAAGTAGCTAACATTCCTTTCCTTTTAGGTTTGTCCTTTTTAGGACACTTGTTTGTTAAATGCCCATATTCATGGCATTTGTAACATTAACTGTCTTTTAAAGATTTTCAAGTTTTAGATTTAAATATTTTCTTATTATTAGATTTTTGAAAATCAACCTTTTTTTTACTTTTGAAAATCTTATAAAACTTTTTAGCTAAAAGAGTACATATCATCTTCAGAATTTTCAAAATTAGAATTACTACAATTTTCTTGAGAAATACTTTTAGAAGATTTAAGAGCGATAGATTTACCTTTACGAGCTTTAAAGTTTAACTCATAAGTTTGTAATGAGCTAACTAATTCCTCTACCCTCATATTATCCGTATCACGAAGTTCCTGGATCGCAGTCAACTTTGAATTGAACCATTTAGGTAGTGAGAGTAGTATCTTTGCACACACTTTACTTTCTGGGATTTTATCACCAAAACCCCACATAGAGTTGACAATGTCATTTAATCCAGTATAAAAGTCCATGAAAGTTTCACCTTCTTCCATACGTATTTCCTCAAATTTAGTTGTGAGGATTTGGACTTTAAATTTTTTGACAATTGTTGTTCCCTCATGTGTCATTTCTAAAATATCCCAAGCTTGCTTTGCAGTGTCATAGGATATAATTCTTTTGAATTCATCCAGTGATAGTGCGTAAATGATTGCATTTAGTGCTTTTGCATTGGACTACTTTCACTTTTCTGAAGAGTGGTCCAACATAAATAAGGTGTATTTCTCATAGTTTTGGATCCATCGATACCAATCACTTCAGTGGTAGGAGGAGTCCAATCAGTCACTGTGACTTGCTACATGCTCTCATCCATGGATTTTAATAAAGTTCTCATCCTGGCTTTCCAATAGGCATAATTGGAGCTATCAAATGGTGGAGGCCTAATGACTGAGAGGTTATCAAAATTTGACATCTCAAATAGCTCAGATCAATTAGCTCAAGAATTTAATCCAAAAGAAATAATAATTAAATGTGCTATTAAGCTTTGATACCACTTGAAAAGGCCGAGCTATTAAGTCCTAGAGGGGGGGGTGAATAGGACTATGCCAAATTAAAAAATTAACAGTGGAATTTAAATAAATTAAATAATAATAGCAATAAACAATCCCACAATGTTGAAATTAAAGATAACCTCAAATGTACGAGTATTGAGAGGTTGATATAGATGTTGTTTTAAAGACAACCTTACACCAAAAACTAAGGGTTTATGGTAGGACAACATTACTAGAACGGTTTGTGTATCAAAAACTCAAACTAATACAGAGGAATAAAGAAATAAATAGCAAGGAAAGAAATCTAAGCTATTATAACATTCCTACACTTGTACAAAAGAAATTACAACATTCTCCATAAATGTGAAAAAGGAAAATTTTAACATCCACTAAATAAAATAAACAATCATCACAAAACCAGAAATTATAGTGGTTTGTTTGTGT
The DNA here is from genome assembly GCA_030180095.1 of Magnolia changhungtana. Lineage (NCBI taxonomy): Eukaryota > Viridiplantae > Streptophyta > Magnoliopsida > Magnoliales > Magnoliaceae > Magnolia > Magnolia changhungtana. Next base: position 4,903,614 of record JASAUF010000644.1, on the reverse strand, counting down.
GTACACCAACTGTTAAACAACAGTCACACAACTACTCCGCTCCTAATATCCTCACACAGTGGATATTAGCGTTCACTATGAAAATAGGTTTTTCAAGGTTTACCTAAAACCCTCACAATCTTGTCTTTCAAGTGGGCTTACACAATTCAAAAAACCTCACACTCTGAGTTTTCTGGATCACCTCAGACAAACCAAAGCAGAGAGATTTTTCTGACACAATCTCAATGAAACCAAAAGAAAGAATTTACAATAATGTAAAATACCTAGATATTCTCCTTCTAATACAACCTGGAAGAACAAAATCGAAGTAGAAGTTTAATGTTCACACTCACTTGTGAAATGGTTTTAGGTTCTAAATTGATTTTAAATTAAATCACCTTGGGCTAGCTTGATTTGATTTTGATTCCAATAAATGGGAATGCAACAATCCCTCTTTCAAATAAAATTGGAATGCAGAATTCAAAATCAAATATAAAAAAAGCTAATTAAAGAGAATATTAAATGAGCACAATATAACTTAAAATAATGACTAACTTATCTCTCAGAGTGGCGTATTGATTTAGCTTGAATTTTATATGAAACTCTGAAATTCGTGTTCTATTTATAGGTGTAGAAATCGTAGTCACGACTGGTCTTGAGGTCACCACGACTGGTTGTAGGACCAACAAATTTTTAAAATTTTGAGCGCGATAAGATAAAGTCGTTCCATGGCTGGTCGAAGGACCTGCTCGACCGGTCGAGCGGCCTTCACTACCGGTCGAATCCTGTCCACGACTGGTTGAAGGACCTACTCGACTGGTTGAGCAGCCTTCACTATCGGTCAAGTCTTGTCCACGACTGGTCGTGCCAAACCCAATTTAGTTGCTGGACTTTGAGTCGAGCCTGTAAGACTGGTCGAACATGAGTTGAACATTGTTCACATGACCGGTCGAGCAGTCTCCAGGACTGGTCGAGGCTTTAAAAAAAATTTTGAAAATCAATAACAAACTTAGGATCGGTCGAGAAATTCTTGGACTGGTCGAACCAGTGCTAAGACTAGTCGAACATAGCCTAGGACTAGTCTAAAAACAGACTATGCACTTATAAAATATGTCATTTGAATTATGTGTTCAAAATAACATACCCTAACATCAATCTAGGGTCATCCAAACCTTGTTAGTGATATATGAATATTGAGTCTTCTTTTCCTTCGGTTGATAGATGATCTTTGAAGTTCACGAAACTTGAGATCTTGTCATATGTAGAAGCTTGAACTCGAGACTTCTGAAGCTTGACTCGAAGCTTGAGCTTGAGCTTGAGCTTGAGCTTGAAATTGTACTACTTTATCTTGACTTGAAGCTTTGAAAACTTGAACCATTGAAGCTTGAAAGATTGAATTCACACTTGATGTTGTACTTGAATATGAATATGTAATCTTGCATTTGACGTTTTTGAAGTAAAGACCTTTGTCCTTGTACATGAGATGCACTATATTTAATATATAGATGTGCTACACAAGACAGATTCCAAGAAGTTTTGGCATTACAAAATTTGATAATCATAAGAGCTAGAAACCATAGCACTTACAGTATCAACCAAATAGTCCTGTGAGAGTGATAAAGAGTGCATTTTATTTCATTTATTTCATAGAAAAGCTCCTATATGACACCAAACATGACCTATACTTTCAAAGAAATGATCTTATGATCTTGTAAATTGATCTATCAACAGCCTACGAAACACTACTTACATCGGTCCTTGAAATTCTGTTTCCCACAGAAAATTTATTTTGGTTGACACTTTGAGGCACTTGTATAATATGTTAATTGTACCAAGAGTAGCTTATCTTGGTTTATACTTATTCAGCCGACAACTATGTCTAGTTAACAAAATACTTATCAGCCTAAAAGTAGAAAAGCATGTTTGATTTCCAACATCATAAAGAATTATCCCTTGTATCCGCCGTCCATCATGTGGGGCTAACCTTTGATGTGGACCGTTCATTGTGTGGGCTCTACCTTCAATGCGGGTTGTTCATCATGTGGGGCCCACCTTGGATGTGGGTCATTCATTATTAGGGGCCGATCTTTAATTTGCATTGTTCATTATATGGGGCTACCTTTGATTTTGGTCATCTATCATGTGGAGCCCAACTTTAACATCCACTGCCCATCATGTAGAGCCCGCCTTTGATGTGGACCGTCCATCATGTGGAGCCCGCCTTTGATGTAGACCGTACATCAAGTGGGCATGCAGGCCATTCATCAATTGTATCAATGGATTTGTCGACTGCATATCTGCAATGTAAACATGGTATAGATAAAGATAACATCCATTCATCCATCTAGACTTCTAGTGGGACTCCACATGAATGTGCAAGATCCTCGCCATTCATCAGGCAGGCCCCATCACGTGCCCTGGTCTGAAAGATCAGGCTGGTCCCCTACCCACATCAATGGACATGTGTGAATAAATCGTAGCGTCTATTGATGTCCCCACTGGTTGGACAGCTATAATAGTTTGATTGCTTTTATTTTGGGGCAATACCACATCCACATGATAGCCTTCTAGATAAATGGTCCTGGTCAGCTTTTGCATGTGCCACATGTACAGGGGAGATTTTCTGGTTAGCACTTTGTGGAACTCATTATGCCATGGAAATTTTTACTTGCAAACTCACCAGAATTGTTCATCGGCCGGCCCTTGCAGTTCAAATGAATCAATTTTCATAGATGGATTGATCTTGTGTGCCCCATTGGGGAGTTGATATTTGATTTGGTAGCCCTTTAAACACTACCATTCTTCTAGGCAATGGTCAGTACCACCGGGCTATCTACTCATCCATTGGATGAACGGTTCCAATCTCATGAACTTATAAAGGGTTCATGGACAGAGAGAGCATATTCTCTTTTAAAAAAAAAAAAAAAGTTGCTTCACAACGAAAATGAAGTTTTGGAAGTAGAAAAACATTTTCTTTTTTTCTTTTAAAGACTGAAAAAAATAAGTAACTTTCTCTTAGCTACTTATTTAAGTTTACTAATCAAACTTAATTAAGAAAAGTAACTTATTAACTTGTATAAGTTAAAAAAGTTGTTTATTAGGTAGTATCCAAACAGGCCATTAAAGTGTGCAGGGTAAACCCACCATTCCACGAAACCAGACCATTCATTTGGTAGGCACCACCACTGGGTGGGCACACAATTTCCACCCTTGATTGGTTCCAACCGTACTGTTGGTGTGCAGAAAACTGGAGATTTACTCATTCAAGATGAAAACCAACTTATCAAATGGGTGGGATTTTCTGATAATGAAGATTGATGGGTCAATACTCATTCATGATAATTCACATCAGATGAATGGTTTGGATCAAGATGCGTCCACCAATATACTTGCTGGCCACATTAAGAAGACGTTTATCAAGCATTGTATATTTTCTGCATTGTTAGTAGACCCAAACCGTGAGTCAAGCTTTCAAGAATGCCTGTGACTAGGATTGATTCACTGCTTCAGCTCCACCCATCCCAGCCCCCAGGGCTTACCGGCCGTGGGGTTGAAAAAACCAGCTTGGTCTGATGACAAAAGGAGCTTTGCTAAGCACATATATACATGACATCCAAATGGTGCATCAGGCATCCCACTGCGTGGATGAACCCCAACATCGGTTGCATCCACACAATTGCATGGTTTTCATCGTATTGGCACAGGTGGCCCACAAATCCAGAAACAAAGAACAGTGCCGAACTTGCCAAACGACCACATTCATCATATACCTGTCGCAGAAATGATGAATTTTGACTAGTCAGGTCATCCATACAGCAGAGGCACAACTGATGGATGGTTCTGATGGCACTGCCACATCTGCACGTGTGGCTGCCTCTGGCCTAGGCACAACTCGAAGAAGGAAACAGGTGCAAACACAGCCCCTTTGGTTCTTACAGAAACTTGAATAGAAAAGAAACAACATATATTAAGGAAAAGCACTGAATTACACACCACAGTTTTCATTTGTATTCCGGAAGTGGGTACTCAAAACATGAGACACTCATTTACAGTATTCACTAGAAACATCTTCAACACATTTTCAACAGACCAAATAAGAGGGAGAGACCCTTCTTGAAGTGGTGGTAGGGATGGGCCCCACCTCGTTTTTTTTTTTTTTTTCCTATCCTCATCCGCCGATGCCACTCCAGGACTTCACAGAGTCATGCCCCTTCTACAGTTCTGTTCCCCATCACACGTTTCAAGCATATCTGACTAGATATAATCTGCGCAATACAGCATCAATTTCAAGTAAACTATGGCATCAAGCTAAGCTAAGCTAAGCTAAGCATGGACCCCCATATGGATGCACAATTGGATCTGATTCATAGTTTAAAAAATAAAATAAAAAATAAAAAAAAACCTTGCAAACTCCGACTTGATTTGATGTCTACTTAGGTCAACTTGAAAACTCGACTGAGTATGTACTTTCACTCGACCAATCTAAAGTATTTACCATGGTGAAAAAGGTTTTTAAATTGATATACTAAATTTTAAAAAAATAATAATAACAATAAAACAAAGCACAGCTGCTTTGCGTGGTGCACTGGTGGCAGGTCCTTCCTCTCCAGAGGTTGCATGCGAGTGACTCGCTCGAGTCGAGCTTAAGTCAAATCAAGTCAACCACATTTTTGAGCTGACTCAACCAGTCTTGTTGAGACCTCAACAGAGTCAGGTTTACCCACAAGTTTCCAAGAGAGCTGGAAATCTCGCTGAGTAAAGCTGATTCGGCCAGCTATGAGTCGCTCAAAATGAAAGTTGATGACAATTTAAAGTGGGGCTAAATCCAACTCTCAACAACTTCATTGAATCTCAATTATCAAAGATCCAAAATCTAGTTCAACAGCACATCAAGACAACCTTTAAAGCATAAACATCTAGGTGAGGCCTTAAAATATAGAGGATGTGTAGGGCAAGTACTAAGTCGAGCAGTCAGAATCTCAGGCAGTTTGCTGTTGATATACAGCTTTAAAGTATCATCCAAAACTAGTAAGTACCACCAATATCAGCCTGTACCAGCCAAAACAGCCCAATACAGGGACAATATGGGACAATAGGGGGCTGTATCGGTCATGTATGATACAATACCCAATATACCGATCAAAACCTTGGTTGATACAGTCCAATGAATACATCATGGAGTACCATACAAACTGGGGAAAAAAAGGGCTTGTTGGAATCATAACCTTCGTCCATCACAGCCAAAGTCAATATATGCATTATACATACTCTTAACCAGATGCTTTGACAGCTACCCAAACACAACACCCGATGAACAGATTGCCTCAGATTTTGGGCTATACATGCAAATTAGAATCCTGAATATTAATGTTTTATTTAAGAAGGCATTATAAAAATTCCCCCCCTACCAGATGATCCTAGATATCCAATGAAAATGGAGAATTATATTTAACAGGGCCCAAATCGGATGGTTAGAATCATCTTATTAGGGAGAATTTGAAAGTGATCTCCCGTCCACAGTGGGACCCATCTATGCCCCCACATTTACAGTTTTTTGGCCCAACGAAAAACTTGAATAAATATTCTATATTTCCACTTAAGGTTAACAAGGCACATGTAAGGATAACAACAATTTAAGGTTGAAAGGATAACACATGTAAGGAGAACACGGTGTAAGTTTTCAAGACAAAATAAAGATTTATGATAGAAGAGAAGGAACAGAAGGGAAACCTAGGAACAGCATGCAGGAGCTCGCGTTCCTTCCGCTGGTCTATCCACAAGAACCATGCCTGTGGGATTCTGAGCAGGCTGAGCTCGAGGCAACCTTTTTGCTGCTTGCACCAAAAAACACAAATACTGTGTTAAAACAAGGTAATGAATGATAACCAGCCATATAGCATGAATTGATTATGGAACACGGAACAAGAAATTTTAGGTATATCAATGTAGCTTGCAAAAATCAGAGGTTAAGAAGATCTCAAAGACGCCACTACAAGGTATTTGAGCAAGGAGTCAATTAGCATCTTGTCTGTTGCCCAGCTTATTCATAAGGTAATGACATATTTAGTTTATAGCCTGACATGGCACAAGTAATAGAACAAAACTAATTCGTCAGGCCAACAGATGCAACCCGAAGACAATCGAGCTGAATCCAAGACAGGTTGATACAGATCTGCTAACTAGGAGTGACACCATAATGCAGGGACATTTTCGCACCGGGCTCGAGTGGGATCGCCTGTGGGATGCAGGGGCACACTCGGTTTGGGTGGAGCCCACGGGGGAGGTCTCGTGTTCGAAACTCCTCACCGGGGGTGATTAATGTGCATTTCACACCGGGCTCAAGTGGGGTAGCTTGTGAGATGCGGGGACACACTCGGGGTGGGCAGCTCGTGTGAGGTAGTACTCATGTGATTTGGGATCCACGAGGGGGGTTCAATCGAGGTCCTAACCCATGAGATGTGGGGCTTGGACTATGAGATAAAAGAATTAATTCACCATACTAACAGTTCGAGCTTTTAGAGCAAGTGGTTAATTGTCCTGCATCAAATTGGTATCGGAGCGGTACGTCTCGTGTTCAAGACTCCTCATCGGGGGTGATTAATGCAGGGGCATTTTCACATCGGGCTCGAGTGGGGTCGCCTGTGGGATGTAGGGGCACACTTGGGGTGGGCGGGGCCCACGGGGTAGGTCTCGTGTTCGAGACTTCTCACCGAGGGTGATTCATGTGCATTTCACACCGGGCTCGAGTGGGGTAGCTTGTGGGATGCGGGGACACACTCGAGGTGGGCGGCTCATGTGAGGCCGTACCCATGTGATTTGGGGTCTACAAGGGAGGTTCGGCCGAGGTCCTAACCCATGAGATGTGGGGCCTGGGCTATGAGACAAAGGGATTAATTCACCATACTCTAACAGTCTGAGCTTTTAGAGCAAGTGGTTAATTGTCCTGCATCACACCACCTCTTCATGGCATCTCACCAAGGATTTAATGGCATCTCACCAAAATAAATCACCCGTTGCAGGAAAAAGACAACATTTTATTTGATTTTATTTAATTTTATAATATTCATTGTAATGTAACAGAAGTCACACACTCGAGATGTCCTTATATAGGCTTTAAGCCATCAAAAAACCCTCATCTAAGAGGGAAAAAAATAAAAAGAAGCCCTTGTTTATGGATTAGTTCACAATCAAAGCCATGCAGGTGCTTCTTTTTTTTTTTTTTTGAAAGATAACTGATTATATTAAAGGAAAAAAAAACAGAACTACATCAGATCTAGAGTCTGCTGAGGGAGCAGAAGCTAACTACATCCCTAAAAAAACAAAATCTGCCTCCGTTAAAAAGGGCAAAAGTGAACAATCCAATAATTAGCTGACATAACACAAGATTACACACACACGTGGTCATGCAGGGACAACACTTGTGATCATGTGGGGTCCACCAGTGCATTGGGATCTGATTGTATCATTGCATCATTGATTATATCATTGACATGTTGGCAAGCAGCACAGGAGATTATCCATCTTGACAAGGATGAAAGAATGGAAACCTATTCTCTTGAAGTATTCTAGAATGGTCAGTAACCAATAACTTTGATATGATTGGACCCACTATGGACACCCCATGCCGCCGTTGGATGTTTGGTCTTTTCTGGTTGAAGGTTGGCCATTTCTGTATACTCTAGCTTAACCATTCATTTGTTGCCACCAATTGAAGGGTTAGGATCTTCCAATCTGGGAGATATTAGGGGAAAAGGCAAGGCCTGACAGAGCAATGGTTTGGATTGCAGAGCCACGTGCAGGTCCCAGTTGTACAAAGTGAAAACCCAATTTAACTGTAGAAATTCTCAGGCCGAGTATTAGTACTGTTCTTTAATGATAATAAAGGTACATCTTGCCCAGCTGAAGGTCTCGTTGATGCTTGATGATAAACCAATAATTACAGCTGGCACTCCTGCCATTTTCATGACAAATGAACCAAAAACAAAATGCAATGAATCGGGATAAAACAGAAATGAATAAGGATAAAATGCACTACAGAGTCAGCACACATAGAAGGTACTGATGTTGGCAAGAAGAAATTTAGCAGTGGGGATGAGTATTAATCAACATTTTGAGATCCTTCTCTATAAACTGTCATTTCAGCCAGTATAAAGTGTCAATTCAATTTTCACAGAAAGCAAGGCCGAAGCACGAATCTCTGTCAGGTTCATCTACAGTACACATAAAGATGCTAAGATGCTATGAAGAAAATTATGGAACTTCTGGACAGCATGCAATAGGGCTGGCTGCAGGCCAGACCCGGGGTTAGCAAAAGCCTAAAAAATTTTAATAGGTCCAGCTCAAGCAATTCTGAACAAGGATGGCCAAGTCACAAGTTGACCCATGAGGGCCATGACTCACCTGAATCGACCCATGTTTTGATGCTACATCAGGTCAAAGAAATGCATAAACTCAGTGACAGTACAACATTGATCTGACTCTAGCGACTCTTATCAAGTTTTTTAGTGACTCAACCGAGTCGAAGAAACCCATGTTTTGTAGTGTTGTGGGTTATGAAGTCTTCAAAATGCAGGCCTGAGATCTTTCCAGGCCTGACAATTGCCACACCTATCATCTATGTCACAATAAAGATGCTAATTGGAGGCAGAAAGTAAAGATTTGCTGCAATAAGGCTGGTCCCTGATGCATACTGTGAAGCTAAAAGGCAAAGATTTTCTATGAAGAGACCAAGAAGGTTTACAGAGACGACATTATTCCTTCACCTAATCTAGCAACAACAAATATAAAACGCACCTATTTCATAGAATATGTCATTCACGTTGATAGCAGTTTTGGCAGAGGTTTCCATGAAGAAAAGACCATTCTCCTCAGCAAATGTACGTGCTTCCTGCAACAGAAGACATCAGCAACATGTGATAAATGGAATTTTAAGTATCTGCCAACCAATTAGTGCAGGGAAAAAATAAAATGCATTTATATTTAAATATGACACGAGAGCACAGCTGGTAGTCCCTATGCTTGGCACGCAATCAGGAAGAGAGATAGCAGGCATTTGCAAAGTGCACATGCCACCAAAAAAAAAAGAAGGGATGTGCATGTTCTCGCATCACCCAACCGGATCTGAACTATAATGCAGCACAATAGACCAATGGAATGGATCAATAAACCATGGGCCTTGCACAATCTTTAACATCCAATCATACGCTTGCACACAGCCTGTAATCAGGGTGCTCCACTCATCAGGTGAGCAACACATTAGTGAAAATAGGATAGTTTGAACAAAGACCAATAGTGCATGTTCATATCTGCAGATACCAACTGGTGTGCAGACCAGCTTATTTTGAGGTAACCAAGTTCCTGGTATACCCCAACTGGTGAATGGTTTGGATCTCAGACACATTTGCCTCTCTTTAGTGTCTTCATTAGACAAATACGGGATCCCCTCCCTTTCAACCTCCCTCTCCGTCTTTTCTTTTGTTCATCAGGTGCATCCCACAGTAGATTGGCCACAAGAAAAATTGGACGATTCGGATAGATTGGAATGCACCAATCACCAATCACAGAATGGATATGACTGGACAGAGTTTTACATCACTAGCCACATGCATGGTATGCCTATATAGATTGGACATCACAGAATAGATATAATTGGACGGATGTTTACATCACAACCAATCATAAAGTAGGACCATGATTCAGTGATTCAAACAACTGATATAAAGGCACACCAAATCTTTTTGATGGAAAATATTAAGCATTCATAAGCTGCACTTGGGGAACATACGGTTTAAAAGAAAATCACCAACAACCTATATTCAATGCACCTGCATGGTCATCTGATGAGTTGACAGTCACCTGCGATTTCTAGACAGATCATATTCCCAATGAGTGCCACCTAATAATATATGAATGACCCACATGATAAGCAGGTGGCAGCTTATGAATTCGAGGTGGGAAATCATGGGCTATGACCTCTTCGATGGATGTGATCGCTTAAATAACTGCCACAGGCAATCCCAGAAAAGCTCTGAGGATGAGTTTCTGGGAAGTGTCGACAAAACACAATGAATACTACGATATTCCCGAGGACTCATCTAACAACATACCACAACATCTAGAAAACTTGTTTCCAAGAAACACAACTCCATGAATTAGTCTGCCTCAGGGATGTCCTCCTATCCCATGCAAACATAATTTGAACCATCCATCTGATAATCTCAACACATAAAAGGCTCTTATAATAAACTGAATATCCCTTTGCGACAGGTCCATAACACATTATCGTGGAAATGACCATGAATGAGCTTTTTGAGAGGGAAAAAAAAGTATTTTCAAGAAAAGTGTAATAATGACAGTCAATTTCCACAATAGTGTAATAAAAAAGCTTGATTTCCATAGAAATGCCCGTGGTCAACAGCTTGCTTTTCCGAACCATCCGATCCACAAGCTGCACTTGGGGAATAAACATTTCAAAAGAAAATCACCAACAACCTATCTCCAATGCCCCTGCATGGTCATCTGATGAGTTGAAAGTCACCTGATTCGAGACAAATCATGCTCGCAAGGAGCCCCACCTAATAATATACATATGACCCACATGATAAGCAGACAGCAGCCTATGTATTCAAGGAGGGAAAGCATGGGCTATGATCTCTTCGATGGATGTGATCTCTTAAATAACTGCCCCAGGCAATTCCAAAAAAGCTCCAGTGATGAATTCTGGGAAGTGTCAACAAAACACAATGAATACCATGGTATTCCGGAGGACTAGCCTAACAACATACTACAACATCTGAAAAACTTATTTCAAAGAAACACATTTCCATAAATTAGTCTGCCTCAGGATGTCCTCCTATTTCATGCAAACACAATTTGAATCATCCATCTGATAATCTCAACACAGAAAATGCTCTTATCATTAACTTAATCTCCCTTTGTGACAGGTCCATAACTAACTTTCCCTACAAAAATAACTCCAAACTCATCCCCTGAAATTGGTCAACACGGAAAGTAGTAGAAATGTTGAAATGTCAATAGTCAATATACATTGTTTACTTCTCGGGCTCTCAGCTTGATTTCTATGGAAATGTCAAAGGGTCAATGGTCAACAACAAGAGGTGCCTCACATTGTCATGGAAATGCCCATGATTTAGCTTTTTGAGAGGAAATCAAGAGGCTGCTTTTTCGAGAAAAGTATAATAATGACAGTCAATTTCCACGACAACTTACAATACAAACAGCACTAAACACCATATCCGTGGAAAAGAAAATGATTTCCTAAAGAATCCTCATTTCCAAACAGCCCCCTAATTAAATTAACAAATAGTGGGAGAGTGAGAGAGAGTCGATAAATAACTCTTTTAGAATAGGGCAAAATTAGGAAGAAAAAAAAAAGACCAAGAAACTCTACAAATACATATCGAATATAACTCAAATATTAGTAAACCCTTCCTGGACATTGCTCTAAATAAGAAATGTTGACTAATTGCACAACTAAAACCCTAAACCCGTGACCTTTCATAAATATATGCGCACATGTATGTATGTATGGAAATATACAAGTATAAGAAACCAACAATTGCTTAGTTGATAGGAGCGAAGGATTGTTGCAGGTGAAATCTCAATAGAGCTGCTTAGGTAACCAACAAGGTATTTTCTTTATATAGCATTTTTTATACAAATTACAACAACAAAGGATATGCACAATGTTGTATCAACTATCAAAACATTAAATAATGAGTCGTTCAATGAAGTTCCAAGAAAGGGTGGTGGAAGAAAGACTAGACAACAGACAAGGATTTTAGGGTAAGTTTAGCTTAATGGGGGGAGATTAAAAAGAAAAAACAAGGCTATTTTCTTATTTAGACAACTGATGCAAAACTACAGAGAAAATAATCTTGAGGAAAAAGATGCTTATTGACAAAGGTTTTTGCAGTAGGTACAAAGGGGGAAATGGATCTTGGAAATATATATTAACATCATTAAAACCATGTATAAGGCTGATGTTACAAAGAGTGAGAACATCTTTTAATAAGCCAGATGAGTTCTTTATAGTTGTGGCACCTTTTCCACTTGTTATAGATGAATTAACTGCTACTATTTATGAAACAGTCCCTTGATGCGTGTTATTTGTGGATGGTGTGATGCTAGTCTACGACACTAGTGGGAGGCTGAATTTTAAACTAGAGGTCTGGAGTAAGGCTCTGGAGTATGGAAGTTTAAAAATCAGCAGAACCAAGATAGAATTATGGAATGCAATTTTAGTGAGAGTAGTTAAGCCAATGGCTAGGAGATTTGTCAAGGAAACATGTTTCATTACTGTGGCTCTTTTTTATTTCTTTTCTTTTCTTTTAAGAAGATAACAAGATATACGTTGATAAAGGAGGGGAGAAACCCAGGGCAAAGGAAGTGGCAAGGACACCATCCTTGCTACATCATACACAGCAAGATAAGCACCTCCAACTTGGCTCTATAATTCAAAAGGATGGAGATACCAATGAAAATGTTTCCAACGGAATCAGAGCTGGGTGGGTGAAGTGGAGATGTGCCTTTGAGTTAAGTAATCATCATGTGCCAATGGAGCTCAAGAAATTTCATAAGACTGACATTCAATTAAGGGGCATGTTGTACAAAGAGTGTCTCTATTATCCAGAACAGGAACTAAAAGAACTCTGCCTAGTAGTGGTGAACTAGCCGGTCCCAAGCCCAAGTAGATGAGGGCTTTTTCCAAAGTAGGCAGCTGGTCGTTGAATGTTTGCCAAGAAATCACGAGAGCCAACCCGAAATAGCTCAGACAGGCTATGATTATGATGATGATGACGATGGACTGGCTATGGTATATGAGACAATGTTGGGCAATTAGGGGCACATGAGTTGAGGAGCATTGTAGAGACAAGGATGTTGAGATAGGTGTATGGGAAGACTAGGATAAAATCAAGAATGAGGTCATTTTAAGCAACCTAAGAGTAGAAGCACATGAGTAGAGGAGCATTTTAGAGACAAGGCTGTTGAGATAGGTCTTTGGGAAGGCTAGAATAAAATCAAGAATGAGGTCATTTAAAGCAACCTAAGAGTAGAATCCCAATATGAGATAAATGATGAAGAGGTGATTAAGATGGTTCAGGCAATGTGCTACAAAAACTAGAGATTGGGCTGTTAAGGAGTGGATAACTGCTCAGGGTTAAAGGACTTGGATAGAGGTGTTGAGGGTAAATGGAAGCTTATTCACTTAAAAAGGTTAGGGCCTTCATTCAATAGGGAAAATTAGTAACACGGAACTGTCCAACCGGGCCCAAATAGTGATGATGATGGCAACAATGACAACAACAATGATTATGAAGGTTTATTCAGAGCATTGTAAATGAAAACCAGATATAACATCATCAACAACGTGACATTTGATCAAAGTTGAAGGGCGTGGAAGGAGATTGAAAACAAGATAGGACTACAGTTAAGGTGGCTAGAGGGGCTATGAAGGCTTATTAACATGGAATAGAGCATCATCAGGTAGAACTGGTTGGAAAAACAAGATCCTTAAAGCCAATCCTACTAGCTCAAACAAGGCAATGATGATGATGATGACGACGATGATGATGAAGGAACACACAAAATTTATAATTTTATTCAGCCAATTAGGATTGGACCATTGCTCTAAAATGCTTCACAGGGTACCGACTTAGTGAAACTCTGGATGGTATGTCCTTGAGCTTCATATAAGACCGTAAATGAAAAATATTTGATAGACTGCAAGTGTAATAAAAGAAAAACCCTAATGAATAAAGAAAAAGGATCTTAGCATACTGTCATCCATATGATGTCATAACCATACTTGATTAATCCACAAGAACACTAGAGTAGATCCAACCATCACGATCAACTATAAAGAGATGACAAGTATTTGATGCACATTGGACCACTACATAACAATCAAACGATGCTCCGTACATCAACAATTTTCCACCAATATCACAAATTGCAATAAGTATAGAGCCACATGTACAAAAAATAGAACATCATAATAATCATCGGAGCCTTATCCCAACTAATTGGGATCAGCTACACCAATAGTTCTACCATTCCACTCTATCAAGGATCATATGCCAAGTTAAACCATAGGTCATCAAATCCTTTCTTACAATTAAAAAGAGGTGTGCAAAGTTTTTTTTTTTTTTTAATAATAATAATAATGACTCCCAGAACGACCGGCTTTCGTGCATGAGTGCAAGCTGCCACCAAATCCATGAACGTAAAGAGGTGCCATAACCATGATTCCATGGGGAAAGACCCATGAATAGGAAGGCGAAAACCTCACAATTTATCACGGAAAAACGAAACACAAAGATTCTCCTTCATTCACAATATTACCAATAAGACTTAGAATCCTAAGCCAATATTTGAAAGCCCACACCAGATGAAGATTCTGTGGTAGCTTGCTTAACCCTAAGACTCGGAACCCATGAACATAAAAACGAGAGGTTCCATAACCATGATTCCATGGGGAAAGACCCATGAATTGAAAGGCTAAAAAAGCCCACAATTTCTTACCAAAAACTAAAACACAGAGATTTTCCTTCTTTGAGGATATTACTAATGCGACTTTAAACCTAAGCCAACATTTCAAAATCCACATCAGATGCCAACCCACTCGAGACAGTGTAGTCCAAACTGGTCAAACTGCTCCCACCAGAGAAATCAACATGACAAATGAATTAGTTAAATGCATAGAACAAATGTTGGACCAGTTGACCCAAACAGTTGGACCCAACAGGTCCAACTGAACCACCTGACCTGAACAGTTGGACTGGTTGAACCGTCCTGTTCAAATGTTTCTTCCTAAAGTGAGTCTTTTAGTAAGGGTTTTAAAACATTGCCCAACCGTCTAAAGTTCCTAAAAAGCTGGATAATCTCAACCTTTAAAAGACACCTAAAACAAACTCAACTTCCCAACCACAGAGCACACACAACCCAAGGATAGAGAGTGCATGCATACCTCCGCTGTCACCATCCTCTTATCTTCCAAATCAGCTTTATTTCCAGCAAGAGCCACCACCATATTTGGATTGCCTGTACCCCACTCCAAACATGCCAAATTACGACGACGAATGGAGCAAAGATCATATGAATCCAACTTCAAACTCACATGGAATGATAAAATACCTTAATCTATATAAAAGAAAACTAAAAAAATTGAAATCAAATATGAAAGACCAACCAATACATTCGCCTATCTCTTCTTATTTAATACCCAGTTAGAACAAGAACCAGCTACCACATACACTCGATAAAGAAAAACTGGCAAAAGCAAATCAGTCAAAACATTCAACATCACCTTGTTTCTGAAGTTCTTGCACCCACTTCTTAGCACGTGCAAAAGAATCCTACAATATGAAAGAAAACAAGACAACACAATAAGAAAAAAAAAAAAAAAAAACAAAAACAAAAGGCGAGAAATTTTTTTATCACAACTTATGCTAAAGGGTGCATTTGGTTGCACAAAATATCATGAAATGGTGCAAGCAAATGCGCCCTAAAATAATCCATCAGAACAACACAAATAAACAAGTCTATCACCACTATATAACCCATTGACTTAAATTGCATGAGAGGATTTCCAAGGGTGATCAATGGCAGATCTTCTGGGGGATAGGGACAGGCTAGTCTGGGCCTTTTGGGCATTAAGCTTTTGGAATTTCTTTTGTTTTTGTAGCCTTCTTCTCCATCTTGTTTTTGATATGGCTAGTTCATGGAGTGATAAGAGGTTCGCTTGTTGTATGGACCATTGCAGTCTTTGTTCCCTATATTTTCTTTGTAAGAAATTTATCATCATTGGAAACAAAAAAGAAGGGGGGATGCACTAATTAAGCTGCAACAAACTGCACAGCATTTTTTTTTTTCCCAACTGGACATGTGCAGCCTCTTGATATCATAGCAATTATTTTATTTTATTTTTTATCAAGCCCAAATTCAAATATTATGCAATCACAATTTGGACCATGGTTTTAAATATCGTCCGAAACCGTCGACTCGGCCAAGTCATTTTGGTTTTGGTGGGCAATGAAATAAGTCACCAGATTGAAATAGGACTGAAACAGACCAAAGCAGAATAAGGCAGGGCAACCGGTACTGACTTCAGTCTCCATGTGAGTCACACTCTGTGACGGCTATTTAAAACCATGATTTGGGATGATTACTCCAATCTAATGTGTGACTCAACCAACTTCCAACATTTTAACTACAGTGCTAAATAACTATCAGAACATAAATCAATTCTACATCCAAACAAGGTCTTAGGAAAAAAGGGAATTAAATAGCAAAATGGTACCAAAAAAGAAACATTGGCTGCAAAATTGAGCGACATATATCACTTCTGAGGAAATCAAATCCCCCCCCCCCAAAAAAAAAAAAAAAAAACTGAATAACACTAAAATGATGTATTATAACATCAGAATATCAAAACCACCGTGCTAGTTATATCGTAGACGATGATAGCCGCAGCAGCTCCTCTGTAATACATGGGGGCCAAGCTGTGATACCTCTCCTGCCCTGCAGTATCCCAAATCTCAAACTTCACTGTTGCGTCATTCACTGCAAGTGTCTGTGAAAAGAATGCAGCCCCAATCGTCGATTCCTGCCATTGAAGAAAACCCTAACCATAATCAGAAACCCTAACTGGTCATTTGGGAGCAGAAAAGGTTCAGTCTCAATCAGGTGTGTCTAGGTCAAGACCTTGTGTATGCACTTGTCACATGTTGGGATTCGCAGAAAAGAAAAAACAAAGGCATTGTCGTCTCTATTCTTTTAATGTTGGAGAGGTCTCCCTTGTTGATACAAATGTTTGGTTTCTACTTATCCTTGTATGGTGTTTATCCCTGTTATAATACACACCGGTATAGTCGGTTGTGA
The DNA here is from genome assembly GCA_030180095.1 of Magnolia changhungtana. Classification (NCBI taxonomy): domain Eukaryota; kingdom Viridiplantae; phylum Streptophyta; class Magnoliopsida; order Magnoliales; family Magnoliaceae; genus Magnolia; species Magnolia changhungtana. The sequence goes on along the minus strand of JASAUF010000644.1, from coordinate 4,886,733 downwards.
TGCACATGTGCCACATGAGCAAATCAACGCAAGTACACCCTCGTCCATCTTTAAGCGCAAGAATTTTACCACATGTATCATTCGAGTGCCCTTCATGTGCCACGTGCCAGATGCACCACGTTGCACATGACTACATGCGTCACATGTGCCTCCATACTTTCTAGGTTTCCCACATATGTCACTGTACACCTTCAAGCACCCTGCACATGCCACATGCACAACACATTTTCAAGCACCGCATGTGCCAAGTTAGAAATATGTGCATATGTTCCACATGCCATGGATAGTCCTTCCTTATCTTGGGTGTGCGACAAGAGCAGTCCGGGTTTTAGTCCAAGTCAGCTTAACTCAACCAGGAGTCAGCCTAGTCCTGCTCAGCCTGACTCGGATAGCAAGACTGGATGGAACTTTGCTTGCTTCCAAACATGCCCTAAAGAAACAAGAGGACATGCTTATTAGTCCTTGGGGCCACCCTAAAGAACAATACTAGAACCGTACACTCTACAAGTGACCCATTGATGACTATAACTATTTATCTAGGAGTAATGACTGGGCATCATGTCCACCCAACATGTGTCCCTATGCATTTAATTCCCTCTCTCCCTTTGTACATACAGAACTAGTGATTTAGCAAGGGCCTCTTACGTGACAGGACGTGATGCAACCAAATGGCCACACAAGCCCATTGATCAAGATTTGAAAAAAAAGGCCCACATCTCATGCGTGCACACTTCGCACGTGTGTACAAGAAAAAGACCACCTTCCTTTTTTAGTCCATCACCACTTTCATTTTCTTTCAAATCTCTAAATGAAAAAATTACATCTTTCTTTCATATCTTTATTTTAGGTGGGAAATAATTTTAAATATTTTCTTATTTAAGTATCTTCTTATTTTTGGCATTTTCTTAATTAAAATGCTTTGTTATTTAGGTGTTTTACTATTTTCACGGTTTTTTAGATTTCATATTCTTTATTACAGATTGTAAGGTTGATTATAAATATGACTTGTGGCCTATGGAATAAGACAAGCTGATTAATATTCTCTTCATGAAATTCTCCCATTTTCTCTATGGTGGCTGTTGAAGGGAGGGAGAGTGGTCTCTAGTTCTATACTAGAGGACTGTTGAGATTGCTCACAGTCTTGCATTTGTGATCCCTAGCATTCGGCTAGAGGATTGTTGGGTCTTTTCCTAGAATTTCTCTCTTTTCTTATTGATTTATTTGTTTTTTGCTTTTCAGGTTTTCATCAGGACAGATTAGGGAAGCATGTCAGAGATTCGGTCACAGCACACCACACATATATTATAAATCCAAACCATTAATCAAGTGAAGCACACTGCTAATGTATCACATAGCAAAATCACTGTAGCATATTCATCAAGTGAGCCACACGAAAACATTAAATTTGGACTATTCAACACTTTTCAACTACCAGTACAAGCTTGACCAACCTGATCAGCGGACCAACAGTAGTTTTGGCACATGGCATGCCCACAATATACATTTGCCCAATGAACAGCCCAGATCTCTGACAAGTGTTCCTTATGTCCAGATCTCTGACATATCTCCCTCTCACTGAATAACAACTCATGGCAATAATCATCAAGGACTCCTTATTTATGCAGGTCATCGGTGGTGCCTCTTCAACTGTAAACATGGCATAGTTGTAAGGCAATTCAAACTGTCCAAACAGTTGCCCTACTTTATATGGAGCATAACCAAGAACTTCCACTGAGAAGATGATATTAACCATCTGATTTTCTCCTAAGAATTAGGGTAAATTACTATTTTTCTTTTAACAATCCATTTGATAGCAATAATTGGATTGTAAGAATTTTTTTTGTCAATTTATGCTCCATCCACATGCACCCACACTTTGTACAGTCTGCATAGCTCCACATAGGTGCCACACATAAGGAGATGAGTCACCACCATTTAACACAGGGGCTAAGCCCCTTCAAAATTTTCAGGGAAAGCGGGGAGATTCTCCGCAGGAAAATTGCTGTAGCATTACTATTAATCTAGGGCACGTCAGTATAGATGGCTCACTACACATTTCTTCAATTGGACAATTATGCCCCTCCAGCCAAAGGACTGGCTGAAATTGTCCAGGGATTCAACAGATCATCCAATCAACAGAGACAACAGGATTGAAGAAGGTGAACCCACTTCTACACCTGGAATGAGAACCATCGGCCTTCCTAGTGGGATTCAATCAATCATGCAATCAGCAGAAGTTTTGAGCCATGGGCCATCCAAGGTGGGCGACAACAGTGTGAACGGTTCCGACCGAGCAGCATGGGACTCATACAGGGTGAAAAGCCCGCGGACTACGATTTCAGGCACTCCAGCGGTCTACCCACGTTTCTTCCGGAAAATAAAGAAGAAGAAAGAAATAAAGAAAGAAAGCAGGTAGGAAATCCTTTTCCAGGATAGAAGAAGATTTCCCGAAAATAAACCCTAGAAAACATAGCGGGAATTACAAACCTGGAATTCGAGGAATTGGCCTTTGACGAACCGCAAGACGAGACTTGACTTGCCAGCGCCCATGTCCCCAAGCAGGACCTGCAGATTTCTCAAGATCCCCGATCGAAATCGAAGACGGAGAAATTCAAATGAAAATCGAGATGAGAAAAAGGGCCGAATTTGGATCTGAATTTGAAATTGGGGAAGGGAGGGATTGTTGGAGTTGACTTACGAGCTTGGCGTTGAGATTGTTGTTGCCAATGGTCGCCATAAAAGCTAAAGGGTAGAAAAAGCTTCGATCGAGAGTTTTGGAATTTGGGCCTGTTTGGATGGAAAATAAGAAGAGAAGGAAGAGAAAACGGAGAAAGAATGGAATATGGAGGTGCTTGGAGGGTTGTGGAAATTTCGAGGAAGGAAGATGTGCAAAGGACTCTTGCTTTACGGACACGGTCTCTCCCATATAAATAGTGAGCAAAGAATGACGAAAACGCCCTGCATCATTTTTTGGTTGCCGGTGTTGAGTATGACATGCTTAACACCTTCCACGAAAATGACCCATTACCCTTGTTCTGTCTTTGGGGTGTGTTATTTGATACACCGGCCGCCTTAGATGCTCGATGCGAAAAATGGGCCGTAATCTTTTCCATTCCCTGTTTGTTTTGTCTGATGGCCAAAATCAGTATGAGCCGCACCGAGTGAACTTAGTGGTTTTGATAGCAATTCTACAGTGTTTCCATTAGTGCGGCTCACATGAGTATTTAATATGGCTCATCTTATGGCTCAGTTACACTTTGTATTTTTAATGCATTGGAATCTAGATTATTATTATCATGCAATCAGAATGATTTAGAATCTTGAGTTGAGTTTGCCAGCCACTAAATGGAATCCTACTTAATCTAAAATTTATTATATTTGGCAATTGGAATTGGAATGCATTGAAATTCTACAGTATATTCATATAAACCTTAATTTAATTAAATCATCTAGAATACCTTAAATTGTTGGGATTTGTGCTGCAGAATCACACATATATGGATTTAGGATAGCAATCCAATGGCACCAAGCAAACACGAGAATACAAAGATTTAACGTAGGAAACCTTTTTGAGGAAGAACTACGGTACAAAGCGACATAATTCCACTATAAAAATAGAAATTACAAAGAGAGAGGACTTACCTGCGAGACCCGTATCCTAGCCCATACTGTTCCGTAGGCTTCTATGGTCCTCTTGGTCGAATTCCGGTGACCCGCGATGCGTTGATAACATTTGTTCACAACCCTAAGTCGTACCCCGTATTCCAGAGTCGGCTCAATCTGAGACTTGTATCCTAACGACCGCATCATCGCCGCGGTTCCGACGCCGTGTCTCGCACGCTGAGGCGATACCCGGGCCATGAGATGTGGGCTTGCGTTCAGTTCAAGGAAAACACCACGCGTTGCAAATTTTGAGAGAATCTCTACAACCTATCCTATCAATCAATCAATTAAGTACACACCCTATCTCGAGTACAAGCACCCATCCCTTCTTTCCCCAAGTCATCTCTCTCTCTCTCTCTCTCTCTCTCTCTCTCTCTCTCCTCACCCATCCCTCTTTTACCCAAAACTTAAACAAACTCATACCTCTCCATCCCTTCCTTGCAACACCCACTCCACCCATCCCTTATCATTCCATCACTCCTCATTCTCTCTTATTCTCTAACAATCTCTTAAGCTCCCAAAGAGAGAACCCAACGTCCAAGCTCTCCAAGCCTCCCATGGAGAAGCTAGTGTGACCCACCTTCCTACCATCCAATCCCACACTCTAAGCTTCATCTCGACCGTTGAAATGCATTACATAGAGTTCTAGGATGCATTGGTGGAAGAAGGAAGAGGAGATTTAAAGGTGGGTGACTTTATATTTTGATTTTATGATTTAAGGGCCCACTTATAGTGAGACCCACATCGATGTATGCATTGTATAGAGGGGCCCATAGTGGCGGGGTACCTCCGCTACTTTGATCTCTCTCTCTCTCTCTCTCTCTCTCTCTCTCTCTCTCTCGATGTGTGGCCCACCTTAGGGCCTGTTTGATTTTCGGGACAATGGTAAATACACCTAGATCCGTAATCATTATTTCCATCCATTTGGCGCCACCATGCTTGATTTGACTAACTACTTTTTTAACACGGAAATCGAGAATATTACAAATGTCCCACTGTGATTCATTTCGCTAATCCACACCGTTCGTCCATTACACCAGCTGAATTTATGGGATGAGCCAAGAAATGAGGCATATCCAAAGCTCTAGTGGACCACGCCAGGGAAAAAAGTAAATCATACACTTACCGTTAAAAACTTCTAAAAGCTACTGTTTCTTTTGGTGTGGGCCACTAAAGTATTGGATTTACATGATTTTTTGACTCATATCTCAAAATGTTGTGGTAAAATGTATGGACGGAACAGATATGTCACATATATCATCATGAGGTTTAAAAGTATTAACTAACACTTTTGAACCGGTTTCCAAGGTAAAAATTTCCTAAAATTTTCAAACGGGTGAAACTGTCATAATTAGTCGTTTACCCGGTATTTGCACTTGCACGGAAAAATCAAACAGGCCCTTAATGAATTGAGTAGATCCACACCATCCATTAGTGGCAGCCACCTTGCTGTTCACCTGCTGGATGACTTTGGGCAGGCCCGAATGATGGGAAAACAGAAATATTAGCTTGATCCACTAGTGGGCCATACTCAAGTGGACCCACCGCGATGTTTATGTTATCCACACCGTCCAGATCTCTAGACAGATCTCTGGACGATGGGCCCCCTTGAAATGTATGTATGGTATCCAACCGTCCAAGCCATCCATTTGGAGGCTGGAGTGGATATATAATATATGATATATATTAATATAATATATATGATGGGCCACGTGTGGGACCCACCATGTGGAAGTCGATTGGCTGGAGTCTTTACAACAGCTATATTGCTGCTGTATTGACGTTACCAAGTTTTGTGGGTCTGTGATGAGGTATGAGTTATACCGTCCGTCCATCTAGGGCATGGCCCACCCCACACGTGTGGGTGGGACCCACCTAGATATATGCATTTAAAATCCACACCGTCCGTCCTTGGACGGTGTGCCACGGACCTCACCATGATGTATGTGTTTTATTCCAACCGTCCAGATGACTAGACGGTGGACCACCGTTGATGTATATGTTGTAATCCACCATCCAGATGGCTGGACCGTGGGCCACACACTGATGTATTTGCTGTAATCCACACCATCCAAATAACTGGATGATGGCCCACACCATGATGTATATGTTATATCCAACCGTTTATCAGGTGGACCACACCGTAAAAACTAGTGAAGGATTGATCGTCCACCATTGAAATCCTTTTGGGAGCACAGAAGTTTTGATCAATATGATATTTGTTTTTCCTCAGGTCTTTGTGACCGTATGAACAGATTGGATGGAAAATAAACGTGATGGTGGGCCCTGTAGGATTATAACAATGGAAATCATTATCACCACTATTATTTATGGTATAGTCCAAATGATCTTTTAATATGATTCATTTTTCTGATAATGCTCTAAAATGATCTCTAAAAATAAAAATAGATGAATGGTGTAGTCAGTGTGGCCCGTTGATGCAGCCCTTTTGATGTATTTGGGGCCCATATTGATGAGGCCCGATATGATGTATTTGGGGCCCATTTGGTGAGGCCCGATGTGATGTATTTGCGGCCCATTCGATAAGGTCCGATGTGATGTATATTTGGCCCTCGAGTGAGGCCCATGAAGATTTATATTAGGCCCTTATGTGAGACCGTGGGCCCACTATACGTTTGGCCCTATGTGGACCACTCCTTGGGAGCAATGTCGGTTGAATGTCCACATTAATGGGCAGTGATGGTTAAATGTCCACATTATGACCTTCCCTTAGGCCCGGTTAGGCCCATTCTCATCATTCTCCGGTGGGTTAACCCAAATTATTGGGCCCCATTGATATTGCTTGATCCATCATCGACCATTCATCTATGGACCCCGCCTTGCAATGAGGCTGATTGTCGAGAGCGATTCTGATTATCGAGGTCGATTATCAAGACTGATTCCGATTGTTGAGGTCAATCATCGAGGCCGATTTTGATTATTGAGGCCGATTCTGATTATCGAGGCCGATTCTGATTGTTGAGGCTAATTCTGATTATTGAGGCCGATTCTGATTGTCGAGGCCGATTCTGATTATCGAGGCCGATTCCAATTGTTGAGGACAATTATTGAGGCCGATTCTGATTGACGAGGTCGATTCTGATTGTTAAGGCCGATTCTGATTATGGGGGCCGATTCCGATTGTCGAGGCCGATTCTAATTGTCGAGCGTCGATTCGATTATCGATTATCGAGGCCGATTCGATTGACGGCGGTTCTCGGTTATCGAGGTCAATTCGATTATTGAAGCTGATTCCAATTGTTGGGCCGATTCTGATTGTCAAGGCCAATTCTAATTGTCGAGGCCAATTCCGATTATCGAAGCCGATTCCGATTATTGAGGCTGATTCCGATTGTCGATGTCAATTCCAATTGTCGAGGCTGATTTCGATTGTCGAGGCCGATTCTAATTATTGATGCGGATTCCGATTGTTGAGGCCGATTCTAATTATCGAGGTCGATTCTGATTGTTGAGGTTGATTGTCGATGCCGATTCCGATTGTCAAGGCTGGTTGTCGAGGCCAATTATCGAGGTTGATTTCGATTGTTGAGGCCAATTTCGATTATTGAGGCCGATTGTATAGGCCGATTATCGAGGTTGATTTCGATTGTCGAGGCTGATTCCGATTGCTTAGGCCAATTTCGATTGTTGAGGCCGATTGTCGAGACCCATATGATGTATATGCGGCCCGTAGTTAAGGTCCATTATGATGTGTATTCGGCATGTGTTTGAGGCCCAATGTGACGTATATGCGGCCCGTATTTGAGGCCCATTATGATGTATATACAGCCCGTGTTTAAGGCCTAATGTGATGAATATGAGGTCTATGTGAAAGGCTCATCGTGATGTGTATTAAGCTCTTGAGTTAGGCCCATGGTGTTGTATATTAGGCCATTGTGTGAGGCCATAGGTCCACTATATGTTAGGCTCTATGTGGGTCACTCCTTGGGGGCAATGTTGGTTAAATGTCCACATTGTCGAGGTTGATTGTCGATGCTGATTATCGAAGCTGATTGTCGATGCCAGTTATTGATACCAATTATGAGTATGTGACAGCATAGCATCGTGATACATGCCCAAATGTATCATCTGCATGTTTGTTATGAGATGTGGTTGACCATTGCATATGTCATTGGGTAGGTTGTTATGAGACTTCTAATAGGTAAAGATTGTCTCACATGAGCGCACGATATCTGCATGATTGATACATGACTGGATTGTATGATTCATGCATCTTGCATTATGTGTTGTAATTACTATACGCCCTAGCGAATCAGGGCCGTATCCTCCACAGTCATGTCGTGGGTGGCTAGATGGGACACTGGAAATCTGTTACTAGCATCGGGCCGCTATAGATGGCCCTGAGTGAAAATTTCTAAACCCTCTTGGTACCAGAGGACACCCCAACGTCGAGACCAAGTGGATACATGAGCGCTTGAGTGCCGAATACCAGGAGGCCACGTCTCCCACTGTGTCATGGTCAGTTGGGAGGGGGTGTGGCCTTACCCGCCTGAGGGAGTAGGCAATGCTAGGTTGAGTCTGACCAGCTTGAGGAATGGGTCTGTTATCGACGAGCCGGGCCCGATATTGGCAGGCGAATAATGAGGTTTCTTCCACTTACCCAATTATTCGCTTGACGGGGCGATAGGTGGCGTAGAGTGTACTAGATCCAATAATGATCCTAAAGATGTACAGTAATAATTTGTGGACTTATTGAGCAGGAGTTTCATACTCAACATTATACTCATTCATTCATTCATTATCCACTCGGGCTGGTGGTGTGTGACTAACCTGATATCAGGAGTTTACCACATTGAGTCTATTTATCCAAATTTAGGTATGAGATTGGTTTAGATAGAAGTCATTTATGATAGACCCCATAGCCTGCGATACCACGTACTATCATCCTGACTTCACACTGCAGCTTACTCATTTCATTCGCACTACATACCGCATATCGCATTGCATTCGCGACATATAGCATTTTGGGTTGCTATGTTTTTGCATTTATATGACCTAGATGAGGTTGATGATATTCGTAGCTCTTCCGAATTGCGTATTGTGTTGCATCCTCGGTATTTGATATTTGACTTACTATGTCTCTACATTGCATAGCTGATCTACATTGCTTCCTCAGTATATGGTATTGCTTTATTATGTTTTTACATTGTATAACTTGGATAAGGCTAATGATGTTCATGGACTTACCAACATGTTTCCGCATTACTCTGATGTTGTACGATTTATGGATTGCCAGTATTTCTGCTTACTCTAATATTGCATTCTGAGCACCATATACTGCTCACACACTTACACCATCCTCTAAGCTTTCTATATAAGCTTATGCATGATAGATGCGTGCAAGTGACGATAGGACGTAGTCAAGCTGAGGTAGGAGTGTGCGGCAGAGCTTCTGGAGATTTTATTATATGCATGTATTTCCTTTTCATTATTATACTCAAATGATTATATTAGTGGATATGTGGTGATGATGTTGTTCTTGTGATTTGATGAGATAAATTTATGTTGAAAATCCTCCTTGTAGGATCTTAGGATCGGAATCTGGCGTATGAGCGCTAGGAACCAAGAATGGGGGTACTACAGAGGCTGTCGGCAGCGAATTTGGCGATCGAAAATTTTGTGAGCCCGGTTTTCGAGTTTGGGGCGTGACATTACCTGATTTGAACAACCTCGAATCTCAACTTTTGAAACCCTAAAACCCTTTTAGGAACCCTTGAACCCCTTTAAAAAGCCTTAGCATTCCTCAAAATGGTCCTAAGGAATCTCATTTATAGATGGGGAAACTCCACTTACGCATCTCCCTAAAAACTGCCTCAAATTTACACAGTCCACGCATAAACCATGCACTGTTTGGGTAACCCTTGACTAGTCGAGCCTAGGCTTTAACTGGTCGAAGGAACCCTTCGACTGGTCGAGCCTATCCCTCGACTGGTCAAGCATCCTGGAAATCCCAAACACATCGTTGTTGGACTTCGAGTCAAACTGTCGTCGACTAGTCGAAGGGACCTTCGACTAGTCGAGCCAGTCCCTTGACTAGTTGAGCATCTCGGTGAACCAAGATTTAAGACATCTGTTTTACAACAATCTCCACCATGTCTTCAATCTTTAACCATTTAACTTCTTGACCTCTTCTCTTATCTCTGCATCGCATCATAGCTTCAATCAATTCTTGTTGTGTATACTTCATCCTTCTTTTACGTTATCGCCAAGCCTAGAGAAGTTGCGCAAAACTTAAACTTCGCTGCAGGAATGACCTTGGTGATCATGTCTTCCGGATTCACGCAGGTGTGAATCTTCTCCAGTGTTACGCCTCCTTTCTTAAGCACCTGTCGGATAACATGGACATCTAACTAATCAAAATAGCGATGAAGACCGCTTGAGTTGAAGTCGGAATATGTCAATATCTCCTAGAGGGGGGTGAATAGGACTTTTTAAAGATTTATGAGTTATATTAAAAATCCTATCACTCTAATCCTATCATGTATGCAATTTTCAGGATTACTCAAATGTAACTCTACTAGCTTCCAAGCCAGGTAGAGGATCCAATCACAAACTAATCAAGATATAACAATATACAACTTAGTCTATGTTGGATGTGACTGTGTATGTGTGTAAGATGTGATTAGATATATGAATATGAATGCATTATCATGAATCACACATATAGAAAAGCAATTACAAAAACAGTCATTTTATAGTGGTTCAACGATAAGTCTACTCCACTCCCAGCTGCCGCACTTAACCCTTAAGTGTACCGGATTTTACTAAGATGGTTTCCCAGGGTTCACCTCAAACCTAAGGTTTTAAATCAGGTTCACCTTCAACCTTTACACGGAGGTTTCTACTCGGTTCACCTCTAACCCTGGAGTTTTACTGGTTCACTCCTAACCAGATGTTTATGCTCTCCATAGAGCAAGGGTCCACACAACGCACCCGAGAGTTTTACTGGTTCACTCCTAACCAGATGTTTATGCTCTCCATAGAGCAAAGGTCCACACAATGCACCCACCACGTACACTCCCGCCGGATGCCTCCTTGAGGACTTCAAAGGGTGAGAACCGCTTAAGACCTAATCCTAGAAAGGAATGATCGCAAGTGTCCTCTTGGACTCTAAATACTTACAGATAAGTTGATGAGTCCCGTTAAGCACAACGCCGAAGATCTCCTCCTCCTTGTTGATGAAGAGTCTTCTACTTCCTTAATCCGCAACACAAAAGGTATACCAAGACTAGGCTTAGGGTTGGGTCAAGTTTAAGATGGAATCCTACTCTCTAAAGGTTTACCTATAAGGAAGATAGAGTAGTTCCAATCTTATGTATTCAAGGCATCCCAGCTTAATGATTTGCCATTAAGGTAGTAGCTGAAGGATCCATGAATGCGAAAGTTCATTCCCCAATCCACTCTATTGAATATCAATGATGAGGGTGGATTGGAGGATGAACTCCCTCGAGAGAAAGGGCTTTAGATATAGGATATAAGTTGAAACACACAAAAGCTCTCTCTTTTCTCTCTTGCAGCAATAAAAACCAAGTCCTCTATATATAGGCAAAAAGTTCCAACGGATATAAAACAATCACATTTATGACAGAGTTCGATATCATCGAGCGTATACTCTCGATAACATCGATGGTCTGCTCGATAACTCGGACTCAATGTCATACGCTTTTGAAACTTCTTGCCAATAGGTCGATGAATTGAAGCTATTGTCAATGTCATCGGATTTCGAACTCCGATTCCATCGATGACAGGTTCGATTAATCGACACTTAAAAAATGAGAGAGACTTGACTTTGAGATATTTCAGGTTTTCATGAATGATCAGGGGAACCGTCGAGATCATCGAAATTTGAATGTCGATGATATCGAGATCAGAGTCGATGCATTGATAAATCCAGCGGATTTGTCTTTAAGCTTGCTGGATGATTTGTGTCCTTGTTCGATGCAATCGACCTGATGCCGATATCATCGATATTTGAATATCGATTCTATCGAAGGGCCCCCGATCATAGTTAAAAATAACCTGAGATATCTGCTTGTAAGAAATGCGCGCCCACGATCGATATCATCGATGGACTTCCGATGTTATCGACATTTGAATTCAGATCATATCGGAAGAGCATCGATGCAATCGAAGACTTTTGAGATTTTCTTTGAAAAATAGGGGCGCCGAAAAACTATTTATCGATCTTATCGAGCCACTCTCGATGGACTCGAGATTTGAATATTGATGATATCGATAGGTGTATCGGTATATCGATAATTCGTCCAGATATGTTATGAAGTTGTTGGACATATTTGTACTTATATCGATGATATCGATATGTGTAACGATACATCGATAAATCCGTCCAGATGAGTATTTAGTTGCTGGACAATTTTGGTCCTCTCATCGATAATATCGTTAAGGTATCAAGGACATCGACAGAACAGGTCGATCATGTCGATGGTGTTTAGATAAGATCGATAAGGCGAGAAAAATATAGAGATTTTCCTATTTTGAAAAAGTTTTCTCTCCTCAAAAACCTTAAGATGTCTATCTTATTTTAAGGGTTTTAATCACCTGGTGTTTTGGGACATAGGATGTGAGGCTATGATTTACCTATTGTGAGCTTCCACAAATCTGGTTGAGGCAAACTCTTGAAATAATCTTTCTATCAAGTTCTGTAGCCAGTCTGACTCACCACTCACGTATCTTGACAAACCAGGGCACTAGCATGTGCACTTTCGATCTCCCCCTTTGTCAATTACGTGACAAAATACCCAAAACACCCTAGAATACTTCTAGACAAACACACCCTAAATTGTGTGTACATGCTTTTACACAATTTTACAATTTTTCTACCCCACTTCAAAACTCCCCCTTTCTTGGTGCAGCTGCTCCCCCTCACACCTGCAACAACATTAGATATACAATTTTCTGCTCGGGGTGTTTTGAACTGTTCTCTCTCTTTTTGTCAGTCATTGGCAAAGGTATAGCAAGTGATATTGACTGAGAGTGAATTACATGGGAGAACCAATAGGCATAAGCAGATGAATTTGATGTATAAGAGTTAGTGCATTTTAGTCAAACATTAATCTCAAAATGAATGCATATTAGATAAGATATAGCAGTTTTCAATCATATGCAAACCATAGCTTGATAAACCAGGGGAAAGAAAATAAAAACTTAATTATGACATTAAAAATGTGAATTCTATTCAGCCATATCCAAGATAAAACCAAAATATCCAACTCTATACTGCCACAGACAGCAGTGGATTTAAAAATTATCCCAACCAAACCAAACAAACAACAATGAGGACAAAACCTTTCATGGTCATAAAAAAATGTCAGAATCTCCAGAGTGATTAGTTATCACATACACTCATAAAGACGTAGAACATAAAAAAAAAATACTAATATTCGTAAGCAGAGATATGAGTAGAGTGTATGTGATAGCATGTAGTGAACATCATCATGGAGCGGAGTGAGATGTTGCTGTACTTCCCCGCGACATATTATCATATCCACCAATTGTTGGACAGTTTGCTGCACACTTAGCACCATCCATTCCAGGACAGTAAATCTTTCATTCATTGACTCCCTAAGCTGAGAGACATCGTGCTGAATAGCGCCAAGCTTGTCTGACTGGAGCTTAAACCTCTTTACATGCCTAGATGTTGATGTTGATGAAGCATGTTGCGATCTAGAGGAATCTTCTTCGGTCATCCCGGTCCCTCTCATAGGGGCATCTCTAGCCCTATCTTCTCCCTCAACTTGGATTCCTTCCTCCAAAGGCTCCTCAGGATATTTGTGAAACACCAGATCCATCCTTCGGATGTTGCTTTTGTTGAAGAATTGGAGAGGAAGAACTAGATCATTTGTGGTTTGGAATCCTATGGCATTACAGATTGTATTGATGATCCAGGGATATGGCAGGAGAATGTCTCTAGCCCTATGATAAGCATACACTAACTGATATACAATCAGGGTAGGCAGACAAATCTTGACTCCAGCGGCAATTGAATAGATTATCATAATCATGAAGCCAGTGAGATCAGCTCTGTTGGAGCCTCTAAAGTAAATGTTTGAAGCAAGAATACCATGCAGGACTCGATAACGTGGTTCCATGAACTTGACTTTCAGAGCATTTCTTTGGTACCACTCGACATCACGATTATGACAGAGAAATTTAGTGACCTTGGATTGAACTTTAGGATCTTCCATGTCCATATCAGGGATTCCTACAGGGGATAGAATAAGATTAAATATTCCTGCAACAGATCCTGGAGTGATCAGCACATCATTACCATCTATAGTGACAGAGATGGAAGGAGGATCAGATGTTGGTGAATGGCAGGCAGCAAAGAATTGGTAAGTTCTTTCAAGCTAATATGATCCTCCAAAGTCGAGAACTGGTGACCAATCTATGGCCAAATAGAGGTTCTAGATTATATGGAATTAAGCAGCTTCTGTCGACTTTCCTTTCAGGAATGACTTTCCTTCGTGCAAATCTTACTAAGACGGGATTGACTTGCACAGGTGGAAGTGCCTGCCCTTTCGACTGGGACCCACGATGTTGTGAGCGTTACCTTGTAGGGATCTCATGTTCGGGAGCATTTTCTTTAGCCTTAGTGGCAAGTGCCTTTTGTCAGGAGGTTTTTGAAGATTCCCCCTGTCTGGATGTTTTCCCTTTGTCTTTTCCCATGGAGACAACAAATTTGAGAATTTGGGGAAAGAGGACAAAATTCTTCTTTTAATGAAATGGAAAATACCCGACCAAAAGTGAGAGAACCTCTAGAATTGAGCAAATGGAAGGATAGTACCTGTTTTTGAGAAGTTTCTGGGACCCACCACTGGTCTTCTGGTGGTCGATTCGAGCAAAAACAAAGACAGATGACTTTTTCAAATAAGATTTCTCCGCTCAACTGCTTTTTATCTGGCGCCAGACTTTAATTTGATCGAACACTCTTTCGATTTTATCGACGATCCTCATTCAATGTTATCGATAATAGTTTCGATGATAATCTCGATCGAGTGACTTTTCACATTCTGAAGAGTCGTCGATAATATCGACTTTTTATCGATTTGATTGAGAATGCTCATGACAGATTGGCAGACATATTAGATATGAATGTTTTTCAATTTTCAGCCTTCAGATGATTCTTCAAGTATACTCTTAATATTTATATGAAACAACTGTATACTTGGCAAAATTATGTACAATCACTATACACAGCAAAATTATAAACATATAAAATGTTTATATACAAAAATTTGAGGTTAGGAACCTCAAACGTATCATTTAAAGCTCAGCAAAACTTGCATCATTTCAATAAATATCCAGGTCTAGATGCATGACTTGGACTTGTCCTTCTATGCTTGAAATTTCAAGGTATGTGAAGATTAGTCATAAGACAATTTTGTTTTTCTTTTTCTATCCATTTTGAAACAGTCTTCTTTATCCTTTCTTTCATCTTAAGTGGTGATAGATGAGTGTTTCTCCTAGGTGGACTTTTGACATTTTGTGTTTCTCTGATCGGTTTGAATTTACCAATGTGATTTTGTCCAGAGTTATGTGAAGTCTGTCTAGGTGTTAGGCATTCAACCTCATAATGACCCGTATCACCATATAAATGACAAATTGGAGAGATTCTTATATTACTTCTTGACGCAGCCGATGATTTGGTTGTTGGTGCTGCATTTCCTGTTTTCCTCTTAGTTTCCTCATACCCTAGGCCACTCTTGTCCTTTCGGGCCTTCTCATCCCTAACATCCTTTCAAGCTTTTCACCACTCTGAGAAAATTTATAGTTTATTTCAGCGAATTTTCTAGATTTCTCTAAGTCATGGCGGAGTGTGTGATTTTCATTCTTGAGATGCCTATTTTCATCTTCTAACAATTGGTAAGCTTAGATGATTCAGTTTTTAGGGATAGGTTGATTCTTTCCAACTTGTCATTATCTGCATAATAGTGTTGTAGATCATTAATTAGGTGTGAATTTATCTCCAGTGTTTTATCCAGATCTTTTTGTAGTAGTACCTTCTTATTTTTTGAGATTCCAAGTCTCTTAAGAATGTTGATGCTATAAGTATAGAGTTGATTGTAAGCATCTTACAACTTATCCTTTTCTATTTCTTCTCCTTCTTCTATTTCCTCATTGCTAGATGGAGATGATTCCGTGGCTAGCTGTTCTTTCTCGTTCTCAGATTCAGTAGAAATGATTGAAGTAGTGGAAACCATAAGTATTTTCAAAGATTTTCGGTCTCCATCACTCCATGAGTTGCTTGATTCTGAATTTGATTCCTCCGTATCATCCCATGTGGCGGCCATTGCCTTGCCCTTGGTTTTTTTGTTTGGGCATTCGATAGATAGGTGTCCATACTCTCGACAGGCGTAGCATTGTGGTTTGCCAAATTTGCCTGCAGAGAGTTTGTTATCCACCTTTCTACCTCTAGAGGGACGGCCGTGATTCTTTTGAAAGAATCTTCTGAATCTTTGTGCTAACAAAGCCACTTCTTCATCTTTATCTTCCTTTTCACTTTCACTATCCTCATGTATTGTTTTCTTTGAAGTTTTTAGGACAGTGTTTTTGGATTTTTGGGATTGAGTGAAGTGTAGTTCAAAAGTTTGTAGGGAACCTACCAGTTCTTCTACTTTCATCTCGTCTATATTCCTACACTCCTCAATTGTTGTTACTTTGGGATTAAACCGCTCCGGTAGAGATCTCAAGATTTTCCTACAGATTTTTAGTTACCGGAACTTTCTCTCCCAATCCACCCATGGAGTTGCAAATAATATTTAGCTTTGTAAAGAACTCCATAAATGTCTCATGCTCTTCCATTCTGAGATTTTTGAACTGTGAAGTCAAGAGTTGTAGTTTGGATCGCTTCACAGTACTTGTGCCTTCATGGGTTGTTTCCAAGAGATCCCATGCTTCTTTAGATGTCCCACACATGCTTATTTGATTGAAGATATCTTGGGACATGGCACAGTAGATAGCATTCATAGCCTTGGCTTCGGATGTTTGCCTTTCTTTATCGAATGTTGTCCACTTTTCTTTGGGTTTGGGCTTTGTAATTGTTGTGCCATTGTCAAGTACGATTTGTTCAGTTGGTGGCACATATCCTCTTTCAACTATATCCCAAACGTCATGATCCAAAAATCTTAGAAAGTAGTGCATCCGAGCCTTCCAGTATGCGCAATTTGAACCGTCAAATACTAGAAGCCTGGTGACCGATGAGCCCCCCTCCTTTGGCCATATTTCCAACTTTAGTCAAGATCACTCTCTAGGCGGTGAAGCCCTTAAAGAGAGACCCGCTTTGATACCAATTGAAATAGCGGTGAAGACCGCTTGAGTTGAAGTTGGAATATGCCAATATCTCCTAGAGGGGGGTGAATAGGACTTTTAAATATTTATGAGTTATATTAAAAATTCAATCACTCTAATCCTATCATGTATGCAATTTTCAGGATTACTCAAATGTAACTCTACTAGCTTTCAAGCCAGGTAGAGGATCCAATCACAAACTAATCGGATCCAATCACAAACTAATCAAGATATATCAATATGCAACTTAGTCTATGTTGGATGTGACTGTGTATGTGTGTAAGATGTGATCAGATATATGAATATGAATGCATTGTCATGAATCACACATATAGAAAAGCAATCACAAACATAGTCATTTTATAGTGGTTCGATGATAAGTCTACTCCACTCTCGGCTGCCGCACTCAACCCTTGAGTGTACCAGATTTCACTAAGGAGGTTTTCCAGGGTTCACCTCAAACCTATGGTTTAAATCAGGTTCACCTTCAACCTTTACACGGAGGTTTCTACTCGGTTCACCTCTAACCCTGGAGTTTTACTGGTTCACTCCTAACCAGATGTCTATGCTCTCCATAGAGCAAGGGTCCACACAACGCACCCACCACGTATACTCCCGCTGGAGGCCTCCTTGAGAACTTCAAAGGGTGAGAATTACTTAAGACCCAATCCTAGAAAGGAATGATTGCAAGTGTCCTCTTAGACTCTAGATACTTACAGATAAGTTGATGAGTCCCGTTAAGCACAACGCCGAAGATCTCCTCCTCCTTATTGACAAAGAGTCTTCTACTTCCTTGATCCGCAACACAAAAGGTATACCAAGACTAGGCTTATGGTTGGGTCAAGGTTAAGATGGAATCTTACTCTCTAAAGGTTTACCTATAAGGAAGGTAGAGTAGTTCTAATCTTATGCATTCAAGGCATCCCAGTTTAATGATTTGCCATTAAGGTAGTAGCTGAAGGATCCTTGAATATGGAAGTTCATTCCCCAATCCACTCTATTGAATATCAGTGATGAGGGTGGATTGGAGGATGAACTCCCTCGAGAGAAAGGGCTTTAGATATAGGATATACTCTCTTTTCTCTCTTGCAACAACAAAAAACAAGTCCTCTATATATAGGCAAAAAGTTCAAACAGATATAAAACGGTCACATTTATGACAGAGTTCGATATTATCGAGCAGGTTCGATATCATCGAGCGTATACTCTCGATAGCATCGATGGTCTGCTCGATGACTCGGACTCAATGTCATACGCTTTTGAAACTTCTTGCCAATAGGTCGATGAATCAAAGCTATTGTCAATGTCATCAGATTTCGAACTCCGATTCCATCGATGACAGGTTCGATTAATCGACACTTAAAAAATGATTGAGACTTAACTTTGAGATATTTCAGGTTTTCATGAATGATCGGGGGAACCATCGAGATCATCAGAATTTGAATGTCGATGATATCGAGATCAAAGCCGATGCATCGATAAATCCAAATGTGATTTGTCTTTAAGCTTGCTGGACGATTTGTGTCCTTGTTCGATGCAATCAACCTGGTGTTGATATCATCGATATTTGAATATCGATTCTATTGAAGGGCCCCCAATCATAGTTAAAAACAACGTGAGATATTTGCTGTAAGAAATGCACACCCACGATCGATATCATCGATGGACTTCCGATGTTATCGACATTTGAATTCAGACCATATCGGAAGAGCATCAATGCAATCGAAGACTTTTGAGATTTTCTTTGAAAAACAGGGGCGCCGGAAAACTGTCTGTCGATCTTATCGAGCCACTCTCGATGGACTCGAGATTTGAATATCGATGATATTGATAAGTGTATCGATACATCGATAATTTGTCCAGATGTGTTATGAAGTTGTTGAACATATTTGTACTTATATCGATGATATCGATATGTGTATCGATACATCGATAAATCCGTCCAGATGAGTATTTAGTTGTTGGACACTTTTGGTCCTATCATCGATAATATCGTTAAGGTATCGAGGACATCGACAGAACAGGTCGATCATATCGAGGGTGTTTCGATAAGATCGACAAGGCAAGAAAAATATAGAGATTTTTCTATTTTGAAAAAGTTTTCTCTCCTCAAAAACCCTAAGATGTCTATCTTGTTTTAAGGGTTTTAATCACCTAGTGTTTTGGGACATGGGACGTGAGGCTATGATTTACCTATTGTGAGCTTCCACACATCCGGTTGAGGCAGACGCTTGAAACAATCTTCCTATCATGTTATATAGCCAGTCTGACTCACCACTGACGTATCTTGACAAACTAGGGTACTAGCATGTGTATTTTCACTAATCGCTCCACCCATTAGTACAAATGAGTAACCTGAAGTTCCTAGAATCCACCTGCCTGCGTAATCTGAATCCATATACCCTTCCAACTTTACTCCTGCCTTCTCAAAAGTTAAGACATAATCTTTTGTACCATCTCACGCCACCCAACATTGCTTGTCAGGGTATTTGCTCACAACACCGATACCCTGTGAAATAACTGATCCAGTACAAACCATGGCATGCATTGTCAACCGCATTCGAATAAGGCTCATGAGACATATCCTGCTTTTCCTCATCTATTTTGGGACATGTCCTGAGGAAAATTTGAGGGGAGATGTGTAGGGAACGCTCTCCGACTTTGCCTGGTCCATCACATCCTCAATCAGTACCTACACAAGGTATTCTACTTATGATTACTAAAACCTGCTCCTCTTTCAGTCTCAATGCCGAGAACTATCTTTGTAGCCCCACTTAACCGAGTCTTAGTACATTGATTTCAAACATTACATGATTGGCTATCTACATGTCATCAACATACAATCTTTGACTCACCATGAAGGAATCAAATTTTATACCACTGCCTAGGCGATAGGTCATGCAACGAGCTCCTGTAAACTTTTTTTTAGCCCCTTTAACTTTGAATCGGTAAATCTGCTCTTCCAATTTCCCATGCAGAACTGCAGACTCTACATCCATCCTTTCCAGCTCAAGATCGCATTGGCCAACTAGTGCCAATCAGAATCTAATAGACACATGTTATATCGTTAGCACGAATATCTCTGAAAAGCTGATCCCTTCTCTCTGAGCATAACCCTTCGCTACCAACCTCGCTCTGTATCTATGATATATCCTCTTAAAGATCCACCTGCATCCAACCCTTTTCCAGCCCACTGGAAGCTCCACCAGCTCCTATGAGATGATCTGGTACAACGAGTCCATCACATTGTCCATAATCACCTTCCACTTCTCAGCACAAGGCTTACCTAGAGCCATTCGAATAGAAAATGGATCCCCCTTTCCTATAACGAGAGCATATACGATGTTGGTCCATATACCTCACCGATATCCTGCAATTATGTTATGTGATTCTTCTCACAGGTGGCTACTCCACCTACTCTGTATCTCTATCCACACGTCTCAGCCTTCATGCCCTACCCGCTTATGGGGCCATGCCCAACATGCCACACACGTGCAGAGGTGAAATCTAGTACAGCCACTGTAGCTACACCTTTTAAAGTGTTCCTGATCAACTTGTACATGTTATTGAGTCATTGTAGTTTCATGATTATCCATGCCCCCTTAGATACTTTCAGAGCACCATCAATACCTGTGAACTTGCAGCCCATTACCTCAAGTACACCAAGAGAAATCAGATTCTTCTTCAAATCAGGAACGTGCCTGACATCAGTCAAGGTACGCTCCACCCCATCAAACATCTTGATGCGCACCGTACTAACGGCCACAACATTACAAGCAATGCCATTGCCCATAAACACCTGTCTACCATAGCACTCCTTGTAGCTGGCGAAACAACTCTGATGAGGAGTCATGTGAAAGGATGCCCCTGTGTCTAGAATCCACTCGCCTCTACGATCATTGTATGACCGTTTGATCGTAGACACAGACAAAACATCACCATCATATCCACTCGATCCATCTAACATGGCAGCATTGGCCTCCTTGTATGTATCCTCAGATTTTCTTTCTTAGATTTAGAATTTGTACAATCCTTCTTTATGTGTCCTTCCATCCCATAGTTCTAGCACTTTAACTTACATTTGCCATTGCCCTTGGATTTGGATATAGAACTTGAAGATCCTATACCTTGTTCATAATTCCTACTCCTCGTAAACAGTGCATCAGAAGATGTCCCCATGTCACCATTTAGCTTTCTCATGGCCTTCCCTTGAAGGGCTGAGATAATGGTGTCGACACTTAGGGTTTTATTCATGGTATACATTGTGTCCTTTAATGACTTATACGATACCGGAAGAGAATTCAGCAACATAATTACTTATTCCTCATCTTTCATCACTTCCTCCATATCCAACAATTTGCAAACCAATTTATTAAAGTTGCTGATGTGAGCCTCCAGATCTCCACCCTCTGCCATCTTAAAGTTATACCACTGATGCTTCAAGTGTAGGCGATTTTCAGAGAATATTTTCACATAGACATCCTCTAACTCGCCCATAACTTATCCACAATTTTCTCCCTCATGATATTATAGAGAACCTCATCAAAGAGACATAAACGAATCGAAGATAAGGCCTTCTTATTAAGAGTATTCCAATCATTATTAGTCATAGTAGACTTTCGCTCCTCAAGAGCACCATCTTCACCTTGCTTGATTAAGGAATTGATCATCTTGATCTTCCATAACTCAAAATTATTTTTCCTTGAGTACTTCTCAATATCATACCTAATGCTTACCATTATTGCTTATCCCTCAGATTCAGATTTGTACCCCAATGATTGCTTTGATACCACAATTTGGGATTTGTGCTGCGGAATCACACAGTTATGGATCTAGGATAACAATCCAATGACACCAAGCAAATATAAGAGAACACAAAGATTTAACGTGGAAAATCCTTTTAGGAAAAAACCATGGTACAAAGCGACAAAATTCCACCATGAAAATAGAAATTACAAAGATAGAGGACTTACCCAATTTGAACAACCTTGAATCTCACCTTTTAAAATCCTAAAACCCTTTTAGGAACCCTTGAAACCCTGTAGAAAGTTGTAGCATTCCTGAGAATGGCCCTAGGGACTCCTATTTATAGATGGGGAAACCCCACTTGTGCACCTCCATAGAAAATCGCCTTAAATTTATGCAGTCCGTGCACAAACCGCGCACCGTCTGCATAACCCTCAACCAGTCAAGCCTGGGCTTCGACTGGTCGAATGACCCCTTCGACTGGTCAAGCCTATCCCTCAACTGGTCGAGCATCCCAAAAATCCCAAACACCTCGTTGCTATACTTCGAGTCGAACTGTCTTCGACCAGTCAAAGGGACCTTCGACTAGTCGAGCCAGTCCCGCGACTGGTCGAGCATCTCGGTGAACAATATTTAAGACATCTGTTTTAAAACACAAATAACTCATATGTATGACACTTTAAATTTCGTTGTAAGAAGCCTCTTCAAATATATATTTTATCAAAAAATGAAGTAATTTTAAACCTTAATTGGGCCACAAAAGTGGATTCATTATTTTTATAGTACAAGGATGTAAAGATATGTAATGTAGATAAAACAAATGGGCTAGGATGGAGCCGCACTTCCATCATGGATGTGGGCTCACAATCACTATGTAATGGAATCCATACCTCAACTTGGAGTCTTTGTAGATGCAGGCACTAGCACACACTGTCCATGTGGAGATGTCGACTCCCGATCTTAAGGATTTGGATAATGGGCATAGCATCGAGATTTAGGTCTAGCCCTCTTTCTTATCCTTTAGTTAATAATGATGTGGAGTCATCTTTGCCCATGGATTGCTTAAGATAGGACTCGTATATTGACCACAAGCCCGTCATCTACTACGTTTAGACCACGTGGCCTCATCCCTACCCTTGGTTCAGGGCATAGCGAGATAAAGGCGAAAATGCAAGCCATCTCACGAGAATGGGAGATTCTCGTGAGATACGTTGAAACCGATGCTTGGGTCCCGAGAAGTGGGTCCCACACTGATCCTAAGTCCCATCTGGACCTACCAGAAGGACCGGATCATGACCATGAACGTTAGATGATGATCCACCATTAAAGATGGGATCATCTTCCCTATTGAAAACCCACACGAAACGACAAGATGGGCCCCATCAGATCAGAAAGAGTGCTTTTCTGGTGAGCCTTAAGGTCAGCTTTTCATCCAAACGGATGGATGAATCCCATGCACAACCAATCTCAGATCTCAGCCAAGCACAATTAGGGCATTTCTAGTCGTTGATGTTCTCCCTCTCCCTCTATATAAAGAGCCCTGTAGCCTGGGGATTCGCACCAACAAGAGAGAGAGAAAGAGAGAGAGAAACAGAGGGAGGGAGAAACAGAGAGCTGAGAGCGTGAGAGGGTGAGAGAGACAAACCTATTGCCCACTGCGTTGAC
Organism: Magnolia changhungtana; assembly: GCA_030180095.1. Taxonomy (NCBI): domain Eukaryota; kingdom Viridiplantae; phylum Streptophyta; class Magnoliopsida; order Magnoliales; family Magnoliaceae; genus Magnolia; species Magnolia changhungtana. The sequence goes on along the minus strand of JASAUF010000644.1, from coordinate 4,863,330 downwards.
CCAACCCATGCAGGTTGAGATGAGTCAGTGCAGTCTGGTCGAGTCAAGCTGAGAGAGAAAAATAATAGAAGAGAGAAAGTAAAGAGAGGGAGAGGAAAGAAAGAGTTAATAGGGAAACTGACCCCCCTGTTCCAGCATAGGTAAAGTAGTTTGTTGTTCCAAGGAGAACATTTTCCTTTGCTCGTTTCTCATTCTCCTTATAACTTTTCCTTTTTATTTCTCATTTTTTGTGTAGCTTATCCATTTTGCTTCTCATTTTCCTTATAACATTAGCTAATTGTGGGTGATGCTTGCTGGTACCAAAGCCAGCTCAGATAGTGGCTGTGACTCGGTCTGACAGCAAGGTCGACCTATCACCTGGGAACGAACCCGAAAGGTGGCTATGATTTGGGTCGGAGCTCAGCCAAGCAATGGTTGAAATCTGATCGAGAGCTAGGTCAGAAGACGACCTAGTCTCAGACTGGGACTAAGCCAACCGATGGCGATGGAACAGACTAAAGCAATAGTAAGTGGGTCCCTGTTTTTGGTCGGGAACTGAGCCGAACGGTGGCTCTATTTCGGGCTGGAAGCCGGACCATGTCGCTGCATTGTTTCAGGTCTAGGCCAAGCCAATAAATGGCTGATTCATGGGCCGGAACGATGGCAGAAAATGGGCCACTCATTCATCAATGTTCAACCGTACAGAGGACGCAGGTACAGGAGACATCGAGTACGCTACAGACCCAGAGGCGGTGGCGGCCAAGAAGTAGCCATATGATGAGGAGTCACAGCAAGAGGCGGCAGCCTACTATGGGCTAAATCAGTAGTTTAGTCATTTATTCTATTTCAGTACATTGGGATTTAAGAAAACTTAAGGTTTTGTAAGTGGCCCCCAGCTGAGTGGGCCTGAATATTGTTCCTATTTTGAGATCACATCTATGCTACATATTCATTTCCGCTACATTGCACTTTGATTCATTGATTGATCGTCATTATTAATAGCTAACTCCCGGGTTCTTGGAATTTGAGTCGTGTACTCGGGTTCTAAAAACCAGGGCATTACAAGTTGGTATAAAAGCAGAGTATGAGATAACCTGGCTATGGGAACAACATGCGAACCTTAAGAGATTAATTTAGGTGAAACTTAGAAACTTTCCCTTAGGAGAATAACCAAGATGGATGAACATAGAAATAAGAATACTTAGGCCCCTTAGGCATTAACAATATTGAATATTTAAGCTTATGAAGAGAACTTGACTAGTCAGGGAGAACTTAATATAGGAATCACCTAGGATCCCCTGGAAAAGAACAAATTTAGAAACAAAAGCCTTAACTCCCTTGGAGAATCCAAACAAAAAGTACTAACTAAAGGATGAACTCCCTCGCCATGCAATTGTCAAACTCTCTGACCCTTATAATGCTTCATACTAGCTAGGAACCGCTCTTCTCACTTCTATTCCTGAACCATGAAAATCTAATTTCGCAGGGAGCATGCCACTTGTGACACGATCATGTCAGACCCGCACGGTCGAAGTTCACCCTATACCATCAACAGAACGCTAGAGAGAACGTAGCCCTGTCTACACACTAGGTCTCCTCCTGGTGTGGCAAACAACGATACAGGGTCAGAAGCGGTAGGGGATTCTCCTTTCCCCCAATTTATCCCGTCAAGACTGCCCTCATAATACTTTAAGCAGTGGACGCCTTCGGTAGATGCAAAAGTGGAGTCACCAACAGAGGCAGTGACTTTCGCAGCCTTTGTGCAGATGGCTGCCACCATGTAATAGCAGCAAGACACATTTGTCAGGCAGTATTAGGATATGCACACACTAGTGATGGAGGCCCTTTGGGAGAAGGACCACAGGGCGGCATCCAGGGATAGGGATACCAAGGGTTTTGATGTGTTCGAACGATTCATGCGACTCCGTCTGCTGACTTTTGGGGGGGCACCCAACCCAGTTCAAGCCGAACACTGGCTGGTGAGAATCGCTAAGATGATGGGGCCTTCAGAGTGCACTGACTCCCAGAGGGTCACCTTAGCCGTATATCTGCTTGAGGGAGAGACCGAAAACTGGTGGACCAGCGTACAGAGATGGGTGCTAGCTAGTTATGCCTGGACTTGGGCAGGCTTCAGGACAAAGTTCCTGAAGAAGTATTTTCTACGGTCATGCTGAAGCGAGAAGATCACACAGTTCCTGAAGTTGGAACAAGAAAATCTGACGGTCACCCAGTACGAGACGAAGTTTGATGAGCTATCACGATACGTACCTAAGGCCCTCGAGGACGAGGAATACAAACTGGAGAAGTTCAAGGAAGGATTGAAGCCTGAGATACAATCTCAGCTATGCACTTGGGATTCCAGGGACTTCTCTGAGTTGATGGATAAAGCAATGTGGGTGGAAAAAGACTTTGAGCGCACCATCTGCTCCCACCTACTGGCTTGGGATGCCCCGTTCTGACCAAGACAGCCTCCTCTTGCCCCGCCTGTCCCTATAGGAAGACCCGGACCACTGATCGCGCGAGCACCGCCTTTGCCCTCTGGCGGAGGCTGCGATTACTGTGGAAAGACAAACCACAATACCCAGAGTTGCTTTCAGAGGATGCGGGATCAGGGTATTCCCCCCCCCCCCCGGATGCACCCCACGTAGAACCAGGCAGTAGTAAGCACGATAGTGCCTAGGCCTCGGCAACCCAGACAGGGACTTCTAGTTCAGCAGGGAGCTCCCCCAGCACGAGTATATGCGGTTGCTGCCACAGAGGTCAAGCAGGACTCTCTTCAGACAATTTGTGGTACTGCCCATATTAACGATACCCCTGTACTTACTCTTTTCGATTTCAATGCAACTCTATCCTTTATTGATTCTGCTATTGCATCTAGACTAGCATTGAACACCACTAGGATGAATGTTCCTTTAGTTGTAGCATCCCCTATGGACAAGTTTGTGGAAACTAATAAAGTATGTAGAGCATATCCTATCACGCTCGCAAATCATGAGGTCACTGTGGACGTAATTGTCATGCCTGTCAGACAATTTGACATCATCTTTGGGATGGACTGACTTACATTGGTGCGTGCGGTAATGGATTGTCGTAACAAAACGGTGACTATATCCATCCCAAGGCAGGCCTCTTTCACCTTGAAAGGTAGAGGCAGATGCCGGAAATTCGAGAGCCTACAGGCTCTAGACAAAGCAGAGTCAGTAGAAGACACCATCAAACGGATACTGGTAGTCCAAGACTTCCCCGAAGTATTTCAGGAAATACCAGGGCTACCCCCTAGAAGAACGATAGACTTCTTCATTGACCTCAAGCCAGGGACTGCTCCTATATCACTCCCCCCATTTCTCATACCTCCTTGTGAGATGGAGGAGTTGAGGAGTCAGATTGATGAGCTGCTAGCTCAAGGCTTTATCCGTCCTAGTGTTTCTCCTTGGGGAGCACCGGTCCTCTTTGTTAAGAAGAAGGACGGGTCAATGCGTCTCTGTATAGACTACAGAAGATTGAACGATGTGACGATCAAGAACAAATATTCCCTACCACATATCGACAATCTATTTGATCAGTTGAAAGACATAAAGTACTTTTCCAAAATAGACCTACGTTCGGGATATCACCAGTTGAGGATTAGAGATGAAGACATCTTGAAGATAGCCTTCAGGACTCGTTATGGGCATTACGAGTTCTTGGTGATGTCTTTCGGTCTCACAAATGCTCCGGCAATCTTTATAGACCTTATGAACCGAGTTTTCATGCCTTATCTAGACCGGTTCGTAATCATGTTCATTGATGACATTTTGGTCTACTCTAAAATCCAAGGGGAGCATGAATAACATCCGCGTACCGTCCTAAGTATGCTAAAGGATAACCAGTTGTACACCAAACTGTCCAAATGCGAGTTCTGGGAGTAGGAAGTGAAATTCTTGAGGCACGTAGTAAAGGAAGAAGGAATAATGGTCGATCCAGCTAAGGTGGAAGTAGTATCTAAGTGGGAGCAGCCCGTTACAATGACCGAAGTTCAAAGTTTTCTTGGCATGGTCGGGTACTACCGACGTTTTATTAAGGAATTCTCCAGAATTACGAGACTAATCACTCAACTGACAAAGAAGAACGCCCGATTCACATGGGATGAAAATGCAGAAGCAACATTCCAGGAGTTAAAGATGAGATTAACTTCTGCGCCGGTACTCACTCGCTCGCAAGAAGGAGAGAAGTTCGTGGTATATAGTGATGCCTCAAAGTTGGGCCTTGGTTGCATTTTGATGTAGAACGACAAAGTGATCACCTATGCCTCTTGCCAATTGAAGAAGCATGAGGAGAACTACCCAGCTCACGACTTGGAATTGACAGCTGTGGTATTTGCCTTACAGATATGGAGGCATTACTTATACGGAGAAGATTTTCAGTTACTCTGCGATCACAAGAGCCTGAAATACATATTCAGGCAGAAAGATTTGAATATACGCCAGCGTCGGTGGATGGAGACACTTAAGTATTTCCACTTCGATATCTCATACCACCCCGACAAGGCAAACTCCGTGGCCGACACTCTGAGTCAGAACAAGAAGCATGAGCTAGTAGCTACCCTGATAATCATGGAATGAGAGATGATAGAATTTGTACAAGACTTCGATATCCAGCTCACTCTGGACGAACCTAATACTTTTGTCACTCTATTGACTGTGGAGCCAACACTGGTTCGTCATGTGATCTCCGCTTAGGACCAGGATGAATAGCTGGTCAAGATGAAAGAAAGGTGTAAGAACGAGGAGATGCCAGATTGGAGAGTTGGTAGTGACGGCGGTCTTCAGTATCTGGGACAATTATGCATTCCAAACAACGTCGAATTAAGGAAGGTAGTGATGATAGAAGCCTACCATTCCAAGTTAGCTATCCACCTAGGAAGTACTAAGATGTACAATGATGTTAAAAGACAGTACTAGTGGAGCAATATGAAGAGGGACATAACTTACTTTATAGCAAAATGCATGGTGTGCCAGAAGATTAAGGCCGAACATCGCAAGCTAGCTGGTCTCCTTCAGCCACTGCCCTTAGTCGAATGGAAATGGGACAACATTTCTATGGACTTTATCTCTAGTCTTCCTACGACACAGAGGAAACACGACTCGATCTGAGTCATTATGGACCGGTTGACTAAGGCTGCCAAATTCCTCCTAATCCGCACAACAGATTCCACCGATAGTTTGGCAAGGCTATATATCCGAGAAGTCGTGCGATCCTACAGAGTTCTGCGAGAAATTATATCGAATCAAGACTCCAGATTTACTTCTGCCTTCTTTAAGAGGCTGCAGGAAGAATTGGGCATAGAACTCAAGTTCAATACGGCATTCCATCCACAAACAGACAGACAGACTGAAAGGGTAAATCAAATTCTGGAAAATATGCTGGGAGCATGCGTCTTGGACTTTCAGGGTAACTGGGACGATTACCTAGCACTGGCAGAATTCGTATACAATAATAGTTTCCAGTTTAGCATGGGCATGACACTATATGAGGCTCTCTATGGTCGCTGTTGCCGATCCCCTCAATGCTGGGTAGAAATCGGAGAAAGAAGTTTGTTGGGTCTCGAGCTGATTTAGGCTACTACTCAGGTCATTGATGTGGTCAGAAAGCGTCTGCGTACCACCCAGAGTAGACAGAAGAGCTATGAGGATCACCGACGATGCAACTTGGAGTTTACAGTTGGCGACCACGTATTTCTGAAAGTGTCACCTCTGAAGGGTTTGATGAGGTTCGGGTAAAAAGGGAAGCTAGCACCGCATTTTATCGAACCTTTCGAGATTTTGGATCATGTAGGAGCCGTGGTGTACCACCTTGCACTACCTACTGCACTGGCCGGTATTCACAACGTCTTTCATATATACATGCTGAAAAAGTATACACCTGATAAGTTGCACATCGTTAGTTGGGAGAAGATCGAGCTGACAGATAACGCCTCCTACATCGAGGAACCTATCCGTATCTTGGACTACAAGAAATAGGTCTTGCAGACAAAGACTATACCTCTAATCAAGGTTCTTTGGTCACACCATGGGGAAGAAGAAGTAACGTGGGAGCGAGAAGCAGAAGTTAGGGAAAAATACCCTCACCTGTTCGATAGCACACCTCAAGTAATTTCAAGGACGAAATTTTGTTTAGGGGGGTAGACTGTAACACCCCGTACCTTTGGTACTCGGGTGTTACCCTTTCTAAATCTACATCAACTTAAAATTAGATTGGACTAATCAACTGGCTTGAACACGACATCTGCAGGTTGGAGATTCCGGTAGACATTAAGGCCATCCCTCCAGGTCTCCAGGAGCTGGAACGTGCCCTACAACATTTAAGAATGTGAGATTACTTGAACACTCTAAATTAAAGCATTTATGTTAATGGATACACTTACCACCAATGTCTGAGGATTTGTTGATGACAAATCAAGCCTTCATCATAACCAGTACCTCGTATTAACCATTGAAAACAAGTATCAGGCCCATCCAATCGACAGATCACATTATATGGGTCGATAATAGCTCAAAGAAGAGTGTAACGGCCCACCTAGACCTCATCATCGGTCCAATGTAAGCTAAGATTCCCATGTAGTGTCCCCAAATGCGAATGGACGGAGCAGATCATGGTATTAACATCTCGGCAGGCCACTACACGGTGCGTGTACACCACGAGTGCTTGTGCACGACGTGCACTGGAGAAATGAGGTCAGTCAAATGGCCTTTGACCGTGTTCCTCTCGAAAAAAAATAAAAAAATGGCATTTTCTCCGGCCATTTTTAAAATTTGAACGTGAGATCTTCAAGCCCCTAGGTGGCCCACCCCGGCCACTTTTCGAGCCATCCGAACCGTTCACTTTCTCCATGGGGTTCGATTTAACAAAACCGTATAGCCTCTTGGGCCGTTATAAATAGACGAGAGAGTTAGGTCGCAATCGTCTATTGTGTTACACATAGCGGATATCAGCAGGATGGAACTCATGCAGGATAGCTTGGATGACTCACGATTGGTCCGATTGCGCCATCCCAGCTGTCCAATTTCTAAGGAGAGGCGTGCTCTCTCTATTCCGAAAAAGGCTGGGCAAGGTTTGTGCAAGGAAAAGTAAAAAGAAACATTCCCACTTCGGGAAACTGCTGCTGGTGCGATTCCAGCTGTCCATGAGACCACGTGGCCTCATCCCTGCCGTTAGTTCAGGGCATTGCAAGATAGAGGCGAAAATGCAAGCCATCTCATGAGAATGGGAGATTCTCGTGAGATACATTGAAACTGATGCTTGGGTCCGAAGAAGTGGGCCCCACACTGATCCTGGGTTCCACTGGACTGACCAGACAGACCGGATCATGACCATGCACGTTAGATGATGATCCGCCATTAAAGATCGGATCATCTTCCCAATTGAAAACCCACACGAAATGACAAGATGGGCCCCACCAGATCAGAAAGTGTGCTTTTTTGGTGGGCCTTAAGGTTAGCTTTTCATCCAAACGAATGGATGAACCCCATGCACAACCAATCTCAGATCTCAACCGAGAACAGTCAGGGCATTTCTAGCCATTGATGTTCTCCCTCTCCCTCTATGTAAAGAGCCCCGTAGCCTGGGGATTCGCACCAACAAGAGAGAGAGAGAGAGAAAGAGAGAGAGAGAGGGAGGGAGAAACAGAGAACTGGGAGCGTGAGAGGGTGAGAGAGACAAACCTGGTGTCGCACTGCGTCGACCCGACCCATACAGGTTAAGACAAGTCAGTGCAGTTCGGTCTAGTCAAGCTAAGAGAGAGAGAGAGAGAGAGAGAATAGAAGGGAGAAAGGAAAGAGAGGGAGAGGAAAGAGAGAGTTAATAGGGAAACTGACCCCCCTATTCCAGCATAGGTAAAGTAGGCTGCAGCTGTTCCAGGGAGAACATTTTCCTTTGCTCATTTCTCATGCTCCTTGTAACTTTTCCTTTTTATTTCTCATTTTCCTTGTAGCTTTTCCATTTTGTTTCTCATTTTCCTTGTAGCATTAGCTAATTGTGGGTGATGCTTGCTGGGACCAAAGTCAGCTTAGATAGTGGCTGTGATTCAGTCCGACAGCAAGGTCAGCCTATCACCTGGGAACGAACCCAAAAGGTGGCTGTGATTCGGGTCGAAGTCAGGCAAGCAATGGCTGAAATCTGACCGAGAGCTAGGCCGGAAGACGGCCCAGTCTCAGACCGGGACCAAGCCAACCGATGGTGATGGAACAGACTAAAGCAACAATAAGTGGGTCCCTGTTTCTGGTCGAGAACTGAGTCGAACGGTGGCTATGTTTTGGCCTGGAAGCTGGACCATGTCGCTGCATTGTTTCAGGTCTAGGCCAAGCCAATAAATAGCTGATTCATGGTCCGGAACGATGACAGAAAATGGGCCATGATAGTAGCTAGAATCGAGCCAGGTCGAAGCTCTGTTTGTGTGGAGACAAGCCAAGCAATGGTTGTCTTCCCAACCGAGAGATCAAGCCAATCCGTGGCTGTGGTTCGGACCCTATCAGAGCTAGGATGGCAACGTTTTTAGTCTGGTATGGAGCCCGTTTTATGGCTACCAACCCAGGCATTAGGCTCAGCTCACAACATGTTTGTAAGGTTTGTTTGGGCTGAAGCTAGCCATGATGATGGGTTAATACCACCCTCAGACAGGGCCGGGATCTGGCATCTATCAGACCATGATAGTGGCCATGGTCAGGCCGCAAGTGGGTGGTGAAATCAGTCCTCCAATGGGGTCTGTTTAAACTGGAAAACAGGGCCGGAGGCAGTCTTCCAAGACAGCCTGCAGCTGAGAGACCATTCATGCACTATAGCTGCTAGTGGGCTGTGTAGGACATGGGCCTTACCAAATGCAGGTGGGCTACACCTTGCAACAGCAGGTGGGCTGCACTTTGCATCAGCCCGGGAGCTCCGCATGGGTCTCTTTTCTAAGACCAAGTGGACTCCCCCCATATAAATATCGGTGGGCCACACCCAGACAATGTGGGCCCTGAAAACCTTTGGCGAGCCTCACTCAAACATTAGTGGGCTGCATGTGTTGGGCCATCCCATATTCAACACATTGAGTCCCTGGACTCCATCTATATGCATGCTCTATTTTAATAAAATGCATTTTGTATACATAGTGGAACCCATGGTAAGATCACCACATCTGCACCGTCCATTGCTAGATGGTGCCATGTAAGGGCCTACTATGATGTATGTACTCTCCATGCCGTCCATTCGTGGACATTGTCCCTGGACTGTCCATCTCTGGGCAATGGATCTGGACCGTCCATCAACTGACGTCAAGACCTGGACGTTGAAACAAAGGATGTTTGTGTATACACACACACACATATGTACTATGCATGGTGAGTTCTATACTTGTGGGTCTACCTCTTGGATACCTTCTATATTTGTGCCGTCCAACTGTGTGGGGACCCCATTGGGAGGTGTGTGACCTGTACACACCATCCAATCATTGGACGTAGGCTCGTTGCAGCTAGCATCTCTAACCGTTACACTAATGCCCCCAAGTTCTGTGGGTCACAGCAGCATGTAGCTGCTGTGATGACATTAACAACCATGTAGACCCCACCTTAGTGTATGTAGTTTATCCACACCATCCATCTAGTGGGCGAACTCATCCTAGGGGTCTGGAAAGAAGGTGGGGTAGATCTAGTGGTCAAGTGGGCCCTGGCTAGACCCAGTTTGATTAATACAGGGACCATGCTTAGTGAGCTAGGCTTCCCTTGAGTACAGCTCAAGACAACCTTGGTTTAAGGCTTTTCAGCCCTCCACCTATCCTCAAGTATTTAGTCTTATAACTCACTATCTATATAAATGGAATTGAATAGGGAGGTATGAGAGATGTGTGAACTTACTACGTTCTCAAGAAAACTTGCACCCAGGAGCACTCTACGTTTTGCCTGGTGATGATTTCCTCCCCTTAAGCTTTCCATCCCTAACTAGACCAGAAATAACATCTTTATTAGTGTAAATGTCTAACTAGACTAAAGATAAACTGTGTGTGGAAATAAACTGTATTGTGATAGATGTTGTTCCTTATTTGATAGGAATATAGGTATCATTCCTTATTCCCCTTTCATATTGTGATAGATGTTACTATGACACACATGTTGCTAAAATCTCTCCATGAGAAACCCTAGCAAAGGAGAGTTCGTGCTTGGGGTGTAACTAGATTGGTCGTGACAATAGTAGGCCCCTGACATGGAGGTTTTGGTTGTAGTGCTTGACCATGGGGTTTACCATCCATGTGTGATATCACCTAACTGGCTGGGGGTGAATTTCATAACCTTTCCAAGTACCGTTGTTTACTCATTTTTGAACCATTCATGCCGACATGTTTTACTCGCCACTCTTGGTAATTTTAACATTTTACCCCTAGTTGGCATTGGTGGTGGCCCCCCTTTATGTTGAATTAATTGACCATATGTTAGTGGGTACTACACACACCCTAAGACGGTAGTCTCATAGGCCGGGGATGGTGGTAATAAGACACTATGCCTGAGCAATCGGCCTATGCTAGGTCTCGCGCTCCCCGTAGTGACCGTGAGCTTATTCAAAAATGGCTAATTGCAATTAGACTAATAATGGGCATGCAAACTACGACGGCTTGGATCATTATGCCAACGCGATTATGCCGAGTGTTGCGCTAATGACCAATTGATCAATTTATGATGATGACTCGGATCCTCATGCCCATGCGATTATGCCGAGTGTTGCGCTGACGACCAGTCACATCCATGGGTGACGACCCCAATTTCTGTCCGGATGTTTTACCTAGGACATAAGCCGTCTGGATATTTTTCCCCAGGCCGACGTTGCATTCATACATCCATGCATTTAATAAGACTGCATATACTGTATTTTGGATCACTTGTGTGCTTTTATATTATTCCTTGTTTAGGGCGGCAGTGTGTAATCTTGAGGAAAGATCACACTGAGCTGGCTACTCATTCATCAATGTTCAACCATACAGAGGACGTAGGTACAGGAGATATCGAGTACGCTACAGACCCAAAGGTGGTGACAGTTGAGGAGGAGCCATATGATGAGGAGTCGCTGAAATGGCGGTAAAGACCGCACTAGTTAAAGAAGGAATATGCTAATATGTCTTAGAGGGGGTGAATAAGACTTTTTAAAGTTTTTATTATTTATTTAAAAATCCCACTTCACTAATCCTGTGATCATGCAGTTATCAGGATTACTCAAATGTAACTCTACTGTCTTCCAAGCCTTGTAGAGGATCCAATCACAAACTATTTTAGAGATAAATAGTATGCAAGCTAGCTTATGATGGATATGACTGTGTAGGTGTGTGTGGTGTGATCAAATGTTTAGATATGGAAGTATTAAAGCAAATCACACAATCATAAGAATAACAATCTCAAACACAGTCATTTTTATAGTGGTTCGACGATGAGTTTACTCCACTCTCAGTAACCGCACTCAACCCTTGAGTGTACTAGATTTCACTAAGGAGGTTTCACAATGGTTCACCTCTAACCTAAGGTTTTAAATCAGGTTCACCTTCAACCTTTACAACCTACACCGAGGCTGACTGTTTATGCTCTCACAAGCAAGGGTCAACACAACGCACCCACTTTTAGGCACACTGGCCAAGGATCTTCCATAAGACCCTACTGGAGGTTTCATCCAGTTCACCTTAAACCCAAGGTTTTACACGGTTAACTTCACAACCAGAGTTTTACAGGTTCACTCCTAACCAGATGTTTATGCTCTCCACAGAGCAAGGGTTCACACAACGCACCCACCACGTCCACTCCCATCGGAGGCCTCCTTAAGGACTTTAAAGGGTGAGAACCACTTAAGACCCAATCCTAGAAAGGAATGATCACAAATGTCCTCTTGGACTCTAGATACTTACAAATAAGCTGATGAGTCTCGTTTAGCATAATGCCGAAGATCTCCTCCTCCTTGTTGACGAAGAGTCTTCTACTCCCTTAATCTGCAACACAAAATGATATGCCAATACTCGGCTTCGGGTTGGGTCAGGGTGAAGATGGAATCCTACCCTCAAAATATTGTCCTATCAGGAAGATAGAGCGATTCCAATCCTATGCATTCAAGGCATCCCAGCTTAATGATTTGCCATTAAGGTAGTAGCTGGAGGATCCTTAAATGCAGAAGTTCATTCCCCAATCCACTCTATTGAATATCAATGATGAAGGTGGATTGGAGGATGAACTCCCTTGAGAGAAAGGGCTTTGGATATAAGATATAAGTTGAAACACACAAAAGTGAAATAGCGGTGAAGACCGCTTAAATTGAAGTCAGAATATGCCAATATGTCCTAGAGGGGGGTGAATAGGATTTTTTAAAGACTTATGAGTTATTTAAAAATCCTATCACTCTAATCCTATCATGTATGCAACTTTCAGGATTACTCAAATGTAATTCTATTGGCTTCCAAGCCAAGTAGAGGATCCAATCACAAACTAATAAAGATATAGCAATATACAACTTAGTCTATGTTGGATGTAACTGTGTGTGTGTGTAAGAGATGTGATAATATATGAATATAAATGCATTGTCAAGAATCACACATAGAGAAAGCAATCACAAACACAGTCATTCTATAGTGGTTCGATGATAAGTCTACTCCACTCCCGGCTGTCGCACTCAACCCTTGAGTGTACCGGATTTCACTAAGGAGGTTTCCCAGGGTTCACCTCAAACCTAAGGTTTTAAATCAGGTTCACTTTCAACCCTTACACGGAGGTTTCTATGCAATACACCTCAAACCCGAGGTTTTGCTCGATTCACCTCAAATCCAGAGTTTTGCTGGTTCATTCCTAACCAAATGTTTATGCTCTCCATAGAGAAAGGGTCCACACAACGCACCCGGATTTTAGACCACACAGGTCAAGGACCTACACAAGGACCTAACAGTTTATGCCCTACACCAGAGCAAGGGTCCACTCTATGCACCCACAACGTACACTCCCGCCGGAGGCCTCCTATGAGGGCTTCAAAGGGTGAGAACCACTTAAGACCCAATCCTAGAAAGGAATGATCACAAGTGTCCTCTTGGACTCTAGATAGTTACAGATAAGTTGATGAGTCCCGTTAAGCACAACGCCGAAGATCTCCTCCTCCTTGTTCACGAAGAGTCTTCTCCTCCCTTGATCCGCAACACAAAAGATATACCAAGACTAGGCTTGAGGTTGGGTCAAGGTAGAGATGGAATCCTACTCTCTAAATATTTTCCTATAAGGGCGGTAGAGTAGTTCCACTCTTACGCATTCAAGGCATCACAGCATAATGATTTTCCATTAATGTAGTAGCTGAAGGATCCTTGAACGTGGAAGTTCATTCCCCAATCCACTCTATTGAATATCAATGGTGAGGATGGATTAGAGGATGAACTCCCTTGAGAGAAAGGGCTTTAGGTATAAGATATAAGTTGAAAACTCAAAAGCTCTCTCTTCTTTCTCTCACAGCAACAAAAGACAAGTCCTCTATAAATAGGAAAAAAGTTCTAACGGATATAAAACGGTCACATTTATGACAGAGTTCGACAACATCGAGCAAGTTCGATATCATCGAGTGTATACTCTCGATAGCATCGATGGTCTGCTCGATGACTCGGACTCAATGTCATACGCTTTTCAAACTCTTTGCCAATTGGTCGATGAATCGAAGAATTGTCGATGTCATCGGATTTCGAACTCCGATTCCATTGATGACAGGTTCGATCCATCGACACTTGAAGAATGAGAGAGACTTGACTTTGAGATATTTTAGGTTTTCATGAATGATCAGGGGAACTGTCGAGGTCATCGGAATTTGAATGTCGATGACATCGAGATCAGAGTCGAAGCATCGATAAATCCAGTTAATTTATCTTTGAACTTGCTGGACAGATTATGTCTTCGTTCGATACAATCGATTTGGTGTTGATATCATCGATATTTGAATATCGATTAAATCGAAAGGCCCCCAATCATAGTTAAAAACAACCTGAAATAATTGTTGTAAGAAATGTGCGCCAACTGTCGATATCATCGATGGACCTCCGATCTTATCGATACTTGATTTTAGATCATATCAGACGGTCATCGATATATTGAAGGAATTTGAGATTTTCATTAAAAAACAGGGCCGCCGAAAATCAACCTGTCGATCTTATTGAGCCACTCTCGATGGTCTCGAGTTTTGAATATCGATGCTATCGATATGTGTATCGATATATCGATAATTCGTCAAGATAAGTTGTGAAGTTGCTAGACATATTTAGTGCTTTTATCGATGATATCGATAGGTGTATCGATATATCGATAAATTCGTCCAAATGAATATTTAGTTGCTGGACATTTTGGTCCTCTTGTCGATAATATCGTTAAGGTGTTGAGGACATCGACAGTGCAAGTCAATCATATCGAGGGTGCTTCAATAAAATCGACAGAGCAAGAAAAACTTAGAGATTTTCCTATGTTGTAAAAAGTTTTCTCACCATAAAACCCTAGGATGTCTATCTTGTTTTAAGGGTTTTAATCACCTGGTGTTTTGGGACATGAGATGTGAGGCTATGATTTACCTATTGCGAGCTTCCACACATTCGGTTGAGGCAGACGCTTGATATAATCTTCCTATCGAGTTTTGCAGCCAGTCTGACCCACCACACACGTAACTTGACAAACCAGGGCACTAGCAGGAGAACTTTCAATATCCTCCTTTGTCAATTACGTGACAAAATATCCAAAACACCTTAGAACACTTCTAGACACCCCCTAAATTGTGTGTACATGCATTTACACAATTTTATAATTTTTTCTAACCCATGTACACATTCCAGAAGTATCTGCTCCCCCTTACATCAAAACTCCCCCTTTCTTGGTGCAGCTGCTCCCCCTAACACCTGCAACACATTAGATGTACAATTTTCTGCTCGAGGTGTTTGGAATTTGTTCTCCCCCTTTTTGTCAGTCATTGGTAAAGGCATTGACTGAAGAGTAAAGTACGTGAGAGAACATGCATACAAGATACAGATGAGTAATGATAAAAAAAAATTATAAGAAGTCATCTGTGGTCAGAATAGGTGGAAAGCAGTGATAACAGTAAAGCAATTAAGCATTAAACACATCATATGCATTCCATCAGATAGAGTCAGGGAACAAAATATGGCATTAATGAAAAGAATTCTATTCAGCCATCGAAAAACCAAAACTGCCTCAGACGACAGTAAATCCTAAACCAACAACTGTTTTAGACAACCACAAAAGATACTGCTCCACACAGCAGTTAACCAAAAATAAACAAGCCTATATATGGGCACCCAACAACATCCATCAACATTAGCCCATCTGTTGGCATATACAGCCAAAAGAAAAAAAAATGCATATCTTAGAGGGCTGTAATACACACCAGTGATAGCAAAGAACATCCAAAAAGATACTGATGTTCACACGTGGAGATAAAAGTAAAGTGTGTATGATAGCATGCATGACTCGGTCTTACGGAGCAGAGTGAGATGGCATCGTGTTGTCCCGTCGGCATGTCAGGAGATCCACTAGCTGTTGTACAGACTGCTGCACTTTCTAAACGACACGTTCCAAGACTGTCAACTGCTCACGTACAGAGTGAATATTTCTCTGGATTGTCCCGATTCTGTCCATTTTGAACCTCTTTGCATGTCCTGGTATTGACGTAGATGGGGCTGGATCGGGTCAAGATGATTCATCTCCTGTCCTCTCAGTTTCCTCCCAACGAGCATCACCAATACCTTCAGCTCCATATCCTTGAATGCCTTCTTCCTTGTATTCGTGGTACTCCAGGTCCATTTTCTGAATGTTTTTTACATTAAAGACATGAACAGGAAGTACAAGATCAGTGGTAGGTGGAAAACCAATTCTTTGCCAGATCCTGTTTATGATCCATGGATATGGCAAATGCAGATCTCTAGATGTATGTATTGCATTTACCAACTGGTTGACGATTAGTGTTGGAAGGTAAACCTTTGTCCCAGTTGCAACAGAGTATACAATCACGACCATAAGACCTATGAGATCAGATCGATTTGTACTCCTTGGTTACAGATTTGTAGCGAAGATCCCATGCATAACCCGAAAGTGGGGTTCCATGTACCGAGATTTTAAGGTGTTCCCCTGGTACCAGGGAATATCTTTATTGTTGCACAGGTACTTGGTTGCAATGGAACAGACCTTAGGAAGATCGAGATCAACGTCGGGAAGTCCTTCGAGTGCCATCTGTACATTAAGAATGTCAGCCAGTGTGGCAGGGGTGATGAACGCATCATCACCATCCAGAGAGACCATGAACGAAGGAGGATCAGATACCGGAAAGTGACATGCAGCAAGGAAGTTGCGCATTTGCTCGAGTTGACAAGGCCCTCCGAAATCTAGGATGGGCAGCCAACCAACTGCAGCGAACAAGGGTTCTAAATTGTACGGTGCTAAACAGAGCTTGTCCACTTTTCTCTCATGGATCAGCTTTCGACCAGTGTATTTCGCTAGACGTGAGGGCTGCCTAGCCAGAGGAGGAGGAGGTGCTGAAGAATCGGTTTGGGACCTAACTGGCGAAGTCTGTGATCTTTGATGCGTGGGGATCCCACTTTCCGAGGCCCTCGCTCTTTCTCTAGATGCGAGGACTTTTTGTCGGGTAGTTCTTAAAGATTCCCCTTGTTCGGACGCTATCCCTTTGTCTTTTCCCATATAGACAAAACAAGAGTTTAGGAAACACGACAAACACTTGACAAAATCGAAAATACCTAAAGGAGAAATTGAGCTTTTATAGTATAGAAAGGTATTACCCGATTTGTGGAGGGATTTCGGTTAGTCCGTTGTGGCTCTTAGTAATTTGGTTGAGTGTATCGAGCACAGAAAACAACCAATAGACATAAAAAAATAATCTCTTTTTCGCACCGTAAACTTTTATCGGGCGCCATCTGTCAATAAGATCAATCATTGTTTCGATAATATCGAGAGATTGCTTATCGATACCAATCTTCTCTGTCTTTGATATCAATTTTTGGTCACCAGTCAATCCGTATTCTAAGGAGTCATTGATAATATCGACCCTCACCCGATTACTCGAGAATGTCATATCAATACTCATATCGACGATGAAGATTTTCAATTTTCAGCACACAACCAATCCGCCAAGTATACTTTTAGAATTTCTATAAATCAATAGTATACCTTTTAAACATTATGTACAATTTCTGTACACACCAAAATTATAAACATATGTATGTTTATATACAAAAATTTGAGGTCAAGAACCTCAGATGTATCATTTAAGGCTCAGCAAAATTTGCATCATTTCAGTAAATATCCAGGTCAGATGCATGACTTGGACTTGTCCTTCTACACTCGGAATTTCAGGATATGTGAAGATTAGTCATACGACAATTTTCTTTTCTTTTTCTACCCATTTTGAAATAAACTTCTTTCTCCTGTCTTGCATCTTAGGTGATGATAGATGAGTATTTCCCCTAGATAGACTCTTGACATTATGTGTTTCTCTGATCGGTTTGAATTTTCCAATGTGATTTTGTCTAGAGTTATGTGAAGTCCGTCTAGATGTTAGGCATTCAACCTCATAATGACCCATATCACCACATAAATGACATACTAGAGAGATTCTTATATTGCTTCTTGAAGCAGCCGATGATTTAGTTGTTGGTGCTGCATTTCCTGTTTTCTTCTTAGTTTTCTCATACCCTAGGCCACTCTTGTCCTTTCCAGGCCTTCCCATCCCTAACATCCTTTCAAGCTTTTCACTACTCTGAGAAAATTTATAGTTTATTTCAGCAAATTTTTTAGATTTCTTTAAGTCATAGCGGAATGTGTGATTCTCATTCTTGAGATGCCTATTTTCATCTTCTAATAATTCAATTTGTTTGATAAGTTTAGATGACTCAGTTTTTAAGGATAGGTTGATTCTTTTAAGTTTGTCATTTTCTGTATAATATTGCTGCAAATCATTAATTAGGTGTGAATTTATCTCCAGTGTTTTATCCATGTCTTTTTGTAGTAGTATTTTCTTATTTTCTGAGATTCCAAGTCTCTTAAGAATGTTGATGCTATGAGTATAGAGTTGATTGTAAGCATCTTGTAACTTTTCTTTTTCTATTTCTTCTTCATTCCCATTTTCTTCATCATCAGATGGAAATGATTCCATGGCTTGCTGTTCTTTTTCATTCTCAGATTCAGTGGGAATGATCGAAGTAGTGGAGACCATGAGAATTTTCAATAATTTCTGATCTTCATTGCTTTCTGAATCCCTAGATTCTGAATTTGACTCATCTGTATCATCCCACGTGGTGGCCATTACCTTGCCCTTGGTTTTTTGGTTTGGGTATTCGGTTGATAGTTGTCCATACTCCTGACAGGCATAGCATTGAGGTTTTTTGGTTCTTCTACCAAATTTGCCTGCAGGGAGCTTGTTGTTCACCTTTCTTCCTCTAGAGGAACGGCCGCGATTCTTTTGAAAGAATCTCCTGAATTTTTGTTTCAGCAACGCCACTTCCTCATCATCATCCTCTCTTTCGCTTTCACTATCCTCATGAGTTGTTTTCTTTGAAATTTTTAGGACAGTGTTTTTAAATTTTTGGGATTGAGTGAAGTGTAGTTCAAAAGTTTGTAGGGAACCTACTAGTTCTTCTACTTTCATTTCATCTATATTCCTACACTCCTCAATTGTTGTTATTTTGGGATTAAACCGTTCTGGTAGAGATGTCAAGATTTTCCTACAGATTTTAGGTATCGGAACTTTTTCTCCTAATCCACCCATGGAGTTACAAATAATATTTAACTTTGTAAAGAACTCCATAAATGCCTCATGCTCTTCCATTTTGAGACTTTCGAACTGTGAAGTCAGGAGTTGAAGTTTAGATCACTTCACAGTACTTGTGCCTTCATGGGTTGTTTCCAGTAAATCCCATCCTTCTTTTGATGTCCCACACATACTGATTTGATTGAAGATATCTTGGGACACGGCACAGTAGATAACATTTATAGCCTTGGCTTCAGATATTTGCCTTTCTTTGTCAAATGCTGTCCACTTTTCTTTGGGTTTGGGCTTTGAAATTGTTGTGCCACTATCAAGTACAATTTGTTTAGAAGATGGCACATATCCACTTTCAACTATGTCCCAAACGTCATGATCCAAAGATCTCAGAAAGTAGTGCATCCTAGCCTTCCAGTATGCATAATTTAAGCCGTCAAATACTAGAGGCCTAGTGACTGATGAGCCCTCTCCTTTGGCCATATTCCCGACTTCAGTCAAGATCACTCTCTAGGCGGTGAAGCCCTTAAAGAGAGACCCGCTCTGATACCAATTGAAATAGTGGTGAAGACCGCTTGAGTTGAAGTCGGAATATACCAATATGTCCTAGAGGGGGGTGAATAGGACTTTTTAAAGATTTATGAGTTATTTAAAAATCCTATTGCTCTAATCCTATCATGTATGTAACTTTCAGGATTACTCAAATGTAACTCTACTGGCTTCTAAGCCAAGTAGAAGATCCAATCACAAACTAATCAAGATATAGCAATATGCAACTTAGTCTATGTTGGATGTAACTGTGTGTGTGTGTGTGTGAAATGTGATCAGATATATGAATATAAGTGCATTGTCATGAATCACACATAGTGAAAGCAATCACAAACATAGTCATTTTATAGTGGTTCGACGATAAGTCTACTCCACTCCTGGCTGTCGTACTCAACCCTTGAGTGTACCGGATTTCACTAAAGAGGTTTCCCAGGGTTCACCTCAAACCTAAGGTTTTAAATCAGGTTCACCTTCAACCCTTACACGGAGGTTTCTACGCGGTTCACCTCAAACCCGAGGTTTTGTTCGGTTCACCTCAAACTCAGAGTTTTGCTGGTTTACTCCTAACCAGATGTTTATGCTCTCCATAGAGCAAGGGTCTACACAACGCACCCGGATTTTAGACCACACAGGTCAAGGACCTAACAGTTTATGCCTTACACAAGAGCAAGGGTCCACTCTATGCACCCACAACGTACACTCCCACCGGAGGCCTCCTATGAGGGCTTCAAAGGATGAGAACCACTTAAGACCTTATCCTAGAAAGGAATGATCACAAGTGTCCTCTTGGACTCTAGATACTTACAAATAAGTTGATGAGTCTCATTAAGCACAACGCCGAAGATCTCCTCCTCCTTGTTGACAAAGAGTCTTCTGCTCCCTTGATCCGCAACACAAAAGATATACTAAGACTAGGCTTGAGGTTGGGTCAAGGTAGAGATAGAATCCTACTCTCTAAAGATTTTCCTATAAGGGAGGTAGAGTAGTTCCACTCTTATACATTCAAGACATCCCAGCATAATGATTTGCCATTAATGTAGTAGCTGAAGGATCCTTAAATGCGAAAGTTCATTCCCCAATCCACTCTATTGAATATCAATGGTGAGCGTGGATTGGAGGATGAACTCCCTTGAGAGAAAGGGGTTTAGGTATAGGATATAAGTTGAAACACTCAAAAGCTCTCTCTTCTTTCTCTCACAGCAACAAAGGACAAGTCCTCTATAAATAGGAAAAAAGTTCCAACGGATATTAAATGGTCACATTTATGACAGAGTTCGATATCATCGAGCAGGTTCGATATCATCGAGCGTATACTCTCGATAGCATTGATGGTCTGCTCGATGACTCGGACTCGATGTCATACACTTTTGAAACTATTTGCTAATTGGTTGATGAATCGAAGATATTGTCGATGTCATCGAATTTCGAACTCCGATTCCATCGATGACAGGTTCGATCCATCGACACTCGAAAAATGAGAGAGACTTGACTTTGAGATATTTCAGGTTTTCATGAATGATCGGGGGAACCGTCGAGGTCATCGGAATTTGAATGTCGATGACATCGAGATTAGAGTCGAGGCATCGATAAATCCAGTTGATTTATCTTTGAACTTGCTAGACAGATTATGTCTTCGTTCGATACAATCGATCTGGTGTCGATATCATCAATATTTGAATATCGATTAAATCGAAAGGCCCCCGATCATAGTTAAAAACAACCTGAAATAATTGCTGTAAGAAATGCGCGCCAACTGTCGATATCATCGATGGACCTTCAATCTTATTTATACTTGATTTTAGATCATATCGGACGGTCATCGATATATAGAAGGAATTTGAGATTTTCATTAAAAAACAGGGGCGCCGAAAATCAGCCTGTCGATCTTATCGAGCCACTCTCGATGGTCTCGAGTTTTGAATATCGATGATATCAATATGTGTATCGATACATCGATAATTCGTCCAGATAAGTTGTAAAGTTGCTGGACATATTTAATGATTTTATCGATGATATCCATAGGTGTATCGATATATCGATAAATCCGTCCAGATGAATATTTAGTTGCTGGACATTTTGGTCCTCTTGTCGATAATATCATTAAGGTATCGAGGACATCGACAGTGCAGGTCAATCATATTGAGGGTGCTTTGATAAAATCGACAAAGTGAGAAAAACTTAGAGATTTTCTTATTTTGCAAAAAGTTTTCTCACCATAAAACCCTAAGATGTCTATCTTGTTTTAAGGGTTTTAATCACCTGGTATTTTGGGACATGGGATGTGAGGCTATGATTTACGTACTGTGAGCTTCCACACATTCGGTTGAGGCGGCATTCGTCGAGTTAAGCGTGCCGATCGACCCACCACACACGTAACTTGACAAACCAGGGCACTAGCAGGTGCACTTTCAAAAAGCTCTCTCTACTTTCTCTCACATCACAAAAGACAAGTCCTCTATATATAGGCAAAAAGTTCCAACGGATATAAAACGATCACATTTATGACAGAGTTCGATATCATCGAGCGTATACTCTCGATAGCATCGATGGTCTGCTCGATGACTCGAACTCAATGTCATACGCTTTTGAAACTTTTGCCAATTGGTCGATAAATCGAAATTATTGTCGATGTCATTAGATTTCGAACTCCGATTCGATCGATGACAGGTTCGATTCATCGACACTTTAAAAATGAGAGAGACTTGACTTGAAATATTTCAGGATTTCATGAATGATCCGGGAACCGTCGAGATCATCGAAATTTGAATGTCGATGATATCGAGATCAGAGTCGAGGCATCGATAAATCCAGCGGATTTGTCTTTAAGCTTGCTGGACGATTTATGACTTTGTTCGATGCAATCGACCTGGTGCCGATATCATCGATATTTGAATATCGATTCTATCGAAGGGCCCCCGTTCATAGTTAAAAACAACCTGAAATATCTGCTGTAAGAAATGCGCGCTCACGATCGATATTATTGATGGACTTCCGATGTTATCGATATTTGATTTCAGATTATATTGGAAGAGCATCGATATATCGAAGGAATTTGAGATTTTCATTAAAAAACAGGGGCGCCGAAAATCTGCTTGTCGATTTTATCGAGCAATTTTCGATGGACTCGAGATTTGTATATCGATGATATCGATAGGTGTATCGATACATTATTAATTCGTCCAGATATGTTGTGAAGTCGCTGGATATTTTTAGATCTTATATCGATGATATCAATAGGTGTATCGATACATCGATAAATCCGTGCAGATAAATATTTAGTTGCTAGACACTTTTGGTCCCCACATCGTTAATATTGTTAAGGTATCGAGGACATCGACAGAGTAGGTCGATCATATCGAGGGTGTTCCGATAAAATCGATAAGGCGAGAAAAACTTAGAGATTTTACTATTTTGAAAAAAGTTTTTTCATCTTAAAACCCTATGATTTATAATTTGTTTTTAAGGGTTTTATTCACCTGGTATTTTGGGTTATGGGATGTGAGGTTTTAGGTTTACCTATGGCGAGCTTGCACACATTCGGTTGAGGTAGAAGCTTGAATTGATCTTCCTATCAAGCTCTGTAGACGATCTGACTCAACACTCACGTAACTTGACAAACCAGGGCACTTTCAGTCGCAGCAAGAAGCGGCAGCCTACTATGGGCTAAATCAGTAGTTTAGTCATGTATTCTATTTCAATACATTAAGATTTAAGAAAACTTAAGGTTTTGTAAGTGGTCCCCAGCTGAGTGGGCCTGAATATTGTTCCTATTTTGATATCACATTTATGCTACGTATTCATTTTCACTACATTGCACTTTGATTGATTGATTGATCGTCGTTATCAATAGCTAACTCTTGGGTTCTTGGAATTTGAGTCGTGTACTCGGGTTCTGAAAACTGGGGCGTTACAGTGTGAGTGTGTGGGATGTGATTCCTATCAATGCTTAGACATTTACTTAATCATGCATCATAATAATCATTTAATTGACATAAACATAATTATATCAATGCACAAAGAGCAATCCCAAACACAATCATATATAGTGGTTTGGCTACATGCCTACTCCACTCTCGGCTAATGCAGTCTCTCTTAGAGTGTACCGGATTTCACTATCCAATGGTTTTAAATCAGGTTAACCATGAACCTTCACAGCCTACACAAGGTTAACTAAGGATCCTACATAAGGCAACCTTAGATGCCTACACAAGGCGACAAGTCCTATACAAGGACATAATTAGGAGCCTACATAAGGCAACATATGCCTACACAACGTATTCTCCCCTCGGAGGCCTATGAAAGGTCTTGTGAGTTTGTCAACTCAAACTCTGAATCCCAATCTTATATAAGAAAGGGGCATCAGACTCAATGGACTCTAGATACTTACAAGTAAGTGAGCCCCTTTCTCTCACAATTTGAAGATGATATTCTTTGTTTATGAAGAGTCTTCAACTCCCTTGAATTACAACCGTTGATGATGAACCGAGCAATGCTTCGAGGTTGTTAGGTTTAAGGTTTTACCGATCTTCTTTATTAAATGATATGAATTAAATACCTAAAGAAGATTACCATGAGCTAAGCATTCAAGAGTTCCAGCACAATGATTTATCATTAAAGAATGCTACTGTAATCTTAATGAATGCTAGAGTTCATGATTTAACCCAAAGCAATGAAAATAGGAGTAAATGCTTGTGCGAAGGATTGAATGATGAACTCTAATGAAAAAGAGGGAATGAGGATGAGAGTATTAACTCTTGCAACAACTCTCTCAAACTCTCTTAAATTCTAGCTCATTTTACCAATAAGCAAACTATGTGTATTTATAAAGTTGAATCCCAATAGTAAAAAAATGGACAAAAATATGACATTGTTGATGCCATTGAAATTTGAATTTCAATGTCATCAAACCTCCTCCAATTGCATTGACTTCTTGTACAGAATATTCAGTTGGATGTAAGACAAATTCCGTGCGATCTTATTGAGCACCCTTTGATGTCTCAATGTGCACTTCGATGTCAACGAGGGATGTTTCAATGCCATCGGGATTCCTTTTGAGAAAATACACATTAGTTGTTGGACAATTTTGTCCCTTGTTCAATGCAATCAGAATTTGAATTTCGATGCAATCGAACAGTCTTCGATGTGATCGAACATATTGGTTTTTCCTGGAAGGCTTGCTTGAAAAACTGGTCCTCATTTCGATGCCATCATAACTTACTCTCGAGTTATCAAAGAAGGTTTGATTACATCGAGGAGCACTTAGAGTAATTTTACTTTTTGGAGGGAATAAGCCCAAGGTCGATTCAATCGAAGTGGGTTCGATGCCATTAAAACTTAAGTTTTGATATCATTGAACTGCATTCGATGCAATCGATATTTCCCAGCAATTGTTCAATTTGTTGCTGGACTATATGGGCTTGGTTTCGATGCAATCAAACCATGTTGGATTCTATCGAAGATGTTCTCGATCGCATATCGATGCAATCATCATGACCTTTATTTTACCTGTTCATTTCATATTTCCTCCAATACTCAAAGTGTTAAGAGCAAACCAATCTTACCAGAAGTTTTAAGAACTAGTTAAGGGCAAGTTAGGTTCTTTTAGGGGCATATACCTGTCAGGGTTTATTTTGGGTAGATAAGGCTTAGTTTACTTTTTAAGCATGATTGTATTCCTTCATCTTGATGAGTCTTGAACTTGATATCTTCAACTTGGGGTTCACTTGACTGACAGACTCAATACTCACGTATATTGACAACCAAGGGAACTTTCAGTACTAAATTGTTCTATTTTTTAGTTAGTGTGCTGATGTGGCTGAAATTACCATTAAAAAGGAAACTCAAATAGGGGGTTTACAAAATCTACTGATTGTGTCATGCCCCAAACTTGGAAACCGGGCTTACAAAATTCCCGATAGCGGAATCCGGTGCTGACAGCCTCCATAGTACCCCATTCTCGGTTCCTAGCATCCATACGCCAGATTTCAATCCTGGGATCCTACAAGGAGGATTTTCTAATGTACATTAAACTCGTAATAAGCAAAACCACAAGTATACCCAAATCACAAAGGCAACATCATCATCACATATCTACTAATATAAACATTTGAATACAATGCTAAAAGGGAAATACGTATATCAAAATTAAAGCTCCAGAAGTCAGCTACATGCTCCAAGCTCCATGCTGCTGTAACCTAACAACACCTGCACGCATCTATCGTGCATAAGGTTATAAAAAGCTTAGAGAGTGGTGTAAGTGTGTGTACAAGATAAGTGCCAAGTATTCAATACAATGCCATAATCATACAAAACTGAAAATACTAGTAAGGTCACGAATCATACGATATCAGAGTAAGCGAAAATATTGACAAGTCCAAGAGTAAAAAAAAATCAAAGTACGCAATATAGATCAGCTATGAAAATGAGGAGTCATGAAGAGAGGCAAATATCAGATACTACGGATGCAATGTAATATGCAGATCTTGCTAAGTCCGTCTAAGCCATATAAGTGCAGAAACGTAGCAATCCAAAATGTCATACTATGGATGAAATGCAATATGCGATGTGAATGAAATGACTAAGCTAGAGTGAAGTCTGGATGATAATATGTAGTATTGCAGACTATGGGGTCCACCACAAGGGACTTCTATTCAAACCAGTACCATACTTAAATTTGGATAGTCAAACTCAATGTGGTAAACTCCTGATCTCAGGTTAGTTGCGCGCCCCAACCGAAATCCTGGCCATTACGAAGGTACACGTAATAAATAGTTATACACCACCAGCCCGAGTGGATAGTGAATGAATGAATAAATGAGTATGCAACTCCTGCTCAATAAGTCCATATATCAGTACAGTTCATCTTTGGGATCATCACCGGAATCTAGTACACTCTACATACAACCGCTGCCCACTGACGCGTGACCATGTAAGTGGAAGAGACCTCACCATCCACTTGGCCAGTAGACAACCAATATATACCTGGCATGTCAATAGCGGACCCAGTTACGAGCTGGTCAAACTCAGCCTAACTATACCCCCTACCCTCGGGCGGGTAAAGCCACACCCCCTCCCAACCGACCGCGACACAGTGGAAGACGCGGCCTCTTGGTATTCAGCACTCAGGCGCTCATTTATCCACTCGGTCTCGACGTTGGGGCATCCTCTGGTACCAAGAGGGTCTAGGGATTTTCACCGAGGGCCATCTATGGCAGCCCGATGCTAGTAACAGATTTTTGTTATTCCATCTGGCCATCCACGATATGCCTATGGAGGCTACGGCCTTGATGTCACTAAGGCGTACAATAATCATAATGCAAGATGCATGAGTTATACAATCCAGTCATGCATCAATCCTACACATTCCATGCACTCATGTGAGATAACCTCCACCTATCTAGGAGTCTGAAAGGGCCTAGCTATATGCCCTAGAGGGGGTGAATAGGGCAATGCCAAATAAAACTTAAAACAGCGGAATAATAAAAGATATAAATAACAATGCTGAAATAATAACACTCTCAAAACATATGAAATATGAGAATGGTACTAAATCAGTTCTAAGGACAACCTTACACCAAAAACCAATGGCTTATGGTAGGACAACCTTATTTCTAGAAGGATCTAGAAAACACAAATGATATGGAAAATAAATCAAGAATAACTTAAAGAAATAAATCCTAAGTTATTACACCATTCAACCACACTTGCTTGAAATGAAAATTACAACATTCATCCACAAAAGCAATTCACAATACTGAAGGAATAAATTAATAAAGAAATCAAGCACATCCACAACACAACGATATATAGTGGTTTGCTGTGTGTTCACCAACTGTAGCCAACAACCACACGAGAATGCTACTCCACTCCTAATATCCTCACACAGGGATATTAGCATGCACTATCAAAATAGGTTTTCACAGTTCACCCAAAACCTTCACAATTGTGTCTTTTATCTCGGGCTTACACAATCCAAAAACCCCACAATCTGAGTTTTAAAACTCTCCTCGGATAACCAAAACAATGAGATTTTTCTCGTAAATCTCAAACAAAACCAGAGAAAGTAAATTACAAAGTAAAATACACGATCTCCTTTTGAAGTAGCCAAGAGAACCAATCGGAGTAGATGAATGATACGTCGTTCAACGTCCAATACTCACATAAAGAATGGTTCTATGTCTAATTGATTTTAGATTAAATCAAGAAGAGCAAGGTCTATTTGATTTTGATCCCAGAAGGAATATCACAAATTCCTCTTTTCTAAATAAGATTGGAATATGGATCAAAATCACAATAGAAAAATGCTAACAAAAGGAATATTAAATATGCACGATAGCTTAAAAAAATAATCACAACTTATCTCAGAGTATAGCCTTAAATCGCTTGAAGTGAATGGAATGAAATGAATAAACTCTGAAATTCGTGCATTATTTATAGCCTAAAAAATCCCATCTTCGACTGGTCTTAGGATCTTAGGACTGGTCATAGCATCAAAGATTTTGAAAGATTTCATGGGATTAGATTTGCTATTCTCACGACTGGTCTTAGGTAGCCTACGACCGGTCGTGGACCACCTACGACTGGTCGTGAGACACCTACAACTGGTCGTGGGACTCGAGATAGGTCGCTGGAGTTCGAGTCGTAGGACTACGACCGGTCGAAGGATGAGTCGTAGGACTTCTCAGGACTGGTCGAAGAAAGTCCAGGACTAGTCGAAGGACAACCAGAAAATCCGAAAATCTGTAACAACCTAGGGTCGGTCTCGAGAAACCTAAGACCGGTCGAAGCAAAGCTAGGACTAGTCTTAAGATTTCTAGACTGGTCTTAAACGATCACACCAAGTAAATTAAAATATTCGGATTATGTATCCGAATGACCTATCATACTGAGACCAACCTAAGGTCAATCTAAGGTCAAACAAACCTTGAAGTGAGATGGACATTGAAGTCTTGAAGGTCTGTATTCTCAGATGATCTTGAAGTAGAAGATTGAGTCGAGTTGATGGTCTTTCTCGAGCTTGGTACATTCTTGACTTGTCTTGATGAAGTCTTCTAATCTTGAACTTGATAAAAGCAAACTTGGAGTCTTCTATTCTTGTAGACTTCATTCATGACATGTCTTGCAAACATTCTTCATTTATGATCTTGTCTTGAAAACATTCTTCATTCATGATCTTGTCTTGAAGCAGTGTGTAGTCACAAACAAGAAACACAAGAAGTACAAGACATATAGGTTTTGGCACTACAAAATTTGACAACCAAAGGGATATGAAATCATAGCACTAACAATCTCCCCCTTTGTCAAATTTGTGACAAAACACATTTATAAATATAAGAGTAAAATGAAGAAAGAATCATGAGCCATCAGAGTGAAAAAAAATACTCTACTCCCCCTAAGTGAGTAGAAACAATCAACCATATTCAAGTACTCACGCTCTCCCTTTCTCCCATTCTCCCCCTTTCCATACTATTTCATTCTACTCCCCCTTTTTGTCACAAAATGACAAGGGAAGGCCAAAGGAGAGAAGAGAACACCATATGAAGAGTCAAGATTTAATTATCAAATTAGTTTAACACTTCAATGTCATCAATCCAAACCATACAACCAAAGTCATCAATCGTAATAATAATACAGAATCCATCATATTCAAACCAAAAAAAAATAATCCACCTAATCAGATCCAGATGAAGGAGCAAGGATGGTTAGATCAATCTGATGTAAACCCCTATTAATGCGACGAAGATATTTTCGCATATATTTAAATTGCATATCATGGGCTACACTCAGGTTATCAACCTTCTCCTCCAATGCACTTAGACGTGCATCATAACTTGAAAGATGGATCGTGATGAGAATCATTTTGGGAGTCAGTTTCAATTTCTTCAAATATATCATCCATATTTATATCAGCCTGTGGAGGAAGATCAGCAGCTTCTCCTTCATTTCCTGCTTCAGCACCTTCACCACCACCTTCATAGAATTGACCAGGAAGCAAATCCAACTTCATCTTATTTAAATTAGTATTATTGAATAAAAGATGATGAATTGGTGCCTCATTCTCAGGTAAAGCAACGAGCATATTTGTGGCTAAACAAGTCATAAGATAACCAAATGGAATATCACTATGACCCGGATGAAGACGAAACTGAATGATAAAATGACATATCAAAGAAGGTAAATAGACAACAATGTCGAACACAACAGAGTGCAATACCCGAACCATGAAGGCGATTAACTTTCGGTTTATTGCACGACCAAGGATATACATTTGAAGTGAAGATCCGGTACAAAACTCTGTATCTGGGTAATAAAAAATTTGAAGGGAGCACAATTCCTTTGTGCATCCAATGCACTTCCATATTGCATAAATCTCTTGTCAACATTTGTTTTTCCGATTCTAATGGTTTGTCATATAATGTATGAATCGGAATACCTTCATCTTTGACAGGTATATCCATAATACATGATATCAAATGTCGATCTATCAAAAATTTCCCTTCTCTAGTAGCAATTGAGAACGTTAAATTATCAAGGGAAAAATTAGAAATACATGCAACCATAGATTGTGCAATGGACTGGTATGCAGGCCCACCCCAAAACAAAATGTTAGTCCAGCCAACAGATTCAAGGAGAGGTGTAATCTCAAATTATTCAATGTGACTGAGATTTACATGACGCTCAATGATAACTTTACGGTTACGTAACTCCCGTACATCATTGGGATCATCTTAGGGTGACCGAAGGTGCCGTCTTGTTATAGATGTAGATCTAGATAAAGATAGACCACGGGATATTTTCTTTTTCCCTCTAACATCCATTTTCAACAAGATTTACCAAGGAGCAAGCACAAAGAACACTAGAAGTGGTGGGTTTCTCTAGATCAGATTTTTAGAGAGGAAACCCTAAACAATCAACAAAAGATGAGATCTAGCTTATGGAATAAACAAATCAAAGCATAAAAGGCATAAATCTTCAATAAAAATGAAGAAAAACGACTTATCTTGAAGAAAATCACGAACTCTCAAGACTGGTCGAGCCACGACTCATCGAAGGAAGAAGAGAAAATGAAGAACAAAGTGATTTTCTCCAAATTATATGATGCTCACGATCTCTACGATCGGTCGACTGCAGTCCACGATCGGTCGAGTCAGGACTGGTCGTGTATGGCAAAGGCCGGTCGAGCATCGACAAAAATAAATATTTTTATGCAGAAATTGAAATTTATACACATAAAAATTTAAAATATAGTACACTATGATATATGCAGACAAGTATATTCAATTTAAAATGCACATACCAAGTTCAAATTTCATTTTAGTAAACCTGCTTTTGTCGAGCGGTTTAGTAAATATATCAGCAAGTTGGACATTAGTTGGAATATATTCCAAAGAGATAGCTTTTTCTTCAACTAATTCATGAATGTAATGATACCTAATGTCAATATGCTTAGTATGCGAATGCTAAATTGGATTTTTGGAAATATTGATAGCATTGGAATTATCACAATGTAAGATCATTGAATCTTGATTAATTCCATAATCGCTTAACATGCGTTTCATCCATACGAGTTGTGTACACGCATATCCTGTCATGCGATATACTCAAATTTCAAAGAAGGGAAAGCGATATTGAACTTTGCTTCTTGCTAAACCAAGAAACTAAACAATTTCTAATGTAAAAACAACCACCACCGGTTGATTTTCTATCATCAATATTACCAAATTTCAATCAAGATCGAATACCCAACTAATTTAACATTAGTATCAAAAGGATACCAAAGACCCAAATTAGTTATACTTGCGACATATCTAATAATCCGTTTGACAAGAAGAAGATGTGAATCTTTAGGATTAGACGATATCTCGCACAAATACCAACACTAAAAGCGATATCGTGTCTACTACCGCGTTAGATATAATAAACTACCAATCATACTACGATATAGCTTAGATCTACATCTTTACATGTAGAGTCTTTTGAGAGTCTCAAGGTTGTACTCATAAGAGTATCAAATTTTTTACCATTTTCAAATCCAAACCTTTTAACCAAGTTTGTATCATACTTGGTTTGAGAAATGAAGATTCCATCGTTTGTTGTTTTACTTGTAACCTTAGGAAGTAATTTAGTTCACCAACCATGCTCATTTCGAATCTTGATTTCATCAACTCGCAAACTCAATAAACATGTTAGAACAAGTTGATCCATAAATAATATCGTCTACATAGATTTGAACCATTAAAATCTCATTATTATGTTTCTTAACAAATAGCGTCTTATCGACACTTCCCACTTGAAAACTATGACTCAAGTAAGAATTTAGTCAATTTTTCATACCATACCCCAGGCGCTTGTTTCGGACCATAGAGAGCCTTTTTGAGATGAAATACATGATCAGAAAGCTTGGGGTCTTCAAACCCTGAGGGTTGTTCTACATAAACTTCTTCATGTAAATCGCCATTTAAGAAGGCACTCTTTACATCCATCTGATAAATTTTAAACTTTCTAAAGCAAGCGATGGAAATAAAAAGTCTGATAGATTCAAGGCAGCGACTGAGCAAAGGTTTCATCGTAATCGATGCCTTCAATCTAAGTGTAACCTTATACAACCAGTCTAGCCTTGTTTCGTATAACATTTCCAAGTTCATCAGACTTGTTTTTAAAGATCCATTTTGTTCCAATAATGTGTTTATCTTTAGGTCTAGGAACAAGATACCAGACATCATTACGAACAAATTGATTAAGTTCATCCTGCATAGCTACTATCCAATTTTCGTCAGAAAGAGCTTCTTTTACATTGACCGGTTCTATTTGGGATGTAAAACAAACATAATTGCATATGTTTTCAAGTTGTTTGCGTGTACGAACTCCAGTGAGAGGGTTTCCAAGAATTTGATTAGTTGTATGATCTTTGATGACCCCTAGGTTCGATTGAGATGAAGAGGTATCTTGATTTTTAATTATAAGAATTTCATCATCATCTGAACTCGGAGCAGGTGTATTCAAATGATCATCAATGACCACATTGATGAACTCTTGAATCACACTTGTTCTTTTATTTAGAACCCTATAGGCTCGACTATTTAAGGAATATCCAAGGAAAATACTTTTATCACTCTTCGTATCAAATTTTTCCAAATTTTCACGATCTCGTAAAATGTAACACTTACTGCCAAAAATTCGAAAGTATTTTACAGTAGGTTTCTTTTCGAACCATAACTCATAAGTAGTCTTATTTTTAGATTTACTAGTATAAACACGATTAATAATGTAGCAGGCAGTATTAATTGCTTTGGCTCAAAGATTTTTGGAGAGCTTCATACTATTTAACATGACATTAGCCATATCCTGAAGCACTCTATTTTTTCTCTCAACTATACCATTTTGTTGAGGAGTTTTGGGCGCAGAGAATTCATGTGATATTCCCTGATCGCTACAGAATTTCTCAAAACTGCTATTTTCGAATTCAGAACCATGATCACTACGGATCTTATAAACTTGAGAACCTTTTTCATTTTGGATTCGTTTGATGATCTTCTTTACCTCATCTAGGGTTTCAGATTTGTCTTTTAAGAACGATACCCAAGTGAATCTAGTAAAGTCATCTACGATAACTAAGATGTATTTTTTGTCATCTCGACTCTCCATTCTAGTTGGTCTAATAAGATTCATGTGGAGAAGCTCGAGAGGTCTAGATGTGGTATTGGAGTTCACTTTCTTGTGAGAGCTCCTAATCTGTTTGCCCAACTGGCATTCACCACATATTTTGTCTACTTTTTGTAATTTGGGTAGACCTCTTATAAGTTCTCTTTTGCTCAATCTAAATAAGTTTCGGTAGTGTACATGTCCAAGGCTTTTATGCCATAATTCAGTCTCGTCAGTATAGACCATGTAACACGATTGAGTAGATGAGCTTGCATTACTAACGATGTAGCAGTTTTCAGATGTTCTGCGACCAGTTAATATAATAGAACCCTCTTTATTAACAATCTCACAACCTTGATTAGAAAACTTTACATTATGATTGTTGTCGCATATCCGAGATATACTCAAGAAGTTGTGTTTCAAGCCCTCAACATATAATACATTTTTAAATAAGGGAAGGTTATAAAGCTGAATCGTACCTTGGCCAATGATTTTGCAATTGCTTCCATCACCAAAAGTGACTGACCCATCAGTCCTGTCTTCAAGATTGGTGAATAAAGCTTTGTCGCCTATCATATGTCTGGAGCATCCACTGTCAAGGTACCACTTTGAATGGCTTGTAGCTTTGAAAGTAGTGTGGGCAACCAAGCAGTCAACTTTAGGAACCCATTTCAGTACTGTTTTGGGTTTAGGAGTGTAGTTGGACTTTTTCTGTCTATTGTTATATGAATGACCTATAGAGTTAAATTTTAATAGCTCCTTGAGAAGATCAATAATCTTTTCAACCAAAGGATTTTGGGATTGAAGATTGAAGTTGACATGGCTATTTTTAGATTTTTGAAAGGTCCTTGAATTTTGTGAAAAACCTTGATAAGTATACTTTACTTTTGAGTTCGAAGACTCTCCTTTCACAAACTTAGGAGCAGTATTCTTTTGTTTAGGAGAAGTATTCTTATCATAGCCCAACCCGGATCTATCACCACATTTTCTCGATCCGGATAACAATTTTTCTAATTTAGGATCACCTTGGGCATATCTCCAAGTGTCTTTTAAACTCAAAAGAGAAGCTACTTCATTTTTGAGTTTCTCGTTCTCGGTTTTCAAATCATCAACTTGGGAGGTTTTGATTTTTAAATCACATTTGGTCTTTTCAAAAAAATCAGAAATATGAGATTTTTCTAAGACAAGAGACTCATAATCTTCTTTAAGTTTAGAAAATTTTTCCTTTTGTAATTTAAGCTTGACAGCAATTTTACAACTCTCCTTATAAAGGGCATTATATGCATCCTGAAGATCATCTTCATTGTCACAATCACTATTCAGATTCTCTTCGCTAGTTACTTCATCATAATCTGAAAAAGTGACTTTGGCTAGAGTCATAAGGGCTTTAACATCATCTCCGACTGCTTTCTAATCTTCCGATTTCGAAGAGGATTCTGAATCAGATGATTCATCCCAAGTAGCCAACATACTCTTCCTTTTTGATTTGTCCTTTTTAGGACATTTGTTAGCCAAGTGCCCATACTCTTGACAGTTGTAACATTGACTATCTTTCAAAGATTTTCGAGCTCTAGGTTTAGATTGTTTCTTATCGTTTGATTTTTGAAAATCACCTTTTTTCTTATTTTTCAAAGTTTTATAAAACCTTTTTACAAAAAGTGCCATATCATCTTCGGAATTTTCAAAGTCCAAGTGCTCTCTTAGGAATATTTTTAGATGACTTGAGAGCAATTGATTTTCCTTTTGGAGCTTTAA
The DNA here is from genome assembly GCA_030180095.1 of Magnolia changhungtana. Lineage (NCBI taxonomy): Eukaryota > Viridiplantae > Streptophyta > Magnoliopsida > Magnoliales > Magnoliaceae > Magnolia > Magnolia changhungtana. The sequence continues at coordinate 4,828,626 of JASAUF010000644.1, read as the reverse complement.
AGTTCAATTCGTAGGTCTCAGAAGAACTAACTAGTTCCTCAACCCTCATGTTATCCGTATCACAAAGTTCCCGAATCGCGTTACTTTTGAATTGAACCGTTCGAAAGTGAGCGTAGTATCTTTGCACATACTTTACTTTCTCGGGATTCTATCACCAAGACCCCACATTGAGTTTACAATGTCATTCAATCTAGTGTAGAAGTCCATAAACATTTCATTCTCCTCCATATGAATTTCTTCAAATTTAGTTGTGAGAGTTGGACTTTAGATTTCTTGACAATTGATGTACCCTCGTGTGTCATTTCTAAAAGATCCCATGCTTGTTTAGCATTTTCACACGAGATGATTCTTTTGAATTCATCTGGTGACAATGCACAAGTAATTGCATTTAGTGCTTTTGCATTGGCACTACTCTCACTTTTCTGAAGTGTGGTCCAAAGAGCATAAGATATTACTTTCATTGATTTTAAACCATCTTCATCGGTTACTTCAGTGATAGGTAGTTTCCATCCGTTCACTGTGGCCAGCCACACACTTTCATCTATGGATTTGAGAAAGATTCTCATCCTTGCTTTCCAATAGGCATAGTTTGTGCCATTAAAGGGTGGTGGCCTAGTGACAGATAGGCTTTCAAAATTTGACATCTTAATATAGCTTAGATCGTTAGCTCAGGAAATAAATCCAATAAATAAGCAATAAGCACGAGCTATTAGGCTCTGATACCACTTGAAAGGGCCTAGCTATATGCCCTAGAGGGGGGTGAATAGGGCAATGCCAAATAAAACTTAAAACAGCGGAATAATAAAAGATATAAATAACAATGCTGAAATAATAACACTCTCAAAACATATGAAATATGAGAATGATACTAAATCAGTTCTAAGGACAACCTTACACCAAAAACCAATGGCTTATGGTAGGACAACCTTATTTCTAGAATGATCTAGAAAACACAAATGATATGGAAAATAAATCAAGAATAACTTAAAGAAATAAATCCTAAGTTATTACACCATTCAACCACACTTGCTTGAAATGAAAATTACAACATTCATCCACAAAAGCAATTCACAATACTGAAGGAATAAATGAATAAAGAAATCAAGCACATCCACAACACAACGATATATAGTGGTTCGCCTGTGTGTTCACCAACTGTTAGCCAACAGCCACACAGAATGCTACTCCACTCTTAATATCCTCACACAGGGGATATTAGCATGCACTATCAAAATAGGTTTTCACAGGTTCACCCAAAACCTTCACAATTGTGTCTTTTTATCTCGGGCTTACACAATCCAAAAACCCCCACAATTTGAGTTTTCTGGCTCTCCTCAGATAACCAAAACAATGAGATTTTTCTGGCAAATCTCAAACAAAACTAAAAAAAGTAAATTACAAAGTAAAATACCTGGATCTCTTTTGAAGTAGCCCAAGAGAACCAATCGGAGTAGATGAATGATACGTCGTTCAATGTCCAATACTCACATAAAGAATGGTTCTATGTCTAATTGATTTTAGATTAAATCAAGAAGAGCAAGATCTATTTGATTTTGATCCCAGAAGAAGGAATATCACAAATTCCTCTTTTCTAAATAAGATTGGAATATGGATCAAAATCACAATAGAAAAATGCTAACAAAAGGAATATTAAATTGCACAATAGCTTAAAAAAATAATCACAACTTATCTCAGAGTATAGCCTTAAATCGCTTGAAGTGAATGGAATGGAATGAATAAACTCTGAAATTCGTGCATTATTTATAGCCTAAAAATCCATCTTCGATCGGGTCTTAAGATCTAGACTGGTCGTAGGCCAAAGATTTTGAAAGATTTCTGCGGGATTAAATTTGCTATTCTCACAACTGGTCTTAGGTAGCCTACGACCGGTCGTGGACCACTTACGACTGGTCGTGAGACACCTACGACTGGTCGTGGGACTCGAGATAGGTCACTGGAGTTCGAGTCGTAGGACTACGATCGGTCGAAGGATGAGTCGTAGGACTTCCCAGGACTGGTCGAAGAAAGTCCAGGACTAGTCGAAGGACAAACAGGAAAATCCGAAAATCAGAATAACCTAGGGCGGTCTCGAGAAACCTAAGACCGGTCGGTCGAGCAAAGCTGGGGATCGTCTTAAGATTTCTAGGTCCGGTCTTAGAATGACACACTAAATAAATTAAAATATTCGGATTATGTATCCGAATGACCTATCATACAGACCAACCTAAGGTCAATCTAAGGTCAAACAAACCTTGAAGTGAGATGGACATTGAAGTCTTGAAGGTCTGTATTCTCAGATGATCTTGAAGTAGAAGCTTGAGTCGAGTTGATGGTCTTTCTCGAGCTTGGTACATTCTTGACTTGTCTTGATGAAGTCTTCTAATCTTGAACTTGATAGAAGCAAACTTGGAGTCTTCTATTCTTGTAGACTTCATTCATAACATGTCTTACAAACATTTTTCATTTATGATCTTGTCTTGAAAACATTCTTCATTCATGATCTTGTCTTGAAGCAGTGTGTAGTCACAAACAAGAAACACAAGAAGTACAAGACATATAGGTTTTGGCACTACAAAATTTGACAACCAAAGGGATATGAAATCATAGCACTAACAGAGTCTCATAACAACCTGCCCAATGACATATGCAATGGTCAACCACATCTCATAACAAACATGTAGATGATGCGTATGGGCATGTATCGTGATGCTATGCTGTCACATATTCATAATCGGTATCCATAACCGGTATCAACAATCGACCTCGACAATGTGGATATTTAACTAACATTGCTCCCAAGGAATGGCCCACATAGAACCTAACATATAGTGGACCCATAGCCTCACACAAGGGCTAAATATACAATACCATGGGCCTCACTCAAGAGCTTAACACATCACGATGGGCCTTTCACATGGGCCTAACATACATCGTAATGGGCTACATCGCCTAGCCCTCAAATGCATCACAATGGGCCTCATCATATAGGCCTCATATACATCACATTGGGCCTCAAACACGGGCTGAATACACATCACAACGGGCCTCAAATACAAGCCGCATATACATCACATTGGGCCTCAAACACGGGCTGAATACACATCACAACAAGCCGCATATACATCACATTGGGCCTCAAACATGGGTCGAATGCACATCACAATGGGCCTCAAATACAGGCCGCATATACATCACATTGAGCCTCGACAATCGGAATTGGTATCGACAATTGGAATCAGAATCGACAATCGGAATTGGAAGCGGCCTTGATAATCGGCCTCGATTGATAATCAAAATCGGCCAATCGGTTATGTCAATCGAAATTGGCAATCGGCCATGATAATCAGAATCGATCAATAATCAAAATCGGTAAATCGGTCGTGTCAATCGGAATCGGCAATCGCTCATGACAATTGGAATCGATTGATAATCAGAATCGGTAAATCAGTCACATCAATCGGCATCGGCAACCAACCACGACAATCGGGATCGATCAATAATCAGAATCAACAAATCAGTCACGTCAATCGGAATCGGCAATCGATCATGATAATCGGCCTCAATCACAAATCGATAATCGGCTATGACAATTGGTATCGATCGATAATCAGAATCGACAAATCGGTCATGTTAATCGGAATCGGCAATCGGTCATGATAATCGGCCTTGATCACAAATCAGTAATCGGCCACACAATCGGGATCGATCGATAATCAGAATCGGCAAATCGGTCACGTCAATCGGAATCGGTAATCGGTCATGATAATCAGCCTCGATCACAAATCGGCAATCGGCCACAACAATCGGGATAGATCGATAATTAGAATCGGCAAGTTGGTCACGTTAATCAGAATCGGCAATTGGTCCTGATAATCGGTCTCGATCACAAATCGGTAATCGACCAAACAAAGCCTAAGGGAATGTCACAATGTAGTCATTTAACCATCATTGCCCATCAATGTGGACATTTAACAAACATTGCCCCCAAGGAGTGGCCCTCATAGGGCCAAACCAAACATATACTGGGCCCATGGCCACACACAAGGACCATATATATCACAATGGGCCTCACTCAAGGGGCCACATATACATTACATCGGGCCTGATATACATCACCACACACATCGCAATGGGCTGGAAATACATCACAATGGGCTGCGTCCATGGGCCGGAAATACATTATAATGGGCTTCGGCACATGGACCATAAGTTCATCACATTAGGCCTTGCCCATGGGCCTTGAATACATCACAACGGCCTCGCCCATGGGCCTCTAATACATCGCAATGGGTCTTGCTCATGGGCCTCAGATTCAAGTCGGCGGGCCCCGTCATATGGTCCTTAAATACAAGGCGGGTGGGCCCTATCACATGGGCCTCAAATATACATTACAGGTGCGCCTTCAATATACATCACAGGTGGGCCTCAAATGGGCTTGGACCACACCAAGGAATTATTTCACTAATTGTAGGTGTAACATGTGTATCACTATGCACTGTCATTCCATGGGGCACATGGCCCACTGATGATGATCGGTACTGTCCAAACATTGCCCGGGTAAATCAACACCATCCAAACATTGTTTATGTAAATCAACACCATCTAAACATTGTCCAGCACCGTCTAGCTCAATCTGGATGGTGTGGATGAAATAAATATATCATGGTGGTGTCCACGCTGGCAACACAAGTGGACGACTTGGATAGAACACATACCTCTGAGGTGGGTCCCATCCGCTGGAGATGGACAGCATGGTAAAACATGAATATCAAGGTTGGTCCCATCATCCAGACCTCTTGGACGGTGTGGATGTAAACCACACATCAGGGTGGCTACTCAAAGCTCCTACTCGTCCCATTTAATGAATGGATGGTGCAGATATAACATAGCATCGTGGTGGGGTCCACACACGTGGCCCACCAAATATATAATATAATATATTATAATATATAGTCTCCAACGTCCAGGAAGAGATGGACGGATGAGAAGAAAAGAAATACATGCATCAAGGTGGGTCCCACGTGGGACCTGCCATCCACACACACACACACACACACACACATATATATATATATATATATATATATATATATATATATATATATATATGTGTGTGTGTGTGTGTGTGTATATATAATATAATATAATATAATATAATATAATATAATATAATATATATCATATTTAGTTTATGTTTTTATTTTTATTTGAAAACAATGACCAACAAGGGCTGGATGAATGGCCTGGATGGAAAACACATATATTAAGGTGCTTCCAGCACCGTCTGTGTGCTGGACGGTGTTGGATATATAACAGATTCATCAAGTGGGTCCCACCGTCTGAAGATGTTAGACGGTGTGGATGAATCACATACGTCAGGTGAGGCATGTCAGCACGGTCCAGACATTCCTGCACCGTCTAGACTATCTGTATGGTAAGCAAATAAATCATAGTGGACACCACCCCTTGGCGGTACACGTGCATCAGGGTGGAATCCATGTGTTGAACAGTGTGGAAATACAACACATACTTCATGGTGGGTCCCCACTGCCTAGACCATCCATCGAAATGGACAGACGGCGTGGATTCAGAAAACATACACACTGTCCAGACCCCTGGACGGTATATATATACAATACATACATTGAGTGCAGGCCCCACATGAGTGCTGACGTCAATACAGCAGCTATATAGCTGCTGTAAACGTACATAGCCAAGCCTCATCCACGGAGGTGAGTCCCACGTGGGGGTCTCACATGGGTGGATGGCCTGGATTAAGATGAAAAACAAATTTCATATATATCCAAAACTTTTATTGCCCAAAATGGGTTTCAATGGCAGACGTGCAATCACACTGTTTCCTGCCGTGTGGGCCACCTGTTTCCCACATACCACTGATTTTTTGGGGTGGCCCACTGCCCCAAAGGCGCCTAACAAATGCACGATGAGGATATTCAACACACATCATGGTGGGCCCACGGCTGGGACCGAATGGTCCCTGCCCGTTTACCACTGCAGAAGCAGTACAGGACGTTGCTCCGCGTCAGCAGCAACAACGCTGCCTTATTTTAATTTATTTTTTTATTTTTGGGTTTTTCGAAGGTTTTTCCATGGTAGGGCCCACATCAGGTGGATCCACTCCACCCATTAGATCCTGCGGCTCAAGGCCATCCAATTGAGCCCAATATGCAACATGTTTTGGCGAGTAGAAACATCAAGGTGAATTTTAACAGTAACGACCACTGTTTTCCATGCTATGGCCCGCTAGATAATCGGGTTGGCTCCATTTTTTGGCTCAACGCCTAAAATGAGTTGGCAGATGGAATGGACGGCGTGGATTGGTTCACGCATCAAGGTGGGGCCTACATGAGCAGCCTACTCAAAGTTTGAAATCAAGCTGACATTTTTTTTTTTGCTATCGTCAGTAGACGCCATGTCAGTTCATACTTCCTGTGTAGCCGCGTCCAGCGTCCCTGTACGCTGGACAGTCCCATACAACACATTTTAAGGTGGGCCCCACCTACCATATGGCTAGGGAAAAATGCATGCTTCATGGTGGGGTCCATTCGGGTGTGACACATAACCACATCATCACATAAAAATGAAAAAGAAAGGGAGAGAGGGAGAAGCACCCACCTCTAGATCTTGAACTCCTCCTTCTTCCAATAGGTTGTAGAGCTCTAAGGAAGGTGATTTAATGGTCGAGATGGGGTTTGGTGGGCCGGATTAGTAGGGAGAATGAGTGGGAGATGGCTGGATTTTGGGTTGTTCAGACGTCCCAAGCTTGCAACAATGGAGGAAGAAAAAAATAAAGAAGAAAGAGGGAGGGAGAGAGATAAGAGAGAGAGAGAGAGAGAGAGAGAGAGAGAGAGAGAGAAGTTATGGCTTAAATTAATGATGTAAGGCCATCATTAATTGCTTAGTAAGGGAGGGTGTTGACTTTTGGAAAAAGGAGAGGAAACGATTACTTACCACATCACCCCATGATAGCTTAGAAAATTGTGTCATTACAATAGGTAGGTCCCGCAAAGTGCAGTCTACAGCCATTATAATGCGTGGGCCCCAACTTCTGATCTAAGCATCGCATTGACGCACGAGACGTGGCATTGGAACCGCGGCGACAATGCGGTCATGACGGTACAAGCTTCGAGTCGAGCCAACTCAAATATACTGTACACGACTTAAGATCGTGCGCAAATGCTGAAAGCAGATCGTGGGTCACTGGAATTCGACCGAAAGGACCGCAGAAGCCTATGAAATAATATAGTCAAGGATACGGGTCTTACAGCTCTCACCACCTAATAAAAAATTTCGTCCTCGAAATTTACTATCACGTGGGATAAAGCGAGGGAAAAGGACGCATCAACTTATACATATACTAATCAATACCATACAAAGCATAATCAATCCATAAACAGATGGGGATAGTATTCTCTAATCTCAGCCTCGCGCCCTTAGGATGTCTCATCAACGCTATGATGATCCCACCGAACTTCGGATCCTAGATTCGGAAATGATCGAAACTGAAACACTATGCAGCCTCATAGTCTCAACAATAGGGTGCTACGTAAGAAAATCTCTAAGTTATTCGAACTAGGGGATCTAATCATTCTAAGTCCTCAACAATCACATAGTACAGGGTAACTATCAGCAGATATGTGATGTTATCTTTAGGTATTCTCAAGTTATGTTCTGATACTAACTTTTATCACGCCCCAAACTCGAAAACCGGGCTCACAAAATTCCCGATCGCCGAATCTGATGCCGACAGCCTCCGTAGTACCCCACTCTCGGTTCCTAGCGTCCATACACCAGATTCCGATCCTGAGATCCTACAAGGAGGATTTTCCAATGTACATTTAACTCGTAATAAGCATATCCACAAGTATACACAAATCATAAAGGCAACATCATCATCACATATCCACTAATATAAACATTTGAATACAATGCTGAAAGGAAAATACATATGTCAAAATTAAAGCTCCAGAAGTCAGCTACATGCTCAAAGCTCCACGCTGCTGCAACCTAACATCACCTGCACGCATCTATCGTGCATAAGCTTATAGAAAGCTTAGAGGGTGGTGTAAGTGTGTATACAAGGTAAGTGCCAAGTATTCAATACAATGTCATAATCATACAATACAAGAAATACTGGTAAGATCACAAATCATACGATATCAGAGTAAGCGGAAATACTGATAAGTCCAAGAGTCAAACAATATCAGAGTATGCAATACAGATCAGCTATGCAAATGAGGAGTCATAAAGAGAGCCAAATATCAGATATTACGGATGTAATGTAATATGTAGATCCTGCTAAGTTCATCTAAGCCATATAAGTGCAGAAACGTAGTAATCCAAAATACCATATGCCGTGGATGAAATGCAATATGCGATGCGAAGGAAATGACCAAGCTAGAGTGAAGTCGGGATGATAATACGTAGTATCACAGACTATGGGGTCCACCACAAGGGACTTCTATCCAAACCAGTCCCATACCTAAATTTGGATAGTCAGACTCAATGTGGTAAACTCTTGATCTCAGGTTAGTTGCATGCCCCAACCGAAATCCTGGCCATTGCGAAGGTACACATAACAAATAGTTGTGCACCACCAGCCCAAGTGGATAGTGAATGAATGAATAAATGAGTATGCAACTCCTACTCAATAAGTCCACATATCAGTACAGTTCATTTTTGGGATCATCACCGGGGTCTAGGACACTCTACATGCAACTGCCTCCCACTAATGTGCGACCATGCAAGTGGAAGAGACCTCACCATCCGCCTAGCCAGTAATCAACCAATATCTACTCGGCATGTTGATAGCGGACCCATTTATGAGCTGGTCAAACTCAGCCTAGCTATGCACCCTACCCTTGGGCGGGTAAGGCCACATCCCCTCCCAACTGACCGTGACACAGTGGGAGACGCGACCTCCTGGTATTTGACACTCGGGCGGTCATGTATCCACTTGGTCTCGACGTTGGGGCGTCCTCTAGTACCAAGAGTGTTTAAGGATTTTCACCCAGGGCCATCTATGGCAGCCCGATGCTAGTAACAGATTTTCAGTGTCCCATCTGGCCATCCACGATATGCTTGTGAAGGCTATGGCCTTGATGTCACTAAGGCGTATTGTAACGCCCCGGATTTTTACCGACCTGGGATTAGATGTCCTTAGGCAATGGGTCGATCCTAATACCTCATTAACTTGTCAGAACTGAATCCCAAAGTCTAAAGCCGCCTTTGAACTCATTTCCTTCACAAACCTCACCCATTCATCACCTTGATCTTCCAATTTTTCTAAGAACTTTCACCCTAGACACTATCTTAAACTAGCTAAGTAATATAACTTGGAACACTTTATATACAAACTACAAAGGCCTGAGTACCACCTCGACCAGAAATCACTTAGGACTAAATCTTTTAGAATTGAGACAAAGTAACTAGGTGTGAAACAGATTAGCTACGAAATCCATTCGAATCGCTTTAAATACGTTCTCGCAAGACCCAAAACTTGTAGAATCATTGACGCTAGGTTACTCCAAAATCTAGGATCAATCTCATTTCCCTACCGCTCTCTGAATGAAACGAAACTCAGATTAGTCTAGACCGCACATCGGAAATTCGATTAACGCAAAGTTAAGGACTTAGGATCGCCTCGTTGGCTTGACAATCATCTCAAAAATCAGCCCATCCGATGTCCCACGGCCATTTGTTTCGATTCTTGACGAGGGTGTGTGAAAAACACTATTCCTATTCCAAAATAAATATCGTGAATAGTGATCATGGCATCTTTCGCTCCACAAGATAAAGCACCCGACCATCGAATCGGACAAATTACACCCTCGGATTAAGAAAAATTTTAGGAACATTTACCCGTACTTGGAATTTCTGGATCGTGGCCCACCGGCCAATTGGGCCAAAGTAGTTCGCCACGTGCGATCTGGGAATCCAATCGGGTCGAAAACGTAATCCCACATAGATCCATGTGTGGTGAGCTTAAGTCTGACGTTTGGCTCAAGGGGGGCCACCAGAAACACTCATTTGAGCCGAAAAGTGACGAATATCCTATATTAGCAAAGAACCCTTGAACCTGAGTCTATTTTGGGAATATTTTTGACTATAAAAGGACCTTAAACCCTCTCCCATTCTAGCCATACGAATTTGGTTTTGAGAGAGAGAAAAGAGAGAGAAAGTAAGGGAGATGTGGGAGGAATTCCTCTCTGTTGCCTCTAGCCGCTATTCGGCCTACACCGCCCGTGTTCAGCGCTTTCCGTGGTATCCATCCCATTTGAAGATAAGAAACCCTAACCCTAGGCCCGATTTAAGATAGAATCGTTGTGGGTTATGAAAAAAGCTAATCGATTCCGCTCTTTAGGCTTAGAAATCTCCGTGATATCCTGAAGTTCTGCTACCCTTCATGATTCGTTTCGTTTCCAAAGGCAAAGGTGAGGACTTTAAGTGTATAAGTTATGGTTTTCACCGCTTTCAATGTCAGATAATGGTAGATTCATGATCTGCATGCAATTGCACATGTACAAAGTGCTTTCCGTTTTCTGTTTCGATTAGAATTGTAGAATTTGGAATTCCACATACTCTAGGTATTCGTATAAAATACCGTATACGTATTTTTTATGGAAATGTGTTTGACATGTTTATTTGTCGTATGGATATATGACATATGGATAAAATACTTATTTGGCGAAAGGATTCGCCTAAATACATGTTTACTAATAAACACTATGTATGTAGAAATACCAATTGTAAGAAGTACCGTATACATGTATATTTTAAGCATGTGTTTGTCATGATTAATTGTCATATAAATATATTATGTGCTTATAAAATATTTTCTTAGGCGAAGGAATCGCCGTAATACATGTTTGCTTGTATACACTATGTATGTTGAAAATGCGTATTCTAGAAAATACTGTATACGTATAAATTTTGGATATGTATTTATCATGATTATTTGTTGTAGTAATATATTATACATGGATAAAATACTCACTTGGCTAAAGGATAGCCCTAATACATGTTTTGCTAACATACACCATGTATGTTGTACTAGTGTACTTAAGTGTTTGTGAAAATGCTTGTGTGAGCAAGTGTTTGAATGTTGATGCCTTAGGAGGGTGTTGAGATTGGATTCTCAACTACCCTAGCGACGTGTATGATTACCTTCATGAGGTTGATCACTTAAACCACTTACTTACAATACATGTGTTTGTATTCCTATTAATGTAGTGTTTTACAACATGCTTTATAATATGCTTTTAACATGCCTACTAGCATGTTTGAATTACTTTATTTATCATGCTCGAATTACTTTGTTTATCATGCTTTACTCCACATGCTATGGATGACAATTGATTATGCTTGGGGCTATGATTATAGTCCAGACAATCGGTCTAGATTGAGATCGTGGTTGAGTTTCATGTCGCCACGTGAGATGTGTTCGACGAACTCGAGTCGTACTTCGGTTGGCGATAGTGGTTGGCCACGCGAAGTGCTTATGCACTTCATGTCGTTTAACTTGTTGTGCGCTCGGGCTAGCTGAGCTCGTCAGGCAACCCGATCTGTCTTATGTATATTCACCATGTTTGGTCACTAATGCTTAAACCTGGGTACCAAACTTACCAAGGAAACCCTTTTAACCATGGTACCTCGATCCGCTAAGACTCATGAGCCGGCATGGTGGTATGGGACACCATGGTCGAGCCGTCACCACGGCCGGGGCTACGTGCCTCCCCGTAGTGACCAAAGGAGCAACTTAACTCGTGAGCCGATTATGGTGGTATGGGACACTATATTCGCGCCGTCGGCCTACATTGATAAGGTGATGGGGGAGTGGTGCAACCTTTGTGCGTAATGCCCTCACAGCACCTTTTGTAGTGACCGCGAGCATATTCTCGAAGTCGCAGTGCGCCTTAGGGTTCGCCGCGATATATATAGGTATGAACTAGGCCTGTTTCTCGTATAGTGATGAATCGTTTAAGGGGTGATGGGGAGTGGTGCAACCTTTTGTGCGTAATGCTTCTCAGCAAATTTCTGCAAAGTGACCTAGAAAATACACCATCGTCGATATTAACTAGACTCCATTGACCCTAGAATGGATCATGTTTGGGAATGATACAAGGGAGGTACCTTAGTTTCCCAATCCCGCTTTGTTTGAAATGGACTAATTAAAACTCGGTAATCATGCTCATCATGCATCGCATGTGCCCGGAAGATGTGGAGCACCGTGGGATGTAAGCATGCCGCGAACGTGAGATGGTGTCGCATGAGGGAGTATGTCGGCGAGGGCATCCATCATACCCGCATTCATACTTGCATTAATCGAGTAACTAGGAGTGCTTGATTTATCGCTTTATCATTACGCTTGACCGTATTGATAACATGATAACTTATGCCTTATTGTTCCACCGAGTTAGCTACTCACCCCACGTTACGGACGGTGTTGTACACACCAAACAGATTTGTTGAATTTCGATGATGGCGATGCTTATGAAGCGAGCCTGACTACTTCTATGGTGATGAGGAGGAGTTCTCCTATCATGTAACTCTCTCAAGGGTCTCCTCGAAGACCCTCATCAACACGACGGCCGTGGTACTGGGGATAGAAGACATTAAACTTACACATTTGGTATCTTTTAGAACTGTACTTGTATTTATTTAACCTGGAAATGTTATCACACTCTGGAGACTCATCATAGTTTATATATTTTATCTATCTATCATAGTCTTCCGCTTGCAAAATTAACTGTCTCTGGAGTATGATATGCTTCTTTGGCTTAATCTCACTCATGTTCAATGCACAAATACAGTCAACATTCAATCATCATTCATTTTGTTGCATAAGTGATGTTCTGGAACTCGGGAGTTGAGTTTATGCTCGACCCTCGATTTTCAGGGCGTTACACGTATAGTAATTACAATGCAAGATGCATGAGTCATACAATCCAGTCATGCATTAATCCTATGCATACCGTGCGCTCTGTGAGATAACCTCCACCTATCTGGGAGTCTCATAACAACCTGTCCAATGACATATGCAATGGTCAACCACATCTCATAACAAACATGCAGATGATGCGTATGGGCATGTATCATGATGCTATGCTGTCACATATTCATAATCGGTATCCATAACCGGTATCGACAATCAACCTTGACAATGTGGATATTTAATAACATTGCTCTCAAGGAATGACCCACATAGAACTTAACATATAGTGGACCCATGGCCTCACACAAGGGTCAAATATATAACACCATGGGCCTCATTCAAGAGCTTAACACATCACGATGGGCCTTTCACATGGGCCTAACATACATCGCAATGGGCTACATCGCCTGGCCCTCAAATGTATCACAATGGGCCTCATCATATAGGCCTCATATACATCACATTGGGCCTCAAACATGGGCTGAATACACATCACAACGGGCCTCAAATACGAGCCACATATACATTACATTGGGCCTCAAACACGGGCGGAATACACATCACAACGAGCCTCAAATATGATCCGCATATACATCACATTGGGCCTCAAACATGGCCGAATGCACATCACAATGGGCCTAAAATGCGGGCCGCATATACATCACATTGGGCCTCGACAATCGGAATCGGTATCGATAATCGAAATCAGAATCGGAAGCGGCCTCGATAATCGGCCTCAACAATCGGAATCGATTGATAATCAAAATCGGCAAATCGGTCACGTCAATCGGAATCGACAATCAGCCACAACAATCAGAATTGATCGATAATCAAAATTGACAAATCGGTCACATAAGTCGGAATCAACAATCGCCCACGACAATCAAAATCGATTGATAATCAGAATCAGCAAATCGGTCACATCAATCGGCATTGGCAACCGATCACGACAATCGGGATCGATCGATAATCAGAATCGACAAATCGGTTATGTCAATCGAAATCGGCAATCGGTCATGATAATCGGCCTCAATCACAAATTAGTAATCAGTCACGACAATCGGGATCAATCGATAATCAGAATCGGTAAATCGGTCACGTCAATCGGAATCAGCAATCGGTCATGATAATCGACCTCAATCATAAATCGTTAATCGGCCACGACAATCAGGATCGATCGATAATCAGAATTGACAAATCAGTCACGTCAATCGGAATCGACAATCGGTCATGATAATCGGTCTCGATCACAAATCGGTAATCGACCGAACAAAGCCTAGGGGAAGGTCACAATGTGGTCATTTAACCATCATTGCTCATCAATGTGGACATTTAACCAACATCATCCTCAAGGAGTGGCCCTCATAGGGCTAAACCAAACATATATAGTAGGTCCATGGCCACACACAAGGGCCATATATTTCACAATAGGCCTCACTTAAGGGGCCACATATATATATTACATCGGGCTTGATAAACATCACCACACATATCGTAATGGGCTGGAAATACATCACAATGGGCCGCATCCATGGGCCGAAAATACATCATAATGGGCCTCGGCACATGGGCCATAAGTTCGTCACATGAGGCCTTGCCCATGGGCCTAGAATACATCACAACGGCCTCGCCAATGGGCCTCGAATACATCACAATGGGTCTTGCTCATGGGCCTCAGATTCAAGTCGGCGGGCCCCGTCATATGGTCCTTAAATACAAGGCGGGTGGGCCCTATCACATGGGCCTCAAATATACGTTACAGGTGGGCCTTCAATATACATCACAGGTGGGCCTCAAATGGTCTTGGACCACACCAAGGAATTGTTTTACTAATTGTAGGTGTAACATGTGTATCACTGTACACTGTCATTCCATGGGGCACATGGCCCACTAATGATGATCGGCACCGTCTAAACATTGCCCAGGTAAATTAACACCATCCAAACATTGTTTATGTAAATCAACACCATCCAAACATTATCCAGCACTGTCCAACTCAATCTGGATGGTGTGGATGAAATAAATATATCATGATGGTGTCCACGCTGGCAAAACGAGTGGACGGCTTAGATAGAACACATATACCTCTGAGGTGGGTCCCATCTGCTGGAGATGGACAGCATGGTAAAATATGAATATCAAGGTTGGCCCCATCGTCCAGACCTCTTGAATGGTGTGGATGTAAACCACACATCAGGGTGGCTACTCAAAGCTCCTGCACGTCCCATTTAATGAATGGACGGTGTAGATATAACAAAGCATCGTGGTGGGGTCCACACACGTGGCCCACCAAATATATAATATAATATATTATAATATATAGTCTCCAGCGTCCAGGAAGAGATGGATGGCTGGGATAAAAAGAAATTCATACATCAAGGTGGGTCTCACGTGGGACCAGCCATCCATATGTGTGTGTTATATAATATAATAATATATATATCATATTTGGTTTATGTTTTTATTTTTATTTGAAAACAATGACCAACATCCAGGCCTGAACGAACGGCCTGGATGGAAAACACATATATTAAGGTGCTTCCAACACCGTCTGTGTGCTGGACGGTGTTGGATATATAATAGATTCATTAAGGTGGGTCCCACCATATGAAGATGTTAGACGGTGTGGATGAATCACATATGTCAGGTGGGGCATGTTAGCACGGTCCAGACATTCCTGCACCGTCCAGACTATTTGAACGGTGTGGATGGAGTAAATACATCACAACGAACACCACCCCTGGGCGATACACATGCATCAGGGTGGAATCCAACAACGTGGTAATACAACACATACTTCATGGTGGGTCCCCACTGCCTGGACCGTCCATCAAAATGGACAGACGGCGTGGATTCAAAACACGTACACACCGTCTAGACCCCTGGACGGTGTATATATACAATACATACATTGAGTGCGAGCCCCACGTGGGTGCTGACGTCAATACAACAGCTATATGGCTGCTGTAAACGTATACAGCCAATCCTCATCCACGGAGGTGGGTCCCACGTGGGGGTCTCACATGGGTGGATGGCCTGGATTAAGATGAAAAATAAATTTCATATATATCCAAAACTTTTGTTACCCAAAAAGGGTTTCAATGGCAGACGTGCAATCACACTGTTTCCTGCTGTGTGGGCCACCTGAGTCCCACATACCACTTATTTTTTAGGTTGGCCCACTGCCCCAAAGGAGCCTAAAGGATGCACAGTGAGGATATTCAACACACATCATGGTGGGGCCCACGGTTGGGACCCAACGGTCCCTGCCCGTTTACTGCCGCAGAAGCAATGCAGGACGCTGCTGCGCGTCAGCAGCAGCATCGCTGCCTTGTTTTTTTATTTTTGGGTTTTTCAAAGTTTTTCCGTGATGGGGCCCACATCAGGTGGATCCACTCCACCCATTAGATCCTACGGCTCAAGGCCATCCAATTGAGCCCAATATGCAATATGTTTTGGCGAGTAGAAACATTAAGATAAATTTTCACGGTAACAACCACTATTTTCTATGCTATGGCCCGCCAAATAATTGGGTTGGCTCCATTTTTTAGCTCAACGCCTAAAATGAGTTGGCAGATGGAATGGACGACGTGGATTAGATTCACGCATCAAGGTGGGGCCTACATGAGCAGCCCACTCAAAGTTTGAAATCAAGCTGACATTTTTTTTTCTGCTATTGTCAGTACACGCCACTATCAGTTCATACTTCCTGTGTAGCCGCGTCCAGCGTCCCTGTACGCTGTACGGTCCCCATACAACACATTTTAAGGTGGGCCCCACCACCAAATGGCTAGGGAAAAATGCTTGCTTCATGGTGGGGTCTATTTGGGTGGGACATATAGCCACATCATCATATAAAAATGAATAAGAGGGAGAGAGAGAGAAGCACCCACCTCTAGATCTTGAACTCCTCCTTCCTCTAATAGGTTTTAGAGCTCCAAGGAAGGTGATTTAACGGTCAAGATGGAGTTTGGTGGGCCGGATTAGTAGGGAGAATGGGTGGGAGATGGCTGGATTTTGGGTTGCTAGGACGTCCTAAGCTTGCAACAATGGAGGAAGGAAAAAAATAAAGAAGAAAGAGGGAGGGAGAGAGAGATAAGAGAGAGAAGTTATGGCTTGAATTAATGATGCAATGCCATCATTAATTACTTAGTAAGGGAGAGTGTTGACTTTTGGGAAAAGGAGAGGAAATGATTACCTACCACATCACCTCATGATGGCTTAGAAAATTGTGTTATTACAATAGTGGGTCCCACAAAGTGCAGTATACAGCCATTATAATGCACGGGCCATAACTTCTAATCTAAGCGTCGCATTGACGCACGAGACGCGACATTGGAACCGCGGCGACAATGCGGTCATGGCGGTACAAGCTTCGAGTCGAGCCGACTCAGAAATATTGGACACGACTCAAGATCGCTCGCAAATGCCGATAATAGATCGCGAGTCATTGAAATTCGACCAGAAGGACGGCAGAAGCCTATGGAACGATACAGTCTAAGATACGGGTCTTACAGATTGGTGCTAGCCTACAATGGTTGTTTATATAGGACGTACGCACATATGGGAGGGAGGGAGGGAGTGTGTGTGTGTGTGTGAGAGAGAGAGAGAGAGAGAGAAATTATGGAGGATATGACTCCTTTTATCTTCATAGAGCCCTAATGATTGGTGACTCATTTTATCTTCATGGAGCCTTAATGGTCGATTTTCCAACCATTGGAAGGAAAATCTTTTCAAATCTCAGTTAAAAGTTGTGATTCTATAGAAACCCCACCTGAAATAAGATTTAAACCATTCTTCGCCCTTAGTTAAGCTTTAATAATAATAAAAACATCTCCAAGTAGATGGACAGATGTCAAGGGAAGATGCAAGTTAGACGGGTGCATTTCAGGAAAGTCTTGAAAATGTTGGACATATCAAATTAGCCAATCTATGAGTCGTCCAAGCCAATTTTAGCCAAATCATCAAGATCCTTAGGAAAACCTAAAAATGCATATTATGGATAACGTCATCTCCGAATGACTCGAAAAGTCTTGAAAGCTTGGATGATCGGACTAGAAAAGGTCTTCGGCGCGACTTAAAGATGATTAATGAGTTGAATGGGCAAGCCCATAACCTCATTCACACAGATGCCTCCCAATGTGTTGAGGCATCTGAACATTTCAAGAGTACATAGTAACGATGAAACTCGACTCCAATGGCATAGAAATTCCACAAAAATCAAGTCGGAAGGGTCCCAAGCACCCTTCAAAGAGAATTACAAGACCTGATATACTGACACCCAAGGTCTGAAGGCATAAAGACCCCTGGAAACCTCAAAACCTCTGAATACAATAGCTACACTGCAGAAAATGATAAAATTTTACAACAAGTGGCTAAGGTACTGGTTATCAAAAGCAGCACTCCATTGACGTAATAATTACCTCCTCAAGGGGCCCCTCTATAAGAAGGAAAAAGCAAAGGTATGAGGCTTGAACTGGTGCTTAAGGCATCAATTGAATGTCTATTAAAACCCCATCTCAACAAACCATCCAAAGGTTGAAGCAGAGGCAGAGGTGGTAGTTGTGATTACTTATAGACGTGGTCATGTTGGTTTGGAAGAATCCAGAGTGAAAAGGAGATCTTAAGAAGCCCTAAAGGGGGGGGGGGGGGGTGAATAGGACTATGCAAAATAATTGAATAAAATGCTGAATAATAAATAAATCAGAGATCTCAATTGCCTTAGTATTGAAACGTTGATTCAAACTAATTCGTAGGACAACCTTCACCCAAACAAGTTTAGGTAGGACAACCTTATTTCACGAATGTGATTAGAATCAAAATCCCAAACTAAGCAAGAGTAAATAAAATAAATATTACAATCATTCACTACTTGTACTGAAATGAAATTACAACCATTCACCACAAAAATAATAAAAGTATTCACCACAAACACCAAGAATTATAGTGGTTTGGTATGTCAACAACTGTTCTCAAATAGCCACACCTATACTCTCAAAATTACTTTCCACATAATCTTGGATTTCACTATGAATAAGGTTTTCTCAGGGTCTCCTTAAAACCTGATACAGTTGTGATTTTACTAGGCTATCACAAACAAAAACCTTCACTGAGATTTTCTAGCTATCTCAGAAAAACCAGCACTGAGATTTTCTGGCTATCTCAGAAAACCCAAATACATAAAGTAAATAAATGTATACTTATCTTCACCATAGAAGAAGTTGTAGCAGAAGAACTTCTTTTCTTGAATGTCGAATGTTCAATGTTCAGTTCGATAGAAAAGGTCCAGGGTTCTATTGATTTTAATTAAGATTAAACTAATGGCTACTTGTATTAATTCCTTTAAATCTCAATAAAAAGAGTAATATCCACTCTCTTTAGAATCAGAATGACAAAGTCTAAGATTAAGGAATTAAATAAAAAGCTATAAAAAGTAATTTATAAATACCATTCAAATAACTTGAATATAAATGGAGCTTCTCTCTCACTTGCAGAAGGATTTGAATAGTCTTGAATGAATTTTCGAATTGAGAGAGAACCTCAATTTATAGGGAAAGAAGTTGGTTCTTCGACTGGCCCAAGCACTGGATTAAGTTTCAACGAATTTTCATATTTAAGCGGGATAAGATTTAACAAAACTTCGACTAGTCGAAGGAGCCAAAATCCGAACGGATTCAATTGCTGGAGTTCAAGCTGAGAAACCTAGGGCTGGTCGAAGATTGCCCTTTGATTGGTTGAGCAGGTCACTCGACTTGCCGAAGAAGCAACAAATTATTTGTTTTGCTTCAGTTTGTTGTAGGACTAGCCTAATAAAACTTAGGCTAGTCGAGCCAAACTTTAGGCTGGTCAAAACTTAACCAAATACAAGCATAAAAACCCAATTTTAAATAGTTTTTAAAAGCACATAAACCTAAGGTCTTTCTAGGGTTTATAATACCTGAATTGATTGAACTTCTTTGTCTTGAAGTAGATTAAAGACTAACTTCTTTATGGAGCTTGATCTTCTACTAGAACATCATTTGATCTTGACTTCATATTGTCTTTCGAGCTTAATCTTCTACTTGAACTTGAGCTTGATCTTCTACTAGAACTTGGACTAGGCTTGAACCATGATCTTGAACCATACTTGAAGATCTCTTGATAATATGTTTTGATTAAATGAAATTTGACAAACAAAGTGTGCTTTAAACATTATAGCACTTACACAAAGTTGTCAAGGTTTGCATGCAACTATCAAAGTATTGCCTACTCTAATATAGAAATCTTGAAACGTTATCCCTTTACCCTACGTGGAAAGTATACTAAACTAAAGTTGAAGAAGATACTAAAGGCAAAAGAATATGGTTGGAATCGGGGACATCTGACCATCCCTTCGCTTAAGGAAGGGTGTCTGGTTTCCCCCCTTCTCACATCTCATATCAGCCCATGCTCCATTCTACACATCTCAATATGCTTGCAAAGCTCATAAATTCACACGTTCTTCTTACACTTTTTCTGTTTCTTTTACTTTTCTACTTTTGCCTACCTAGGGTTTAGACACCATGTGAAGTATAGCTTGATGTAGTAATTTTTAAAGTTGTGTTGAATATCTAAAAAACTTTAAAATCCCATAAAGTAGATATCGCACTTTGTGCAGGTAGAAAAATGTGCTTAAACATGTCCTTTCCATAACCGAGGCCCTTACGCACATACTAACCATATCAGTCACGCGAGCAGGAGAATCTTGCGATCCTCCAGTCTATAAGAGATTCTATGGTTTCTAGCCAACCGTATTCTAAGTTTTATTTTGTTTGTGCTGACTCTAATGTGAATATCCAAATTTATAGCACGCCCATGGCATTACATAACCAATGAAACAAAAGAAAGCAACACAAATGCCAAGGCTCTACACATACACTTTCCCGCACAATGACATTAACATATTCCAAAACAAGGACTTTTTGAGGATTTATATTACCTTTGAATCTATTTCCACTTAATTCCTTCATGCCAAACATCCTCTTCCCTCTCAAACACACTGAAACCGCCTCAAATACAAGGTGCCGAATGACCTCTTATGAATATACGGTCTAAATGAGGTAATAAAATGAACATAATGAATTTTACATATACAACATGGTGGCTCATAGAGCTCAAGTTTTTCGGTATTACATAAAACAAGTGTTATAGACTTTTTCAATCCCTCGAGAAATTATACAAGTTGCATACATGAATTCAAATTAAATTCATTAAACTTTAGACACACAATATTTAAGTCACTTTCAATACAAAATCAAATTGGTTGAGCGATCCTATTTTTTAATTCATGTATGCTTCGTTGTTGAAATAGGACAATTAGGTATTTTAAAATTGTAACCATCCAATGCACTTGGTGTGCCAAATATGTGGATAAAGGAAGAAGATAATTGTATTATTAAAATATCTTTGAATCCATAAAGAAATAGAAAATGTTAAAAATGAAAATAAAATTGATACCATTAAATGATTAAACAATTGTGGTGCTTACAAAAGTTTTAATTTGACTCAAAATAGAATATTTTTAGAAATACTATAATTTATAAATTAAAAAAATAAATTTTTTACACAAAATAAGAATTTTACATAAAAATCAAACTTTAAAAAACTTAATAATGAAGAAAACAGAACTTACTAAAATTAGAAAGTTTCAACTTAAAATTCTAAGTTGACTCTTAAAATGATTGAATTTTGTGAAGCCGCTTGGAGGCTAATAAACATCGGTTAATTAGCAGGGCATAGAGTTTATAGACAACATGTTGTACTAGCAAAAAAGTTAACCAATTGCAAACTTATGGGTGTCAGGAAGCTATAGTGTTTATGCCTTTTTGCCCAAATCAGGCTCCCTCCAACCTAAATTTCTGAGATACCGGTGCTCCATTGAATAGTCCTTAATCCATTCTACATTAAGATATCTACCATTCAATTGCTAATAAGACAATTGCAATTTTTGGTTCATGATACATCTACACTAAGCCCATAATTTTTACAATTTGATTTTAATTACTTTGATGCTTTGTGTGCAATTTCCAATTAATTTTGAAGTGCCTGCATATCATCCATCATGGTTTGCCAGGGTATCAAAGAGTTTATCTTTGTCATTCCTCTCTCCAGAGCACTTTTGCATGTGAAAATGAGTCGCATGTGTGATAGATCATAACCATGCTTTCCAGGCCATGCCAACAATGTAGAAATCTAGAAAGCTAGGCCTATATGATCTTTAGATAGTCTGCACCTGTATAAGCTAAAAAAAAAAAAAAAAACAAAATTGAACAATGATTCACGTGTGGCCCACTTGACGATGATTTATGCATTGTCTTGTTCTAGTTGGATAAAATGTATACAAGGAAGATCTTTTAATAAGTTAGTCTAATCACATGCACGAGTTGTATGCATGAGGCAATCGAGCAACTATAGTTAGCATTTATCCTCTCCTATTCAAAGATCTTTGTTGGAGCATATTGTTGTACCCTGTTTCTAGCCAATCTAGAAGAAGCCAATAGGAGTGCAACATGTGATATCGACTGAGATATAGGAGGTAGATGAAAAGATCTTCAGGGTATTATCTTATAGCGCTTTTTGCAGAATCATAGTTGGCATAAATCTAGTTTTACACATCATCAGATGGTCGATGAAGTAATGTGGCCGAGTTATCCAATAGTTTAATGAGCGAAGAGAGAAACGTGGTCGAGCAATTCAAGAGATAGAAGGCAATTGAGAAACACAGAACTTAGTTGACAAAAGAGGAATAATCTCAAAAGGAAAATATAACAAGAGAAGAATTTATAGAGACGCTCTTCGACTACTATAACTGCCGGAGTAATGAAAGAAACATCTTTAAGAATAAACTATAAAATAACTCTATAAATAACAGAAGAAATCAACAGAGCAACACTATCTCACACCAATCAGACTGAACAAATCTATCACACGGTTTCAGCTTATCCTAAGAGCAACGATAATCAAGTAGCGGTAATTCTTAGCTATAGTATTTTAGTTTAATTCAAATCTATGATCATACACTAGATTTATTCTTGATCTAATATCACACGGTTCTTTCAAGAGATGCATTCTTATAGTAGCTCCTACTGACCAATTATGAGTTTTTCATTTTGTTTAATTGCATTGGTATTTGGAAGTCCTTTGTTGTGGAAGGCAAAATGCAACCTATCTTCAAAGGAAGAACCAGACCCTCCGATTATTACCTGATCGTTATAAAATTCTGCAAGTGTCTAAGTAAGCAATTGATCTTCTCATAATCTGGTTATATAGGTTCATATTGGATGTATCTGCTTATTTCGGCGCTTGGGGTTAAAGTTGATTGATTTGGATGAAGCTACTTTATCGATTTTGGCACGCTTGCACACATTACATGGACAGGAAATAAACCAAGTACCAACAATTTTAGCACGTCTAGTGGGATAAAAAACTACTTGGTTGTTATCAATATTCAATTTGCACCGGCCATGCAAAAAGAACAATTTTAACATGTAAGTATACTTACCGGTGCAATAATTTCTCAGAATCATGAGTTGAATGGATGGTCGTAATGCTTTAGCAGTCACTATTAATGTTGTTGTAGCCAACAAGCCTCCTGGTCATAAAGAAAAGTTACAAGTTCAATAAGTACTCGAGCAAGTAAATCAATCACCTAGTCCGGTGCCTGTTTCACCAAATCCGGATAAACTATTGACATCCCAGGTTGAACCTCTCGATATTGTGTCAGTCAGGATAATTAATGTACAAAGGGGCATTCAACATATCGTAGAATTGTTATGAGTTCAAGCTGAATACTCACAATCTCAGACTGAAGCCTTTAATAGGTGGATGGTCGACTATATCGAAAGCATAAATCAGTTGGTGATTTTGTTTGCAAAAGAGCACCCATTTTACCTCAATAACATGTTGATACTAGTTCCGTTGGGAATCCAACACATGTACCACCAGCCTAGACAATGGGACAAACATTTCCTTTACAACGAAATACACCACCTGTTCCTATCCTTGGTCCAATCTAGGACATGTGAAATTCACCGATACCAGTAGATTTCAAACATCTTGAATGTATTCTTATCCAGAACATGCAAAATTCACCACCACTAGTGCGGATAATATATATAAAGAGATCTTTTTTATCGTTTCCTTCATTGGAACCGCATTAATTGTGGCTCTGATACCACTATTGGGCACACACAGAAAGCGTGGCAGTTATATTTATTATTATAATTGTGGATTAAGTGACGTGATTACACAATTAAATTAGAGTGTTGAAACACTAAAATTGATAGCCCTCTTAAATCAACTACACAGAGAAGACAAGTCAATTGGCGTAACTGATCAAATGACGATGATGGTATGCCGACACATGCTACCTCTAGCAAGCACATGAGCGGACTCTTCTCTACACTGTAGTATGTTCACCATGAACCGCACGCACACCATGTACACACCATGCATGCACACCACATGTCACTTGCACACACACACTCTCTCTCTCTCTCTCCCTCCCTCCTTCCCTCCCTCCCTCTTCTACCATTTCTCTTTGCAACATATGCAGAAGCCCCTTGTCCCTTCCTTCCATCCTTAAATAGTAGATGTAAGAAGTGGTGGAAGCTCAGATGTAAAGGAGAGACACAGTTGGAGGTGGTGGGCTGATGCAGGACAATTAACCACTTGCTCTAAAAGCTCGAACTGTTAGAGTATGGCGAATTAATCCCTTTATCTCATAGCCCAGGCCCCACATCTCATGGGTTTTAAGACCTCGGCCGAACCCCCTTCGTGGGCCCCAAATCACATGGGCCGCCCACCCCGAGTGTGTCCCCGCATCCCACGGGCTACCCCACTCGAGCCCGGTGTGAAATGCGCATTAATCACCCCTGGTGAGGAGTCTCGAACACGAGACCTCCTCCGTGGGCCGCACCCACCCCGAGTGTGCCCCTGCATCCCACAAGCGACCCCACTCGAGCCCAGTGTGAAAATGCCCCTGCATTAATCACCCCCGGTGAGGAGTCTCGAACCCGAGACCTCCCGCTCGATACCAACTGATGCGGGACAATTAACCACTTGCTCTAAAAGCTCGAACTGTTAGAGTATGGCGAATTAATCCCTTTATCTCATAGCCCAGGCCCCACATCTCATGGGTTTTAAGACCTCGGCCGAACCCCCTTCGTGGGCCCCAAATCACATGGGCCGCCCACCCCGAGTGTGTCCCCGCATCCCACGGGCTACCCCACTCGAGCCCGGTGTGAAATGCGCATTAATCACCCCTGGTGAGGAGTCTCGAACACGAGACCTCCTTCGTAGGCCGCACCCACCCCGAGTGTGCCCCTGCATCCCACAAGCGACCCCACTCGAGCCCAGTGTGAAAATGCCCTTGCATTAATTACCCCCGGTGAGGAGTCTCGAACCTGAGACCTCCCGCTCTGATACCAATTTGATGCAGGACAATTAACCACTTGCTCTAAAAGCTCGAACTGTTAGAGTATGGTGAATTAATCCCTTTATCTCATAGCCCAGGCCCCACATCTCATGGGTTTTAAGACCTCGGCCGAACCCCCTTCGTGGGCCCCAAATCACATGGGTCGCCCACCCCGAGTGTGTCCCCGCATCCCACGGGCTACCCCACTCGAGCCCGGTGTGAAATGCGCATTAATCACCCCTGGTGAGGAGTCTCGAACACGAGACCTCCTCCGTAGGCCGCACCCACCCCGAGTGTGCCCCTGCATCCCACAAGCGACCCCACTCGAGCCCAGTGTGAAAATGCCCCTGCATTAATCACCCTCGGTGAGGAGTCTCGAACCCGAGACCTCCCGCTCTGATACCAATTTGATGCAGGACAATTAACCACTTGCTCTAAAAGCTCGAACTGTTAGAGTATGGCGAATTAATCCCTTTATCTCATAGCCCAGGCCTCACATCTCATGGGTTTTAAGACCTCGGCCGAACCCCCTTCGTGGGCCCCAAATCACATGGGCCGCCCACCCCGAGTGTGTCCCCGCGTCCCACGGGCTACCCCACTCGAGCCCGGTGTGAAATGCGCATTAATCACCCCTGGTGAGGAGTCTCGAACACGAGACCTCCTCCGTGGGCCGCACCCACCCCGAGTGTGCCCCTGCATCCCACAAGCGACCCCACTCGAGCCCAGTGTGAAAATGCCCCTACATTATGGCCAGCACCCGCCTTATTGCCACGTGTCAAGTGGGCCCCTCTAGGGGTTACCACACGATGGCACGTGTCATCCATATGGTTAGCATGCATGCATCCATCAACTCATACCTAAGAAAGGTTGTTTCCTAAAACTAAAGGACGTAGAGAAGAAAAACCAAATGCCACCTTCCATCTTCAACTCACATGAGACAACCATCATCTTTAATAACCTACATGTGCCTATATGCCACTGTTCATCTTCAAGCATCCTCCATTGTCCTCGTGTGCCTCAGTGCTACCATTCAACCTCATGACATGTGCCAATTTGTTGCATGTACCACCATCCCACATATGCAAATGTGATACACGTGGCATCATCCATCTTCAAGCACTACACATTTCCTATGTTTCATGTATTCCTCATGTGGCACCATCCATCTTTAACTGCCCCATATGTAGCAATGTGTCATATATACGATATGGGCCACTGTTCATCTTTAAGAACTCACATATGTCAATGTGCTTGTGCCAATGCCCTACACATTCAATGTTCCCGGCCCATATGCAACAATTGTTGCCCTACATGTGGCACATGTGCCACAACCCATCTGTAAGTGCCTACGTGTGTTGCCTTCAATTTTTAGATAAAATCTTCATATAAAATTCCATCTTCCCACATGCTAAGTTTGGAAATGAAGGATTTTTTTTATAGGAAAATCTTGTTGAAAAGTAATATGGGAAACAACTTTTTTCCTTCCCTAATTTTCTCAAAGTAATGTTTTATTGTGCTTGCTCGATGTACTCCAAATTTGCTTTCCTGTATTCTTAGCTCAAAGGAAACTCATTTATAATAAAAGCCAAGAGTACCCAAGAAGGCCAAAATACAACTAGTTAATTTAGAGACCTTGGTAGGGACAATGGCTTAAACTTAGGCAGCATTTGGCTTGGTTTGCTAGAAAGGTAATTCATTACTTTGGGAGTTCTACTCAATAAAAATTTTAAAAATCATGAAGTAATGCATGCATGGACATGAAAGAGTTTTTTAATTTTCAACGGAAAATAAAAGAGCTCTATATGATGATTTTTTATTTTTTATTTTTAGAATTCTAGTCTTTTATCCCATAAAAGAGTTCTTTTTATTTTTCTCTACTCTTAAAATAGCCATAACTGTTATGAGAAAGTTAGATTAGGATATTAATTTGTAAACCGAGTTTAGAAAAGTTCTTAAATGAGCATTTGATCCTATTCATTAGACTTGCATGACTTGCAAAAGGTTTTTAAATTATTATATATATATATATATATACAAGTTTAAGGAATATTGGGCCCTTTTCTAAAGCGAATAGTTTTTGGTAATTTTCTCATTTTATCTTCTTAGTTACTAGAATCCATGAAAAATGTGAGTTCACTAGTAAGTCCAATATGTTTAATCTTAAAATTAGAATATTTAATCCGTGTATCTATTTTACGTAAGAGTTTGTCTTATCAAAGGGGTCGGGTTGAAGAATGCACTACGCCAAAATGTGACAAAAATCGCTTGGTTTAACGACGGATTTAATCCGTCGCTAACCGTAAATGTCCGTCAAATTTTTCTCAAAAATCTGGTCGCGGAATTTCGCGACGGACCAAAATCCGTCGCTAAAATCTGATTTACGACGGATTTTGATCCATCGTAAATTTGCGACTGATTAAATCCGTCACAGATTTTGATTTTGCGACAATGTTGCAAATTCCCTCCCGAAATAGCCTTCACGACGGTTTTTAGCGACGGACCATGGTCCGTCGTAAAAGGACTTTTGCCTCGAACATTTTATTTTCATTAAAAAAAAAAAGAATATGGTGAAAAAGTATGTTTTTTTTTTTTTTTTTTTTTTTTTTTTTTTTTATAGTCTAAGAATTTTTTTAATAGATTTTCAGTGGTTTAATGGTACATATTTGTAGCTAAGATTATTTTTTAACAATTGATTGAATGCAAAGAATTTTTTATTTTATTTTTATATTAAATGAGTGGAAATATTTATTATTATTATTATTTATTTAAAACTAATATTTAAATGATTCGTAATATGAAAAAGAATATTGAGAAGTTTTAAAAAAATTTCAATGTTTGAGAAAAATTGAGATTTTGAAAAAGAAAAACCGTGATTTAAAACCTTTTTTTTTTTTTGGGAAAAAAAGAATATTGAATAAAGTTGATAATTTTGAAAAAAAGAATTTGATTTCGAGAAAAAAATAATATCCTGAATAAGAAAATTAAAAAGATTTTAAAAAATGTGAAATTTTTGACAACTTTGAAAAATGAAAATATTTTGAAAAAGAAAATGAGAGTTTGTATATTGAAAAATAAAATAAAATTGAGAAGTTCGATAAAAATTGACAAGTTCGAAAAAAATGCTTTTTTTTTTTCTTAAATGGAGAATTTCGAAAGAATTGAAAATTTTAAGATAAAACGATATTAAAAAAATCGATACTTTAACAAAAAACATACATTTTGAAAAGGAAAATAAAGAAGTTGAAAATTTTTGTGATATTGAAAAATAATTGAAAATGTTCGAAAAATGAAATTAAAAGAAAAAGTTATTTATAAAAACATTGAGATTTTGAAATATATATATATATATATATATATATATATATATATATATATATATATATATATCATTTTAAAAAAGAAAATTGAAAAGTTGAAAATAAAATGGTGCTTTTGAAGAAAAAATCGGCATTTTGAAATTTTTTAGAGAAAAAAAAAATTAAAATTTGAGATTTTGTAAATAAAAATTCAAAATTTGTATTAAATTTTTTTATTTGAAATATTTGATAATAAAAATGATATTTTATTAAAAGTTTTCAAAGAAAAATTAAGATTTAAAAAATATACATTTTGAAAAAAATGTGATTTTTAAATGGAAATTGAGATTTATCTGTGAAAAAAGAATAATATTTTTTACTAAATTATTAGGCACATCCAATAATTGAACCTTTAACCATTTTTGGACAATCTAATCAGTCCATATTGAAGTGTAAATAACTTCAAATTTTTAAATCAAAATTCACTCAAATTGTTGATTAATCTTGTATGCCCATTATCTTTCTCATATGTAACCTGAATGGAGGGAGTAACTAGTTAAATTGAGGGTATTGATCAGTAAAATAGAGTGAATGGACCAGACATGTAAAATGGGCCAAATATTTTGGTCAAAATTGTGACCCAACTTACTGACCTCATGAGAACCTAAGAGTTGATGTTAGTAAGTTTTGTGGGCCTCATCATGATGTGTGTCGAACATCAACACCGTGCATTTGATGTGTCCCCTTTAAGTTATGAGATATCTCAAAAATCATCCATATATGAAACTCAGGTGGGCCATACCATCTAAAACTATGTGAAGACATCCTAAAAAATATAAAAGCACTTGGTGGGACCCACATGAGTTTTGGATGCGGCTGAAACTTGGTTTGACCCCTCATCCAAATGGGACACACATAATGAGTGGGCTGGATATTTGAATCACATTTAGGTGGGCCCAATATATGATTATGAATGTTTTAAGGAAACCCCTCTCCACTACATTTAGGTGTGTTACTCAGTATCCTTAGCATACTTAGTAAACTATGTGGGGTCCACTGTTATTTATTTATTTTATCCACTCCGTTCATCCATGTTAACAAATAATTTTAGGTCTAAAGAACAAAAAGGAAGCATATCCAAAGATTAAGTGGACCACACCACAGGTAATAGTGTGATTGAACCTCTACCATTGAAAAATTCTCGGAGGCCACATAAGTTTTGGATCAAGCTGATGTTTGCGTTTTCTCTTCATCCATATCTTTTTGATATTATGAACAGGTTGGATGGTGAATAAACATTACTGTGGGCCCAAGGAAGGTATCAACGGTGGAAATCATTATTCCACATTGTTTTGTGTGTCATGGTCCACTTGAGCTTTGGATTTACCAAAAATTTGGGATCAACCCACACCGTTCATCCATTTTTCGAGATCATTTTAGAGAATTATCCAAAAAAATGAATCGTATCCAAAGATTAAATGGACCACACCACGAATACCAATAGGGGTGATGATTTTCATCGTTAAAAAATTCGTAGGGCCCACCATAATGTTTTGTTTCCATCCAATCTGTTCATAAGGTCACAGAGACCTGGATGAAGAGGAAAAACAAATTTCATATTGATCCAAAACTTCTGTGACCCCCAAAAGGGTTTCAATGGTAGACGTTCAATCCCCCACATGCTTTTGATCGTGTGGTCCACTTGATAGTTAGATCTATCTCATGCTATAGCTCATGCTCTAAAATTATCTAGAAAAATGGATGGAAGGAGTGGATAAAAGATATGTATTCACGGTGGGCCCCACAAGATTTTACTCAGTACGCTTGGCGTACTTAGTTATGGAAGCGGATTGGCTAGTGTACCACACACCAGCTATATAGAAATTGGATTGCGTACGGAGTTACTCAGTATACTCTTATCGTGCTGAGTAAACTCAGTTGGGCCCACCTTGAATGTATGTGGTCTATCCACGCCATCCATCCATTTTTCCATCTAATTTAAGGGGTTGAGTCTAAAATTGAAGCATATCCAAAGATCAAGTGGATCATAACACTGGAAATAGTGGGGATAATGGTTCCCACCGTTGAAACCTTTCTAAGCCCCATGGTGATGTTTATTTGTCATCAAACCTGTTCATAAGATCATACAGACATGGATGAATGGAAAACACAAATATAAGCTTGATCCGAAACTTCTGTGGCCCGCAAGAAATTTTCAACGGTAGACGTTCAATTCAACTGTAAAATTTTGAACATGGGATATGCCTAATTTTTGGTCTCATGCCCTAAAATTATCTAATAAAATGTATAGATGGAGCGGATAAATTACATAAATCATGGTGGACCTCACATAGTTTACTCAGTACGCTTCCAACTATATAGCTGTTGTTGGTACGTGTCGTGCGAAAACTAGCACTGACACTCTTTGTGCTCCGAGTTGTACAAACGGTTCAAAGGAGATTAAAGTTACATGGCCCCACAGTGATGTATTTATTATATCTACACCGTTCATCTATTTTTAGAGATCTTTTTAGAGTATTATCCAAAAAATGAATCATATCCAAAGATCATCTAGACCACACCACAAATAGCAGGGGAGGTAATGATTTTCACTGTTAAAAAATTTGTAGGGCTAACCATAACGTTTACTCTCCATCCAATCTGTTCATAAGGTCACAAAGACTTGAATTAAGAGGAAAAACAAATTTCATATTGATCTAAAACTTCTGTGACACCAAAAAGGGTTTCAATGCTAAACGTTCAATCCCCCACTTCTTTTTGCAGTGGTC
Source organism: Magnolia changhungtana (assembly GCA_030180095.1). Taxonomy (NCBI): domain Eukaryota; kingdom Viridiplantae; phylum Streptophyta; class Magnoliopsida; order Magnoliales; family Magnoliaceae; genus Magnolia; species Magnolia changhungtana. Next base: position 4,797,153 of record JASAUF010000644.1, on the reverse strand, counting down.
CAGTTGATAGTTAGATCTATCTTATTTTTCGTCTCAAGCCTTAAGACGAACTCGCTAAATGGATGGACAGTTTGGATATAACACATACCTCATGATCAGACCCACAGAACTTGCTGACGTCAATACAGCAGGTATATAGCTGAGGTACAGCAGCCAATCCGCTTCCCTTAGTTACTTGGTGCGCAATCCCTTGCCAGGAATGGGCACTGCCTTAATCCTTTCCTCCCTATCGCTCTTGTTCCCTCTCGCTCTCTCTCTCCACCCACAATCTACTGTTTCCGAACACCTTACCCACGCGCACCCTCTCTCTCTCTCTCTCTCTCTCTCTCTCTCTCTCTCTCTGAAGCTCAGTTGAAGGCTAACTCATTCACGACTATGAGCGACTGTGAGGTATCTCTCTCTCTCTCTCTCAATGTCTCTCAATGTCGATTTAAGAATTTGGGGATTTAGTAATTTGTGGATTCCTAATTTGATGTGGACCCTCATTTAGGGATTTGGGGATTTTAGAGTGCACAAATTTGAATGTGGAACCCGATTTAGGGTTTTTCTGTTTTACAAATTAGGGATCTGGGGATTTTAAAATTTTGTGGATATGAGGATTTTATTAAATGGCACTTTTTTTTAAAAAAAATTTATTTATTTATTATTATTATTTTAAAGATGATTAATATTATTAAGGCCAAAAGACCATTAAGAAAACAACTTAAGATTTGAAGTTCTTATTTTACTAGTAGGTAATGGCGCACATGTGAAGAGGGGTATGGAAGTTCCTAGCTCATAAAATACATCTTTGTAGGGGTATATTGTATTTTTGTTACATAAGCAAGTGTAGTTTATCTTATTTCGTAGCTTGTTTAGTATGGATGGAGATTTCACCTGTGATTGAACTTGTGGAGCTTCGGAAGAAGCATGAATTTTTATTGGTCATTGATGATGTAAGTGTGGCTTCTAATTCCAATTAGAGTTGCATGATTGTGCCATACAAAACAGTGATTGATCTTATGCACTGGCATTTACGTGGAGTTTCTTCAGGCCCTTGGGACACTAGTTTGTGGCGAGCATGGTGGTGGAGTGGCAGAGCAGTTTGATTGTGAGAATGATGTGGATATATGCATCAGAACTTTGAGCAAGCTGCAGGTTGCCACGATGGTTTCATTACATGCAGGTAATCCAATTTGCGTTTCCATAGAAAATATGATTGCCATATGGAGTGATTTTTTTTTTTTAAAAAAAAATGTTTTTTTATGTCCAAATTATGTTGTTTATGCTTTTTAGTATTCATAATAAGAAGTAGCCTCAAATAGTATTGTGTTTCATTAAAGTCAGATTTGAAATAATGTGGTAGCAATTTGTAGCTCAATTCCTCAATACGAATGCTAAGAAAGTTACTTGCAATTTGGTTATCACTTTATTCAACAAATTATTTCAATTTATTTTAATATGCATCCAATAGCACATTACATAGAATTTGTAATATCTGAAAAGATGCCTACTAACTGTTTATGTCTCTTTTTGCCTCTTTCAGATTTCATGCATGCTAACTGTTTGATGAAATGGCTCAAGGTCCTTTGCCTGGGAAATGAAGGTGAGTACATAGTAATTTAGCCTTCTTCTTTTTTCTTTTCGCCTTTTATTTTGTTGCAAACTCCAAAATACATGTATGGTATTCTTATTTCTCTACTTCGTAACTTATATCTTCAGAGACATGAAATATTTATTTTTTTCATTGTTGGTAGATGAGTGAACATAAGATCCTATCAAATAGGTGTGTCGAACAAATGGTAGAGATCAAGTCTCTTAAATCACTGGTATGTTCATGATATGGGACAATCTTCATTCTGCATTTAGCTCCTGCTTATCATCTAATTTCACTGTCATCTATCTTAACATTTTCCTTGGAATTAGATTGGGCTATAGATCTTTCAAGAATACTTTTAGGGATTACTATCTCTGAATGAGAAGGTATTTACAACTGTAGGAAATGAAATTTGTAGATTGAAAACTTGTAGAAGCAAAAGCATGAACTCTAAATCTTTTTGGATATGTATGGACAAGATTGCTTTGAAAAAAGGTATGCTATGAATTTGTGAAAATTTCAGCCTCTGCACTTCTGTTATTGTCTGAATTGGCAAATTAAGAAGGAACAGGAGTGTAAACTTTCAGAATTCAAAATCTAATAAGTTCATTGGATTGAAAATGCATTTTTCTTTTCACCTCTTTTTGCATGATTGGTTTCATTATAGATATGTTTTTAAGTTGTACAATTTTCCTGATATTGTGTATGGTTATATAATGCATTCTAATGTTATAGGCTTTCTACTATGAATTCCAGAGATGTGATAGAAATCAAGGAATCAGAACGTAGAACTCAGGTGCAAGTTGAAATCTTGAAAAATGCTTTGGATGAACAATCTAGAGTTGTGAGTGAAGGCTGTGAATGAGGCTAAGGCAGCTTGCCAACAAAGGCTTTCTGCCGCTGAAGCTGAAATTGTTGATTTAAGGGCAAAATTAGATGCTTCTGAGAGTTTAGCTTTGTATATGTATTTACTTAGTACTTGTATGTGCATATGGAGGTTACTTTTACATCGTTTCATAAGTAGGTTATATGGAATATATGAAATAAGGTAAATTTACTGTTATGTGTAATTATTTCTGACTTTTTACAATGGAGTCTCGATCCTATCAGATACTATAGAACTATCATCATTCTTTATGACCACATCATCACTACACTAAGCTGATTTTCCCTGAGATTATATTAGTTCTTCAATAATATTGCATCCAGTTGTCTCGCATGTATCCTGTTGCTTTAGGGTACATTTGAGAGAATGTAAATGATCATGCTTCCATCCATCCAAATCGTAATTGAGATAAGAAACAACTCATCTTACTTGTGATTTATGGCATATGGAGTGGGAAAACAGGAATCTGGTTGCTGCGTTTTCCACTTCCCAAGCACTCTAAAATGCGAGCAGATTGCTTCTGCTGAAGTAGTAGAACAGTCTACCAGAATAGAGGAACAAATCTGGATTAGCGAGGGCATCTAAATGGGCCGTTACCAATTAATTCCTATGCTCGTAGCTTAAATTGCATGGTTTTATAGAAAACAATTTGTTTATATTTGCGTTGATGAATATGCAGTAGATAATGTCTTCGCTCTTTTTGAGAATACATGTTTGAGTGATTTTTGTTCGTCTTAAATCATGTTGTTTGCAATAGATGCTTTAGAAGTCTATGCTGCATTTTTATTTTTATTTTTTTGTATTAATTAGCATTTGTTGTTGCAAATAAGTGTTAGAGCTTAAGGAGGCCATAAAAATAAAAGATGGGGAAGCAGACACTTATATTTTTGAAATTGAGGTCCTGATGGTCCTTAAAAGTCCTACATGTTGTTCATTATGAAGCTGAATTAGCTACTCAACATTTTAATCTTTGTACATACAGACAATTGGTCAAGCATATGAAGATATTCAGACGCAGAACCAACATTTTCTCCAGCAGGTCGCTGAAAGGGATGATTACATTATTAAGGTTTGACATAATAGATTTTTCTTCTCTATCTCAATGTTATGCATTTATTACCTTCATTTAAGTGCTTCCAGTTGCAATTACAAGTTGTGCAGTGGTAACATTAGCAAGTTGTTAAGCAATGTGATGCTTAAAATTGACTCCAAATTTAAGAAAAGGCACTTTTAGATTGTGTGGCCCAGATTCAGAACCCATATTTGATCTCCATTATGCCATGCAGGGCATGGAAATTCTCCAAATAGAATAGGCAAAGTCTATGGATGGAATTAAACAACTTTCCAGTATAATAAATGCTATAACTAGAACAAGAGATTCTTCCAGACTATGAATTAAAAGAAAACCTAAAGAAAATTGTTTATATTACCATTTTACAAATAGTAAGTGTTTAATAAAGATCTTAGGTAGGCAAATGGTTTAGTCTATTTCCTTGCCAAAGAGGGCTTTGTGAGAGGGTCACTCACTATTGGCTAATTGTGCTCATCTTGTAATACTTTTTCTGCTTATTTCATAATATTTTAAGTTCAAGCATCTAGTATGGATTTTGACACTGGTTTTGAACTAGGCAGTAGGGCCTGCCATTGCTGCAACATGTGGGTGACTAACTTTTCACTTATTTTCCATTCACCCATGTGATGCCCTCCTGAGAGTGGATAGGCCTAAAGTTTAATCATGTTCAATAGATTTGAGGGTGTAGAAAAAAATGGTTGTTTGTCTGAGCTGATAACATTTGAATTTTCTAACATTCCTATTTTTGAGTGCTTGAAGTGGACATTTCAAGCACTTTACTAAAATTCATAAAATACATGGATAGTGTTAGCTGTAATGAATAATGTCAACTTTTTCTTCGATTTTCTTTTGAGCGTGGATGGTTGGAATACATATAGAATCTTTTTAGTGTTTTTTCATGCAGAATTCTCTATTTTCATTGATGATTTCATTAAATTAAAGTTGCATTTATTTGAAAATTGGTTTGGGATCTGTTTGATAGTATTTTGATATTTGATAAGTTGAATTCTTGAAGAAGCGATGACCAACAAAAGGAGGCGGTTGATTGATAAACAGCCCGATGGCAGTAGTGGAGGTGATTTAAGTGGGAGCCATGATCCTGAAACACAACTCAAGCTTTATGGTACGGATTCCAAAGAACTTAAGTGGGTTTTTCTTTTCTTTTCCTTTTTTTTTTACACCTTTCTTTCTGGAAGACTCTGAAATGGCATTTAGTTGTTTTGTTTCTTTGAATTTGGCTCTCCAATGCTAGAAAACTTTAACTTTCATTTTGGGTTTTTAAATCCCTAGGGCCTCAACTACAGAAATTCAAAACCCAAATCCAATTTTTGATTTTTGGATTCAAAATTATTGGGCATTTAGAGAGCCAAAGTTTCTATGACCTAAAAACATAGATAACTTGACCTTTTATTGTGCAGATGTAGAAAGAAATAAAAGAGCTAATTTAATAGTGAGAGATCCTACTTAATCTCATCTCAAGGGATCATCTCTTTTCTCAACATTTTTCAGGTAACTTAGTGCCTTTTTCTAGAACTATATCATTAATCTCTTGGTGAAATTGGTTCTTGTTAGTATACAATTATAATTTCTATTATACAATGACTGAACTTTCTTATACAAGCTCTTTTGCTTTATGGACTATCCATTCCCAAAAGTTACTGAAAAATAGAACCAGTGTTCCCAAGGTGCTTACCTCAATCGGCCTTTTGTGTTGTGTTTTCTTATTCAATGTTCTTTACAAGATCACCTCATTAATGAAATTCTTCTGGTTGTTGGCTATGTCTTAAAGTGCAATGCATATTTTGTCCTAAAGGGTAATGCATCTATGCTATAGCTGCATTACTTTCATGTATGAAGGGTACATGTTTTACTACAAGGAAGTGAAAAAATTTAAGAATAAAATTAAAGGGCACTCCCAAGTTAGAGCTTAGAGAAGCAATATTTAAGAAAAATGCTTTCTGTAATTTATACTTCAAAGTTCCTAATTTACCAGAGACAATTCCATGCCTATGATTGGGGTTCTGTGGTTAGTGATCCTCCTTTGTTAGATGACACCATTTTGAAGAGGCAAGTGTACTTGATTTGTTTCTAGATTTCTTTCGTTTGGAAGTGTAGAGTGCTCTACCTCGGTTACATAGTAAGGCTACTCATTTTCTTTGCATATATTTATCACAATGTAAACAGTCAGTGTTATGTTCAACCCAATGTAACTATTTGTTTCAAGTAATCCACTATTTGTCAAGGAGCATAGAATGTTTCCTTCAAAGATCCTCTATAAACATTGATCCTTGTCGATATATGCACCCCTTGTTTTGTTTTGGTTTTTTATTTTTCATACAAGGTACAACTAGGTACTATTGTATTGAAAGGAAGTTCTAAATCTGTGTATCTATCAATTTTGTGAATAGGATTCTTATTAAAAAATCGTGTGAATTATTTAATGAATGACTATCAGGTGTAAGATTAAAAAATAAATAAAAAAAATATGATATATATATATATATAAATTTATAGATATTTTAGTGATGGACCAAATCCGTCGCTAATTTCCCAAGAAGTTGAAAATCGACTACGGATTTTAGGTCTGTCGTATCTTTTCATATTAGCGACGGACCTTATTCGTCACCAATAATTTTAATTACGAATAATTCGGGTGGGTTTTTTTTTTAAAATTTGCAACGGATCTTATCTGTCGGTAATTTGTGACGGACCTTATCTGTAGAAGATTAACGACGGATTTTATCCATTGCAAAAAAAAATGATAGTGATGGACCTAGCGACAAACGAAATCTGTCGTTTATTTGGTTTTACGGCGGATTTGGTCTGTCGCAAATTCGCGATTTTGGCGTAGTGATGCTAGGAGGATTTTTGCCATGATCCCATCATAACATATTTATGATGGCCTAGTTTCTTGGAACTATTAAGTCCAATATGTTTAAGATAGAAATACATGATTTATTTAGGTGAATGTGATGTTGTGTATTTTAGGAGTTATGTTTGATCACATGTACTTATTGCATGTAAGAGCTTGTTTTGTTAAAGGGGTCAGGTCGAGGAATGCTATGAGGATTTTTTTTATGCTCCTATTCTAACCCCTGTGCGATGACTCGGTTTCTTAGAACAAGTAATTGATTCGTACAAAGGTGAAAATGTTGTAGGGAGACCATGCAACCAAAGGATTTGTTGGGCACACTGTGATGTCTGTGTAAAATCTACTCCATCCATCAATTGCATGAGCTCATTTTAGGATGGTATCTAAAAAAAAATTTCAAAACTAAATGTCACGCCCCGAACTCGGAAACCGGGCTCACAAAATTCCTAATCACTGAATTCGACGCTGACAGCCTCTGTAGTATCCCATTCTCGGCTCCCGACACCCATATGCCAGATTCCGATATGGGGTCCTACAAGGAGGATTTTTAGTATGAATTTTGTTTGAAAGGTTAATCTGTTTAGGTGGTTACACATTTTATACATGGTATCAATGCATATCGAAGAGACAAACCTGTTCGACATGTCACACATAAAATGGTGTACCGCTCAACAGTAATGAAGGAAACAATAGCAAACTCCAACAGCTCTTGTATGCATCCTGAAAAAGTGTTAAGTCATACGTATGAGCAAACCACATCTTGTGAGTATACTGCATGCCGGGAGTAAAACACGTCTTATCAGGGCGCTCCCGTAAAGACATCCAAAACAACCATAGACATGTTATCAACCAATCATGTTATCATAGGTGAGTAGGTTAGCAATTAGGCATGTCATATAAATATACAGGTTATCATGAACATGATATTAATAATCGGCATGTTACTCAACAAGCGACCATGAATCATTAAAATAGCCAATCATCATGAACAAGATAATCAAATTCCATTTTTTACTATATGGATATGATAGAAAGACAATGGTAAGGCTGACGTGTAATCGTTCGAGTACAAGGACATAATAAACCAAATGTTATACGCTGAGGATACAATGCAATATGTACATCCTGACGAATTCACGAATATGTGGGACAAGGTCCTGCCTACACTGTGTGCACAGTAGCCTGCTAACTACTGGTAGCTCGCCTAGGCCCGCTAGGCCCCGCCCACATCAGCGTCCGCCTACGTGTGCCCGCCCACATGTGACCACAGTAATGAGGCACCATAATATGTCATATGCAGAGGATGAAATGCAGTATGCAATGTAAAAGAAATGACAAGGCTGGAGTGTGTAGTTAGGATGATAGTACGTGGTATCGCAAGCTATGGGGTTCATTATAAGAGACTTCTATCCAAATCAGTCTCATACCTAAATTTGGATAGCTAAACTCAATGTGGTAAACTCTTGATCTCAGGTTGGTCATGAGCCTCAACCGGAATCCTGGCTATTGCGAAGGTACACATAATGATTTGGTTGCACACCACCAGCTCAAGTGGATAGTGAATGAATGAATGAATGAGTCAAATGCCGAGTACGCAACTCTTACTTAGTAAGTCCACATATCAGTACCGTACATCTCTGGGATCATCACCGGGGTTTAGTACACTGTTGTACCAAGGCTATGTGATGCAAGGCCTACGTGGCCAATGTCATATGTAAGGTGCAATCACAAGTCATGTCAGTCCTCATCTGAATCCACATATTAGTACAGTTCCTCTCTGGACAATCACAGGGGTCTAGTATGCTTCAAATGGCACTGCCCCTCCCCTAGGCACGCAGTCCAAGTGATTGTAAGAGACCTCACTATCCGCCTAACCAATAGTTTATCAATACCTATCCGGCACGTCGATAGCGAACCCATTTATGAACTGGTCAGACTCAGCCTAACATTACCTCATATCATCGAGCGGGTGAGGCCACACCCCCTTCCAACTGACCACGACACAGTGGGAGATGCGGCCTAATGGTATTCGACACTCGTGCGCTCATACATCCACTTAGTCTTGACGTTGGAGTATCCTCTTGATACCATAAGGGTTTAAAGACTTTCACCCAGGGATATCTATGGCGTCCCATGTAGAACCAAAACATTTTCGGTGTCCAATCCTGCAATCCACGATATGCTTATGGAGGCCTCAGCCCTGATGTTGCTAGGGCGAACAAAAATCATATCACATAGATGCAAGATGCATGAGTTATACAATCCAGTCATGCATCAGTCCTGCGCGTACTGCGCGCTCACGTGGGGCAACTCCGTCTCTCAGGGAGTCCCGAAAACAACCAGCCCAATAGCATATATTATTGTCAATCACTCCTCATAACAGGCATGCAAATGATGCGTATGGGCATGAATCATGGTGTATGCCATGCACGATTATCAATCATAACAATGATCGGCCTCACACAATCACAATGGGCCTCATCTAATCACAATGGGCCTCATACAATACAACGGGCCTCGCACATTGGGCCTCATACAATCACAATGGGCCTCATACCATCACAATGAGCCTCCTATAATCATAATGGGCCTCATACAATCACAATAGGCCTCGCTTAATAGGCCTCATACAATCACAATGGGCCTTATACCATCACAATGGGCCTCCTATAATCATAATGGGCCTCATACAATCACAATGGGCCTTACATAATGGGCCTCATACAATCATAATGGGCCTCAAACAATCACAATGGCCCTCATACGATCACAATGGGCCTCATACAATCACAATGGGCCTACATATCACAACGGTCCTACATATCACAATGGGCCTACTTATCACAACGGTCCTACATATCATAATGGGCCTACATATCACAACGGGCCAATATCATGGCCACAAGATGGGTTCCATGGTTTGAGTAGTATTACAGGGTATGGTAGAAAACATTATTCTCAATAAGGGCCTAATAAGGGAAAAATAGAAATGGGCTTAACAATGGGCTCTAGAGAGTTTGTAATGTGGATATTTAACCATCATTACTCCTAAAGTGCGGCCCGCCTTAGATTCTAACTTACAATGGGGAATGAGCTTAGCAATAAGCCTTAGGGAGTTTACAATGTGGACATTTAACCACCATTGTCTCCTAGAATGCGGCTCGCTATAGAGACTATCTCACAATGGGGCCCATGGCCCTTAAACTAGCTAGAAAAATGGATGGGCATCATAAACATTATCATATACATCATGGTGGGATCAACATCATAATTAGGCCTTGTACAAGAGTCTCATATATCACAATGGGCCTCATCACATGGGCCTCACATACATCATAATGGGTCTCATCACATGGGCCTCATCACATCACAATGGGCCTCATCCCATAGGCCCCATATACATGACAATGGGCCTCATCACATAGGCCTTATATACATCACAATGGGCCTCATCCCATAGGCCTCATATACATTACAATGTGTCTCATCACATGGGACTTATATACATCGCAATGGGCCTCACCACATAGGCCTTATACACATCACAATGGGCCTTATACAAGGGTCTCACATACATCACATTAGGCCTCATCATATGTGCCTCATATACATCACAGTGGGCCTCATACAAGGGCCTCACATACATCTCATTGGGCCTCATCACATGGAAGGTAAGGCCCATACTAGATGGGCCACTTAAGGTTTTAAGCCCAACAATACCTGAGAGTTATTTTTCAGAGTTTAGATACTGCATTAAATGCTTTGGAAAGGTGGTGGACCCCACGGACATGGCCCCACATAAATTTTACATCTAACAGATTTTTGTGCAATGTTGGTTCTGGGCCATTTTAGAGTCAAATTCATGATCATGTGGGGCCTACATATGGTGAAAGAAAATAACCATATGGTAGCTCTATGTATGGTCTTTACAAATTATAAGGCAAGCCTCATTGGTTGGGTGAGTACAATATACGGTGATGGCCCAAACATGGGTACTTGGAGAAACTGTGCAGGAAATATAGTGCAGAATTAGTTTTGGCCCAATTTTAAGTATATCCCATGATTACAAGGGACCCCATTTCAGTGTGCCATCAGGTGCCCTTGGTTGTACTATATATGCACTTCAAAAATTATAAGTTAGGACCAACTGGTTGTGCACACGTAATATTTGGTATAGGGTTAAACATACGCACTTTGATTTTCTGCACAACCACGCCTGACCACATTTTGGGATCCACTCTCTGATCATGTGGGGTCTGATTATTTATCTATTCATTAGTGTAGGTTAGAGGTTCCAAGTGGTGGTTTACTCATATTTCCAACGTGTGGTCCACTACAGAGGCCCAAAGTTGGTACAAAACATAAATAATCAGACAATTTTCAGCAATGGGGTCTGTCACAACTTAGGGCCCAATTTTTAAACACTCAAGGGAATTATTTCTGACGAAAAAGATGGGACATCCCAGATCACTCGTATAAGGATTAAACATCCCCCAAAGTGGGATCATTAACTACAGAGTGTGGGGCCTACTACAAGGTGTCAAAGAGGCCTACATGCAATACAGTCAAGTACTTAGAAAATTTCAGCAAACAGAAAGTGCAAAGGAAATGAAATAGATTTAATGGCAAGTGAGGGCCCACATGCTAACAAACCATAGATAAGAGACACACAACAATGCACATGGGTTTCCTGATTGGATAAGCTAATAAAATGTATAAATTACAAGTGATCCCATACCCAAGTGGGTTAATGAGAGGATAATTGTTATGTATAACATAGATCTAACATATTCATCAAGTAACACATGAAATATATATCGATCAAATCTCTATGATTAGATTCTCTGTTGGAAGATTTGATCCAATGGATGGTTTGGGAACAAGTCATTTAGGCCATTTATAGGTTTCCAACCATACAGAGCCTTGGATCCATCTAGACCATACAAAAATTCAAGATTTGTCCTTACAGAAGTATCTATTGGTCAAGAATTTTCTAAATTTATCATGAAAGAATCTGACCATAGGGACCATACATATGATTATTAACTATCTCAAGTAAGTTAAGAGAAAATATCAAATACATCTGACCGTTGGAATCACGGATATGGCCCAAAGAAGAATGGTCATAATAAGCTCCCAAATACATCTTTCGTATAAGGCCAAGATCTCAGCCGTCCGAACTCTGATTGAGGCTTATTATATACCATTAGAAAGCTAGTTCAATTTTGTACGAATCCAATAGAATGTATATTTTTAATACATTCATTAAAATAGTTTAAAATGGGTCCATTTAGGTAAATCGAAATCCTGCATGTGTTATTGGACAATAGCCAAGTAAGCTTAATGTTACGGATGATTGGACCGTTGGATGGTTATGAAATTTGATTCAGAGTTAGTTCATATTGTTATTCATAATATCCCCAAGTTTTAACTCCGATCTTAGCATGGTTGATTTTATATGAGTTTTAGAACTTGCTATCCAGAGATAAAAATAGGATTACAAATGAAGGGTGTAGATATGATGTTCATCATGGTGGACCATATTGACATGGGCCACTTTGCCAACTACCATAGATATAAATACATGCACACGAGAACTCTACACCAGTGGGGTCCACACATATCAAGAAAATAAAAGGGGGAAGAAAGAGAAGGATGAGGAAGATGGAAGGAGGGGTGTAGACTCACTTTATGGGATTGATGGTTGCATGATGATGCGTGGTCCACTCCATCTTGATCAATGGTGGGCCACACCTTGGCCCCACTCTCTCTCACTCTCTCTTAAAATCTTGAAATTTTTCTAAGTATAGAAAAAAAATAAGTGCAAGATAGCTCCTACTCTTATATAGGGAATTGGGGGTTGAGGTGACAAAATGATGTGGCAAGTTCATGGGATCTCATTAGTGCTAAAAGTGAAGTGGAATGTAATGTATGGTATGGGTAGTGGATGGATGAGGTAGATGGTGCTAAGCATGCATTGGCCAAGGTGGAAGAAATATAGACATGCATTGGCTAATGGATGGATAAGGGTTATGGGTTGTAGGTGATGCATGGTGGATGATGAAGTAGAGTGTTGTAATTAGTTGTTTGAAGTGATGTGGAACAAATCAAGACATGCATTGGATGCATGTATAGGATGAGGTGAACATAAGTCATGATTAGTTTCTAAGGCATGAGGAGAGAGCTAGTGATGAGTTTTGGGATATAATCCAATTTTGTCTTATAGTGCTTGTCTTATATGTGCTAGATTCTTATTTTGTCATGTAGCAGTTGTCCTATTTGTTGGTAATTTTCATGATTTAAAAGTGGGCTTTAGGCCCACTTGGGCTCAAGTCCAATAGGCTTAGCATAATAAAAGTTGCTTGTGTTACTGGATACATAATTTGGGTCATACATTCGATGAGTCATATCTCACTAACGGAGTGTCAAATTAACACACGATTTTCACCATTACGACTGTAACGACGACGCTGTCCACATGATAGAGGTCTTAAGATCATCCAAAATAAATTATTTGGGTTTGTTTTCTACGTGCACTAGGGTGCAGTGTATGGTTTATCAACGGTGCGAGTTGGGACACGTGTGCATACGAGCGATGTTGCAAAAGACCGGGATCCTACACTAAATTAGTCATAACCATAGAAAATAATAAGGATGCGAATGCCCATAGAAGTTTTGCATTGTTGATGCTATTTTTTGGTTAGCCCTTCTTGGACCCTTCAGTATCTGCACAGAGAGCAAATAAGGAAGACCCTGACTAATGCAAGGGACCCTCCGATGCCAAAGTCAGGAATCTGGGTCTTTGTAGAAGTTGTATAAGGGTAGAGATGATGTTCGTGTACCTTTTACCATTAGAGATATCCCTATTTATAATAGAGGGGAGATTGTATCGTAAAGGGATCCTCTTTGTTTAGTAGGTGCATATTTTAGTTGGATTAGAACTCTTAACGTATAGGAAATCTCCCGAGATCCTCGATGGGGATCTCGGAATCCCGAACTAATTGTGAGTTAGTTTTCGCAATACTTGGAGGAAAGATCGGACATGTCTTCCTTCATATTAGGTCAGTTTTTATCTAGATACCAGGGCGTAGTCGTCCGAGCTTCGATTAAGGTCGGCTAATGGAAGTCACAATACTGACCGAGCTATAAGAAGGTCAGCATCATCCGCTGATTAAATCGATCAAAGGTCCTTGTGATCTTCACTTCCTGTAACCTTTGAGCTTCATCATCATCTTCCTTGGAGAATCCGTTCTGAGTCATTCGACCTTTGGGACGACCTTACTTGTGCTGACCTTTGAGATGACCTTGCTCGTGCCGACCTTTGGGACGACCTTGGTCTTCCTGACTTCTCTGCTTAGATAGGTGTCAGGTTTCTTGCCTCTTTTAGCCATCAAGACATGTTAGGTCTTGACCTGACCTACTTTTATAGGTCGATCCATTTTTCCCTATAACAATAAGCCCCACTACTTTTAAGATAACAGAATAGAACTGGAAAGTAGGTTGGATGCAGTTAGGTCAGACCATTCTGTCATTAATGCTAAGGTGGCAAGTGCAAGAATCAAGGCATATCAACAATCATGGTACGACACAGCCGAGGTGGCGTGCCGCGTCTCGAGGCCACACAACCTATCAGGCCGCCATTTCGGTGTCGGACCAATGAAGAGGTAACGCGTGACCGTTCCTCGATAGTGGAGTCAGGCGACGAGCATGGATGTGCCATGTGTCGAAACAGGGTAGTCGAGGGGGTGTCGTATGACAATGCATTAATGAGGGCATTGAACGCCTGTCCACATGGCTTCCCTATATAAGGAAACCCTAATGCTTCAAGCTGACTCATTTGCTTCTATAACACCCCAAACTTTTCAATACCCAAGTATTGAAAGTTCTCAAGTGTTACAATGAAGCTTAATTTATTATGTACATATGTACGATACCAATTTAACTATCTTAACCTTACATCCATTCTCCAACATTAATCTAACCCTTGAAAATAATCTTCAACCATAGATCAAGCCATCCGACCGTTGATTTAAGGACAAGATCACTATATAACTAAGTATTTCCATCTCTCTATCATAACAAACCGTTCAATTAAATATTCACTGTTAAATAGAGACATCTGACCATCCACTTAGATTTTGGACCACTCGATCATAGTAAACTATCTGACCTCCACATCTGTATGTACACATATCGAATGGAGATTCTGAACCATTCATCTTGTTCACCACCTATGAATATGCTTAACTCACCATCAGAACTATAATCTCAGGATTTACACATGCAAACAAGTCACTTGAATCTAACGGTGTCACTCCCCAAACTTGGAAACCGGGCTCACAAAATTTCTAATCACCGAATCTGGTGCCGACAACCTCTGTAGTACCCCATTCTCAACTTCCAACGTCCATTCTCCATAGTACCCCACTATTCTGATCTGGGATCCTACAAGGAGGATTTTCAACATGAATTTCTTTCTAGATAAGCATAACCACAAGTTTACCCAAATCACAAAGGCAACATCATCATTACATATCCACCAAAATAAAAAAACTTGAGTATAATACATGAAAGGGAAATACAAGATAAATGCCAAAAGCTCTGGAAGCTCTATCGCATGCTCCTACCTTAGCTCGACTACGTCCTATCATCACCTACACACATCTATCGTGCATAAGCTTATAGAAACCTTAAAGGATGGTGTACGTGTGTGCGCAAGATAAGTGCCAAGCACACAAATATTAGCGTAAGCAGAATACTCGCAAGGCTATAAGTCATTCAATATCAGAGTATGCAATGCGAATCGACTATACAATGCAGAGTCATAATGAGCCAAATATAAGATACCGAGGATGTAATACAATATGCAATTCTGAAGAGCCATGAATACCATCAACATCATTCAGGTTATGCAATACAAAAGCATAGAAAACTAAATGCTATGTGCTGAGGATGCAATGCAATATGCAGTGTGAAAGAAATGACCAAACTAGAGTGTGAAGTCGGGATGATGGTACGTAGTATCGCAAGCTGTGGGGTCCATCACAAGGGACTTCTATTCAAACCAGTCCCATACATAAATTTGGATAGCTAGACTCAATGTGGTAAACTCCTGATCTTAGGTAGGTCGCGAGCCTCGACTGAAATCCTGGCCATTGCGAATGTACACATAATAAATTAGTGGCGCACCATCAGCCCGAGTGGATAGTGAATGAATGAATGAATGAGTAAAATGCTGAGTATGTAACTGCTACTCAAAAGTCCACATATCAGTACCATACATTTCTGGGATCATCACTGGGATCTAGTACACTCTACGTCAGCTTGTCGCCCCATTAAGCGCAGAACCGGGTAAGTGGAAGAGACCTCACTATCCGCCTACGAATATCGGCCTCAGCTTGTCGATAACAGACCCATTTATGGCTGGTCAGACTCAGCCTAACATTGTCTACTCCCTTACATGGGTAAGGCCACACCCCTCCCAACCGACCACGACATAGTGGGAGACGTGACCTATTGGTATACGGCCCTCATACGCTCATATATATCAACTCAGTCTAGACATTGGGGCATCCCCTAGCCTCGTGGGTTTATGAATTTTCATCCAGGGACATCTATCATGCCCATATGCTAGAACCAAATATTTCTGGTGTCCATCTGGCCATCTACGACATGCCTGTGGAGGCCACGACCCTGATGTCAGTAGGGCGTATGGTGGTCATATCACAAAATGTGAGATGCATGAGTCATACCATCCAGTCATGCATCAAACCTACGCATACCGCACACTCATGTGGGGAAACTTCGTCTCTCAAGGAGTCGCATAAATAATCAGCCCAATGACACATGCTATGCTCAATCACTCCTCATAATAAGTATGCGAATGATGCGTATGGGCATGTACCATGAAGTATACCAGGCATGATTATAATCACATACATCATAGTGGGCTGGTATAAGACGGCCCATGGCCGGTAAAGGTGAATGGGTGGTGTGCAATAATCACCTACACATGGTGGGTCTCACACATACAATGGGCCTCATGCATATAATGGTCCTCACACATATGATAGGACTCTTACATCACAATTGGGCCTCATACAATCATAATGAGCCTTATACAATCACAACGGGCCTTGTACCATCACAATGGATCTCATATAATCACAATTAACCTTACAATGACCTTATATAATCATAATGTTGTACTAACATATACTCAGTGCGTATACTAACATAGTCGTAATCAATAATCGGCCTATATATAGCGAGGTCCATAGAAGGACAATAGATCTAATCCACATCATGTGGATCGGTCCTCAATAGTGGATACACCAAATCTAATGCAACAGATTCTTTTACCTATGGTTAGAGGTGATGATGCATCCTCCTCATAATAAGGATGGGTCTAGCTGGCCTACTCATGGGCCGAAGAGTGGGCTTCCAGGTTTAGCTACTTTTACTAGCATCAATGGGGACCCAAAGAATTGGGATAGCCCAATAAGGTGAGATGGATCATACTAATAATAATAGGGGCCCATCAATCTGGGTTAGCCCACTAAGGAGAAATGAGAATGAGCCTAATACAATCACAATGGGCCTCATACCATCTCAATGGCTTGTATCATGATGTTATACTGGCACGTACTCATAGTCGGCATCGATAATCGACCTATACATAAGGCGGGGTCCATGATAGACATCAGATCCATAACATGAGGGTCAATCCTCAATTGTGGATATGCCAAATCTGGTAGCACGGATCCTTCTGTCTACGGTGATGATGAACTCTCCTCATATCAAGGTTGGGCCTAGGTGGCCTACCTATGATCCTAAGGAATAGGAATGGGCTTCCTTCATCATACTATCATATGACCCGCTAGATGCCTTAGGGGCCCAAATAAGTCATAGATGGACTCCAAGAATAAAAATAACCCTACTAGTAACCAATGGGGGGCCCAAAATTTTGGGTTATCCCAATACGAATAGATGGACCATGCAAACATCTATAGGGCCCGATGATTTGGGTTGACCTAGAATAATGAGAATGGGCCTAACAAAAGCTTAAGGGAAGGTCACAATGTTGACATTTAATCATCATTGCCCATTAACGTGGACATTTAACGAACATTGCTCCCAAGGAGTGACCCACATAGAGCCTAATATATAGTGGGCCCATGGCCTCACACAAGGGTCTCATATACATCACGATGGGCCTCACTCACGGACCACATATGCATCACATTGGGCCTCACTCATGGGCCTCATATACATTACGATAGGCCGCATTACATGGGCCTTACACATCTCATGGGCCTAATACACATCACAATGGGCCACATTACATGGGCCTCAAATACATCACAATGGGCCTCATAGCTGGGCCCGCATACATCATAATGGGTCTCATTCAAGGGCCTCATATACATCATAATGGGCCTCACTCAAGGGCCTCACATATATCAGCCCATGGTCCAACCAAAACGGATGGGCGGCATATATGTACGTCAAGGTGGCCCTGCACAATGGGCCTAAGCTGGACGGCCTGAATACAATATACACATCATGGTGGGCCTGCACCTAATAGATGGGCCCCACCAAATGGACAGTATAGATATACAACACATACACCATGGTGGGCCTCATCAGTGGGCCGGATGCTAGGCCGCAAACAAACATCACAGTGGGCCTTACACATCGTAATGGCCCCACAAGGAAATACATGAATAGGGTGTGCTTCTGCTAGACGGCCAGCCCCATCAAAGCCCATGCCCCAGTTGGGCATCCAACAGATGGCGAGGATAAAACACATGCATTATGTGGTTCCCACCGTCCAGACAGGTGGACGATGTAGATACCACACGTGCATCATGTGGGTCCATGATCTGGATGGTTTGGATGGTCCATATATATATGGTGGGGTCCACATCTAGCAGTGGACGATGTGGATATACATCAAGTGGACCCCACATCCCAGCCCATGGACGGCGTGGGAAAACACATACATTCAAGGTGGGTTCCCACTATCCAATAGTTGGACAGTAGGGATATACAATACATAAATCATGGTGGCCTCACGTGGGACCCATGGTCCGAATGGAGTGGATATAACACTACATCAAGGTGGGCCCCACCCCCCCCACACGTGCAACATGTGTGGGGTGGTTCCCACGTCCAGCAAAGGACAAATAACGTGGATGTATAATTCATACATCTGGTGGAGTCCCATCGTCCAACAACTGGATGGTGGGGATGAAACCCATACTTCGTGGCTGGGGTCCACATGGGTGGATGGCTGGATGAAACATATACATCTGGTGGGACCCACAGATGGACGAATGGTATAACACATACCTCATGATCAGCCACAGAACTTACTAACGTCAATACAGCAGCTTCCAGCTGCTGGAATGCTGGCTCAGCATCCAGTAAATGGACAGCTAGATGTACACATGCATTGAGGTGGGTCCACACATGTGGGACCCACTAGTTAGGATAAAGCTGATATTTGTTTTCCCTTCAAACGATCCAGCAGTAGCTGCTGCTAGACATCTAATGCTTGGACAGTTAGGATCAAGTGGGCCTGTGATCTAGCCAAAATGGATGGACGTTGTGGATGTGGAACACACATCATGGTGCGTCCAGTACACACACACACATCAAGGTGGGTCCACATGGTGGCCCATCGGAGTTTGGATCAAACTGATATTTGTGTTTTTCCTTCATCCAGGCCTGTCCCAATGGACAGGCAGCAAGGTGGGGTCCAACACATGGACGATCTGGATTAGGTGGGCCACACTCCATCATAAAAGGGAGAGAGAGGGAGAGAGAGAGAGAGAAAGAGAGACGACATGTAGCGGAGGAGCTCCGCCACTATGAGCTCCTCTAGCAATTACAATGCATACATCAAGATGGGCCCTAAAAATCATGTGGACCCTAAATCCAAATCAAGATCTAGCGCCATGAATACCCATCAATTGTCTTTTCTTTAACTCCTTGGACTCCTTAGCTCCTAAGCTTCTTCTTTGATGAAGGATAATGAGATTTGAAGGGTTGGATGTTAAGATATTAGGGTAGGAAGTGGGCCACACTTGGCTATTCTCTCCTTAGAGCTTTTCTCTCATGGAAGCTTGGAAATGAAGGAGAACGAGATGGGATGGAGTGATGGATGGGAGAGAGGGATGGTGGTGTAAGAGAGAGATGGGTGTGTGTGTGTGTGTGTGAAGAAAGGGATGGGTGAGTGTAAGAAGGGATGGGTGGAGAGAGAGAGAGAGAGAGAGAGAGAGAGAGAGAGAGAGAGAGTTAACTTTGGGGATGGCTTGTGTACTTGACTAGTGATTGATTGATTGATGTGATGGATGGTAGAGATTCTCTTGTGATTCGTGATGAGTGGCATTTTTCTTGAAGTATGCGCAGGCCCACAACTCCTGGCCTGGGTATCGCATCAGCGTGCGAGACGCGGCGTTGAAACCGTGGTGACGACACTGTCGCAATGGTACAAGTCTCGGCTTGAGTCGACTTGGGTTGACAGGATGCGACTCAGGGTCATGCGTAAATATTATGTACGTATCGTGGGTCGTCAGAATTCGACCGAGAGGATTGCGGGATCCTAAGAAATGGTATGGACTAATTTACGGGCCTTACAGCTCTCCCCCTAATAAAACTTTCATCCTCAAAATTTACACTATCACGCAACTAACTGGAGCTCATAAAAGAGGAAAATTACTTCACTATGTAAAATCAGAAACACAACCCACGAATGCAATCAACAACAAGGAGATGGGGATAATGCTCGCAAATCTCAGCCTCTCACTTCCAAGATGTCTCCTCCATGAATAATCTATCAAAACGGTCCTAACGCCTAGTCGATCGAATCATCGGCGACTCTTGATGACTGAGGGTCTTGTTGGCCTACATAAAGTTTGCCTTGGGCCTGCTGGGGAGGTGTGTGTCTTCTCTGTGGTTGTCACTGCTGCGGCTGCTGCTAGGGTCCTGGTGGTAAGAGCTGTTGTCACTACTGCTAGTGCTGAAGGCGGGGACACTCCCGCCAACGACGTCTTGTCTCATTACACCCACGACAAACACCGGCGAACTGCCTCGGAGGTGGCGCTGGGGGTGTTGCCAGTTTGTGGTTCCTGTGCCTCTACGGTCTTCGACGCTACTGCTGCTGAGAGTTACCGGAGGGGGCCTGCCTCTTCCGGTCTCTTCTCTTTTCACGATCCCTCTGCTAACTGTCCCACTCGACCTCATAAATTTGGGCCCTCCGTACTACCTCCTTAAAAGTTGGGAACACATGCCCAATAACTCGGCCTCGGAGACTCTAACGCAAGCCGTTCTCAAAATGGCAGGCCTTCCACCCCTCATCATCGACAAGATACGTCACGAATCTCGATAGCGTGACGAAATGTGCCTCATATTGGGAAACTATCATTTCCCCCAGGACTAGAGTCTCAAACTCTAACGCCCGCTGCTGTCGAACATGTTCAGGAAAGAACTTCCGGTCGAACTGGTCTACAAAGTCCTCCCAGGTCCATTCAAAATTGGTTCCTTCTGCTTTAGCGACTGATGCCCACCAGTGCTCAGCCTCGCCGTGGAGAAGAAATATAGTTAACGGGACCCGCTGCTGGGGACCCGCTGCTGGGTCGTACATTTCATCGTATTAAAAATCTTCTCCACCTCGGAGCGCCACCTCTCGACTGCTGTCGGGTCTGGCTCGCCCTTGAAGTGCAAGGGATCGAGCTGTAGGAAGTCTCGAAGAAGGGCGTTCATGTGCTCCTGCTCTACCTGGGCTAGCGTAACAGTGGGGCGCCTACCCTGCCCCTGGAGGGAGGCTGTCACAGCTTGGAGCATCTACTATAACTGGGCGACACTCATGGGTACGGTCGGATCCGCACCGGTCTCGAGTAGAGGAGTGGTATCCTCAAGCGGGGGAGAAGGAATCTCTGGTGGTGGAGTGAGAGTCGCAGGTGATAGAACGGGAGTCGCTTGAGTCACTCTCCTGGGCGGCATGTCCTACAGGAAAGAACAAGGGCCTATTATCCTTAAACACGCTCGAATATATCCACGATGGGGAGCTATATCAGAAAGTCTCTAAGTTATTCGAACCGGGGACCTAATCATTCTAAGTTCTCAATAATCATAGATTATAGGGTAGCTATCAGTAGATATGTGATGCTATCCTTAGGTATTCCCAAGTTATGCTTTGATACCAACTTCTGTCATGCCCCAAACTCGGAAACCAGGCTCATAAAATTCCCGATAGTCGAATCAGGTGTTGACAGCCTCCATAGTACCCCATTCTCGGCTTCAGGCGCTTATACACCACTATTCCGATCTTGAGATCTTATAAGGAGGATTTTTAACATAAATTTCTTTATAGATAAGCATAACCACAAGTTTACCCAAATCACAAAGGCAACATCATCATCACATATCCACTAAAATAAAAAACTTGAGTACAATACATGAAGGGAAAAATACAAGATAAATGTTAAAAGCTTCGGAAGCTTTGCCGCATACTCCTGCCTCAGCTCGACTGCGTCCTATCATCACCTGTACGCATCTATCGTGCATGAGCTTATAGAAAGCTTAAAGGGTGGTGTACGTGTGTGCGCAATATAAGTGCCAAGAATACAAATATCAGCGTAAGCAAAATACTGGAAAGGCTATAATTCATTCAATATCAGAGTATGCAATGCAGATCAGCTATATAATGCGGAGACATAATAAACTAAGTATCATATACTAAGGATACAAATGTAATATGCAAATCCTGACAAGTCCACGAATACCGTCAACCCAATCTAGGCCATATAAAATACAAAAGCATAGAAAACTAAATGTTATGTGCTGAGGATGCAATGCAATATGTGATGCGAAAGAAATGACCAAACTGGAGTGTGAAGTCAGGATGATAGTACGAAGTATCGCAAGCTGTGGAGTCTATCACAAGGGACTTCTATCCAAACCAGTCCCATACCTAAATTTGGATAGTTAGACTCAATGTGGTAAACTCCTGATCTCAGGTTGGTTGCGCGCCCCAACCGAAATCCTGACCATTGTGAAAGTACACAATAAATTAGTGGCGCACCACCAGCCCGAGTGGATAGTGAATGAATGAGTAAAATGCTGAGTATATAACTCCTACTCAAAAGTCCACATATCAGTACCGTACATCTCTGGGATCATCACCGGGGTCTATTACACTCTAGCCAGCTTACCGCCATATCAAGCGCACAAATGGGTAAGTGGAAGAGACCTCACTATCCGCCTACCAATATCGGCCTGGCACGTCGATAGTGGATCCATTTATAAGCGAGTCAGACTCAGCCTAACATTGCCTACTCCCTCAGGAGTGTAAGGCCACACCCTCCTAACCGACCACGACACAGTGAGAGATGCGGCCTAATGGTATACGGCTCTCATACGCTCATATATATCCACTTGATGTAGATGTTGGGGCATCCCCTAGTCTCGGGGGTTTAGGGGTTTTCACCCAGGGACATCTATCGCGCCCGTATGCTAGAACCAAACATTTCTGGTATCCCATCTAGCCATACAAGACATGCTTGTGAAGGCCATGACCCTGATGTCGGTAGGGCATATGGTGGTCGTATCACAAAATGCGAGATGCATGAGTCATACCATCCAGTCATGCATCAAACCTGTGTGTACTGCGCTCTCATGTGGCAACTTCATCTCTCAAAGAGTTCCATAAACAATCAGCCCAACGACACATGCTATGCTCAATCACTCCTCATAACAAGCATGTGGATGATGCGTATGGGCATGTATCATGAAGTATACCAGGCATGATTATAATCACATACATCATAGTAGGCCGGTATAAGATGGCCCATGGCTCGTATAGGTGAATGGGTGGTGTGCAATAATCACCTACACATGGTGGGTCTCACACATACAATGGGCCTCATGCATATAATGGTCCTCATGCATATGATGGGCCTCTTAGATCATAATTGGGCCTCATACAATCATAATGAGCCTTATAATGAGCCTCATACAATCACAACGGCCTTATACCATCACAATGGATCTCATATAATCATAATTGACCTTACAATGACCTTATATAATCATAGTGATATATTAACACATACTCAGTACATATGCTAACATACTCGTAATCGATAATCGGCCTATATATGGTGGGGTCCATTGAAGGACAACAGATCTAATCCACATCATGTGGATCGGTCCTCAACAGTGGATGCACCAAATCTAATACCACAAATTCTTCTACCTATGGCCAAAGGTGATGATGCATCCTCCTCATAATAAGGTTGGGTCTAGATGACTTACTCATGGGCCCAAGAGTGGGCTTCTAGGTTTGGGTGCTTCTAGTAGCATCAATGGGGACCCAAAGAATTGGGATTGCCTAATAAGGCGAGATGGATCATACTAATAATAATAGGGGCCCATCAATCTGGGTTAGCCCACTAAGGAAAAATGAGAATAAGCCTAATACAATCACAATGGGCCTCATACCATCTCAATGGCTTGCATCGTGATGTTATACTAGCACGTACTCATAGTTGGCATTAATAATCGGCCTATACACAAGGTGGGGTCCATAGATGGACATCAGATCCATAACATGAGGGTCAATCCTTAACTGTGGATATGCCAAATCTGGTAGCACGGATTCTTCCGTCTATGATGATGATGAACTCTCCTCATATCAAGGTTGGGCCTAAGTGGCCTACCTATGATCGTAAGGATCAGGAACGGGCTCCCTTCACCATACTATCATATGGCCTGCTAGATGCCCTAGGGGCCTAAATAAGTCCTAGATGGACTCCAAGATTAAAAATAACCCTACTAGAGCTTAATATATAGTGGGCCCATGGCCTCACATAAGGGCCTCATATACATCACGATGGGCCTCACTCATGGGCCACATATGCATCACATTGGACCTCACTCATGGGCCTCATATACGTCACGATGGGCCTCACTCATGGGCCACATATGCATCACATTGGGCCTCACTCATGGGTTTTATATATATCACGATGGGCCACATTACATAGGCCTTACACATCGTAATGGGCCGCATCTCATGGGCCTAATACACATCACAATGGGCCACATCACATGGGCCTCAAATACATCACAATGGGCCTTATAATTGGGCCGGCATACATCATAATGGGTCTCATTCAAGGGCCTCATGTACATCACAATGGGCCTCACATATATCAGCCCATGGTCTAACCAAAACGGATGGGCAGCATATATGTACATCAAGGTGGCCCTGCACAATGGGCCTAAGTTGGACGGCCTGAATACAATATACACATCATGGTGGGCCTGCACCTAACAAATGGGCCCCTCCAAATGGACAGTATAGATATACAATGCATACACCATGGTGGGCCTCATAAGTGGGCCGGTTGCTGGGCCACAAACAAACATCACAGTGGGCCTTACACATCGCAATGGCCCCATAAGGAAATACATGCACATGGTGTGCTAGTGCTGGACGACCAGCCCCATCAACGCCCACGCCCCAGTTAGGCATCCAACAGATGGACGGCGTGGATGGAATACATATGAAAGGTGGGCCCCACTTGCAGGCTTCTCACCAGGGGTGGGCCTTGTCTAGCTGCGCCTCAAAATGGACAGATGGCGAGGATAAAACACATGCATTATGTGGTTCCCACCATCCAGATAGCTGGATGGTGTAGATACCATACGTGCATCATGTGGGTCCATGATTTGGATGGTCTAGATGGTCCATATACATATGGTGGGGTCCACGTCTAACAGTGGACGGCGTGGATATACATCATGTGGAGCCCACCTCCCAGCCCATGGACAGCATGGGAAAACACATACAATCAAAGTGGGTTCCCACCGTCCAGCAGCTGGACTATTGGGATATACAATACATAAATCATGGTGGCCTCACGTGCGACCCATGGTCCGGACGGAGTGGATATAACACTACATCAAGGTGGGCCCCACACCCCACACGTGCAGTACCTGTGGGGTGGGTCCCACGTCTAGCAAAGGATAGACAACGTGGATGTATAACTCATACATCAGGTGGAGTCCCATCGAGTACGTGGTCCTATTAGATTAATTCTAGGTTAACACTCGAGAACTTTCAACACTACATACTTGATACCAATCCAGCTATCCTAACCTTTACATATATTCCCCAACACAAATCTGACCATTGGGAATAGTCTCCACCTAAAATCAAGACATCTGACTGTTAGATCTTCTTGGATCGCAAGATAACCCCGTTACTTAGGATCATGGCCCACTCAAGCTTTTGACTTGCCCCATCCTTTGGGTCAGGCCTTAACATGAGTTGATAAAATAAATGAACGGACTGGATCTGTTGAGATCATCGCTGTGGATGCCACTCCAGGTGGTGCACATACACAGCAGGGGGTGTACCTGCACTGCACCGAACCAAGAATCCTGTCAAACCGGGTTTGTCTGCAAAAACTAAGAAGGATTTCCTTCTTCTTTTCAAAATCCCGCCCAGGGCGAGTTCGAACCGCATCGATTGCTGCGTCTAGTAGTGGCCCACCATCAGGGACCCCCTTGACGATCTGAACCATCCAACCGGTTCGAGATGATGGCCAGACCAGAACCACGAAGGCCCCACACGTAGATGCACACGTGTGCGCACATAAGCATAGTGAAAGCAGGCCTTGTGCGTCTAGGCTTTCTAAAAATGGAAAATCTCTGTATCCTCTACGAAGCTTCTCTTAAGATCTTAGTTGTCGGAGGCCCAACCAAAACTATCCTGAAGCCTCCCATGTCAGCAGAAGACAAGATGGAGGGTGACTGAATGCGGCATTCCGCCGTCTTCCATGGGAGCACAACGTCGAGCTACGGAGATGGGTGTCCTAAGAATCTGCACAGGATCAAGATCTGATCCATCCGCTCCCCACCTCTACAAGATCCAGAGCATCTAAACTGAAAATCGACCAGATCTAGGAAGATCTAAGAAAGAAAAGAGGAGAAAATTCAAGAAGAGAGCCGCCGAGATTACCTGTTTGATTCTCGTCGCGTAGAAAAATAAGGGCTGCCTAATGAGAATACATCATCCCCTTGCTACGCTAACACGCGCTGCGGAAGAGTCTGGAAGACTCATACCTCTATAAAAGAAAGCATCCTTTGTCCGCCACTTGGAGGAAGCACAACAAGAAGTAGAAAGAAATAAGTAAGAAGGAGAGAGAGATTTCAGCAGGCAGGAGAGAGAGATTTTAGCAACAAGGTAGGAAAAGAAAGAGAGACATGAGCGAGAGAGAGAAGAGGAAAACGTGAAGGTCGAGGGTAGTACACGCCGAGCTAACACCAAAGTCAGGTTAACTCCCAAATTCCTCTTCTTTCTATCCTTCTCTTTCCTTCAAAGTTTTTCTTATCTATCCCTTGATAATGGGATTCCATTTACATTGAAAACAATTCAAGTCATTGATAAGAAAGGCCTAGTCACGATAAGTTCAAAACTTATCGATTGAGACAACAGGTAAGCTCATTTAAGGAATGGTTTAGGTCAAGTTTTTTCATCAACTCTAATCTAACATCTAACTCAATCAATTCAAACTAGGCAGAATTGGAGTAAAACCTGATCGTACGCATCTGATCATTTAATTTAGTAAGAGACGATTCCACCACCTGAGGTGAGGGATTCCTTTAAGCTTACATTAATTTAAGTTAGTATGAATTATTTTGTTCCCTCACATGCTTTGAATCCTCCCTGCAAATATTTAATTTACAACCACCAATTATTTATCCTTTGGGAATAATGATTAGGGTGTGATGTTAATTATACATGATCTTTCTGAATTTATATGAAGGTTTTTATCCTTTAAGCTTACTTGATTTAAAGATGATATTATCTTGACATTTACATGCTTTCATGATACTGTGAACTTCCCTGAAACTATTTAATTTATCAACATCCATTATTTATCCTTTGAGAATTTTGGGTATGACTTTAATTATGCGTATCTTTAATTATATGGGGTGATGGATGCAAGCCTTGCCCTTTCCTTTATCAATTGTTGAGTTAGGCCGTTCTACTCTTCTCTCTGTTGAGTTAGCCATTGTTACTTTCTTTTAAGTGAGTTGGCCATTGCCACTCTCCTCTTTATTGAGTTAGCCATTGCTACTCTCCTCTATATTTTGTTAGCCTTGTGCTATCTCCCTTTATGGCTTGGGCATGTGTCTTCGAATTCCAAAACTCCCATGATTAAGATCAAGTTCCTTTTATTACAAGTGATGTGTTAAAGGTATCACAACTAGTGATTCAAATATTTTATCATGGACGTAATGCACTCTGGGTAAAGACCCTCTTGGTCGACGCGTAGTTTCATGGGTTTTGGATAGTGTGCACAAATTGATATAACTAATTCGTAATGCGAGTTATATCACTTCGAGGATTGGATGTCGCAAATAGTCAGTCCATAAACAAATCGTGTCCCGTAATTCATCCGACTCATGTGTTGTGCCATCTTGAGCTGTTCACGTAAATCAACGGTAGTGTCGAATATGCCGATGAATCTCCGTAGTGTGCGAATGTGAGGCGATCCGAGTTTTATATGAATCGTATTCCACATTATAATGATCACTATGTATGATGAGCGGCACACACTTTATTAGGCACGCATCTCATGTAGGTTGATTGCGCATGTTGTTATCCCTCGTAGTAGTGGAGTATGAGAAGTATCACAACCCTTACAATGCTTTCATGAATCTCTTGAATTATTGATAATCTTAAAGGATAACCATCACTATGAGTAGGGCATTGACCCTCTCCAACCGTACAGATGATGCATGTGACGTACAAGTTAAGGACCCAGAAAATCAGTTCCCGATAAAAGATCGTGCTAAATAGAATAGAAATATAGTTTATGATTTCTTTTATTTATGCTTCCATTATAGAACTTAGAACCTTACAATAACCTCCCATTGTGAGAGCATTTGATAATTTATTTAATTATGAAATGAGAAATGCATTTAATTTTATTCTTGTGAATGATTACCATTACGAATGTAACTAGATGTGATCTAGATAAGAAAAATCTCAAGGCAAACCCTCGAGACATCTACTTCTTACATTGTTAACACCCGATTTCCTCCTGCACGAGTATAAACTCTGGCCATGAAAATTCAGGATGTTACAATTACAGCTTTTCTTCCCCTTCGCTTCTGTCCTACTTCCTTTGTACAGAGGCAATTTTCGGTGTTCCAGTTATGTTGAAACTACCGACGACATCCCCCCTTCGGTGAGCTCTGCTCCTCATCTCATCCCCTTCATTCTTTCCTTTCTTCTTTTTTTATCGATTTCTGGCAGTTTTGGGCTATCTGCCATGCCAGAAACACCAACTTCTCGGGAGGGGGCCTCCGGCGCTGATAATGGGGAGAGTGATCTCTGCCCCATGTCGAATCTGCCATCACCATTGATGATGATGAAAGACGTCGAATTCTGCGCATCGCAATCATTGCGGGTGCTGGAGAGGTCCTTGGCAGAACGACCGGTTGGAACAGAGGATGACTTACCCGAACAGGAAGGATTAGTCGGATCCTCTGATGAGGAGGGTGAGGACGTAGAGAAAAGTCCCGCGGGATCCATCCTCAGTGAGGCTGACTTAATAAGGATTAGGTTGGGTTACCACATACCTGACTCTGTGGTACTACGAGTTCCCTCACCAGGCGAGCTTCCCAACAATCCTCTTGAGGGAGCAGTAGCTATCTTTCAGGTCGCCCTTCAGTGGGGCCTGAGGCTCCCTCTGCAAAAGATAGTAGGGAAGGTGCTTGTGCATCTGAAGTTGGCTCTAGTGCAGCTAATTCCTAATGCATGGAGGGCATTGGTGGGCTGCTATAGCCTTTGGTCCAAGGATGAACAGCCCAACCTTACCATAAGCGAATTCCTCCACTTATACCAAATGAAGTCCAGCCCTCTCCTTGATGGCTAGTACTACTTCTCTTCTTGGAGGGGGATTGAGAGAGGTATGGTCACAAACGTCCCGACCTCCAATAAAAATTGTAAGGACAGATGGTTCTGGGCTTCGGGGAGTTGGGAAGTGCCGGGAATGACCATGCATCGTAGTTGGGTCCCCACTACTTTCTCTGATCCAGGTCAGTTTTATCTGAACCCAGTTCTTTTTCTTTGTCTTTAACTTGGTCGGCTTCAGCATTCTAACTCATTTGAATGTGCCTATTTTTTGCAGCCATTCCTAAGTTTCCTTCTGTGCTTGGGGCTAAATCTCTTGCTCATATCAAAAGGAGCAAGGTCGGTCGACCCCGATGAGAGATCTTGGAGAAAACTCCTCTAGCCCAAGCTTCTACTTAAGTCGGGCCTTGATTCCGAGCTAACAGGTATAAATTTTGGATGATCTTAAGACTTAGAAAATTCATAAATTTATCGCTGACTTCATCTCCATTCTTGTTGATGTAGTCATGATTGATGCTCAGTCTGCTTCGAAGCATATTTCGAAGTGCAAGGCACCCCTTCCTAAGGAGTTAGCTCCGAAGAAGAAGAAGAAGAAGACTGAAAGTGTGGTAATGACAGCTCTAGTAGAAGTAGGAATAGGTCAAAGTGTCCTAGAGGGGGGTGAATAGGACTTTATAAAATTTTATGCCAATTTAAAATCCTATTAACCTAATCTTGATATAATATGAAACTTATCAAGACATCTTTAACTTAACTCTAATGGCTTCCAAGCCAAATAGAGGATCCAATCACAAGACTATTCAATATTTAACCAATACATATACTTAGTCTATGATGAATGAACAGTGTGACTATGTGTGGGATGTGATTCTTATCAGTTCTAAATAATCATGTTAATATGCTTCATGAGAACATTCAAAGAAAGCACAATAGAGCAATTTGTAAACAACAATTTCAAACACAGTCATTTATGGTGGTTCAGCTACATGCTCATTCCACTCTCGGCGGACGCACTTAACCTATGAGTGTACCGGATTTCACTAACAGAGGTTTCAAATCAGGTTCACCTCAAACCATTACAACCTATACAAGGTTGACTCTAGGACCTACATAAGGTACTTAAGACGTGCCTACACAAGACACAAGTTTATGCCTTACACAAGAGCAAAGGTCAACATGAAGTACCTAAGTTTTATGCCCTACACAAGAGCAAAGGATCCACACAAGGAACCTCCGTTTTAGCTAAACAGGCCAAGGATCCACACAAGGAACCTCTATTTTAGGCCACACAGGCCAAGGATCCACACAAGAAACCTAGAGTTTATGCCTTATAAAAGAGCAAGGGTCAACACACAACACCCACATGTACTCTCCCGTTGAAGGCTTCCTATGAGGACTTTAAAGGGGTGAGAAGCACCTGTGACCTAATCCTACATAAGGAATGATCAATAGGGTCTCTGGACTCTAATGACTTACAGATAAGTAGGTGAGTCCCATTAAGCACATTGATGAAGATATCCTCCTTGATGATGAAGATTCTTCAACTCCTTTGATCCGCAATACTTGATGATGTTCCAATAAAGACAATGGGTTGGGTCAAGGTTATATTGGAATCCTTCTATATTAAATATTTTCCTATTTTAGAGAAGGAGTGATTCCAAGCATTCAAGCATTCGAGGTATCCCAGCTCAATGATTTGCCATTAAGATAGTAGTTGGATGATCCTTGAATGGGGAAGTTCATTCCTCAATCGACTATTGAACATCAATGATGAGGGTGGATTGAAGGATGAACTTCCATGAGAAAAAGAGCTTAGGGTAAGTAGTATGCAAAACTCTCTCAAGGCTCTCTCTATTTTTCTCATTAAGCAACCAAGAGCAAACTTCCTATATATAGGCAAAAAGTCCTAATGGTAATAAATATGTCAAGTCTGACTGTATTCGATCTCATCATTCCTGACTCGATGTCATTGAACGTATACTTTCGATTCCATCGAGTCAGGGTTCGATGATGAGAACTCAACTGAAGCACATACCTGGAACTTTTTGACTGAAGATCGATGACATCGAACATGCGTTGATATTATTGAATTTTGAATTTCGATATCATCGACAGTAATTTCGATTATCGATCTTTTCAATGAATATTTTAAGAAAGCTTGCTGGACACTTTTTGACCCAATTCGATGATATCAATCCCATATCGATTTCATCGATTTTTGAATTACGATCATATTGAGACAATATATATTTCTCGATCATTCACATAAGATTTTTCTTTTCAAGTTTGTTGGAACAGTTTTGTCCTGATTTGATCGTATCGAGTATATATCGATATCATCATGATTTGAATTTCGATGAGATCGATGTGGGTTTCGATTCTTCGAACATTTAGATGTTTTTCTTTCAAAAACTTGCTGGAATCAACTTGTCTCATTTCGATGTCATCGATAATGTGTCGATATTATTGAGATTTAAATTTCGATGATATCGATTGTCCTTCGATTCCTCGAGCAATATCAAGAATATTTTCCAAGCCTTTGCTGGATAGAGCTCTGAGACTTTCGATATCATCGACTGTCCTTCGATATCATCGATATTTGAAATTTGATGTTATCGAAGGTACTTTCGATTTATTGAATATTTTGTCTAATGTACTTTGTGGTTGCTGGACATAAAGAGGACTCAATTCGATGTTATCGAGACCAGTTCGATATCATCGAGATTGAATGTTCGATTGTATCAACCAAGAATCGATGATATCGAAATTAGCTGAAAACTTAAGAGAATTTTCCATTTTGAAACCAAGTTTTCAGACTTTCAACACCTATGTTGTTCTAAGTTTTTCTTAAGGCTTTTATTTACCTGGGTGTTTTGGGATTTGGGATGTGAGGCTAAGTTTAACTATGATAAGCTCTGAACACACATCCGTTGAGGCAATGTCTTAAATATTCTTCGGGGCCTACTTGACTTATGGACTCAACACTCATGCTAATTGACAAACCAGGGCACTTTCAATCTCCCCCTTTGTCAATTACGTGACAAAACACCTAAAACACACCTAGAACAACATCCTAAATTTGTGTACATGAACTTTACCCGATTTTATAAACATACTATGGAGTTCACACACAAGTTTTCAAAATAGTTGCTCCCCCTATCTTCTTGCAGCTACTCCCTCTATCACCTGCATCACCATGTTTAAAACCATATATCCAAGTGTTCTCATGGTGGGATTTGCTCTCCCCTTTTTTGTCAGTCATTGACAAAGGTTAGTATAGACCAATAATAGATCGAATGACTGAAGTTACATTAAAGAAATTAGGAGAAGTAAGGCACTAGGAGAGCCATGTAGGGAACAATTCATGATAGAGAATTCTCAGGTCATAGAATAAATGATCAGCAGTTTCGAGTAGGTAATCACTTCAAAAAGTAGTTAATATTCCATAGATGATGACTGATACTCAGATATGTATGAGAATATAGAGTACTAAAAATAGTTTTTCACAGCATAATGAAACCCTTTCAAGGACAGTTTAAGCATTAATCAGCATTCCATGACTAGTAAGCATTCCCATATAAATGTAAATTCCAAGATATCAACATGTATGGAAATATATATTAAGCACAATCAAAAGTAACTGCCCAAGCTTGGCAGAATAGAAGCATCCAAAAAAAATATATCATCCAGCCCATCCATGGGCACACATTTCCCCCAAAAAGAAAATCCAAGTATTGAATCCCCCAAAAAAAAACTATCCCAATACTTTCAATATCTTTGGTCCTTCCAAGGACCAGATAGACACATGAAACTGTCAGACTATACAAGTCAGTGGACCATCACATACACTCATAAGTGCTTAGGACAATAAAAAAGATATCCATGCCCTAAGCATGAGTGAGGAACATGTGTATGTGATGGGGCAATCTGTAAAACTACGGCGCTAAGCTGGATAGAGCAGTGACATCACAACGGCATGTCAATAGATCGACAATCAACTGGACCGTTTGTTGTAATCCAGCCACCAACCGCTCCAAGCCTGAGAACTGTTCATCTTGTTTATCCAACCCGTCATGCCCCAAACTTAGAAACCGGGCTCATGAAATTCCCGATCGCCGAATCCGGTGCCGATAGCCTCCATAGTACCCCATTTTCAGCTGCACGCATATGCCAGATTCCGATCCTGGGATCCTACAAGGAGGATTTTTCAATGTACATTTGTTTCATAAGAAGCATATCCACAAATTTACCCAAATCACAAAGGCAACATCATCATCACATATCCACTAATATAAACATTTGAATACAATACTGAAAGAGAAATACATATTGAAAATCAAAGCTCCAGAAGTCAGCTGCACACTCCAAGCTCGACGCTGCTGCAACTTAATACCACCTGCACGCATCTATCATGCATAAGCTTATAAAAGGCTTAGAGGGTGGTGTAAGTGTGTGCACAAGATAAGTGCCAAGTATTTAATATAATGCCTTAATCATACAATATTGGGATTACTGGCAAGATCATGAATCATACGATATTAGAGTAAGCGGAAATACTTCAAGTCTATAAATCATACAATATCAGAGTATGCAATATAGATCAACTATGCAAATGAGGAGTCATAGAGAGCCAAATATCAGATGTCAAGGATATAATGCAATATATAAATCCTGCTAAGTCTGTCTAGGCCATATAAGTACAGAAACATAGCAACCAAAAATGCCATATGCCTGCGGATGTAATGCAATATGTGATGCGAATGAAATGACCAAGCTGGAGTGTGAAGTTAGGATGATGGTACGTAGTATCGCAAGCTATGAGGTCCACCACAAGGGACTTCTATCCAAACCAGTCCCATACCTAAATTGGATAGTCAGACTCAATGTGGTAAACTCTTGATTTTAGGTTAGTCGCACGCCCCAATCGAAATCCTGGCCATTGCAAAGGTACATGTAACAAATAGTTATGCACTGCCAGCCTGAGTGGATAGTAAATGAATGAATGAGTATACAACTCCTGCTCCACAAATCAGTACTGTACATCTCTAGGATCATCACCGGGGTCTAGTGCACTCTATGCCACCTGCCTCCCCATCAAGCACATAACTGGGTAAGTGGAAGAGACCTCACTATCTGCCAATCAATATCGGGCCCGACTCGTCGATAGCGGATCCATTCCTCAAGCCAGTCAGACTCAGCCTAGCATTACCTACTCCCTCAGGTGGGTAAGGCTACACCCCCTCCCAACTGACCATGACACAGTGGGAGACATGGCCTACTGGTATACGGCCCTGATGCGCTCATATATATCCACTTGGTCTCGACGTTGGGGCGTCCTCTGGTACCAAGAGGGTTTAGGGATTTTCACTTAGGGTCATCTATGGTAGCCCGATGCTAGTAACAAATTTTCGATGTCCCATCTGGCCATTTACAACATGTCTGTGGAGGCTACGACCCTGATGTCGCTAGGGCGTACAATAATCACAATACACAATACAAGATGCATGAGTCATACAATCCAGTCATGCATCAATCCTGTGCATACCATGCGCTTAGGTGAGACAATCTCTGCCTATCAGGGAGTCTCATAGCTACCTGCCCAATGACATATGCAATGGTCAATCACATCTCATATCAAACATGCAGATGATGTATATGGGCATGTATCATGATGCTATGCTGTCACATACTCATAATCGTTATCGACAACCGGCACTGATAATCAACATCGATAATTAGCCTCAATAATCGTCTTATACAATCAGCCACGACAATCAAAATCAACCTCGATAATCAAAATCAGTCTTCAACAATCGGAATCAGCCTCGACAATTGGAATTGGCCTCAACAATCGGACCTTGATAATTGGAATTGGTCCTGACAATCGGAATCAACCTCGACAATTGGAATCGGCCTTGACAATCAGAATCGGCTTCGACAATCGCCCTCGACAACCGGCCTCAACAATTGACCTTAACAATCGGAATCGACAACTGGCCTTGACAAGCAGAATCGGCCTCGATAATCGGAATTGGTAATCGACCTAACAAAGGGCCTAAGGGAAGGTCACAATGTGGACATTTAACCATCATTGCTCCTAAGGAGTGGCCCACATAGAGCCAAACGTATAGTGGGCCCATGGCCTCACACAGGGGCCTCACTCAAGGGCCTAATATACATCATGATGGGCCACAAATACCTCACATTGAGTCTTACCACATGGGCCATATATACATCATAATGGGCCTCATACACGGGCTGCAATTACATCACAATGGGCCGCTTATATACATCACCATACACATCACAATGGGCCGCATACATGGGTCAGAAAATACATCATAATGGGCTGCAACCCATGGGCCTCAAATACAACAAGTGGGTCACATCAATGGGTTATACCAATGGGCTGGAAATACATCATAATGGGCTGCAACCCATGGGCCTCAGATACATCACAATGGGCCTCATCCCATGGCCTCCAAAATATCACAATGGGCCTCATCAAATGGGCTGTAGATGCATCACCATGGGCCTCATACCTGGGCCTCATATACAACAAGTGGGCCACACTGCTTGGGCCTCATATGCATCAAATGGGCCATGTATCTAGGCCTCGAATACATCAAATGGGCCACGCGACATGGGCTTAATACATATCACAATGGGTTGCACGATATGGGCCTAAAATAGGGCTTAGACTACACCAAAAATCATTTCACTAGTTGTAAGTGTAACATGTGTATCACTGTACACTATTGTTCTATGGGGCGCATGACGCTCTAATGATGATCACCACCATCCAAACACATCCAGTACCGTCCAGCACTGTCTGGACGGTGTGGATGAAACAAATACATCACGGTGGTGCACCACAGCACCATCCAAACATTGTCCATGTAAATTTGCACCATCCAAACATTGGACAGGTAAATTTGCACCGTCCGAACATCGGACAGCACCATCCAAACATTGTCCAGCACCATCCAAACATTTTCTGGATGGTGTGGATGAAATAAATACATCATGGTGGGGTCCATGTATGTGGGCCACCAGAGATTTGAATCCGCTTCATTTTTAGTCTCAACCCTAAGAGGAGCTCGTCAAATGAATGGACGGTGTGGATGAAATCATACAGCAAGGTAGGTCCCACCCATCCAAAACGGACGGACTGCTATAATACAAAATGAATATCAAGGTGGGTCTTATACCTGTCATGGTGGGTCCACACGTGTGGGTAAATAGATACATCACGGCGGGACCCTGATCCGGACGGTCTGATGACTCACCATCCAAATATAATGGACAGTGAGGACAAAATAGATATATCAAGGTGGATCCCCACCGTCCAGAAACGCTGGACAGTGTGGATAATTCCATACATCAAGGTGGGTCCCCACGTGGGGCCCACCATAATATTATATTAATATTATATATATATTATATTATATTAATATATTTATTATATGCACACCCTCTGGCGTCCAGATGGATGGATGGGTGGGATAAAAACCCATGCATCATGGTACCCAAGCAGCACCGTCCAATGAAGGATGGTGTAGATAGAAGATACATGCATCAAGGTGGGTCCCACCCAACATGTGTCACACGTGTGGGGTGGCCCCACAAAAAAAATAGGTGGACGGTAGGTATGATACATACCTCAGTCAGACTCACAGAACTTGGTAATGTTAATGCAGTAGCAATATAGCTGTTGTATGGACTCAGCCAATGGGCTTCCCATAAAGGTGGGTCCCACTTGGTGTGCTCCACCTGGTATATGGATCTGCCTCGTCCGTGTGGCCCATACCTGATGTTGGACAGTGTGGATCAAAACTCACATGTCAGTGGGTCCCACAGAACTCGCTGACATCAACTTACGGCAGCCATAACTGTGTGAGGTGGGTCATCCAATCCGCTCATCAGGTGGGTCCCACGTACATGGCCCACCTGTTGTGTATACGCCATCCAATCCGCTCATCAGGTGGGTCACACACCTCATTATCACCACAAGAAAATGAAAGAGAGAGAGAGATCGGTGAGAAGGGGAAGGACCTCGCCACTATGGGCCCTCCCTATATAATGCATACATCAAGATGGGTCCCATAACAAGTGGGCCCTAAAAATAAAAAAAAATCAAGTTTCCTTAGTCCCTTTAGCTTCCTTAGATCTTATGCTAAACTTTTGATGGTGGATGATGAAGTTTTGATGGTGGAAATGAGAGATTGGGTGGTAGAGAAGTGGGCCACACTTCAGTTGCTCTTGGAAGGCTTGGATGTTGGATTTTTTTGTTTCTTGGGAGTGAAGAGAGAGAATGAGAGAGAGAGGGAAGTGATGGGATGAAAAGAGATAGAGTGATGGGTGATGGGTGAGAGATGGGTGATGGGTGATGGATGTGTACTTGGTTGTAAGAGAGAGTTGACTTTAAGTAAGGTTGTGTAAGAGAGGGATGGGTTGAGTTACTTGTACTTGATTGATGGATTGATGGGATAGGTTGTGGAGATTCTCTCAGAATTCGCGCTTGCAATGCTTTCCTCGAAATGAACACGGGCCCACATCTTCTGGCCCGGGTATAGGATCGGTGCGCGAGTCACCGTGTTGGAACAGCGGCGACAACGCGGTCGCAAGAATACAAGTCTTGGGTCAAGACGACTCAAATTGACAGGATGCAACTCAGGGTCATGTGCAAATGCCGATTATAGGTCGTGGGTTGCGAAAATTCGACTGGAAGGACCTTGGATGCCTACGGAATGGTACGATTTAGGATACGGGTCTTACACAGCCTGTCTTCAATCCTCGCCACTTCTCGCAAGGTTGCCTCGACATGATCCTGATGAAATTTGTATCACTGAGTTTGTGCACTATCAGGCGTAGTCGGAATAGGTCGAGGTTCCTGTGGTTCCTCTTCAGTTGGCGCTTCTGCCCTCCCCCCCCCCCCCCCAATTTTTGCTTCTCCGTGTATCTCTTCCTTGAGCTGTCCTTCTGTAGACTCATGGAACTTAAGGTCTATCTTGTGGATGTTAACCTTATTGAAATGTTGTAGTGGACGCTCAAGATCGTCCATCACAGGAAGTCCCATTTCATTGCTTATCATGTAGATGATGTGAGGGAATGGAAGGTGAGTTGCTTGAGAGGTATGAACAACAGAAGTCAACTGATGTACTATAAGGGTAGGCAGACACAATTTGATACCAGAAGCGATATAATACACAATAAGGACCATGAAGTCGGTAAGATTGGCTAGATTGTTTAGCCTTGGATACATGCTTGTTGAGAAAATTCCATGCAAAACCCAATATTTTGGTTCCATATATTTGACTTTGAGTGCATTTCCTTGATACCAGGGAATATCTCTCCCATGGCACAGAAATTTAGTTATTTTGGATTGTACGGTAGGATCTTCTAAATCAAGATCAGACATGCCAATGGGAGAAATAGTGAGACCAAGTAATCGTGCAACAGACCTAGAAGTGATTTTAACATCCATCTCCCCAACCATGACTGTGATTGATGGAGGTTCAAGGACAGGGGAATGACAATACGCGAGGAAACGATAGGTCCTCTCATCGTGACATGGTCCTCTGAAATCTAAAATGGGTGACCAATCAACCGT
Source organism: Magnolia changhungtana (assembly GCA_030180095.1). NCBI lineage: Eukaryota > Viridiplantae > Streptophyta > Magnoliopsida > Magnoliales > Magnoliaceae > Magnolia > Magnolia changhungtana. The sequence continues at coordinate 4,758,192 of JASAUF010000644.1, read as the reverse complement.
AAACAGGAGGGATTCCAGATCAAAACGATGAATACATTCCCTATCTACTCGGTGTTTGTGCACAAGCCTCCTCCCCACGAATTTTTCTAGAATATTAGCATAGGCGGAGGAATGACAGCGGCTGGAGGAGCATGTGCAGCAGCAGTGGCCTCATCGCGGGCAGACTGTCTAGTTAAGGTTCCATGACGGCGAGCTGGCAACTCGGCAGCTCTGGCTCTTTCCCGCTGGGCCAAAGACTTCTTTCGAGTAGGTCGTGAGGGTTCTCCTGTGATGGGAGCTTTTCCCTTATCTTTAGACATGGATTAGGTTTAGAAACAAAAATTTGTGAAGAAAAATAAGGTGAAGATACCAAAAGCCCAATTGGAATACAAAATAAGAAGAAGGGAGAAAGTGAAATCAACAACCCGAGAAAACACTCAATCAAATGATGAATACCTTGAATGAAGAGAGTGAAAAATGCCTAGGGGACACTGGATTTTGTATGAAAAACTGCTCCTTCGTTAATGGTGGTGGAGAGCCTTTGGGAAGACAAAATCCCTGAAACCGAAGTGAAAATAGAAAATTCCGCTCGCCCATCTTTTATCAGGCGAGATTTGTCGATATCATCGATTTAGTTTCAATGATATCAAATCCCCTTTGTCGATCTCATCGAGGCGATGTTCGATGATAGATCTTTATGCACGACGCTTCTAATTCTGAAGGGACGTCGATATCTATCGATATCATCGATGAGTTAGTTGATTCATTGACAGACTAATCAAAGTAAAAGATATGATATTGAATTGAGAACTTCAATAATCTTTCATATATGCATATTACAAAAAATGATCATATCAGCTTGTATACATAGCAAAATTTGTACAAAATGTTGTGATCTCCAAAATTATAAACATTTCTAGTGTTTATATTCAAAAAGAATTTTTAAGGCATATTATCCTCAGATATATCATGATTAATCATAAAAATACATCATTTCACACACATATGTCTATGGCTTAGATGTTGTAGCCTGGACACGTTATTTGTGCTCCCATACTTTTAGGCACAAGGATCATCCTTCCTGTTGCCTCTAATGACATAACATTGGTCATTAGTGCGAAGACCTTTCATAATTAATTTTTCTGATAGATCCAGGATCTTGCACTCTTGTGTGGAGAATGTTACCACATGCTTGTTGTCACATATTTGAGAAATGCTTAGAAGGTCATGTATCAGACCTTCTACACAAAAAGCATTCTCATTTTTGAGCATCTCTAATCTAACGATAGTTCCATGCCCTAGTACCTTAGCGGTGCTTCCATCACCGAAGGTGACATTCCCTTCATCAAGATTTGAATAGTTGGAGAGAAGAGTTTTGTCACCTGTGACATGTCTTGAGCACCTGCTATCCAACTACCACTTAGTATTATTGCCTGTCTTAGGACTTGAGTGAGTTACTAGGCAAATTTTCTTTTCTTTCACTACCCATTTTGTGCCAAGTTTACCTGAAGGTGTTGTTTTTACTTTGCGTTGAACTTATTTGGGTATGATGGGTAGTTGAATCACTTTTCCTTGTTTCATTAATTCATTGGTTTTCTGATTCAGTTGAGCTACCTGACTTAGTAGCTTCTCCATAATCTTAGTCATTTCAAGTGGGGATGAAAGTGGCTTACCTCTTGCCATGTACTTTGGTGAACTCTTAATAGTTTGTATCATTCTTTCGGTTGATCTGTATTTTCCTGTAAGGTCCAAACTGGAATTGGATTGAGTTCTCCCAGTAGCGAGGCATTCGAATCTATAATGACCAGAGTCACCACGTGATGACAAATAGGAGTAGTCCTGGTGTTACTTCCTGTTGTAGCACTCTTTCCTACTATTGGTGCTGCAGGAGTAAGGCTTGGTTTGAATTTTTCATATCCCAGTCCTCTCTTATCTTTTTGTGGTCTCCCCATCCCTAAGAGCCTTTCTAATTTTTGACTGCTTTGGGAGAATTCATAACTCAGCTCAACAAATTTTTTGGATTTTTTTGCATCAAACATAAGTGTGTGATTTTCATTCTTAAGACGCATGTTTTCATATTTCAATGACTCAATCCATTTGTTTAGTTTCACCGACTCAGATTTTAGAAATGCGTTGATTCTTTTAAGCTTATCATTATTTGAGTAGTATTGCTGAAGATCATTAATTATGTGCGTATTGGACTCTAAAGTTTTATCAAGATCCATGTGCAGCAATTTATTCTTATTTTCACTAATGCCAAGTCTTTTAAGGATGTTGATGCTATGTATGTAAAGTTGATTATAGGCATCCTGTAAATTATCATTTTCTTCTTCTTTCTCCTCACCTGATGGAAATGTCCCTTCGACTTGCGATTCATCAATTTCCTCGGTTACCAATGTAATGTTTGTGGGTGTGGGGGCCATGAGTATTTTCAGGGATTTTTGGTCTCCATCACTTTCTGAATCACTGAAGTCTGAGTTTGATTCTTCAGTATCATCCGAAGTGGCAGCCATAGTCTTTCCTTTGGTTTTTCTGTTGGGACATTCAGTGGACAGGTGCCTAAACTTTCGGCATGTGTAACATTGTGGCTCTTTGCACCTTTTAACAGGTTTACCTGTATAATGCTTATTGTCCAACTGTTTCTGTCACACCCCAAACTCAAAAACTGGGCTCACAAAATTTTCGATCACCGAATCTGGTACCGATGCCTCCGTAGTACCCTATTCTCGGCTCCCAACGTCCATACACCAGATTCCGATTCTGAGATCCTACAAGAGGATTTTCCAATATACATCTAACTCGTAAGAAGCATAACCACAAGTTTACCCAAATCATAAAGGTAACATCATCATCACATATCCACTAATATAAACATTTGAATATAGTGCTGAAAGGGAAATATACATATATCAAAAATCAAGGCTTTAGAAGACCGCTATACGCTCCAAGCTCAACGTTGTTATGACCTAACGCCACCTGCATGCATCTATCGTGCATAAGTTTATAGAAAGCTTAGAGAGTGGTGTAAGTGTGGGCTCAAGGTAAGAGCCAAGTATGCAATATCAGAGCAATGCGAAAATATGCTGGTAAGTCCATAAATGCCATTAGCCTTATCCAGGCTATGCGATGCAAAAACATAATAAGCTAATATCATATACTGAGGAAGCAATGTAGATCAGCATGCAATGTGGAGACATAGTAAGCCAAGTATCATGTATTAAGGATACAAATACAATATGTAAATCCTGACGAGTTCATGAATACCATCAACCTCATCTAGGCCATATAAAATATAGAAGCATAGTAAACTAAATGTTATGTGTTGAGGATGCAATGCAATATGTGTTGCGAATGAAATGACCAAGTTGGAGTGTGAAGTCGGGATGATAATACGTAGTATCGCAGGCTATGGGGTCCATCACAAGGGACTTTTATCCAAACTAGTTCCATACCTAAATTTAGATAGCCAGATTCATTGTGGTAGTCTCTTGATCTCAGGTTGGTTGCGCGCCCCAACCGAAATCTTGTCCATTGCGAAGGTACACATAATAATTAGTTATGCGCTACCAGCCCGAGTGGATAGTGAATGAATGAATAATGAGTAAAATGCTGAGTATGCAACTCCTCCTCAACAAGTCCACATATCTATACCGTACATCTCTGGGATCATCACCGAGGTCTAGTACACTTTATACCAGTTTGTCGTCCCTATCCAAGCACACAACTGAGTAAGTGGAAGAGACTTCACTATCCGCCTGCTAATATCAGGCCTGGCTCGTTGATAACGAACCCATTCCTCAAGCTAGTCAAACTCAACCTAGATATTGCTCCCTCACTTAAGCGGGTAAGGTCACACCCCCTCTCAACCGACCACGATATAGTGGGAGACGCGGCCTACTAGTATACAGCTCTCATATGCTCATGTATATCCACTTGGTCTAAACGTTGGGGGGTCTCCTGGCCATGGAGGTTTAGGGATTTTCACCCAGGGACATCTATGGCGCCTGTATGCTAGAACCAAATATTTTTGGTATCCCATCTAGCCATCCACGATATGCCTGTGGAGGGCATGACCCTGATGTCACTAGGGCGTATGGTGGTCATATCATAAAATTCGAGATGCATGAGTCATAGCATCCAGTCATGTAGCAATCCTGCGCGTACTATGCGCTCATAATGGGCAACTCCTCCTATCAGGGAGTCCTATAATAATCTACCCTATTGCATATGCAATGGTAAACCACATCTCATAAAAAAAACATGCAAATGATGCATATGGGCATGTATCATGATGCTATGCTGTCACATAGTCATAATCGATATTATTTATGGATCTACCTGTGCTAATATGACTATTGAGTTTACAGATCTTATGAAATCTAAATTTGAAATGGGCATGATTGAAGAATTGAATTATTTTCTAGAGTTGCAAGTTAAACAACAACCTGATGGTTTCTTTATCTCTCAAACTAAATATGCTCTGAACTTAGTTAAAAAGTTTGGATTTGAGAGTGGAAAAAATTTTGATACTCCAATGAGTACTATAAAACTCTCAAAGGATTCTACAGGTAAGAATATAGATCCTAAATTATATCGCAGTATGATAGGTAGTTTGCTTTATTTAACTGCGAGTAGACCTGATATTGCATTTAGCGTAGGAATTTGCGCTAGATATCAATCTGACCCTAAAGAGTCACATTTAATTGTTGTTAAGCGGATTATACATTATGTCGGTAGTTCAGTAAATCTTGGTCTCTGGTATCCATATGATACTAGTGTGCAATTAGCTGGTTACTCGGATGTTGATTGGGCTATTAACATTGATGATCGAAAATCAACTAGTGGTAGTTGTTTCTATATAGGGAATTGTTTATTTTCTTGGCTAAGTAAGAAACAAAGTTCTGTATCACTCTCAATAGCAGAGGCTGAATACATTCCTGCAAGTAATGTATGCACTCAACTTGTTTGGATGAAAAGAATGCTAAGCGATTATGGAATTGCACAAGATTCTATGGTTTTATATTGTGATAATTCAAGCGTAATTAATATCTCTAAAAATCCAATCAAGCATTCAAGAACCAAGCATATTGACATTATATATCATTACATTCGTGAATTAGTGGAAGACAAGACAATTTCCTTGGATTATATTCCAACCGAGAATCAACTAGCTAACATATTCACAAAATCGCTTGACAAAAGCAGGTTTGCTAAATTAAAATTTGATCTTGGTATGTGCAATGTGAATTGATAATTCATGACTTTTTGTATCATAATGTATATATTTTTATTTTAAAATTTTTTCAGGATTAAAAATTTTTCAGAATCATGATTAATTGCACATTTTGGGTTGTGCATGACCAGTCGAGTACATACTCGACCAGTCGTGGCACGACCGGTTGAGCATGTACTTGACCAGTCGTGAAGCACGGATTTGGTGCTTTATTTGGGAAAAAAATCACTTTTTTCTCATTTGGGTTGTCTTCTCCAATGGCTCCTTCATCGACCGGTCGAACCCATCTTCGATTTCTTCTTGGTTAGTACATTATTTTCGTTTTTCTTGTAGATTTAAGTTCTTTGCACTTCTTTTTCTTCATTTATGTGATTTATTTCATGGTTTATGTTAGATTTTGGGGTTTTCTTCTAAAATATCTAATCTACTGGAAACCTACTTTACCACTTTTGTAATCTCCATTTTTCTTGATATCCTTGTTGAAAATGGAAGGTAGAACTAAAAGGAAATGGTCTCGTGGTCCCTCTACATCCTGTTCAGCTCTTATTACAATGCGCCATCTTTGGTCACCCAAAGATGATCCTTCTTATGTGCGGGATATTAGGTTGCGCAATGTTATAGTAGAACGGTCTGTTAATATTGATCATTTGGCTCCGTTTGATATCCTTCCTCTCCTTCAGTCTGTAGGATGAGATAACATACTACATTGGGGTGGGCTTGCATACCGCTCCATTGCGCAGGCTATGTATGCTTGCATTTCTAATTTTTCTATAGAAAATCTGACATTCATTATCTCAACCAGAGAAGGTCCAATAGAGGTGGACCATCACCTTATCTCTGGATTAATGGATATACCTGTTAATGACGAAGGTATTCTCATTAGTGCTCTAGTGGCAAAACCATCTGAAACCGAGAAGAGAATGTTGACTAGGGCTTCATGCAATATAGATATGGAATAGAATACTGCTGAAAATGCGCTTGCCTCAAAGTATTTGTTACCCAGATACAGAATCCTTCATAGGATTTTCATTTTTAATGTTTATCCTCAATCTGGTAATAAAACCGAACTCACTACTTTCATGGTTTGCATTCTCCATTCCATCATTTCTGAAACTTCTGTATGTCTTCCTTCTCTAATTTGTCATTGCATCATTCAATTCCGTCTCCATCCTGGACACAGTGACATTCCCTTCAGTTATCTTATGACTGTGTTGGCCACCCATAGTCTAGTGGTTAAACCTGTTGGGAAAGCCCCCATTCATCACTTAACCTTTAACAACTCAAATATTAATAAGATGAATTTGAGGTTGGCCCCTGGTCAAGTTAATGTGGGTGCTGGTGGAGCTGATGCCGCAGATGAAGAGGAGAGTGATTTGTCTCCAGATGACATCAATATGGATGATATTTTTGATGAAATCAAATCCATTTCAGCAGATGATCTTGACTATCAACCATTTGACTTTGATGCACGTTTGCGCTCACTAGAGGAGAAGGTTGAAAACGTGAATGTGTCCCATGATATGCAATTCAAACATGTACGTAAGTATCCAAAGCGCATTAACAATAGACTTCATCAAATTAACCCTTCGATACATGTTCCTTCATCGGGTTCAGATTAGTATTTGAATTTGTGGTTTGTAATAACTCTTAAGATTCTTGAATTTCTCTTACTTGTTTTGGGCTTGGATATGTTTGAACTTGGTTTCTTTCGGATTTTGCTAACTTGGTTTACTTACTTGAGAACTTCTCTTGTTCATTATTCTCTTATTTTTCTCTTCTATTTACTTCTTTAATGATCTACTTCCTTTATCGCTCTTTCCTTTGTCCTATTGTGACAAAAAGGGGGAGAATTTATGATGTGATGTGCAATTGTGTAGATAGGTAGATAAATTTTTCATTGCATGAAGTTGGAAGTAAGGGAGAGTAAGTAAGGGGGAGTATTGTTGGGAGAATATTTGTTTAACCTGTTTATAACTGGTGCATGATTCTTTGATCAGGTTAAAACTGGTGCATGATTCTTTATTATGCATGTTATGCTTATCTTATTATTATGAAGTGTGTTTTGTCACAAATTTGACAAAGGGGGAGATTGTAAGTGCTACATTTTCTTGCTCCTATGATTGTCAAATTTTGTAGTACCAAAACCTCTTGGATTTTCTATCTTGTGTAGCTCATCTTCATGTCAAATACAATTCTTGTATAAGCTCAAGATGATCCATTACAAGGTGTTCCGTTTTGAGATTCAAGCATCACAAGTATCAGAATTCAAGTAAAACATCAACTGCTAGTTCATGCTTTCAAAGATTCAATAGTCTTTATATTGGTACTCAAAGATCATGGTGAAATACAACTCAAGTACCTCAAGCTCAAGATTCAAGATATTTCAAGTTCAAGCTTCTTAAGGTTATATATTCAAGTTTCAATATACTTCATGTTGAAGCTTCAAAATGTCTCAAGTTCAAGCTTTATCATATGTCAAGATAACAAGCTTCGTGATCTTCAAAGAACAACAATCAACCAAAGCAAAAGATATTTCAATGTTCAAACATTGCTTATAAGGTATGAATGACCCCAGATTGACCATAGGATAGGTCATTTTGAATACATAATTTAATTGGGTCACTTTATAAGTGCATAGTCTATTTTTCGACTAGTATTAGACTATGTTTTACTAGGCCTAGCACTGGCTCGACCAGTCCAAGAAATTCCTCGACCAGTTAAGTCGACCTCTAGGCCAGTCGAGCGGATGATTTCTACACTTATAAATAGAGTACAATTTTCAAAGTTTGATATAAAATTCAAGCAAAATCAATACATCACTCTAAGAGATAAGTTTGTGTTATTCTTTAGCTATTTAGTGCTCATTTAATATTCTCTTTAATTAGCTTTTTGAATTTGATTTTGTATTATATATTTCAATCTTATTTGTAAAAGGGATTAAAATTTTCTCACTTCTTAAAATCTATTTAGAACTTAGAACCATTTCAATAGTGAGTGTGAACATTGAACATCTATGATTGATCTTCTACTCTGAATTGGTTTTATCGGGTTGTAAAAAAGGAGAATATTCGGATCATTATTTTACTATTTTGTAAAGCTTATTCTTTTGGTTTCTTTGAGATTGTGCCAGAAAAATCTCTTTCTTTTGGTTTATCTGAGATGATCTGGAAAACTCAGAGTGTGGGGCTTTTGAATTGTGTAAGCCCACTTGAAAGACACAATTGTGAGGGTTTTAGGTGAACCTTGAAAAACCTATTTCATAGTGAACGCTAATATCCACTATGTGAGGATAGGAGTGGAGTAGTTTTGTGGCTGTTGTTTAACAGTTGGTGTACACACAAGCGAACCACTATAATTCTTTGTGTTTGGTGGATGTATGGTTTATTTCTTTATCTTTTATGATTTAAGATGTGGGATGTATTTGTGGATGTGAATGTTGTAATCTTTACTTTTCAGCATTGTGTGGTGAATGTTGTAATAGATTAGTTTATATTTCTTTCAAATCCTCTTCTGTTTGAGTTTTTGATACTCACCCACATTCTAGTAAGGTTGTCCTACCATACACCATTGGTTTTTAGTGTCAGGTTGTACTTAGAACCAGGTTTGTATCAACCTCTCAATACTCGATTTTTGAGGTTGTTATTTCCTTTGGTTATTTACAATTCTTTTGGCTATCTTATTGTTTATATTCCACTTATTAATTTTTATTTGGCATAGTCCTATTCACCCCCCCCCCCCCCCTCTAGGACATATAGATCGGCCTTTTCAGTCTACGATGGTGATAGACCATGCAACATCAATGGGGCCCAAAGATTTGGGTTAACCCACTTAGAGAATGATGAGAATGGGCTTAACAAGGCCTAAGGGAAGGTCACAATGTGGACATTTAACCATCATTGCCCATCAATGTAGACATTTAACCAACATTGCTCCCAGGGAGTGGCCCACACAAAGCCAAACATATGGTGGGCCCATGGCCTCACACAAGGGCCTCATACACAACATAATGGGCCACATAGAATCTCAATGGGCCTTACACAAGGGTCTCATACATTGAGTGGGTCGCATCCCATGGGCCTCATATACATCAAGAGGGCCGCATCGCATGGGCCTCATATACATCAATGGGCTGCATCGCATGGGCCTCATATACAATCTCAATGGGCCTCATAAATAAAACATCGGGCCTCATATACATCATATTGGGTCTCACCACATAGGCACAATGATCCTTATAACAAGGGCCTTACACATCACAAATGGGCCCCACACTGATGGCTAGCATGGATATAAATACATGCAGCAAAGGTGGGCTGCTTTCTGGACATCCAATGAATGGATGCTGCTTTCTGGACATCCAATGAATGGATGGCCTGGATAACATAAAAATATCTAGTGGGCCTCATAGCCCCTAGCTAGGCTTCAATCAAACATCACAGTGGGCCCCAAAAATCAGTGATGGACGTCAGTCCCACTATTTCCTGCAGTGTGGACCAATTGAGGTTTAGATTTGTCTCACTCTCGGGCCCATAGCCTTAAATAATATGGAGGATTGGATGGACGATTTGGATTAATACATATCACGGTGGGTCCCAGTAGATGTGGGTCGTCCAGAAGGTGAGCTGACCCTATAAACCCACCCAAACCAGTGGGCTTATGTGCTTAAAGCACATACATTGCAGTTGTACCTACTGCCGCTGGACTAATCCCTGCTGTTGGGACTGTCCAGACCTTGATCCCAGTCCCAAATGATATTTCAAGATGGATGGTGTTTATACAACATATACAATAGGGTAGGGCCCACTGCTGCTAGATGATGTGGCCGGTGGATCTCACATATGGACAGTGAGGATAAAACACTTACATCATAGAGGGCCCGTCAGATGGACGACGCAGATAAAACATTCACATCATGTGGGTCCCACGCCCATTAAATGGATGGACAGTGATGATAGAACCCATACATCGAGGAGGATTCACGTCCAGTAAGGGATGGACGGCTGGGATATAAAACATGTGTGTTGCATGGCTCCCACCGTCCCTATCTAGACGGTGGACTGCATGGATGAACACATGCATCAAGATAGGGCCCACCATCCAGATCTGGTGGGCCATGTCAAAATGGATGGGCGGTGAGATATAAAACACACGTGTCAATGGTGGGCCCCACGTGCTGGAGTCAGCACGGATGACATTGATGAAACACTTACATCACGATGTATACCACTGTCCAGCTGTTGGACGATGGATACAACACATTACGGTGGTCCCCCACACAAATGGACGGTCTGGATTTAACATATACCGCATGATGGGGCCCACGATACTTACTGACGTCAATATAGCAACTATATAACTGTTACAAGTACATTGTCCAATCTTCTTCCATCCCACATCCTGGATTGGATGGATGGATGAAATGCATACATCTGGTGGGTCCACACGTGTGGCCCACCAGCTTATATCAAGTTGATATTTGCTTGTTTTCCTTAACACCATGGCCTGTGTGACCGGTTGGTCATGCAAGCCATGAAGATGGGCATCAAAGTGAGCCCTGCTTGGTGGACGGCTGGGTGCTCCCACTGGATGGATAGCGGGGATCACATACATATAATCATGGTGGGCCACAAGATGAGAAGGAGAGAGATAGAGAGAGGGAGAGACAAGCGATGGAGGGGCCCAGGCACTATGGGCCCCTCTAACACATGCATCAATACATATATCAATATGGGTCCCAAATCATGTGGGCCCTAAATCAAAACCACCATCTCGTGCTATGAACACCCATCGATTTCACTTCTTCTTGGCTCCTTGAAATGCTAAGCTCCTAAGCTTTCTCTTTGATGGAGGTTGATGAAGTTTTGATGGTTGGATGGGAAGATTGGGTAGTAGAGAGTAGACCACACCTAGCTTCTCCTCTCCCTTGGACATTAGCACTCTTGGGTTGCTTGGGAAATGGTTTGAGAAAGAGAGAGAGAGAGAGAGAGAGAGAGAGAGAGAGAGAGAGAGAGAGAGAGGTGATGTAAGAGTGAGTGATGGGTGAGTATAAGAAAGGGATGGGTGGAGAGAGAGAGAGAGAGTTGACTTTGGGAATGGGAGAGTGATGGGTTGTGTACTTATTGTACTTTGATTGATTGATGTGATGGGTTGTAGAGATTCTCTCAGAATTTGCAACGCGCGGCGTTTTCCTTGAAATAAACGCGGGCCCACAATTCCTTACCTGAGTATCGCATCACCGCCCGAGACGCGGCATTGGACTCGCGGCGACGGTGCGGTGGCTAGGGTACAAGTCTCGAGTCGAGTCAGCTCAGATCGACAGGATGCGACTCAAGGTCACGTGCAAATGCTATCTACGCATCACAGGTTGCCGGAATTCGACGGGGAGGATCGCGAGACCCTATGGAACGATACGGTCTAGGAAATAAGCCTGACAATTTCCCATTAAATGGTCGGCCACGATTTTTATAAAAGAATTTTTTGAACCATTGAGACAAAAGGGCCACTTCTTCATCTTCATTTTCCCTTTCACTTTCCTCCTCATTTGTGGTGATGTGTTTTGAAGTTTTGATGGCATTATTTTTGGATTTGGGAGCAGGTTTAAAGTGTAGTTCAAATGTTTTTATGGAACCTACAAGTTCTTCTACTTTCATTTCATCCACATTTCTACACTCTTCGATAGTTGTTACTTTGGAGTTGAATCATTTCGGTAGGGATCTTAGTATTTTCCTACAAAATTTTGACACCAGAACCTTCTCTCCTAGTCCACCCATGGAATTACAGATGATATTCAATTTTGTAAAGAATTCCATGAAGGTCTCATGTTCCTCCATTCTGAGATGTTCAAATTATGAAGTTAGGAGTTGCAGCTTGGATCTTTTCACTGTGCTTGTCCCCTCATGGGTTGTTTCCGACAGATCCCATGCTTCTTTCGATGTGCCACACATACTAATTGGTTGAAGACTTCTTAGGACACAGCACAGTAAATAACATTCATTGCTTTTGCTTCTGATGTTTGTTTTTCTTTGTCGTATGTCATCCACATTTCTTTAAATTTAGGTTTGGATATAGTTGTACCATTTTCAAGTACTACATTTTCAGTTGGTGGTACATATCCATTTTCAACCATTTCCCAAACCTCATGATCCAAAGATCACAGAAAGTAGTGCATCCTAGCTTTCCAGCAAGCATAATTTGAACCATCAAAGACAGGAGGTCTAGTTATAAATGAGCCCTCTCCTTTGGCCATGATTCCAACTTCAGTCAAGATCACTCTTTAGGCAGTTAAGCCCTTAAGAGAGACCCTCTTTAATACCAATTAAAATTGTAATAATGACTGCTTTAGTAGAAGTAGGAATAGGTAAAAGTGTCCTAGAGGGGGGTGAATAGAATTTTATAAAATTTTATGCTGATTTAAAATCCTATTAACCTAATCTTGATATAATATGGAACTTATCAAGACATCTTCAACTTAACTTTAATGGCTTCCAAGCCAAATAGAGGATCCAATCACAAGACTATTCAATATTTAACCAATACATATACTTAGTCTATGATGGATGAATAGTGTGATTATGTGTGGGATGTGATTCTTATCAGTTCTAAATAATCATGTTAATATGATTCATGAGAACATTCAAAGAAAGCACAATAGAGCAATTTGCAAACAACAATCCCAAACACGGTCATTTATAGTGGTTCCGCTACATGCCTACTCCACTCCCGACGGACGCACTCAACTCGTGAGTGTACTGGATTTCACTAACAGAAGTTTCAAATCAGGTTCACCTCAAACCGTTACAAGCAACACAAGGTTGACTTTAGGATCTACATGTGACGCCCCGGTCACTGCTTCATGTGGGCAGGCACACATGGGCGGGCACACATGTGGGCGGGCCCCACAAGCGAGCTACAAGCGATTGACAGCAGCGTAACTTGTCCCACATCGGAAGAGTTATCTGGAGTTGTGGTGGTTATATGTTGGGTTTCTCCCTTAACAGATGTGACGCGTTGGCCTTGTGCACTAAACAAAACCTCCACTGTGCACTCTGATGCAGTTGGGTTGGACAATATCATGGACGGGTAGGTGCTGTGTGGGCGGGACCATGGGAGCACCGAGTCTGGGCGAGCTACCAGTATCCTTACCCCAAATGATGCATTTTAAAGCCGTGAGCTTCGGCAAAGCGGATAATATCATGTGCTATGGGGGTGGGCCTTACAAATGGTATCAGAGCCGAGGACGACTCTGCCCTCGGTGGGGGATAATGTGACGCCCCGGTCACTGCTTCATGTGGGTGGGCACACATGTGGGTGGGCCCCCAAGTGCGACCGACATGAAGGATACTATGCTTTGAGCGAGCTACTATTGCAGTTGGCCTGCTTTATGCCCACACATGGAAGTGGTTATATGTTGGGTTTTTCCCTTAACAGACGTGACGCGTTGGCCTTGTGCGCCAAACAAAACCTCCGCTGTGCACTCTGATGCAGTTGGGTTGGACAATATCATGGACGGGTAGGTGCTGTGTGGGCGGGACCACGGGAGCACCGGGTCTGGGCGAGCTACCAGTATCTTTACCCCAAATGACGTGTTTTAAAGCCGTGAGCTTCGGCAAAGCGGACAATATCATGTGCTGTGGGGGTGGGCCTTACACTACATAAGGTACCTAAGACGTGACTACACAAGACGCAAGATTATGCCCTACACAAGAGCAAAGGTCAACACGAAATACCTAAGTTTTATGCCCTACACAAGAGCAAAGGATCCACACAAGGAACCTCCATTTTAGGCTACACAGGCCAAGGATCTATACAAGGAACTTAGAGTTTATGCCTTATACAAGAGCAAGGGTCAATACACAGCACCCATACGTACTCTTCCGTCGGAGGCCTCTTATGAGGACTTTTAAGAGATGAGAAGCACCTATGACCCAAACCTACACAAGGAATGATCAACAAGGTCTCTGGACTCTAATGACTTACAGATAAGTAAGTGAATCCCATTAAGCATGTTGATGAAGATCTCTTCCCTGATGATGAAGATTCTTCAGCTCTTTTGATCCGCAACACTTGATGATGTTCCAATAAAGGAGACGGGTTGGGTCAAGGTTATGTTGGAATCCTACTCTATTAAATGTTTTCCTATTTTAGAGAAGGAGTGATTCCAAGCATTCAAGCATTTAAGGTATCCCAGCTTAATGATTTGCCATTAAGATAGTAGCTGGATGATCCTTGAATGGGAAAGTTCATTCCTCAATCCACTCTATTGAATATCAATGATGAGGGCGGATTGAAGGATGAACTTCCATGAGAAAAAGAGCTTAGGGTAAGTAGTATACAAAACTCTCTCAAGGCTCTCTCTGTTTTTCTCACTGAGCAACCAAGAGCAAGCTTCCTATATATAGGCAAAAAGTCCCAACGGTAATAAATATGTCAAGTCTGACTGAGTTTGATCTCATCGATCCTGACTCGATGTCATTGAACGTTTACTTTTGATTCCATCGAGTCAGGGTTCAATGATGCGAACTTAGCTGAAGCGCATACCCTGAAAATTTTGACTAAAGATCGATGACATCGAGCATGCGTCTTTGTTATCAAAATTTGAATTCCGATATCATCGACAGTGTTTCGATTCATCGATCTTTTCAATGAATATTTTAAGAAAGCTTGCTGGACACTTTTTGACCCAATTCGATGATATTGATCCCATATCGATTTCATCAAATTTTGAATTACGATAATATCGAGACAATATTGATTCCTCGATCATTCAAAAAAGATTTTCCTTTTCAAGTTTGCTGGAATAGTTTTGTCCTAATTCGATAGTATCGAGTCTATATCGATATTATCGTGATTTGAATTTCGATGAGATCGATGTGGGTTTTGATTCCTCGAACTTTTAGATGTTTTTCTTTCAAAAACTCGTTGGAATCAACTTGTCCCATTTCGATGTCATAGATACTGTGTTAATAATATCGAGATTTGAATTTCGATGATATCGATTGTCCTTCAATTCCTCAAGCAATATTAAGAATATTTTTCAAGCCTTTGCTGGATAGAGCTCTGAGACTTTCGATATCATCGACTGCCCTTCGATAGCATCGATATTTGAAATTCGATGTTATCGAAGGTACTTTCGATTTATCGAATATTTTGTCCAATTTACTTTGTGGTTGCTGGACATAAAGAGGACTCAATTTGATGTTATCGAGACCAGTTCGATATCATCGAGACTGAATGTTTGATTGTATCAACCAAGAATCGATGATATCGAACTTAGCTGAAAACTTAGAGAATTTTTCATTTTGAAACCAGGTTTTCAGACTTTTAACACCTATGTTATTCTAAGTTTTTCTTAAGGCTTTTGTTTACCTGGGTGTTTTAGAATTTGGGATGTGAGGCTAAGTTTACCTGTGATGAGCTCTGAACACACATTCGGTTGAGGCAATGTCTTGACAATCTTCATATGGGGCCTACTTGATTATGGACTCAACACTCATGCTAATTGACAAACCAGGGCACTTTCAAAGACGACCTCTCAAAAGCAAAGGGAATGTCGATTCCTCAACCCCCATTATAATGGAGTTCGAGGATGAGGTTGTGGCCGCAGATACTGCTTCCACCGCTGCCGAAGTGGTGGTTGAGACAACCTCACTCGAGGAGGCCCATCTAACTAGGATGACCTCGCCTGACGAGGCCCAGGAAACTGTCGGGCCTTCTGTCGAGCCTTTCGCATCTCAATTGAAGGATGACCAACATCCTCCTAGGGCAGTGTGAAGGGCTCTAGAGGGTCTATTACCTTAGGGGGATTGGCACATGCCTAACGTCAAGTTCGTCCGCATACTGGACTCACCGCCGAATGCGATCCTCGGGTCACTTACGAAGACCTTTCTTGGAGTAAGTTAGTCTTCGAGATGCTTGTTGTTTTTCTTTCAGCTTGTCCTGACATTCTTCTTTCTTGCCTGACAGTTTTCCCCCTGCCTGCTGAGTGTACATCGTGAATTCCAATGTTTGTGAGAGGAGGCAAAGGAGGCAGAGGTAGGGTTTCCACGAAAAGGAGTCGAGGTTGAGCAAGCCCAAGCCAAGGCTGAACAACTTCGCTCGGCCATGGTAGCCCAAGCGCTGGAGATAAGGGCCGAGCTAGAGGCGACAAAGAAGTTGCTTGCCGACGCTTTTGAGAGGGCGGCTCGATGGAAGGCCAACACCGCGGGGCTGCAACGCATTATGAAGGTGAAGCTTAAGGAGGCCCAGGCAGCTATCTCCTCGGCTTGAGTAGCTGTTGTTGAGGAGTTTAAGTCTTTTGAGGAGTACTTGGAAGACAGGGATGCTTTATACCATGCTGTATTCGAGAGGTGTCTCGAAGAGGTCAAGGGAGTTTATCCCGAGCTGGACCTCTTAGCCTTTGAGGGAGCCAGCTCTGACTCTGAGACCACTCTTGAGGATGTGCCTGCCAAGCAGCCCCCTGAGGCTCAAGCATCATTTTTTTATATATTTTTTTGCTCTCCTTTTTATATCTTGGATCCAATGTAATGAGCTCCTCAGAGCTTCATTAATATAGTCCAAATTTTCTCTTAACACAATGTTTGTATGCAAATTTTCTAAGTAGGATGGTCGATCGTTCGACATTTTAGTTGTTACAGTTGTCGAAGATTTGGCCCTTTCATTAAGGACTAATCAATTGGCCAGGGCTTTTCTCCTCCTTGTACCCAGGGGAGCCCTAGGTATCCTCTGTAGGTCGGGCGTATGGCTGAGCCCCTTCTTGGAGGGTCAGCTCATTAATAAGAGTTGTTCTTCCGACACATTATGGGAAACCCTTTGGTATATATTCGATAGACGATCATTAGTAGATATAGAAATAGAAAATAGACTATGAAAGTTTTATTGAACTAGTTCCAATGTGGACTGTACATAGTCAATTTCATATTCAGGGCAAGCCGTTCCTTTAGGCGTAGTAAATTTTGAGGTGTTTGGCATTCCACGGATGTGGCATGAGCCGACCTTCCAAGTCTTCAAGTCGATATGATCCAGGTCAGCTCATGTTGGTTAGCACGTAGGGCCCCTCCCAATTCGATCCTAAGGTTCCCGAGCTGGGTTCCTTAGTATTTTGGAAAGTCCTGCAAAGAACCAAGTCCCCAGCTCAGAACCTCATTGTCTTTACTTTGGAGTTGTAGAAACGGGCGACCTGCTATTGGTAGATCGCAATCCTGAGCCAAGCTGGTTCTCTTAATTCTTGAATAAGATCAAGGTCTAGCGCCATTAGCTCGATATTTTGTTGCTCATCATAGGAGCAAATCTGAGCAGTTGGAAGTCCAATCTTAATTAGGGTAACGACTTCAAAGCCAAAGGCCAAGAAAAGGGGGGTCTCTCTAGTGGTCGTTCGATCAGTGGTTTGGTATTCTCAAAGAACATGGGGGAGCTCTTCCGCCCATGACCCTTTAGCTTTCTTGAGGTTCGTTCGAAAATGGTTTTTATGATCTTATTGACCTCTTTGACCTGCTGATTGGCCTATGGATGATGTGGTGACGAATAAACATTCCGAATGCCAATATTCTCACACATTCCTCAGAACTGTTTATTGTCGAATTGTTTTCCATCATCTGAGACGATCATGCGGGGGATCCCATACCTGCACACGATATTTTTACACACGAAGTCTGTAATTTTCTACTAGGTGATATTGCCAGGGGTTCGGCCTCGACCCACTAGGTGAAGTAATCAACTACAACCACTGCGATCTTGGTCTGTCCTTTGCTAGTCGGCAGGGGGCCAATGATATCAAATCGCCATTGAGTGAACGGCCATGGCCTGCTTATAGGAGTTGGTTCTTTGGGTGGCTGTCGAGGTATAGCTACGAAATGTTGACATTTTTCACACTTTCAGATGTATTGTCGAGCATATGCTTGAATGATTAGCCAGTAATACCCCTGTCGAATAACTTTATGAGTCAAGCTTGGCTGCTAGAGTGATTTTCATAAATACCTTCATAGATTTCTTTCAGGACGTATTCGACTTCCTCGGGTCGGAGCATCTGAGGTAGGGAAGGAAGAATCCCTTTTTGTACAAGGTATCCCCGATTATGGTGTAACGAGCTACTTTAGTGCGACGTCTACGTGCTTAAGAGTGGTCTTGGGGTAGCTCATTCTCTTTGAGGAAGCTAATGTTCGGATCCAGCCAGCTCGGCTCTGAATTTACTAGAAGGACTATAGCCAGGTTGGACTCGTTCACACTTGGCCTAGTCAAAAACTCAATTGGGATCGACGTGGGGATATCATCTTCGGCGGTAGTATCCAGTTTTGCCAGCATGTCAGCTTTTGGAGCTTTCTACGCAAGGAATGAGACAGATATCACACTTCTAGAACTTGTCGATGTGTTCTTTGGCTTTTAGTTGGTAGGCTTTCATATGCTTTTTTTAAGCCTGATATTCATCGACTATCTGGTTGACAACGAGTTGAGAGTCGTTGTACACTTTAAGATGTTGGGCTCCCATGGTGGCGGCCAACATAAGCCCAGCTAGCAACGCTTCATATTCAACGGCATTATTAGAGGCTCGGAATCCAAATCTTAGGCCATATTGCAAGCATGTGTGATCTGGAGTCTTCAGGACTATACCAGCCCTATTGGCTTTAGATATGGAAGAGCCGCCAACATATAATGCCCATGTTGGTTGTTTGGAGCAGCTAAGGTCAGCTCGAGCTGAATGCTCAGATTAGAGTTTAGCTTGGGCTGAATGCTTAGATCGGAGTTTAGCTCGGGCTGGATGCTTAGATCTAGGTCGTGCCCGAGGGTGAGCTCAACAATAAAGTTGGCCACTGCTTGGCCCTTGATCGCTAATCGGGGGCAAAATTTAATGCCAAACTCACTGAGTTCAATCGCCCATTTTGTTAACTTCCCTGATGCTTTAGACTTCTGCATTACTTGGTGAAGGGGTTGATTAGTTGGAACGATGATGGTATGGGCTTGAAAATATGGCCGTAAACGTCGAGATGAGACTATTAGGGCCAATGCCAATTTCTCCATGTCCTAGTATCTAGTCTCAATAAAGACCAAGGCCTTGCTGACGTAATATACTAGGAGTTGTTTCCCTTCATGCTCTCCGATAAAGGTTGAACTAACTGTTATAGCAGAGACTGCCAAGTATAGCAATAATGGTTCTCCTTGCCTAGGCTTTGAAAGTAGCGGTGGGGATCCCAGATACTGCTTGAGTTGCTGAAAAGCAAGCTCACACTCCTCTGACCAATCCACCATCTGTTTCCCTCTTAATTACTTGAAGAAAGGAAAGCATTTGTCGATTGCTCGAGATACAAAGCGGTTCAGTGCAGCGATCCTTCCTGTTAAGCATTGGACATCTTTCATCGTCTTCGATGAGCTCATATCAAGCAGATCCTGAATTTTGTCGGGGCTTGCCTTGATTCCTCTCTGGCTGACCAGGAACCCGAGGAAATTTCCTAAGCTAACGCCAAAGGCGCATTTTCTCGTATTCAATTTCATTTGGTATTCTCGAAGGATTAAGAATATCTCTTCAAGATCTGACACATGATCTACAGCTTTAATGCTCTTGACGAGCATATCATTCATATAAACTTCCATTGTTCGCCCAAACTGTGGGCAAACATCTTGTTAACGAACCTTTAATATGTGGCTCCGACATTCTTCAAGTCGAATGCCATAACTTTATAGCAATAGAGACATTTATCGATGATGAAGGTCATCTTCTGCTTGTCGTACGGATGCATTGTGATTTGATTAAATCCTAAATAGGAGTCCATGAAGCTCAGTAACTCATGCCCTATCGTGCTATCGACAAGCTAGTCGATCCTCAGGAGAGGGAAGCTATCCTTAGGGTAGGCATTGTTTAGGTCGGTGTAGTCTGAAATGGCGGTGAAGACTGCACTAGTTGAAGAAGGAATATGCCAATATGTCCTAGAGGGGGGTGAATAGGACTTTTTAAAGTTTTTATGAGTTATTAAAAAATCCTACTTTACTAATCCTATGATCATGCAATTCTCAGGATTACTCAAATGTAACTCTACTGGCTTCCAAGCCTGGTAGAGAATCCAATCACAAACTGCTTAAGGAAATCTAGTTCATGATGGATATGACTGTGTAGGTGTGTGAGAAGTGATCAGATATTCAAATATAGAAGTATTAAAGAAAATTACTCAATCAAAATAACAATCTCAAACACAGTCATTTTATAGTGGTTCGACGATAAGTCTACTCCACTCCCGGTAACTGTACTCAACCCTTGAGTGTACCGGATTTCACTAAGGAGGTTTCACATGGTTCACCATTAACCTAAGGTTTTAAATCAGGTTCACCTTCAACCTTTACAACCTACACTGAGACTGACTATTTATGCTCTCACGAGTAAGGGTCAATATAACGCACCCACTTTTAGGCACACTGGCCAAGGATCTTCCATAAGAACGTACTGAAGGTTTCTACATGGTTGACCACAAACCCTAAGGTTTTAATAGGTTCACCTAAAACCTAGAGTTTTACTAGTTCATTCCTAACCAGATGTTTATGCTCTCCACAGAGCAAGGGTCCATACAATGCACCCACCACGTACACTCCTGCCGGAGGCCTCCTTGAGGACTTCAAAGGGTGAGAACCACTTAAGACCCAATCCTAGAAAGGAATGATCACAAGTGTCCTCTTGGACTCTTGATACTTACAAATAAGCTGATGAGTCTCGTTTAGCACGTAGCCGAAGATCTCCTCCTCCTTGTTGATGAAGAGTCTTCTGCTCCCTTGATCTGCAACATAGAGTGATGTACCAATACTCGGCTTTGGGTTTGGTCAAGGTTATGATGGAATCCTACTCTCTAAAGATTTTCCTATAAGGAAGATAGAGTTGTTCCAATCATCAAGGCATTTAAGGCATCCCAACTTAATGATTTGCCATTACGATAATAGCTGGAGGATCCTTGAATGCGGAAGTTCATTCCCCAATCCACTCTATTAAATGTCAATGGTGAGGGTGGATTGGAGCATGAACTCCCTTGAAAGAAAGGGCTTTAGATATAACTATAAGTTGAAACACTCAAAAGCCCTCTCTTCTTTCTCTCGCAGCAACAAAAGACAAGTCTTCTATATATAGGCAAAAAGTTCCAACAGATATAAAACGGTCACATTTATGATAGAGTTCGATATCATCGAGTGTATACTCTTGATAGCATCGATGGTCTGCTCGATGACTCGAACTCAATGTCATACGCTTTTGAAACTCTTTGCCAATTGGTCGATGAATCGAAACTATTGTCGATATCATCAGATTTCGAACTCCGATTCCATCAATGACAGGTTCGATCCATCGACACTTGAAAATGAGAGAGACTTGACTTTGAAATATTTCAGGTTTTCATGAGTGATCGGGGAACCGTCGAGATCATCAAAATTTGAATGTCGATGATATCGAGATCAGAGTCGATGCATCGATAAATCTAGCGGATTTGTCTTTAAGCTTGCTGGACAGTTTATGACCTTGTTTGATGCAATCGACCTGGTGCCGATATCATCGATATTTGAATATCGATTCTATCGAAGGGACCCCGATCATAGTTAAAAAAAAAACCTGAAATATCTGCTGTAAGAAATGCACGCCCTCGATCGATATCATCGATGGACTTCCGATGTTATCGATATTTGATTTCAGATCATATCGGAAGAGCATCGATATATTGAAGGAATTTGAGATTTTCATTAAAAAATAGGGGCGTCGAAAATATGTCTTTCAATCTTATCGAGCCACTCTCGATGGACTCAAGATTTGAATATCGATGATATCAGTATGTGTATCGATACATCGATAATTCGTCCAAATATGTTGTGAAGTTGCTAGACATATTTAGTGCTTATATCGATGATATCGATAGATGTATCGATACATCGATAAATCCGTCCAGATGAATATTTAGTTGCTGGATACTTTTGGTCCTCACATTGATAATATCGTTAAGGTATCGAGGACATCAATAGAGCAGGTCGATCATATCGAGGGTGTTCTGATAAGATAGACAAGGCGAGAAAACTTAGAAATTTTTCTATTTTGAAAAAGGTTTTCTCACCTTAAAAACCCTATGATTTCTAACTTATTTTTAAAGGTTTTCTTCACTTGGTGTTTTGGAATATGGGATGTGAGGTTTTAGTTTTACTTGTGACTAGCTTGCACACATCCGGTTGAGGCAGACGCTTGAATTGATCGCTCTGTAGACACTCTGGCTCAACACTCACGTAACTTGACAAACCAGGGCACTTTCAATCTCCCCCTTTGTCAATTACGTGAGAAAATCCCCAAAATACCCTAGAATGTTCTAAACAAACATACCCTAAATTGTGTGTACATGCTTTTACACAATTTTACAGTTTTTACCTCATGTACACAACCAGTAGCTGCTCCCCCTTTCTTGTAAACTCCCCCTTACTTGATGCAGCTGCTCCCCCTAACACCTGTAACAACATTTAAGCAGATATACGATTTTCATTTGGGGTGTTTTTAAATGTTCTCCCCCTTTTTGTCAGTCATTGACAAAGATATTTCAGATGATATTGATTGAAGCTTGAAGTACTTGGGAGAACCGATCAGGTAGAAGTAGAACAAGTGATGTTTAATAGGTAATACAATTTAAATAAACATCAATTTCAGAACCTATGGATGCATTTTAGAGCAGTTATATAGTAGTTTTCATTTATATGCAATCCATAACTTGATAAACCAGGGGAACGTAACACAAATATGGCAGGAAAAAGGTTAAGCATTATATTCAACCATAAAACAACCAAAACTGCCCCAGACAGCAGTAAATCCCAAGCCCAAAAAAAAATTATTTGGTTCAACCCAAAAAAAAAATATACTGCTCCACACAGCAGTAACCAAAAAATATCAAGCTCATATATGGGCACCCAACAACATCCATCAACATTAGCTCAGCTGTGGGCATATACAACCAAAAAAAAACTATACATATCTAGAAGGCTGTCATACACACCAATGATACCGAAGAACATCCAAAAAGATACTGATGTTCAAACACAAGATAAGAGTAAAGTATGTATGATAGCATGCATGAACCAGCCTTACGGAGCAGAATGAGATGGAATCATGTTGTCCTGTCGGCACGTCATTAGATCCACCAATTGTTATACCGTGCTCTGCATTCCTTGAACCATTCTTTCCAGGACTGTAAGCCTTTCTTTGACTGAGTGGATGTCCTTCTGGATTGCCCCAATCCTATCCAGTTTGAACCTTTTGCCATACCCAGTTGACGACGTGGACGGAGCTGGATTAGGTCTATGAGGTTCCTCTTTAGCCATCGCAGTCCCTTCCATGGGATCACCACCTTCTCCTTCAACTTCTTCCGCCTGGATTTCTTTCTCAAGGTTCTCCTTGTACTCGTGAAACTCCAAATCCATTTTTCAGATATTTCTTTTATTGAAACTTAGAGTAGGAATACCGGATCTGTAGTTGATGGGAACCCAATTTTGTTGCATATCATGCTGATAATCCAAGGGTACGGCAGATGGAGGTCCCTAGATGTGTGGATGGCGTTTACCAACTGAGAAACAATTAGAGATGGAAGGCAGATATTTAATCCTCTAGCAACTGAGTATACGATCATGGTCATGAGGCCGGTGAGATCGAACCTGTTGGTACTTCTAGGATAGATGTTAGTAGCGAAGATACCATGCAAGATCCGAAATCTGGGATCCATATACCTGACTTTTAATGCATTCCCTTGATGCCATGGGATGTCCCTACCATTGTAAAGATACTTAGTAACCCTGGATCGAATGTCCATGTTATCAAGATCCATCTCTGGGATACCTTCCGAGACCATGTTGAGTCCGATAGTTTCAGTTATTGTAGTCGACGTGATAAATACATCATCACCACCAAAAGATACCATAAACGACGGAGGGTCAGCCACCGGTGAATGACATGCAGCAAGGAAGTTGCGTGTTCTCTCAAGTTGGCATGGCCCACCAAAGTTCAGAACAGGCAGCCAATCTATTGCAGCAAACAGGGGTTCCAATTTATATGGTTTGAGGCACTCCCTGTCTACCTTTCTCTCTTGTATAAGCTTCCTGCCCATGTATTTGGGTGGTCGTGAACTTGCTCCAGTTGGAGGAGGTAGTGCCTGAGATTCGGTCTGGGACCCACCATGTGGGGTCTGTCTTGTTCTTTGCCGTGTGGGGATCCCACTTTTCAGGGCCCTCGCCCTGACTCTCGAGGCGAGTACCTTTTGTCGGGTGGCCATTGAAGATTCCCGAGGGCTGGATGCTACCCCTTTGTCTATTCCTATGTGACAGATAGAAAATTGAACAATTTGGGAAAGACGACAAAAAAAACTAACAAAAATGACAAATACCCAAAAGAGAAAGGACTCTTGACGTGATAGAAGGGTATTACCGGATTTGTAAAATGATTTGAGTAGTCCGACGTGGCTCCAACTGATTTGGTCAAGAGAATCATGCAGAGAAGGTGACAGTGAAACCCTTGAGAAAATAACTCCCTTTTTTTCGTTTCACTGGCTTTTATCAGGCGGCATCTGTTGATATGATCGATTATTGCTTCGATAATATTGAGAGGTTGCTTATTGATTCTATCGAGTCTGTCTTTGATATCATTCTTGGCCACCCGACAATCCATATCGTTAGGAACCATCGATAATATCAACCTTCTATCGATAAATCAAGAATGTCATATCGATAGTCATATCGAAGATGAAGATTTTCAATTTTCAACATTCAGACAGATCTTCAAGTATACTTTTTGTATTTCTATCAATAGTATACTCAACAAAAATTATGTACAGACACTATACACAACAAAATTATAAACATTTGAATGTTTATACAAAAAAAGTGGAGGTGAAGTACCTCAGATATATCATTTGAAGCTCAGCAAAAATATTTCCTCATTTTAGCACCGGTTCAGATTCTGATACAAGATCTAAACTAATTCTTTCTTACCCATTTTACTTTGTTAATTGATTTGGGTGGTGATGCAAGGGTATTTCTTTTATCCATATTCCCAAGAGGACTTCTGAAGTTTTGTATTTCTCTAGTTAATAATTTGTTAACATGATTCTGACCAGAGTTAGGTTGAGTCCTCCTAGGTGTTATGCATTCAAACTTATAATGACTTGAATCACCACACAAATGAAATACTGGAGTTATTCTTGTTTTGCTTCCAGAAGTAGCAAATTTCTCAGTTCTGGGAGCTGCATTTCCAGTCTTTGCTTTATGTTTTTCATATCTAAGACCACTTTTATCCTTTCCAGGACTTCCCATTCCTAACAGTTTTTCTAGCTATTCGCCACTCTGGGAAAACTTGTAGTTTATCTTGGCTATCTTCTTGGATTCTTCCAGATCAAACAGGAGTGTACGATTTTCATTTTGAAGAAGCATATTTTTGTCTTTTAATTGCTCAACCTGTTTGTTTAGTTTTTCAGACTCATTTTTAAGAAGGGTATTGACTTGTTCAAGTCTATCATTAACCATATGATATTGCTGTAGATCATTTATCAATTGCGTGTTGATTTCTAATGCTTTATCCAAATCTTTCTGCAACAACTTTCCTTTATTTTCTGTTATTCTGAGTCTCTTAAGGATATTGATGCTATGAATATAGAGTTGATTAGAAGCATCTTGCAGTTTATCCTCTTCGATTTCTTTTTCTTCTTTTCCATTGTCAGATGAAGATGATTCCATGGCTAACTGTTCTTTCTCGTTCTCTGATTCAGTGGGAATGATTGAAGCAGTGGAGACCATGAGTATTTTCAATGATTTCTGATCTTCATCGCTTTCTGAGTCACTAGATTCTGAATTTGACTCCTCAGTATCATCCCACGTGGCAGCCATAGCCTTGCCCTTAGTTTTTCTATTTGGGCATTCAGTAGATAGGTGTCCATACTCGTGACAGGCATAGCATTGTTGTTCTTTGGTTCTTCTACCAAATTTGCTTGCAGAGGGTTTGTTGTTCACCTTTCTTCCTCTAGAAGGCCGACCACGATTCTTTTGAAAGAATCTTCTGAATTTTTGTGCCAGCAGAGCTACTTCTTCATCTTCATCTTCCTTTTTACTTTCACTGTCCTCATGAATTGTTTTCTTTGAAGTTTTTATGACAGTGTTTTTGGATTTTTGGGATTGTTTGAAGTGCAGTTCAAAAGTTTGTAGGGAACTTACCAGTTCTTCTACTCTCATTTCATCTATGTTCCTACACTCCTCAATTGTTGTAACCTTAGGATTAAACCGTTCCGGTAGGGATCTTAGAATTTTCCTACAAATTTTTGGTACTGGAACTTTCTCTCCCAATCCACCCATGGAGTTGCAAATTATATTTAACTTTGTCAAAAACTTCATAAATGTCTCATGCTCTTCTATTCTGAGACTTTCGAACTGTAAAGTCAGGAGTTGAAGTTTGGATCGCTTCACAGTGCTTGTGCCTTCATGGGTTGTTTCCAATAAATCCCATGCTTCCTTAGATGTCCCACACATACTTATCTGATTGAATATATCCTGGGATACGGCACAGTAGATAGCATTCATAGCCTTGGCTTTAGATGTTTGCCTCTCTTTGTCGAATGCTTCCACTTTTCTCTAGGTTTGGGCTTTGTGATTGTTGTGCCACTGTTAAGTATGATTTGTTCAGTTGGTGGCACGTATCCACTTTCAACTATATCCCAAACATCATGATCTAAAGATCTCAGAAAGTAATGCATCCTAGCCTTCCACTATGCATAGTTTGAGCCGTCAAATACTGGGGGTCTAGTGGCTGATGAACCCTCTCATTTGGCCATATTCCCTACTTCAGTCAAGATCACTATCTAGGTGGTGAAGCCCTTAAAGAGAGACCCGCTTTGATACCAATTGAAATGGCAGTGAATACCGCACTAGTTGAAGAAGGAATATGCCAATATGTCCTAGAGGGGGGTGAATAGGACTTTTTTAAAGTTCTTATGAGTTATTAAAAATCCTACTTCACTAATCCTATGATCATGCAATTCTCAGGATTACTCAAATGTAACTCTACTGGCTTCCAAGCCTGGTAGAGGATCCAATCACAAACTGCTTAAGGAGTAAACAATATGCAATCTAGTTCGTAATGGAAATGACTGTGTAGGTGTGTGAGAACTGATCAGATATTCAGATATGAAAGTATTAAAGCAAATTACTCAATCAAAATAAAAATCTCAAAAACAGTTATTTTATAGTGGCTCGACGATAAGTCTACTCCACTCCCGGTAACCGCACTCAACCCTTGAGTGTACCAGATTTCACTAAGGAGGTTTCACATGGTTCACCATTAACCTAAGGTTTTAAATCAGGTTCACCTTCAACCTTTACAACCTACACTAAGGCTGACTGTTTATGCTCTCACAAGCAAGGGTCAACACAACAAACCTACTTTTAGGCACACTGCCCAAGGATCTTCCATAAGACCCTACTGGAGGTTTCTACACGGTTGACCTCAAACCCTAAGGTTTTACTAGGTTCACCTAAAACCTAGAGTTTCACTGGTTTACTCCTAACCAGATGTTTATGCTCTCCACAGAGCAAGGGTCCACACAATGCACCCACCATGTACACTCCCGCCGGAGGCCTCCTTGAGGACTTCAAAGGGTGAGAACCACTTAAGACCCAATCCTAGAAAGGAATGATCACAAGTGTCCTCTTGGACTCTGGATACTTACAAATAAGTTGATGAGTCCTGTTTAGCATGTAGCTGAAGATCTCCTCCTCCTTGTTGATAAAGAGTCTTCTGCTCCCTTGATCCACAACACAGAGTGATGTACCAATACTCGGCTTCGTGTTGGGTCAAGGTTATGATGGAATCCTACTCATTAAAGATTTTCCTATAAGGAAGATAGAGTAGTTTCAATCATCAAGACATTCAAGGCATCCCAGCTTAATGATTTGCCATTAAGGTAGCAGCTGGAGGATCCTTGAATGCAGAAGTTCATTCCCCAGTCCACTCTATTGAATGTTAATGGTGAGGGTGGATTGGAGGATGAACTCCCTTGAGAGAAAGGGCTTTAGATATAAGATATAAGTTGAAACACTCAAAAGCTTTCTCTTCTTTCTCTCAACGCAACAAAAGATAAGTCCTCTATATATAGGCAAAAAGTTCCAACGGATATAAAATGGAAACATTTATGACAGAGTTCGATATCATCGAGTGTATACTCTCGATAGCATTGATGGTTTGCTCGATGACTCGGACTCAATGTCATACGCTTTTGAAACTCTTTGCCAATTGGTCGATGAATCGAAACTATTGTCGATATCATCAGATTTTGAACTCCAATTCCATCGATGACAGGTTTGATCCATCAACACTTGAAAAATGAGAGAGACTTGACTTTGAAATATTTCAGGTTTTCATGAGTGATCAGGGAACCGTCGAGATCATCGGAATTTAAATGTCGATGATATCGAGATCAGAGTCAATGCATCGATAAATCCCTTTAAGCTTTTGATCATAGTATCATCGAATTTGAATATCGATTCTATCGAAGGGCCCTCGATCATAGTTAAAAATAACTTGAAATATCTACTTTAGGAAATGCGCACCCTCGATCGATATCATCAATGGACTTCCGATGTTATCGATATTTGATTTCAGATCATATCAGAAGAGCATCGATATATCGAAGGAATTTAAGATTTTCATTAAAAAACAGGGGCACCGAAAATCTGCCTATCGATCTTATCGAGCCACTCTCGATGGACTTGAGATTTGAATATCGATGATATCGGTATGTGTATCGATACATCGATAATTCGTCCAAATATGTTGTGAAGTTGTTGGACATATTTAGTGCTTATATCGATGATATCGATAGAAGTATCGATACATCGATAAATCCGTCCAGATGAATATTTAGTTGCTGGACACTTTTGCTCCTCACATCGATAATATCGTTAAGGTATCGAGGACATCGACAGAGCAGGTCAATCATATCGAGGGTGTTCCGATAAGATCGACAAGGTGAGAAAAACTTAGAAATTTTCCTATTTTGAAAAAGGTTTTCTCACCATAAAAATTCTATGATTTCTAACTTATTTTTAAGGGTTTTCTTCACCTGGTGTTTTGGGATATGGGATGTGAGGTTTTAGTTTTACCTGTGACGAGCTTGCACACATCCGGTTAAGGCAAACACTTGAATTGATCGCTCTGTAGACACTCTGATTCAACACTCATGTAACTTGACAAACCAGGGCACTTTCATAGTCAACACAGACCCATCACTTTCCATGAGACTTTTTAACTAGAACTATGTTGGCTATCCAGTCCGGATAGTAGACCTCCTCTATGAACTTGCTTTGAGGAGCTTTTCTACTTCTTTCCCAATTAAAGCATATTGCTCGAAGCCGAGCGGTCTGCGCTTCTGTTAAATCGGTAAGTGGTCGGGATTGACGTTTAGCCTGTGGCAATGACCTTTAGGGCGATGCCAGGCATATTTTGATGGGACCATGCGAAGACATCAGCGTATTGCTGCAAAAGGTTCACAATCTCATCCCATATCGGAGGTGCTAAAGATAACCCAATCTATACTATTCAGGTAGGATCAGAGCTATCAAGCGAGACGGGAACGAGATCATCCATGGGACATCCCCTCTCATTTGAATCTTCTCGAGGGTCCAGAGAGGTGATGTTCATCGTTTGTTACTGAGATCTTAATGCCATCGTGTACCTGCCAAGCTTCATGTTGGTCTCCTTTGACCAATCTAGTACCATGCTATTAAGAAGTGGAGCCACATCTGGGTCCGCCCACTACCAGTCAAGGTTACATGGATTTCGTGTCGTAAGTCCTTTCACAACTGGGATACAGAAAGGAGTTTCACAGATTTTGTGTCGTAAGTCCTTTCACAACTGGGATACAGAAAGGAGTTTCACAGATTTTGTGTCGTAAGTCCTTTCACAACTGGGATGTGGAAAGGAGTTTCATGGATTTCGTGTCACAAGTCCTTTCACAACTGGGATGCGAAAGGAAAGTTGCCAAAACTATAAATTGGGGTCCCTAGGGCTATTTTAGGGTTAAGGTGAATGATGGGAAAGTTATTCTAAGGTGTGGACAAAGGATTTTCTATGTTCTTCTAAGGGAGAGGTTAGTATATTGCCTTGTAATCTTCATTTTTCTTCATAGTGGAAGTTTTGCATCCGTGGTTTTTTACCCCTGTTGGGGTTTTTCCACGTATATCTTATCTTGTGGTTTGTTTGAATGCATTTATTCCTTTCTAGTTTATATTTCTTCCTGTTTATCATTTGTGGGTGAGACTTGAGATTGGATCTCGGTTCACTGCATTGTTGGCATGCTACACAACAACTGGTATCAGAGCTATTGGTTTTAGTTCTATTGGGAGCGATGATGGAAGAAGGGAAAACTAGAATTGAGAAGTTTGATGGTTCAAACTTTGCCTTCTAGAAGATGCAGATAGAGGATTATCTGCATCAGAAGGACCTCTATATTCCTCTAGGAGGAAAAGAGAAGCAACCAGAAAAGATGACAGACGATGAATGGTTTTTAGTGGATAGGAAGGCTTTAGGAACAATCTGACTCTCTTTGTCTAAGAGCATCGCCTTCAACATATCCAAGGTAAAAACTACAAAAGAATTAATGGAAGCCCTAGCCACCATGTATGAAAAGCCCTCAACATCCAACAAAGTTCATCTTATGAAACAGCTATTCAACATGAAGATGTCAGATGATGGGAGCATGGCTGAACATCTAAACGAGTTCAATACAGTCATGAGCCAGTTGGAATCCGTTGGCACTATTTTTGAGGATGAGGTCAGAGCGTTATTGATCTTATCTAGTTTACCAGACAGTTGGGATGGTTTGGTAATTGCTGTGAGCAATTCTTTAGGGTCGACAAAGCTTAAATTTGATGATGTGGTTGGTCTAATTCTCAGCAAAGAATCTAGAAGGAAAGCATCAGGAGTTTCAAGGGATTTAGGAAATGCTCTAAACGTTAAAGGAAGAGGAAGATCATTGAACAAAGGAGGTAATAAACACGGGTGTTCTAAGTCGAGGAAGAAGTCCAAGGGACCAAAAGACAAAGACGGGTGTTAGCATTGTGGCAAGAAGGGGCACATGAAATGTGATTGTAGGGTGCTTAAGAAACAAGAAGGAAACTCTCAAGGTGGGAAGGATTCAGTGAATCTATCTGAGGAGAGTGACACAGAGGCGTTAATCTTGTCTCTTGATGCAAGGAATGAGTCTTGGGTTATAGACTCAGGTGCTTCGTTCCATGCCACTTCATGCAAGGGAGTTCTGCGTAATTATGTGTCAGGTGACTTTAGGCGAGTTGTAACGCCCTGAAAATCGGAGGTCGAGTGTAACTCAGCTCCCGAGTTCCAACGCATCACTTATGCAACATAAATAATGCTGATTAAATGTTGTCTGTGTTAAAGCAATAAATATGAGTGAGATTATACCAAAACAGTAATTCATACTCCAGATCATTAGTATAAAGGCAAGCGGAAGACTAAACTGTATATATATTTGTATGTAAAGAAACAAAATCATTTCATTCTCTGGAGTATGAATCCATCTGAGTCACCATGTACATATGTTTGTTTTGTGAACAAAATGTCAAAAATAAACTAAGATGTGATCCCTGTAAATCCCGTCAATCCGGCAGCCTAGTCGAAACCGCCAGAGTACTGCATATAAGAGAACTCCTCCTGGTCCTCGTCATAATCAGGCTCCGCCTCCTGAGTCGTCGGCTCGTCTAAACCTGAGACAGAGTCTGGTTGGTGTGCGTAACACCGTCCCGTAACGTAGGAGTGAGTAGCTAACTCAGTGAAACAATAAAGCATAGGTTATCATGTTATCAATACAGTCAAGCAGTAATGATAAAGCAGTAAAATCAAACACTCCTAACTACTCTTATTAATGCAAGTGTGGATGCAGGTATGATGGATGCCCTCATCACACCCTCCCTCGTACGACACCATCTCACGTTCGTGGCATGCTTTCATCCCTCAGTGCTCCACATCTTCCAGGCACATGCAATGCATGATGAGCATGATTACTGAGTTTTTAATTAGTCCATTTTAAACAGCAGGATTGGGAAACTAAGGTACCTCCCTTGTATCATTCTCAAAGATAATCCATTCTGGGGTCGTCAGTTCTAGTTAATATCAGACGATGGTATGTTTTCTAGGTCACTACAAAGGTCGGTACATTACGCACAAAGGTTACACCACTCCCCCATCACCTCTTAAACGATTCATCACAATACAGAAACAGGCCTAGTTCATACTCTATATAATGCGGCAAAGCCCTAAGGCTCACTGCGATTTCAGAGTATGCTCGTGGTCACTACAAAGGGCTGCCAGGGCTGTTACGCACAAAGGTTGCACCGCTCCCCCATCACCTTATCAATGTAGGCCGACAGCATGAATATAGTGTCCCATACCACCATAATCGGCTCACGAGTCTGGTTGCTCACTGGTCACTACGAGGAGGCACGTGGCCCCAGCGAGGCCGACAGCTTAACCACGGTGTCCCATACCACCATACCCGGCTCATGAGTCTTAGCGGACCGAGGTACCATGGTTAACGGGATTTCACTAGTAAGATTGGTACCCTAGGTTTAAGCAGTAGCGATCAAACATGGTGAACATACATTAGACATATCGGGTTACTTGACGTGTTCGGCTAGCTCGGTCACACAACAAGTTGAGCGATATGAAGTGCAGAAGCACTTTATGTGGTCAACCACTATCGCCAACCAAAGTACGACACGGGTTCGCCAAACACATCTTACGTGGCAAGATGAATCTCAACCACGATCCCAAGTCTGGTGCCGAATGTCTGGACTATAGACATAGTCCCAAACTCAATTAATTCTCATCCATAGCATGTGGAGTAAAGCATGATAAACAAAGTAATTTCAGCATGTTAACAACATATCATAAAGCATGTTATAAAGCACTATACAAATAGGGATACAAACACATATATTTCATAAGTGAATGGTTAGAGTAAACAACCACATGGTGGAAATCATACATGTCTCTAAGGTAGTTAAGAACCCCATCTCAGCACCTATCTAAGGCACTAACATCTAAGCACTTACTCTCACAAGCATTTTCACAAACATAGAGTACACTATTTCAACATACATGATGTATGTTAGTAAAATATGTATTAGGGCTATCCTTTCGCCAAGCGAGTACTTTATCCGTGTATATCATATTCATACAGCAAATAATCATGACAATTACATCTCCAGAATTTATACATATACGGTATTTTCTAGAATACACAATTTCAACATACATAGTGTATATACGCAAACATGTATTACGGCGATTCCTTTCGCCAAATAGGTATTTTATCCATATACTATATAATCATACAACAAATAATCATGGAAAACACAATTCTAAAAATTGTACATATACGGTATTTCTACGTATACCTAGAGTATGTAAAATTCCATATTCTGCATCTTTAATCGAAACAGGAAACGGAAAGCACTTTGTACATGTGCAATTACATGTAGATCATGAATATATCATTATCTGACATTGAAAGCGTTGAAAACCATAACCTATACACCTAAATCCTCACCTTACTCCTTGGAATTGCAACGAATCAGCTAGGTTCGTTAGGCTTCCGTATTCGGCGGTATTGTAGCCTAAAGAGTGAAACCGGTTAGCTATTTCATAACCTATACCCTTCACACCCCAAAACAGATCTAGGGTTAGGGTTTCTTACCTTAAAACGGTATCGGTATCGCCGGGAAAGCGTCAAGAAAGGGATGGTGCAGCCCGTGTGGTGATTGGAAACAGTAGGAGGGAGATTCTCCCACAACTCTCAAGCTTTCTCTCTCTTTTTCTCTCTTCTTCTTAGGGTTTATCCCAAATTCGTATGGCTGTGAGAGGGGGTGCTCTAAGGCCCTTATATAGCCTAAAAAGTCTCTAAAATAGACTTATGTTCAAGGTATACTTGGGTTATATCCAAATCGGTTCTTATTCAGCTCAAAAGAGGGTTTCTGGCGGCCCTCCTTGAGCCAAAAGTCGGACTTAAGCTCACTAACCTTGGATCTATGTGGAGTTATGTTTTCATCTCAGTCGTATTATCAGATCACACGTGGCGGACCAG
This sequence comes from Magnolia changhungtana, assembly GCA_030180095.1. NCBI lineage: Eukaryota > Viridiplantae > Streptophyta > Magnoliopsida > Magnoliales > Magnoliaceae > Magnolia > Magnolia changhungtana. The sequence continues at coordinate 4,723,860 of JASAUF010000644.1, read as the reverse complement.
TTTCAGTTCAACGGTCAGTGGGCCTTGATCCGAAATTTTAAGTACATGTAAATGTTCCTGAAATTTTTCCTGATCCAAGGGTATATTTGGGTCAGATTCTGACGGTCTGGTTGTTTATAAATTGATCGCAAGTTCCAAGTATTAGATCATTATTCTAGATATTTATTTTCTAAAGGAATAGTGTATTTTTACACTCCTTCGCTCCGGACTCAAGCGAACAGCCGTGGGACACTGTCTGGGGCTGATTTCTGAGATGGTTGTCAAGCCCAGCGAGGCAGTCCTAAGTCCTTAACCTTGCCTTATTCAGACTCCCGATGTGCGGTCGAGACACAATACGGAGTTTCAATGTGGTCCCGAGAGCAGTCGGGTAATGAGTTTGATCCTAGATTTTAGGGTAACCTAACGTCAAGGATCCTACAAGTTTTGGGTCTTGCAGATCGTATTTAAAGCGATTCAATTGGATTTCATGGCTAATTTAGTTTAGCAATTAGTTAACTTTGTCAAATTTCTAAAGGATTTAACCCTAAGTGATTTCTGGTCGAGGTGGTACTCGAGCCATTATACGGAAATTTACGGGTTGTTACACGAGTATACCTGGGTGATGATGAGCCGTGCGGTATTGTTGGAAAGGGAAATGCTCAGATAAGTCAAAAAGATGAAACAACTTTGAAATTGAAGGATGTCAGACATGTACCGAGTTTGAAACGTAACTTGATTTCAGTAGGGCAGTTGGCCGATACCGGTTATATGACGACATTCACCAGTAATTCTTAGAAGATTACAAAAGGTGCCTTGGTGATATCTCAAGGCAAAAAGGAAGGTACTTTGTACGTGACTTTAGGATCGTATTGTTCACTCGCAGTCGCATCAACTGGAGTGATTGGGCAGTTATGGCATCAAAGGTTAGGACATATAAGTAAAATGGGAATGAAAGTGTTATTATCAAAAGGGAAGCTACCAGGGCTGAAGTCTATTAACTTGGAATTCTATGAGGATTGCATGTATGGTAAGCAGAAGAGGGTAAGTTTTAAGAAGACAGGACGTGCTCTAAAGACGCATCTGTTGGAGCTTGTACACACTGATGTATGGGAACCGGCACAGGTATCATCTTTCAGTGGCTCACGTTATTTTGTTTCCTTTATTGATGATGCTAGTAGAAAACTATGGGTCTATTTCTTAAAGCATAAATCTGATGTATTTGATGTATTTAAGAAGTGAAAAGTCATGATAGAAAATGAGATAGGTAAAACAGTAAAGTGTCTCAGATCTGATAATAGGGGAGAGTATTGTGATAAGAGGTTTAAGGAGTATTGTGCTGCAAATGGAATCAAATATCAGAAAATGATTTCAGGGACACCACAACAGAATGGTGTGGCTGAACACATTAACAGGACCATTCTTGAGCGTGCCAGGAGCATGAGGTTACATGCAGGGTTGCCTAAGACTTTTTGGGCGGATGCTGTAAATACTGCTGCATATCTCATCAATAGAAGTCTCTCAGCACCATTGGATGGTGGGCTACCAGAAGAAATGTGAACTGAGAAAGAAGTGAACCTAGCACATCTCAGAGTATTCGGTTGCACTTCATACGTTCACATTGATGCAGAGTATAGAAACAAGCTGGATGCGAAGTCCAGGAGGTGCACGTTTATAGGCTACGGGTAGCATGATTTTGGGTACAGGTTTTGGGATACAGAAAATAAGAAAAATCATCAGAAACAAGGACGTAGTCTTCAATGAAAAAGTGATGCATAAGAATAGTGAGCATGAAAATAAGGCTAAGGAGACAGAATTTATAGAGTTAGAAGAGTTACCGGACACATGTGTTATAGCGCCACATGATGATCTTACACAGGAGCATTATGAGGCAGGGCTACAGACACCAGTATTGAGGAGGTCTACTCAGGAGAGGAGACCCATGATCCGATACTCACCCTCCTTATATTATCTACTACTGACAGATAATGGTGAACCAGAGTGTTTTGAAGAAGCATTACAATCAGATACACGGGTTAAGTGGGAGCAGGTCATGGATGATGAGATGGACTCTCTTAAGTCTAATCGTACATGGGAGCTAATCACTCTACCTAAGGGTAAGAAAGCTCTTCATAACAAGTGGGTTTACAGATTGAAGGAGGAGCACGATGGTTTGAAATGGTACAAGGCTAAACTGGTTGTGAAAGGGTTTCAACAAAAGGCAGGTATCGATTTCACTGAAATATTTTCACCTGTGGTGAAAATGTCTACGATTCGCATGGTCTTGAGTATAGTGGCTATAGAGGACTTACATCTAGAGCAGCTTGTTAAGACAACCTTTCTTCATGGGGACCTTAAAGAAGAGATATATATGCATTAACCGATAGGATACGTAGCACCAAGAAAGGAGAATAAGGTATGCAGACTGAAGAAGAGTTTATATGGCCTGTAGCAGGCCCCGAGACAGTGGTACAAGAAGTTCGATAGTTTCATGTCAGGAAATGGTTATAAGAGATGTCATGTAGACCACTGTTATTATTTGAAAAAGTTTGATACGTCATACATCATCCTTCTTCTGTATGTTGATGACATGCTTGTGGCTGGTTCAAGCATAAAGGACATCTTAGATCTTAAAAGACAACTGTCTAGAGAATTTTCCATGAAGGATTTAGGAGCTGCAAAATAAATCTTAGGCATGAGAATAAAGCGTGACAGGGAAAACAAGAAACTGGTGTTGTCACAGGCAGAGTACATAGCCAAGGTACTTGATCGATTCAATATGGGAGGTGATAAGCCGGTTAGCACTCCATTAACCAACCACTTCAAGCTATCTAAGGAGCAAGGGGCAAAGACACTAGAGAAACAGGATTACATAGTTAAAGTCCCATACATGTCAGCTATAGGGAGTCTCATGTATGTTATGGTGAGCACGAGGCCAGACATTGCTCAAGCAGTGAGAGTTGTTAGCAAGTTCATAAACAATCCCGGGAAGGAACATTGGAAAGCTGTAAAGTGGATTCTTAGATACCTGGTAGGTACTAAGGATGTAGGGCTATGTTATGGTGGATCAGAAATCAAGCTACAAAGCTACGTGGATTCAGATTTGGCAAGAGATATCGACAACAGAAGAAGCACTACAGGTTATGTCTTTACTCTGAAAAGTGCTGCAGTCAGTTGGGTCTCTCAGTTACAGAAGATAGTATCTATCAGTACGACAGAAGTAGAATATGTTATGACTACAGAAGCATGCAAGGAGATGGTGTGGATGCAAGGTTTTATGGAAGAGTTAGGTAAGAAGCAAGCAGATTGCAATTGTACAGTGATAGTCAGAGTACAATACACTTGGCTAAGAATTCAGCCTTTCATTCAAGGACCAAGCATATTGCCATCAGATATCACTTCATATGCTCGTTATTGGAAGATGGATCGATTACTCTGGAGAAGATTCATACAAGTAGGAATCTTGCAATATGCTGACCAAGGAGGTCACAAGGGAGAAGCTGAAGCTCTGTTCAGTTTTAATTGGTCTTCAGGCTTGAAGACGGGGAGGTGGTGCACTCCGGATGAAGAAGACAAATGTTTATGGTGATGTGTCTCCAAGTGGGAGATTGTTGAGAAGTGGAGCCACATCTGGGGACGCCCACTACCAGTCGAGGTTGCGTGGATTTCGTGTTACAAGTCCTTTCGCAACTGGGATGTGGAAAAGAGTTTCGCGGATTTCATGTCGCAAGTCCTTTCGCAACTGGGATGTGAAAGGAAAGTTAACAAAACTATTTTGGGGTCCTTAGGGCTATTGAAGGGAAAAACTATAAATTAGGGTCCCTAGGGCTATTCTAGGGTTAAGGCGAATGATGGAAAAGTTATTTTAAGGTGTGGACAAAGGGTTTTCTATGTTCTTCCAAGGGAGAGGTTAGTATATTACCTTGTAATCTTTATTTTTCTTCATAGTGGAAGTTTTGCATCCATGGTTTTTTACCCTTGTTGGGGTTTTTCCACGTATATCGTATCTTATGGTTTGTTTAAATGCTTTTATTCCTTTCTAGTTTATATTTCTTCCTGTTTATTATTTGTGGGTGAGACTTAAGATTGGATCTTGGTTCACTGCGTTATTGGCGTGCTGTGCAACACATGCTTGGTCAGAAACTTCAACGCAAGGTGATAAGTTGAGACTACTGGTTGCAGAGCATTGAGAGAAGGTCAGCCGAGAATCGCGTTGTAGACGGATGGGTAGTCCACTACTAAGATGTCGATCATTGTAGTTACTTGGTTCTGCCAATCCATGCCGGTGAGCGGCAACTATATCGACCCTTCTAGTATGACTTTGCCTCTTAAGAATCCGAGCAAGAGAGTCTTAACGGCTTGAAGTCAAGACTGCCCAACTCCCATCTCGGCGAAGAGGATGTCAGCCGAGCTTCTAGTGTTCATGAGGATTTGAAATACCTTATGGTTAGCTATGGTCAGCGTAACTACAAGTGCATCATCATGAGGAGAATGGATTGCTTGGGCATCTTCTTTGGTAAAGGTTAGATCGCAAGCCATCACCTTTGTTCTTTCAAAGGCCTGCTAGTGGTGAGGATCTGATGCTCCGAATTGGGATGGTTGATGCTCCTAGTGTGACTCTCTGAGCTCAGTTTAAGTCTCCTCCACTGGTGGAGCCACCGAAGATGGTGCGAATTTTCCCGGTTGGTTCATTGGCAATGAGTTGTTCATTCTTCAACTCGACCCAATCTCTTCTTCTGCTAACGTATTCCAAGATATGCCCGTTGTGGATGAGTGCTTCAATTTTCTCCTTGAGGTCTAAACAATCACTTATTAAATGGTCGTGATCCCAGTGAAAATGACAATACTTCCACTTATTTCATTTGTCGGGATTGGACTTCATCTTGGTTGGTCATTTGAGGACACGCTCGTCTTGGATTTCCTTAAGGACCTGCACAGGTGTCTTATTGAGGAGAGTATACGTATTGAACTTACTGTCCACTTACTGTCGGTTCGCTTGTTCGGACGCTGACTCACTTACGATTGGTTGTCCTTCCTTTTCTTGCTTCCACTAGTCGAGCCGACCTCTTCCTTCGATTGCCACTCTTTGGCCGCTATTCCTTTATTATGGACGGCCTTTCATAAGGTAAAAGCTTCCTTGGCATTGGAATACTTCTATGACCTGTTCAGAAGGTCGGCCATTGTCGTCAGACGATTCTTGTCGACTAAGAAGAGTCGACTGAGAAGAGGAACTTGGGGTCTCTTAAGCCCCCCATTATTGCAGTCAGAGCAATCTCCTCAGAGTGTGCCCGCACTTGCATTGCTTCAAGATTGAAGCGCTTGATGTAGTCATTTAATAGTTCTCCTTCCTTCTGAATGATATGGAGAAGATGAGAAGCTAGCTTGAGTCTTTCCTTCCCTCCTATAAAGTTAGTAATAAAGACTTTGCTGAACTGGGAGAAGGAACTGATCGACTGTGGTTTTAACTGCCTGAACCACTTCCGAGCTGCTCCTGTCAGAGTTAGTGGTAATGCATGGTACATGACTGTAGTGGATGCATTGTGAAACTCCATCCAAATCCTGAACAACTCCAAATGCTCAGATGGGTCGGTGATTCCAAAAATTTGGCAATTCGCGGCATATGGAACCTATTCGGCAGTTGTTCTTACATAATGTCGGCAGTAAATGGAGGCTCGTTTCGTCCATTATTGCCCCAACTAGGGTTGGAGCATTTGTATAGTAGGCTTGTCACATATTGCCGATCTGACCACGTAAGTCTTTTAGGTCGGCTTCCCATGGCTCGCTCCTTTCGGCCACAACCTTAGTTACCTTGGGAGCCTTGTCGCGCTTCTTCCTATCCAATTCATGATGAAGGTCGGAAGCAGGTAGAGCTGTCATACTGGGGACATGATAAGGTGTTGGTCTTGCCAATCCAAGTTGCTGGCTCCTATGAGATGCGACAGGCGTGTTAGATGGCTAAGGGAGATCCTGGACAAGTTAGTCAACTTCCCACCTGGTCCCTTGTTCATGCAGAGGTTGTAGCTATTCCAGCAACTGTCTCATAGAATTCATGTTACTATTTAATGCTTCGACTTGTTGTTCAAGGGAGTTCAGCCGTCCTCCCCTATTACGGGATTTTTGCACCTGTCTCGTAAGTGCAGAGTCAGCTTGTAGTTGGGAGGTGGAATCATGATGGCTACTAGGTTGCTTTGCTGGTGCGTGGTCAACCACAATGGAGGAGGTTTGAGCCTTGTTCTTCCCTTTGGCCATTGTTGAACTTGCGAGGTGATGTTGATGCTTTCGATGTCATTCCCACAGACAGCAACGCCAAACTGTTGATGTTGTTTTCTAGTTAACCCTTCTTATACCCTTGAGTACCTGCACAAAGAGCAAATAAGGAAGACCCTAGCTAATGTAGGGGACCCTCCGATGCTAAAGTCAGGAATCCGAGTCTTTGTAGAAGTTGTACAAGTGTAGAGTTGATGTGTGTGTACCTTTCACCATTAGAGGTCTCCCTATTTATAGTAGAGGGGAGATCGTATCGTAAAGGGATCCTCCCTGTTTAGTAGGTTCGTATTGTAGTTGGATTAAAACTCCTAATGTATAAAAAATCTCCCGAGATCCTTGGTGGGGATCTCGGAATCCCGAACTGATCGCGAGTTAGTTTTCGCGATCCTTAGAGGAAAGATTGGACAAGTCTTCCTTCATATTAGGTCGGTTTTTGTCTAGAAATCGAGGCGTAGTCATCCAAGCTTCGATTAAGGTTGGCTGATGGAAGTCACAATATCGACCAAGCTAAAAGAAGGTCAGCATCATCTGCTGACTAAACCGATCAAAGGTCCTTATGATCTCCAATTCCTGTAACCTTTGAGCTTCTTCATTGTCTTCCCCAGAGAATCTGTTCTTGGTCATGCCAACCTTTGGAACGACCTTACTCATGCCAACCTTTGGGACAACATTGCTCATGCCGACCTTTAGGATGACCTTAGTCTTCCCGACTTCTCTCCTTAGACAGGTGCCGAGTTTCTTCCCTCTTTTAGCCATCGAGATGCACCAGGTCTTGACCTGACTTGCTTTTATAGGTTGATCCATTTTTCCCCATAACATGGATCATCAAAATGATATTCGCCTTTATCATCATGGTGAGATTCACCTTATGAACAAGTTGAATGGCATATTAACATATCCATGGTGGCTCATAGGATAGTTTCAATGGTGGGCATCCTCATTCCCACTATTTCTTGTGGTGTGCCTAGCTGGAATTTTGTATAACTTGAGGTTTTGACTCATCCTAACATGAGCTAGAACAATTGATGTATGGAGGAGATGTCACATGGACATCATGTTGGGCTCTACAAATCTTCTTGATACACAGGCTGCCTACAACACTTTCGAGTCTAATGAAACTAGTTACTTGTTCTTGAAAAGTTTCCCTACAACATGTTCAAACATGAGTGCAAATTTCCACTAATGGGCAATCCATGCAAATTTACCAGCATTCCCCAATATGGTTCCCCTGCATGTTTTTATATAATCTTCTATTTCCAAGATAAGTAGAGCAAAAGAAAGAAAAAGTTATCCTGTTGATTTGTTAATCATCGTTATTTTTACTTATACATAATGAGAGTGGTCGTGTGTAAGAAAATTAATCAATGCAACAAAGAGAACCAAACACACAGAAAACATAAAGAATTTATGTAGTTCGGTGTTGTGCCTACTCCACGAATGAGGCCTTGTCGAAAATACTAATTCTCAGAAGAATTACAGCCTTAATAATACTCTACCCCAAAAAAATAGAAAAGAGTATCTTATGTAATCCTAATTTGACCCAGTAAACAATATTTATACCCCATACATGGAAATACCCAAAATACCATATTTTAACCAGATTGAGTCTCATGCGAACCCCAAAGGCACTGCATACCTCATGTAGCAGGGCAAGTCTCCTATTAGGGTCATATCTGTAACTTTTTTTGTATCATTCTACAAAATACAAATACATCATAATGAAATTGTGCAAGCCATTGGACCTGCGGTTTATATCTGCGGAAGCTTTACGGAGCTAAGGAATAATGCCTATGTCCCAGATGAGAGGGAGGTGATTAGAACCAAATAAAATTATGCCTTTTAAAAATAATTGCTTAAGTTAAAATAATGTGCAAATTAAACTAAGTAAATCAATTTAACACTAAGGCTTCCAAGCCATTAGGGTCCAATCACATATACTACAAAAGATGTGACACTCAAGCAACTAGTCTATAAACATGATAGTATACATTTGTGTGTGGGATTTGTTACCTATCTAACCTTAACATTCATCTAATCATTCATGCATAGAATTTACAATTTATCACATTAGCATAATTAAATAAGTGTTCAATGATAATCCCAAACACAAGCATATATAGTAGCTAGTTTCTATGCTCCACTCCTGATGAACGCTCTCAACCCATAAGTGTACCGAAATTCACTATCGGAGGTTTTAAATCAAGTTCACCTCTAATCTTTACAATCATATACAAGGACCAACTCTCTCGAAGACTTACATGGTTTTTTATAGGCTCACTACAAACCTTGGTCTTAGTCCAAGAACCTACGTTTACTCCTGCTGGAGGCTCCCACGGAGATTAACATGCACACACCCATGTCTAGTGGCCTAAACAAGGACTTGATTTAGGTCCTACACAAGAACCTAATCAAGTTTGGCAATCAAACTCTTACACTCAATCCTACATAAGGAATGAGTGTACATGGATTCACTCAATGACACTTATCGAATTGAGCATCGTTTATGCGTTGTCTTGGGTTGCTTGATCGATGCTCTCTCATGCTTCAATTAGCTCCCCTTTGCTCTCCCAATCATGAAAACGATGTTTTGGCAAGGCTTTGCTCTAAGATCAAATACCTTGCATGTAGTTCTCCTTTGAGGTGACCAATGTAATGGGAGATAGGTAGAATCTCCTACAACGAATGGGAAGTTGAATTCCTACGAAATTCTACTTAATGGACACTCTAAAGGTTGATAAACACTAGAATTTGCCAATAGAATTTGTGTCTAAACTCTGGAGAATACTTGAGATCGTGATCTTCTTATAGAGGAGCATGAAATACTCATTAGAGTTAATAATCACTAAAAAGAATGCATAAATCTCATGGGATAGAGCTTAGGAGGTTCGATAGAGCGTGAAATACACTAGGGTCTCTAAAATGTCAAAATTCATTATTTGCCCAAGATCTGAATGCTGAAAGTGCCCTGGTTTGTCAAGTTACGTGAATGTTGGGTCAGACTGTCTAGAGAGCTCGATAGGAAGATCAATTCAAGTGTCTGCCTCAACCGGATGTGTGAAAGCATGCCATAGGTAAATCAAAGCCTCACATCCCATAACCCAAAACACCAGGTAAAGAAAAACCCTTAAAAACAAGTTAGAAATTATAGAGTTTTAGGGTGAGAAAACTTTTTGCAAAATAGAAAATTTTCTAAGTTTTTCTCGCCCTGTCGATTTTATCGAAACACCCTTGATATGATCGACTTGCTCTATTGATGCCCTCGATACCTTACCGATATTATCGATATGAGGACCAAAAGTGTCCAGCAACTAAATATTCATCTGGACGGATTTATCGATGTATCGATATACCTATCGATATCATCGATAAAAGCACTAAATATATCCAGCAACTTCACAACATATCTGGACAAATTATCGATGTATTAATACACCTATCGATATCATCAATATTCAAATCTCGAGTCCATCGGGAGTGGCTCGATAAGATCGACAAACAGATTTTCGGCGCCCCTGTTTTTTAATAAAAATCTCAAATTCCTTCGATATATCGATGACCGTCCGATATGATCTGAATTCAAATATCGATAAGATCAGAAGTCCATCGATGATATCGATAGTGGGCGCGCATTTCTTACAGCAGATATTTCAGGTTGTTTTTAACTATGATCGGGGGCCCTTCAATGGAATCGATATTCAAATATCGATGATATCGGCACCAGGTCGATTGCATTGAACAAGGACACAAATCGTCCAACAAGCTTAAAGACAAATTCGCTGGATTTATCGATGCATCGACTCTGATCTCGATATCATCGACATTCAAATTCCGATGATATCGACGGTTCCCCCGATCATTCATGAAAACCTGAAATATCTTAAAGTCAAGTCTCTCTCATTTTTTAAGTGTCGATTAATCGAACCTGTCATCGATGGAATCTGAGTTCGAAATCCGATGACATCGACAATAGTTTCGATTCATCGACCTTTTGGCAAAGAGTTTCAAAAGCGTATGACATTGAGTTCGAGTCATCAAGCAGACCATCGATGCTATCGAGAGTATATGCTCGATGATATCGAACTTGCTCGATGATATCGAACTCTGTCATAAATGTGACCGTTTTATATCCGTTGGAACTTTTTGCCTTTATATAGAGGACTTGTCTTTTGTTGTTGTGAGAGAAAGTAGAGAGAGCTTTTGAGTATTTCAACTTATATCATATATCTAAAGCCCTTTCTCTCAAGGGAGTTCATCCTCCAATCCACCCTCACCATTGACATTCAATAGAGTGGATTGGGAAATAAACTTCCGTATTCAAGGATCCTCCAGCTACTACCTTAATGGCAAATCATTAAGTTGGGATACCTTGAATGTATAAGATTGGAATCGCTCTACATTCCTAATCGGAAAATATTTTGAGAGTAGGATTCCATCTTCACATTGACCCAACTCGAAGCCTAGTATAGGTATATTATCTTATGTTACAGATCAAGGGAACAGAAGACTCTTCGTCAACAAGGAGAAGGAGATCTTCGGCATTGTGCTGAATGAGACTCATCAACTTATTTATAAGTATCTAGAGTCCAAGAGGACACTTGTAATCATTCCTTTCTAAGATTGGGTCTTAAGTAGTTCTCACCCTTTGAAGTCCTTAAGGAGGCCTCCGGCGGGAGTGTACATGGTGGGTGCGTTGTGTGAACCCTTGCTCTATGGAAAGCATAAACATCTGGTTAGGAGTGAACCAATAAAACTCTGGGTTTTAGGTGAACCTGGTAAAACCTTAGAGTTTGAGGTCAACCATGTAGAAACCTCCGGTAGGGTCTTATGGAAGATCCTTGGCCAGTGTGCCTAAAAGTGGGTGCGTTATGTTGACCCTTACTCGTGAGAGCATAAACTGTCAGCCTCATGTAGGTTGTAACGGTTGAAGGTGAACCTGATTTAAAACCTTAGATTTAAGGTGAACCCTGGGAAACCTCCTTAGTGAAATCTGGTACAATCAAGGGTTGAGTGCAACAGTCGGGAGTGGAGTAGACTTATCGTCGAACCACTATAAAATGACTGTGTTTGAGATTACTATTTTTATGATTGTGTGATTTTCTTTAATACTTCCTCATCTGAATATTGGATCACACTACACATACTTACACAGTCATATCCATCATAAACTAGGCTCTATATTATTTACTCTTTAAGCAGTTTGTGATTGGATCCTCTACCAGGCTTGGAAGCCAGTAGAGTTACATTTGAGTAATCCTGATAATTGTATATTTAAAAGGATTAGTGAAATAGGATTTTAGATAAACCATAAAAACTTTTAAAAAGTCCTATTCATCCCCCTCTAGGACACATTGGCATATTCCTTCTTCAACCAATGCGGTCTTAACCGCCATTTCAAATGCAATATATATAACAAAAATGGTCCAACGAATTTCTAACGGTTAGGCTCGATCGATCGAGCCTGGCTTTCTATCAATCAAACTAGGCCAAAAATAGTTTAGAGAACTCGTTGGATTATTTTGACCATGTTTGATCGATCAAGTTCGATCACTCAAGAGGAATCGATTATTCCTCGATCGAGTTTGTGCTTCGAGTACTTGAACTTCATTCATATTTAGGCCAGAGCTTGCTGTGCATTTTTTGTCATGTTCGATCAATCGATCGAACTTTACTCAAGCACACCACCAAGATTGCTGATTTGGGCAGTTTAGATTTTCAATAGCTCGGGAACCTCTATAGCCTATCTTATCATGTTCCAATTAGGCTCCGTAAGCTAAAGGATGATCATACAAGGTTTTCCTATTAAGGCAAAGATCATTTTAAGGTTTAGAGTTGTTATGGGTCAAAGTAAATGTCACTAAGGCACATCATTTACATGTTATTTCCTCCTTAATGCTCCACGTCCTTTTGTGTTTTCGATCTTCAGCTTCCAAGAGCTCAACCAAACTACATAACACATGGACTAATGTGATAGACAAACAATATACACAAATCAGTGCACTAACACAACATTATGATTTTTTAAACCATTTATTAGTTTTTAGATAAAGTAATTTAAAAGACAATGGAGGATTTTCTCGAAAGAAAGGGAATTCAATAAATTTACAAATGTACGAACAACCATACAGTCCACTGCCATCTCCTCCATTTTACCAGGAAAATAAACTTTGATACTTTGGTCGAATAAGTTGGTTGATACATGGCACCAGGAAGTTATATGCATGGAAAATAATGAATTAAAATTAATGCATAAAAATTGTATGTTTATATTCAAATGGATTTTCATATTGATCCTGATATTTGTCTTCAGATTTAGTGGATGAGCAACAAAAATGGTTAATGGTTCAAATTCAACAAATAAATTCTCATCAACCAAAGGTTAAAAATATCGAAGCAACATGAAATTTAAAATAAAAATAAAAATAAAAATAAAAAACACTTATTTTCAACGTAATTCTCGTAACTCTAATTATGTGATTTGAGTTAATCATATATGCCGCGCATGTACAATTTCGAAGTGCCGGAGTATCAACCTCACCCTTTAGGAGAGAGCACGGACCCTTCTAAATTTGTTAATCGTGTAAGTAGAAAGAGACGTGTAAAGCTAAATTGCAAATCAACGTTCCAATTTTAGTAGAAAAAGAAGGGGGAGTTGCATCACCCAATTGCATTGAAGTGCCGTGCATTCAACGCTTACAAGCGTGTGAAACTCATCAACGGCAAAGGGAAGAATAAATAAATGAGATCATACAGCCCCACAGTATGCTTAGCTTACCAAACTGCACTGTTTTTCCAACTGACATGTCGCATGTGTATGACAGATATAAGCCATGAAAAAGGTGGAATCCATCATGATTATCACCTGTCACCTAAAATCAAGACTAAATACTTTTCAGGTAGGCCACACCATTGAAATCAATGGACAGCGATCGAATAACCCATTATACAGGTGTGGCCTTCTTGGTTATTGGATCAGCATTATTTATTCGTTATCTTATATTCATCAAGGTTCCCACCGTTTCAACGGCTCAGATGGCATGCCGGGATACCTACCCAAGGAGTAGTTTGGGTGCAACAAACCTCCACTTAGGACATAAATATCCGTGCCTGAGGAAGTGGCTATTGCGACCCTGAAAAGTCCCCAGAAGAGAAACACAGCAATGCCCCACGTTCAAATGAGAAAAGGTTCTAATATTGATTCTTGGAAACTTACTAGTAGAAAATATTTGGAGGCTCACCGTCCATCGTATGAAAACAAACGGATTGGCGAGCTGGATTACCTAATCGCTGGACCCAATTGCAAAAAATTAAATTAAATTAAATTAAATTAAATTAAATCAATAACTAGAAGGAAATCCTTACAATTTAAAAACCAGCTGATGGGGGTGTAGCTCATATGGTAGAGCGCTCGCTTCGCATGCGAGAGGCACGGGGTTCGATTCCCCGCACCTCCATTATTATTTTTTTTCCCGTTTGATTTGTGAACTGTGGGCCATCTATGGTAGATGTAACCAGACGGATGGTTCTGATATGGGCCATCTATGGTAGATGTAACTAGACGGATGGTTCTGATTTTACGCGTAATGTTCCTCATGGTGGAAGTTGGGAAGCCAATTGGAGATGGGTTCCACCTAACCAAACCGTTCTTTTATGAATAGAACCCCAAAACTTTGAGCAGTTCCCGGTGCTACGACCCCTACAGTTTAAAAAGCCTAGTTTGATACAGTTTTATCAGTAACGGGCCTTAGTTGTGAAAATAACAAAGTGTAAAAAGAGCTTCTGGACAATGAGAAATTTACCACTGTAGACACCACCTTTTATCCAGTGGTTTTTATGAGCAATACAAACCTAAGTTACCAACTTAGACTAGCACGGGCTGACAGTGATTTTGAGGATGAAATTACCCCTCTTCACTGTTGTTGCTTTTCCTCTCCCTTTAACAGAAAACCCACGTGCAGTTTTTCAAAACACATCCCTTCGTTCCATTGCAATGAAAAACCGATGCACGGCCATTTTTCTTATCATTTTTCTTACTAAAATTCAAACTTTATCATTTCCATATTATCATTCTACATTTGACATTTTTCATCTTGATGAGGGTTACGTGGAATCCTCCAAATTGGTTGCACCTCCAATTTTCGAAAAGGTTCAAATTAATCCCTCACTCGAAAGCACCCTTCCTCAACTTGCATTGAGCGAGGCTACGGTTGCAGGAGGTATATATATTAAAAAAAAAACCCTAGTGTGGTTTATAAATAATTTCCTATGTAGTATTGGACGACGATTAACTGACTACCTGTGGAAATTCAGCTAGTAATTCACGGAGGGTGCTTGGTCAAACTTATCCATTGCACGCTTGAATTTGAAGAACTCACGGAAATTGAGACGAGCCCAAGTCGACAACAATTGATCGACTACTCGTTGAATTTCATGTAAAATTCGGTGAATTTCATGTCAGGCTCTTACAATTTCATTTGTTAGGCTTAGTCAATTTTATGTGTTGATCGTTCAAATTCATGTGAAACTCATTTAATTCCATTTCAAGCTCACTCAATTTCATTTTAGGGCTCACTCAATTTTATGTTAGGGTCGCTCAATTTAATACTTGCCCAGCTCAATTTCATGCTAGGCTCGCTCAATTCAATGTTTGCTTAACTCAATTTCACACTAGGCTCGCTCAATTCAATGTTTGCTCAACTCAATTTCATGCTAGGCTCGCTCAATTCAATGTTTGCCCAACTCAATTTCATGCTAGGCTCGCTCAATTCAATGTTTGTCCACTCAATTTCATGCTAGGCTCGCTCAATTTAATGTTTGTCCAGCTCAATTTCATGCTAGGCTCACTCAATTTAATGTTTGCATTGATAAATTTCATGAAAGTGCACCTGCTAGTGCCCTGGTTTATCCAGTTATGTGAATGATGAGTCAGACTATCTACAGATCTCGATAGAAAGATTATTTCAAGCGTCTGCCTCAACTTGATGTGTGGAAGCTCACAATAGGTAAATCATAACCTCACATCCCATGTCCCAAAACACCAGGTTATTAAAACCCTTAAAACAAGATAAACATCTTAGGGTTTTTAAAGTGAAAAAACTTTTTGCAAAATAGAAAAATTTCTAAATTTTTCTTGCCTTATCGATTTTATCGAAGCACCCTCGATATGATCGACCTGCACTGTCGATGTTCTCGATACCTTAACGATATTATTAATAAGAGGACCAAAAATGTTCAGCAACTAAATATTCATCGGGACGAATTTATCGATGTATCGATACACCTATCGATATCATCGATAAAAGCACTAAATATGTCCAGCAACTTCAAGATATATCTGGACGAATTATCGATGTATCGATACACATATCGATATCATCAATATTTAAATCTCGAGACCATCGAGATTGGCTCGATAAGATCGACAGGCAGATTTCCTGTGCCCCTGTTTTTTAATGAAAATCTTACATTCCTTCGATATATTAATGATCGTCCGATATGATCTGAAATTAAATATCGATAAGATCGGAGGTCCATCGATGATATCGACAGTGGGCGCGCATTTCTTACGGCAGTTATTTCAGGTTGTTTTTAACTATGATCGGGAGCCCTTCGATTTAATCGATATTCAAATATCAATGATATCGACACCAGATCGATTGCATCGAACTAAGCATTGCATAGAACTAAGCCATAATCTGTCCAGTAAGTTCAAAGATAAATCAGCTGAATTTATCAATGCCTCGACTCTGATCTTGATGTCATCGACATTCAAATTTCGATGACCTCGACAGTTCCCCCGATCATTCATGAAAACCTGAAATATCTCAAAGTCAAATCTCTCTCATTTTTCAAGTGTCGATGGATCGAACCTGTCATCGATGAAATCGGAGTTCGAAATCCAATGACATCGACAATAGCTTCGATTTATCGACCAATTGGCAAAGAGTTTCAAAAGCGTATGACATCAAGTCTGAGTCATCGAGCGGACCATCGATGCTATCAAGAGTATACACTCGATGATATTGAACCTGCTCAATGATATCGAACTCTATCATAAATATGACCGTTTTATATCCGTTGGAACTTTTTACCTATTTATAGAGGACTTGTCTTTTGTTGCTGTGAGAGAAAGAAGAGAGAGTTTTTGAGTATTTCAACTTATATCCTATACCTAAAGCCCAATCTCTCAAGGGAGTTCATCCTCCAATCCACCCTCACCATTGATATTCAATAGAGTGGATTGGGGAATGAACTTCCGCATTCAAGGATCCTCCAGCTACTACCTCAATGGCATATCATTATGCTGGGATGCCTTGAATGCATAAGATTGGATCTACTCTATCTTCATAACAGGAAAATATATAGAGAGGATTCCATCTTCCCTTTGACCCAACCCTAAGCCTAGTCTTGGTATATCTTTTGTGTTGCGGATCAAGGGAGCAGAAGACTCTTCGTCAACAAGGAGGAGGAGGTCTTCGGTGTCGTGCTTAGCAGGACTCATCAACTTATCTGCAAGTATCTAGAGTCTAAGAGGACACTTGTGATCATTCCTTTCTAGGATTGGGTCTTAAGTGGTTCTCACCCTTTGAAGCCCTCGTAGGAGGCTTCCGGCGAGAGTGTATGTTGTGGGTGCATAGTGTGGACCCTTGCTCTTGTGTAGGGCATAAATTGTTAGGTCCTTGACCTGTGTGGTCTAAAAATCGGGTGCGTTGTGTAGACCCTTGCTCTTGTGTAGGGCATAAACTGTTAGGTCCTTGTGTAGGTCCTTGACCTGTGTGGTCTAAAATTCGGGTGCGTTGTGTGGACCCTTGCTCTATGGAGAGCATAAACATCTGGTTAGGAGTGAACCAGTAAAACTCTGGGTTTGAGGTGAACCGCGTAAAACCTCTGTAAAGGTTGAAGGTGAACCTGATTTAAAACCTTAGGTTTGAGGTGAACCTTGGAAAACCTCCTTGGTGAAATCCGGTACACTCAAGGGTTGAGTACGACAGCCGGGAGTGGAGTAGACTTATCGTCAAACCACTATAAAAATGATTGTGTTTGAGATGATTATTGTCTTTAATTTATGTGATTTCCTTACATCCCTTTATATCTAATTATCTGAGATCACACCTTATACACACACAGTCATATCCTTTACAATCTTGTCTACAACTTGTTTATCTTACAAGTAGGTTGTGATTGGATCCACTACAAGGCTTGGAAGTCAGTAGAGTTACATTTGAGTAATCCTGAGAATTGCATACATGATATGATTAGAGTGATGGGATTTTCAATAACTCGTAAATCTTTAAAAAGTCCTATTCACCCCCCTCTAGGACATATTGGCAAATTCCTACTTCAACTAAAGCGGTCTCCACCGCTATTTAATTTCATGTTAGGCTCGCTCAATTTAATGTTTGCATTGATAAATTTCATGTTTGCCTCGATGAATTTCATTCTTGTCTCACTCAATTTCATGTTTGCCGCGCTCAATTTTCAGTTTGTCATGCTCAATTTTAGCTTTCCTCGCTCAATTGTCAGTTTGCCTTGCTCAATATATAGTTTGCCTCTCTCAATTTTTGCTCTTCCCTTGTTGAATTTCTAGTTTGCCTCGTTCAAAATCTAAGTTGCGTCGCTAAATTTTTAGGCTTCCCTCGCTCAATTATTTCTTTTACGTCGCTCAAATTCGAACTTCCCTCGATCGATTTCATTTTTCCCTCGTTCAATTTCTAGTTTACCTCGCCCAATTTCTAGCTTGTCTCGTTGAACTTTCGCTCTTCTCTCACTGAATTGCTAGTTTGCCTCATTCAATTTATAGGTTGCGTCACTGAATTTTCATTGTCACGCCCCAAACTTGGAAATCGGGCTCACAAAATTTCCGATTGTCGAATCTGGTGCCATCAGCCTCCGTAGTACCCCATTCTTGGCTTCCAACATCTATATGCCAGATTCCGATCCTGGGATCCTATAATGAGGATTTTCAACATGAATTTGTCTCATTAGAAGTAAAACCACAAGTATACCCAAATCACAAAAACAACATCATCATCACATATCCACTAATATAATCATTTGAGTACAATGCTAAAAAGAAAATACATGCATATAATAAGATCTTCACAAAACTCGGCTGCACGTTCCTAGTCCAGTTCAGCTGCAACCTATCATCACCTGTACGCATCTATTGTGCATAAGCTTATAGATAGCTTAAAGGGTGGTGAAAGTGTGTGAGCAGTATATGCGTGCTCAAAATGTAATATCAGAGTAAACAGAAATACTGGTAAGTCCACGAACCATACAATATCAGAGTAAGTAGAAATATTGACAAGTCCATAAAATATCATCAACCTCATCTAGGATATGCAATGAAAAGAGTTAGTAAGCCAATTTCATAAACTGAGAAAGTAATGTAAATTAGCTATGTAATGCGGAAACATAATGAACCATATATCAGATATCGAGGATGTAGTACAATATGCAATTCGGAAGAGCTAAGAATACCATCGGCCTCATCAAAGTCATATAAATGTAGAAACATAGCAACCCAAAATGCCATATACTGAGGATGTAATGCAATATCCAATATGTGGTGCGAATGAAATGACCAAGCTGCAATGTGAAGTCAGGATGATAGTACGTGGTATCACTGACTATGGGGCCTATCACAAAGAACTTCTATCCAAACCAGTCCCATACCTAAATTTAGATAGATAGACTCAATGTGTTAAGCTCCTGATCTCAGGTTAGTCGTGCACCCCAACCGAAATCCTGGCCATTGCGAAAGTACACATAACAATTAGTTGCGCACCACCAGCCCGAGTGGGTAATAAATGAATGAATGAATATAATGTTAAGTATGCAATTCCTGCTCTACAAATCGGTACTGTACATCTCTGGGATCATAATCGAGGTCTAGTACACTCTACACCAGCTGCCACCCCATCAAGCGCACAATTGGGTAAGTGGAAGAGACCTCACTATCAGCTTACCAATATCGGACCCGACTCATCAATAGCGGACCCATTCCTCAAGCTGGTCAGACTCAGCCTAGCTATGCCTACTCCCTCAGGCGAGTAAGGCCACACCTCCTCCCAATCGACCATGACACAATGGGAGACGCGACCTACTGGTATATGGCCCTCATGCGCTCATATATATCCACTCGGTCTCGATGTTGGGGCGTCCTCTGGTACCAAGAGGATTTAGGGATTTTCACCCAGGGCCATCTATGATAGACCGATGCTAATAACAGATTCCCGATGTCCCATCTGGCTATCCACGACATGCCTATGGAGGCTACGGCCCTGATGTCATTAGGGCGTACAATAATCACTACACAGAATGCAAGATGCATGAGTCATACAATCCAGTCATGCATTAATCCTGTGCATACCGTGCGCCCATGTGAAATAACTCCACCTATTAGGGAGTCCCATAAACCATCTGTAGTATGGCATATGCAATGGTCAATCACATCTCATAACAAACATGTAGATGATGCATATGGGCATGTATTATGATGTTATGCTGTCACATACTCATAATCGGTATCAACAACCGGCATTAACAATTGACATCAACAATCGGCATCGATAATGTGGACATTTAACCAACATTGCCCACAAGGAGTGGCCCACATAGAGCCTAACATATAGTGGACCCATGGCCTCATACAAGGGCCTAATATACAACAACATGGGGCTCACTCAAGAGCTTAATACACATCATGATGGGCCTCTCACGTGGGCCTAATATACATCACAATGGGCTCCATCGTCTGGCCCTCAAATATATCACAATGGGCCTCATCACATACACCTCATATACATCACATTGGGCCTTAAAGACGGGTTGAATAAACATCACAACGGGCCTTAAATACGTGCCGAATGCACATCACAATGGGCCTCAAATATGGGCCACATACATTACATTCGGCCTCGACAATCGGCCTCGATATCCTGCCTCGACAATCGGCCTCGACAATCAGAATCAGCCTCGATAATCGGAATCGAAATAGGCCTCAACAATCGGCCTTGACAATCGAAATCGGCCTCAACAATCGACCTCGATAATCGAAATCGGTATTGACAGTCGGAATCGGCCTTGATAATTGGAATCAGTATCAACAACCGAAATCGGCCTCGATAATCGGCATCAACAATCAGCATCAATAATCGGCATCGGCAATCAGCATATAAACAAGGTGGGGTCCATAGGTGAACAACCGATCAACCATAATATAAAGATCGGCCCTCGATTATAGTTATATCAAATTCGATAGCACGGAGTCATCCATCTATGGCGAATGGGGCCCACTTATTTGGGTTAACCAACTAAGAGAAAGATGAGAATGGGCCTAACAAGGCCTAAGGGAAGGTCACAATGCGGACATCCAACCATCATTACCCTTCAATTTGGACATTTAACTAACATTGCTCCCAAGAAGTGGTCCACATAGAGCCATACGTATAGTGGCCCCATGGCCTCACATAAGGGCCTAATATACATTGCCATGGGCCTTACTCATGGGTCACATATGCATCACATTAGGCCCCACTTATGGGCCTCAAATGTATCACAATGGGCCATGCCCAAGGGCCTCGAATACATCATAATGGGCCTTACCCATGGGCCTTGAATACATCGCAATGGGCCACGCCCATGGGTCTCGAATGCATCACAATGGGCCTCACCCGTGGGCCTCGAATACATCACAATTGGCCTCGACCATGGGCCTCATCACTGGGCCTCTTATGTTAAGTAGGCACATCACATGGGCCGCGTTATATGGGCTGCACCAATGGGCCTCATATATATAGCAAATACCGCACCAGTGGCCTAATACACATCACAAAGGGGGCCTAACATACATCAAGTGGGTCACACCATCCACACCATTCATCTATCGTAACACCCCGAATTTTTCCCAACCTGGAGATAGACGTCCTTAGGCAATGGGTCGATCCTAACACCTGATTAACTTCTCAAACACTCAATTCGAAAGTCTCAATCCCTTTTCAAACCATTTCCTTCAAAATCTCACCTTTCACTACCTTATCCTCCAAAAGTAACTGAGTGCAAAACTAGATTAGCTACGAAATCCGCTTGATCCACTTTAAATGCGATCTGCAAGACCCAAAACTTATAGAATCAATGACGCTGCATTACCCTATAAGCTAGGATCCATCTCATTACCCGACTACTCTCGGGAGCATCACGAAACTCTGTATCAGATCTGGACCGCACATCGAAAGTCCGAATAATACAAGGTTATAGAATTAGGACCGCCTTACTGGGTTTGACAATCATCTCGAAAATTAAATCCAGATAGTGTCCTGGGGCTATTCGCTTGAGCCCGAAGTGAAGAGTGCGAGAAATGTAAAATTAATTAGAAATAAATTTTAAATTTAAGTAATCTGAGACTTGTCGCTTGCGGGCCTGATATAAGCAATCAGACCGTCAGAAGCTGACCCAAATACACCCTCGGATCAAGAGAAATTTCATACACAGGTCAGTGTACTTGTAACCCTGATCGAGTTTCGGTGACCATTAAACTGAAACTGGTCTGTCACGTGTGATCTGGGAACCTGATTGAAATGAAAACTTAAATCGACCTAGATCCATAGTCAGTGAGCTTAAGTCTAACCTTTGGCTCAAGGGGGGGCTCCAGAAGTGCTCCGTTGAGACGAAACGGACCTGCTTTGGCTATAACCTAAGTATACCTTGGTCCTGAGTCTAATTTGGTGAGTTCTGGGCCTATATAAGGACCTTAAACCCTCACTCTCTCATTCCATACGAATTTGGGAAACCCTAGGAGAGAGAAGAGAGAAAAGAGAGAGAGAGAGAGAGAGAGAAGTGGGGATTCTTCCTGGGATTCACTCTCATCGTCCTACGTGCTTAGCCATAGCATCTGTCTCACTTTTTTGGCGATTCTGATTCCGTTTTTGAGTAAGAAAACCTAACCCTAATCAGTTCTAGGGTGTTGATTGTTGCTAGTAGCGGAATAGCTAACTTAACTCGTGTTATAGGTTGTCATATCAACGTTGGTGAAGGCTTAGAGTTTCTAGTGAATCCATTATGTTTCTACGGCGTAAGGTGCGGACTTTAGACGTATAGGTTATGGTTTTCAACGCTTTTAATGTCAGATAATGATAGATTCATGATCTGGGTGTTATTGTACATGCACAATGCGATGTTCATTTTGCGTTTCGATTGCGTATACAAATTATGGCATATTATGTATTCTGTATATTTGTAGAAAATACCGTATACATATGAAATACGGATTTGTGCTTGCCATGATTAATTGTTGTTTATGTATGCTAGATACATGTGTATCAACTTCTGGGTGAACGGATTAGCCTAATACCTGTTATGTTAACATACGTCGTGTATGTACAAGGTGTAGCCTAAGTGTTTGTTGAAATGCCTGAATGAATATGGATTCATGATTTGTGCCTGCCATGTGTATTGAATTTGAGAACATGATTGTGGTGTACTAGACAACCCCTTAGTGAAAGGATTTGCCCTAAATCCCGCCACGGCCAATGCACGCTATGTGTGTTAAAGTGTGTAGCCCAAGCGTTTGTGAAAATGAATGAATGATTATGGAACGTGGATTCGTGCTTGCCATGGCTATCCGTCGTGGGTGCACATGTGTTATAAATAGGGCAACTGCCTAGTGAAAGGATTTGGCCTAATACCTATGTGATCAACATACGTCACGTATGGTGATGTATGTAGTCTAAAGTGTTTGTTGAAATGTCTGAATGAGTAGTAATTAGTAAATTGTAATGTGGAAGGGTGTTGAGATATGATTCTTAACTTCTTTAACTATGTGTATATTTTCCTCCATGAACCGTATATTATGGTGTCTGTTTATCTATGTAATGCATATGTATAAATTCATGTTTAAATTGTATTCCATAAGGTCCGTGAAGGGTGACGAGGGAGTGGTTTAACGAGTGCGTGTAACAGCCCTAGCAGCCCTAAGCGGATAATATTGGATATTTGATTGTATGAGTTGAAATCTTAATTTATAACTGCTTTAACTATCTTTTAGGATATTTTGTTGTAACTGAATGTGATTGGGGCTATTATATAGTCCAGGCAATCGGTAATAGGCCTTGATTATGTGGCTAAGTTCATTTCACCACACAAGACATGTTCGATGAATCCGAGTCGTACGATGGTTGTCGACAGCGGTACCTTGTCGGCTACTTCAGTGTACGCTCGTACCAATCGAGCTTGTCAAGTAACCCGATCACCATGTTTGGATGCCATTGCTTGAACCTAAGGTACCAAACTTACCAGTGTAACCCCGTTAACCTTGGTACCTCGATCCGCTAAGACTCATGAGCCGGGCATAGTGGTATGGGACATCGTGGTCGAACTATCGGCCTACGCTGGGGGGATGTGACTCCCTGTAGTGACCAATGAGTAACCCAGACTCGTGAGTCGAATACGGTGGTATGGGACACTGTATTTGAGCTGTCGGGCTACACTATTTTGATGGGTGATGGGGGAGTGGTGTAACGAGTGCGTGTAACAGCCCTGGCAGCCCTAACCGTGCCCGGTGTAGTGACCTCGAGCATACTCTGAATCTGCGGTGAGGCGACGAGCCTTCCCGTAGTAAACAGAGTATAAACTAGGCCTGTATTGATAAGGTGATGGGGGAGCGGTGCAACGAGTGCGTGTAACAGCACTGGCAACCCTTTACAGCGACCTAGAACCGCATCATCGTATGAGATTATCTAGGACTGATGACCCTAGAATGGATCATTGTTTGGGAATGATATAAGGGAGGTACCTTAGTTTTCCAATACTGCTGTATGAAAAGGACTAATAATAACTTGGTAATCACGCTCATAACATAGCACTGCATGTGCGTGGAAGATATAGAGCACTGAGGGATGAACGCATGCTGCGGACGTAAGATGTTGTCGCATGAGGGAGCATTGGCGAGGGCATGCATCATGACTACATTTCATCCTTGCATTAATAAGAGTATTAGGATTATTTGACTGTACTGCTTTATCATTACTGCTTGACTGAATTGATAACATATTAACCTATGCTTGATTGTTCCACTGAGTTGATCACTCACTCCCATATTACGGGACGATGTTGTGCACACTAACCAGACCTTGTTTGAGTTTTAGATGATGGCGATGCTGCGAAGGGGAGCTGGATTTTTATGATGATGAGGAGGATTTATCCTTTATACAGTTTTCAGGCAGGTTCCTGTGAGCCGTGTCCTAATCGACGAGGCTTTCTGGGATATTGACTAGATGACATTACACCTTTGGTATAAATTAGAAATTTATATGTAATTATCTAACCTAGTAACATTATCACACTCTGGAGACTTACCACAGTTTATATATTGTATATATCTATCACAGTCTTCCACTTGTTTAAACTAATCGTCTCTGGAGTCTGATATGCTATTTTGGCTTAATCTCATTCATGTTTCATGTACTAATACAGACAACATTCAATCATCAGCATATATGTTGCATAAGTGATGTGTTGGAACTCGGGAGTTGAGTTTATACTCGACTCTTGATTTTCAGGGCGTTACATCTATTCTTAGGAATCATTTTAGAGCATTTAAAAAATTAAATCATATCGAAAGATTATCTGGACTGCACTCCAAATAACAGTGGTGATAATGATTTCCACCATAAAACCCCACAGGGCCACCATAATATTTATGTTTCATCCAATCTATTCATAAGGTCACAAGGACCTAATAAGAGGAAAAACAAATTTCATATTGGTCCAAAACTTTCGTGACCCCAAAAAGGGTTTCAATGGTGGACGTTCACTCAGCACTGTTTCTACGGTGTGGTCCACCTGACCATCAGATCTGCCTCATTTATTTATTTATTTCTCAAGCCTTAAAATAAGCTCACCAAATGAATGGACGGTTTGGATGGAACACATCCATCAAGGGTGGGGTTCACAGAACTTACTGATGTTAACACCAACTATATAGTTAGTGTGACATACTCCTGCCATCTGCCTTATGCTGGGGCCTACAGACGTCATTACAGCAGATATATCTGCTTGTGTGACTAGCAGATGGATGGTGTAGCCACCACACATGTCAAGGTGGGCCACTGCATGGACGGTACAGGCACAACACATACCATGGTGGGGCCATACATGGCTCCGTCGAGATGGACGATGCAGATGAACACATGCATCTATGGGGGGTCCCACCAGTTAGACAGATGGACGGTGTGGGTGTGACCCATACGACAGGTGGGTCCCACCGTCCAATCCATTTTCCAAACTAGGTGGGTCCCCACTTGGGGCCCACCAGATACACATCAATATGGATATACAACATATATATAATATAATATATATATATATCTCATTTATTTATTTATTATTATTATTTATTATTTTTTTAAAGGACCCAACGTCCAGTGTCCAACCTCTAGAGAGCTGGACGGCCTGGACAGGACGTTATCAAGGTGGGGTCCATGCACTGGACGGCCCAGATGAGGGGCACACATCAGGGTCCACACGTGTGGGGCCCACCAAGTCATCACCAAGCTGTGATTTGTGTTTTCTCATCATCCAGACCCGCTGGACAGCCTGGATAAAATAGATGAACGGCGTTGATAAAATACATAACCATGGTGGGCCACACCGTTTTGGATAGATGGATAGAGTGAATATAGAATAAATACATCAAGAAGAGCCCCACCCACATGTGTGGGGCGGGCCACGTCCTGGATGGACGGTTGGGATAACATATAAACATCATGGTGTGTCCCACGTGGATGGGGTCCACCGGTAGATGGCATGGATGTGAACATCATGGTGGGCCACACATCTCATCATCATCATCACCATGAAAAAAAAGAGAGAGAGAGAGAGGGATCGGTGGTGATGGAGGGACCCCGCCACTATGGGCCCCCCATGATTACAATACATACTTTAAAAAAATGGGTCCCATCACAAGTGGGCCTTCTAATAGAAAATCAACGGTGGATCACCCACCTATTGGCCTCCTTCTTGGTTCGATGGAACATCGAATTCCTTGGCTTTAATCTTGATGGCAGATGATAAAAAGTGAAGGGTGGAGATGGGGGATGAGGAGGTAGGAAGTGGGTCACACTATAGCTTCTCCATGAAAGCTTGGACGTTGGTGCTTGGGGTTGCTTGGAGAATGAGAGAGAGAATGAGAGAGAGAGAGAGGTGATGGGAGAAAAGTGGTGGGAGAGAGGGATGGTGAGTAATGGATGGGTGTACTTGGTTGTAAGAGAGAGAGAGTTGACGTTGGGGAGGGTAGTTGTACTTGGGGATGGGTGTTGTACTTGACATTTGATTGATGAATTGATGTGATACGTTGTAGAGATTCCCTCGGTATTTGCAATGCACGGCATTTTCCTTGAACTGAATGCGAGCCCACATCTTCTGGCCTAGGTATCACCTCGATGCGCAAGATGCGGTGTCAGAACCGCAGCAACGGCGCGATCGCAAGGATACAAGTTTCGAGTCGAGCCGACTCCGATTTGCAGGACTCGGCTTTGGATCATGTACAAATGTCAGGTATAGGTCGAGGGTTGTCGGAATTTGACCGGGAGGACCGCGGAAGCCTACGAAATGGTACGGTCTAGGATATGGGCCTCACATTCATGCTTCCCTTGCTTGATTATTTGTTTTCCCTTGCTCAAATTTTAACTTCCCTCGCTCAATTTCATGTTTCCCTTGCTCAATTTCTACTTTGCCTCATTGAAGTGTATATTTGCCTCGTTGAATTAGATGTTTGCCTTAATCATTTTCATGTTTGTCGCGCTTAATTTTAGTTGAGGTTTATTCCATTTTATCTAAAGCTCGCTCAAATTTATCAAGTGCTTGATATTTAGTATTAATGTATATGAGGTAATGCGTAAATTCCTATTATTCTAATTCTATATGGATTAACCATGTGTAGAGAAGTTAGCCTTGTATCCCCTTATGGTACATTTGTGATTACTTAAATATAGGTATACTTCTAGTAGATATGACATGAACCTTCAAATTGCATTTTATTTTGTCTTATAAACTGTACAATGTGGAATATATGTTGAATGTTGAATGAACTTTGAAATATTCCAAATTGCTTAACCATACTTGAGATTGATATGCCACGTTTGTGGGCCGTCATTTAAGCTTAGAGGAATTATAAGAATCCATGTTAAATTCATGTGTTGATGTTTAATATCATGATTTGATAATATCTATAATTTAAAGAGCAATCTTGCCAAAATTTAAGGGATATACGTGAGTACCATGATGCATAACATCCACCCATGACATATGAGCTTGACCGGGTGCTCAATGTAAGCCACATTCTGCTCCAGTTACTAGAATAGTTATTTGAACCTATCTAGAATTCCCTCAAAACAAGGTTGCAAACATAGAGACGTAAAACTTTAGGACCCTTAAGAAATTTTAGATTTAGTTGTTTGAACGTATAAATGAAACTTAGGTTCCCTTGAAATCGTTAGAATAACCAAACTTGGTTGGAATCACTTTGGAATTATGATATTTGAGAAGATAGAGACTCAATATTTTAAGTTCTCTAGGAGATTGCTTGCATAACCATGAAACCTAGGAACAAACCCTAGGTCCCCATTAAAAACTATTAGAATGATCGTTTGAACTTAGAACTAAACTTAGGAATTATGCGAGAACAAGTAAACTGCTATGATGTATATTAGATTAAACAAGAACGTTCCTTGAACTTGACCTCCAATGAACTTTTTTAGCAATTTAGGATTTGAATTTTCCTATAATTTTTCTTAGTTGAAATGACATCATGAAGACACTCAGTAGACAGTAGGTGAAACGAGTTTAGGCATTGTAAGCAATTCCTTACCCATTACATTGTACATTAGATCAAATTTAAGCACTCCCTAAACTTAAAACCCGCACTAAGAGTTAAAAATTAAAATTCCCTAAGAAATCTCATTAGTTAGAGATGATATTTCTCATAACTTTTAACAATTAGCACTAACTAAAAGTGAATTTATAAAGGTTTGAGAAAAAAAATTAGCCCTAGATGGAGCATATTGAGACTAGGATTTTGTAATTTGAATCCCAAATACATCTCTTTGATCAGAAACAACATCTCTCATATGTTCCAACAATTAGAAATAATTAATAGTGAAAATTTAGAAATTTAGGTGAAATTTCAACCCTAAACTCTGCTTGTTGAGACTAGCTTTGAAAATTTATGTAAGTTTAACATATTTTAAACCCAAATCCTCATGTAGAAATGTTAGGCTCCTAGATTTATTTTTTTTTGAAAGCGTACTAGGACATCATAGAATTGTCCCTTATTAAAATAGAAGACTATATGATATTCCATGATAGATAGCGTCGCTAAATTTAACAAGCACCACATGAAATCATTCGTATCTCTGAATTTGTAATCCATATAAGCTCTTGTTGTTTATTTTAAAATTTTAATGCATTGTTTACTCTTTATTTCCTTAAGCTCTATATCATCCTCATCTATTATGGAACGTGAGTACTCGGTCCTCTATTATTTAATCGAGTTTTGTCTTATGGCAAGCTTCCATTTCTTGATGATTCACTAATATAATGTAATTGTATTGGTTTTCAGATAATGTCTACAAGAATCATCTGCTGTTATGGAGGGAAGATGGAATATGAAAACAAGCGATACTTGTACACTGATGGGGATTTGAAAATATTTTCTCTACATGTCGAGACTACGTATGAGGAGCTTCTATATAGAATTTACAGGATTATTAAGAGCCAACCAATAGATTGTGATATTAGGATGAAAGTAATGTATCCTTGCACAAACGAATCAATCCCTCCAACCTAATCGTAGATGACGATGATGTGTGAGAGTTCCTCGTAACACAGTTGGAGAATTCGGATAAATTCATTCCTTTAGTCATCGAGACAAATCAACACATTAATAGGACAACACACATGAACAGTGTGCCTGAGGAGCATGGCGTGGAATTTGAATATATGGCATCTCCATTATAAGTGGTAGTAAGCAACAATCAACTACCCGAGTTGCCTCAAAAATTAAACTTTGTGAGTAACCAAGTCAGCTGGGCACATGACCTTAACCTCATTTATGAATATATGGCACCACCTTTAGCAACAACAACAGATCTGTCATCATCATCCACCACTCGAGCGGTACGTGTAAGCGATATTTCGCTTCTAGACCTTGCCGAAACATCAAACTTCAGCACTCATCAAGTTCTTGTGCCATTCGATGATGCTGCATTCACCAATGCAGCACTGTTGGAATATACAGATTCATTGGGTGAACCAATCGATATAGCAGTTGGATAAACGTTTAAGGACAAGAGTCGGTGCCAGTATGTTCTGAGCCAATTTGCAATTCGCAATAAATTCCAGTATAGGGTACTGTACTCAAATTCTAGGAGATTTACCGTGGTGTGTTTCGAAGATAAATGCGAATGGAGGGTTCAAGCAACTCGGGTGAATGATACCGGGATATTTAAGATATGGAGTTATATGTCAGAATACATTGCGACATGTCTTAGATAAAGAGTGATCACTGGCAAGCAAGTAGTAAGTTAGCGTGTGATCTTGTTGTTAGCTGCATTGAGCAACAGCTAGGTTTGAGGCCACGTGATATTATCTTCGCTATGTAAGAGAAATATAATATTCTTATCAGTTATAGGAAGGCATGGAAAGCTAAGGAGCTTGTAATTAATCACATGATGGGGTCTTACAAAGACTCTTATAATCAACTCCCCTTGTATTTGCATGAGTTGAGGACGGTCAACTCGGGGACGGTGACTGTCATACTTGTTAACAAAGAGACTTTGAGGTTCGAGAGGTGTTTTGTAGCGCTCAGACAATGCGTTCGAAGTTTTCAGAATTCTATGCAGAGGGTATTGGCCATTGACAGGACACACTTAAAAGGTAAATACAAGAGTTTCTATTCATTGCCACGGCCTTAGATGGAGACAATCATATTTTTCCAGTTGCATTTGGCATTGAAGAATTGGAGAACAGCAACAGCTAGAATTGGTTCCTTACCTACCTTAATGATGCGTTGAGGTCTCTTCCAGATCTTGTGATTATATCCTACTGACATAAAGGTTTAATGAAAGAGGTTCCTCAAGTCTTCTCACATGCAATCTATGGCTACTGCGCGTACCATATCTATAGAAACTTAACGGACACTTTTAAAGACAAGTCCTTAGATATGTACTACTGGCGGGCTATGAAGACATGTAGGAGGGCTGAATTCAAAAAGTTAATGCATGATATCGAAATAGCCAACCCCCCAGTGCATGCATGGTTGAAAGAAATCGGGTACGAAAGATGGACATCTTCATACTTCCAGGAAGAAGATTCAACTTGGTCATTACAAATATATCTAAGTGTGTTAATGCCCTCTTCAAAGAAGCACGTGAATACCCCGTTACTAAATCAATAGAGGTGATAAGATTTAAGATACAAGAATTGTTTTACAAGAGAAGAGAAACTGCAGCATAATTTGTAGATCCGTTGACATTGTGGGTGAAGGAACAATTAAAAGATCTTACATAGAAGGCGCGAGATGTTCACTATCATCCGATTTCTCGAAATGAGTACTATGTTGTGAGAGATTATAATGATACAGTCAAGCTCGGCTCGTTTTCATGTATAGGTCGCGAGTTTGATGTGAAGGGGTACCCTGGTATGCATGTCCTGTCAGCATGTATAAACTACAATCTTCCTCATTACTTGTATTGCTCCCTATTCTACACGGCGCAAAATTACTTGACCACATATAACGAATCAGTGTATCCAATACGTGACAAGAGCGAATGAGAGATTACAAATGGCTTCGAGGAGTATTGTGCGAATATTAAACCACCAGGACAGAAGAGGTCATCTGGAAGACCAAAAAAGCTAAGAATTCCCTCACGTGGAGAAGAACCGAAAACAGTAAAGTGCGGGTGATGCAAACAAATAGGGCATAATCTCCAAAATTGTAAGTTTCCTATACCTAATGTATAACATACTTTATAATTTATTTAGTGTTTTGTATGATATATGTTGTAATATATTTTATGTATTGATGTCCCTGCTCAATTTTCTCTCATGCAATAATCTTTTGGTTGCCTCGCTCATTTTCAGTTTGTCTCACTGAATTTCTTAAGCTGCCTCACTTAATTTCTACTTTGCCTCGCTCAATTCGTAGGTTGCCTCACTTAATTCCTAGGTTCCCTCGCTCGATTACTAGGTTCCCTTGCTCTATTTCTAGGTTCCCTCGCTCAATTTCTAGGTTGCCTCACTCAATTCCTAGGTTACCTCGTTGAATTTCTAGGTTCCCTCGTTGAATTTCTAGGTTCCCTTGCTCAATTTCTAGGTTCCCTCGCTCAATTTATAGGTTGCCTCGCATAATTCCTCGGTTCCCTCGCTGAATTCCTAGGTTTGCTCACTCATTTTCTAGGTTCCCTCACTTAATTCCTCAGTTCCCTCACTCAATTTCTAGGTTCCCTTGCTCAATTTCTACATTGCCTCACTCAAATTCTACGTTGCCTCACTCAATTCCTAGGTTCCCTCGCTGAATATCTAGGTTCCCTCGCTGAATTCCTACGTTTCCTCGTTCATTTTTTAGGTTCCCTCGCTAAATTTGGTGCATATTAATAGCATATTAATTGAATTCCTGTAAACACACATTTAGATGTCGACCTCTTTAATCAATTAAGACAAATAATAGAGATCTCATATCACATGGGGTGTGTGAGTTTAATCATGCAACCCTTCACTCCACCTAATTTTTTGCTTTAAAAACTTCCAAACTAATAGTATATATAGACAAAATCCTAATTTAACATGTAAGTACATGGGTCCAATACACGGTCCTTTATTAAATTCAATGTCTGAAAAAGCCCATGGCTCATATGTTTAAATCCATCTTTGGGAAGATTGAGGATTCAGAAGCATTGTTCACGAGTAAGAAATGCTTCTTACAATGTAATAGTTTTACATGACGGTTCCTTCACTAGCTCTATTAGCTGTAACTGGTTTTACTGCTAGTTGAAACTAGTTTGAAAAGTCAGCAACAAGTGTCATTAGGAGGACAATTTTAGCAAAAATCTCTCAACTTGTTAGTGGTTAGTTGGCAATCTTAGGTATATATAAAGAGTCTGAATTGTGTTGTGAGTGTGAAAAAAAAAAAAAGACCAATGAATACAATCAATCTAGAGTATTTCAAAGTATTGCTAGTGATGAATATCTCCTTATATGCCATCTTAGCAAAATTTTCTTTTTATTTTATTTTATTTATTTCTTCTTCTTTTTTTGGGTTAGCTTTTATAAAATCGTATGATTCATATAAAAAGGGATTCAAAGGTGGGATTCAAATTATTTTGCTTAAGAATTGACTCAATCCTAAATCGTATGATTTTGACAACCTGGATACACGCTGAGATATTCTAGCGTGGATGTCATGCCCCAAACTTGGAAACCGGGCTCACAAAATTCCCGATCGCCGAATTCGGCACCGACAGCCTCCGTAGTACCCCATTCTCAGCTCCCAGCGCCCATACGCCAGATTTCGATCCTGGGATTCTACAAGGAGGATTTTCAGTATGATTTTTTTTAATGGAGCACAACCACAAGCATAATCAAGTCACAAAACAACAACACCACATATCCACTATAGCAAAAACTTTAAATACAATGCGTATGAAAGGGAAATACAATATAATGAAAGTAACAGAATCTCTAGATGCTCGGCTGCATGCTCCAAGCTCAACGCTACTACAACCTAACGCCACCTGCACGTATCTATCGTGCATAAGCTTACAAAAGCTTAGAGGGTGGTGAAAGTGTGTGTAAGGTAAGTGTCAATTATATAATATCAGAGTAATGCGGAAATATGCGGTAAGTCCATGAATGCTATCAGCTGTACCAAAGCTATATGATGCAAGACATGAATGCTATCGGCCATACCAAGGCCGTGCGATGCGAGGCCTATGTAGCCAAATGTCATATGCAAGATGCAAAGTAAGCGTGCCAGTACTCATCAAGTATACATATTAGTACCGTTCCTCTCTGGATATCACCGGGGTCTAAGACACCTCACATTGACTGCCTCCTCCCTAGCTGCACAGTCAAGCAAGTAGAAGAGATCACACTTTTCGCCTGACCAGTAGTCTGCCAATACCTACCCGGCTCGTCGATAGCGGACTCATTTGCGAGCTGGTCAAACTTAGCCTAGCTTATAGCCCCCTCACTCAAGTGAATAAGGCCACACCCCCTTCCAACTGACCACGACACAGTGGGAGACGTGGCCTACTGGTATTCGGCACTTGGGCGCTCGTGTATCCACTCGGTCTAGACGTTGGAGCATCCCCTGGTACCAAAAAGGTTCTGGGACTTTCACCCAAGGACATCCTAAGTGCCCACAATGCTAGAACAAAGTATTTTCAGTATCCGATATGGCCATCCACGATGTGCCTGTGGAGCCACGGCCCTGATGTCGCTAGGGCGTGCAGTGATCAAGTCACACATATGCGAGATGCATGAGTCACACCATACAATCAAGCAGCAATCTCACGCGTACCACGCGATCATGTGGGGCACTCCGTCTCATAAGGAGTCCCGTAAATGTCTCAGCCCAATGACTTATGCTATGATTAAACATTTCTCATATCAAGCATACATATGATGTGTATGGGCATGAATGATGAAATTATACTAAGCATGTTATAAAGTAATGAACTATCTTTACAACGCAGATGGGCATAGACGGCTTACACACAACAAGTATGGGCCTATCAATGGGCCCTAGGGAGCGTCACAATGCGGACATTTAACCAACATTGTACTTACAATGTGGACGTCAAACCAACATTGCTCCTAAGGCACGGTCCGCCATAAATATCATTACACAAACCATGGGGAATCACACATTGCAATGGACCTATATACATCTCATTGGGCCTCGACCCATAGTCCTCATATACATCAAATGGGCCGCCTTATATGGGCCTTATATAAATCAGGTGGGCCACATTAAAGGGGCCTTAGGTACATTGCAATGGGCCATATCCCATGGGCCTTGGAATACATCACAATGGGCCTTGTAACATGGGCCTCAACCACGGGCCACAATTACATTGAATGGGCCTCATAACATGGGCCTTACATTCACATCAAAGTGGGCCTCAACAATGGCTTCGTACACATCAAGGTGAGCCTCAACAATGGGCCATAAATACGACAAGGTGGGCCTAAAACACTTGGGCCTTATATAAACCAAGGTGGGGTCCACTGGATCTGACTCATTCTTTAGCTCATACTCATAAAATGAGCTTTTAAAATGGATGGACAGATTGGATGCAATACATGCATCATGGTAGGTCCCATAAGGGCTCACCATTATATATATATATATATATATAAATACAATATAATATATATATATATATATACAATATTAATAATATAATATTATATATATATATATATATAGATATACACATACGCACACACATACACTCACACACATCACACACTCACACACACACGCTCACACACATCACAGTGGGTTCCACCGTCCAGAATAAAACACATACATCACTGTGGGCTCCATGTGGGGCCCACCATAACGTTTATTTGAAATCCAACCTGTTGATAGGGTCACATAGACCCAATTGGAGAGGGAAAACAAAATCCAAAACTTCTGTGGACCCAAAAAGGTTTCGATAACAGCCGTCTAATCTCTGTTGTTTCCTATGATGTGGGCCACCTGAGCGTTGGATGTGGCTCATTTTTGGAGGGCGGCTCGCTACCCCAGGGGCCCACCATATGAATAGCTTGGATGACAGATATACATCACAGTGGGGCCCATAGTTGGAGCTGTGGGACCCTGCTGGTCGTCCGTCAAAACACAGCAGCATCCTGCTGCTGAGCAGCAGGCGCTGCCTCTCTTTTTTTTTTTTTTTTTTTTGAAAACACGGTATTTTCACGGTTTTTCACATGTGGGGCCTACATCGCAAGAATCCGCTTCGTCCACTGCTTCCCATAGTCCATAATAAATCCATCAAGCCCAATATTGGACATCTTTCAATGTGTAGAAAATTAAGTTGAATTTAAACGGTGGAAATCACTGTTTTCAAAGATATAGCCTACTAGAAGATTGGATCAGCTTCAACTTTCGGCTCAACGTCTAAAATGAGTAGGTAAATAGGATGGACGACATGGATTGAACTCATACATAAGTGTGGAGCCTACACAAGTGGCTCACCCCAAATGCCTTGAAGCAAGACTAATATTTGTATTTTCATTTCAGTCCAGGGATGTCCCTGGACGTCTGGGCGTCACACATGCTCAAGGTGGGCCTACTCAGGTGGGCCATCAACTGATGGATGGTGTGGGTACAACACATATGTAAGTGGGCCCCACCTATAGATGGGTTGGATGAAATACATGGCTCATGGTGGGGTTCGTTGGAGTGGGCCATACGGCCATATCATCACACATACAAAAGAATATGAATAAGAGAGGGAAAGAGAGAGAGAGAGAGAAGGAGAGTGGGACACATGTGATGGAGGGACCCTGACACTATGGACCCTACCTTACAATCAATCGTACATCAAGTGGGTCCCATTACTCGTGGGCCCATCAAATTGAAAATAAACGGTGGAGATCCTTTCTCCACCGGAAGGTCTAGATAACCCTATTCATGCAAGAAAATAAACATCATGATGGGGTCCATGGAGAATGGCCCCATCATGGAATGATCATGAAGATCAAGGTGGGCCATCGGCCACATCATAGGGTCTCAAGTGAGATCCATACCATTGATCGGTAAGCCTCACTTGGTCCACCATAAAAACATGAAAAATCTAGCCTAATAAGCACCCACCGTTCGATCTTCTCGGCCCGTTGGAACGTCAATCTCCTTATGCTTCACTTTGATGGAACAAATGAGAAATGAAGGGCTAGGATGGAGGATTTTTTGGAGAGAAAGGTGGGCCACACAAGGTCATTTTCTCTCTTACAGGGGCTTAGACGTGAGCTCTCTTTGCTTGGCTTGGAATTGTGTTGGGAAATGAGAGAGAGAGAGAGAGACTTGTAAGGAGATGTGAGTAATGAAATGATGTGTACTTGACTAGGTATGGGTGTGTAAGAGAGAGGGTGAGAAAGAGTTGACTTGGTGGTTGCTTAGAGATGGGGTGAAAGGTGATGTGTACTTGACATAAAGTGATTGATTGATTGATTGATTGATTGATTGATGGGACATGCCGTAGAGATTCTCTTGGGATTGTAACG
This sequence comes from Magnolia changhungtana, assembly GCA_030180095.1. NCBI lineage: Eukaryota > Viridiplantae > Streptophyta > Magnoliopsida > Magnoliales > Magnoliaceae > Magnolia > Magnolia changhungtana. The sequence continues at coordinate 4,687,329 of JASAUF010000644.1, read as the reverse complement.
CGCGGCGTTTTCTTCGAAATAAATGCCAGTCGCATCTTTTGGTCAGGGTATCAGATCGGTGCGCGAGTCATGGCATTAGAACCGCGGCGACGGTGCAGTCGTAATGGTATAAGTCTCGGATTAAGCCAACTCAATCCTACAGAATACGACTTACAATCGCAAACGTCGGTTATCGGTCGCGGACTATTGGACTTTGATGGAAAGGATCGCGGGATTCGACGGAACAGTACGAACTAGGATACGGGTCTTACGGTGGACATGGCATGCATTCTACTGCTTATTTTATTTTTTATTTACCAAGTACTACCGATGAGTAATTTTGTAAGGAAATAGAAAAATTGGCTAGGGTCCATCATTTTGGAAGTTTGATCAGAGCCATTCTCCACATAAGCATGGATGGGTTCTTCTTTTTCTTTTCTTTTTTCTAATAATTTTTGGCTCTCACTGTGTACGTAAAATTGAGTGGCATCAAGTTAATGAGGTAACAGATCAATGTCTCTTACATGCTCCTCAGTAACTGCATGTGGAGCTTCATCCAACAATATTGGCATTGATATGATAGTCTGAGTCTTCGACACAAGCATAAGGAGCCCTATTCAAAATCAACTATGAAAAACCAAGTTGCCAGAAGCACCTGAGCATAAAACTCAAACTGGAGAATTACATGATGATACAGAGATCACAATGGAAGAAAGGAAATTAAGAGTAATGTTAAAAAAAAAGAAAAAGAAAAACAAAAGAAAAGGTACATTTGGTTAAGAAAGACAACTAAGTGAAGCCAACATATGTGGGAAAATGGCAAAAGAACATTCCAATAAACCATGTGACAGAACCGAGGAAAAGTTACAAAAGATTAAGGCATGATGATTTGAGATAGAAATGGGCTAAGATTGAGTCAACAACTGCTTTCTTTGGTAGAAACTGCACCTATACAAGATAAAAGAAAACAAAGTAAAACAAAAGGATGAATCGGTGGATATGGGAAGCATACTAGAACAATCACATTAATGCACTGCCTGTTACTCATTGACTACCACTCAGCACTATAACCTAGTTGTTGTTAGTACCTTACTGGTTTCAAATGGCTTATTTGAATTTAGAAGCATACCCAAAGCAATTTGACAATGAGCAAGTTGCAACTTCCACAATCACAACACAGTAGGAATTCTGGTCAGGTTCCGTCTGGTTGGTACAATCACATGTACTTAATTCAGTTGGATTGATGTTATTTGTTTGGATTGCAACAACATGAATTCCCACATTATAACCATTAAGTTTATTCTAGTAGTATTTTTCTACTGCAGTATGAAAAGTGGCAGTTGCGATTTGAATAACAATTTTCTAATGCAAGATGAAAGCAACATGAATTTGCGAATCTTTTCATTCAAAATCATGCATCATGATGCATTCGTCTTGCATTTGGGCATCAAATACAATGGGGCAAATTTCACATGCTTCATTCACCAAATCACCTATGAATCTAAACACGTATTAAACAATCATTCTTGTAAAATAAATATATTAGAGAAGCAAAGAACAAGAAGCAATCAATTTCTTAGAGAAGAAAATGAAAAATGATCCAACAGTCTCATATGGTGAGACAGTGAAAAGGCCTAGCTATGTGTCCTAGAGGGGGGGTGAATAGGACTATGCCAAATAAAACTTATAACAGTGGAATTAAAAAGAATTTGATAGCCAAAATAAATCACAATGCAGGAAAGTAAAACAACCTCAAAAATCTGATCTTGAGGGGTTGATACAAATGTTGTTCTAAGGACAACCTTTCACCAAAAACCAGAGTTTATGGTAGGACAACCTTATTTCTAGAAAGATCTTTGTATCAAATCTCAAACCAAAGAGGAATACAGAAATAAGCACAAACTGAAATAAATTGTAATCATAAATGTATTGTTCTAGGGACAGCCATACACCATAAAAATGGCAGGGCAACCTTGCTGGAACAACTTTAAAGGAAATTGAATTTCAAGCTGATAAAGGAATAGCAGAAAATAAATTCTAAACTATTACAAAATTCTCACAATGCTTGAATTAAATGATTACAACATTCACCACCAAACATACATCCCACAAATAAATAATTAAGGATTAGAAATATAAATCATTCAACCACAACATAAGGGATTATAGTGGTTTACCTGTGTGTTCACCAACTGTTAAACAACAGCCACACAGAATGCTACTCCACTCCTAATATCCTCACACAGGGGATATTAGCGTTCACTAACAAAATAGGTTTTCACAGGTTCACCCAAAACCTTTACAATTGTGTCTTTGTCTGTGGGCTTACACAATTAAAAAAACCCCCACTTCTGAGTTTTCCTGGCTCTCCTCAGATAACCAATACAACAAGATTTTTCTGGAAAATCTTGAAAGAAACCAAAAGAGAAAGGAATTTACAATTAAATGTAAAATACCTGATTATCTCCTTCGTTGTAGCAGCCCGGTAGAACCAAATCAGAGTAAATGATTGAATGTCCAAGTTCAATGTCCAGTACTCAATTACAATGGTTCTAGTTCTAATAGATTTTAAATTAAACCAACTAGGGCTTGCCTTAATTGATTTTGATTCCAAAGAAAGGGAATAACAATTCCTCTTATCAAATTAGATTGGAATAGCAGAAACAAAATCAATTAATTAAAGCTAAAGAAAGAGAATATTAAATAAGCACACTTAGCTTAGATGGAGCACAAAATTATCACTTAGAAGTTTGATGAAGATTGGCTTGAATGGATTAGTTAATTCGTTAAATTCTTCTGAGATTCGTGCTCTATTTATAGGTGAGCAGATCACGTCTTCGACTGGTCTAGGGAGCTCTTCAACTAGTCGAAAAAGTAACAGATTTAAAAAAAATCGGGCACGATAAGCTTTGACCGTTCTACGACTGGTCAAAGGTCACCTTCGACTGGTCGAAGGTCACCTTCGACTGGTCGTAGGTCACCTTCGACTGGTCGAAGGTCTCTTTCTACTGGTCGAAGACCCTATATTTAATCGCTGGACTTTGAGTCGAAGATTTTTGACTGGTCGAAGATGCACGACACATTTCTTCGACCGGGTCGAATGTATTCTGACCGGTCGAAGCCTAACAGAAAATATCCGAATTTTGTAACAAACTCACGATTGATTGAGGAATTTCTTGAACTGGTCGAAGTAAAGCTAAGACTAGTCAAAGAAAGCCTAGGACAAGTCCTCGAACTGTCCAAACTCATGTGACATATACATATGACTTATGTATCCAAAATGGCCTACTTCTAAGGTCAACCTATGGTCAATCAAACCCCAATCATGAAGTAAGGACATTGAAAACATTAGGAACAAGTGACCTTGAAGTTTAAGCCTTGAAGTCTTGATGTAGCTCAACCTTGAAAGTGTCCTGAGTTCTTTATGAACTGCATTGTACTCTTCTTGAAGTCTTGCATTCTTGAGTCTTGTCTTGTGAGTAATACTTGCAGTCAAGGTTGATCTTTGTACTTGTGATCTTTGCTTTTTATGAGCTTTGCTTGTTCAAGAATGTTGATCATTGAGAGAGCTTCACTTATGTAAGTTATATAACAGTGATTTTGGTATCACAAATTTGACAACCAACAGGGATATAGACTATAGCACTTACAATCTCCCCCTTTGTCAAATTAGTGACAAAACACATAACCAAGATAAAAATTAAGTAGAAACAATTGGTTAAAGAAACATGAACCAATTAATATTTAACTGGCTTACCTGCAAATAAATATTCAATATTCAACATTCAACTACTCCACTCATAATCACATCGTTAAGAACTAACCATTCTCTCCCTTTTTGTCACAATATGACAAAGGAAACAACAATAAAGGAGAACTAAATAAAGGGATATATGAGAGAAAACATGAGGAGATTATAGCAAAACAGATAGTATCCAACTCAAAAACAGCATAGGTGCACAAAGAACAAATACTCGGCATAAAACTAATCAGAAAATAGTATCCAATTCCAAATCAGTCAACTTAGTGCTAAGTTTTAAAGTTATTACAAACCAGAAGAAAACTAATCGGAACTAAAACCAGATGACGGAGCAGGAATAGAAGAAGGACCACGGGAAGTAGTTTTTCTACCTCTAGTAGCCATTTGCAACAATAATAACAAAGAAATAAGAAGTTGCAAAGGATTGAGAAGTGGGTTTACACAAAACAGAAGTTTCTTAATCCAAACCCCAAATCTCAATGAAATCAAAAATAGAAAGCTTCAAGCTAGAAAAGAAAATAATCTAGACACAGATCTGCAAGAAAAACGCAAATAGAATACTAACCTTGAAGAACAAGAACAATGGGTTCGACAAGTCGAAGCTCGGCTCCTTAGGAAAGAAAAACGAAATGAAGAAGAAAGCAAAAAATTCCCAATTTTTAAGTGATTCCCGAGATCTACGACTGGTCGTGTATATCTATGACCGGTCGTAGGTCGACTGGTTGAGGCCTAACAGAAAATATCCGAATTTTGTAACAAACTCACAACTGATCGAGGAATTTCTTGGTCAATCAAACCCCAATCATGAAAGCCTAGGAAAAGTCCTCGAACTGCCCAAACTCATGCGACATATACATATGACTTATGTATCCAAAATGGCCTACTTCTAAGGTCAACCTATGGTCAATCAAACCTCAATCATGAAGTAAGGACATTGAAAACATTAGGAACAAGTGACCTTGAAGTTTAAGCCTTAAAGTCTTAATGTAGCTCAACCTTGAAAGTGTCCTGAGTTCTTTATGAACTGCCTTGTACTCTTCTTGAAGTCTTGCATTCTTGAGTCTTGTCTTGTGAGTAATACTTGCAGTTAAGGTTGATCTTTGTACTTGTGATCTTTGCTTGTTGTGAGCTTTGCTTGTTCAAGAATGTTGATCGTTGAAAGAGCTTCACTTATGTAAGTGATATAACAGCGATTTTGGTATCACAAATTTGACAACCAACAAGGATATAGACTATAACACTTATAGACAGTACATGTAAATCCAATTTCTTGTATATGGATGTTGGTCTTCTTCTTCTTTTTCATGCAAAAGCCAGAAAAAAGCATGCACAGGGTTGGACATCTATATCAACCATCTATATTAAGTCCAGGCTAGAGTACCCAGTGCATTGGCTACAACTCACCTGGTTATAGCTACTCATCCATCATATACGTGGCGTAAACACATGCTGGTCTGAATTTAGAACTTGCTCAACATTGGACCCATTGTGAACGGAACATAGCTGAATCAAACTGATGGATCAAAAGGGGCAAGAACTTCAGAGGATTTAGACTCCTTTAGGATTGTGTGAGTGGCTAACTTATGACAGAACCCATATATCATCCCAGAGTCCTATGCAATTAAGTTTTGGTTTGTTTTTGGACTCCAACTCCTGCGTTGATTGGTTTTCAAATCCTATATCATCGACTTAAGTGAACTTACATCATGAAATAAAAGAGATCCATACATACATAAAATTGAAAAGAAAATATCGTAGGGCCAAGTGAACTTACATCATGAAATCCCCAAGTATGAGGAATGCCTTAAAAGAAATGACCAAATGGCAAGGGAAAAACTGAAAAGAGAAAATCTATATGGGTAGAGAAAGGTTTTACAAGGTGTCATTTGGATGTGTAATGCCAATATTTGTCGAAATGCATATTGTAAATATCAATGCAAAACAAAATAAATTCTAGAGGTTACATTGGCACGAACCTTCATTCTAAATTTTTGATTTCTCTCATCTCCTAATGCTTATGAATTTTTGGAAAACAAAAGGTTTGGAACTATTGAGAACATCATAAACTGTATTACCATTTCATGACACCATGTGAAACTTCTAGGATCAAACCAGAAAACTCTTGCCTAACTCACATAGGTACCTAATGTGGGTAACTTTCTTTAACATGGTTAAATGATTTAACATGCAAAAAATCCATCCCATCACTCAGGTAGACCATTCCTTGTTTGGCCTTGATCCAAAAATCAATATTCAACAATCGCCCTGTTTAAAAGTATATAGAACGTCAGAAACCACTAAATTCTCATGGCATGGAAAATGATCTATAGGAATGACCATACAAAAAAGCCACTTATAGGATAATATGCCACATGGTGTAACTGCTGAGACAGTTGTACATTAGTCTATCGACCGTTAGCAAGTATTTTTAAACCATCCATTGTCTTCGTAGCACTGCTTGTCTAGTAAACTAGTTTGATTTGGCAATAACTTTCATCAGCCTGGCATATAAGATACTTACATTTGTTCGGATGAATACATTCTAGGATTTTAACCCCTCCAAAGCTACACTGGAGGTACTACTAATAGATTGTTCAGAGACGTGGAATGAAATTCAAGCCAAGCCAGTCCTTTGATCATCAGGACTGACTCGGTCGACCCCGAGATGCTGGACACTTTCCTTTGATCATCAGGACTGACCCGGTCGACCGTGTGGACCCGGTCGACCCTGGGACACTGGACACTTTCCCGGTCGACCGGGTACCAACCCGGCCGACCCTGACTCGCTTTCCCACCAAGCACATGCCCGGTCTACCCCAACCTTATATCATTCTATTTGTTCATCTCCCATCACTTTTATCAAGAACCAAACCCATCTCTTCCTCCACAATCCTAAAACCCATCTTCATTTTCATCAAATCTTTCTCTACCTCCATTAAAATCCAAAAACTCATCTTCATTTTTGTCTATTTTCACAAATCTCTCACTACCTCCACCTACACCTAAAAACCCATCCCTATTTGCTTCTATTTTCTCAAATCTTACTCTACTTCCACACAAGTCCTAAAACCCATCTATACTTTATTCTATTTTCTCAAATATTTCTCTACAAATCCTCCACAAATCTAAAAACTCATCCCTATTTTATTTCATCTTCTCAAATCTTTCTCTACTTCCACACAAATCCAAAAACCCATCCCCATTTCCTTCCATTTTCTCAAATCCTTCTCTACTTCCACTAGTTTTCCCAAAACCCAACTCCATTTGCTTCCATTTCTTCATTTTTCTCTCTTATTCCAACCAAATTGACAAAAATAAAAACAAAACCCATTTTCCTTTCCAATAGGGGCTTTCCTTATTCTTGTTTCTTCTTGGCTATTGCTCCCATTAACGGTGAAGCTTATGGCGAAGAAGCGTGACGCACAGGAAACGAATGGACAACGATATAATCATTGCTCCAATCAAAGGGAGGACATTGGAACGTCAACCTCAATGGTCACAGCTACCCGGGCTAAGAGAGTGGTCTCGGGACAGAGCACGGGTTGATCCACGTTTCGGGTGGGACTGTCAACGAGTCGCGGCCGGTTAGTCGAGGTGGAACAAGCCGTAGATTTGGAAAGATTTGCCAAATGCAAGGTATGTTTTGAGTGGTACATGAACAAAGACTTGTTCGTCGATACCTGTAACGTCTCGGAAAAATCCATACAAAGACCCGAGTACCACATTAGGCAGAAGTCCCTAGGGACCGTACTATGTGAAAATTTAGGCGAAGATTAATTAAGTACTAAACTAAATTTAATTAATCAGTAGATTTAGCTGAACCACTATTTATACAAATGGCAAGACCCAAAACCACCAAAATCACTGACTCAACACTACTTCAAAACCTAGAAAAAAACTCAAAAGCCGGTTGCACTTGGGAGCACATTGAAACTTCGTATCAGACCTGGACCGCACGTTGAGAGTCCGATGACCACAAAACTATAGGGTTATGACCGTATTATTGGGCTTGACAACCATCGCAGGAATCGAGCCCAAATAGTATCCAAAAATGCACAACTAGAGCCCTGAGCAAAGTGTGTGAGAAACATGAATTCCTTTGGAAAATGTATTGAAACTTAAGTGAATTGGGCCATTGGCTTATGGGTGAAATTAAAGGTTTCAAACTGTCAGTTTCTGACCGAAATTCACCCATGGATCAGGGAAATTTCCCTACACATATCGATATACTTGTGGCACTAATCGAGCGATAATGATCGTTGATCTGACGTGAGTCTTCCACGGTCAATCCTCTAATCCGATCATACCGAAATCATAACCTGGCATAGATCCATGGTCAGGGAACTTGCTCCATGTGGTAAGTGAGTAACTGACCTCCATATGAGCTCCGTTTGCGCGAAACAGACGCCCTTTGGTTATAACCCAAGTATACCATGGCCATGGGGCCATTGACATCAGTTCTGGACCTATTTAAAGCTCTTAAACCACGCCACCTCTCTCTCATACGAATTTCTCCAAACCCTAGGAGAGAGAAGAGAGAAAATAGGAGAAAAGAGTGAGGAGAGAAGGGAGAATTCGGGAGATCGTTGTCGGGTTTCTCTCCCACGACTACACGCACTAGATTGCCTTTCCACTTCGCTACACGACTCATTACAACTACGATTTGGGTAAGAAATCCAAACCCTAATGTTGTAGTTAAGACCTAGAATGGTTGTTTATCAACCTAGCTAACAGATTTCATGATTTAGGTACCCGTTGTTCTGTATTCGAGAATGTAGGATTCGAACCGAGTTTGAAATAAGAATTTCGATGGAAGGTGCGGACTATAAATGTTTAGGTTGTGGTTTTCAAGGCTTTCAATGTCAGCTAATGATTTATATCTGACTTGATTACTGCCATATTGTCTTAGTTACTATGTTTTCGATATATTATACATGTGTGAACTATGTTGAGTATATGATGCATTCCAAGTGTTTGTTGAAATGATTGAATGAATATGAAATTATGATTTGTACTTGTCATGACTGTAAACTTAGGATTCATGTTTGTCATTGGTATCACGATCACTTTGTGTAAGGATTTGCCATAATATATGCCATAACTAATCTAGTCTATATATTTGGTATTATGTAGGCTAAGTGTTTGAATAAATTTCTGAATGAGAAATTGTTGATGATTTGTATTTAATAATGGTATCGAGATAGGATTCTCAATTAACTTATCTACATGTATAACTTCCTTTATGTAATTATAATTTCGATTACACAATTTATGGATGAAATACAAATACTTGGTAACATGTTCAATGTGTTCGACAAAATGCTTAAATGAGAATTGTATTTGAATTGTTTGTTAAATGTTGTTATGATCATCACATGTGTCTGTCTATTGCACTTGAGTAAGTTTGGGGTCATAACCTGGCCCAGGCAATCGGTAACAATTCCCATTTGAGTGGCGGAATTAGTCTCGCCACATTTGATACGATCGGTGAATCCGGATCGTACGACGATTGTCGATAGTGGTTAGGTTAAGTGGAGTGTTATGTGCTCCATGTCGATTAATTCAGCGTACGCTCGTACCAATCAAACTTATCTAACAAATCTGATTAGCCTATTATGTGTTTACCATGTATGGACATCCCTGCTTGAATCTAAGGTACTACTTACCAATGTAAAGACCCGTTTCAACCATGGTACCTCGATCCGCTAAGACTCATGAGCCGGGCATGGTGGTATGGGACACCGTGTTCGAGCTGTCAGCCTACGTCGATGTGATTAGTCACCCCGTAGTGACCAGTGAGCAACATAGACTCGTGAGCCGAGCATGGTGGTATGGGACACCATGTTCAAGCTGTTGGCCTACGCCGAGATGATTAGCCACCTCGTAGCGACCGCGAATATAAACTTTGAATTTGCCTATCCTATGATTTTCATGGGGAGTGATAACCCTACAACTTGCCTATCGTATGCATTTAACTAGGATTGACAACCCTAGATGGATCTTTCGTTAGGGTCAGTGATATAAAGGGAGGTACCCTAGCTTCCCCAACCTGTTGTATGAATAAGCTTAATTAAATACTTGGCTAACATAGTCATATATCGCATTGCATTAGTTAGGATTGTGCTTTTGGCGTGGAAGGTGCACTTGAGGATGATTGTCATATGCGATACGGTGTCGGCTTCGCTTGTTGAGGGAGCTTTGGATGTGAGGGTATGCATCATTACTTGTTTCCATTCCTACATTAACAAGAGTAGTTACGAAGTGATTGTCATGTTGCTTTATCATTACTGCTTGATTAAATTGATAACATGTTAACCTTTGTCTTATAGTACCACTGAGTTGATCACTCACTCCCACTCTGGGATGGTGTTTTAAAACACCAACCAGACACTAGTTTAAATGCAGAAGATGATGAGGCATATGCGGCATAGCCGGATTTCATAGATGAGAGTGTTGAGGGTCAAATATTGCATATCAGACCCTGATTATTGCCTGAATTTACAGACATAATACCGTTTAATGGTCCGCTTTATTCGTGCTTGTGATGCAGAGTGTATTTATGAGTATGGACTGAAAAAGGGATCTTAAAGCATGGATTTAACGCTCTGATGACACCAAAGGCAATAGACGGACTCCAGGGACTGAGATCGACAGAGTTGTACGCCAGAGATCGAAGAAAACCGAGAAACTGAAGCTTAAGTGGCCCGAAATTGGTCCATAATGTAGGATCACGTGGTTTTCGCCATTAGATCGACTCGAAACTTCATACATGTGATGGGGGCCGTAAATTAACCGTACATATTAAATTTCAGCCATTGAAGATCTCGGGAAGTGGTCCAACGGACAGATCAGCCCATTAATTTCCAATTTGGGGTCCACCTGATAAGTGGATATGCCAGAAAGTTAGCATCAACCCCTTATATTTGATGGGAAAACGGATGGACGGAGCAGATGTCTTAAAAACATCTCGTGGGACCCATATGTATCGCGTGTGTACGGTGCACAAGTGCGCCGGTGTGCACCTAAAAATCCAAAGGTCGGTCGTGGCGCCGATCGACTTTCCTTCTAAAAATCCGAAACGGCGATTGCCGTTTGCCGCTTTGTAAACAGAGACCGTTGGTCTCTGTTGTGTGACCACACATGGTCCAAACGGGTAATCCAGGGCCTGCTTCATTCGCTCCTTGGGGCACGAGACCTATGTCTAGTGATGAAATTTGAAGAATTGAAGTTCTTGGGGATCTCAGCCGTTCAAAAGCAAACAGACGGTGAATCGAAAAACATCAGTGGGCCAAACAGAATCTAATATAAAATCATCCATTTCTCACTGGATTTTCGAGAAGATCACAATGAACGGGTTGGATTTCCACGAATATATCACTGTGGGGACCACCGAACACGTCAGCGTCGGTTTTTAAATTTCAAAACGGAAATTTCCGTTTTTCTGCAAACGGACGCTGTCCGTTTTTGCGAGAGTTTTTGGACCCCACTCGTCATCCGTACAGATGATCCAAGCCGTCCACCGTGTAGAGGGGTTCAAAAGCTTCAAAACCATGCTGATACTTTACACCCATGCGTGCACACGTGTGCGGTACAGAGGCCACAAACGGACTGCCCTGCAATGTTCAAAACTGATCTTTTCGTGATTTCTTCTCTGGGCCGCGTCAATGGACATTCATAACCACCCATTCTTGACTGAAATTTCGTTCTGAATACAATGGACGGGGTGGATTTCCCAGAAAACACTTCTATGGGGCCCACTGATCACGACAGCGAAAGGGTGCGAAAGGTTTCGCACATATTAGGAAATCCAGTTTTCCAGGCGATTGTGGGCCACCATCTTTGATCATATGGTAGATCTGAACCTTTCATCATGTAGGGGACCCAAGAAAGTCCTAAGGGACGGTGTTGTTTTGGAATTTGAGCGAGGAAAGTGTCGTGTTTCGAGGCCCCGAACTTGGTTGCGAAAAGACTTTCGTTGCACATGCGACAGCTTTCCAAATCCGATTTTCTCCACTCCAGCAGCTATTAAAAGGATTTTTGGACTTGGGAAGCAGGTATCAAAGGCCTTGGATGAAGAATCTCATGTGAGAGAGAGAAAGACAGGGAGAGAAGAAAGAGTTTTGTTGTTTTTCTTTGGTTATGCTTTTCTTCTCAAATTTCTGATGAAATCTATCCCATCCATGTGTGGCTAAACCTCTTAGCTAGGGCTAAGAGGTGAAGCTTGTGGCGTGATGGGACTGATTCTATGGTGTTGATATATGGTTATGAACTGACATTTGGTTTTAGTTTGATTAATTGAAATAATCATAGTTTTTAATTATTTGTTGTGACTTAAATTACAATAGATCTGCAATGGCTTTGAGTATTTACTTCTTCTTCATATTTTGATTGTGAAATCAGGAAACGCTGTTGTTCACCATTGCCCCTTGGACATGGTTGGATGATGGAATTCTTCCTAACATTCACACATCTTCTGATTGGTTATGGATTGGTTTAAGTTCTGTTGATTACCTTGTCTCATGGGCATGGATTTGTGATGGAATCATATCTAATTCTTATACCTTTCGTCTATTTGAAAACTAGATCAAAAGAAAGTTCACATTGATTTTCAGGTTATATCTTCCAACTGGATGAAGATGGGACTCGAAGTCCAGTTGAGTTCATGAATCGATCATAGATCTCCCTGATCTCTACAAGTGGATCCTCTGAATCCCTAGTTTCCCTTTCTCTGAATTCTTAAGTTTAGATTAATAATTCACCATTATTCCTCAAATCACAATTGGTTTAGATTTTGTCTTAGCCTAATTCTAGATCTGGTTAGTTTCAGATAACGTTCAGGTTTCAGTCCCTGTGGATTCGACCTCGGTCTTACCGAGTTTATTACTACATCACAACCTTGCACTTGGGGAGTGAACAAGTTTTTTGCGCCGTTACCGGGGACTGACGGCTACGTTTCCTAAAGATAACTGGTTTTAGGATTAGTTTGAGATTAGGACTTTTTTTTTATTCTTAGGTTTTATTTTTAGAATTTCCTAATTCAGGTTTTTCTTAAATTTTTAGAAATTTTATATTTAAAGTAACTTCCTATTTTTAGATGGTTTTCCCTTTTTAGAAACTAATCCAACTTTCTTATTTTGTAGGATTCTGAGATAGGTTTCTAAATTGGTAATTTCTCTTCTCCTTGCTATTTCTAGATTAGGATTCCTTTTTAGCAAGTTTCTAATTCTAACTCTTTTAGAATTTAATTTTGTTTCCTATTTTATTTTTAGAAACTTTCTATTTAAAGACTTTCTGTTTAGAAACTAACTTTCTTGTTTTGTAGGCTCATTAGAAATTTCTAATTCGGTAAGCTCTTTCTAAATTCTACTTTCTATTTTTAGAATTTCTGTTACTAACTTACTTTCTAGTTTAAGAACTTTCCTCTTTTGTTTTAGAAATTTTATACTCTTTTAGGAATTTCTCTTTTTTTTTTTTTAAAATTAGAAACTAGTTTACTGCTATTTCTCTTCTTAGGATTTTCTAATTTTAGGTTAGAATTTCTCTACTTTCTATTTTTAGAACTTTTCTATTTCTAGGTTTTCATTTATTTTAGAAATTCTTTCCTTTTTAGAAATTCACATTACTTTCTATTTTAGGATTAGGATTTCTAATTTAGAACTTTCTAACTCTAGGTTTAGAACCTTCCTATTTTGTTTTTAGAAACTAGGTTAGTTATTATTCTTTCTAATTTTAGAAACTAACTCATTCTTCCTTTATTTTTTTTTAGAAACTTTCTAATTTCTATTTTTAGGAACTAATCTCTTTTTGGTTTCTTTTTGCAGGTTCTTAATTTAGGGACTCCAATTTGGTAACTTCCTTCCAACCCTCTCTTTCTTTCTAGATTCTTATTTCCCTTCATAGGATTAGGTTTAGAATTTGATTGGGGGCTGTGAGTGTTTCATGCCCAAGTGGGCTCGTGACAACACTCGACGTCTCTTGACTGAAGGAGGATTAGTTGAGGGGTTAACTGTCCATCGCAGGACTAGACACCGCTCGAATTCCCCTGAGTTAATTGAGGATATGGCTGAAAATCAACCTCATCTACCCCAACCTAGGGTAGAAGATGTCCAGGATGAGAATGAGGTGCATCAAGCACCCCCGCCTCGTACCTTACGAGATTACTTACAATCCGGCGGGGTGAGTACGCCCTCATGCATGGTTTTTCAGAGAATGCGGGACATATGGATATCGTCCGGGGGTGATCCAACTCCTTCCTAAATTTCATGGGCTCGAGTCGAGAATCCATATCTACATCTGAAAGAGTTCGATGAGATCATGACTACCCTATACTTTCCTAACGTGTCTGATGACACGGTCAGGTTAAAACTCTTCCCCTTTTCTTTGAAAGAGAAAGCCAAGACGTGGTTACATTCACTACGTCCTCAATCTATTAAGCGAGATGGAATGACATGACAAGGGAGTTCATTAAAAAGTTTTTTCCATATCATAAGATGAACACCCTTAGGAAGTCGATCATGAACTTTGCCCAAAGGGAAGATGAAACATTCTTCCAATGTTGGGAGCGGTTCAAAGATCTTGTCAGTTCATGCCCACAACATGGTTTTGAAACGTGGCGCATCACGAATTTTTTCTATGATGGACTGACGTCTCCCATGCGCCAATTAGTTGAGACAATGTGTAATGGGGAGTTTATGAATAAAGGTGTCGATGAGGTGTGGGACTACTTTGATAAACTTGCTCAGAACACACAAACATGGGACATCTCCCCTAGACCAAGTACTATGCCTAGGCCGACTCATTCCAAAGAAAAAGGTGGAATGTACCTCCTGAAAGAGGATGATGATATTAACGCCAAGGTAGCCAATCTCACTCGAAAACTCGAGGCCATGGAATTAAAGAAGGATAAGGCCAAGGAAATTGTTTGTAGTATTTGTGGTTGCAACATTCACACTACTGAGAATTGCCCAACTATATCTGCCTTTCAAGAGGTATTGAATGAGCAATCCAATGCTGTAAGTAATTACCAAAGACCCTTCAGTGGGCCCACCTCTAACACATACAATCCTGGCTAGAGAAACCATCCAAACTTCAGTTGGAGGAATGGACAAACCGCAACACCTCAAGGTTTCCTAAATCAAAATCCAACTCAAGAGAAACCTCAAGAGGATCCAATTCTGAAACATTTTCAAAAGCAAGAGTTGTTCAATCAGGGTATGCTACAAGCCTTTCAAGACCTTACAAAAGCAATACAAGGACTTAAGGCTGAAAATGCGATTGGGAACAAGGGGAGCTTCCCAGCTCAACCTCTTCCCAATCCTAAATCGCAATATGAAGTTAGCGACCCAAGCTCTTCAAATCAGATGGAGCAAGCTAAATCTATCACCACTCTTAGGAGTGGAAAAATCATTGACAAAACCATTCCGGTTAGGGCTGAAAAGTCTAAGGACCCGGAAGTGGATAAAGAAGATGGACCTAGCCATGCCCTACCAGAGTTAGAACCGGAACCTCAAGGAAAGCCGGTTGCTCCATTTCCCCAACGGTTGGTTACACTAAAACCTCTCTCTAACTCTCAGGATATCCTAGAGGTGTTGAAACAAGTGAAGGACAACATTCCTCTACTTGATGCCGTGAAACAAATACCTTCCTATGCCAAATTCTTGAAAGATTTATGTACGACCAAAAGACGGCAAAATATTCAAAAGAAAATCTTCCTGACTGAGAAAGTGAGTGCCATCCTAAAGCAAGATGTGCCGCAAAAATTCAAAGACCCTGGTAGCCCAACCATATCATGTGTAATTGGGGACTATCGAATTGATCATGCACTTCTTGACTTAGGAGCGAGCGTTAATCTTATTCCTTACTCGGTATACAAACAGTTGGGTTTAGGTGAATTAAAACCCACCTTAACCACACTACAACTTGCTGATCGCTCTGTTCGTGTACCAAGAGGAATAATTGAGGATGTGTTGGTCCAGGTTGATCGATTTTACTACCCCGTAGATTTCATTATCCTGGATACCGAACCCATCAACAATACAAGCACTCAGATTCCCGTCATTCTTAGTCGCCCATTCCTTGCCACTTCAAACGCAATTATCAATTGCAGGAATGGTGTCATGAGTATGTCTTTCGGGAATATGACATTAGAAATGAATATCTTTTTCAACACTGGCAAACGGGTAGAGGAAGATGACGATATCCACGATATTAACACGATCGATACTTCCATGGAAGATAGGACACCCCTTACCTTATCCTCTGATCCTCTAGAGACGTGCCTGGCTCACTCCCATGAGTTTGATGATGGCATAATTAGGGAGACGTGTGCCATGCTTGATGCGGTACCGGTACTTGAAGTTAACCGGTGGAGGCCTCAATTTGAAAAGTTACCCCAAACTGATGAAGTGTCTCTACCGTCTAACCTCAAGCCACCAAAGCTTGACCTAAAACCTTTGCCCTCTGATTTAAAATATGCATACTTAGGTCAAGATGAGACATACCCGGTGGTGATTTCTTCCCACCTTGAGAAAGAACAAGAGAGTATACTCATATCTACTCTCCTTGAGCATAAGGGAGCCCTTGGATGGACAATCGCGGACCTCAAGGGAATCGATCCCTCGATTTGTACTCACCGCATATATCTTGAGGATAATGCGAAAACAGCTCGGCAACCACAACGTAGACTAAATCCAAATATGAAGGAAGTGGTTAAGGCCGAGGTTCTTAAACTATTGAATGTGGGTATCATATATCCTATATCTGATAGTCAATGGGTGAGTCCAACTCAGGTGGTTCCTAAGAAGTCCGGGATCACCATTGTAGCCAATGCCAATAATGAACTCGTGCCAACTAGAGTCACTACTGGTTGGAGGATGTGCATTGACTACAGAAAATTAAATACCGTCACGAGGAAAGACCACTTTCCTTTGCCCTTCATTGATCAGATCTTGGAAAGGTTAGCTGGTCATTCCTATTACAGTTTCCTTGACGGGTATTCGGGCTACAACCAGATAGAGATCGCCCCTGAAGATCAAGAAAAGACTACGTTTACATGTCCCTACGGCACCTTTGCTTACCGAAGGATGCCATTCGGGCTATGTAATGCTCCTGCCACTTTCTAGTGATGTATGATGAGCATATTTTCTGACATGGTGGGGCAATATTTAGAGGTCTTCATGGACGATTTCTCTGTCTTCGGTCCATCTTTTAGCGAGTGCTTGAAAAGTCTTAAATGTGTGCTGAAAAGATGTGAAGAAAAGAACTTGGTACTTAATTGGGAGAAGTGCCATTTCATGGTTCAGAAGGGAATTGTCCTTGAACACATTATTTCATCCAAAGGAATCGAGGTGGATAAGGCAAAGATCGATCTTATCTCTAACCTACCTCCACCCAAGAACATAAGGGACGTGCGATCCTTCTTAGGACACGCCGGGTTTTACAGAAGATTCATAAAGGACTTTAGTCTCATCTCTCGTCCTCTATGTAATCTACTTCAAAAGGATGCATCATATGAGTGGACTGAACCATGTCAGGAAGCTTTCACTAAGCTTAAGGGCATATTGACTAGTGCACCCATCATACGACCACCGACCGAGCATTCCTTTTGAACTTATGTGCGATGCGTCTGATTATGCTCTTGGGGCAGTTTTAGGCCAGAGAAAAGATAAGAAACCCTACGTTATTCATTACGCAAGTAAGACTCTAAATCCTGCCCAAGTGAACTACTCAACTACGGAAAAGGAACTCTTAGCCGTAGTGTTTGCCTTGGACAAATTTAGGTCCTACTTGATCGGATCCAAGATCATTATTTACATTGACCACGCAGCGCTTAAGTATCTTCTGTCTAAGAATGATGCTAAGCCCCGCCTAATAAGATGGATCCTCCTACTCCAGGAATTTGACCTAGAGATAAAAAATAAAAAGGGAGTAGAGAACGTAGTGGCTGACCATCTTTCTCGCCTCAATCCCTCTGATTCCTTTGAGATGACACCGATTAATGACATGTTCCCTGACGAACAATTGTTCAAAGTCTCTCATTCGCCTTGGTTCGCTGATATCGCTAATTATCTTGCCACAGGTTCCATACCGACACATTGGACTGCGCAAGATAAGAAGAAATTTTTCACCGAGGTGCGCAAATTCTTCTGGGATGATCCATACTTGTTTAAATATTGCCCAGACCAAATCTTGAGGAGATGTGTGCCAGACGATGAGCATCAGAGTGTCATCTCCTTTTGTCACTCACAGGCCTGTGGTGGTCACTTTTCTGCAAAAAAGACCACGGCCAAGATTCTGCAGTGTGGCTTTTATTGGCCCACTATGTTTAGGGACACTCATGAGTTTTGCAAAGCTTGTGAGCGTTGTCAGAAATTGGGAGCATTGTCCCGTCGAAATATGATGCCCTTGAATCCCATTCTTATCATAGAGGCATTTGATTGCTGGGGCATCGATTTCATGGGACCATTCCCCCAATCTTTTGGGAATTTATATATTTTGCTTGCCGTAGACTATGTCACTAAATGGGTCGAAGCGATTCCATGTCGGAATAATGACCATCGCACGGTCATTAAATTCCTAAAAGAGAACATCCTTTCCCGATTCGGAACGCCTCGAGCCATTATTAGTGATGGGGGTTCACACTTTTGTAATAGGCCATTCGAGAGTTTAATGAAGAAATATGGTATCTCTCATAAGGTGAGTACCCCATACCACCCACAGACAAGTGGGCAAGTTGAGATTTCCAATAGGGAGATCAAACACATTTTGGAGAAAACGGTTAACCCTGACCGAAAGGATTGGTCAATTCGATTGACCGATGCCTTATGGGCATACCGTACTGCTTTTAAAACCCCTATTGGAATGTCTCCCTTTAGACTCGTCTATGGGAAGGCTTGCCACTTGCCTGTGGAATTGGAACATAGAGCTTACTGGGCGATCAAAAATCTAAATTTCAATCTGAACAACGCTAGCTCACTACGCAAACTTCAATTAAATGAACTTGAAGAAATCCGGAACGAAGCGTACGAGAACTCGAGAATTTACAAGGACAGGATGAAGGCGTTTCATGATTAACACATTCTACAAAAATCATTCACACCAGGTCAAAAAGTCCTTTTGTATAATTCTCGATTACATCTCTTTTCGGGTAAGCTTCGATCTCGTTGGACTGGTCCTTATATTGTTGTTACTGCATATCCTTATGGGGCCGTCGAGATAAGAGATCCCGACAATGGCAAGGAGTTTAAAGTAAATGGACATCGCTTAAAGCCATTTGTCGAGAAATTTGATTCAGAGGACATGTCCATGCCTCTGACTGATCCAGTTTACCAGGACTAATCTCCTAGTCTGATGGAGGTATAGGTAGGTTTATCGCTTTCATAGGATTAGGGTAGTTGCTTTGGTCTGGCTGAAGACGGTAAACTTAGCGCTCCTGGGAGGCAACCCAGCTTTTCAATTCATTTCATTTTGCTAGTTCAATGTTTGTGGGTAACATTACTGCAAACCCTCACGAGACTACAACTCGTCCACTAGGGGCAACCTAGGGGTTTAAAGGCTTGTTGCATATGCTAAATGCAATCGAGAGCACCTGCGAAAGTGGTATAGGTAGGATTTTATTATTCTTGTTTTGTTTTCTCTCTCGTGCTGACCGGATTCCATGCTGCAATCTCTTGGAAAGTCTCTCTCGATTCATCATTCAGGTACTATCTTCCCATCACTTCATATTTACTTTTCGTTGTCCCATGTGCATTGCATATTCATATCTTTTACATTAAAGACAATGTAGATTTTAGGTTGGGGGTGGGAGATTAGGTAGCCTAATCAGTGTTTTTCTTGGTCTTGAGCAAAAATTGTGAAAATTTTTAAATTTTTTCTGGAAATTCTTGTGAATTTGAAGTGATTTTGACGACCATCTTGGATTTATAATGTTAAGATACGTATTATTGGTAATTCATTACTTTTGGATTCAGTTATCTGTAGATTTCACAGTTAAGTTTGAATTGTTAATCCATGATTAGAAGTTGTAAACATTGATGGAGTCATGATTTCACAAGACACATCTTGCTTGCACATTAAGGTTCAGTTCGATATTAAAGGATTAACTTGGTGACCACTAAGCTTGAAAGGAACCAACCTAAGAAATTGAAAGGTTTGGGCGAATGGTCTTCACCATAGGTTTGCTCCCTATAGGTGTAGATTTAATTCCACACGGATAATATGTGAAAAAGGATGTACAGTCTTCACCATAGGTTTGCTCCCTATAGGTGAGGATGTGATTCCCCTTCTTGGCGTTACTTCTAATAAAAAAATAAAAAATCAAAAATCAAAAGCTAAAAGAATGAAAAGATGATCTGTGAGGAAAGTTTTAAGTAAGGTTTTGGTTGTCCTGATTTCTCTTGTTGGTTATCAATGATATCAAGAAATAACGGATTGAATCTTAATGATCGATAAGCCGAGATTACACCATACAACCATGAAACTCAATGTTTTGAATTTTTTTTTAATTGATGGATGAATACTTTGAACTTGATTATGAAATTTACCATGTGCTTGAGTCTAGGAGAGAATAATGCCTAACATTCATGAATCTTAGATTTCTTGTATCTGAATCGTCTTTCAAGATTTCACTCGGTTGCATAGAAATTGCCCTGTAATTCTCAACTTATTTTCGCATATTTTGCTCGGGACTAGCAAAATGCTGGTTGGGGGTTGTGTTAAGGGTCAAATATTGCATATCAGACCCTGATTATTGCCTGAATTTACAGACATAATACCGTTTAATGGTCCGCTTTATTCGTGCTTGTGATGCAGAGTGTATTTATGAGTATGGACTGAAAAAGGGAGCTTAAAGCATGGATTTAACGCTCTGATGACACCAAAGGCAATAGACGGACTCCAGGGACTGAGATCGACAGAGTTGTACGCCAGAGATCGAAGAAAACCGAGAAACTGAAGCTTAAGTGGCCCGAAATTGGTCCATAATGTAGGATCACGTGGTTTCCGCCATCAGATCGACTCGAAACTTCATACATGTATGGGGGCCGTAAATTAACTGTACATATTAAATTTCAGCCATTGAAGATCTCGGGAAGTGGTCCAACGGACAGATCAGCCCATTAATTTCCAATTTGGGGTCCACCTGATAAGTGGATATGCCGAAAGTTAGCATCAACCCCTTATATTTGATGGGAAAACGGATGGACGGAGCGGATGTCTTAAAACATCTCTGTGGGACCCATATGTACATCACGTGTGTACGGATGCACAAGTGCGCCGGTGTGCACCTAAAAATCCAAAGGTCGGTCGTGCCGACCGACCATTTCCTTCTAAAAATCCGAAAACGCGAAGTTGTCGTTTTGAATTTTTGCAACAGAGACCGTCGGTCTGTTGTCAGCCCCACACATTGTCCAAACGGGTAATCAGGACCGTTCATTCGCTCCTTGGGGTAGCGAACCTATGTCTAGTGACATGTAATTTGAAGAATTGAAGTTCTTGGGGATCTCAGCCGTTCAAAAGTAAACAGACGGTGAATCGAAAAACATCAGTGGGCCAAACAGAATCTAATATAAAATCATCCATTTCTCACTGGATTTTCGAGAAGATCACAATGAACGGGTCATTTCCACGAATATATCACCTGTGGGGACCACCGAACACGTCAGCGTCGGTTTTTAAATTTCAAAATGGAAATTTCCGTTTTTCTGCAAACGGACGCTGTCCGTTTTTGCGGGAGTTTTTGGACCCCACTCGTCATCCGTACGGTTGATCCAAGCCATCCACCGTGTAGAGGGGTTCGAAAGCTTCAAAATCATGCTGATACTTTACACCCATGCATGCACACGTGTGCGGTACAGAGGCCACAAACGGACTGCCCTGCAATGTTCAAAACTGATCTTTTCGTGATTTCTTCTCTGGGCCGCGTCAATGGACATTCATAACCACCCATTCTTGACTAAAATTTCGTTCTGAATGCAATGGACGGGGTGGATTTCCCAGAAAACACTTCTATGGGGCCCACCGATCACGACAGCGAAAGGGTGCGAAAGGTTTCGCACATATTAGGAAATCCGGTTTTTCAGGTGATTGTGGGCCACCATCTTTGATCATATGGTAGATCTGAACCTTTCATCATGTAGAGGACCCAAGAAAGTCCTAAGGGACGGTGTTGTTTTAGAATTTGAGCGAGGAAAGTGTCGTGTTTCGAGGCCCCAAACTTGGTTGCGAAAAGACTTTCGTTGCACATGCGACAGCTTTCCAAATCCGATTTTCTCCACTCTAGCAGCTATTAAAAGGATTTTTGGACTTGGGGAACAGGTATCAAAGGCCTTGGATGAAGAATCTCATGTGAGAGAGAGAAAGACAGGGAGAGAAGAAGGAGTTTTATTGTTTTTCTTTGGTTATGCTTTTCTTCTCAAATTTCTGATGAAATCTATCCCATCCATGTGTGGCTAAACCTCTTAGCTAGGGCTAAGAGGTGAAGCTTGTGGCGTGATGGGACCGATTCTATGGTGTTGATTTATGGTTATGAACTGACATTTGGTTTTAGTTTGATTAATTGAAATAATCATAGTTTTTAATGATTTGTTGTGACTTAAATTACAATAGATCTGCAATGGCTTTGAGTATTTCCTTCTTCTTCATATTTTGATTGTGAAATCAGGAAACGCTGTTGTTCACCATTGCCCCTTGGACATGGTTGGATGATGGAATTCTTCCTAACATTCACACATCTTCTGATTGGTTATGGATTGGTTTAAGTTCTGTTGATTACCTTGTCTCATGGGCATGGATTTGTGATGGAATCATATCTAATTCTTATACCTTTCGTCTATTTGAAAACTAGATCAAAAGAAAGTTCACATTGATTTTCAGGTTATATCTTCCAACTGGATGAAGATGGGACTCGAAGTCCAGTTGAGTTCATGAATCGATCATAGATCTCCCTGATCTCTACAAGTGGATCCTCTGAATCCCTAGTTTCCCTTTCTCTGAATTCTTAAGTTTAGATTAATAATTCACCATTATTCCTCAAATCACAATTGGTTTAGATTTTGTCTTAGCCTAGTTCTAGATCTGGTTAGTTTCAGATAACGTTCAGGTTTCAGTCCCTGTGGATTCGACCTCGGTCTTACCGAGTTTATTACTACATCACAACCTTGCACTTGGGGAGTGAACAGAGAGGAGGAATTCTCCTACGTATAGCTCTCAGGCGGGTTTATGTAGACCTAGAGCTACACCGCCAGGATTATAGGGTTATGGAATAGATGAACACTTTATATTTTGATATTTTGTAAATTTTGAAACAAAACATGTATATATTCAGCCTGGTAATACACTCATACTCTGGAGGTTGTGAAACACGTATGTACTTTAAACATCTATCTCAGTCTTCCGCTTGCTTAATTACATTAACTCTTGAGTATGACATGCTGATTTAGTATAATCCTTCTCATGTTTAATGCACTAATATAGACAACATTTAAACATCATTATCTATGTTGCATAAGCGATGCGTTGGATCTAGGGAGTTGAGCTTTGCTCGACCCTTGAAATTTGGGGCGTTACAATACTGAAGAGCTCAAGTGGCTTACCATTATTGGCTGGAATCCCATCTTCACACCCTACAACAATGCCGACGCTAAGACTATGCAACATTTCTGTGCTTCAATTCAAAATCCTTGTCTAAAGTCGCTGACCTTCGACTCAGTAATTGGAAATTCCCTGATTCCATTTAATGTGACTGACATTGAGAGGATTTCTGGGGTGTCACGCAGGATAGTGATTGTTCGACATAGGGATGAAGCGGTCCAAGTACAGGGACGAGAGGACTGTTCAAATTTGTGGCGAACGCACATCTTGGATACAGGATGATAGTTGTTTGAAGGTAACTAGGATGCTTCCAATTTATAGGTTCCTCCACCTTATATTCACATACAATGTGTACCCTAGAACGGGAAATCATACACAACTAACATAATATATGTTGGAGGTTCTATATTTACTAGGCATGAGCAAGAAGGTTTGCTACCCATCTATTATAATGCACCATATCTTGAATGTCGCCACCACCAAAACCAATCTGTCCTTACCCTTCGGACGGTTGGTCTGTAAGATGGCCAAAGACTGTGGGTTTAGTTTCATCCCCAATGCGAGACTTGAGCCACAAAGTTTCATTGATGCCAATACTATTAAAAGGATGAAATTGAATGAGAAAGAAGAGGCTGAAAGAGGAGAAAAAAATTGAGGAAGAAGAAGAAGAGGAGGTGGAGGAAGAAGAGGAGGAGGAGGAAGATAATGGCGAAGACATCGATGAAGATTTTATAGCCCCCCCCCCAACTTATACATGAGTACTTGAGGTTGGGTGGAAGAGGAGCTGGCCTCGGTTCAGTCTGAATTAACTGATATGAGGGCTAAAATGAGGACTCAAATGGCTGAACAGGAGAAATGGAACCAGAAGATCTTCCGCACCCTTAAGGAAGTGTTATGCTGTGTTCAAAAGGATGGAGCAGCGCTGCATCTGACTGATTCACAAGACCATTAGGTCTCCGGTTAAGCCATGTTTGTGTTTATGTGTTTCTGTTTACCTTGTTGAAAGAAGTGGATCATTTCCACCTAGTAGTTTAATAGTTAGTAGTTGTGTTTTTTATGTTTTCCACCTGGTTAGGTATGTATGGGACTAATGTACAATCTCAAATTATAAATGAAATTGATGCCACTTGGTTTACCATTGTAGTAGTGTATGGATGTTCTCATATTGCCAGATGTTCCCTACTATATCACTCTCATCCCCTTCATCATGCATCTCAGATTGATTATGGAACCTTCACTATCAGAACTGATTCTGTCATTCCTCATCCCAATGAAGTATATAGAATTCATTTAAACCCATTGCAGTGGATTCTCATGCACTAATGGCTTACTGCTCAACTGCATCTTCAAATGGCTTTCTTTGCAGGATCAAGTGAGGTAGAAAGGACATAAATTCATATCTGTAACCCCTTGTGTTTCTAGTTTCCTTTCCCAACCCAAAGAAATTCCCATGAAAAAACAAATTTTGGTGCATAGAAACAATGGTCTATCCTTTCATTGATTGAGACTTCATAAGTTCAGGGACTTGAGAGCGGAACAAAAGACGGGGAAATTCAATCGTCTCCCGAAAAGAGATGCAGCAATGTTGAAGAGACAATTATCTCACCTGCAAACATATCTGGGTGGGATCAAATATATGACGGGGTTACCTGATATTGTCATCATCGTTGATCAGCAAGAAGAATATACGGCTCTTCGAGAATGTCTGACTTTAGGAATTCCGACGATTTGTTTAATCGATACAAATTGTGACCCAGATCTCGCAGATATTTCGATTCCAGCCAACGATGACGCTATAGCCTCAATCCGATTGATTCTTAACAAATTAGTATCCGCAATTTGTGAGGGTCGTTCTAGCTCTATAAGAAATCGTTGATTAATAATAAGATAAGTCAATGACTTGGGGAACTCCATAAATTGATTGAATCGGTTACTATTCCTGAATCTCAAAAAAGAGATAAAAATCATTGGGGATATTATCTGATTATTTGGTATCCTAAATATATGATTAAAATAGGCGAGTTGAGAAAGAGATGGTTGAATCAAAATAATTCCTTTTTAAGTTCTATTTCTGTCAGAGGGCAATATGAATGTTCTACCATGTTCCATCAACACACTAAAAGGGTTATACGATATATCCGGTGTGGAAGTAGGCCAACATTTCTATTGGCAAATAGGGGGTTTCCAAGTCCATGCCCAAGTACTTATCACTTCTTGGGTCGTAATTGCTATCTTATTAGGTTCAGCCACTATAGCTGTTCGGAATCCACAAACCATTCCAACCGACGGTCAGAATTTCTTCGAATATGTCCTTGAATTCATTCGAGACTTGAGCAAAACCCAGATTGGAGAAGAATATGGTCCTTGGGTTCCCTTTATTGGAACTATGTTCCTATTTATTTTTGTTTCGAACTGGTCAGGTGCTCTTTTACCTCGGAAAATCATACAGTTACCTCATGGGGAGTTAGCTGCACCGACGAATGATATAAATACTACTGTTGCTTTAGCTTTACCCACGTCAATGGCATATTTCTATGCGGGTTTTACCAAAAAAGGATTGAGTTATTTCGGTAAATACATTCAACCAACCCCAATACTTTTACCAATTAACATCCTAGAAGATTTCACAAAGCCTTTATCACTTAGTTTTCGACTTTTCGGGAATATATTGGCTGATGAATTAGTAGTTGTTGTTCTTGTTTCTTTAGTACCTTCAGTAGTCCCTATACCTGTCATGTTCCTTGGATTATTCACAAGCGGGATTCAAGCTCTTATTTTTGCAACTTTAGCCGCGGCTTATATAGGTGAATCTATGGAGGGTCATCATTGACCAGCTTATCCCAACTCATGGGTGGCTCAAGATAATTTATTTGGGAACATGATATATACAAATACGGTATATATGATCTAGAGTAGGAGCAAGAAAGATGTACGATATTAGGGAATTGTAAAAAAAGGGAAAGAGATTTAATCTAAAAGATCTTTTTCCTAAGATTCCCGCTTGGTCCATTTATTCATACCTCTCCAATCGATATTCTATTTATATTTGTTCAGTCAATTATGATTCATAATTTGAATAAGAATTGTTATGTTTATCTGTTTCCGACATGCGCCTAAACAAACAAAAAAAAGAAAAACTGATAGAATCATTCCCATTTCATTTGATTTCATTCAATTCAACGATTGACCATGTCATTAATTGCAATTCAATTGGATCAATCAAATCTTGATATTGATATGTAATGATTCGGGGGCTGATGAATCCGTTCGTTTATATCCATGCGGATAATGATAAGGAAAAAGAAGAGAAGAGTTTACAAACAAATAAGATTCATAAAAAAGTCGCTTAGGGAGAGATATATGTAATGGCTATAAGCCAATCCTGTGTATGTTTCGAAGAAGAATTCTAGAATCCGATTCAATATAAGATGCGGATGGTTTACGTTATGGAAGAAACACATGTATATGTGATATTAGATATTCACTAGTTATATATGGACTATCCATATATTACATCCCATTGAATTTAGATGGATTTCAATAGAAGTCCTTCCGTTTCATCTGTGACTGTGGATTGAATGAATAAACAGATGAAGTCAAGCATATAGAAGAGAAAGAGCGAAGAATTGAAAGAATGGTTCGGAACAAAGAAATGGAAGAACTAGAACCGTATGGATTTCCAAAGACTCCATGGATAGGAACCATGGATTTAGAGAGAAGTGTGCTTATCAACTTCTTTTGATGTCATCTATGTTGGAAGCGGTGATTGTTTCCCAAGTAATTATTAGATCTTCAGCCATACCAATTGTCTTGTGCGTGTAAACACTGATGTGGAAGCTAATTATGCACTATGGTGGGATAAGGATGGTTTCCTTAGGTTCATCAAGTAGCATAGCAAGATACTTGCAACAAACATTTAAGATCATTTTTTTTTCCTCATATAGTTGAAACAAGGAGAAACAAGTTTTTAAAATGTTTGAGGCAACAGCCAACTTTGGTGGATGTGAAATCTTTTCGTATTTCAATTTTTGACTCAAGATCAAGGGCTATTAATAAGCATAAATGTTGGGATTTTTGGCCCTTTGAATGATTTATGAGGAATTATGTTTGAAGCACCATGTCACCCCATGTAATGTATAGAACGGTTAAAATGGCTTGTGGCTGCTACAACTGATAAGAAAAGGATAGCTTAATCCTGGATTTAGGAGTAAGGTGTAACGCCCTGAAAATCGGGGGTCGAGTGTAACTCAACTCCCGAGTTCCAACGCATCACTTATGCAACATGTTTAATGATGTTTGAATGTTGTCTGTGTTAGAGCAGTAAACATGAATGAGATTATACCAAAGCAGTAATTCATACTCCAGATCAATTGTATAAAAGCAAGCGGAAGACTGAACTGTATATATATGTATGTAAAGAAACAAAATAAACGATTCATTCTCCGTGAGTATGAATCCATCTCGAGTCCATATACATTTCGTTTATAATCAAAAAGTCAAAAATAACTAGGTACAATCCTCTGTGGAACCCATCGATCCCGGGCAACCTAGTCGAAGCCGCTGAGAGCGCATATACGAGAACTCCTAGTCCTCGTCATAATCGTGCTCCGCCTCCCGAGTAGTCGGATCGCCTAAACACGAGGCAGTCCGGTTGGTGTGCGCAACACCGTCCGTAACGTGGGAGTGAGTAACTAACTCGGTGGAACGATAAGGCATAAGTTATCATGTTATCAATACGATCAAGCAAGAATGATAAAGCAATAAATCAAACACTCCTAGTTACTCGATTAATGCAAGTATGAATGCAGGTATGATGGATGCCCTCACCGACATGCTCCCTCATGCGACACCATCTCACGTTCGCGGCATGCTTACATCCCACAGTGCTCCACATCTTCCAGGCACATGAGATGCATGATGAGTATGATTACCGAGTTTTTAATTAGTCCATTTCAAACAAATAGGATTGGGAAACTAAGGTACCTCCCTTGTATCATTTCCAAACATGATCCAATCTAGGGTCGTCGATCCTAGTTAATATCGACGATGGTGTGTTTTCTAGGTCACTGCAGAGGTCGCCAGTAATGTACGCACAAAGGTTGCACCACTCCCCATCACCCCTTAAACGATTCATCACTATACGTAAACAGCCTAGTTCATACTCTATATATCGCGGCGAACCCTAAGGCGCACTGCTGCAACTTCGAGAATATGGTCGCGGTCACTACAAAGGGTCGCTGTGGGCATTACGCACAAAGGTTGCACCACTCCCCCATCACCTTATCAATGTAGGCCGACAGCGCGAATATAGTGTCCCATACCACCATAATCAGCTCACGAGTTAAGTTGCTCACTGGTCACTACGGGGAGGCACGTAGCCCCAGCGTAGGCCGACAGCTCGACCACGGTGTCCCATACCACCATGCCCGGCTAATGAGTCTTAGCGGATCGAGGTACCATGGTTAACGGAATTTTCACTGATAAGTTTGGTACCCTAGGTTCAAACATTAGCGGCCAAACATGGTGAACATGCATAAGACACACGGGTTACTTGACGTGTTCGGCTGGCTCGAGCGCACAACAAGTTGGGCGATATGAAGCGCAGAAGCACCTCGTGTGGCCAACCACTATCGCCAACCGAAGTACGACACGGGTTCGCCAACACATCGTGTGTGGCGGAACGAATCCCATCCACAACTTCAAGTCTGATACCGGATGCCTGGACTATGGACATAGTCCCAAGCTCAGTCAAGTCCTAACCATAACATATGAAATACGGCATGATAACATGGTAATTCAAGAACACTAGTAATCATATTACAAAGCATATCATGAAGCATGTTAATAAACAATTTACAAGGCATGTTCAAAAGCATGTTATAAAGCATTATACAAATAGGGATACAAATACATATATTTCATAGGTAAGTGATTAGAGTGAATAACCACATGGAGGACGTCATATGTGACTCTAAGGTAGCTGAGAATCGCATCTCAGCACCTACCTAAGGTTCTAACACTTAAGCACTTACACTCACAAGTGATTTCACCAACACTTGGAATGCACTATTTCAACATACATGACGTATGTTAGAGAAATGTGTACTAGGGTTGTCCCTTTGCCAAACTAATATTTTATACATATACATCTTATTCATACAACAAATAAACCTTACAATCACATCAGTAAAGTTTATACGTATAGGGTACTTCCTAGTGTACCCAGTTTCGACATACATAGTGTTTACAAGGGAGCTTGTAATACGGTGATTCCTTTCGCCAAGCCATTTATTTATACGCACTTAATATATTTATACAACAATTAATCATGACAAACACGTCGCAAAAATATACACGTACACGGTACTTCTTACAATACCGTATTTCTACATACATGGCATATATTAGTAAACATGTATTTAGGCGAACCCTTTCGCCAAATGAGTATTTTATCTATACATCATATGTCCATACAACAATTAAACATGTCAAATACATTCCCAAAAAAAATACGTATACGGTATTTTATACGAATACCTAAAGTATGTGAAATTCCAAATTCTACACTTCTAATCGAAACAGAAAACGGAAGGCACTTTGTACATGTGCAATTGCATGCAGATCATGAATCTACCATTATCTGACATTGAAAGCGGTGAAAACCGTAACTTATACACTTAAAGTCCTCACCTTTGCCTTTTGAAACGCAACAAATCAGCAAGGGTAGCAAATCTTCCGTATACGGGAGTTTTCTAGCCTAAAGAGCGGAATCGGTTAGTTGTTACACAACCCACATCGATCCCACCTCAAATCAGACCTAGGGTTAGGGTTTCTTACCTTCAAATGGGACGGAAACCACCGGGAAAACACCTGGAATGAAGCGGTGTAGGCCGTGTAACAGTCCAAAGCAGTAGGAGGAAGATCTCCCACAAAAACCCAAGCTCTTCTCTCTCTTTTCTCTCTCTCCCTCTAGGGTTTTTCTCCAAAATTCGTATGGCTGTGTGAGAGGGGCTGTTCTAAGCCCTTTTATAGCCAAAAACATTCCGAAATTGAAATTTCGAGACTCGTGTTCAAGGGGTACTGCTTATATAGGCATTTCACCACTTTTCCAGCTCAAAAGGAAGGTTCTAGTGGCCCTCCTTGAACCAAACGTCAGACTTAAGCTCTCCATCTATGGATCTACGTGGGATTACGTTTTTGACTCGATCGGATTCCCAGATCGCACGTGGCGGACCACTTCCAATTCGACGGTCAGTGGGCCACGATCATAAATTCTAAGTACATGTAAATGTTCCTGAAATTTTTCTTAATCCGAGGGTGTAATTTGGTCTGATTCTGATGGTCAGATTGCTTAATACTGACGCGTCAACGAATGATGCCAGATCACTATTCCAGATATTTATTTAGGCATGCGAATAGTGTTTTTCACACTCCCTCGCTCCGAATCGAAACGAATGGCCGTGGAACATCGGATGGAGCTGATTTTTGAGATGATTGTTAAGCCCAGTGGGGCGGTCCTAGTTCCTTATCTTCGGGTTAATCGAACTCCCGATGTGCGATCTAGACCTAATACGAAGTTTCGTTTCATTCCCGAGAGCAGACGGGAAATGAGTTTGGTTCTAAACTTTAGGGTAACCTAGCGTCAATGATTCTGCAACTTTTGGGCCTTGCAGATCGTATTTAAATCGATCCTAACGGATTTCATGACTAATCGAGTTTAGTACTTAGTTAACTTTGTTAAATTTCTAAAGAATTTAATCCTACGTGATTTCTGGTCGAGGTGGTACTCGACCCAATGTACGGAAATTTTCGGGTCGTTACAATAGGGTTGTTGAATGTCATTGTTGAGTTAAGAATTCCTGTAGGTAGCTCGGAGTGAATGGGTTAGTAGTATGAGTTTTGTGTTTCCCTTGCCTAAAACCTCAAGAAAATCAATTCCTCTTTATATTATTTGCACTACTACAAATTAGCAATGTTGAATTTTCTTATATCATAAATTATTAAAAGAACAATCTTACCTTTCAAAAAAAAAATTTTATTTAAAAATAGAACAATCTTATCAGTAACGATTCTCTTTTGCATTAGTTCTTCCAGAAATATTGTTGTGAAATTGATTGAGAAATTCATTTCTCTGTTTTTTTTTCCTTGTAAAGTGGAAATTTACTTCCTTTCAATATGAAAAGTATATTTTGCCTTTTTTAATCATTGTTATTTGTTAAGTGTTGGGGGGCCTTACACAAAATCTTAGGATCTAGCCTCCCGAAACAAACTAGAATTCTGGATAATAAAGCAATGAAATAAATCAAAGCATAAACCACACACCACACAAGAGATTTTTACATGAAAAACCCTCAAAGAGGTAAAACCCATGGGACCTCGTCCAGATCAACAATCCACTATGAAGTAGAACGTTACAACCTTCTTCACTCAGGGAGGAGTGGATAAACAATAAGAGAAACAAGGAAAACGGATAGATCTCACCGATTACGAGGACATAGAAGCGTTGAGATATAGATTGCACAGTAGATAACCTCCACGAGCATAATCTCTCTTCTATAAGCTTCCCCTCTCTCTCACCTTTGATAGCCCTAAACCCTTTAAAAAATCCCTTGTAAAGCTTTAGAAAACCCTCTTGTCATACCTAGAAAGCCCTAAGTACCTCCTATTTAAAGTTTTAAGAAACTCTTTTTCGCATCCCAGTTGCGAAAGGACTTGTGACACGAAATCCGTGCAAAATCATGAAACGAATCTGGATAACCTCGACTGGTCATACCGAGTCCATGACTGGTCGAGCGCCACCCAAGACCAGTCGAGATTCTACTTCGACTGGTCGAGCACCCTGGAGAAAAATAGTTCAACGTCGCTAGACTTTGAGTCGAGTCACGACTCGACTTCCACGACTGGTCGTGCACCAGCCCTCGACTGGTCGAGCAAGGCTCATGACCAGTCTAGCACGGGACAGAAAAAATATATCAAATCTCTCCCTTTTTATCCCAGGGGGGATTCACCTTCTTTAAGCCAGCCAAGTTTCTACAAACCTCAAACTTGCCCTTGAGTAAAGCCTTGGTCATCATGTCTAACCCATTATCATCCATGTGGACCTTCTCAAGCTGTAACACCTTCTGTTCTAAAGTATCCCTGATCCAGTGATGCCGAATCTCTATGTGCTTTATGAAATAACGGTGAAGACCGCTGAGTTGAAGTCAGAATATGTCAATATCTCCTAGAGGGGGGTGAATAGGACTTTTTAAAGATTTATGAGTTATATTAAAAATCCTATCACTCTAATCCTATCATGTATGCAATTTTCAGGATTACTCAAATGTAACTCTACTAGCTTCCAAGCCAGGTAGAGGATCCAATCACAAACTAATCAAGATATAGCAATATACAACTTAGTCTATGTTGGATGTGACTGTATATGTGTGTAAGATGTGATAAGATATATGAATATGAATGCATTATCATGAATCACACATATAGAAAAGCAATCACAAACACAGTCATTTTATAGTGGTTCGACGATAAGTCTACTCCACTCCTGGCTATCGCACTCAACCCTTGAGTGTACCAGATTTTACTAAGGAGGTTTCCCAGGGTTCACCTCAAACCTAAGGTTTTAAATCAGGTTCACCTTCAACCTTTACACGGAGGTTTCTACTCGGTTCACCTCTAACCCTGGAGTTTTACCGGTTCACTCCTAACCAGATGTTTATGCTCTTCATAGAGTAAGGGTCCACACAATGCACCCTGGAGTTTTACTGGTTCACTCCTAACCAGATGTTTGTGCTCTCCACAGAGCAAGGGTCCACACAACACACCCACCACATACACTCCCGCCGGTCCTTGAGGACTTCAAAGGGTGAAAACCACTTAAGACCCAATCCTATAAAGGAATTATCGCAAGTGTCCTTTTGGACTCTAGATACTTATAGATAAGTTGATGAGTCACATTAAGCACAACGCCGAAGATCTCCTCCTCCTTGTTGACGAAGAGTCTTCTGCTTCTTTGATCCGCAATACAAAAGATATACCAAGACTGGGCTTAGGGTTGGGTCAAGGTTAAGATGGAATCCTACTCTCTAATGGTTTACCTATAAGGAAGGTAGAGTAGTTTCAATCTTATGCATTCAAAGCATCCCAGCTTAATGATTTGCCATTAAGGTAGTAGCTGAAGGATCCTTGAATGCGGAAGTTCATTCCCCAATCCACTCTATTGAATATCAATGATGAGGGTGGATTGGAGGATGAACTCCCTCGAGAGAAAGGGCTTAGGGTATAAGATGTAAGTTGAAACACACAAAAGCTCTCTCTTTTCTCTCTTACAGCAACAAAAGATAAGTCCTCTATATATAGGCAAAAAGCTCCAACGGATATAAAACGGTCACATTTATGACAGAGTTTGATATCATCGAGCAGGTTTGATATCATCGAGCGTATGCTCACGATAGCATCGATGGTCTGCTCGATGTCATACGCTTTTGAAACTTCTTGCCAATTGGTCGATGAATCGAGACCATGGTCGATGTCATCGGATTTTGAACTCCGATTCCATCGAGGACAGGATCGATCCATCGACATTTAAAAAATAAGAGAGACTTGACTTTGAAATATTTTAGGATTTCAAGATTGATCGGGGAACCATCGAGATCATCAAAATTTGAATGTCGATGATATTGAGATCAGAGTCGAGGAATCGATAATTCCAGCTGATTTATCTTGAGCTTACTGGACAATTAATGGCTTTGTTCGATACAATCGATCTGGTGTCAATATAATCGATATTTGAATATCGATTCTATCGAAGGGCCCCTAATTATAGTTAAGAACAACCTGAAATATGTGCTGTAAGATGTGCGCGCCCATGATCGATATCATCGATGGACTTCCGATGTCATCGACATTTGAATTCAAATCATATCGGAAGAACATCGATGCTATCGAAAACTTTTGAGATTTTCTTTAAAAAACAGGAGCGCCGAAAAACTGTCTGTCAATCTTATCAAGTCACTCTCGATGGACTCAAGATTTGAATATCGATGATATCGATAGGTATTTCGATACATCGATAATTCGTCCAGATATGTTATGAAGTTGCTGGACATATTTGTACTTATATCGATGATGTCGATATGTGTATCGATACATCGATAAATCCATCCAGATGAATATTTAGTTGCTGGAAACTTTTAGTCCTCTCATCAATAATATCGTTAAGGTATCGAGGACATCGACAAAATAGGTCGATCATATCGAGAGTGTTTCGATAAGATCAACAAGGTGAGAAAAACATAGAGATTTTTCTATTTTGAAAAAGTTTTCTCACTTCAAAAACCCTAAGATGTTTATCTTGATTTAAGGGTTTTAATCACCTAGTGTTTTGGGACATGGGATGTGAGGCTATGATTTACCTATTGCGAGTTCCACACATCTGGTTGAGGCAGACGCTTGAAATAATCTTTCTATCAAGTTCTATAGCCAGTCTGACTTACCATTCACATAACTTGACAAACCAGGGCACAAGTAGGTGCACTTTCAATCTCCCCCTTTGTCAATTATGTGACAAAATACCCAAAATACCCTATAACACTTCTAGACACACCCTAAATTATGTGTACATGCATTTACACAATTTTACAATTTTTCTACCCCATGTACACATTCTAGAAGTATCTGCTCCCCCTTACTTCAAAACTCCCCCTTTCTTGGTGTAGCTGCTCCCCCTCACACCTGCAACAACATTAGATATACGATTTTCCGCTCGGGGTGTTTTGAACTGTTCTCCCCCTTTTTGTCAGTCATTGGCAAAGGAATAGCAAGTGATATTGACTGAAGAGTGAATTGTAAAGCAGGTAGAAGCAGATCATTGATGTATAAAAGTTAACTCAATTCAATCAAACATCAATTTCAGAATTCATGAATGCATATAGGATAAAATAGAGTAGTTGTAAAGCAGTTGAAATGTTCATTCAGGACATCATATGCATTCCATAACTTGATAAACCAGGAGAAAAAAAAAACTTAATTATGGCATTAAAAATGTGAATTTTGTTCAGCCATATCCAAAATATCCAACTCTATCTATCCAACATACCGCCATGGCAATGCATAAAAATCCAAAATATTCAACTATCCAACTATCAGCACACATACTGCCACAGATAGCAGTAGATTAAAAGTTTATCGTAACAATGCATTTTCAAGTTTTCTTCAATTTTGTTGATGTTGAATATTTGTATCATAGATATAACCATGTTCAAATGTTACCAATATTGTCATAACTTTGCATTCAAAATAACATGGTTAACACAGAGTTGTTGACTTGTGGCTGACTTATAACCACGAATGTATCAGCGTGAAGTTTTACCAGTGTGGCTTATGTTCACTGAGATTTAGTGAGAGCAGACACCAATGGATTTTTGCAAACTAAACCTATTTATATCAAGAGGTTTAGTGAGAATGTCTGCGAGTTGCTTTTCTGTGGAAACATAATCCAGTGTAAGAATCTTGTCCTCAACAAGTTCTCAGATAAAGTGATGACAGATGTCAATATGTTTAGTCTGAGAGTGTTGAACAGGATTCTTTGAAATGTTGATTGCGCTTATGTTATTACAGAAGAAACTCATCGTGAGTTGTTCAATCCCATAATCTAACAACATCTGTTTCATCCAAAGGAGTTGTGCACAGCAACTACCAGCAGCAATGTATTTAGCCTCAGCAGTAGATAATGATATTAAATTTTACTTCTTGCTCTACCAGGAGACCAGGCAGTTTCCAACATAGAAACATCCTCCGCTAGTTGATTTTTGATCATCCAAATTTCCTGCCCAGTCGGCATTAGAGTACCCGGCGATGATCGTGGATGTTTCAAATGGATACCATAGACTGTAGGTGGTAGTTCTTGTTATGTATTTAATTATCCTTTTAACGGCTGTTAGGTGAGATTCTTTAAGATCAGCTTGATGTCGAGCACATACACCCACACTAAAAGATATGTCAGGACGACTAGCCGTGAGATATAGTAAACTTCCTATCATACTCCTGTAGAGATGTTGATCCACACTCTTGCCATTTGTATCTTTGGAGAGTTTGAGTGTGGTGCTCATGGGAGTGTGATAGGAACGACCAAATTCAAGACCAAACCTTTTTACCAAATCGTTCGCATACTTGATTTGATAGATAAAGATTCCATCATGTAGCAGCTTGACCTGCAAACCTAAAAAGAAGTTTAATTCACCAACCATACTCATTTCAAATTCCGATTTCATAAGGTCAGCAAATTTATATGCAATATCTTCACATATTGAACCAAAGACTATATCGTCCACATAAATTTGTGCAATAAGCAGTGAGTCTTTTATTCTTTGGGTAAATGGGGTTTTATCAACACTCCCTCTACAGAATTTATGGTCCAAAAGAAATTTTGTCAATCGTTCATACCAAGCACGTGGTGCCTGTTTAAGACCATAGAGAGCTATGTTTAGACAATATACGTATTGAGGGCACTTAGGATCTGAAAATCCCTTGGGTTGTTCCACATAAACTTCTTTAGAGAGATCTCCATTCAGAAAAGCACTCTTAACATCTATTTGAAATAGTTTAAATTTTAATGCACATGCAATGGATAAAAGAATTCTGATAAACTCGAGGCGAGTTACAGGGGCAAATGTCTCATTAAAATCAATGCCTTCTATCTGCGAGTACCCTTGAGCTACAAGTCTTGCTTTGTTTCTAATCACATTTCCTGATTCATCAGATTTATTCTTGAAGACCCATTTGGTTCCAATGACATTAGTATCGAGTGGTCTGGGAACCAAATTTCATACCTCATTTCTTTAAAATTGTTGAAGTTCTTCTTGCATTGCATTTATCCAGTGTTCGTCTTGAAGGGCTTCAACAATGTTCTTAGGCTCAATCTTTGAGGTAAAGCAGAAATGACTATAGATATTTTCTATCTGTCGTTGAGTTCTTACACCAGCATTAGGATCTCCAATGATTTGTTCTCGAGGATGATCTTTTATAATGGGAATGTCAGATGATGGTTGAGGTTCACTGGGTGATAAAGTTTTGCTTTCAGGTTTTTCCAGTATGCATGAATCTACATCATCTTCTAATTCATTCACAGGTGTTTCTTCTTCATGAGGTTGATCATCGATTACCACATTTACTAATTCCTGAATAGTGAGAGTTCTTAGATTGTATACTCTGTACGCACAACTATTCATGGCATACCCCAAGAAGATTTCTTCATCACTTTTAGACTCAAATTTCCGTAGGTGATCTTTATCTCTCAAGATATAACATTTGCTATCAAAGACTCAAAAATATTTCACACTAGGCAATTTTCCATACCATAGTTCGTATGGGGTTTTATTTAGGCCTGCTCTAAGATATACTCTATTTATGATATAACAAGCAATGTTGACAGCTTCTGCCCAAAAACTTTCAGCCATATCCTTCCCATTTAGCATAATTGACCCCATCTCCTGCAGTACTCGATTTTTTCTTTCAACGACTCCATTTTGTTGTGGGGTTTTTGGAGCTGAGAAGTCATGATGAATCCCTTTCTCATTGTAGTATTTTTAAAATTTTTCATTTTCAAATTCCCCACCATGATCACTTTTGATGCGATTGATCCCGTATCCTTTTTCATTTTGGAGTCGTTTTGCCAGAATCACAAATTCCTCAAAAGCATTTGATTTTTCTTGAAGAAATGAGACCCAAGTAAATCTGGTGTAGTCATCTACTACTACCAGAAAATATATTTTCTTCCTATGACTTTCCACTTTAGTTTGTCCAACTAGATCCATATGTAGCAGATCCAAAGGTTTTGTTGTTGCTATGAAGGTTGTTTTCTTGTGTCCGGCCTTTATCTGTTTTCCTTTTAAACATTCTCCACAGACAACCTTTTCCTTCTTTTCTAATCTTAAGAAGTCCCATAACCAGATTCTTTGAACTGAGTTTTGCTAAATTTCGGTAGTGGACATATCCCAACCTTTGGTGCCATAGTTTGGATTCATTTTTCACAGCCATGTTACACTTTGTGGATACTCACTCGTACTTTCAATGACATAACAATTATCACTAGTACGTATACCTTTTATGAGAGATTTTCCTATATGATCCAAAATTCTACGCACATCCTTTGAGAAAGTGACAAGATGTTTTTTGTCACAGATTTGGGAGATACTCAGGAGATTATATTTCAGGCCTTCTACACATAGTCCATGTTTAATCTTTGGAAAGCCTGATACTGCTATAGTTCCTTGTCTAACTATCTTGGCTGAGCTTCCATCACCAAATGTGATAGATCCCCCATTAAAGTTTGAGTACTCACAAAAGTGTGTTTGGTCACCAGTCATGTGTCTGGAGCATCCACTGTCCAGATATCACTTTGAATTATTTCCGACTTTCAGGGCTGTATGGATTACTAGACAACTATTCTGATTTGTTACACCCTCTTGGACATTTTTTAACATGATTCTAACTTCAGTCAAGATCACTCTCTAGGTGGTGAAGCCTTGTACTAAGTATTCTATATGACACAATCGGACATGTCACACACACATATATTTCAATTCCCAAGTGTTCTAAAATTATAGTTTATTGATGACCTTGTGCTTTGTCCTAAATTCATAAGTTCATGAGAGTAGCCAAAACTCTTAAACATCAGGAAGCGACCCAACTTCCAATACTCATATAGGTGAGTCCTTATGAATGCCTCTGTAACAATAGTACCCTTAAAAGGACTCATTAAGAGCATAGGCTCATCCTCCTTTAAATCATTACAGGTAACCAGCACTATACACACATCCAGGAATGAGACAGATAGAAAACATACAGTGTTGCTTCAGACACTTCCTCCGAGGTACTTTGCCGATTGAACCTATTAACTTACGTTGGGTTTCCTTCATTTGGTGTCCGTGAAATTAGTTTAGGTTTCA
Source organism: Magnolia changhungtana (assembly GCA_030180095.1). NCBI lineage: Eukaryota > Viridiplantae > Streptophyta > Magnoliopsida > Magnoliales > Magnoliaceae > Magnolia > Magnolia changhungtana. The sequence continues at coordinate 4,648,059 of JASAUF010000644.1, read as the reverse complement.
TTCCTCTCGATGTTCTACTGACAACATCCCTTACCAATCCCTTGGTGAACGAGTTCACTAGATTCTGGATAGATCATACATACTGTATTGTTATAACATCGTCACCAAGTAGTTGCCACAAAAACTATGCCTTAAATTGATATGTCTGGATTTTTCATTATAAATCTTGTTATATGCCTTTGATAGTGTCCCTTCGCTATAACAGTAGATAGAGACTAGTGGCTAAGGCCTTACCAATAATGGTATTTCTAATAATAGGTTTCTAACCATTTTGTCTCTTTATTAGTATCCGCCAAAGCTATGAATTCAGATTCCATGTTAGAGTGAGATATGCAAGTTTGCTTCTTGGATCCCCAAGAAATGACAACTCCAAGTGTAAAAATTCATCCACTGGTAGACTTGGATTCATCAGAATTAATGACCAAACTTGCATCACTATACCCTTCAAGCACACTAGGGTAAACAGAAAAATGTAGACTATAATTAATTATTTTTCTCAAGTATCTAAGTACACTATAGACATCATTCCAATTATCTATACTTAGATTACTTGTAAACCTACTCAATTTACCTACTATAAAAGCAATATCAGGTCGAGTAGAAATCATAGCATACATAAGACTGCTAATCATCTTGGAATACTCTGAGATATATTACAACTTTCATTTTTAATTAACTTGATATTAGAATAAAAAGAAGTAGAAACTGAGTTTTTATCATGGTGATCAAACTTTTTAAGTATCTTTTTAATATACTGTAATTGACATAGAGTTATACCATCATTATTTCTTAATAGCTTGATACTTAAAATCTATTAGCTTCACCCATATCATTCATGTCAAAACTAGATGATAAGAATATTTTAATGTTATTTATAACTTCTAAACATGTACTAATGATTAACATATCATCTACGTAAAGACATATAGTTACTCTCAACCCTATCTTAGGCTTTTTAGGATCAGTAAGCCTAACTAAGTCTCTACAACTCCATACCCTGAAGTATGAGATGTTAAGAATCTTATTCTTTTATATTTCATATGGAGTCTTACAAGTCTTGGAGTGAGGTATCATATTAAAGATATGACAGGCAGTTAATAGGGCTTCTTCCCAAAATCCTGATGTGCATTATTGAGCATAGAGTTTACCATGTCTATTAGAGACCTATTTTTCCATTCTGCTATCCCATTTTGTTAGGATGAATAGGAAGCTATAATTTGGTGAATTACACCATGTTTTTTTCAAAACTCTGAGAATTTTAAGGATAGATATTCTCATCCCTTGTCCGACCGTAGGATTTTAATCTCTTGGTCTAACTAGTTCTCTACTTCTACCTTATATATCTTGAATTTTTGTAATGTCTCATCTTTATTTTTCAATATGTATATTAAGGTATAACGAGAGAAATCATCTATAAAAGTTATGAAATACCTCTTTCCCCCTCTTGTTATTAGACCACTCATTTCACATTTGTCACTATGAACTAGGTTTAGGAATTGTGATTCTCTTTCTACCCTAAGAAACAGTTTTTTAGTTATTTTAGATTGTACACAAATACTATATTTATCATTAGGTTGTGTATACTTAGGAATTAGATTAAGATTGGACATAATATTAATACTACGATAACTAATATGTCATAATCTAGCATGCAAACACCATGTGAATCAAGCATATAAATGAAAAAAGAATTTTCATTCATAAGGTTCAATTTAAACATTTCATTGTATACATAACCCTTCCCTACATATACCTCATTTTTAGACACAATTAATTTATTGGATTTAAATAGGAGTCTGAATCCAAACTTATTCAGTAGACTAGTTAATATAAGATCCCTCCTAATATCTGGTATATGTAGCATATCGTTCAGAGTAAGGACTTTTTCGGAAGTTAGATTAAGTCGTACCTTCCATTTTCTTACAACCTTGGATGTAGAGGCATTTCCCATATATAGTTCTTGATTATCCCTCACAATTTCGTAGTAATTGAACATGTAATTTCTGTAAACATATCTGGTAGTGCAAGAATCTACCCACCATTCAACATCCTCATTCATCATATTAACTTCAAAGACAACAGTTGCTAGATTCATGTCTTCCTTCATATTGACTTGTCATTTCTTTTCTTATATTTTCTTTTTGTATTTTTAGCAATCTTTCTTAAAATAACAAAGAATTTTGTAAAAGAAGCATGGACCCTTCTTGGATGTGTTCTTTTTGAACCTTTGGTTATTAGGTTTGAGCCAATCATTTTTCTTGAAATGTGGCTTCTTTGATTCCCAATTCACACTATTCTCGACTATATCAACGTTACTTAAGACCTCCTATTGTTTTTCCTTTTTATCATGGAGCCTAGATTCCTCTTCTTTTCGAAGAAACATTAGGAGGTCCTCTAAAGATATTTTCTCTTTTTTCTGTTTCAATGATTTTCAAGTATCCTTCCATTTAGGTGGACGTTTAGCTATAATGGTGGATACATGTAAGGCTGTACACGAGTCAAGCTAGCTCGAAAAGCTCGCTCGACTCAGCTCGACTCAGATCAGATTGACTCGGCTTGAAAGGTCGACTTAAGGTGAATCAAGCTTGTTTACTAAAGCTTGAGTTGAGTTCAAGCTAAGTTCGACCATGATGTATTTCAACTTGACTCGACTCGGCTTGAGTAATATATTTTAATAATATATATTATATTAATATTATACATATATATAAGTTTAAAAAAGAAATTAAAACTTAAAAGTTTTTACTAAAAAATCCTACCCGTCCCCATTCCCTATTTTTCTTTCCCTTATCCTACCAAGGTAAACTTGACTCGACTCGAACCACTAGCTCGACTTAAACTCGACTCAAAAGCTTTGGCAAACAAGCAAAGCTTCAATGTTGAGCTCGAGGGCGAGCTCAAGCTCGAGCTCGAACTAGAGTATAGCATGGACGAGTTAAGCCGAGCTTAGCCCACCTCGACTTGACTCGGCTCGATGTACAACCCTAGATACATGGAATGATTCATCGAGATTAGTGTCATCGGCAATAATTTGTTGGATGATGACATGTAACTTATGTACTTAATCAAGGATAGGTTCTTCATCCAACATTTTGAATTCTAAAACTGACTTACAAGGAATTTTTTGTTGCCTTCGTCCTCTAATGTGTATTTGGTGAACAACACCTACCACAAATCCTTAGCAGGCTTCTTTTGACAGTAAACAGTGTATAACGAATTAGAAAGAGTGTTGAAGATATGACCTTTGTATAGGTAGTCATTACTGTTAAGTGTCAAATATTTCATGTTTCTCCCTATTTATACATTGGTTTTATAAACATGATAGTGCTAAATTGATCTAACTATGCATGTTTTCATGTGTGAGGTGATTTCAAGATCTTAAGGTGAAATTGATGCCAAAGGAAGATTTATGCTTAAAAGATTACTAAATGAAGAATTGAAGATTTGGAAGTCATTAATGAAGAATTCACATGCCCAAAATCCATAGAAATCAAGTGAGGAATGAAGAAAATCGAAGGTTTGAAGTGAAGAAAAAGAATCTTGAAAATCGGCCTGAAAATACATATTCTGGAATTTCGAGTTTAAAACAGAAAAGTCTTGAAACAAACTTTCGGTCCAACCGAAATCATACAAAATAGTCCAGCGAGAAGCAGACTTTTCAGCCTTAATTCGATCCGACTAAAATCATGTAGAATTGTCCAGCGAGAAAGTGCGATTTTCAATCTTTAATTTGGTCTGATCGAACCCAACTTCAGTCCAACCGAAGCATAACTTTTTGCACAACTTTGAGACTGTTTCAAAGTTGGTCCAAGAAAATATTATAAATATAGGTCTCTTAATTATTTTTAAGCACGAATTAGGGTTGGAAGAGTGGATAAAGGTGTTAGAGAACTTTAAGGAGTCCTTCCTTCTTCCCTAATCTTCTTCTTGTAGTTAGTTTTTATGTTTTCTTTAAGAGTTTTGGTTTCAATCATGTCTTTGGTTGGCTAAACCTCTTAGCTAGAACTAAGAGGTGAAGCTTGTAGTTTTTTTATATGATTATCTTACTTTGATTCACGTTTATATTGAACTCCTATTGATTTATGGTTTGAATTAATGAATACTTCAGTTTTCTATGGTTTATTGTGACTTCAATTAAAGTAAATGTTGTGAATGCTTTGAATATCTTCTTATATATTTTGATATTTTTGAGATTGGTAAAATCGTGATTCACCATCGTCTCCTAGGCATGGTGGATGGTTGAATTCCCTTCCAATCATCATAATAGTGCTTCATGTGGGAACTAATTCAATTAAAAGTTTAGGTTATGGATTAACTACTTTATCTTCCAACTGGATAGAATAGGACTTTGAATCCATTTGTGTTTATTGGATCAAGTAAGATAGCATCTTTAGCTACAAGTGGATCCTTGGCGCTCTAGTTTCCTTTTTATATTTGACAATTCTTTCACAATTAATCTCTCTCTTATTCTAGATTTTAGTTTACATTCTTAAGTCCCTGTGAATTCAACCTCGGTCTCGCCGAGTTATTACTATAGCGCAACCCTGTACTTAGGGTTGCGAACAAGTTTTTGTCGTTGTTGCCAGGGACTTTGGCTACATTTTTCTGAGACTGATTACAAGTTATCCCTACATTTTGAGTGAAAGGGGTTTGGTTGAAGGACTCACAGTCCATCGATGAGTTAGACAACATCTAAATACTCTTAAAACATTATTTGAAATCATGGCCAAAATCGAACAATATGTTGATGAGAATCATGTGCATCACACACCACCAGTTAGGACGGTGTGTGATGAGAATGAGGTGCATCGGGTTCCACCGGCTCAGACCCTACGTGATTATTTTCAGCCGGTGAGAACAAGTACACCTTCTTGCATAATTTTCCCGACCAATGTAGGAAGCGTGGACTTTAAACCAGATATTATTCAATTACTTCCTAAATTCTATGGACTCGATTCAGAAAGTCCATACTTGCTTATTAAAGAATTTGAAGAGGTCGTTACAATATTACACTTTAATAATATTCATCCTAACACCATCAAACTCAAGTTATTTCCATTCTCTCTAAAAGAGAAGGTCAAATCATGGTTTCATTCGTTAAGGCCTAGATGCATTAGCACATGGATTGAGATGAACCAGGAGTTCCTTAAAAAGTTCTTCCTGGACCATAAAACCAACACTCTTAGGCAAAACATAATGAACTTTTCCAAAGAAAGAGGTGAGACTTTCTTCGAGTGTTGGGAACAGTTCAAAGACTTACTTCTCGCTTGCCCACACCATGGCTACGAAACTTGGCGAACAATTGATTTTTTTATGACGGACTTAATCCGAATATGTACAAATTCGTACAGGTGATATGTCATGGCGAGTTCATGACTAAGGAACCGAAAGAAGCTTGGGATTACTTTGACATGCTAACTGAAAATTTCCAATCATGGGACACATCAAACCGAGCTAGTAATCCCAAGAAAGTGCCAAGAGAGAGAAGAGTACATGTACTCAATGAGAAGGATGACATTAGTGCACAATTGGCTAACCTCACACTAAAAGTTGAGGACTTGAAATCTAGGAAGGAATCAACTCGTCCCAAAACAATCATTGAAACCACATGTGGAATTTATGAGAGCAATGTACACCTAACCAAAGATTGTCCTACAATCCCAGCTTTTCAAGAGGTGTTGCATGTTTAAGAAAATGTTATAAATGCTTACCAATAACCCTTCAGTGCACCTAATTCCAACACGCATACTCCTGATTGGCAGAACTTTAATTAGAGGAATGGGTTAACTGTGAATATAGTGAATTATCCCCAAGGGCCATCTAGTGGACCTCCACCCAGGAGAACCCTTAAGGATACTGAAAATGAGAGCTTAAGATGTCCTAAAGGAGGGGTGAATAGGAAGATGCCAAATAATCGAAACAAGTATTGAATATGTAAATAAAATAAAGATCTCAATTGCTCGAGTATTGAAACCTTAATTTCAAATAATTTGTAAGACAACCTTCACCTAAAGTTTTAGGCAGGACAACCTTATTTCATGAATTTCTTTAAAATTAAAACCTAAAACTTGTAAGAGTAAATTAAAGAATTACAACATTCACCACACAACTGAAATTAAATACATTCAATCCACCATAACTAGAAATAAAGAATTCACCACAAGGCAAAAAGAATTATAGTGGTTTGGTGCTTTAAAAACAACCACACCTACTCCACTCCCAAAATTACTTCCCTCGTAATTTTGGCTTTCACTATGAAAAGGTTTTCTCGGGGTCACCTTAATAACCTTATACAGTTTCTTGTAATTTTCACAAGCTATCACAATAAAAACCCAAACTGAGATTTTAACAGGTTATCTCAGACAAAACCTTAAATCGAGATTTTAACAGGCTATCTCAAACAAAACCTTAAACTGATATTTTAACAAGCTATCTCAGAAAAACCTAAATAGAGTTTAAAGAAGGTATACTTATCTTCATCGCAAAAGATGTAGCAAAAGGACCTCTTTCTTGAATGTAGATGGTTCCATGTTTAGTCAGATAGAAATGGTCTAGGGTTCTATTGATTTTAATGATGTTAAACCCAAAAAACTACTTAATTCAATTCTCTTATCTCAAAGAGGAGTATAGTTTACTCTCTTAGATTTAAACGTGAAAGATCTAAGACTAAAGGGAATTGAAAAAGCTATTTAAATAAATTATAAATACCGTCCAATAGCTTACTAATAACTTAAGCTTATTTCTCTCTTGCAGAAGAATTCTGATAATTAACTTGTGTTTTTCGAAATGAGAGAAGAACTCAATTTATAGGCAAAGAAGTTATAACTTCAGCTAGCCCGAGATAGGCTTCAACTAGCCTAAGTTTAGGGGATTCGGTTCAACGAATTTTAGATTGTGTGGGATAAGGATTATCCAAAATTCAGCTGGCCCAAGATTAACTTTGGTTGGCCGAACAGCACAATTTGGTAGCCGAATTTACCTTTCAGCTAGCCGAATTCCCCCGAATTTCAAAAGTTGAAGCTACTAGAATTTGACCCAAACTTTCTCGGGCTAACCGAATTTGTAACAAAAGTTTGTTATTACTTCGGGCTTGAAGTTGGGCTGGCCGAACCAAAACTTAGGTTAGCCGAATTCTAAGTAAAATAAGTATAAAAACCCATAATTAAACAATTTTGAAAGAACCTAGTCTTAAGGTCTTTCTAGGGTTTTATACCACCTGAGATATATCAAATGTCTAATTCTTCTTTGGCTTGAACTCAGTCTCAGACTTCATCTTGAATTTGAGCTCGATATTTTCTTGAATATTAGCCGATCTTGAGCTTGGTCTTTTCTTGAAAATAGACCGATCTTGAGCTTGATCTTCTCTTAAACATAAACTGATCTTGAGCTTAGTCTTTTCTTGAAAATAGACCTATCTTGAACTTGATCTTCTCTTGAAGGTAAACTAATCTTGAGCTTGATCTTCTCTTGAACATGGATCGATCTTGAAGATCTACTTTGAAGTGGTTTTATATTTACGAAATTTGACAACTTATGTGTGCTCAACATCCTAGCACTTATGGATGCATTAGATGCATTCATGCAAGGGCAAAAACAGGCCATAAATGAACTCAGAACTTCGGTTGCAAGACTTGAGACACGACTAAATGTTAGGGAGGCCGAGACCTTTTCAGCCTAGTCTCAACCCAACCCAAAAGGATAAGTTCAAATATGTGATCTCAACTCTTCAACTCAACATGTGGAATATGTTCAAGCCATTGCCAACTTAAGAAGTGGAAAAGAAATAGGCAAAGAGACTCCGAGGAAGGTTGAGAAACCTAAGGAATCCAAAAATTCAAAGGATGGTGGTGACTATGCAATGCTCCACATAACAAAGAGTCATCCCAAGAATACAAGCCTGTGGCCCCATTTTCCCAACGTCTCATCACATCAAAAAGGCCGAGTGAGAATCAAGATATTTTAGAGATTTTCCAACAAGTCAAGATCAACATCTCCTTGTTGGATGCAATTAAATAGTTCACATCTTATGCAAATTTCCTAAAAGATCTATGTGCAGTAAAGTGGAAGCTGAACGTACATAAGAAAGCCTTTTTGACTGAACAGGTGAGTGTCATCATAAATCAAAACACTCTCCCAAAATACAAGGATCCTGTAAGCCCTACAATCTCATGTGTAATAGGAAATTTCCAGATCGATAAAGCACTTTTAGACCTTGGGGCAAGTGTCAATCTAATCAATACTCGAATAGAAGTAATTGGGCCTCGGCGAGTTGAAATCCACCATGACAACGTTACAATTGACCGATCGCTCAACTAGGATACCGAGGGGTGTGGTAGAAGATTTGTTGGTCTGAGTAAATAGATTCTTCTACCCGGTAGATTTCATTATCTTGGACACATACCCAGTTACAAATGCAGACACTTAAATCCCTGTCATATTAGGCCGACCATTCCTGGCCATTACAAATGCCATAATCAATTGTAGGAATGAGATTATGAAGATTTCTTTTGATAATATGCCTGTAAAACTAAATTTGTTTCATTTGCACAAACCACAAGAGGATGAGGACCTGACCCATGAGATAAACTTGATTGATACATTTGAAGATAATGAGCCTCTTTCAACTGAAACTCTTGAATCTCTGGAAGTTTGCTTGGCACACTTTGCGGATTCAAATGATCTTATGATGCAAGACATAGTGAATGCCTTGCGAGATTGTGTTCCGGTACCTGATATTGGCTAGGAAGTTGATAATACTCCCTTCGCTAATACTAAATTTTCACCATTACAGGTGGAGGAGATGCATTCTGAACCGAAGCCTACAACTTTGGATTTTAAAAAGACTACGAAGAACAAAATTTATGTTATTCAATTGTTTATGGTCTCTCATTCTCCTCAGCATACTAATATTGAAAATTTGTGTGTTACAGGTGAATCATACATTCATTGGACACCTTAAGACATAAAGAAGAAATTCATTAATAAGGTGATCAAGTTTCTTTGGACGGTAATGGTCTAGGACATCCAAACTTGCTCTAAAGCAGGTTATTAGATGATCTTGTTGAAAACTTTGTTGAGATATTTTCCAAAGGAAGAACCATTACCTTTGGATAATTGTTAGATTAGGATTATACTTCTTGCTTTCCTAGGATTAGTATAGTTGTTTTAATTTGTGTTTAGTCTTCATGCTAACCCATTACATGCTGAACTTTTGAAAAACTTCAACTTCTTCTTCTTCAGGTACTATCTTTTCATCACTTCCCTTTATTTTTGTTGTCTCATATGCATTACATGTTCACATTTGTTACATTGAGGACAATGTAGATTTTAGGTTGGGGGTGTGGATTAGGTAGACTAATCAGTGTTTTGTTATTCTTCGAGCAAAAATTTTAAAAATTTTCAATTTTTCAAAGCTAAAAAATAGTTTGGAAGTAATAGTTTGATAGAGAGTTGAACGTTGAATTGTTGGAGTTCTATCAACTGAGTAGACCATTGATAATACCTTCCAATTGATTGACTAAAAGAAAAGTTAGAATATCACTTTAATCTAATTTACACATTCACACTTGATTTATTTTCTATAGAGAATACTAGAATTTCTGATTGTTAGCATGTATATCACTGATAAGCATTGAGAAGCAAGTCTGGAGATCTTCATCCACCTTAAAAGAAGAGAAAAACTAGTTAAAAAGCAGTAAGATCGACAAAAAGGCCATGTGTTCAAATGAGAAATTCTCTGAAAAAGAATAAAAAGACTGAAATTAATATAAAAAGGGGGCTGTCGATATAAAGTTAAAAACTTAAAAAATAAGGAAAATGGGATAAGTTTGGAATCAGAGCTTATGTTAATCTAATTGCCTTGAGATGATGTACATTGCTAACATTATGAAACAATAGTTGTTTTATTTGGAAAGTAAGTTGAGAATCACTATGCACATTAGGAAATTGATATATGAATTGATGAAGGAAGAAATGATCCAATTATCTACTCATGAGATTCGACTCTAAGTTTTTAATTTTTACTCTCTCGTCTTTGAAATCCTACTCATTCATACTTGATTGCACAAAAGGTTGTTTTCTAAGAAAGTTTTGAAACTTGAGGATTAAGGATTACTTCACTCATATTTTCTCGGGACTAGAAAAATGTTGGTTGGGAGGTGTGTTGAGTGTCAAATATTTCATATTTTTTCCTATTTATATATTAGGTTTATAAACATGATAGTGCTTAATCGATCTAATTATGCATGTTTTCATGGGCAAGGTGATTTTGAGAGCTTAAGGTGAAATTGATGTCAAAAGGAAGATTTATGCTCTAAAGTTTACTAAATGAAGAATTGGAGATTTGGAAGTCATTAATAAAGAATTTACATGCCAAAGATCCAAGGAAATCAAGTAAGGAATGAAGAGAATTGAAGGTTTGAAGTGAAGAAAGGAATCCTGAAAATTGGCCTGAAAAAACATATTTTGAAATTCTGAGTTTAAAATAGAAAAGTCTTGAAACAGACTTTCAGTCTGACCGAAGTGCAATTTCGGTCCTACCAAAATCGCACAAAACAGTCAGCAAGAAGCAGAATTTTCATCCTTAATTCGGTCCGACTGAAGCCAACTTCTGTCCGATCAAAATCATGTAGAATTGTCCACTGAGAAAGTGCAATTTTTAGCCATAATTCGGTCTGACCGAATCCAACTTTGGTCCGACCGAAGCATAACTTTTTACAAAATTTAAGACGGTTTCAAAGTCAGTCTAAGCAAATACTATAAATATGGGTCTCTTAATTATTTTTAAGCACGAATTAGAGTTGGAAGAGTGGAGCAAGGTGTTGGAGAACTTCAAGGAGTCCTTCCTTCTTCCCTAATCTCTTTCTTCTAGTTAGTTTTTATGTTTTCTTTAAGAGTTTTAGTTTCAATCATGTCTTTGGTTGGCTAAACCTCCTAGATAGATCTAAGAGGTGAAGCTTGTAGTTTGTTTATATGATTATCTTACTTTGATTCACGTTTATATTGAACTTCTATTAATTTATGGTTTGAATTAAAGAATACTTTCAGTTTTCTATGGTTTATTGTGACTCCAATTACAGTAGATGTTGTGAAAGCTTTGAATATCTTCTTATATATTTTGATATTGCTGAGATTGGTAAAATTTGTGATTCACCATTGTCTCCTGGGCATGGTGGATGGTTAAATTCCCTTCCAATTATCATAATAGTGCTTCATGTGGGAACTAATTCAATTGAAAGTTCAAGTTATGGATTAACTACTTTATCTTCCAACTGGATAGGATATGACTTCGAATCCAATTGTGTTTGTTTGATCATGTAAGGTAGCATCTTAATAGCTACAAGTGGATCCTTAGCGCTCTAGTTTCCTTTTTATATTTGATAATTCTTTTACAATTAATCTCACTTATTCCATATTTTAGTTTATATTCTTATTCTAGTTCTAGTTCTAGTTTATTTCAGAATACTTACTAGTTAACACTACCAGAAAAATGGGCAAAGGCTACGGATTAAATCCGTAGCCATAGATATATGGCTACGGATCTAGTCCGTAGCACTAGCGTAGTCGTAGGTCCCGAAACAATAGGTTTGGAACCTATAGCTACGGATTTAATCCGTAGCTATATGTCCCAACAGCTACGGATATGATCCGTAGCAATAACTACCAGTAAATCGGCAAAAGGCTACTGGACCAAATCGTACTGCAGAGATCTATGGCTACGGTTTTAGTCCGTAGCATCTCGTACTCATTGGCGCAATGCAACCTATGGCTCTGATTTAATCCGTAGCTATATATTCCAATAACTACGGCTATAATCCGTAGCAAAATATTAAAAATCCCAAATTTAAGGCTACACCTGTCAGATTAGTGGCTACTGGTCAGTATCCGTAGCTATTTTGGACATTAAAAAATTTTATATTATCATTCGTTCATTCAATTACCACCTGTACAATCATTCATTCATTCAATTACCACCTGTACAATCATTCATTCATTCAATTACAATCCTTCATTCATTCATTCAATTACAATCCTTCATTCAATCAATTATAATTACGATCCTTCATTCAATCAATTACAATTACAATCAATTACAATCCAATTCATTTAATCAATTACAATTACAATTACAATAATACTGAAAATACAAGCCTTTGGCTTCATTAGAGAAATTAATGTGCTTGCACTTCAGCATAAATTTCAACAGCTTTGTATATTCCATCATCCTACAAACAGTCATGTCACTCATAAATTAGAATACCCATTAGAGAAAAGAAAGACAAAGTGAAAGAAGTGCATCATGTATAACCATTTTTTTTAATAAATTAAAAAAAAAACTTAAAGAGGAATGAAATTAACACAAAAGAAATGGTCTCACCATATGATTATAGGTTTGAGTTTAGGTTAAGGTTTAGGTTTAGGTTACAGGTTTTGTGATTTGAGAATGAGTTTGGGTTTAGGTTATAGGTTTTGGGATTTGAGAATGGGCTCGGGTTTAGGTTATAAGTTTTAGTTTAGGTTATAGGTTTTGGTTAAAGTTTAGGTTTTTGGATTTGAGAATGGGTTCGGGTTTAGGTTATAGGTTTTAGGATTTGAGAATGGGTTCGGGTTTAGGTTATAGGTTTTGGTTTTGGTTTAGGTTATAGGTTTTGGTTTTGGGAATTGAGAATGGGTTCGGGTTTAGGTTATAGGTTTTGGTTTAGGTTTAGGTTAAGGTTTAGGTTATAGGTTTTGGTTTAGGTTAAGGTTTAGGTTTTGGATTTGAGAATGTGTTTGGGTTTAAGTTATAGGTTTTGGTTTTGGTTATAGGTTTTGGTTAAAGTTTAGATTTTTGGATTTGAGAATGGGTTCGGGTTTAGGTTATAGGTTTTGGTTTTGATTTAGGTTATAGGTCTTGAATTAAGGTTTAGGTTTTTGGATTTGAGAATGGTTTCACGTTTAAGTTATAGGTTTTGGCTTTGGTTTAGGTTATAGGTTATGGGATTTGAGAATGGGTTCGGGTTTAGGTTATAGGCTTTGGTTTAGGTTTAGGTTAAGGTTTAAGTTTAGGTTATAGGTTTTCTCGGATTTGAGAATGGGTTCGGGTTTAGGTTATAGGTTTTGGGATTTGAGAATGGGTTCGGGTTTAGGTTATAGGTTATGGTTTTGGTTTAGGCTTAGGTTTAGGTTTTTAGGATTTGAGAATGGGTTCGGGATTAGGTTATAGGTTTTAGTTTTGGCTTAGGTTATAGGTTTTGGTTAAGGTTTAGGTTATAGGCTTTGGTTAAGGTTTAGGTTTTTGGATTTGAGAATGGGTTCGGGTTTAGATTATAGGTTTTGGTTTAGGTTAAGGTTTAGGTTTTGGATTTGAGAATGGGTTCGGGTTTAGGTTTTGATTTAGGTTTAGGTTATAGGTTTTGGTTTAGGATTTGAGTTTAGGTTATAGGTTTTGGTTTAGGTTAAGGTTTAGGTATTTAGATTTAAGTATGGGTTTGGGTTTAGGTTATAGGTTTTGGTTTTGGTTATAGGTTTTGGGATTTGAGAATGGGCTCGGCCTAGGTTCTGAGTTTTTTGGTTAAGGTTTAGGTTAAGGTTTAGGTTTTAGGTTTTTGGGATTTGAGAATAGGTTCGGGATTAGGTTATAAGTTTTGGTTTTGGTTTAGGTTATAGGTTTTGGGATTTGAGAAAGGATTCGGGTTTAGGTTATAGGTTTGGTTTTGGTTTAGGTTATAGGTTTTGGTTAAGGTTTAAATTTAGGTTATAGGTTTTGGGATTTGAGAATGGGTTCGGGTTTAGGTTATAGGTTTTGGTTTTGGTTTTGTTTTAGGTTATAGGTTTTGGTTTAGGTTTAGGTTATTGGTTTTGGTTTAGGTTAAGGTTAAGGTTAAGGTTTTTGAATTTGAGAATGGGTTTGGGTTTAGGTTATAGGTTTTGGTTTTGGTTATAGGTTTTGGTTAAAGTTTAGGTTTTGGATTTGAGAATGGGTTCGGGTTTAGGTTATAGGTTTTGGTTTTGGTTTAGGTTATAGGTCTTGGTTAAGGTTTAGGTTTTTAGATTTGAGAATGGTTTCACATTTAAGTTATAGGTTTTGGCTTTGGTTTAGGTTATAGGTTATGGGATTTGAGAATGGGTTCGAGTTTAGGTTATAGGCTTTGGTTTAGGTTATAGGTTTTGGTTTAGGTTTAGGTTAAGGTTTAGGTTTAGGTTATAGGTTTTGATTGAGAATAGGTTCGGGTTTAGGTTATAGGTTTTGGTTTTCGTTTAGGTTATAGGTTTTGGGATTTGAGAAATGGGTTCGGGTTTAGGTTATAGGTTATGGTTTTGGTTTAGGCTTAGGTTTAGGTTTTTGGGATTTGAGAATGGGTTCGGGATTAGGTTATAGGTTTTGGTTTTGGTTTAGGTTATAGGTTTTGGTTAAGGTTTAGGTTTTGGATTTGAGAATGGGTTCGGGTTTAGGTTATAGGTTTTGGTTTAAGTTAAGGTTTAGGTTTTAGATTTGAGAAATGGGTTCTGGCTTTAGGTTTTGATTTAGGTTTAGGTTATAGGTTTTGGTTTAGGGATTTGAGTTTAGGTTATAGGTTTTGGTTTAGGTTATAGGTTTTGGTTTAGGTTAAGGTTTTGGTTTTTGGATTTAAGTATGGGTTCGGGTTTAGGTTATAGGTTTTGGTTTTGGTTTAGGTTATAGGTTTTGGGATTTGAGAATGGGCTCGGGTTTAGGTTCGAGCCTTGCTAAGGTTTAGGTTAAGGTTTAGGTTTAGGTTTAGGTTATAGGTTTTTTTGGGATTTGAGAATAGGTTCGGGATTAGGTTATAAGTTTTGGTTTTGGTTTAGGTTATAGGTTTTGGGATTTGAGAATGGATTCGGGTTTAGGTTATAGGTTTGGTTTTGGTTTAGGTTATAGGTTTTGGTTAAGGCCCAGATTTAGGTTATAGGTTTTGGGATTTGAGATTGGGTTCGGGTTTAGGTTATAGGTTTTGGTTTTGGTTTAGGTTATAGGTTTTGGTTTAGGTTTAGGTTAAGGTTTAGGTTATAGGTTTTGGATTTGAGAATGGGTTATGGTTTAGGTTTAGAATCGGGTTCATGTTCGGGATTGGGTTTAAGTCTTGGTTTTCAAGTTTATGTTTAGGGTTTAGGGTTAATTAGCTTATAGGTTTTGGTTTTGGTTTTGGTTATAGGTTTTGATTTAGGTTTAGGTTAAGGTTTAGGTTATAGGTTTTGGTTTAGGTTAAGGTTTAGGTTTTTAGATTTGAGAATGGGTTCGGGTTTAGGTTTTGATTTAGGTTAAGGTTTAGGTTTTCGAGTTTAGGTTATAGGTTTTGGTTTAGGGATTTGAGTTTAGGTTATAGGTTTTGGTTTAGGTTAAGGTTTAGGTTTTTGGATTTAAGAATGGGTTCGGGTTTAGTTTATAGGTTTTGGTTTTAGTTTTGGTTTAGGTTATAGGTTTTGGTTTAGGTTATAGGTTATATGTTTTGGGATTTGAGAATGGGTTCGGCCTTAGGCTATAAGTTTTAGTTTTGGTTTAGGTTATAGGTTTTGGGATTTAAGAATGGGCTCGGGTTTAGGTTACATGTTTTGGTTAAGGTTTAGGTTTAAGTTTAGGTTATAGGTTTTTGGGATTTGAGAATGGGTTATGGTTTAGGTTTAGAATCGGGTTCGTGTTCGGGATTGCGTTTAAGTCTTGGTTTTCAAGTTTACGTTTAGGTTTAGGTTAGAGAGTTGAGATTAGGATTAGGTGTAGGTTTAGCTCTAGGGAATTGAGTTTAGGTTATAGGTTTTGGTTTAGGTTATTGGTTTTGGTTTAGGTTAAGGTTTAGGTTATTGATTTGAGAATGGGTTCGGGTTTAGGTTATAGGTTTTGGTTTTGGTTTTGGTTTAGGTTATAGGTTTTGGTTTAGGTTATAGGTTAAAGGTTTTGGGATTTGAGAATGGGTTCGGGTTTATGCTATAAGTTTTGGTTTTGGTTTAGGTTATAGGTTTTGGGATTTGAGAATGGGCTCGGGTTTAGGTTACGTGTTTAGTTAAGGTTTAGGTTAAGGTTTAGGTTTAGGTTTAGGTTATAGGTTTTTTGGGATTTGAGAATAGGTTTGGGATTAGGTTATAAGTTTTGGTTTTGGTTTAGGTTATAGGTTTTGGGATTTGAGAAAGGATTTAGGTTTAGGTTATAGGTTTGGTTTTGGTTTAGGTTATAGGTTTTGGTTAAGGTTTAGATTTAGGTTATAGGTTTTGGGATTTGAGAATGGGTTCGGCTTTAGGTTATAGGTTTTGGTTTCGGTTTAGGTTATAGGTTTTGGTTTAGGTTTGGGTTAAGGTTTAGGTTATAGGTTTTGGATTTGAGAATGGGTTATGGTTTAGGTTTAAGAATCGGGTTCATGTTCGGGATTGTTTTTAAGTCTTGGTTTTCAAGTTTAGGTTTAGGGTTTAGGGTTAATTAGGTTATAGGTTTTGGTTTTGGTTTAGGTTATAGGTTTTGATTTAGGTTTAGGTTAAGGTTTAGGTTATAGGTTTTGGTTTAGGTTAAGGTTTAGGTTTTTCGATTTGAGAATGAGTTCGGGTTTAGGTTTTGATTTAGGTTAAGGTTTAGGTTTTCGGGTTTAGGTTATAGGTTTTGGTTTAGGGATTTGAGTTTAGGTTATAGGTTTTGGTTTAGGACGATTTGAGTTTAGGTTATAGGTTTTGGTTTAGGATTTGAGTTTAGGTTATAGGTTTTGGTTTTGGGAATTGAGAATGGGTTCGGGTTTAGGTTATAGGTTTTGGTTTAGGTTAAGGTCTAGGTTTTTGGATTTGAGAATGGGTTCGAGTTTAGGTTTTGATTTAGGTTAAGGTTTAGGTTTTCTTCCAGTTTAGGTTATAGGTTTTGATTTAGGATTTGAGTTTAGGTTATAGGTTTTGGTTTAGGGATTTGAGTTTAGGTTATAGGTTTTGGTTTAGGTTAAGGTTTAGGTTTTGGATTTAAGAATGGGCTCGAGTTTAGGTTATAGGTTTTGGTTTTAGTTTTGGTTTAGGTTATAGGTTTTGGTTTAGGTTATAGGTTATACGTTTTGGGATTTGAGAATGGGTTCTGGGTTTAGGCTATAAGTTTTGGTTTTGGTTTAGGTTATAGGTTTTGGGATTTGAGAATGGGCTCTGGTTTAGGTTACGAGTTTTGGTTAAGGTTTAGGTCTAAGTTTAGGTTATAGGTTTTTTTGGGATTTGAGAATGGGTTATGGTTTAGGTTTAGGAATCGGGTTCGTGTTCGGGATTGCGTTTAAGTCTTGGTTTTCAAGTTTAGGTTTAGGTTTAGGTTAGAGAGTTGAGATTAGGATTAGGTGTAGGTTTAGCTCTAGGGAATTGAGTTTAGGTTATAGGTTTTGGTTTAGGTTATTGGTTTTGGTTTATGTTAAGGTTTAGGTTATTGGATTTGAGAATGGGTTTGGGTTTAGGTTATAGGTTTTGGTTTTGGTTTTGGTTTAGGTTATAGGTTTTGGTTTAGGTTATAGGTTATACGTTTTGGGATTTGAGAATGGGTTCGGGTTTAGGCTATAAGTTTTGGTTTTGGTTTAGGTTATAGGTTTTGGGATTTGAGAATGGGCTCGGGTTTAGGTTACTGAGTTTTGGTTAAGGTTTAGGTTAAGGTTTAGGTTTAAGTTTAGGTTATAGGTTTTTGAGATTTGAGAATGGGTTATGGTTTAGGTTTAGGAATCGGGTTCATGTTCGGGATTGCGTTTAAGTCTTGGTTTTCAAGTTTAGGTTTAGGTTTAGGTTAGAGAGTTGAGATTAGGATTAGGTGTAGGTTAGCTCTAGGGAATTGAGTTTAGGTTATAGGTTTTGGTTTTGGTTATTGGTTTTGGTTTATGTTAAGGTTTAGGTTATTGGATTTGAGAATGGGTTCGGGTTTAGGTTATAGGTTTTGGTTTTGGTTTTGGTTTAGGTTATAGGTTTTGGTTTAGGTTATAGGTTATAGGTTTTGGGATTTGAGAATGGGTTCGGGTTTAGGCTATAAGTTTTGGTTTTGGTTTAGGTTATAGGTTTTGGGATTTGAGAATGGGCTCGGGTTTAGGTTACGATTCTGAGTTTTGGTTAAGGTTTAGGTTAAGGTTTAGGTTTAAGTTTAGGAATCGGGTTCATGTTCGGGATTGCGTTTAAGTCTTGGTTTTCAAGTTTAGGTTTAAGTTTAGGTTAGAGAGTTGAGATTAGGATTAGGTGTAGGTTTAGCTCTGGGAATTGAGTTTAGGTTATAGGTTTAGGGAAAGGTTAGGTTTAGGTTATAGGTTTTGGGATTTGGGAATAGTTTTAGGTTATAAGTATAGGTTTAGGTTAGGTTATAGGTTTTGGATTTGGTTTAGGTTATAGGTTATGGGATTTGAGAATGGGTTCGGGTTTAGGGATTTGAGTTTAGGTTATAGGTTAAGGTTTTAGGGATTTGAGTTTAGGTTATAGGTTTTGGTTTAGGTTATTGGTTTTGGTTTAGGTTAAGGTTTAGGTTATTGGATTTGAGAATGGGTTCGGGTTTAGGTTATAGGTTTTTGTTTTGGTTTTGGTTTAGGTTATAGGTTTTGGTTTTGGTTATAGGTTATAGGTTTTGGGATTTGAGAATGGGTTCGGGTTTAGGCTATAGGTTTTGGTTAAGAAAAAAAGGTTATAGGTTTTGGGATTTGAGAATGGGCTCGGGTTTAGGTTACTGAGTTTTGGTTAAGGTTTAGGTTTAGGTTTAGGTTATATGTTTTTTGGGATTTGAGAATGGGTTATGGTTTAGGTTTAGAATCGGGTTCATGTTCGGGATTGCGTTTAAGTCTTGGTTTTCAAATTTAGGTTTAGGTTTAGGTTAGAGAGTTGAGATTAGGATTAGGTGTAGGTTTAGCTCAGGGAATTGAGTTTAGGTTATAGGTTTAGGGAAAGGTTACGTTTAGGTTATAGGTTTTGGGATTTGGGAATAGTTTTAGGTTATAAGTATAGGTTTAGGTTAGGTTATAGGTTTTGGCTTTCGTTTAGGTTATAGGTTATGGGATTTGAGAATGGGTTCGGGTTTAGGGATTTGAGTTTAGGTTATAGGTTAAGGTTTTAAGGGTTTGAGTTTAAGTTTTAGGTTTTAGTTTAGGTTATTAGTTTTGGTTTAGTTTAAGGTTTAGGTTATTGGATTTGAGAATGGGTTCGGGTTTAGGTTATAGGTTTTGGTTAAGGTTTAGATTTTGGATTTGAGAATGTGTTCGGGTAGAGGTTATAGGTTTTGGTTTTAGTTTAGGTTTAGGTTATAGATTTTTGGATTTGAGAATGGGTTATGGTTTAGGTTTAGGAAATCGGGTTCAGGTTCAAGATTGGGTTTAAGTTTGGGTTTTCAAGTTAAGGTTTAGGTTTAGGTTAGGGAGTTGAGATTAGGATTAGGTGTAGGTTTAGCTTTAGGGAATTGAGTTTAGGTTATAGGTTTAGGTTTTGGTTTTGGTTAGGGGTTTTGATTTAGGTTATAGGTTATAGGATTTGAGAATGGGTTCGGGTGTAGTCCATGCAAATATAAATATAATACAAATATAAATACGGCCTGTCCGAATGGCCAGGCCCTTCCAATGCCGTCCATAGGAAATGGACAGCTTCATCATGGTCATAACAGCAGTTCCCACCTTCCAGGGACCCCCGCTCTTCCAGATAGCTCCGACGCACATCCGGGTCTACTCCATTAATCTCGAGCAAATACATAAACACGGCCTGTCCAAATGGCCAAGCCCCTCCAATGCCGTCCATAGGAAATGGACAGCTTCATCATGGTCATAACAACGGTTCTCACCTTCCAGGGACCCCCGCTCTTCCGGATAGCTCCGACGCACATCCGGGTCTGCTCCATTAATCTCGAGCAAATACATAAACACGGCCTGTCCAAATGGCCAGGCCCCTCCAATGCCGTCCATAGGAAATGGACAGCTTCATCATGGTCATAACAAATTCCCACCTTCCAGGGGACCCCGCTCTTCCGGATAGCTCACGCACATCCGTCTGCTCCATCAATTTCGAGCAAATACATAAATACGGCTGTCCAAATGGTCGAGCCACTCCAATCATGTGCATTCTTGACAAGAGACATACCAGATCCTTGAATCCCAATCGCAGCTTCAATCCTCACACATGCAACATCCACTGAAAGAATGCGCATAACCGTCATGCTTGAGTAATCAATACAGGAATCTACATTTAAAACCATAAAACCAGAGATACTCATTGCATTTTTTGTTTAGGTTTAGGTTATAGGTTATATGTTATAGGTTATAGTTTTAGGGATTTGAGAATAGGTTAAGGTTTACGGTATTGAGAATAGGTTAACGTTTAGTTTAGGAAATCGTTTTCGTTCGGGATCGAGTTTAAGTTTGGGTTTTAAGTTTAGGTTTAGGTTTAGGTTAGGGAGTTAAGATTAGGATTAGCTAGTAATGAGTAAATGATTATATTAACTTCCGACAATGCATATATAGGCACAGATTTACAAATAAAGATTTTAGTTTATAGGCACAGATTTACAAATAAATCTGAGAATGAGTAAGTTTTTAGTTTCTCCGACAATGCATATGGGCACAGATTTACAAATAAAGATTTTAAAGAAAAATGTAAATGATTATATTAACTTCCAAGTATCGATTAAGAAGAAAAATGTAAATGATGATGGGAAAGAAATCTCTATATATTAAATTATTGAAGGACAATGAGACATACCAAGACTACGGGTGCCCAGAGCAAGATAACTGCACCAATGTTGTACCTAGCTGCATTGACGGGACAAAAATATTATACAAATGAAATGACAAAAAGCCAAGATATCATGGACTAAGAGGAATTGGTGTGCTGCTCACATTTTTTTTTTTTGTGCTGCTCACAATTAATCCTAAATTAATCAAAACTAAATCTAACAACCTTATAAACCCCTTGCTAAAAAAAATAATAATAACAAAGAAAGGAAATGACTAAAACAACCCGACGAAAGCTCAAGATACAAAGAAACAAAAGGTGCACATGGACACATCACACATCACTAGCCCTAGAACCAATGTTCCCATTTATCATGGACGGTAAATGCATAAATGATAATGACAATGTGGCATAAGAAGCCTCAAAGGGTTTAATTGATCTCCAAGTAAAAAAAATTAAATGCCCATCAATTATATCACACATCCCAAGAACAAATCTTTAGACGAGCATAATATCCTAAAGTTTGCCCATTACCTACCCATTCATGGAAGATTCCCTTGAAAGTTGAAACCATTCTCTCGAGATTTGCAGAAAAATCCAGTTTTTATTCTTTTCATAATCATGGCATCTTTGAACTACATTACCCAGAGTTTCATTTCAAAATTTTCTTACCTGTAGATACACCAATAAAGGATCACTTTGAGTAGAGTATTATCTAAAGCACAACTCCCACTTGTACAAATTGAAAAATATAGTATACCATTAACTTAGCCTTGGAAGTAACATTTCATTCTTCAGGGCAAAAATGGGAAGGGACAGTCCTTATTTACCTCAATGTTCCTAAACAAATCCTTCAACTGCTCAGTTAATTCTTGTCTTTTCTTTAGAGCTGCATCCAGCAAGAACTCTTGTTAAGACTCTAGATGAGAATGTATCACTACACAAACACATTGGAGATGGTGAAAATAACATTCTGCATTACCCTGGTTAGAAATGTCGTCTATTGTTTTGGAAGTCCTCACTGCAAACCTCTGGAAGGATGGACTGAAAAAGCAAATAGAAGATCTATTATTAGCTGAATAAAGAAAATTCAGGTTTTAAAAAATAAATTGAATGCAGACCTATTGTTTCATAAAAATCAGCATATATTGCATAATCCAATGTGCAAATGGATAAGAATGACATTTCAGTATGGTACAAAATGGTCAATTTGGCTAGGCCCTACGGGTTCCTGCACCCGAGTGTGGCTAAATGGGCATGGGCATGGGTTTAGGTAAGTTTTTTAGCACTGGTAAATAAATGCACCAGTGTTGTTACACCCCTGCCCATGCTCGAATCTGATGAATTGGATTATGTATCTATGAGAATTCTTATGTGATACTTCATGTTCAATGTATTAAAATACTATAATTTTAATAACATGTTATGCCTGACCTTGGTTCATGCAGTGTTCTCGTAATCTTTTCCATATGAATATGTAAAAATAACACACTAAAAAAAATCAGCAATTGATAATTATACTAATCCTATTTGGTAGACACAACTTTTTTTTTCTACTTTTGGAAACAGAATAGTACAACTCTATAGTCTTCAAAGCTTGGGCTAGCTTTGAGGACTTTTTACTGGGATTTAGCAATATGAAGCCTAGTCCCTTGACAGCCAATCCAATAGATCACCACCAGGCCATTCCTTATAGCCCATAGTTTTTAACTATGAATGCAAGTGGAAACACCAGCCTATCCATGTCCATAGATTTACATGTGTTTACATATGTAATTATGGTAAAACCTAATAGCTGATACGTATTCAACTGCAGTTTGTACAACTTTTTAGCGGTTCAACAGAAAGCTCATAATGGTTCAGACAGTTTTTGAGTTTCTAAGTGGTTTGGATCGAACTTGTGAAGCAGGCCATACACATCCACCACGACAAAGGGCCACAATAACTTATCTCTAAACCCACTTCATTTATACATCATACAGCCTAGCCTGCGATGAGCTCAACTACAAGGCGCATCCAACAGAAAACTTGTAACCGCAGCAGCTACTGGCCCCATTCATCAATATTTATATTTCACATAACTAACCAAGATTGGTCACTTCTCAATGGAACCTGCAAGGGAGACATTATTAAGTGATTGCAACCATACGTACACATATGTTGTAAATATTAAAATTATGCTACTTGACAGAGAACATCCACAATCACACCTACGCATAAACTCTTTTACAATCCAAACAGTGTAAACAAAAAACAACAGTAGTTTTCTTCAAAAAGAACTCTTTTCCACAGATTCCTCGTATCCAAACAGGGCCTAGGTTTACTTCGATGGATAAATAACTCTAGCATTTTTAATTCCTATTGAATTTAATATAAAAGATGAGATTAGTTTCTCTTCTTTAGTTAACTCAATCTTGCAACGTCTCCTTTTTCCATTTTGCAAGTTAGATCCATTTACAATCAGTAAGTTGTGTATATCAACTAGCAGAATATCATGTAGCATAAAGAACAAATGTTAGAGTTGCATGCAAACTTTACAAAATGTGCAGTCCATTGGCTCAAACCAAGAGCTGAGAAGAAAGGGAATGGTGGTCATCTTTGAAATTCAAGGGCATTGGTGTCTTATGGTACTCAAGAGCATAGGCAAAATCACATAACTAAGGATATAATAGCAGTTGAGTATTGGCCACCTACTAGATCAGAACAAAACTGTAGCAATTTGTGCTCCATGAAATCAGCCTAATTTTTCACCTTGAAGTTTGGTTAGCTGCAAAATCAAGGGTAATTGGATTGTTTGTGAAACTCAGGAACACCATGTTTTGGACCTTTGGTACAACCCAAACCAAGCTTTTACGGGTAGAAATATTGCCAATGTAATGTATATCCAGATTGTTTGGATGAGAACAGGACCACAGTTTCACATGTAGAGAGGATTTATTCATTTCCACTTCATTTCCAAGAAGAAATGAGTCAAAAAAAATAATAATAAATTCTCATGCCACAACAGGTCCCACATGCAACCAGTTGCACAAATTTCTCATCTATAGCTATAAAATCCCTGCTAAAAAGATGTGGCCATTGCTGTAAATGTGAGGATGTAGAGTAGCAGGATGCAGAAATATAACCTTTTCAAGAAGGTTAGCCCCAAGCACCAGTAAATGTGGCCATTGTTGTAAATGTGATCGTCATGGTGAAGCCCACCTTGTGCATTAGTCCAATTCCCTACAGCATTTATCATGTTTGAGAGAAAGATGAACCTCATAGAACCACTTGATTTGATGGCCTGATCTACTTCCAGCATGCAGGGACTGGAACTATTAAAGTGCCATGCACAACTAAAACTTGCAATGGCCAGTCCATTGTAACTCTGTCCAAACTAATTCCCAACAAAAAAGGATTGTTAACAAAATGGATAAATAGACAATTTGTAGCCCATGCCACATCCAAAGTAGTAAAGCCATTCATAACAAATAACTTACACTAATAACAACTAATGTGAATCACCTCCTTGGTTGTGAAAGTTGAAGAGTGTTTGTAGAAACAATCGAGAGATCTGTAGAAACAAAATGCTTCTCATGAGAATATTGAATAAAATTGACATAAAATCCACACCTATTACAAAAACCAATCATTGAGAATAAATACTCTGAGATCGAATCCAGGTTTGAATTCATGTCTTTCAGCCCATGTCCATACGGGCTCTATGAATCTTGCTTTCCCTGAGGAATAAAGAAACCAATAGAGGCACTCAACATAGATTCACCAAAAAACTAAGCTACAAAAAGAAAAATCCAGATGTAGGCTCTAAAAGACCCCATTTCTTAGATGAAACAAGGTAGTGGTTGAATATCTGTTGAAATCAACAACTCTGAGCAACGTTGTTGTGTCCTGTACGTTGTAATCAGCCAGTTTTCCAATATGGCCAGGACCTGACTAATACATGTGTTCTCTCCATGAAGTAAGAGCTCCCCATTTAACCAATACATTTAAGTTCTCAACAATCCTCGAATTCTCACCATCACTTTGATCACCACCATCATCAATAACAACAATAATAATAATAATAATAATATTAACAAACAGGTTTGATAAGCCCACATACACCTCCATGCATGGCCATATGCAGGATATTGAACCATATAACTGGCCCAAAACTCGAGCCGGACCATTATCTGACGAGCGGACACCCTTATACTTTGAAAAGGAAGCTAGTCTCGGAAAATGTGAGCTTACCTTCACTCCAAATGCAAACTCATTAGATGATTCTCAACTTGTTTGATTTTTGCACCTTATCTTTATTTCCTCTTCTGTCATTCACATCAAAAATAAATTTAGAAATACTTCTCGGGGACCAACATTCTCAGTGAAAAAGGCAGAAAAGTTAAAAATAGAAAGGGCAATGTAAACTATCCATCCATGTTCGATTTTTGCACCTTATCTTTAATTTCCTCTTCCTGTCATTCACATCAAAAATAAATTTAGAAATACTTCTCAGGGACCAACATTCTGTGAAAAAAGAATCTGATATGAGAGTACAAGTATCGACATTCTTAGCAGAAGTAGCAGCAACATCAATACAAAGAAGAATCTGATATGAGAGTACATATGTTAGGATATACTTATCTACTACAAAATTTGAATAAATTGAAATCCATTGGAATTGGAAATACTTACTGCAGCTAAAGGACCCAATTGAGAATGGAGGGATGAAAAATCTAATTCCTGCACTGCGCTTGGAATTCCCTCAGCGACACAAGAAACTGCATCTTCTACCTGGGAAAAAAAAAAAGAAGAAGAAAAAGAAAGAAACAAAAGACACTTTACTCATCCCAGAAATGGCAGTTAATGTAAAACAATTTTGCCTACTCCATCCATGGAAAATCACATGCAAGCAAGCATAGCAGTAAAGAAAGCTATGATGCAAATAAATAGCATATAAGACAGTACACACGCAATTAATAAATTATGAACATGGAAAAAGAAACCCAAAATTACACAACATGGAACAATAAGAATTTTTCTTTTCTTCTTTTTGGAATGGGACAATTTTTCTATAGTAACATACATTTTATTAAAGTGAAAAATGAAAGATCTGTAAAGAAGAATTCACCAAAGATGATTGAAGGAAGATCCTACACATAACACAGTGTTAGTACTCCTTCCTTCCCTGGCTTATTCCACATTGTTTACCTCCATAGTAAGGTACAACACAATAGCATCCAATACATGAATGGGAGAATTTTCCATTGTAAGTTTGTAATATCCATTTTATTAAAGTGAGAAGCAAAAGATCTATAATGAAGAATTCACCAAGATAATTGAAGGAAAATCCTACACAAACAGTCTTGGTATTCCTTCCTTCACTGACCTAATCCAGATTGTTTGCCTCCCTAGTAAGGTATAATACAATATCATGCATGAAGTAAATGATAAAGAATCCCATATTGGCAAGCAAAACCAGAAACAATACCAGAACAGAGAAACAAGCAAATAAAATTTAATAATGAATCCATATAGAGGGAAGGGAATACACAACTTTCAGGGTCATCGTGAAATTATTTTAGCGGCTAGAAAATGTAAGATGGCATAAGACATCCTACACTACTGTTATTAGGAAGTATGAGTATCATAGTATAGGATAATGATTCCAAAAATAAATGAAGTGTTGTAATCGCTGTAGTACTTTTTTTTTTAAATCAAAATAACTTTAGAAGGGAATGCATGAAGCAAATGATAAAGAATCCCACATTGGCAAGCAAAACCAGAAACAAGACCAGAACAGAGAAACAAACAAATCAAATTTAATAATGAATCCATATAGATGGAAGGGAATACACAACTTTCAGGGTCATCATGAAATTAATTTAGTGCATAGAAAATGTAAGATGGCATAATACATCCTACACTACTGTTATTAGGAAGTATGAGTATCATAGCGTAGGATAATGATTCCAAAAATAAATGACTTACTGCAATTGCTGAAAGATGGGAGTAATAATTAGTACTTTTTAAAACGTAATAACTTTACTGAGAAAGAAGATAAAAACAATCTTATATGCAAAGATACACAGGTCACACCATCACAGGCGAGAGAATCTGCAACCTCATTGGCATCCTTGAGAGCATAAGAAAATCCAAACAATAGCAATATTGGAGTCGCCCTCCACAATTGAGATGACTCACGAGCACACTTCTTAACAACTACCTTCAATAAAGGCCCATAGCCCCACTATGTTGGAGGATTGTTCCCCAATCTGAAAGGAACACAAGGATGAATTCACCCCTGTCATTCCTGAGAATCTCTATTGTTGGTAGGCTGTGATTCCCAATTGAACTACCATCAAAACTTAACAGTATGACTGGCCATTATGAATTGAAAAGAACGGACATCAATGTGAGCTTCAAAATTAGTTAATGTGTAGTAGATGCATTTGAAACTCAATCAAAAGCAGCAAGAGCGTTCGAAAGAACAAAGGGGATACCTGCAGCATGCCATTTTCCAATATCGAGTGCCTCCAGAGAGTGGAGTACGAGCCTGTTTTCCATTCTCTGCAGAGGCAGCAGACCATTGGAATCATCAACTTCGGAAGAGGATACTTCCGTCTTTTTCTTTTTCTTTTTTTCTTTTTTTTTTGGACCTTAATCCGCCATGTTTCTTTTTGGACCACCTCCAACCAATTCGAAAATGCCAGCAGCATTGAACAACAAGAATTCAACTCAAAATGAGATACATCAACAACACCCACCCTCCCAAACCCACCCCACTCTCTCTCTCTCTCTCATGCCATCTTCGTCATTGACCTGGACAAAACAGAAAACCCTTAAAACAGAGAATATTGCCTCTTCTACCCTTGATTTCTTCTTTTTTTCCGTCACTAAATTCTTGAATTTCATCACAATATAAATAAAATTCCAACTTTGGAAGAGAGATGGAGAGAGAGAGAGAGAGAGATCTGGTTTCATTTCAATGAAAACAGATAAAGCTCTCTGACAAGAAATAAAGAGCATAAAAAAGAAAAAAGGAAAATGAAGACCTAATCAGAAATATTAGGAGAATTCCTGGCATATATTAGCCAGGCTTTTCCTCGTTTAGCTGTCCGATGTAATAACGAATTTTGAAAATGAATCAGAAATTTCCCTTTTTACCCTTCCCTTCTTTTACTGTTTCTTACCTTCCGTCTTAAGTTTCTTAGGGTTTCCTGTATTGGAGTCTTCGGTTTCTGGGTCTGCTTGATCTGGTTCAGGTTCCTTTCTTTTCTTCTTGGAGGGCGCCGTCTCCCCGATTTCATTGCCTAACTTTTGAGATTCGGCAATGGGATTTTCTAGGGTTTGAGGAGGAGGTGGCGATGAAGCTCCATCTTCCGCCATGGAAGCAAACAGAGAGAACTGCTGTGAAGCGTATGAGAGGAGGTTTCAAATCCTCAGCACTTCCTCTTGCGAGCCTTCTCAAACTCTGGCGTGTTCCGGTGAGAAGGACGGCAACGGCCGAGAGATCAACGTCTTCAACCACCAACGGAAATGGAAGCCAGATCAAGAGAGGCCGGAGTTGAGATACGTTGGAGAGAGAGAGAGAGAGAGAGTTTCGATCGGGATTTGGGATTTCGGAGGAGAGGAGCGGAAGAGGGTATTGGGAGAAAATAGGTGGGAGAGGCACGATGAATTTGGGGGGCGAGTGTTTTGGATTTGGGACTTTGGAATTCTTTTTTCATTTAAAATCAACATTTAAAATCAAATCAGCGGCGGTGGCGCATTTTGTACACTGGCGGCCACGTAAAAACGCCCCTGATTTCAATCTACAGTGGCGGTTTATGGTGGCCGCCTGTGATAAAAACGCCCCTAATAAATGTTTTTTTTGTAGTGTGGAGAAAGGCGAAGATGATGACAACATTAGAAAATCTTACTCTTGGCCAAACCTCCACCTTGATTCTTGGGTCGACACCCTGCACCAGAAATAGCAAGAATGAGGGGAAAAAAAAAAGAATTATAGCAAATTGTGGCCATTGTGTTCATTTCTTCTATTTGATGAGGTAAGCTCACTTGCCATTTGTATTTGAAGGATGCCCACTCATTACCTCTATTTGTGCTATTTCCAAAATTGTCACTTTGATATAAAAATGAAAGAAACCTTGCAAAACCAAGGCCAATTGTAAAGACCTTTGGCTGAGCCCAATAGATCACATAAACAAGCCTCAAAACCTCTTGTTCTCTGATTTTTTTTTAAAATTTATTGAAAGGTTGTAAAAGCATAGGAAAACAAGCCTCGAAACCTGCATTTCTACATTGAACAATCATAGTTGGTAAAATGACAGGATGCACAACTAGATAGGGAAACAAGCCTCAAAACTTGCATTTAACACTGAACAAATTAAATCATGTTGATAAATTACAGGATGCACAAGCATAGGAAAAGAAGCCTCAAAACCTTCATTTCTAGATTAAACTATCATGATTGGTACAAATGACAAGATGAACAAGCATAGGAGTCTTCAGGTCATAGTACTTCTGAAATTCTTACTTTGGCATATTGGGTTATATCATCATACAATCCAAAGAAGAAGCTTCCTACTTGATGGATGTGCCTCAAAGAGGATTCTCAATCCTCTTTGTACCAATATCTTTAGCATTCATGATGCGACATTTAAGAGTTGTTGAAATAACATTTAGAGCAACAATAGGACCAAGACGTTATTTGCCACAAAAATTATTGAGTTGTTTCAATTTCAAGATATGGTCTTTCCACATGCTAGAATGCCAAATCAATGGCCCCATCACTATTTGCATTCACCAAGTGTGTGGTGAGGACCATGCTAATGGACAGCATATGCATAAAACACATCGGTGGGCCCGTGGGTGAGAGAGTGGATTCAATAAGGCTCTGACATGGCACGATTTGATTGGGTCATGTGCTGCTGCTAGAGTCAAGCAAAGCATATTTGAAAGTGGGGCTGGACCAATCAAATCTAGCAAAGCCAGGGCCTCATGAAATCCACTCCCAGTGGGTGAAGGGTCTGCATAGTACCCATGAGAGAATTGACCAAACAACTTTGATAAGCCCACGAGTGTAAAAATCTTCTCTCCTACATACTGCCACATTCACTTGAGTGGCAAATAGCATGATATCCATTTATCAGGTGGACCACACTATAGGAAACAGTAGTGATTGAACATCCAATCATTAAAAACTTCCTATGGCCCACTGTAATGTTTTCATAATGTTTATTTGCCATCCAACCTATTGATAAGGTCAAATAAACATGGATGAAGGTACCAAAAAAAAAAACAAATATCAGCTTGATCCAAAGCATTTGTGGCTCATTAATGGTCAATCACCATTGTTTCCTATGTAATAGCTGACCTCTATCAAAATCATCAGCTAACAGGCTTTCATGGTCATCATGCCTAGGTTAAGGATCTATAAATCTTGATATCTTAAGAAAAACACAGAAGTCAATCGTGCCTATATAAGTGGACCGATCATTTGAAAAATATGGCGATCAAATAAACATGTGGGCCAGTATCTCCACCACAATGGAGTGAAGAGTGGACTGTCCTGATTTCAGTGAAGAGAGATAAGCATGGTGGAACCAACATGATGGGTGCCATGGGATCTCATGCCCAGTTCACACTGCCACATGGTGGCATGTTCACGAATTGCCCTGTGCATGCTTGTGGCCTAGGAAAAAACCTCATTGTAAATATACAGATTTGAAACCAGCAATTAGATTTCCCTCTAGATTTTAAATAGAATCAAGTGAGACTTTTGTGCGATTCATCATATTGTTTGGGGGAAAATAGAAATTGGAAAATACCTAAGCAAGCGCACCTTATGGATGGAGATCCCTATGCGTACGGACCAGATCCAAACTCAAGCCGCTCCACACCTGCGAAATCCGATCGTCGGAAGCTCGATCGATCAATGGCTCGAAGATCGCTGTTTCTGTTGAAGGGAGAGGAAGAGTGAGAGAGGAAAATAGAGAGAGTGAGAGAGAAAGAGAGAAGGGAGCGAAAGAGAGAGGGAGAGATCGAGACAGAGGGAGATCGTCCATGAGGGAGCGGGAGACAGATGGGGAGAGAGATCGAGAGGGAGGAAGTGAGGGAGCGGGAGAGAGAGGAAGAGAGATCGGGAGGGAGATAGATCGAGAGGGAGGGGAGCGGGAGAGAGACGTGGAGAGAGATCGAGAGGGAGCGAGGGAGTGAGGGAGCGAGAGAGAGAGGGAGGAGTGAAGGAATGAGCGAGCGGGAGAAAAAAATGCGGACGGGGTTTTTGCTTTTGGAGGGGTTGGGGTTTTGGAGGGGCGCGTGACGGACGGCTCCTGCGCACATTTTATGGTTTTAGGACCATGGGGCCCACTGTGATGTCTTTCATATATCCAATCCGTCCATTAATTTTAAATTATTATTTTAAGTGTTGATAAAAAAAATAAGTTAGATCGAATCTGTAAGGAGACCACACAACATATTAACAGTAGAAATTTAATTTATATTATTTCTTATGGTGTGGTCCACTTAGACATTTAATCTACATAATTGTTGGGCTCATGCACTAAAATTATATATCAAAATTTTTGGACGGCTTAGATCAAACACATATATTCCAATGGACCTCATGGATCCCCTTAAACACCATCTATATTTAATATATTATAGGTGGGGAGGTATGCTTTAGCTACATAACACTTAGGGTATAGCTACGGATTAAATCCGTAGCTATATTACTACGGATTAAATCCGTAGCTAAAAGCTTCCAACCTCCATAGCCATTGCTTGATTTTTTGGTAGTGTAAGTTCATGTGGATTCGACCTTTCTCACCGAGTAATTACTATAGCGTAACCCTGCACTTGGGGTTGTGAACAGTTACGCTCCCAATCTTGTCACTTTTGAATTTGTTCCACCATATTATTGTTAGATGGTGGTGAAAGAGGATGTTGAGTGAGCACGTGATTCAACTTAAATGATGTGAGGAATAGATGCACCCTTGATTGCCATCGAAGAATATTTAAGCTGTCGAACGATGTAATTCGAACAAAGTCAGGATAACCCATAGATGAGGTCATGATATTGCCTTAAAATTATTAGGTTTGAGGCAGAAAGATAGAAAATTAATAACCTAAAGATAGGCTTAAGGAGCATTACGATGTCGCTATCTTTAAGGTAATCTTCACACCTTTCTGGTGATTAAACTAATTTGCAAGAGGGTTACAACAAATCTGCCTCTAGGATATAATAAGCATCTTCTCCAATACCAAAGAAATGTGGGCTTCGGCCTGCAAAATCAAAAAACTGCACCCTGAATACACTTTTACAGTGTACACCCCTGACTTCTGTATTATGATAACTTACCCCCTGAAAACTTTTTGTAATTTACTACCTAAAAAATTGTTTGCAGTTTAGTGCCTGAAAACTGTAATTTTTTAAAAACCATCCAAAACCGAAAATGAAGAAGAAGAAGAAGATGGAGAGGAGATTATTGGAATTTTTATTTTTTAATTGACCCAAAGATGCGTTTATATAGAATCACAAGAGATGCTTTAAGACCCTTTTCATGAAAAGAAATCTTCTTCCATAGTGTCTTTTCAACAATAGCATCCCTCCACCATTAATGGCATCTTTTTACCAACATTTCGAATTTAAATAATTCTCCATTTACCAAGAGGCATCACCTTTGACAAATGAATGATCACCAACAATAACCAAAAGCCACAACCCTTTTCTCAAATTTTCTTTTATAAATTAAAAGCTCTTTTCTTAGGCTGGCTAATGAGTAGCTTTGGCCTAGGGAATATATATATATATATATATATATATATATATATATATATATATATATATATATTGTTGATGCAAGAATCTGGTTCACCCTTCGTTGAGCTCTGAGCACTCGAATCGAGCCCTGTAAGCTTACACAGAAGAAGGACAAAGGAGACCCTAGCTAGATGTAACGACCCGTAAATTTCTGTACGTTGGCTCGAGTACCACCTCGACCAGAAATCAATTAGGATTAAATCCTTTAGAAATTTAACAAAGTTAACTAAGTACTAAACTCGATTAGCCATGAAATCCGTTGGGATCGCTTTAAATACGATCTGCAAGACCCAAAACTTGCAAAACAAGTGACTCTAGGTTACCCTAAAGTTTAGAACCAAACTCATTTCCCGGCTGCTCTCGGGAATGAAACGAAACTTCGTATTAGGTCTAGATCGCACATCGGAAGTCTGATTAACACAAAGCTAAGGAACTAGGACCGCCTCACTGGGCTTGACGATCGTCTCTAAAATCAGGTCCAGCCGATGTCCTACAGCCATTCGTTTCGATTCAGAGCGAGGGTGTGTGAAAAACACTATTCCCATTCCAAAATAAATATTAGGAATAGTGATCTGGCACCATTCGTTTACACGTCAGTATTAAGCAACCTGACCGTCAGAATCAGACCAAATTACACCCTCGGATTAAGAAAAATTTTAGGAACATTTACATGTACTTGGAATTTCGGATCGTGGCCCACTGACCGTTGAACTGAAAGTGGTCCGCCACGTGCGATCTAGGAATCCGATCGAGTCGAAGACATAATCCCACATAGATCCATGTGTGGTGAGCTTAAGTCTGACGTTTGGCTCAAGGGGGGCCACCAGAAACACTCATTTGAGTTGGAAAAGTGACGAATTACCTATATAAGCAATAACCCTTGAACCTGAGCCTATTTTGGGAAGGGTTTTGGCTATAAAAGGAGCTTAGAACAGCCCCTCTCACAGCCATACGAATTTGGGATAAAACCCTAGAGAGAGAGAGAAAAGAGAGAGAAGAGCTTGGGATTTGTGGGAGATCTTCCTCCTACTTTGCTTTCATTCATCACACGGCCTACACCGCTTCCTTCCGGGTATTTTTCAGCGGTATCCACTCCGTTTGAAGGTGAGAAACCCTAACCCTAGGTCTGATTTGAAGTAGGAAGGTTGTAGGTTGTGTAAAGACTAACCGATTCCGCTCTTTAGGCTAGAAAACTCCCGTATACGGAAGCTCAACAACCCTTGCTGATTCGTTGTGATTCCAAGGGCAAAGGTGAGGACTTTAAGTGTATAAGTTACAATTTTCAACGCTTTCAATGTCAGATAATGGTAGATTCATGCATGCAACTGCACATGTACAAAGTGCTTTCCGTTTCCTGTTTCGATTAACGTTGTAGAATATGGAATTTCACATACTCTAGGTATACGTAGAAATACCGTATACATATTTTTTTTAGAAAAATGTTTGACATGTTTATTTAATGTATGATTATATGATATATGGATAAAATACTAATTTGGCGAAAGGAATCGCTGAAATACATGTTCGCTTGTAAATGCTACGTATGTTGAAATTGTGTATTCTATAAATACTGTATACGTATTTTTTTTGGGAAAATGTTTGACATGTTTATTTAATATATGATTATACAATATATGGATAAAATACTAGTTTGGCGAAAGGAATCGTCGTAATATATGTTCGCTTGTAAACACTATGTATGTTGAAATTGTGTATTCTAGAAATACCGTATATGTGTAAATTTTGGAAGTATTATTGTCATGATTATTTGTTGTATGAATATGGTATACGCGGATAAAATAACTGCTTGGCGAAAGAATAGCCCTAATACGCATTTGCTAACATACGTCATGTATGTTGGAATAGCGCACTCTAAGTGTTTGTGTAAATGCTTGTGTCTGAAAAAGCTTGAGTGTTAGTGCCTTAGATAGGCGCTGATATGGAATTCCCGACTACCTTAGAGATATGTAGGATCCCCTCCATGTGGTGGTTCTCTATAACCACTCACTTGTGATGTGTATGTAATTGTATCCCTACTTGTATAGTGCTTTATAACATGCTTTACACCATGCTTTACTTCATGCTTTATTTCATGCTTTATAACATGCCTGCTAACATGCTTGTATTACTTCGTTATCATGCTTTACTCCACATACTATTGATGAGATCTGTCTGAGTTTGGGACTAAGTCTACAGTCCAAACATTTGGTACCAGACTTGAGATTGTGGCTGAGACTCATGTCGCCACAAAGGATGTGTCTGGCGAACTCAAGTAGTACTTCGGTTGGCGATAGTGGTTGGCCACACGGAGTGCTTTTGCGCTCCATATCGCCCAACTTGTGGTGCGCTCGAGCTAGTCAGGCTCGTCAAGTAAACCGATATGTGTATGTGTGTTCACCATGTTTGGTCACTACTGCTTGAACCTAGGGTACTAAACTTACCAGTGGCGATCCCGTTAACCATGGTACCTCGATCCGCTAAGACGCATGAGCCGGACATGGTGGTATGGGACACCGTGGTCGGTAAATCGGCCCTCTGGCCCGGGGCCATGTGCCTCCCTGTAGTGACCATTGCGCAACTAAACTCGTGAGCCGAATACGGTGGTATGGGACACTGTATTCGAGCTGTCGATACTTACGGCGAGAGCCAAGTACGGTGAGACCTGTGCTCGTGCTGACGGGCGACGAGTCCTCCGTAGTATCTTCGAGTATACTCCAAGTGTCGTGATTGGCGACGAGTCTTTCACGGCAACTAGAGTATGAGTTGAGCCGAGTACGGTGAGACACATTACTCGAGTGACGGCTAGTGATTGAGCCGAGTACGGTGAGACTTGTACTTGGTGACGGCGACAATTGAGCCGCATACGGTGAGATCTGTATCCGCGGCCGACGGGTGACGAGCCCTTTGCGATGCCTTCACTACGCTTCTCAAACCATAATATCGTATGAGATTAGCTAGGATTGACGACCCTAGAATGGATCATGTTTGGGAATGATACAAGGGAGGTACCTTAGTTTCCCAATCTTCTTGGTTGAAATGGACTAATAATAACTCGGTAATCATGATCATCATCACACCGCATGTGCTTAGTAGATGTGGTGCACTTGAGGGAGTTAAGCATTCGCGAATGTAAGATGATGTCGCTTGAGGGTGGTTTGGCAGGGCATACTGACATCATGTCATTTCATTTTCGCACTTAATAAGAGTAGTTAGAATTGTTTGATTTGTCTTGCTTTATCATTCTTGCTTGATTGAATTGATAACATGTTAACCTATGCTTTATTGTTCCACTTGAGTTAGCTACTCACTCCCACGTTACGGGACGGTGTTTGCAACACCCACCGGACTCTGTCGCGCAGGTATAGATGGTGCCTCGGTTCGGGAGCGGAGCCCGACTTCGAGGAGGATCGGGATGAGTTCTCCTTTATGCGGTACTCTGACGGATATGCTTAGGCCAACTGCATCGCGGGGATTCCAAGGCTTATCTACGGAATTGTATTTTGATTTTTGACTTAGAAACAATACATGTATATTGGTACTCAATTAGTACTCATACTCTGGAGTTCACAAAAATTTGTTACTTTACATACTTTGAATATAAAATTTCGTCTTAGCTTGCCTTTATACAATTGAACTGGAGTATGATTCTTGTTTTGGTATAATCTCATTCATGTTTATTGCTCTAACTCAGACAACATTTAACCATCATTGTGTATGTTGCATAAGTGATGCATTGGAACTCGGGAGTTGAGTTCATACTCGACCCCCGATTTTCAGAGCGTTACAAGTTGGTATCAGAGCATGATTTTGATTAAACCGGACTTGAGTTATGTCCCCACTATGTACGCTGACGTGTTACAACCTAGGAGGGTGCGTAAAAATATAGAAACAGTCTTAGGGTCTCCCGATTTCACCATTCGGCGAAATTCATTAAAAACGGACGCGTTGATCGAGTTTGTACTCGATCCTGACCGCACATATCGGATTCTAAATCACTCCTAGGCCGTCTATTGACGTGTCAGTCACTATCCACCCAAAACCGGTCGTTAAAAATCGGGAAAAATCGGTTTAGTTCGAAATTTTCTCGGAACCAACGTTCGGGAGCTAAAGCGAGTCGGGGCCCCTCCACGTTAATACACTAAGCCTCCCGGATCGAACCGGGGTGCATTTGGCACCACAGGCATGTGGGAAACAGGTCCCCACCGCGGCGGCGCGGTTCCGGCCAAGTCCGATCGCGGCGGAGCCGCGGCTCCCGCGGCGGACCGCGGTCCGGTGGGCCATCTCGAGTGGGGCCGGGGCTGGGGTTGGTCGGCCCGACCTCCTCTACCCCCTGGCACGTGCGAAATTCCCATAGGTTTAGGTTTTAAGGGGCTGGAGCACCCTTCTCCCTCATTTCTTCCTTTCCAAGCACCTCCAAACCCCATTTTTGATTTTTCTCTAAACCCATCCCTCCAAACCTTGCAATCTTCCATTTTCTTCCATAACCCACACACCTCAACCTTCCACAACAGCCCTAGCCTCCTCCTTTCCCCATTTTCTCAAGTTGGAGCTCTCATACCCCTCATTGGAGCTCAAAATCGGGTAATCTCCTAACCCATTCCATTTTCTTCTTGTTTCTCCTTCATTTCCTACCTCTAGTGCCCCTTCCACACCTATTGGATTGTTGCTTGTGGTGGATCAAAGATCGCCCCTTTTTCCCCCATTTTGGCAATTTTCCATTGCCCTCCTTGGTGTGGTGGCGACTATTTTCTCCGTTTCCTCCATCCTATCTTTCATGGGAAAGAGGAAAACCACGGCCGATGACGCCGGCC
Organism: Magnolia changhungtana; assembly: GCA_030180095.1. Classification (NCBI taxonomy): domain Eukaryota; kingdom Viridiplantae; phylum Streptophyta; class Magnoliopsida; order Magnoliales; family Magnoliaceae; genus Magnolia; species Magnolia changhungtana. The sequence goes on along the minus strand of JASAUF010000644.1, from coordinate 4,610,826 downwards.
CAAGTAGGCCAGCCCATTCCCGAAGAAGATCCGACGTTGGGGCGGCACTAGCACTGATTCGGGAGTTTAGGTCGAAGCGAGACACGGATCCTAACCATCCCTCGAAAATGCTTATCAGATAGGCGTTGAATATGGGTGCTTCGCGGGCCGCAAGGTTGTGTTTGAAGCTCATGTGGATGAAAGAATGTTTGGCCTACACCCGATGATGGACCACTTGGTGGATATCGGATGGAATTCTATATTTGAAGGCGAGTCTCCCGCATGTGAGAACACAGTTCGCGCCTTCTACGCTCATATTATAGATTCATCGTTGGAGCCTCTTCAGTTCACTGTCTCTGTGAGGGGCATAAGACGCACAATCACTGTAGATGAAGTGGTTCGAATCACGAAGATTCCACGTGGTCAAGTGCTTCCTAGTGACGACTTCTCCAGGAGTGCGTAGAAAGGGATCGCTGTACGCGATACCTTTGTGGTCGCCGAGTTACTTGGAAGCGAGGAAATTGTATTGCGGCGACAAAGATAACCGAAGACTTCCATTTACTCCATCACATTTTCACATACAATGTATACCCACGGTGGGGTAACCGCACGGAGTGTACTCGGTTGATGGTGGACTTTTTGTATAAGATGGGACATGGGGACAACATATGCCTACCCACATTCATCCTATCCCAGATAGTTCAGGTTGTTCGTTCTGCCAGGAACGATCTTTCGCTCCCATTTGGCCGCCTGATATGTAGGATGGCTCGTGATGTCGGCTATAGACTCAACATGGAAGACCTTGCACCAGTCCGAGTCATAAGCGAGGCGACACTTAAGAATATGAAGATCGGCCCTCAACAGCGGCAAACACGACTCGACGAGTCTGGAGATGAGTCGGATAGCGCCGGTGAGGAGAGTGTTGACCTCCAGGCTGAGAGTGATGAGGAGCGCGGTGATGACATACAGGAAGAAGAACCTGAGGCTCAGGACACTGAGGAGAGTTCACCTCCTGCGGCTCAGGAACAGGGTGTGAATCGGGATGCTTTGGATGCACGTTTGGCCCGTCTCGAGGAGGGTCAAGCCGCCCTGCAGCAAGAGATTGGTCAAGTTCGAGCCAAGCTTGAAGAGAATGAAGCCTACATGAAGAAGAGTTTTAAGAAGATGTCCGTACGTTGAAGGCCATTACTGTGCTTGCGCGCGAGATAAGAATGCTCCTCCTCCACCGCACTTTGCTTCGGATGCTTAGTCATCCACGTGGTTGTGTGTTGTTGTTTGCTTTGGTTACTGCGATAGGCGGTTTATGTTTTCATGTAGATGATGTAGTAGATAGTAACATGTTTTAGGTGTTTGATGTAGTGGATGTATTGGCTATCATGTGATTTCTGTCGTGATTCATGTAACTCTGTATTCCATGTATTATGACAATTTTGGGTAAATGAAAAGCATGTAGCCTCTTTTGTTTTGATGATGTGTGGAATGCTTAAGTGCTTTATGAAGTGTATTGTGCCTTATCTCACAAATGATCTACCCTATGTTGTATAGGGCATGCCGCGGCAGTACACACGGAGCACGGCACATCTTCTTCTGACCGGCTCTATGGACCAGACTCCTTCTGGTAGTAGCGGTCCTGCGGACCGAGGGTTGGGATCTGATCAGCCTCCTGCTGGTCCTACCGGTGGACAGCCACCTTATACGCCCCCGGTCCGTGAGCAGTACCGACCGTCACCTTCTGCGCAGCATGACTCTCAGGCTGCTCCGCCGACTGATAGGTTTGAGCAGCTGATGATGATGATGCATCAGCAGCAGATGCAGCAGCAGCAGATGCATCAGCAGCAGCAGCAGATACAGCAGCAGCAGCATCAGCAGCTTATGGCCACTATCGCTGAGGCCTTGTCCCATGGTGGTAGTGCGACTCCACCTACGACATCTGCACATCCTGATGAGCATTCTGAGCCTCCTGCTCGGGTTGAGGATGTGCCTCTGCCCACATCCGTCGCACCTCCTACTGGAGAGGTCAGTACTCGTGGTTTACTCGAGCGATTTCAGCGCTTGAGGCCTCCCTCATTTATGGGTTCTCACAGACCCGAGGAGGTGGAGTTCGGTTAGACCGCATCTCCAAGATGCTACGGATGCTTCACTATTCAGAAGCAGAGCAGGTTGAGCTGGCTTCCTTCATGTTTGAGAGGGAGGCCAGTTTATGGTGGGACAGTGTCTTTGCGGACGGTCGCAATGGATTACGTGTGGACCTGGGAGGCCTTCGAGTTTCGGTTCCACGAGAAATACTACCCGCAGACTTATCGGCACGAGGGGGAGGATGAGTTCCTACGCCTTAGGCAGGGAGGCATGACGATCACGGAGTACGAACATTGCTTCACAGAGTTGAGCTGCTTTATCCCGACTATACTGGTGGATGAGCAGATGCGGATGCGTCGTTTTTCCTTGGGTTTGCAACCGGAGATACGGTTGAAGATATGCTGCCTCAGTATACCTACCTACGCAGCACTGGTCCACATGTCTATGACAACCGAGCAGGATGTGGATCGATTGGCCAGATCGCGTGGTGTTATAGTTGCGAGGCCACGCCAGGATTTACAGAGCAGGCCTATCTTAGGCAAGAGGCCTCGTCTTCGGTCGCCCCCAGGGCCGCGGCACCGGTTGTTCTGTGAGAGCGCCGTTGGTGACACACGTATTGTGCGGAAACCGGGACACCTGCGAGAGTTGCTTCTCGCGTATGAGGGCTAGTGGTTTGCACCACCGCGAGGGTGGATCACCCTTATCCACAGGCCATATCAGCTCCACCGCTACAGACTGCTCCTGCACATCCTTCCTTCCGACCTCCTGTGTCGCGCTTCAGGCCGCCACAGCGACCCTTGGCTCCTCGGTAGAGCCGTCGTCGACGAGGCTCGCGTGCACACTCTTGTTGCTTAGGCACTGAGACGTCGATCTCGGCTCAGAGACGGCTTTTGAGGGTACGGCTTATATTCATGGTACTCCCGTTTCTTTATTGGTGGACACTGGGTCCACTACTTCTATTATTTCTTGTGGGGCGGTTAAACGTCTATCTTTGCCTACGATTCCCACAAAGGGAATGAGACTCACTACGGCTATTGGGACCTGTTCGGATGTCACACGGTTATGCGAGGGTTGTCTGATAGTTTTGGGTAGTAGCACAGTGCTCGTCGACCTCATTGTTGCTCCACTATGGCACTACGACGTTATCCTTGGTATGGATTGGCTCGCCAAGATGAGGGCGGAAATAGATTGCGATACTCGGATCGTGACTGCCTATGGACCTGATGGCACAGCTTTCATATTTCCAGTATAGGTCAGTTGGCCCTGCTGTGTTGATTGTTATACTACTTTGTTGGCACCGATTGATAGTCCGACGTTGAGGAATACGCCGGTGGTTCGAGAATTTGCAGGCGTGTTTGAGACTATTCCTGGTTTACCTCCTCGACGCGAGATCGATTTTACAATTGATCTCACGCCGGGTGCGACACCCATCTCACTACCGACTTATCGTATGCCTCCATGTGAGATGGAGGAGCTGCGGAAACAGATTGATGATCTGGTAGACAAGGGTTTTATACGACCTAGTGTGTCTCCTTGGGGAGCACCTGTGCTATTTGTGAAGAAGAAGGACGGGTCGCTACGGTTATGTATTGACTACCGTAGGTTGAACCAGGTCACAGTGAAGAACAAGTATCCTTTGCCCAGGATAGATGATCTGTTTGATCAGTTGAGGGGGCGAAGTATTTCTCGAAGATTGATCTTCAGTCGGGGTACCACCAGTTGCGCGTGAGAAATGAGGACGTGCGAGAAGACAGCCTTCAGGATGTGCTTTGGGCATTATGAGTTCCTGGTGATGTCGTTCGGCCTTACGAACGCACCAGCCCGTGTTCATGGATCGATGAACCGGGTATTTCGGCCTTTCTGTCTGGATTCGTCATCGTCTTTATTGATGACATCTTGATATACTCTACGAGTCGGGAGGAGCACGAGGAGCACTTGAGAGCGGTGTTGGATACATTGAAGAAGAACCGGTTGTTCGCACAATACAAGAAGTGCGACTTCGCGAGAGGAAGTCAAGTTCTGGGACATGTAGTGTCCAAGGATGGAATAGCGATGGACCTTGCTAAGGTAGCCGCGGTTCGGGATTGGCGTGCTGAATCGGTTCTTGAGGTGAGGAGTTTCCTTGTGCAGGTTTGGGTATTACAGACGCTTCATTTGGGACTTCTCGAAGATTGTCAGGCCATTGTCTCAGTTGACTCGGAAGGACCTGAAGTTCTCCTGGAATGAGAAGGCGGAGGCAACTTTTAAGGAGCTAAAGGACAAGTTGACGTCCGCCCCTGTGCTAGTATTGCCAGAGCAATGGGAGAAATACATGATATATACTGACGCGTCTCGCGTTGGTTTGGGTTGTGTTCTGATGCAGAAGGATAGGGTGATTTCGTATGCCTCGAGACAATTAAGGAAGCACGAGGAGAATTACCCTACACATGACCTGGAGTTGGTAGCTGTCATCTTTGCATTGAAGCTCTGGAGACATTACCTCTATGGAGAGGAGTTCGAGCTTTTCTGCGACCACAAGAGCCTTAAGTACATATTCACACAATGAGACTTGAATATGAGACAACGCCGATGGATGGAGACCTTGAAGGACTTCAAATTCGAGGTTTCCTACCATCCTGGCAAGGCGAACCTTGTGGCAGACGCGTTGAGCCGCAAAAAGGCGATAACTTTTGCGGCACCGTTGATATAGCCGAGTGGGACATGGTGGAGTTCGTACGGGACTTCGAGCGAGAGACTCACTTGTCGAGAGCCATTTGAGTGTGTTGCGCACGTTCGGGTGCGACCACTTGTGTGACGACAGGATTGTTGAGGCCCGGGAGGGCGATATACGGTATGTCGAGCTTCGAGAGCGGGCTAGCGACACCGAGGATTCAGAGTGGAGAGTTGGTTCGATGGGGTTTACGATTCCGTGGCCGCCTATGCGTTCGGATGTTCGACTTGAGACGCGAGCTTCTCGAGTGCGCCCATAACTCGAAGCTTGCGATGCATCCCAGTAGCACGAAGATGTACCGGGATATGAGACGGACGTATTGGTGGGATAACATGAAGGCCCACATCGGCGAGTATGTGTCGCGATGTTTGACGTGCCCCGGCCGGTCAAGGCGAGACATCGCCGACCTCTGGGCTTGGCCCATGCCCATAGCGAGTGGAAGTGGGACTTCATCTCCATGGATTTCATATCCGGGCCGGCGAAGACGAGGAAGGGACACGATTCCATTTGGGTGATTGTGGACCGGTTGACCAAATCGGCCATTTCCTCCCTATCGAGTTACGAACTCTGCGAGGCGAGTTTGCTAGGTTGTACATCGGAGAGATCGTCCGTCGCACGGGGTTCCATTAGAGATCGTGTCGGACGAGAGACACGCGGTTCACATCCATCTTCGGACTCGTATCCGGGAGGCGATGGGTGTAAAGTTGAAGTTCGATGCGGCGTTTCATCCTCGGTGATGGGCGGACGGAGCGGGTGAATCGGTCTGGAGGATATGTTGCGAGCATGTGTGTTGGACTTCAGGGCAGTGGGATGACTGTCTTCCATATGCAGAGTTCGCCTACAATAACAGCTTCCAGGCGACTATTGGCATGGTGCCATATGAGGCTCTATATGGTCGACCTTGTAGGGCACCGCACTGTTGGGCAGAGGTTGGAGAGCGTAGTCTGATTGGCCGGGTTGGTACGGTGACTACGAGAGAAGGTCGACATTATCGGGCGTCGATTACTTACAACGGCGCAGAGCGAGCGAGAAAGAGTTACGCCGTCTGAGGCGGCGGCCGTGGAGTTCGAGGTCGAGGATCATGTGTTCCTTCGAGTTTCCCCTATGAAGGAGTCCTTCGGTTTGGGAAGAAGGGAAGCTCACACCGGGTTTATCGGTCCATTTCGAGATCTTGGATCGAGTGGGTGATGTGGCGTATCGTCTCGCTTTGCCCACACCACTTGCGTCTGTACACAACGTATTTCATGTATCTATCTTGAAGAAGTACGTTCCTGATCCTTCGCATATCATCAGATGGGAGCAGGTACAGTTGAGCGAGGATGCTACATATGAGTTACGCCCGACGCGCATCCTTGACAGGAAGGAGCAGGTACTGCGTAGCAAGGTCATCCCACTTGTGAAGGTACTTTGGACACATCATTCCGAGGAGGAAGCTACTTGGGAGACTGAGGCCGAGGTCAGGAAGAACTACCCTCAGATTCTCGAGGAATATGAAAAGGTATAAATTTCGAGGACGAAATTTTTTGTTTAAGGGGGGTAGATTGTAACGACTCGTAAATTTCCGTACGTTGGCTCGAGTACCACCTCGACCAGAAATCAATTAGGATTAAATCCTTTAGAAATTTAACAAAGTTAACTAAGTACTAAACTCGATTAGCCATGAAATCCGTTGGGATCACTTTAAATACGATCTGCAAGACCCAAAACTTGCAAAACAAGTGACTCTAGGTTACCCTAAAGTTTAGAACCAAACTCATTTCCCGGCTGCTCTCGGGAATGAAACGAAACTTCGTATTAGGTCTAGATCGCACATCGGAAGTCCGATTAACACGAAGCTAAAGAACTAGGACTACCTCACTGGGCTTGACAATCATCTCTAAAATCAGGTCCAGCCAATGTCCTATGGCCATTCGTTTCGATTCGGAGCGATGGTGTGTGAAAAACACTATTCCCATTCCAAAATAAATATCAGGAATAGTGATCTGGCACCATTCGTTTACGCGTCAGTATTAAGCAACCTGACCGTCAGAATCAGACCAAATTACACCCTCGGATTAAGAAAAATTTCAGGAACATTTACATGTACTTGGAATTTCGGATCGTGGCCCATGACCGTTGAACTGAAAGTGGTCCGCCACGTGCGATCTAGGAATCCGATCGAGTCGAAGACGTAATCCCACATAGATCCATGTGTGGTGAGCTTAAGTCTGACGTTTGGATCAAGGGGGGCCACCAGAAACACTCATTTGAGCTGGAAAAGTGACGAATTACCTATATAAGTAATAACCCTTGAACCTGAGCCTATTTTGGAAAGGGTTTTGGCTATAAAAGGAGCTTAGAACAGCCCCTCTCACAGCCATATGAATTTGGGATAAAACCCTAGAGAGAGAGAGAGAAAAGAGAGAGAAGAGCTTGGGATTTGTGGGAGATCTTCCTCCTACTGCTTTCATTCATCACACGGCCTACACCGCTTCCTTCCAGGTATTTTTCCGGCGGTATCCACTCCGTTTGAAGGTGAGAAACCCTAACCCTAGGTCTGATTTGAAGTATGAAGGTTGTAGGTTGTGTAAAGACTAACCGATTTCGCTCTTTAGGCTAGAAAACTCCCGTATACGGAAGCTCAACAACCCTTGCTGATTCGTTGTGATTCCAAGGGCAAAGGTGAGGACTTTAAGTGTATAAGTTACGGTTTTCAACGCTTTCAATGTCAGATAATGGTAGATTCATGATCTGCATGCAATTGCACATGTACAAAGTGCTTTCCATTTCCTGTTTCGATTAACGTTGTAGAATATGGAATTTCACATACTCTAGGTATACGTAGAAATACCGTATACGTATTTTTTTTGGGAAAATGTTTGACATGTTTATTTAATGTATGATTATATGATATATGGATAAAATACTAATTTGGCGAAAGGAATCGCTGAAATACATGTTCACTTGTAAATGCTACGTATGTTAAAATTGTGTATTCTAGAAATACTGTATACGTATTTTTTTTGGGAAAATGTTTGACATGTTTATTTAATGTATGATTATATAATATATGGATAAAATACTAGTTTGGCGAAAGGAATCGCTGTAATATATGTTCGCTTGTAAACACTATGTATGTCGAAATTGTGTATTCTAGAAATACCGTATATGTGTAAATTTTGGAAGTGTTATTGTCATGATTATTTGTTGTATGAATATGGTATACGCGGATAAAATAACCGCTTGGCGAAAGAATAGCCCTAATACGCATTTGCTAACATACGTCATGTATGTTGGAATAGCGCATTCTAAGTGTTTGCGTAAATGCTTGTGTCTGAAAAAGCTTGAGTGTTAGTGCCTTAGATAGGCGCTGATATGGAATTCCCGACTACCTTAGAGACATGTAGGATCCCCTCCATGTGGTGGTTCGCTATAACCACTCACTTGTGATGTGTATGTAATTGTATCCCTACTTGTATAGTGCTTTATAACATGCTTTACACCATGCTTTACTTCATGCTTTATTTCATGCTTTATAACATGTCTGCTAACATGCTTGTATTACTTCGTTATCATGCTTTACTCCACATACTATTGATGAGATCTGTCTGAGTTTGGGACTAAGTCTATAGTCCAAACATTTGGTACCAGACTTGAGATTGTGGCTGAGACTCATGTCGCTACAAAGGATGTGTCTGCGAACAAGTAGTACTTTGGTTGGCGATAGTGGTTGGCCACACGGAGTGCTTTTGCGCTCCATATCGCCCAACTTGTGGTGCGCTCGAGCTAGTCAGGCTCGTCAAGTAAACCGATATGTGTATGTGTGTTCACCATGTTTGGTCGCTACTGCTTGAACCTAGGGTACCAAACTTACCAGTGGCGATCCCTTTAACCATGGTACCTCGATCCGCTAAGACGCATGAGCCGGGCATGGTGGTATGGGACACCGTGGTCTAGCTGTCGGCCTATGCTGGGGCTATGTGCCTCCCCGTAGTGACCATTGCGCAACTAAACTCGTGAGCCGAATATGGTGGTATGGGACACTGTATTCGAGCTGTCGATACTTACGACGAGAGCCGAGTACGGTGAGACCTGTGCTCGTGCTGACGGGCGACGAGTCCTCCGTAGTATCCTCGAGTATGCTCCAAGTGTCTGTGATTGGCGACGAGTCTTTCACAGCAACTAGAGCATGAGTTGAGCCAAGTACGGTGAGACCTGTACTCGAGCTGACGGCTAGTGATTGAGCCAAGTACGGTGAGACACATACTTGGTGACGACCAAGACAATTGAGCCGCATACGGTAAGATATGTATCCGCGCTGACGGGTGACGAGCCCTTTGCGATGCCTTCACTACGCTTCTCAAACCATAATATCGTATGAGATTAGCTAGGATTGACGACCCTAGAATGGATCATGTTTGGGAATGATACAAGGGAGGTACCTTAGTTTCCCAATCTTCTTGGTTGAAATGGACTAATAATAACTCGGTAATCATGATCATCATCACACCGCATGTGCTTAGTAGATGTGGCGCACTGAGGGAGTTAAGCATTCGCGAACGTAAGATGATATCGCTTGAGGGTGGTTTTGCAAGGGCATACAGGGTCATGTCATTTCATTTTCGCACTTAATAAGAGTAGTTAGAATTATTTAATTTGTACTACTTTATCATTACTGCTTGATTGAATTGATAACATGTTAACCTATGCTTTATTGTTCCACTGAGTTAGCTACTCACTCCCACGTTACAGGACGGTGTTTGCAACACCCACCAGACTCTGTCGCAGGTATAGATGGTGCCTCGGTTCAGGAGCCAGAGCCCGACTTCGAAGAGGATCAGGATGAGTTCTCCTTTATGCAGTACTCTGACGGCTATGCTTAGGCCGACTACATCACGGGGATTCCAGGGCTTATCTATGGAATTGTATTTTGATTTTTGACTTAGAAACAATACATGTATATTGGTACTCAGTTAGTACTCATACTCTGGAGTTCACAAAAATTTGTTACTTTACATACTTTGAATATAAAATTTCAGTCTTTCGCTTGCCTTTATACAATTGAACTGAAGTATGATTTACTGTTTTGGTATAATCTCATTCATGTTTATTGCTCTAACTGTAACGCCCTGAAAATCGGGGGTCGAGTAGTAACTCAACTCTCGAGTTCCAGAACATCACTTATGCAACAAAATGAATGATGATTGAATGTTGACTGTATTAGAGTAGTGAACATGAGTGAGATTAAGCCAAAACAACATATCATACTCCAGAGACATTTAATTTTGCAAGCGGAAGACTATGATAGATAGATAAAATATATAAACTATGATGAGTCTCCAGAGTGTGATAACATTACCAGGTTATATGAATACAAGTACAGTTCTGAAATATACCAAATGTGTAAGTTCACTGGCTTCTCGGAATTTACTCTTAATTGCGTACATTCTAAACATGGTGTCGGAAGACATAGGATACACCCAATCTAGGGGCCATACCCTACATATACATTCATTATTACTTTTACAATTCTATCCACCGTAAACTTACCTAATGTAATTTGGCCGAACGGACCCTAAACGTTCTCAAATACCTAAACCATTCTACTAGCTACTACACCTATCATCAGGAAAAACATAACCACCCTAAGATAGTAGCCCACGCAAACTACAAGACAACATATGGATGAGCTCGGATAGAGCCATGGAAAATGAGGATAAGGGAAATGGGGGGGGCTGGAGTTTTTGGTTCTCCATGGACTTGAGCCTCAACAGGGATTGTAAAGGCCCCAAAGACAGCGAATGGAGAAGAAAAATGGAAAAGTAGGATGGCTTAGGGAGCTTGCATGAATGTGAGCTTCGAATGGGAGGTGTGAGAGCTTAAATGTGGAAGAAAGGGGTAGGGTAGGAGGTTGGGGTTGCTGTGATCGATGGAAGTGAGTGAATCATGGCCGAAAATGATGGATTGAAAGATTGGAGGAAAGATTTCAGGGAGAAAATCGCAATTGGAAGGGAAGGGAGTTTGGAAGGAAAGATGTGAGAGAGAGGGGCTACAGACCTAAAAATCCTAACCATTTACCAAAATGGTACGTGCCAGGGGGTAGGGGAGGTCGGGCCGACCAACCCCGCCTTGGCCCCACCTCGGATGGGCCATTGGGACCGCGGTCCGCCGCCGGGCGGCGGTGGCGCCGCGGTCGGACTTGGCCGAACCGCGCGCCGCGGTGGGGCTGTGTTCCTCCAGTCCCCTGGCCCCAAAATCACTGGGTCCCACCTTGGATCCCTCCGGAGTGCTCCGTTTGGCCCCTCGATCACGATTCGCTTCATTTTAGGTAGTTTCGGAGAAACCGGACGTAACTTGCAATCCGGAATGAGTTGTCTGACGTAAAATATATGAATTTGGGGTAGAACGAGCTCATGAAGCCAACCAACCCTGCTACGTCGGGTTGCGCAGCCCGGAATTGCGAGAAAACCCTCCAATTGGCGGCCATTTTCCCGTTTTAATTTTGTTTTACCACAATAGTAATTTTAGTTTGATTTCTCTTCATCCGTTGGGCTTTAGGAGTTGTGCCCAATGAGAAAAGAGTTTGGAATAATTAGGAGAACGGTTTGGTGAAGTCGTTTAGGACACTTACTATTTTTTTGACCGAAAACTTTACCCACTAGTAGACATCACGACCCATAGTAAGTCGCGAATTCTAGAAGTTTTAGTTGTAGTTTGTTCCTGATTTCTTTCTCATTACCTGGTATCCTTATTTAAAGGGTGGTGAACTCGTTTTTTTTGTCATTCACTAATCAGTTTTGAATTTATTAGAATTTATTTCTATTTTCTGCTTTCTCCTCTTGTAGATTCGAAGTCTGCGGGAGAAGTCTGAGAAGCTCCAAGGATTTGGGGTAGTTATCCTCATCACGTTTATCGCACATTTCTTGATTCTCAATGATTGGGATGAGGTGGATTATGATCTAGACCCTTCACTAGACAACCTAGAAATGTTTTAAGGTCGACCCGTGAGACCATGGTTGAATACATACTCGATTTCGGCGTTCGTTTTCAATGAACTTTGCCAATTAGCGAAATCGAGATACCTATGATGTTGCTAAATCCGTCGCTCCTCCTAAGTCGAGTGCGTCGAGTGCGTAGTGTGACCATAACCCGGTCCGGTTTAATCAAAATCATGCTCGATACCATCTTGTAACGCCACGAAAATCGGGGTCGAGTAGTAACTCAACTCTCGAGTTCCAGAACATCACTTATGCAACAAAATGAATGATGATTGAATGTTATTTGTATTAGAGTAGTGAACATGAGTGAGATTAAGCCAAAACAACATATCATACTCCGAGACATTTAATTTTGCAAGCGGAAGACTATGATAGATAGATAAAATATATAAACTATGATGAGTCTCCCGAGTGTGATAACATTACCGGGTTATATGAATACAAGTACGGTTAAAATATACCAAATGTGTAAGTTCACCGGCTTCTATCCCAAGTACCACGGCCCCGACAATACGGTGTGGTCTTCGAGACCCGCCAGAGAGTTTCATGATAGGAGAACTTCTCCTCATCACCATAGAAGTAGTCCGGCTCGCTTCATAAGCATCGCCATCATCGAAATTCAACAATGCTTGTTTGGTGTGTACAACACCGTCCCGTAACGTGGGAGTGAGTAGCTAACTCGGTGGAACAATAAGACATAAGTTATCATGTTCTCAATACGGTCAACGGTAATGATAAAGCGATAAATCAAACACTCCTAGTTACTCACTGTTAATGCAAGTATGAATGCGGGTATGATGGATGCCCTCACCACACCCTCCCTCATGCGACACCATCTCACGTTCGCGCATGCTTACATCCCACAGGTGCTCCACATCTTCCCAGGCACATGCAATGCATGATGAGCATGATTACCGAGTTTTTATTAGTCCATTTCAAACGAAAGATTGGGAAACTAAGGTACCTCCCTTGTATCATATCCAAACATGATCCAATCTAGGGTCGTCGGTCCTAGTTAATATCGACGATGGTGTGTTTTCTAGGTCACTGCGAGAGGTCGCTGTGGTCACATTACGCACAAAGGTTGCACCACTCCCCATCACCCCTTAAACGATTCATCACGATACAACTATACGAGAAACAGGCCTAGTTCATACTCTATATATCGCGGCGAACCCTAAGGCACGCTGCAACTTCGAGTATGCTCGCGGTCACTACTGAGAGTACGCTGTGTACACACAAAGATTGCACCACTCCCCATCACCTTATCGGTGTAGGCCGACAGCCGCGAATATAGTGTCCCATACCACCATAATCGGCTCACGAGTTGAGTTGCTCACTTGGTCACTACGGGGAGGCACGTAGCCCAGGCGTGGCGGCGACAGCTCGACCACGGTGTCCCATACCACCATGCCCGGCTCATGAGTCTTAGCGGATCGAGTACCATGGTTAACGGGATTTTCACTTGGTAAGTTTGGTACCCTAGGTTCAAGCATTAGCGACCAAACATGGTGAACATACATAAGGCATACGGTTTACTTGACATGTTCGGCTGGCTCGGCGCACAACAAGTTGGGCGATATGAGGCGCATAAGCACCTCGTGTGGCCAACCACTATCGCCAACCGAAGTACGACACGGGTTCACCAACACATCGTGCGTGGCGGAGCAGAATCCCAACCACATCTTCAAGTCTGATACATCGATGCCTGGACTACGAACATAGTCCCAAGCTCAGTCAAATCCTAACCATAGCATGTGAAATACAGCATGTTGACATGGTAATTCAAGAACACTAGTAAGCATAATATAAAGCATAACATGAAGCATATTAATAAACAAGTCACAAAGCATGTTCAAAGCATGTTATAAAGCATTGTGTAAATAAGTATACAAATGCTTATATTTAGTAGACGAGTGGTTAGAGTGAACAACCACATGGAGAGTGTCATATGCGACTCTAAGGTAACCGAGAATCCCATCTCAGCACCTACCTAAGATTCTAACACTTAAGCACTTACACTCACAAGTGATTTCACCAACACTTGGAATGCATTATTTCGACATACATGACGTATGCTAGGGAAGTGTGTACTAGGGTAGTCCCTTTACCAAACTAGTATTTCATACATATACATCATATTCATACAGCAATTAAACATTGCAAACACATCAGCAAATTTTATACGTATAGGGTACTTTCACGTATACCCAATTTCGACATACATGGTGTTTACAAAGGAAGATAGATTTCGGCGATTCTTTTCGCCAAGCTAGTATTTTAATCATGTATTGTATAATCATACATTAAATACATATGTCAAACATTATTCCAAAAGAAATACGTATACGGTATTTCTACAATACGTATTTTCAACATACGGCACATTTACAAAGGAACATATATTTTGGCGATCTCTTTCGCCAAACTAGTATTTTATTCATATGTTATATAATTAAACATTAAATAAACATGTCAAACAATTATCCAAAAAATTACGTTATACGGTATTTCTACGTATACCTAGAATATGTGAAATTCCATATTTCACACCGCTAATCAAACGAAACGGAAAGCACTTTGTACATGTGCAATTGCAAGCAGATCATGAATCTACCATTAACTGACATTGAAAGCGTTGAAAACCGTAACTTATAAGCTTAAAGTCCTCACCTTTGCCTTTGGAAACGGAACGAATCAGCAAGGGTAAAGGATCTTCCGTCTACGGGCGATTTCTAGCCTAAAGAGCGGAATCGGTTAGTCGGTATACATCCTACCTCGATTCCACCCCAAATCAGACCTAGGGTTAGGTTTTCTTACCTTCAAATGAGGCGGAAAACGCCGGGAAAACGTCTAGGATAGGGCGGTGTAGGCCGTGTAGCAAGCCAAAGCAGCAGGAGGAAGATCGGCAACGATCTCCAAGTCTTTCTCTCTTTTCTCTCTCTCCCTCTAGGGTTTCTCCCAAAATTCGTATGGTTGTGAGAGGGGCTGCTCTAAGCTCCTTTTATAGCCTCAAACATTACGGATTTAGACCCAGGTTCAAGGGGTACTGCCAATATAGGATTTTCACCGCTTTTCCAGCTCAAAAGGGAAGTTCTGGTGGCCCTCTTTGAACCAAACGTCAGACTTAAGCTCACCATCGATGGATCTACGTGGGATTACGTTTTTGACTCATTCGGATACGCAGATCGCACGTGGCGGACCACTTTCGGTTCGACGGTCAGTGGGCCACGATCGAAATTCCAAGTACATGTAAATGTTCTGAAATTTTTCTTAATCCGAGGGTGTAATTTGGTCGATTCGACGGTCGGGTTGCTTATCTTGACGCGTCAACGAACGATGCCGATCACTATTCCGGATATTTATTTTGGCTTATGAATAGTATTTTTCACACTACCTCGCTCAGATTCGAAACGAATGGCCGTGGAACATCGGATAAGGCTGATTTTTGAGATGATTGTTAAGCCCGGTGGGGCGGTCCTAGTTCCTTAGCTTCGGGTTAATCGAACTCGATGTGCGATCTAGACCTAATCTGAAGTTTCGTTTCATTCCCGAGAGCGAGACGGAAATGAGTTTGGTTCTAAACTTTAGGGTAACCTAGCGTCACTTGTTCTGCAAGTTTTGGGTCTTGCAGATCATATTTAAAGCGATCCCAACGGATTTCATGGCTAATTGAGTTTAGTACTTAGTTAACTTTGTTAAGTTTCTAAAGGATTTAATCCTACGTGATTTCTGGTCGAGGTGGTACTCAGGCCTCTGGAGTTTGTATATAAAGTGATCCAAGTTATACTACTTAGCTAGTTTAAGATAGTGTCTAGGGTGAAAGTTATTAGAAAAATTGGAAGATCAAGGTGATGAAGGGTGAGGAGTTCAAAGGCGGCTTTAGACTTTGGGATTCAGTTCTGACAAGTTAACGAGGTATTAGGATTGACCCATTGCCTAAGGACGTCCAATCCCAGGTTGGCAAAAATCCGGGGCGTTACACTAACTCAGACAACATTTAACCATCATTGTGTATGTTGCATAAGTGATGCATTGGAACTCGAGAGTTGAGTTCATACTCGACCCCCGATTTTCAGGGCGTTACACTAGAGCAGGGACCCCTCGATGCCAAAGTCAGGCTAGGAATTTGGGTCTTAAGTCATGTGGATAGGTTTCAAGTGAGAGATTTTGCGTACTTGTTCTTATAGACATGTCTCTTATTTATACCTTTTAATTAAATTGAACGTGTCTATTATTCTCGGCATAATTTTTGCCATTAAGTGGGAGTGACGCCCGTGTTAATGATGACAGTTACTGTAACGCCCTGAAATTCGAGGGTCGAGTAGCAACTCAACTCTCGAGTTCCAAAACATCACTTATGCAACAGAGAGAATGATGATTGAATGTTGGCTGTGTTAGTGCAATAAACATGAGTGAGATTATACCAAAACAGTAATTCATACTCCAGATCAATGTATAAAACGCAAGCAGAAGACTGAAAGACATATATAGATGTGTATAAAAATAAATCGATCTCGATCTGTCTCCAGAGTATAATTACTTCACTGAGTCATCATATACATGCACTGAGTCAAAAACAAAATGTCAAAAATAGTCCAACTGTCGTGATAACCCAGTAGTCCCGTAAATTTGGATTGCCTAAGCAAAGCCGCCGGAGAACTGCATGAAGGAAAACTCATCCTGATCTTCATAATAATCGGCTCAGCCTCCTGTGAATCGTCGGTACCTGCGTCTAAGACAGAGTCTGGTGGGTGTCCAGAACACCGTCCCGTAACGTGGGAGTGAGTAGCTAACTCAGTGGAACAATAAAACATAGGTTAACATGTTATCAAATCAGTCAAGCAATAATGATAAAGCAGTATAATCAACAATCCTAAGTACTCTTGTTAATGCAAGTATGAAGTGCAGTAGTGATGCATGCCCTCACCAATATACTCCCTCATGCAACACTATCTTACGTCAGCGGCATGCTTTCGTCCCTCAGTGCTCCACATCTTCCAGGCATATGCAGTGCGATATGTACATGATTACCAAGTTGTTATTAGTCCTTTTCATACAGCAGTATTGGAAAACTAGGGTACTTCCCTTATATCATTCCCAAACATGATCCATTCTAGGGTCGTCAGTCCTAGATAATCTCATACGATGGTGTGTTTCTAGGTCGTTGCAAGGGCTGTCAGGGCTGTTACACGGAATTGTTACACCACTCCCCCATCACCTTATCAATACAGGCCTAGTTTGTACTCTTGTTGCTACAGAAGGGTCGTTGCCTCGTAGACTCAGAGTACTCTCGAGGTCACTACAAAGGGCTGTAGGGCTGTTACATGGAATCGTTGCACCACTCTCCCATCACCTTATCAGTATAGGCTGACAGCTCGAATATAGTGTCTCATACCACCATAATTGGCTCACGAGTCTGGTTACTCAATGGTCACTACGAGGAGGCTCATGGCCCCAACGTAGGCCAACAGCTCGACCACGGTGTCCCCTACCACCATGCCCGGCTCATGAGTCTTAACGGATCGAGGTACCATGGTTAACAGGATTCCACTGGTAAGCTTGGTACCTTAGGTTCAAACAGAGGTGTCCAAACATGGTGAACATACATTAGACAGATTGGGTTACTTGACGAGCCTGACTAGCACGAGCGCACAACCAACTGAACGACATGAAGTGCATAAGCACTTCGCGTAGCCTAACCACTGTCGCCAACCGAAGTATGACTCGAGTTCGTTAAACACATCCTACGTGGCGAATGAAACTCAATCACGAACTCAAGTTGGTTACCGATTGCCTGGACTATAATCATAGCCCCAATCACAATCGATCCTTATTCAGAAGCATATAGAGTAAAGCAGAATAAACAAAGTAATTCAAGCATGTCATAAAGCATGTTATAAAGCACGATATAAACAGGAAATATAAACACATATATTTCATAAGTAAGCGGTTAAATTAAATAACCAGCATGAAGGAAATCATATACATCTCTAAGGTAGCGGAGAATCCTATCTCAACACATACCTAAAGCACAACCCTCTAAGTACTTACTCTTACAAGCATTTTCACAAACACTTAGGATACACTCTTTCAACATACATAGTGTATACTAGCAAAAACATGTATTAGGGCGAACCCTTTCACCAAGTAAGTATTATACGCATATATAGCATGTTCATAAAGTAATTAATCATGGCAAACACTGTAACGACCTCAGTTTTGGACACTTAGTGGCATACGTTTGTACAAGTATAAGAATAATGGATATTATCATCATCCCTAATAATAATAGAAGCACTGAATTTCGGGGACGAAATTCTCTTTAAGGGGGTTAGATTGTAACACCCCGTACTTTCCAGTACTCGGGTGTTACCGTATAACTAAGCTTAACATAAATACAAGCCAGGCCTAAGTAAGCACTTACGTTCATCCTAGTTTAAATCTGACTGTTGAAAAATAGTCCGCACCTATATATTTAATGTAAATATAGTATTATGAAAAAAAATATTATATTAACTAAGCATGATGGATAATAATTTTACGATGTATAATTGAATTATAAATATCAACGTAGTATTAAATATTTTATACAAAAATTATGAGATATTTTAATAAGATGGTATATTATTTAACAATGAGATTTTAAAAGAGACATTGTACGATTTTCAATCCATACATATGTGTAATAGGATATTGTATATTGGAAATTATATATTAATAAATACATGATTAATAGCAGGTAAATAGTATCATGTTAATATTAGATATTATATTTATATATATGTGTATGATTTTTAATTATTTTAATTACAAGAAAATCCATATTAATGTTGGTATTAGTTAACAATGCATGACGGAAGCCTTAAATAGACCCTTAAACCTTTTTAACCGCTTATGTTCGAACTCGAACTGATCTGACCATTAGATTAGCGGAAAACCCCCTTAGGACCACAGATCAAGTGGTGGGCCCCACCCGGACCTTAGATCTACCCCATCTTTGGTCTAAGGCCCTAACTGGACCCTTGGAACCTAACGAATGGAGTAGATTTATCACAAACATCATGGTGGGCCCCCACACGAGGTGCGAGTGCACCTAGTGTACTCGTACCCGCAGTTCACCGAGCGAGCCAGCTCGGTCAACAGCGGGCTGACCCGCATTTCCTTTAAAAAGAAAGGATTTCTCCCTCCTTCGGTTTCAACAGCAGCGTGCGAGCGCCCATGAGTTTGACCCGTGGCCCACCTTGATGATCTCTTCAGGATGATCCGAACCGTCCATCTGACAGAGGACACACATGCCACCAAAACCCATAAGTTTCACGTGATTCGGCACGAGTGCATACGCACAATTTTGGGTGCAATCAAGTCCCAAAAACATAAGCAATCTAAAAATAGAAACCTGCTGCATGCCAGCTGGCACGATCCGCGTGCCTCCGTCTTTCTCCATCCTGACCGTCCATCCTAGGATAAATCCTGGCCCTACATTCATAGCAAATACATTAGGGTTGCCATAGAAAGAGAAAAACGGCCGCCAGTTTCTTCCCCCAACCCATCAACGAAGCTCCATCAAAGCTTCAGTTTGAAGCATCCCATAGCTTTATCCCACCAAACCAAACCGTCCAATGCACTCGGATCTGAGAAAAATGCCCCACCCCGAGATCCACCATTAATGACCGGTCTTCTTCCTCAACGGAACCGAGCCCAACTGCTGTCATTTGTTGGTTATTTTTGGGTGCGCTTGGGATAAGAGGAAGGGAGGAGATGTATGAGAACGAAAGGCGAAAGAGAGAAAGAACGGGAGGAGAAGGAGAGAAAGAAAGGAGGAAGGAGCATGGGAGGACAGCTGCAGCCGCTGCAACTGTGCTACACCACGCAGCCGAGTGCTGAAGCGGGTTGCCTGTTTTACGGAGTCCAGGTGATAAGCGTGAGTTGCAGGAAAATGAGGAGAGCAGGGGTAGAAGAAGGAGAAGGCGATTGTGAGAATCGGGAGCTGCTACACCCGGCCTCCGACCGATTTGAGTGTGGTCTGGTCGAGCCAGACGTTGCAGTTGCTGGATGCCCAACAAAGAAGGGAGAAAGGGAAGAGAAATGGAGAGGGAAGTAGAGAAGAGAGGGAGAGGTTAAGGGCTGGTTGCTGCTGGAGTCAGGTTTCTGGACCAAGTTCGATCAGTTCGTGTCTAGAGATGATTGAGTCGTGTCTCGGGCTACCGAGTTAGGCACGACTCGGCTCGGTTCTGGTGTCCACACCTGGACCAGATCTAGAGAGAAGGAAAAGAGAAAAGAAAGCAAGCAGAATAAGAAAGAAGAAAAACTTGAGAGGGAGAGAGACACCTCAAGTCAACTCGCTCGACTCTAACTGAGTCGACTCACTGAGTCTCGTGGTGTTGAAATCATGTTGGATCTGGGTTCTTTTTCTGGTTCACCTAAGGAGCAGAGGGGATAAGAGAATAGAGAAGTGGTGGTTGTGTTGAACCAAGTCAACTCGCCGAGTTGACAAAGGTGAGCCTGTATATTCTTTCCAAATTTAAATTTCTTTAATTGTCATTATTAACACCATTTTAGGATTTTTTTTTTTAAGGTTAGATATGATTAACCATTAGTAATTGTCCATACTTGTATTAATTAATATATGTGCAAATATATATACATATATATATATTATCATTAAAATATTAGTGCTTTATTCGTCATTCTTAAGGTATTATTATTAACACTAGGGCATACTATTTATGTTCATTGCAATGATTATTAGGGTCACGCTAACTAATATTAAGTACATTGTTAATGTTAATAATTGTTTTGGAAATTATAAGTATTATTATTCATAGTGGGTGTCATTAGATAAATGAATATAATATCAGCCATTGTAATATTCCTAAAGTTAATAATTAATTCATTTTATAAATTTTGTTCAATGGTTCCCATTAACATTACCATTAATGGCCACACAAAATAGGGTTCAAATCCTATAACCAAAACTTAAAAATCTAGCCTAAGCCTAAACCCTAGGGTGAAACCCTAAACCTAAGTGATCCAAACCCTAGGTTATAATTTCAACCATAAAAAGTATGTAGAACTTGATCTAACCATGCAATCTCATAATTCATGATAGGACCCGATTCTAAGGGCGCAAGCATTTAGCGACACTAAAAGGGAATCCGAAGTATAAGATGATAATTCTTCCCCTTGAGCTTTCC
Source organism: Magnolia changhungtana (assembly GCA_030180095.1). Taxonomy (NCBI): domain Eukaryota; kingdom Viridiplantae; phylum Streptophyta; class Magnoliopsida; order Magnoliales; family Magnoliaceae; genus Magnolia; species Magnolia changhungtana. Next base: position 4,589,887 of record JASAUF010000644.1, on the reverse strand, counting down.
ATATTCCCATTAGCTTAAGTTATAGTTTTTATTTAAATTTATAATTGATATCTCTCTCTTATAATCACATGTGTTAGCTAGCGAAAATTGAATTGCTATATTGCTTGCCTAATGTTCATCCTGTATATTTGTTCATGAATTATTTGTGGATTGCTTATGGAACTTAAACTGGTACATCAGTGGGAAACCCCCACCTATAAATGTATACCCATACTTAGGATGTAACCCGACTGGTTGTGATTGTAATGGACTTTCGACTTAGTGGTTATTGAATGGTGGTTTATATTGACCATTGATGTGGGCCTACCATCCAGGGTTGTTGTGTTCAATGGTTTTTAAGGATGGTCTTTATCGCATTGTTTCGATATCGCCCTATGTGGCTTTGGTTAGGTATTTGCCCTATATGGGTTTGATATTTTATTTTGTGCAACCATGCGATGGTAAGCCGCATATACTGAATATGATTGGCCACTAGTCGATTTGGGATCCATTAAACATCTTAAGGTGGTAACCTCATGAGCCAGGAATGGTGGAATGGGACACTATGCCTGAGCTGTCAGCCTATGCTGGCTCTGAACTCCCCATAGTGACCTTTGAGCTTATTAAACCTGCTGGTTGTAAAATGAAATAATAATGGTTGGACTAATCATGCATTTTCATATATTATGGTCTTTTCTGGGTGATTAAATTCTCCTTGGGCGATCTATAGATTATGGTCTTTTCCGAATAGCTGGTTCTCCTCGGGTGTACTTTTGTGTATTTTTTCAGGTGGCTAGTTCTCTTAGGGCGACCCTTACTTTATGGTCTTTTCCGGGTGATTAAATTCTCCTTGGACGATCTAATATTATGGTCTTTTCCGGATGACTGGTCCTCCTCGGGCGTACCTTTGTATATTTTTCCAGGTGGTCAGTTCTCTTAGGGCGACCCTTTATTTCGACAGTGGGATGTGCACCCCAGGTCGATGATGCATCCACGCATCCACGCATTTAATAAGACTACATCATGTATTGTTTTGTATCCTTTGCCATGTTTTTATAACTATGCTTACCTAATGCGACGGTGTGTAATCTTGAGGGGAGTTCACACTGAGTTGGCCACTCATCCATCAAATATATAACCATATAGGTAGCACAGGTGGTTTAAGTGATTTACAGGTTCAGACTGACGAGGAGCTGGGTACAAGTGTCAGGGATGCATGACCGTATCGTCAAGAGAAGCTGTGCGATCTTGCGGCTTATGTTTAAATGCATTTTTATAATCTTCATGTATTAAATTTTGAAATTCTTATAGTTGTTTCATCGAGACATTGGTTTGTATAAGTCATTATGGGCAGCTAATTGTATATCCTAAATGTAAATGAAGATTTTCCTTTATGTTGATTTGTCCATCTTACGCTCATCTATTAACTCTGATAAAAGAAAATTTTGAATTTAACCATCCTTTAAGGTTAACACCCAGGTTTTTGGGAAACGGGTCATGTACTCGGGTCCCGAAAAGTCGGGATGTTGCAAACACACTTTCAAAATTTATATGTATACGGTACTTTCTACAAATACGAGGAATGCAGTATATTCAACATAGTTAACGTATAACCGAAAAATGAAACGAACAGCACTTTGTACATGTGCAATAACATACAGATCATGAATCTATCATTATCTGACATTGAAAGCATTGAAAACCATAACCTATACGTCTAAGGTCTGCACCTTACGCCGTAGAAGCGTAATAAACTTGGTAGGAACACTAAACCTTCTTCCACTATAGTATAACGATCTAAAGCACAAGTAGTGTTATCTATTTCACTAATTGAATCAGTTGAAACCCTAAATCAGATTAGGGTTAGGGTTTTCTTACCTAGAAATGAAGTCGGAATCGCCGAGAAGGTGATTAGATTGGAGTGGTTAAGCTTGCAGAGTGGCAGGGCAAGATAGCAGGGAGATCCTCCCACTTCTCTCACACTTTCTCTCTCTTTTCTTTCTTCTCTCTCTTAGGGTTTTTCTCAAATTCGTTTGGGCTGACTGAGAGAGTGTTTAAGGTCCTTATATAGCCTAAAACATCACCGAAATAGACCTAAGGTCAAGGTATACTTAGGTTATAACTAAAGTGAGCTTGTTCCAGCTCAACGGAGCACTTCTGGTAGCCCCTTTTCTGCGTGCGGTCGGACTTAAGCTCACTAACCTTGGATCTAGGTGGAGTTAAGTTTTCGTTCCAGTCGGATTCTAAGATCACGCGTGGCAGACCAGTTTCAGTTCAACGGTCACCGAATCTCGATCAGGGTTACCAGTACATGGACATGTGCTAGGAAATATCCCTGATCCGAGGGTGTATTTAGGTCTGATTCTGATGTTCTGACTTCTCATATTTGGCCCACAAGCGACAAGTTTCAGATTACTTAATTTTGATTTAATTTCTAAAGAAAACCCGGTTTTCTCACACTCCTCGCTCTGAGCTCAAGCGAATAGCCGTGGGACACTATCTTGATTTGATTTCTGAGATGGTTATCAAGCCCAGCAAGGCGGTCCTAATTCTATAACCTCATATCATTCGGACTTTCGATGTGCGGTCCAAATCTGATACGGAGTTTCAATATGCTCCCGAGAGCAGTCGGGTAATAAGTTTGATCCTAGATTTTAGGATAACCTAGCGTCAATGATTGGACAAGTTTTTGATTTTACAGATCGGATTTAAAGTGATTCAAGCGGATTTCATGGCTAATCTAGTTTAGCACTTAGTTAACTTTGTCTAATTTCTAAAGGATTTGATCCTAAGTGATTTCTGCTTGAGGTAGTACTCGGGTCTTTGTACGGAATTTTCTGAGTCGTTACAATCTACCCCCCTTAATGAAAAATTTCATCCTCGAAATTAATACCTTTTCGTACTCCTCGAGAAGCTGAGGGTAGTTCTTTCAGATCTCGACTTCTGTCTCCCAGGTAGCTTCCTCCTCTATATGATGCTCCAAAGTATCTTCACGAGTGGAATCACTTTACTGCACAACACCTGTTCCTTCCTGTCTAGGATACGCGTCGGACGCAGTACATATGTAGTATCATCGCTCAACTGCACCTGCTCCCAATGGATGATGTGTGAAGGATCAGGAACGTATTTCTTCAGCATAGATACATGAAATATGTTGTACATGCCCACGAGTGGTGTAGGCAAAGCGAGATGATATGCCACCGCACCCACTCGACTGAGTATCTGAAATGGCCAGATAAACTATGACGTAAGCTTCCCCTTCTTCCCAAACTGAAGAACTCCCTTCATAGGGAAAACTCTGAGGAATACATGATCTCCAACCTCAAACTCAAGTGGTCGCCGCCTCGTATCAGCATAACTCTTCTGTCTACTCTGTGCTGTAAGAAGTCGACGCCTGATAATGTCGATCTTCTCAGTGGTCGTCTGAACCAACTCTGGGCCAATCAAGCTCTTCTCACCAACTTCTGCCCAGCAATGCGGTACTCTGCAAGGGCGCCCATACAAGGCCTCATATGGAGCCATACTAATACTCGCCTGGAAGCTGTTGTTGTATGCGAACTCTACATAAGGAATACAGTCATCCCAACTGTCCTTGAAGTCTAAAACACAAGCCCGCAGCATATCTTCTAAAATCTGATTCACCCGCTCTGTCTGCCCGTCGGTCTGAGGGTGAAACGCAGTACTGAACTTCAGCTTCACACCCATCGCTTCCTAGATACGAGTCCAGAAGATAGATGTGAATCGCGTGTCGTGGTCTGACACGATCTCTAAAGGAACTCCATGCAGACGGACTATCTCTCTGATGTACAACCTGGTCAAGTCGTCTGTAGAGTTCATGACTCTGATAGGGAGAAAATGAGCCGATTTCGTTAATTGATCCACGATCACCCAAATAAAGTCATAACCCTTCCTTGTCTTCAGCAGCCCCGAGATGAAGTCCATAGAGATGAAGTCTCACTTTCATTCAGCTATGGGCATGGGCTGAAGGAGTCCAGGAGGTCGGCGATGTTCTGTATTGACCTGCTGGCACGTCAGACAACGGGAAACATACTCGGCGATATGAACCTTCATATTATCCCACCAATACGATCGCCTCATGTCCTAGTACATCTTTGTACTACCAGGATGCATCGCAAGCTTCGATCTGTGGGCAGTCTCGAGAAGCTCCTGTCCCAAGTCATGAATATCTGGAACGCATAGGTGGCCATAGTATCGTAGACCCCCATCTGTGCCAACTCTTCACTCGGAGTCCTTGGCGTTGCTAGCTTGCTCTCGAAGCTCAGACAACCGCTCATCGCCCTTCTGGGCCTCGATAATCCTATCATCAATAAGTGGCCGCACCCGAACGTGTGCGACACACTTAAAAGGCTCCTCCATGGTGAGTTTCTTCTCGAAGTCCCCCAAAAACTCCAACATATCCCACTCTGCTATCATCAGTGGAGTCACAAATACAATAGCCTTCTTATGGCTTAACACATCTGCCATAAGGTTGGCCTTGCCAGGATGGTAGGAGACCTCGAACTTGAAGTCCTTCAAGGTCTCCATCCATCGGTGCTGCCTCATATTCAAGTCCCACTGAGTGAATATGTACTTAAGGCTCTTGTGGTCGCAGAAAAGCTAGAACTCCTCTCCATAGAGGTAATGTCTCCAGAGCTTCAATACGAATATGACCGCTACTAACTCTAGGTCGTGCGTAGGGTAATTCTCCTCGTGCTTCCTTAATTGTCTCGAGGCATACGCAATCACCCTGTCCTTCTGCATAAGGACACAACTCAAACCAACGTATGACGCGTCAGTGTATATAGTGTACTTAACCCCTTGCTCTGGCAATACTAGCACAGGGGCGGACATCAGTCTGTCCTTCAGCTCCTGAAAAGTTGCTTCTGCCTTCTTATTCCAAGCGAACTTCAGATCCTTCCGTGTTAACTGAGACAATGGTCTGGCAATCTTCGAGAAGTCTCGAATGAAGCGTCGGTAATAGCCTGCCAGACCAAGGAAACTCCTCACCTCAGTAACCGAACCAGGCTACTTCCAGTCCTGAATGACGGCTACCTTAGCCAGGTCCACTGCTATCCCTTCCTTGGACACTACATGTCACAGGAACTTGACTTCCTTCTGTCAGAAGTCGTACTTCTTATACTGCGCGAACAACTGGTTCTTCTTCAAAGTATCCAACACCGCTCTCAGGTGCTCATCGTGCTCTTTCCGATACATGGAATATATCAGGATGTCATCAATGAATACGATGACGAATCGGTATAAGAATGGCCGAAATACCCTGTTCATCAAGTCCATGAACATGGCCAGTGCATTCATAAGACCGAACGACATCACCAGGAACTCGTAATACCTAAAATAGGTTCTGAAAGCTGTCTTCTGCACGTCTTCATCTCTGACGTGCAACTGGTGGTACCCTGACTGCAAGTCGATCTTTGAGAAATACTTTGTCCCCTTCAACTGATTAAACAGATCATCTATCCTGGGCAAGGGATACTTGTTCTTCATGGTGACTTGGTTCAACCTACGGTAATCAATACACAACCATAGTGAGTCATCTTTCTTCTTCACAAACAGTACAGGTGCTCCCCAGGAAGACACACTAGGTCGTATAAAGCCCTTCTCTACCAGCCCGTCAATCTGTTTCCGCAGTTCCTCCATCTCACACGGAGGCATACGATAAGTCGGCAGAGAGATGGGTGTCGCACCGAGCGTAAGATCAATGGTGAAGTCGATCTCGCGCCGAGGTGGCAAACCAAGGATCGTCTCAAATACATTCACAAAATCCTGGACTATAGGCATCTCTACGAGCACCGGACCATCAACATCCTTCAGTGAAGAAGCGTAACATCTCAATTGAGTAACGTGACTGACCTGAACAGAAAAAGTAAAGACCGTGCCATCAAGTCCATAGGCTGTCACCACCCCAGTCTCGCAGTCGATCTCTGCTCGCATCTCAGTGAGTCAATCCATACTGAGGACAATGTCGTAGTGACATAGTGGAGCGACAATGAGGTCAACTAATACCGCCCTGCTACCCAAATCCACGGAGCAACCCTCACACATACTAGTAACATTGAAGAAAGTCCCTGTGGCAGTGATGACCCTTACTCCCTTCGTAGGAGCAGTATCCAAACCCAGTCGCTTGACTGCCGTGCACGAGATCATAAAGCTAGTGGACCCTGTGTCCACTAATAAGAAGATAGGAATACCTTGGACGTGTGCAGTGACCTCGAAGGCCATAGGTGCTGAAGGTGCTGTCTCTGGCTCCTCCGCAGTAAGTGCATGAATGCGTGCCTGCTGAGGTCGGTTGGGCTGAGGCACCATAGGTCACTGTGGCGGCCTGAAGCGTGGTGTAGGAGGTCTGAAAGATGGGTGAGCAAGTGTTGTCCGTAACGGTGAAGCCGATATAGCCTGTGGGCGAGGATGATCAATCTTCTGCGGCGGTGAAAACCCGCTATCTCTCATCCGAGCAAAGCAGCTCTCAATAGGGTGACCCGGTCTCCCACAGTAAGTACAGGTCACACCAAGGCACCTCATCGGAACCACTGGTGCTGCGATCTTGGGAGGCGAATCAGTACGAGGCCTCTTGCCGAGGAAAGGCATGCTCTGTGTATCCGGTCGTGGCCTAGGCACCATAGGGCCACGAGAGCATGTCAAACGGTCTACATCCTGCTCCGCCCGAATGGACATATGAATCAACTCCGCATAAGATGATATATGGATACAGCACATCTTCGACCGGATGTCAGGTCGCAAGCCCTCAGAAAAATGCTTAATCCACATCTACTCATAAGCAAGGATAGTCGGAACAAAGCGGCCCAACTCAGTAAAGCGATGCTCATACTCGGTAACCGTCATGCCTCCCTGTCTGAGGCGTAGGAACTCGTTCTCCCTCTCATGTCGATAGGCATGAGGATAATATTTCTCATGGAAGCGGCACTCAAAGGCAGCCCACGTCCATACATATCCTACTACGACGGTCTGCAATATACTGTCCCACCACAAGCTAGCCTCCTTCTCGAACATAAAGGCGGCTAACTCGACCTGCTCTGCCTCAATACAATGCAGCATCTTCAGTATCTTAGAGATGCGGTCTAACCAGTATTCAGCCTCCTTGGGTCTGTGAGAACCCGTGAAAGTAGGAGGCCTTAAGCGCTGGAATCGCTTGAGAAGACCGTGAGTACCCACGTCCCCCACAGGGTACGCAGCAGGTGTGGGTGGAGGCACATCCTCAGCCTGAGCAGGAGGCTCTGCAGTCTCAGTAGGACGTGTAGACGGTGAAGGTGGAGCCACACTCCCACCCTGAGATAAGGCCCCTGCAATAGTGGTCATAAGCTACTGGTACTGCTGCTACTGCTGCATCTACTGCTGATGATCATCATCATCAACTGCTCAAACTTATCAGTAGGTGGAGCAGCCTATGGCTCATACTGTGTCGAAGAGGATGCCCTATTCTACTCGCGAACCTATGATGTAAAAGGTGGCAGTCCAGCTGTAGGACCGGTGGAAGGCAGAGACGTAGGTCTTGTCTCACGATCCGGACTCAAGCCAGGGTCCATATGACCATCTCCGTAGGAAGGAGTCTGGTCCATCGTATCAGTGAGTAGGACGTGTGCCGTGCTCCGCGTATGTTTTTGTGGTATGTCCTATACAACATAGGGTGCAACGCATGTGAAATGAAGCATAGCAACATAATACTCAGGCACTTAAGCATTCCACACACTTCATAGTAAAAGAGGCTGCATGCATTTCAATCACCAAAATTTTCACAATACATGAAATACAGAGTTACATGAATCATGACAGTAATGCATGTGAGCTATTACAACCAAAGCTTCAACATCAAACACACTCTACCAACTACTACACCCATCTACATGAAAACATAAACATCCTAAGGTAGTATCTAAAACAAACTACAAGACAACAGTATGGATGGCTAGGCATCCGAGTCAGGCGATGGAGGAGGGGCATCCTTGTCCTATACACAGCACAGGATAGTCCTCAATGTGCGAGACACCTTCTTAAAATTCCATTTCATGAAGGTTTTGGTCACCTCAAGCTTGGCTCGGGTCTCACCAAGCTCGGCCTAAACCTGCCCAATCTCTTGCCGCAGGGTGGCTTGGCCCTCCTCAATGTGAACCATCCGAGCATCCCTCATAGCCTGAACCACGTCCTGCTCTGGTGGTGTAGGTGGGGAGCTCTCCTCGGTATCCTGAGCCTCTGGTTCCTCTTCTTCTTCTTCTATTTCAGCTTCACTCCCTTCCTCACTCTCTTCTTCTTCGCTCTCCGCCTCATCCTCGCTCTCCTCATGTCGAGCTCGTCGTCGCCATGCCCCGAGTTCCATCTGATGAAGAGTACTCTCGTCGATTTAATGAATCGGTGCTGGCCTTTCTATCCCCACACTGTAGCCAAACTCCCGTGCAATCTTGCATACGAGTCGGCCGAAGGGAAGTAAATCAGAGCTTCTAGTGGAGCGTGCAGTACTCACTATCTGTCGCAACACGAATGTAGGAACGTACAAGTTCGCCCTCTGCCCCACTTAGTACAGAAATTCTACCATGAGTTGCGTACACTCGCTGCAATTACTGTGTCTGGGATAAAGGTTGTATGTGAAGATGCGATATAGTAGGCGGAAGTCGTCTGACATATGAGACGCTAGAAGGCTTTTGTTCGGCTGCCACTCAACCAGTCGGCCACCATAAAGGAAACGTGTGCGACGATCCCTTTCACATGCACTCCCCAGATTCTGCTTACTAGCATGTACTTCACCAAGGGGCATATCCATAAGCTGCAAAATCAATCTAACATCAATTGTGGCAAACCGATCCACTCCACAAGAGAGCCGGAACTGTAAAGATTCCAGTGTAGGCTCATGAATGTTGGCGTAGAAGGCTCAGATAGTACCTGCATTGGCAAAACCTCTGGCCTCAAATAGCGAACCCCAATGGGCCGCCTCCACTTGCTCGAACAAGTAGTATTCACTGAAGAGTCCTCCATCCACCTGGGCTTCAAAGAGAACCCTACGGTCCTCATAAATTCCATAAGGTAGTGCCGCCAACTGAGCTCTTTCAGCAGGAATTCGAGGATCAAGATCCCGCTTCATTCGAAACTCCCGATCGACGCTTGTGCTAGCGGCGGTGCCTCTCAGCCGCCTTGAACGTGTAGGGCGACTAGGCCCAGCCTCATCCGTAGCACTCTTCCTCTTTCGCATGAGAGAAAGGACGGTGGAAAGTGAGAAAATGGCCGTAATGAGCTCAAATAGGGCCATGAAAAATGAAGGAAAAGTGATAGAGAGAGAGAGAGAGAGAAAAGGGCTGGAGGTTTGGTTTCCCATGGATTGGAGCCTCAACAGACGTTGTAGAGGCCCAAATGATAGAGATTGAAGGAGGAAAGTGGAGAGATAGGATGGGTGAGGAAGCTTACACGATTTTGAGCTTCAAATGGGGGTATGAGAGCTCAAATAAGAGAGAACGGAGAGGGTAGGGAGGAAGGGATTGCTGTAGATGATGGAGATGGTTGGGTGATAACCGAAAATGATGAATTGAGCGATTGGAGTGGAGTTTTGGGAGAGAAAATAACACTTTTACAAGAAAGGGAGAGCTTGGAGGTGGGATTTGTGAAGGAGGGGTGAGTTCGGATGTGTTTTAAGGGACGGCCCACCATCAGGGGGATTACCCTAGGCCCCAAACTGTGTTTGCACGACCCAGATGCCCGGCCTGGCCCACTGACCGGCGAGGCCGCGCTGACCGGGCGAGGGCCTCGCCACTCCCTTGACCAATTGGCGAGGGCTCACCATTTTAGCGAGGCCCTCCTGCCCCCTAGGCCCCAAAAACATGTGGGTCCCACCCTGGGTACCCCTAGATTAGCGTGAGTAGGCCCACGACTCCGTTTCGCTCCATTTTGAGTCAGTTCGGCTATTTTCTGATACATATCAGCATTTACTGATTTTTAACAGCTGGGATGAGGTGAATTGTGGTCTAGACCCATTGTGTGACGGTCTAGAAGTGGTTTAGGGTGGCATCGAGCGGTCACGGATGAGTACGGACTCAATCGAAGTGATCAATTTCGATGAACTTCGCCAAATGGTGAAATCAGAGAAATCTAGGGCTGTTTCTAAATTTTCTCACACCCACCTAAGCTGAAATGCGTCAGCGTACATCGTGAGACCATAACTCATGTCCAATTTAATCCAAATCATGCTCTGATACCAACTTGTAATGCCCTGAAATTTGAGGGTCGAGTAGCAACTCAACTCTCGAGTTCCAAAACATCATTTATGCAACATAGAGAATGATGATTGAATGTTGGCTGTGTTAATGCAATAAACATGAGTGAGATTATACTAAAACAGTAATTCATACTCCAGATCAATGTATAAAACGCAAGCGGAAGACTGAAAGACATATATAGATGTGTATAAAAATAAAACGATCTCGATCTGTCTCCAGAGTATAATTACTTCACTGAGTCATCATATACATGCACTGAGTCAAAAACAAAATGTCAAAAATAGTCCAACTGTCGTGATAGCCCAGTAGTCCCATAAATCTGGATTGCCTAAGCAAAGCCGCCGGAGAACTGCATGAAGGAAAACTTATCCTGATCTTCATAATAATTAGGCTCAGCCTCCTGTGAATCGTCGGTACCTACGTCTAAGACAGAGTCTGGTGGGTGTCCAGAACACCATCCCGTAACATGGGAGTGAGTAGCTAACTCAGTGGAACAATAAACCATAGGTTAACGTGTTATCAAATCAGTCAAGCAATAATGATAAAGCAGTACAATCAACAATCCTAAGTACTCTTGTTAATGCAAGTATGAAGTGCAGTCGTGATGCATGCCCTCACCAATATACTCCCTCATGCGACACCATCTTACGTCTGCGGCATGCTTTCATCCATCAGTGCTCCACATCTTCTAGGCACATGCAGTGTGATATGTACATGATTATCCAGTTGTTATTAGTCCTTTTCATACAGCAGTATTGGGAAACTAGGGTACTTCTCTTATATCATTCCCAAACATGATCCATTCTAGGGTCGTCAGTCCTAGATAATCTCATACGATGGTGTGTTTCTAGGTCGCCAGCAAGGGTCGTCCAGTGGTCATTACATCAATCGTTACACCACTCCCCCATCACCTTATCAATACAGGCCTAGTTTGTACTCTTGTTGCTACGGAAGGGTCGTCGCCTCCACGTAGACTCGGAGTACTCTCGAGGTCACTACAAAGGGCTGTTAGGGTTGTTACACGGAATCGCACACCACTCCCCCATCACCTTATCAGTGTAGGCCGACAGCTCGAATATAGTGTCTCATACCACCATCATCGGCTCACGAGTCTGGTTGCTCAATGGTCACTACGGGGAGGCTCATGGCCCCAGCATAGGCCGACAGCTTGACCACGGTGTCCCATACCACCATGCCCGGCTCATGAGTCTTAGCGGATCGAGGTACCACGGTTAACGGGATTCCACTGGTAAGCTTAGTACCTTAGGTTCAAACAGAGGTGTCCAAACTGGTGAACATACATTAGATAGATCGGGTTACTTGATGAGTTTGACTAGCACGAGCGCACAACCAACTGAATGACATGAAATGCATAAGCCCTTCGCGTGGCCTAACCACTGTCGCCAACTGAAGTACGACTCGGGTTTGTCAAACACATCCTACATGGCGAATGAAACTCAACCACGAACTCAAGTTTGTTACCGATTGCCTGGACTATAATCATAGCCCCAATCACAATTGATCCTTATTCAAAAGCATGTAGAGTAAAGCAGAATAAACAAAGTAATTCAAGCATGTTAACAAGCATGTCATAAAGCATGTTATAAAGCACAATATAAACATGAAATACAAACACATATATTTCATAAGTAAGGGGTTAAATTAAACAACCAACATGAAGGAAATTATATACATCTCTAAGGTAGCTGAGAATCCTATCTCAACACCTACTTAAAGCACAACCCTCTAAGTACTTACTCTTACAAGCATTTTCACAAACACTTAGGATACACTCTCTCAACATACATAGTGTATACTAGCAAAAACATGTATTAGGGCGAACCCTTTCGCCAAGTAAGTATTATACACATATATAGCATGTTCATACAGTAATTAATCTTGGCAAATACGCTTTCAAAATTTATATGTATACGGTACTTTCTACAAATACGAGGAATACAGTATATTCAACATAGTTAACGTATAACCGAAAAACGAAACGGATAACACTTGTACATGTACAATGACATACAGATCATGAATCTATCATTATCTGACATTGAAAGCATTGAAAACCATAACCTATATGTCTAAAGTCCGCACCTTACGCCATAGAAGCGTAATGAACTTGGTAGGAACACTAAGCCTTCTTCCACGACAGTATAGCGACCTAAAGCACAAGTAGTGTAAGATATTTCACTAATTGAATCAGTTGAAACCCTATATTAGATTAGGGTTAGGGTTTTCTTACCTAGAAACGAAGTCGGAATCGCTGAGAAGGTGATTAGATTGGAGTGGTTAAGCTTGCAGAGTGGCAGGGTAAGATAGCAAGGAGATCCTCCCACTTCTCTCACACTCTCTCTCTTTTCTCTCTTCTCTCTCGTAGGGTTTTTCTCAAATTCATATGGCTGAATGAGAGAGTGTTTAAGGTCCTTATATAGCCTAAAACATCACCGAAATAGACCTACGCTCAAGGTATACTTGGGTTATAACCAAAGTGAGCTTATTCCAGCTCAACAGAGCACTTCTGGCGGCCCCTTTTCTACATGCGATCGGACTTAAGCTCACCAACCTTGGATCTATGTGGAGTTAAGTATTTGTTTCAGTCAGATTCTCAGATCACGCATGGCGGACCAGTTTCAGTTCAACAGTCACCAAATCTCGATCAGGGTTACCAGTACATGGACATGTGCTGGGAAATATCCCTGATCCGAGGGTGTATTTAGGTCTGATTCTGACGGTCTGATTTCTCATATTTGGCCCGCAAGCGACAAGTCTCAAATTACTTAATTTTGATTTAATTTCTAAAGAAAACCCAGTTTTCTCACACTCCTCGCTCCGAGCTCAAGCGAATAGCCGTGGGGCACTATCTTGATTTGATTTCCGAGATGGTTATCAAGTCCAGCAAGGCGGTCCTAATTCTATAACCTCGTATCATTCGGACTTTCTATGTGCAGTCCAGATCTGATACGGAGTTTCAATGTGCTCCCGAGAGTAGTGGGGTAATGAGTTTGATCCTAGATTTTAGGGCAACCTAGCGTCAATGATTCTACAAGTTTTGGGTCTTACAGATCGGATTTAAAGTGATTCAAGCGGATTTCATGGCTAATCTAGTTTAGCACTTAGTTAACTTTGTCTAATTTCTAAAGGATTTGATCCTAAGTGATTTCTGCCTGAGGTAGTACTCGGGTCTTTGTACGGACTTTTTCGAGTCGTTACAGTTACCCTGAGATCGTGCATCGGATGTAACGTAACTCCATTCATGCGTTACTATAGTTAGACCTTGACCATGATTATAGGGCACGTCTTTCTCTGAGCCGACCTTATAGTTTGGATCTTGCCCATGACAGTCCGAGCCCATAAGCAGGTCAATCCTGGCCATTTCTCAATGTGGACCTAATCAGAGTTGATGGATGGGGTGTGTAATGGCTTCTTCTGAGTTCCAAGCTAAGGTGAAAGCTTTAAAAAAGAACTTGGAAGCGGGATACTGATGTGAAAGCCCTATAAAAAGAACTTGGACAGAGTGGCATGGCTAATACCGAACCGCGGGTCGGCTTGTCTTGTTCTGACATCCCCCTTCCTCGGCATGACCGTTCAACTTGCTGAGCCAAGCTTACCTCAATTGGGGTCAAATCAAATTCTCTTATAACAGAAGCCCCCTACTCTCTTAGTTCGAGCTCGGACTCAGGGAGTAAATTCTTGGGGAGATTATCCGTTGTGCCCTTCACAATGATGAGTCGAAGAAATCAGAGCGTATGATCATAATCATGGTTCTTTGTTATTGAGGCACCGTAATACGGCATCAACTTTTCGATTACGAGTGATGAGGGTCAAATATTGCATATCGGACCCTGATTATTACCCTATTTTACGTACACGATAATGCTTAACATCGGATTTTAATCGTGTTTTTGTTGCAGGATGTAATAAGGAGCGTTGATTGAAAAAGAGTATTAAAAGCGTAGATTTGACGCTCAAAGTTATCAAAGCAAGGGACGGACTCAGAGAGACCAAGATCAATGATTTACATGGTAGGAATCGAGAAAATCAAGTCATTCACGTTAAAGAGTCCCAAAAATGGTTTAGAATGCAAGATCACATGGTTCCCTCCATCCAATTGGTTGAAACTTTATACATGGGATTAGGGACATAAATTAACCGTACATTTCAAATTTCACCCTCGGATCACTAGGAAGTAGCCCATGCTAGATCAGCCCCTTAATTCATTAAGTGGGACCCACACTATCTGGATATGCCTAAAATTCGGATTGATGCCTTAAATGGGGAGAACAATTAAATGGATGGATCAGTTATCACGAATATCATATGTGGACCCCACATGAGACGGGTGTGTATAGTGCATAAATGCACTAGCCGTGCACTAGAAGCGGCCGACCGTCAGGCCTTTCCAAAAAACCGGCCGATTTAAAATCTAAAACGGCGATTCTTGTTTTTGCGTTGTTGCGAACGGACGAAAAATCCGTTTTACGGTCGCTAGTGGGCCCCACTCATCACATGTACGGATGATCAACCGCCCATCTTGAAGATGGGCTCGAGGACTTCAAAACCATGGTAATACTTTATACCCATGCGTGCACACGTGTGCGTACAGAGAGAGCCACAAAAGGGCGCCTGCCAGACGTCCAAACTCGATCTTTTTGTGTTTTCTTCTCTGGGGCGCATCAATGGATGTTCAAAACTACCTATTCTTGGTTTGAAATTGTCCCGAATCCAATGGACCAGGGGTGGATTTCCCGAAAACACTTCCATGGGGCCCACCGATCACGACAATGAAAGGGTGCGAAAGGTTTCGCACAATTTAAAAATCCGGTTTTTCAGGCGGTTGTGGGCCACCATCTTTGATCATATGGCAGATCTGAACCGTCCATCATGTAGAGGACCCAAGAAAGTCCTAAGGGACGGTGTTTGTTGGAATTTGAACGAGGAAAGTATGGTGTTTTGAGGTCCCGAACTTCAGGCTGCGAAAAGGTTTTCTTTGCGCGTGCGACAACTTCCCAAATCCGAATTTCACCACTCCAGCGACTCCATCGGTATAAAAAGAGTTGCAAAACATGAGGAAGGGCATTGAAAAAGTGGAGAATTCGGATCTAGAGCAAAGGAGAGAAGAAGAGAAAGAAAGAAGAAAGAGAGAAATTGGTTTGATGTTTTTTATGAATTTTATTTATCCATCTGTTTAATGGATTTTATGGGTAACTAATCTTTCAGCTAGGGTTGAGATGAAACTCTTAATTTGAACATCCATTGTTCTATGTTGATTTTACTTTAATTAGATTGATTTGTTTCTTTCCCTAGTGTGCTTGATTGTTTTAAATTCTATACTTCTCCATCTATGAACTTTGATCAGAGTCTATGGATGGATGTTGTTTGGATGCTTATTCTAGGTGCTTGTGTTTGATTATGAACAGAGTTCCTATAGGGGAAGAGACAGCAGGTGCTTTAATGAACGGTATATTCCATGTGCCCGACCAAGGACATGGGATATGTTATTCATAGCATTGTTTGAAGGAATTAGACAATCTGTATGCCCGATTAAGGACACAGATTGTGCTTTCTCTAGATAAGTTAGATCAATCTAAATTAAAGTGAATTAACAGACAAAACAAGGGTTAGGATAATTAGGGGTGGATTCGAAAGTCTAGTGCTCTCTCTGTTGAATTTTCTTCCTTATTCTCAATAGTTATTTTCCACAAATGTGTGTTAGTAATTCGCTACATTAATTGTTGGATTAGTTAAGGAGAATCACATTTGGATTGTGACGACCGGTCCTCGTGGGATTCGACCTCGATCTTCTGAGTTATTACTACATCACAACCCTATACTTGGGAGTGAACAAGTTTTTAGCGTGTTCTTGCAAAGTTGTTCGTTCAAATTGAATTTAAGATTCTCTCTTATCATAATTCATAGTTTAGGATTTTACTAACTTAGAATTTTTTTTCTTTATTTTAGAAACTAACCTATTTCCTGTTTTGTAGGGTCCTAAAATAAACGTCTAATTTGGTAATCCCTTCTAAGTTTCTTACTTTTTCTAATTTCTAATTTTGGAATTAGGATTTTATTTTTTTAAAAATTTTTAGTTTCTAATTTTTTATTTAGATTCTTCTTTTAAGTAACTTTCTATTTTCTAGTTTTAGAAATTGTTTCCTTTTTAGAAACTAACTTAGCTTTTTATTTTTAGTAACTTTCTAATTCTAGGATTTCCTTCCTTTTTAGAAACTAACTCTTCTTTTTCTAGTTCTTTAGAAAATTTCTAATTTTAGATTTTCTGTTTTAGAAACTAACTTGTTTTGTTTTCTTTTGCAGGATTTTAACATAGATCTCCAATTGGTAACATCTTTCTAAATTCTCCAGTCCTCTCTACTTTCTATTTTGAGATTTAGGTTTTCAATTTTTAGGAATTTTCTACTTTCCAACTTTGGATTTGGTAACTTTTTATTTTCTAGTTTTAGAAACTTTCTTTTTTAGAAATTAACCGTTGCTTAGGATTTTTCTATCATTATTTTAGGAAACTTGATTTGTTTTTGTTTTTATTTACAGGAATTGAGGAAGGAAGCTACTAAGTGAAGGAGGAGCTTCTTAAATTTTCTGCCATCAATCATCTCCTTTTCCTGGTTCTTTCTTCCCATTCTTATTCACATAGTTTTAACTTGTTTTTTTTTTTTTTTTTTTTTTTTTTTTTTTTGAATAGCATAATTTATAGTTCTAGTTTTCTTTCTCTTAGGTTGTTACTTAGTTTATGCTAGGACGTAGATCTCTAGATAAAGAACTAGCACCTTTTGATCCCGAAATAGAAAGAACATTCCATAGAAGATTGAAAGACATCCCAGTTGAAATGGCGAAGAGAATGGAACTAAAACTCTTAGAGATTATTCGGCTCTGTCCAATTCAATGCGCCTTCATGCATAGTGTTGCCCACCACCACGGCAAAGACACTTTGAACTCAAGACTGGGGTCATACGATTCTTGCCTTCCTTTTATGGGTTGGATAAGGAGGACCCATATCATCATGTGAAAGAATTCCTAAACATTTGCTCCACCTTTAAATTCCAAAACTTCTCGAGACGATTCGATCACTTCGCTTTGTTTCCTTTTTCTTTGAAGGATAAGGCGAAAGCATGGTTGAATTCTCTAGAAGTTGGGTCTATCACTACATGGGACCAATTGTCTAGAAAGTTCTTAAACAAGTTCTTCCTGTTCACAAAACTAATGCTCTCAGTAGAGAAATCACTAATTTCACACAAAAAGAGGAGAGCACTTTCATGAATGTTGGGAAAGATGGAAGGACTTGCTTCTTAAATGTCCACACCACGGTTTTGAGAAGTGGCAACAAGGGCAATACTTTTATGACGGTCGACACCCCAGGCACCGTCGCATGGTTGATGCCACCAGTGGAGGGTCCTTCATGACCAAAAGCGATCTGAAAGCATGGAAATTCTTTGAAACCTTGTGTGAAAACTCCCAGCAATGGGACTATTCAGATAGAGGTGAAAGAAGTTCCCAACCACAAAAGAGAGGTAGCATATATGAGATAGGAGTCACACCAGATCTCCATGCCAAGATTGATTGCCTGACAAAGAAGGTTGATGCTCTGATGTTACATAATGGACCTCCACAAACAACTTAAGTCGAGGCATGTGCCATATGTTCTAGTCCTGCCCATCCCACGCAGTCTTGTCCATTTGGTGCAGCATCCCCAGAACTTCTTTCTGAACAAGTACATGCAATGAACACTTTTCAAAGACCTGGGAATAATCCTTACGTAGAAACTTACAACCCAGGTTGGGCTAGGCATCCAAATTTCTCTTGGGCAAAAGGACCACAACAAGGAGGACCATCTGGAAATCCTCCCATGCAACCTTACCCTCAAGTTGGCAATCAACAACTCCAACAGTTTCCGCAATATCAACAAGTCCCTTCACAATCACGGAAACCATCTCTTGAGGATACACTCCATCTTTTTATGCAGAGTTCTCTCCAATTCCGTAAAAGACACCCAACAAACCTTACTAGCCAACCACAAGAAAGCTTACATGCGAATGCATAATCCATTGCCAAGCTTTGGAAGTACAAATTGGTCAACTAGTGCCACATTGAGTGAGAGAGAGAAGGGCAGTTCCTAGTCAACTTTGTGGCTAATCCAAAGGGACGATGAGATTGGCTCTAATTCTAACCAAGGTCAATATCATGAGCAAGCCAAATCGATCACTACCCTTAGGTCAGGCAAACAGATTGACAACAAATAGAGATACCTAGGGATGAATTGAATTCTAAAGTAGAAGATCAAGATGAAGTAGAGAGACACACTAATGCATCCAAAGTCCAAAAGCTCTCTGACTCTCCAAGAGACACTAATGTGCCACCCTATGTGCCCAAAGCACCATTTCCTCAACGTCTGGCACCAATGAAGAAAAGAAACAACTTTGATGAAATCCTGAATGTGTTTAAAAAAGTGCAAGTCAACATTCCGTTACTTGATGCCATCAAGCAAGTCCCTGCGTACGCTAAGTTTCTTAAAGATTTATGCACTCAAAAGCGTAAGCAGAATGTTCAAAAGAAAGTCTTCCTTCTTGCGAGCAACTCAGCTCCATGATCCAACATAACACCCCTCCTAAATTTAGGGATCCAGGAGCCCCACCATTTCTTGTGGCATAGGAGATCATAAGATCGGGAAAGCATTGCTTGATTTAGGGCGAGTGTTAATTTGTTACCTTATTCGGTTTATGAGCAAATTGGGACTTGGGTGAGTTGAAACCGACTAAGGTAACATTACAACTGGTGATAGATCTGTCAGGTTCCCAGGGTGTTATTGAATATGTGCTAATCCAGGTTGATAAATTCTATTTTCCGGTGGATTTCATAGTTATAGATACTCGGCTGTCCGAGAATCCTCATAGTCGGATCCCAGTCATCTTGGGTCGTCCATTTTTGGCCACATCTAATGCTATTATAAATTGCCGAAATGGAGTTATGAAGTTGTCCTTTGGTAACATGAATATTAAACTTAATGTTTTTAATGCGGGACAACAATCCGCATGATTTGGATGACATATTTGAAGTGGACATGATCGAGAGCCTTGTGCGGACTCCTTCCGTACATCTTTTGAAGATCCTCTTGAGACACCTTAGTACAATCGGGCATGGATTTTGACATCGATAGTCCCATCCACGAAGTCAATGCACTTTGCTCGACTCTACTCCTATATTGGAGACGAAAAATGGAGAGCGAAAGTGGAACCTCTTCATCCCTCTGAGACTCTTCCTGACAACACAGTTTCTAACTCTGAGAAGGCAAAAGAGAGCAGGCTACTTAATGTTCTTAGAGCATATAAGGCAGCAATTGAACGGAAGATAGCGGAAATACAAGGAGTGTGCCCCACTGTATGTAAGGATCATGCTGTGGAAATGTCACGTAAAATACAAAGGAAGTATGATCCTATCATGGAAGAAGTCGTTCGAGCAGAAGTCCTGAAATTATTTGACGACAGTGTCAGTTACCTCCTTTCAGATAGCACAGCTCATGGGAACTCATATCACTTGTCTGAGATCGGTTAATTAAGGATGAGGTAATTTCTTTGGCGGACCCTGGTTATAATGATTAGTCATTCATGGTCCGTTTTTGTCTGGCTGAAGACGTTAAACTTAGCGCTCCTGGGAGGCAACCCAGTCTTTTGTTTTATATATATATTTTTTTTTTCTTCTAGTTAGTTACTTCAATGTTTGTGGGTAACATTACTGCAAACCCTCACGAGACTACAACTCGTCCACTAGGGGTAACCTAGGGGTTTAAAGGCTTGTTGCATACGCTAAATGCAATCGAGAGCACCTGCAAAAGTGGTATAGGTAGAATTTTATTTTTAGGATTTTATTTATTTTTTGTTTTGTTTTTGTTGATATCTCTCTTGTGCTAACTCGCTTTTCTGTTGATATTCTTGAGAACGCCTCTTGATTCTCCATCCAGGTACTATCTTTCCATCACTCTTTTATTTTCGTTGTCCCATGTGCATCGCATGATTATTTCTTTTACATTGAGGACAATGTAGATTTTAGGTTGGGGGTGGGAGATTAGGTTACCTAATCAGTATTTTCTTAGTCTTGAGCAAAAATTGTGAACATTTTTAAAAAAAATTCTGGAATTTCTGTTGACTTTAAAGTGATTTTGAAGGATAGTTGTGAGTTTGAAATATACAGAATGTGAGTAATTTATGACTCTTGGATTCAGTTGTCTGGCAGATTTCACACTTAAGTTTGAATTGTTAATCCATGATTAGAAGTTGTAAACATTGATTGAGCCAGGATTACACATATCAGATCTCACTTACACATTAAGTTTTCAGTTCGATATTAAATGGTAACTTGCTAATCATTAAGCATGAAAGGAACTAGCCTGAAAAAAAAAAAAAAAAAAAAATTTGTTAGCATCAGTTTATAAAGAAGAAGAGAAAAGACTAAGTCACATAATCTTCACCATAGGTTTGCTCCCTATAGATGAAGATTCGATTCCCCATAGTTGACATGAGAAAAGAGTTAGGTGACAAGTTTTCACCATAGGTTTGCTCCCTATAGGTGCAGATTGGATTCTCCTCCTTGGCATCACTGTTTATAAAGGAAATCAAAGGCTAATAGAACGAAAAGATGATCTAAAATGCTAGTGTTGGTTTCAGGTTGGTTGTCACGAATTACTAATGATATCATGAAATTGACAATTGGATCTTTTAATGATTGTAAGCCGAGATTACACTAAACACTCATGGAACTCAATGTTTAAAATTGTCTAATTCATGTCTTAATATTTTGAACTTGATTATGAAATTTATAGTGAACTTCATTCCAGGAGAAAAATTCCACTCACCAAGCATGAATCCTAGAATTTTCACATCTCAATTATCTGTTCACCCGTCACTCGAGTTTACAGGAATTGTCTTTTATTTCTAAAATTATTTTTCGCATGTTTTGCTCGGGACTAGCAAAATGCTGGTTGGGGGTTGTGATGAGGGTCAAATATTGCATATCGGACCACGATTATTGCCCTATTTTTTACGTGCGATAATGCTTAACATCAGTTTTAATCGTGTTTTTGTTGCGAGGATGTAATAAGGAGCGTTGATTGAAAAAGAGTATTAAAAGCGTAGATTTGACGCTCAAAGTTATCAAAGCAAGGGCGGACTCCAGAGAACCAAGATCAACATTTACATGGCAGGAATCTGAGAAAATCAAGGTGTTCACGTTAAAGAGTCCCAAAAATGGTTTAGAATGCAAGATCACATGGTTCCCTCCATCCAATTGGTTCGAAACTTTATACATGGGATTAGGGACATAAATTAACCGTACATTTCAAATTTCAGACCCTCGGATCACTAGGAAGTAGCCCAACGACGGATCAGCCCCTTAATTCATTAAGTGGGACCCACTGCTATCTGGATATGCCTAAAATTCGGATTCAATGCCTTAAATGGGAGAACAATTAAATGGATGGATCGATTTATCACGAATATCATATGTGGACCCCACATGAGACGGGTGTGTATAGTGCATAAATGCACTAGCGTGCACTAGAAGCGCCGCGCGACCGCTCAGCTTTTCCAAAAAACCAACATTGATTTAAAATCCAAAACGGATTCTTGCGTTTTGCGTTGTTCTTGAACGGACGGAAAATCCGTTTTACGGTCGGCTAGTGGGCCCCACTCATCACCATGCGGATGATCAAACCGCCCATCTTGAAGATGGGCTCGAGGACTTCAAAACCATGGTAATACTTTATACCCATGCGTGCACACGTGTGCGTGCAGAGAGGCCACAAAGGGCGCCTACTGCAACGTCAAACTGATCTTTTGTGTTTTCTTCTCAGGGCGCATCAATGGATGTTCAAAACTACCTATTCTTGGTAAATTTTGTCCCGAATCCAATGGACGGGGGTGGATTTCCCGAAAAACACTTCCATGGGGCCCACCGATCACGACAATGAAATGGTGCGAAAGGTTTCGCACAATTTGAAAATCCGGTTTTGAAGCGGTTGTGGGCCACCATCTTTGATCATATGGCGGTCTGAACCGTCCCATCATGTAGAGGACCCAAGAAAGTCCTAAGGGACGGTGTTTGTTGGAATTTGAACGAGGAAAGTATGGTGTTTTGAGGTCCCGAACTTGGCTGCGAAAAAGTTTTTTGCGTGTGCGGCGACTTCCCAAATCAATTTCACCACTCCGGCCACTCCATCGGTATAAAAAGAGTTGCAAAACATGAGGAAGGGCATTGAAAAAGTGGAGAGTTCCAGATCTAGAGCAAAGGAGAGAAGAAAGAGAAGAAAGAAGAAAGAGAGAAATTGGTTTGATGTTTTTTTATGAATTTTATTTATCCATCTGTTTAATGGATTTTATGGGTAACTAATCTTTACTAAGGTTGAGATGAAACCCTTAATTTGAACATCCATTGTTCTATGTTGATTTTACTTTAATTAGATTGATTTGTTTCTTTCCTAGTGTGCTTGATTGTTTTAAATTCTATACTTCTCCATCTATGAACTTTGATCGAGTCTATGGATGGATGTTGTTTGGATGCTTATTCTAGGTGCTTGTGTTTGATTATGAAACAGGTTCCTATAGGGAAGAGACAGGGTGCTTTAATGAACGGTATATTCCATGTGCTGACCAAGGACATGGGATATGTTATTCATAGCATTGTTTGAAGGAATTAGACAATCTGTATGCCCGATTAAGGACACAGATTGTGCTTTCTCTAGATAAGTTAGATCAATCTAAATTAAAGTGAATTAACAGACAAAACAAGGGTTAGGATAATTAGGGGTGGATTCGAAAGTCCTAGTGCTCTCTCTGGTTGAATTTTCTTCCTTATTCTCAATAGTTATTTTCCACAAATTTGTGTTAGTAATTCGCTACATTAATTGTTGGATTAGTTAAGGAGAATCACAGATTTGGATTGTGACGACCAGTCCTCGTGGGATTCGACCTCGATCTTACCGAGTTATTACTACATCACAACCCTATACTTGGGGAGTGAACAACGAGCCTGTGGATGGCGAACACGTGGCGACGGTTAAGGATTCAAATTGCTAGGGTGAGCAGGGCGTTACCACGTGGACTTTGAAAGGTAGAAAGATGTTGTTGACGGTCAAATATTGCATATTAGACCCCATTTATCACATGGTTTTACGAACATGATAATGCTTCACGTCTTATTTTAATCATGTTTTTGGTTGCAAGGTGAATTTAGGAGCTTGAACTTAAAAGAGTGCTAAAAGCCTAGATTTAATGCTCAAAAATTACCAAGGCAAGGTACGGACCCAAGGGGATCGATATCAAAGAATTTACACTCTAAAGATCTGAGAAAATCAGGCCACTCACGCTAAACGGGCCCAAAAATCGTCCAAAATATAAGATCACAGGGTTCCCACCATCCGTTCGGCTCGAAACTTTATATATGGCCTGAGAACCATAAATTAATTGTACATGTTGAATTTCAACCATTGGATCCTTGTGGAAGTGGCCCAACAGATAGATCAGCCCCTAAAATCCTTATTTGGGGCCCACCTAATATCTGGATATGCTTCAAATTTGGTCTCAAC
This sequence comes from Magnolia changhungtana, assembly GCA_030180095.1. Taxonomy (NCBI): domain Eukaryota; kingdom Viridiplantae; phylum Streptophyta; class Magnoliopsida; order Magnoliales; family Magnoliaceae; genus Magnolia; species Magnolia changhungtana. The sequence goes on along the minus strand of JASAUF010000644.1, from coordinate 4,566,082 downwards.
CCCTTAAATGGGGTGACAGAATAGATGGACGAAATAGATTTCTCATAAACATCACGATGGACCTCACATGGGGCTAGGCGTGCACATAGTGCATGCACACTAGCCGTGCACCGAGCGAGGAGTCAAGTCAAACACTGTTTGACTCGACGAAATTAGAAAGCAGAGAGAGGGAGGCCATCGTTTGTGGGCCACCAATAAGGACCGGTTCAATGATTGGAACCGTCCAATGCATCTAGGAGGTGGGGCCAACCGTACCCATGGAGACTTTATCCTCCCATGCACGGGCACACACGATTTCCACCGTCAAACACAGGATGGACGGCGGAGTAAAAGATTCTATGGGCCATACCGAATCCATTCCAAAACTAGCCATTTCCAACTGGTTTTTTGATGTGCATTTAGTGGACGGAGTTGATTTCCCTAAAGACATTAATCATGGGCCCCACCATTAGCACAGCACAAGTCCCTACGTCTGTGAAAATTGACTTCGGTGGGCCATTATGCGATCTTGGTGGTGATCGGATCAACAATCTAGATCGCCCATAATCTTCAAAAAGGGGTCACGACCCTTCCTATGAAGTCAGAATGGACGGTGTGGATACTCCCTTCGCCAAAACTCGTTCCAAACGAGGCTGTTTCCACGCCTTCGTTGCACAACGTGTGTAAACAAAGTCAGTTTGTCTGGCTCCAAACCGACCTCCTCTAGTCTATAAAGAGAGAGAGAGAGAAGGACGTGGGAAGACCATCCAGGGCAGCCGTGGAGGCTAGAAGGTAGAGTGAAGAAGGAGAAAGAGAGAGAGAGAGAGAGAGAGAGAGAGAGAGAGAGAAAGAGTGGCTAGCGCATGAGGAGTCCCCCGTCTTCCTTTTTTTTAGTTTCTTCTTTTTTTCATGCTTTTCTGGTTTTTTTAGCATGTCTATGACAAGCTAAACCTCTTAGCTAGGGCTAAGAGGTGATGGGATACTTTTGAATGCTTTAATTCATGTTTGAGATGGATTATCTTTGATTTTAGTTGATTTTAAGAGATACTCTTAGTTTTTAATGGTTTATTGTGACTTAAATTACAATAGATCTACAATAGCTTTGAGCATGCTCTTGGCATTATAGGGATTGTGAATTTAGGAATCCCTATTGTTCACCATCGTCTCCTAGGCATGGTTGGATGACCGAATCCTTCCTAACATTCATAACTCTCTTAGATTGAATGTAGATTGGCTAAATTATATTGTTTGCTTTGTCTCAGGGGCATGATTTTGTGATGAAATCAATTCTAATTCTCATACTTCTCATCTCTTGAAAACTAGATCAAAGGAAGTTCATATTTGGTTTTTAATGATGTATCTTCCAACTAGGTGAAGATGGGACTGTAAATCCAATTATGTTTATGAATCAAGCATAGATCTCCCTGATCTCTACAAGTGGATCCTTGGCACCCTAGTTTCCCACCTTTAAATTTTATAAGTTTTAGTTTAATAAATTCACCATTATTCCCTTACCTTCTCATGATTTAGATTACATCTTATTCTAGTTCTAGTTCAAGTTACTCTCAAATTACGTACAAGGTTCAGTCCCTGTGGATTCGACCTCGGTCTTACCGAGATTATTACTACGTCGCAACCCTATACTTGGGGTGTGAACAGACGTCTGCTCATTGATTGTCATTTAATGCCAGCAGTGCATGGCTCGATGTACATAAGCCCAAACTAATGGTGTACTGCCACGTACATCATAGGGTTCGGCTCTACAGCGCTCCAGCTTTGAGGACAACTGTCTGTCATGATTGTAGATGGTCGACTGGGGCTATAAAAACTAGTTTCCCCATCATTTGAATTCTCCTCTCTATTTCTCCTGGAAGGTGCTTACTATAAACAGTTTCCCGAAGCAGGTGATTTCCGGTGAGGCCTGTCTCTTTCCGGCCCCCCTTTTCTTTTTAATCTTTCCCTTTTTCATTCAATCTATGATATCGAATGGGTCGAGTGAAGTTCGAGAAGTCTATGTGTTCGAGGGTGAATCCGAGACAAAGAGTGTAAACTCCGGGCGTGAGGCTTCGAAAGGCCCACTGGAAGTGATACCCCTTCAACCTCGTGCCAGAAAAGATAAGGGCCCTAAAGCTAGTGCTCATTCTAAGGGCACAAAGATAATACCCTGAGATCTGATGGGAAGGGCGGTTGCTGGACCATCAGGTGGCCGACCTGCCGAGCTCATCCTCGGGGGCTCGATCCTGGTGAATCCTAAATGGCCGAGATCCTAGTGGATTTTCAGATTCTGAGCTTGGTGCACATCCATGTTTCAGCCCCTTTCAATGCCCTAGGGGACCTAGCTGAAAGTGATGTAGCGATCTTCATCTGTACCCTCCAATGCGGGCTCCAATTCCTGATTCACCCCTTTGTGCGTGCCATCACCGTACATCGCAAGTTGGCTCCAGGCCAGCTCATCCCCAATGCTTGGAGGACGTTAATAGCCGCCTACCTAATCTGGTGTCAGCTAAAAAACCAAGAGCTGATGCCTGACGAGTACATGGCTATCTACGAAGCTAAGCACAACTGCTTTGAGCCATGCTGGTATTATTTCTCGGCGAGGATTCATCAAGGCCCCAGCCTCGTCACTATGCTCCCCACTTCTAACAAAGATTGGAAGAACAAGTGGTTTTGGGCCTCAGGAGAGTGAGAAGCGCCCACAACCGAGCTTAGTGGTCTACGGGTCAGAGTGCCTACCAAATTCTCGACTCCAAGTCAGATTTCTTAAGGTGCCTATTCTGCCGTCGATTTTTAACTTGTGTTGTTCTCATCTGATCTTTGCTATCCTTTGGCAACATACCCGAAGGGTGCTCCCGAGCTCTCTTCCCTTCTTCGAACTCAAGTTGCATGGACGAGACTACTTAACGCCAAGCAACACGTCTAGCACCGCGTCATCAACCTAGACGACCTTCATCAATCCAGGCTTTGCAGATTTAAACCCTTCCCTTCCTCTTTAGGTCAGTATTTATATATTGTTCTATTAGTCGAAGTTCTTGATAGAGTCATTCCATTAAGCTGAGCTGTTTTATGCAGGTATGGCTGAGGCATCGGGATCCAAGAAGAGGAAGCCTCTCCCTCTCCAGGAGATGCTGTGCTCCGAATCCCAAGTGAAGGTCACCACTCGGAGGAAGGAGACTCCCCGGACTGAGGCTAGTCCTGCCACCACCTCCGAGGCCAGGGCCATCGTCACTCCCGCCCCTGCCCCCGACTGATCCTCCACCCCCGCTCGGAGTGGAAAGAGAGGCAGTCAAGGAAGCTGCTATCGTCGTCCCCTTCTCTTCCGAGCTCGGGGGGAGGCTTTGGTGGGTGACAAGAACATCATACTCATGCTCGCCGATGTTGACTACCTGGTTGGGAGAACACATACTCCGCCTAGGGATGGGGACGCGCCAATGTCCAAGCCTCAGGCCTCGGCTTCCAGCAGTGTCGGCGAAGCGGCGAGATCTGCCCCCTTCCCTGAGACTGGGGAGTTCCCCCCTAGTTATCACATATCCCAGTTAATCGGCTGGGCGACGAAGCATGCTCCCAAGGTGGAGATCGCTGAGCTCCTCACACACCGCCATGAATCCTTCGTCGATGATATTGCCTCAATTTATTATAAGGTAACCTCCCTCCCTTAGTCAATTTTACTTCTCCTTGATCTTGACATGTTTTCACCTCTTTTGTGTAGGCACTGCCCACGTTCCTGTCGACTCGAGAGAGACTACGGGAGATAAGCAGGAAGGACGAGGAGATCGAGGCCCTCCAAGGAGAGGTAGAAGCCCTCCAAAGGGAGAAGGCCGAGGCAGATTCACTCCTAAAGGCGGTAGTCGAGGAGCGGGAGGAACTCAAGGGCCTAGTGGCTGCGGGTCGCATGAAGGAGCTGGTGTTCCGAGGGGAGGTCAACGAGCTCCAGTCCCGTCTAGACTTGGCTGACTCCAAGCTGGCGAAGGTGAAAGCCTACCTCGACTCGGTAGAGGATGACAATGCCCGACTGGTAGGTGAGTTGGGGCAAGCGAGGCTTGACGCTATAGCCGATGGAGAGGCAGTCATTAAGAAGGCTCTTACTGCTCAGCGCATTGAGTTTAAGGCCTCAGCCGCCTCGATGGTCGCTGCTGCCGTCGAGGAGTTCAAGACTTCGGTGGAAAGGACTGTCGAGGCTGAAAAGGTCTACTACTGTGGCTATCATGCCTGCATAGAAGACGTTAAAGAGCTTTACCCGGACCTCAACCTCGACGCCCTAAACACCGAAGATACTCCCCCGGCCGACCAGCCCCCCAGTGGTGATCCCCCTCAAGCTGGCTGATCCACATATTACCCTATTTCTTTTTATTTTTAGTAATTGGATATTATTCCACTTCGGGGACATTTTTGCTCTTCGGTGCCATTTTGAATATGATCCTTGTAGATTCTTAGTCGACGCATTTGTTGTTGATTATGTAGATTACGCTTGTAGGGTCTGTCGAATGATGAGCCGACCTCTTCTTTAAGAGTTAGCTCGTCGAAGGGATCCATCTCTGCACATGAGAAATGGTCCTTCGTAGCTTGCCTAGGTGATAAGGTCATCACTTCTTTAAGTGATTAGCTTGCCCGCGGGACCTTTGTTAAGGGTTAAATATTGCATATTATCCCCCATTTATATCTTGGTTTTATAAACATGATAATGCTTAATGTTCTATTTTATTCATGTTTGTGTTGCAAGGTGAATTTAAGAGCTTGGATTGAAAAGGGTATTAAAAGCATGGATTTGATGCTCAAGAATCACCCAGGCAAGGGATGGATCTTAGGAGACCAAGATTGAAGAATTCACATGCAAAAGATCCAAGAAGACCAAATGAGAAATGAAGAGAATCAAAGATTTAAAGTGAAGAAAAGGAATCCTGAAATCATCCTAAAAAAGCATATTTTGAAACTCTGGGTCATTTTTTGAAATTGTGCAAAGTGAAGTCTATTTTGAGAAACTGTGTAGAGTGAAGTCTATTTTAGCAAACTGCATAAATTTGAGGCAGTTTCTAGAGTTTTCTAACTAGGTGTGAAAGTTAAAGTTCCACAACTATAAATAGGACTCCTTAGGATGTTCCTTCTAGGGTTTAAGGAGTGGAGCAAAAGGGTGGAGATGTCATCGCCAAGAGTTTTTCTTCTTCTTCCTTAGTTATTTTCATGTTTTTCTTAAGAGACTTTGGTCCAATCATGTCTATGGTTGGCTAAACCTCTTAGATAGGGATAAGAGGTGAAGCTTGTAGTGTGATGGGATGTTTCTCTTGCTTTAATTCATGTTTATGTTGAACCTTCTTTGATTCTAATTTGATTTTAAAGAAATACTTTCAGTTTTTAATGATTTATGTGACTTAAATTACAGTAGATCTGCAATAGCTTTGAGTATCTTCTTTTCCTTACTTTGAGATTATGGGATTGGTAAATCTCGTTGTCGGCCATCATCCCATGGGCATGGTTTGGTGATGGAATCCCTTCCAAGTATCACAATTCTCCTCCTTTGAGAATTAGATCGATGAAAGTTCAGATTTGGTTTTATTGATATATCTTCTAATTGGATAGGATAGGACTCCAATTCCAATTGTGTTACTTAAATCAAGTAAGAGGGCTCCCTGATCACTACAAGTAGATCCTTGACACCATAATTCCCACCTTTAAATTCTTTGTTTTAATTACTCTATTCACAATTACTCTCTCAAATACTTCAGAATTAGTTTCACATCTTCTTCTAGTTGTACTTCTAGTTAATTTTAGAAATGTACAAGGTTCAGTCCCTGTGAATTCGACCTCGGTCTTACCGAGATTATTACTACATCACGACCCTACACTTGGGGTTGTGAACAACCTTTGCCTATACTCGGGACCCCATGTAGATTTTACAGAAGTGTAGAAAGATGTATCTTTTATTTGAAATGTGGATTCACCACAAATAGGGCCGACCCTTACATTATTTCCTTTAGGAATAGTAGATCTTCAAATGCTCAGCATTTCATGAGTGCGGCAGTGGGCTCCCTTCCAGGTCTTCGAGACGATAGGAGTCGGGTCTGGCCGAGCTGACTACTCGATAGGGTCTCTCCCAATTTGGTCCCAGGGACCCTACTTTAGGTTCCATGGTGTTTTGGAACACATGGTGGAGGACGAGGTCTCCCCTTCGGAACCGCCTCGTCTTGACCCTAGAGTTGAAGAAACGAGCGACCTGTTAATGTTGAACCGCGATCCATAGTTCGGCTGTATTCCTCAGCTCTTCAACTAGGTCAAGGCTCGTTATCATCTGCTTGGAGTTCTCTCCATCCTAATATGATCACACCCAAGCTATGGGTGTTGTCCCTGCGCCATAAGAGAGGGAGAATGGGATTTCCCAGTCATTGACCGGGCCATAGTCCGGTATGTCCTTAACACGAATAGGAGCTCCACGGCCCAAGTGCCTTTTGCTTTTTTGAGCTTGGTCTTGAGATGACTCTTTATGATCTTGTTCACTACTTCCACTTGGCTGTTAGATTGGGGATGCCGAGTCCTTGACACATGCCCTTGAACCTATTGTTGTCGAACTATTTTCTATTATCTGACATAATGGTGTGAGGAATGCCGAACCGTTAGACGATATTCTTCCAGATGAAGTCTGTTACTTTCTACTCGGTAATCTTGGTGACAAGCTCGACTTCAACTCACTTATTAAAGTAATCGATGCCATAATTGCATACTTGGTCTGTCCTTTACCCTGGGGCAATGGTCCGATGATATCAATCTCCCACTGGGCAAATGGCCACGGCCCGCTCATGGGAGTTAGTTCCTCTGTTGGTTGTCTCGGGATGGCCACGAACCTTTGGCATTTGTCGCATTTCTGGGCAAAGCCTCTAGAGTCTTCTCAAATCGTCGGCCAGAAGTATCATTGGCGGATAATTTTCTGGGCCAGAGCTCGGCCACCGGAGTGGTTCTCACAAATCCCTTCATGGGTCTCTCGGATTACATACTCTGCCTCGTCTGGTCGGAGACACCTCAGATATGGCAAGGAAAAGCCTTTTTTTTACAATGTATCTCCTATAATTGCATATCGTGCTACTCTGAGCCTCAGACGTCGCGCCTCTAGTTTATCCTCAGGGGTCTTGTCATCCCTGAGGTTTTCGATTATAGGATCCATCCAGCTTGTGGTAGTCTTCATAAGGTGAACGATTCCTTGGTCGAGACGATTGATGCTTGACTTATTGAGGAACTCCACGAGGATAATCTTTGAAATGTTCCCTTCGGTCGCCAAGGCCAACTTTGTGAGAGCATCGGCCCAAGAATTCTCAGTCTTTGGTATTTGACTGATGTTGCACCCCTAGAACTTACTCATGAGTTTCCCTGCCTTGCCCAGATAAGCTATCATTCTGGCTTCCATAGCTTCATATTCTGCTAATACTTGGTTCACGACGAGCTGAGAGTCGCACCGGACCTTGAGGAATCGAACTCCCAAGGCGATTGCTAACCTGAGTTCGACTAATAAAGCCTCATACTCTGCTTCAGTGTTTGAGGCTCAAAAACTGAGACTTATGGAATATTGAATAGTTGTCGAGTCAAGTGCGACTAGGACAACTCCTGCTCCCCCTCCCTTCGAGTTTGACGACTCGTCTACAAACAGGGTCCAGTTGTCTGCTGTCTTCACATCCGCTTTGGTATCCTCAGCAGTCGGAGAAACTTAGAGGATCATGAGGTTTGTTGTCGAACAAGAGAGCTCATCTGAATCGGATCTTTCAGCTTCACTACTTTAAGCGGTGAACTCCGCTATGAAGTCAGCCACTGCTTGGCCCTTGATGGCAGTCCTTGGCTGATATTTGACATCGAACTCGCCGAGCTCTATAGCCCACTTGGTCAGGTGCCCAGATACTTCAGGCTTCTGGAGTACCTGTCGAAGTGGTTGATCAATGAGGACGATTATCGAGTGTGCCTGGAAATATGGACGTAACTGTCGTGCAGACACAACTAGAGCCAGGGTGAGATTCTCCATGCCCGAGTATCTTATCTCTGTCAGGACCAGGGCTTTGCTGACATAATACACAGGGCATTGTTTACACAGGGCATTGTTTCCCTTTGAATTCCCTGATGAGGGCCGAGCTTATGGCCGAAGCTGAGACCACCAAGTAGAGGAATAGTAGTTCCCCTTTCTCTGGCTTAAACGGTAACGGGGCTACCTTAGATATAATTTCAACTGCTGAAACACCTACTCATAGTCTGAGGCCCATTCTGCCTTCTTATTACCCTTCAACTGCTGGAAGAAGGGGAGGCACTTGTACGTTGCTGTAGAAATGAACCGGCTAAGCGCGGCTAGTGAGACATTGGATCTCCTTCATTATTCTAGGCGAGCTCATGTTAAGGAGAGCCTTGATCTTATCTGAGTTTGCCTCAATGCCTCTCTAGCTGACTTAAAAACTAAGAAATTTATCTGAGCCCACACCAAATGCACACTTGGTCGGGTTCAACCTCATTTGATACTTTCGTAGAATAGAGAAAGTTTCTCCGAGGTCTGATATGTGGTCGGCTGCTCTGATGTTTTTCACAAGCATGTCATTGACGTAGACCTCCATGGTTCAACCAATCTGACGAGTGAACATCTTGTTTACCAGCCTTTAATACGTGGCCCTAGTGTTCTTCAAACAGAAGGGCATGACTCGGTAATTGTAAATCCCTTTATCCGTGACAAACATCATCTTCTACTTGTCTGGGGGTGCATTTATATCTGGTTGTAGTTAGAGTATTATCCATGAATGTAAGGAGTTCATGTCCGGCTGTACTATTGACCAACTGATCGATCCTGGGGAGGGGGAAGTTGTCCTTGGGACAGGCTTTGTTCAGGTCCAAGTAGTTGACACGGACCCTCCATTTTCTGTTGGCCTTCTTGACGAGCACAATGTTTGCAATCCAGTCCGGGTAATGAACTTTCTCGATGAAACCTGTGTCGAGCAATTTAGTGACCTCCTCAGCGATTGTCGCGTACCTCTCGAGCTCGAAGGCTCTTCTTTTCTGCTTGACCGGTCTGTGCTCCGGGTCCACATTGAACCTGTGAACCATTACTTCAGGAGAGAGGCCCGGCATATCCTGGTAGGACCATGCAAAGACATCCCTATGCTGGCATAGAAATTCCAACATCTATGCTTGCTAGTCTGTCATGCCCCAGACTCGGTAACCGGACTCACAAGGAACCCGATAGCCGGTTCTAGCCGCAACAGCCTCCGTAGTACCCTATTCTCAACTCCTGAGGCAGGTTCCGATCCTAGGATCCTACAAGGAAGATTTTCATGACAGTATAATTATTACCAATACGAGCATACCCAAGATCACGGCAAGTAAATCTTAGAATAACAAAGGCACACATCATAAAATTCACTAAGAATTTGAACTTTTACAAGTATCCATAAGGTCCAAAATGACATACATAAGATAATAGAAGAAAGAAAGGAAGTCTGCAACACTGGGTCCTCAAGCTCAGCTCTAATACAAACTCTGCCACTGCGACGCCTGCCTAGAATCTTCTGCACGCATCAATCGTGCATAAGCTTATAAAAAGCTTAGAGGGTGGTGAAAGTGTGTGACAATAGTGCTCAGAAGAAGATAGAGAATGCAGAAGAGAGTCGTGATCAATACCAATACCACTAGCCTTACCAAGGCTATCATGAATGAAAGAAGTTATACCAAGGCAGTACGATAATGCAGGAAGCCATACCAAGGCTATATAATGCAATGAGTACTGTAATGCAGTGAGTACTATAATGCGATGAGTACTGTAATGCAATATGAGGCTTACACAGCCGACCCAAATTCAATACGAAGTAATGTCAGTGCTCATATCCAATCCACATATCAAGTACATTTCCATCATAAGGAAATCACCAGGGTCCATTACACTGCTGGATGACTGCCACTCTACAGACCCCGTACAGTCAAACGAGCGTAAGAGACCTCACTACCCTGCCTGCGGACAACCAATCACCAGCAAGGCCTGAAGGTAGCGGACCCATTCACATTACATCAGGCAAGTAAGGCCACACCCCTATCCAACCGACTACACGATAGTGGGAGTCGTGGCCTAACGGTATGAGGCCCTCATGCGCTCATATATTCCACCTGGTCACGCCGTTGGAGCAGATCTTTGGTACCATGGAAGTTTTAGAAATTTCACCCATGGGCATCCTATGCACCCGGTGTGCTCAAGTAACATTTCTGGTGTCCAAACATAGTCATCCACGATATATCTGTAGAGGCTACAACCCTGATAAAGCAAGGGTGATAATGCTCATATGTTATGCAATGCCAGATGCATGAATCACACAATCACCTATGCATCAATTCCAAGAATCCAACGTGCTCAAGAGGGAATATTACGTCCCTCGGGAATGCAACATGCAATGCCCAATGGCACAATCATAACCACACACACAGTGTCATCCAAGTATACAATGATGCACATGGGCCATGAAGATGGGTCTAGACGCATTATGCGGCGATATACAAAGTAGTACACTCCTCCTATCCAAGAAGGGACCAAGACTAGGTATTTAGACAATATCCATAAGAAATTTTACCTCTAGTGGGGGCCCATTTACCTGGGGTAGCCCACGAGACTAAGCATACAACTACATGTCTAAATAACACAGAAGTGAGTCTAGTAAGAGTTTAAGATGAGCATCTAATCACATTTAGATACAATCGGGCCTAGAGGGGTCCATAATGGAGACATTTAACCACCATTCCCCAAGAGGCATCTCAACCACGAACTATATGGATACAAGGCCCAAGGCCTACATTCAAGATAAGAACACAGGTAACCACATACATATATCCCTCATAATAGGTCATAAAAAGATATAATACCAATTTTAATAACATGGGCCCTAAGAGGAGAATTAGGGCCCAAGGCTCAATTCCCAATGGCCATAGAATCCATGCATTGAGTTGGACTTGGTGGGTAGCTTGCGTACACAATATACAACTAAATAAGTTTAAATTTGGATGAAATGGGCCCCACTACATCAGCCCAATAACTAGCGATTTAAGTGGGCAACCAAGAGCCCAATACTATCCTTACCTCAGCCCACAAGTCCATCAAAATGGTGGAAGTCAGCCCAATGTATGGTTGGGCCAAGCTAGGACGTCCCAGCCCACTTTAGCCCTAAGGGATGTCCTAAAAATCTAATCTAAGATGGGGTCCTCATGTGATCACTAAAGGTGACCCAAAAGAATGCACTGATTAAGTCCAAAGATTATAAGAAAATATAAGCATGTAACACGTACACAAGTTCTCAATATGGTGGGCCCCACAGCCAACTAAAGTCTCAACTATAACAATGTACATTTAAGGTCCTTTGATAAACTTTTGGCCCGTTTGACTTCCTAGGTCTGCTAAGGTCCAGAAATTACTTAACTATGTGGGAATAATCTCATGAAGGCCAACTATACTCACTGGGGGACCCCACCGATGGAGAGTGTGTATATATCATGAAAAGATCAAGTGGGTCTGTTACTGGGTTGTGAGTCCAGCAGCAACCCAAGGCAGAGAGTGCTTCCATAATCGGGTGATCTAAGGCTTGAACGGCCTGGACCAATCATGCGTTAAGGTAGGTTCCACATACATACACATTGAGCCTTAAACAAATGGCCTAGGGTCTATGGTGGGCCTTTAACCATCCATAGAGAAACCTATGGGCCTACCTTAGGATCACCCAAGAGGACATCCAACCTCAACTGGTTTCCAAGAGGTAGCCCGCCACTACTCATATAATGTAAGGTCTAAAGCCCAAGCAATGCATGGCCTAATGGACCATACACCAAGCCCAACTCATAGGCCATATAGTGGGCCCTCAAGTAAGGTTTGGGCCCAACCACAAAGGTCATAATTCCACATGTTGTGGTGAGCTTCATGGGTAGCCCAGTAATTCATTTACATGGGCAAGTTTCACATTTAACACAAGTGAGTTGGGCCTCACTTTTGGCCCAAGTACAGGGTCAGTTTAGTAGGCAACCAAGGGCCCAACTTCTTGTGCATTATTGCCCCTAAGCCCATCACAATATATAGGAGAGTATAGGCCCAAGATCAATGGGCCTATCCAAAAGAACTGAGTCCACAAGGCCTACTTGCTAACACAAACATGCATATAATATATCACATAATAGGCCCAAAAGAAATGGCCCAAACAAAAGTCAGCCAATTCATACATTATGGTGGACTTGAAGGCAGCTCGTAAACGCAAGAATACACATGGGCAAGGCCTATACTGATAGTGTGGGCCTTACCACACCAGCCCAAAGACTTAGCAAGGTCCTCCACAATATACATTTATGTGGGCCTTGCAAGTCAGCCCACAATTAAGCATTTTATGAGGGCATCAAGGCTAATAAATGCACATGATCAGCTTGTAGACAGCCCATTGGGCCCGTAAATCAATAAGGTCAGCCCTTGTACAAACTTGGGCTTAAGAAAGAAGTTCCTAGCCCATTGAGCCCACAAAACTATCAAAAATTCTGGTTAAGGCTAGCCCACAAAACCACCACAAAGGTGGGCCTCAAGAGGGCACTCATTAAGCCCAAAATGTCTAAGGAAGGGGGGGAAAAGAGTGTGTGCAATACTCCCCTAAATATGGTGGGCCGCCACGACTCCAAAAGATCAACTATACAGTAAATTTGGGCCCTTACTGGAATTCCAACCCACCCACTTCCTGGGCCTGTTGGAGTCCAGAAATTTATTTAATTTAAATGGGTTACTGATCCATGGTGACCCACATGCAATACTTACTTCAAGTAGGCCATACCATTAGAATGCAGGCCCAGCAGCCCAAGGTGGGGGCGTTCTATGTGTAGGCAGCCCAATGAGCCCAGGGTATCAGGCCCAAAAATCTACCCAATGGGCCGCAATTGAATACCGAAAAGGGACAATGATCAATCTCCTAAGGACCACACATGGATGGGTAGTGGGATATACAACGCATCAAGGTGGGCTCATGAAGCAGGCTAGACGCCCCAGCCTGGGTGTCCCTGCCTAGTGGGCCACTCCCAGCCGCACCACGGTCAGCTTAAATGTCCGTTGGGTCTGAAATTTTATAGGGTGATACTTTCATAGATGGTCCAAAATCTCACAAAATTTCAGAATTTTTTAATATTCCTAAGTATTTTAATTAATTTAAACAAAATAGTCTGTCCAGAAAATCGGACAGGCCTGAATGTCCGAACGTGGTAGGCTAGTCCGGCCCTCGCCACGGTGTACACAGGGGTCCATTGGCCTTGAAATTTGGTAGGTAGATACTACCATGGGTTTACCACACCTCCACAAAATTTTAAAATTTTTGGACACCTGTAAATATTTTAATTAATTCACATAAAATAATCTGTCCTAAAAATCGGACTGATCTGGACACCATATTATAGTGGGCCGGTCCAGCCACCACCATGGTGCGTACAGGCGTCCATTGGCTCCAAAATTTTGTAGGTGGGTCCCAAAATGGGTGGAACACCTCTCTATAAATTTTTATAATTTTTATATACCCAAAAGTATTTAAATAAATTTCGGAATTCCAACCTATCCAGTGTGAAATGTTGCTGGAACAGTGCAGAAAATCCAGACTATCCACCTCACTTGGACCACACCTTTGGGACCCCAATGAAGGTCAGATAGGGCTGAAATTTGGTATAGTTGTAGATGAGTGATAAGTTTATAAGAATCGCATATTATTTTGTTTCAGTATTCCCACCAAAGATCCAGAAATCAGGCCCCAAGATGGCCCAAAAATCTGTCTAGACAGATTTGGATAACAACATATGTAGCAGAAATCTGGTTGATCACCCATGTTGGCTCACTCTTTTAGAGGTCCAAAAAGGGTCAGTTGGGGCTGAAATTTGGTAGACTTTTAGGTGGGATATGAACCTTTCAGAATCATGTATTAGAAGGTATAAATATCCTTACCAAATGTCCAAAAATCGGGCCCCAAGATGGCTCAAAAATCTATCCAGACAATTCTGGACAGCAACATATAATAGAAAGGATTAAAATATAAACATTGTTTTCCATGGGATTTAAGCCCGGGAATTTGTGTGGTGGACCACCCCAGTGAGCCCCACAAATTTCCAGACCTTCCCCATCATCAAATACCCCTTGCATGTGTCCCATTTAGGTAGATTTTGGGGCCACATGTCTAAGGATGGACCGCTATGAGCGTCCAAGCTCCGTGGTTGGTCTGGATTTTTGTTGGCCTACAAGGTGGGCCACACATGCAAGATCAGGATTCTATCATAAAGAAAAAAATAAAGAATCGGCCACAAGAGGAGGGGTTCCGCCACATTGAGGCCCTCCCCTTCATTAATCACACCATACATTCCTTCTATTCATATGTTACATCAAAGATCCACCACATGCATGTTCTAGATTCAAGATCAATGGTTGGGATGTCATCCCAACCATGATTCTAAGGTCTGGATGACCTATCATGCCATGGAATCCAAGTAATCCTCCATGATGGGGGCCTATAAAGGGAAAACCCCATGCATGGGCATGCATGCATCAAATAGGCCATTTGGCCACAACTAAGGGATGATGTAGGATCTCCACCATTGATTGGTGGCTCCTACACTTCCCATTAAAAAAAAAGGAGATCTAAGAACATGAAATTAGAAATATTAAGTTCTATGAGTACACCCACCTTAGATTGCTCCAAACTTGGACCTCCTAGCTCCTAGTGCACCAAGGGGTCCATATCCATGGATGAGATTGGATTTAGATGGTTAGATTGAGAGGATTAGAGGGGAAATGGTGTTGGAATGGAGGGAAGATGGGGAGAAGGTTGCTGGATTTTTTTTCAAGAGAGAAAGAAGGAGAGAAATGAGGGAGTGAGAAGAAAGAGAGAGAGAGTTGTAGGGAGGCAATCATGGCCTCTCTCTCCTTGGTTAGAGAAACCATAATGGCCTATGGTGACAATAACAAAGTGCTATGCTTAGTAGGTCTATTGGTAGTGTTTAGGGTGGGTAGTGTCTATTCCATGGAAATTGTGTAGTATGTGTGGTGTGCATGGGAAATTGTGTCATTGAGGTGGTCCACATACATTTGTATAAAAAGTGGGTCACATGATGAAATGCTCATAACTTGAGATATACACGTCGGATTAACGCATGGGACGAGGCGTTAGAATCGCGGTGCCGATACGGACAGATGGCATGGGTCTCGGGTCAATCCGAGTCGGGTCTATGTGACCAAACTTAAGGATGACCGCAACACAATCCAAGGGTCGCGAGTCACCGGGATTCGACCGGTAGGACCACGGGACCAAAATGAACGAAATGCACACTTATGCACACACATGCACACATGAGAACTCAGGTCGGGTCTCACATGGTCGGTGGTCATTGATGATCCGAGCTGGACCGTTTTAGTCGAGTCAGTGTCATCGAGCAGAATGGTTAGGAGATCCTCCATAGGGGAACTCCCCTCTGAGGTGTCTTCTCTGGGGTCGAGCGCATCGACTGTAAGGGCTTATTTTACTGAGCCCGTTCTAACTACTACAGCGTAACAACTTCAAGCCTCCCGCTGATCTCCTCGGAGATAGTTGATCCCTCTAACTACGGGAAACTTCATCATCAAATGGTATGTGGATACCACTGCCCTCATGGAGTTAGGTGATAGCCGTCCGAGGATGACGTTGTATGTCGACGATGTGTTCACCAGTAGAAGTCTACCAACAAGGTGACTTGGTTTTGTCCTTCTCCTGCTGTGATTGGGAGAGAGATCGCCCCTTCTGAGATGACTTTATCGCTCGCGAAGCCATGCAACGGAGTCCGAACAGGTAGGAGGCACGACCTGTCAATACCCATCTTGTCAAATGCCTCGGAGTATAAGATGTCGGCTGAGCTCCCTGTGTCAACCAGGTTGCGGTACACTTATGATTGGCTATCATCATGGTGATCACTAGTGCATCGTCATGGGGATCTTGAATCCCGCACGCATCATCCTCCGTAAACGTCAACCTGCACGAACTCATCCGAGGTTCCTTTCCCGACCTATCGGCTAGATGGACGTAGTGCTAGGGGTCAG
Organism: Magnolia changhungtana; assembly: GCA_030180095.1. NCBI lineage: Eukaryota > Viridiplantae > Streptophyta > Magnoliopsida > Magnoliales > Magnoliaceae > Magnolia > Magnolia changhungtana. The sequence continues at coordinate 4,550,049 of JASAUF010000644.1, read as the reverse complement.
TACTTTGAGCATGAGCCTTTCGGGCTTGGTTTGAGTCCCCGTCTCCGGACGATCCCCCACATATAGTTCGGATCTCGGTACTGTCGTCCGTTGCTCTGCTCAGCTGCTCATCCTTCCGTGCCTTTTTGTCTTCCTTTATGTACTGACGCAAGTGTCCCTTGCGAATGAGAGTCTCGATCTATTCTTTCAGGTCGACACAATCACTAGTGTTGTGCCCATGATCGAGGTGAAAACGACAGTATCTGCGCTTGCCTCGTTGACCTGCATCTGTCTTCATGCAGCTCAGCCACATCAACAGCTTATGGTCTCAGATATCCAAGAGGATCTGCTCTAAAAAAGTATTGAGAGGAGTGTACGAGCTGAATCAGCTTTTAAGTTTTCGGCTCGGCCTTTAGGTGTGGGATCCGACCTCATCAGTCCTCTTTTTACTCGTACTCGGTTGAAATGGGGCATTTTTGTTCTTTTTATCTCGTGAGGAGTTTTTCGCGTGTTGAGCTCCCTTCCGAGAGCTGAAGAAGTCCTCGACATTCGAGTACTTTTAAGCTCGATTCATGAATTCTCCCAATGTGGCCGAAGGCATTTTCTATTGAGAATAGGAATTTTCCCTCTTTGAGCCCAGAGATTGTAGCGGCCAGAGCCATCTTGTCAGAGTAGTCGTCGACCTGCATCACTTTCCCATTGAATCAGAGGATGTAGTCTTTTAATGCTTCCCCGTCCTTCTGCTTGATGGTGAGCAGGTGTGCGGAGGGTTTCTTATGCTGCTTTCCCACGATGAACTGTGCTAAGAACGCTTTACTGAGCTCGGCAAAAGAACTGATCGACTTCGGCTTCTACTGTCGATACCATCTTCGTGCGAATCCAGTAAGTGTTATCGAAAAAGCCCGACACATGATTGGTCCAGAAGCTGACTGAAGCTCCGTTCACGAACGATAGGACTCCACGTGCTCGGTAAGATCTTCAGAACCTGAATAAGGTGTGATGGGAGGCATCTGGAATCTTAAAGACATCACCACACTCATTATTTCGCTGGTGAACAGGGGCTCTGTTTCCTCCATCATTTCTTCTATGGTGGTCAGGGTCTAAAGTTGGTACGTTTGGCACATCGTGTCAATCTACCCTCTCAATTCCTTGAGATGAGTCTCCCAGGGGTCTCTGTTCTTGGCCACTGCCTCTTGAGAGTGATAGAGAATCCTTTCGCGTCTCCTCCACTCCAATTGTAACGCCCTGAAAATCGGGGGTCGAGTAGCAACTCAACTCCTGAGTTCCAAAACATCACTTATGCAACATATATGCTTATGATTAAATGTTGTCTGTATTAGTGCATTAATCATGAGTAGGATTATACCAAAACGGTAATCCATACTCCAGCTCAATTTATATAACACAAGCGGAAGACTGAAAGATGTATATAAACGTATATGAGCCAAAAAGGATCACTATCGGTCTCCAGAGTATAAACACATTACTGAGTCACCATATACATGTAATAGTTCAAGAGTCAAAATGTCAAAAATAGTTCAACTACAATGATAAGCCCTGTAGCCCCGTCGAACAGGACGGCCTAAGCGAAACCGCCAGAGAACTGCATATACGAGAACGCATCCTGATCGCCATAGTAATCAGGCTCCGCCTCCTGGGTCGCATCGTCATCTGCTACTAAGACAAAGTCTGGTGGGTGTTCAGAAAACCATCCCAGAACGTGGGAGTGAGTGATCAACTCAGTGGAATCATAGAGCAAAGGTTAACATGTTATCAACTCAGTCAAATAGTAATGATAAAGCAGACATATCATACATTCCTAGATACTCTTATTAATGCAAGGATGAAATGTATTCATGATGCATGCCCTCGCCTACACTCCCTCGTGCGACACCATCTTACGGTCGCGGCATGCTTTCTTCTCTCTGTGCTCTTCAACCTAAGGCATATATAGTGCGATATTATGAGTGTGATTACCAAGTTCTTATTAGTCCCTTTCATATAGCAGGATTGGGAAACTAAGGTACCTCCCTTATATCATTTCCCAAACAATGATCCATTCTAGGGTCGCCAGTCCCAGCAAATCTCATACGATGTTATGGTTCTAGGTCACTACAAAGGGCTCGTCATTTGATCAGTGCAGGCCTAGTCTATACTCTAGTTGCTACGGAAAGGCTCATCGCCTCATCGCAATCTCAGAGTATGCTCAAGGTCACTACAAAGGGCTCGTCACCTTATCAGTGTAGGCCGACAGCTCGAATATAATGTCCCATACCACCATATTCGGCTCACAAGGCAGTGTTGCTCACTGGTCACTACGGGGAGGCTCGTCGCCCCAGCGTAGGCCGACAGCTCTACCACAGTGTCCCATACCACCATGTCCGGCTCATGAGTCTTAGCGGATTGAGGTACCAAGGTTAACGGGGTTTTCACTGGTGAGTTTGGTACCTTAGGTTCAAGCAAGAGCGTCCATATATGGTGAACATACATCGGGTCAATCGGGTTACTTGACGAGCTAGACTATTACAAGCGCACATTAAGTTGATTGACATGAAGTGCGTAAACACTCCGTGTGGCCTAACCACTACCGACCACTCTAGTGCGGATCGGGTTCGTCAAACACGTCCTACATAGTGAATAAATCTCAGCCACGAACTCAAAACCTGTTACCGATTGCCTGGACCATAGCATAGCCCCATACACATTCAACCTTAACCAATAAGCAGGTGAAGTAGTCAGAACAGGAGTAACCAAGTAGTCCAATCATATTATCAAGCATGTTATAAGATGCAACATAAACAAGAATCCATACACATGTCTTTCACAAGTAAAGCGAGGAAACTAAATAACTTGCATGGAGGAAATCATACACATCCCTAAGGTAGTTGAAAATCCTATCTCAACACCCACCTAAAGCACTATCTCCTAAGTACTTACTTATACAAGCATTTTCACAAACACCTAGACTACACTTATTAGCCTACATAACGTAAGTTGGCCCAAACATATATTAGGGAAAATCTTTTCGCCAAGGAGTTGTTATACGCATAACTAGTATATACACAAGGCGATTAATCATGGCAAACACACTTTCAAATTTCATACGTATACGGTACTTTCTATAAATACAAAGAATACGCTAAACTCAACATAGTTTGTATATAACTGAAACGCAAGACAGACATCGCATTTTGCATGTAAAATAGCATCCATGTTAGGAATCTATCATTAACCGACATTGAAAGCTTTGAAAACCATAACCTATACATCTATAGTCCGCACCTTACGCCATAGAAGCGTAACGAATTTGATAGAGACTCTAAGTCTTCGTCAACGATGGAATGACAACCTATAGCACGAGTTAAATCAACTATTTCGCTACTTGCAACAATTGAAACCCTATAAAAGATTAGGGTTAGATTTTTTGACCTAAGAACGAAGTCAGAATCGTCGAAATAGCTATTTGGTAGTGATGGACAAGCACGTAGAATAGCAGGAACAATTTTGCAAAACCACTCCCTCTCTTTCACTCACTTTCTCTCTTTCTCTTTCTTCTTTCTTCTCTCCTTAGGGTTTCTCAAATTCATAGGTATGGGATGGGAGAGGGTTTAAAGCCCTTATATAGGCTCTTTTCTGAACTCAATGGTCCCAGGGTCAAGGTATACTTAGGTTATAACTAAAACTTGTCTGTTTCGGCTCAACGGAGCACTTCTGGAGCCTCTTTTTTCTCATGCGGTCGGACTTAAGCTCCCTGACAGTGGATGTATGTTAGGTTAAATTTTTAGTCCGATCGGATTTCCAGATCGACCGTGGCGGACCAATTTTAATTCAACGGTCACCGGCACTCGATCAGGGCCACAGGCACACTGCCATGTATGGGAAATTTTCCTTGATCCAAGGGTGTATTTGGGTCAGATTCTGACGGTCTGAATCCTTATTTTTGGTCCGCAAGCAACACGACTCAGTTTACTTAAATCCGAATTTATTTTCTAAAGATATTCACGTTTCTTACACACTTCGCTCCGGGTCCAAGTTGTGCGTTTCTGGACACAATTAGGACTTGATTTCCGAGGTGGTAGTCAAGTCCAACTAAGCGGTCATAACGGTATGGTTTCGCGGTTGTCGGACTTTCGACGTGCGGTCCAGGTCCGATACGGAGTTTCAATATGCTCCCGAGAACAACCGAGTATAGAGTTTGATCCTAGATTTTAGGGTAACCTAGCGTCAATGATTCTACAAGTTTTGGGTTTTACAGATCGTATTTAAAGTGATTAGTGTTAATTCCACAAGTAAACTAGTTTAGCACTAGTTAATTCTCGTCTAATTTCTAAAGGATTTGGTCCTGAGTGATTTCTGCCTGAGGTGGTACTCGGGTCTTTGTACGGAATTTTTTGAGTCGTTACACCAATTCATGGTAGAGACGGTTGGAGCCAATGCTGAGGTTTCGGAGACATGTGTCGAAGCTCGGTTAGATGGTTCCCAAGCCCACGTAGGGATCCGACCAGATGCGCCTCGCGAAAAGTCTTGGGACACTACAGGGGCTGGATGTTCTGCAACAGTCGGAGCATTCAACTCCCGATCAAGAGGCGGATATTGTCTATTCATTTGCTATCTCATCTGGCTGACCTCATTGACCAGCATTTCCAATTGGTTCTGCAGTGCTTGGTATTTTCCTCTTCGGTTCCTAGACAGCCGAGTAGGCTCTGTAGGTGCAGACTCTATCTACAATCCCGAGGTCGAGTTCCAAGCCCTAGACGGCTCGAGATTTGCTATAACAACTAGTGTATGCATTTTCTTCTTTCCTTTTGCCATTTTCTCTGGTAAAGTATGAACACTTTTTTATCCATTTCCCACAGACGGGGCCAAAATGTTGATACAAGAATTTGGTTCACCCTTCGCCGAGCTCTGAGAACTCGAACCGTGCCCTGTATGCCTGCACAAGAGAAGGGCAAAGGGGACCCTCCGATGCCAAAGTCAGGCTAGGAATCTGGGTCTTAAGTCGTGTGGATAGGTTTTGGGTGAGAGATTTTGTGTACCTGTTCCTGTAGACATGTCTCCTATTTATACCTTCTGATTGAAGTAAACGTGTCTGTTATTCTCGGCATGATTTCTGCCATTAAGCGAGAGCAACGCCCGCGCTGATAATGACAGTTACCCTGAGATCGTGCGTCAGATGTAGCTCCATTCGTGCGTTACTGGAGTTAGACCTTGGCCATGACTATAGGGCACATCTTTCTCTGAGCCAACCTTATGGTTTGGATCTTACCCATGACAGTCCGAGCCCATAAGCAGGTCGAGCCTGGCCATTTCTCGACGAGGACCTAATCGGAGTCGACGAATGAGGTGTGTAATGGCTTCTTCTCGGTTCCAGGCTGATGCGAAAGCTCTACAAAAGAACTTGGAAGCGGGATACCGATGTGAAAGCTCTACAAAAGAACTTGGAAGCGGGATAGCAATGTAAAAGCCCTACAAAAGAACTTGGAGAAAGTGGTAGGGCTAGTACTGAACCGCGGGTTAGCTTGTCTTGTTCTGTCATCCCCCTTCCTCGGCACGGCTGCTCAACTGGCCGAGCCGAGCTTACCTCAATTGGGGTCGGATCAAATTCTCCCATAACATATATATATATATATATATATATATATATATATATATATATATATATATATATATATATATATACACACACACACACCTCGTGGCTAATGTTAAATAAAACTGGCTCATTGGTAGACAGACTCTGTTTCAACAGTACTAAAATCATAAGATCCAGTGTCTATGAGCGTGGGAGGGTGTGAGAGTGCGTAAAAAAATGAAAAAATATAAATAAAATAGACTGGCTAGGATAAGTCTATTTTTAGGGATTCTCAGTCAGATTCAAGCCCAGTTCCAGGCCATTTAATAATGGGACCAATGTTAAGGCTCAAGTGAGAGGCCTTGAGACTCAGTCCCAAAGTGGGTTGGAATAGGGCTTGGCCTGGTCATCACAGCCCACCTTATACAAGATGGAGGGGTTGTCTGAGCAGGTGAACGTCGCCACAAGTACACTAGATCGGGGCAATAGATAAAAAGTGGTCCACAACTCAATAGGTCAACTCAAAGACTTGACTGGTGGTGTGGTGGCAGGCAGTGATTGCTTTGACAGATGAGGGCGCCTATTCAAATCGCAACCCCTGCAGTTTCGCTTTCGAAAGAAAAGTGGTTGAATGGTCTGTCACTCGGTCGAGTAACACCAGTTGTATTGAGTTACCCGAGTACTCAAGCTGACTCCACGAGTCTTGTTGAGTCGTTATCGAATAATGCCAGTCAGGATTGAATTGACTCAGCAACCGAGTTCTACAACTATGATCTGACCACCAGCAGGTATGGTGAATCATAAACATGCTTTGGCCTAAAACTCTGGCTATTCAACCCATCATGGCCTGTAATTTGGGCTGGTCATGTTCACAATGAGCCAACATTTTGATGGCTCAGACCTTACACACCTGACATCGGCACTTGCTGCAAGGACTCCATTTCACATAAATCTTTCTCAGCTGTCCATATTGGCCCTGCCAAGCCTACTCGCTGGCCGACGGTTACAACACACACATGAGAAGAAAGAATTAGTTTTTTTTTTTTCTTTTTCTTTTTCTTTTTTTTTTAATTTGAATATTTAACTTTATGTGGATGTTGTCCCGCAAGGCCTAAGTCTTATGTGTGGTTGCTTGATTTCATCATGTGTATGGCGTGGACTTGGAATAGTATGATAAAAAGACTTGGAATCTGACTACCCAAGGGAGACCTGGAATCTAAAATCATCTTGGGCTGGAGAATCGAAGACTCCTTAACATAAAATGACTATTGGATAAGGTCTGCGATCAAGAGTTCTAGGTAAGGACCTTGGCGACACTGAAAGAAGGCGTAACACCCATACTTTTCAGTACTCAAGTATTACCATTTAAATAGAATTTAGCATGAGCATGTGTGGTAACATATGCTACCTATAACTTACACATCGCTTGATTACTCATGATTCACACAACTTAACCTTCTGATTTGAGATCAATCTGTCCTTGATTGACCCTTACATTTTCAATGTAGGACTACACCATCAATAATTATCCAACTCGCAATCTAAATCTACTTATTAAGGCATGTGATGTCGCACCTAAACACCTCAGATTGATCCAAGTACAAAGATAAACCAATATCTCAATTTTAGTCATAGATCGACATGAGCAATATTCATCGTAACCATAGAATAATGCCAATCATGCAATTGACATCGAGATCAACTTATAAACTCAATCGTGCATCAATCTAACCATCAAGAAAACTTTTCATCTATAAATCTAGTCATTTATCAGATCGATTTTCAAAATGGACCGTCACACCACCCAATTAAGGGTCTAATCATCAAAACCAACAATTGAATTTCATCCAAATACTTTAAGGGACCCTTAGGCCCACTAATAATTGATTGAGATAAAGCATGACCTGTATATTTTAAGAATTTCCAATAAATAGCAAAGGAATCTATGATCCGACCGTCGAACTAAAAGTGATCAACGATAGAACTCAAATTAATTGAATGTGGCCCACCTAAGATATATATCTACCCCCATCTTTGGTCTAATCTCCTATCTTCAGATTATATTGTCGGAGTAGATCTCTCGATAAAACACCATGGTGGACCCCACATTTAGGCGTGAGTATAGGCGTGTGTACATAGCAGGCATGAATCGCTGACCACCGAACCCGTCAGCCCGGTCAAACAGGGTTTGACCCGAGCCCGAAGAGGTAAAAACCTCTCCTCCTTTCGTGTTTTCCCGCTAGCGAATGGACGCCATCCATTTGTATTGATCATGGCCCATCTCCGTTGCACAGTAAGTAGATCCAAACCGTCCATTGTGTCCGGGGAGCAGTTTGGACCAAACCCTAGATCTTTTTACACGTTGAAAAGCACATGTGTACTTGTGATTTCTAGCACAACCGGTAGTTGCGTGCGGCATTTTGCCAAAAATGAAAATCATGTTCGTTCTACTTCGCTGGCAGTCCAGGAGAATTCTTCTCCTGATATTTTTGACCGTGGGATATAGAGCATTCCAGCCCTCCATCAGTGTTGATCGCCAGCTTTGCAATCAAATAAATGAATCTGTTTGGAGAGAGAGAGAGAGAGAGAGAGAGAGAGAGAGAGAGAGAGAGAACGCAAGTAGGAAACCTTAGGTTGAATCCCGACCATCTAATCTTAATCCAACGGTTCTGAGAGAATTTAGCGCATGATATAAGACAAGAGGAAACAGACAGCAACGCCTCTTCTCAGTCTCTTGCGGCGACTCGCGGAAAACCAGCCAAACCCTTCAACTCGTAAAACCACCGGGTTTTTGGTCTTGGAGCTTCGATTTCAGCTGTCCACAAGCTCCATGGAGCTCATTCAAATCATCCACAGAAGTTAGATCGAAGAAAGAAGTTGGAAAATTGAATTCAACATTAACGGCTGAGCCTCCTCCGTTTCACCACCAATCGTCCAGTTTCGTGGAGGGCCTGATCATAGATCTAAAATGCTCATTTGGTAAGTCGTTGGGTCAGTGTTTTATCCCCAATCCTTGAGCAAGATTCATCCAAAAGCCTAAATCAGCAATCCCACACAAACAACACCGAGTTCGTGTACTGTGCGATTCAGCCGAGCCCTGAGTCTTGTTCGTGCTTTCCTAGATCATGTTCAGGATCTTCTTAATCCTACGAAGAAGGAAAGAAAGGAATGAAGAAGAAGAAAAAGAAGAAGAAGAAGAAGAAGAAGAAAGAGATAGAGAGAGTCGGGATGTTGTGTGTTCGTATCACACTAGGTCGACTCGACCGAGTCGCTGGATCAAGTTGGGTCGAGTCCGCGTTGTGCCAAGCGAGTTCTGTCCGAGTCCCAACTCTGTTGTCATCCAAAGTAGGAGGGAGAGGCTGAGAGAAATGGGGGTCATGCAGTGTTGGGGCATTGTTTTTCCCACCGAGTTACTGGCGAGTTTCGAATTCGGTTTGAGGCTGTCCAAGTTCCTCAACTCATTGACCCCTGTTTTTTTTTTTTTTCTAATATATTCAGAGTTGGTCTGGGTGTCCAGCAAGAAAGGAGAAGAAAATTAGAGAATGGAAGAAGATGATGAAGAAGAAGAATTAGAAAGCGAAAGGGTGAGTCGGGGACGTGTCCAGACTGTTGGACGCCTAGAGAAAGAGATAAAGAGAGAGTTGTCATTTGAGTTGATGGGTCGCTGACTTGGGATTGAGTCACTTACACATTTGTCTTATGATTTAACACTTGTTGTTAGCTGATCAGAGCGTCTCTGGTCGAGTTAGAAGAAAAAAGATGGAAAGATACAGAAGAAGTAGAAGAAAGGAAGAGGAGTGTGGAAGGAGAAGAGAGTTGAGGGCTATGTTGACTCAGTGAGTCAAACCACTCATTCTACGGACGAGTTAGGTTAATTGTGGTAGAGTTTGGTCGCATTAGCGGCATTGCATCAGGTAACCGCCCCTCGTATGTTTTCATTTATTCAATGCAAGTTTTTTAGCATTTTCAAGTTAATATAATGGCTCGTCGTGTTGACTTAGTGAGGCATGGTGGATTTTGAATCAATTTTGAGTTCAACCAACCAAGGACCCTTGTCGACGTCGAACTCATAGTGCAACATGTTGAATTTCTATAGATTCATCTCTGAGTCGTACTAAATTACATTGAGTCAAACCAAGTCAAATCGAATCTATTCTGTTTCGACTCGAATGGTAAACCTCTAATTGTCTCTATGTGGAGATTTTAATGTTATATTAATCTTTAGTACAAGTTTAGGGTTAAGATACAGTTAGGTCTTAATTCCAATTCTTATTCAACAATTAGGGGATAATCTAAGATAATTGGATGATATTCATGAATTAGGAATTGGAATTAATCTCAAGGTCACCCGTAGCTTCTAAACATCATTTGAATAAAAGAGAATCCATACTCAAAGGTGAGGACCACCCTTTAAGCTTTTCTGCATCCTGATAGTTAGCTTATTTCATTTATTTTATTGATTGCTTAATATAGTATTCAGCGAAAATGATAATAAATGTTAGTTTTTATTTGAGTAATTCCTCATAAATCATTGATGATTAGATTTAAATTTAAGTATTTAAACGTACTATGGATCTCAAATATCTCTATTCTGGTTTAAGATGAACACTTATATGTGTAAGTGATATCAATATTGTATGTGACTTGTTTTATGACTTCTGATTACTTGATGGTATCTTTGGAGGTTCTCGAACTAATGGCCTTTTGTGTAATGGATTAAATGAATTTACGTTGTGAACTTACCATCTTGTGGATCATTTGTGCATTTGTGGCTTTTGGGGATAATCCCTTTTATTGCATCCTTGATAGAATATTTGCCCTATGTGGCTTTGATCGAATATTTACCCTATGTGGCTTTGATGGGTTATGTGCTCTATGTAGTTTTGATGGACCATTTCATATAATTTTGCGATGATAACTTCCACTTGTTGAAGTACGATTGGCCACTAGTTGAAGGGGTTACCATTAAACATCCTAGTTGTTGGAGTCTCATGAGTCGAGAATGGTGGTATGGGACACTATGCCCAAGTTGTCTGTTTATGTTGGGTGACGAACCCTCCATAATGAACTTTAAGCTTTCTTTAAATGGCTGTTTGAAATTGGACTAATAATGGTTAGGTAAATCATTCATTTCATGGCATATGGGCATTATCGGGTGCCTGCTCTACTGTTTGGAAAGACCATTGTACTGTTCGAACATACAAATTTGTGTGAGCTTGTCACTTGAGCACGTACTTATTGTACTTTCACTGGTGACTAACCACTTTGAGATTACATGTGGGTTTTACCCCACTCGTGGGTACTAACCAATTTTGTATGAGTTATCACTTGAGCACGTACTTGTACTTTCACTGGTGACTAACCACTTTGAGATTATATGTAAGTTTCACTCCACTCATGGGTACTTACCAATTTTATATGAGTTGTCACTTGAGCATATAATTGTTGTACTTTCACTAGTAACTAGCCACTGAAGATGAGGGGTGGCTAATTCTGGATATTGTAGCACATATCATTTATCATGGTATGTTTTGCTAGCTCCCAGACCTACAACAATTGATTAAATTTGTATGAGTTTGTTACTTGAGCACATACTTGTTGTACTTTCGTTAGTGACTAGCCGCTTGATATTTATATGGGTTTCATCCCACTTATGGTTTTGCCCAAAAGCTAACTAGATAAGCATCTCCAAGCTGATGTGCATTCACACATCCATGCATTTAACGACTTCACATCGTGAATTGTTTTGTATGATTCCTATTTTAGAACCATCATTGGTTAATATAAAGGATTTAATATCAATTGTCATGATCATTACGAATGATTTAATATAGACTTATCTTGATAAAACTATGTTTAACTATTGTGATGGTTGGGTAAATCTTGAAGGGTATACCTCACTGGGATAGCCGTTGATGCTATCAATGTATATTCAGTTATTGCAGGAGACGTAAATGATGTGCAGGTTGATGCTCATGGGAGCATAAGGAGCCGGATGATCTTGTGGCTATAGAATCTAGATTTTATTTGTATTAGTTTTGTACTTCCCTATATTTGTGAAATTGGAGATATTGCTCGTATATCATGAATGTGTATTTAGACTTTCCTTTATGCTTGACTTATCTATCTTCCGCTGCAGTGCTCACTCTGAAAAAGAAAAAATATATTTATATGTGAAATTTGGGCTATCTTTATAAATTAACACTCAGATTTTCGAGAAACGAGTACTAAATTCGGGTTATGAAAATCGGGGTATTACAGAAGGGCTTAGGCACCATCAACCACCCGTGCACAAACTTTACAGGATATGGGATCCTTTAGGGTTTATCGAGATTTCAAAAAGACTTATACTAATATATTAGCTCAGTTACCGATGGTGTCAAAAGCCGACTATTAAGCCAATGCACTTTTAAATCACTGTTGAGGGTCAAATATTACATATTAGACCCCATTGATTACATGGATTAACGAACATGATACTGCTTAATGGTCAGATTTAATCGTATTTTTAATGCAGGGTGTATTTACAAGTGCTGACCGAAACAGGTACTAAAAGCTTTAGATTTAATGCTCAGAATTCATCAAAGCATGAGATGGAACCCAGGGAACCAAGATCGACGGATTTACGTATCAGAGATCAAAGAACATCGAGAAACTGAAGCTCAAGTGGCCTGAAATTGGTCCAGAATGCAAGATTACAGGGTTCCCATCATCCGTTCAGTTCGAAACTTCATACATGGCCTGGGGACCACAAATTAACCGTACACGTCGAATTTCAGATCTTAAATCCCTGTATAAGTGGCCCAACGGTCAGATTAGCCCACACATCAGCAATTTGGGGCCCACCTGCTCTTTGGATATGCCTCAATTTTGGTCTCAACCCCTTAAATTAGTTGGGAAACCAGATGAACGATGTGGATTGTTCGTACACATCAAGGTGGGACCCACTCTACATAGTGCATGTGCACAGCACTTGCACAGGCGCTGTGCACCGAACGCAGTGAAGTCGGTCAGCGTTACGCTGACCGACGTTCTTCTTCTCCAAATCCAAAATCGCAACAGCGTTTTCGCTATCGTCCGCCGGTCCTTCTCGGTGGGGCCCACTCGACACCTGGAGTGATGATCTGAACCGTCCATTGTATCAAGAGGGTGGGCGTGAACATCGCCTAGGTGGCGTAATCTCGGAAGATAATGGAGAGTGGATTTCAGCTGTTAAAACAGATGATTAACGGTGGAACGAATGAATCAGTGGGCCACATGGAATTCAACATGAAACCAGTCGATTCTTACTGGTTTTTCGTCAGCATTTCAGTAGACGGAGTAGATTCTCCACCTGAGATCGATCCTGGACCCACCGATTTTCCAGTGACGACGCGGAAAGCTCTGTTCCGCAACAGAGCTGCGGTCGATCCAAGCAGGCCACCATCATCATATATGTCCATGATCCACACCGTTCAATAGCTTCAGTAGGTCGAGCCGACCGTGTCTTGATCTACAGATGGATTTCTTCAGTTATTTCATGCACCTGAAAGATCCAAACGGAGAAGGGACGGTCAGTTTAAAATTGAATGGGCCACATCAACTGCCAGCCAAAACGGTTGATCTTAGACCGAAATCTCACCACGGAGCTGACAGAAGGTGTAGATTTCTCAAAAGTCAAGGAATGTGGGCTCCACCAGTTACGCTGGCAGCTTCGTAGGCTCATTCACCAGTCTGACTCCAGCAAGGACACATAATAACTTTCGACAGCAATTTATAAAAGGAGAGAAGAAAGGCCAGGGAAGGGGAGCAGGTGTGGAGGCTTGGGGTTCATATGTGGACGAGAGAGAGAAGTTTTGGGAAGTCCTAGTTGTTCTTTTATTTAATTATTAATTTATATATATATATATATATATATATATATTTGTTTAAGATGTTTAGCCAAATCATGTTTATTGGCTAAACCTCTTAGCTGAGGCTAAGAGGTGAAGCTTGTAGCGTGATGGGAGGCCTCCTCGCTTGTACCTTTGTTTAGACTGAATTGATGTTGATTTGGGTTTTTATTAAGGGAATGTTTTCAGTCTTTAATGGTCTGTTGTGACTGAAATTACAATGGGTCTGCGATGGCTTTGGGCATGTTCTTTTCCTCTTTATGTTTATGACGTCAGGAAGCCCTGTTGTTCACCATCATCTCCTGGGCATGGTTGGATGTCGGTACCCTTCCTAACCTTCATGGCATGTTGATTGGTTGGTAATTAGATTAATTCTGTTGTTTGCTTTGTCTCCTGGGCATAGTTTGGTGGTGGAATCCATTTTAATTCATATACCTCTCATCTCTTGAAAACTATATCAACGGCAGTTTAGTTAATTTCCCTGATTTTTAATCCAGGCATAAGATCTCCCTGATCTCTACAAGTGGATCCTCTGAATCCCTAGTTTCTCTTCTCTGATTTTTCCTAAGTTTTAGATTAATATTTCATCATTATTCTTCAAATTACAACTGATTTAGATTTCATCTCATTCTAGTTCTATTTCTACTTAGTTTCAAATAACGTACAAGTTCCAGTCCCTTGGGATTCGACCTCGGTCTTACCGAGTTTATTACTACATCACAACCCTATACTTGGGGAGTGAACAAGTTTTTGGCGCCGTTGTCGGGGACTGACGGCTACGTATTTCTGAAATTAATTGGTTTTAGAGTTAGTTTAAGATTAGGATTTCACTAATTTTAATTTTGTTTTCTATTTTGATTCATAGAACTAACTTATTTTGTTTTATTTTGCAGGTCTTTAGCTTGAGGACTCCAATTTGGTAATCTCCTTCCAACCCTCTCTTCCTTTCTAGATTTTCATTTTTCTTAGGATTAGATTTAGAATTAGATTGAGGGCTGCGAGTGTTTCATGTCCAAGTGGGCCCGTGACGACACTCGACGTCTCTTGACTGAAGGAGGATTAGTTGAGGGGTTGACTGTCCATCGCAGGACTAGACACCGCTCGAATTCCCCTGAGTTAATTGAGGTTATGGCTGCAAATCAACCTCAAGTACTACCTCAACAGATGGATGAGGAAGTATATGATGAGAATGAGGTACTTCAAGCACCCCCGCCTCGTACCTTACGAGATTATTTACAACCGGTGGGGGTGAGTACGCCCTCATGCATGATTTTTCCTGAAAACATAGGACAGATGGACATCAAGCCAGGAGTTATCCAACTCCTTCCTAAATTCCATGGGCTTGAATTAGAAAGTCCATACTTACATTTGAAAGAGTTCGATGAGATTATAGCCACCTTATACTTTCCCAATGTATCCGAGGATACAATCAGGCTGAAACTCTTTCCTTTTTCCTTGAAAGAAAAGGCTAAGACGTGGTTACATTCACTGCGTCCTAGATCCATTGGCACATGGAATGATTTGCAGAGAGAATTCATAAAGAAATTTTTCCCACACCATAAAACGATTACCCTCAGAAAAGCAATCATGAACTTCGCCCAAAAAGAAGATGAAACATTCTACCAATGTTGGGAAAGGTTCAAGGATCTTGTCAATTCATGCCCACAACACGGTTTTGAAATGTGGTGCATTACAAATTTTTCCTATGATGGACTGACATCTTCCATGCGCCAACTGGTCGAGACAATGTGTAATGGAGAATTCATGAATAAAGAAGTCGATGAGGTATGGGATTACCTCGATAGACTTGCCGAGAATGCACAATCATGGGACCATTACCCAAAATCAAACACCACGCCTAGGCCAACTCAATCTAAGGAGAAAGGTGAAGTATATCTCCTGAAAGAAGAGGACGATGTAAATTTTAAAGTGACTAATCTCACTCGAAGAGTCGAGGCCATGGAAGGAAAGAAGGATAAGGTTAATGAAATTGTTTGCGGCATCTGTGATTGCAACATTCACACAACTGAAAATTGTCCTACCATATCTGCCTTTCGAGGAGTGTTGAATGAGCAAGCCAATGCCGTAAATAACTATCAAAGACCTTTCAATGGATCTACTTCCAATACATACAATCCTGGTTGGAGAAATCATCCAAATTTTAGTTGGAGGAATGGACAAACTGCTACCCCTCAAAGTTTCTTCAATCAAAATCCAAATCAGGGGAAATCTCAAGAAGAACCGGTTCAAAATTCCATACAAGAGCTGACTCAGGCAGTGCGTGGACTTACAGACTTTATACAAAAAATAGATTCACGTATGACGGTTATAGAAAAGGGGATGCTTCCTGCACAACCGCTCCCCAATCCTAAACCGCAATACGAGATAAATGATCCCAGCTCTTCAAATCAAATGGGACACGCTAAATCCATCACCACTCTTAGGAGTGGGAAGATCATTGATAAAACCCTTCCGGTTAGGCCCGAAAAGCCTCAAGAACCAGAAGAGGATAATAATGATGGATCTCGTGATGTCCCACAAAATTTAGAACCGGAACTTCTAGAGAAGCCAGTTGCTCCGTTCCCCCAACGGTTGGTTGCACCAAAACGTCTTTCTAACTCTCAGGATATTCTGGAGGTGTTGAAACAAGTGAAAGTCAACATTCCTCTACTTGATGTCGTAAAACAGGTTCCTCTATATGCAAAATTTCTGAAAGACCTATGCACGACCAAAAGACGGCAGAGTATTCAAAAGAAGATTTTCTTAACTGAGAAAGTGAGTGCCATCCTGAAGCAATACGTGCCGCAAAAATTTAAGGATCCCGGTAGCCCAACCATATCATGTGTAATCGGGAACCATCGAATTGATCACGCACTTCTTGACTTAGGAGCGAGCGTCAATTTGATCCCCTACTCGGTATACAAACAGTTAAGATTTGGTGAGTTAAAACCTACCCTAACCACACTACAACTTGTCGATCGAACTGTTCGTGTACCAAGAGGGATTATTGAGGATGTGTTAGTCCAAGTTGATAGATTTTACTACCCTGTAGATTTTATCATCCTAGACACCGAACCCATCAACAACATGAACACTCAGATTCCCATCATTCTTGGTCGCTCATTCCTTGCCACGTCAAATGCAATCATCAATAGCAGGAATGGTGTCATGACTATGTCTTTTGGAAATTTGACATTGGAGTCAAAACATCTTTTTCAATAATGGCAGCAACGCAGAGGATGATGACGATGTCCACGACATTAACATGATCGATACTTTCGTGGAAGATAGGACACCCCTTACCTTATCCTCTGATCCTCTAGAGACGTGCTTGGCCCACTCCCATGAGTTTGATGATGATATGATTAGGGAGACGTGTGCCTTGCTTGATCTTGTCTGTGTTGAAGTTAACCGGTGGAGGCCACAATTTGAAGAATTACCACAAACTGATGTAGTGCCTCTACCGTCTAACCTCAAGGCACCAAAGCTTGACCTAAAACCTTTGCCCTCTGATTTGAAATATGCCTATTTAGGTCAAGAGGAGACATACCCGGTGGTGATCTCTGCCCACCTGGAAAAAGAACAGGAGAGTATGCTCATATCTACTCTCATTGAGCATAAAGGAGCCCTAGGATGGACGATAGCGGACCTCAAGGGAATCGATCCCTCGATTTGTACTCACCACATATATCTGGAGGAAAATGCGAAGACCGCTCGGCAACCACAACGTAGACTAAATCCAAACATGAAGGAAGTGGTTAAGGCCGAGGTTCTCAAACTATTGGATGTGGGTATCATATACCCTATATCTGATAGTCAATGGGTGAGTCCAACTCAGGTGGTTCCTAAGAAGTCCGGAATCACCATCGTAGCCAATGCTAATAATGAACTTGTGCCAACTAGAGTCACTACTGGTTGGAGAATGTGTATTGACTACAGAAAGTTGAATACCGTCACAAGGAAGGATCACTTTCCTTTGCCCTTCATCGATCAAATCTTAGAAAGGCTAGCTGGTCATTCCTATTACTGTTTCCTTGACAGGTATTCGGGCTATAATCAGATTGAAATCGCCCCTGAGGACCAGGAAAAGACCACATTTACATGTCCCTACGACACCTTTGCCTACCGAAGGATGCCATTTGGACTATGTAATGCCCCTGCCACCTTTCAGCGATGTATGTTGAGTATCTTTTCTGATATGGTGGGGCAATATCTAGAGGTCTTCATGGACGATTTCTCTGTCTATGGTTCATCTTTCAGCAAGTGCTTGGAAAGTCTTAAATGTGTGCTGAAAAGATGTGAAGAAAAGAACTTGGTACTTAATTGGGAGAAGTGCCATTTCATGGTTCATAAGGGAATTGTCCTTGGACATATCATCTCGTCCAAGGGAATTGAGGTAGATAAGGCAAAAATCGATCTTATCTCTAACCTGCCTCCACCCAAGAACATCAGGGACGTGCGATCCTTCTTAGGTCACGCAGGATTTTACAGGCGATTCATAAAGGACTTTAGTCTCCTCTCTCGTCCTTTATGTAATCTTCTTCAAAAGGATGTTCCATACGAGTGGACTGAGCAATGTCAGGAAGCTTTCACGAAACTTAAAGGTATGTTAACCACTGCACCCATCATGCAGCCACCCGACTGGAGCCTTCCTTTTGAGCTTATGTGCGACGCCTCTGATTATGTTCTTGGAGCGGCTCTAGGCCAGAGAAAAGATAAGAGGCCCTACGTCATCCATTACGCGAGTAGGACTTTAAATCCTGCCCAAGTGAACTACTCGACTACGGAAAAAGAACTTTTAGCCGTAGTGTTCGCCTTGGACAAATTTAAGTCCTACCTGATCGGATCCAAGATCATTATCTATACAGATCATGCGGCACTGAAGTATCTTCTTTCTAAGAATGATTCTAAGCCTCGCTTGATACGATGGATCCTTCTACTCTAAGAATTTGATTTAGAAATTAAAGATAAAAAGGGAGTAGAGAACGTAGTGGCCGATCACCTTTCTTACCTCAATACCTCTGATTCCCTTGAGACGACCCATATCAATGATATGTTCTCTGATGAACAACTATTCAGAGTCTCCCATTCACCTTGGTTCGCTGACATTGCTAATTATCTTGCCACAGGTTCCATACCGACACATTGGACTGCGCAAGATAAGAAGAAATTTTTCACCGAGGTGCGCAACTTCTTCTGGGACGATCCATATCTATTTAAATATTGCCCAGACCAAATCTTGAGGAGATGTGTGCCAGACGATGAGCATCAGAGTGTCATCTCCTTTTGTCACTCACAGGCCTGTGGTGGTCACTTTTCTGCAAAAAAAAAGACCACGGCCAAGATTCTGAAGTGTGGCTTCTATTGGCCCACTATGTTCAGGGACACTCATGAGTTTTGTAAAGCTTGTGAGCATTGTCAGAAATTGGGAGCATTGTCCTGTTGAAATACGATGCCCTTGAATCCCATTCTTATCATAGAAGCATTTGATTGTTGGGGCATCGATTTCATGGGGCCATTCCCCCAATCTTTTGAGAATTTATATATTTTGCTTGCCGTAGACTATGTCACTAAATGGGTCGAAGCGATTCCATGTCGAACTAATAACCATCGCACGGTCATTAAATTCTTAAAAGAAAATATCCTTTCCCGATTTGGAACACCTCGAGCCATTATTAGTGATGGGGGCTCACACTTTTGTAATAGGCCATTCGAGAGTTTAATGAAGAAATACGGTATCTCTCATAAGGTGAGCACCCCATACTACCCACAGACAAGTGGGCAAGCTGAGATTTCTAATAGGGAGATCAAACACATTTTGGAGAAAATGGTTAACCCTGACCGTAAGGATTGGTCAATTCGATTGACCGATGCCTTATGGGCTTACCGTACTGCTTTTAAAACCCCTATTGGAATGTCTCCCTTTAGACTCGTCTATGGGAAGGCTTACCACTTACCTGTGGAGTTGGAACATAGAGCCTACTGGGCAATCAAAAATCTAAATTTCAATCTGAACAACGCTGGCTCGCTACGCAAACTTCAATTAAATGAACTTGAAGAAATCCGTAACGACACATACGAGAACTCGAGAATTTACAAGGATAGGATGAAGGCGTTTCATGACCAACATAGTCTACGTAAATCATTCACACCAGGTCAGAAAGTCCTTTTATATAATTCTCGATTACATCTCTTTCCGGGTAAGCTTCGATCTCGTTGGACCGGCCCGTACATTGTTGTTACTGCCTATCCTCATGGGGCCGTTGAGATAAGAGACCCCGACAATGGCAAGGAGTTTAAAGTAAATGGACATCGCTTAAAGCCATTTGTCGAGAAATTTGATTCAGAGGACATGTCCATGTCTCTGACTGATCCTGTTTACCAGGAATGATCTCCTAGTCTGATGAAGGTATAGGTAGGTTTCCTGCTTTCATAGGACTAGGGTAGTTTGCTTTATGTTATTTTCCTAGTTAGTTCAATGTTTGTGGGTAACATTACTGCAAACCCTCACGAGACTACAACTCGTCCACTAGGGGCAACCTAGGGGTTTAAAGGCTTGTTGCATGCGCTAAATGCAATCGAGAGCACCTGCGAAAGTGGTATAGATAAGATTTTTATTTTATTTTGGTAGTTTTGTATTGCTCTCTCTCTCTTGTGTTGACCGGATTCCATGCTTCTATCTCTTGGAAAGTCTCTCTCGATTAATCATCCAGGTACTATCTTCCCATCACTTTGCATTTACTTTCATTGTCCCATGTGCATTCCATGCTCATATCTTTTACATTGAGGACAATGTAGCGTTTAGGTTGGGGGTGGGAGATTAGGTTACCTAATTAGTGTTTTCTTCGTCTTGAGCAAAAAATTGTGAAAATTTTTAAAATTTTTCTGGACTTTCTTGTGAATTCGAAGTGATTTTGATAACCACATTTGATTTAGACTCACTAGCTACGTAATGTTGGATTTCTGACTCCTGGATTCAATGTCTGTTAGATTTTACAGTTAAGTTTGAATTGTTAATCCATGATTAGAAGTTTTAAACATTGATTGAGCCATGATTTCTCATATCACACCTCGCTTACACATTAAGGTTCCGGTCCGAAACTGAAGGGTTAATTTGGTAATCACTGAGATGAAAGAAACCAGCCTAAAAGATTTGGCCATCAGGGTATAAAAAAAAAAAAAAAAAAAAAAAAGAGAGAGAGAGAGAGAGAGAGAGAATTACACCATGGGTTTGTTCCCTATAGGTGAAAATTCGATTTTCCATGATTAACAGTTGGAAAGAGTTGGGTGACTAGTTTCACCATAGGTTTGCTCCCCATAAGTGAAAATTTGATTCCCATCTTAACATAAAAATAAAAAAATATATAAAAAAAAAAAAAACTAGAAAAATGAAAGAATGATCTGTGAGGCAAGTTTTGGTTATCATGAATTCTCTTGTTGATTACCAACGAAATCTTGAAATAAAGAATTGAATATTAATGTTGAAAGTCGGGATTACACTCTACACCCATGGAACTTAATGTTTAAAATTATTCTAGTTTCTGGATTAATATTTGAACTTGATTATGAAATTCACCGTGCATGAGAGGCCAGGAGAAATTGATAATCAACATTCATGAATCTTAAGATTTCTCATGTCTGGATTGTTTTTCAAAATATCACTCGGCTTCACAAGAATTGTCTCGTAATTCTCAACTTATTTTTTGCATACTTTGCTCGGGACTAGCAAAATGCTGGTTAGGGGTTGTGTTGAGGGTCAAATATTACATATTAGACCCCATTGATTACATGGATTAACGAACATGATACTGCTTAATGGTCAGATTTAATCATATTTTTAATGCAGGGTGTATTTACAAGTGCTGACCGAAACAGGGTGTTAAAAGCCGAGATTTAATGCTCAGAATTCATCAAAGCATGAGATGGAACCCAGGGAACCAAGATCGATGGATTTACGTATCAGAGATCAAAGAACATCGAGAAACTGAAGCTCAAGTGGCCCGAAATTGGTCCAGAATGCAAGATCACAGGGTTCCTATCATCCGTTCGGTTCGAAACTTCATACATGGCCTGGGGACCACAAATTAACCGTACACGTCGAATTTCAGATCTTAAATCCCTGTATAAGTGGCCCAACGGTCAGATTAGCCCACACATCAGCAATTTGGGGCCCACCTGCTCTTTGGATATGCCTCAATTTTGGTCTCAACCCCTTAAATTAGTTGGGAAACCAGATGAACGGTGTGGATTGTTTGTACACATCAAGGTGGGACCCACTCTACATAGTGCGTGTGCACAGCACTTGCACAGGGGCTGTGCACCGAACGCAGTGAAGTCGGTCAGCGTTACACTGACCGACGTTCTTCTTCTCCAAATCTAAAAACGCAACAGCGTTTTCGCTGTCATCCACCGGTCCTTCTCGGTGGGGCCCACTCGACACCTGGAGTGATGATCTGAACCGTCTATTGTATCAAGAGGGTGGGCGTGAACATCGCCTAGGTGGCGTAATCTTGAAAGATAATGGAGAGTAGATTTCAGCTGTTAAAACAGATGATTAACGGTGGAACGAATGAATCAGTGGGCCACATGGAATTCAACATGAAACCAGTCGATTCTTACTGGTTTTTCGTCAGCATTTCAGTAGACGGAGTGGATTCTCCACCTGAGATCGATCCTGGACCCACCGATTTTCCAGTGACGATGCGGAAAGCTCTGTTCCACAACAGAGCTGCGGTCGATCCAAGCGGGCCACCATCATCATATATGTCCATGATCCACACCATCATCATATATGTCCATGATCCACATCATATATTTGTTTAAGATGTTTAGCCAAATCATGTTTATTGGCTAAACCTCTTAGCTGGGGCTAAGAGGTGAAGCTTGTAGCGTGATGGGAGGCCTCCTCGCTTGTGCCTTTGTTTAGACTGAATTGATGTTGATTTGGGTTTTTATTAAGGGAATGTTTTCATTCTTTAATGGTCTGTTGTGACTGAAATTACAATGGGTTTGCGATGGCTTTGGGCATATTCTTTTCCTCTTTATGTTTATGACGTCAGGAAGCCCTGTTGTTCACCATCGTCTCCTGGGCATAGTTGGATGTCAGTACCCTTCCTAACCTTCATGGCATGTTGATTGGTTGGTAATTAGATTAATTCTGTTGTTTGCTTTGTCTCCTGGGCATAGTTTGGTGATGGAATCCATTCTAATTCATATACCTCTCATCTCTTGAAAACTATATCAACGGCAGTTCAGTTAATTTCCCTGATTTTTAATCCAGGCATAAGATCTCCCTGATCTCTACAAGTGGATCCTCTGAATCCCTAGTTTCTCTTCTCTGATTTTTCCTAAGTTTTAGATTAATATTTCATCATTATTCTTCAAATTACAACCGATTTAGATTTCATCTCATTCTAGTTCTATTTCTACTTAGTTTCAGATAACGTACAAGTTCCAGTCCATTGGGATTCGACCTCGGTCTTACCGAGTTTATTACTACATCACAACCCTATGCTTGGGGAGTGAACAATCACCACTAAGAAGATTGTAATGTCTTAACCTAGAGTTTGTTTGAAGGAGATAGTACCTATCAAATACGAAATAAAAGAAAAGTAAATGTAATATATGAATTATTAAGAAAACATCTTCCAAAACAGATGACAGCAAGATTAAGTCAACAGATGACAGCTAGCTCAATTCCATTCCATGATCTGAGGAATTTTATTCATTCATTCCTTTTCATTTATGTAAAGATTGTAATTATAGCTATACGCTAATCTTTCCTATAATTTTGCCAATTCCTACAATTACTCTAGGACACAATTTTTGTAATTTTTATAACATCTGTAAACTGCTATATATATACAGTTTCTCTCGACAGCAATTGTATGAGAGTTTCCATCCTGTGAGTATTGTTTTTATGGTATCAGAGCTAAACCGTGACCTCTGTCTTTTTCCAAGCTCGATCCCATGGCCTCACCCAATATTCCTACTAACCCTGCAAGCATCCATAGTCTGGTTACAATCAAGCTCACCAAAGACAACTATCTCCTTTAGAAAACACAAATCCTGTCATCTATTGACTTAATCTTGTTGTCATCTGTTGTGGAAGATGTTTCCTTAATATGAATGATGCAATAAAAATATTAACAATTACTATGCCGTTATTTTCTTAAATCACTATTAAAGAGATTGCGATGTCTCAACATAGGGTGAGTTTAAGGATCTAATGATTGTTAAGAGAGAGAAACAAATACAATACACAAATGATCAAAAGAAAATAAAAAAATGTTTAAGCAAGACTTGACTTCTAATGGAACAGGATTCAAATATTTAACAAGGTATAAAGTATACAATAAGGAATCGCTTAAACTATTAACAAGGGTGTATGAGAGGGGAGATATGCAAAATATAAACAAGAGAAAATAAAAGGGATGGTCGAATTGTCATTGATGCATAGAGAGATATAGGAGTGAGAAGAGAATTAGAACACTCCTTTGAGGAGAAGATGATCATAGATCTTAAATCCTGACCCTACTCCATTGCCTTCAAATGGTCGAGATAGTTTGGTTGCTACTACGGATAGTATTTGATGATTTAGATGGATGAGGACTCACCAATATCATTCTCATTTTCACACTCTTACTCTTAAGTCTCTTAACGGTAGGAAGTGTATTACTAACTCTCTCTTTCTCTCTCCACTCTCTGTGTTCTAAAATCCAAGTATATTGCTAACTCTAAATGTCTCAAATGAGAGGGATGTACCTCTATTTATAGAGGTTGGCTCAATAATCTTGTAACTTGTAGCAACTTGAAGTGGAAATACTACCATTTAGCATGATATGAACAACTAAAGGACATGTAGCATCATGGATCGACTTTAATAAGTGGTGAAGCAAGTAATTTCACCATTTACAAGGGATAAAATGGTTGTTCTACCCTTAGGCAACCACTAAATTATTGCTTAACTGTCGATTTTCCTTTATTATTGTCTGGAAAAAGATATTGTGAGAGATTCTGAGATATGACCAATTTACAAAAATTTAAGCGGTAATGGGATAGCTGCATGTTTACAATCTCTGCACTATTCGTCACAACGATTTCGAGGGCCTCATTTACTGTATGGCCTTGTTGGCATGACCTAATTGGTGGCCATGTTTCCAATGGTGCCTTCTGCAATTTCACGATATACCCCTATCCATTGTAGATGTTTATATATGTGTTTGTTGGGGGGGATGAGTCATCCACACGAGGAGGGCCCATACACTTGGAATTTAAAGAGTTAGCTTTTTGTGGATGTCATACCCACGAGGTGAGCACGAGTCAAAAAAAATATATCTTGCATGTGGTTGCTTGATTTTTTTTATAGGTATGGCATGTACTTAGAATGGTATATTTAAAAAATTTGGAGTCACCATTAGCTAAGGGAGGCCTAGAATCTACAATCGGCTAAACTTGTAAAATCGCGTTAGGTTGAAAAATTGAATACTCGTCAACTTAAGATGACTCCTAGATAAGGTTTGCAACTGAGAATTTTGAGTAATGACCTCAATGACTATTAGGGAAGGGGTTAGGCACCCTTAACAGCCCACGTACAAACTTTACAGGATATAAGATCTTTCAAGAATTCTAGAGGTTTCAAAAAGCCTTATATTAATAGATTATCCTAGTTATCGACAGTATCAGAAATTGGCTATGAGCCACTACTCTCCTCAATCACCACTAAGGAAATTGCAATGTCTTAACCTAAGATATAATTAGACGAGATGGTAGCAACCAAAGATGAAAGAAAAGAGAAGCAGATGTGATATATGCATGATGCAATAAAAACATTAACTATTATGCCATTATCTCCTTAAATAACTAGGGATATCACAATATCTCAACCTAGGATGAGTCTAAGGAGAATGACCGCTAGGAAAGATAAACATATACATTATGTGAATGATCAAAAGAAAAAAAAATTGTTCAAGTAAGACTTGACTTCCCATGCAACAGGATCTGAATATTCAGTAAGATATAAAACATACAATAAAAATATCACTTAAACCATTAATAGGGAGTATATGAGAGGGAAGATATGCAAAATGTGAATAAGGGAAAATAAATTGGATGGCCGGATTGTCACTAGTGCACAGGGAGGTAAGGGAATGAGAAGAGTGCTAAGACATTCCTTCGAGAAAAAGATAATCATATATCTCAGATCACAACCATACTCGTTTGACCTTTGACGGCTAGATAGCTTGGTTTATAGTGTGGATAGGATTGGAAGGTTTTCTTTACCGTTGTCTGAAAAAATCTTGAGACAGATCTTAAATTTTGATCACTTTTGTAAAGATTTGGGCAGTAATGGTGTCATCACCTATTCACATTCTTTACACTTTTGGTCACAATGACTTTGAAGACCTCATTTATTGTATAAGCATGTTGGCAGGTGCCTAGCTGGTGGTCATGTTACCACCAACGCCTTTTGCTATTCCAATATGTACTATTATCCATTATAGATGAGGGAGAGAGAGGTAGTGACATGAGCTACCGTGGCAAAGGCTTGCATTCCAAATTTGCATTCAATTTTTATTGACTTGCTTGGGCCCATGGGTCTTATTATAGATTGGGTTTTCGGGTTAATTAGGCTATATTCTCAAGGGGTTTTTAAGATCATAAGTCATCTCTTTTCATCCAAGATAAGTATATTGTTTACTTTAGTGTCTATACTTTCTTTTGAATTTGAGTTAGGTTTTTTTTTTAATTATTTTGAATTAAGTCCTATAAATAAGTTAAGATTTACGTGGTTACCAAAGAATGGGTAGAAGAGAAGAAAAATCTTAGATTATATATGGATTGTTATTAAAATAGAGGTAAGAGTCCTATGGAGAATAAATATACCACGCAAGCATCTTTATGATTATGAATGAACTTTTGAAATTTTTAGGAGATTTTGTTCTCTCTCTAATGAGAACAAGATATTAAATTCTTCATCTAATAAGATTTCAATCCCTAGATATATGTAAAACAACCCATTTTTAGTATCAATTATAATAGGTTTGTTACAATGAGTATCAAACAATTTTCCTACAATTTATGGTGCACACTCAATCGAAAAGGAAGAAGGCTACAAACATGAACCAAGCGATCTTTTACAATAAATTATTCAGAAGATTGACAACATGGATTCGTCCTTCATAAAGATTAAAAAAAAAAAAAAAAAAAATCTATCACACGTGCCCACAATGCACAAATTTCTACACATGACCTAATTATAAGACATGAAAATGTTGATCAGATGGATGACAATGGTGAAGGTGGGGTCATGACCCAGTTACACACCTTATAGCTATAATTTCTATGCTTTGATAGCATCGATTTGGTACCTTGGTTAAACCAAGAAAAGACGTCTTTAAATTTTCATCGAATTCCATCGAATCAACATGTGAAGGTAGTTTCCTTCCACTTGAAAAAAGAAGACCTCGATCTGGTGGTACTATTAGTTGGAGAACAAAACGATGTTATCTCTTAGAGGACCTTTTTGGAGGTGTTGACATCATGATTCGAACCAACGAAGTTTGATGATAACTCTATGGATCTCAAGTGCTTCAAACATATTGACTCTCACGTGATTATCAATTCAAATTTAAACGTATAGGTAGCCGACTTCTTGATATTCCTACAAGTTAACTTATTAGCTTTTTCATTGAATGACTTAAGGATAACATTTGTTGGAATGTCAAAAACTAAAAGCCCTTGACAATTTTTCAAGCTATTTCATTGGCGCGATTGTTTGATGAAAAATATACTCAGTTGTATAAAAATTTAAGGTTCAGAGCTGTAAGTTGTGGGATACTAACCCCACTAGCTACAAACGCGATAAGCAAGATAACATTTAACTTCAAATGCCTCACTCTAGCTGAAATGGAGGGCATAAGAAAGGATTGTATTATAATTATAATGAAAAGTTTTCTGCTAATTATCACTGTAAGGCGCAACAATTTTATATTATTGGTGATGAGACAACTATTATTGAGACTGAGAAAACTCGATGATGAGGTCAAAAGGAGTAACAATCAAGATGAGTAGTCTTTATAATTTGTTGACAACCCAACTATCTAATTTTATGTCCTAACAAGGTCAATTGCACCGCAAACCATGCAAGCATGATGAACAATTAAAAAAGTACATGTGACCATGCTCATTAATGTGGAAAATACCAAAATTTCTTGAATGCAAAGCTCGCTAAGCGTCTAAGCTGTCGAGTATAATCTAGAGGAGAGCTTTGTGTAACAGTCTTTAATGATAAGACATTGAACACCAATGGAATGTCCTCAACTTTAATATACTATTCAGCAAGTTAATTTTATATAATTCAATAAATGTGATAGAACGCTCGATACTTAATGGCTCCTAACTCTTGGACTCATTTTTATGGACTTGGCTAACCTTTAAATGTAGTTTTAAGTAAATAGTATAGACGTCATGATCCATGGGATGACTAAACATTTTCATTAATATATCAAGTCAACACTAGCTCATAAAGAAATATGCAATGAGACATCTTGTGCTCTCTCATATAACATAGAGTTTGTATTCAAAACAATGTGATTGAAAATATTCAAATTAGATAAATTAATAAAAATAAATAAAACGTCACACCTATTAAGATGATTGTGAAAGTAGTACTCTCAATTCATGTAGAAGACATCTCTTATACAGAAGATTTGCAACACGCTATCCTTAAGATACAATTTCTCAACATATGATCTTGACGATATGCACAAGTCATGTGTATCACGCCCTAAAATCCAGTACCTAGGTTGGCCAGACTAGACTCTATATCCTAGGTTATGACTTATAATTTAAGCGTTCACAATCACAATTTCATAAAAAATCACATAACACAAAATCATATTTTTATAAAATAAATCCAATAAAATGTTAAATGTCATTACAATAATTTAAACTATCATATATACTTTTACTATACGTTTTTTTCTTTCATCGGATATAACTAAAAAAGAAAATTACGACTAGACAGGTGATTAGATCTCTACTCTATTTTGCTCTCTAACTAAATTATGTGTCTTACAAATATTATGAAGATGGGGTGAACTTTACACGCTTAGTTGGATCATATTCTTACTAAATTTGAAAATTTTAAATTTATATAAACAATGAAATATAGTCGAATTAAAGCATTAAAAAAAAGTAAGATCATGAATTTAAAGTAACATAATTAAGATTTTATGCATGAAGTATTTTTCATGAATAATAGCGTGAACAAATGTAACTTCTTGTTCATATATATTTTTAGAAAAATCAGGGTAGAGCACTATATTCATTTTAGGAATATCCAGGGTAGAGCAGCCTACGCATTTTTTAGGATAATTCCAAAACACGGCATTGTATTCCTTTTTTGTCTCAAGGTACAGCACCTATGTTACTTTCAGGGAACCGAAGTCAAAATACCTATGAAATATACTTTTAGGAAACCAAAGGCAATACACCGAGTATCTCAGTCTCAATTCTCATTAAATGATAATATACATATGATATAAATGCAATCTCACAATCACCATTCTATAAAGAGATATAAAATACTAAATTCATCACAATTACACATCCTTCTTACTCTTAGAACAATTTACACAATTCCTTAATCGGCTCAAATTTTAAGTCAAGTTTCAATTTAATGCTTTAATTTTTTATAAATTCAAATTTTAATTCAAGCTATGGTCCAATCTTAATAAACGTAAATGAATTTAATTAATTTATGTAAATTTTAATTTTTGAAGGAATAAATTTCACTAATTCAAATTATTTTAAATTAAATAATATTCAAAATTTGAATTACTTTAAATTAAATAATAATCAAATTTTAGATTAATTAATATTCAATATTTAAGAGAAAAGTTTAAAGATGTATAGAATTTAACTTAAGATATAATCTAATTTTAATAATATTGATTTAAATTAATTAAATTCTAAAAATTCGAATTCATAATCTGAAATTTTAACTTAATTCAAAAAATTCAGCAATAAAACCATATTTCAATCGTAAACCAGAAATTTAAAAAAAAAAAATGAAGAATCACTCACATCGATTAGAAAAAGGTCCCTAAATTTAAATCCTTAAGTTTTTTGCCCCTCTCTCTCTCTCTCTGTGCTACTTCCAACAAAGACGTAGGCCAGCAATGTATGTTTCTTTTTGTTCTCACTTTTTTTACACATAACA
This sequence comes from Magnolia changhungtana, assembly GCA_030180095.1. Classification (NCBI taxonomy): domain Eukaryota; kingdom Viridiplantae; phylum Streptophyta; class Magnoliopsida; order Magnoliales; family Magnoliaceae; genus Magnolia; species Magnolia changhungtana. The sequence goes on along the minus strand of JASAUF010000644.1, from coordinate 4,520,402 downwards.
GTGAAGGATGATATTTAAACACGCTCCAAGCACCGCCCTCCCTCTCAGTGTGTACGCACACATGCGTGTGGGATACACGACAGTGTGTTGTTGTAAAACTTAAACAACGACATTGTTGGTTTTTTTTATTATTATAATATTCTCGCCGCCGCCATCTGTGTGCATGCTCGCGTCAGAAAAGAGCCCACAGGGATACGGACATAGGAAAATGAACAAATAAAACAGCGGAAGAGTCCTGCCCTGGAGACCAAAAAGACGGAGCAATCAAAGTAATGCATGGCAAGATGTTAGGAACAAAAAAGCAAGTACCGCCCCTATCTAGGCTTAGCTTGGCTAAAAGTATTTCCCATGTTGTGATTTAGTCAGGTTACAAGTGTCAACAATTTTCAGTTATTAGTCAGTTTTCAAATAATAAATACTCCCTAACCTTAAACCATTCTTTTCAAATAATAAATACTCCCTGAGATATAGTGAGAGAAAGAAGAGGAAGAGAACGAATTTTCAAAAATCCTAAGAGAAGTAGTTCTGTACCAACGAGAACAAGAGGTTAAAAGTTGCTCCTTGATTCTATCTAAAACAGCCCCAGATGCCAACAAGTTTGTTACACCAACATGCCTTGTGGTACATGGGTAAGATCCTGGCCATTCTCATGAATCACACAAGTGGTATGGCCAACTGAATTGAGACAGTTGACAGTTTCCTTGGTGACCCTCCAATTTCATGGTTGCCAGTTTGATGTTAATGATCATTCCACCATTATGATTTTCAGGATATGCTCCATATACAATGGGCCGAAATGATGTCCAAAATGATCAGCTGGTGCACTGACTGAGATTTGGGACAGCTAAAATGCCTGCACCAAATCTCACCTTTCGCTTCATTACCTTGTACACCTAGTTACTCTTTAAACACAGGTTGCGTTTGGGTCAACAAGTGAATTGAATTGCCAACAGTCAGTTCAGTCAAGACAGCTTTACAATACATCAGTAACCTCCTTAACCAGAAGGGAGGCTGCAGTTGGCACTTCTATGGATGCTGAGCACGCTACCATTTAATGGACAAGCAACCAGAATTCAATTTGATATTACACTGCAAATTCATAATTGGAGGGCCCATGGAAGGTCTGCCCAGCATCACTTTGGGGCAGCTTGGAAGCCAGAAACCAAATCCACTGGACATACATGGGAGGTGCGCTACTTCTGGAGCAAAACAGGCCAGAGAGATAGCCACAGCCCTCCTGGGCATATTGCAACATTGACCGAAAAATATAATTGCATTCAAAGGAATCTATAAAACGAAATAAAATAAATAATAAAAAAGAAAGATGTGAACTGCAATAAGTTAATAGCCACTTTTACTGAAGCTGTGAGATCCAACACAAAAACATAAAAAACCACCACAGATTTCCATGGCCTCACATATGAGGGTGAATATTTACAACCAAAAAGAAAGGATAAGCATAGAAATACAAAAAATAAAATAGTTTTATATTAAATATGCTTTTATAAGCATGATCTGTCATTACCAGACTCGTCACTTAAATACATCAAAGCACATGGCAAAAGGAGGAATTGTAGCAGAAATTCCTGCCAGCAGATTTTGTAGAAGCTGTAGCAATGCCCGAACACAAATTCTACTGACCATTTCATTCCAAGTGACGATTCTACCCAAACCTCTCATTCCCAAGTAACATAAATCATGGAATTTGACAAGCCTGATTCTTCAAATGATACCTTACTGTCATAATCAAAACACTTTGATGCCCCTGGTATTGCCTGCTTCAAGAAGAATGGACGGGTTTCCCCTTCCTCCAGTTGAGAGGAGCAGAAGGACCATAACAGCTGCAAAAACACCATCAGATCGCCAATTTAGAGGGGATGGGTTTACCCAAAGATCCATATAGCCCGAAATAGAATAGGATGCCTAGAAATCCATTAATCAGCTTATCAAAGAAACGGAAGAAAATGACCACACTGAACTTCAGCACAGATCTGGCATCGCAACCATCCTGTGACCACTAGCTAAGCATGCTGGGTCCAAACGTGATCCTCATACCTGAGCGCCACCAGACCAAGCTCAGATGGTTGCTCTCTCGACTCATGAAAAAATAGTGTGGTTGACTCACATGATCATACCTCGAATTAACTAGCAAATAAATATTAGCTATGTATTGTTATTGGGAACGGTATGCATCTTAGATTGGATAGAAAATTTGTAACCTGTATCGGGTCTGAACGGAGGAAATTCCTCTGAAGTCTTTGTCCATTAGGAAGACGGACTCCAACTCTACAAAGAAGGTTCCTGTCTCCCTTCGGTTCTTCGGGGAGAGGTGGATAAATAAGCTTTTTGCTCAAGTAGTTTTCTTCTTCCTCAAGTTTGGTCACTCTGACGTTGTCGGTTGTCGACTCTGCTGGTTTTTTTGAGTCCTCCACAGAAGCTGCAAATGGCCGTTGAACCTCCTCATCTTCATCTTCTTCTTTGGTGGCTATTTCAACTGCAAAAGTATGGTTTGTGAATTCATAGATTGTAATTGCCGGATCCTTCTATAATTTAACTAATAGAATAGTTTTATTGCTTGGCACTACTTGTTTGCTCTAACTTAAATGCACTGCATGACGTCTAGAAATCTTGCCTCAACACTAGCCTTTCAACTTTTTATCCATGAAGACTATTTTCAGGGGAATGATCACACATATGACTACGGTTTGCATTATTATATATTATGGTGCAAATTAATTGAATTGGATACATGGAGCACCAGGAACCCCGATCTCAACCGTGCAATGGGCAAACCCAACTCTTCATAGGTCAGACAACCAAAGGCATACTACAAACATGATTCAAACCACCAGGAAAATGGACTTTTCTGTAACTATGGGGTGATTTTAAGACAGACCAAGCCCTGGCCCTAAATCATACAGACTGATCAAAGTTATATTGTATGGGGTATGATTAAATATCTGATATTAATGTTATGGACAGTTGAAACATGACACACTAAAGATGATAGAAGATGATAAATAGATTAAGTGGAAATCATGTGCCACCATAGCATGCTAAGCTTACCATGCTACACCGTTTTCCCCGCCTGCATATTTTTTTTACTATGTTTTATATAATAATTACATGGAATAATACATTATGGAATTTAATTATTAATAGATAGAAGGTCAAGCATGATAAAAGATGCCACTGCAATATAATGATCTCTCCACAATTTGTAGCATAAAATATAAATTTTGTAAACAATCCAGAACTTGCCAAGCCAACGTGCCCACTAGGTCCCAAGTTGTGGGTTTTGGCTTGCCAAGATCAATAACTGATTTCCAGACAGAGAATCTCGCATTCATAAAATGGATGGCCGTCTGTCTTTTCCCTTTGAAATTTTGGATTTCACTTCTCAAATTAAGTCTTTGTCATGCTACCTTGAAATTTCAGATGACTTCAACACACCGCTCCAATAGCATATGCAGTAAACCCAAACATACAAATGTGACAGTAGCAAATATAGCAATGTTCATCATACAAGCATCTGATCTGCACATGGTGAATTTCTTTCCTTTAAGGATGTCTCTATGTGGTGAAGTTGGGCATTATCAGTATTACTGTTTCAAAACTTGGTACAATGGTCTAAATATGATGGCATGGATCTGAATTTTAATGTACTTAAACAAAATGCCCAAGGAAAGAGAATGTCAACAGTTCAACACCAGGCTTATGGCTCCAAAGCTATTTCTACCAAGTTCAATCATGCAAGACCAAAGCTATTTCTACACCATGAAATAGCATCATATGTCAGATGTTGAACTGTAAATTAGTGTAAAAAGCAATAAGAATATCTCTCAGTACCTGGTGGTATCTTGTGCTTAGAAGTATGCGCACTTTCCCTTGGACGCTTATGAGGAAGGGCCACGTGATGGTCCTTCGGGCCTCTATCCATGAAGGGCAGTAACTCCTACATTAGATAAAAGAAATAATTTTTTTAAACAATCATAGACAATGCAGTGTAAGCAAATTACAGTTTTTTCCACCATCCAATTTGTTCAAAACATCAACTGATCCATGATAAATCAAAATACTGAAGTTTCAAAAGATCTCAAGATATTCAGTGTAAAAACTACCTCCAACAGACTATCAGGTTGAATCATGCCATTCCATGAACGCATTTTCTGCCCAGTGACAGGGTCAATGACAAGAACCGAAGGAATTGAAACCAAATTGTAGTAGGTGCAGACCTTCTTTCCCTCACTCGTATCATCGTAGACCTAACATGGTCATGAAATATCGTGCACAGGAAGTGCATTAGAAAAGGGCAAAAGAAACGAAAGATAATGTAACATTAACATATCATTTGTCACCATTAAATCTCAAAAACTGCTTCCTTATACAATATCGCAGTCTAAAATCATAGCATGTAGTTCAACTCAAAACACATTCATTGTATTCTATTTAAATTGTTGAAACTGGTTCATCATTTCATTGAAGGGCATTTTGAAAACCAGAACAGATCTGGAACTAGACCATGAAAGGATCATAAGATAAATTCCATGAGAACTTCAATCCTGTAAGTCTGTTTGCTGTTTGACAAACACATTCTGCTGTCCTGCAATTAGAACTGTACTTCTGTTGTAAGAATATGCACTATCTTGGAATCGTTCCAAGGTGGTTCACCAAGCGACATCTGTATTGCACTAGCTGGTTCAAATTAAACGAATAAGGAATTGAAGTGTATGCTAGAATGCATGAGGTGTCCTTCCACACACATGCATGGGGACACAACCACTAGTCGTACATTATTTCCAAATTAGTCAATTGATCACCCACCATCACTAGATCCAACCTTTGATCATCCTTATCATTAGATATGGCCATGGATATTCCATAGTTGCTAAACCGACCATTAACATCCATACCACTAGATCTAACCTAGTTACCTAGTTTATCAGCCCTCAAACTGCAAATTAGTTTAATAGAACAAATTTGCAGTTCAATTAAGAAAAATAATAATAATAATAATAACACAGGATCGAGGTAGGTCAGTCTGCTTAGATGGAGGGTTGGAAGACGATCCAATTCAGTTCGCAAATTCAATGAATCTAGTTTGATGGAGGGCTCGAGGATCATCTGATTTTTTTCATAGATGAATGTTGGACATGCTATATTTTGTAGCCTGTTACAGGGAGAAGACGGCTGTTAGAAAACTTAACAACCCCTGATTACAGCCTGATGTGCATTCTGCGGTTTCATTTTACAAGAAGAAGAAGATAGCTGAAGAGGAGCAAGAGCCAATACAACTAAAATACTGCAGATCCATCTCACTATAGTACAAGTGGCAGGATGATGCATCAGCTGGAGCCATGCATCTACTGCTAGCCATCATAGACGGCCTATTAAAAGCATTGCACAGATTAGAAAATTCCTATATGCCAATTAGTTTCACTTTCCCACACCTAAGGTTGACAGTAATCTAGAATCATCCGATGGATGTGTATTTTTAACCATTTCACATCCACAGCCCGAGAGACTAGATGGACGTATCTGATTGAAGCATTACCCTTCCCCATGTACTGCGTAAAGATGGCTCTATCATATCCCGGTTCTACCGGCTCTACCATAAGAAATCCCTATTCAAAAACTTAAATAAAACCCTAATTCGATTCTAAGTTGAGAAAAGATTTGATACTCCAGCAGAGAACGAGAGTGTATACAGAGGCCACATAAACTTGCATATGTGGCATATGGGTAAGTCAAGCTAAACTGTCCGAACTGTGGGTCCCAATTTAGATGGCCTCATAAACCAAAAAGAATAATGATGAGACTTTATAAATGGTTGATTGGAAGACACTTGATGGACGAATAACGAAGAACAGTCGAAGCTCTAAGTTCAAAAATAGGCGACCGTTAATCTGAGCTAGGATTGCCCAATCCATTGTTCCGAGTATCGGCGATATTATTGATACTGATATTATCAGTATCACCAGCTTGGTGATACCAATAACACTGGTGGTATCAGATATTCTACGTATCGGTGATATATCGCTGATATATCGTAAAGTACTGCCACTATATCGATATCACCAATGTATTGCAATATTTTTGATTGGATAATTTCAGATGAAGCTTGAATTGCCAATGTATCAACGATATTATTGATAACATTGCCGAGGTATTGCCAATGTATCGATATCACCAAAAAAAAAAAATTTATTAAAAAAATCCATTTCAATTTTTTTATGGGTGCATGATTGTTATGATAAAATGCATGCATGTGTGTATATGTATGCATGGATGGATGGATGGATGGTTGGATGGATGAATGTATGCATACATGCATGTGTGTATGTATGCATAGATGGATGGATGGATAGATCATGCATGTGTGCACATATGTATGTGTCATTGAATATATGTATGCATGCATGGATGGTTGGATGAATGAATGAATCAATGCATGTGTTTGTATGTATGTATATGCATGAATGCATGAATGGATGGCTGGATGAATGGATGGAGAGTTCCACTATTTTTCCCATGTTTCCCCAATGATTTCCTGAGTCAACGGCATATGCCTTTAGGCCTCCACTAAAGGGAAACTTATTATGTATGCATCTTTTTGATATTATTTGATTCCTAAATATATAAATGTGATGCAGGACAATTAACCACTTGCTTTAAAAGCTCGAACTGATAGAGCATAGCGAATCTCATAGCCTAGGCCCCAAATTCTTGGGTTAGGTACTCAGCCGAACCCTCCTCATGGGCCTCAAATCCATCGGTTTCGCCCCCTTGTGGGCCCCAAATCCATGGGTTCTGCCTCACACGAGCCACCCACCTCACAGGCCGCTCACCCCGAGTGTGCCCCCACATCCCACAGGCCACCCGGCTCGAACCCAATGTAAAAATGCCCCCGCATTAAAATGCGTGCATTTTAACATTTGCTAAAGTATTATTGAGAAATTCCACCAATTTTCTCATGTTTTCATAATGTTTCCCAGGTTACATGCTTTTAGGCCCCCACTAAAGTATAACTTATTATGTCTTTTTTTGCAAGTATTTGATTCATAAATATGCAAATGTGTATTTTAGCATCTCTTGATGTTTCATTAAGAAATTTCACCATTTTCCCTATGTCTCTCTAATGTTTCTCTCAATTAGTGATGCATTTTCAGATATTGGTGATATTGATACATGTTTTCGTATCTCCAACCAACAGTACATGTAACAATACCATTACCACAAACAATTGTCCAATCCATTTCACTTTTGGATAACATATGCTAGTACACTTATTTGTGTAGCATGTTTGTCAATCGCATACATCAGTGTGTCAGTTGAGCGCTTGGAAGCTGAAGACTGAAAACACATGAAGACTGGAGCATCAAGGAAGTGAAGAACATGTATATGAGGTGCCTTGGTGAACCTAACCCTCAACCCAAAACAATTTCAACCTCTAGATGATCACGCCCTAATAGGTAAAACCTTGTTTAATCATCCCATGACTTTAGGAGCCGTTAATGATCATGCTTAGATTGGTTGTAGAGGTCTCAAGTTGCTGCAAAATCAAAATGCAGAAACCAACCAACTCATAAGAGAGTTCGATCGATTGATCGGGCGATCAAGACTTGGCCAAAACGGTCCACCAAGTTCGTTGGACTATTTCAGTCGACTTCAATTGATCGATGACCCTCGATCAATTGAGGCTGGTCATTATAGATTCATTAGGGCTTTTTCTTTATAATATGGCATTCAAATCTTTGTGCAAATGATGGATTTTGGCATTTTAGAAGTGTATCCCAAGCTCTATCAAACCTCCTATGCTCTATCCCAATAAGATCCATTCTCTCATCTTAGTGATTCTTCACTCTAATGAGCATTCTAAGCTCCTCTACAAGAAGATTATGATCTCAAGCCCTATCTAGAGTTTAAACACAGATTTTATTGACAAATCCTAGTGTCTATCAACCTCTAGAGTGTCCATCAAGGTGAATCCCCTAGGAGTTCAACTTTCCATTAGTTGTGGGAGATTTTACCCAACTCCCATCACCTTGGTCACCTCAAATGGAGCATCGCATACAAGGTATTTGATCTTGGAGTTGAAGCACTAGCAAGCATCGACATCAAAGAAGTAATTGAGGAGCGAATTCAAGCACGGGAGACCTTTGAAGAAGCAATTCAAGCACGACGTATCAAAGGAGCTCAATTCAACAAGTGTCATGTATGAGTCCATACTATCTTTCCTTGTGTAGGATTGAGAGTAAGAGTTTGTGACTCAAACTCAAATAGGTTCTTGTGTAGGACCCAAGCTCTTATGTAGGATTGAATTCACCAAACACGGGTGTGTAGGTGTTTGTCTCCGTAAGAACCTCCAATGGGAGTAAACATAAGTCATTGGACTAAGACCAAGTTGTTGGTTAGCAAATAGAAAACCAACTAAAGTCTCTTGCAAGAGCCTCCGATGAGAGTGTACGCTAGGTCCTTGTATAGGGGTGTAAAGGTTAGAGGTGAACCTGATTTAAAACCTCTGATAATGAATACCAGTACACTCGAGGAGAGTGTACTACCAGGAGTAGAGTAGGGAAATCGAACTACTATACATGCTTGTGTTTGTGATTAATTGAGCATAATTCTATTCATGTTTATGTGACTGTTTAGTTAAATTATATGATTGTTTGAATTAGATTGTATGCTAAGCACTTAACTTGTAAAGTACACACAAATTCACTATCAATTATAAACTAGTTGCATAATTAGAATATCTTTTATAGTTTATGTAATTGGAACCTCTATTGGCTTGAAAGCCTTAAGAGTTAATTGCCTTAGTTCAAATTGGTATGTTAACTTAAGTAAGCAATTGTGTGTTAAAATGCATAAATTTTATTCAGTCCTAATCTACTACAATTTGGTAGGCTTAATTGGACTAACTTATTTCACATCTATAATTTCAGAGTGCTTGCATATTGACCATCACACCATGCAAAAATATCAAATAACTCCTCTTACAAGTTCTACTACAATTTGGCAGGCTTAATTGGACTAACTTATTTCACATCTATAATTTCAGAGTGCTTGCATATTGACCATCACACCATGCAAAAATATCAAATAACTCCTCTTACAAGTTCTACCCTCATAATTCGCCACCTTCATCTAATTTGCTTTTTTTTTTTTTTTTAGTCACAAGAATTGAATTAATTTTTTTTATTATTATTATTTTTTTAAAGAAACAGGGAAGAGGATAGAAGGTCTGATGAGAAAGCAGACGATACTAAACTCCAAGAAAAAGAAGGTCATAACCCTTCAAAAAATCTACATGAAGGTACAAGCGAATGTGACATCACATCCATTGTACAAGCAAATGTACATAGACCAAACCATGGAAATCTTGCAGCCCATTGTGGATAGGGTAATATCTCAAATCACACAATCAAATAATTCAACTATTTGATCGGTAGCTTATAACATGGGTGGTAAAAAGATTAAAATGATCAATGGTCCCAATCTAACAAGAAAAGTTATGCAATTAATATCAATGAACCTATATAAACTTTAGCCACATTACTGCATGACTTCGACAGTTTGTATTGTTGTACACAAATGCCAAATGTACATTGGATGAGACACCAGAACTTGAAATGTGTTGGTGAAATACTGCTTTAACCACCATTTACATCATTTGTTCCTACGTTTCTAGACTCCCATTATAGTTCACCACTATTTACTCTAACCACCATTTAGATCATCTGGACTCCTATGATAGTTCACCACCATTTTCAAAATGGTGGTGACTTATCCTCATGCGCCATGTATGGCTATCCAAGCCATCCAAATTGTGGGGCACATTGTGGATCTCTAACATTGCGTTAATAAAGCAATCCTAGCCATCCAACTTATGGATATCAAATGGATGGTAAGTGCGATGGTGAATTATCCAATTTCAAACACAAAATCATATTGTTACCATCGTCTTATTGTACTTTGGGGGAGAGAATTCAGTATTACGAAGATGTGTGGAGGGGCGATTTGCCTCTTCACATCAAATTTCCGAGTATTGCTCACCTCACTCAGGATTGTAGGATTACGGTGAATAAGTGCAACGAGTTCACTGGTGAGCGGTTTGTTTGGACCCCGCCGTGTCGGCATAACCTTCATGAGGAAGAGATTGAACAGTATTCCGCCATGTTGGACTTTTTGCATCTTTGCAGCCCATCAGTGGGTGAAAGTGATAGACAACTTGTGCCCCATGTGCCAGTCCGATGCTGAATCGATTAACCACCTATTCATCCACTATCCCTTCGATACCTATATATGGCCTTCTTTCCTCACTAAGTTTCAATTGAATTGGTCCATGCCTTCGGACATGGGCGATCTCCTGATGGCTTGGCACGGAGTTTCTCTCTATAAAAATACTAACGTCGTGTGGAAGCTTAGCCTTCTAGCCTTTTTGTGGTCCATTTAGGGTGAAAGGAATGCTAGATGTTTCCGTAATGATAGTGAAGGGGTGGAGTGGGTTGCTAGTGATGTGTGGATTTCTATTCTTGAGTGGGTAGTGAGTAAGGCTTGGATGGGGCTTTTGTAATCTCCTTATCCTTTTTTGGTTTTGTTTGTTTTTCCCTTTGTTGTTCTTTTGGCGCTTTCTCAACACCTTGTTTTAATGAAGTTTGCAGTTATCTTTCAAAAAAAAAAAACAATTGGGTCAGCATTTTGAACAGTCTAAATTGTCGTACAGCTATAACATTTGCAAGGTCAAAAAGTTATCACCATTAAAGTGTAGAGAACTATCATTGGAGTCTAGCCCCAAGTTATTGATCACTTACAGCTGGCCGCATGCTAAATTAGCACAGAGCATTGCTTTTCTTACAATTGTGTCATGTAACAATAATCGCACATGCGTAAGACATCTGAATAGTGAAGAAGTTGGGCACCATCAAGAACATTATCGGTAGTCTATCGAAGTAGGCGAACCAAATTGTGATTCGGGCGAATTAAACAACAAATGAAATGAGCATTCCCCAGCAAACTTTGGGGAAAGTTGATTCAGGGCCCGTTTGGTCGGGTGGATTGGAAGGGCTTGAATGGTATTAGGGTGGATGGCATGGATTTCTAGGTAATGATGGTGTTGTCAGTGGATTGTCTTGAGATTCATGGGATTGCTATATCCCTCGATTGCTATATCCCGTTTGTTTGGCACGCCCGGCCAATCTGGGGATTAAACCCTTCCATCCCTCCCAATCCTACAAACCAAACACGTCCCAGGCAAATATGAATGGATTAGGGTGGATTGGATGGGATTTAAAGGAAATGATGGTGTTGTCAGCGGATTGTCTTAAGATCCATGGGATTGGGATTAGATCACCAACTCTGTTTGGCACGCCCACCCAATCCCGGGATTTAACTTCCAATCCCTTCCACTACCATCCAATCCCTTCCAATCCGACCGGCCAAACGGGCCCTCAAGGTTTTGGGATTGCTTGTGTCATGCTTGGATCTATTGAAATCAAGGTATTACATAATGGTGATGGTGGCCAACTCTCTCTCGAAAAAAAACCTATATCGGCCCCGTAATGGCCGTTACGGGTGTTTTTTTTTTTTTTCCTATAATGGCTGTTACTGTTACAATAACAGATATTGTCATGTAACAATAGATGTTTCCGGAATAGCTGCAGCTCGTCTTTGGAAGTTTTCAAGAGGGTTAAAGCAAGTGTATTGGAATGGGTGATTGCTTGTAGGGCAAAAAGATGGTTTCAATTTTCCTTGTTATTTGAGCTTTTCTATTTTTTGCTTCCATCTTTGTATTTGTATTCTTTTGGCCTCAGCCTTGAAATAATAATGATTGCCTCTAATTTTTATTTATTTTTTTATTTATTTTTTTAATTCCCTAGCAAACTATGGAATTTCGAAAAGAATGAAACTATGAACTACGAATTCACACTTGAATCCTCCAATTACGATTCAGTTAACTGTGGATATGACCATTTATATTCCTCTATCACCAGATCTGATCATTGGTCTTTTACCATTTGCGCATTCAACCGTTGATTGTCCATTAACACTAACCATTGATCTTACATCACTGCTAGATCTGACCATTGATATTTAGCAATTGTTAGTTCTGACCATTGATCATCCATTATTGCTAGATTGGAAGGTTGATCATTCATCATTGTTGTTGATCCACCCTCACTCAGCATTGATCTTTAATAAAGGCATCTTGTAGTCCATGCCATCTGATCTTGTTGGTCAATCCACCGTTAATTGCTAATCCTCGCCATTCAGCCTTTGTCTTGGGCCATGTGATGGTCTTTGTGCCATTAGATGTCATCTTCAGTAGTTTATAGGCTGTTGGATAACATTTGAGGGATTGGAAATCATTCGAGCGATTGAACCGCTAGATCTTGTTTCAAGCGGTCAGATGCTGGCTTGCGCAATTTGGAAAACTAGGTGTTGTTAGTGAAGAAGTAATAGAGAGAAGAAAGAAAGGGAAGAAACAAACCGTGTGAAAAGGAACTCATTTATCTTTTCTTCTTTCGTCTGAGCCCTATTTTCCAGTTACATATAAAAGTCAGTCCAAGCATGTGTGATCAAACTGGCTATCCAACTGGATATCTAGATCCTATAGAGTCCAATTTAGACCATTCAATCAGGTCCGGATGCATTATCCCCCCCTTGATCCAGTCCAGATGGTGATCAAGGCAATTGGACACTTAAGGTGGTCCAGATCTACAATATGGACAAATGGTTAAGATATGTGATCTGGCTGGTTAGATCCATCAGACCTTTGATCTGGCCCCTTGGATGACCAAATCCAGGCCCAATATGCATTATCATGCATGGATCTTCAATGATCAGTTTGAGTGGCATGGACGATGGTTCAGATATGTGATCTGGCTGGTTAGATCCATCAGGTCTTTGATCCGGTCCCTTGGATGGCCAAATCCAGGCCTGATATGCATTATAATGCATGGATCTTCAATGACCAGTTTAAGTGGCATGAATGCATCTCGGGTATGGTCCTAGATGCAACAATTTTCGTCAACCTAAACTGATGATTTTTTATTTATTTTTTTTAGTACAAAATAACAAGGTTTGCGTGGGATGTAGAGACTTCTTGAGTGCATCAGTTAGGGAAATCTAAATTAGAAGGGATTACTAAAAGGACAAGAACGATGAAAAAGATGTAAAATGTACCAAGATCATGCTGAACTAGTGGAAAATCAGTACACATTGAACAAGCCAATACAGAAAAGGAAACGTGCATAACCAAGTCATGTGTAAACATTCAGTGAAGAGGCCATCAAAATATTTTAGGCGCAATAGAAAGGAATGCTGTAAACGGGGTGGGAAGTGAACAGTAAATCCAAGTACTAACCTGCCAGAATATGAAATTAGTTTTAATCGTCTGTGCCACTGCTTCATTTGCCCACGTGTCTCGGTTCAGCTTCACGAGTGAGAACTCCAGAGATAAGTCCAGACTCAACCATAAATGGAAATTCTAAATTAATGAGAAATGAGACAAAAATGCAGAAAATGTTACCATGTGGGAGTTAAACTCCTTCGTTGACTGCAAGTTTACTAGGAGCCACTTATCATGAAGAGACGCCTCTATCTTTGCCTGTATTTGTCAGTAACATAACTATCAGCAATCAATCTACTCATTAAAGTGTTGAAATGCCTGAAATATAAGAAAATGCATAGTTTCATGCTTTTAAGGATGATGCCATCTAGTCAGTGCATTGTGCACTGGTGCTCATTGTGCTCTCCCATGGAATATGGACACATGGTGAAAACGGTATATGAACTGAACTGATCATCAGGTGGATCATTCATGGGCATGTTTAGGAACCAATGATTGGACAGTTTTTAACCATCCGATCAATGATCTACAAATGGACTGCATAGAAGAATATTTTCACAACAGTCAGCGTTGAACACAAGGGTTCACAGATATGGCCTATAGGCCCATTCAATCTGCAAGATTATTGGACCATGTTCCATCATGGTGAGACTAACCAATGAACAATACAGATCTAGCACCCAATTTTTAATTTAGGCTTACCATGTTCTATGAGCTGATTCATTGATATACTTTGATGCAATTAGATGATGTTAGATGCATGACATGAAATCCTAGCTTTATGCTCTTCTAAAAAAAAAAAAAAAAAAAAAACTAAAAGAAAGTTTCACTGCATGGTTTCATGGTTTGTGGGCACCACTGCAGATAGTGCATGACCTAAAATTGGGTTGATTGGATGAACTTAACCTCCGAGGTTCTTTGTTTTTTTTTTCTTACTGAATTTGGACCCTTAATATTTTTGTTCAAGTGTCCATTTGAAGGCTACGAATTGGATAGTTAGGATCCTCCTCTTTTAGTAATGAATTGTTGGTTATAACCCATCTAGAGTGGGATGCATGGACCATGATAGAAAGTACGCCATGCATATAGTTGAAATGTTTCATCAAATGTACAGGCAACATGCATGTATAGCCAATCCATGCCTACGTGTAAGGTGGATGAGATGGCACAAATTAAGCCTATTGATAGAGTAGCACCATATTTCAATATCATGGGCCATATTGTGGCCAGAGCACAACCCCAGTTAAGTGAAATAGATAAATATGAACTAGATCGCAATATATGAATCTAAATCCAACCCATCAAACACAGATATGGGTCCAAACCCAGATCCAAGTCGGACCAAGTCAGTAGATTATCAGGTCAACCCCATTTGTTGGCGCTCCAGAGGTGTAAACAGCTTGGGTCTTGGTCGATTAGAGTTGATCCAAATCCGACATGATGAGCAAGACACCAACGCAACTTAAAGGATCCCAAATGTGGGTCCAAAATCCAGACTCAGATCTGGATAAGACCTGATCTGCCAGGCTGTTGAGTCAACCCATTGAAAGAACGTTGTGCCAGTTGAGCGAGTAAAATCAGAACTGTGAAGGAAATTTTTCGCATCTAAAAGGATTTAAAATATGCCAAATATGGGTTCAATCAAGAGTTGTTTCTTTGGAGTACCAAAAGCACAACTGATCTTGTTATGAATCCTAAGGTATTAAGCCATAAACAAGCTGGATCTGAAATGGGTTCTGCGATTAATACGATTTGCACCTGGAACTGAAACCTAGATTCTGATTTAAATGCTTTAAATCCCATTCAGCAAGAAGAATTCTTTAATCCAATTGTGATCAAAATTCAAGTGTTCCTCTAGTGAGATTTAGTTAATGATGATCAAAGAACAAAGTTCATCAATGTTATGTGTTTAGAGAGGAGCAAGGGGGAAGTGTCTAGAGCAAGGGGCTAAAGACAAAAGGCAGGTGCTGTATGTTGATCTAGAGCCAGAACTAACGCTTTGGATGGGTCTCAACTCTCGACAATGAAAGATCTGAGGAGCGGGAGGACTTCTATTCTTCTTTCTACATTTACTTCAAAAGAAAGCCTTGGGGCAAGAGAGAAAGCGAGCCAAGTATAGTAGAGAGCAAGAGCAAGAATATCAGTCAATCACACTGCTAGAGGTAAGAGCTGTCCAGGAATATACATAGATCAATTGAAATAAAAAGAATTAACAAGCAATATTCATCGAACGTAGTAGCTATGGTGTTTGTTTCCCAGCAGAGGTCTAGGTCAAGACTTTATCATTGACATTGCTTTACTTCCAAAAGAAAAGTTTTTAGTGATCTGTGCAGCTTTTGTGGCCAGTTCCAGTCCATACCAATCTGACCACTCAGTCCAGTCCAGGTTTTCAGACAATGTCAAATACATTTCTAACAACCATGTGGAACACAAGACAGTTCACACCACAGCCTGTATAATAAAAATCTCCGTATCTTTTTCCATCTTTAGTGTTTTTTTTACACACGCACTCACACACCACACATACACACACTCACGCCACAGTGGTTTTTCACCACAATGAGTACTCGAACCCCTAACCTCGTGTTGAAACTCTTGTGAGTCTACCACTGAGGCAAGAGTACGGACCCCCATCTTTAGGTATTACTTCCATAATAATTACCATATATATGATATGTGTGTGTGTTTGAAAAATGTTACGCAGTCTCCGTTTTTGAGAAGTATGGAAATCCAACAGAGACTTTCTAAGACAAATGAGCAGATGGCACCTACTGGAGCTAGAGCATCCGCACAGATAACACAAGGAACAACTGGCTTTATATCGTCTTACGCAAGACGTGGTTGGAAGAGGATATCAGGAATCTAGGCCCTAAAGATGGCCTCTCTAAGCATTTATGTGACTAATAATCTAGGCCATCTCCTCCTCACAGACGGCTCCAAGCGGACAGCGTCAGCTCAAGACGCGTGTCCTTCACGTCAGTCTTCCTTTCTTGGGCAAGACGTGTGCCGTGATCTTCTGCCAGTGGATTCGGAAGATAGAATCGGGCGCTTTTTCGACCTTAACTGCGAAGCCTCGATCCCAGCCCTACCTTTGGAGGATAATATCTGCCCGAACGCATCACCATCAGACGATCCTCGCCCCACGTGGCCTCATTTTACTCACTTGCTGCCTGCGATTCCTCCACGTGTTGCCCAATGCTTGCAGCTACGGTCCCCGATCTCTACTAGCCGAGCATCCAGATATAAGGCCCTGATCCTTCCTCTCTTCCCACACCTTCCTTCTTAGCAGGATATTCCCACCGTCAGCGGGGAGTCCTTCCCTGGCTCAGAGGATGATCACGCGCCCTGGAGCTCAGAACAGGAATACTCCTCGTCAATCCCCTCCCCTACATCTATGGCAGACTCAGATTTTTCCACGAGGCAAGCCCTGGTAGAGATATTTCGGGAAGATAATGGAGAGGCAGTGCTAGAGGCCGAGCCCCTCCAGATCAGAGAAGATTGTAGAGAAGGGGAGTCACCCCTTGTTATGTTACTTCTCAAAGACTCGACCGACCAGAGATCCGATTTGATCCGCAAAATCCAGAGGAAAAGATGGATAAGAGAGGCGATGGGCCATGTTGGACGGGTCATTGGTGTATCCTTTGGTGACCACCCAGAAGATTTGATCTCTCTATTCCACTGTATTGAAGAGTGTGGCCGGCTGTTGCCCCCAGCTAGACCTCCCAGGGAAGCTCCTCCCAGGTTGCGTGGCAAAAGAGAGATTCAAAACCTGGCCCTCAGCCCCACACCCTCAAATCATTCCAACACCTCCTCCCGGGCCTTCTCTATTCGGGGCAGCCCTGTTCCCAAATGAGAGTTTTATCTTGGAATGTCCGAGGAGTGGGGTCCAAGCGGAAGCGAAGACTCATAAAAAACGTTTGCGGTAGATGCAAGGTGGACGTGATATGCCTTCAAGAAACTAAAGTCCAGCAGTTCAGTGACAAGCTCCTGGCTTCCATCTGGCCCAATCCTAACGCACAATGGGTGGCGCTGGACGCTGTTGGATCATCAGGCCGAATTATAGTGGCATGGCAGGCTCATTCATGGACGCTTATTGATTCTTGGAGTGGTCTTTTTTCTTTATTGGTTATTTTGAAAGACGTGTCTTCTAGTTTTATTTGTCTAATCTCCTCTGTTTATGGCCCTAATAAGGATTCCCAAAGGCAGGCCTTCTGGGAAGAAGTACACGCGGCCAAGGAGAAGTTTGATGGACCTTGGTGCATTGGGGGCGATTTCGATATCACTCAGAAGGCCAATGAAAAATCTCAGGAAGGCAGAGTGTCAGCAGGAATGCGTCGATTCTCTCTCTGGATTGAAGAAGAAGAGCTGGTCGATCTCCCTCTACTGGGAGCAAAATTCACCTGGACAAATGGCAGGGCGTCACCCACCTCATCCAGAATCGACCGGTTTTTTATCTCGGCTGATTGGCTGGAACACTTCCCCCAAGTTGCTCAATCTATGCTCCCCAGGCCCACTTCTGACCACACCCCCATCCTTCTGGCTGTCGATGATTGTAACTGGGGCCCCAAACCGTTCAGACTCGATATCGCTTGGTTCTAGCTAGAAGGTTTTCATCAGATGATTAAAGATAGGTGGACAAATTATTCCATATCCGGTTTCGCTGGGTTCAAGCTATGTAGTAAACTGCGAATGATAAAACGCAATCTCAAGGAATGGCGAGAAGAGGTGCAGAAAAGAGAAGTCGAATCCACGGCTATTTTTGTTGAGCTGCAGCAAATTGATCGGGACATTGAAGAGGGGCAGAATTCTTCTCAGTTTTCCTCAGGAGGATACAACTGATTCAATCCCTCGCTGCTCGTCTGAAGGAAGACGAATTATCTTGGCGTCAGAAATCACGATGCAAATGGATTCGTGAAGGTGATAAGAATACCAAATTCTTCCACTGCATGGCTAGTGAGCGTTATAAATCGAAATCGATGACAAGGACCTCATTGCTGAAGAAGTTGTTCGGTTTTTCAGTGACTTGCTGAGTAGTGAAGGGTGGGCCAGGCCTTCGCTCAACGACCTCCATTTCGACCGTATTTTGGAAGAGGACGTTGCTGCCCTTGAAGTCCCCCTTCTCCCCCCTCGAGGTGAAGAGGGCCATAAATGAATTGGAGGGAGACAGGGCACCTGGGCCTGATGGATTCCCGATAGCATTCTATCAACAGTTTTGGGGGACCATTCAAAATGATGTAATGGACTTCTTCTCTGAATTTCACGTGAAGGGCAGACTGTCCAAAGGATTAGGGGCATCGTTCATCGCCCTTATCCCGAAATGTCCGGGAGCAGATTCTCTAGTTGATTTTAGGCCGATAAGCTTGATTGGGAGCCCTTACAAGATTTTGGCCAAGGTCTTGGCATCCCGCCTGATAGGGGTAATTGGCTCCGTCATCTCTCATCATCAAAGCGCCTTCATCCCTGGCAGGCAAATCATCGGCAGCGCCCTCATTGCCAATGAATGTCTCCACTCCAGATACAACTCCAAATCCAAGGGCCTAATGTGCAAATTGGATATTCAAAAGGCGTACGATCATGTGGACTGGAATTTCCTCATGTACATGCTCAAGCGGATGGGATTTGCCCAGAAATGGAGAAAGTGGATTAAATAATGCATAGGCTCGGCTGTTTTCTCAATTCTCATCAATGGCTAGCCTAAAGGTTTTTTCCCTAGTTCTAGGGGGCTGCGCCAAGGTGACCCACTATCCCGGTTTCTCTTTTTAATTGTGGGCGAGGCCCTTTCCAGAATGCTTAGTAGAGGCCAGGAAGTCGGTATTATCAACAATTTCAAAGTGGAGGGGATGCCCAGCCCGATCTCCCCATTCAGTTTGCCGACGACACCATTTTGTTCAACGTGGCTGAGAGGGACAAAGTCCATAACCTCCATACCATAATTCGGTGCTTTGAAGCGGTGTCGGGTCTTTGTGTCAACATGTCAAAGTCCAAAATGCTGGGGGTGAATATGGAGGAAGCAGAAATCAAAGAATATGCAGACGTTTTTCGATGTTCGGTTGATCATTTTCCTACCTCTTTCGTGGGCCTCCCATTATGTATCGGGAAACCTGGGACAAGGTAATAGAGAGGGTCAAATCCTATCTTACCAACTGGAAGAGCAGGTACCTATCTTTGGGGGGCCGCTTAACCCTAATCAAGTCAACGTTATCAAACCTTCCTACATACTTCATGTCTCTGTTTAAGTGCCCGGCGTCGGTGGTGAACAACCTGGAAAAGCTTAAAAGGGACTTTCTGTGGCATGGCAAGTCCGAGAAGGAAAATTTTCACCTCGTCAATTGGAAGGTGGTGTGTAGCCAAGCGCAAGACGGAGGGGCTGGCGTCAAGGATCTCAAACTCATGAACCAAGCTTTACTTGGAAAATGGATATGGAGGCTAGGGAATGAAGACGGGACCTTATGGAATCGGCTCATAAAAAGCAAATATGGGAGTTCCGTCGGGGGCTGGAGGACTAATAAACGCAACAAACAAAAAGAGTCCGCCATTTGGAGAGACATCCTATCCACTAGACCCGAAGTCCTCAGCGGCATCTCTATATCGGTTGGTACGGGTACTCATACCCGTTTCTGGTTGGACCTCTGCTTGGGGAACAAAATCCTCTCAACAGCCTATCCGAATATATTTCGTATTGCTAAGACCCCTTCCATTCTGGTGGCCGACTACTACTCCACTGTTGGAGGAACTGTGGTTTGGAACATTAAATGCAGAAGAATCTTCGTGACCGAGAGATTGTGGAGATCGCTGCTCTCCTCTCTCGCCTTTATAGCCTTTCGCCCCTTCCCATTGAACCTGACCGTCTAATCTGGAGCCCAGATAAACAAGGTACGTTCTCAGTCAAATCTCTCTACAGCCTCCTGATCGGCAGACTGCCTCGCCCCGCCAGACTACTACATCATAACGGTTGGAAGTACTCGGTCCCCCCTAAAATTGCGATATTTGGATGGCTGGTTGGGAAACAAAAGGTCCTCACTGTTGACAATTTGAGAAAGCGGGGTATGTTGATAACCAATATCTGTGTGTGCTACATGTCCAATGAAGAAACGGCGAATCATCTATTCATTCACTGCCCCTACACATACCAGATTTGGTCGAATATGCTATCCCGGTTCAATGTCTCCTGGTGCTTCCCGGTCTCAACTTCCAACCTTCTTGATGCTTGGCATGGGGTTAATTGTGGAAAACAGCGTACTCCTGTATGGCGGATGGCTCTCCTTGCCATTTGGTGGGCTGTTTGGGTCGAAAGGAACGATAGATGTTTTAATGATAGAGCCACTTCTGCAGACGTCACTTTTAGTAGGGCGATTCACTGTCCGGTCAAGTGGGCCACTTACGTTGTTAAACCCTTTGCTTGTAACTTCGCTTTTCTAGATGTCTACTGTTCTGCTGCCTCAGTAGATCAGTGATCCTTTTGTTCTTTTTTTGCGTTCTTCTTTAATAAAATTCTTTGCGTTATCTCTCTCAAAAAAAAAAATGTTTTTTATATTGTGCACAAGGTACTGAGTGAATAAATATCCGACTGTAGGAGATCTAGTAATGTTATATTTGCTGCTCTCTCATGACACCATACCTTCTAATGTTGCTTAGGGTTTTATATTAAGTGTTAGGGTGTGAGAGAATTGATTATTATCTACCATAGTTGCACAATCCTTTGAAAAAGGAGCTGTTCCTGCTTTGAACTGCACTTTGGACTCCCACTCCTGCTTCCTAATTGTTTATACTTGTTAACATTTTAAAATAGACATTTCCTAGCTCTCGCATCTGAATCTGTTGCCTCTTCGCTTAAGCTTCATGCAACTATATTCTTTACACTACCCTCTTCTCTCAAAAACTCTTCTCTTTTTGTGATCAATCAGGCCTAGAAAAAAATATCGTTAATCTATCATTCGAATTGTCAAACGCACAGGAGTGTCATGTTTGCCAGCCAGAGAGTGTGTATCAAACTAATACACGTGTCCACTTTTTAAGTCACGTGGCTTAAAGCATCTTTCAATTCTGTAGGAGATTGTCTGTATCATGTGTATGGGTGTGACTGTATGTGTGGAGTATGAGATTATTATTTTTGGTGCAGTGTACAGATTTATGTGCTTCTACAGAGCACCATGTTGATTTGTTATTAGCATTTTATTAATAAGATGCATGAGGAGAGAGAGACAACTAAACTCTCTCCATCCTTCTCTCCTACCTTTCTCTTTTCTCCGTTCTACCTCCATTCGCTCTACCATGTAACCCAACAAATGCAATAACAAAGAGGACCTTTGGGTGATTATTAAAAGACAGCTACTAGAAACTTAAAATAAATCCAACGGAACTCCTAGAAAGTGCAAATGAGACAACTTATACCAATGAAATTACAATTATTCAAGAAACCAATTCTTAAGTTTGCATGATAAAATTCTTTTTACCTTTTCAAAAGGTCCATGGTACATCAAGGCAAGTGGAGGGCGATACAGTGATGCAAGATTATCACGAGAACTATCCGTTGTTGATGCAGAACCTTGATCTGTGTCCCAAATACCAGGACGTTTCAACTCTTCACCAAAGTTACGGAAAGCAACCAATGAATTTCCTTCGGCAGATGGGACCCTTGGATCTCTACAGTAAGACAAAAAAAAAAAAGGTTTTCTATGTGAAAATTGAGTAACTAACACAATCATTTAACAGTTCAAAACAAGTGTATGTATGCTTGTGTGCGTGCATGTGTGTGGCAGCAAGCACAGAGAATAGTAAAGCTACAGTGACTCCTCAGGCACAAGTTTCACATGAGAAGGTTTCAATGATTGCCATGCTAGTAGGAAAGAATACAGTGTTGAAACTTGAAACAGGAAAAGAATGATGAGCAACCAAACCAAAACTACCTGACACTTTCCACTAAAGAACATAGATCCAGTGCAATATAAATCAAGATGCACCGTCTAATGCAGCACATGGTAAAAGCTCCATGCTTTACCTCATCTTTTATCCAATCAATGCAGGAACCAGTTTGACAGGCAACTCAAAAATTAATCGGTGCTCCCAATTCCAGACCTATAGTCCTAACCATCAAACCAATTGCATTCTTTTCGACCCAATGGCATAGCAGCAAATTTTAAAAGAATGTGTCTAAAAGAATGCACACCCAATGACGCGAGTTTGATTCCCCTCCCCGTGTTTTACCCAATGCACGTGGTTTGTGGGTGATTGCGTGCATCCGCAGGGATTAGTCCCCGCCTTTAAAATGGGAGGGGACGCCTTGTCGTCATTATATATATATATATATATATATATATATATATATATAAGTGATTTGATTGGATGGTTCACGGAACAGTTTGGAATGTCCACAACAGAGTGTGCATCCAGGTCTGACCTATTAAGCATTGGATTTTGGGGCAAATTTTGGTATGCAATCATTTTTGCGCATCCCGTTATACACATTTTGTGGGATACACTAAATGACTCTACTTCTGCAAAATACTTACGGGTCAGGCTGCATTCCGTTCCATACCATTCTGTGTTACGACCAAACAGGCCCTAAGATCATCCCATGGATGAGGTTTTCAGCAATGCTTCATATAAGAAGTGGCCCGTGGAGTGGACAATTCAAAGCAAATGAGAGGACCAACATCGAAAAGCAGGTGAAGTACAAAGTTATCATGGCGGAGTGTAGCAAGAAATATCACCAGTACGAGCAGCGGATTTGAATGAGGCAGAAGGATGTTAAAAGAAGCATTGAGAATTTATATTTCATCTTTCTCTGGCATGTTAATCACCGAAGGCAATTCACAAAATGCCATTAGATGGGTGGATTAAAGAATTCAATCTGTTGAAATAACCTTCGATTGTAGATTACATTCAAGAGTTGCATCAATTTCAAGTATCTTTAATCACATTCAGATAGATGCCAATGAGTTTAACCGGTATCCTTAATTTATATCTTCTGCATATCCTTCTCAATAAAACTGTTGCTTATCAAAAAATAAAATCTAGAGTGTTATTTGATTGGCTTAAGACAATTTAGTTTCCAATCTTCCAGAAGCAATTTTGGTAAGATAATCAACCTGAACCACAGAATAGATGATATGTTTCATACCAAATATTCTATATGTTATCAATGGGATAACCACTTGATTCTTTCCAAGAAAAAAGGAATTCTCAATATCCCAAACAGGATTTACAGCAAAATCTGGCAATGTGCACAATCAAACCTTTGTGCAAAACAAAAAGTTGGCATAAATTGCTAGTCTATCCACAATTCCACATGTGAATTCCTATCCCAATAACAAAACTTTGGAATAATACATGGAACAGTACAGAAAGATAACAACTAGAATAAGCAAACGAAACCAATGAACTTAAATTGTCATGTGCTCTATATGGTCAAATACATGCCAATTGAACTTCTAGAATATGATCTCCTCAAAATTCAAAAGATTTAACCTAAGCAACAACTGATAACCATAAGTTACCTATACAGGGAGGCATCGCCATAGAGAACTTCTCTTTTCACAGGTAGAGGTGGGCGTACTTCTTCGTTACCAACGTCTTGTACCAAGTGCTCATCTCCAAGATCTTTTTCCTGGCCACTGTATGAAGAGAAACTGACCGGTAAACCATGCATAAACCAGGGACAGATTAACACTTTGACTTTTGATGTACAAGCTGATCAGATTCTTTGACCCTTCCAATTTAATTCTCATTGACTTACCCAGGACTTTCAGTGGGCAATGGAGAAACGTCTTCATTTGGTGGCATAGAGAAGGAAGGAGACGCAAATCCATCACCATCATTTCCCACATAGAACAACTGAATAGCTTCTTCGAGCTGCCAACTCGCCGCCTGCAAATCCAAGTTTTGCAAAGTTCCGTAAATCAGCTGACATTAAAAGCATTACTTGGTTCAATGCTCTCGAAGCAAAAACAATAACCAGATTTCAAGTTAACGCAATTTGTTTCTCAAAAAAAAAAAAAATATCCATACAACAAGTTGCATATGAACTTCACATGCAACCCAGCTCACATGCGAATGCATCACCTATGTAAGACATCCAGTGGGCCCTACCATACAGAGCACCTTGCGCACAAACCTGGCCAGCCCACTCATCAAGTGGGTTACATTTGTACATTGAATCAGACCATTGCCAAGTCTGAATTGTGATGGATTGGCCTGATTTTTGCATAATGTGATCTTCATGTCAGGCCCACCAAATGCCAGCTTAGATATCCTATGCACATGATAGGTTGGCAGGTGATATTCACATGTAAATATTTCTAGGTGATTATTCCTGTATGGAAAACTAAATTTATAGAGGAGCATTATGTCAGGAAAAATTAAGATTAACCTCATCTAAATTAAGCATGCAACTAGAAAAGCAATGGATGACAAAAGAAGCATAGATCTGGAACTTTTCTTTGCATATACATTTGGAACTTCTAAAAGAGGATGAAGAGCTCTTAGTAGACAAGTTATTGCTAACACAACTAGGACAAGTTGGGAGTACTACAGTCGGAATAGCACCACCCGCCAATCCAGGAGCAACGAGGACAAGAGCCAATGGGGGGAACAGCATTAGTACTAGACATCGAGCCAAATTATGGAAGCTACTACCTTGCACCGGATAGCGAAAGAACTTCCCTTTAATAGACTTTGTCATCATTCCTCCAAAGAAGGCAGCACCCAACATTAAGAACAAACGCACCAACTCCCATATTGAGCACAATGTTTTTGTTAACAAGCACACTTTCGAAAGATATTCTTCCTTCTGCATAGACCGAAATGATTAAAGGCAACCCATCTTCTGCTTTTTTAATAAAGCAATTAGGCCTCTTACCGGGTGGCAGAGTAACTCCAAGGATTTCATGGATTACACAACGTGGCCCATACAATTAATAAAGAGACATGATATTAGAAAAATTCTCATCTTCCAAAGGTTATTTCAGAAAAAGACCACAGGACCCATTGAGAGAGTGCATAGGAAAAACAGGTATGGCGCAGTTCTACAAAAAAACAAACGGAGGGGGACACTTGTTAAGCAGTTTGTTAGGCACACCAGGGAAAGGCCTGATCTCTACCCGAGCTTCCAGTTGCAAATAGGGACCAGCAAAGACTACGGACGGTGGGACACTGATGACTGATCAACACAACAGAAGCTTAAACACTGAATCTGCTACCGCTCACCGGAGCTCACTTGCCTTGTGAAGCGCTGCACTCAAGCTTTTCTCTCGAGGAAGCCCTACACTTCGAATTCCATATTTTAGCATAATCCAAATAGACACATAAAGCATAAATATAAATACATTATAAAAATAACAATACATAATACAACTTATATGAGAATCGCCTGTTTTGCCGGAGAATTAGCTTTTATTTTTGCAAGATCTGCAACTAAAAAGGGGCAGAGTTTCCTAAAAACCCACAAAAAACTACCTATGTTCCGTACCCCCTTACAGAGCAGTGAATACTAGTGTACAGATAGCGGACTATTGGTTCAACCCACAATACACTCTTCAATTTCTCCCTCATTCTCTAGTAGTTTACAACCCACAATACCTAGGTCTGGTATGTAAGATAGAGATGCAAACCTGCTTTCTATTTTCTGCATGAGCGCATGCTGTTTTGGAGGGACTGGGATTCACTTTCTGTTGCAAACAAGAACCAGTTCTAGATCAAGAACTCTCATTGCATCAGAACTTCACATGCAGCCCAGCTCACTTGCCAACACATCACCAATGTAGGACATCTGAGTCATGCATAAAGTGGCCCCACCAGCACATAAATCTGGCAGGTCCACTAATCCGGCAGGCTACAATCATACATTGAATCAGACCATCAAGCAGGTTTGAATTTTGATCTAGATTGTCTTTTTTTCTTCTTTTCTATTTAAAATAGAGGGTCACTCCCTTGATGAGCAAGCTGGCTTGATTTTTGAAACAGGGAAGAGCATGTAACAAAGGAGAAGAAGATCACCATCTTCTCCAACCAATCAAAACCTTGAATCGACAAGGGTAGTTCTCGAGTCCACAAGAAAATTGGAGAAAACTCGGGTAAATTTTATTGAATAATGTGTATGATTTCTCGATTACACCACTAATAAAGAAAACCCAAACCCTAATTTGAAATTATCCAAAATAACAAAAAAAATATATATATAATCCCAAAAAACTAAGTTTGCCAAAAATAGAAGCATTAAATACACCTTACCAGAGTATGCCGGGCATTATTACAAGCAACTTCTAAAAAAGATGGAAATCCTAAAATTGCAAGAAGGAGATAGGACGAAAACAAAAATTACCAAAAGTAGTAAAAGTTTCCTAAAAATTCCTTTAAAAAATAAAAAAAAGGGGGAAATTTCATTCATTAATCGAAAGTAGTTACATAAGATGCCTTTGGGCCCCATTAGGACAAAAAGGGCTGACAGGGGCCTATCGTAAAGAGAGAGAAAACAATCTTGTACACATGAAGGTCCTAGAATCGAAACTGAAACAAGCTGGCGATCAGGCGATTCTAACTTGTCACAATCTTGACAGGGTCTAAGCGGACCGCACCGAGGCCCACTTTATCTAGAAAAAGGCAACCCCTGACACAGGGAGGGAGCAGGGAAAGTTGCCTAGAGAATGAAGACAACTGGGAAGAACTTCCCAGGCGGGCCATACCTTCGGCAGGGGCGTTACCTTCTCTATATATATGAGCAAAGACCAATTGCATTGATGTGCCAAATCTCCTGATGCGGCTTATCCAATACGACCATTTCCAGCAGGGATTAGCCAAACCATTTAAGAAATCTACAACAAGGTTGGAGTCAGATTCCACAATTATATGTTGCAGGCCCAACAGAGAGCAGTGGGTCAGTCCGTCATGAATGGCCCTCAGCTCAGCGCAGACATTAGATCCATTCCCGTATCCTTCAGAGAATCCAAAAATAAACATCCCCCTCGCATCCCTACAAACTCCCCTACCGCTCGATGGACCCGGGTTTCCAAACGCAGACCCGTCCACATTCAACTTGAACCATCTCGACAGGGGTTTTGGCCACCTGACTACAACGGGAGCGGGGGCAACCCATCTAAAAACTGAAATGCCCAAATCATCCGACGCCAAAGCAATAGACGGGGGGCGAAGGACATCAGGGAACAAGGAGGCTAAAGCTACGAGATCACGTTTTACTGTTTCTCTAATGGTCGGCGCACTAATTTCAGCCCCGTCGAATCTGGCAGAATTACGGGCCTTCCAAATTTGCTAAAAGACGACGCACAAGGTGATATTCTGCAGATGGGGAATTCTTCCATTTGATCGCGTAGAGGTCCACCAAACTGACAACATGCTTTCGACTGTGGAAACTGTATTTGTCATGATCCCAAAAATACCTCCAAAAAACGCCCATGTTGCTATTGCGATAGGGCTGCAGACGTACACGTGATCCAGGGTCTCCACTAATCTGCCAGATAGAGGAGAGTTTGTGCAACAAGAATAGCTTGAAGCAAGCGAAACCTCTCTCTTCTGGATGGCCACATCCATCGGGATGGCCCTATGTAGGAGACGCCACACAAACATGGATATTCGAGGGGGCAGGGTAGCCTACTAGACCCAACGGGCCTAGGATTTACGGGGCTGAGCAGCTCTACAAAGGTGCCAGGCGAATCGCACCGAAAATTCATCGTTAGGGGTGAAGGGCCAGACGCGTTGATCAGGGCTATCCGACAGACAAAAGCCCGCCTGGAAAATGAAATCCACAATTTGTTGTGGCGGGAATTCAAAAACCGAGGAAGGGGGAAGGGGACCTGATGTTCCGAGGACCTGGTTGACCTTGGTAGATAGCAGAGGCTGCGGGACTTGAGGAGAAGCAAGCTAGATCAGTGGGCCCAACCCTGTCCAGTTGTCAGTCCAGAAGTTGCAGTTACCCTGACCTATCTACCAGTGAATTTACTGATCCAACATTGGGAGGAGACCGTGCACCTTCTTCCAAAGCAGGGAGGCGAAAGTAGAGGGCTGGATTTGGCTGGGCGCAGAGAGATCCCCCTGGTATTTGGAGTGAATGAACATTTTCCAAAGGCTATTCACCTCAAGACTTCTGACTGACCATCCCAACTTCATTCTAAGAGCCTTCAAGGCGTCTGCCAGAAACCTTACCCCCAGGCCCCCCTCAGATTTTGGGAGGTCGATCGATTTCCACCCTACCCAATGAAGCTTTTTCTTGCCATCTATCCAACCCCACAGGAAGTTTGCAAACTTACGCTCTAGAGATGCCAAAACCTAAGAGGGAACGATCGTTGCAGCCAACGAATGGATCGGTATGCTGGCGAGAACATGTCGCACCAAGACCAGTCTACCGGCTTGAGAGAGACAGCGTGCTCATCATCCACTAATGCGACTTTCAATCTTGTGAATGAGGGGTTGGAAAGAGGATGGTTTCACCCTGCCGAAAGCCATCGGAACCCCCAAGTAAATCAGGTTAGAGTTGCATTTTGAGATGCCCAGCAAGTTTTCGATGTACCTGATTCTAGATGCTGAAATCGCGCTAGAGCAGAAAAGAGCGCTCTTACGGTAGTTAATCTTCTGACCTGATGCTCGTTGGTATTTAACCAGGAAATCTGAGAGAGATTTAAGAGACTGCTGACTACCGTTGGTGAACAATAGGGTGTCATCTGCATAAAGTAAATGACAGACTTGAAGACAGTTCCTTCTGAGCTTGAACGGGGAACACCTTCCCTGAGAAATTAGGCGCTTAATACCACGGCTAGGCACCTCAGCAGCTAAGATAAAAAGGCTAGGGGACAGGGGGTCCCCCTGGCAGATCCCTCTTGCAGATTTAAAAAAACCAGCTGCTTCGCCATTAATGAGGACCGAAAACCAGGCATTGTTCCAGCAAGTTTCAACCATGTTCACCCAATTGAAACTAAAACCGAACTTCAGCAACACTTGCTTAAGGAAGTTCCAATCTAGCCAGTCGTAGGCCTTTTCCATGTCTAGCTTCAGGATTATGTTGCCCCCACGAACTTTCCTGTTCAGATCCCTCACTAACTCCTGCGCCAAAGCAATACTTTTAGCCATGGACCTTCCTTTAACAAAGGCGCCCTGCTCGGGAGAGATGACATGAGGAAGCACTTCTCTCAACCGAATTGAGATTACGTTTGCAATAATCCTGTAGAGGCAGTTGCAAAGGCTGATGGGCCGGAAGTCGGAGAAGGATTTCGAGGCGGGACTTTTGGGAATTAGGCAGATTTTGACCTTCAAGACAAGGGTTTCTCGCAAAATGGATATCCCTGATCTGTTATGCAAGTCATTTGACCCCTGAACAACCGTTACATAAAGATCGATAGGTAGTGTGTTTGTGACAATGCCCGGATCAAAAGCTACGGCCATTTTATGGCCAACAATTCAAAAGGCAATTTCTTCATATCTTGAATGAATATCTTCGAACCAGACACGCCCGGGACGTAGTTACATACATCATTCCCTACGTATGACCAGGTCCGGTACTTCTGACGAACAACTTCTGGTTTCATTTGGGCTTCTTTTAGTCCAGTCGTGCTAAGAATGCATTTGTGGCACATGCTAATCAATTTTTGCAACAAATGATCTTTATGGTCGGGTACACCTTATGCATGATTCAAATGTCCTACGCACAAGATATGTTGGCATGTGACCCAACTAGTTATGGGTGGCTAATAAGAATAATAGGTGTATATGGGTCCCCACGCGAAATGGGGAATTCTCGAGGAAACAGTTCTTCAAGCATATTTGTTCAAAGCATCCCCCTAGCCCAAATATATCAATGTTTGAGTTTCAGCAGTACCCCTAGAGTGAATGTGTTTGGTTGGTCAACCATGGCAAACATAATTCAAACGCTTGACAATCTCCAAGAAAGGAAGCTACCCTTCCCGAGTATGGAAATAGTCACCACCTATTCTTTCACTTTGAGGCGGCAAGCGGCATACATACGTGTGCGTGTGTGTACCGTTGCTTCTTTAACCTCTTTGAGGTGTGGCATGTTTTTCCAAGTGGAGGCCTTTTTCAAAAGGAGAGGTAGAATTCTTTGGAGCATCCTCCCTCATGTGATTCTAAAGAGAATTTTGAAAAAGAATGCAACTAAAGAATTTTTTATAATTCTTCATAATCAATTAAATCACCCTCACAACCTGAAGTAGTATAACCAATGTTTCTAAAGATGCATCCACAAAAGATATAAAAGCTAAATTAAAGTGTTAAAGAAACTATAGGAAGACACCAAAAAATCTGGTCAAATGGACCCCCACTTTGAGATGGTGGGAAGCTTAATGTGGACAGAAGTTCTATGGGTAACCCAGATTGTTCAGGAATGGGAGGAATTCTCAGATATCATAAGGGCAGATACGAGCCTGTCTTTTCGGGTCCTATCAAGATGGGAAACCCATTCAGGTTGAGTTGGATGCGTCACAAATCGGAGTGCAGCTTTCCTTGGTGAGTCAGGTCATTATTTGAATGCGGCTTTGAAACGAATTATTGTGGATACGGAGTCAAGGCCATGCAATGGAAGAGGTTTATCAGGGTTATAAAGATTAAAAGGATTTTAGAACTATTCTCATCTTTAATTTAGTTCCTTGAGATGCTAATTATGTGGCCAATGACTTGGCCAAAGTTGTAGCAAGGCAAGCCCAGTATGCTGGTGACTCCAATCCATTGCCTCAATGGACAGTTGGGCAAGACCAAATTTCCACAAAAAGTACAATATCAGGCAAAATCAAGATTGATCTTGTCAAATTAGATATTCAATTGCAAAGGCAACAGATATAGATGGGTTTGCATGTGAATTTCACAGGAAACTAGTTGTAGGTGCCCTTCCCTCTATTGAAAACTAAATTCTGCAGAAATTATTATGCCGTGTGGAATTAGATTTATCTTATTAAATTAATTATTCAACTAAAGGAGCACTGGATATAGACTGAAAACAAGCATGCACAAAGAGAATGAAAACTTCTGAAGAATTCCATTTCCACCACTACCCAAAGCTTGTAGTTGCGATTGAGATAAAAATATTTCTAATTCTATAGAAATTATTAGATTGGGCGAAATTCAGATCAATTACATTGAGTTAAAATCTCGACTACAAAGGAATACGTGTATTTCAATAGATTATCCATCCAATGCACCATTCACCAGAGCTAAATTACTCCTTGTGAGCTCCCACAAAATAAAATTGACACATGTCACAGTGCTCATTGATCTGGAATATTCACTGATTGGGTCCCAGAGAAGACTATCAACTGTATAAAATCTCAACTGTCTGACTAATGACCCACAACTGGCAACAGATGAAAATATTACAAACAAAGATCAGCATTGAATGAAAGAATAGCCACCGATCAAAAGGTACGAGCTTTCAAAATGTGTCATTCGGGGAGAAAATTCAATAGAGATTCTATTCAAATCTGTCGAAAACAGACAAGCATTGAAGAATGCAGAAGAAACGGTGGGATCTAACCTGCAAGAACTGCAAGGCAGTCTCGGCCGATTGTCCTACGGCGATTTCAAGGAAGGAAGAGACCATGCTCTGCTTCTCCGTTGCTGAAATACTCTCCATTGCTTGAAGAGATATTGAAAAATTCCAAAGAAAGGAGATCGAAACCTAGGGTTAGGAAGAAAAATCGTGAGAGGTAGAGAAGTAGTTTTCTCCCCTCACATGGATTTTTACAGCTCCGGGGCGTGCCTGGCTGCCATTTTATAGTGTACCTGGAGGATGCAAGTGTACTCGCTCGCATGACCTTGTAATAATGGGGTGTACATGGGTCGGGCCGAGTCGAACTGGCCTCAGCCCGTCCAGCCCATTCAACAACCACACATGGCTCGAACCCGACCGGGCCTGGTCACCGGGCCAACATCTCCAGCCCGAACCGGGCCCGGCGCGAGTTCGGGCCGAGTTCGGGCCAGTTTCGAACCTTCGAGTTCGGGTCAATTTTGATCCTGAGTTTGGGCCTGTTTCGAACCTTACAGCAAGTTCATGGGAAGGACTTTGGCAGGTAATTCGCGTCCCATTACAAGGCCCTCAATCAACGATTTAGATAGCTGAACTATAGACTCCACAAAAAATCTAACTAGTTAGGACATTTACATACATTTGACAAAGCATAAAATAAAACATTTTATACAAATTAAATACAGTCATACACGAGTCGGGCCGGGTCGGGTCTAGGGTCAAGCCTGCAGTCGATTCGGACCGAGTCGGGCCGAGCGGGAGGTATCCGAACTCGACTGAACTCACTTTCGGGCTAGAAAATTGGCCCATCGACCCGAACTCGGTTTGGGTCGGATCGAGTCGGGCTTTTTCGGTAGGGTCGAAGCGAGCTAGCAAGACTGGCTAGCCGGTTTATTGTACACCCCTACTTGTATATGTCGGACGCGGATTTCCTGCGAAAGGATTCCTGCGCTGGAAACCGAGGTAAGGCCACCTCGATGTTTGTGAGGAATCCACTCCGTCCATCCTTTACATGAAATCATTTTAAGTTATAAGACCAAAAGAGCACGATCAAGAGACTCAAGTGGGCTGAAAACGTGAGAATTGAACGTCCACGGTTGAAATATTAGTGGGGCTACGAAAGTTTTAAATCATGCTAATATTTGTGTTTTCATTTCATCATAGTAGTAATGACGTTACCAACGGAAGCGGATTGCATACTGAGTAACTCAATACGCTTAGTGTACGGAGTAAACTCTATGGGGTCCACTGTGCTTTATGTATTTTATCAGTTTGTCATCCATTTTACAGGATAATTTTAGGGCCTTAGATCAAAACCGAAGGATATACAATGCTAAAATGGACCACACCACGGGAAATAATGTAAATTGAAGTTATACCGTTGAAAAATTCTCAAGGGCCACAGAAGTTTTGGATTAAGATTATATTTGTTTTTTTCCTTTCATCCATGTTTGTTTGATCTTATGAACAGTTTGGATGACAAATAAACATCACTGTGGGGCATAAAAAGGTTTCAACGGTGGAAATCATTATTTCCACTGTTTCCTGTGCTATGGTCCACTTGAGATTTGTATAAGCTTCAATTTTGGGCTCAACGCCTAAAATGAGATGGAAAAATAGATGTAAGGTGTGGATAAACCATATAAATTCACAGTGGGCCCAACTGAGTTTACTCAGTACGATAAGAGCCTACTGAGTAACTCAGTACGTAATCTAATTTCATTACGAACAGAATGAATGGCATGTAAACAACACTGTAGAACTCAGAAATGTTTCAACGGTAAGAATTTCCCTAATCACCTTTTTTGTTTAGTAAGGAGTGGATCCTGCTCATTTTTACTCTAGTAACCTAAAACAAGCTCATCAAACATATGGAAGGAGTGGATTCCTAACAAACATCACGGTACGCCCCACCTCCATATCCAGTGCAGGAACTTCCTCCTCAAGCCTTTTGCTGGAGATCTGCGTGCTTATATGTCAGCGGATTGCGTCCTGCACGGAAATCGGTCTAGGTAGGGTTCTATGGGGCCAATGTGATGTACGGTTTTTATCCATGCCGTTCATCCATTTTTTCTGATCATTTTTGGATAGTACTTTAAGAATGAGGCAAATCCAAGTTCAAATTCACCACATCATAGGTAGCAGCAGTGATTAGAGTTGTACACGAGTAGGCTAAGCTCGGGTACTCGATCGACTTGACTCGGAATACTCGACTCGTCTGAGTTAGAGCCGAGTATGAGCAGGTTTCCACGACTCGTTTACATTACGAGTCTAAATGTACTTGACTCGGTGCTTGACTCGTACTCGACTCGTATCCGTATATATAAACCCGCCCAAAAAAAATCCTACCCCACCCACCCACCCGTCATTTTCAACCAGCGAGCACCCAAACCTTTCTTCCCTACCCAGCTGTTTGAAAGAAACCTCTCTCTCTCTCTCTCTCTCTCTCTCTCTCTCTCTCTCTCTCTCTCTCTCTCTCTCTCTCTCTCTCTCCTCCCCAGTGCCGTCCAGGACTCTACCGTCCCTCTTCTTCCCTCTCTCTCTCTCTCTCACTCGCCCTTGTCCCCTGTCTCGAGCGGTGCTACACCTTGCCGCTCGTCCCTACGGCCTGTCCGGTGCCCATATCCAGTGACGGCGCTCGTCCCTACCAATTGTCCGGTGCCGCAGTTCGTCCCTGTCAGGCTGCCACTCGTCCGTCATCGCCCGCGCCTACACTACACTTGTTGTCGGTCATTCACCTTGACTTCGCCCAAGTAATGTGTGGGTTTGATTTTTTATTTTTAGAAATTGTTTAATATATGTTAATATAGAAATTGTTTAATATAGTTTTGGGATTAACTTAATATTTGTGTTTTCTCTAAATATTCATTTTGTTATGGATTCCCTACAGGGGGTGGCTAACGTGAAGTGTGAGCTGACAGTGGGTGTGGGTGTACTAGTCTAATGGGCTAACCAGAAAAAATATATATATAAATAAAAAATCATAATAATAATAATAATAATCTCAAATCCCAGGTATAGGGACTGCATAGTTATATTCCTTCTAAGTCATAATAATAAAATAGCAAGCTTTTACATTTGGTGGGGCTAGGGACTACATAGTTCTATTCCTTCCAAGTTTGGGAAGGCAAGGTATTGTATGCTGTCATTTCATTAGTGATAGTCCCATCACCTTTTTAAATTGGTGGTGACTGGCGACTCTTCAACTGTATATATGGCCCATATGTACTTCTATTTAAACTGTTCAAATGAGTCACCCAATTGTTGATGGAGCATGCCCAAAAATCAATATGAGAAGTATGATAATAACCATTAATTTTCCCATCATATTTTCTATTTATATGTATGTATGTATGTATGTATATGGTTTTGTCAACATCCTCACCTTCACGAGGACGTTAGCAATGTCCCCAATGCTTTAATATGACACATGGCATGTTATATCATTGTCATGAGCTGTTCATTCATTCATGCAACTGGTGATGAGCCATGGTGAAAAAAAATAATCTAATCATAGACAAAACAACGTGGGAAATGGATGGTTAAGATTCGAGTAGAAAAATAAAATAGGTCTATCACCATTCACCAGGCATAATTAAGAACCCACCATGAAAACATCCACTATGGTTTACCCAAAGGGGATTGCCTGGTGACCCTGGACATATGTTAATATGTTAAAATTGTTAATATATGTTAATATAGAAATATGTTAATGTTACTATAGAAATATATTAATATGTTAATTATTGTCCTCTACTATTCAAGTCTCATGCCCTAATAATTATGTTTTCCATGTTTCTTAATTTACTAAATAATAGTTTACTTGTTACTTTGTTAGTGTTGAATGCTACCACTTTAAGATACCTTTAGTTTTTCATTTGACAGTTTGTTATTAGTTAGCTAGATGATGAATATCAATTTCAGCATGCTCCTTTGTTTGTATAGATATGAATTATTTGTATTGTTCTAGTTGTAGACTTGTAGTATAAGATAATAAGTTGCCCATTTGAGGATTTCTATGTTGCCAGACATAGATTCAGTGTGTTCTTGGATGCATAGAAATTCTCAAATTATCCCTTTTTGGACAGTTCAGGGCTAGATAGATTGTAATGTATTTATTTATTCTAATTTAAATGCATATGCCTGTTTTGGTTTCGTCTCTCATTTTTCTCTCTGGATATATTTCATGTACTCATTTCCGTCGTCAAATGTCCACACTGTGTTGATGATTGACATGGGAATCAAATACAAGATTAATATATTTTGAAGAGATAAAGGGAGATGCTGCCGGAATTTCGGTGTAGCATTTAAATTGAAAAATGAAGCATTACAATCCATCTAACTTTGAATGGGTGACTGATTTAGACAGTTAAATAATTATACCCGTCTAGCGGTCTATCCGTCTAGGACCCTAGGTATAGCCGTGTAACATATCGAGAACTTTATTTTATAGATGGCTAGTCAAGATAAAAGCCCAAATACCCCTAGAATGGGTGCATTGGCCACATCTCCTCTAATCGTAGAGGGAGATACACATACAGACACATCAACTGCATGCAAAGGGAAAAAGAAGAGATCAGTAGTGTGGGATGATTTCAAAGATGTGACAGTTAACGGTGTACAGAAAATAAAGTGTAATCACTGCAAAGGGTTATTCAGCAAGATTCCAGGAGGATTTACGACACATCTAATTAGATATTTGAAGACATGTCCTAAGAAAGCAAGACTCCATCCTCCCTGCCAACAGATGTTGTCATTTACGAAGTCAGAAGGGAACAACTCCCAATGTGTAGTGTCCACTCATAAGTTTGACAAAGAGAAGCTGAATGAGTGGTATGGTAGATTAGTGATTCTGGAAGAAAAACCTTTCAGAATGATAGAAAGTAAAGGTTTTAGGGCTTTCTGTCAATTCCTTAACCCTCGGGCCGAGAATGTCTCCCGCATCACAGTGCAAAGAGAGTGCATGAAGATGTACGCCACGGAGAAGATGAAATTGAAAGAAGTTTTGCTTCAATGACCAAAATAGCTTTGACTTCTGATTTATAGACGACGTCCAATCAAAGAAACGGATACATTTCATTAACTACTCACTATGTCGATAAGCATTGGAAATTATGCAAGAGAATTTTGAACTTCCGTAACCTTCCTCCTCCACATACTGGTTTACTTATTTCAGATTGCATCTACAGTTGTTTAAAAAGGTGGGGCATTGAGAAGAAAATTTCAGCAATAACTTTAGACAATGCTTTAACAAATGATAATGTTATTTCATGCTTATGTAACCAGTTCAGGGCTACAGGAAATTTATTTTTTGAAGGAAAAATATTACAGGTCAGATGTTGTGCCCATATTGTAAATTTGATTGTACAAGAAGGGTTGAAAACAATCAACGACACTATAAAGAACATAAGAGAAATTGTGAAATATATAAGGGGGTCGCTATCGAGACTGAGTGTATGAAATGATATCATCCAACGTTTAAATGTGCCATCTAAAAAAAACGTTGAAGTTGGATGTCTGTACACGTTGGAACTCGACCTATGAAATGTTAGATGCGGCAATGGAATTACAGCTTGCATTTCCTAAATACACGGCGCATGACAAAACGTATTCTTAATTGCCGAGCCTAGATGATTGGGCCAAAATACTACAAGTTCACACATTTCTTCAAGCTTTCTACGATTGCACGAAGATTTTTTCTGGGAATCAGTATCCAACCACGAATCTTTTTCTTCCGTCTCTTTGGAAGATTAAAGATGCTCTACAAAAAAATACCAGTGCGGGTCCAGATTTCATATGCCAGATGACAGTTGGTATGATGACAAAGTTTGATAAATACTAGGACGAATGTCATCTGTTGATGTCCTTGGCAGTTGTTCTTGATCCTTGTTGTAATATGGGGTTGGTTAGCTTTATTTTCATAAAGTTTTATCCTACTGAAAGAGCGGTAGCAGAGACGTCTAAGGTTCGTCAAGCCCTTGAAGATTTGTAAAATCGGATGTTAATACTTTACCTGCAGCGGGTGTTGAAGAAAGTAAAGATGCGGATATTTCTATACCTAGTAATCCAAATGTGCTAAATAAATACATATCATACTTGGCACAAGCATGAATGAGAGTTGATATTAAAGAATCAGAGTTAGAAATGTACCTCAAGGAGCCAATTGTAGTGTAACAACTCGAAAAAAATTTCGTACAATAGCCCGAATACCACATCAGGCAGAAATCGCTTAGGATCAAATCCTTTAGAAATTTGACAAAGTTAACTAAGTGTTAAACTAGATTAGCCGTGAAATCCGTTTGAATTACTTTAAATACGATCTGCAAGACTCAAAACTTGTAGAATCATTGATGCTAGGTTACCCTAAAATCTAGGATCAAACTCAATACCCGACTGCTCTCGGGAGCACATTGAAACTCTGTATCAGATCTGGACCGCACGTTGAAAGTCCGAATGATACGAAGTTACAGACTTAGGACCGCCTCACTGGGCTTGATAACCATCTCGGAGATCAAATCCAGATTGTGTATCATGACTGTTCGCTTGAGTCCGGAGCGAGGAGTGTGAGAACACATAGTTTTCTTTATAAATAAAAATCTCAAATAATAATTTGAGACTTGTTACTTGCGGACAATTTGTAAGCAACCAGACCATAGGAATCTGACCCAAATACACCCTCGGATCAGAAAAAATTTCATATACATGGCAGTGTACTTGAAATCTCTGATCGAGTTTCACTGACTATTGAACTGAAAATGGTCCGCCACGTGTAATCTGGGAATCCGACTGAAACGAAAACTTAATAGTATCTAGATCCAAGGTTGGTGAGCTTAAGTCCAACCTTTGGCTCAAGGGGGCCAGCCAGAAGTGCTCCGTTGAGCTGGAACAGGCTCACTATAGTTATAACCTAAGTATACCTTGACCTTAGGTCTATTTTGGAGTAGTTTTAGGCTATATAAGGACCTTAAAACCCTCTCTCATTCAGTCATACGAATTTGAGAGAAACCCTGGGAGAGAGAAGTGAGAAAAGAGAGAGAAAGTGTGAGAGAAGTAGGAGAACCTCCCTACTACTTTCCCCTGCCGCTCTACAAGCTTAACCACTCAAGTCTAATCGCTTTCCCGGTGATTCCAACTTCGTTTCTAGGTAAGAAACCCTAACCCTAATCTATTTTGGGGCTGTGATGGTTGTAGGTTATGAAATAGCTAACCTATTTCATTCTATAAGTTACCAAACTACCGAATACGAAAGCTTAGCAAACTTATCGGATTCGT
This sequence comes from Magnolia changhungtana, assembly GCA_030180095.1. Classification (NCBI taxonomy): domain Eukaryota; kingdom Viridiplantae; phylum Streptophyta; class Magnoliopsida; order Magnoliales; family Magnoliaceae; genus Magnolia; species Magnolia changhungtana. The sequence goes on along the minus strand of JASAUF010000644.1, from coordinate 4,481,304 downwards.
TACGATTCTACGACGAAAGGTGAGGACTTTAGGTGTATAGGTTATGGTTTTCAATGCTTTTAATGTCAGATAATGATAATTCATGATATGTATGTAATTGAACATGTACAAAGTATTGTCCATTTTGCTTTTCGGTTATACGATAACTATGTTGAATATACTGTATTCCTAGTATTGTAGAAAGTACCGTATACATATAAATTTTGAAAATGTGTTTGCCATGATATTTGCTATATGAACATAATATATATGTGTAAAATACTTGCTTGGCGAAAGGGCTCGCCCTAATACATGTTTTGCTAATATACACTATGTATGTTGAAATAGTGTATTATAAGTGTTTGTGAAAATGCTTGTGAGAGTAAGTGCTTGGATGATGGTGCTTTAGGTGGGTGTTGAGATGAGATTCTCAACTACCTTAGAAACGTATATGATTTCCTCTATGATTGAGTGTTTAATTTAATCGCTTACTATGAAAATATATGTGTTTATATTTCTTGTTTACATTGTGCTTTGTAACATGCTTTATGACATGTTTGTTAACATGCTTGAATTACTTTGTTTATTATGCTTTACTCCACATGCTCTGAATAAGGGTTGATTGCGTTTGGGACTATGATTATAGTCCAGACAATCAGTACCAGACTTGAGTTCGTGGTTGAGATTCATTTCATCACGTAGGATGTGTTTGACGAACCTGAGTCATACTTCCGTTGGCGACAGTGGTTAGGCCACGCGAAGTACTTATATACTTCATGTCGTTCAGTTGATTGTGCGCTCGAGCTAGTCAGGCTCGTCAAGTAACCCGATATGTCTAATGTATGTTCACCATGTTTGGACGCTACTACTTGAACCTAGGGTACCAAACTTACCATTGAAATCCCGTTAAACATGGTACCTCGATCCGTTAAGACTCATGAGCCAAGCATGGTGGTACGGGACACCGTGGTCGAGCTGTCGGCCTACGCTGGGGCCATGTGCCTCCTCGTAGTGACCAGTGAGCAACCTTGACTCGTGAACCGAATACGGTGGTATGGGACACTGTATTCGAGCTGTCGGCCTATACTGATTGGTGACGAGCCCTTTGTAGTGACCTCGAGCATATTCTAAATTTGCGGTGAGGCGACGAGTTTTGCTGCGGTGTATAGAGTATGAACTAGGCCTGTATCAATTTAGTGATGAACCGTTAAAAATGTAATGGGGGAGTGGTGTAATGGTTGCGTGTAACAGCCCTGGCAGCCTTTGTAGCGCCCTAGAACTACACTATCATATGAGATTATCTAGGTTTGACGACCCTAGAATGGATCATGTTTGGGAATGATACAAGGGAGGTACCTTAGTTTTCCAATCCTGTTGTTTGAAATGGACTAATAACAACTCGGTAATCATGCTCATCATCGCACTGCATGTGCTTGGAAGATGTGGAGCACTGAGGAATGAACGTATGCCGCGAACGTAAGATGGTGTCACATGAGGGAGTATGTCGGTGAAGGCAGGCATCATGACTGCATTTCATACTTGCATTAATAAGAGTAGTTAGGATTATTCGATTGTACTGCTTTATCATTATTACTTGACTGAATTGATAACATGTTAACCTATGCTTTATTGTTCCACTGAGTTAGCTACTCACTCCCACGTTATGGGATGGTGTTGTACACACCAACTAGACTCTGTCTTAGGTGCAGATGAGCTGACGACTCAGAAGGCTGAGCTGGACTACGACGAGGACCAGGACGAGTTCTAGTATATGCAGTATGTTGGTGGCTTTGCCTAGACTGCATGGATCGACGGGACTTACAGGGCTTACTTCTCTAGTTGTATTTTTGACATTTTGATCGTAAAACAGATACATGTATATGATGACTCAATTGGGTTCATACTCTGGAGATTGTGATGGTTTTGTTTCTTTTACATACAATTATATATTATTTCAGTCTTCCGCTTGCCTTTATACAATTGATCTGGAGTATGAATTACTGTCTTGGTATAATCTCACTCATGTTTAATGCACTAACACAGACAACATTTAATCATCATTATCTATGTTGCATAAGTGATGTTTTGGAACTCGAGAGTTGAGTTGCTACTTGACCCTGGAATTTCAGGGCATTACAAGTTGGTATCAGAGCATGATTTTGATTAAACCGGACCTGAGTTATGTTCCCACGATGTACGTTGATGCCTTTTGACATAGGAGGGTGCGAGAACGATGTAGTAACAGTCTTAGGCATCCCAGTTTCGTCCAATGGCAAAGTTCACTAAAATGAACGCCGAAATCGAGTCTGTACCCAACCCTGGTCGCACGAGTCTATCCCAAAACACTTCTAGGCGGTCTATTGATGGATCTAGATCACAATCCACACAACCCCAACTGTTAAAACTCAGTAGATGTCAGTTTAGATCAGAGACTTCTCGAAACTACCCGAATTTGGAATAAATGGAGTCGTGGGCCTCCTCGCGCTAATCCAGAGGGACCCAGGACAGACCCAGGGTGTCTTTGGCACCTTGGGAGGGTGGTGAACACCCCCTACCGCGGTGGTGCCGTTCCCGGCCCATCGGACTGCGGCACCATGGTCAGGTCCATCGGGTATGGTTGGGCGGGGTCTGGTCAGGGTCGGCCCGACCCCAGGACGTGTGGGGCTCGCAAAATAGCATGGGGGCCCCTATTTATATTCCGTTTGCCTTCCTTTCCTCATTTTTACCCTTCCAAGCCCTCCAAATTACTGCCTCTCTCTCAACTCTCCTTCCCAATTGTCAAAACCCTTGTTTTCAGTTATAACCCATCCCTCTCCTTTGTTCACAGTAACCCTACCTCCCTATCCTCTCCATTTCTCTCTCACTTCAGCCCATACACTCCCCATTTCATCTTAAATTCGTGCACACCCCCTACCCCACTTCATCTCTTCATTCTTCTTCTTAAACCCTGGTCGTTTGGGCCTCTACAATCACTATTGAGTCCCAAGTTTGTGGAGAAGCAAAGAGAGCAGCCCTTTCTCTCTCTTATCTTCATTTTCCATGGCTTTCTTCGCCATTGTTTCGGCCATTTTCTCCGTCTCCGCCGTCCTTTCTCTTATGGAGAAAAGAAAGACCGCTGTAGATGAAGCTGGGCCTAGCCGTCTAACTCGTTCGAGGAGAAAAGTAGACGATGAAGCCAGCCCTAACACAGTTCGGGAGTATAGGTCGAAGCGAGACCTAGATCCCCAACTTCCGATTAGAAATGCTTTTTCGATAGGCTTCGAATACGGTCGTTTTGCTGACCGTAAGATTGTGTTTGAAGCTCATGTGGATGAGAAAATGTTTGGGCTACACCCGATGATGGACCGCTTGGTAGACATTGAATGGGGTCCTATATTTGAAGGTGAGTCTCCTGCATGTGAGAACACGGTTCGTGCCTTCTACACCCATATCATAGACTCATCATTGGAGCCTCTCCAGCTCACTGTCTCTGTGAGGGGCATAGTGCGCACAATTACTGTGGTTGAGATGGCTCGGATCATGAATATCCCACTTAGTGAAATGCTTCCTAATGACAACTTCTTCAAGAGTGTGCGAGAAAGGGATCGCCGTATACGCTACCTTTGTAGTCGACGGGTTTCTTGGACACGAGGAAACTGTCTTTCGTCGTCAAAGTTGACAGATGACTTCCGTTTGCTTCACCACATTTTCACATATAATGTGTATCCATGGTCGAGTAACTGCACGGAGTGTACTCGGTTGATGGTGGACTTCCTATACAGGATTGGACATGGGAACAACTTATGCCTGCCCACGTTCGTCCTATTTCAGATAGTTCAGGTCGTTCGATCTGTCAGGAATGACCTCTCGCTCCCATTTGGCCACCTGATATGCAAGATGGCTCGAGATGTCGACTATAGGCTTAACATGAAAGACTTTGCACCAGTCCGGGTCATAAGTGAGGCTACGCTTAACAACATGAAGATCGGCCCTCGACAACGGCAATCCTGACTCGACGAGTCTGGAGATGAGTCGGATAGCGCAGGTGAGGAGAGTATTGACCTCGAGGCAGGAAGCAAAGAAGGAAGCGATGACGAGATACAGGAAGAAGAAGAAGAGGCTCAGGATACTGAGGAGAGCTTGTCACGCCCCAAACTCGAAAATCGGGCTCACAAAATTTTCGATCACCGAATCCGGCGCCGACAGCCTCCGTAGAACCCCATTCTCGGCTCCCAGCGCCCATACGCCAGGTTCCGATCCTGGGATGCTACAAGGAGGATTTTCAACATCAGTTTAATTTGTAATAAGCATAACCAAAGGCATAACCCACAAACAACAACCAAAAACTCCATCACATTTCCACTATGATCAAAAACTTTACAAGTACAATGAGCATAAAGGGAAATACAATGATAATGGACAAAAAGCTCTAAAATATTTGCTCTGCGCTCCGCTTCTCAGTGACTTGTGTGCTAAACGTCACACTCGCACGACGATGGTGCATAAGCTTATAGAAAGCTTAGAGGGTGGTGAAAGTGTGTGCGCAAGGTAGAAATGCAGATATGTAGTATCAAAGTAATGCGGAACATGCTGGTGAATCCATGAATACCGTCAGCCGTACCAAGGCTATGCGATGCAAGGTATGAATGATGTCGGTCATACCAAGGCCATGCGATGTAAAATGCAACTCAAGCATACAAATCCTCATCTAAGTCCACATATCAATATAGTTCAAATCTGGGATATCACCGGGGTCTAGTACACTATCCGCCTATGATATCCCAGATTTCCGCCCCATCACGCGCAATAAGGTAAATGGAAGAGACCTCACTATCCGCCTGCCAATATCAGGCTCGGCTCGTCGATAGCAGACCCATTTCTCGAGCTGGTCAAACTCAGCCTAACTTTACCCTTTACTCTCGGGCAGGTAAGGCCGCACCCTTTACTCTCGGGCAGGTAAGGCCGCACCTCCTTCCAACCGACCATGACACAGTGAAAACCGCAGCTGTCTGGTAATTGGCACTCTGCGCTCCTGCACCCACTCGGTCTAGATGTTGGAGCAACCTCTTGGTACCATAAGGGTTTAGGGACTTTCACCTAGGGATATCTATAGCACCCCATGTAGAATAAGATTTTCGGTATCCAATCTTGCCAACCACGATATGCCTGTGGTGGTTACGGCCCTGATGTCGCTAGGGCGTGCAGTACACATGTTACATGATGCAAGATGCATGAATCACACAATCCAGTCATGCAGCAATCTTGTGCGTATCGTGCGCTCATGTAGGGCAACTCCGCCTATCAGGGAGCCCATAAATAATCTTCTTGAAGGCATATGTTATGATCAATCACTCATCTCACTACATGCATGTAGATGATGCGTATGGACATGTATCATGATGCTATATTGTCACATGCTCAAAAATCACTATCGATAATCAGCATTGATAACCGACACCGGTAACTAGGGTCGATGATTGGCGTCGACCTCGACAATCGGCACCGATAGTCAACATCGGTAGTCGGCACCGATAATCAGGGTCAAAAGTCAGCGTTGGTCTCGACAATTGGTACCGATAATCAGCATTGATAATCAGAATCGGTAGTCAGAATCGATCTATCACATACGGTGGATGGGGCCCACTTATTTGGGTTAACCCATGAACGAAATGGCCTAAGAAGGCCTAAGGGAAGGTCACAACGAGGACATCTAACCATCATTGCCCATCAATGTGGACGTCAAACCAACATTGCTCCCAAAGCATGACCGCCATGAACATCATTACTCAAACCATGGTAGGGTTACACATTGTAATGGACTTATGTACATCCTATTGGGCCTCGACCCATAGACCCTAGCTACATCAAATGGGTCTCCTAACATGGGCTTCATATATATCCAGGTGGGCCTCAATGGATGGGCCATAACTACATCAAGATGGGCCTAAGCATATGGGCCGATCAAATGGGCCGAGTCGAATGGGCCGAATCATTTGAACTAAATCAAATAGGCCAAGTCAAATGGGCCTTAGGTATATCAAATCGGGCTCATCCTCGTATATTTTTGAGATCTAACCTATTCACAAGTTAACATAGAGATAAATGAAGTGAAAATAATATCAGCTAAATTGGAAACTGCCACGGCCTTTAGAAGTTTGAACGGTGGATGTTACAATCCACTATTTAAATGGTGGGGTCCACTTGAACTTTAGATTTGACTCATCCCTACACTCATGTCATAGAATGATATTTCAAAACGTTTGGATGGTATGGATACAACGTGTGCATCATAGCGGACCCCACCGTCCACACAGTGGACGGTATAGTCAAAATATAAACATCAGTGCGGGGCCTACCTATGGCTGACGTTCAAAGAGAGAGAGAAAGAGAGAGTTAGAGAGAGAGGTAGAGAGAGTTTAGACAGAGAGAGATACAGAGAGTTTAGAGAGAGATACAGAGAGATGTAGGGAGAGAGAGGGCACATGGCCCTGGTTACCTTTTTCTTTCTTTTCCTTTTTCTTTTCTTTTCTCTTTTTTTTTTCTTTTCTGCTACCTTCCTGACAGCAACAGAGGTGGGTCCCACGTAGGGCCCACCATATATATATGGGAAAAGGTACGGAGGTGGGTCCCATGAGGACGAGCGGTGTGGGCCCCACCGTTGATGTTGCCAACATCTAACCCATCAGTTAGATGCCCCATTCCAGTGTGGGCCTAGGTCTCAAAAATCAAGTCAAACCGTGACTTGTGTGGGCCGCACCAACTACAACAGTTAAGATGGCTACCCTCCATTTAAAACATTCATAATCAACTATTGGGCCCACCGAGATGGGGTTCACAAATCCAGCCCACCCATCGTGGGTGTCCCACTTGAATGAAGGGTCAGGCCAAGTTTCAGTCGGACCCAAACTTAGGTGGGTCCCACATCAGGTGGCGCATTACCGTCAGCCACCCCATAGGGAACGGTACCAAGACCTTAATGTAAAACGAGGTATCTCCACTCCGCCTGCCATTTGAGCTATGGAGCTGGGCGTTGGCCCAGCGTTGAAACAAGGTATCTTCCGCTCGGTCTACCAGTTGAGCTATGCATGGGCCTCACCGTCCTTGGACGACTGGATGAGGCACATACACTATGGTGGGCCCCACCAGAAAGGGTGGATGGTGTGGATGGGCCCTGTGGACCCCATGCCAGTCCACGCCCACTGCCAGTGCACACCCCTTGTCAGTGCACACCCATGTTAGCCACCACCACAGGGAACGATGCCTAGACCTCTGTGTTGAAACAAGTATATTTCACTCGTCTGCCACTTGGACCATGGGGCTGGGTGGGCCCACGTCAGATCACACTTCCTTGGTGGCCACTCCACCATTAGCCACCTCAAGGTGGGCCCCCAATGGATGGTTGGGATGACACAAAAACATCATGGTGTGTCCCACATGGATGGGGTCCACCGAAAATGGCTTAGATGATAACATACATATTAGGTGGGCCACAATCATAAAAAAAGAGAGAGGGAAAGAGGGAGACATCGACAATATCGGAGGGGCCCCGCCACTATGGGCCCCTCTTGAACATGAGTATACATCAAGGTGGGTCCCACTACATGTGGCCCTTAAATCAAACAAATGGATGAAAACAAAAATTCAAAAAAAATCACCCACCACTCCTTCTTGCTCCCTAGGCTTCCTTAGCTCCTTAGCTTCGATTCCAACGGAGGAGATGAGGTTTGGATGGTTAAGATGGGTGATGAAAGGGTAGGAAAGGTGGGCCACATTTGTTGCTTGGGAGAGTTGGAGAGGTTGGACGTGTGGAGCTTTTTTTTTTGCTTGGAAATGAGCTTAGAAAAGAGGGAGAGAGAGACTTATAAAGGGAGAGAGATGGGTGATGGATGTTTGATGTGGTGAGTGATGGGTGTAAGAGGCTCTTTTTGACTTTTGGGGTAAAAGGTGAAAGAGAGGTATGGGTTTTGTAAGAACTTTTTGACTTTTAGGGCTTGCTTGGGGAAGGGTGTGAGGTGGTGTGTACTTGACATGATGGGATGGATTGATTGATTGATGGATGTGACAAGCCGTAGAGATTCTCTTGGGATTTGCAACGTGCGACGTTTTTCTTGCACCAAACGTTGGTCCACATCTCCTGGCCAGAGAATCGGATCGGCACGCGAGTTGCGGCATCGGAACTGCAGAGACGGCGCGGTCGCAATGGTACAAGTCTTGGGTTGAGTCAAATCAAATTAACGGCGTGTGAATCAAGGTCGTGTGCAACGCCGGTTAAGGGTCGAAGGTTGCTAGAATTCGACCGGAAAGACCGCGGGAACCTACGGAACGATACGGTCTAGGATACGGGTCTTACAGAGCTCCCCTCCTATGCCACGCGAGCAAGTTGCTGTTCAGGTTGCGAGGGATGCTCGTATGGTTCGCATTGAGGAGAACCAGGCCGCACTGCGACAAGAGATTGGATAGGTCGGGCCGAGCTTGGTGAGACCCGAGCCAAGCTTGAGGTGACCGAAGCCTTCATGAAGCAGAGTTTTAAGAAGGTGTCTCGTACATTGAAGACTATCCTGTACTGTGTACAGGACAAGGATGCCCTTCCTCCATCGCCTGACTCGGATGCCTAGCCATCCAAGTTATTGTTTGTAGTTTGTTTTGCTTACCGCTTTAGGCGGTTTATGTTTTCATGTTGATGGATGTAGTAGTTAGTAGTATGTTTTTGTAGTAGTTGAAGCTTGGTTGTATTAGCTCCCTTGCATCTTCTGTCATGATTTATGTAACTCTGTATTATATGTATTATGACAATTTTGGTAATGAAATGCATACAACCTCTTTTGCTATGAATTGTGTGGAATGCTTAAGTGATTATGTATTGTGTTGTCATGCTTTACTCACATGCGATGTACCCTATGTTGTATAGGCAATGTCACGGAGGTTTACGAGGAGCACGGCAACCCTCTTGCTCACTGACTCGATGGACCAGACTCCTCCTCGCAGAGGTGGTCCTACGGACGCGAGTTTTGGCTCAAATCAGCCTTCTGCTGGTCCTACTGGTGGACTGCCACCTTATACACCCCCGGTTCGTGAGCAAAACAGGGCATCCTCTTCGACACTTTATGAGCCGCAGGCTACTCCACCTACTGACAAGTTTGAGCAGATGATGATGCTGATGCAACAGTAGCACCAGCAGCTTCTTGTGGTCTTATCATCTCAGGGTGGGAGTGCGACTCCACCTTCGTCATCTACAAGTCCTGCTGAGCCTACAGAGCCTCCTGCTAAGGCTGAGGATGTGCCTCTGCCCACACCTGTTGCGTACCCTACGGGAGACATGGATACTCGCGGTCTACTCGAACGATTTCAGCGCTTGAGGCCTCCGACTTTTACGGGTTCTCACAGACCCGAGGAGGCTGAGTACTGGTTAGACCACATCTCAAAGATACTGAAGATACTGCATTGTTCTGAGGCTGAACAGGTTGAGTTGGCCGCCTTCATGTTCGAGAAGGTGGCTAGCTTATGATGGGACAACATACTGCAGACCGTCGCACTGGGATATGTGTGGACTTGGGTAGCATTTGAGTTCCGTTTCCACGAGAAATATTACCCTCAGGCCTACCAACACGAGAGGGAGAATAAGTTTCTGCGCCTCAGATAGGGAGGTATGACAGTCACTAAGTATGAGCATTGCTTTACAGAGTTGAGCCGCTTTATCCCGACTATACTTGCTGATGAGCCGATGTGGATTCGACGCTTCTCTGAGGGCTTGCGACCTGATATCCAGTCGAAGATGTGCTATGTCCGCATACCATCCTATGCGGAGTTGATTCATATGTCCATTCAGGCAGAGCAGGATGTAGACCGCTTGACACGCTCTCGTGGCCCTATGGTGCCTAGGCCACGACCGGATACGCTGAGCAGGCCTTTCCTTGGCAAGAGGCCTCGTGCTGATTTGCCTCTCAGGATCGCAGCGCCAGTTGCTCCGATGAAGCACCCTGTTGTGACCCGTACATACTGCTGAAAACAGGGTCATCCTGCTAGGAGCTGTTTTGCACGGATGAGGGATAGCGGGTTCTCTCCGCCGTAGATGATTGATCGCTCTCGCCCACAGGCTCTATCGGCTCCACCACTTCGGATGACACCTGCGCATCCGTTCTTCAGACCACCTACACCTCACTTCAGGCCGCCTCAACAGCCCATGGTACCTCAACCTAACCGATCTCAGCAGGCGCGTGTTCATGCGCTTACAGCAGAGGAACCAGAGACTGCACCTTCAACGCCTATGACCTTTGAGGTCACTGCACACGTCCAAGGTACTCCCGTCTTCTTATTGGTGGATACTGGGTCCACTACCTCTATGATTTCATGTACGGCAGTCAAGCGACTGGGTTTGGTTATTGTTCCTACGAGAGGTGTGAGGGTCATCACTGCCACAAGGACTTACTCTGAAGTTACTCATATGTGTGAGGGCTGCTCGATAGACTTGGGTGGCGGAGTGATACTAGTTGACCTGATTGTCATCCCCTTATTCCATTACGACGTTATCTTCGGTATGGATTGGCTCACTGAGATGCGAGCAGAGATCGACTGCGAGACTAGGGTGGTGACAGCCTATGGACTTGATGGCACGACCTTTACTTTTTTTATTCAGGTCAGTCACGCTACTCGGTTGCGATGTTACACTTCTTCATTAGAGGTTATTGATGTACCGACACTTATGGATACGCCTGTAGTTCAGGCTTTTGCAGACGTGTTTGAACCGATTCCTGGGTTGCTACCTCGGCGTGAGATCGACTTCACCATTGATCTTACGCCCTGTGCGACACTCATCTTTTTACCAACGTATCGCATGCCTCCGTGTGAGATGGAGAAACTACGGAAACAGATTGACGGGCTAGTAGAGAAGGGCTTTATACAACCTAGTGTGTCTCCCTGGGGAGCACCTGTACTGTTTGTAAAGAAGAAGAATGGCTCACTACGGTTGTGTATTGTTTACTGTAGGTTGAACCAAGTCACCGTGAAGAACAAGTATCCTTTGCCCAGGATAGATGATCCGTTTGATCAGTTGAAGGGGGCAAAGTATTTCTCGAAGATCGACTTACAGTAAGGGTACCACCAGTTGTGCGTCATAAATGAAGACGTGCAGAAGACAGCTTTTAGGACCTGTTTTGGGCATTACGAGTTCCTAGTGATGTCGTTTGGTCTTACGAACGCACCGACTGTGTTCATGGACTTGATGAATAGGGTATTCCGGCCATTCTTATACCGATTCGTCATCGTATTCATTGATGACATCCTGATATATTCCACGAGTCGGGAAGAGCACGAGGTGCACCTGAGAGTGGTGTTGGATACTTTGAGGAAGAACCAGTTGTTCACGCAGTATAAAAAGTGCGACTTTTGGCAGGAAGAAGTCAAATTCTTGGGACATGTGGTGTCCAAGGATGGGATAGCTGTGGACCTTGCTAAGGTAGCCGCGGTTCAGGATTAGAAGCAGTCTGGCTCGGTTACCGAGGTGAGGAGTTTTCTTGGCCTGATAAGGTATTATCGACGCTTCATTCGGGACTTCTCGAAGATTGCCAGGCCGTTGTCACAGTTTACACGTAAGGATTTGAAGTTCGCCTGGGATGAGAAGGCAGAAGCAGCTTTTCAGGAGCTGAAGGACAGACTGACGTCCGCCCCTATGCTAGTATTGCCAGAGCAAGGGGTCAAGTACACTATATATACTGACGCTTCTCGTGTTGGTTTAAGTTGTATCCTTATGCAGAAGAACAGGGTGATTGCATATGCCTCGAGACAATTAAGGAAGTACGAGGAGAATTACCCTACACACGACCTTGAGTTGACAGCTGTCATCTTTGCATTGAAGCTCTGGAGACATTACCTCTACGGAGAGGAGTTCGAGCTTTTCTGTGTCTTAAGTATATATTCACGCAGCGAGACTTGAATATGAGGCAGCGCCGATGGATGGAAACCTTGAAGGACTTCAAGTTTGAGGTCTTATACCATCCTGGTAAGGCCAATCTTGTGGCGGATGCGTTGAGCCGCAAGAAGGCTATTGCATTTGCGGCTTTGCTGATGATAGCAGAGTGGGATATGTTGGAGTTCGTGCGGGACTTCGAGCAGAAACTCACCGTGGAGGAGCCATTTGAGTGTGTTGCGCACGTTCGAGTGCAGCCACTTATTGATGATAGGATTATCGAGGCCTAGAAGGGCGATGAGCGGTTATCTGAGCTTCGAGAGCAAGCTAGCGACGCCGAGGACTCCGAGTGGAGAGTTGGCACAGATGGGGGTCTACAATACCATGGTCGCTTATGCGTTCCTGATATTCATGACTTGCGACAGGAGCTCCTCGAGACTACTCACAAATCGAAGCTTGCAATGCACCCTGGTAGCATAAAGATGTACCAGGACATGAGACGGTCTTATTGGTGGGATGACATGAAAACCCACATAGCAGAGTATGTTTCTCGTTGTCTGACGTGCCAGTAGGTCAAGGCAGAACATCGCCGACCTCCTGGACTGCTTCAGCCCATGCCCATAGCTGAATGGAAGTGAGACTTCATTTCTATGGATTTCATATCGGGGCTGCCAAAGACGAGGAAGGGACATGATTCCATCTGGGTGATTGTGGATCGGTTGACCAAATCGGCCCATTTTCTCCCTATCAGAGTCACGAACTCTGCAGACGAGCTGGCTAGGCTGTACATCGAAGAGATTGTGCATCTGCATCGAGTTCCCCTAGAGATCATGTCGGATAGAGATGCGCGGTTCACGTCTATCTTCTGGACTCGTATCCAGGAAGCGATGAGTGTGAAATTGAAGTTCAGTATGCGTTTCACCCTCAGACTGACAGGCAGACAGAGCAGGTGAACCAGATTTTGGAGGATATGTTGCGGGCCTATGTCTTGGACTTCAAGGACAGTTGGGATGACTGTCTTCCTTATGCAGACTTCGCGTACAACAACAGCTTCCGAGCGAGTATTGGCATGACTCTATATGAGGCCTTGTATGGTCGTCCTTGCAGGGCACCGCATTGCTGGGCTGAGGTCGGCGAGCGCAGTTTGATTGGCCCAGAGTTGGTACAAGCGACCTCAGAGAAGATTGACATTATCAGGCGTCGACTTCTTACAGCGCAGAGCAGGCAGAAGAGTTACATTGATACGAGGCGGCGACCGCTTGAGTTCGAGGTCGGAGATCACGTATTCCTCAGAGTTTTCCATATGAAGGGAGTCCTTCGGTTTGGGAAGAAGGGGAAGCTCACACTGAAGTTCATTGGTCCGTTTTAGATACTTGATCGAGTGGGTGCTGTGGCATATCGTCTCGCTTTGCCTACACCACTTGCAGCTGTATATAACGTATTTCATGTATCTATGCTGAAGAAGTATGTTCCTGATCCTTCACACATTATCAGATGGGAGCAGGTACAGTTGACCAAAGATGCTACATATATGCTGCGCCCAACACGTATCCTTGACAAGAAGGAGCAGGTACTGTATAGCAAGGTGATTCCACTAGTGAAGGTACTGTGGACGCATCATACAGATGAGGAAGCTACCTGGGAGATAGAAGCCGAGATCCGAAAGAACTACCCTCAGCTCCTCGAGGAGTACGAAAAGGTACTAATTTCGAAAATGAAATTTTTCATTAAGGGGGTAGATTGTAACGACTCGAAAAAAATTCCTTACAATGGCCCGAGTACCACCTCAAGCAGAAATCGCTTAGGATCAAATCCTTTAGAAAATTGACAAAGTTAACTAAGTGTTAAACTAGATTAGCCATGAAATCCATTTGAATCACTTTAAATACGATCTGTAAGACTCAAAACTTGTAGAATCATTGACGCTAGGTTACCCTAAAATCTAGGATCAAACTCATTACCCGACTGCTCTCGAGAGCACATTGAAACTCCGTATCAGATCTGGACCGCACGTCGAAAGTCCAAATGATACGAAGTTATAGACTTAGGACTGTCTCGCTGGGCTTGATAATCATCTCAGAGATCAAATCCAGATTGTGTATCACGGCTGTTTGCTTGAGTCCGGAGCGAGGAGTGTGAAAACACTTGGTTTTCTTTATAAATAAAAATCTCAAATAGTAATCTGAGACTTGTTACTTACGGACAATTTGTAAGCAACCAGACCGTCGGAATCTGACCCAAATACACCCCCAGATTAGGAAAAATTTCATATACACGGAAGTGTACTTGAAATCTCTGATCGAGTTTCACTGACTGTTGAACTGAAACTGGTCCGCCACGCATGATCTGGAAATCCGACTGAAACAAAAACTTAATGGTACCTAGATCCAAGGTTGGTGAGCTTAAGTCCGACCTTTGGCTCAAGGGGGCCTGCTAGAAGTGCTCCATTGAGCTGGAACAGACTCACTTTGGTTATAACCTAAGTATACCTTGACCTTAGGTCTATTTTCGAGTAGTTTTAGGCTATATAAGGACCTTAAAACTCTCTCTCATTCAACCATACGAATTTGAGAGAAACCCTAGGAGAGAGAAGTGAGAAAAGAGAGAAAGTGTGAGAGAAGTGGGAGAACCTCCCTACTACTTTCCCCTGCCATTCTACAAGCTTAACCACTCAAGTCTAATCGCTTTCCTGGCGATTCCGACTTCATTTCTAGGTAAAAAACCCTAACCCTAATCTGTTTTGGGGTTGTGATGGTTGTAGGTTATGAAATAGCTAACCTATTTAATTTTATAGGTTACCAAACTGCCGAATATGAAAGCTTAGCAAACCTATCGGATTCGTTATGATTCTACGACGAAAGGTGAGGACTTTAGGTGTATAGGTTATGGTTTTCAACACTTTCAATGTCAGATAATGATAGATTCATCATCTGTATGTAATTGCACATGTACAGATAACTATGTTGAATATACTGTATTCCTAGTATTTATAGAAAGTACCGTATACGTATAAATTTTAAAAATGTGTTTGCCATGATTATTTGCTGTATGAACATAATATATATGTGTAAAATACTTGCTTGGCGAAAGGGCTCGCCCTAATACATGTTTTGTTAATATACACTATGTATGTTGAAATAGTGTATTATAAGTGTTTGTGAAAATGCTTGTGAGAGTAAGTGCTTGGATGATGGTGCTTTAGGTGGGTGTTGAGATGGGATTCTTAACTACCTTAGAAACGTATATGATTTCCTCTATGATTGGGTGTTTAATTTAATCGCTTATTATGAAAATATATGTGTTTGTATTTCTTGTTTACATTGTGCTTTGTAACATGCTTTATGACATGTTTGTTAACATGCTTGAATTACTTTGTTTATTATGCTTTACTCCACATGCTCTGAATAAGGGTTGATTGTGTTTGGGACTATGGGTATTGTCCAGACAATCGGTACCAGACTTGAGTTCGTGGTTGAGATTCATTTCGCCACGTAAGATGTGTTTGACGAACCCGAGTCGTACTTCTATTGGCGACAGTGGTTAGGCCACGCGAAGTGCTTATGCACTTCATGTCGTTCAGTTGATTGTGCGCTCGAGCTAGTCAGGCTCGTCAAGTAACCCGATATGTCTAATGTATGTTCACCATGTTTAGACGCTACTGCTTGAACCTAGGGTACCAAACTTACCAGTGAAATCCCGTTAACCATGGTACCTCGATCCGCTAAGACTCATGAGTCGGGCATGGTGGTATGGGACATCATGGTCGAGCTGTCGGCCTACGCTGGGGCCACGTGCCTCCCCGTAGTGACAAGTGAGCAACCTTGACTCGTGAGCCAAATACGGTGATATGGGACACTGTATTCGAGCTGTCGACCTACACTGATTGGTGACGAGCCCTTTGTAGTGACCTCGAGCATACTCTGAATTTACGGTGAGGCGACAAGTTTTGCCGCGGTGTATAGAGTATGAACTAGGCCTGTATTAATTTAGTGATGAACTGTTAAAAAGGTGATGAGGGAGTGGTGTAACGGTTGCATGTAACAGCCCTGGCAGCCTTTGTAGCGCCCTAGAACCACACTATCGTATGAGATTATCTAGGTTTGACGACCCTAGAATGGATCATGTTTGGGAATGATACAAGGGAGGTACCTTAGTTTCCCAATCTTGCTGTTTGAAATGGACTAAGAACAACTCGGTAATCATGCTCATCATCGCACTGCATGTGCCTGGAAGATGTGGAGCACTGAGGAATGAACGCATGCCGCGAACGTAAGATGGTGTCGCATGAGGGAGTATGTCGGTGAGGGCATGATCATGACTGCATTTCATACTTGCATTAATAAGAGTAGTTAGGACTGTTCGATTATACTGCTTTATCATTACTACTTGACTGAATTGATAACATGTTAACCTATGCTTTATTGTTCCACTGAGTTAGCTACTCACTCCCACGTTACGGGACGATGTTGTACACACCAACCAGACTCTGTCTTAGGAGCATATGAGGTGACGACTCAGGAGGCTGAGCCGGACTACGACGATGACCAGGACGAGTTCTAGTATATGCAGTATGCTGGTGGCTTTGCCTAGACTGCCTGGATCGACGGGACTTACAGGGCTTACTTCTCTAGTTGTATTTTTGACATTTTGATCGTAAAACAGATACATGTATATGGTGACTCAGTTGGGTTCATACTCTGGAGATTGTGATAGTTTTTTTTCTTTTATATACAATTATATACCGTTTCAGTCTTCCGCTTGCCTTTATACAATTGATCTGAAGTATGAATTACTGTCTTGGTATAATCTCACTCATGTTTAATGCACTAACACAGACAACATTTAATCATCATTATCTATGTTGCATAAGTGATGTTTTGGAACTCGAGAGTTGAGTTGCTACTTGACCCTCGAATTTCATGGTGTTACATGTAGTGCGATCCGAATTTGATGTGTTGGAATGATGGAAGATGATGGTTAGTGAATCAAAATACCCTACATTATCTGTGATGGTACGGGACATATTATCAATACCAATTTCAACAGTGGCATCAGAATTCGCATTCAGCATAGGCAGAAGGGTTGTGAGCAAGTATCGAAGCTCACTTTCGCCAAATACAGTTAAAGCGTTGATTTGTACGCAAGATTGGTTGCGTCCGATATGGGGAGGAGAT
This sequence comes from Magnolia changhungtana, assembly GCA_030180095.1. Classification (NCBI taxonomy): domain Eukaryota; kingdom Viridiplantae; phylum Streptophyta; class Magnoliopsida; order Magnoliales; family Magnoliaceae; genus Magnolia; species Magnolia changhungtana. Next base: position 4,464,270 of record JASAUF010000644.1, on the reverse strand, counting down.
ATGAATGATGATGATGAAGAAGAGGAGATTGAGATTCGTAATGGGTCTCTACCTACAAATCAGTAATTATTTTCAGTTTTTCAATTTTTTTTGGTTGAATGTTGAATGATCTATAATATTATTTCACTACAACTGCAAACATGAAAGTGTTGGTCCTTTTGGAATGTGGTTTGGAAGACTTTTAATCTTTGATATTTATTTACATATGCATGTTTATTTGCTTTTATTTTTGAATTTTGATACATTTATATTGCTTTTTTTTTTGTTCTTATATCAAGTTCAATTTATTTATAAATATTCTGATTTTTGTATTAAAAATTGAATGTTGATATGTCGTCATCTCAGTCATCGACAAACATTTGGGACTATGCTTCCCTAGTTGAATCACTACCAAGGTCTGGAAAAATAAAGATTAAGTATGGTTTGTGTGGCGCAAAGTTTGTGAACAAGACTAATCGCTTTCGCTTACATTTGTCATGTCGAGCTGGTGATGCAAAACTATGCCCTAATGCCCCTAAGGATGTCCAAATTCTTTTTTAAGCCCTATTAGATTTGAATAGAAAACCTTCCACTCCATCCAAACCTTCTGCTTTTGGATCTAGTACACGAATGACATCTACAAAAGATGCAGAGGAGGAAGCCAAATTAAAGCTTTGGAGGAAGAACAATTCCAACTCGCCTTAAAATGCAGTATGAAAGACGTTTTTAGACTTCAGCGATATTCGAGTCAAAGGCAACACGATGTTGAAGTAGGGTCGAGTTACTCAAGTACGACAAACAAGAAGAAGAAAAAGAGTAACAAATTCAAATTCCTGACTCGTTTCGGTGAATTTTATAGGACATTGGGTATTACATACAATTCTTCATATAAAGCAAGTTTAAAAAATCTAGTTCAAAGTGTAAAAGAGCACGAAGGAAATATCTCTTCGCCTTCTAACTCAGAGGAAATAAACCAATTTGTATATGAAAAAATAGATAACAGTTCTGATGGATCAAATGACAATACAGGAAGGCACTCTTCTTATGGAGGTTATTAGTTATAAATTGTCATTTTGAACAATGTAATGTAAATATGTTAATGTAATTATCAAAGTTTTTTAATCATAAATTATGTGAATTTTATATATTTTATTGTTTCGTTTAACTTCGAATTCCAATTGACAATCAAATTGAAATTCAAATAAATCTCAATTTATAACTTGAACTCGGTTCAAATCTCGAACTCGTTGCTCGAAAACCCTGCTCGAATTGGGCTCAAATTTAGACTCAGACTCGAACTTTCCTCAAAAACTCGGACTCTACTCGACTCGATTTCTGCTTGTACTCGAACTCGCCTCGAAAACTTGAACTCGACTCGACTCATTTACTACTCGTACTCGGCTCATACTTGGGCGAGTAAAGTACGGACAGGGAGTCCATGCTTGTTGACCGAGAAGAGCCGAGTATGAGCAACACTCGGGCGTTAAGAGCCGAGTACAAGTAGGGCGATACTCGACTCAACTCGACTCGTGTACAGCTCTAGCGGTGATGGTGATGCCCACCGTTGAAACCTTCCTACGGCGCACTGTGATTTGTATTTTCGATCCAACCTGTTCACAAGGTCACATAGGGATGGATTAAGAGAAAACATAAATTTCAGCTTGATCCAACACTTTTGTTGCCCTCTACAAGTTTTTAATGATAAGACTCCAATCGCTGTTGTGGGTTCCACTTGAGCCTTGGATGTTCTTTTTTTTTTTTTTTAAAATCTTATCCTAAGAAGATATGTAAAACTGGATCAACGGCATCTATAAACCCACACATCACCGTGGGCCCCCCACAGGCCCTACCTGAACCGATTCCAGGCAGTATGCAATTTGCTTGCATTGCATCCGGGGCTACGTGTGAAATATTCTGGACACTCATCTCATAAGGTAAATCCTTGGAGTTCCCTCTATTAATTATAATACTGTTCCACTCTTCAGGAAGAAAACGATTTCATGAGAGAAATAGACGGTTACTAAAAGTGATAAACGATCCATACTAAATGCAGATGATTGGTTTTTTAACATTTTACTTCGTACCAGATTAGTGGATCTGATTTTAGACACGTGTGCTAATTTATCAGAGCCAAACTCGCGAATTCTGTGTATATCCCACTCGTGCGAGTACAGTTCCATTCTTGCCCGTTCCATCTGCGTTTAACTTACGAGACTTACCCCTGTTTTTACAGTTATTTACGCCGTCGCCCAATCTGTGCTTTTGTTTTGTATTTTACTATGAGAATGATTCGGAGCTACTCGGGACGCGACTTGCCTTGTGCACCCGCAATGTAGCCGAAAGTTACGTGGGGTCTACCGACGTCCTCTAAACCATCCACTCCGTCCATCAGTTTCGAAAGATAAAACTAGGAAAGGAACCCAGACTTAGGTAGGTCAAAGGTGGGCTACACGACAGGAAACAGTGATAATGCAAACGGCCACCGTTGAAACCTTTCTGGAATCCACGTTTATGTTCCATCCAAATCGTTCATAATTTTACTTTTACTAGATGTACCCAAAAAACAAATATTATCCTGATCGGAAACTTTCGTGGACACATGACGGTTTCAATGGTAAGGGTCCAATCTCCACTTTTTCCTGTGTCGTTATCCACTCGAGTCCGCCTATTTTTTGCTTGCTGGTACATTGTTAGGTTACTAATCGGATGGACGGAGTGGATTTGTCGTATAGTGGGTCTGACGTAGCTTCCACAAACTTTCTAAGGGGACAGGCGATTCGCGCCCGGCCCAGCGGATTGCTTCCTACCCGGAAACGGATTGGCTACTGAACCTGTCACTACCCAATGGCCAGTGGTCGGTGCTTTGTGGGCCTCACCATGATGTATGCGTTTCATCCATGCCATCCACTCATTTTTACAGATCATTTTATGGTAAAAGCCCAAAAATGAGGTTGATTCAAATCTCAAGTGTACTGCATAGTGTTGATTGAACCAACACCATTAAAAACTTCCTGAGGGCCACAAAAGTTTTGGATCAAGCCGATATATTTTTTTCCCTTCACCCAAGTCTGTATGACATAATCAAGAGGTTAGATGGCAAATAAACATTACATTGGGCCTTAGGAGGTTTTTAATGGTGGACATTTAATCATTACTGTTTTCCCATGGTGTGGTCTACCTGAGATTAATATTTATCTCATTTTTTATGTCAAGCCCTAAAATTACCTTTCAAAATAGATGGACGGCGTGGATAAAACACATACATCATGGTGGGCCCACATAGCAACGACCACTAGCCTTGACCGGTGAAAGCTTAATAGGAAAATGATCCATTTGGCTCAATGCACGTAAACTTTCCCCTGTATATAGTTGCATTTAGACTTGTTGGCATGTACATCAGCTATCTGAACCGTCCATTAGGTCCAGTCCACCATTTCTTACGGACGCGGATTGCGTCCTACCCCTGCGTCCGAGCAGGGCTATGTGGGGCGCAACGTGATGTAATTGTTTCATCCACGCGGTTCATCGTTTTTGTCAGATCATTTTAAGATATGAGCCAAAAAATTAGGTACATAAAGGTCTTAAGTGGATCACAGAGTGTGGATTGAACGTACACCATTAAAAAATTCTTGGGAGCTGAAGAAGTTTCAGATCAATCTGATATTTGTGTTTTCACTTCATCCACGTCCACGTGACCTTATGAATAGGTTGGATGGTATAAAAAACATCACAACTGCCCTTAGAAAGGTTTCAACGGTGGGTGTCATTATCACCGCAGCTTCCTTTGGTGTGGTCCATTGGAGCTGTGGACATACTTCATTTTTAAAACAATATCTTAAAATGATCTGAAAAAATCAATGAACGGCATGGATAAAACACTTATATCATGGTGGGCCCCACAGAGCCCTGCCCGGATGGATTACCGTAGGGTGGAGGTAGGACGTAATCTGCGTCCCTTTCTTACTCTATTGTCTAAAGATTGTATCAATTGGATGGTCCTATACATCTGTGATGGGACCAATCTTCTCTGACGCTTATTGCTTGTTCTTTTTCGCATGCATTCTCTAAAAGACCTAAAGCATCCGATCAGCATGATCGTCTATAAGAGTAGGACGGGCATAATGAACAGTTCAGATGAGTATATAAGAGTAGGATGGGCATAATGAGCGGTTCAGATGACTAATGTTGATGTGGGCCATACATAAAGTTGGGTCCCACAGGGCCCAGCCATGTGGGACCCAATGCTATGTACTCAAATGAATCACACGATGGGAATGAACGCCTATCATTAAAAACTTCTTGGGCCACAAAAGCTTTGATAAAGCTGATATTTGTGTTTTCTCTTCATCCAGACCTTATGACAGGTTGGATGGCGTATAAACATCACGGTGGGCCTTAGGAACGTTGCACCAGTGGGAGTCGTCATTATCACTGCTGTTTGCTATGGTGTGGTTCACTTGAGCATTTGATCTGTCTCATTTTGGGCATGATCTTAAAAAGTGGATGGACGGAGTGGTTAAAACCAATACATCATGGTGGAACGCACAGAGTCCGTGCCCGGACCGAGTCCAACGCGTCGGGTGCAGGACGCAATCCGCTACCGTATTCTGATACCTTTTCATAAAAATTTTAAGGGTAAAATGGTCATCGAATGTCAGGTTAGGCAGCCAAAACCATCGGTTTTGATGGCGACAGGTGTGATTAAATTTGAGAAATGATGAGTGGGCCAAGTGTACGAAAACATTAGTTGTATTTGGACTTGTTAGGATTCACATCGCCTATCTCAACCGTCCATTTGGTCAAGTGCAGTCTTCTTTACGTATAGTATATAAAATTTATTGCAACTAGATGGTTCTAGATATCCGTCACTGAACCTATCTTCTACTGATTTTCTTGTCCATCTATTTGTGTATGACACTGAATGAATGGTCTGGATCATCTTTTAAGGGTCGGATGAAGTTGGGTTCGACTTAAAAGAACAGACGGCCAAGATAGGTGATGCCGATGCTAAAGACACTAAATGCAATCCTGCGCATGAGAAGAGAACTAAAGAGGTGATCTGCTACCCATTTGCTAACGTGGAATGCATGTCCTAGATCCTGGGCCTTTCATTAGGTGGGCCCGTCATCAACTTTCCCTAGCAACATCAAGCCGCTACACCCATCAAGTGGGCCATTCATTAGGGGAGTGATCACATGCGTTCCAACCAACGGTAATCATCATGTTTTCGGGCGTGTGGGGCCCACCTTGATGTAAGAGTGCCATGCAAATGAACCCTAGTGCCATGCCTACGTACAAAAGTTCAGACACATTGATGAACGGGTGTACCACACGAAAGGGAACAGTTAGGGACACGGAGGGAGACGCCCACCGTAGAAACTTCTGGATGCAGCATGGGCCACCGTACTGTGTCTATGCCATCCAACCCAGTCAGCAGGTGCGGGCCAGGCGCTCTTCGGTGGATCCTTGACGGTGGGGCCGACCTCTTGTATGTGGTCCACCTGATATTTGAATCTAATTTATATTTCGGAGCATTCGCTAAAATGAGCTGTCAAAACGGATGGACGGCGTGGATTTAAGTCACATGGGGCTCTGCATTCAGGAATCCACTGAAGCTGCGCCCGTGCGCGCCGCTACCATTAGGATACCGAAAGCCAAGCTGGGCAACAAAAGTTACTATACAGCTTCTAGCAGCGATTTTACACTGCTCCCAGTGTTCTGTCCCACCAACGTTATTTGTGTTAGGAATATAAGTGTATCTTATATCGGACAGAGGTTACAAGACGATCAGATTTATAGGATTCAAAGCTCGACTTGTATAGTTAATTTCTCAGGACAAATTTACTGCCATTTTTTCTGAAAGTTTCAGCAATTGCTAATGAAGGAAATATGTAAATTGTCTTCAGAATACAATGAACTCTCAATCCAAATTTCAATACAAAATTTTGCACATTTAAGTGTTAAACAAATCTCTAGTTTTGACAGCGATATACCTTTAAAAAGTTATGAATAAACAAAAGCAAAAGATCAAATTCGAGAGAACTTCACAATGGATGATATATCTGAAAATGGAGAGAATGTAATGATATTTCTGAATTATCGTATCCAGGATTTATAGCAATTGAATGGTCATGAAGTTCTTCCTGAAGAAATATCAATCTGTCTCTTCAAGGCATTCACACTCATTCGCAGCAAACAACATTCTTCCATGAAAGGATATGACCTTTTGTCCTATGAAAGTTATTTCTATTCCTTTTAAACAGAAAAAGTCATCAAACAGTATAATACTGTTTCCACATGAGCGACATATGGTATAGGTGTCACATGTACAATCATGTCACAGTTACTCTTAATCAACACAATGGTAATAAAACATCAGGGTAGACCCTAGTTCAATTCTAGTTGCACCATGACTCAAGAAGTTTGAGCTTTGTGCCAAAAGGATAAAGTCTTTTTTGCTCCTTACGACGATGCGCACGTGCGAAGTGCTAAGTGTGCCTAATAAAGGGCCTAAGCAGCCCACACTGTGAGTGCATGGACGGTGCGAAGATTTAAATCCTAATTGCATAAGCAAAAATCTCTTCTCTTACCGACTGACTATACACACTATTTATGGAAAGTTTAAATAATTAATATATTTATTTACTTTCTAAAAATAACTTTTATTTTTTAAAAGTTATTTTTATTACAAAAAACACAACAATCCCCAACAATCTCAAAAATAAAACCGAATGACATATCAGTATAAATAAGTGCATAAGTAAATGTATCTTATGGATTTGAACTTTTACTTTAGTGTATACGTATCAAAGTATTGTCAGGTACTTAGTGACCCATTAGTATCGAATTAAGGACCTTATATGACTCACCGGGCACACAAAACACATCTATTCATATATAACTGGAGATTTAAAAGTTCGCACATTTCTGGTCTCATGCGTATCCTAATTTTATGAGTATTCTAGAGACGATCCCAATCTTTTCAAAAGCGGCATCACTTCTCTACTCATATAGGTAGATCCATCAAAGATGATTCTACTTCATCTTGGTAAAGTCTGCTTATAGACTTATTAAGAGTTAGTATTCAACCTCCTATGAAATGCAGAAACCAAGCACTAGAATTTTAGGAATAAGACTTAATTTATTTCTAGTGCATGTTTCAGTCACATACTTGATTTGTTTGTCCTTTTGAACCTAGCCTATATTTCAAAACTTAGGTAGGGTTGCCATCAAGAGTGAAAGTTATGTGTTTATGGATCTTAGTCCCATTCTTTTAATGGTTCTTCTTATTCGCTCTCTCGATAAACTTTTTGTTAATGGATCTGCTAAGTTTATGATGGATTCAACATGTTCCACTATGATTACTCCATTTCCGAGTAATCTTTTAACAAAGTTATGCCTTAGAGCTACATTTCTAGACTTACCATTATAAGTCTTACTCGTAACACGACAAAAAGTAGCCTGACTATCACAAAAGATAGATATGGTAGGAGTGTGTTTTGGCCAATACGAGATTTTCATTAGTAGGTATCTTATCCATTCACATTCTTTACAAGTAGCGCTAAGTTCAATAAACTCACTTACCATTATATGCACGTTTGTTTCTTAGATGCCTATGATATTGCTCTTCCTCCAAGAGTGAATATCCAACCACTTGTAGATTTAGATTACATATTATCTGCATTCCAACTTGCATCGTTGTAACCTTCAAGTACAATGAGATATGATTTATAATGCAGTCCATAGTCTATGATTCTTCTTAGATACTTCAAAACTCTCGAAATCGCATTCCAGTGTATTTTTCCTAAATTCTGGTATACCTACTTAGCATTCCTACTGTGAATGCTATATCAGGTCTAATGCAATTCATTGCATACATTAAACTCCCAATAACACTCGTATATTCTTGTTGTGCTTTACATCTACCAATATTTTTAATCAATTTAATACTTAGATCAAATGAGGTTGAAACCGGTTTACCATCATAATGATTAAAATTCTTTAACACTTTCTCTAGGTAATGAGATTGTGTTAAGGCTATTCCATTATTAAGATTATAAATCTTAATACCTAATATTACATCGGCTTTACCCATATCCTTTATGTCGAAGTTGTAACTTAAAAAACTTTTTAGTTTCTTTCACACAGTCCTCATTTGGTGTAAATATTAGCATATCATCTATATATTGGCAGATAATGATGTGACCTTTGCATAGAAAATCGTCCTCTTTCCTTTTCTTCCATTCTACCTTCACTTGATCTGAGTCGTCTTCTTTTAGCTTGGGCAGAGAAGACAAATCATCATCTAGAATGTAGGATAACTTAAGAGTAGTCAGAAAGAAAAGCATCTTCTGTTGTCATCTTGAGAAGAATTGACCATCGAAACGATCCAGTCGTATAAAGTTTTGGTTCATAACTTGAATGGAATGAATTGCCTCCATTATGATAAGATAATAATATATGTCATGAATGTTAGAAATATAAGTGTATCTTGTACACGACGGAGGATAAAATAAAAAGATAATGAGATGATCAGATCTATCGGGTTTAAGGCTTGACCTGAATAGTCAAGACAGACTTGTTGTAAATGAAGGAAATTTACAAATTGTCTTAAGAATATAATGAACTCTCAATCCAAATTTCAACACAAAATTTTGCACATTTAAGTGTTGAACAAATCTCTAGTTTTAACACCGATATGCCTTAAAAAAGTTTTGAATAAACAAAGCAAGAGATCAGATTCGAGAGAACTTCACGATGGATGATATATCTGAAAATGGAGAGAATGTAATGATATTTCTGGATTATCGTATCCAAGATTTATAGCAATTGAATGGTCATGGAGTTCTTCTTGAAGAGATATCAATGTGCCTCTTCAAGGCATCCACACCCATTCGCAGCAAACAACATTATTCCATGAAAGGACATGACCCTTTGTCCTATGGAAGTTATTTCTGTTCCTTTTAAACAGAAAAAGTCATCCAATAGTATAATACTGTTTTCACATGAGTGACACATGGCATAGGTGCCACATGTACAATCATGTCACAGTTACTCTTAATCAACACAAAGGTAATAAAATATCAAGGTAGATCCTAGTTCAATTCCAGTTGCATCATGGCCGAAAAAGTTTGAACCTTGTGCCAAAAAAACCAAGGCATGCGCATGTGCGAAGTGCTAAGTGCGCCTAATAAAGCGCCCAAGTAGCCCTACAGCCCACATCGCACGTGTGCGGACGGTGTAGTTGCATAAGCAAAAACCAATTCTCTCACCGACTGGCTATATACACTATTTATGGAAAGTTTAAATAATTAATATATTTATTTAATTTCTAAAAATAACTTTTATTTTTAAAATTTATTTTTATTACAAAAAACACAACATTTTGTAGGGATAATTATTATAATGTACCGTGACCATGGGGAGGCTTACTAGATGCACAGTTTGGATTACACAAACACCGCGTGTGAGTCTCAAAAAGTTGTAATTCATGGTACTTTACCATACGTTCCAATGCATGTTGTGATCATTCCCTTTTTTTCACTCTCACACGTATTAGTTTGCATATCTCACCATGTACGAGCGAATGCATGTGCACACATATGTCACGAATAACCTATTTTGTCTCTGAGAGCTGTCTGCCTTATCATGCGTGACATCCTTACCTCTCATATGGGTCCCACCATGGATGGGGTGTATCCAAAATCACAAAGGCTAGGGGATCCTAGCACTCAATGGCCCATCAAATCTGCTGGCTAGAATCATTCGACCCATGTTTTTTTTTTCTTTTTCCTCCATGGCTTATCAATCGTAGTCTCAGTAGATAAATGGTCTAGATCTAGTACATGATGCTTCCTGTACAGACATGTAGTGCTTGATAACTAGCTTTCATATAAACATTTATGTAACACCCTGAATTTTCGCTGTTTTGGATTTGTCAAAAATTCTTAAATTTTTTTAATAACTAGCCACGTCATCACTTATGGGCCATTGACACTCGAGGTGAGCTTACATGCGACTGGTACCGATAAAGAACCGTACAAATAGGATTGATCAACTGTAGAAAACTAATGAACTCAACCGATTACTTAAACATCAAGTTTATCCCCATGATATGTTCACATAGGGCCCAAATCTAACCGACTCACCACTGATTAATTAACACAATCGTAACTAAATTAAAAGATTTACCCGAAGCCGAGTTAGATAATGCCCGGATCTTAACTAATGGACCGAATCAACCTAGTTACTCTTTTAGCCTAAAACCGACGGTTTAGGGTGATCATGACCGAATCACCATTTTCGCTAATTTCGAATAGGTCATACTGTGAACTTAGTTAATCCATACCTCAACAATTGCGCCCAAGAAATCCCCCTACCCAATTTATTCTAGAAACGCCCCGATTACCCGAACAAGCTTTAGACCGCTCGTTAGTAGGCCGATAGTTTCGAAATTATAGAGTAATGTTCTTCCCACTGGGCTTGTGGTCCATCGCGGACGACATACTCAGATGACGCTCGAAAATAGACGATTCATGCTGTCAAGTTAGCACTTGTAAAGTGCAACTCACCCTAGCACAGGCCTAAAATCTAAATTTTAAGATAAATGGCCCCGCCGCCACTTAGGACAATAAATTAGGACATTTCACTTGTCGGATTCCACCTAAATTTGCACTATAGGCTAGAAATATTTTTCTGTCCTTGCCCATAAAATCTGACCATTAATCGTGGAAGGTGACCGTTGATCGCGAATCGGGCCGCTGTGGTAAAACTCCGCATCCATTTAAGATTAAACTTTACCCAGCCCTTCATCGGGCTATGGGGCACCTATCCCATAAATTAGATGGGCCAAAGGGCTATCAGGGCAGCCCCACTAACTAGAATGGGCCCCATAGGGCCATTGAAGGAACTTCATGAAACTCAGGGCCAACATAAATAAATCTGGACCTATGTAAGTTCAACCCTCTCTCATTTGTTGAGATTCCAGCAGCTAAAATCTGAGAGAGAGAGAGAGAGAGGAGAGAGAAAGGGCCATTGTGGTGTGCATGTGAGTGTGGTGCTTGGAATTTAGAAATTCCGGCACCCTCACCTCTCCATTGTCGGAAAGCACTGACACATTTCGTTGTTGGAGCAAAATTTTGCCCCCATCTAAGGTAAGATAGGGAAGAATAGGTGCGGACCATTACCTTTAGGTGACCAATTATTGCACCTAGTGTAGGTTTAATGAATGTGTGTAGTGCAATGTTAGTGTATGTTGCTGAAATTTCATTTGGATTGCATAAATGGGATAATAGACTAGGAATTGTTAAAATTATGGGAAGGAGTTTGGCCCTAATACCCCCAAATATGTGACTTGTTGATTTGCATGCTCATGTAGGGTACAAATATTTAATTTTTCCCAAAATATTACTAATTGGTTGTTGATTTCCTGATTAGGTGTTAATTATGCTTGGAATGAAGGCATGAAATGTTGTAAATTGCTGACTAGTGGTTGATTTCCTAATTTTGTGATTAATTATTCTTGGGTGAAGGCATGAAATGTTGTAAATTGGCTGACTGGTTGAGTTACTTGCCTTAATATTCGATGTACGACTGAATTGAGTGCTTCATGATTGATCTACGGAAGATAAGCTTTGGTGTATTGATATATGACTACCCATGTGATGTATAGGCTGGATTATGATATGTATAATCTGTAAATTTGGGTGGAGCTTTGCATGTTGTTGTCCATCTTGTTACAATTGTTGGAATATGTTAAACATGATCCTCATAGTTTGGTGAAGATTGGTGTATTGTTATCCATATACTTAGAATGTTGGATTTTGTTGCCATTTGTGAAATTATTCCTGAATGTGCTGAATTTATGTTATCTATTTGTGAACTTGTCCTCTCATGGATTGATCGATAACCGAAAATTATTTGGGAATCCCATCGTTGGATCAGCCCACGGGTAAATCAGGCCCAACTAGTTAAGGTGTAAATTGTCTTAGGCCATTCAGTTTATAGTTCAACTTGTGGAGGCATATTGACTCTTAGGTCGGCCATTCTTGTACGTTAACCATGTTTGATCATGCTTGTATGAACCTGAAGTACCCTAAGACTTTTGCCCCCATTATTAATTGTAATTTACGGCCCACAAGACTTATAAGCTGGGGATGGTGGTATGAGACATTATACCCATGTTGTCAGCCTACGCTGGGGTGACGAGCCTCCTTGTAGTGTCCATTGAGCATTTAGACTTGTGAGCCGAGAATAATGGTATGGGACACTGTACCCATGCTGTCTGCCTGTGTTGGGGTGACGACCTCCCTACAGTGACCGCGAGTAGGACATTTAAGTCTCAAATTGTTTTCGTCTGTGATTATATTTTTTTTCGTGATTGACGACCCCATACGGGGCTAAGGGTCGCGAAAGTCACATGACCACGACCTTTGAGCCACGCGATCGGGTTAGGGTAATAACTCCATTAGGGTATTCTGGTTTCCCCAACCTGCTGAATGAATAAACTTAACTAATCAACCTGACTAACATGTTCCACGACATTGCATTTATTATTGTTGGCGATTATGGGAGTGTTGGTTCATTGTGAACGTGAGATGTCATCGCTTGAGGGAGTGTTGGTTTGAGAGGAGCATGCATCATATCATAACCATGCATTTACATTAACAACAATGTTTAAGATTCTATGCTGTTTGTTGTTCATTAAATGTATCCTATGCATGATAAATTGTATACCTATTGCTAATGGTACCACTAAGTTAGTTACTCACTCCCACTCTGGGACGGTGTTCTAAAACACCAACCAGAATCCGGTATAGATGCAGTTACCTTGGAGCGGGACGGGTTGGACGATGTTAGTGCAGACGACGATGAGGAACGGACGCACTCCTAGACTTCGGCGGTTTCTTCCAGTTTATGGTTAGATGGTCGCAGGACATGGGCTAGGGCCCTAGTTACTTTGGGACATATGTATGGGTGAGACTAGTTCCCTATTTGAATATTTTTATATTTGTGGTTTGAATTTTTTTTTTTTAAATATTTAGTGGCACTTGATACCGTCTTATGACTTATTCATGCTTCATGCCTTGTTAAACCCGTCATTGTGTATAAATAAACCCAAATGTGTTGAAATCTGGAGCCCATTAGGGCATACGTGGCACCCGGGAATTCAGGATTTGAGTTCCTACTCGGCCCCTAAAAATTCGGGCCGTTACAATTTAGCATTGACTTCAGTTCATAGAATCTGGTGAATGAGCATTTCCCATCATCGTCATCAGTCGAAACCATCCGATCAATGAGCCACATTCTAAAAATCATATCAAAAAGGTGTCCTTTACCATTCAAACACTAGGCTACATACCAATGGTCAACAAAATTACAGTCAACTGTCCACAAAATAGGACAATCTATGTGGCATTTTTTAATCCAATGAGGGGAAGAAATATTATATTTGCTTTTTGATAAAATAAAATATAAAAAGAAAAAAAATTTGCTTTTTTCAAAATGGTTTGAAAAACCTTTTTTTTTTTTTTTTTTTTTTTTTTTTCTTTTGTCCCATTTCGCTTGGGAAGGGAAAATAAAAGAGGATATAAGGGGGTGTGGTGTAACTTACTAATTAGGTAAACATGAGGGAGCATGGAGGCTCTCCACTGGAGCACATGCGTGAGTGAAGGCATGGGCAGTGTGGTTTAGAGGTTGTTTTGTCAAAACCTTATGCGAACCACCGGCAAGAAGAAACTACTTAATGTGATTAAGAGCCTTATATATAAGGTTGGGTTTTTTACTATTGTAGAGATGATCGTTATATATAAGTTAGAAACAACTATATCCGGCTACTTTTCAACAGCTAAAAACAGTCATACTATTTATGATGTAAGCCAGAACCCCTAACTCCATATGCCTATATAAGCAATGCTTGTTGGGATCATTTTAACAATAGTTGAAGCAAACATGTCTCCTCTTTATAAACTGTAACGCGGAATTGTAAAAGGATCGTACCATGCATTGAGTATGAAGATAAGATGAACTAGATAGCGTATGAAAAAACGAGCTATCGATGTCCTAAAGTGGGGTGAATAGGACAATACTAAATACTTAGCAATAAAGCAGAATAAATAATTTTAATCACCCAAGTATTGAAACATTGATTCCGAATAATTCATAGGACAACATTTACCTAGAATTTTAGGTAGGACAACCTTATTTCACGAATGTCTTCAAAATTGATCTTTCAAACTAGTAAGAGAATATGAAATAAAAACAATATTCACCACAAAGAATGAAATGACATTCACCACAAATAAAGAAATAAGCATTCACCACAAGGCACAAAGGGTTATAGTGGTTCAGTGCAACCCACACCTACTCTACTCCCAAAATTACTACTCTCGTAATTTTGGCTTTCACTATTTCAAGGTTTTCATAAGTTCACCTTAACAACCTTATATAGTTCTTGTGATTTTCATGGGCTATCACAATCAAACCCCCTTTGTGATTTTCACAAACTATCACAAATCAATGCACAGAGATTTATGGGCTATCTAAAAAAAATCCAAATAAAATAAAATAATTGACAATGTATTTATTTTCAAATTATGATTCAAAGATGCAATCGAAGCTTGTAGCAATAATCTTCTTTCTTGAGTGTAGAGGAGGCAATATTCATTCAACTAGAAAGAGTATAGGGATCTAAAGTATTTCAGAAAATGAAAACTCTAATGATACAAATTCAATTATCTTAATTCTCAAGTGGAGTATAGACTACTCTCTAAAAATCTATTTGAGATATGCTTGAAAAAGGGAATTGAATAAGCTTAAATAAATTTATGAATATCACACAAATAGCTTGACAAGGACCTGAGCTTCTCTCTTACTTGCAGAAGATTTTGAGTGAATTTTATTGTAAAATAGAATGAGAGAATGTCCCTATTTATGTCATGCCCCAGACTCGGTAACCGGGTTCACAAGGAACCCAATAGCTAGTTCTGACTGCAACAGCCTCCGTAGTACCTCATTCTCGGTTCCTAAAGCAGGTTCTGATCCTGGGATCCTACAAGGAGGATTTTCATAACAGTATAATCATTACCAATACGAGCATATCCAAGATCACAGTAAATATATCTGAGAATAACAGAGGCACACATCACAAAATCCACTATGAATTTGAATTTTTATAAATATCCATAAGGTCCAAAAGGACATACATGAGATAATAGAAGAAGGAAAGGAAAGTCTGCAACACTGGGTCCTCAAGCTCAGTTCTAATCCAATCTCTATCGCTACGATGCCTGCACGCATCAATCGTGCATAAGCTTATAGAAGCTTGGATGGTGGTGGAAATGTGTGATAATGGTGCATAGAAGAATAAAAGGAGGTACAGGAAGAGAAACATGCTCAATGTCAATGTCGGTAGCCTTACTAAGGCTTATCATGAATACAATGCAATGAGTACTGGGTGCCATACCAAGGCAATGCATGAAAGGGCTTATGCAGCCGATGCGAATGTGATGCAAAGTAATGCCAGTGTTCATATCCAATCCACATATCAAGTACATTTCCAATCATAAGGAAATCATCGGGGTCCATTACATTGCAGGATGACTGCTGCTCTATAGACCCTGCACAGTCAAATGAGCATAAGAGACCTCACTACCTGCCTGTGGACAGTCAATCACTAGCAAGGCCTGACGGTAGCGGACCATTTACGAGTTGGTCAGACTCAGCCTAGTAATGCTCTCTTACATCAGGTGAGTAAGGCCACACCCCTATCCAACCGACTACACGACAGTGGGAGTTGCGGCCTAACGGTATAAGGCCCTCGCGTGCTCATATATTCCACCCGGTCACGATGCTGGAGCAGATCCTTGGTACCATGGAAGTTTTAGAAATTTCACCCATGGGCATCCTATGCACCCGGTATGCTTAAGTATCATTTCCAGTGTCCACACATCCGACCATCCACGAATATCCCTGTGGAGGGAAGGCCCTGATAAAGCAAGGGCGGTATCATCATGAAATATGATGCCAATGCATGAGTCATACATACAGATCTTGCACAAGCTTCAGGCACTTATTGTGCACGAGGGGAGAAACTCCATCCCTCAATGACCACTATACAATGCAATCAATTCATACGGATGATGCATGTGGATCATAATGATGTAAGTGTGCTACCTGTAGAATATATAATCCTCCATCTCAAAGAGGGTCAAGGTCTATGTACATAGACAAGTACTTTAAGGAGAAGTGGAGTTCTCTAGTGGGGGCCCAATACTTTGGGGTGGCCCACAAGCTAAGAGAGTCATAAAGTCTTAATAGAGGAAACGGTCCTAGTCAAGTCCAAGGTGGCCCTTTAACCACCTATAAGGGCCCCTATGGGCCTACCTTAGGGCCACCAAGGAGGACATTCAACCTCAACTGGGTCTCAAAAGATAGCCCGCTATGAATAAAAAGTAAGGTCCAAGGCCTAAGTAATCCATGACCTAATGGGCTATACACAAAGCCCAACTCATAGGCAATATGGTGGGCCCTCAAACAAGGTTTGGGCTAAACCATGAAGGTCATAAACCCACATACTGTGGTGGGCCTTATCGGCGGCCCAGTAGTTCAACCACACGGGCAATTTTACACTTAGTACAAGTGAGTTGGGCCTCATATCATAGCCCAAGTACAGGGTTAATTTGGTGGGCAGCCATGGGCCCAACTACTTACATATTATAGCCCATAAACCCATCACAATAGGTAGAAGAGTATAGGCCTAAAAGGTCAATGAGCCTACGTAAAAGGTTCTAATACGAAAGGCCTAAGGAACTAGTCAATTAACTACATACAATGTTCCAATTAAAACCCAACTTGGGTGGGCCTCAGATGAGCACTAATTATACCCAAAAATACTGAAAGAAAATGACAAGATAAATAATTAAATAAACCTCAAATATGGTGGGCCATTCTGCCCCAAAACAAACATTTATGGGCAACAACATTGGGCCATTGCCGAATTTCCAGCCCACCCGCTTTCTGGGTTTGTTGGAGTCCAGTAAATAATTTAATTTATAGTATTCATTTCTTGATGACCCACACACATCACTGTGGGTCCCACCAGATGAGAGGGGAATGCACAACACATATTACAAGTGGGCCATGCTGCTGGAATATAGGCCCAACAACAGCCCAAGGTAGGGGTGTCCCATGGTGGGTAGTCCTACGGGCCTGGGTATTTGGCTTAAAACTGACCCAAATTTGCAGGCTGCACCACGGTCAGTACAGGGGCTCGATGGCCCTGAAAATTTGTAGGATGGTCCTTCCATGGGTGGGCCACATCTATACAAAATTTTACAATTTTTGGACAGTCAAAAGTATTTTAATTAATTTAAATAATACAGACTGTCCAAAAAATCTGGTTAATCTGGATGTCCCAATGTGGTGGGCCGGTCCAGCCCTTTCTACGGTGTGCACAGGGGTCTGTTGACCCTAAAATTTGGTAGGTGGGTCTTACCATAGGTGGACCACCTCCCTGTAAAGTTTCATGATTTTTGGATACTCAAAAGTATTTTAATTAAATTCGTAATTACAATCTATCCAGGAAGAAATGTTGCTGTCCATGCATTGTTTACCCAATAAGGTGGGCCCAAACTTCATTTAGGAGGGGAAAAATGGAGGTTCAGTATTTTTTTCACAAAATACAGTAAGGTGGGGTCCACAAAAGTGGCCTACCCCTAAGTGTGTGTTTTCCCTCCATACATGTGGGCTGGATAGCCCAACAAGGTGGGTCGCCCTCCCCTATGGGCCTCCCTTTTTTGGGTACCATTTCATGGGCCATCTGAGGTATGACCCACCACACCTCAAGATAGGGTTCACACCTTCTCATTACACCCCATAATTATAAAGAAAATAATGGAAATCATGATCCAAAAATCTATGTCAAACATTGAACATGACAGTTCATGCAATAGTCTAGATTTTTGGACAACAATACATGGCTGGATACATCAGCCTATATCTCAATAATCTCAGCCATAAAAAGGGTGTGTATCCTTCCTTAGTGGGCCCCACATATGTCCATATTATAGACTAAGACTAGGACACTTGCATGCATTGATTAAGGTGTCCAAGGATCATGGAGTTGGGTGGTAAGGGCGTCCCACCTTACTGGATTTTTTTTTTGAGACATCCTAGGCCCACCAAGTGGGCCACACACACACATCATCATCCACACATCAGAGAAAAGAGAAGAAAAAGGGCAATCCGGCCATGGGGTAGGGCCCCGCCACTAATAGGCCCTTCTAAGAGTCAATCTCAACCATACAACAATGTTACTTAAACATGCAACAATAAACTAATGCATACATGATCTATGACTAGAATGGATGGTTGGGATGCCATCCCAACATGACTTTTAGGGTTTAGATGCCCTTGAAATAAGGTGGATGATACAATACATCATGATGGGGTCCTTGGAAAATGGCCCCATCATGTTTCATGATATGCATGTAGGATGGGCCAAAAGGCCACATTCATGGGGTCAAATGGGGTCCCCACCATGGATTGGTGGGCCCCATATGATCCACATAAAAGAAATAAGAAGATTTAAAGGTAGAAAATCAGATCAGCAAGATCATAGTTACCCACTTGTGATCTCACTCCCAAACTTCTACTCCATGAAGCTCTTGGAGTAAGGAATGGATTTCAATGGTGGAGATCTAGATAAAATGGAGGGATGGGGGTAAGGGGGCTGGAGAAGAGAGAAAAATATGGATGTTGGAGGGAGAGGAATTGCTAGCTTAAGGGAAGAAAATGAGAGGGAAAGAAAGATAAGGGGAGAGAAAAGCCATCATGGGTTTTTAAGAAAGTAATGATGGCTATGGGAGGAGATTACTATGTGTGTAGGTTTTAGACTAGGCTTAAGTAGTGACTTGAGTAGGTGGTGTTATTCCATGGGATTGTGTAGTATGTGTGTGTGTGGTGTGCATGGGAAATTGTGCCATGGAGGTGGTCCTCATGCATGTGGGTCACATGATCAAGGGCCATATCATGTAATGCTCATAACTTTGATCCATAAGTCAGATGGACGTACAAGATATGTCATTGGAACCGCAACGACGATACGAACAAGATGACATAGGTCTTGGGTTGATCTGAGTTGGGTCTATGTGACTGGACTCAAGGATGACCGCAAACAGTACTCAAAAGTTGAGGGTCGCCGGGATTCAACCGGTAGGACCGCGAGACCATGATGAACAAGATGCATACTCTCACATACACATGCACACATGTGAACTTGGGTTGGGTCTCACAATTTATAGCCAATGAAATTGAAAATTTGGCTAGCTTAAGAATAGGTTCGGCCGACCGGATTCCAAAAGATTTCGTTCAACGCCTATCGGATTACGCGGGATAAGATTTATCCAAAATTTGGCTGGCCTAAGAGAAAATTCGGATATAATTTGGCTAGCTGAATTCTCTCAAAAATTTGAGAATCCTTTGCTAGAATTTGACCCGAACTTTCCTCGGGCTGGCTGAATTCCAAGTTAGGCTGGCCGAATTTGTAAAAGATTTTTTTTTTCTTCTAAATATTTAAATATGAAATTTTGTTTGAACTTGAAGTTAGGCTACCAAAGAAGTTAGGATGGCCGAACTCCAATGAAATTACACCAAAGTTAATCCAATTTGAACAATTTTCAAAAGCACCTAAGCTAAGGTCTTTCTAGGGTTATATCACATGTTGGTTGGCTAATACAGAAATCTTCTAATCTTGATAAACTTGAAATCGAGCGATGTCTTAAGATGATAAGCCGATCTTGAGATGATAAGCCGATCTTGAGCTGATCTTCACAAGATGTAGTGTAGTTACAATTTGATCGGTATCACTATGTATCTTTGTCTTACGAAATTTGACAACTTTACGTGTGCTAAACATATAAGCACTTACAATCTTCCCCTTTGTCAATTTTGTGATGAAATACATATATATCATACGCAACACACACCAACATACATGCATACAAAACTCATGATCCCAACCATAAAAAAGATTGAAGCCGCCCCGTAGATTCAGTAATCATCTATATCCCACACCAATCATTTGTACTCCAGTTGTAGCTCCCCCTGAGAAATATAGCATGCACTATGCCATCCAAACATAATCTCAAGTATATTCACAAGCATAAACATATATGATATTTTAATTTCGTCACATAACATAAGCATATATGATATTTCAATTTCGTCATATAACAGTAATAAAATTCCATAAAATTCCATAAACACATCAGAAGATATATATATATATATATATATATATATATATATATATATATATATATATATCTTCAAAATGTAGATGTAATGAAATTTAAGACTATCGTAAAATCATGGTAAATAGGAATCATAATATCGTATAAAAGGGAAAACAGTATGAACCAGTGTATGAAGTAGAGTTTCAGGTAATGTATCAAACCAAACCAGTAGAATATAAGTTAATATAGACTCACCAAAATGAGAAAACTCTCACTCAGAAGAGGATGGTGTAGGCATTGTTAAAGCTGTACACGAACTAGCTCAGTTAGCTCATTCGACTCGACTCAAAAAAGATTGATTTGACTCGGTTCAAAATTGATTTCAAGCCAAGTTGAACTGATTTTTTTAGCTTGAAAAATTTTTGAGCCAAGTTCAAGCTTGCCCGAGCTCGACTCGACTCAGATCGAACCCCAACTCGAATCAAACTCGGATCGAACCAATTCGGTGACTTGGTTATTTTGATATTGATGTTGCTCAGTAAGTGTTTGATGAAATGACTCAACAATGTGTTGACTAGTGGCAAGGAAGGTATGGATATGAAACAAATACCCATGTATCTTGATTTTTATGTTACCTACTGAGTGTTTGATGAAATACCTGTAAACTGATTCTGCTATTTTACATTCCATGAGAAATTGAAGGTGCACTCCATGTGTTTGAGAAAATGCTGCAGAGGTTCGATATTGGCTCGAACTCGCCTGAGTTGCCGACCGAATTGAGCCAAGCTAGCCAGTCAGGCTCAAGGATCGAGTCGAGCTATGCCAAGCTCGACTCGGTTTATGTACACCTCTAGGCATCATAGGATTATTAATCCTCAAACTCCTATCGAATCAATGAAAGTGTATGTACGTCATATTTGATTTTTGAGTTTGGACTAATGATTCTTAGGATACTTGCAAAGCATCCACTTTTTCTTCTAAAGTAGACAACCTCTCATGACATTGAGAGGGGTGATAGTTAAAGTTAGTTGCCTCTTCTAAACCTTCCAAGTCATAAAAAATGTCGTCTATGTTAATATTTGCTTCTTGAGGTTCTTCATGATCTTTTCTTTATTCAAGAAGGGGAGTTAGCTACATCATATTTAGATTAACATTATTAAATGGAAGTTCGGATTCGGGTGCTTCAAATGAAGGAATTTGAACACGATATTGAAGTGCAAGGGAAGACATAAGGTGTCTAAAAGGAATTGAGTCATGCTTGGGATGCAGTCTAAATTGAATAATCACATAATAGATTAAAGAAGGCAGACAGATACGAACGCTAGTGGTGACAACACGAACAACTCTAAGCATAAAGGGAGTAAGATCAGTCTTATTCTCTGCCCTTAGATAGACATTAGAAGTGAAGATGCAGTATTTGGGAAATAATTTGTTCATGGGGTAAGACATTACCAGACCTCCATTTAGCATTAAATTCACATAATGCACGTGAAGCGACTTTTTTTCAGTATTAGACATTTTCTCTGAAATAGTGACAATTGGTATCCTGTCTTTTGCCATTTCAATTTCCATCAAAGCAGATATGGTTGAAGGCGTTATGTGACAGTCTCTTCTAAAAATTTAATTTTAAAGAATAATTCATCTAAAAAGACGTCTGAAATAGAGGCATACATGCCTTGAACAACGGACCGGTATGTCGTCCTGCCCTATTGTAAAATTTTCTCCCATCCAACCTTAGAAAGGAGATCAACAAGACCAAATCTAGTAATGTGATCAACATTAACTGATCTTTTTATGATTATACTCTTAGTTCGAAAATCCATCACATTTTTCGGGTTATCCTCCGTGTCACGCCCCAAACTCGGAAACTGGGCTCATAAAATTCCCAATCACCAAATCCGGCGCTAACAGCCTCCGTAATATCTCATTCTCGGCTCCCGACACCCATATGCCAGATTCCGATCTTGGGGTCCTAAAAGGAGGATTTTTAGTGTGAATTTTTTTTAAACGGTTAATCTGTTTAGGTGGTTACACATTTGTACATAGTATTAACGCATATCGAAGAGACGAACCTGTTCGATATGTCATACATAATATGGTGCACCAGCTCAACGGTAATGAAGGAAACAATAGCAAACTCCAACAGCTCTTGTATGCATCCTGAAAAAGGTGTAAGTCATACGTATGAGCAAACCACAACTCGTGAGTCTACTGCATGCTGGAAGTAAAACACGTCTTATCAGGGCGCTCCCGTAAAGACATCTAAAATGACCATAGGCATGTTATCAACCAATCATGTTATCATAGGTGAGTAGGTTATCAATCAATCATGTCGTACAACTATATAGGTTATCATGAACATGACATGTCGGGCCTGTGTCCTAGTATCTCACCATTCCGTAGGATCCCGTGGTCCTCCCGGTCGAATTCTAGTGACCCGTGACCTGTAGATATTGTTTGCGAGTGACCTTAAGTTGCATCCTGTAAACCCTAGTTGATTCAACCCGAGACCTATGCCATTGCGACCGCATCATCGCAGCGGTTCCGATGCCGTATCTCGTGCCCCAATTCGACGTTTAGATCATAAGATGTGGCTCGGGCATTATTATGGCCAAGGACTACACGTTATGGGACCCACTTATCTCATATGACACCATTTCCTAGGTAATATGAGGGTGATGACATCACCCTAGTTATAGCCACCCTACCCTATCCCATAGCCCCAAGCATACTAGTTATAATGCCTTTTCTCTCCCTTGCTTCTTACACATCTAATGATTGCCTAACTAAGAGAGCTAGCAATCATTACCCCATTTTCTCTCTATCTTAACTCTTTCCCTCCCTTTCTTCCTCATTTTCTCATTCTCTAGTAAGAGAGAGAGCTCCCAACGTCCCACCCTTCTCCAAAAATTCAGTAACTCCCTCTTTCTAGTACCCCCAATCCAACCCTCCAAACCCCATCTCGACCATTGAATCTCATCCCTTGGAGCTCTAGAACATAGTGGTGGAAGAAGGAGATCAAGATACAAGGTGGGTACTTTTCTAGGATTAGAGTTGTATTTTCTTGCATGGATTTTTAAATTTTTTTTCTAGCATGAGGCATTTAAGACCCACCAATCAATGGTGAGGATCCTACCACAACCTCTAGGTGGCTAATGGCGAATCTTAGTTTGCATGCATGCATGAATCCATGGTGGGGCTATTCTCCATGGACCCCACCATGATGTTTGATTTAATTTCTTAGAGCATGAAGGCCACCTAGGCCCTAATTTATGTGGTGAAAATAGGATTTCCCCACTAGATTTTTCTGGTGTATAGCTCACCTATTTTTTGGGCCCTATTGATGTATATGTTGTATTGTTATGAGAGGAGCTCATAGTGGCGGAGCTCCTCCCTCCCATGGCTATCATTCTCTCTCTCTCTCTCTCTCTCTCTCTCTCTCTCTCTCCCCTCTCTCTCTCTCTCTCTCTTTCCCTTTCTTTCATGGTGATGTGTTGTCTTTGTAACACCCGATTTTCCTAACTTGGCAATGGACGCCCTTGGACGTAGAACTGCCCTAGGACCTTATTTTGCCGTGATTAGGGCATAATTTAATTAGGTATTAATAGCTTGAATCACCTTCTATACAAACTACAAAGGCCCGAGTACCACCTCAGGCAGAAATCATACAGGACTAAATCCTTTAAAAATTAGACGGAATTAACTAAGTGCTAAACTAGTTTAGATGCGAAATTCATTTAAACGACTTTAAATACAATCTGCAAGACCTAAAACTTGTAGAATCATTGACGCTAGGTTACCCTAAAATCTAGGATCAATCTCATTACCCAGTTGCTCTTGGGAGCGCATTGAAACTCCGTATCGGATCTGGACCGCACGTCGAAAGTCCAATGACCACGAGACTAAGCGCTTAGGACCGCCTTGCTGGGCTTGACAACCATCTCGGAAATCAAATCCAGATAGTGTCTGGAAACGGACAACTTGAGCCCAGAGCGAAGTGTGTGAGAAACGTGAATATATTTAGAAATGAAATCCGAATTTAAGTAATTTGAGACTTGTCGCTTGCGGGCCGAATATAAGGATTCAGACTGTCAGAATCTGACCCAAATACACCCTCAGATCAGGAGAAATTTTCCATACATGGTAGTGTACTTGTGGCCCTGATCGAGTTTCGGTGACCGTCGAACTGAAACTGGTTTGCCGCGGTCGATCTGTAAATCCGATCGGACTGAAAACTTAACTCGCCCTAGATCCATGGTCAGGGAGCTTAAGTCCGACCGCACATAGAAAGGGGGCCTCCAGAAGTGCTCCGTTGGATCAGAACAAGCCTCCTTTGGCTATAACCTAAGTATACCTTGGCCTTGGGGCCATTTCCATCAGTTTTAGGCCTATATAAGGGCCTTAAGCCCTCACTCTCTCATCCCATATGAATTTGGGAAACCCTAGGAGAGAGAAGAGAGGAAAGAGAGAGAAAGAGAGAGAGTGGGAGTTCATCCCTGGGATTCAATCCCATCACTCCACGTGCCTTACCACCACTTCCGTACCACTTTACCGATCCCGTTCTTAGGTAAGAAATTCAACCCCTAATCTGTTCTAGGGTTTTAAATAGTTGAAATGATGAAATAGCTAACCTAGTTCATACTATAGGTTGCCATCCTGCCGGTGACAAAGACTACGTGTTTAAAACGAATCCGTTACGTGTTTACCGGCATAAGGTGCGGACTATAGACGTATAGGTTATGATTTTCAAGGCTTTCAATGTCGGTTAATAATTTATTCTTGACGTGGGTGCTATTTCACATACATAAAGTGATGTCTGTTTCATTTTTCAGTTATACGTTAACTAGGTTGAATATACTGTATTCCTCGTATTTGTAGAAAATACCGTATATATATGAAATTCAGATTTGTGCTTGCCATGATTAATTGTTGTTTATGTATGCTAGATGTATGTGTATAAACTTCTGGGTGAACGTATTAGCCTAATAATGTTATATTAACATACATCGTGTATGTTACAATGCGTATTCTAAGTGTTTGAGCAAAAGACTAAATGAGTATAAACCTTGCGTTAGTGTACGCCATAACTAACTATCGTGGCTATGCGATTGTTGTGTAGGCGGCAATCCTTTGATGAAAAGACTGCCCTAATACGTATGCTAACCAATACATACCATGTATGATATAATGTGTATGTTAAGTGTTTGTAAACATGTCTGTATGAATAAATACTTGTAAACTGTTCTTTAAATGGGTGTTGAGATAGGATTCTCAGCCACTCTAATGATGTGCATGATTTCCTCCATATGCCTTGTTTCATATTCATTGCTTTTACCTAGAAATGCATAAGTGTGGATTCATGTTTATGTTGTACTTTATAACATGCTCAACTGATTGTATGATTTGAATTATTGCTCCATTACTGGTTGAGTATCTCATATGCTAGATCGTTGTAATTGAATGTGTTTGGGGCTATTATATAGTCTAGGCAATCGGTAACCGACCCTAATTAGGTGGTTGAGGTTGTTTCACCACACGAGACGTGCTTAGCGAACCTGGGCCGTACTTCGGTTGGCCACAGTGGTTAGGCCACGTGGAGTGCTTACGCACTTCATGTCATTCAACTTGTCGTGTGCTCGGGCTAGTCGAGCTCATCAAGTAACTCGATTGACCTGATGTATGTTCACCATGTTTGGACGCTACTGCTTGAACCTAAGGTACCAAACTCACCAGTGAAAACCCCGTTAACCTTGGCACCTCAGTCCGCTAAGACTCATGAGCTGGACATGGTGGTATAGGACACCGTGGTCCAGCTGTAGGCCTACGCTGGGGCGACAAGCCTTCCCGTGGTGACCAGTGAGCAACCCAAACTCGTGAGCCAAATACGGTGGTATGGGACATTGTATTCGAGCTGTCGGCCTCCATTGGTGTAACTTGGCTGTGGTCCTCAGTCAGGTTAGCGACGAGCCTTAAAAAATAGACTGCCAGTTGGTAGGGCATTGGTGGAGTGACCTCAAGTATAAAATAGGCCTACCCCGGCACAGCCTGGCTGTGGTCCCCAGTCGGGTTGGTGACGAGCCTTCGAAAATAGACTGCTAGTTGGTAAGGTGTTAGTGGTAGTGACCTGAACTTGCCTATCGTATGTGATTAACTAGGATTGACGACCTTAGATGGATCATTGTTTGGGAATTGATATAAGGGAGGTACCTTAGTTTCCCAATCCTACTGTATGAAAAGGACTAATAAAAGCTTGGTAATCACGCTCATAACATCGCACTGCATGTGCCCCGGGTTGAAGAGCACAGAAGGAAGAAAGCTTGCCGCGACCGTGAGATGGTGTCGCACGAGGGAGTGTAGGCGAGAGCATGCATCATTATTCATATCATTCTTACATTAATAAGAGTATTCAGGGATGTTTGATTTTACTTCTTTATCATTACTGCTTGATTGAATTGATAACATGTTAAACTTTGCTGTATAGTTCCACTTAGTTGATCACTCACTCCCAGGTTACGAGACTGTGTTTTAAATACCAACCAGACTCTGTCTTGATTGCAGATGATGACGCGACTCCTGAGGCGGAGCCGGACTTCGAGGACGACGAGAAGGCATTCTCCTACATGCAGTTTTCAGGCGGGTCTATGTAGACCATGTTCTAAACGATGGAGTTATAGGGATATTGATTAGACGCCATTACACTTGTTATTTTATACTTTTGGAGCACCCATGTATATTCTTTTTGTTCATTTTTGGAGTATACATGTATATATATAACCTGGTAACATGTTCACACTGTGGAGACTTTTTATATATCTATCACAGTCTTCCTCTTGCATAATTTAACCGTCTCTAGAGTATGATATGCTGTTTTAGTGTAATCCCACTCATGTTTAATGCACTAACACGGA
The DNA here is from genome assembly GCA_030180095.1 of Magnolia changhungtana. Classification (NCBI taxonomy): domain Eukaryota; kingdom Viridiplantae; phylum Streptophyta; class Magnoliopsida; order Magnoliales; family Magnoliaceae; genus Magnolia; species Magnolia changhungtana. The sequence continues at coordinate 4,437,149 of JASAUF010000644.1, read as the reverse complement.
CAACATTTAATAATCATTATCTATGGTGCATAAGTGATACGTTGGAACTTGGGAGTGGAGCTTATGCTCGACCCCCGATTGTCAGGGCGTTACAAGATGGTATCAAAGCATGATTTGGATTAAACTGGACCTGGGTTATAATCGCACGATGTACGCTGACACATTTTCCACTTAGGTGGGTGCGAGAATAAGTAGAAACAAGCTTAGGTTTCCTAGTTTTGCCAATTGACGAAATTCATCAAAATGGATCGCCAAGATCGAGTTCGTATACCTCTGTGATTGCATGAGACGATCCCGGATCACCCCTAAGCCATCAAGCGACAGGTTTAGACCATGGTTGACCCCATCCCAGCCTTCAAAATCTCCATGTGCAGCTGTACATCAGAAACATACCCGAAAGGATCCGAAACGACTTGAATTAGAAACGGGGGCCAAACCAAGCAAGTCCAGGGGGACCCAAGGTGGGCCCTGCACATTTTTGGATAGGGGGGGGAGGACCTCACCCAAAGGGTGAGCCCTCACCGGAAACTCTAGAGACCAGCGAGGACCTCGCCGCCAAACGGGCCTGGCCGGGTGGGCCGATCGGGCCGATCGTTCATAGGGCATTGTGTGGCCCACTTGTGCACGGGTTTTTGATTAAAACCCTTCCTAGGTCACCCCTCCTTCACAAACTACCCCTCCAAGCTCTCCTTTTCTCAAGAAAACCCAAAAATCTTCACTTAAATTGCCCCTCCAAGAGTTTCTCATTCCATTTTTGTGCACCACTCACACCACCCTTTCAAACCTCTCTCTCATAGCTGTTCACCTTCTTCATTTCCTCTCATTTGAGCATAAAACCCACATTTTTGTGTCTCATAACCTTCACAACCTCCAAATGTTGAGACATTTAGGGCCCGTTCAGCCAACTGCATTAGGTGAGGTTAAGTGGATGGAATTGTAAAAGTAACAACAAATGCATGTGTAAGGTATTGTCCCTGGATTGGGTGTATCCCATGTTTTCCAATACCATGTTTGGAATGCATGCAATTAAAAGTAAATCCCGAATTTTCTTTCAAATTACACTTAGAAATTCATCATCATGGGATTTGGAAATCCCATCTCACACTTTCCAACACAAGGCTCATTTTTTAAAGCCTATAAAAATTAATTTTAATCCCATCCCACTCTCCTACCAAACATGCCACTCCCAATCCCGAGGTGGGATTATCAATGCAATCCCATTTAATACAACTTGATACCACTGGCTAAATAGGCCCTTAGAGTTTTTTTTTGACCTAGAGTGGTGCTCCTAGATTTCGGAGGACCTGATAGAGGGGAAATCCAATAAATTGATAACGTGAACCCTAGGAGCTCCTTAGCTGGTATGAGCATATGTGAAGTGCTCGAGCGTAGTTAAAGTCAAGTTCGGGCAACTCAAATTCCAATCAGACAACTTTGACCCTAAGCGATAAAACAATTTCTTGTATTAGAAAGGGTATAAAATCATCTAGCGTATGAGCGTAGACTTTGAAAGAGTACAAAATCATCTAGCCCATAAGCTATTGGATTACCACTACTCCTAAATTAAGGCTAAGCTACTGGTTATACTAAGGAATGCAAAAGACGAATTATGCTAAGATATTTGAAAGATAGATTTAGTAGTTGACTTGTTAGGTTGGAGTGAGACCTCATTCCTTCATTGAATTCCCTTAATGCTTATAGGCTTCTTTAGTAACTCTTAGGAAGCTTGTTTGACGTAGAAACTATTCACGTATATGAAAAACTTATATATATCCCTTGGATTGAACGTTAGGTCAAATCAACACACCCCTTAGAATTGCCTTCTCAAGGGCTGATTACAATCGGGAACACGGAGTAGAGAAACTATATATAAGCAAAATGTTCGTGGTTTGAATCAAATTCTCAATCCTGGTAGTTACCAATGAACTCAATGCTCTGATCAAGCAAAAGATCGGGATCAACGAGGATTAAGAATTGATACGACAAACTTTCTGTCGTGACTAGGCAGAAGGTCCATGTATCCAACTTAGACCCACTACACAAGTTTCCTTCCATGTTGGCCCGACCACTTGCAACTAAAAGTTTATTATTTCGTCTTTGAGAAGTGTTAAGAACATATAGCCAGTAGAGATTTTCTCTTTAGGCCTAAGGAATTTCCCAAATGGGTAACAAACAGTTAGGAATTAGGTCCCAAATCACATGCCATGTTGGCATACATATTGTGCATATGAACTTAGAAAGATAGCCTGCCTGTTAAGCTAGACATGATTAAATAAGGTAAGTCAGAACCATGGCAAAAGTCCTTCTTTGGTAGAATTAGACATCTTACCATAAACTCACACCCGTCCCAGAAATCAAACTCAACACACATCGTCTTAACTCCTTTCTATAACATAGATATCAATGTTATAGTACACATAATCGATGAAAGGAAAACCAATGTATTGAGAGGTCGTTTCCCATTTCATGTCAAGGATAGGTTCTGAATTACACCTTGTTCCGACATACGGATCACGACATAGATTCTTGAGCCTTGAGAGTAAAAATAATTTTTTAAGGGGGGTAGAACATTTTGAACCTAATATAGTTAAGCCGGTTTATACATCCTTTTGATCAAAGTGGCACAGCGGAAGTGTGGTGGACACCCGCCCCACTTGCCCAGGATCGAAAGAAATTGATCTAGGCGGTGCATAGGGATAGGTCACTAAATATGGTCTGAATCTTCCTTAGAAAGTTAATGTTGAAGTTACTGGAATAAAAGCAATTAGGGTCCAAGTGCTAAATCAATTCATACTAAAGAATAGGCATAACAATGGGTACGAACTGAACTACAATAGCCAAGGTCAGTGCATCTACAACCGTGCTCGTTGAATACGAACTTAATAGAAGCCTTAGCCAATTGCAGGTGAAACAATTTTAAGGAGGGTAGACTAAAATGAGCTAGATTAGCATGATAGTATACACCCTATCATGCATATAAACTTGAAGTCAATAAAACTTAGGCAAAAGAAATAATGAAATCTTTACTCATTACCCTTAGCCAATTTCGGGGACGGAATTATTTTCAAGGGGGGTAAATTGTAACACCCTGAATTTTTCTAACTTGGCAATGGATGCCCTTGGACGTAAAATTGCCCTAGGACCTTATTCTACCGTGATTAGGGCATAATTTAATTAGGTATTAATAGCTTGAATCACCTTCTATACAAACTACAAAAGCTCGAGTACCACCTCAGGCAGAAATCATACAGGACTAAATCCTTTAGAAATTAGACGGAATTAACTAAGTGCTAAACTAGGTTAGTTGCGAAATTTGCTTGAATCACTTTAAATACGATCTGTAAGACCCAAAAATTGTAGAATCATTGACGCTAGGTTACCCTAATCTAGGATTAATCTCATTAACCAGTTGCTCTCGGGAGCACATTAAAACTTTGTATCGGATCTGGACTTCACGTCGAAAGTCCGATGACCATGAGACTAAGCGCTTAGGACCGCCTTGCTGGGCTTGATAACCATCTCAGAAATCAAATCTAGATAGTGTCTGGAAATGGACAACATGAGCCCAGAGCAAAGTGTGTGAGAAACGTGAATATATTTAGAAATAAAATCTGAATTTAAGTAATCTGAGACTTGTCACTTGCTGGCCGAATATAAGGATTCAGACCGTCAGAATCTGACCCAAATACACCCTCGGATCAGGAGAAATTTCCCATACATGGCAGTGTACTTATGGCCCTGATCGAGTTTCGGTGACCGTCAAACTGAAACTGGTCCGCCACGGTCGATCTGTAAATCCGATCGGACCGAAAACTTAACTCGCCCTAGATCCATGGTCAGGGAGCTTAAGTTCGACCGCACATAGAAAGGGGGCCTCCAGAAGTGCTCCGTTGGATCGGAACAAGCCTCCTTTGACTATAACCTAAGTATACCTTGGCCCTGGGGCCATTTCCATCAGTTTTAGGCCTATATAAGGGCCTTAAGCCCTCACTCTCTCATCCTATACGAATTTGGGAAACCCTAGGAGAGAGAAGAGAGGAAAGAGAGAGAAAGAGAGAGAGTGGGAGTTCATCCCTGGGATTCAATCCCATCACTCCACGTGCCTTACCACCACTTCCGTACCGCTCTACCGGCGCTACTGATCCCGTTCTTAGGTAAGAAATTCAACCCCTAATCTGTTCTAGGGTTTTAAATAGTTGAAATGATGAAATAGCTAACCTAGTTCATGCTATAGGTTGCTATCCTGCCGATGATAGAGACTACGTGTTCAAAATGAATCCGTTACGCGTTTACCGGCATAAGGTGCAGATTATACACGTATAGATTATGGTTTTCAAGGCTTTCAATGTTGGTTAATGATTTATTCTTGACGTGGGTGCTATTTCACATGCATAAAGTGATGTCCGTTTCGTTTTTCAGTTATACGTTAACTAGGTTGAATATACTGTATTCCTCGTATTTGTAGAAAATACCGTATATGTATGAAATTCAGATTTGTGCTTGCCATGATTAATTGTTGTCTATGTATGCTAGATGCATGTGTATCAACTTTTGGGTGAACGGATTAGCCTAATACATGTTATATTAACATACGTCGTGTATGTTACAATGCGTAGCCTAAGTGTTTGAGCAAAAGACTAAATGAGTATAAACCTTGCGTTAGTGTATGCCATGACTAACTATCGTGGCTATACGATTGTTGTGTAAGCAGCAATCCTTTGACGAAAGGACTTGCCCTAATACGTATGCTAACCAATACATACCATGTATGATATAATGTGTATGCTAAGTGTTTGTAAACATGTCTGTATGAATAAATACTTGTAAATTGTTCTTTAAATGGGTGTTGAGATAGGATTCTCAGCCACTCTAATGATGTGTACGATTTCCTCCATATGTCTTGTTTCATATTCATTGCTTTTACCTAGAAATGTATAAGTGTGGATCCATGTTTATGTTGTACTTCATAACATGCTCAACTGATTGTATGATTTGAATCATTGCTCCATTACTGGTTGAGTATCTCATATGCTAGATCGTTGTAATTAAATGTGTTTGGGGCTATTGTATAGTCCAGGCAATCGGTAACTGACCCTGATTAGGTGGTTGAGGTTGTTTCACCACACGAGACGTGCTTAGCGAACCTTGGCCGTACTTCGGTTGGCGACAGTGGTTAAGTCACACAGAGTACTTACGCACTTCATGTCGTTCAACTTGTCATGCGCTCAGGCTAGTCGAGCTCATCAAGTAACCCGATTGACCCATTGTATGCTCACCATATTTGGACACTACTGCTTGATCCTAAGGTACTAAACTCACCAGTGAAAACCCCGTTAATATTGGTACCTCGATCCGCTAAGACTCATGAGCCAGACATAGTTGTATGGGACACCGTAGTCGAGCTATTGGCCTACGCTGGGGCGACGAGCCTCCCCGTAGTGACCAGTGAGCAACCTACACTTGTGAGCCGAATATGGTGGCATGGACACTGTATTCGAGCTGTCGGCCTCCATTGGTGCAGCCTGGCTGTGGTCCCAAGTCAGGCTGGCGACGAGCCTTCGAAAATAGACTGCCAGTTGGTAGGGCGTTGGTGGTAGTGACCTGAACTTACCTATCATATGTGATTAACTAGGATTGACGACCCTAGATAGATCATTGTTTGGGAATTGATATAAGGGAGGTACCTTAGTTTCCCAATCCTACTGTATGAAAAGGACTAATAAAAGCTTGGTAGTCATGCTCTTAACATCGCACTGCATGTGCCCCGGGTTGAAGAGCACAAAGGGAAGAAAGCATGCCACGACCGTAAGATGGTGTCTCACGAGGGAGTGTAGGGGAGGGCATGCATCATTATTCATATGATTCTTACATTAATAAGAGTATTCAGGGATGTTTGATTTTACTGCTTTATCATTACTGCTTGACTGAATTGATAACATGTTAACCTTTGCTGTATAGTTCCACTGAGTTGATCACTCACTCCCACGATACGGGACGGTGTTTTAAACACCAACTAGACTCTATCTTGATTGCAGATGATGACGCGACTCCTGAAGCGAAGTCGGACTTCTAGGACAACGAGAAGGCATTCTCTTACATGCAGTTTTCAGGCGGGTCTATGTAGACCATGTTCTGAACGACGGGGTTACAGGGATGTTGATTAGACGCCATTACACTTATTATTTTGCACTTTTGGAGCACCCATGTATATTCTTTTTGTTCATTTTTGGAGTATACATGTATATATAACCTGGTAACACGTTCACACTGTGGAGACTTTTTATATATTTAGCACAGTCTTCCGCTTGCATAATTTAACCATCTATGGAGTATGATATGCTGTTTTGGTGTAATCCCACTTATGCTTAATGCAATAACATGGACAACATTTAATCATCATTATCTATGTTGCATAAGTGATGCGTTGGAACTCGGGAGTGGAGCTTATGCTCAACCCCCCGATTTTTTGGGCGTTACAGTGGCCCACCTGATGATGTATATATGGGACATCCATTGTCCAGAATTTTTTGGACATCCAACAAATTTTAGATGGGCTGGATGTCAGTCCACCTTGCAGTCCATTTCGGGCCAACCTGGATGAGGGGGAAAACACAAATATCACCGTGATTCCGGGGCCGTGTGGCCCACCTTGATGGACCCGACTGTGATGTATGTATCATATCCATGCCATTCTCGAGATGGGCTCACCTTGCTGGACTATCCAGCAGACGGGCTTGTTGCTTGTCCATCTGGACAAGCCTATATGAAGGGAATACAAATATCAGCTTATCCTAAGCAGGTGAGCCACACGTGTGGACCCGCTTAATGTATGTTTTTCATCCAAGCCATCCATCCCTGGACGTGGCCCTGTTGGGGAGGGGAATCCACACCGTGGGACCCATCTCGTTGTATGTATTCTATATCCAAGCCGTCTGTCCACATGGGACGTGTGGACCACACCATGATGTATGGGTTTTATCAGCACCGTCCGTCCATTTTTCTAGACGTTTATAGGTTTCCAACCATACAGAGCCTTGGATCCATTTGGACCACACATAGAAATTCAAGATTTGTCCTTACGGAAGTATCTGATGGTCCAGAATTTTCTAAATTCTATCATGAAAGAATTTGACCATAGGGACCGTACACATGATTATTTACTATCTCAAGTAAGTTAAGAACAATTATTAAATGCATCTGACGTTGGAATCACGGATATTGACCACACAAAAATGGTCATAATAAGCCCCCAAATACATCTTTCGTATACGACCAAGATCTCAGCCATCTGAACTCTGATTAAGGCTTATTATATACCATTGAAAAGATGATTCGATTTTCTATGAATCCAATGGAACATATATTCTTAATAAATTCATTAAAAGAGTTAAAAATGGGTCCATTTTAAGCAAATTGGAATCCTGCATGTGCTGCCGGACAACAGACAAGTAAACTTGATGTTACGGATGATTGGACCGTTGGATGGCTAATAAATTTGGTTCAGAGTTAGTTCATATTGTAGATCATATTATTCTCAAGTTTTAATTCTGATCTTAGCATGGTCGATTTTATTTGATTTTTAGAACTTGCTGTCCAGATACAAAAAAAAAAGATTACCTGTGAAGGGAGTGGATATGATGTTCATCATGGTGGACCATACTGACACGGGCCACTTTGCTGACCACCATAGCCATAAATACATGCACACAAGAACTCCACACCGGTGGGGCCCACACATATCGAGAAAATAGAGGAAGAAAGTGGAGAATGGGAGGAGGGGTGTAGACTCACCTCATGGATGGATGGTTAGATGATGATGTGTGGTCCACTCCCTCTTTGATCAATGGTGGGCCACACCTTGGCCCTACTCTCTCTTAAAATCTCAGAATTTTTCTAAGTATAGGAAAAGAATAAGTGCAAGAGAGCTCCTGCCCTTATATAGGGAATTGGGGGTTGAGGTGGCAAGATAATGTGACAAGTTTATGGGATCTTATTGGTGCTAAAAGTGAGGTGGAAGGTGATGTATGATATCGGTAATGGATGGATGAGGTGGATGGTGCTAAGCATGCATTGGCCAAGGTGGAAGAAATCTAGACATGCATTTGCTAATGGATGGATAAGGGTTGTGGGTTGTAGGTGATGCATGGTGGATTATGAAGTGGAGCGTTGTAATTGGTTATTTGAAGTGATGTGACACAAATCAAGACATACATTGGATGCATGTATAGGATGATGTGGACATGAGGCATGATTAGTTTCTAAGGTATGGGGAGAGAGAGCTAATGATGAGTTTTGGGATAGAATCCAATTTTGTCTTATAGTGCTTGTCTAATATGTGCTAGCTTCTTATTTTGTCATGTAGCAATTGTCCTATTTATTGATAATTTCCATGTTCTAAAGGTATGCTTTAGGCCCACATAGGCTTAAGTCTAATGAGCCTAGCATAATAAAGGTTGCTTGTGTTACTAGATACATAATTTGGGCCTTACATTCGATGAGTCATATCTCACTAACAGAGCATTAAATTAATGTGCGATTTTCACCATTGCAATCGCAACGACGACGCGGTCCACATGATAGAGGTCTCAAGATCATCCAGAACAAATCACTTGGGTGAGTTTTTTAGGTGCACTAGGGTGCAGTGTCTGGTCTATCAACGGTGCGAGTTGGGACACGTGTGCATAAGAGCGATGTTGTAAAAGACCTGGATCCCACACTCCGGTGCACGTAGGGTCCGCACATCATGAGGACTCGATCGGGAAGAGGAACCAGCTCGTACCTTGCGTACAACGCGTCTTACTCTTTGTTCCATATAATAGAATAAGAAAAAATCACAAAAAGATAGCAAGAAGAATGTAGATCAGATTGTGGAAGAAACCCACAAAGAAAAGGGTTTAAAGATATAAGAAAAACCATAAAATCTAGATAATCAAGCAAATGACAACTAAATCTAGAACAAATATGATAAAAACTTACGTACAAGAGATTTATGATGATGGGTTGGCCGAATGAAGCACCGGCAGACCGAAAAAGATAAAGTGTGAAATGAGAGCAAATGGGTTTTTTTCCCCCTTTTTTTGTGCTTCCACGCGCGGTTTGGCTAGCCTGAGGACGTGCTTGGCTGGTCGAATTTCTCATTCAGAGTCGGGCTGGCTAAAAATCTTAAAATTTATTATTATTATTTTTTTCCATTTTCTTTTCTTTTCATGCATATATTATTTACAATTAAATAATAGTGAAATAAATGCAAAAAGAAAAAGTAAAAATAGAATAATTATTTAACAACACATAATCCAATATCATGGTTTAAATTTGAGAACTTGACATTGTCAAGCGGCTTAGTCAAAATACCCGTAAGCTGCTTCTCAATTTAAATGTATTCTAGATTGATAGTCTTATCTTCAACTAATTTTCGTATGTAAAGATATCTTATGTCAATATGTTTTGTATGAGAATACTAAATTGGAATTTTCGATATATTTATCACACTTGTGTTATTGCAATATAAATTCATTATATTTTGCGTAATTCCATAATCTGCTGACATTTGTTTCATCCACATAAGCTGAGTGCAAGCATTCCCTGCAATGATGTATTCTGCTTCTGTAGTGGATAATGATACAGAGTTTTGTTTCTTACTCGACCATGATATGAGGTAGCTTCCAATATAGAAACATCCACCACTTACAGATTTTATATCATCCACATTACCTGCCCAGTCTGCATCAGTATATCCTGCGATTTATATAGCCGTATCATGTGGATACCACAAACCTAAGTTAACAGATCTTGCAACATATCTGATTATTCGTTTAACAACTGATAAATGAGATTCCTTAAGATTAGATTGATATCTAGTACAAATGCCGATATTGAAAGAAATGTCAGGTCTATTAGTAGTTAAGTAAAGTAGACTATTAATCATCATGCGATAGAGTCGAGAGTCAACACTCTTACCTGATTTATCTTTTGATAATTTAAGAGTTGTACTCATAGGAGTGTTAAAATTCCTACCATTCTCAAAATCGAATTTCTTTATCAAGTTTAGTGCATATTTGGTTTGAGAGATGAAGATACTATCTTCAAGTTGTTTAACTTGTAGTCCAAGAAAATAGTTTAACTCACCGACCATACTCATTTTAAATTTAGATTTCATGAGATCTGTAAACTTAGTTGAAAGATTAGAGCAAGTAGATCCATAAATAATATCATCGACATAAATTTGAACAATCAAGATATCATCATTATATTTCTTGAAAAATAGAGTTTTGTCAACACTACCCATTATAAAATTATGACTAAGTAAAAACTTATTTAATTTTTCATACCACACTCTAGGGACTTGTTTTAAACCATACAATGTCTTTTTAAGATGATAAATGTTGAGTGTGAAATATTGCATATTTTTCTCCATTTATACCTTGGTTTTATAAACATGATAGTGCTTAATCGATTTAATTATGCATGTTTTCATGTGCCAGGTGATTTCGAGAGCTTAAGGTGAAATTGATGTCAAAAGGAAGATTTATGCTCAAAAGATTACTAAATGAATATTTGGAGATTTGAAAGTCATTAATGAAGAATTCACATGCTAAAGGTCTAAGAAAACCAAGTAAGGAATGAAGAGAATCAAAGATTTGAAGTGAACAAAAGGAATCCTAAAATTGTCTTGAAAACAAACATATTTATAAAATTATCTTGAAAAAACATATTCTGAAACTCCGAGTATATTTTGAAAAACTTCACAGAGTGTGTAAATTTTGAGGCGGTTTAAATTCCGACCACATTTTGGAAAACTGCACAGAGTGCGTAAATTTGAGGCAGTTTCTATATTTTTCCAACTAGGTACGAAAGTTGGAGTTCCACAACTATAAAAAAGACTCCTTAGGATTCTTCGAAGCATCTTTTAGGGTTTGGAAAGGTCTTAAGGAGCATACAAAGGGTGGAATAGCCGCCAAAGAGTTTTTCTTATTCCTAGTTTATTTTTCATGCTTTGTTTAAGAGATTTGGTTTCAATTATGTCTATGGTTGGCTAAACCTCTTAGCTAGGGCTAAGAGGTGAAGCTTGTAGTGTGTTTGGATGATTATCTTTCTTTAATTCTGGTTCTTATTGAACTTTATTGATTTTTAGTTTAATATAAAAGGAATATTTTCAGTTTTCTATGATTTATTGTAATTCAAATTACAATAGATACTGTGATAACTTTGGATATCTTCTTTTCCTATTTTGAGATATTGAGATTGGTAAATCCCATTGTTCACCCTCGTCCCCTAGGCATGGTAGGGTGATGGAATCCCTTCCAATCATCACAATTCTCTTCCATTGAGAATTAGGTCAATGAAAAGTTCAGATTTAATTTAATTGTTTTATCTTCCAATTGGATAGGTTAGGACTCTAATTTCAATTGTGTTCCTTGAATCAAGTAAGGTAGCATCTTGATAGCTACAAGTGGATCCTTGGTGCCCTAGTTCTCACCTTTAATTGATAGTTTAAACATTATTCACGATTACTCTCTTTTATTCAAGAATTCAGATTTAGATCTTGTTATAGTTTTAGTTCTAATTCTTTTTAGAATACGTACAACTTTAGTCCCTATGGATTCAACCTCGTTCTCACGAGTTATTACTATATTGCGACCCTACACTTGGGGTTGTGAACAGTAAATATAACTAGGAAGTTTGGGATCTTCGAAAACCTTTGGTTGTTCAACCTACACTTCCTTACTTAAGTGATAATTTAGAAAAGTACTTTTTTACATCCATTTGATATATTTTGAACTTTTTATAACAGGCAATGGAAATAAATAATCCGATAGATTCAAGTCGTGCAACTAGCGCAAAGGTTTCATCATAATCAATACCTTCAATCTGAGTATAAACTTGCACAACCATTCGTACCTTATTTATAATAATATTACCCATTTCATCAGATTTATTTTTAAAAATTCATTTTGTCGAATTACATGTTTATCAAATTGGTCTCGAAACAAGATACTATACATCATTTCTTACAAATTGATTTAATTCTTCTTGCATGGCCAAGATCTAACTTTCATTAGCTAGTGCCTCATTTACATTAGCCGGTTTAACATGGGAAGTGAAGCAAACATGATTGCATATATTTTCAAGTTGTCTTATGGTCTAAACATCAGTGTGAGGGTTACCAAGTATTTGATCAGTCGGATGGTCTTTGACTAACCTTAACTCAGTATTATCTGATTTAGATGATGATTCTAGTTGATTAACCAAGCTGATATCATTATCTTCATCATCTTGGTCAAGATTAGGTGTGGTTGGTTCATCATTAATGACAACATTTATCGATTCTTGTATAACCCCAGTTCTTTTGTTTAGAACCCGGTATGCTCAACTATTTAAAGCATAACCAATGAATATTCCCTCATCACTTTTAGTTTCATATTTTTCCAAATTTTCACGGTCATATAAAATAAAGCATTTGCTTCCAAAATTTTAGAAATATTTAACGGTGGGCTTTTTTGTTAAACCATAATTATAAGCAGTTTTATTTTTAGTTGTTCTAATGTAAACATGGTTAATTATATAAGATGTAGTATTAACAGCTTTAGCCCATAAATATATAGGTAAATTCATGCTATTTAGCATTACACTAGCCATTTCTTATAAAACTCAATTTTTTCTTTCAGCAACCCCATTTTGCTAAGGTGTTTTTGAAGTAGAAAATTCATGTAGTATACCACGGTCATTACATTATTTATCGAAATTACAATTTTCGAATTTAGTTCCACGATCACTTCTAATTCTGATCACAGATAATTTTTTTCAGTTTAGATAGGTTTTATAAGTTTTCCGACTTCATCAAGAGCATCTGATTTTTCTTTTAAAAAGACTACCCATGAATATCTAGTGTAGTCATCAACTATAACTAGGAAATATTTCTTTCCACCTCTACTCTCATTTTTAATTGATCCGACTAAATCTATATGGAGTAGTTTAAGAGGTTTTGTATTGGCTAAGGAGTTCACTTTCTTGTTACTACTCCTAATTTTTTTGCCTATCTAACAGTCACCGCATACTTTATTTTTCATCTTTTCAATTTGGGTTAGCCATGTAGGTGATATCTTTTGCTCAATTTATATAGATATTTATAGTTTACATATCCAAGACGTTGATGCCATAGTTCAGTATCGTTTGTTTATACCATGTAGCATGAATGATTTGTTGAGCAAGAGTCATCAATAATATAGAAATTTTCAAATGTTTTTCTGACCATTTAATTTACATATCCTTTATTATTAATTATCTCACAACTGTGATCCGAAAATTTTACGCAATGTTTATTATCACAAATTTGAGATATGCTCAGTAGATTATGTTTTAAGCTCGGGGGGGAGGGGGGGTTAATAGGACAATGTCGAATAATTGAAATAAAAAGTAGAATATATAAAGAAAATAAAATCTTAACCACCTAAGTATTGAAACATTGATTCTAAATAATTCGTAGGACAACCTTCACCTAAAATATTATACATGACAATCTTATTTCATAAATGTCTTTAAAATCAATCTTTCAAATTAGCAAGAGAAGATAAAATAATTATAACATTCACCACAAGAATGAAATAAATAACATTCACCACAAAAAAGAATAAAGCATTCACCACAAGGCACAATGGGTTATAGTGGTTCGGTACTTTAAAAAACCATACCTACTCCCCTAGTAATTTTGGCTTTCACTATAATAAGGTTTTCACAGGTTCTTCTTAACAAGCTATACAGTTCTATGTGATTTTCATGAGCTCATCACAATAAAACCCCTTTTGTGGTTTTCATGGGCTATCACAAACTAAAACCCATTTTGTGATTTTCACGAGCTATCACAAATTAACCCACTTAGATTTTTGCAGTCTATATCAGAAAAACCTAAAACGAAATAAAATAAATGGTGTACTTATCTTTAAACGTAGATTCGAATATCTCGTAGAAGCTTGTAGTAGAGATCTTCTTCTTAAATGTAGAGGAGGTAGTATTCACTCAACAAAAGGAGTATAGAGTTCTAAAGTATTTTAGAAATAAAAAAATCCAAATGCTACTGATTAAATTCTATTATATCTCAAGAGGAGTAAAGACTACTCTTTAAAAGAATATTGAAATGATTTTGAGAAAGGGAATTGAATAAGCTTAAAAGAATTTATAAATACCATATAATTAGCTTGCTGAGGAACTGAGCTTCTCTCTCAATTGCAGAAGGTTTTAAATGATTTTTCATTGTTGTTTAGAATGAGAGAAGGCCTCTATTTATAGCTAAAGATATTGAAAATTTAGCCAGCCTAATAATAGGTTCGGCTGGCCGGATTCTACCAGATTTGTTCCAACGACTATCGGATTGTGCGGGATAACATTGATCCAAAATTCGACTAGCCCGAGGTGGTCGAATTTCACAATTCGGTTGGCTGAATTCCCGTGAATTTCAAAAGATTACATTGCTGGAATTTGACCTGAACTTCACTCGGGTTGGCCGAATTTCAAGTTAGGCTGGCCGAAATTTCAACAGATTTTGATTTTTTCAGCTTGAACTTGAAGTTAGTTTATCCGAGGAAGTTAGGCTGGCTGAACCAAAAGATAGGCTGGCTAAACTCCAGACTAAATACACTATAGATAACCCAAAATGAATGAATTTTTTGAAGAGCCTAACCTAAGGTTTTTCTAGGGTTATACCATATGTTGTTTATAGAATATAGAGTTCAACTAATCTTGAAACCGAGCGATGTCTTCTTGAGATGATAAGCCAATCTTAAGGTGATCTTTAAACATGTAGAGTAGTTGCGATCTAGCAAATTTTGTGATCCGTCTAGTATCACTTTCATCTAACAAAATTTAACAACCTTATGTGTGCTAAACATATAAGCACTTACAATCTTCCCCTTTGTCAATTTCATGACAAAATAAACAACATACAAAGCACATCCATTAACATTCATACATGTACTATGATCACGATCATCCACAAGATTAAACAAGATTGAAGCTGCCCTATAGATTTAACAATCATCCTTGTAACCAACTGTGTTCTTCTGATGCTACAACAATCAACATTGTGTATCTCCCCTTGAGAAATAAAGCATATACTATACCATACAAATATGCCCATACTAGTGACAACAACATGGACAACACGAAGCATAAAGGGAGTAAGATCAGTCTTATTCCCTGCCCTGTGATACACATTGGAAGTGAAAATGCAATGTGGAACGCGGTATTTGGGAAACAATTTGTTTGAGAGCAATGAGTTATGTTCACAACCCCAAGTGTAGGGTCGCAACATAGTAATAACTCGATAAAACTGAAGTCAAATCTACATGGACTAAACTTGTAAGTATTCTGAAAATAACTAGAACTAGAACTAGAAAAAGATCTAAATTGAAATCTGAATAATTGAGAGTAATGGTGAATAATGTTGATTAAAATTTATGAATTTAAAGGTGGGAACTAGGGTGTCAAGGATCCATTTGTAGCTATCAAGATGCTACCTTACTTGATTTAAGGAATACAATTGGAATTAGAGTCTTATCCTATCCAATTGGAAGATAAAACGATTTAAATCAAATCTGAACTTTTCATTAACCTAATTCTCAATGGAGGAGAATTGTGATGATTGGAAGGGATACCATCACCCTACCATGCCCATGAGACGATGGTGAACAACATGATTTACCAATCTCACAATCTCAAAACAGGAAAAGAAGATATCTAAAGTTATCACAACATCTATTGTAATTTGAGTCATAATAAATCATAGAAAACTGAAAATATTCCTTTAATATCAAACTAGAAATCAAGGAGGTCCAATAAGAACAAGAATCAAAGCAAGATAATCATCCAAACACGCTATAAGCTTCACCTCTTAGCCCTAGCTAAGAGGTTTAACCAAGCATGGACATGATTGAAACAAAATTTCTTAAACAAAGCATGAAAAATGAACTAGGTAAGAAGAAAAACTCTTTGGCAACTACACCTTTGTGTTATACTCCTTGAGAGCTTTCTAAACCCTAGAAGATGCTTTTGAGCATCTTAGGGAGTCTTATTTATAGTTGTGGAACTCTAACTTTAGCACAGAGTTGGAAAAATCTAGAAACTACCTTAAATTTACACGCTCTGTGCAGTTTCCCAAAATATATGTCCAAAACTTTCATTTCGACTCAGAGTTTCAGAATATATTTTTTCATGACAATTTTCAGGAATATGTTTTTTTACGACAATTTTTAAGATTCCTTTTCTTTTTCTTCACTTCAAATCTTCGATTCTCTTCATTCCTCACTTAGTTTCCTTGGATCTTTGGCATGTGAATTGTTCATTAATGACTTTCAAATATTCATTTAGTAATCTTTTGAGTATAAATCTTCCTTTTGGCATCAATTTTACCTTAAACTCTCAAAATCACCTATCACATGAAAACATGTATAATTAGATCAATTAAACACTATCATGTTTATAAAACCAAGGTATAAATAGGGGGAAATATGCAATATTTTAGAATTAACACACTTCAACCAACATTTTGCGAGTCCCGAGCAAAACTTGTGTGAAGTGATATTCAATCTTCAATGTTTAAATCACTTTCAGAAAATAATCTTTTTGTCATGCCCCAGACTCGGTCACCAGGCTCACAAGGAACCCGATAGCCAATTCTGATCGCAACAGCCTCCATAGTACCCCATTCTTGGCTCCTGAGGCAGGTTTCGATCTTGGGATCCTACAAGGAGGATTTTCATAAACACATAACCATTTCCAATATGAGCATCCCCAAGATCACAACGAATAAATCTCAGAAATAACAAAGGTACACATCACAAAATCCACTATAAATTTGAGCTTTAATATACCGCTGAAGGGAAATACATCTGATGATAAAGGGAAGAAGGAAGAAGATCTGCAACACTATGTCCTCGGCTCAACTCCTATCCAAGCTCCACTGCTAAGACGCCGACTTAGGATCTCCTGCACGCATTAATCGTGCATAAATTTATAGAAAGCTTAGAGGGTGGTGAAAGTGTTTGACAATGGTGCACAGAAGAATAATAGGAGATATAAAAGGGAAATATGATCAATGCTATGCCACAAGCCTAACCAAGGCTGCCATGAATGCAAGAAGCCATACCAAGGCTATATAATGCAATGAATACTGGGCTCCATACCAAGGCTATGCAATATAAGGCTTATATAGCCGATGCGAATGCAATGCGAAGTGATGCCAGTCTTTATATCTAATCCATATATTACTACGGTTCCTTCATAAGGAATCTACTGGGGTTTAATACACTGCAGGATGACTGCCGCTCTACAGATCCGCATAGTCAAATGAGCGTAGGAGACCTCACTACCTACCTGCGGACAGCCAATTACCAGCAAGGCTTGACGGTAGCAGACCCATTCACGAGCTGGTCAAACTCAGCCTAGCAATGCCCTCCCTCACAGGTGGTTAAGGCCACACCCATCCCAACTGACTACATAATAGTGGGAGTCACGGCCTAACGGTGTAAGGCCCTTGTGCGCTCATAATTTCTACTCAGTCACGGCGTTTGGGCAGATCCTTGGTACTATGGAAGTTTTGAGAATTTCACCCATGGGCATCCTATGCACCCTATATGCTCAAGGTAACATTTTCGGTGTCCAATCGTGGCCATCCATGATGTATCTGTGGAGGCAAGGCCCTAGTGAAGCAAGGGCGATCGTACCTATGAGATTTGATGCCAGATGCATGAGTCACTCATACTAATATGCACTAGCTCCAAGCACTCAATGTACACAAGAGGGAAACTCCATCCCTCTATCATATCAACTCAATGACCACACACAAATGCAATCCAAACATTCCATGATGCATATGGGTCATGAGGGTGCGCCATACGGCGATGAAGACTTAACATGTATACTCCTCCTTCCTAAAGAGGGGAAATAAGTCTAGGTACTTAGACAATTTACTATGGGATTATCCTCTAGTGGGGGCCCAACACTCTGGGGTAGCTCACAAGCTAAGATAGGCCATATAAGTCCAAGGTGTAAGGCCCGTATCTTAGTCCGTACTGTTCCCTAGACTCCTGCGATCCTTCCAGTCGAAATCCGGTAACCTGCGACCTATAATCGACGTTTGTATACGACCCTAAGTTGTATCTCGTAGATTTGAGTCGGCTTAATCCGAGACTTGTACCATTGCGACCGCATCGTTACCATGGTTTTGATGCCGCGTCTTACACACCGATTCGATACCCTGGCTAGGAGATGTGGGCCTGCGTTCAGTTTGAGGAAAAACACCGTGCGTTTGTAATCCCAAGAGAATCTCTACATCATGTCCCATCAATCAATCAATCAATCACCTCATGTCAAGTACAAGAGCAACCCCAAAGTCAATTACAACTATCACCTCACATCCATCACTCACATCCATCACCTCTCTTACAACCACCCTTTCTCTCTCTCTCTCTCTCTCTCTCTCTCTCTCTCTCTCTCTTTCTCTTCACATTTTCTAAGCAACAAAGGAGAAGAAAATGGTGGACATTCAAGCATTTTTCAAAAAGAGAAAAGAGAGTGTGTTGTGTGGCCCATTTCCTATCACTAGATCTATCATCCTAGCCCTTCATCTCTCATCATCTTCTATCAAAGTGAGATACAAGGAGATCGGCGTTCCATCGGACCAAGAAGATTGAACGATGGGTGCTTTATAGGCTAAATTTTCATATTTTGATGATGGGCCAAGTGAGGCCTACTGATTGATGGTATGAATCTCTCTTTGGACCTTAGATGTGATTGATGGCCCACCTTGATTCTGATGATCATTCTATGATGGGGTCATTCTCCATGAACCCCATCATGATGTTTATTTTTCTTGCATAAATAGGGTCATCTAGACCTTGCATTTTGGTGGAGAAAGGATCTTCTCGGTGGGTCCACATGTAATAAGACCCACTTGATGTATGGAACGGAGGGCCCATAGTGTTGGGGTCCCTCCATCGCACGTGTCTTCTTCTTTCTCTCTTTTCCTCCTTCCTTTATTTTGTGGCCCACATGATGAGTGTATGTGACATTCGACTGTCCATCCAACGGACCACACGGCGGTCCAAACATGGGGATCAACCCACCTTGCTACCCTTATATTTGAAGGGTCTAGATGATGGAGAAATGCAAGCATTTGGTGGACCCCAACACGGCTAGGTGGGCCAGCCCAGAACTTCCTGGACGTCCAGTGTCCAGACTGTCTAGCAAGGTCTGGACGTTGCTGTGAACAAAACAAAAATATCAGCTTGGTTCAAAGCTTTAGGGTGGGCCACTCATGTAGGCCCCACCCTGATGTATAGGTCTAATCCACACCGTCCATCCTATTTTCTAAGTCATTTTAGGCGTTCAACCAGAAAATGAAGCCAATCTGAATCTCTAGCGGGCCTTATTGTAGAAAGTAGTAGTTTGCGTGAAATAAATTGTTAGGGGCAGCCGTGATGTTTCTGTGCATCAGATCATGTCCAATATTGGACTCATTTGAACTGTCCCTAGCCTGTGAATCCAACTGGCGGGGCGGATCCTCCTGATGTGGGCCCCACCTATGAAAATCCTCGCAAAAATAAAAAATAAAAAATAAAAAAATAGGGGGGCTCTGGACGCTGTTGCTGCTAACGTCCAGAGGACGCCACACCAAGCAGTGTCCTACTGCTTTAAAATGCCAGGGAGAGTGGGCCCCACCTCAGGCCCCTACTATGATACATGTGGAGCATCCACACTGTGCATTTGATGGATTCCCTTTAAGCATGGAGATACCCCAAAAACCAGCAGTACTTGGAGCTCAGGTGGTCCACACTTCAAGCAGCAATGTGTTGAACGGCTACCCTTGAAATTATTTTTTTTGGGTCACAGAAGTTTTGGATATATATGAAATTTGTTTTTCCCCTTTATTCAGGTCCGTGTGACCTTATCAATAGAAGGGATGGAAAATAAACGTTATGGTGGGCCCCATGTGGGACCCACCTGTTGAATGGAAACAGATTGGCTGGCGTACGCTGGCCAGCAGCCAGCTTTGTTGCTGATGTAGGTGGAAAAATCCACACTGTCCGTCCATATACACGGATGTGGGGCCCACCTTGATGGATGCCTTGGGCCCACCTTGATGGATGCCTTGCACCCACATCCGTGTATATGGACGGACACGTGTGGGGTCCCACCTTGATTTACGTGTTTATCCATCCATCTGGACGATTTATTGGTGGACCCACCTTTGATGTGTTTTGATCTAAGCCGTCCACCTATTTTGCCAACATGGGATATGGCTGCTTGTGGACGTTAGTAGTTTTGTGGGTACGGTCATGAGGTTAGTGTTATAGTCCAACCGTCCATCCTTTTTACTGGTGGGCCACACGTGTGGACCCCACCATGAGCTATGGGTTTTATCTAACCGTCCATCCGTGGACTGATTATAAGGTATGTGTTATATCTCGCCGTCCATTTATCAGGACCCCACATTGATGGATGTGTTGTATCCTCACCGTCCAATCCATGGACGGTGGGAGCAGATTAGCTGGAGTGCCTCACACCAGTAATATTGCTGATGTATTGATGTCAGCAAGTTCAGTGGGACCCACTCCTGTGATGTTGTAGTAAGTTCTGTGGGTCCTACTGATGCATGTGTTATGTCCAAACCGTCCATTCAGATGGTGAGATCATATTAAGGCTTGAGACTAAAAATGAGGCAGATCCATCTATCAGATGGACCACACTACAAAAACCAATGAGATTGAACGTCTACCATTGAACCCAGTTGGGGTCAGAAGTTCTGGATCAATATGAAATTGGCTTTTCCTCTTAATTCAGGTCTTTGTAATCGTATGATCAGATTGAATGGAAAATAAACGTTAAGGTAGAACCTGTGATTAGTAAACACTGTAAATCATTAGCCCCACTATTATTTGTGGTATGGTCCAAATGATCTTTTGATATAATTCATTTTTGGGTAAATGATCTCTAAAAATAGATGTATGGTGTAGATAGTTCACCTAGAATGGTGGGCCTGACTAGATGTATTTGTGGCCACCTATTGTGTACTTAAGGCCCATTGGTGCGGCCCATCCATGAGGCCCATTGTGATGTATTTGTGGCCCATCCGCTAAGGCCCACCTTGATGCGATTGTGGCCCATTTGGTGAGGCCCATTGTGATGTATTTTCAGCCCATGGATGCGGCCCATTGTGATGTGTATTAGGCTCTTGAGTGAGGCTCATGGTGATGTATATTAGGCCTTTATGTGAGGCCATGGGCCCATTATATGTTTGGCTCTATGTGGGCCACTGCTTGGAGCGATGTTGGTTAAATGTCCACATTAATGGGCGCCACTACTTGGAGCAATGTTGGTTAAATGTCCACATTAATGGGCAATGATGGTTTAATGTCCACATTGTGACCTTCCCTTAGGCCTTGTTCGGCCGATCGTCGAGGCCGATTGTATAGGCCGATTCTGATTGTCGAGGCCAAGTATCGATGTCGATTCTGATTTGTCGAGGCCGATTCCTATTGTCGAGGCTGAGTATCAAGGCCGATTCTGATTTGTCGAGGTCGATCGTATCGAGGCCGATTATGATTTGTCGATACCGATTGTATAGGCCGATTCTGATTGTCGAGGCCGAGTATTGAGGCCGATTCTGATTGTCGAGGCTGAGTATCAAGGCTGATTCTGATTATCGAAGCCGATTGTATAGGATGATTTCGATTGTCAAGGTCAATTCCAATTTGTCGAGGCCAATTCCGATTGCCGAGGCCGATTCCGATTGTCGAGGCCAAGTATCAAGGCCGATTCTGATTATTGAGGCCGTGTATAGTCCGATTCCGATTGTCAAGGCTGATTTCGATTGTCGAGGCCGATTTCGATTGTCGAGGCCGATTGTATAGGCCGATCCGATTGTCGAGGTCGAGCATCGAGGCTAATTCCAATCGTCGAGGCTGATTGTATAGGCCGATTTTGATTGTCGAGGCCGAGTATCGAGACCGATTCTGATTGTTGAGGCCGATTTCGATTGCCAAAGTCGATTGGCAAGACCTAATGAGATGAATATGAGTTCTATGTGATGAGGCCCATTGTGATGCATTTGAGGGCTAGGCGATGAAGTCCCTTGTGATGTATATTAGGCCTATGTGAGAGGTCCATCGTGATGTATATTAAGCTCTTAAGTGAGGCCCATGATCTTATATATTAGGTCCTTGTGTGAGGCCATGGGTCCACTATGCATTAGGCTCTATGTGGGCCATTCCTTGGGGGCAATGTTGGTTAAATATCCACATTGTTAAGGCCGATTGTTGATACCGATTATGAGTATGTGATAACATAGTATCCTGATAAATGCCTATAGGTATCATCTGCTTGTTTATTATGAGATGTGATTGACCCTTGCATATGCCATAGTACAGATGGTTTATGAGACTCCTTGACAGGTGGAGTCATCCCACATGAGCGCACGGTATGCGTAGGATTGATACATGATTGGACAATATGACTTATACATCTTGCATTGTGTGATTGTGATTACTGTATGCCCTAGCGACATTAGGGCTGTGACCTCCACAGGCATGTCGTGGATGGCCAGATGGGACACCGAAAATGTTTGGTTTGAGCATCTGGGCACTTTAGATGTCCGTCGGTGAAAGTCCTTAAACCTCCGAGGCCAGGAGATGCCCCAACGTCTAGACCGAGTGGATACATGAGCGTCCGAGTGCCGAATATCAGTAAGCTGCGTCTCCCATTATGTCGTGGTCGGTTGGGAGGGGGTGTGGCCTTATCTGCTCGAGTGAGGGGGCTATAAGCTAGGCTGAGTTTGACTAGCTCACAAATGAGTCCCCTATCAACGAGCCGGGTAGGTATTAGCAGACTACTGGTCAGGCGGATAGTGTGGTCTCTTCCTCTCGCTGGGTTGTGCGGCTAGAGAGGTGGTAGTCATGTGGAGTGTACTAGACCCCTGTGATGATCCCAGAGATGTACAATACTGATATGTGGACTTGATATGAGGATTGACATGATATTATGACACCCCGTCACTGTTGCACATGTCACGCCCCAAACTCAGAAATCGGATTCACAGGAATCCCGATTGCCTAATCCTGTGCTGACAGCCTTCGTAGTACCCCATTCTCGGATCCTAGCGACCATACGCCAGATTCTGATCTTGGGATCCTACGAGGAGGATTTTTTGTGTACATTTAACTCGTAATAAGCATAATTACAAGTATACCCAAATCACAAAGGCAACATCATCATCACATATCCACTAATATAGTCATTTGATTACAATAATGAAGGGAAATACATAAATAAAAAATAAGCTCCAGAAGACCGCTGCATACTCCAAGCTCAACACTGCTGCAACCTAACATCACCTGCACGCATCTATCGTGTATAAGCTTATAGAAAGCTTAGAGGGTGGTGTAAGTGTGTGTACAAAGTAAGTGTCAAGTATTCAATACAATGCCCTCATCATATAGTACCGAAAATTATGGTAATCCACAAATCGTACAATATCGAAATAAGCAGAATTACTAACAAGATCATGAATTACCAGAGTAAGCAGAAATACTGACAAGAGCAGGAATTATCAGAGTAAACAGAAATACTGGCAAGATCATAAATTATACGATAATAGAGTAAGCGGAAATACAGACAAGTCCATGAGTCAATCAATATCAGAATAAACAATATAGAATAATTATGCAAATGAGGAGTCATAAAGAGCCAAATATCAAATACCGAGGATGCGATGTAGTATGTAATTCCTGATGAGTCCACGAATAGCGTCAATCGTATCTAGACCGTATAAATACAGAAACACTGTAATCCAAAATACCATATGCCGCAGATGTAATGCAATATGCGGTGAGAATGGAATGACCATGCTGGAGTGTAAAGTCGGGATGATAGTACGTAGTATCGTAGGCTATGGGGTCCATCATAAGGAACTTCTATCCAAACCAGTCCCATACCTAAATTTGGATAGTCAGACTCAATGTGGTAAACTCCTGATCTCAGGTTAGTCGCGTGCCCAACCGAAATCCTATCCATGCGAAGGTACACGTAACAAATAGTTGCGCACCACCAGCCTGAGTGGATAGTGAATGAATGAATGAGTATGCAACTCCTGCTCAATAAGTCCACATATCAGTACGGTTCATCTTTGGAATCATCATCGGGGTCTAGTACACTCTACATGCAATCGCCGTTTACTGGACGCGTAACCATGCAAGTGGAAGAGACCTCACTATCTGCCTGGCCAGTAGTCAGCCAATATCTGCCCAACACGTCGATAACGGACCCATTCACGAGTTGGTCAAACTTTGCCTAGCAATGCCCCCTACCCTTGGGTGGGTAAGGCCACACCCACTCCCAACCGACCACGACACAGTGGGAGATGCAGCCTCCTGGTATTCAGCACTCGGGCGCTTATATATTCACTCGGTCTAGACGTTGGGGCGTCTCCTAGCCACGGAGTATAAGTGCAACGCCCTGAAAATCGGGGGTCGAGTATGAACTCAACTCCCGAGTTCCAACGCATCACTTATGCAACATACACAATGATGGTTAAATGTTGTCTGAGTTAGCGCAATAAACATGAATGAGATTATACCAAAGCAGTAATTCATACTCCAGATCAGTTGTATAAAAGCAAGCGGAAGACTGAACTGTATATATATATGTATGTGAAGAAACAAAATAAATGATTCATTATCCAGAGTATGAATCCTTCTGAGTCACAATATACACGTCTGTTTATATAAACAAAATGTCAAAATAAACTAAGTACAATCCCTGTAAATCCCATCACCCCGGACCTAGTCGAAGCCGCCGTGAATCCGCATATATGAGAACTCCTCCTGGTCCTCGTCATAATCGGGCTCCGCCTCCAGCGTAGTCGGATCGCCTAAACCTGAGACAGAGTCTGGTTGGTGTGCGCAACACCGTCCCGTAATGTGGGAGTGAGTAGCTAACTCAGTGGAACGATAAGACATAAGTTATCATGTTCTCAATACAGTCAAGCAGTAATGATAAAGCAGTAAATTAAACACTCCTAGTTACTCTGATTAATGCAAGTATGAATGCAAGTATGATGGATGCCCTCTCCGACATACTCCCTCAAGCGACACCATCTCACGTTCGCGCATGCTTACATCCCACAGTGCTCCACATCTTCCAGGCACATGCGATGCATGATGAGCATGATTACCGAGTTTTTAATTAGTTCATTTCAAACAAAGGATTGGGAAACTAAGGTACCTCCCTTGTATCATATCCAAACATGATCCAATCTAGGGTCGTCACCCTAGTTAATATCGACGATGGTATGTTTTCTAGGTCACTTTGCAGAGACGCCCGAGTGGTCACATTACGCACAAAGGTTGCACCACTCCCCCATCACCCCTTAAACGATTCATCACGATACAACTATACGTAAACAGGCTAGTTCATACTCTATATATCGCGGCGAACCCTAAGGCACGCCGCAACTTCGAGTATGCTCGCGGTCACTACAAAGGGCCGCTGTGGTCATTACGCACAAAGGTTGCACCCTCCCCATCACCTTATCAATGTAGGCCGACAGGCGCGAATATAGTGTCCCATACCACCATAATCGGCTCACGAGTTGAGTTGCTCACTTTGGTCACTACGGGAGGCACGTAGCCCCGGCCGTAGGCCGACGACTCGACCACGGTGTCCCATACCACCATGCCCGGCTCATGAGTCTTAGCGGATCGAGGTACCATGGTTAACGGGATTATCACTGGTAAGTTTGGTACCCTAGGTTCAAGCATTTGTGACCAAACATGGTGAACATACATAAGGCACACGGTTTACTTGACGTGTTCGGCTGGCTCGAGCGCACAACAAGTTGGGCGATATGAGGCGCAGAAGCACCTCGTGTGGCCAACCACTATCGCCAACCGAAGTACGACACGGGTTCGCCAACACATCATGCGTGGCGGAACGAATCCCAACCACATCTTCAAGTCTGATACCGGATGCCTGGACTATGAACATAGTCCCAAGCTCAGTCAAATTCTAACCATAACATGTGAAATACGGCATGATAACATGGTAATTCGAGAACACTAGTAAGCATAATAGAAAGCATAACATGAAGCATATTAATAACAAGTCACAAAGCATGTTCAAAAGCATGTTATAAAGCATTATGTAAATAAGTATACAAATACTTATATTTCGTAGGTGAGTGGTTAGAGTGAACAACCACATGGAGAGTGTCATATGCGACTCTAAGGTAGCCGAGAATCCCATCTCAGCACCTACCTAAGATTCTAACACTTAAGCACTTACACTCACAAGTGATTTCACCAACACTTGGAATGCAATATTTCGACATACATGACGTATGCTAGGGAAGTGTGTACTAGGGTTGTCCCTTTACCAAACTAGTATTTTATACATATACATCATATTCATACAACAATTAAACATGTCAATCACATCAGCAACTTTTATACGTATAGGGTACTTCCACGTATACCCAATTTCGACATACATAGTGTTTACAAAGGAACATAGATTTCGGCGATTCCTTTCGCCAAGCTAGTATTTTAATCATGTATTGTATAATCATACATTAAATACATATGTCAAACATTATTCCAAAAGAAATACGTATACGGTATTTCTACAATACGTAATTTCAACATACGGCGCATTTACAAGTAAACATATATTTTGGCGATTCCTTTCGCCAAACTAGTATTTTATTCATATGTTATATAATTAAACATTAAATAAACATGTCAAGCATTTATCCAAAAAAAATATGTATACGGTATTTCTACGTATACCTAGAATATGTGAAATTCCATATTTCACACCGTTAATCAAAACAGGAAACGGAAAGCACTTTGTACATGTGCAATTGCAAGCAGATCATGAATCTACCATTATCTGACATTGAAAGCGTTGAAAACCGTAACTTATAAGCTTAAAGTCCTCACCTTTGCCTTTGGAAACGGAACGAATTAGCAAGGGTAAAGGACCTTCCGTCTACGGGCGATTTCTAGCCTAAAGAGCGGAATCGGTTAGTCGGTACACATCCTACATCGATCCCACCCCAAATCAGACCTAGGGTTAGGGTTTCTTACCTTCAAATGAGATGGATACCGCCGGGAAAGCGTCTAGAATAGGGCGGTGTAGGCCGTGTAGCAAGCCAAAGCAGCAGGAGGAAGATTGGCAACAATCTCCAAGTCCTTCTCTCTCTTTTCTCTCTCTTCCTCTAGGGTTTCCTCCAAAATTCGTATGGCTGTGAGAGGGGCTGTTCTAAGCCCCTTTTATAGCCACAAACATTACGAAAATAGACTTAGGTTCATGGGGTACTGCTTATATAGGATATTTGCCGCTTTTCCAGCTCAAAAGGGAAGTTCTGGTGGCCCTCTTTGAACCAAACGTCAGACTTAAGCTCACCATCGATGGATCTACGTGGGATTACGTTTTTGACTCGATTGGATTCCCAGATCGCACGTGGCGGACCACTTTCAGTTCGACGGTCAGTGGGCCACGATCAGAAATTCCAAGTACATGTAAATGTTCCTGAAATTTTTCTTAATCCAAGGGTGTAATTTGGTCTGATTCTGACGGTCAGGTTGCTTATACTGACGCGTCAACGAAGGATGCCAGATCACTATTCCAGATATTTATTTTGGCACATGAATAGTGTTTTTCACACTACCTCGCTCCGATTCGAAACGAATGACCGTGGGACATCGGATAAAGCTGATTTTTGAGATGATTGTTAAGCCCAGTGGGGCGGTCCTAGTTCCTTAGCTTCGGTTAATCGGACTCCGATGTGCGATCTAGACCTAATACGAAGTTTCGTTTCATTCCCGAGAGCAGACGGGAAATGAGTTTGGTTCTAAACTTTAGGGTAACCTAGCGTTAATGATTCTGCAAGTTTTGGGTCTTGCAGATCGTATTTAAAGCGATCCTAACGGATTTCACGACAAATCGAGTTTAGTACTTAGTTAACTTTGTTAAGTTTCTAAAGGATTTAATCCTACGTGATTTCTGGTCGAGGTGGTACTCAGGCCTT
Organism: Magnolia changhungtana; assembly: GCA_030180095.1. Taxonomy (NCBI): domain Eukaryota; kingdom Viridiplantae; phylum Streptophyta; class Magnoliopsida; order Magnoliales; family Magnoliaceae; genus Magnolia; species Magnolia changhungtana. Next base: position 4,409,074 of record JASAUF010000644.1, on the reverse strand, counting down.
TGGAGTTTGTATATAAAGTGATCTAAGTTATACTACTTAGCTAGTTTAAGATAGTGTCTAGGTGAAAGTTCTTAGAAAAATTGGAAGATCAAGGTGATGAAGGGTGAGATTTGTGAAGGAAATGAGTTCAAAGGCGGCTTTAGACTTTGGGATACAGTTCTGACAAGTTAATGAGGTATTAGGATCGACCCATTGCCTAAGGACATCTAATCCCAGGTTGGCAAAAATCCGGGCGTTACAATCTACCCCTTAAAACAAAATTTTTTCCCGAAATTGGCTAAGGGTAATAAGGAAAGAGTGAATTATTTCTCTTGCCTAAGTTTTTATTGTTCCAAGTTTCTACGCGTGGTAGGGTATGTACTAGTCCGGTTCATTTTAGTCTACCCCCTTAAAACTTATTTCTTTATCTGTTGCTTATACCCTGATGGTTTGCTACAATTTATTTCTTTACCTATTTGGAGTCTTGACGACAACTCCCAACAATTTAGAGTAAGATAGCTGTTTTCATTGTTTGACCAACACGGAGAGACGGTAATAGTGGGCTCGATCCCGATACATCGATCATCTACCTGACCAGGGTAGAAGGCTCGTCGTATCCCCTCCTAGCCCTAGTGAATCCTGGTCTTCTGCTCAGTCAAAACAGTGAGTCCATTGTCGCCCAGGATTAAGAATTGGGTCAAGCCGCGAATGTTTCGCAGTTGTATATTTCAGTAACTCCGTAGACCGATCACTCTAAAAACGTAGGGAATGTCCATCATTGAAAGGTTCAAATTGTTTATTCTAAGGTTGCCCTTTAGGTCTTAGTCTAAGAGAGTCCTCATTATTATCTATGTCCAAGGAAATGGTGAATCAAGTCTTACTAAATCATCTTAAAACGGTTTCTCATAGTAGAACTTACTAGGGCTTCTATAATGTTCGTATTTATCGAGCACCGTTTTGATCCTGGGCCAGTGGGGTAGGGTCCACCACGTTTCTGCTGCGCCACCCAGGTCAAAGAGGTGTATTAGGTGACCTAACTAGAGCGGGTTCATCATGTTCTACCCCCCTTAAAATTTATTTTCGCCCTCAAGGCTCAAGATTTATGTCCTGCACCGTATGTCGGAACAAGGTGTAGTTTAGGATCTATCCTTGACATGAAATGGGATGCGATCTCCCACTACATTGGTCTTCTTTTCATCAATGTTGTGTATTATGGCATTGATACCTATGGTCATAGAAAGGAGCTAAAGATGAAGGGTATTGTGGTTGATTCGGGGTCAGGTGTGAGTTTGTAGCGAGATGCCTAATTCTACCAAGAAATTTTGTTGCAGTCCAGACTTATCCTATTTAATCATGTCTAGCTTAATAGGCAGGCTATCTTTTTACGTTCATAAGCACAATACGTATGCCGACATGGCATGCGATTTGGGACCTAATTCTTAACTGTCAGTTGCTCACTTGGGAAATTCCTTAGGCCTAAAAGGAAATATTTCTATTGACTATATATTCTCACACTTCTCAAAGACAAAGTTATAAACTTTTGGTTGTAAGTGGTCAAGCCAACACGGAAGAAAGTTGCGTAGTGGGTCTGAGCCGGATACATAGACCTTCTACCTCGCGAAGACAGAAAATCATCGTATCAGTCCCTTAATCCTACCGATCCCGACCTTCTGCTTGATCAGAGCATAGGGTTCATTGGTCACTACCAGGATTGAGAATTCGATCCAAACCGCGAATACCTCGCTAATGTGTAGTTTCTCTGCCCCGTGTTCCCGATTGTACTAAGTCCTTGAGAAGGAAATTCTAAGGGATGTATTAATTGGACCTAACATTGAATCCAAGGGATATATAGGTTTCCTCTAATCGTGAATAGTTTCTACGTCAAACAAGCTCCCTAAGAGTTACTAAGGAAGCCTAAAGTATTAAGGGGATTCAACAACGGAACGGGGTCTCGCTCCAACCTATTCAAGCCAATTAACTACGTTTATCACTCAATTATCTTAACATTGTTAGTCGTTTACATTTCTTAGTCTAATCAGCAGCCTAGGCTCAACTTATGAGCAGCGATAATCCACTAGTTGTAATCTAAAGTCTATGCTTATACACCAGATGGTTTTATACCCTTTCTCGAATAAAGAAATTATTTTATCGCCTAGGGTCAAAGTTGTCTCGATTAGAATTGAGTTGTCCAGACTTGACGCCGAGCATTTCACACATGCTCACACCAAATAAGAAGATCCCGGGGTTTGTATTATTAATTTGTTGGATTTCCTATATGGTCGTGTCTGTCGAAAACTAGGAGTATCGCTCTAGGTCCAAAACTCAAGGCCTAGTTGTCAAACAACCATTTACTCCAAAAGCTTAAGCTATCGAGTGCGGTGGGTTAATGTATATCAAGGGACTTTATCACTTCAACACAATTTGGCCGAAGGGCCTTAAGTTGTATTAAATGGGACCGCATTACTAATCCTACCTTGGGATTGGGTGTGACATGGTTGGTAGGAGGGTGGGAGGGGATTAAATTTTATAGGCCTTGGGAAATGAGCATGGTGTTGGAAAACATAGGATACACCCAATCTAGGGGCCATAACCTACATACACATTTATTATTACTTTTATAATTCTATCCATCGTAAACTTACCTAATGGAATTTGGCCGAACGGACCCTAAATGTTCTCAAATACTTAGAACGTTCTACCAACTACTACACCTATCAACAGGAAAACGTAACCACCCTAAGATAGTAGCCCATGCAAACTACAAGACAACATATGGATGAGCTTGGATAGAGCCATGGAAAATGAGGATAAGGGAAATGGGGGGCTGGAGTTTTTGGTTCTCCATGGACTTGAGCCTCAACAGGGATTGTAAAGGCCAAAAAGGTAGGAAATGAAGAAGGAAAAAAAAAGGAGAAATGAGATAGGTTTGAAGGTTGCACGAATTTGAGCTCCAAATGGGGAATGTGAGAGCTCCAACGTTAGAGAAAAGGGAAAAGGAGGAGGCTAGGGCTGTTGTGGACAGTTGGAGTGGGTGATTTATGGAAGAAAATGGGGATTGCAAGGTTTTGGAGGGATGGGTTTTTGAGGAAAATCGAAAATAGGAGTGGAGGTGCTTGAAAAGGAAGAAATGGGAGAGTGGGGTGCTTCAGCCCCTTAAACCCTAATCTATTGCCAAAATGGCACGTGCCAAGGGTTAGAGGGGGTCAGGCCGACCAACCCCAAGCTCGAAACCCCGCCGGAAAGTTGACCGGACCGCGGTCCGCCGCCGGTGCCGCGGTGGCGCCGCGGTCCGGCTTGGCCGGAACCGCGCCGCCGCGGTGGGGCCCTGTTCTTCATGGTCCCAAGGTGCCAAATGCACCCTGGTTCGACCCTGGGTCCCATCGAATTTAAGTGGGGAGGCCCCCGACTCCGATTCGCTCTATTTCGGGTAGTTTCGGGTAAACTGGACATATCTTGCAATCCGGAATGAGTTATCTGATGTAAAATATATGAATTTGGAGTATGACGAGCTAATAAAGCCAACCAACCCACTATGCCGGGTTGCGCAGCCCGGAATTGCAAGAAAACCCCCCGATTGATGGTTATTTCCCCGCTTCAATTTCGTTTTGCCAAAATAGTAATTTTTAGTTTAATTACTCTTCATCCATTGGGCTTTAGGAGTTGCGCTCATCGTGTAAAGAGCTTAGAATAATTAGGAGAATGGTTTGGTAAAGTCAAATAGGACACTTACTATTTTTGGCTGAAAGCCTTGCGCACTAGTAGACATCATAACCTAGGAGTTTTAGTTGTAGTTTGTTTCTGATTTCCTTCCTATTACTTGGTATTCCCATTTAAAGGGTTGTGAACTCAATTTTTTTTGTAATCATTCATTAATTAATTCGAATTTATTAGAATTTATTTCTACTTTCTGCTTTTCTTTCCTCATGAATTCGAGAAGTCTTTATGAGGAGTCTAGAGGAGCTCCAGGGATTCGGAGTAGTTATCCTTATCACGTTCATCCCTTATTCTACCGATTTTCAACTGTTGGGATGAGGTGGGTTGTAATCTAGAATTCTCTATAGACGGCCTAGGAACATTTTAGGGTCGACCCGTGCGACCATGGTTGAATACAGACTCGATTTCGGCGTTCGTTTTCAGTGAACTAGCCATTAGACGGAACAGGGATGTCTAAGACTATTTCTACATCCCGTCGCTCCCTCCTAAGTCAGAGTGCGTCAGTGTGCGTCGTGTGACCATAACCCAGGTCCGGTTTAATCAAAATCATGCTCTGATACCAACTTGTAACGCCCAGAAAATCGGGGGTCGAGTATGAACTCAACTCCCGAGTTCCAACGCATCACTTATGCAACATACACAATGATGGTTAAATGTTGTCTGAGTTAGCGCAATAAACATAAATGAGATTATACCAAAGCAGTAATTCATACTCCAGATCAGTTGTATAAAAGCAAGCGGAAGACTGAACTGTATATATATGTATGTGAAGAAACAAAATAAATGATTCATTATCCAGAGTATGAATCCTTCTGAGTCACAATATACACGTCTGTTTATATAAACAAAATGTCAAAATAAACTAAGTACAATCCCTGTAAATCCTATCAGTCCCGGCAGCCTAGTCGAAGCCGCCGGCGAACTGCATATATGAGAACTCCTCCTGGTCCTCGTCATAATCGGGCTCGCCTCCAAGCCGTAGTCGGATCGCCTAAACTCGAGACAGTAGTCCGGTTGGTGTGCGCAACACCGTCCCGTAACGTGGGAGTGAGTAGCTAACTCAGGGAACGATAAGACATAAGTTATCATGTTCTCAATACAGTCAAGCAGTAATGATAAAGCAGTAAATCAAACACTCCTAGTTACTCTGATTAATGCAAGTATGAATGCAAGTATGATGGATGCCCTCTCCGACATACTCCCTCAAGCGACACCATCTCACGTTCGCGCATGCTTACATCCCACAGTGCTCCACATCTTCCAGTGCACATGCGATGCATGATGAGCATGATTACCGAGTTTTTAATTAGTTCATTTCAAACAAATAGGATTGGGAAACTAAGGTACCTCCTCAGTATCATATCCAAACATGATCCAATCTAGGGTCGTCATCCTAGTTAATATCGACGATGGTGTGTTTTCTAGGTCACCGCAGAGGTCGCCAGTGGTCATTACGCACAAAGGTTGCACCACTCCCCCATCACCCCTTAAACGATTCATCACGATACAACTATACGTAAACAGGCCTAGTTCATACTCTATATATCGCGTCGAACCCTAAGGCACGCCGCAACTTCGAGTATGCTCATGCGGTCACTACAAAGGGTCGCTGTGGTCATTACACACAAAGGTTGCACCCTCCCCATCACCTTATCAATGTAGGTCGACAGCGCGAATATAGTGTCCCATACCACCATAATCGGCTCACGAGTTGAGTTGCTCACTGGTCACTACGGGGAGGCACGTAGCCCCGGCGTAGGCCAGAGGGCCGACAAAATCGACCACGGTGTCCCATACCACCATGCCCGGCTCATGAGTCTTAGCGGATCGAGGTACCATGGTTAACGGGATTATCACTGGTAAGTTTGGTACCCTAGGTTCAAGCATTTGTGACCAAACATGGTGAACATACATAAGGCACACGGTTTACTTGACGTGTTCGGCTGGCTCGAGCGCACAACAAGTTGGGCGATATGAGGCGCAGAAGCACCTCGTGTGGCCAACCACTATCGCCAACCGAAGTACGACACGGGTTCGTCAACACATCATGCGTGGCGGAACGAATCCCAACCACATCTTCAAGTCTGATACCGGATGCCTGGACTATGAACATAGTCCCAAGCTCAGTCAAATTCTAACCATAACATGTGAAATACGGCATGATAACATGGTAATTCGAGAACACTAGTAAGCATAATAGAAAGCATAACATGAAGCATATTAATAACAAGTCACAAAGCATGTTATAAAGCATTATGTAAATAAGTATACAAATACTTATATTTCGTAGGCGAGTGGTTAGAGTGAACAACCACATGGAGAGTGTCATATGCGACTCTAAGGTAGCCGAGAATCCCATCTCAGCACCTACCTAAGATTCTAACACTTAAGCACTTACACTCACAAGTGATTTCACCAACACTTGAATGCAATATTTCGACATACATGACGTATGCTAGGGAAGTGTGTACTAGGGTTGTCCCTTTACCAAACTAGTATTTTATACATATACATCATATTCATACAACAATTAAACATGACAATCACATCAGCAACTTTTATACGTATAGGGTACTTCCACGTATACCCAATTTCGACATACATAGTGTTTACAAAGGAACATAGATTTCGGCGATTCCTTTCGCCAAGCTAGTATTTTAATCATGTATTGTATAATCATACATTAAATACATATGTCAAACATTATTCCAAAAGAAATACGTATACGGTATTTCTACAATACGTAATTTCAACATACGGCGCATTTACAAGTAAACATATATTTTGGCGATTCCTTTCGCCAAACTAGTATTTTATTCATATGTTATATAATTAAACATTAAATAAACATGTCAAGCATTTATCCAAAAAAATATGTATACGGTATTTCTACGTATACCTAGAATATGTGAAATTCCATATTTCACACCGTTAATCAAAACAGGAAACGGAAAGCACTTTGTACATGTGCAATTGCAAGCAGATCATGAATCTACCATTATCTGACATTGAAAGCGTTGAAAACCGTAACTTATAAGCTTAAAGTCCTCACCTTTGCCTTTGGAAACGGAACGAATTAGCAAGGGTAAAGGACCTTCCGTCTACGGGCGATTTCTAGCCTAAAGAGCGGAATCGGTTAGTCGGTACACATCCTACATCGATCCCACCCCAAATCAGACCTAGGGTTAGGGTTTCTTACCTTCAAATGAGATGGATACCGCCGGGAAAGCGTCTAGAATAGGGCGGTGTAGGCCGTGTAGCAAGCCAGCAGGCAGGAGGAAGATCGGCAACAATCTCCAAGTCCTTCTCTCTCTTTTCTCTCTCTTCCTCTAGGGTTTCCTCCAAAATTCGTATGGCTGTGAGAGGGGCTGTTCTAAGCCCCTTTTATAGCCACAAACATTACGAAAATAGACTTAGGTTCATGGGTACTGCTATATAGGATATTTGCCGCTTTTCCACTCAAAAGGGAAGTTCTCGGTGGCCTCTTTGAACCAAACGTCGACTTAAGCTCACCATCGATGGATCTACGTGGGATTACGTTTTTGACTCGATTGATTCCCAGATCGCACGTGGCGGACCACTTTCGCTCGACGGTCATGGGCGATCGAAATTCCAAGTACATGTAAATGTTCCCGAAATTTTTCTTAATCCAGGGTGTAATTTGTCTGATTCTGACGGTCAGTTGCTTAATACTGACGCGTCAACGAAGGATGCCAGATCACTATTCCAGATATTTATTTTGGCACATGAATAGTGTTTTTCACACTACCTCGCTCCGATTCGAAACGAATGACCGTGGGACATCGGATAAAGCTGATTTTTGAGATGATTGTTAAGCCCAGTGGGGCGGTCCTAGTTCCTTAGCTTCGGGTTAATCGGACTCCCGATGTGCGATCTAGACCTAATACGAAGTTTCGTTTCATTCCCGAGAGCAGACGGGAAATGAGTTTGGTTCTAAACTTTAGGGTAACCTAGCGTTAATGATTCTGCAAGTTTTGGGTCTTGCAGATCGTATTTAAAGCGATCCTAACGGATTTCACGACAAATCGAGTTTAGTACTTAGTTAACTTTGTTAAGTTTCTAAAGGATTTAATCCTACGTGATTTCTGGTCGAGGTGGTACTCAGGCCTTTGGAGTTTGTATATAAAGTGATCTAAGTTATACTACTTAGCTAGTTTAAGATAGTGTCTAGGGTGAAAGTTCTTAGAAAAATTGGAAGATCAAGGTGATGAAGGGTGAGATTTGTGAAGGAAATGAGTTCAAAGGCGGCTTTAGACTTTGGGATACAGTTCTGACAAGTTAATGAGGTATTAGGATCGACCCATTGCCTAAGGACATCTAATCCCAGGTTGGCAAAAATCCGGGGCGTTACAATCTACCCCCCTTAAAACAAAATTTTTTCCCCGAAATTGGCTAAGGGTAATAAGGAAAGAGTGAATTATTTCTCTTGCCTAAGTTTTTATTGGTTCCAAGTTTCTACGCGTGGTAGGGTATGTACTAGCTGGTTCATTTTAGTCTACCCCCCTTAAAACTTATTTCTTTATCTGTTGCTTATACCCTGATGGTTTGCTACAATTTATTTCTTTACCTATTTGGAGTCTTGACGACAACTCCCAACAATTTAGAGTAAGATAGCTGTTTTCATTGTTTGACCAACACGGAGAGACGGTAATAGTGGGCTCGATCCCGATACATCGATCATCTACCTGACCAGGGTAGAAGGCTCGTCGTATCCCCTCCTAGCCCTAGTGAATCCTGGTCTTCTGCTCAGTCAAAACAGTGAGTCCATTGTCGCCCAGGATTAAGAATTGGGTCAAGCCGCGAATGTTTCGCAGTTGTATATTTCAGTAACTCCGTAGACCGATCACTCTAAAAACGTAGGGAATGTCCATCATTGAAAGGTTCAAATTGTTTATTCTAAGGTTGCCCTTTAGGTCTTAGTCTAAGAGAGTCCTCATTATTATCTATGTCCAAGGAAATGGTGAATCAAGTCTTACTAAATCATCTTAAAACGGTTTCTCATAGTAGAACTTACTAGGGCTTCTATAATGTTCGTATTTATCGAGCACCGTTTTGATCCTGGGCCAGTGGGGTAGGGTCCACCACGTTTACGCTGCGCCACCCAGTGTCAAAGAGGTGTATTAGGTGACCTAACTAGAGCGGGTTCATCATGTTCTACCCCCTTAAAATTTATTTTCGCCCTCAAGGCTCAAGATTTATGTCCCGCACCGTATGTCTAACAAGGTGTAGTTTAGATCTATCCTCGACATGAAATGGGATGCGATCTCCCACTACATTGGTCTTCTTTTCATCAATGTTGTGTATTATGGCATTGATACCTATGGTCATAGAAAGGAGCTAAAGATGAAGGGTATTGTGGGTTGATTCTTGGGTCGTGTGTGAGTTTGTAGCGAGATGCCTAATTCTACCAAGAAATTTTGTTGCGAGAAATTCGTACTTATCCTATTTAATCATGTCTAGCTTAATAAAAAGCGTGCTATCTTTTTACGTTCATAAGCACAATACGTATGCCGACATGGCATGCGATTTGGGACCTAATTCTTAACTCATCGCCTGCTCACTTGGGAAATTCCTTAGGCCTAAAAGGAAATATTTCTATCGACTATATATTCTCACACTTCTCAAAGACAAAGTTATAAACTTTTGGTTGTAAGTGGTCAAGCCAACACGGAAGAAAGTTGCGTAGTGGGTCCGAGTCCGGATACATAGACCTTCTACCTCGCGAAGACGTAAAATCATCGTATCGGTCCTAATCCTACCGATCCCGACCTTCCGCTGATCGTGAGCATAGGGTTCATTGGTCACTACCAGATTGAGAATTCGATCCAAACCGCGAATACCTCGCTAATGTGTAGTTTCTCTGCCCCGTGTTCCCGATTGTACTAAGTCCTTGAGAAGGAAATTCTAAGGGATGTATTAATTGGACCTAACATTGAATCCAAGGGATATATAGGTTTCCTCTAATCGTGAATAGTTTCTACGTCAAACAAGCTCCCTGAGAGTTACTAAGGAAGCCTAAAGTATTAAGGGGATTCAACAACGGAACGGGGTCTCGCTCCAACCTATTCAAGCCAATTAACTACGTTTATCACTCAATTATCTTAACATTGTTAGTCGTTTACATTTCTTAGTCTAATTAGCAGCCTAGGCTCAACTTATGAGCAGCGATAATCCACAAGTCGTAATCCAAGTCTATGCTTATACACCAGATGGTTTTATACCCTTTCTGAATAAAGAAATTATTTTATCGCCTAGGGTCAAAGTTGTCGATTAGAATTGAGTTGTCTCAGACTTGACGCCGAGCATTTCACACATGCTCACACCCGGCCTAAGAAGATCCTGGGGTTTGTATTATTAATTTGTTGGATTTCCTATATGGTCATGTCCTGTCGAAAACTAGGAGTATCGCTTCTAGGTCCAAAACTCGTAAGGCCTAGTTGTCAAACAACCATTTACTCCAAAAGCTTAAGCTATCAGAGTGCGGTGGGTTAATGTATATCAAGGGACTTTATCACTTCAACACAATTTGGCCAGTGGCCTTAAGTTGTATTAAATGGGACCGCATTACTAATCCTACCTTGGGATTGGGTGTGACATGGTTGGTAGGAGGGTGGGAGGGGATTAAATTTTATAGGCCTTGGGAAATGAGCATGGTGTTGGAAAACATAGGATACACCCAATCTAGGGGCCATAACCTACATACACATTTATTATTACTTTTATAATTCTATCCATCGTAAACTTACCTAATGGAATTTGGCCGAACGGACCCTAAATGTTCTCAAATACTTAGAACGTTCTACCAACTACTACACCTATCAACAGGAAAACGTAACCACCCTAAGATAGTAGCCCATGCAAACTACAAGACAACATATGGATGAGCTTGGATAGAGCCATGGAAAATGAGGATAAGGGAAATGGGGGGTTGAGTTTTGGTTCTCCATGGACTTGAGCCTCAACAGGATTGTAAAGGCCAAAAAGGTAGGAAATGAAGAAGGAAAAAAAGGAGAAATGAGATAGGTTTGAAGGTTGCACGATTTGAGCTCCAAATGGGGAATGTGAGAGCTCCAACGTTAGAGAAAAGGGAAAAGGAGGAGGCTTGTGGTGTTGTGGACAAATGAGTGGGTGATTTATGGAAGAAAATGGGGGATTGCAAGGTTTGGAGGGATGGGTTTTTGAGGAAAATCGAAAATAGGAGTGGAGGTGCTTGAAAAGGAAGAAATGGGAGAGTGGGGTGCTTCAGCCCCTTAAACCCTAATCTATTGCCAAAATGGCACGTGCCAAGGGTTAGAGGGGGTCGTGGCCGACCAACCCCAAGCTCGAAACCCCGCCGAAAGTTGACCGACCGCGGTCCGCCGCCGGCAGCCGGTGGTGGCCCGCGGTCCGGCTTTGGCCGGAACCGCGCCGCCGCGGTGGGGCCCTCGTTCTTCATGGTCCCAAGGTGCCAAATGCACCCTGGTTCGACCCTCGGGTCCCATCGAATTTAAGTGGGGAGGCCCCCGACTCCGATTCGCTCTATTTCGGGTAGTTTCGGGTAAACTGGACATATCTTGCAATCCGGAATGAGTTATCTGATGTAAAATATATGAATTTGGAGTATGACGAGCTAATAAAGCCAACCAACCCACTATGCCGGGTTGCGCAGCCCGGAATTGCAAGAAAACCCCCCGATTGATGGTTATTTCCCCGCTTCAATTTCGTTTTGCCAAAATAGTAATTTTAGTTTAATTACTCTTCATCCATCATGGGCTTTAGGAGTTGCGCTCATCGTGTAAAGAGCTTAGAATAATTAGGAGAATGGTTTGGTAAAGTCAAATAGGACACTTACTATTTTTGGTCAAAGCTCAAGCGCACTAGTAGACATCATAACCTAGGAGTTTTAGTTGTAGTTTGTTTCGATTTCCTTCCTATTACTTGGTATTCCCATTTAAAGGGTTGTGAACTCAATTTTTTTGTAATCATTCATTAATTAATTCAATTTATTAGAATTTATTTCTACTTTCTCGCTTTTCTTTCCTCATGAATTCGAGAAGTCTTTATGAGGAGTCTAGAGGAGCTCCAGGGATTCGGAGTAGTTATCCTTATCACGTTCATCCCTTATTCTACCGATTTTCAACTGTTGGGATGAGGTGGGTTGTAATCTAGAATTCTCTATAGACGGCCTAGAACATTTTAGGGGTCGACCCGTGCGACCATGGTTGAATACGCACTCGATTTCGGCGTTCGTTTTCGTGAACTAGCCATTAGACGGAACAGGGATGTCTAAGACTATTTCTACATCCCGTCGCTCCCTCCTAAGTCAGAGTGCGTCAGTGTGCGTAGTGTGACCATAACCCAGGTCCGGTTTAATCAAAATCATGCTCTGATACCAACTTGTAACGCCCTGAAAATCGGGGGTCGAGTATGAACTCAACTCCCGAGTTCCAACGCATCACTTATGCAACATACACAATGATGGTTAAATGTTGTCTGAGTTAGCGCAATAAACATGAATGAGATTATACCAAAGCAGTAATTCATACTCCAGATCAGTTGTATAAAAGCAAGCGGAAGACTGAACTGTATATATATGTATGTGAAGAAACAAAATAAATGATTCATTATCCAGAGTATGAATCCTTCTGAGTCACAATATACACGTCTGTTTATATAAACAAAATGTCAAAATAAACTAGGTACAATCCTCAGAATCCTATCACCCGTGACAGCTAGTCGAAGCGCGCCAATGAATCGCATATATGAGAACTCCTCCCGGTCCTCGTCATAATCGGCTCCCTCCAACAGTAGTCGGATCGCCTAAACTCCGAGACAGTAGTCCGGTTGGTGTGCGCAACACCGTCCGTAACGTGGGAGTGAGTAGCTAACTCAAGGGAACGATAAGACATAAGTTATCATGTTCTCAATACAAATAAGCAAGAATGATAAAGCAAGAATCAAACACTCCTAGTTACTCGATTAATGCAAGTATGAATGCAAGTATGATGGATGCCCTCTCCGACATACTCCCTCAAGCGACACCATCTCACGTTCGCGCATGCTTACATCCCACAAGTGCTCACATCTTCCGTGCACATGCGATGCATGATGAGCATGATTACCGAGTTTTTAATTAGTTCATTTCAAACAAACAGGATTGGGAAACTAAGGTACCTCCTCAGTATCATATCCAAACATGATCCAATCTAGGGTCGTCACCCTAGTTAATATCGACGATGGTGTGTTTTCTAGGTCACCGCAGAGGTCGCCAGTCGTTACGCACAAAGGTTGCACCACTCCCCCATCACCCCTTAAACGATTCATCACGATACAACTATACGTAAATGTGCCTAGTTCATACTCTATATATCGCGTCGAACCCTAAGGCACGCCGCAACTTCGTAGTATGCTTGCGGTCACTACAAAGGGTCGCTGTGGTCATTACGCACAAAGGTTGCACCCTCCCCCATCACCTTATCAATGTAGGTCGACAAATGCGAATATAGTGTCCCATACCACCATAATCGGCTCACGAGTTGAGTTGCTCACCGGTCACTACGGGGAGGCACGTAGCCCTGGCCAGAGGCCGACAAATCGACCACGGTGTCCCATACCACCATGCCCGGCTCATGAGTCTTAGCGGATCGAGGTACCATGGTTAACGGGATTATCACTGTAAGTTTGGTACCCTAGGTTCAAGCATTTGTGACCAAACATGGTGAACATACATAAGGCACACGGTTTACTTGACGTGTTCGGCTGCTCGAGCGCACAACAAGTTGGGCGATATGAGGCGCAGAAGCACCTCGTGTGGCCAACCACTATCGCCAACCGAAGTACGACACGGGTTCGTCAACACATCATGCGTGGCGAACGAATCCCAACCACATCTTCAAGTCTCGATATCGATGCCTGGACTATGAACATAGTCCCAAGCTCAGTCAAATTCTAACCATAACATGTGAAATACGGCATGATAACATGGTAATTCGAGAACACTAGTAAGCATAATAGAAAGCATAACATGAAGCATATTAATAACAAGTCACAAAGCATGTTATAAAGCATTATGTAAATAAGTATACAAATACTTATATTTCGTAGGCGAGTGGTTAGAGTGAACAACCACATGGAGAGTGTCATATGCGACTCTAAGGTAGCCGAGAATCCCATCTCAGCACCTACCTAAGATTCTAACACTTAAGCACTTACACTCACAAGTGATTTCACCAACACTTGGAATGCAATATTTCGACATACATGACGTATGCTAGGGAAGTGTGTACTAGGGTTGTCCCTTTACCAAACTAGTATTTTATACATATACATCATATTCATACAACAATTAAACATGACAATCACATCAGCAACTTTTATACGTATAGGGTACTTCCACGTATACCCAATTTCGACATACATAGTGTTTACAAAGGAACATAGATTTCGGCGATTCCTTTCGCCAAGCTAGTATTTTAATCATGTATTGTATAATCATACATTAAATACATATGTCAAACATTATTCCAAAAGAAATACGTATACGGTATTTCTACAATACGTAATTTCAACATACCTACGCATTTACAAGTAAACATATATTTTGGCGATTCCTTTCGCCAAACTAGTATTTTATTCATATGTTATATAATTAAACATTAAATAAACATGTCAAGCATTTATCCAAAAAAATATGTATACGGTATTTCTACGTATACCTAGAATATGTGAAATTCCATATTTCACACCGTTAATCAAAACAGAAACTAAAGCACTTTGTACATGTGCACTGCAAGCGATCATGAATCTACCATTATCCGACATTGAAAGCGTTGAAAACCGTAACTTATAAGCTTAAAGTCCTCACCTTTGCCTTTGGAAACTAACGAATTAGCAAGGGTAAAGGACCTTCCGTCTACGGGCGATTTCTAGCCTAAAGAGCGGAATCGGTTAGTCGGTACACATCCTACATCGATCCCACCCCAAATCAGACCTAGGGTTAGGGTTTCTTACCTTCAAATGAGATGGATACCGCCGGGAAAGCGTCTAGAATAGGGCGGTGTAGGCCGGTAGCAAGCAAAGCAGCAGGAGGAAGATTGGCAACAATCTCCAAGTCCTTCTCTCTCTTTTCTCTCTCTTCCTCTAGGGTTTCCTCCAAAATTCGTATGGCTGTGAGAGGGGCTGTTCTAAGCCCCTTTTATAGCCACAAACATTACGAAAATAGACTTAGGTTCATGGGGTACTGCTTATATAGGATATTTGCCGCTTTTCCAGCTCAAAAGGGAAGTTCTGGTGGCCCTCTTTGAACCAAACGTCAGACTTAAGCTCACCATCGATGAATCTACGTGGGATTACGTTTTTGACTCGATTGGATTCCCAGATCGCACGTGGCGGACCACTTTCAGTTCGACGGTCAGTGGGCCACGATCGAAATTCCAAGTACATGTAAATGTTCCTGAAATTTTTCTTAATCCAAGGGTGTAATTTGGTCCGATTCGACGGGCCAAAGTTGCTTAATCTTGACCGACGCCAACGAAGGATGCCGATCACTATTCCAGATATTTATTTTGGCACATGAATAGTGTTTTTCACACTACCTCGCTCCGATTCGAAACGAATGACCGTGGGACATCGGATAAAGCGATTTTTGAGATGATTGTTAAGCCCAAAGTGGGGCGGTCCTAGTTCCTTAGCTTCGGGTTAATCGGACTCGATGTGCGATCTAGACCTAATACGAAGTTTCGTTTCATTCCCGAGAGCGGACGGGAAATGAGTTTGGTTCTAAACTTTAGGGTAACCTAGCGTTAATGATTCTCAAGTTTTGGGTCTTGCGATCGTATTTAAAGCGATCCTAACGGATTTCACGACAAATCGAGTTTAGTACTTAGTTAACTTTGTTAAGTTTCTAAAGGATTTAATCCTACGTGATTTCTGGTCGAGGTGGTACTCAGGCCTTTGGAGTTTGTATATAAAGTGATCTAAGTTATACTACTTAGCTAGTTTAAGATAGTGTCTAGGGTGAAAGTTCTTAGAAAAATTGGAAGATCAAGGTGATGAAGGGTGAGATTTGTGAAGGAAATGAGTTCAAAGGCGGCTTTAGACTTTGGGATACAGTTCTGACAAGTTAATGAGGTATTAGGATCGACCCATTGCCTAAGGACATCTAATCCCAGGTTGGCAAAAATCCGGGGCGTTACAATAAGGATTTTCACCCAGGGACATCTATGGCGCCCGTATGATAGAACCAAACATTTTCAGTGTCCCGTCTAGCCATCCACGATATGCCTGTGGAGGCTACGACCCTGATGTCACTAGGGTGTATAGTAATCATAGTACACAATGCAAGATGCATGAGTCATACAATCTAGTCATGCATCAATCCTGTGCATACCGCGCGCTCATGTGAGATAACCTCCACCTATCAGGGAGTCTCATAACAACACACTCAATGACATATGTAATGATCAACCACGTCTCATAACAAACATGCAGATGATGTGTATGGGCATGTGTCATGATGCTATGCTGTCACATACTCATAATCGGTATCAATAACCAGCATCGACAATCGACCTTGATAATGTGGACATTTAACCAACATTGCCCCCAAGGAATGGTCCTCATAGATCTTAACATATAGTGAACCCATGACCTCACACAAGGGCCAATTATACAACACCATGGGCCTCTCTCAAGAGCTTACTAGACATCACGATGGGCCTCTCACTTGGTCCTAATATACATCATGCTGGGCCTCATCACCTAGGCCTCGTATACATCACATTGGGCCTCAAACACGGGGCGAATGCACATCGCAATCAACCTAGACAATCGAAATTAGAATCGGCCTCAATCATTGGCCTCGATAAATCAGAATCGGCCTTGATACTCGGCCTCGACAATCGGAATTGGCCTCAATACTCAGCCTCGATGATCGGAATCGATCGATAATCGGCTCTGATAATCAGCATATAAACAAGGCAGGGTTTAGATGATCAGCTGATCAACCATAGTGTAAACATCGGCACTTGATCGAGATAATCGGGATTGATCGATAATCAGAATCGACAAATCAATCACGTCAATCGGAATCGGCAATCGGCCACGACAATCGGAATCGATCGTTAATTAGAATCGACAAATCGGTCACGTCAATTAGGATCGATCGATAATCAGAGTCGACAAATCGGTCATGTCAATCGGAATCGGCAATTGGCCATGACAATCGGGATCGATTGATAATCAGAGTCGATAAATTGGTCACGTTAATCGGTATCAGTAATCGGTCACATCAATAGACAAGCGGCCACAATAATCGGCCCCGATAATCGGAATCAGTAATCAACCATGATAATTGGTCAATCGACTACGACAATCAGAATCGGCAATCAGCCACAACAATCAGAATCGACGATTAACCACGATAATTAGCCTCAATAATCGGAATCGGCAATCGGCCACGTCAATTGAAATCGATAATTGGCCACGATAATCGGCCTCATCAATCGGACTATAAACAAGGCAAGGTCCATAAATGAACAGTTGATCAACCATAATATAAAGATCGGCCTTCGGCCATGGTCATATCAAATCCGATAGCACCGAGCCATCCGTTTATGGAAAATGGGGCCCACTGATTAGGGTTAACCCACAAGAGAATGATGAGAATGAGACTATCAAGGCCTAAGGGAAGGTCACAATGTGGACATTCAACCATCATTGCCCATCAATGTGGACATTTAACCACATTGATCCCAAGGAGTAGTCCTAATAGGCCCAAACATATAGTGGGCCCACGACCTCACACAAAGGCCTAATATACATCGCAATGGGCCTCGCCCATGGGCCTTGAATACCAGGCCTCATATATCAAGTGGGCCTCATCACATGGGCTTAACAATATAAACAGGTGGGCCCCGCCCATGGGCAAAAATACATCATGATGGATCTCATGGATGGGCTGCACCAATGGGCCTCATAAATGTCAAGTGGGCCGCATCAACGGGCCACACCAATGGGCCTCATAAATGTCAAGTGGGGCTTATGGATGGGCCATAAATATATCAAGGTGGGCCTCGTGGACCGCCACAAATATATTAAGGTGGGCCTCATCATATGGGTTGCACCAAAAAAATCATTTCAATAATTGTAGGTGTAACATGTGTATCACTGCACACATGGCCCATGTATGATGATCAACATTGTCCAAACATTGTCTAGGTAAATCAGTACCATTCAAACATTATCCATGTTAATCGGCGCCATCCAAACATTGTCCAGCACCGTCCAACATAATTTGGACGATGTGGATGAAATAAATACATCATGGGGTCCCATGCTGGTGAAACAGATGGACGGTAGGAGAGATGCATGCATCCCGGTGGGCCCTCACACAAATGGACGGTCTGGATCAAATCCATACATCCTAGTGGGTCCACGTCCCACGTCCGGATGAATGGACGGTTAGGATATAACATATACATCATCGGTGGGGCCCACGTCCAGTCCACCTGGACAGACGATCTGATATAACTCATACAACGTGGTGGCACACGTGACCTGGACGGTCCAGATGGTCCCATACGTCATGATGGACTGCCACTGTCAATGGACGGTGTGAAAAGAATACGTACATCTAGGTAGTCCACGTGGATGAAATCCACGGACGGGTGGAATAAATGAAGTAAAGGTGGGTCCCACATGGGGCCCACCAGATATATATGTTATATGTATATATATAATATAATATATTATATAATATCTATATTTATTTAATCAAATAACAGCTCCAACGCCCACAGACTTGCTGAAGTCCATGCGGATGGACGGTTATATTAAACACCTATCATTAAGGTGCGCCCCACCCCCACACGTGCGGGGTGGGCCAAGCCCTCTTAAACAAATGGACGACATGGGTATACTATGAATACAACAAGGTGGGGATCCACCGTCCTAACTAGGGACAGTGAGGATCAAACCATACATCATGGTGGTCCTCTCAGCAGCGGACGGTGTGGATCTCACTCCAGGGAGGTGGGTCCCACATATTACTGATGTCAGTAGCAACTGCTGCAGCAGAGCAGATGCATGGTGTGGATGAAATCCACATCTCAGGTGGGTCTCACCGTCCAGATTTGCTGGATGGTGAAGATACATCACATACATGACATCATGAGGGGTCCAGGAGGTGGCCTACCGGAGATTTGAATTTGCCACATTTAGATGGTGTGGATGCACCACACGTGCACAACCAATGGGACCCACAACCTAGACAGTCTGTCATAGTACAAACATCACTGTGCAACCCACCGTCCAGTAGTCTAGACGGTGGAGGTACATATATAATGGTGTGGTCCACGGCTTAGGTGGACGGATAGCGTGGATGCAATCCACACATCAGGTGGGTCCACATGTGTGGCCCACCTCAGCTCAAAGATGGGGCTGATATTTGTGTTTTCCCTTCATCAGGGACTGTCCAGACGGATGGGCAGCAGGCCTGTTCGCTGGACAGGCTGCGAGATGGGTTCCACCACCAACAA
Source organism: Magnolia changhungtana (assembly GCA_030180095.1). NCBI lineage: Eukaryota > Viridiplantae > Streptophyta > Magnoliopsida > Magnoliales > Magnoliaceae > Magnolia > Magnolia changhungtana. Next base: position 4,389,845 of record JASAUF010000644.1, on the reverse strand, counting down.
ATGGTGTGGATCATGCATCAAGGTGGGCCATGGAATATGGGAAAGAGAGAGAAGGAGAGAGAGAGAGAGAAGCACATGTGAGGCGGAGGAGCTCCGCCACTATGAGCTCCCCTAGATCTTACAATGCATTAAGGTGGGTCCCAAAATAGGTGGGCCCTACATCAAAAACCACAATGTATAGCTACGAACACCCACCGTAGGATCTTCTTCTTCATTCTTCCACCAACGCATTATAGAGCTTCAAGGGAACAAGATTCAACGGTTGAGATCAATTTTAGAGGTTGGGATTGGGTGATAGGAAGGTGGGCCACACATGGCTTCTCCATGAAAGCCATGGACGATTCTTCTCTTGCGGTTGCTTGGGAGAATGAGAGAGAGAATGAGAGATGATGGGAGAGGAGTGATGGGAGAGAGGGATGGTGAGTGATAGGTAGGTGTACTTGGTTATAAGAGGGTGTTGACTTTAGGGGAGGGGTGGTTGTACTTGGGGATGGGGTGTGAGGTGATGGGAGTACTTTGATTGATTGATGGATTGATGTGACATTTTGTAGAGATTCTCTCAAAATTACAACATGTGGTATTTTTCTCAAACTGAACGCGGGCCCACATCTCCTGACTCGGGTATCGCATCGGCGTACGAGACGCGGCATCAGAACCACGACGACGGTGCGGTCGTAAGGGTATAAGTCTCGGGTCGAGGCGACTATGGAATATGGGACACGACTCAGGATCGCGCGCAAATGTCGGATAAAGGTCGAAAGTTGCCGGAATTCGACCGGAAGGACCGTAGAAGCCTACGGAACGGTACAGTATAGGATACGGGTCTTACAACACATGTGGGCAAGTGCACATGGATGGATGCTGATGTAGGCGGGTGTGATGTGGGCGAGGCCGAGGCCTAGACAAGCTACCATACTGGGCGAGCTACCAGTGGTTGGCAGGCTACTGTACTGGTATGCTATTGATCAGGAGTTGCATACTCATTCATTCATCCATTCACTATCCAGTCGGGCAGGTGGTGTGCAACTATTTGTTAGGTGTACCTTCACAATGGCCAGGATTTCGGTTGGGGCGTGCGACTAACCTGAGATCAGGAGTTTACCACATTGTGTTTGACTATCCAAATTTAGGTATGAGACTGGTTTGGATAGAATTCCCTTGTGATGAACCCCATAGCCTATGATACTATGATACTATGTACTATCATCCTGACTTCACTCCAGCTTGGTCACTTCATTCGCATTCAATATTGCATTTCATCCATGGCAAATGGCTTTTTGAGATTGCTATGTTTCTGCACTTATATGGCTTAGAAGGACTTGGTAGGATCTGCATATTGCATTGTATACACAATATATGATATTTGACTCATTATGATCTGCATTGCGTACTTTGATATTATATGACTCATGGACTGACCAGTATATTTTCGCTTACTCTGATATCATATGATTAATGATATTGTCAGTATTTCCACTTATTCCGATGATGTATGACTTATGGGCCTTATTGTATACTTGACACTTACCTTATATACACTTTCACCACCCTCTAAGCTTTCTATAAGCTTATGCATGATAGATGCGTGTAGGTGGCGTTAGGTCGCAACAACACTGGACTTGGAGCGTGCAGCGGACTTCTGGAGCTTTGATTTTGATACTTATGAATTCCCCTTTCAGCATTGTATTCAAATGTTTATATTAGTGGATATGTAGTGATGTGGTTTTGTGATTTGGTTATACTTGTGGTTATCCACCGTTACAAAAAAAAATCATACTGAAAACCCTCCTTATAGGATCCTAGGATTGGAATTTGGCACATGAGTGCTAAGAGCCGAGAATGGGGCACTACGGAGGCTGTCGGCACTGGATTCGGCAATTAAAAATTTTATGAACCCATTTTCTGAATTTGGGGCGTGACAGAAGGGAAGAAGCGGTCCTAACAAGGGTCTAGTTGGGCCTTCAATCACCTACAACCACCCTATGGGCCTACCTTAGGGCCACCAAGGAGGACATCCAACCTCAACCGGGTCCCAAAAGATAGTCCGCCATTACTTGAATATGAAACAAGGCCCAAGGCCTAAGCAATCCATGGCCTAGTGGGCTATACTCAAATCCCAACACATAGGCAATAGGGTGGGCCCTTAAGCAAGGTTTGGGCCCAACCATGAAGGTCATAAACTCACATATTGTGGTGGGCCTAATGGGCAGCCCGGTAATCCAACCATATGGGCAATATCCTAACTTTATTCGAGTGAATTGGGCCTCCTCACAATTTGGCTCATATACAAGGTCATATTGGTGGGCAACCAAGGGCCCAACTACTTGCACTTATGGCCCACAACTCATCACAATAGGTGGTGATATACGGGCCCAAATGGTTAAGGGGCCTAACTTAGAAGGTCCAAGATGAATGGGCCTACCAAGGCCAATCAAAACTATGAACATAGATCCAAAATAAAATCCAATGGAGGTGGGCCTCCAAGCACACATAAATGAAGCCCAAAGACACCTTAGAAAATGGAAATCTTATATGCATAATCTACCCTTAATCTAGTGGGTCATGCTACCCCATAATAGGCCACTAGGGGCAGCCAGTTTGGGCCTATTGCTGAATTTCCAGCCCGCCTATATTTTGGACCTGCTGGGTCCCAACAATAATTAATGAGAGACTAGGTATAAGTCCCCTGGACCCACATATATCCCTGTGGGTTCCACCAGATAGGAGGGCTGAATTAAACTCATAAAATAGGTGGACCATGCTGCTAGACTAAAAGTCTAGCAGTGGTCTAATGGGCCTGGACGTCCCAAGAGTGAAAGATGATATGGGCCTGGGCAATTGGCCCAAAAACACATCCAAATGGGTTCAAAAAATGGGTGCAACTGAGGGGGGATGATCATGTCCCACATGAACCCCACTTAGATGGACGGCGGGACAACAAAATACATCGAGGTGGGCCCACAAGGTGCCTTGGACGGCCAACCATGGCTGGACGCCCTAGCCTGGGCCGGTCCAGGCTGCACCACAGCCAATATGGAGGTCCGTTGACCCCAAAAATCTACAGGTAGGTCCTACCATGAGTGGGCCACACCTCTACAAAATTTTAGGATTTTTAGATAATAAGAAATATTTCAATTAAATTTAGGAATACAAGCTATCCAGAAAATCTGCCAAGTGCAGAATTCTGGATAGACCCTAATTGAGCACCCAATGGGGTCGGCCCAAGGTCTCCAAAAATTGGAGAAAACTGATTTCAACATTCCCACATATGTATAGTACAAGGTAGGGTCCACCAAAATGGCCCACCTGATCAGAAATTATTTAATATTTTTAAGTTTCCAAACTGCAATGTTGCTGGAATTACAGCAAAAAAATCCAACAAGGTTATAACGTCTTGGAAAAATTCGTACAAAGGTCCAAGTACCACCTCATGTAGAAATACCTAAGGATCGTATCCCGTAGAAATTTAGGTGAAAATAGGTTAAGTGCAAAACTAAATAATCGGTGGGTTTAGCTCGAACCACCATTTACACAAATGGCAAGACCTAAAACCATTAAAATCGCCAACTCAACACTACTTAAAAATCTAGGAGAAATCTCGTGATCCTGTCGCTCTCGGGAGTACATTGAAACTTCGTATCAGACTTGGACCACACATCGAAAGTCCAATGACCGCAAAACTATAGGGTTATATCCGTCCTATTGGGCTTGACAACCATTGTGGGAATCAAGCCCAAATGGTGTCTAGAAACGCATAACTTGAGTCTTAAGTAAAGTGTGTGAGAAACATGAATATCTTTAGAAAACGTAATGAAACTTAAGTAAATTGGGCCATTCGCTTACGCGCGAAATTGAAGATCTCGAACCGTCAGTTTCTGACCAAACTTCACCCATGGAAAAGGGAAATTTCACTGCACAAATCTGTATACTTGTGGCCCTGATCGAGTAAGTTCGACTGTTGATCTGACACGGGTCCTTCACGGTCGATCTACCTATCCAATCGTGCCGAAATCACATCCTGGCATAGATCCATTGTTAGGGAACTTACCCTATGCTGTAAGTGAATAATGGGCCTCCTTATGTGCCCTGTTTGTCGAAAGCAGATGCCCTTTGGTTATAAACTAAGTATATCAGGGCCTTGGGGCCATTTGCATCACTTCTGGGCCTATATATAGTCCTTATTTCAGCCCATTTCTATTCCATACGAATTTCTCCAAACCCTAGGAGAGAGAAGAGAGAAAAGAAGAGAAAAGAGGAAACAGTGGAGAGAGATTTTAGGAGATCGTTGCCGGGATTCCTTCCCACAACTCCACGCCTCGAATCACCTTTCCGTTTCACTACACCATCGGTTTTAGCTACGATTTGGGTAAAAAACCCTAACCTTAATCTAGATTTAGAGATCTAGATAGAGTAATTGATAAACTAGCTAACCTATTTCGTTGTTTAGGTGCCCGACGTTCCGTTTTCGGGAACGTAGAATTTGAACCGAGTCCAAATTGAGTATTCTGACGAAAGGTGAGGACTATAAACGTTTAAGTTATGGTTTTCAATGCTTTCAATGTCAGTTAATGATTTATGTCTGACTTGATTGTTACCATATTGTCTTAGACACGTCGATTTCGATGTATTATACATGTATGAACTATGTTGAATAAAAGATGCATCTTATGTGTTTGTTAAAATGTTTGAATGAACATGTAAACATGATTTGTGTTTGTTATGCCTACTAATCTAGGATTCGTTGTTGCCATATGCATGTTGACCTCTTTGTATAAGGATTTGCTAAAATATATGTTGTAACTAACCTAGTCTATATATTTGGTGAGGCGTAGCCTAAGTGTTTGATAAATTGTTTGAATGAGAAAATGCTGATGATTTGTATTTATTAAGAGTATTAAGATAGGATTCTCAATTACCTTAATCATATGTATAGTTTCTCTCATGTAATCATATTTGCCGCTATGAAATTTATGGATGAAATGCAAGTGTTATGTAATATGTTCAATGTGTTTGATCAAATGCTCAAATGAGGAATTGATTTGGATTGTTTGTTAAATGCTTATATGATTTTCACATGTATTACCTATTACATCTGAGTGAGTTTGGGGCTACAACGTAGCCCAGGCAATTGGTAACAGTCCATATACAGGTGGCCGAATTAGTCTTGCCACATTAGGTAACTTGACGAATACGAGTCGCACGACGATTGTCGACAGTGGTTAGGCCATAACGGGTGCTTATGTGCTCCATGTCGATTAAGTCAACGTGTGCTCTTACCAATCGAACTTGTCAAACAAACCGATTGGCCTATTGTGTGTTTACCATGTATGGACATCACTGCTTGAATCTAAGGTACCACTTACCAATGTAAAAGCTCGTTTCAACCATGGTATTATGATCCGCTAAGACTCATGAGCTAGGCATAGTGGTATGAGACACGTGGTCGAGCTGTCAGCATACGGTGGGGTGACGAGCCTCCCCGTAGTGACCAGTGAGCAACTCAAACTCGTGAGCCGGGCATGGTGGTATGGGACACCGTGTTTGAGCTGTCGGCCTACGCTGAGGTGATGAGCCTTCCCGTAGTGATTGCTTTTCATTAGGGGTGATGCCCTACAACTTACTTATCCCATGTGGTTAACTAGGATTGACAACCCTAGATGGATCCTTCGTTTGGGTTAATGATATAAAGGGAGGTACCTTAGCTTCCCAAATCTGCTGTATAAATGAGCCCAATTAAGTACTCGGCTAACACGACCATGCACCGTATTGCATATGCTTTGGTGAGGGAGTTTTGTGCGAGGGCATGCATCATTACTGCACTCCATTCCTGCATTAACAAGAGTAGTTAGGAAGTGATTGTTGTATTGCTTTATCATTACTACTTGATTGACTTGATAACATGTTAACCTTTGCCTTATAGTACCATTGAGTTGATCACTCACTCCCACCCTGGTACGGTTTTCTAAAACACCAACCGGACTCTGATTTAGATGCAGGTGATGAGGAAGCCTATGCACGGAGTTGGACTTCATAGATGAGGAGGAAGAATTCTCCTATGTTCAGCTCTTAGGCGGGACTATGTAGACCTCGTGCTGATTCGACGGGATTACATGGACATATGGATTAATTGGACACTTTACATTTTGATATTTTGTCAATTTTGGAACAATACATGTATATATTCAGCCCGGTAACGTACTCATACTCCGGAGGTTGTGAAACTTCACACTTACATACTTAAAAGTATATGTTTCAGTTTTTGCTTGCTTAATTTAATTATATCTGGAGTATGATATGCTATTTTGGTATAATCCCACTTATGTTTAACTCATTAATATGGATAAAATTTGAACATCATTATCCATATTGCATAAGTGATGTCCTAGATTCGGGAGTAGAGCTTTGCTCGACCCTCGAAATCCGGGGCATTACGAAGGTACCCATATTGGCCCACTCTTTTGGGAACCCAAATGAGGTCAATTGAAGATGAAATTTGGCATGTTTATAGGTGGGACATGTACCTTTAAAAATCATATATCACTTGGTAGAAAACTCCCCACCAAAAGCTCCAATTTCTGGCCTCAAGTTGCTCAAAAAATCTGTCTAGATAGATTTGGACAACAACATGTATTTGAAAAGAATTAATTGTAGACATTATTTAGAATGGGATTTAACCCCCAAAAATCATGTTGTGGACCACCACAGTAGGCCCCACAAATATCCAGACCTTCCCCATCATAAAAAACCCCTTGCATGTGCCCCATATAGGTGGATTTTGGGGCCTATGGGCGTCCAAGCTCCATGCTCCATGGATGGTCTGGATTTTGTTGGCCCACTTGTGGGCCACACGTAAATGATCAAAATGCTAATATCAAAGAAAAGTAAAGGATCGGCTACAAGAGGAGGGGCTCCGCCACATTGAGGTCCTCCCCTGCATCAATCACACCACACATTTCATTGATTCACATGTTACAACATAGATCAACCACATGCATGTCCTAGAATCAAGATCAATGGTTGGGATGTCATCCTAACCATGATTCTAGGGTCTAGATGACCCATCATGCAATGAAATCCAAGGAATCCTCCACGATGGGGCCTATAAGGGGAAAATCCCATGCATGGGCTTGCATGCATTAAATAGGCCATTTGGCCACATCTAACGGATGGTGTAGGATCTCCACCATTGATTGGTGGGTCCTACACCTCTCATATGAAAGAAAAAGAGATCTAAGAATATAGAAATGAAAATCCTACATCCTAGGAATACACCCACCTTAGATCTCTTCCAAACTTGTATCCTCTAACTTCTAGTGCTTCAATGATGATGTATTAATGGGTGAGATGGGGTATGGATGGCTGGATTGAGAGGAATTTGAGGTGAAAGGGGCTGGAATGGGATGGATAGGTGGGGATGTGTGGAGGTGTTACTAGGAGAAGAGAGAGAGAGAGAGAGAGAGAGAGAGAGAGAGAGAGAGAGAGAGAGAGAGAGACAGTGAGAGAAATGAGAGGGAGAGAAGAGAGAGAGAGAGAGAGGTTTTAAGCCTAGCAATCATTTCTCTCTTGCCTTGGTTAGAGAAGAGTGATGATTGCAATAGGAAGTTAGAAACAATGTTGTAGGATTAGTAGGCTTTCTAGGTTTGTGGGTGGTATTTTAGAGATAAGTGGTGTAGGAATAGGGCCTAGGTAGTATGTGTGTGTGGTGTGTGTTGAAAATAGTGCCAAGAGATGAGACCTACTTAAAAATCCGTGCACACTATCCCTAGGTGGGCCACATGACCATGATCAAGGGCTAGGAAATAAAATGCACACAACTTATGATCTACACGTCGGATGGACGCGTAAGACGCGGCGTTGGAACCACAACGACGAAGCGGATAAGATGGCATAGGTTTCGGCTCGATTCGAGTCGGGTCTTCATGATCAGACTTACGGATAACCGCAAACACTATCCGAGGATCATGGGTCACCGGTAGGACCGTGAGAATAAGAGAAACGAAATGCGTACCTGCACACACACATGCATACACATGAACTTGGGTCGGGTCTTACACTTATGTGCAATCAAGTATGAATTAGTATAATCTAAAGAAGTGAGAGTGTAATTTTGAAAACCTAAGGTCAAATCACATGAGCAATCAATCAAAAAGTTTCTTTATCAATCATTTAAGAGCATAAGTTCATATATCAAAATTTTTCAATGTGCTTAATGAATTCTATTTACTTTCCATAATATACTACTATTTTATAATGTTAGCCATGCTCATCACCTTAAGTTTTATTGAATAATCAAGTACTAATTCTGAACTTATCACATTTTCCTTCTTTTTCCAGTTTTTGATTTTATATCAAGGGTCCCTTTTATTTATTCATTCTTTTCAGACTTTTTATTCCTTTCCAGTCTTTTCATCATAAATGACCTTTTTGTCTATTTCTCTGTTTTTTAACTAGTTCTTTTCATCTTTTTAAGGTGGATAAAATTTTTCAGACTTAATTATGAATATCTATCAATGATACACATACTAATAATGAGAAATTTTAGTACAATTCACAGAAAGCAATTTGAATGTGGCTTGTGACTTAGATTAACATGATATTCAAACTTCCTCTTAATTGATTAAATGAAAGAACTTAAATGATAGTCTTACTTAGTTGATCAAACTCCAACAATTTTAAATTTAATCTCTTATCTTATAATCATACTCAAAGCATTCTTAATTCCACAAATTATCATTTCCCAAACATGTTTTTAGCTTAAAAAATTCAAAAATTTCACAATTTTTGCTCAAAACTAAGAAAACACTGATTAGTTTACCTAATCCACACCCCCAACCTAAAACCTACATTGTCCTCAATGTAAAAGATATGAGCATGCAATGCACATGAGACAATGAAAAGAAATGAGAAGTGATGGGAAGATAATACCTGAAGAAGGATAATTGAAGCTTTTTCAAAGTTCTTAGCATATAAATGAGTTAGCATGAAGACTAAACAAACTGAAATCAAACTATCCTAATCCTAAATCCTATGAAAGAAATAAACCTAACTACACCTCCGTAAGACTAGGAGGTCAATCCTGGTACACAGGATCAGTCAGAGGCATAAACGTGTCTTTTGATTCAAACTTCTCAAGAAATGGCTTGACTTTGAAAACATTGTCATTCGTCGAATTCTTTATCTCGACGGCCCCATGAAGATAGACATTAGTAACAATGAAGGGACCAATTCAACGAGATTGAAGTTTACCCAGAAAAAGATGTAACTGAGAATTGTACAGAAGGACTTTTTGACCGGTTATGAATGATTTTTGAAGGATGTTCCTGTCATGGAAAACCTTTATCCATCCTTGTAAATTCTTAAGTTCTCATACGCGCCGTTTTGGATTTCTTCGAGTTCATTCAATTGAAGTTTACACAGCAAGCTAGCGTTGTCCTAATTAAAGTTTAAATTTTTGATAGTCCAGTAGGCTCTATGCTTTAGCTCCATAGGTAGGTGGCAAGATTTCCCATATATGAGTCTAAAGGGAGACATTCCAATGGGGGTCTTAAAAGCTTTATAATAAGCCCATAAGGCATCAGTCAAGCAAATTAACCAATCCTTACAGTTAGGGCTAACTATTTTTTTCATAATTTGTTTAATTTTTTTGTTAGAAATCTCAGCTTGCTCGCTTGTCTACAGGTGGTATGGAGTGCTCACTTTATGAGAGATGCCATATTTCTTTATTAAGTTCTCAAATAGTCTATTGCAAAAATGTGAACCTCCATCACTAATGATGGCCCGAGGCGTTCCGAACCGGGAAAGGATATTTTCTTTTAAGAATTGAATGATCATTTTATGATCATTATTCTGGCACGAGATCGCTTCGACCCACTTAGTGAAATAGTCTATTGCTAATAAAATGTAAATATTCTCAAATGATTAGAGGAATAGTCTCATGAAATTGATGCCCCAACAATCAAATGCTTCAATGATAAGAATGGGGTTTAGAGGCATCATATTTCGACGGGACAACCCTCCTAATTTTTGATAATGCTCACAAGCTTTGCAAAACTCATGAGTATCTCTGAACATCATGGGCTTGTAAAAGCTACACTGTAAAATTTTAGCCTTAGTCTTTTTAGTAGAAAAGTGACTACCATAGGCTTAAGAATGACAAAAGGAGATGACACTCTGATGTTTATTATTTGGCACACATCTCTTTAAAATTTGGTCGAGGCAATATTTAAACAAATAAGGATCATCCTAGAAAAACTTACGTACCTCGGCGAAGAATTTTTTCTTATCTCGCACAGTCCAATATGTTGTCGTGAAACTTGTAGCAAGATAATTTACAATGACAGCAAACTAAGGTAATTGGGAGAGTTTAGACAATTGTTCATCATGAAACATGTCATTTATCAGGGTCAGCTCAAGAGAATCAAGGAGAAAGGTGGTCGGCCACTACGTTTTCTACTCCTTTTTTGTCTCGTATTTCAATATCAAATTCTTGGAGTAAGAGGATCCATCTTATCAGGCGGAGCTTGACATCCATCTTAGAAAGAAGATACTCTAGCGCTGCATCGTCCGTGTAGATGATGATCTTAGATTCGATTAGGTAGGACCTAAATTTGTCTAAAGCGAACACTATGACTAAGAGTTCTTTCTCTGCAGTAGAGTAGTTTACTTAGACAGAATTTAGAGTTCTACTTGCATAGTGAATAACGTGGGGCTTCTTTTCTTTTCTCTGGCCTAATACCACCCCAATAGTATAGTCAGATGCATCACACGTAATCTCAAAAGGGATGCTCCAATCGGGTGGCTGCATGATAGGTGCGGTAGTTAACATGCCCTTGAGCTTAGTAAAAGTTTCTTGACATTGTTCAGTTTACTCATATGATACATCCTTTTAAACTAGATTACATAAAGGATGAGAGAGATGACTAAAGTCCTTTATGAATCATCTATAGAATTCGACGTGTCTTAGGAAAGATCATACATCATGTACGCACTTGGGTGGAGGTAGGTTAGAGATAGGATTAATTTTAGCCTTATTTACCTCGATTCCTTTGGACGAAATTATGTGTCCAAGCACAATTCCCTTGGGAATCATGAAATGACATTTCTTCAAATTCAGAACCAAATTCTTTTCCTCGCATCGCTTTAGCACACATTTAAGATGTTCCAAACACTCGCTGAAGGATGGACCAAAGACAAAGAAGTCATCCATGAAGACCTCTAAATATTACCCCACCATATCAGAAAAAATACTCAACATGCATCGCTGAAAAGTGGTGAGGGCATTTCACAGTCCAAATGACATCCTTCGATAAGCGAAGGTGCCAAATAGACATGTGAACGTTGTCTTTTCTTGATCTTCAAGAGCTATCTCAATGTGGTTGTAGCTCGAATAGCCATCAAGGAAGCAATAGTAAGAGTGACCAGCTAGCCTTTCCAAAATTTGATCAATAAAGGGCAAAGGAAAGTGGTCCTTCCTTGTGATAGTATTCAATTTTTTGTAGTCAATGTACATTCTCCAACCAGTATTAACTCCAGTTGGTATGAATTTATTGTCGGCATTGGCTACGATGGTGATTCCGAACTTCTTAGGAACCACCTGAGTTGGACTCACCCATTGACTGTCAGATATAGGGTATATTATACCCACATCCAACAACTTAAGTACATTAGCCTTAACTACTTCTTTCATATTTGGATTGAGTCGACGTTGTGGTTGTTGGGAAGCTTTCGCATTATCCTCAAAATAAATGTGGTGAGTACAAATCAAAGGATCAATTCCCTTGAGGTCCGCAATTGACCATCCAAAGGCTCCTTTATGCTTAATGAGAGTAGAAATAAGCATATTCTATTGTTCTTTCTCTAGGTGGGAAGAAATCACCATCGGGTATGTCATATCTTGACCTAAGTAGACATATTTAAGATTAGCGAACAAATGTTTTAGGTCAAGCTTTGGTGCTTTGAGGCTAGACGGTAGAGGTTCTACATCGGTTTGGGGCAATTTCTCAAATTATGGCCTCCACCGGTTAACTTCAAGTACCGGCGTAGCATTAAGCAAGTCATCCATCTCTCTAATCATGTCATCATCTAAATTAGGGGAGTGGGCCAAGCATGTCTCTAAAGTGTCAGAGTATAGAGTAAAAAAATGCTTTATCTTCAATGAAAGAATCGATCATGTTAATGTCGTGGGTATCGTCATCATCCTCTGACTGTTTGTTCATATTAAAAAAGATGTTGAGCTCTAATGTCATATTTCTGAAAGATAAATTCATAATTCCATTCCTACAATTAAGGATAGCATTTGATGCAGCAGGGAATAGGCGACCAAGAATGACAGGTATTTGAGTGCTCATATCTATGATGGGTTGAGTATCCAGAATAATAAAATCTATAGGATAGTAGAATTTATCAACTTGGACCAACACATCCTCAATCATCCCTCTCGGTACATGAACTGAGCGATTGACAAGTTGTAATGTCGTCCGGGTGGGTTTCAATTCTCCTATACCCAATTGTTCGTAAACCAAGTAAGGGATCAAGTTAACACTCGCCCCAAGTCAAGAAGTGCATGCTCAATCCGGTGGTTCCCAATTACACAAGTAATGGTTGGGCTACCGGGATCTTTGTATTTTTGTGGCACATCTTGCTTGAGGATTGTACTTACTTTTTCTGTCAAAAAGATTTTCTTTTGTATGTTTTGCTGTCTTTTGGTAGTGCATAGATTTTTCAGAAATTTGGCATATGAAGGTATTTGTTTAAAAACATGTAGTAGATGAATATTGACCTTCACTTACTTAAGCACCTATAGAATATCCTGAGAGTTAGAGAGAGGTTTTGGTGCAATTAAATATTGTGGGAATGGCACAATCAGCTTACTTTGAGGTTCCAGTTCTAACTCATGTGGAGCATTGATAAGTCTATCATTCTCAATTTCTTCTGGGTCCTCAGGTTTTTTAGCCCTCGCCGAAATAGTTTTGTCAATAATATTCCCACTCCTAAGAGTGGTAATAGAGTTAGCTTGCTCCATTTGATTTAAAGAGCTTGGGTCACTTATTTCATATTGCAGTTTTGGATTGGGGAGGGGTTGGGCTGGAAGCATCCCTTTCTCCTCATTTGCTAAGTGTGACTCAATCTTTTGAATTGATGATGCAAACATTCCCATTATTGTTTTGAGATCTTGGAATGCTTGTACTGTATTTTGGTTGAATAGCTCTTGGTTTTGCATGAACTTTTGAACCGTATCCTCTTGAGGCTTCTTTTGATTTAAGAATTGCGTAAGGGCCTCTTGTGGGTTAGCTGTTTGTCCATTCCTCTAATTGAAATTTGGGTGGTTCCTTCAGCTGGAGTTGTACGTATTTGAGGTGGGTCCTCTGAAAGGTCTTTGGTAATTATTTACAGCATTTGATTACTCATTCAATATCTCTTGAAATGCAGGAATTGTTGGGCAATTCTCAGTTGTATGTATGTTACAAGCACAAATACTACAAACAACTTTTGCAGCCTTTTTGGGTTCTACCTTCTTAAGTTCCATGCCCTCGACTTTTCTTGTGAGTTTGGCTATTCTTGCATTTATATCATCTTCCTTTTTTAAAACATAAATTTATCTCCTTTCCTTTGATTGAGTAGGCTTAGAAGTGGTAGTTCTTGAGGAGGTATCCCATAATTGCGCGTTTTCAGTAAGTTTATCAAAATAATCCCATGCATCATTAGCTTCCTTATTCATGAATTCCCCATTACACATCATCTCCATAAATTGGCACATGGGTGAGGTCAATCCCTCATAGAAAAAGCTTGTTATATGTTATGTTACGTAGCCATGTTGTGGACATGAATTTATGAGATTCTTAAATTGCTCCCAACATTGGAAGAAGGTTCATCCTCTTTTTGCGCAAAATTCATGATTGCTTTCCTTAAGGTATTTGTTTTATGATAGGGGAAGAACTTTTTAAGGAACTCCCTTATCAACTCATCCCATGTGCTAACAGACCTTGGTCTTAAGGAATGTAACCATAACTTATCCTTTTCTTTCAAAGAGAAAGGAAACGATTTCAATCTAACTGTGTCCTAAGACATGTTTGGGAAGTGTAATGTAGATATGATTTCATCGAACTCTTTCATATGCAAGTATGGACTTTCATATTCTAGTCCATGAAACTTAGGGAGGAGTTGAATTACCCCTGGTTTAATATCCACAGTTCCTGCATTCAATAGAAATATCATGCAGGAAGGTGTACTCACCCTCGCCGGTTGTAAATAATCTCGTAGAGTATGAGGCGGGGGTGCATTATGCACCTCATTTTCATTTTGAACTTCCTCAACTGGTGGTTGAGGTTGAGGTTGATTTGCAGCTATCACTTTAATTAACTGAGAGGATCTCAAGTGGTGTCTAATCCTGTAGTGGATAGACAACCCTTCGACTAATCCTCCTTCACTCAAAAGACGGAGGGTGTTGGGTCCTTACTCTTACTCCGGTGGTAGACTCTCAGGAGTTTCAACACCTGGTTAAGGGTTCGAGTACCCATAAGTGGTGAAATTCCACTACAACGTGAGTGTGTGGTGGTGTGTGTGCGTGTGTTAAAAAAAAAAAGACAGAGGGTGTTGTCATGAACCCACTTAGGCATGAAACACTCTTAGCCCTTAAGTAACTAAACAATTAAACCTAAAAAAGAAAACTAAAAAAACTAAAACCAGTAAGAGATCTAGAAAAAAAGATAAGAGAGATGGTTGGAACAAAATTGCCGAATAAGAGTTGATATGTTAGGATCCTACAAAGCAAAAAACAATGTTAGTTTCTAAAAATAATTTCAAAAAAAATCCTAACCTAAAAACATAGCAGAAAAATAAATCCTAATCTTAACCTAATTCTAATACCAATTAATTCCAGAAAAACATAGCTGTAGTCCCTAGCAACAGTGCCAAAAACTTGTTCACAAGCCCAAGTGTAGGGTCACAACGTAGTAATAACTCGGTAAGACCGAGGTCGAATCCATAGGGACTACACTTGTATGTATTCTAAAAATAAATAGAACTAGAACTAGAAAAAGATCTAAATTGAAATCTAAATAATTGAGTGTAATGGTGAATAATGTTGATTAAAACTTATGAATTTAAAGTTGTAACTATGGTGCCAAGGATCCACTTGTAGCTATCAAGATGTTATTTTACTTAATTCAAGGAACACAATTGGAATTGGAGTGCTATCTTATCCAATTGGAAGATAAAGCAATTTAAATCAAATCTGAACTTTTCATTGACCTAATTCTTAATGGAGGAGAATTGTGATGATTAGAAGAGATTCCATCACCCCACTATGCCCAGGAGACGATGATGAACAACATGATTTACCAATTTCATAATCTCAAAGCAGGAAAAAAAGATATCCAAAGCTATCACAATATATATTATAATTTGAGTCATAATAAATCATAAAAAACTGAAAATATTCCTTTAATATCAAACTAGAAATCAATGAGATAAAAGCAAGAATAAAAGCAAGATAATCATCCAAACAAGCTACAAGCTTCACCTCTTAGCCCTGGCTAAGAGGTTTAGCCAACCATAAATATGATTGAAACCAAATCTCTTAAACAAATTATGAAAAATAAACTAAGGAAGAAGAAAAACTCTTTGGTGACTGCTTCATCCTTGTGCTATGCTCCTTGAGAGCTTTTCAAATCCTAGAAGATGCCTTGGAGCATCCTAGGGAGTTTTATTTATAGTTGTGGAACTCCAACTTTCACACCGAGTTGAAAAATCTAGAAACCGCCTCAAATTTATGCACTTTGTGCAGTTTCCCAAAATAGACTTCCAGAACTTTCATTTTGACTCGGAGTTTCAAAATATGTTTTTTCAGGAATATGTTTTTAAGACAATTTTTAGGATTTCTTTTCTTTTTCTTTACTTCAAATCTTCGATTCTCTTCATTCCTCACTTGGTTTCCTTGAATCTTTAGCATGTGAATTCTTCATTAATAACTTCCAAATCTCCAAATCTTCATTTAGTAATCTTTTGAGCATAAATATTTTGACATCAATTTCACCTTAAGCTCTCAAAATCACCTCGTATATGAAAACATGCATAGTTAGATTGATTAAGCACTATCATGTTTATAAAACCAAGGTATAAATAAGGGAAAATATGCAATATGTCACACTTAACACGTTACCGAACCGCTAGTCAACATTGAATCCACATAATGTTATCGTAATCGACTATTTTTCAGAATTAGATATTTTTTTTAAAAGATTCGCAATCGGTATTCCATCTTCTGCCATGTCAATTTTCATTAAAGCAGATATAGTTGAAGGTGTAATAGTGACAGTCTCTTCTAAAAATTTAATTTTGAAAAATAGATCATCAAGAGAGACTTCATTAATTGAGGTGGACATGCCTTGCACGATGGACCGATAAGCCGTCCCGCCCCAATGCAAAATCTTTTCCCGTCCAACCTTGGAAAGTACTTCTACAAGACCAAAATGAGCAATGTGATCTATATTTACTAATTTTTTTATGATAATACTTCTTATGCGAAAATCTCGAACATTTTTCTGGTCATCCTCCGATGAACATAAGGTCCGTACACCAAGAGGAGCTGATCGGAAAGATGAACTAGCTTGTACCTTATGTACAGTTCTTTTGGCTCTTGGTTCCATTAAATTGCACAAAGAAAAATCATAATAAAAATGCTAGTAAATTGTAGATGAAATTTGGAAGAAAACCCACCAAGAAAATGGGTTCAAGATGTAGAAAAGACTACAAAAGCTTAATAATCTAAGAAAGGATAATCTAAATCTTGAAGGAAAATGATAAAAAAAAACTACTTACAAGAGAGTTGAAATGATGGGTTGGCCGAATGAAGCACCAGCGGACCGAAGAAGAATAAGGGAAAAATGAGACATTTGGGGTTTTTCCTCCTTTTTGGCAATCCACGCGCAATTCTGCTAGCTCGATCATGTGCTCGACTGGCCGAAAAATTTCAAAATTTTATTTTATTTTATTTTCATTTTTCTTTTCATCATTAATTATCTTTTCATTTTCTTTTCATGCATATCCTATTTTCAAATAAATATAGAGAATAAATGCAAAGGAAAAAAAAATAAAGACAAAATAATTATTTAACAATACGTAGTACTCCAATATTGTGCTTCAAGTTTGAGAACTTAATACTGTCAAGCGGCTTAGTCAGAATATCTGTAAGTTGCTTCTCGATTTGAATGTATTCCAGCATAACAGTTTTGTCTTCAACTAGTTCTCGTATGTAATGATATCTTATGTCAATATGTTTTGTACGAGAATGCCGAATTAGATTTTTAGAAATATTTATCATACTCAAGTTATCACAATATAATGTCATCATATTTTGCATAATTCCATAATCTGTTAGCATTCATTGCATCCACATTAGCTGAGTGCAAGCATTTCAAAAATTGATTAATGCATGAATGCATGTATACACATAAACCTGGGGATGCATGTAACACCCCGGATTTTTTGCCAACCTGGGATTAGACGTCCTTAGGCGATGGGTCGATCCTAACACCTTATTAACTTATCAGGACTGAATCCCATAGTCTAAAATCACTTCTGAACCCCCTTTCCTTCACAAATCCCACCCTTCACCACCTTGCTCTTTCAATTTTTCAAAGTACTTTCACCCTAGACACTATCTTAAACTAGCTAAGTAGTATAACTTGGATCACTTTATCTACAAACTACGAAGGACTAAGTACCACCTCAGACGGAAATCACTTAGGATTAAATCCTTTAGAAATTTGACAAAGTTAACTAAGTGCTAAACTAGATTAGCCATGAAATCCATTTGAATCACTTTAAATACGATCTGCAAGACCCAAAACTTGTAGAATCATTGACGCTAGGTTACCTTAAAATCTAGGATCAAACTCATTACCTGACTGCTCTCGGGAGCACGTTGAAACTCCGTATCTGATCTAGACCGCACATCGGGAGTCCGAATAATATGAGGTTAAGGACTTAGGACCGCCTCGCTGGGCTTGACAACCATCTCGAAAATCAAATCCAGCCGATGTCCTACGGCTGTTCGCTTGAGTCCGGAGTGAGGGAGTGTGAAAATCACTCTTTCCTTTACAAAATAAATATCTGGAATAGTGATCTGGCACCATTCGGTTGCGGATCAGTATTAAGCAACCAGACCGTCAGAATCAGACTAAATTACACCCTTGGATCAGGAAAAATTTCAGGAACATTTACATGTACTCGGAATCTCCGATCGAGACCTACTGACCATCGAACTGAAACTGGTCCGCCACGCGTGATCTGGAATCCTGACCGAAACGAAAACTTAATAGAATGTAGATCCAGCGTTAGTGAGCTTAAGTCCGACCTTTGGCTCAAGGAGGGCCGCCAGAAACCCTCTTTTGAGCTGAAACAATGCCGATTTGATTATAATGTATGTATACCTTGAACATAAGTCTATTTCGGTAAACTTTTAGGCTATATAAGGACCTTAAACCCTCTCATGGCAGCCATACGAATTTGAGATTGAGAGAGAGAAAAGAGAGAGAAAGTGTAGGAGATGTGGGAGGAACTCCCTGCCACTCTTCCCTGCCGCTATTCGAGCTTCACCGCTCCATTCTCACCGCTTTTCCGGCGATTCCGGCGTCATTTCTAGGTAAAAAACCCTAACCCTAACCTGTTTTAGGGTTGTATAGGTTGTAGGTTATGAAATAGCTAACCTGTTTCGTTCTCTAGGTTGCCAAACTCCCGTATACGGAAGCTTAGCGAACCTATCGACTCCGTTACGATTCTACGACAAAAGGTGAGGACTTTAGGTGTATAGGTTGTGGTTTTCAACGCTTTCAATGTCAGATAATGGTAGATTCATGATCTGCATGCAATTGCACATGTACAAAGTGCTTTCCGTTTTCTGTTTCGATTAGAATTGTAGAATTTGGAATTTCACATACTCTAGGTATTCGTATAAAATACCGTATACGTATTTTTTTATGGAAATGTATTTGACATGTTTATTTGTCATATGGATATATGATGTATGGATAAAATACTCATTTGGCGAAAGGGTTCGCCTAAATACATGTTTACTAATATACACCATGTATGTAGAAATACGGTAGTGTAAGAAGTACCGTATACGTGTATATTTTAGCGATGTGTTTGTCATGATTAATTGTCATATAAATATATTATGTGCGTATAAATTAATTTCTTGGCGAAAAGAATCGCCGTAATACATGTTCGCTTGTAAATACTACGTATGTTGAAATTGTGTATTCTAGAAATATCGTATACGTGTAAATTTTGGAAACGCAATTGTCATGATTATTTGCTGTATGATTACGATATACACGGATAAAATGCTAGCTTAGCGAAAGAATAGCCCTAATACATGTTTTACTAATATACGTCATGTATGTTGAAATAGCGTACTCCAAGTGTTTGTGTAAATGCTTGTGAGAGTAAATGCTTGGATGTTTGCACCGTAGGTCGGTCTTTGAGATGGAATTCTCGACTAACTTAGAGACATGTAGGATTTCCTCCATGTGGTTGTTTACTACAACCACTCACATATGATGTATATGTATTTGTATCCCTATCTGTATAGTGCTCTATTACATGCTTTATAACATGCTTTATATCATGCTTTATAACATGCTTTATGACATGCCTCCTAGCATGTTTGTGTTACTTTGTTTATCATGCTTAACTCCACATGCTATTGATGAGAATCTGTTTGAGTTTGGGACTATGTCTATAGTCCAAACATTCGGTACACCAGACTTGAGATTGTGGTGAGATTCATGTCGCCACAATGGATGTGTCTCGACGAACCCGAGTCGTACTTCGGTTGGCGATAGTGGTTGGCCACACGGAGTGCTTTGCGCTTCACATCGCCCAACTTGTTGTGCGCCGAGCTAGTCGAACTCGCTCGTCTATTAACCCGATTTGTCGAATGTGTGTTCACCATGTCTGGTCATTACTGTTTGAACCTAGGGTACCAAACTTACCAGTGGCAATCCCATTAACCATGGTACCTCGATCCGCTAAGACTCATGAGCCGGGCATGGTGGTATGGGACACCGTGGCCTAGCTGTTGGCCTATGCTGGGGCCATGTGCCTCCCCGTAGTAACCATTGAGCAAACCAGACTCGTGAGCCGATTATGGTGGTATGGGACACTATATTCGAGCTGTCGATACTTACGGCGAGAGCCGAGTACGGTGAGACCTGTACTCGTGCTGACGGGCGACGAGTCCTCTGTAGTATCTTCGAGTATACTCCGAGGTCTGTGATTGGCGACGAGTCTTTCATAGTAACTAGAGTGTGAGTTGAGCCGAGTACGGTGAGACATGTATTCGAGCTGACGGCTAGTGATTGAGCCGAGTACGGTGAGACCTGTACTCGAGCTGACGGTCAGCAATTGAGCCGCATACGGTGAGATCTGTATCCGTGCTGACGGGTGACGAGCCCTTTGTGATGCCTTCGCTACGCCTCTCAAACCATAATATCGTATGAGATTACTAGGACTGACGACCCTAGAATGGATCATGTTTGGAAATAATACAAGGGAGGTACCTTAGTTTCCCAATACTGCTGTTTGAAATGAACTAATAATTACTTGGTAATCATGCTCATCATCGCACTGCATGTGCCTGGTAGATGTGGAGCACTGAGGGATGGACGCATTCGCGAACGTAAGATGATGTCGCATGAGGGTGGTTTGGCAAGGGCATACATCATTTCATTTCATACTTGCATTAAATAAGAGTAGTTAAAATTATTTGATTGTACTGCTTTATCATTACTGCTTGACTGAATTGATAACATGTTAACCTATGCTTTATTGTTCCACTGAGTTGATCACTCACTCCCATGATACGCGACGGTGTTCTGAACACCCACCAGACTTTGTCGATTGCAGATGACGCTACTTCTGAGACGGAGCCGGACTTCTATGACGACGAGAATGCTTCCTCGTATATGCTGTTTTCTGGCGACTTCGTGAGAGCCGTGCCTTGATTGTCGGGGCTACAGAGATGTTGACTAGATCACACTACACAACTTGGTATAATTTAAAATCATACTTGTAATTATTTATCCTGGTAACTTTATCACACTCTGGAGACCCACCACAGTTTATATATTTTATCTATGTATCACAGTCTTCTGCTTGCAAATTTAACTGTCTCTGGAGTATGATATGTTGTTTTGGCTTAATCTCACTCATATTCATTGAACTAATACCGATCACATTCAATCATCATTCATTTTGTTGCATAAGTGATGCGTTGGAACTTGGGAGTTGAGTTTATGCTCGACCCCCGATTTTCAGGGCGTTACAATGCACATCTAGTTGGCGGTGTGAGTAAAACTCACATTCAAAAGAATTACCACAATGACCCAACATCACAAAGGACATACATAGGTATTATCTGGTAAGTTTATAAAATAACCCAACATCACAAGGAACATACATCAACATCATAACCTAGCATCACTAAGGACATACATCAGCATCATGACCTGACATTCCAGGTGACATACATCCTCATCAAAAGTGTCATGAATGCATGATTAGCCCATCCTTTATTAATTCAGTTTAAAAGCAACCAATTATTAAAACCCTTTACACTTGGTAGCCTTTTAAATCATCATACCATGACCAATTTATTAATTATTGTAATAACAAGTCCATTCATGGACACAAATGGCTTGTCAACCGCACCACTTAGGGCACCAAAAGATATAAATAAGGGCTTTCACCCATATCCCTTAAGGCATCAAACATGTCACAAAGTGGTGGTAAAATTATAAGACATCATGGTATTAAATTCATAAACAATATAGGCCAACTAAGGTTAAAGGTATAATCCAATGAGGTGTGTTATCATCAAAATGATAAATAATATTCTCATGAATAGTTTTCTATACACATCCTTCATAAGGATCATGTCTCAAATCAGGTCCTTAATGTGGGTGACCATATCATATGCCCCAAGGTACATAGATTAAATTATAAACATCACAGGTTCATTCCTTATCATAGATCGTCTCAAGCACCCTATCATGTAAACAAATAATACAAATAATAAACTATAGATCATGATTCGAATCAAAGTAAAGTCCAAGCCGAGTATGCATAAATCAAAGCATGTTCAGATGCATAGCAACCTACTAACCATGTGATCTAGGCATGTTATTTAGAGAATTTTTTTTTTTTTTAAAAAGCATGATAATTTCAACAAAATTATAATTATTCTATAGAATCTAGCGAAAAGTTTGAAAGGAAATTCTCATCTCTTGAGTTGGATCAGCTTCTAATGTTGATAGAACTTTTGTATATGCTCCTTAGGATCAATCTCTACTATGAATTACAAAATTTGTTTGGTTAGATTGATATTCTACAGTACTCTCTATTCAGTTGGGATCAAAACTAAAGATTTGATCACGTAGGGTTAGGGGTTTAATTTACAGTCTAATTATATATTAAATTTTGGAGATTTTAATTCCCACATCTCAAATTAAGATTTAAAATCAAACAATTTAATTATATCCAAATCATAATTCAAACACCATAAAAGTCAACTTACCTTGACTGACTTGAACCTGACTCGGTTGAATCTCAAACCAAGTTGCAAAAATGGAGTTGAACTAATTATTTTCTCGAACTTGTTAGATTCATAGCTTTCAAAATAAGAATTCCCATCCCAGGTTAAATGACTCAACCCTTGAATCAACGGGCTAACTCGATCCCAATCTTTCTCTCTTTTCTTTCTTCCTCTTTCTCTTTCTTTTCTCATTTCCTTTCTTCTCTCTCTTTATAATTCTCATCCAATAAGGAACTTTGGAATTTACATGACTGAGAAGTCGTTGGACACAAGTCCCGACGATTCAATGACTTGATCACTCTCTTTTTCGCTCTCTTTCATTTGAATTTCTCTCTCTCTCTCTCTCTCTCTCTATTTTCTTTCCTTTCTTTTCTCTCCGTGTTTTCGTTTGTCCAGATATCTTTCTAGACAAGTTTTATGTAGGATTATTGGTCCTAATACAAGGTTTTCATAAATGTCTTGAAACATGACAACATCGAGTTGACGAGTTAATGGAATGGGTTATGCACGGGGCTATTGTTTGGTCTGACTTATTACTCCATGATCTATATATGATTCGTGATTAAATATTGGTGATTGAATGTTATTTAAATGGCCTACCTGATAGATTTATCAAATCCCAGAATCATGCCTTAACAAAATCATACGGTCATTGTTTTAACAGGGAAGATAACGCGAATGTTAATGGTGGATTTTGCACTGGGCCATATTTCTTCGAAACGCTTGCGTTGAATGGTTAAGTTGGGTCCCACAGAGCTTGTGGATAAGAAAACCCAAAGGTTCAAATTTGTTTTCACGGTGGGTTCAATCTTAGAAGGTTATGGCTTCTTGTGCACTCCACCAAGAATCATGGGGGTCAAATTGGGTTCTTTCCATTTTTGATATCTTGGTCTTGATTTTGGGATCATCCAGAGGCTATGGAAACGGTTTAGATTGAGTTTGATTTGAGGTTTCTAAAATCTCATTTTGTAAACAGTTTACAAAGGAGAGCTCCCCCAATGTACGTCTTTCTATTGACCACAATCTGTGTGAACTCACATTGATTGGTTGTGGTTTTCTCCAAGGATGGTCAGGATTTGAGGAGAAAACTCCTCTTGGATTCGTAGGAGAATCCCACTTCTATACGGAACATTGATTGGTTGTGGTTTCCTCCATCGACGGTCAGGATTTGAGGAGAAAACTCCTCTTGGATTCGCGGGAGAATCCCATTTCTATTCGGAACATTGATTGGTTGTGGTTTCCTCCATGGACGATTAAGATTTGAGGAGAACACCCCTCTTGGATTTGGGGGAGAATCCTACTTCTATCTAGAAAGGAGAAAATGGAAATATTCCATTTTGAAATTGGGTTACACGCTATAAGGTTATTTTAATTTTTTAGTTCTTGCGCGAGTTACCCTGTAGAAGCTAAGTGGGGATCACCACGATGTTAGAGAGAAATCCACTCAATTCTTCAGTTTTGTCAAACCATGTTTGGACAATGGTCTAAGAATGAGGCAGATCCAAGATTCAGGTGGGCCGTACAACACTAGAAAAATGGCTAGCATTGAGAATTTTATGGGCTTTAACCCTATGAATGGTTCAGATAACAGTGTCCCACTACCATGGATGGTCTAGATGTGGGATCCCAGTCTTTTGCAACATCGCTCGTGTGCACACGTGTCCCAACTCGCACCGTTAATAGACCATACATTGCACCCTAGTGCACCTAGAAACTCACCAAAGTGATTTATTCTGGATGACCTTGAAACCCCTATCATGTAGACCGCGTCATCGTTGCGGTTGTAATGGTGAAAACCGTGTGTCAATCTGACGCTCTGTTAGTGAGATATGACCCATCGAATGTACGACCAAATTATGTATCCAGTAATACAAGCAACCTTTATTATGCTAGGCTCATTGGACTTAAGCCCATGTGGGCATAAAGCCCACTTTTAGAACATGGAAATTACCAGCAAATAGGACAATTGGTACATGACAAAATAAGAACCTAGCACATATAAGACAAGCACTATAAGACAATTAATTGGATTTTATCCTAAAACTCATCATTAGCTCTCTCCCCATGCCTTAGAAACTAATCATAGCTCATGTCCACCTCATCCTATATATGCATCTAATGCATGTTTTGATTTGTGCCACATCACTTCAAACAACCAATTGCAACACTCCACTTCATCATCCACCTTGCATCACCTACAACCCATAACCCTTATCCATCCACTAGCCAATGCATGTATAGATTTCTTCTACCTTGGCCAATGCATGCTTAGCACCATCCACCTCATCCATCCACTACCCACACTATATATACATCACATTCCACCTCACTTTTAACACCAACAAGATCCCATGAACTTGCCACATTATTTTGCCACCTCAACCCCCAATTCCCTATATAAGATCCCATACCATACATTATTCTTTTCCTATACTTAGAAATTTTTTGAGATTTTAAGAGAGTAAGAGAGAGTGGGGCTAAGGTGTGGCCCACCATTGATCAAGAGGGAGTGGACCAAATCATCATCCAACCATCCATCCATTGAAGTGAGTCTACACCCCTCCTTCCATCTTCCTCATCCTCTTTTTTCTTTCCCTTTTTATTTTCTTGATATATGTGGGCCCCACTGGTGTGGAGTTCTTGTGTGCATGTATTTATATCTATGGTGGTCAGCAAAGTGGCCCATGTCAGTATGGTCCACCATGATGAACATCATATCTACACCTTTCATTTGTCATCCTGTTTTTATTTCTGAATAGCAAGTTTTAAAAATCATATAAAATCAACCATTTGAAGATCAGAGTTGAAACTTAGGTATATTATGAATCACAATATGAACTAACTCTGGACCAAATTTGATAGACATCCAAAGGTCCAATCATCCATAACATCAAGTTTACTTGGCTACTATCTAGCAGCACATGCAGGATTCCGATTTGCCCAAATAGACCCATTTTTAAATCTTTTAATGAATGTATTAAAAATATATATTCTATTGGATTCATAGAAAATCGAATCATCTTTCCAACGGTATATAATAAGCCTCAATTGGAGTTCGGATGGCTGAGATATTGGCCTTACACGAAAGGTGTATTGGGGAGCTTATTATGACCATTCTTGTTTGGGCCATATCCGTGATTCCAACGATCGGATGTATTTGATATTTGCTCTTAACTTACTTGAGATAGTTAATAATTATATGTATGGTCCTTATGGTCAGATTCTTTCACGATAAATTTTAAAAATTCTGGATTGATAGATACTTCTGTAAGGACAAATCTTGAATTTCTATGTGTGGTCCAGATGGATCCAAGGCTCTGTATGGTTGGAAACCTATAAACGGCCTGAATGACTTGTTCCCAAACAATTCATTGGATCAAATCTTCCAACAGAGAATCTGATCATAGAGATTTCATCAATATATATTTCATGTGTTACTTAATGAATATGTTGGATCTGTGTTATACATAACAATTATCCTCTCATTGACCCGCTTCGGTGTGGGATCACTTTTGATTTATGCATTTTATTAGTTCATTCAATCTGGGAATCCATGTATATTTTTATGTGTCTCTTATTTATGCATGGTTTGCTAGTATGTGGGCCCCACTTGCCATTGGATTTATTTCATTCCCTTTACATTTTCTGTTTGCTGAAAATTTTTTTAAGTACTTAACTGTATTGCATGTAGGCCTCTTTGATACCTTGTACTGGGCCCCACACTTCATAGTTAAGGGCCTCACTTTGGGGGATGTTTAATCCTTATATAAGTGAGCTAGGATGTCTCACCTTTTTGTCAGGAATGATCCCTAAGTGTTTGGAAATTGGGCCCTAAGTTGTGATAGACTCCATTTCTGAAAACTGTTTGATTATTTGTGTTTTGTACCAACTTTGGGCCTCTGTAGTGGACCACACACTAGAGGTTTGAGTAGGCCACCACTTGGAACCTCTAACCTACACTAATAAATAGATAAATAATATTTTAATTGGGCCAAATCAGACCCCACATGATCAAGGAGTGGATCCCAAAATGTGGTCAGGCATGGTTGTACAGAAAATTAAAGTGCCTATGTTTGGCCCTATACCAAATATTACGTGCGCACAACCGATTGGTCCCAACTTATAATTTTTAAAGTGCATATATAGTACAACCAAGGGCACCTGATGGCACACTGATATGTGGTCCCTTGTGATCATGGGATATACTTAAAATTGGGCCAAAACTAATTTTGCACTATATTTCCTGCGTAGTTTCTCCAAGTACCCATTATGAGACCCGTATCCTATCTCATACCATTCCGTATGCCTCCGCGGTCCTCTCGGTCGAATTCCGGCGACCCGCGATCTGTTATCGGTGTTTACGTGCGATCCTAAGTCGTGTCCCGTATATCAGAGCTGGCTCAACCTGAGACTTGTATCCTTGCGACCGCACCGTTGACACGGTTCCGACGCCGCGTCTCGCGCGCTAAGGCGATACCTAGGCCAGGAGATGTGGGCCCACGTTCAGTTCGAGGAAAATGCCACACGTTGTGAATACCGAGAGAATCTCTACAATACATTACATCAATCCATCAATCAATGTCAAGTACCACATCCCATCCCCACGTACAACTACCCCTCCCCTAAATTCAATTATCTCTTACAACCAAGTACACCCATCCATCACTCACCATCCCACTCTCCCATCACTTCTCTCCCATCACCTCTCTCTCTCTCTCTCTCTCTCTCTCTCTCTCTCTCTCTCTCATTCTCCCTCTCCATTTTTCAAACAACCCCAAAATGAGAGAACCATCCATGGCTTCCATGGGAGAGAAGCTTTGTGTTGCCGACTCCCTACTACCCAATCCCACCCTCCAAAATCAATCTTAACCGTTGAAATGTATTCCGTGGAGCTCTAGATCGCATCGGTGGAAGGAGGAGTCTAAGATCTAAAGGTGGGTGTATTTTATGATTTGATTGGTGTGATCTTGATGATTTAAGGGCCCACATATGGTGGGACCTATCTCGATGTATGCCTTGTATCAAAGAGGGACCCATAGTGGCGAGGTCCCTCCCATCTCCACCGTGTCTCTCTCTCTCTCTCTCTCTCTCTCTCTCTCTCTCTCTCTCTCTCCCTTTTTCCTTTGTGTTAATTGTGTGGTCCACTTGATTTATGGGTTTCATCTGGCCGTCTAGCTGGAATAGTGGACCCCACTGTGATGTATGTGTAGCATCCGCACTGTCCAGGTAGTTAGGTGGTGGGCCACACAATGATGTATGGGTTTTATCTACACTGCCCAGTCGGACTGGACATGGGACACACCTTTTATACAGGTGTTTCATCCTACCGCCCACGCACGTGGACCCCACCATGCAGCGTGTGGGGCCTACCTTGTATTAA
This sequence comes from Magnolia changhungtana, assembly GCA_030180095.1. Taxonomy (NCBI): domain Eukaryota; kingdom Viridiplantae; phylum Streptophyta; class Magnoliopsida; order Magnoliales; family Magnoliaceae; genus Magnolia; species Magnolia changhungtana. Next base: position 4,361,868 of record JASAUF010000644.1, on the reverse strand, counting down.
TGAATGTGCACACCCAACCGTCCACCTGTTGTGTAGCTGTGAGGGACACCATGATGTTGTATTAATCCCACACCATCTAGCAGGTCTGGACGGTGGGTCCCACTGGCCCCATCTCAGGGCATGTGTTATATCCTACCATTCATCCATTTTCTTGTAGATGGGATCACCCACACGTGTGACACGTGTGGGGTGAGACCCCTGGTTGCAGGCGTTTAAATCCATACCGCCAACCATCCTTTCATCTGGACTGTCCATGTTTGGACCCCACCATGATGCATGCGCTGCATCCAGACCGTCCATCAGGATGGTGGCCAGCACGCCTAGATCCTTTAAATGAATTAATAATATAATATATATATATATATATATATATATATATATATATATATATATATATATATATCCGTTGGGTCCCACCAATGTTTACGTTAGCAAGAGTCGTGGGCCCATCATGTTGTATATGTCTGAAATCCAGACCGTCCACTCTTTTCAGACTGTGCTGGACATGGACCCTAGCATTTTGTATCCTGACCATCCATCTAAGGACGTGGGACCCATGTATATGTCGTGTCCGTACCATAGGACGGTGGGATCGATCCACTATCATGTATGCATTTAGCTGCACCTGGGATGGTGCTGATCCACCTGAGGTTGGGACTCATGTCCAGATCACGGACGTGGGCCCACCAGATGAATGTGCTTCATATCCTGCCGCGGGCCTCTGATGCATGCGTTCTATCCAGTGGTCCATCTGGACACCGGAGCTTAATGATATGATTATTAATATTATTATAATATAATACATATATCTGGTGATGGTGGGTCCCACACGCATGAACCCACCTCATGCATGTATTCTATATTTGGGCCGTCCATCTCTTGGACGGCCACTACAATGATGTCAGCAAGTTCCGTGGTACCCACCAGATGTAAGAGATGCCACTACAATGATGTCAGCAAGTTCCGTGGTACCCACCAGATGTATGTGTATTATCCAGACCGTCCAACATTTTGGACAGGTGTGACCCACCGTCGATGTATGGGTCTCATCCGCACCATCCGTTGGATTGGGATGATGGGACCCACCTTGAATGTATGTGTTTCAGCACCGTCCAATAGGTGCTGGATGATGGGGCCCACATTGATATGTGTTTTATATATGCTGTCCAATCACGTGGGCCTCTATGAAGTGTGTGTTTCATCCTTACCGTCCACATCACAGGATGGTGGGACCCATGTAATGTATGTTTTGATCCACACCGCCCATTTGTTGGGGCCTGACCATGATGTACGTATATTGTACACGTTGTCCAACTATTGGACAGGTGCTGTCAGTGTCGTCCAATGTTAGGACAGTGCTGACTTCCATGGACAATGTGAGCCACGTGCCTCTAAGAATGATAGTGTACAGTGATACACATGTTACACTTGCAACTATTGAAATCATTTTAGATGTAATCCAAGCTCCTACATGAGGCTCATTGGTGCGGCCATTGATACGGTCCACTTGATGTGTATGGGCCCATTGGTGTGGCCCATATGATGTGGCCCATTTGATGCATGTTGGCCCATTGTGATGTATTTAAGCCTCATTGGTTAGGGCCCATTATGATGGAATTGCGGCCCAGATGGAGAGGCCCATTGTGATGTATATAAGGGCCATGAGTGAGGCCTAATGAGCCGTATGTGGGGCCTTTGTATGGGGCCGAATGTGATATATATGAGGTCCATTACGATGTGTGATTACTTCATGATGTATGTAGTGATGATTATGGTGGGCCATGCCTTGTGAGCAATGTTGGTTAAATGGCCACATTAACGGGCAATGATGGTTTAATGTCCACATTGTGACCTTCCCTTAGGCTTTGTTCGATCGATTATCGAGGCCAATTGTATAGGTTGATTCCGATTTGTAGAGGCCGATTGTATAGGCTGATTCCGATTATCGAGTGCGAGTATCGAGGCCGATTCCGATTGTTATGGCCGATTGCCGATTCCGATCATTGAGACTAATTCTGATTGTTGTGGCTGATTGCCGATTCCGATCATCGATGCTGATTATTGCCGATTTCGATTATCGATCGATTCCGATTGTCGTCGCCGATTGCTGATTAGCGATCAAGGCTGATTATCGTGACCGATTGTCGATTTTGATTGTCATGGCCGATTGCCGATTCCAATTATTGGGGCCGATTATCGATCGATTCCAATTGTTATGGTCGATTGCCGATTCCGATCATTGAGGCAGATTTTGATTGTTGAGGCCGATTGTCGAGGCCAGATATTGAGGCCGATTGTCGAGGCCCAATGTGATGTATATGCGACCCATAGTTGAGGCCCATTGTGGTGTGTATTCGGCCTGTGTGATGTATATATAGCCTATGTTTACGGCCTAATGTGATGAATATGAGGTCTACATGATGAGACCCATTGTGATGCATTTGAGGGCTAGGCAATGGAATCCATTTTGATGTATATGAGGCCCATCGTGATTTGTATTAAGCTCTTGAGTGAGGCCCATGGTGTTGTATATTAGGTCATTGTGTGAGGCTATGGGCCCACTATATATTAGGCTCTATGTGGGCTATTCCTTGGGGGCAATGTTGGTTAAATGTCCACATTATCGAGGTCGATTGTTAATGTTGGTTATTGATACCGATTATGAGTATGTGACAGCATAACATCATGATATATGCCCATACGCATCATCTGCAGGTTTGTTATGAGATGTGGTTAACCATTACATACGTCATTGGGCAGGTTGTTATGAGACTCCCTGATAGGCAGAGGTTATCTCACATAAGCGCACGGTATGCGTAGGATTGATGCATGACTGGATTATATGACTCACGCATATTGCATTGTGTGTTGTGATTATTATACGCCCTAGCGACATCAGGGCCGTAGCCTTCACAGGCATATCGTGGATGGCCAGATGGGACACTGAAAATCTATTCTAACATACGAGCGCCATAGATGTCCCTAGGTGAAAATTTCTAAACCTCCGTGGCCAGGAGAAGCCCCAACGTCGAGACCGAGTGGATATATATGAGCACGTGAGGGCCAAACACTAGGAGGCCGCATCTCCCACTGTGTCGTGGTCGGTTGGGAGGGAATGTGGCCTAACCCACCCAAGGGTAGGGGCATAGTTAGGCCGAGTTTGACCAGCTCGTGAATGGGTCCGCTATTGACGTGCAGGGTAGATATTGGCTGACTACTGGCTATGCAGATAGTGAGGTCTCTTCTACTTGTATGGTAGCGTGTTAGTGGGCGGCAATTTGCATGTAGAGTGTACTAGACCCCGGTGATGATCCCAGAGAGGAACTGTACTGATATGTGGACTTATTGAGCAGGAATTGTATAATCATTCATTTATTCATTCACTATCTACTCGGGTTGGTGGTGCGCAACTAATTGTTACGTATACCTTCGCATGGTCAGGATTTCGGTTGAGCGCGCGACTAACCTGAGATCAAGAGTTTACCACATTGAGTCTGACTATCCAAATTTAGGTATGAGACTGGTTTGGATAGAAGTCCTTGTGGTGGACCCCGTAGCCTATGATACTACGTACTATCATCCTGACTTTACACCCCAGCATGATCATTCCATTCGCACCGCATACTTCATTACATCCCCGACATATGTATTTTGGTTACTGTGTTTCTACATTTATATGGTCTAGATACGACTGACGGTATTCGTGAACTTATCAAGAATTGTATATTGCATTGCATCCTCGACATCTAATATTTGGCTCTTTATGACTCCTCAGTTTTATAGCTGATCTGTGTTGCATAATTTGACATTGATTGAGTCATGGACTTGTCAGTATTTTCGCTTACTCTGATATAATATGATTCATGATCTTATCAGTATTTTTGATATTGTATGACTATGACATTATATTGGATACTTGGCACTTACCTTGCGCACACACTTACACCAGCCTCTAAACTTTCTATAAGCTTATGCATAATAGATGCGTGCATGTAGCATAGGGTTGCAGCAGTATCGAGCTTGGAGCAAGCAACCATCTTCTGGAGCTTTAATTTTTGATATATGTATTTTTTTTTCAGCACTGTATTCAAATGTTTATATTAGTGGATATGTGATGATGATGTTTCCTTTGTGATTTGGGTATACTTGTGGTTATGCTTCTTACGAGTAAAATGTACACTAGAAAATCCTCGTTGTAGGGTCCCAGGATCGGAACCTCATATATGGGCGCTAGGAGGCGATAATGGGGTACTATGAAGGCTGTCGGCACCGGATTCGGCTATCGAGATTCCTATGAATCCGATTTCTAGGTTTATGGCATGACAGAAGATGGTATCAGAGCATAACTTGGGAATACCTGAGGATAACTTCACATATGTGCTTATAGCTACCCTGTACTCTGTGATTGTTGAGAACTTAGAATAGTTAAATCCTCGAGTTCAAATAACTTAGAGATTTTTTGATATAGCTCCTTACCGTTGAGATTATGAGGCTGAATAGTTTCTGATCCGGGATCCGAGGATTAGTATGGTTTACCATTCTGTTAAGGACGTGTCTTGGGAGAGCAAGGCTGAGATTAGAGAGCGCTATCTTCATCCTTTGGTAGATTAATTATGTCTTAACTTACATACTTGATGATGTTTCCTCTTCCCTTGTTTGTTCTGTAAATTTCGAGGATGAAATTTTTATTAGGTGAGGAGAGTTGTGAGACCCGTATCCTATCTCGTACCATTCAGTATGTCTCAACGGTCCTCCCGGTCAAATTCTGGCAACCAGCGATTTGTTATCATTGTTTGTGCGCGATCTCGAGTCGTGTCCCGTATATCAGAGTTAGCTTGACCCGAGACTTGTATCCTTGCGACCGCACCGTCGCTGCGGTTTCGACGCTGTGTCTCATGCACATAGGCGATACCTAAGCCAGGAGATATGGGCCCGCGTTCAGTTCAAGGAAAATGCCACACATTGCGATTACCGAGGGATCTCTACAACACATCACATTAATCCATCAATTAATGTCAAGTACCACATCCCATCCCCAAGCACAACCACCCCTCCCCTAAAGTCAACTCTCTTTTATAACCAAGTACACCCATCCATCACTCACCATCCCTCTCTCCCATCACCTCTCTCTCTCTCTCTCTCTCTCTCTCTCTCTCATTCTCCCTCTCCATTTTTCAAACAACCCCAAAATGAGAGAACCGTCCATGGCTTCCATGGGAGAGAAGCTTTGTGTGACCCACTCCCTACCACCCAATCCCACCCTCTAAAATCAATCTTAACCGTTGAAATGCATTCTATGGAGCTCTAGATCGCATCAATGGAAGGAGGAATCCAAGATCTAAAGGTGGATGTATTTTATGATTTGATTGGTGTGATCTTGATGATTTGAGGGACCACATATGGTGGGACTCATCTCGATATATGCCTTGTATCAAAGAGGGACCCATAGTGGCGGGGTCCCTCCCATCTCCACCGTCTCTCTCTCTCTCTCTCTCTCTCTCTCTCCTTTGTGTTAATTATGTGGTCCACTTGATTTATGGGCTTCATCCTGCCATCTAGCTGGAGCAGTGGACCCCACTGTGATGTATGTGTAGCATCCACGCCGTCCAGGTAGTTATGGGCCACGCCATGATGTATGGGTTTTATCTACACCGCCCAACCGGACTGGACATAGGACACACCTTTTATATAGGTGTTTCATCCTACCGCCCATGCACTTGGACCCCACCATGGCAGCGTGTGGGGCCCACCTTGTATTAATGAATGTGCACACCCAGCCGTCCATTGTTGTGCAGCTGTGAGGGACACCATGATGTATGTATTAATCCCACATTGTCCAACAGGTCTAGACGGTGGGTCCCACTGGCCCCATCTCAGGGCATGTGTTATATCCTACCATTCATCCATTTTCTTGTAGATGGGATCCACCCACATGTGTGACACATGTGGGGTGGGACCCCTTGTTGTAGGCGTTTAAATCCATACCGCCAACCATCCTTTCATCTAGACTGTCCATGCTTGGACCCCACCATGATGCATGCGCTGCATCCAGACCATCCATCAGGACGGTGGCAAGCACGCCTGGATCCTTTAAATGAATATATATATATATATATATATATATATATATATATATATATATATATATATATATATATATATATATATATATATATATATCCGCTGGGTCCCACCACTGTTTACGTCAGCAAGAGTCGTGGCCCCATCATGTTGTATATGTCTAAAATCCAGACCGTCCAGCCTTTTCAGACTGTGTTGGACATGGACCCCAGCATTTTTGTATCCTGACCATTCATCTAAGGACGTGGGACCCATGTATATGTCCTATCCATACCATAGGACGGTGGGATCCACTGTCATGTATGCGTTTAGCTGCACCTGGGATGGTGCTGATCCACCTGAGGTTGGGACTCATCCACGCTATCTAGATGACGGACATGGGCCCACCGGATGAATGTGTTTCATATCCTGCCACGGCCTATGATGCATGCGTTCTATCCAGTGGTCCATCTGGACGCTGGAACTTAATGATATGATTATTAATATTATTATAATATAATACATATATCTGGTGATGGTGGGTCCCATGGACCACCTCATGCATGTATTCTATATCTAGGCCGTCCATCTGTTGGACGGCCACTGCCATATGATGTCAGCAAGTTCTGTGGTACCCATCAGATGTATGGGTATTATCCAGACCGTCCAAAATTTTGGACAGGTGTGACCCACTGTTGATGTATGGGTCTCATTTGCACTGTCCGCCTGATTAGGATGATGGGACCCACCTCGAATGTATGTGTTTCAGCACCGTCCAGCAGGTGCTGGATGGTGTGGCCCACATTGATATGTGTTTTATATATGCTGTCCAGGTCTCTATGAAGTGTGTGTTTCATCCTTACCGTCCACATCACATGATGGTGGGACCCATGTAATGTATGTTTTGATCCACATCGCCCATTTGTGTGGGCCTGACCATGATGTACGTATATTGTACACGCTGTCCAACCATTAGACAGGTGTTGTCAGTGCTGCCCAATGTTTGGAGAGTGCTGATTTACATAGACAATGTCAGCCACGTGCCTCTTAGAATGATAGTGTACAATGATACACATGTTACACCCACAACTATTGAAATGATTTTAGATGTAATCCAAGCTCCCACATGAGGCCTATTGGTGCGGCCATTGATACGGCCCACTTGATGTGTATGGGCCCATTGGTGAGGCCCATATGATGTGGCCCATATGATGCATGTTGGCCCAGATGGAGAGGCCCATTATGATGTATTTGAGACCCTTGGGTTAGGGCCCATTATGATGGAATTGCGGCCCAAATGGAGAGGCCCATTGTGATGTATATAAGGGCCACGAGTGAGGCCCAATGAACCGTATGTGGGGCCATTGTATGGGGCTGAATGTGATATATATGAGGTCTATTGCGATGTGTGATTACTCCGTGATGTATGTAATGATGATTATAGCGGGTCATGCCTTGGGAGCAATGTTGGTTAAATGGCCATATTAATGGGCTATGATGGTTTAATGTCCACATTGTGACCTTCCCTTAGGCCTTGTTCGCCCGATTATCGAGGCCGATTGTATAGGCCAATTCCGATTGTCGAGGCCGATTATCGAGGCTGATTCCGATTTGTCGAGGCCGATTGTATAGGCTGATTCCGATTGTCGAGGCCGAGTATCGAGGCCGATTCTAATTTGTCGAGGCCGATTGTATAGGCCGATTCCGATTATTATGGCCAATTACAAATTCCGATTATCGAGACCGATTTCGATTGTTATGACCGATAGCAGATTTCGATCATTGAGGCCGATTGCCTATTCCGATCATCAAGGCCGATTTCGATTGTTGTAGCTAATCGTCGATTCCGATCATCGAAGTTGATTATCGTGACCGATTACCAATTTCGATTGTCATGGTTGATTATCGATTCCGATTATCGGGGCCGTTTATCGATCAATTCCTATTGCTATGGCCGATTGCCGATTCTAATCATCGAGGCCGATTCCGATTGTTGAGGCCGATTGTATAGGCCGATTGTCAAGGCCAGATATTAAGGCCGATTGTTGAGGCCCAATGTGATGTATATGCGACCCATAGTTGAGGCCCATTGTGGTGTGTATTTGGTCTGTGTGATGTATATGTAGCCCATATTTAAGGCCTAATGTGATGAATATGAGGTCTATGAAAGTGCACTTACTAGTGCTCTGGTTTATCAAGTTACGTGTATGGTGAGTCAGACTGGCTGCAGAACTCGATAGGAAGATCATTTCAAGCGTTTACCTCAACTGGATGTGTGGAAGCTCACAACAGGTAAATCATAGCCTCACATCCCATGTCCCAAAACACCAGGTGATTAAAACCCTTAAAATAAAATAGACATCTTAGGGTTTTATGGTAAGAAAACTTTTTACAAAATAGGAAAATCTTTAAGTTTTTCTCACCCCGTCGATTCTATCGAAGCACCCTCGATATGATCGACCTGCACTGTCGATGTCTTCGATACCTTAACGATATTATCGATAAGAGGACCAAAAGTGTCCAACAACTAAATATTCATTTGAACGGATTTATCGATGTATCAATATAGCTATCGATATCATCGATATAAGCACAAATATGTCCAGCAACTTCACAATATATCTGGACGAATTATTGATGTATTGATACACATATCGATATCATCAATATTCAAATCTCGAGACCATCGAGAGTGACTCGATAAGATCGACAGGCAGATTTTCGGTGCCCCTATTTTTTAATGAAAATCTTAAATTCTTTCGATATATCGATGACCGTCCGATATGATCTAAATTCAAGTACCGATAAGATCGGAGGTCGATTGATGATATCGACAGTGGGCACACATTTCTTATAGCAGTTATTTCAGGTTGTTTTTTAACTATGATCGAGGGTCCTTCGATCTAATCGATATTCAAATATCGATGATATCGACACCAGATCGATTGCATAGAACAAAGTCATAAACTGTCCAGCAAGTTCAAAGATAAATCAACTAGATTTATCGATACCTCGACTTTGATCTCGATGTCATCGACATTCAAATTCCGATGACTTCGACGGTTCCCCCGATCATTCATGAAAACTTGAAATATCTCAAAGTCAAGTCTCTCTCTCAATTTTCATGTGTCGATGGATCGAACCTGTCATCGATGGAATCGGAGTTCGAAATCTGATGACATCGATAATAGCCTCAATTCATCGACCAATTGACAAAGAGTTTTAAAAGCGCATGACATCGAGTCCGAGTTATTGAGCAGACCATCGATGCCATTGAGAGTATATGCTCGATGATATCGAACCTGCTCGATGATATCGAACTCTGTCATAAATGTGACCATTTTATATCCGTTGGAACTTTTTGCCTATTTATAGAGGACTTGTCTTTTGTTGCTATGAGAGAAAGTAGAGAGAGTTTTTGAGTGTTTTAACTTATATCCTATACCTAAAGCCCTTTCTCTCAAGGGAGTTGATCCTCCAATCTACCCTCACCATTGATATTCAATATAGTGGATTGGGGAATGAACTTTTGCATTCAAGGATCCTCCAGCTACTACCTTAATGGCAAATCTTTATGCTGGGATGCCTTGAATGCATAAGAGAGGATCTACTCTATCTTCCTTATAGGAAAATCTTTAGAGAGTAGGATTCCATCTCACCCTTGACCCAACCCGAAGCCAAGCATTAGTATATCATCTTGCGTTGCGGATCAAGGGAGTAGAAGACTCTTCGTCAACAAGAAGGAGGAGATCTTCGACGTTGTGCTTAACGGGACTCATCAACTTATCTGTAAGTATCTAGAGTCCAAGAGGACACTTGTGATCATTCCTTTCTAGGTCTTGGTCTTAAGTAGTTCTCACCCTTTGAAGCCCTCGTTGGAGGCTTCTGGCGGGAGTGTACGTAGCGGGTGCATAGTGTGGACCCTTGCTATTGTGTAGGGCATAAACCGTTAGGTCCTTGTGTAGGTCCTTGACCTGTGTGGTCTAAAATCTGGGTGTGTTGTGTGGACCCTTGCTCTATGGAGAGCATAAACATATGGTTAGGAGTGAACCAATAAAACTCTGGGTTTGAGGTGAACCGCGTAAAACCTCTGTAAAGGTTGAAGGTGAACCTGATTTAAAACCTTAGGTTTGAGGTGAACCCTGGGAAACCTCCTTAGTAAAATCCGGTATACTCAAGGGTTGAGTGCGACAGGCGGGAGTGGAGTAGACAAGTAGTTGAACCACTATAAAAATGACTGTGTTTGTGATTGCTTTTCTATATGTGTGATTCATGACAATGCATTCATATTCATATATCTTAACACATCTCACACACACACACACAGTCACATCCAACATAGACTAAAGTGCATATTGATATATCTTGATTAGTTAGTGATTGGATCCTCTACTTGGCTTGGAAGCCAGTAGAGTTACATTTAAGTAATCCTGAAAAATTGCATACATAATAGGATTAGTGTGATAGGATTTTTAAACAACTCATAAATTTTTAAAAAGTCCCCCCCCCCCCCATACATATTGGCATATTCATTCTACTCAAGTGGTCTTCACTGCTATTTCAGTCTATGTGATTATACCCATTGTGTTGCATTTGAGGGCCAGGCGATGGAATCCATTATGATGTATATGAGGCCCATGTGAGAGGCCCATCGTGATGTGTATTAAGATCTTGAGTGAGGCCCATGGTGTTGTATATTAGGTTCTTGTGTGAGGCCATTGGCCCACTATATGTTAGGCTCTATGTGGGCCATTCCTTGGGGGCAATGTTGGTTAAATGTCTACATTGTCGAGGCTGATTGTTGATGCCGGTTATTGATACCGATTATGAGTATGTGACATTATAGGATCATGATACATGCCCATACGCATCATCTGCATGCTTGTTATGAGATGTAGTTGACCATTACATATGACATTGGGCAGGTTGTTACGAGATTCCCTGATAGGCGTAGGTTATTTCACATAAGCGCACGGTATGCATAAAATTGATGCATGACTAGATTGTATGACTCATACATCTTGCATTATATGTTGTGATTACTGTACGCCCTAGCGATATCAGGGTCATAGCCTCCACAGGCATATCGTGGATGGCCAAATGGGACATCAAAAATCTGTTCTAACATACGGGTGCCATAGATGTCCCTAGGTGAAAATTCCTAGACCTCCATGGCCAGGAGACGCCCCAACATCGAGATCGAGTGGATATATATGAGCGCATGAGGGCCGAATACTAGGAGACCGCATCTTCCACTGTGTCATGGTCATTTGGGAGGGGGTGTGGCCTTACCCGCCCAAGGGTAGCGGGTATAGCTAGGTTGAGTTTGACTAGCTTGTGAATGGGTCTGTTATCGACGTGCCGGGTAGATATTGGTTGACTACTGGCCAGGCAGATAGTGAGGTCTCTTCCACTTGCATGGTTGTGCGTCAGTGGGCAGTGATTTGCATGTAGAGTGTACTAGACCCCGATGATGATCTCAGAGAGGAACCGTACTGATACGTGGACTTATTGAGCAGGAATTGTATACTCATTCATTTACTATCCACTTGGACTGGTGGTGCGCAACTAATTGTTACGTGTACCTTCGCATGGTCAGGATTTCGGTTGGCCCTATGACTAACCTGAGATCAGGAGTTTACCACATTGAGTTTGACTATCTAAATTTAGGTATGGGACTGGTTTGGATAGAAGTCCTTGTGGTGGATCCCTTAGCCTGCGATACTATGTACTATCATCCCAACTTCACACTCCAGCATGTTTATTCCTTTCGTACCGCATACTTCATTACATCCCTAGCATATGACATCTTAGGTTACTGTGTTTCTGCATTTATATGGTTTAGATACGGCTGATGGTATTTGTGAAATCATCAGGAATTGTATATTGCATTGCATCCTCGACATCTAATATTTGGCTCTTTATGACTCCTCATTTGTATAATTGATCTGTATTGCGTAATCTGACGTTGATTGACTCATGCACTTGTCGGTATTTCTGCTTACTCTGATATAGTATGATTCATGATCTTATCAGTATTTCCGATATTGTATGGCTATGACATTGTATTAGATACTTAGCACTTACCTTGCGCACACACTTACACCACCCTCTAAGCTTTCTATAAGCTTATGCATGACAGATGAGTGCAGGTGGCATAGGGTTGTAGTAGCGCCGAGCTTGGAGCATGCAGCTGTCTTCTGGAGCTTTGATTTTTGATATATGTATTGCCCTTTCCGCACTGTATTTAAATGTTTATATTAGTGGATATGTGATGATGATGTTGGCTTTGTGATTTGGGTATACTTGTGGTTATGCTTCTTACGAGTAAAATGTAAATTGGAAAATCCTCCTTATAGGGTCCCAGGATCGGAACCTGGCATATGGACGCTGGGAGCTGAGAATGGAGTACTACGGAGGCTGTCGGCACCGGATTTGGCGATTGGGATTCCTGTGAATCTGATTTCCAAGTTTGGGGCATGACACCCATGTTTGGGCTATCACCGTAAATTGTACTCACCTAACTAATAAGGCCAACCTTATAATTTGTAAAGCCCATACATAGAGCTACCAGGTGGTTATTCTCTTTCACCATATGTAGGCCCCACCTGATCATGAATCTGACTCTAAAATGGCCCAGAACCAACATTACACAAAAATCTGTTTAATGTAAAATTTATGTGGGGCCACGTTAGTGGGGTCCACCTTCCTAAAGCATTTCATGAAATATCTAAACTCTGAAAAATAACTCTCAAGTGTTGTTGGGCTCAAAACCTTAAGTGGGCCATCTAGTATGGGCCTTACCTTCCATGTGATGAGGCACAATAAGATGTATGTGAGGCCCTTGTATGAGGCCCACTGTGATGTATATGAGGCCCATGTGACGAGGCCTAATGTTGATGTATGTGAGGCCCTTGTATGAGGCCCATTGTGATGTGTATAAGGCCTATGTGGTGAGGCCCATTGCGATGTATATAAGTCCCCTGTGATGAGACCCATTGTAATGCATATGAGGCCTATGGGATGGGGCCCATTGTGATGTATATAAGGCCTATGTGATGAGGCACATTGTGATGTACATGAGGCTTATGGGATGAGGCCCATTGTGATGTGATGAGGCCCATGTGATGAGACCCATTGTAATGTATGTGAGGCCCATGTGATGAGGCCTATTGTGATATATGAGAATCTTGTGCAAGGCCCAATTATGATGTTGATCCCACCACGATGTATATGATAACGTTTATGATGCCCATCCATTTTTCTAGCTAGTTTAAGTGCCATGGGCCCCATTGTGAGATAATCTCTATAGCGGGCCGCATTCTAAGAGACAATGGTAGTTAAATGTCCACATTGTAAACTCCCTAGGACCCATTGCTAAGTCCATTCCCCATTGTAAGTTAGAATCTAAGGCGGGTCGCACTTTAGGAGCAATGATAGTTAAATGTCCATGTTGTAAACTCTCTAGAGCCTATTGTTAAGAGCATTTCTATTTTCCCCTTATTGAGCCCTCATTGAGAATAATGCTCTCCACCATACCCTGTAGTACTACTCAAACCTTGGAACTCATCTTGTGGCCATGATATGTAGGCCCGTTGTGATATGTAGGCCCCTTGTGATATGTAGGACCATCGTAATATGTAGGCCCATTATGATTGCATAAGGCCCATTGTGCGAAGCCCATTATGATTGTATGAGGACCATTGTACGAGGCCCATTGTGATTATATGAGGCCCATTGTAGGAGGCCCATTGTGATTGTAGGAGGCCCATTGTGATTGTAGGAGGCCCATTGTGATGGTATGAGGCCCATTGTGATTGTACGAGGCCTATTGTGTAAGGCCTGTTGTGATTGTATGAGGCTCATTGTGATTGTAGGAGGCCCATTGTGCTTGATGAGGCCCATTGTGATTGTAGGAGGCCCATTGTGATGGTATGTGACCCATTGTGACTGGATGAGGCCCATTGCGATGTGTGAGGCCCATTGTGATTGTGTTAGGCCGATCATTGTTATGATTGATAATCAAGCATGACATATACCATGATTCATGCCCATACGCATCATTTGCATGCTTGTTATGAGATGTGCTTAACCATTGCATATGTCATAGGGCGGGTTGTTTATGGGACTCCCCAATAGGCGGAGTCGTCCCACATGAGCGCACGGTATGCACAGGGTTGATGTGTGATTAGACTGTGTGACTCATGCATCTTGTATTGTGTGTTGTGATTATTGTACACCCTAGCGACATCAGGGCCATAACCTCCACAGGCATATTGTGGATGACAGGTTTGGACACCAGAAATCTTCTCTTTACATAGAGCACGAAGGATGTCCCTCGGTGAAAGTCCCTAAACTTGATGGTACCGGAAGACCCTCCAATGTCAATATCGAGTGGATACATGAGCGCACGAGGGCCAAATACCAGGAGGTCGCATCTCCCACTGTGTCGTGGTCGGTTGAAAGGGGGTGTGGCCTTACTCGCCTGAGGATAGGGGCAATTGTTAGGCTGAGTATGACCATCTCGTAAATAGGTATATTATCGACGTGATGGAAAGATATTGGTTGACTATTGGCCAGGTGGATAGTGAGGTCTCTTCCGCTTTCACGGTTATGTGTCCAATGTAGGACGACAATGTGGTGTATAGTGTATTAGACCCCGGTGATTGTCCAGAGAGGAACTGTAATGATATGTAGATTTAGATGAGGACCAGCATGACTTGTGATTGTACCTTACATATGACATTGGCCACATAGGCCTTGCATCACATAGCCTTGGCATGACTGACAATATTGTACTAAACCCTGATGATGATCCTAGAGATGTACGGTACTGATATGTGGACTTACTGAGTAGAAGTTGTGTACTCAGCATTTGACTCATTCATTCATTCATTCACTATCCACTCAGGCTGGTGGTGTGTAATCAAATCATTATATGTACCTTTGCAATGGCCAGAATTTCAATTGGGGCGTGTGACCAACCTGAGATCAGGAGTTTACCACATTGAGTCTAGCTATCCAAATTTAAGTATGGGACTGATTTGGATAGACTTGTGATACCATGTACTATCATCCCGACTACACACTCCAGCCTTGTTATTTCTTTTGCATTGCATACTGCATTACATCCTTTGCATATGACATATTGTGATGCCCCATCACCGTAGTCACATGTGGGCGGCCACACTGTTGAGGGTCAAATATTGCATATTAAACCCCAATTATTGCCTAGATTTACGACCATAACACTGCTTAACGGCTTATTTTAATCGTGTTTGTGATACAACGTGAATTTAGGAGCTTGGATCGAAATAAGGTGCTAAAAGATGAGATTTACCTCTTAGAATTCACCAAGGCATTGGATGGGACTCCATGGGACTAAGATCGAGGATTCACACGTCGGAGATCCGAGGAAATCAAGCCGTTCACGTTAAAGAGGCCCGAATTTGGCCCAAAATGTAAGATCACAGGGTTACCGCCATCCAATTGGCTCGAAACTTCATACATGGCCTGGGATCCATAAATTAACTATACACATAAAATTTCATCCATTGCATATCTCGGGAAGTGGCCTAACGGCCAGATCAGCCCCTTAATTCATTAAGCAGGGCCCACATGATCTTTGGATGTGCTTAAATTTTGGTCTCAACACTTAAAATGAGGTGTCAAAGCAGATGAACGGAGAGGATTTCTCATGAACATCACGATAGACCCCACATGTACATTGAATGTACATAGGGTATACGTGCATGAGAAGTGCACTAGACAGAGAGTCTGGTCAAACCTACAACTGACCGATAGTTTCTAAAAAGAAAGAAAAAAAAAGTCCCAGCGTCCTCACTGGAACTCGCCGTTTTTGGCTAGTGGACCCCACCTGTCAGTATATTAGATGATCTGAACCATTCACTCACTCCAAAGGGCGGGCATTACCCTCGCCTAGTTGTCCTTTTGACCCTATACATGTGTATACACGTGGATCGTCGAAAAATGCAAGAGTAACGGTGATTGGTTTGATATAGTGGACCACACCAAAAGCAGATAAAAACTACTCCATCCCAACTAGTTTTTCACCAGAAATTCAATGAACGGAGTGGATTTTTCTTCCAGGGCCGATCAGGGGCCCACCGATTATCACAAATACGGTCCGTAAGCTCTGTTTCACAACAGAGCTTGCGGAGGAACATTGTGGGTCACCATCATGCTTCAAACTCCTGATCCAGACCATCCATTGGAATCCTACAGGGTTGCTCATCCAATCCTAGGTGTCTGGTTATCAGAAGATAGCGGAGATGGGTTTTCAATGGTTCAAACATAAGATGAACGATGTTATGAAAGACTCTGTGGTCCACACGGAATCAGAGTTGAACCACATCATCCTCGACTGGTTTTTCGAGACGCATCTAATGGACGGCGTGGATTTCTCGAAAGAAGGAGGAAGTGGGCCCCACCAATACATCAACGTAAGTTGATGTACGCATGCCCTGTTGTGCATAACGTCTGCAGAAGTTTCAACCGCCTCTGCTGCGAATGAAGCCGACTTTCCTGTGGAGTTTTTCACCATCGACAGCTTCTATCTACCGTCTTCAGGATCTATAAGAAGAGAGAGGGAATGTCAGAAGAAGCGGGGACTCCCACGGCCGAGAAGTTGGACGTCAGACAGAGATAGTATTTTTTTAGAATTTTTATTTGTTTATTCATTATTATTATTTTTGTGAGATCTAGACTCATCATGTCTATCAATGGCTAGACCTCTTAGCTAGGGCTAAGAGGTGAAGCTTGTAGGGTGATGGGAAGGATTTTATGGCTTTGATTTATATTGTTTGAACTATCTTGATTATAGTTTGCTTAAAGGGAATGCTTCTAGTTTTTAATGGTCTGTTGTGACTACAATTACAATGGGTCTGCTATAGCTTGAGTATCTTCTTTTCCTTTTATGTTTATGACGTCAGGAAGCCCTGTTGTTCACCATCATCTCCTGGGCATGGTCGGATGACGGTACCCTTCCTAAACCTTCATGCATTCTTGATTGGTTGGTAATTAGTTTACTTTGTCTCCTGGGCATGGTTGGGTGATGGAATCCATTCTAATTCATATACCTTTCATCTCTTAAAAACTATATCAAAGGAAGTTTAGTCATGATTTCCATGGTTACATTCTGGATAAAGATGGGACTCTAAGTTTAGTTGAGTTCTTGAATCAGGCATAAGATTTCCCTGATCTCTATAAGTGGATCCTCTAAATCCCTAGTTTCTTACATCTTAATTCTTTAGATTTTAGATAATTATTTCATCATTATTCCTCAAAATTATTCAATTTAGATTACATCTTAGGCTAGTTCTAGTTCTAATTAGTTTCAGATTACGTACAGGTTTCAGTCCCTGTGGATTCGACCTCGGTCTCACCGAGTTTATTACTACATCACAACCCTATACTTAGGGAGTGAACAAGTTTTTGCAACCCCCAACCAGCATCTTGCTAGTCCCGAGCAAAGTATGCGAAAAATAAGTTGAGAATTACAGGACAATTGCTATGAACTCAAGTGATTTTTCAAAAACAATCCAGATATGAGAATTCTAAGATTCATAAATGTCGGCATTACTCTCTCCTAGACTCAAGCGCACTGTAAACTTTATAGTTAGGTTTAAGCTATTAATCCACCAATTAGAAAACCCCTAAACATTAAGATCCATGGGTGTATAGTGTAATCTTGGCTTATCATCATTAAAATTCACTTCTCTGTTTCATGATATCATTGGAAACCAACAAAGGAATTCATGATAACCAAACGTAAACCAAAAATTGCCTCACAGATCATCTTTTCATTTTTTCAGCTTTTAATTTTTCCATCGAGGGGGAGGGGGATCGAATCTGCACCTGTAGGGAGCAAACCTATGGTGAAGGTCGTACACCCAATCCTTTTCACATATCATCCATGGGGAATTAAATCTACACCTATAGGGAGCAAACCCATGGTGAAGATCATTCGCCCAACCCTTTCTAAAGGTAACCCTTTTTTTTTTTTTAAACTGGGTATTTTCTTTTTTTTTCAACTGATCATGACGGGCAAATTTACCAGGCTGGTTCCTTACATGCTTAATGATCACCTAAGTTACAATTCAATATCGAACTGAAACCTTAATGTGAAAGCGAGATGTGACATGTGAAATCATGACTTAATCAATGTTTACAACTTCTAATTTTGGATTAACAGTTCAAACTTAACTGTGAAATTTAACAGATACTGAATCCAAGAGTCATATATTACCAACATCACGTATCTTGAAATTTTAAGTGCCCTAGATGGCTATCAAAATCACTTCAAATTCACAAGAAATGCTAGAAAAATTAAAAAATTTCACAATTTTTGCTCAAGACCAAGAAAACACTATCAAGACCAAGAAAACACTGATTAGGTAACCTAATCTCCCACCCCCAACCTAAAATCTACATTGTCCTCAATGTAAAAGATATGAGCATGCAATGCACATGGGACAACGAAAATAAATGAGGAGTGATGGGAAGATAATACCTGGACGAAAGAATCAAGAGGCTTTCCAAAGATATCTACATAAGAGCGAGTCAGAACAAGAGAGAAACCAACAGAAGTAAAACAAAAATAACAAAAATAAAATTCTACCTACACCACTTTCGCAGGTACTCTCGATTGCATTTAGCGCATGCAACAAGCCTTTAAACCCCTAGGTTGCCCCTAGTGGATGAGTTGTAGTCTCGTGAGGGTTTGCAGCAATGTTACCCACAAACATTGAACTAGGAAAATGAAATGGAAATCTGGGTTGCTTTCCAGGAGTGCTAAGTTTAACGTCTTCAGTTAGATAATAAAGGCAACTACCCTAGTCCTAAGAAAGCGATAAACCTACCTATACCTCCACTGTGGAAGCACAGAAAATCTGCTCACTCATACATCCAGGTTCTTCCGTCGGCCAGTATCTCGGTAAATTTCTCAGAAGATTTTTCAACAAGATCATCCAAAAGCCCGTTTTGCAATAGGCTTGGATGCCTTGGAGCGTGAATGTCCAGAGAAGTTGAGGGACCTCAGCATAAAGTTTTCTTTTAATTGTCTGAAGTGTCCAAAGTATATATGATTTTCCTGTGGTAGAAAAAAATTTCGGAGTTAGTATACCATGATGAATCAGAGACTACAAGTAAGTGAAATTCAGAAAATTTTTTAGTAGGTGGTGTAGTCTCCACACACGCCGAAGTTTCAATCTTTGGTTCAATTCTCAGCTCCTCTTCCTTTGATGGTAAACATTCAGGATCTGGGGGAGGAGGTACTTCAGAGTAAGGGTCCTCTCGGTCTGTCACAATTACCGAGGTATTGTATTGCGAGGCATCCACTATTTCTTGTATCATGGGATCGTTTGAATCTATAAAGTGTACCAAGTAATCATCCAAAGAGTCGAAACATTCAGTTGAAAGGAGTTCATTCAGCCTATCGAGATCTATGATGATATGTTCAATAGCTCCTTTATATTCTTCGAGAGTAGAAATGAGCATACTCTCTTAATTGTTCACAAGGTGGGATGGAATCACCACTGGGTTTATCTTTCTTGACCTAAACAGGCATATTCTAAATCAGAGGGTAAAGGTTTTAGGCCACGCTTCGGTGCTTTGAGGTTAGACGATAGAGGCACTACATCGGTCTGGGGCAACTTTTCAAATTGTGGCCTCCACCGGTTAACTTCAAGTACTGGTGCAGTATCAAGTATGACACACGTCTCCCTAGTCATGTCATCATTAAAATTATAGGAGCGGGTCAGGCGCGTCTCTAGAGGGTCAGAGGGTAAAGTCAAAGGTGTCATATCATCCACGAAAGTGTCAATCATGTTAATATTGTGGAAATCGTCCTCGTCCTCTAATTGTTTACCTGTATTGAAAAATATGTTTGACTCCAATGTCATATTCCCGAAAGACATAGTCATGACACCATTCCTGCAATTGATAATTGCGTTTGAAGTGGCGAGAATGGGCGACCAAGAATGATGGGAATCTGAGTGCTCATGTTACTGATGGGTTCAGTATCCAGGATGATAAAATCTACAGGGTAGTAAAATCTATTGACCTGGACCAATACATCCTCAATTATCCCTCTTGGTATACAAACAGAGCGATCAACAAGTTGTAGTGTGGTTAGGGTGGGGTTTTAATTCACCCAAACCTAACTATTTGTATACCGAGTAGGGAATCAGATTGACGCTTGCTCCTAAGTCAAGAAGTGTGTGCTCAATTCGATAGTTCCCGATTACACATGATATGGTTGGACTGCCAGGATCTTTGAATTTTTGCGGTGCATCTTGCTTTAGGATGGCACTCACTTTCTCAGTCAAGAAGATTTCTTTTGAATATTATGCCGTCTTTTGGTCGTACATAAGTCTTTCAGAAATTTGGCATATGAAGGTATTTGTTTTACAGCATCCAGTAGCGGGATGTTGATCTTCACCTATTTCAACACCTCTAGAATATCCTGAGAGTTAGAGAGAGATTTTGGTGCAACCAATCGTTGGGGGAATGGAGCAACTGGCTTCTCCTGAGGCTCTGGTTCTACCTCTGGTGGGACATGGCTAGATCCATCTTCTTTGTCCACTTCTGGGTCCTTAGGCTTTTCAGCCTTAACAACCGAATGGTTTTGTCAATGATCTTCCCACTCCTAAGAGTAGTGATGGATTTAGCTTGTTCCATCTGGTTTGAAGAGCTAGGGTCACTTATTTCATATTGCGGCTTGGGATTGGGGAGAGGTTGAGCAGGAAACATCCCCTTTCCTCCACTTGTTAATTGTGACTCTATCTTTTGAATAGACGATGCAAGAGTTCCTAATACTGTATGGATATCATGGAATGCTTGTGCCGAATTTTGATTAAGTAGCTCTTATTCTCGAATATGTTTTTGAACCAGATCCTCTGAGGTTTCTCTTGATTTGGAATTTGATTGAAAAAACCTTGAGGAGTAGCCGTTTGTCCATTCCTCCAACTGAAGTTTGGATGATTTCTCTAACCGGGATTGTATGTATTAGACGTAGGTCCATTGAAAGGTCTTTGATAATTATTTACAGCATTGGATTGTTCAATCAGTACCTCTTGAATGGCAGATATGGTTGGACACTTTTCAATTGTGTGACTGTTACAACCACAAATACTGCAAACAACTTCCTAACCCTTATCCTTCCTTGATTCCATAGCCTCGAATTTCTTTATGAGATTAGCCACTTTAATGTTGATATCATCATCCTCTTTTAGCAAGTATACCCCGCCCCTTTCCTTTGATTGAGTGGGCCTAGAAGTGATACTTGATTTAGGGTACGTGTCCCATGATTGTGCGTTTTCAGCAAGTCTATCCACGTAATCCCATACATTATCGATATTTTTATTCATGAATTCTCCATTACACATTGTCTCAACCAATTGGCGCATAGAGGATGTTAGCCCATCATAGAAAAAGTGCGTAATACGCCACGTTTCAAAACCGTGTTGTGGGCAAGAGCTGACAAGATCCTTGAACCGCTCCCAACATTGGAAGAATGTTTCATCCTCCCTTTGGGCGAAGTTCATGATTGATTTTCTAAGAGTGTTCATTTTATGATATGGAAAAAATTTCTTTATGAACTCTTTTGCATATCATTCCATGTGCCAATAGATCTAGGACGTAGTGAATGCAACCACGTCTTAGCTTTTTCTTTCAAAGAAAAGGGGAAGAGTTTCAGCCTGACTGTGTCCTCAGACACGTTTGGAGAATATAAAGTGGTTATAATCTCATCAAACTCTTTCAAGTGTAGATACGGTTCTTCGGATTCAAGCTCATGAAATTTAAGGAGTTGTATCACCCCTGGCTTGATATTCATATGTCCAGTATTCTCAGGAAAAACCATACATGAGGGCGTGCTCACCCCCGCCGGTTGTAAATAGTCGCGTAAAGTATGAGGCTGAGGTGCGTGATGTACCTCATTCTCATCATGGACATCCTCATTCTTAAGTGGAGGCAGTGCTTGAGGTTGATTTGCAGCCATAACCTCAATTCAGATTCTAAACTTAAACCTAAAGGAAAATATATATATATATATATATATATAGAGAGAGAGAGAGAGAGAGAGAAAGAAAGAAAGAGAGGATTTTGAAAAGAAGTTACCAGATGTGGTGTTCCTAAGTTAAAACCTGCAAAATGAAACAAGAAAGTCAGTTTCCTTAAAAGAGAAATTCTAAATATAGAAAAATCCTAAAAAGAAAAATAGAAAGAAGACTAGTTTCTAAAAAGGGAAAATAACTAACCTAGTTTCTAAAAACAAAAAGGGGAAAGTTCTAAACCTAAAGTTAGAAAATTCTAAATTAGAAATCCTAATTCTAAAAATAGAAAAAGTAGAAAAATTAGGAAGGGATTACCAAATTACAAGTTTCTATCTCAGGATCCTACAAAAACAAAAAACAGGTTAGTTTCTATAAATCAAACAGAAAAAATCCTAACATAAAATTAGTAAAAATCCTAATCTTAAACTAATTCTAAAACTAGTCAATTTCAGAAAAACGCAACCGTCAGTCCCCAGCAACGGCGCCAAAAACTTGTTCACTCCCCAAGTATAGGTTGTGATTTAGTAATAAACTCGGTGAGACCGAGGTCAAACCCACAAGGATTGAAACCTGTACGTAATCTGAAACTAATTAGAACTAGAACTAGCCTAAGATGTAATCTAAATCGAATAATTTTGAGGAATAATGATGAAATAATTATCTAAAATCTAAAAAATTAAGATGTAAGAAACTAGGGATTCAGAGGATCCACTTGTAGAGATCAGGGAAATCTTATGCCTGCTTCAAGAACTCAACTAAACTTAGAGTCCCATCTTTATCCAGAATGTAACCATGGAAATCATGACTGAACTTCCTTTGATATAGTTTTTAAGAGATGAAAGGTATATGAATTAGAATGGATTCCATCACCCAACTATGCCCAGGAGACAAAGTAAACAACAAAATTAAACTAATTACCAACCAATCAAGAATGCATGAAGGTTTAGGAAGGGTACCGTCATCCGACCATGCCCAGGAGACGATGATGAACAACAGGGCTTCCTGACGTCATAAACATAAAAGGAAAAGAACATGCTCAAGCTATAGCAGACCTATTGTAATTGTAGTCATAACAGACCATTAAAAATTAGAAGCATTCCCTTTAAGCAAACTATAATCAAGATAGTTTAAATAATATAAATCAAAGCCATAAAATCCTTCCCATCACCCTACAAGCTTCACCTCTTAGCCCTAGCTAAGAGGTCTAGCCATTGATAGACATGATGAAGCTAGATCTCACAACAATAATAATAATGAATAAACAAATAAAAATTCTAAAAAAATACTATCTCTATCTAACGTCCAACTTCTCGGCCGTGGGAGTCCCCGCTTCTTCTGACATTCCCTCTCTCTTCTTATAGATCCTAAAGACGGTGGATAGAAGCTGTCGGTGGTGAAAAGCTCTACAGGAAAGTTGGCTTCATTCGCAGCAGAGGCGGTTGAAACTTCCGCAGAAGTTACGCACAATAGGGCATGCGTAAATCAACTTACCCTAATGTATTGGTGGGGCCCACTTCGTCCTTCTTTTGAGAAATCCACGCCATCCATTAGATACGTCTCGAAAAATCAGTCGAGGATGACGTGGTTCAACTCTAATTCCGTGTGGACCACAGAGTCTTTAATTACACCGTTCATCTTATGTTTGAACCGTTGAAAACACACGTAGACAGACGCTGATGTGGGCGGGGCCTAGTAGGCCTGGGCGAGATACCAATGGTTAGCAGACTACTGTGCTGGTAGGCTATTGTGCACACAGTATAGGCAGATCGTTGTCCTACATATTCATGGATTCGTCAGGATTTGTATATTGCATTGCATCCTTAGCATATGACATTTGGTTTATTATGTCCTTGTACTTGAACGATTACACATCAACCTTGCCATTACCTTTCTATCATATGCCATATAGTAGAAAATGAAATTTGATTATCTTGTTCATGATGATTGACTATTTTAATGATTCATGGTCGCTTGTTGAGTAACATGCCTATTATTGATGTCATGTTCATGATAACCTGTATAGTTATACGACATGCTTGATTGATAACCTACTCACCTATGATAACATGATTAGTTGATAACATGCCTATGGTTGCTTTGGATGTCTTGACGGGAGCACCCTGATAAGACTTGTTTTACTCCCGGCATGCAGTAGACTCACGAGCCGTGGTTTTCTCATATGTATGATTTACACTTTTCAGGATGCATACAAGAACTATTGGAGTTTGCTATTGTTTCTTTCATTACTATTGAGCTGATGCACCATATCATGTGTGACAGGTCGAACGAGTTCGTCTCTTCGATATGCGTTAATACCATGTACAAAATGTGTAACTACCTAAACAGATTAATCGTTGAAAAAAATCACACTGAAAAATCTTCCTTGTAGGATCCTAGGATCGGAATCTGGTATATGGGTGTCGGGAGCCGAGAATGGGATACTACGGAAGCTGTCAGCGCCAGATTCGGCAATCGGGAATTTTGTGAGACCGATTTCCGAGTTTGGGGCGTGACACTAGATCTACCTAAAGACTTCCTCTTAGATCACATCTGGTTCGAAAGTGTAAGACCCGTATCCTAGTTCGTACTGTTCCGATGAATCCTGCGATCCTTTCCATCGAAGTTCGGCAATCCGCGACTGATAATCGACGTTGCGCACGACCGTAAATCGTATCCTGTAGATTCGAGTCGGTTAAATCCGAGACCTGTATCGTTGCGACCGCACCGTCGCCGCGGTTCCAACGCCGCGACTCACACACCGATCCGATACCCTGACCAGAAGATGTGAGCCGGCGTTTATTTCGAAGAAACGCCGCGCTTTTATGATCCCGAGAGAATTTCTGCATAATGTCAAATCAATCCCATCAATCAATCAATCACATCAATCAACCAATCACTTCAATGTCAAGTACAAGCAACCATGCTTTGTCTCTCCAAAGTCAACTCTTTCTCACCCTCTCTCTTACACACCCATACCTAGTCAAGTACACATCACACATCACTCACCCTTTCACCTCACATCTCCCATCCCTCTCTCCTTCTCTCTCTCTCTCTCTCTCTCTCTCTCTCTCTCTCTCTTTCCATTCACATCTTTCCAAGCAACCCAAATGAGAAAAAAAAAATCCCACGTTGGGAGCCTTCCATGAGAGAAAAAAAATGCATGTGTGAGGCCCACCTTTCCCTTCCCAAAACCCTCCATCCTAGCCCTTGAATTCCAATCTCCACCGTCAAAGAGGAGCACAAGAAGGTTGGCGTTCCAATGGACTGAAGAAGATCGACGGTGGGTGTTTCATTTGTTTAAATTCTATATTCTAAGGGCCCACTTGCGGTGGGACCCATCTAGATGTATGTATTATGATCATTTGAGGGACCCATAGTGGCGGGGTCCCTTGGCTACTCCGATCTCTCTCCTTCTCTTCCCTTTCTCTTTTTACCTTGGAATGATGACATGGCCGTGTGGCCCACCCAGATGGACTCCACCATAAAGCATGTATTTGGCTCAAGTCCTATGGGTGGGACCCACTTGATATCTGTGTTGTACCCACACCATCCATCAGTTGGTGGCCCATCCAAGTAGGGCCCACCTTGGGCATGTGTGACGCCCAGACGTCCAGGGACGTCCCTGGACTAAAAATGAAAACACAAATATTGGCTTGTTTCAAAGCCTTGGGGAAGGGTGGCCCATGTAGGCCCCACCTTGATGCATGTCTTCAATCCACACCGTCCATCCTTTTCCCTGTATTATTTTAGGCGCTAAGCCGAAGAATGAAGTCCATCCGATTTTCGGGCGGGCCATAACATGCAAAACAGTGGTTCCTACCGTTGAAAGTCACCCGCCGAAAAAATATCGAATATTGGACTCCTTGGAAAAGTATCGGGTCATAGAATCCAGTGGACGGGGTGGATTCACTTGAAGCGGGCCCCAGACCTGAAAAACCTCAGAAATACAATTTTTTTTTAAAAATAATATATAGCGAGCGAAGATTTCTTCTGCCGCCGAACAGAAAAGACGCATAAGCGTCCTCCGTTTTTGGGCAGGGGCCACGGCCCCACATGTGGTCCCCACCATGATGTATATGTTGTATCCACACGGTCCATGAGGTGGACCACCCCCTAAGGTGGGTCCCCTCCGAAAATCAGGCCGATCCATGGCTCAGGTAGCCCACACCACAAGAAAAAGCGGTGATTGAACTCCACCATTGGAACCTTCCCTGGGCCCACTGAGGTTTTGGATTAATCTGAAATTTATTTTTCCTCTTCATTTCCAGGTCTGTGTGACCTCATGAACGGTTTGGATGGAGTATAAACATTACAGTGGGCCCCACGTGGAGCCCACAGTGATGTATGTGCTTCATTCCCACCGTCCAGGCGGACGGTGGGAGCCTACCCTGATGCATGTGTTGTAACCCACCGTCCAGTGGACGGTGGGGCCCCTTGTGAGTGTGTGCATGCGTGTGTGTGTGTGAGTGTATGTGGGTGCATGTGTATATGTGTGTGTATATATATATATATATATATAATGTATAAATTATATGTTATATTATTTATATTATAAGGGATGGTGGGTCTTCATGTGGGCCCCACCATGATACTTGTGTTGCATCCAAACAGTCCACCATTTGGCAAGCTTGTATTAAGGCTTGGGGCAAAAAATAAGATAGATCTATTTATCATGTGGACCACACTATACAGTGATGATTGAACGTCCACCATTAGACCCTTGGGCCACTAAGTTCTTAGTGACTCTATGAACAGATTGTATGAGAAATAAATGTTATAGTGGGCCCTAGGGATTTTAATGGTGGAATTCATTATCACCACTTATATTGGTGCGGCCCATTGATGTGGCCCACCTTAATGTATATAAGGCCCATGTTACAAGGCCCATTGTGATGTATTCAAAGGCCCGTGGGATATGGCCCATTGCAATGTACTTAAGGCCCATTGATGCGGCCCACTTGATTTATGAAAGGCCCATATGAGGCAACCCGGCCCATTTGATGTATTTGAGGACTTTGGGTCGAGGCCCAATGAGATGTGTATAGGTCCATTGCAATGTGTGATTCCCCATGGTTCGTGTAATGATGTTTATGACGGACCGTGCCTTGGGGGCAATGTTGGTTTGACGTCCACATTGCAAGTATAGTGTTGGTTAAATGTCCGCATTATAACTCTCCCATTGAGCCCGTTGATGGGCTCATGCTTCTTGTGCGTATGCCATCTAGACCCATCTTCGGTATAAAGATAGTTCATTACTTTATAACGTGCTTAGTACACTTTCATGATTTATGTGCATACGCATCATATGTATGCTTGATATGAGGAATGATTGATCATAGCATAAGCCATTGGGCTGAGGCATTTACGGGACTCCTTATGAGACAGAGTGCCCCACATGATCGCGTAGTACGCGTGAGATTGCTGCATGATTGTACGGTGTGACTCATGCATCTTGCATATGTGTGACTTGATCACTGCACGCCCTAGCGACATCAGGGTTGTGGCTTCTACAGGCACATCGTGGATGGCCGTATCGGATACTGGAAATACCTTGTTCTAGCATTGTGGGCACTTAGGATGTCCTTGGGTGAAAGTCCCAGAACCTTTTTGGTACCAGGAGATGCTCCAACGTCTAGACCGAGTGGATACACGAGCGCCCGAGTGCCGAATACCAGTAGGCCGCATCTCCCACTGTGTTGTGGTCGGTTGGAAAGGGGTGTGGCCTTATCCGCCTGAGTGAGGGGGCTATAAGCTAGGCTGAGTTTGACCAGCTCGTAAATGTGTCCGCTATCGACGAACCGGGTAGGTATTGGCAGACTACTGGCCAGGTGGATAGTGTGGTCTCTTTCACTTGCTTAACTGTGCAGCTAGGGAGGAGGCAGTCAGTGTGAGGTGTATTAGACCCCGGTAATATCCAAAGAGGAACTGTACTGATATGTGTACTTGATGAGTACTAGCACGCTTGCTTTGCATCTCGCGTATGACATTTGGCTACATAGGCCTCGCATCGCATGGCCTTGGTATGGCCGATAGCATTCATGTCTTGCATTACATAGCTTTATTATAGCTGATAGCATTCATGGACTTACTGCATATTTCCGCATTACTCTAATATCGTATACTTGGCACTTGCCTTACACACACTTTCACCACCCTCTAAGCTTTTGTAAGCTTATGCATGATAGATGCGTGCAGGTGGCGTTAGGTTGCAGCAGCGTTGAGCTCGGAGCGTGTGAGCTTTACGGAGCTTTTGGAGTTTTCTTTGATATCATTATATTGTATTTCCCTTCCCGCATTGTACTTAAAAGTTTTTGATATAGTGGATATGTGGTGTTGTTGTTTTGTGACTTGGTTATGCTTGTGGTTATGCTCCATTACAAAAAAAATTCATACTGAAAATCCTCCTTGTAGGATCCTAGGATCGGAATCTGGTGTATGGGCGTTGGGAGCCGAGAATGGGGTACTACGGAGGCTGTCGGCGCCGGATTCGGCGATTGGGAATTTTGTGAGCCCGGTTTCCGAGTTTGGGGCATGACAGAAAGGAAGAAACGAAGGATGAAATCTTCGTGATAAAATCTTTGTTCAAATTATTGATATCGCACCTTCGGTTTTAAATTCTCACATGCACATGCACGCACGCTAGCATGTGTAACTTCAGATCTCACGTAGGGATGCTTGGAAATTGTGAGGCATGGCCATTGTTCAAGTTGTCCAGAGGACCATTCCCTGCTTAGTTTAGATCGTTATAGACAATCCTTATGGTTCAATCTTGAAGTTCGATCGTTGGTATTGAAACCCAGTAGTTGGATTGCTTTTAAATCTCATGTTGAGGGTCTCGTGAGGTTCCCTTGGGTTTCTACATATATATGTAAGGCCAGTCTCTCTAATAAATGGTTATAATGTGATTCACCAAATGGAGGTGTACGACGTAAGACATATGCACAACTACCTACTATTCTTTTTACATAGTGTAGATTCCCATGGGCTTTTTCATGAACGTTATGGGGACTTTGGGGCTAGATTCATATGTATCCTGGTGTGTAATGTAAACCATTAGATTTGGCAGGAAAAAATCATGGATCGTGAGGAGGGTCATTGTGTGATTTTTAGATGAGTCATTCAACAGATATGATTTAAATACAATGGGCGGTAGATTTAATGAGTTAAGTCCTGAAATTAATCATGTATAGTTAAATTGATCTAATAGAACATTGTCTTAAGGTTCATTATGATTGGATTCTTCAAACTAGGTTTTCTAAAGTTCAGTGTCAAGTACGAACACATAGACCATAGAAAATTGTGGATGATCAATCATATATTTTCACCCATTAAATTTTGATTTCAATAATATAGAACATTCATATATATATATATATATATATATATATATATATATATATATATATATATATATATATATAAACATACATATTCAGTAATGATTAGATCTAAAGGGTTTAAATCGTGCCAGTGTAGATTCCATAATTATGTTGTAGTCCATCTTAAAAATCAGTAGTTAGATGGTTTGATCTATAGATAAAGAGTGCTCTTAATGGTTAATTTTAGCTGGAGTGTAGATGGATGGTTAATCTTACTATTCGAGGATTGGATTGTGAATTATTGGGTGATGGTATATAGTGTACATTATGTGTTCCCCGTTTCTATATATGAAATTAGATCTTCATGGTAACACCCAAGGACTTTCAATACCCGAGTATTGAAAAGTTCGGAGTGTTACAGTCTACCCCCTTAAAATAATTTCATCTACAAAATTCAAACACTCCTACCATGTATACAAGTGAGGACAATTTATTTTATGGTATTTTAATGCATTCACTACTTTCCTTGTGAAGTATATTTGTATGTACAAGTGTATATAACTGAGTACATGTACTAGGGTTATTATATAGGATCTAGAATATTATTCTTAGTCCTTAAAACTAAAAACCTTTAAGTTGCACTATTTTCTACATATTCTGTAAATACATGGTCAGTCATTTTAAGATCTAGTTTTCTTTTTTTATTTTTAGGTAACCCAACTTTGGTAAGATACCCTACACTTTAAGATATTTATAACTAGGAACTTGATTCTTTCAAAGTTTAAATGATATTTTTTTAGTAAACTTAAAAGAAATCCTATTTAGAATATAACAGGTTAACAAGATTGCTTCTCCCCACATGTTTGAGGGTAAGACTGAACTATTTAGCATAGAATTCATCATCTCTTTAAGAGTTCTATTTTTACGTTCTTTTATTTAATTCTATTTTGGTGTGTATGGAGCTATAGTTTCGTGAATTATCTTACTATTTTCATATAATTCTCTAAATTGAGAAGATTCATACTCTTATCCTCTATCCATTTTAAGTCTTCTAATCTTCACACTTAACTAATTTCAACTTTAATTTTATACTTAATGAAAGCTTTTAAAGCATTATCTTTATTCATTAACAGATAGACTCTAGTGAAACTAGAGCAATCATCTATAAAGATTATGTAATATATTTTTCTATCTCTAGACATATGATTTCTAAAATCACCTAAGTCATTGTGTATCAATCTTAATAGAACATAAGATCAATTCACTTATTTAAAGAGTTTTCTAATGAATTTATATTTTACACACATTTTATACTTATTGAATTCTTTATTCGAGACATTAGGTAATAAGCCCAACCTTTTCATTTTCTTCAAAGATATTACGTTTACATGACCTAATCTACTATGTCATAGATAAAGAGGTTTAATGATATAAACATAATTGGATATTTTCTTATTATTATCATTGGATATATTTACAATGAATAAACTGTCATTATAGTATCCATTTCCCACAAAGGTTTTATTTTTAGTCATTAAATTCTTATCTAAATTAAATACCAACTTAACTTTAGCCTTATTGAGAGGCTAACTAGAGACCAAGTTTCTTCTAATGCCAGGCACATGGAGAATATTATTCAACATCATAGTCTTTCCAAAAGTGAGCTTTAGAAGCACTTTCCCTTTTCCTATTACTAGAGAAGTTCAATCATTATTCATAAACACATGTTTATCATCTCTTAATAATATATAAGATGTAAACTGTAATGCCCTGAGTTTTCAGAACCCGAGTATATGACTCGTTCTCCAAAAACTCGAGTGTTAACCTTTAAAGATAACCAAATTTTGGTATTTTTTTTCTTTTTCTTTTAGAGTTAGCAGTTTAGTGGAAGATGGACAAATCAAACATAAAGGAAAGTTTGTATTTGCATTCAGAATATACGAGCGGCTACCCATAATGACTTATATAAACCAATGTCTCTATATTAATAAATATAAGAATTATACAATTTACACATGAGAAACAATGAAATGAATATAAACTTGAGCTGCAAGATTACACAGCTTCTCTTGGCAGACATAGCCATGTATCTCTGATAATCGTACCTTTCTCTTTATCAATCTGAACATGATTATCTTTCAAACCACTTGTATTACCTGTATGGTTATATATTCGATGAATGAGTGGCCAACTCAGTGTGAATTCTCCTTAAAATTACACACCGTCGCCTTAGTTAAGCATATTTAAAAACAAGGCATTCAAAACAATACATTATGCATTCTTATTTAAAAGCATGGATGTATGAATGCACATCCACCTGGGGATGCTCATCCAGTCGGAGTTGGGATCGTCACCCATGCATATGACTGGTCACCAGTGTAGCACATCACGTGCGTACATCACATACAACATAATAACCAAGCCATCGAACATTATATACATAGGTCGATAGTCGATGGTCTGGGAGCTAGTGAAACGATATCCCACTAAGCCTAAGGGCACATGCTACAGCATTCAGAAGTAGCCACCCGTCATCGCCAATATGCTATGAATACATGATTAGCCAAACCATTATTATTCCAATTACAACAAGCCAATTTAAGTAAACTCAAAGGTCACTAAGGGGGGCTCGTCACCCAGCATAGGCCGACAGCTCAGGCATAGTATTCCATTCCCACCATCCCCGACTCATGAGATTTTCCGCCTTAGGATGTTTAATGGATGCCCATCGACTAGTGGCCGATCAAATTCAATACGTGGGAAGTACTATCGCATGGTTATATGGGAATGAACCATCGAAGCCATGCAGGACAAATATCAAACTATGGGACAATTACTTAAATCGAAGCGGTAAAAGGTTGCACTAAGTAAATACCAAATCAAAACGGTAAAGAGGTTATATAGGGCAGTGTTAAATCAGAGCGGTAAAGAAGTCATTCACAAGGCCATGTAGGTAAGACAACCCATGGATGGTAGTCCTACATTGGTATTCCACATCCCAAATAACCTCCAAGTTGAGGGTCCATCTCTAACACATTCTGTCTTGTTACATCCTAAGTGTGGGCTCACATACACAAGTAGAATTTTTCCACTAGTAGGTGTAGTGAAATGAGTTCCAAGTGACTTACAACAATTCATTGACATATATAGTTATAGCATGGTAGACATATGTTAAGCATAATAATCAAATAGGTAATGGTGTGAACTATCGATTTAAATGGAAGTTATCATGTAAGTAACTATCACATGCATTCATGATTCACAACTTTCAACTATAAATCAAATATAAGTCATGTCTTAAGAATTCATAACTAGTGTAAGTGGTCGCATGCTATGAGATAACAATTGTGATTCTAATAAAGACTATTACTTAAACTAATTTAGAAATAGAAAGCTTAAGGGAAGAAGTCATCACCTTATGTTTGAACTGTCTGCATCATTGCTAAGAAATGCGTGTTCCCTTAAAATTAAATCCTACCATAAATTGTAAAGTTGTATGGTTAGATCCAAGCTTTACACACTATTTAGGGTCAAGGTCTTAACCTAGGGTTTGGATTACCTAGGTTTTAGGGTTTCATCCTAGGGTCTAGTTCTAGGAGTTGAACTATGATGTATGTGTGGTTTAAACACAATGTAATAATATGGTTAGTTATAATTTAACATTAATGATATAATTAATATTGGGACCATGGTAATAATAAGTATTACAATGGTAATAGAATAGTGTAATCGATTATTAATGATAATATTTTCAGGTGGTGGATACCATATTAATATCATTAATGGTAATTTTGTTTATAATAACTAATATTAGCGTAAATAGTGTACTGGTAGCTATTCATGCTTAACAATTGTCATAATTATGGTAATGAAACTAATGGTAATTCAAAATAATCTGATTTGGGAATAGAGAGTTGACTCACAATTCGGTAGCTTGACTCGATGATTTGACTCGGCTGAGTAGACTTAGCAAGTCAAAATCCCATTGCTTCTCTACCTTCCTTCTCTTTACTTTCTTCATTCTTCTCCTTCCTCCCTTTCTACCTTACCTTCTCTATCGTCTCCCACTGTCGTTTCCACGTTGCACGTCCAGCCACACCCTAGAGTCACGATTTCAGCAATGAACCCATCTCGGTTCACGTAAGACTCGACGAGTCATCTCGGTATTGAACCGAGCAGCCATCAACTACCCACACACACACACACTCTCTCTCTCTCTCTCCCTCTCTCTCTTTTCCTTCTCTCTGGAGGTCTAGAGATACTCTAAGCTAGACCAGGGATGACACAGTGACTCAGTGGTTGGATTGAGTCACATCAGAGGGTCCAGGTTCAATGGCAACTATTTCGGGCTGAGCTGGTGCAACAACTGCACCTTCTTATTTCTTCTCTCTCTTCTTCAATCTCTACATGACCGAACGAGCCTAGACTCAACTCGGACATGGCCCAAAACTAGTAGGCTTTGTCTAACTCGGCCAGGACTTGGCACAAACTCGTCCTGAACTCGGACGAGCGTGCGGCATCGCACTGCGAGTAACAACTCTCTTCTACACCACCTTCTTCTCCTTCTACTACATTGCCTCCTCTTTTCTCCTTTTTCTGCTTCTTTGCCTCTCTAGAGACCCAGCAGGGCCCATGTCTTGAACCAAACTCGGTGAAACTCACTGCGTTAGCATGGCCATGGCCAACCAGTAGCACAACTACACCGCTTCTCCTCACCTCTGCTTTCTCATTCTGATGTGATTCTCGTCATTTGGATTGCGATGATATGGGCCACACATTGACAGTTTTAGATCCAAAATCGGCCACATCACAAGCAACAACAATGGTGCAAGTTCATCATGGAAAACGACCGAGCTCCAATGGCGCTTCTCAATCTGATGGATCTTTCTTGATTCCACTACTTATGGACGGTTTGTATACACCCACAAGAGCTCGTGGAAGCTCAAGATTGAAGCTCTAAAGGCATTTCGTTGGTGGGTTCACTAAAGGAAGGAAATGACATTTTCTTTCTTTCAGCTACAAAAATGGTGATGAAAATGGGGTGTTGCTAGATCCTCTCCCTTTTATTCACTTATGCTAACATGCCAGAACTGTAGGATTGGTAACAAGTGGTCTGGATTTGTTCTGGCATAAATTGCCTTCAAATACAGCTGGTAAGAGAGAAAACCGGCCATTGTTTTGTTCAGCCATGAGTGAAAACCCTAATCGTCGTGAAGGGTCATTAAGTGGCTGAGATAGCACCACGTTGATGGCCGGGATTGGAGAAGACTCCCACTTGGATTGCTAGGTTGGCAACACAACAGGTTTCCATTTTCAGAAATTGCCGCATGCACCTCTATTTGGGCCCGTGTTTGTGCGCATACACGTGTGATACAACATGTGGAACGACCTAAGTTCTTGTTAGATCTCCTTCGTGGACATGATGGATGGATCAGATCATGTTAAAGAGGCTAGATGGTGGGCCAATGATTGAGCAAAAACGTCCATCCATTTGAAATGGATGCTAGCGCAAAACGGAAAGAAGAAGAGAAACTTTCTTCTTTGGGTTTATTGGGTCAACCCCGCTTGACCCAGCTTACCATTCAGTGCTACGCGGGAGTACACCTGCAGGGTGCACATCACACGAATGTGGGGTCCACAAGGTCATTTTCTAAGACCCACTCTATCTATGATCCTCTGTGGGCCCATCTAGGTCATCTGACCAGTGATGAGGCAAATACAAAGCTTGGGTGGGCCATACTAATTGAATTAAGGTTTTTTATTATCGATTGTGTCAATCCAACGGTCGGATTAGTTCCAATCCGACCATCAACGGTCAAAATGTCCTAAGCGCATCATCATATGTTACTATTCAATTATTACTACTGATTTTAATTTCATTACTATCAATTACCTCACCTTCAATGTATATGTGCATGTGTTTTTAATTGTGATACAGGTCCCACTCTAATCTTGATCAATCCCTATCCAAAAAGGTTATAGGGATTGCTCATGTGGAAATCAATAGTAATCTCAATGATCATATGATTCAATAGTAACGATCAAGTGATGGATTGGTAGATTGAAGGTTGTGGCCCATATTTTTAGATCTGGGTATTTAATTATGGTCCTCATCGATCCAATGGCCAGATTACATTTAAATTTGACCATCAATGGTTATCAAGGTTTTCAATCTAATCTAGAGGGGTTCTTAAGGGCTGTCTTTATAACCAGGTGGCTAGACTATGTGATTAGATGATGAATTGATCAGTAGGGTGTTATGGACACGATGAACAGTGGATCTCATGATCTAGAGTTCTAAATCTAAGATGGTTGGTTAGATTTGTCTATCAATGAAATTAGAATTTTAAAAATAGATCTCGCTAATGATATGATCGTCCATCTTGGATAACAATGGATGGATAGCTTGATCTATGGATGGAGATTGCTTTAATCAGTCGGATTAAGACTAGAATGAACATGAGTGTTCGCTTAAATTAGGTTTGCATTTATACTAAGTTAGGTTACACGGTAACAATCGAGTACTGGAAAGTACAGGGTGTTACATAAACATACTATGATCCTTACACACATGTTGATTTGTACCAGTGTCTAGTACTCATTCTAAGTTATTTATAAGAAAGACTTTTGAAACCATAACTTCTACCATATCAGACTCGTTGCTTGCTTCTGAAAGATTAACTTGAGGCTTATCTTTGTTTTTTTAAGCTTACAATTTTTAATGTGATGCCCAGCTTAGTTTTCTTTTTCTTGAATCGTTTGTTTGTATTCTTCTTTTTTAGCCTACATTCGTTGGCATAATGTTCAAGCTTTTCACATTTGTACCGGTTTTTTTCTTCTTAAATTGCTTATTTATATTCTTCTTTTTTAGCCTACATTCATTGGCATAATGTTTAGGCTTTCCACGATTGTTACATTTGCCCCTTTTTATCTTCTTATTGTTTTCTTGACTTGATTCTACAAGGTTCGTCTTTGAGTCTACCTTATTAGCATTTGCTTTTTTATCTCTGTTTCTATTAGTCTCCTTTATTCATATGTGTACGATTGCACTTTTTAATGAGATATCATTTCGTTTATGTTTCATTTTGTTCTTATATTCTTTCTAAGATGGCGATAGTTTTCCTATTAACGCTCTTGACAGAAACACTTTATCCAACTTTATTCCTTCTGATGATAATTTGTGTACTAAATTTTGAAAGTCATGAATCTGGTTCATGATAGGTTTATTACCTGTCATTACATAGTGAAGAAAATTAGCGATTGTATGTTTCTTAATCCATGCATCTTCCGAGATGTACTTTTCTAAAGTAGTTTTTAGATGTATTTGGCAAACTCAAAAGAAACATACATATCATATAAATCATTGGATAAATAATTCATAGTATAATTTTTATAATTATTTGCATCTATGACTTCATTTTGATTTGTTGGATCTATTGTAAAAGATTCAGATAAAATGTATGAAACTTTAAGGGTGGTCAATGTAAAAGTTAGCTTCATTTTCTACCGTTTTAAGTGTTGTCTAATGAACGGTGTGATTTTGAATAACTCGGTAAAAGCATTTAATATTACGATAGCAATAATCTATTTAATTCAACAATTTGATTTTAAGATTGTTAGATTATTTGGTTAAAATTAAATAGACCATGTAAATAAAAAATTGAGATAGAAAACTTATACAGTTGAATCAAGGCGTGACTGAAAGTGCCCTGGTTTGTCAATTAGCGTGACTATTGAGTCAGTGAGTCAAGTGAGCCCCATAGGAAGATCATTCAAGCATCTGCCTCAACTGGATGTGTGCTCCGAACTCATCAAAGGTAAATTTAGCCTCACATGCCATGTCCCAAAACACCCAGGTATATAAAACCCTTAAAAGTGGATAGAACAACATAAGGTTTAAAGTACGAAAACTATTTTGTAAATCAGGAAAATCTCTAAGTTTTCAGCTTTTGTCGATATATCGAGTACTCATCAATGGCATCGAACTCTCATGATTGATGCTATAGACAACCAATCGATTTCATCGAATTAGGCCATTCTATGTCCAGCAACCACAAGTATTTTGGACAATATACTCGATAAATCAAAACACATTTCAATAATATCGACATTCAAATATCGATCAAATCAAATGATGATGGATGATATCAAATTACCTTGAGCTTTGTCCAGCAACTTTTGAAAAATATCCTGACATTGCTCGAGTAATCGAAACATCGTCGATATCATCTGAATTCAAATGTCAATGATATCGAGAGGAGTTTGATATCATCGAATTCGGTCAAGTTTTTGTCCAGCGAGTGTTAAAGGAAAATCTTCTAGAAAGATCAAGGACTCGAAACCCTACTCGATATCATCGAATTTCAAATCTCGATGATATCGAAGGTATATCAATGAAATTGGATCTGGACAAAACTATTCCAGCAAACTTGCAAGGTAAACCATATGGGAATAATCATGGAATTGATGATGTTCCGATATGATTGTGATTCAAATATCGATGAGATCGATATATTCTCGATATCATCAAAATGGATCAAAGATTGTCCAGCAAGCTCTTTTGAATTTCATAAGAAAATGATCGATGTATCGAGTGGCGGGTCTATGAAATATGAATTCAAACGCCGATGACATCGACGGCAGCTCGATTGCATCGATCTTCAGAAAGTTCCAGGGATATACTTCTGTCACGACCCTAAATCTAGTGTTGGTAATCCACGATTACTAAATACCAGATTTTGGTTGACAGCCTCCATAGAACTCCGATTCTTGGGACTTTCAAGTAGCACATACTAAGTCCCATAAGTGGGGCTTCACAAGGAGGATTTCTGAAAGTAAAACTAACAAACATGTTGCATTTCTCAAAATTTCATCATATTCACTGTGTACAACTGAGCACCTCAGGGCAAAACCAAAACATAAACCACGTCATATTTACTATACCTGATGTACATATGCAGGGTATTACAAACAAAAAAATACACACTGATAT
Source organism: Magnolia changhungtana (assembly GCA_030180095.1). Taxonomy (NCBI): domain Eukaryota; kingdom Viridiplantae; phylum Streptophyta; class Magnoliopsida; order Magnoliales; family Magnoliaceae; genus Magnolia; species Magnolia changhungtana. The sequence goes on along the minus strand of JASAUF010000644.1, from coordinate 4,323,421 downwards.
GTACAAAATAAAAAGGACGTCTGGAGTTTGTAGCCTCTACTCCTGCAGCTCCCTAATCTTACCTGAAAAAAATAGAAAGGAAAGCTTGAGCTACTAAGCCCAGTGAGTGCGTGTGTGCCATGACAATGCATGTTTCATGTCATGCTCATTTAATGCACATGAATGCACAGGCTTCCAAATCATTTTTATATACAGAGGTGGGACTTCTACCCACTTGTAACATACACACGCTTTCAACATTTCCACAACTTTTCATATTTTCCAATTGGATCACCAAAGTCTAAAACAGAGGTGGGACTTCTACCCACTTGTATAGACTTTTCCACCGTGGTCAACTACAGAGGTGGGACTACATAGTTCACGAGCCGAACTAGTTTAACCCACTTGTGTTGAACCTCACTATCTGCCTAACAGCGAGAAGTCATAAGTCGCCTGGCAAAACAATAGCGGACAATTTACGAGCTCGTCACACACAACCTATCTTTGCTTGCCCATAAGCAAGTCAGGTCAAACCTCTCAACCAATCGACACGCGTCGGTGGGAGTCGCTACCTACTTGGGTATTTTGGCATTTTAGCGCTCTGTTCTTCCACCCGGTCTAAGCATTGGTCGCTCCCAATGGTACCAATCGGGGTTTAGGGACTTTCACCCACGGACCCTCTAATCATGTCCTGTTGAATTACACATTTCCAGTGTGGTGTCCAACTAAAGTTATAACAACGTATGTTTCATCGCATTTACAACTACCATATGCATAAGTCCACATACAAGCACAATATGTCATGATTTTCAAGGCAAGCATAGGACGACCTTCCTCATGTGGTCTCCTCATACATTCGTCATACATTTAAGTTCCTCATAAGGGTCTCATTTAATACAACATGTATCGAGGCAGTTTACATACTCATCATAGACACATCGTGTGTCGCACCACAACCCACTATGATCACCACATCATGATATGAGTCATTCACTCTCAAGCAGATAAGGATATAACAACTATGATTCATGCATATGATGTGCACATGACTTAGTCAATCTGCTATAAAACTTCATGCTACAATCTCAAGAATGATCTACATTAAAAGGATGAAAGATATTCCTTTGAAACATTTTGTCAAACAGGTAGCGGGCGGATATTGGAAGGAACAAAGAGAGAAATCGTTAGAAATACGTATCACTTGCAACAAAACTAAATCTTATATATCATCCAATCTTCCATTCATAACCTAATCAACTAACTCAGCAAAGCCAGTCATACCCGTAAGAAAATCCAAAGAATAACCTCATTCCAAACCTAATTCCAAAGAATATATAATTCCAACACCTAATTCCACCTATATATAATTCCAAAGACCTAATTCCATAATACTGATTCCTAATTCCAAGAATATAATTCGAATACGACTTCCTAATTCCAAAGAAACCCTAACCCTTAAACAAAATCCAAGCAATTCTTTAACCTTAAAGCGTAAATTCAACAAAACCCTAACCCTTAAACAAAATCCAAGAATTCTTTAACTTTAAAACTGAAAATTCAGCAAAACCCTAACCCTTAAACAAAATCCAGCAATTCTTTAACCTTAAAACTATAAATTCAGCAAAATCCTAACCCTTAAACAAAATCCAACAATTCTTTAACTTTAAAACTGAAAATTCAGCAAAACCCTAACCCTTAAAAAGAAATTTCAGCAATAGGGTTTTGAAAGAAACTTCAACGTACACATCTAAGTGCTCCTAATCTATGCACTCACCTGAAAGTATCAGAGGTTTGGCTCTCAACCTCAGCTTCTCTTTCTTCTTCTTCTTCTTTTCCTCTTCTTCTTCTTCTTTTCCTCAACTAGAGTGTTGGCTGGAAATGAAATGCTTGAAAGTGGGTTTTGTCTATTTATGGGCTTAAAAAGGTTTTAAAGTAGCTTTTAGCTAAAAAAAAGGGTTTATGGGATGGTTTAGGATAATTTTGAGAAGTTTAAACGTATGGTAGCAATAAACAAAATGTTATGTAAGTGATTTGACAAAAAGTATTCCAAGGATTAAAAAACAAACCCGAGGTCATTTGAGTTATTTTATTAAACTATACATGTACATATCGATGCATAACTTACAATCCAGGTGTCATATTGACATGCCGTTTTCGTCAGTAACTCCGTAACTTGACTATGACCACAACGGTTAGGCTCTCTGACTTAACGGATTTGAAAACTCAATGTTGGCAGAGCCCCACCTAAAATAAGGACATAATGGTCATTTTTCAGATTGTTTAATTTTAAGTCTGTATCTTAACATTCGGACATCAGGTTGACATACGGCTTGCGGCTCAAAATATTCTCGGGGCCAATGGACCTACAACCAACGGTTATCCAGTGTACAAACCAGATTTCTGGGGTATAGGGTCTTACAACTTCAGTGGAGTTTGTATCATCGAACCTTGCTTCGGTAGGATCGAAGTATACGTTCGATGATATCGAAGTAGGCCCAATGATATTAAACACAGTCAGAATCTGACACCTTTATTATCGTTGGAACTTTTTGTCTATTTAAGGAGAGCTTGTTCTTGGTTATGCATTGAGAAAAACAGAGAGAGCCTTGAGAGAGTCTTGCATACTATTTACCCTGAGCTCTTTTCTCATGGGAGTTCATCCCCCAATCCAACCTCATCATTGACATTTAATAGAGTAGATTGGGTAATGAACTTTCACATTCAAGGATCATCCAGCTATCACCTTAATGGCAAATCATTGAGCTGGGATACCTTGAATGCTTGAATGCTTGGAATCACTCCGTCTATAAAATAGGAAAATATTTAATAGAGTAGGATTCCAACATATCCTTGACCCAACTCGTCACCTTATTGGTACATCATCAAGTGTTGCGGATCAAGGGAACTAAAGAATCTTCATCAAAAAGGAGGAGATCTTCATCAACGTGTTTAATGGGGCTCATCTACTTATCTATAAGTCCTTAGAGTCCAAAGACCCTGCTAATCATTCATTTGTGTAGGATTGGGTCACAGGTGATTCTCACCCCTTTCAAGTCCTCATAGGAGTCCTCTAACAGGACAGTACCCGTGGGTGCTATGTGTCGACCCTTGCTCTTGTAAAGCATAAACTTAGGTCCTTAATGTAGATCTTTGGCCTATGTGGCCTAAAACTTAGGTGCTGTATGTTGACCTTTGCTCATGTGTAGGGTGTAAACTCTAGGTCCTTGTGTGGATCCTTGGCTTGTGTGGCTTAAAACCCTAGGTTCCTTGTGTGGATCCTTTGCTCATGTGTAGAGCATAAAACCCGGGTGCTGTGTGTTGACCCTTGCTCCTGTGTGAGGTATAAAATTGTGTCTCATGGAGACATGTCTAGGTTCCTTATGTAGGTCCTAGAATTGACCTTGTGTAGGTTGTGAAGGTTAGAGGTGAACCTGATTTAAAACCTCCGTTAGTGAAATCTGGTACACTCAAGGGTTGAGTGCGTCCGCCGGGAGTGGAGTAGGCAAGTAGTCGAACCACTATAAACAACTGTGTTTGGGATTGTTATTTGCATTTTACTTTTCTGTGTTTACTTCGAATGTTCACATGATGCACGATCACATGATTGTTTAGAACTGATAAGTATCACGTTCCACACACAGTCACTCATTCAATCCATCGTAGAGTAAGGATATATATTGTTTAAATTCTACTTAGTCTTGTGATTGGATCCTCTAATTGGTTTGGAAACCATTAGAGTTAAATTGATGATATCTTGACATTTACATATGTTTCGACAAGAAAACAAATGTATTTGATTTGGAGGATTTATTCAATGATAACAAAGAAAGAACAAGAGAACATTGATCACATTTATTTTGAGTTCATTTACATCCTCAGATTCCCTTGATTCTGAAAACAAAGCACAATCAATCAAAACAGACAAGATAGCCTGATAGAAATTTCGGCAGCATTCCGACGCTATTTCGGTTATCTCCTAGATACTTAGGAGGAATTACTGAATTGATTAGCTAATCTCCAATGAGATAGAATTTCGGCAGTACTCCGGCGCTATTTCGATCATCTCCTAGATACTTAGGAGGAATTGCTGAATTGATCAGCTAATCTTCTTGGAGATAGAAATTCCGGCAGCACTTTGGCAGCTTCTTCAATCATCTCCCAACACTTAGGAGGAATTGCTGAATTGATTAAGTTTTGTGACCCGTGTAACAGATACACTGGTTGCGCGGCTCGCGTAACTGGTATCCTTGTTGCGCAGTTTGCGCAATCGATAACTTCGTTGTGTGGTCCGCGCAATTGCTCTTCGCCTCTGCTCTCTACCTTTAGTTGCTCTGCTCCAGTTTCCCAAAATCGTCTAACCACCAAATGAGAGGAGGAGTGGGGTATTTATAGGCCCCACGCACGTGCCAATCCTCCATTCTTGTGTCAGTTGATTGTGCGATCCGTGCAATGGACTTCTTGGTTGCACTACCCGCGCAATGAGGAACTTGCTTCCGCGACCAACGCAATGGAGGAACTTGCTTCCATGACCGGCGCAACAGAGGAACTTGCTTCTGCGACCCACACAACGGATGACTTGACTTCCACGACCCGCGCAATGGGGAACTTTGTTGCGCGACCCGCGCAATGAGGAACTTTGTTGCGCGGTCCACGCAACTGCTCTTCTTCTACTTCAATTCTTTCATCATTCTCCATACCTCAACAGGCACCCCTAGTGCTGGAATTTTACCAAAACACCTAGACTACCCCTTGAGCTAGAACTTTACCAAAACACCTAGACTACCCCTTGAGAAGACCAGCACCGAGATTCTCTGACCTATGTAATGAGATATTTTTTTGTGCCTCAACAGATGCCCCCTCGATCCTTCTTTGATTAATCCTTAAAATCAAACGGAGGATCGACCTTCTTCTGAATTGCAACTGAAGGATGACTGGATGATCATGCTTGCATGGAAGATTGGATACTTGTGTTTGACCAAAAGACTGAGATATTCATATCTAACCAGGAGACTGGAATGCTCATGTCTGACCAGGAGACTGGAATGCTCATATTTGACCAAGAGACTGGAATGCGATCAATTGACAAATTGGAATGATCACGTTTGAATGGAAGACTTGATTGATTGCACCCGAATAGAAGATTTGAATGATTGTACTCGAACAGAAGATTTGAATGATTGTGCTCTAACAGAAGATTTGAATGATTGCGCTCGAACAGAAGATTTGAATGATTGCGCTCGAACAGAAGATTTGAATGATTGCGCTCGAATGGAAGACTTGATTGATTGCGCTCGAACGGAAGACTGGAATGCCCCCAGCCAGTAGTGTCGAGCAGATGCTTCACTAGAGAAGATAATAGCGAACTATCTTTCAACATCGCTACTGCTACAATGGTCTCTTTGATCAACTCCCGCGACTCTTTCTTTAATTCTGCAATGGTCTTTTTGATCAACTCTGTTGCTCCTATCGTAACAACCTTTTTGATTGTTTCCTTTATTCATGATCTGCATAATCCAATCTTTCAAATGATAATCTTTCCTGCCAAATTAATCGAAATTAGATCTCAAGACATTATAACTCTTTCAATTTAGCCTTAAGAAGCATTGATAATTTTGAAATATATATTGAAAACTTCTCCTCTTTTAGGCTGATTGTGATATTAGCAATGTGATAATGATTTGATTGTTTCATCTTTGCGCTTTGTCATCATGCTTCTTTGTATTTTTATATCGCGCTCTTGGAGACGTCATCTCCAACTCCAAAAGATTCAATCGTTGAGTCTTTTTACCGAGTCTTCCCTAGTTTATGCTCCTTAGCATTTCTTCATAGACTTTTCCTTGGATCTTTGCTAATTCTGAAAAATTGAAAAATAGACAAGACTTCTTTTCAATTTTCATTTAATAATTTTTCAAAGGATATAGAAGTTACTGATGAAGATTCCGTTTGTTCTTTGTCTTCATCAGATCTGGTACTTGGAGACTCGCAATATCATTGTTAGAATAATGAGAGGTTACAACATCAGACTATATAATTGGGCTTTTATATAGAAGCAACTTTTGAACGTCTGCACTGAATCATGCTTCATAATCCTCTGTATATGAATTCCTTCATCGTGCATAAGAGATTATCATAAAGACCAAAGCATAGATAACTTTGAAGACCAAGGCATAGATTCTACCCCCTTTCCCGGTCAATCTTTACATAAAGATTTCTTCAGAAGATAATATTTTCACAGTGATGCTTGCAAATATTACTAAAGGATGGATAATTTTGCTGCTCCTTTAACGAATCCAAAGAATATATCTGAATCTTTAGATTTCCGGGAGGGATCAATATATTAGTTAGCCTTGAAGAGTTGAGCTTTTGAGTGGATAATTGCCAATATCTTGAAGGCATTTACTGTCGATATAATTTGAACCTGATTCAAGAGAAACGCATTTTTGCATATATTTTATTCAACATTTAAAATTTCCATCAGGCAATTGCATATTTGAGCATATTTAATATGTATCTTCAGCATTTTGAATGCTACACGTAGTTGATGCTTTTGAGCATATTTGATGCTTTTGAGCAATGGTGCTAGTGTACTTTGACTGACTATACTTTAACTAGACAAAACCGAACTTGACTAGACTTGACAAAAGAGCAAAATAATTTACCGCCAATTTCGGGGAATGGGTTCAAAGAGCAATTATAGTTTACTGCCAATTTCGGGCAATGGGCTCAAAGAGCAATTATAGTTTACCACCAATTTTGGGCAGGCCAATTTAAGGCTTTGTAGGTCTTATGCGTAGTTGGCCATATAGGCTTGGCTAGGCTGCCTTAAATGATCATTTGCCATCGCTGTCATAAAATTTGTGTGGTTGGCCAATTTTAGGCTTATTCCACTGCTTATTTCATTGCCGTCGTAAGATTTATGTGGTTGGCCAATTTTAGACTTATTCCACTGCTTATTTCACTGCCATGAATAATGAATTAATAATTGATACATCGCCATTGCTGATATGTTCTGACAATGCCTATGGTTAGGATAGTGTATCAGCTTGGCGATGATAACAATTTCAATAAGGTGAGATAAGATAATTTTGTATCAGCAATTGATGACAACAGCGATAGTTACTAATTTTTGCGATAATCATCGACGCTTGGCACTTCGCATTTGGTGATTGTCATTGGCGCTTTGCATTTGGTGATGACTTAATATGCTTGAAAGCCTGCATTTTATTCATATACAAAAGAAATACATTCTATGATGAGAAATATATTTCACAGTTTCTTACTCACCTGTCTTATTTTGGCGATGGTTTGATATGCTTGAAAGCCAGCCTGCATTTATTTAAACACACAAAAGAAGTACATTCTATGGTGAGAAACACATTTCATAGTTTCTTACTTACCTCTTTACTCACCTGTCTTGTCCCCTTTTGATTTTGTAAGTATCATACCGATATCTTTCGAAAACAAAATAGTAATGCATATCTGCAACGAATATGATTTTTATCGCGGCTTTACATCTTTTGCCTCACTTGCTTCTTTTCTTTTGAATATTCAGGCTATGACAGCTCGATCTTGTCAATTACTGACGATTTACCATATGAAGCATGTCATTGTCTTTTAACGCAAATGCCCCCGAAATTTTCTTTATCAAGTTTCTGTCATTTTTTCTCTATTTTCTCTTTTTGTCATGCTCTCTCATCGCGATTTCTCCCTTATCGACCATCTTTTGTAGCTTGTTCTTAAGGGGATCAGTCTTCCGTATGATGTCCAAATTTACAATGATAATAACAATAATCCATTCCTCTTGTATTTTCAATTTCTTCACGGTATCTTTGCCGAGGTAATTCAATACTCTTCATAGCCAACAATTGATTCAGCATAGGGAGTATATCTTTTCTTGCAAACAAATACTTCATATGATATTTATTTTGCCTGGACCTTTTATATGTCATTATAACTGCACGACCATTTCTGTTGTCTTTTTCAACATCCTGATAATCTTCTTTAATTTCTTCTTTTCGAGTGATGTGGGCTGATTTTGACTAAAAAACAGACACTCTTCCCATCATCTTTTCAAGAGCATAAGCCTTCGTAGCAAAATTACGAAAGGTTTTCCAATCTTTACTAATCAAGTGGCATGCCAGTTCTGGTCTCAAACCTTCTAAACATAGTTCTACTTGTTCCGATTCCCGCAGAGGATGTTGACATAATGCTGCCAAGTCCTTCCATCGACTGATGAATTCTTCAACTGGTTCATTTTCTTCTTGGCAAATAGAGGCCAATTCGGTCAAACTAATTTATTTGTCTGAAGAGAAAAAAGTTTAACATAAAAGCATCCTGCATCTGTTCCCAGGTATGAATAGATCCTGGGATTAAACTTGAATACCATCTGAAAGCTCTTCCTGTCAGAGAAGATTCGAATGATCGCAGACAATATTGAGGAATTCTAGAGAAATTTTTCATCTTTGCTATGAAATGCATCATATGTTCTTCTGGGGATCCGTTCCCATTGAATTTTTGAAAGTCTGGGTGTTTGAAGTCAGCGGGAAATGGTATTTCTTCTATTTCACAAGGATACGACGTCTGATATTAAAATTTCTTATTCTGACTTCGCTCATTCTCTAGGTGAATAGATTTGATAACCATCTGCCGGATTTCTTCTTGTGTGATATTCTGAATAACATTAGGCATTGGCTCTTGAAATCTGACCGCTTACGGTTGTGGCCTTTCTACTTGTGGCTCAGTGTTGTTCACAACAATCACTATCAGAATATTAGGGACTTCTTCAGCCGCATGTTCATCTAGTGAAAACTGATCAGGCTGATTAATATCTGTCGATGAGCTTTCTGTTTCTTCATACTTTGATCGTCTTGATATTGAGGGAGAAAACGAGCGTCGTGCTGCTGACACTGTTGAAGAGGATGAACTATCATTTGATTTGAAACCAGCGTATCGTCGCTTTGAAGGACTAATTGACTCGAATCGTAGCATTCTCAATGCATGAGTTTGCTTAAAATCTTTCGCAGGAGGTGCTGTGAGTGAACATTCGCTGGTTATGGTCGTCTTCCCTTTATTTTTCTGAACTTGCGATGATTCTGTGGAAGATGTGTTTACGGTTATAGTTGATGATATTGAAAGACTTTTTGGAGTGACGGGTCTTTCCATTTTTCTCGAATGAGATGATTGTATGACCGAAGCAGGGCTATGTCTCACAACACTTCCCATAATTGACCCAGTAGTTGGCGAAATGATGCTTCTTCCAGAAGCAGATCGAACTTTTTGACTTTTGGATATTACTATCCTCCATCTTCCCTCATCTTCTTAAGCCACTGGCGAAATAGAGATTGTTCTGTTCATTACGCAAAATTCACTGTTCTTGATCACAGCAGACTTTGCTTTCTATAACGCTTTCTATTTGCTCTTAACTCTTTTCTCTTCCATTCTAGAAAGTTGTGGCGATGCCCCCTGGATTCTCTATTGGCTAATGAATTCGTTAATTCATTAATTAATTCGCCTACTTGTCGGCGGGTAGCGTATGATTCAGTCAAACTGACTTCTCATCTGAAGGTTTTCCTCAAGGTTTACTATTGCTCACGGTGGTTGCTATTGGAAAGTTGGGGATTTCTTCAGTAATATGCTCATCTGATGCAGACTGATCAACATTTGCTGGCAAATTTTCTCTTTGAGGATAAATTGAGTGAGTGAGGTAAAACCACGCCTCATAACATTTCACATGATTGACCTATTATCCATACTGGACAGATTGAGCCCTGACATTGTCTGTCCTTGATCACAACTGATTTAATCTTCTCTGATACTTTCTTTTGTGGAAATCCGTTGGATGAGAGTAGACAACCACGTTAGTCGGGAGAAAGGTCGTTACTGTATACCTTTCATTTATAACAGAATGTTAGTTATTTTATTTAAATAAAATTGTACTTTGCTTTTAGAGATGAAGGGGAGCATGTCCCCACTGAGAGTCGCCATTTTGGCGTCTATACATACGCCAAAAGGTGATAAATGTCCTCTGAATATTTTCTAAGTTACCATCAAATAATAAATCCCCAGCAGAGTCGCCATTTTGTTTCGACAAGAAAACAAATGTATTTAATTTAGGGGATTTATTCAATGATAACAAAGAAAGAACAAGAGAATATTGATCACATTTATTCTGAGTTCATTTACATCCTCGGATTCCCTTGATTCTGAAAACAAAGCATAATCAATCAAAACAGACAAGATAGCCTTATAGAAATTTCGGCAGCATTCCGGCGCTATTTCAATCATCTCTTAGATACTTAGGAGGAATTGCTGAATTGATCAGCTAATCTTCTTAGAGATAGAAATTCCGGCAGCACTCTGGCAGCTTCTTTAATCATCTCTCAACACTTAGAAGGAATTGCTGAATTGATCAAGTTCTGCGACCCGCGCAACTGATACACTGGTTGTGCGGTCCGCGTAACTGGTATCCTTGTTGCACGGTCTGTGCAACCGATAACTTCATTGCGCGGTCCGCGTAACTACTCTTCTTGTTGCGCGGTCCGCGCAACTGCTCTTCGCCTCTGCTCTCTACCTTTAGTTATGCCGCTCCAGTTTCCCAAAATCGTCCAACCACCAAATGAGAGGAGGAGCGGGGTATTTATAGGCCCCGCGCACGTGCCAATCCTCCATTCTTGTGTCAGTTGATTGCGCGATCCGTGCAACGGACTTCTTGGTTACGCTACCCGCGCAATGGGGAACTTGCTTCCGTGACCCGCGCAACAGAGGAACTTGCTTCCATGACCCGCGCAACGGAGGAACTTACTTCCGCGACCCGCGCAATGGATGACTTGACTTCCGCGACCCGTGCAATGGGGAACTTTGTTGCGCGGTCTGCGCAACTGCTCTTCTTCTACTTCAATTCTTTCTTCATTCTCTATACCTCAACAGGCACCCCTAGTGCTGGAATTTTACCAAAACACCTAGACTACCCCTTGAGCTGGAACTTTACCAAAACACCTAAACTACCCCTTGAGAAGCCCAGCACCGGGATTCTCTGACCTATGTAATGAGATATTTTTTTGTGCCTCAACAACATATTAGATCAAGATAACAGTAATAGGATTTTCAATTGTCGTAAAATTTTATAAAAGTCCTATTCACCCCGTTATAGGACACTTTGACCTATTCATACTTCAACTAAAGCTGTCATTACCGCAATTTCAATGACATGAGTCATTCAGCTTGAAATCAAATTTACTCCCCTTAGACAACATCCCAAGTGCAATGGGTTTCCAGTGCAATCAACCTCAGGGATATGACTATGACCTAGTCCTAGTGGTGCACTTACTATACACAGGCTTGAACCACTTATAGTTTAACCCAAAAATGTTGAGTTGACTTAGCGACGAACTCAGTAACCAAAACTTCCTTAAAAAGAGCAACAACAGAGAGTTTTTAAAGAAGAGTGAAAATGAACTTTGTTGTATATAAAATGGAGGGAAGTCTTTATATGACTCTAAAATGGTGCCTTAAGCACCATTTGAAATGGTTTGGTCCGTTGGGGTTTAAACCCTTTGAAATGGTTTGGTCTGTTAGTTTTAAACCTAATAGATGTGACTAACCAACCGAGCATCTCTCTATTTAAAAAACAAAAGTGCACAAACATGAGTACACTCTTGCACAAAATAAAGTCTCGCAAGTACGCATGGCCATGACCATGGCCAGGCTCAACATGCGTGGTCTACAACATAGATTAAAGCTAATGGTATAGCTCCCAACATGTCCAAATTTACATGCCCTTCAAAAGGAGCTCAAGCCCCAAGGTTTAAAAAAAAAAAAAAAAAAAAAAAAAAAAAAAAAACATTTCTTATATGAAAAGTTCCTTAGGTAAATCCGATGTAGGACTACATCCACAACACAAAAAGTAACTAAAATTTTAAAAATTTGGAGGGAAAATAAAATATTTAAAAACCTTTTTTTTTTTAAACACAAATACAAAATACAACGACCATGAGGGTGCACAATTGATGGACACAACATTATGGCCCCACAGAGCTCGAGTGTTGCAGTTGCAGACTCCAACACCCGTCTAAGGGGTTTCCGAAAATGATGACAGGTAGCTTACATCAGTCCCAATTGTCTCTCAAAATCCTCTCATTTAATGGTCAGTAATATTCAAGATAAGATTGGACAACAAAGTTTCCATGAACATGCTTCTAAATCCGAAGTGCCAACATTGCACATGTGAAACTTAAGTTGTCGTTTGGTAGTCCTCACCATGTATGTGCCCCCACACATGAGAATAAGGCTGATCCATTAGTAGTGGCACACCTGATGAATCAATTGACCTGATATTTGGATGATGGCATTGGTCAGGCCACCTGATGGACGGTACTGATGCTCCATAAGTTTGAATCAGCTTGTAGAGTTGCCCAGTTCAATGCACACAAATTTAAAAACCACTAAAACACATTTCTATATTGGAATAAGACAAAAGAAAGGTATGCATCATTTGGATGTTCAACTTGTCCATGTTATACCCTATGTTTGACTGTTCTAGAATAAAGCCAATAGGGAGGTGACATGTGGCATTACACAAGAGATAGGAGGTGTATGAAAAGATTTTCTGAGATACATGGAGTGCTTTTGCGGAATCGTAGCTGGCATTGAGTTAATGTTGCACGTCATCAGGTGACTGATAAAGTAGTGTGGCCAAAATATCCAGAAGCAAAACGTGGTCGAAGAGCAAGCCATGACCGAGGGGAATAGAGCTTGGTTGAAAGAAGATGAATAATCAAATTGAGAATGTAACAAGAGAAGGATCTAGATGGAGACTTCTTAGTTGTCATAACCATCCAATAAAGAAGAGATGTTTGAAAAATAGCTAAATAAGAAATTTATAAATAGTAGGAAGATTAGCAGAGCAAAACAACAACAAAATCCAATAAATAAATTGAATCTATCAATGTATCTTAGCTTAGTTTATCTTAGGAGTAGTGATAATCTAGTGGTGGTAATTTCTTAGTTGTAATACAAATTTATACTCATACACTGGACTTAATCCTTATCCAATACAAGCAGTTCTTTCAGAAGAATCACTCTTGCAGTTGTTCTTAATGACCGACCGTAAGTTTTTCCTTTTGTTCGATTGCACCGGTATACTGAAAAGTCTTTTTTTATGAAAGGCAAGGTTCAACCCATCTTTATAGGAAGAACCTCGCCTTCCGATTATTGCCTAATCATTACAAATATTTTGTGAGTGGCTGAGTAGGTGACCAATCTCTTCAAATTTGATTATATACTGTCAAGTTTAACGTATCTGCGTATTTTGGTGCTTGGGGTCAAAATTGATCAGTTTGAATTTGATGGGTTTTTTTTTTGACATGTCGTCGACCGGTCGTGAGCCTCGCTCGACCAGTTGAAGGCTGGTGGTCGACCAGTCGTAGACTTAAGTCGTAACACGACTCAAAGTCCAGCGACTGTGGACTATTTTTCTCCTGCATGCTCGACCAGTCGAAGGAGGTGCTCGACCGGTCGTAGGTGGCTCTCGACCGATCATGGACTCGGTTTGACCAGTCGAGGTTACGTAAATTCGTTCTGCGATTTGCATGGATTTCATGTCGCAAGTCCTTGCACAACTGGGATGCGGAAAGGAGTTTCCTAAAACTTTAAATAGGAGTTCCTAGGGCTTTCTAAGTACGACAAGAGGGTTTCCTAAAGCTTTACAAGGGATTTGCTAAAGGGTTTAGGGCTATCAAAGGTGAGAGAGAGAGAGGAAAAGAGAGAGAGGAAGCTTATAGAAGGGAGATTATGCTCGTGGAGGTTATCTACTGTGCAATCTATATCTCAACGCTTCTATGTCATCGGTGAGATCTCTCCGTTTTTCCTTTGTTTCTCTCATTGTTTATCCACTCCTGCGTGAGTGAAGAAGTTTATAACATTCTACTTCATAGTGGATTGTTGATCTGGACGAGGTCCTGTGGTTTTTACCTCTTTGAGGGTTTTCCACGTAAAAATCTCTTATGTGGTGTGTGATTGATACATTGATTATTTTCATTACTTTATTATCCATAATTCTAGTTTGTTCTGGAGGGCTAGATCCCAAGGTTTTGTGCAAGGCCCCCAACAAAGTGGTATCAAAGCTAAGTTCATTGAACAGGTAGGGTCAGTTTTTGAATTATGGAAGGTGGTTCATCAAGGATGATCAGCCTCAATGGTTCTAACTGGACCATATGGAAGGCTAAGATGGAGGACTTGCTTTATTGCAAGGATCTATATTCTCCAATTTTAGACATATCAGCAAAATCCAAGGATATGACTAATGATGATTGGAAGAAGATGGACCGAAAGGTGGTGGGGTTTATTAGACAATGGTTGGATGATTCTATGTTCCACCATGTGTCTACAGAAACCTCAGCTGCTAGCCTATGGCTGAAATTACAAGGGCTGTATGAGAGGAAGACAGCCGGTAATAAGATTTTTCTGATAAGGCGACTTGTGAATCTCAAGTTCAAAGATGGTGGTTCGGTGGCCGAGTACATGAATGAGGTCAGTAATATAGTGAACCAACTCTCCTCTATGAAGATGGTCCTGGATGATGAATTGCAGGCTTTACTTTTGCTTAGTTCATTGCCTGACAGTTGGGAGACATAGGTGGTGTCTCTAAGTAACTCTGCGCTAGATGGAAAGATATCCATGGAATAGGTAACTAACTGTCTCTTCAATGAAGAGACAATGAGGAAGTCTCAGGGGTCTACTCAGCAAGAGGCCCTTGTGACACAGGAACGGGGGAGAGGAAAGAACAGGAAGGGCGGAAAGGCCCGAGATAAATCAAGAGGCAAGTCGAGTAATAGAAATGATGTTGATTGTTGGAATTGTGGCAAGAAGGGCCACTAAAAGCATGAATGTCGTGGTAAGAAAAATGACAAGAAAGGAAAAGGGAAGGAAGATTAATCAGATTCTATTGCGGTCGCTTCAGATGGCGACGTTGTAGTTATTCTTTCTGCAGATCATGATGTATGTCTCACGGCTACGAGTCAAGACACCGACTGGGTGATAGACTCGGGAGCTTCTTTTCATGTGACTCCAAGCAGAGACTTTTTCACAAGCTACAAGTCAGGTGATTATGGGACTGTGAAGATGGGAAATTTTGGGGTATCAAAAATCATGGGAGTTGGTGATATTTGTGTGAAGACCGATGTGGGTTGCACATTGGTTCTCAGGGATGTGAGGCATATTCCAGACCTTTGCCTCAACTTAATGTCGACGGGAAGGTTGGATGATGATGGCTATGAAAACCGGTTTGTTGGTGGGCGCTGGAAGCTCATCAAAGGTTCGTTGATCGTGGCCAAAGGAAAGAAGTGTTGCACCCTTTATGAGGCAAGTGTCAGTATGTGCAAGGGTGGGTTGAACGCAACGGAAGATTCAGCTATTGACATGTGGCACAGGTGTCTAGGCCACATGAGTGAAAGGGGCTTCAGCTACTAGCGAGGAAGTAACTCCTTCCAAACATGACAGGTACACCTCTCAAAACTTGTCTCGATTGTTTATCAGGAAAACAGCATAGAGTTTTATTTGTTAAATCTACTTCTCATGTTAATAAAGTGCATGCATTAAATTTGGTTTATTCTGATGTTTGTGGTCCTATGAGGACAAAAACCTTGGGTGGGGCATTGTATTTTATTACTTTTATAGGTGATGCATCTAGGAAGGTTTGGGTTTATGCTTTGAAATCCAAGGATGAGGTATTTGGTGTGTTTAAATTATTTCATGCTATGGTTGAGAGAGAGATAGGTAGACCATTGAAGTGCATCCGCACTAACAATGGTGGTGAATACATTGGCGACTTTCATTAATACTGCAAGTCCCTGGGTATACGGCATAAACAGACGGTTTCCAAGACCCCCCAGCATAATGGTGTAGCCTAGCGAATGAATCGCACCATTGTTGAGAGAATTAGATGCATGTTATCCCATGCAAAATTGCCCAAGATGTTCTGGGGAGAAGCAATGCACACGGCAGTGTATTTGATAAACAGGTCTCCATCAGCCCCATTGAACGGAGAAGTACCTGAGAAGATGTGGACTAAACAGGATCCATCGTACAGTCATCTCAGGGTGTTTGGATGTAGGGCATCCGTTCAGATACTAAAGGATGAGAGGTCCAAGCTCGATATGAAGATCAGGCAGTGTGTGTTCTTGGGGTACGGTGATGAAAAATTTGATTACAGATTGTGGGATCCGACCGAGAGGAAGCTCGTCAGGAGTAGAGATGTGGTTTTCTTTAAAGATCAGTGTATAGAAGACATTGGTAAGCCAGAGAGAACCAGCCTAGTTCAAGTGAGCTAGAGGACATGGATCTGGTTACTGCTCCTGTGGTGCCTGATGACGGGGGAGTACAGCAATGTACAGAGGACGAGGGAGTTCCTTCAGAAGATGGACCAGGGGAGCAGCCCCCACTCGATCCACCTATTGAGCCACAGGTGAAGAGGTTATCTAGGGACAGACAGCCATCTAAAAGGTACTCACCGCATGAGTACATTATGCTCACTGATGGGGGAGAGCCAGAAGATTATTCTGAGGCCCTAGCCGACGAGCATAAGGAGGAGTGGTTGAAAGCTATGCAAGAAGAGATGGAATCCTTGCATAAGAACCAAACCTATGATATGGTGAAATTGCCTAAGGGCAAGAAAGTTTTGAGCAACAAGTGGGTGTTCAGAAAGAAGATTGAGCAGAAGAATTCACAAATGAGGTTTAAGGCCAGACTTGTAGTGAAGGGTTTGGTCAGAGGAATGTCATAGACTTCGAGGAGATATTCTCACCATTGGTGACGATGACATCCATACAGGTGTTGATTGGGTTGGCGGCTAGCATAGATCTAAAGATAGAGCAGTTAGATGTTAAAACTGCCTTCCGATAGAGCATTTAGATGTTAAAACTACCTTCCTCCATAGTGACCTGGAAGAAGAGATCTACATGCACCAACCAGAGGGTTCAAAGTCAAGGGCAAAGAGCATATGGTGTGTAGGCTGAGGAAGAGCTTGTATGGGCTGAAACAAGCTCCACGGCAATGGTACAAGAAGTTCGATTCATTCATGTTACAGCATGGGTATGACAGAAAGGAGTCGAAAACACTGTGTGTTTACGGGCAAGTTCTCATATGGTGATTTCTTAGTTCTGCTGTTATATGTTGATGACATGCTCATCATGGGAAAAGACATCAAGAAGATCGATAGGCTAAAACAGGAGTTAGGCAAGTCTTTTGAGATGAAAGACTTGGGCCCAGCTAAACAGATCCTAGGAATAGAGATAACATGTGACAGAAGCAACAAAAAGCTTTGGCTGTCACAAGAGCCATATATTGAGAAAGTCCTAGAGCTGTTCAATATGAATGCAGCGAAGCCGGTCAGTACTCCACTAGATGGTCACTTCAAATTGAGTGACAGACAGTGTCCCAAGACGAAGGCGGAGGTGGAAGAGATGCAGAAGATACCCTACGCGTCAGCTGTAGGAAGTTTAATGTATGTTATGGTATGTACACGCCCAGACATAGCATATACGGTTGGTGTTGTCAGCCGGTATCTTGCCAATCCTGGCAAAGAGCATTGGGTGGCAGTGAAATGGATATTGCGGTATCTAAGAGGCTCATACAGGGTGAGCATATGCTATAGTGACGGTAAACCTGTGTTAGAGGGCTATACAGATGCAGATATGGCAGGTGACATAGACTCCATGAAGTCTACATTGGGGTTCATGTTCACGTTTGCAGGGGGAGCGGTTTCTTGGCAAAGCAAGCTATAGAAGGTCGTAACATTGTCGACGACAGAGGTCGAGTATATTGCAGTCACAGAGGCATGTAAAGAGATGCTTTGGATGAAGAGGTTCCTACAGGAACTTAGCCTAAAGCAGGAGGAGCACGTGGTCTATTGCGATAGTCAAAGTGCTATAAACTTGAGCAAGAATCTAAGTCAGCATTCCAAGTCGAAGCACATAGAGATTCGGTATCACTGGATCAGAGATACTTTGGAACAGAAGGTGTTATAGCTTGAGAAGGTCCACATGGACGATAATGGGTCAGACATGATGACCAAGGCTTTGCTCAAGGGAAAGTTTGAGGTTTGTAAAAATCTGGCTGGCTTGAAGAAGGTGGATCCCTCCTGGGTCAAAAAGGGAGAGATTTAATGGGTTTTCTTTTGACCTATCGTCGACCGGTCGTGAGCCTCGCTCCACCGGTCAAAGGCTGGTGGTCGACCAGTCGTAGACTCGAATCGTGGCACGACTCAAAGTTCAGCGACTGTGGACTATTTTTCTCCAGGGTACTCGACTAGTCGAAGGAGGTGCTTGACCAGTCGTAGATGGCTCTCGATCGGTCGTGGACTCGGTTCAACCAGTTGAGGTTACGCAAATTCGTTCCGCGATTTTGTGCAGATTTCGTGTCACAAGTCCTTTCGCAACTGGATGCGGAAAGGAGTTTCTTAAAACTTTAAATAGGAGTTCCTACGGCTTTCTAGGTACGACAAGAGGGTTTCCTAAAGCTTTACAAGGGATTTACTAAAGGGTTTAGGGCTATCAAAGGTAAGAGAGAGAGGAAAAGAGAGAGAGGAAGCTTATAGAAGAGAGATTATGTTTGTGGAGGTTATCTACTGTGCAATCTATATCTCAGTGCTTCTATATCCTCGTAATCGGTGAGATCTCTCTATTTTTCCTTTGTTTCTCTCATTGTTTATCCACTCCTACGTGAGTGAAGAAGTTTATAACGTTCTACTTCATAGTGGATTGTTGATCTGGACGAGGTCCCGTGGGTTTTACCTCTTTGAGGGTTTTCCACATAAAAATCTCTTGTGTGATGTGTGATTGATGCATTGATTATTTTCATTGCTTTATTATCCATAATTCTGGTTTGTTCTAGAGGGCTAAATCCTAAGGTTTTGTGCAAGGCCCCTAACAGAATTGAGTTGCTATATTGATTCTAGCATGACCGCACACACCGCACATGACAGAAAACAAACCAAGTTCCAACAGTACATTCATTGGATTTTCAAGATGCCACCTGCCTGACTGACGGTCCACATGATTAACAGTCCAACCCAACCATTCAAACCACGGGGAGTGGTGCAGAGCTTTACCCTTAATTCCATCTATGCTCCCCGACCGAGATAGCAAGCCTCTTTCCCAGTTCTCATTTACTTGTTACACACTCACATTTTCGAGCAGCTCATGTCACGCCCCAAACTCAGGAATCGGGCTCATAAAATTTTCGGCTACCAAATCCAGTGCCGATAGCCTTTATAGTTCCCCATTCTCGGATCCCAGCTCCCATACGCTAATGTTTCGATCCTAGGATCCTACAATGGGGATTTTCAAAGTGATTTTTTTTTGTAGAGCATAACCACACGTGTACCTAAGTCACAAAACATCATCACCACATATCCACTAATAAAATCTTTGAGTACAATGTTGGAAAGGAAATACAAGATATAACAAAAACTCAAAAGATCAAGCTCATGCTCTAGGCTCAATGCTATTGATACGGCATAGCATTACCTACAGCGTAAACAAACGAGTATAAGCTTCCTACGAAGCTCGGTAGAGAGAGAGAGAGAGAGAGAGAGAGAGAGAGAGAGTGTGTGTGTGTGTGTGTGTGTGTGTGTGTGTGCGTGTGCGTGTGCACAATGTATATGACAATAATACAAATATCGGAGTATGCAGAAGATGATAGAGGGGCGAAGCTGCCAAGTCCATGAATGTTGTTAGCCATACCAAGACTATACAATGCAAGGCCTATATGGCCGAGTATCATATGCTATAGATGCAACGCAAACACGCTGATCCTTAACTAGTCCACATATCAGAACAATTCGTCACTGGAAACATCACCGGGGTCTAGTACACTCTAACATTGGGTGTCACCCATGGCGCACACAACCAAGTGAGTGGAAAAGAACTCACTATCCACCTCATCAGTGGTATGCCAATGCCTAATTGGCTCATCAATAGCGGACTCATGTACGAGCTGATCAGACTCAACCTAGCTTACAACCCCTTAACCCTCGGACAGATAAGGTCACACATATTTTCAACCAACCTCGACATAGTGGGAGACGTGGCCTACTCGTATTTGGCACTCAAG
Source organism: Magnolia changhungtana (assembly GCA_030180095.1). Lineage (NCBI taxonomy): Eukaryota > Viridiplantae > Streptophyta > Magnoliopsida > Magnoliales > Magnoliaceae > Magnolia > Magnolia changhungtana. Next base: position 4,303,336 of record JASAUF010000644.1, on the reverse strand, counting down.
AACTCATGTTTTTCACCCAGTCTGGACATTGAAGCATCATACTAGTACCACAAGGGTTTAGGGACTTTCACCCAAGGACATCCATAACACCCTAATGCTAAAACATATATTTTTGATATCTAATCAGACCATCCACGATATGCCTGTAGAGGCCATAACCCCGATGTCGCCAGGGTGTAAAGTGTCTGTGACATACAGGATGTAAAATACATGAGTCATAATATCCAAGTCATGTACCAAACCTGTGCATACCACACGATCATGTAGAGCGACCCTATCTCATATAGTCCCTTAAGTGTCTCAAGCCGACGGGCATATACTATGAACAATCGTCATCCACAACATACATAAAAATGATGCGTATGGGCATATAACTGGGTATGATATCATGTTATTGATGTGTCCTATCAAGCTAAATACATCGGCATATTATTAGACATATCATGAGATAATCAACCTTAATTGGCACACGATATATAAAGAGTGGGACCCGAACAACAGGCCTCACTAGAAATATAAAGGTCTATGTGGTGTGGCCCACGTTAGATTAACATCGGCTCCTCATGTAGCCTGCACATCCAAATCTAGTAACTGAATGTAAGGCATGGATAAGATACATATGCCATGATGGGGTCCACTGGGACTGATTAGGATGGACACCCACATGTACAACAAGTGTGCCACGAGGCTACCAATCTATTTGGGCACATGACCCCCCTGATGATATCCCAAAACAATCAGATTATTATCAGCATCAATAGGATGATCTGCACCATTTGAATATTGTCGATGTAATCATGGTTATAAATCGTTGGTTAGTCACAAGGATGTGATCTTGTGTTTGTACGTAGCCCATATGAGTCTTAGGATTTCATTATTTCAGGCAAGGTATATGCCTCAATGGATTTAATACAACTACCGTGTCAACATCACGTATAAAGGCTAATGAAGGATTTTAAATTGATTTAATAATTAATTTCAAATCCTTCAAATACTCGCCGCATTTAACTTAGGGTCATAGGGATTCTAAATCCAAGGTGCCAAACATAGCTAAGGGATTCTAGAAATCCAAGAATCCCAAGTCTACGAGAGCCCCAAATCTAAGTAATCCCATATCAGGGATTCCCAAGTCCAAGGGATCCCAAATCCAGGAAATCCCAAGTTTATGGGATTCTAAAGTCTAGGAATTCTAAGCCCAATGGGTTTCCAGCCCCACAGTTCCCTAGAGTGCGGCCCACTTAAGTTCTGGATCGGCCTTAACCTTGGGACCATGGCCCAACACGGCCTAAAGAAAAGGATGAATGGTGTAGATGGCACAGAAACATCAAGTGGGTCCCACGAGTGGACCCCATGTGCTGGCCAAAATGGGCAGCACCACCCTGCCACTGTTCCCCTCGGTGTGGTCCGCCTGAGATTCGGATCCGCTTGATTTTTGGTCTCATGGCCTAAAATGATCTGGTCAAATAAATTAACGAAGTGGATAAGGCAAAAACATCATGCACGTGGGACCCACTTCCACGCCCCACGATGGGCATCCGCCCGCCTGGGGCACTGACAGCGTTGCTGGCTGCTTTTTTTTTTTTTTTTTTTTTTTTATTACACTTACAAGTTGGGACCCACTTGGACGATCTGGCCCATTCATCGCATTTTTCAGCTCGAGCGGCATATAATAGGATCTGACTAGGACTAGTTCGGACGAACATGGATCCTACGGTGGGCCTTGGAAGGTTTCAACAGCCGAGCATTGTTTCCATTAGTGCGGTCCACTCGAGATTCACATCTGCCTCATGGTTTTGCCCATGACCTAAAATGATATGGAGAAACAAGTGGACGGCTTGGATTTAACATATACATCATGGTGGGGTACACGAGTGGGACGCCACTCCCATGCCTACATGTGTAGACGTTGACGTGGGGTGGCTCCTAGCCTCATGTTCCCTATAATGTGGTCCACTTGATGGTTGGATCAGCTCCTTTTTGTGCTTGACGGTCAAAATGACATAGGTAAAGAGGTGGATGGTGTGGATTTAAGGAATAAGTCAAGGTGGGTCCCACGAGTGGAAACCCACCCAACTCTCCCATGCGAAGCGTCATTGACACAAGGGCTTCCTTGCACCTTGCATCTCATGGTGTGGCCTACTGAGAATATGGATCACCTTCATTATTTTGTCCAATGGCCAAAATGATCTGAGGAAGTGGATGGACGGCGTGGATGAAATATTCGCATCATGGTGGGACCCACGATGGGTCTACACGGTGCCTTTCCAAGGTAAGCAGCTGCTGGGCAGTAGCGTCCCATGACGCTCTGCACCAGCGGCAACAGCCGCTACCACACCCTCCCCTCTCACCTTGCTTTTAAAGGGTGGTGAAGTTCTCCTGGAGGAATCTATTCCATCCATCATATTGGCCTGCTCATAGTGGGCCAAGGAGCTCTGGATCAACATGATTTTGAGGCATTTCTACCATCTAAATCTTTGTAATGCAAACCATATGTTAGATAGAAAATAAACATCACGGTGGGCCACACTAGGTGGTCCACGCTGTGATAGCATGGGGGGCACACTCTCCAACAGCATGGCCCACTTGTGGGCCCCACAACACCATAACTAAAGAAAGGAAATGAAAGAAAAACAACAGAAGAGATCCAACCGCCACTATGAGGTTTACCATACACTCTATACATAATCAAGGTGGATCCCACCCTTGTGGGCCCACTAAAAATGGATAAATCACAAAGAAATGGAGGATCAAAATTTTCCCATGCATTCACAACAACGGATGAATGGTTAGATCGGCTCAAATCGGAATCAATGATGGAATGGTCCACCAAGCTCATCTCCACTCCTAACCTCCTCTAATCACTTTTTTCCCTTCTCTCTCTCTCTCTCTCTCTCTCTCTCTCTCTCTCTCTCTCTCTCTCTCTCTCTCTCTCTTGAACTCTCTTGAACTCTCCTAATTCTCTCTTAAGCTCTCTATTTTCTCTTAAACCATCTTCATAATCTTTTTTTTTCTCTCTCTCTCTCAATCTCTTCATAATTTTTTATAATCTTTTTCTTTATCTTATTATCTTCTACTCTCTTACTGGCAAATGGTAGAAATGAGAGGAGGTTAGGGGATTTAGCCTAGAACTTTTAGGGTAGGGATGTAATTAAAAGAAGATGGAGGGGCAGAATGTGGAGAGAAAGAAGGAGAGAGGGATGGCTAGGCATGGGCAAAGCATAAGTTGTATGATGGGATGCATGAGTTGCTTTGACTAATAGGGAGAGAAGTGGTGGCTTGATGGATGGATTTGATTGATTGGACAACCTTGGGATTTGTGCAAGTGGGGCCCGCATACGTTCTGTAGTCCACCTCGAATTGTGTCAAAATTTCAATTTCTAATATAGGGGTCACAATGGGGTATGCCACACAACGTTCGAATTGTAGCACCTGCGCGGTCGCTATGGTACAAATATCGGGGTGTTTCAGTATAAAAAATGGTCACGATCAAAACTCGTCAATCCGGTCTGCCAGGAACATCCCGTTGCCAAAGTAGAAGCATATGGAAGGTCTCGCGAGGTTATGGGTCTTACAGATTAGTCTTCCAAATCTCAACCTTAGTCCTTTGTGTCTGTTTACGTGCAACTTAAAAATGAGTTCATTTCATTTTAGTTAATCGTTATTATGTATTGGATGGTGCGTTTGGTTCATTTATTTCTTAATTAATCAGTCTAATCTGGTACAAAATATCAATATATTTGGTGTTCAAACGTACCCTTTAGAGAACATGATTGTTGTTAGTCATGAAAATTAGTTTCAAGGGACAAGGACCTACAGGGCTATCTTAGTTTCCTTCATATTCTCCCATTTGTAAATATTTTCATAGGATACCCCCTTTCGGTTTTAATTTTATTCATCTTCTAATCCCTCACGATACATGTGAGACCCATATCCTAACCTATACCGTTCCCGTTTCGTATGCCTTCGCGGTCCTCTTGGTCGAATTCCGGCGACTTGCGATCAGTTATCGGCAGTTGCACTCGACCCTGAGTCGTATCCCATTTTCCAGAGTCGGCTCCCCGAGACCTGTACCATGGCGACCGCGCCATTGCCGCAGTTCCAATGCCACGACTTGTGCACCGAACTGATGCCCAGGCCAGGAGATGTGGGTCAGCGTTCGTTTCGAGGAAGCGTCGCGCGTTGCAAATCCCAAGAGAATCCATCACATCAAATATCAAGTACACTCCCATCACTCACCATCACTCACACCCATCCCCAAGTACAACCACCTTCCCCAAAAGTCAACATTTCTTACAACAAAGTACCTACTTACATCACTCACCATCCCTCTCTCCCATCAATTCTCTCCCATCATCTCTCTCTCTCTCTCTCTCTCTCTCTCTCTCTCTCTCTCTCTCTCTCTCTCTCTCTCATTTCTCCCAAGCTCCATGGGAGCAACTCACGTCCATGGCTTCCATGGGAGAGAGTAGTGTGGCCCACCTTTCTACCACCCAATCCCACCATCCTAAGCCCATCTCAACCATTGAAATTGTCGATTTGGGACTCTATCATGCATTGCCAGAAGAAGGAAGGAGAGATCTTGAGGTGGGTGTATTTTATGATTTGATTTATGAGATATTGATGATTTGAGGGCCCACATATAGTGGGACCCATCATGATGTATATATTGTATTGAGGGGGCCATAGTGGCAGGGCCCCTCCTCTCTCTCTCTCTCTCTCTCTCTCTCTCTCTCTCTCTCTCTCTCCCCCTTATGATGTGTGGCCACCATGTTTTATTCATGTAATCCCATTTGTGGGGCCCACCTCGCTGACGTCCAGGGCAGCGGCCCACCGTGATGATTTGATTCACGCAGCCCATTCAACCGGCCACACCTCGCAGCAGCAGCTGCTGTTGGGCGCCCGCAAGCCCTGCGGGTCTTCATGAGGTATGCATTATATCCATGCCATCTTCCATTGACAGCTCGTGCGGCCCACCCCACACGTGTGGGTGGGACCCACCTGATGTATGTGGCAAACCACACCGTCCACCCTGCTGGACGGTGAATTCCACCGTGAGATGTGTGTTTCACTTACGCCGTCCATCTACTTTGCCATGGGGGTGGCCCACCTTACCATATGAGTCCTATATCCACCGTCCATTCGGACGGGTGCTGGTGAGGCCCTACTGTGATACATGTGTTAATTTACCAGCACCATTCCGTCCAGTAGCAATATAGCTGCTGGATTGACGTCAGTAGGTTCTGTGGGTCCCACCTTGGCTGTAGGGGTTTGATCTACACTGTTCGTCCATCTGCTGGACACCACCTTGATGTATTTATTTTATCCACTCCATCCATGTAGGGGACATGGGGCCCACCTTTATGACATGCTGAGAGCAGTACGTGGATGGCCATGATGCACGTGTTTCATCCACTCCATCTATCATCCTGCTGGATGCATGGACCGTCCGCAATCCAACCAGGTGGACGGTGGTAACCCACCTGATGTCTTTCATCCCTGCCACCCACACGTGGACGGTGGAGCCCACTATATGAGAAATCCACACCGTCTAAGTGGATTGGCTGGAGTATCTCACCAGCCATATAGCTGCTCATGACGTCAGTAAGCCTTGGTGGGCCATACGTGGGACCCACCTCTGACCTGATGTATGTGATTTAAATCATGGCCGTCCATCCACTGTTGGGACGTGAGGCCACCTTGATACGTGTGTTGTGTCTGGACGGTGGGGATTCCATGATGTATGTGTTTTCCCTCGCCGTCCATGCTGCCTCCTGCACGTGCGGCCCACCTTGTAGACGCGCTGCCTTGATACGTGGGACCTACCTTGGTATGTGTGCTGTACTTGCACACCGTCCATCTAACGGTGCTGCATGGGTCACCCCATGATGTATGTATCAGATCCACACCGTCCTTCCATTTCTCTAGATGATTTTAGGGCATAAGGCCAAAAAGGAGGTCGATCCAGATCTCCGCTGGCCATGCCAAAAGAAGCAGTGGGGACATTGATATCCACCGTTGAAACTTTTCTCGGGCCCATCTTGATGTTTATTTTCCATCCAATCTGTTCACAGGGTCATGCAGGCTTGCATGTAGGGAAATACAAACGTCAGCTTGATCCCTGACTCCTGTGGGCCCCACCATTAATAATCAGTGGAGATTGAACGGCTAAAAATGGTGGGGCCACCTTGCTGATGGATGTATTTACACCGTCCATCTAACGGTGGAGCCTACACGATGTATGTATTTTGTATCTGCACCGTTGGACGGTGCCATGAGGGCCACACTGTGATGTATTTGTTTCATCCACATCGACCAAATGTTTGGACGGTGCTGGACAATTCGGATGGTGATGTGGACTCCACCACGATGCATGTATTTTAGGTCCATGTCGTCTATCTGCCAGTCCCACTTTGATGGATGTGATTCATCCCCACCGCCCGACCTTGATCAATGGGCCCACCGCCATGCAATTGCAGGGCCCGTCATGAGGTGCGAATTTCATCTATGCTGCCCACTTATACGGCCCACCCACCTTGTTGTGTGTGTGGCAGGCACACTATTCATCCGTTGGGGCCCATTTGATATGTGTAGGGCCTACCTCGACGTGTTGTATCCAAAGCGCCCAGCCATCTTACTAGTTAGGTCATGGGCCCCATTATCTTGTGGGACCCACCGTGATATACATGTGTTATACACACACAGTCCATTTATTTTTGGGTCGCAGGCCTCATTACCTTGAGAGGCCCACTTGATGTATATGAGGCCCATTGTGATGTATTCGGGGCCCATGAGCATGGCCCATTGTGATTCGTTTGAGGCCCTTGTATGAAACCCAACGCGATATATAAGAGGCCTATGAATGGGGCCCAACGTGATGTATGTGTGGCCGATACGTTGTGTATGAATCCCTGATGTGGGCCACTCCTTAGGAGCAATGTTGGTTAGATGTCCACGTTGATGGGCGATGATGGTTAAATGTCCACATTGTGACCTTCCCTTAGGCCCTTTGCTAGGGCGATTACCGATTCCGATTGTCGTGACCGATTACCGACTCCAATTGCCGTGACCGATTTGCCGATTCTGATTATCCTTCGATCCAATTGTCGTGACCAATTTGCCGACTCTGTTTATCGATCAATTCTGATTTGTCGTGGCTGATTTTTGAATATCGATCGAGGCCGATTACCAATTCTTATTTGTCGTGGCCGATTGTCAATTATCGATTGAGGTCGATTACCAATTCTGATTTGTCGTGGCCGATTGTCAAATATCAAACGAGGCCGATTACCGATTCTTATTTGTCGTGGTCGATTGTCGATTGTCGATCGAGGTCGATTACTGATTCTAATTTGTCGTGGCCGATTGCCGAATATCGATCGAGACTGATTACCGATTCTTATTTGTCGTGGCCGATTGTTGATTATCGATCGAGGTCGATTACCGATTCTGATTTGTCGTGGCTGATTGCCGAATATCGATCGAGGCCGATTACCGATTCTTATTTGTCGTGGCCGATTGTCGATTATCGATTGAGGTCGATTACTGATTCTGATTTGTCGTGGCTGATTACCGATTATTGATCGAGGTCGTTTACCGATTTTGATTTGTCGTGGCCGATTGCTGATTCCGATTGTCGGGGCCCAATGTGATATGTATGTGACCCGCATTTGAGGCCCGACGTGATGTGTATTCAGCCCGTGTCTAAGGCCTAATATGATGTATGTTAGGCCCATGTGAAAGGCCCATTGTGATATATTTATGGCCCACGGGCAAGGCACATTGTGATGTATTTGTGGCCTATGGGCAAGGCCCATTGTGATATGTATTAGGCCCATGATGCATGACCCATTTGATGTATTCAAGACCTATGTATAGGGCCCACATGTCATATATTTGAGGCCCATAAGTAGGGCCCACCTGTTGTGTATATGTGGCCCTTGAGTAAGGCCTATTGTGTTGTATATCAGGCCTTTGTGTGTGGCCGTGGGCCCATTATATGTTTGGCTCTATGTGGGTCATTCCTTAGGGACAATGTTGGTTAAATGTCCACATTATCGAGGTTGATTGTAAATGTCGGTTATGAGTATGTGATAGCATAGCATCATGATACATGCCCATACGCATCATCTGCATGTTTGTTATGAGATGTGGTTGACCATTGCGTATGTCATTGGGCAGGTTGTTATGAGATTCCCTGATAGGCGGAGATTGTCTCACATGAGTGCACGATATACGCAGGATTGATGTATGACTGGATTGTATGACTCATGCATCTTGCATTATGTGTTGTGATTACTATATGCCCTAGCGACATCAGGGTCGTAGCCTCTATAGGCATATCGTGGATGGCCAGAGGGGACACCAAAAATGTTTGGTTCTACTATATGGGCGCCATAGATGTCCCTGGGTGAAAATCCCTAAACCTCCGTGGCCAGGAGACGTCCCAACGTCTAGACCGAGTGGATACATGAGCGCCCGAGTGCCGAATACTAGGAAGCAACATCTCCCACTGTATCGTGGTCGGTTGGGAGGGGGTGTGGCCTTACCCACCCGAGGGTAGGGGGCATTACTAGCCTGAGTTTGACCAGCTCATGAATGAGTCCGCTATCGATGTGCCGAATAGGTATTGGTAGACTATTGGCCAGGCGGATAGTGAGGTTTCTTATGCTCACTTGGATTGTTCGGCTGGGAGAGCGGCAGTGCCATTTGGAGTGCACTAAACCCCGGTGATGATCCCAAAGATGAACTGTACTGATATGTAGACTTATTGAGCAGGAGTTGCATGCTTATTCATTCATTCATTCACTATCCACTCGAGTTGGTGGTGCGCAACTATTTGTTACATGTACCTTCGCATGGCCAGGATTTCGGTTGGGCGCGCGACTAACTTGAGATCAGGAGTTTACCACATTGAGTCTGACTATCCAAATTTAGGTATGGGACTGGTTTGGATAGAAGTCCCTTATGATGGACCCCTTAGCCTGCAATACTACGTACTATTATCCCGACTTCACGCTCCAGCATGGTCATTCCATTCGCACCGCATATTGCATTACATTCATGGCATATGACATTTATATGGTTTAGATACGGCATCTGGTATTTGACTCTTTATGACTCCTCATTTGTATAGTTGATTTGTATCGCTTATTCTGATATTGTTCATCATTTGTATAGTTGATTTGTATCGCATATTCTGGTAATGTATGAGTCATGATCTTGTTAATATTTTCGCTTAATCTGTTATCGTATGATTTATGATCTTGTCAGTATTTCTACTTATTGCGATATTGTTCAATTTATGGATTACCAGTATTTCCGGTATTGTAGGCTTATAGTATTATATTGAATACTTAACACTTACCTTGTGCACACAGTTACACCACCCTCTAAGCTTTCTATAAGCTTATGCACGATAGATGCGTGCAGGTGATGTTAGGTTGCAGCAGTGTTGAGCTTGGAGCAAGCAGCGGTCTTCTGGTGCTTGATTTTCGATTTATGTATTTCCCCTTTAGCATTGTACTCAAATGATTATATTAATGGATATGTGATGATGATGTTGTCATGCCCCAAATCCGGAAATCGGGCTCACAAAATTCCCAATGTCCGAATCCGGTGCCGACAGCCTCCGTAGTACCCCATTCTCGGCTCCTAGCGCCCATACGCCAGATTCTGATCCTGGGATCCTACAAGGAGGATTTTTCAGTATGATTTTTTTTTTTTGTAATGGAGCATAACCAAGTCGCAAAACAACATCACCACATATCCACTAATATAATCATTTAAAAACAATGCTGAAAGGGAAATACATATATTGAAACCAAAGCTCCAGAGGACAGCTGTACGCTCCAAGCTCAACGCTGCTGCAACCTAACGCCACCTGCACGCATTTATCGTGCATAAGCTTACAAAAGCTTAGAGGGTGGTGAGAGTGTGTGCACAAGATAAGGGCCAAGTATACCATAAAGTCCATAAATCATACATCCTCGAAATAAATGGAAAAACTGACAAGATCATGAGTCATACGATATCAGAGTAAGCGAAAATATATTGGTAAGTCCATGAATGCTATCAGCCGTACTAAGGCTATGCAATGCGAAATATGATAAGACAATAATAGATGTTGAAGATGCAATGCAATATGCAAATCCTGACGAGCCACGAATACCATCAATGTAACGACCTGAAAATTTCCGTACATTGGGTCGAGTACCACCTCGACCAGAAATCACGTAGGATTAAATCCTTTAGAAATTTAACAAAGTTAACTAAGTACTAAACTCAATTAGCCATGAAATCCGTTAGGATCGCTTTAAATACGATCTGCAAGACCCAAAACTTGCAGAACAAGTGACACTAGGTTACCCTAAAGTTTTGAATCAAACTCATTTCTCGGCTGCTCTCGGGAATGAAACGAAACTTCGTATTAGGTCTTGATCGCACATCGGAAGTCCGATTAACACGAAGCTAAGGAACTAGGACCGCCTCACTGGACTTAACAATCATCTCAAAAATCAGCTCCATCCGATGTTCCATGGTCATTCTTTTCGATTCGGAGCGAGAGAGTGTGAAAAACACTATTCCCATGTCAAAATAAATATCTGGAATAGTGATCTGGCATCATTCGTTGGCCAATGACGCTGTGATAAGCAACCTGACCGTCGAATCGATAAATTACACCCTCGGATTAAGAAAAATTTCGTGAAACATTTACATGTACTTAGAAATTCGATCGTGGCCCATTGACCGTCGAACTGAAAGTGGTCCGCCACGTACGATCCGGGTATCCGATCGAGTCAAAAACGTAATCCCACGTAGATCCATAGATGGTGAGCTTAAGTCTGACGTTTGGTTCAAGGAGGGCCACCAGAACTTCCCTTTTGAGCTGGAAAAGCGACGAATATCCTATATAAGCAGTACCCCTTGAACCTAAGTCTAATTTCGGAATGTTTTTGGCTATAAAAGGGGCTTAGAACAGCCCCTCTCACAGCCATACGAATTTTGGAGAAAAACCCTAGAGGGAGAGAGAGAAAAGAGAGAGAAGAGCTTGGGTTTTGTTGCCGATCTTCCTCCTACTGCTTTGGACTGTTACACGGCCTACACCGCTTCATTCCAGGTGTTTTCCCGGCGTATTCCGTCCCATTTGAAGGTAAGAAACTCTAACCCTAGGTCTGATTTGAGGTGCGATCGATGTGGGTTGTGTAACAACTAACCGATTCTGCTCTTTAGGCTAGAAATCTCCCGTATACGGAAGTTCTACTACCCTTGCTGATTCGTTGAGTTTCAAAAGGCAAAGGTGAGGACTTTGAGTGTATAAGTTACGGTTTTCAACGCTTTCAATGTCAGATAATGGTAGATTCATGATCTGCTTGCAATTGCACATGTACAAAGTGCTTTCCGTTTCCTGTTTCGATTAACGTTGTGAAATATGGAATTTCACATATTCTAAGTATACGTAGAAATACCGTATATGTATTTTTTTTGGATAAATGTTTGACATGTTTATTTAATGTATGATTATATAATATATGAATAAAATACTAGTTTGGCGAAAAGGAACCGCCAAAATATATGTTCACTTGTAAATGCGACGTATGTTGAAATTATATTTTAGAAATACCGTATACGTATTTCTTTTGGAATAATGTTTGACATATTTATTTAATATATGATTATACAATACATGATTAAAATACCGCTTATGCGAAGGAATCGCCGCAATCTATGTTCCCTTGTAAACACTATGTATGTCGAAATTGGGTATACGAGGAAGTACCCTATACGTATAAAATTTGGTGATGTGATTGTCGGGTTTAATTGTCTTTGTATGAATATGATGTATATGTATAAAATACTAGTTTGGTAAAGGGACAACCCTAGTGCACATTCCTCTAGCATACGTCATGTATGTTGAAATAGTGCATTCCAAGTGTTGGTGAAATCACTTGTAAGTGTAAGTGCTTAAGTGTTAGAACCGTAGGTAGGTGCTGAGATGGGATTCTCAGCTACCTTAGAGTTACATATGACACTCTCCATGTGGTTGTTCACTCTAACCACTCACCTATGAAATATAAGTATTTGTATCCCTATTTGCATAATGCTTTATAATATGCTTTTGAACATGCTTTGTGACTTGTTTATTAACATGCTTCATGATATGCTTTATAATATGATTGCTAGTGTTCTTGAATTACCATGTTATCATGCCATATTTCATATGCTATGGTTAGGACTTGACTGAGCTTGGGACTATGTCCATAGTCCAGGCATCCGGTATCAGACTTGAAGTTGTGGTTGGGATTCGTTCCGCCACACATGATGTGTTAGCGAACCCGTGTCGTACTTCGGTTGGCGATAGTGGTTGGCCACACGAGGTGCTTCTGCGCTTCATATCGCCCAACTTGTTGTGCGCTCGAGCCAGCCGAACACGTCAAGCAACCCGTGTGTCTTATGTATGTTCACCATGTTTGGTCGCTAATGTTTGAACCTAGGGTACCAAACTTACCAGTGAAAATTCCGTTAACCATGGTACCTTGATCCGCTAAGACTCATGAGCCGGGCATGGTGGTATGGGACACCGTGGTCGAGTCGGCCTATCTTTGAACTACGTGCCTCCCCGTAGTGACCAGTGAGCAACTTAACTCGTGAGCCGATTATGGTGGTATGGGACACTATATTCGCGCTGTCGGCCTACATTGATAAGGTGATGGGGGAGTGGTGCAACCTTTGTGCGTAACCACAGCACCCTTTGTAGTGACCGCGAGCATATTCTGAAGTTGCAGTGTGCCTTAGGGTTCGCCGCGATATATAGAGTATGAACTAGGCTTGTTTCTGTATAGTGATGAATCGTTTAAGGGGTGATGGGGGTGTGGTGCAACCTTTGTGCGTAACAGCCCTGGCAGCCTCTGCAGTGACCTAGAAAACACACCATCGTCGATATTAACTAGGACTCGACGACCTAGATTGGATCATGTTTGGAAATGATACAAGGAGGTACCTTAGTTTCCCAATCTGTTTGTTTGAAATGGACTAATTAAAAACTCGGTAATCATACTCATCATGCATCGCATGTGCAGAAGATGTGGAGCACTGTGGGATGTAAGCATGCCGCGAACGTGAGATGGTGTCGCATGAGGGAGTATGTCGGCGAGGGCATCCATCATACCTGCATTCATACTTGCATTAATCAGAGTAACTAGGAGTGTTTGATTTACTGCTTTATCATTACTGCTTGACTGTATTGATAACATGATAACTTATGCCTTATCGTTCCACTGAGTTAGCTACTCACTCCCACGTTACGGGACAGTGTTGCGCACACCAACCAGACTCTGTCTCAGGTTTAGGCGATCCGACTACTCTGGAGGCGGAGCCTGATTATGACGAGGACCAGGAGGAGTTCTCGTATATGCAGTTCTCTGGCGGCTTCGACTAGGTTGCCAGGATCGATGGGTTCCACAGGGATTGTACCTAGTTATTTTTGACTTTTTGATTATAAACAGAAATGTATATGGACTCAGATGGATTCATACTCTGGAGAATGAATCGTTTATTTTGTTTCTTTACATACATATATATACAGTTCAGTCTTCCGCTTGCTTTTATACAGTTGATCTGGGTATGAATTCCTGCTTTGGTATAATCTCATTCATGTTTACTGCTCTAACACAGACAACATTCAAATATCATTAAACATGTTGCATAAGTGATGCGTTGGAACTCGGGAGTTGAGTTACACTCGACCCCCGATTTTCAGGGCGTTACAATCAACCTCATCTAGGTCATATAAGTGCAAAAGCATAATAACCCAAAATGCTAAGTACTGCAAATGCAATGTTATATGCGGTGTGAATGAAATGACCATGCAGGAATGTGAAGTCAGGATGATAGTACGAAGTATCACAGGCTATGGGGTCCATCACAAGGGACTTCTATCCAAACCAGCCTCATACCTAAATTTGGATAGTCAGAGACAATGTGGTAAACTCTTGATCTCAGGTTAGTCGCGCGCCCAACCGAAATCCTGGCCATGCGAAGGTACACGTAGCAAATAGTTACGCACCACCAGCTCGAGTGGATAGTGAATGAATGAATGAATGGATATGCAATTCCTGCTCAATAAGTCCAAATATCAGTACAGTTGCTCTCTGGAGAAATCACCGGGGTCTATTACACTCGACACCGACTACCTCCTCCCTAGCTGTACAGTCCAGCGAGCGAAATAGACCTCACTATCCGCCTAACTAGTAGTCTGTCAATACCTACCCGGCTCGTCGATAGCAGATCCATTTACGAGCTGGTCATACTCAACCTAGCTTATAGCCCCCTCCCTCGGGCAGATAAGGCTACACCCCCTTCCAACCGACCACGACACAGTGGGAGACGCAGCCTACTGGTATTCGGCACTCGGGCGCTCATGTTCCACTCAGTCTAGACGTTGAGGCTACTCCTGGCCTCGGAGGTTTTGGGATTTTCACCCAAGGACATCCTAAGTGCCCACAATGCTAGAACCAAGTATTTTCAGTGTCCCATTTAACCATCCATGATGTGCCTGTGGAGGTTACGACCCTGATGTCGCTAGGGCGTACAATGATCAAGTCACACATATGCGAGATGCATGAGTCATACCATGCAATCATGCAGCAATCTCGCGCATACTATGCGCTCATGTGGGGCGCTCCATCTCATAAAGAGTCCCGTAAATGTCTCAGCCCAATGGCTTATGCTATGATCAAACATTCCTCATATCAAGCATACATATGATGCATATGGTTATGAATCATGGAGCTATACTAAGCATGATGAACGGTCCTTACAATGAAGATGGGCCTAAATGGCCTACACACAACAAGTACGGGCCTATTAATGGGCCTTAGGGAGAGTTATAATGCGGACATTTAACCAACATTATTCTTACAATGTAGACGTCAAACCAACATTGCTCCCAAGGCATGGCCCGCCATAAATGTCAATACATAAATGATGGTGGGATCACACTAATGGGCCTTATGTACATCTCATTAGGCCTCGACCCATAGGCCTCCAATACATCAAATGAGCCTTATATATATCAAGGTGGGCCTCCTCAAATGGGCCTTATGCATCACAATAGGCCTCAAACCATGGGCCCCAAATATATTACAATGGGCCTCAACCCACGGGCCCTAATACATCACAATGGGCCCTACCAAATGAGCCAAAGATGTATTATAATGGCCTCTACCCATGGGCTCCAAATACATCACAATGGGCCTTAACCCATGGGCCCCAAATACATCACAATGGGCCTCAACCCATGGGCCCTAAATGCATCACAATGAGCCTCAACCTACAGGCCCTAATACATCACAATGAGCCTCCTAAATGGGCCATGAATACGCAATAGGTGGGCCCTACACATGGGCCTTTATACACCACAGGTAGCCCTGCACATGGGCCTCGTACACATACCAAGGTGGGCCTCAATGGACGGCCATAAATAAATCAAAATGGGCCTCGTACATGTACCAAGGTGGGGCCCACTTGGACTATAGGTCGTTTTATTTTTTAGCCTCGAACCCTAAAACAAGTTTTCAACAGGGTTGGACAGATTGGATGTAACACATGCATCATGGTGGGGGTCCACATGAAGGCCCACCATCCTATATATTATATATAATATAATATATACTTTATATATAGTATATACAATATTATATATAATATAATATAATATTTTATATATATATGGGAAAAGGTACTATACGCTCGACCGCATAGTACCTTCCAATAAGGTCGAGAGGTGGCACTTTGCTAGTGGTCTGATCGTAAAAGTTTCAAAAGAACAGTGAGATTTGATAGGATGAGTGAAGAAACAAAATCGTTTTAATCGGTTATTAAAATATAGCTCCCTATATTTCCTGCGAAAGCTTTAGCATGAGGTAATGCTCTAAAAATCTAGGTGGGGCCTATCCTGGGATTTTTTTTAAGAAATCCACCTCGTTCATTCGTTTTTCCATATCATTTAAGGGGTTGAGCCTAAAATTCAACCAAATCCAAGTCTCAAGTTAATCATATTACTGAAAACACTGAGAATAATTATTTCAACCATTAAAATCTTGTTAGGCCTCACAGTGATGTTTATTTGTCATCCAATATGTTCATAAGATCATACAGACATGGATGAAGAGAGAAAACAAATATCAACTTGATCCAAAACTTCCTTGGCCCCCAAGAACTTTTCAACAATAGACATTCAATTCAACTGTTCATGTGGTGTGGTCCATTTGAACATTCTACATGATTAATTTTTAGGCTCAGGCCTAACATTATATGGTAAAATGGATGGACAGAGCGGATCGGATATATAAATCATGGTGGACCTCATAGAGTTTACTCAGTACACGAGTTATTCGCCCCGCAATCCGCTTCCTGGCAAACTGGCCCGTTCTGGAAACAGATTTGCTACTCCCTTGCTACCAACCAATGGCGGGTGGTTGATGCTCTGTGGGCCTTACAATGATGTATGTGTTTCATCCATGCTGTCCATCTATTTTTTAGATCATTTTCGGATATGAGACCAAAACTAAGGTATATCCCAATCTCAAGTGGACCACATTACAAGAAACAATGTTAAATGAACGTCGACCATTAAAAACGTTTTGGTAGCCAAAAAAGTTTTGGATCAAGATGATATAGGATTTTTCACTTCGTCTATGTTTGTATGACCTAATGAACAGATTGTATGTCAAATAAACACTATAGTGGGTCTTACGAGGATTTTAATGGTGGATATCCAATCACTATTGTTTTCCTATGGTGTGGTCCACCTGAGATTTATATCCCTTTCATTTTTGAGATAAAGCCATAAAATGATATGTAAAAATGGATGAAACACATACATCATGGCGGGGCCCATAGAGCACTAATCACCACCAACGGGCTAGTGGCACCGTTTCCGCCCGTTTCGCACTAACGCAAAAGAAAGGGAAGCGGATTGCGTACTGTCTCGGTACCCTAAGCGTAGTGAATAAATTTTGTGGGGGCCACCTTCATTCATGCATTTTATCCAACCCGTTCATACATTTTAGCAGATAATTTTAGAGCTTTAGCCTAAAAATGAAGTCTATAAAAAGATCAACTGGACCACACCAACATAAACAGTGTGAATTGAACTTCTACGTTGAAAAGTTCTTGGGGGCCACGGAAGATTTAGATCAATATTATATCTGTTTATTTCCCTTCATCCATTTTTTTAAAAAATCTTTTGAACAGGTTTGATGAAAAATAAACATCACTGCATGCCTTAGAAAAGTTTCAACGGTGGAAATCAATACTTCAACTATTATATTTGGTATGGTCCACTTGAGGAGTGGATATACTTGAATTTTGGTCTCAACGCCTAAAATGATCTTTAAAAATGGATGGACGGAGTGGATAAACCACATGTATTCACGGTGGATCCAACAAAGTTTGGTCAGTACCATAAGAGCTCACTTGAGTAACTCAGTACGCAATCCGATTTCAAAAGGAAGAGAACGCGGATTGCGTCCTTCTCGGCCTATACGGTAATCTGTCCGGGTAGGGCTCTGTGGGCCCAACGTGATATGTGTTTTATCCACATCGTTCGTTACTTTTCTCAGATCATTTGAAGGTATGATAATAAAAATGAAGCAAGTCCATAGCTTCAGTGGACCACACCAAAGTAAGTTGCAGTGATAATGACACCGCTGAAACCTAAGGGCCACTGTGATGATTTTTTTTACCATCCAACCTGTTCAAAAGGTCATGTAGACGTGGATGAAGTGAAAACACAAATATCATATTGATTCGAAACTTCTCCATCTCCCAATAAGTTTTTAATGGTGGACGTTCAATCCCCAACTTGTGGTCTTGATCCCTGGATCTGACTCACTTTTTGGATCATATATTAAAATGATACGAGAAAAGCGATGAACAACGTGGATAAAACACTTACATCACTGTGGGGCCTAACAAGGTTTCAATGGTTGAAATTATTATTCCCACTGTTTCTTGTGATATGATCAACTTGAGATTTGGATTTGGTTCAATTTTAGGCTCTAACCCCTTAAATGATATGGAAAAATGGATGGACGAGGTGGATTTCCCAAAAAACCCCACGGTAGGCTCCACCAAGGTTTGTAGGGTAGACTTTCATGCAGGAGGCTTCCCTAGGAAATATAAGAGAGAGAGAGAGAGAGAGGTGGACTACGGTTTTGTTTCTCTACTCTTCCTATAAAATCTCACCTTTCTCCCTATAAAATCTCACCGTTTTTTTGAAACTTTTACCATCCGATGGCTAGTATGGTGCCAACACTCGACCTTATGTAAAGGTACTATACGGTCGAGCGTATAGTACCTTTTCCCTATATATATATATACACACACACACACGCACACACACTTACACACACACACCGTCCAGGGGTGACGGTGTAGATAGAAACACATAAATCATGGGCGGCTCACCGTCCACGTCAGTGGACGGTACGTGGACGGTGAGAATGAAACATATAGATCACTGTGGGTCCCATGCGGGGCCCACCATAATGTTTGTTATCCATCCAACCTGCTGATAAGGTTGCACGGGCCTGGATGGATGAGAAAAACAAATATCAGATTGATTCAAAACTTCTGTGGTGACCAAAAGGGATTCCAATGGCAGCCATCCACTCACCACTGTTTCCTATGATGTGGGCCACCTGAGTCCCGGATCAGGCTGGTATTTGGAGGGGGCCCACTCCAGGGAAGGGCCCACCAGTTGGACGGTACGGATACTAAACATACATCATGGTGGGGACCTGAGGTGGGGCCCACTCCCCCTGCCCATCCAGCGTCAGACGCTAGACGCTACTGCGTCCTGGCGTCAGCGGCAGCAGCAGACGCTGCTGCCTTAGTTTTCTGCTGCTGCCTTAGTTTTTGTTTTTTTTTTTTAACTCTTATTTTTTGAGGTTTTACCTATCGTGGAGCCTACTTCAAGTGAATCCACTCCAGCCATTGGATTACATAGTCAATAGCAAGTCCATCAAGCCCAATATTGGGCCTTTTTCTGCGTGTAGAAAAATATGAGGGACTTTAAACGGTGGAGATCACTGTTTGCTAAGGTATGGCCCACCAGAAGCTCCGATCAACCTCATTTTTCGGTTCAACGCCTAAAATGAGTTGGTAGATACGATAGACGGCGTGGATTGAATGCATACATTAAGGTAGGGCCTACATGAATGGCCCACCCAAGTAGCCGTAAACCAAGGCTAAATAATGGTGTTTTCACCCTCACATCCAGAGACAGCGTCTTTGGACTCTCTTTCTTCTTCTTTTTTTTTGTTCTTTTTTTTTTTTGTTCTTTTTTTTTTTTGTTTGGGCGTATGGTAATCTTAAGGTGGGCCCTGCTTAGGTTGGCCACCTAATGATAGATGGTGTGGATACAACCCCTATATAAAGTGGGGTCCATCCAAGTGCCCACACAACTACGCCATCATACAAAAGGGAGAGAGAGAGAGAGAGAGAGAGAGAGAGAGAGAGAGACATGGGACACATGTGATGGAGGGACCCCGACACTATGGGCCCTCCCTTGCATTCAATCATACATCAAGTGGGTCCCATTACACATGGGTCCATCGAAATCGAAAATCAACGGTGGAGATCCTTTCTCCACCAATATGGATGGTCTAGATGACCTATTTAATGCAAGGAAATAAACATCATGATGGGATCCATGGAGGATGGCCCCATCATGGAATGATCATGAGGATCAAGGTGGGCCATCGGCCACACTTAGGGTCTAAAGTGAGATCCGTACCATCAATCGGTATGCTTCACTTGGCCCATCATCAAAACATGGAAAAATTTAGCTTAATAAACACCCACCGTTTGATTCACTCGGTCTGATGGGGCACCGGCCTCCTTGTGCTTCACTTTGATGGTGGAAGATGAGAAATGAATGGCTAGGATGGAAGATCTTGGGATGAAAAAGTGGGTCACACAAACTCACACAAACTCACTTCTCTCTCACATGGAAATACTTGGACATGGGTTCTTTTTTTGCTTGCTTGGGAATGCTTGGGAAATGTGAAGGGAAGAGAGAGAGAGAGAGAGAGAGAGAGAGAGAGAGAGAGAGAGAGAGAGAGAGAGAGAGAGAGGTTGTAAGGAGAGAGGGATGGGTGTGATGTGAGTGATGGGTGAGGTGAGTGATGGGTGATAAACTTGTTGACTTTGGGATAGGTTACTTGACTTGTGGAGAAAGAAAGCATGGGGGTGCTTTGTGCTTAACATGAGGGGTGATTGATGGGATTGATTTGACATGTTGTAGAGATTCTCTTGGGATTGCAAATGCGCGTCATTTTTTTCGAAATAAACGCCGACCCGCATCTTCTGGTCAGGGTATCGGATCGGTGCGTAAGACGCGGCGTTGAAACCGCGGTGACAGTGCGGTCGCAATGATACAAGTCTTAAATTAAGCCAACTCAATTATGCAGGATACGACTTAGGGTCGATCGCAAACGTTGATTATACGTCGCAGGTTGCCGGAATTTGATAGGAAGGATCGCGGAAGTCGACGGAATAGTACGAACCAGGATACGGGTCTTACAGTTGTTGCCTTTGTGAATTGGGTAATCTTGTGGTTATACTTATTACAAGTTAAACGTATAAAAAAAAAATCCTCCTTGTAGCATCCCAGGATCAGAATCTGGCGTATGGATACTAGGAGTCGAGAATGGGGTACTACGGAGGCTGTCGGCACCAGATTCGGCAATCTGGATTCCTGTGAATCCGATCTCCGGGTTTGGGACGTGACAATACAAGTTTGCTTATTCCACATGCATATGAGAGCCCTGCACATGCAAATATGAAATACATGTGTGAGATCTGAACCATCTATCAGGTGAGATGCAATGCCTATATCATATGGCATAAAAATCAGGCTATTTCATGATGGACGTGCCATAGAACATTAAGAAAAATGAATGGTCTAAATATTTTAACACTGTGGCCCACCTGAAGGCTGAAATTGTCTGATTTTCTATGCGGAAGATCTAATCATTATTTCCAACCTTATGAAAAGCTTAGATTCCACACGTGTTTTATATTTGCACGTATCTGTGTGGATGTGTATGGCTGGCTCCACACTCATGGTGAATCAACAAATCTTTTTTCACACGCAACGGTGTCTAATATCATGGACTGGAATCATAACCAACACCTATTTTACAAAATCAGATTGCGTGTTGTGCCACACACCACCGAGGTCACCAAGTTCTGTGGGGCCCACCATGATGTATGCACCATCTATCTATTTTGAGAGATCATTTTAGGGCATAGGCCTGAGGTAAATCCAAAGCTCAATTGGACCACACTACAGAAAGCAGTGGGGACAATGACACCAACCATTATTACTAGGGCGAATCATGATGTTTATTTGCCATCCAACCTGTTAATAAGGTCACTGATGTGGGCTACTGTAGTTTTCTGTCAGGGTGATATTTCGTATGTAGGGTGAAAATAATGCTTCTCAACCGAGTGGACGAAGTAGATTTTACTTATACAAGATTGATGGGCACCATAAAACTTGGATGTGCTGCATGTAGAACAAGTGTTGTAGCCTGTTGACGATTCCAATCCTAACGGCACTAAGCGTGTTTAGATTCACATTTGTGGTGTACAGCGTCGTATTTGGGTATTGTTCATGTATACGTTGGGTGATTTTCAGAATACATCCATCACAAACATGCCTCAGCCCAATGTTTGGATAGGAGGTATTGCCCTAGCATATATACAGTTTCTTGTACAGATCAATGTTTGGAAACAACATATAAGGGCCATGCATTGTATATATATGTAAATATTGGTAGTCTGTGTAGTACTATCGCAATTTGTAAACTCTCATATATTCTATCCCAGGCGGGGCCGAGTGTGGTTGTTGTGATTAATCCTAGCTGTGTATCATGTTATGATTGAATAATCATGACCGTTCATCCATTGTAAAACATGGATTGATGACGTCATTAACTGTATTGATGTCATCAAAAACTTAGAAATCGTCCTTCAATCTTGCACCTCACGTAAACAGCAGAATAATCATGACTGTCCATCCATTGTCCCCAATTTGGATTAACGGTATATCAAGCATAAAAAATGACACATCGTCCTGAAGATCTCCTACATGGCACAGAAGGACAATGAAAACGGGTTCCAAACACAGATGGAGCCGTTAAACAGCAGAAAAAAATGACCGTGGGCCCCACCTGATGCACCAGCCATTTTAAAATTCTTTGAAAGTGTTCAGCAGATGTGGGTCCACAAAGGGCATTGGATTATCCACCTGATCTGAAATGCTCACAAATATATATATATATATATATATATATATATATATATTATATGCATACATCATCAAAGCATATGTGATCCGATTATCCTCCTGATCTGAAAGTCTCACAAAAATAAAATGTCACACTGTTAACATCGATCTAGACCAATGATATATTTATAAATTAAACAAAAAGTCCATCATGCTGACTCTCACATAGAACTACAACCACGTTCACATAAAACTGCAACCGAAAGATCAACCTCAATGTCGCATAGAAAATCAGCATTCCAAGCAGCAAACGAAGCACCGGACAGATGCACGGTTCGTTCCTATCCCCAGCAACAGCCAGCCTCTTAGGGCCGCCATCTTTCCCGCCAGACATGCTGTCGATTATGGTTCGATCAGCAATAACACCTACATAAGCCCCACTGCCCATCGTACGATGAGACGCAAGGCCCCTTTCAACTGTATTTGGCATTCCCACAGTGTGATCGGAGACTATTGCCTAAATTATAAAGTACACAAAAAAAGAAATTATGTTCATCCCAGTAATAAGAAACTTGTAAAACTCAATTCCTGAAGTATGAAATCTATTTACACGTATGAATTCTATTTGAGACTTAATAACCAACCTGAACTGATTCCACGCATTCATCGCATCTCCCAATGTCGTGAAGGACTTGTGTTTGCAACCACTGTAATCGTGAACCTAAGCATTCCAATGCTCCCATGTCATATATATTGTGGGTTTCCTCCCCACAAACACCACGTAATACTTGTGCTTCATTTCACTGCAACAGGTACTCAACAAGTTATTGACATGCTTATCAGTGTAAACAACAACCTGCAATTTATAATGATATATCTGTTTATATAATCTCTATATTACCTATCTAACGAAGATATGAGTAACAAGTTACGATTCTTGAATCTTAAGCTTTATAAAATGATCACCTCAACCAACCTGATATACAGAAAGGAACTGATCAATGCCGCCAAGATGGTTCATATCCATTCACTGGAACAAACCTGCCAAATCTCCATATTACCTATCTATATATCCAAAGATTCGATAATATCAGTAAAACTTTTGTATCAGAGACAGTATTTCACCGCACATCTGTCATAGCAAAATTTCTAGACAAAAGAGAATTATTACAGTATCTTGAAATCAGTTAATATTATTTCAGCTCCATTCAAAACATTTTCGATAGCAGAAAAAACGCTTCTGAAAATTTGACTTCGAGTCCTACAACCTGGACCACGGAGACAGCATTTCATTCAACATCTATCTGGTTTAATTCAAGACCGATATGTATTATTACAGTATCCAATCAGCAAAACTTTTGTATCAGATACATTATTTCACTGCACATCTATCACAGCAGAATTTCCAGAGAAAAGAGAATTAATACATTATATTGAATCAGTCCATTTTATGTCAACTCGATTCAAAACATTCTTAATATCTTGAAAAACACACTTCTGAAAATCTAACTTGGACTCCTACAACCCGGACCACAGAGACAGTATTTCATTCCACATCTGTCTGGTTTAATTCAAGACAGATATGTATTATTACAGTATCCAATCAGAGTAATCTCCCTCAGCTGGATTTAGAACTTTCTCAATACCAGTAAGAGTATCAGAAAAATTCAGTATTTATAGTAACATCTTTTATAAATCAAATAAAAGGGTTTGTCAAAAGTAGAAACATAACCAGTAAAAATCTCATTTTACCGTAAGTGAAGCCATGGTAATCCATGTCAATTACACATGACAAAGGTATATCAGTATAACTTTCAATTATAACCAGCAAAATCAATGTATAATTCAGGAATAAATTATGAACGTCAGGGGTGTATCAAAAAATAACACATAAAAGAGTGTTAATACAGAAGAATGAATACAAACAATAATAATCTCATTCAACAAAAACTATTTCAAATTATATATCAGTAAGACATAAAATTAATGATTGTCGTGGTCATTGTCTGAGTCCAATAACATAATAACCGACTGAAATGTAGCTCCACTATCAAAACTATATCGGCACATTGGTACAGAATTATTGTATAAGTCCACTATTAGAACTTGCAAGCATTATCAACACTATATCATTTCATTATCACATTTTCAAAATATAGCAGTCCAAAAGTACAACATTAGCAATGCTGCTCCAGCAGTAAATATATCATCCACAACAGAATAAAGTTAACCAATCCAAACCGAGCCATCACAGACTCGAAAAAAATAATTTCTACATTAAACCATCCAAAAAAACTATCCTTCAAATATAAACAGTCAAGTGATATCATAAAACGTCTCCCATTTTCAATCTGAGCCACAACAAGGAAGGATAACTTTTTCTATCCATTCCTTCCTGCGTTCATGACCCATCTTTATATATATATATATATATATATATATATATATATATATATATATATATATATATATATATATATATATATATAAACCCTACACTGACTAAATCAGACTGCAAGACCCTTGCAGCATGGATTTGGTCTTCATGGGAAAGACCATCCACCTCTTCCAGGATACCCAGCAGCCGCTGAACGCGCGTCATGTTTTTTCCCTGAGCCAATGTAATGGTCAGGTTGTTAACGACTTCTGCAACTTCCCCCATCTTGTCCCCGATATGTTCACTCGGCTTGCACTTCCTCTCACGGCTTATCTCACTCCCCTCTATGCGGCTATGACAAGAACCTAAAGTGGCTTCCATTGGGCTTTTATTAGCACGCTTTGCCTGATTTATTAAGGATTCATCACCACCGCGAACTCGGGGAGGAGGCCTCTGATCATCCTCATCAGAGGATGAGAGACGTACTGTCTGGGAAGCCTCCTCATCCGAGTCATCGTTAGAGTTCAACTCGTTACAGTTGCGCTATTTTTTCGATATCGGAGAAGAATATGTCATACTAGCAAATTTACCATGGGCACAATCATTGCCAAACATGAACGCGAGGTTGTCCCATCTTTCAATATGTTTGCCTCGCACCCGTTCAGCGTAGGGGTGTGTCTGTACACATAAAGACAAAATATTTTCATCAATTTTATAAAATCAGATTGTACAAACTTGAAAAACATTTATATGTTAAAATCATACTGCGATGTATCCATCCCTTATATCTTCTGTAGCAAGAACCATCTTTTATTGTTTGTCCCATCTAAAACCCGATGCGTTGAGCATGTCCTTTATTGCCCAGTACAACCTCTTTAGGGTCAGCAAGCGATTAGAAATATGACGGTCTTCTAATAAAATGCCACAAATTTCGTAGATTACTTTAATCGTGCTCTTGTACGCTTCGGGTTTAAACCCGACGTCACTTTCAAGTCCTAGGTTCACCTGTTCTACCAACCCATCAACCAATGCGTTATCCATGTTGTCTGTCCATTAAACTCTACTAACTTTACTTAAACCGCCTAAACTACACCTTACCTAGGATACACATTTTGGAGATGACCCTTTGCGGAAGGGCATATGCTTTTTCTTAAGAGTTCCAATTAATTCAGTCAGTGAACTCGGGCACTGGTTTGAAGCAACAACCTTCTTTGAAGGTGATGACTCCACATCTTTCCTTCTTGGGTCCTTAACGGTGCTTCTTAGAAAATCCATTGAACCTACAAAAAGAAAATGTAAATAGAGTATAATAGCTACAACCAAGTGATGCAGTATAGTAATGAGTCATAGGCAGACATAATGACATTCAATATAATAATAAACATAGTATCCTAAACATGGTGAAAATATGTTAAAATATTTCCACTTTCAATTACCTGGATCATTACATAAACTAGGAAAACTAAATCCGTTGTCTTGTGCGTAGAAAACTGCCATTCCACATTCTCTCGGCAATCTTGTCTCTCTTCCTTGTCCACTCATCACATGTGCTATCCGTCAACCAAGCTAACGCTTGTCCTTCATTTACTATAGTTACATTTACACGGGATGACAAAACATCCTCTGTATTGTCCTCACTGTCCTCAATTACCTCAGCCAGTCCATCATCACCACTAACATGAATGAAATTATGAAGGACACAGCAAGCTATAATAATTTTCACTTGTGTTATAAACTTGAACTGAGGAGTACGTAGAATAGGAAAGCAATTTTTTAAAAGGTTAAATGAACGCTCTATGACATTTCGCAATTGTGCGTGGCGATAATTGAAAAGTTCCTTTTTATTGGTAAGCTTCCTTCCAGTACGAAACTCGTTCAAATGATATTGTACATCTCGATAGGGTGTCATAAATCCAGGCGAAAGTGCATATCCAACATCAACAACATAATATTTTCCTACATAATTGCAAGATATGTTTCAGATATCTACCACACATAAACACCTACAATTTAAATAATCACCCCTTATACGCAATTACCATGTGGAATAAGAAAATAGTCAGGACGACGGGTTAGTGCATTTTGTAACACACGAGCATTAGATGCGGATCCATCCCAACCAGCAAGCATATATACAAATTTCATATTAAAAGTACATGCGGCCAAAACATTCTGTAATAGAAATCCTTTCCTATTTTTAAAAGTTGAGCTTTTTTTATTTTGGCAAATAAGTCGGGATATGGGTACCATCTAGGGTCCCGATGCATTCTTACAATCAGAAGGGTGACACATGATCAGTTCATTCATTAACTATCGAGTTAAATTTAGGAATTGCTCCAACATATCTTCAACTTTACCTGAAAGTATGAATTCCACAAAGGGTTGTCGGATATTTCCTTAGGTGTGTGTAATCCAGGAAACCTCACGTACTCAGGATATAGACCGATTATAACATCCATCACTCTACTAAATTGTCTTCTTACAGTCTTACCAGATCGTGTAAAACGATTACCAATCATACGATTACGTACGTTATGTCCGACAGTATGAAGAAACATTACAACCTGCTCCTCCATGCTGCATCTCCTGCTATCGGAAAGTAGTTTCCGATCCCTCAACAGCAAACATAATTCAAAAAAATTATCCCTGCCCATCCTCAGCTGCGCAAGACACTCAGTATCGCTCTTGCATATAATTCGGCTTATGAATTTATCCCTCTCAATGTGACTTTCATTGGGTTTAACTTTTATACAATAACGACAATAATATTCAGCTGCTCTCATTACACTTACTGAAGTTGCAATGGCTGTTATTGCAGCGGGTATTTCACTCTTAGTCCAATCACTACCAGATGACCTATCGTCAAAATTTTCTGCACTTTCGGAAGCCATTGCAATTTAAGGGAATTCAAAAAATGATCTGAATGACAATTAGAAGAAACTGTAAATTTGACTTGTATATAAACATGTAAACATACTACAACAAATATTTATAATTATTGAGATTGATATCCTTCATGCCTTGGTGAATCAAGTAAAATGTTCATGTTACTAACAAAAATTTCGAAATTATACTCTAGTTCTAACAAGCATTGAAAGTTTGAAAACGCTAATTCCTTCAATATTGAAGATGTACAGAAAGTTAAAATGAATACATAAAGGTATGATGTATGAACATCGGAATTAGAATATGTCAAGAAAGTTAAAAATAACTGATAAAACACTTGTTGGTTCTATCAGTTTTTTTTTTTTTTTTTTAAAGAGGAGATAATTTTTTTACTTACTGCTGAACAGATTGGTAAATCAAACCTGTTCCAAGGACATTAAGAAGATGTATAGAAAGTAAGAAAGAGTACGTAACACAGTTGGGAATTCGGATTGATACGACAAACCTGTTAATAGCAGTATTAGAAGATGTACAGAAAATAAAAAAAAAAATTTAAAAAAAAAACACATAAATCACATGTTGCTGATATCAGTTATGTAGTCAGGAGGAAATATTGAAACCTCAGTGAACAAATTGATACAATAAAACTGATAACAACATAATTAGAAGATGTAGAGAAGTTACAAATACCAGATAAAACACTTGTTTCTTATATCAGTTATGTTTTTAGGAGACAAATTTTTTACTTGCTGCTAAACATATTGATACATCAAAACTGTTAACATTACATTAACAAGATGTAGACAAAGTTATAAAAATACATAAATCACTTGGTTCTTCAATCAGTTAATCAAAGATTTTATGAGAGAATTTTTTAACCTCAGATAACAGCAGAATTAACAACAAAATATACAACAAAATTTTTTTATCCTTCAACCTCAGATTGATACGTGAAACATGTAAACAACAGAAAAAACAGATGTACAGAGAGTTCATAATAACACCTAAACCACTTGTTTCTTCTATTAGTTTTTTTTTTTTTTTCCTCTTTCAATTTTTTACTTATTGCTGAACAAATTGATACATCAAAACTGTTAACATCATATTAAAAAGATGTACACAAGGTTACAAATAATACATAAATCACTTGGTTCTTCAATCAGTTAATGAAGATTTTAGTAAAGAATTTTTTAATCTCAAATAACAGCAGAATTAGAAGATGTACAGCAGAATCAACAACAGAATTTTTTAATCCCTCAACCTCAAATTGATACGTCAAATATGTAAAGAGCAAAAACACACGCAGATGTACAGAGAGTTACTAATAACACTTAAACCACTTGTTTTTTCTATCAGTTATTTTTTAAAAAAATTTCATCAATTTTTTACTTGTTGCTGAACAGATTGATACTTTATATCTGTTCACATGACATTAAGAACATGTACGATATGTAAAAAGAGTACATAATAAAACAGTTGGTTATTCAATCAGTTATTCAAGATTTTATGAGAGAATTTTTTAACATCAGTTAACAACAGAATTAGAAGATGTAACAGCAGAATTCACAACAAAATTACGGGAAGAGAATTTTAACCTTTAACCTCAGATTGATACATCAAACATGTAAACAGCAGAATTAGAAAATGTACAAAGAGTTAAAAATAACAAAAAAAAAAGCACTTGTTTCTTCAATCAGTTGCTTTTTAATTTCATCAATTTTTTACTTGCTGCTGAACAGTTTCATACATTATACCACATGACATTAAAAATATATACAGAAAGTAAAAAAGAGTACATAAAACACTTGGTTCCTCAATCAGATAATCCATATTTTAGAAGAGAAATTGTTAATAGAGTAATACATTTATTTGAGATCAACTCAGACTGTGCAGTTTCTTATGAGATATGTAAACTTTCCAAAAACAGAAAGGTTTAAAGACAACAAATGAAGGAATGATTTTGAAAAATTAGAGAAGGGTTTTATGTAATCCATTGCATTTCAAGTATCGAAATCTTCGTCGGTACAGACACCTCTTGTACCTGGCCTTCCATAAACAGATGGGTGTCATGCATCCATCATTTACTGTTCAGCGATTTATTGTCAAATCCAATATTGGATTCAACAAGAGAATATTGCCCTCCCATTGCCCGTATAGGCATAGAGGGATGGGAAATAGGGTGTATAGAATCCGCTCATGGTTAAAAGTCGTTGAATATAGCCAAACCGATTTCCAGAGGAGAGATGATCATACCTGAAGCAAGTGCTTTCCGCAACAGGAATGAGAAGCACAGATGCCCGGTTTGCAACGAGGAAGGTGGCAGGAAGGTACTCGAACCACTGTATGTTGAAATTTGTCTTCGCAAGGGCCTCTTCTCAGTTCATCTTTGACATGCAGACTAAAGGAGATGATCTACAGAGAAGACGGTGTATAGAATCGCCCGTTCTTCCCACATCTATCTTCCATATGCTATGTTTTCAAACTCTCTCACACTTCAATACAATGCAGCGAAGAGACAGGACAGTACCCTGCGTAGCCGTCACTGAGTACATTACAACCGAGTTGATATTTTGGCTCCATGCTGTATTCGGGCGCGTGGAATTCATCGGTCACCCACTCAAAAACAAACAACTGACATGTCACATCAGGGTCTTTAATAAAATATTGTACACCTGCTACAACTGACATGTCACATCAGGGTCTTTAATAAAATATTGTACATCTGCTACTGCGAATCCAAATAGGCCCTAAAGCAATAAGATGCAACGGGACTCTTTATCGGTAGGAATTGAGATTTTTCGAATGGCCCAAGCCGTTTATTTGATAGGGGTCTCGGAAGGGGTACGTCCGGATTTATTTTATTTTATTTTATTATTATTTATTTTTTTAAAGAAAGAAAAACGAAAAAACAAAGACACGTACACTCCGATTGGGTGTTTAAACAGTTCACGTTCAAGTTCGAAGCAAAAGAGCCGAATTATCAGGATTGAAATAACCCTGACAGACTTTCCAACGAACAAGGTGAGACTCGTCATATAAGCCATATAAACGGCTCAAATCATTGAAGATACCTAGAGTCAAGGGCTGAAGCCCAGGCGTACCGCATTGCAATAGGTTGGTATGTATTGTAAAAAAAACATCAAAGCAAACCTCCTATTTGACCGTTGTAGCCATGACAAGCAGTGTCACAAAGCGTGGCTTGCTCTAACTGAGATCACGGAACAGGAACAGGAACAGGAACATGCATTATGATCCACCTGGCCATCAGGTGTGTCCCCACATTTTCATCATGGATCTTAAAAATCAGCCAATCTAAGAGTTGGGTAGGCCACACCATAAAGAACGGTGTAAAATCATCCCTAAAACCTCTTTAAATTCGCGTGTTGTGGCCCACGCAAGTCTCAGAATGTCCTGATTTTCTGGGAATCCCCTCCCCATGTAGTGCATCAGGCGAGTGGATTGGATGGTATATACACACCATGGTGGACACCACACAATTTGGATGATTTTGCTGGTGGGCTTTCCCATCTCAACTGTTCCCAGTGGTGTAGCCCAGCTAAGTTGTGAATCAGCCTGATTTCTGGGATGGATCTTGTCCACATCAGCAAGTAATCATAACCTGATATGAGAACACATGTCAAGCAAGCATTTTCATTCCAAAGGATGGGTAAGTTGGAAAATTGAGCTTACATCAGGGCCAGAGCTTTTCTTTTAACGGTGGGGGCATTTTAAACGGGTTTTACCAGAGGGTTGGTTTCGGGAATGAAAATAAAACTGCAGAGTGGTTGGTTTGAGGAGTTAAATGGTTGGGGGGCTTTGATCATTCTCCCTATTTTTAGTCCTTGACAAAAAGAAATAGGATCTCTAATGCACAATTTGATTTACTAAAATGACGCAAACTCATTCTTAATTGGCATCCAAAGAGGCCCATGTTGCTTGTGGGCAGTGTTTAGAACCAGGAAAGAAGTGGACCCCACCGTAATTAGCTTATCAACTAGTTTATTATTCTTCTGAATGTCCACCATTTGCATTGTGTTGAAATAGTGTACCTGCCATAGGTGAGAAATTGACCAAAATTTCACACCCATAGGATAATCCTAGCGTCCATGCAAACACTTGAAATGGACAATCACAAGAAAATCGGCCACTTCGTTCACTTCTAGTGAGAAAGTCCTTGATGAAAAGGGCTGCTGCCTTTACCTGGAAGGTGCAATTTTCAGAACACGAACCATCCACGGTGAGGCCCACTTCTTGTCCAGGTTTGATCACTTGTAAAGCGAGGGGCCTGCGGATAAACAATTCAGTGCTGTCATGCATAACCCATCTATCCTCCTGATGCAATAGCTGGAAACATCAGTTATACTTTCTAGTGGAAAATGCTCATTCAATGTGCACATGAGAACATGGTGCCCACAAGCACTTTACTGGTTCAGGGGTGGCTGGACCCACATGACACGGTATGACATCCTTCTTCCATTCCAGACCATGAACTGCATTGCATTCCTGGAGACCTTAAATACTAAGTCCATGTCAGGCAGAACACTGGCCATCATACAGATGGAGCTAAAGACACTCCACAGTCCACGCCATGCCAACTCCGAGAGCAAACTTCTCCATGGTTGATTATCTGCATTCGAAAAAGTGAACAGAATCACAAACATTGGTACAGATAATGTTGGCACTGACTAGAAAGATAACCACACAAGCCCTGTATCAACTTGCGAACTGGCATTATCCCAAGATACCCAAAAACAAGCATGTTTTTCTAACACCTACCAACAAACTATGCTGGACCATTGTGACAAATCTTGTTTTTGGCTATTTCTTGGGAGATTTTTCAGATTTTGATGTTTTTCTAACAATATTGGGAAAATCTCACTGAAAATAAAATATTAATTATAAATTACAAAATAGTTGTAAAAACTGAATATAAAAGTATGAATTGAATTGTTTTTAACTTCTAAATAATTTTCCTGTTAAACTCAAAATAATAATAATAATAATAATAAATAACAGCTGAGATTTTGAAAATCTAGAGGTATTATCATGCTAATATCGTTGAATCAAAATTTAGTGATCATCACATGATTTTCAAAATCTTGGCGATGTTTGTCACAATGTGGTGGACCACAGAGTTCTCCTAAAGTATAAAAATTGGCAACAGCATCATGGCTGATCACAATTATGACATGCACGTTGATGTTGGCATGTTGATGTATGATCCTCTGCGCAAGTTGTGGGTAAGGGCTTGTGGCCAGGTGGAGAGAAACAAAAGCAGTCATGGTGTGTGTGTGTCTATATATATCCGAATGCTCAGCTGCGCACCAGTTCACACGCAACTTGTGCGAACTTTTTTGAGAACTCATCATACATGACGTGAGTCCAAAATCTGAACGGTCCACATGATACAGCACCCGATGAAACCCCCAGGGCCCAACTTTTACTTTGATCCAAAACTTTGGTGGGCCATGAAAAAATAAAACAGTTTCCTCCCCTGATTTGCATATCTCTTTGCTATGGCCCACTAGAGTTTTAGATCATGGAGAAAATTGGTCCCCTAAGGTTTCATGGGATGCCTCATCACATGGACCGTTCGGATTAGATGCTCAAAACACGTGTGCAAAGGTGCACACATGCGTAGGTGAGCATGCCTCTCTCTCTCTCTCTCATATATATATAAGAGAGAGAGAGAGAGAGAGAGAGAGAGAGGAATGCTCACCTACGCACCTTTGCACACATGTCATGGGCACAGAATCTGAATGGCACCCCTTGAAACTCTATAGGCCCAATTTTCAGCCAGATCCAAAACTTAGTGGGCCATAGCAAAGAAATGCAAATCAAGGGAGGAAATTGTTTCCTTTTTCCATGGCCCACTAGAGTTTTGTATTGGGCTGAAAGTTGGGTTTGTGAAGTTTCAAGGGGTGCTGCATCACATGGACTATTCAGATTTTGTGCCCATGACATGTGTGCAAAGGTGCTCATGTAAGAAGGTGCGCAAGTGAGCATTCCTCTCTCTCTCTCTCTCTCTCTCTCTCTCTCTCTCTCTCTCTCTCTCTCTCTCTCTCTATATATATATATATATATATATATATATATATAGGAAATGGTTCTATGCAGTCGAGCTCATGGGAACTTCCCATGAGGTTGAGCTGTGTGGGTCCCATTGTGATGCGTGTCGAACATCTACCCCATCAGTCAGATGCACCATCCCATGGTGGGCCACGAGCTTAAAAATCAAGTCAATCCATGACTTGGGTGGGCCACACCACATACAAAAGTTGAGAGGGGTTACCCTCCCATTAAAACATTCATGATCATTTGTTGGGTCCATGGGTCCACCGACATGTGGTTCACAAATCCAGCCCATCCATTATGTCTGTCCCACTTGGATGAGGGGTCAGACGAAGTTTCAGATGCATACAAATTTTAGGTGGGCCCCACCAAGTGATTTTATATGTTTTAGGCATGTCTTCACATGATTTTAGATGGTATGGCCCACCTGAGTTCCATATATGGCTGATTTTTGGGATATCCCATAATTTAAAGTGGACCCATCGAATGCACGGTGTTGATGTTCAACACGCATCAGAGTGGGGCCCACACAGCTCGACCGCATGGAACCACACACACACACACACACACACACACACACACATATATATATTCACTTGTGATTTGTAGATAAACAATGGGAAAATGGGAACTAATTGAATAATGGTCATTGTGCAATGCAAAGGCGGACATAACCCTCACACAACCAGACCCAGCCCGATCTGCTATATAAATCAGGCCTGCTGCTCTGCTGATGAATGTTTTGCACACCCTGTGAAAAAATTCATCAGCACTGTGCATTTCCTGAAATGGAAAATGAGTGCAAGGAAATCAATCACTGTTAATTACATTCCCGGCTATGATATACCACAAGCTGTTAATTACATATCATAGAGAAAACTTGATTAAAAGAATGAATGGCAAAGGGCACAAAAGAGACAGACACATCTGGTGGAACCATAAGCGAACAAACTCCATCCAAATGGTCCTCCAGATGAGCCTGGTTATCATTTTCTTCAATAGACGTTGAGTAGAAGAGTGTAACCCCAGGTGTGGATTCTCCATTGAGCGGGAGATAGCCACTGCAAGGCTCCAAGATAGTGAAGAGCACAACATCTGGTGTTGAGAAGGGCTTTAGGACATTCCTTTCGAGGCACAAATCTCTATTGATTAATAGAGTAGCACGAAGCCCCACCAATGACGATGAGACAGAGTTGTGTTGGGTAATAGAGAGTAGATGAAGTCCGATAAGCGGGACAACATCTTATGCTTGCTGATGAATGGAACGACATTTTCCAAAGTGAACTGACAGTCAATCTCTGTATGTAGTGATATAGACGCTTCTTGCTTGCTCATGGATGAATCTGAATGGAGCAGAGCCGGGCCTCTGTGACTCCATGAGAAACGAAGTTTTTCCCACCTTGAATTGATAGTTCATCTCTCCCACATTGAATCAATAGATGACTATCGGAGGTGTTGCCTTCATCTCATTGTATGCCAATTGTTTATGCTTCCTTCGAGTTGTCTCTACATGTAATGGTGCCTGCAAGTGGGCTAACAAAGAGCTATTCGTAGACCTTTGGAGGTTATATTCAGCAACCGTCTTCCGAGGTGGCAGATTATCATTGGTCTATTTGTCAGGAATGTAACAAATTCGAAGGTTTTGTGCATGGTGCAGTGTCAATAACTGCTTGCAGATAAAAGCATGTGTGAGTTTCAACGAATGGTTTTCAGGACACATGTACCCTTTGGCTGGGAGTCCCGCATCTTCTAATTTGTTGTTTAGGAGGTGGGCATGTGGCCAGAGTTTAGATGTTGCACCCTCCATACACGGCTGAATGGCTCAACTGAATATCGCAAGGAAATTGTGATTAACCATAGTTGGTTTGATCACAACACAGAGTTCGGAATGGGTCCAATGTATGACAGATGGCAATGTAGAAGCCTTGGTATTTACAATCTTGCGAAGTAGGGGACACGGCAAACAGAAGGTAAGCCAGGTGGCAAACATTGAGTATGCTAGACTTCGAATAGATGTCTTGTAGAGTCAATGGGTAGTAATACTTGCAGTTGCAGAGTGCACGAGCACTATACAAAGACGGTGGGTGGAAGATTAAATCCCTTCCACACGTCTTCCATAGAATACCCAAGAGTCAGTTGATGGACGGGGACACAAGGCGATGGCAGGAAAGCGAATGTACATGGCAGATGTAGAGGCTCAAGATGTTGGATGAGAGGCTAAGCGGATGTGACGGCCAAGGAGGCAATAAGAGCCGTTTATGACGGCAAAGATAATGTGGTGGCCGTAGAGGCTTGAAGCGCCACTCCGGAGTCAACGAGGCAAGAGTGAAGACGTGGTAACTGTGGAGCGTATAGCCAATCTTTGAATATGGAAAAGCTGTCCTCGCAGCTCTGTGTGAGTTACATGGCGAACGTAGCTACACTTGGCCGATGAACTTCAGCGTATCGTCATTTTGATCCAATTTTCCACGTCAAAAATTGGATAGAGCAGTACATGTGTGCTACATCCGGTGAGGACAAGTCACCAGCATTTCAAAATAATGTTGAACTACAACAGGAATCTCTAGCTCTACTTCATGTTCTATATAGGATTGCAGTTGACATCATGGGCCTGTTCAGATGCACGACTTTCATTCAAACTTTGGGGGTGAGCTGAATGGCAAGTGAACCTAAGTGGATACACTCTTCTGCACAGACATCCCATACTTAGCACACATGAGTGACATTCAAGCTGCTCATCAGGTATGTCCCACCGTGTGGTTTCCTTGATTCCGTAAATCAAGTTTGCAAGTTTCCAGGTAAAACCAATGTTCGAAATATTGGTATTGCGCAATGTATCGCAACCTTGGGATACAGATATGTATCGGTTATCGCACGGGATATATCGTTTCTATCGCGTAATTTATTGCACTTTTTGGGAAACATGGGGAAACATTGGGGAAATGGTTGAATTTTTAAATGAAACTTGAATGATTATTAGAAAAGACCTTAATACACACTTTTAAATCATAAAATCTGAAAAAAGAAGTGCATATAATAGGTTTCCTTTGTATAGGATCCTAAGCTATGCATTGTCTAATTAAACTAAGGCAACCATATTCAAATATAATGCATAACATTTATAAATGTATCAAGACATGTATGAAAACACAACTAATGCATTCAAAAGCAAAAGACATAAAAAGAAATTAATATTTTAATATGTTTTTTCAGGTGGACCATAATACAGGAAACAATGGTAATCAACCATTACAAACTTTTCAACAGCCACAAAAGCTTTGGATCAAGCTGATATTTGTGTGGTCTCTTCATCCAGGTCTTTGTGACCTTACCAACAGGTTGGATGGCGAATAAAAATTCCGGTGGACCCTATGGAGTTCTAATGGTGGGGATTCAATCACTACTATTAATAGTGTTGTGGTCCACCTAAGACCTGGACCTGCTTCATTTTTTGGATCATGCCCGAAAATGAGCTTTAAAATGGATGGACGGTGTGGATGTAAGGCACATGCATTATAGTGGGCCCCACAGTTAGGGATCCACCAAAACAAGGACGCCAATTCCCTAGATTGCCTAGCGAGGTGACTACTGACAATGCTTTGTGTGCCCCACCATGATGTGCGTGTCCTTTCCATGCCATCCATCCATTTTTCCAGACTATTTATGGCATGAGCGTAAAAATGAGGCAGATCCAAATCTCATATGGACCACACCATGGGAAAGAGTGGTGATTAAACACTCACCATTAAAAACTTCTTAGGGCCACAAAAGTTTTGGATTAAGCTAATATTTGTGTTTTCTATTCATCCAGGTGTGCGTGACCTAATCAACGGGTTGGATGACAAAGAAATATCATAGTGAAGCTCTAGGAAGTTTTTAATGGCGGGCATTCAATCACCATTGTTTTCTTGTAATGTGGTCCACTCGAGATTTGGATCTCCCTCATTTTTTAGCCCATGCTCTATATTAATATGGAAAAATAGATGGACGGCTTGGATAAAACACGCATATATCATGTACGGCCCACATAACACTACGCAATCAACGTCCCCAAAACAGGTGCACGAATTAGGTGTTGCCCGGGTAATAGCTTAGTGGGTGTTACTCCTATCATAGGGCCCACCTCGATGATGTGCTATATATCAACTCTGACCATTCATTTTTCTAGCCCATTTTCAGATGGGATGCCAAAACTTATGCAGATCGAAATCTCACCTAGACCACACCACAAGAAACAGTAGTGATTGAGTGCCTCACCATTAAAAAATCCAAAGGGCCCATCATTAGGTTTTTGTAATGTTTATTTACAAATCCAACTTGTTGACAATTTCAAAAAGATCTGGATGAATGGAAAATTGAAATATCAAATTCATCCAAAACTTTTATGGCCCATAAAAAGTTTTTAATGGCCATTCATCACTGTTTTTATTGGTATGGTCCACCTGAGATTTGGATTTTCTGATGATTTAGGACCGCATCCTAAAATGGGATGGAAAAATAGATGGTTGGCATGGATATATATATATATATATATATATATATATATATATATAACATCAAGATGGGCCCCACATGGTTAGGATAACACTCATTAAGCTATTCCAGGGGTAACAACTAATCCACTCTCAGTCCGCGTTGCACAACGGACGAGTGATGTGAGTGGGACCCTGACTGTGGGCCCCACCATGATGTATGTGTTGCATCCACACCATTCATCCATTTGGAGAAATTATTTTAGGGCATCGGCCAAAGAATGAGGCCGATTCAAAGCTCAAGTGGACCTTGCCACATGAAACAACAGTTAGAGTGATGCCCACCATTGAAACTTTTAATGTTCCTAGGGCCCATCATAATGTTTATTTGTGATCCAACCTGTTCATAAGTTCAGAGAGATATGGACTAAGAGAACACAAATATCAGCGTGATCAAAAACTTCTGTGGCCCTCAAGAAGTTTTTCTATGGTAAGCGTTCAATCCCCACTATTTTTTGTGATGAGGTCAACTTGAGCTTTGGATTTGCCTCGTTCTTTGTCTCATGACCTAAATGGATATGTAAAAACATATAGACGGAATGGATATACAATATATACATCAAGGTGGGCCCCATCGTAAGGGCACCGTCCTAAATACACCGTAGACGCACCGAATCCACTCCTTAGATAAGGAGAGAGTCGATGAAACCTCTCGACTCGTTTTCTTCTCCACGGGCTCCGGAAGGTGTTGGGATTTCGAATCGGTTCAAAAGCCCCAAAAATCTTGCTAGAATTCCATTAATTTTCCAAATCCCTACCAAAATCCCCAAAACCTCGGCAGGAATCTAGTTTTTTCAAAGAATCTCTCTGAAAGAAAAAATAAAAATAAAAATAAAATGGGGGGGGGGGGGGTTCCGATTTTCTCACCCGATCCAGCGCACTCGACGTTTGGCCCACCAAATCCGGTTGAAGGTGACTATCTGATGCAAATCTTTTGGTAAGAAAGATATGTATATATATATATATATATATATATATATATATATATATATATATATATATACACGACGATATTGTGTATAAAATCATTGGAAATTTTACGATACATTGCGATATATCGTCGATATCGGCAACATCGCACGATATTTTGTGATAACGCGCGATATATCGCACGATACATATAATTCCCTATTTTTTTCATTTACGAGCGAATTCCAAGGAGTTTCATATCGCTGGTTAGCGATAACGATAATATCGACCGATAGTATCGATATTACGAACACTGGATAAACAATCCATGATGTGTTGTAGTGTCAATGGTAGGTAGTAACACTTAACAGTTGCAGAGTGCATGAAGACGGTAGGTGGAAGGTTAAATCCAAGGTATTCAAAATCGGTCACGTAACAGTTGTAACTTCTGTTACCAAAAAAAAAAAAAAAAAAGAGGTCATAACGGCCCCGTAACATTTCGTAATGGCCCAATAACGACCCGATAATGGCCCTGTAACGACCTTGTAACAGTTTTTTCAAAAAACAAAAAAGGGCCATAACGGCTATTATGGCACGTATCATAACGGTAATGGTGGTGGCTGTTACGGCCACCGTTACCGTTTTGGAACACCTTGGTTAAATCCCTTCCACATGTCTTCCATAGAGTGCCCAAGAGTTAGTTGATGGATAGGGACACAAGGCGATGGCAAGAAAGCGAGTGTAAATGGAAGATGTAGAGGCTCAACATGCCGGATGAGAGGCTAAGCTGATGTGATGGCCAAGGAGGCAAAAAGTGGAGTCAACGAGGCAAGAGTGAATACGCGTGGTAACTGTGGAGCATATAGCCAATCTTTGAATATGGAAAAGCTGTCTTCACAGCTCTGTGTGAGTTACATGGCAAACATAGTTAGACTTGGCTGATGAACTTCAGTGTATC
This sequence comes from Magnolia changhungtana, assembly GCA_030180095.1. NCBI lineage: Eukaryota > Viridiplantae > Streptophyta > Magnoliopsida > Magnoliales > Magnoliaceae > Magnolia > Magnolia changhungtana. Next base: position 4,263,305 of record JASAUF010000644.1, on the reverse strand, counting down.
ATCATTCTGATCCAATTTTCCATGTCAAAAATTCCAAACTTTGGATGGTTTGGATAGAGCAGTACATGTGTGCTACATCCAGTGAGGATGAGTCACCAGCATTTCAAAATAATGTTGAACTACAACAGGAATCTAGCTCTACTTCCTGTTCTATATAGGATTGCAATTGACATCATGGACCTGTTCAAATGGACAACTTTCATTCAAACTTTGGGGGTGAGTTGAATGGCAAGTGAACCTGAGTGCATACACTCTTCTGCACAGACATCTCATACTTAGCACACATGAGTGACATCCAAGCTGCTCATTAGGTATGTCCCACTGTGTAGTTTCCTTGATTCTGTAAATTAAGTTTGCAAGTACCCAGTCAAAACAGCCCACATTCAACTGGAAAGAAAGCCTAATATGGGTGACTGAGATCTTCCAACTTCAAAGATCTGCAAACAATAGTCCATCTATGATGTGACCCACGCAATGAATGGCCCAAAACAAGCAGCTCCACTTGTCATACAAACTGCAACCCATAAATATGAAATTTTGGGGCACAGGTGGGGCTATCAATTGGGTGGCAAATGGGCTGAGTAGGACCAAGGCATTTCCCAGTCCACCATGTATATTTGCACTGCATGCTTAGATTTTTATTTCTAACTGAAGTTATGGCTAGTATTTTAAGTATTGACAATATCAGCCGATATATCCCACGATATATCTTGTATATCACCAATGTGATACGAAACACACAAGTAGTGGGATATATCCCACATATTCGATCCAGTGAGCATTTTCGATTTTCGATTATATATATATATATATATATATATATATATATATATATATATATATATATATATATATATATATATCCGTAAATCATGTTAAATCAATGTCTAATTGTTACAAATCCATGATTTTTCATGTTTTGCCTGAACAATCATGGATTGGGAGCTTTGATTTCAAGATTTCGAGAAGATGGGCTGAGTTGCGGAAAATTGGAAAAAAAAAAAAATCAAAATTTCCCGATTTCTTGTAAATTGGTTGCAATCTTTGTGTCCAAACATAAAATCAAACATGTATGTAACCTGATCTAGTAATTCTTCTTTTGCTTTTGAATGTATTGCTTGTTTTCTACACATCTTCTTACATTTATAAATTATATGAATAGACTTTGAATATACTTGGGTTTGAGTCCTTGCCTTGGTGGTAGACTCTTAGGAGTTTTAGCACCAAGTCTTGGTTTCAAATTCCCACTGGGGTGTTAAAAAATGGATAATAAAAAAACACTTTGAATATACTTGCATCAATTCAGTTAGACAACACATAGATTATGACCTCATACAAAGAAAACCTATTATGTGCACTTGTTTTTTGTAATGTTTTGATTTATAAGTGTGTATTGATGTCTTCTTTTAACAATCACTGAAGTTTCATTGAAAAATTCAAACAATTTCCCAATGTTTCCCCATGTTTCAAATAACAGCGATACATTATGTAATACAACCGATATATCCCATGTGATAACCGATACATATCCGTATCCCAAGGGTGCGATACCGATATTTTGAACACTGATTATGGCCCTTGGTAGAGTGGAATGGCAGGAAAGGATTCATGTAGCTAACCCCAGTAAGTTGGGATAGGGCTTAGATGATGATGCTTAGATTTTTAGTAATGACATTGACAAGTGAGCCCCGGTGTTTTAGTGGTCCAGAGCATTGGTCAGATGGTTCCTATAGTGGATGATGGATTATGCCTGGAAAACCAGACTAACATTTTCATCAGGTCGCCAGGGTTGTAGAAAAGAAATTGGAAATGGTCAATACTCAGTATATATTTGTAGTCTGCATAGTGAGTGGTGGCTGAACATGACTTTGGGGCCAAGACATGGATATGGAAGACCTACACTGGTGAATGTCTCAGATCTTCACTGATGTCCTTCAGTCTTAGTTTGGGACATGCATGAATCCCACCATCCATCTCACATACGCGGGTAGACAACCTCACCTAGAAATTAATAGGATTGAGGCTCTTGTAGATGAGAAGTGCGTTGTATTGGTCAATGTACCCTTCAGTTCCTGTTTGGATCCTTGAATTGGTAAATCCTTGATTGGCCAATCCATTTTGTGTCAACCAAACCAAAGATTGGGCAATCGAGGAGATCAATCTAGGATTGACAACTCTCCCTATATTGATAAATACAGGGATCGGGATCTTAATTCATAGGCATCTCGTGTATTTGATTGATTGGCTAGCTCTGTAGTACTTATTTTGATCCTTGGAAGCTTTCGTTTATTCTCAGTGGGATTTTCAAGAGAGAGCTTCCAGGCTTAATGCAATAGCACTTGGTTTGCCTAAGTATGTAGATTGTTGACACCTTAGCTATAGATGCGATGGGCGTGAATTGCAGATGTGTTTCCTTCATTAAAGCTCATAGGTCAGCTATAATGATAAGAACAAAAGAGCAGCCATTCGATTTCATCATCTTCTTCTCCAAGAATATCATTCCATACATCTCCAATGCTGCTCTTATAGCACGAAGCATGAGGCAGAAGTGGTAGAGGATTAGGGTGCCAAAAAATGTTTGTTTTTAAATGTTAGCAAGTACTAGCAACTTGGAAGGGGTGTGTGATGCATCTGAGTGATGCATAGTGCAATAAGGGCCACACATGTGAATCAAAAGACCCAAAGTGTCCCCCACTTAATCAATTATGTGACAGGATTCCAGAAGATCAATTATGTTCTAGGGAAATTTGTAGGTATAACTGTGTATACAGCAATAAATGGTCCAAACACACAAGGCAGTTGCATAACAGTCTATGTATGATAGTGCTAATAGTATTTTGGGTACAATTTGTCTCCTAATATCTGGGTAATTACAGATTGTTTGGGGAAAGTTTAGAGTGAATAGGATGTGCATTGGTCAGTTGGTAACAGTTTCGTGTGAATGTGTGTGTGTGGGTGGAAGCAGAGGGTAAGGTTATTGTTGAATACTAGTAATCGATTAGTAGATAGTGGGAAATCTGTCAACAGTTCCTCTGTCATGTTTGTTGAACGGCTACATCTTCCCGTTCTTGTGTGCCGATGATGAGACGCAACAGAGGAGAAGCAAGGGTAGAGAGAGAAGGGAGGAGGAGAAATGAGAGAGATGGAAGAGAACGTGAATGAGATGCTTCAGTTGTGAAACCCTAGTCCTCATAATATATATATATATATATATATATATATATATATATATATATATATATAGAAACCTTGAATAGGCTCTATGGGTCTTACTACATGGACTTGGTTCCAATGGGCCTAATTATAAAACTCAACCTTTTAACACTCCTCTTTATGCCCAGCTTGGAACAAGGGCTAACATAATAATAAATAAATAAACCTAAGAAATTCTCTAACATCCCCCCTCAAACTCAAGGTGCTTTTAAAAGAGGAACTTGAGTTTGGAAAAGCACAAAAAACATTTATTTAAAAGCAGAAAATAGAAGATAACGCGGTCATGGAGATGAATAGTATGAAAACTCCCACCCTCACTGGGAAGGCTTTGCGCAAGGTGTCCAAAATTGGTTACATATCGACCGTAACGGCTGATACGTAAAGGTAACGGCCATGACCGTTACGCAAATCGAGGCTAAATCGGTGAGGTCCGAAAAAAAGAAGTATAGAGGCCATTACAGTGTATAACGGCTAATACCGTGTGAAGTTTCACATCCTCAAAAAAAAGACAAGGAAAAAAAAAAAACTTCTTCTATCTTCTTAAGAGAGAAACAAAAAGAAAAAGAGACACCTCTTCTTAGAACGATTCTTCTTTCTTCTCCTCCTCTGTCAGGAGCGTCTCTCTTTACCTCTCTCGCTTAGGTTAGGGTTTTGAAATCGAAGGGAAAGAGAGATCGTCATGCGTCTCTCTCTCTCTCTCTCTCTCTCGAACTTGAAGGGAGAGACCACCACGTGCATCTCTCCCTCTCTTGGTCTCTTTGCACATTTACGAAGCCCCCCTCTTTTCATTTACAAAGCCCAAGGACTCAGTTACGAGGTTTAGCACACAACGGTGGTTTTTTGACATGGCAAAGTTTTGTGGGCCTCACCGTGCTGTATGTGTTCTATCCACGCCATCCATCCATTTTTTTTCTGAATCATTTTAGGGGACGGGCCCAAAAAAGTGGTAGATCTAATGCTGCAGTGGACCTCCAAAAAAAAAAATGGGGATTGAACTCTTACCATTGAAAACTTCTTGGGGCCACAGAAGTATTGGATCAAGCTGATATTTGTGTTTTGCCATCATCTAGGCCTTTATATCCACACTGTCCATCTGCTTTGCCATCTCATTTTAGGGTATGGTTCCAAAAATGAGGCAAATCCAAATCTCGGGTGGACCATACTACAAGAAAATAGTAGCAATTGAATGCCACCCTCAAAAACTTCCTATGGTCCACTGTAATTAGGGTTGTACATTAAGTCGAGTCAAGTCAAGTGGGGCTAAGCTCGGCTTGACTCGTCCGTGCTGTACTCAAGTTTGAGCTTGAGCTCGAGCTCGCCCTCGAGCTCAACATTGAAGCTTGGCTTGTTTGCCAAAGCTTTCGTCTCAATAGGGCATATTTGGGTGTATATCATTGCAATGAAGTTAATAATCATACTATATCAATTCTTATCAATCAATAGACATTTGTGCTGAACACACACACACACACACACACACACACACACACACACACACACACACACACACACACACAAAAAGAGTCTGTCTACACACCATACACGTGTTAAAGGGGTACATGTGTGTGTGATCTAATCCATCCATCGTGTAGGCCCAACCAAGTAAATGCTCTTACTTCTCTTAAACCCAACTCATAACCTAAATACAAAGATCCAATGGGTATCTAAACTCAGTGGGATCCGGGTTTGGGAATTTGAGAACTAGACCCAGACTCGAAAGGTCCTAGACCTAGTAAGACCTGAACCAAGCTAGCCCAACTACAAGTGCTATATGACCCGACCCGAACCCAACCCGTTCATAGCCCTAATGTTTAGAACTAAGGTTGCTTCTTCAACAAATTTAAGAAGTTCTAATCGTACAAGGATGGGAAAGATAGTTACCACAAATAAGGAAACTGTGTATACACATCCTTTTGAGCCTTCTCCTTGCCCTTTCAGAGCCTTCGAATGCATTCATTTCTAATTCGACCCTTTTTTTTTTGTTTTTTGTTTTTTTTATTTTTATTTTTTTTAGAGAGAACTGAAAATTGTTAGAAAAGCGCAAAAGAAGCATGAAAGAAAACAACTCAACTCTACAACTCAAAAAGGAGAGATAAGCAGAATTAGCTACCTTTACAAAAGAAGACCAAGTCGACACAGCATTTAATACCCTTGATGACCTCTTGAAGCGATAAACTCCTATTACGAAAGCATGGCCTATTGCGCTCCCCCCCAAATGGACTAGAAAATTGCCATAATGAGCAATCTCCCAACAACTTTCCCAACCCCACCTCCATCCCAAGCCCACAAAAGATCTACCACAAACTTTAGCATCACTCTATCGATATGAAAAGCATTAAAAAAGTAGTCCCACAACTTTCGAGCAAACATATAATGAATGAAGAGGTGGTCAATCGATTCTGCATCTCCAGACAAATCAGGCTACTAAACCAAGATATTGTAAGTGGTCATTTTGGGAAACTTCTTGGTCATCAACCTTAATTAATTCCTCGTTCTCACTCCCATTGTTACTAAAACTGCACTCCATATACTTTGTTTTAGTCTGATTAATTTTAAATTCTTTAGATTCCAAAGCGCCTCTCCATAAATCAAGCTTTGTGTTTTATGCCATCTCTCCTCTTGTCAATCAAAACTATGTCATCTACAAACAACATACGCCATGAGATCTCTTCCTGCAAATGCCTCATTAACTCGTCCATAACCAATGCAAAAAGGTACAAGATCAATGTCAACCCTTGGTACAAACCTATAGTAATTGGGAACTTGCCTCTCCACTACTGGTCCTCACATTTGTTACTACCACCTCATAAATATCCTTAATCATGTCAATATATCCTCTTAAAACTCCTTCCTCTCCCAAAACCTACCAGATTAACTCTCCAAGTCAATAAAGACCATGTGGGGACCCTTCTCTACATAAATTTCTTGATCTATTGTCCAAGTAAGAAAATAGATTCAGTGGTAGACCTCCATGATATGAAACCAAACTGATTTTCTAACACATTAGTCCTAGTCTTTGTTCAATCACTCTTTCCCCAAAGTTTCATATTATGGCTCATAAGTTTAATCCCAGGATGGTTAGTGCAACTTTGTATGTCTCCTTTATTCTTATAAATGGATACCACGGTACTTTTCCTCCATTTGTCTGGCATTTTATCGATCTTACAATATTGTTGAACAACTTTGTCCACCAAAATCACCATATCCCATACACTTCTAAACCTCTCCTATTATACTATCTAGTCCAAGGGTCTTTCTTGTTTTCATCTTTCTCATGGCTTCTTTCACTAAAGATATCCTAAGCCGATGAAAGTATCTACGGACGCCAACTTCATTTAAGTTTATGGTTCCTTCTATCTATGCTCTCCGAGTGATTGTTATTCATTAAGTTCTGAAAAAAGCATCTCCGCCTTTCATTAATCTCATTGTTCTTGACTATTCTTGCTGGACATCGCTCGTAATGCATCTAACATGATCTAGGTCCTCACTCTTCCTCTCTCTCATTTTTTGAGAGCTCACCTTCTTTTTCTCCCTAACCATTATAAAGATCATTATAAGCCTTAAGTTTAGCCTCACTAACTAGCTTCTTAGCAATCTTTTAGCATTTCTATATGGTTCAAGATTTCATTGTTTCTAGTCCCTTGTCGGGCTTTAAAACATGAATGTTTCTCATTAATAGCTTTTGTACACCGTCATTCCACCACTATGTTTTCTTATATGATTAGCTTTTCCCTTTAGATACTCCTAAAACATCTTTTGTCACTTTCCTAATGCACTCAGTCATCTCATTCCACATAACATTTACTTCATCCTCAAAATTCCAATTTCCTTCTTCCATCAATTTATTTCTGAATAACATTGTTTTCTCTCCTTTTAAATTCCACCACCTAGGGCTCACTTGGGAGCTTGTATTTGGAATGCATTGGAAACCAAATCACAATTACACTAGAATCCATGTGATTCCAAATCCTCAATTGTGTTTGGTAGCTTGTAATTAGAATGCTCTAGAATCTAAAAATTGTGTTTGGATGCTTGTAATTGGAATGCATTGGAATTCTTTAGAATATTCACAAGAAACTAAATTTGATTAACTAAATCAACTTTAATATCCCAAATTAGTGTACATATGTGATATTTGACAGGATGATTGTAATAAGCCCATTGAAATATATACCAGTGTTTTAAATAGCATGTGTGGTATTGCATAGCATTCAGCCCTCTATAGCGTGTAGCATAAGATACACGATACTTCTATCTTTTAATTAATAAAAGGGAAAATGTGATAAATAGTAAGAATAATGTTTTTTTTTTTTTTTTTTTAAAGAAGAAGAAGAAGAAGAAGAAGCCTATGTTTTAAATGGCTTTATAGATCAAGAGAATCGAAAGAAAGGGTTGGGACCTGAGGTGCGCGCGCGTCGAAAGAGCACTTTCAAAACCCTTATGCTTTCGAGTGTTTTCTTATAATGTAAGTTTTATATCATTGACATTATTTCACAAGTCCTCAACCGTACATGTGGAGGCCCATTTATAGATGGTTAAGATTGTTTGATATGGGTGCATGTACGTATATTCTCCATCTACAATAAGGCCCATTATTTGGATGGTCTAGATAGCTCTACATCATTGCCAAGTGTGAGAACAATGGGCCACCACCATTTTACAACATGACTTCAACTAACAAGTCAAAATTGTTTCTTAAAATGTGTGTGCATACACTGCGTACGCAACACGCTACGTAGCTTGTAGCATACACAATGCTATGGGGGGAAAGCAGTATTTAGGCACAATATGTAGTGTTAACGCTACGCTACGAACACTGCACATGCCATTTAAGACATTGATATATACTTTATCCAAAAATGATGAAATTCCTACCTTGGGTGGGCCACAAATGCAAGGTTCACAAACAGCCGACTCACCGATGTTTTTTAACCACCCATTTAGATGGCCAACATTTAGACATTTCTAGATCATTCTACTAATGTGATTCTAGTGTTGCAACCAACAATTGGATTGTTTTGGGGCATCATCAGCATGCCCGTGCACAACAGATAGTAGCCTAGTGACACCTTTGTTAAACATGTGACTCTCTTGCCTTTAAGAAGGGAGCCAAAAAAGGCATTTAACAACGGAGAGTTGTATGTTGCGTTCGGGAAGGATGAATCACTCCTGAAAAAGAATCTATTGATTCTCTCCCAATTGGTTGGATCGTAGGTGCGATGATTTACTTCATAGGCGATGTCTCTGGTTCAAGTCCAGGATGGCCTAGCTGCGCCATGGAAAAGAATCGAAAATCTCGAATTGGTCCATTCAACGGTTCGAAATCTCACAAGGTGACAAAAGAATCAATTAAAGAGGATCCCATGATTTCCATTAGGAATTCGTTGGGTCCCTTAGGGACTATACCTAAAATTGCATGCTTCACGGGGTACACTGAATTATCCCCAGTCACAATTGCATCACTTCCTTCGTACTTCAGTAGCTTCATGAATTTACTCATATCACCAGTGAGGTGATGTGAGGACTCTGAATTTGCGCGCGCTAGCACGTTTTACTAATAGGCTTCAAAGTTGTTGCTTGCTTCAAAACGATTATGACTATCTATTAAAGTCAAAAGTCCAATTACACCCGAATCACAACAAATAAGTGAGATTTCAAAACACGTCAAAACTGTGTTATTTCAAATACACCTAATTCCATTTACCTCAAAATACATCGGCACCAAATGCAAAAATAGTCATGAGGAATCCATTTACCCCCAAATACATCCAAAAAGGGGTGGCCATACGACCTGCTATTTTTTTTTTTTTTTTTACAGCTATTTAATTTCACTCCCTTTCTTCTATCTCTTAGTTTAAACTTCCATAATCACTAACCTATATTGAGCAATCAAACTCTCTCTAAATATCACCTTGTGGTCCTTAGATTATTTTTTTTAAAGGACGCAAATTTATTAAAAGCCAAAAACCAAACACACAAAACAGGAAAAAAAAAACACACACACAAAGGAAACAAAACGAAAAGACAAAACAGAAAAAGAAAAGGAAAACTTAGGGACTATATGACTTGAGAGTGGGCCAAGCCCCTACAGACAAAATGAAGGAGAGGAGGCCAGCAGGTCCTACGGCCTGGATATGGCCACCCACTCATCCACATTTCTCAAAATACGGGAGAAAACTCAATCCGCAAAGGACGAGGAATCTTGCAAGGTGTGTTAGTTACATTCCCTTTAGATGCCCCAAAAGATAGCGAGAATGAGGAGCCTACGATGAAGAGACGACGGGGCGCCCCTACTACCAGCATGCCAAGTGAAGAGGCAGTCGACGACAAACAATGGCATGACCCAGGAGATCTGCAAGGTGTTTAGCGCACCCGACCAAATCTCTAAAGCGAAGCTGCAATGAATAAATAAATGGTCGATCGATTCAGTATTTGTCATGCAGAGAGAACAGATGTTTGGCAGAATCATTCCATCCCTTTGGTGATTGTCAATCGTGAGTACGCCCTCTAGCTAGGATCCACAAGAACGCAACAATTTTTGGAGGGGCTTTATAGGACCAGATGAAGGACAGGAAGGCTAGCACCTCTTCCAGAAGAAGACTAAAGAGCTTGAAAAGGGAGCACACCGAACAGGTTCCAGTTGGATCCTAGCTAGAAATAAGGAAAGGAACGAACATTCTGCAACAATTCCAGCAACTGAAGTCTTCAAAATCAGGAAAGAGACAAACATTCTGCAATAATTCCAGCAATTGAAATCTTCAAAATCAGGAAAGGGACGAACATTCTGCAACAATTCCAGCAACTGAAGAAACTCTTCTAGTTCGGAATCCGTTAGGGTTCTCCTACAAGGGGGGCACCAGACCCCAAACTGATATTAGAAAAGCAATCATTAACGAAGATTTAGGGGGAGGAGGAAATTCTCCCTTAATTAGGGAAAATCTCGACGAGGGACCCGTTAGAAATCCAGGGGTCAAGCCAGAAACGAATTTGAGTGCCCTTTCCAAGAACAAAGCTGGAAAAAGATTGCATTATAGGCATCATATGACAGATGGGTTTCTAGACCACCAACAATCTGTAAAGGGAGGTGACTCTAGGAAACCAGCCCCCTATGGCAGTGTCACCGAAGATTTGTAGAGACTTCCTATGGCAGGGGGATTCAAACGGCCACAAATTCAATTTGCTATGTTAGACTGAGGTTTGTAAACCCGTGTCCGAAGGGGGGGCTGGTATTCGTAACCTTTTCGTGGTTCCTTAGATATTGATCATTCAATCTTCCAAAAAAAAAAACATATTGATTGCTCTGTCTTCCTAAGTAGAAAGAAATCTATTTAGCCTGTATATGATCCACTTTTGAAAGTTATTAAATGATCATCTCTCTTTTTAAAGTATGTGTTTGCTAGAGTTAGATTGTATGCTATAGCAAAATCAAGGATATCTCCTCCCATCTCATTTCTTCTCCCAAAATCATATCTTTTATGTACCCTCTCATATCCTTTACTTTCTTTACCTACATGACCATTTAAATCTCCTATAAATATCATCCCTGTTTGGAATTTCCTGAATTAGTTCATCCATATTCTCGTAGAATTCTCTTGATTCCATCCTCTAACCCTAACTAAGGCACATATACACTAATAACATTTACTATCACCTCTCCTAACAAGTTCTGTTAATAAAATCCAATCACCTACTCTCTTAACATCTACCACTTCATTCTTTAAATCTTTATCTGCCACTATCCCTACCCAATTTCTATCATTGTGCTTTCCTATATATTGAAGCTTATATCCATCAATTTCTCTAGTTTTGGCCCTTTTTCACTTGGTCTCTTGACCACAAGATATGTTAACTCTCATTCGTTTTATCGTATCTACTAACGCCATACTCTTACCTGTCAATGTTCTTATATTCCATGTGGTAAGAAGAATTGTACTCTCCTAGACTAGCTTATTTACCTGCAAGTGTCCAAAATGACATGGGAACCTTTGCCTACTTCTCACAGCAATTGGACGTTGTTGATGCGTGTTGCTTCCAGGGGATGCCCTAGCCAACCTTGCCCATTTCTAATTGGCTCATTGCACTTGGGTTCCGATGTAGTGCATCACTTACAATGAACACCCTAGCATAAGTTTGGAATGTCGTATTCTTCAATTCTTGTTGGAAATTTTGGTATAAGTTTGGCACCGGCAGCCAACATGACGCAACCCTCAGCTTTTATCTAGGCTGGGGAATGGCAATGAGAGCATAAAATTCCCATAGGCACAATGTAATAGACTACTACAGAGGTGATTACAATCAAGTGCTATCTAATAGTCTATCACATTGGTTGATTATAATCAACGAGTTACAAGTGAGTGAGTGTGTGTGTGTTACTGTATAGGGAGTTATTTTACATTACTAGTATATGACGCTACTACATACACAGGTGCTAAAAAAATTGTGCACGGGAGAAATTAATTCAAACGAAACCGAGAAACCATGGGACCTATTATCGCTAAGTCACATTCCGAAAATCAGATTGGTCAACAAATTCTAACCAGTAATTTGTGGGGACTTGTTTGTTGAAATATGATAGTTGGATCTTTTCTTTTCTTTTCTTTCTTTTTTTAAGAGTTGGATCTTATCATTTTTGGCTGTGAAATTCCACAAATGATATAGTTAGCTAATCAATTGTTAGGGACTTGTTTGTTGAAATCTGATAGGTGGACCTTTTCTTTTTTGGCCATCAAATTCCACCAATGATATAGTTAGCTAACCAAATTGTGGGGGCTTGTTTGTTGAAATATGATAGTTGGATCTTTCCATTTTTCATTGTCAAATTCCACCAATGACATAGTTGGCTAATCATACAAGTGTAATTTTTTTCATGATATATCTAAACTGGGGTCCATAATTTGGATAGTTCAATTTGAATTATTTATATGCAAAAAGTACGTGATTTCAAAGTAATTTGTAAGTGCATGTTGCGTATCAGCCTCACCTGCCAGAGTATTAATGCTAATCCATACACTACATACTATACAAACTAGGGCCTAAGGCCCAGGTCAAGCTATTTGTCATTGGCCCAGACCTAGCCCAGCCTGGACAACAGGCCTAGATTTTTAGCCCGAGCCCGGCCTTAGGGCCAAGTTTATGGGCCCAAGCTTGGCCCTTTAGGGCCAAGGCTGGGCTTGAGTTAGCCTAGAGGATTTGCTGCTAGGATTGGGCAGCATGAAGCCTGGTCTGGCCCATTGATAACCTTAAATACAGCCTATGGCCATACACATTGGGCAGTTTAGAGGAATTTGTTAGAGGTTGTATTTTGTGTTTTCCTATAATGGGCATCCTCTTGTGGTGAATTGCCCTTGGAAACCCTAGGGTGCAATGCTCTAGGTTTTTGAGGTGCAGCTTCATATAGTTATCCTTTACCTTTTATGCTTTTTGTGACTCAAACCCCTAGTATGTACAATTTCACATTCATTGCAATTTGATCTTCTTCTAGTTGCATTAGGTATTGAAGTAGAGTGGACCACAAACCTATTCATGGCATAGATGAACTGAAAGAAGCCTGAATGGAAGCGAACATAATCCGTCAAATCCGGGCCCAGTCCTACGTGCGGCATGACGTAACTGGGCCACAGGAGCATCCAGATCGAAGAAATTCATTCCAGATCGAAAGAAATTCTCATTCAAAGAGCTTATCGTAAATCGGCCAAAACTTTTGATCCAGGATGAGTAACAGAATGCACGATCTATGAATTTTGACTGGAATGGGCCATCCAGGGCCAACCAACCCTCGTAAGCGGGCAAAGTTGCTCTGTTTCCCAAGAAAACGACTTCTTCCTATTCAAAATACTTGTTTTTCGGAAAACTTACTAGTTTTAGTAAGTTTTAGATTGGACGTATCTCTTTCATCTTGGAGTTTTAGTATTTGATGTCTTCTTAGGATAAACTGTTCATCATGCCAGGAATCATCCTGCGTAATTAGATTAGGACTTTCTATTTTTAGTAAGTTTTACTATTTTGGAAAAGTTTTAGTTTATTCGCATCAGGACTCTTAATTAGGGTTGTGTTTTATTATTTAAAGCCTTGTAATCTCATTTTAGAGATAGACTCCAATAAAATAATTTGAATTTTCTTATCTCTTGTGGATTCAGGAGCCATATACCTTGTAGATTCAAGGTTCATATCACGTAGATGAGACGGTGTTCATCCTCTTCCCTTTTCCACGCCCTTCCCTGTGTCAAGTATCACTTAAGGTATTAAAAAATGGTCACATAATGACCGATACTTAACGATAATGGTGGTAATTGTTATGCATTATGGGTTCGTTACGAAAAAAAAAAAAAAAACAAAAAAGAAGAAGCAATAACAGTCATATATCATAATGGTAATTGTGGTGTATGTGGACACTAGACCATTCAAAGTATATCGACACAAGAGGCGTGCGTTACCCGTGTTAATGAACTTAGATGACGGGTACGAGTCGAGTCTCTAAAGGTTGAAGACCTTACACATGTATGTGTTCGTGACATGTGTAAGTTGCTTGAATGAGATATTTGGACTGTTGGATTGCGATGATGGTGTGATCGGAACGTTGGATCGTTGCGGCTCACTATCATTGCACTATCATTGGGACCCATTAGGCATCTTGGATTTGACTTTATCTTGCGGATATTTTATTTATTTGAGTTTTAAATAGTGCGAGCACAAGTTTTTGTGCAAATTTCTTTTTTAAAAAAACTTTTTTAATAGAGGTATTTTGGTCATTTAATGTAATTCTGAATTTATAAGGGTGTTTTGCTATAAACCTGAAAAGAATGCTATGTTATGTTTATGAAAAGAAAGAGAGTTTTTGCATCCTCAAGGTCAGACGATTCCGTCTTCGACTTCCATTGATTGAAAGAGGGCGTGAGGCCTAGGGAAGTGATTTCTCATCTTCTCCTTCTCTCTCCTTCTTTCTTTTCTCAAGGTATTATCTTTTTTAAACCTATTTTCTTCATTTTCTTCTAAATTCTCCAGATCTAGAAGTCGATCCCTTTTCTTTTCAATCCAAATCATTAAATCTTGAAAGACTTTGATCCCCACATATAGATATTTTGATCTTCTTTAAATCTCATCACCCAAGGCTTTAGATTTGAACTATAATAAAAGAACCATCAATTTTTTTGAATTTTCCACATTTCCCAATTCAGAAAATTCATATTTCCTGGATTAGAAAATCCGCTTGGATTGTTAGACGGACCTATTTCAAGACGAAAGTCTTATCTTTCGTCGGATCCAACTAAATTCAGATTTTAAGGTTTAATACAACGTGTGTGATGGATGACCATGATCATTGTTAAATATTCCTTATTTCCTTCTTGTTTTATGATGTATAATGCTGAATTTTATTGTCAATGCTTGCATAATTCTGCCCCTTTCAAATACCACCATTTATTATTTTTTATTTTTGCATAAATCTGTCACTTTCAAATATCACATTCATTTAGCGTGGGATTAGGTCGTCCTAGATCAATTTTTGGCATCAGAGCCTAGGATCTTGCATTGGGTCGTCTTAAATTGAGTTATCTAGGGTTTTTTTTTTTTTTTTTTTTTCTAGGATTTCATGCATAACATATAGATCTAGATATAAAATTTCCATATTTGCATCATATTTAGAGTCTAGATCTGAAATTTTCCACATTTGCATCATTCTTAAGGTTAGTATCATCGGTGTCCATAGTCTTGTGTCAGAACGGCCTCCTAGCAGGGTGTGCCGTATCGGTATCGGTTGGCGTAACGGTGACCTCTAAAACCGATACGGATATGGGGGCGTAACGGCCCGTAACGGCGCAATTTTTTTTTTTTTGCCAAAAAAATATGAAAAAATATGGATTAAATCCAGAATATTCTAAGCATTCCAAATATGCATTCATTTATAAATTGGAACATGTTTATAGTGGTGTAACGGTCCACTCTTTGGTGAGAAGTTGTATCGGACTGTCTGATGAATTTATGAACCAGATAACCTGAATTTGACTTAAATATTTAATTTATATACTTAATAACTTGATATCATTTCTCCCAATAGTTCTTTGTAAATGGCGTTGCCAATTTGGGGCTGACTTGGAGGACCAATTTATACACCAAATCAGCCTCAAATTCATGTAATTTATTGTCATTATCCCACTTATGAATTGGTGGACATTTATTGGATATTGAATCATGAAAAAAAAAAATCAAGTCCCTATTTTAAAAAATAAAAGTCCACAAATTAACAATTAAAACTATTCAAACAATTTGATTTTGGCATCGTGAGTTAGCAATTGCAGTCCATAATTTAATTGCTAAATTTTAAGTTAATATGTCTCGTGTACAATTTTTTAATGCTCGAATTAGGCGGGACTTGAATTGTGAAGTGTAGCACACGTGTCAAAGTTTTTTGGGCCCCACCCATGATGAATGTGTTATATCCACACCGTCCATCCATTTTGTCAAATAATTTTAGGGCATGAGCCCAAAAATGAGGCACATCCAAAGCTCAGGTGGACTGCACCATAAGAAATAACAATAATTAAATGTTCACCATTAAAAATTTATTGGGGGCTACAAAAGTTTTAGATTAAGCTGACATGTGTGTTTTCTCTTCATCCACGTCAGTGTGACCCAATTAATAGGTTAGATTGAAAATAAACATTACAGTGGACCTTAAGAAATTTTTAATGGTGAGCGTTTTATAACCACTGTTTCCTATGGTGTAGTCCACCTGAGATTTGGATATTATTAATTTTTCAGATCCTGACCTAAAATGACGTGGCAAAATGGATGGACGACATGGATAAAATATATACATCATGGTGGGGTCCACTCTGGTCTGATCAGATTAGATTGGATGGAAAATAAATGTTACCGTGGGCCCTGCGAATTGTTTAACAGTGAAAATATTATCTCCACTGTTATTTTTGGTGTGTTCCAGATGATCTTTGGATATAATTCATTTTCGGGGTAGTGCTCTAAAATGATCTCTGAAAATAGATGAACGGTGTAGATGTAATAAATACATCACAATGGAGCCCATATAACTTTGATCTCTCTGAACCGTTCGTACAACTCGGAGCTCGAGGAGTGTCAGCGCTCGTCTTAGCGCGACACGTACCTCTCATGCTAGGCTGGTGCGTGATGCGCGCTGAAAAAAAAAAAAAAAAAAAAAAAAAAAAAAAAAAGAAAGAAAGCGAGAGAGGGAAACCGAAAAGAAAAAAGAGGGAAAGAGGAGAAGAAAAAGAGGGAAAGAGGGAAAGGAGAGAGAGGGAGGGAGAGAGAGAGAGAGAGAGAGAGAGAGAGAGGAAGAAGAAGCAGCACAGCCAGTGACAGCCGGCATGCTCCGTGAGAAGAGGAAGAAGAAGAAGAAGAAGAAGAAGAAGAACCGAAAAGAGGTACGTTTTTCTTTTTTTTTCTTTTTTTTTTTTCTTTTTGCCCGTAACAGCCGTTACGGGTCAGTAACGGTCGTTACGCCCGTAACGGGACCGTATCGGCCGATACGTGTACAAAAAATGGAAACGGCCGATACGACCCCGTATAGCGTATCGGCTGCCACCGTTACCGTTACGTATCGGCCGATACGGCCGAAACGTAACCGTTTTGGCACACCTTGCCTCTTAGAGTCATGTTTTAGGAAACCTAAGTTGAGTCTTATAGTGTATGCCCACTCGGACTGGTAGAGGGTTTGGTCTACACACCTAATCTTGAACATGGAACAATTGATTGAGATGATGAACATGATCAACCAACGTTTGGCTACTATTGAGGCACAATTTAGGAACACGAATACTCGTATGGATCAGATAAAAGTGTCCTTAAGAGAAATCTCCGACATTGGAGGGGATGATCAGCCTCGAGTAGGGACAGTAGTCGAGGAACGGGTAGGAAATCATGGTAGAGGTTGTGGAGCACGTGGCTGAGGGGTAGGCCGTGGAAGGGCGCGAAATCCGCAGCCCGCAGTCGAGTATCAAGACCGTTATGATGCCGATGAGAGGATCTTAAAGAGTGTTAAAATAGATGCACTTAGTTTTGATTGGCGCCTTGACCCAAAGGCATTCCTTGATTGGTTAGTAGGCATGGACCATTATTTCGAATGATATGAGATGTTTGAGAACCGACAAGTGCGGTTTGCAAAGATGAAGCTTGTGGGTCAAGCTAAATTATTTTGGACAAATATGGACTGTAGGATCAAGAGATCAAGAGGTGTCCCAGTCGCGCATTGGGTAGAGATGGTATTAAAGGAAAAATATCTTCCTCTCTCTTACCGTCAAAAGCTCCTAGCTTAGTGGCAAGCATTACACCAAGGATCTATGTTGGTTGCAGATTACACTGAAAATTTTGAGTACATGATGCAATGTGATATTCAGGAGGATCCCTTAGTGACGTTGGTGCGTTTCAAGGTGGGTCTTCACATGGATCTGCAGCGTGAGCTTATGACCCATGCAATGGGTGACTTGTATCAAGCATACCAAGCTGTACAGGAGTTAGAGCATTATCTAAAGTCTCCTGTCACAAGACGCTTAGAGTCCGGAGACTCTAATGTTAGATATTGTTTTTAGGCAACCAAATCTAACATTGGAAGTCAGCCTAAGACGCGGGTTAGTGCACTGCCTAAGCCTAAGGATGATAAGGGCAAAGGTGTCCTTGGTGCCAATCATGGCAGTGGTAGTCACTTAAGATGTTATGAGTGCGGAGGTACAGGTCATTTCGCATCCCAATGCACGGCAAAGACTCGCAGGAAGCCTTAGTGATAGGCAAGTCAAATGAAAATGTGATTATGAAGTTGAGGAATATCACCCAGAGATAGGTGTTAGTGTTTATGAAGAAGAACCAGAGGTTGCACCACTAGTTGTAGTTAGATGTGCTTTAATGAAGGCCAAGGAGAGTGATGATTGGTGCGGAAGCACAATTTTTTACGCGTTTATCAAGAACGGTGACAAAAATTGCAAAGTCATCGTGGATAGTAGTAGTTACACCAACGTGGTCTTAGGCTCTCAGCTGGCACAGTCACTCGTTAGGGTTTGAAACCCATTCCACACCCTCAATCCTACAAGGTTTCTTAGGTTGACACGTCTTCTATGCCCGTGTCCCAACAGCGTTTAGTCCCCGTCCATATCGGTTCATATAAAGGCGTTGTGGTGTGATGTTTTGCTTATGGATGTAGGCCACGTTATTCTAGGGAGGCGGTGGTTATATGATAAGGATGTCACGATTTTTGGTCGCTCGAACGTGTGTACATTTACTCATGAGAGCAATAAAATCAAGATTAATCCGTTGCCACCCAAGAGCCCCACAGACAAGGCCAGGGATGTGAAAAAGAGAGAGTCAAGGAAAGACGTGAGGAAATCCAATCCAAAGTCTCTGCATATTATAAATGCAAAAGAGTTTGAGAAAGAGACCGAGGATGATTTGACAGTGTACGCTAAAGAAGTTAAACCCAAAGTTCATGTAGAGTTACCCCCTGAGGTGACCCCAGCTCTAGAGTATAATGATGTATTCCCTAAGGATTTACCGGATGAGCTTTCACCTATACGGGACATCCAGTATGCCATTAATCTCGTCTCGAGGTCTATTTACCGAACCTTCCTCATTACAGGATGAACCCTGCAGAGCATGCAGAGTTGAAGAGGCAAGTAGATGAGCTCTTGTGAAAGGGTTTCATCCAGGAGAGCATGAGTCTGTGTTGTACCAGCGCCATTAATGCCTGAGAAAGATGGTACGTGGTGGATGTGTGTGGACAGTAGGGCCATCAATAAGATGACGATCAAGTATCGGTTTTCGATACCAAAGCTTGATGATATGTTAGACATGATGGCCATGTCCACCATTTTTTCCAAGATAGACCTCAAGAGAAGGTATCACCAGATACGCATATGCCCAGGAGATGAGTGGAAGCCAGCCTTCAAGATGAAGGACGAGTTGTACGAATGGTTGATCATGCCCTTTGGCTTCACTAATGCACCTAGTACTTTTATGCGTGTGATGACCCCAGGTTTTGAGACCCTTTATGGGGAAATTCTTAGTGGTTTATTTTGATGACATACTCATATATAGTACCACTAAAGAGCTGCATCTCGACCACTTGAGGCAGGTCTGTAGTGACCTTAGGGCGGAGAGGTTATGTGAGAACCTTAAGAAATGTTTGTTCATGTCTGATAAGGTTGTCTTCTTAGGGTTCATAGTGTCTTCTGTAGGGATGCGAGTAGATCCAGGAAAAGTCAAGGCCATAGTTGATTGGCCTGAACCACAAAACATATATGAGGTGAGATGCTTTCATGGCTTAGCCACATTTTATCGTCGGTTCAATCGAGGATTTAGTACTACTATGGCTCCCATTACTGATTGAATTAAAAAGGGAGAGTTCATATGGTCTAAGGTCGCAGCTAAGGCGTTCAAAGATATTAAGGGCAAGATGATAGAGGCTCCCGTCATGCGTCTTTCAAATTTTTCTAAAGTCTTTGAAGTAGCATGTGATACTTCAAGCGTACGTATATGAGGAGTACTAAGCCAAGAGGGTCATCCAGTTGCCTATTTCAGTGAAAAACTGAATGAGGCGAAACAAAGGTATTCCACCTATAACAAAGAATTTTATGTGGTAATGCAGTCGCTACGTCATTGGCGTCATTATCTTCTACCGCAAGAATTTGTCTCGTTTTCTGATCACAAGGCTTTGAGGTATTTAAATTCTCAAAAGAAGTTCAACCCAAGGCATGCCAAGTGGGTAGCATTTCTTTAGGAATATTCATTTGTCCTGAAACATAAAGTCGGGATTTAGAACAAACCAGCCGATGCCTTAGTAGGAGAGCGACATTGCTCAACTCCTTGAGTGTAGAGGTTGTCGGGTTTGAGCAATTGAAAGACGAGGATCCCATGTGTCCAGATTTTAGGGGAACATGTGTCACTCTTAGGTGACCAGCGTAGTTCGGGTGAGCTCATGCTCAAAGATAGCTTCCTTTTTAAAGGAGACCGACTTTGTATTCCCCGCACTTCCCTTTGGGATTTCCTTGTTTGGGAGCTTCATGTTAGAGGTATAGTTGGCCATTTTGGTCGAGATAAGACCATCGCCCTAGTGGAGGATAGATTTTATTGGCCAAGTCTCAAGCGAGACGTAGCCAAAATTTTATGGCAATGTCAAACATGTCAACTGCAAAACAAAAGAAGCAGAATACTGGATTATACACGCCATTGCCAGTGCCACATGCACCATGGCAAGACATCAGTATGGATTTCGTGCTTGGGCTTCCTAAGACAATTAAAAAGCACGATTCCATTTTTGTGGTCATAGAACATTTCTCCAAATTGGCTCACTTTCTCCCGTGTTTAAAAACCTTAGATGCGTCCAACATAACCAAGATTTTCTTTGAGGGGGTGGTTCGATTACATAGTCTGCATAAGACCATAGTGTCTAACAGGGATGTCCAGTTTGGCCATGATGGGCACGAGACTCCAACTCTCGTCTGCCTACCATCCTCAAACTGATGGCCAAACTGAGGTTGTGAATTGAAGTCTCGAAAATCTAATACGATGTTTAGTGGGTAAACACTTTAAAACTTGGAACTTAGTCTTGCCTGTCACCGAGTTTGCATATAATAGTTTAGTTAATAGGTATACGGGTATGAGTCCATTCGAGATTGTTATTGGTTACAAACCTAGACCGCCCATAGATTTGTTACCTATGTCACTCACCCAGAGGCCCTTAGAGTCAGCCGATGTATTTTCCCATCACAATCATGAGTTGCATGTGGAGATTAGGAGGCGAATAAATGATAGTAATGAACGATACAAATTTTCGGCTGACTTACATCGTAGAATTCAAGAGATGAGGGTGATTATGTAATAGTTAAGATGAGGCCAGAACGGTTCTCACAAGGTACCGTTAAGAAGTTACAAGCATGTAGTGCTAGACCATTTAAGATTAGGAAAAAGATTGGATCCAATGTGTATGTGATAGATCTTTCACCTCGTATGGGAATTGGTTCAATATTCAATGTAGAGGATCTAATGCCTTGTTTAAGCCATCCCATAGACCCTAGTTTTGTTCCAAACCATTGGTCAATTTCTAAATTTTCTTCCCAACCTACACCACTTGTACCTAATATACCTGAGAAAATAAAAGAAATTGAAGGAATTGTGGATGAGCAAATTGTTTCCACTTGAGACGATGGATTTCAAAGGTACTTGGTGAAGTAAAAGAACAGACCATCATCCGACTGTACATAGTTGACGGAAGTGGAGTTGCAGAGGCTTGATCCATATTTTTTAGAAAGGCACAAGAGTTTTATCTCGCCGAAGTCGAGCTCTTCTCAGCCGAGGTGAGTTGATGTGGGCACCAAACCATTCAAAGTATATCAACACAGGAGGCGTGCGTTACCCGTGTCAATGTGATTAGATGATGGGTACGGGTCGGGTCTCTAAAGGTTGAAGACCTTACACGTGTTCGAGACGTGTAAGTTGCTTGAAGGAGATATTTAGACCGTTCGATTGTGACGATGGTGTGATCGGACTGTTAGATCGTTACAGCCCACCTTCATTGTGCCATCATTGGGGCCCATTAGGCATATTGGATTTGACTTTATCTTATGAATATTTTTATTTATTCGAGTTTTGAGATAGTGTGCGCATAATTTTGTGCGATTTTTTTTTTTTTCAAACTTTTTTAATAAAGGTATTTTGGTCATTTAATGTAATTCTAAATTTAGAAGGGTGTTTTGCCTTCAACCTGAAAAGAATGTTATGTTATGTTTATGAAAAGAAATAGAGCTTTTGCTTCCTCAAGGCTGGACGATTCCGTCTTTACTTCCAATGATTGGAAGAGGGTGTGAGGCCCAGGGAAGTGATTTCCCATCTTCTCATTCTCTCTCCTTTTTTCTTTTCTCAAGGTATTCTCTTCTTTAAACCTCTTTTCTTCCTTTTCTTCTAAATTCTCTAGATCTAGAAGCCGATCCCTTTTGTTTTCAATCCAAATCATTAAATTTTGAAAGACTTTGATCCTCACATATAGATATTTTGATCTTCTTCAAATCCCATCACCCAAGGCCTTAGATTTGAACTATAATCAAAGAACCATCAAATTTTCTGAATTTTTCAAATTTTCCAATCCAGAAAATTCATATTTCCTAGATTAGAAAATCCACTTGGATCGTTAGACGAATCTATTGCAAGACAAAAGTCTCTTTCGCCAGATCCAACTAAATTCAAATTTTAAGGTTCAATACCGTTCGTCGCTTATTGTGATCCTTCTCTGGCACGGGTGGCATGCGGGCGTGCTAGAATTGGGATTGCGGTTCCAATTCAAAACTGTTCAAACCGAACAAAAATGACCACGAGCGCCGAAGAAAACAAGTAGAGTTTGATCGAGATCTGAGGAGATCGATCGCCTATTCAGCCACTCACTCAACGTGTAAATTAATTAGGCGATGGTCAGAGGGTGGGGTTTGTTCTTTGATGATGGGTTACTCCTTTGCCTTCCATACGAAATGACTTTTTAATACAAATAAAGTGAGAAGAGAGAAATCCTTACACTCAGTCGTTGTCAGCTGTTGAAGGATACTCCTCAGTAGTCGAACGCGATTCAATGTGCTAGCAACAGCTCCAGTTATAGCTAAAGTTATTGACTACGAGGTTAACGCTGCTGATTATGCTACGGATTACGCTATTGAATGTAATTGACAAGTACATAAAGCAAACAATTATGCTAGGAAATACAATTTACTTGAATGAGGAAAAAAAATTACACTAAGGAATGTAAATTTGACAGGATAATTGAAAGATAACTGAAGATAGATTTGGTTTGTGGTTTGGTATGAGACGAGTTTTCTGCTTACTTTGCTTTCCTATTTATAAGCTTTGATCAACAGCTCAAGATTCTTCCCACATTCTGACGGTTATCATAACCGTCTCCCCATTACTCTACTTCTGAATGTTTCCCACATTCTGTATTCCTTTGAATCTTTCTTCAGCCAATTAACCGACATATTTCGACCGTTAACTACCCGTTGCTTAGTCACTTGGACTCGGTCGCATGCGCATCAGCTACCTCAATATAATTGATACGTTGTAATCCCTCCTTCGAGATACAACCGTACATATCTGCAGGAAATCTTCTGACTGTACCACGTGTATCCATACAAATCACACGTAAATGACCCTAATTGGTCGAAACAGAGCTCGGTCGGAACGGGTACAAACATTGCCCCCCTCTTCGCTGTCCTTTCAAAGAAAGTGACAGTGACATTTGAGATTTTAATGATGCTATCATAAATGTCCGCACGTGTTTTACCCAAATACGAACCACCTTCGACCGCTATCGTCAGCCCTGGTCGCGTTAATTCGAAGTGTTGAACAAGTCTTGAGCCAACACGTGTTCTCAAAGAGCCGTTTTTGTCGAAATAGGCATGATTTCGCAATAAATGTTGCTTTTCCGTCTGTCTATATATACACAATCTCGCGTTTGAATCTACTATGCTTCCAAAATCCTTCTTTCTTGGCATCTCATCTTCTTCCGAAATTTCCGCTACTTTCATCTCTTAGCCATGGCCTCTTCCTCGTCCAACCCATCCTTT
This sequence comes from Magnolia changhungtana, assembly GCA_030180095.1. Taxonomy (NCBI): domain Eukaryota; kingdom Viridiplantae; phylum Streptophyta; class Magnoliopsida; order Magnoliales; family Magnoliaceae; genus Magnolia; species Magnolia changhungtana. The sequence goes on along the minus strand of JASAUF010000644.1, from coordinate 4,239,531 downwards.
GATCAAAAAAACATAATTGCAATAATGGACCTGTTTGCCGGAAAGTGTACCAAGGAGTGGGGTTGTTCACGAGTCGAGCTAGCTCGATTAACTCGCTCGACTCGGCTCGAGTCAACTCGGATTGAATGGCTGAGTCGGGCCGAGTCGATCTACATAATTCTAGCTCGAGTTGAGTTTGAGCCGAGTTCGACCAGGGGGGGTTTTAACTCGACTCGACTCGAACTCAACTTGACTCGAAACTCGAACTCGAGCTCGACTCGGCTCGTTTAGAAATAGGTATTTATAATTTTTTTAAATATTATATATATATATATATATTAATATATAACATTAATTTTATATATATATATATACACACACACACACACACACACACACACACATTATAAGATTTTAAAAGGAAAACCCTACCCCACCCGCATGGCCACACTGCCTCCCTTTCCCTTTCTTCTCTATCTCTACCCCACCCAGCCCGCTGCCCGCTGGACCAACATCAATTAGAGGTGGGCCAAAACCACCTACGGCCTACGATTGCCTCCCCGAGGCCCCGAACGCTGCCCGATCTCGCCTGACAAGGTGAGTGCTTCTTCTTCTTCTTCTTCTTCTCCTCTTTCTTGATTCAATCATGCAGCTTTTTAAAGAGTGATAGACGCACACTGTAGTTTTCCCCTTTTTGAATGAACTAAAAAGATCCGAGTGTTTTTATTTTTATTTTTTTGTGGTGTTTGATGTTTAGCAAACAGGACCGTACATGTATGCACACCCCAAATCCCAACCCAATTTTATGATCTTTGATTGGAGTATGTTCCTAGTATATCTTGTTTTTCAGTTTGCGCAAGTGGAGCCAATGGTCTAATGATCCGGATTGTTCGTTTAATGGGCCCACCCCGGATAGATAGACAATGCCATGAAAATCTCCCAGATAAAGTACCAGGCATCTGACTTTTTCTTCAGTTGAATATGGACTGTTGTTGTGTTTCTTTCATTAACTTGGAAGAGATTTTGGTACATGGCCCATCACTAGATCATGGTCTGGATTAGTGATTACCGAACTATGTGTAGTTTGTGCAGCTGGGGTCAAAATGATCCAATGATCCAGATTGTTCGTTTGACAGCGCCACCCTGGATGTATGGACAATGCCATGAAAATGTCCTAGACTCGAAGAACCTAGCGTTTTGGCCTTCTTTTTTTTTCTTTCTTTCTTTCTTTCTTTAATTTGAATACGGACTGCTGTTGTATTTCTTTTATTAACCCGTACGAGATTCTAAGGCATGACCCACCCATAGACGGGGGTCATGGTCTCTATGGATCAATGCTTATCGATCAATGGGCCCCACTTGTGCTAACTATACTTGACCCCACCAAAGTCAAATTCATGTGATTATTCCCAATCTCACTAACCCAGCACAGTTTTGCAATTCAAATTACCTTGACAACCCAACGCTACAACCTGACATGAACTCGATTGGACCCGTCGGTTTGGTCAAACCGAACCCAAGTTGCAACAGTACATAAAAAAAATTGTTGCAACAGTACTACTAATCCAAAAGCCCATTTAAATTGCAGAGTTAAAAAGATTAACCATGCCCATGTATGCATCCATGTCAACTTGTGCATGTAGGCATGCATGTGTGGTAGCTGATAAATGTATAGAAAGCTTGACGTGCACCTATTTGCATTTGTACTCTTTTGGCATCCATTTCACGGGACTGTCCATAGGTTGCGTGTCCAAACTTCTTCCACTGCTGCACAAACTAATAATAAATGCAGCAGTTGGATGATCCTAAATATCCATCAGTGGGCCTATCCTCCATAAATAATCTTATCCATCCATTTTTTTTAAGCAACCGAAGGTGCAGTTTAGATAATCTGATAAACATATATGAAGAGCGGATCACGCCAAATGGATTGTTCACATGTGCAAATGCAACCAGGTGCATTGGAAGGTTTTCGTGCCGTTATTCCTCTGTATCATCCTACTTTTTATTGATTAGCCCCATCAGATGGACAGTTTGAATCCACTCTCTCTCAACATAGAAGGGTGAAATGTTAGATACATACAAATGACATTAATGAAACATAATCTTTCATAAAGATAGAGAATGTAGAGAAAATATTTTAAAATTTTCAAACGTTCTCGCGTATTTTACATTTTTTAAAGATGAAAATTTCTCTTTCAGTATTGTAACGGAGGTTTTATGCTTCCCCTATTTTAAAAGGTTAAAACGAACCTCCTTAAATGGGTGGGATCCAAGGGGAAATGCTTAAAATTGAGTTCATCTTATTTTAGTTAATTTTATCCTGATCCAAATTGGAAATCATGAAATTTTGCCAATTCTAGATCAATCTTGAAAATTAGGACAGCCCACTCATCAATTGAGGAACACGTGCAACCTTAATGTAGATCACGACTTATCATCTTTATACCTACTCATCTCTGCGAACATATCCAGCTCACCTGACAAATGACCAGTCAGGTTTTGGAATAATTACCTAAACAGGTTGGGTTTAGAACTTAATCTCCAAAAGGGGATAGAAAATCCCTTGAATTATTTTTTTTTTTTTTTAAATCATACCTTTTTGGAGAAGTTTCTTAAAAGTAGTAAATGTGACTATTTAGTGAAAATTTGGAGATGGATCGATAAATTTGCCATTCCTAAGAATTAATCACATGGAATATGCATTAAATAAATATTTTAATCCGACCCGTCTAAATATCTCTATTTGTAGTCGAGGCACCACATATATAGGCGGAAACAAATTTGTTTAACAATTTCACAGAAAATTTTGGAGTTTTACTTGCTCAACAAACATACCAAGGCCCACACTGTCCATGAAGTCTTTGACTCCAGTCCCTCCATTTTTCACTTAATACTTGTCATAGATTTCAATCCATGCTTTATTATTGCCCATATTAAATGAGTATCCTTATCTAAAACTTCTGTAGCTCTAAAATATGCTTTGTTTTTAAATGGTATGCAGCAAGCAATGTCTTCAGATGATCCATCCACTGATATTCGGGATTATGGATCCCAAGTGTATTCCCTAGCTTTTGGAAAATTGAAAATCCAATGTAAATTGTGTGGGGCCAGATTTGTTAACAAAACAAATCGGCTTAGACTACACTTATCAGGTAAGGGGGGAGATGCAAAACCATGTCCCAAAGCATCAGAGGAGATACAATTTTTATACCAGGCTCTTGTAGACTCCAACAAGAAGCCTTCTACTTGCTCCCCCACACCGAATACAACTAGCTATAGGATATACAATAATAGACCCGTTCTAATCAATGAAGATTCTGAAATAGAGAGGGTGAAGAGAATAAGTAGGGAAGAGGAAGAAGAGAATGCAACTAGATTAAGAAGACTGGAAGAAGAGCAATTACAATTAGCCTTAAAGTTGAGCAAGGAAGAGGCAGATGCATCAAGATATCAACGATGTACTCCTCGACAACATGACACGGAAGCAGGATCGAGCTCGACGAGCAAGAAGCCATCAAAGTTTATTTCCAAACTCGCCTCATTCTACAAGAACTTAGGTATTCCGTATAGATCAGCTCATACAAAAAAGTTTGAAAAAATTAGTTGAATCTATACAAGAGCATGGTGAAATAGTCTCCCCACCTTCCGATTCAAGGGAGGTTAATGATCATATTAGAGAGGATAGTACCACTAGCCTAAGCTTGGATGACGAAAATTATGGATCTGACCTAGAGTAGGAAAATTAACTTTGATGTATTAAGTTTTTTAGTTGTAATCTTGTAAACTTGTAGAGTTGCAGTTGTAGACTTGTAGTTGTACTCGTATGGACTTAACTTTCCTACCAAATTGTTGTAACTTAACTAAAATGTTATATGTTAATGATCATGTGCATTATCTTCTTATTTGTTCTTAAAAATTATCTTCTTGTAGAGTTGTAGTTTTATGGATAAACTGTTTCTTATATATTTTGATAATTGTTCTTTACATATTGTCGTATTGATGCTTATGCTTATTTATGATCTGATGTTGTTAATTAATATTTAGGCCACCTAGTGGTTTAGCAATATACCCCCCATTTAGGAATTTATATTGAACAAGTACAATCATTCCACTGAAAATACTTGTTCTTTATGAATTCCTAAATTGTCCTATTTTGGACAGTTCGGTATCATACCATGTACTTAGGTCGTCATCATTCAATTTACATGTGATTAGAATTTCGGTAGTATTTCCCTATATTTTCTCCGAATATGTGGTTCTTTACTAGTTAGTTTCCACTACATGTGTAATGGATTCCATGTGGGTATGGCAACTAATTAGTATTGAATTTTACATATATCTAGAGAATATAGGGAGGTGCTGCCGAAATTTCGGCTCACATGTAAATTGTATGAGGACAATACACGGTATATTACTGAATGGGATAGAGACAAGTCGGAATAAGATATTTAGAAACAATTAGTAAAAAAAAAGTGAAACAATTATGAACAATTTATAGTTATGTATATGTATGTATCCCGGTGGATTTATTTATTAGGGGACTATTTGAAACACTTGTGTCTTTCAGTTTATGGAGGGGCCTGATATTGTTTGTATTATATATTTATATATGCGTATAAATGTCGTTGACTGATTCCTTTAACCTATAAAATCCTTAATCGTACCCTACTCTTGTTATCTTTTGATTTTTAGATGACTACTGAAGAAAACCCAAGTACTCATGGCCTTGGTGCGTCGATCAATTCTCCTTTTTCCGTGGATGAAGAAAAATTAGAGAACAAAGTTGAAACAGCTTCAGGTTCTGTAAAAGGGAAAAAAAAAAGATCGGCAGTATGAGAATCTTTTGATGAGATCGCGCAATTTTGTAAGATTCTTTACAGCAAGCATTCTGGTTCTTCTACAACTCACTATCAGAGGCATCTAGATAAATGTGTAAAGAGACCAAGAACATTGAAGGGTGGAGTCCAGCAACTGCTTTCATTTACTATTTCTGAAGATGACGACTCTAAAGCTGCACTCTCAACGTATAAGTATGACCTGGATAAACTGAATGAGTGGTTTGCGAGGTTAGTGATAGTCAATGAGAAGCCATTCAGCATGGTAGAAAGCAAGGTTTTCATGCGATTTTGTAAATTTCTAAATCCCAGATGTGAGAAGGCCTCTCGATCTACTGTGAAAAGAGAGTGCATGAAGATGCATGCTGTTGAGAAAGCTAACTTGAAAGCTCTCCTGGAATCCGTATCCAGAATAAGTTTAACATCGGATATGTGGATGGCCTCGAATCAGAGAAAGGGATATATGTCATTGACCACATGCTTCGTTGATGCGGATTGGAAACTACAAAAGAGGATTTTAAACTTCCGCCACGTTCTTCATCCTCATACCGGTGTGGTACTGTCTGATTGCATTTACAACTGTCTTGTTGAGTGGGCCATTGAAAAGAAAATTTCTTCAATTACTTTAGATAATGTCTTGTCCAACAATACGTTGATTTCTTTCTTACGTACTCAATTCAGGGCTGCTGGAAATTTATTCTTCGAAGGTAAAATATTCCAAGTTAGATGTTGTGCTCACATACTCAACCTAATTATGCAAGAAGGGCTGAAAGCAATTGATTCAACGACTGCAAACATACGAGATAGCGTTAAATATATAAGGGGGTCACCTTCAAGACTGAGTACGTGGAATGATATAATCCAACGTTTGGATTTGAAATCTAAACAACAGTTGAAGTTAGATGTCCGTTGGAATTCCACTTATAAAATGTTAGATATGACTTTACAATTTAAAGTTGCATTCCCTGAACTTGCAGCGCGCGATAAAATGTACACATACGTCCCAAGTAATGAAGATTGGAAGAAAGCTGAAGATGTTCATTGGTTTCTCAAAGGTTTTTTACGACCGCACGAAAATTTTTTTCAAGAAATATGTATCCCACGACAAATCAATTTCTTCCTGAAATTATTTTCATTATGAATGCGCTTAAAAAAATGTGCAGCTGAAGGTCCTCAATTTTTAAAAGCGATGGCTCTAGGAATGCAGTTGAAATTTGATAAGTATTAGGTCGAATGCCACTTGTTAATGGCCACTGCAGTTGTCCTGGATCCACAATACAAGATGGCACTGGTTAGATTTGTTTTCAGATCGCTTTATTCCAGTTCCGAAAGAGTTTCAGCGGAGACCGCCATTATTAATGCTGCAATTGAAGAACTCTTCGCATCATATGTTGATAATTCAACTGAAACATCAAATGCAATATGTACTTCTTAAACTGCAGATAGTTCTTCTACTGCAGGCGAGCGACTTCGTGACTTTGTCTTTTTTAGATGAAGAAGAAACGGAGACACAAAAAACTGAATCCTAAGTGGACAAGTATCTAAAAGAACCGGTTATAAGGATAAAAGATAATGATTTCGATGTTTTGCAATGGTAGAAGTCTCGAGCTCGTGAATACCCTAGACTTTCGTTGATGGCACGGGACATTTTATCAATTCCAATTTCGACCGTGGCATCAGAATCAGCTTTCAGCACTGGCAGCACGGTAGTTAGCAAGTATCGAAGCTCACTCACCTCGAATACAGTTGAAGCACTGATATGTACGCAAGATTGGTTACATCCAATTTCAATGTTGAAGAGTATGAAGAGGACAATGAAATTGAAAACGTGGGCCCGAATGCTTGAAGGAATGAAAGATTTATAAATTTTCAATTTTCATGAACGGATTTATAATTTTTGATATATTTTAAGTTTTAACTATTTCAAATTGATGTTAATGTTGATTGTTGAGGACAAATTATGTTTTTATGGTATGATATTGATAGAATCTAGAGGTTTATCATTTATGTCTTAGTAATATGGCATTAGCATATGAGACATTTAATTTGTATTTTTTAGCCAAAATTTTAATAACTTGACATATGATGATACGAACAAGCTCGAGCTCGACTCAAGGTAAACTCAACTCGACTCGAACCACTAGCTCAACTCGAACTCGACTCGACAGCTTTGGCAAACTTCAATGTTGAGCTCGAGGCCGAGCTCGAGCTCGAACTCGAGTACACTAAGCCAAGCTTGGCCCACCTTGACTCGACTCGGCTCAATGCCCACCCCTACCAAGGAGATAATCTTCAAATCTCCGATACATGAAGACGCTTTCTGCCTTGGCCCTTCATTTTCTCCAAAAATTTCAGCTGAAGCACTGCAACCCTTGGATCCGTTCTTTCCAATATGTTCGAGAGACAATATTCTCATCAAGTCCGGAATCGTTCATGACGCAGCCAATGCACTAAAAATGCCAAGATTGTGACCAAAACTACTTCCAGGATGGGAATATTGGTTTAACAAAGTATCAACCCAACATAAAGATCTGTGGAAAGACCTTGGTATATACGAGTGCATCAAACTATCACTTTCGGAGTACTCACCCAATACATCTCTCCTGCTAGCTTTATCGTCGTTTTGGAGCACTTCCACTAACACTTTCATGTTTGGCTACAGTCCGATGACCATCACCATCAAAGACATCTGCCATTTGACCGAACTTTTACCTTTTGGAATGGTGTATCCAGCAAAGGTTAAAACAGGGCAATGCAAAAACTTCCCCAGCAAAACCGCCAAAGGATATAACAATTTCATGAATGTATACCGCAAATTTGAAGGACCGGTCGAAGAAATCAAGCATCTCGCCTTTCTTCTCTTCTAGATTTGTTGTCATCTCTTATGCGTCAACGCCCAGCAAGTCACGATCGAGTATGTTGCCTTAGCAGAATGCCTTGTTCAAGAATATCGAGTGGCATTAGCATCGTTCGTTCTCAGCCATCTATACAGAGGTCTCTATGAAATCAATGTTAAAGGATTATACTCAGCAGGAGGTCCTATATGGCTTGCATAGATGTGGTTTGTAGCATATTTTCGACCTCATTTCTTCAGTCAGGAACATATCGACCAATCGTTCTCCTCCTATGGCGACCGAATTCTTCACACTTCATTGGAAAACAATACAGTCAGCGAGTATTTCTTAGGATTCTTCGTTCTTGGCAAATCTGATAATAATCGGTCCTTTATGCCTTTTGCGGAAACAAAGGCTTACGGACCTGAATGGCTCAAAGGACAATTTGATCCTAAATATGAGCACTCAGCCGATCAACTGCATAATGTTTGGACTGGCTACGTCATCGGCCGCGATTTAGCTTTTGGCAACACAATTGAGAAAGACAAAAACGCGAAAGCAGGGATCGAGCAATATCACCCTTCTTTGTTTGCTCGTCAATTGGGTCTGGTGCAATACATCCCTTGTCCTCTCACTCACACAACATTCAACCAACCTCCTTACGATCGGGTGATAGTGACCAATGAGGAACTTTATAACTCTCTTGGCAAATCTTATTGTAAAGAAGCAGTCGCTTTACAGATTTCAGCCTATCCGGAGTCTCCCGAGGTGATGAGCAGCTTCATAGCATGGTGGGATCGTCAGTATGTTAAGTTCCTGGGCGGTTGAAACGACTGAGTTCTCGTCCAAATTCTGCTCTCAGTTGGGTCCAGTGGAGAGCAAGAAAAGAAATGCCCCTGCCTCCAGTCACTACTGCGAAAAGGACAATGAGAGTGAGGACGAGGTAAGTCACTGCTCCTCCCATTTCAACAGTTGAACCTCCCTACCAAGAAGTTCTGCAAATCACCCAGGAGCATCTTGATATTCTTGCGGCCACTCGACCACAACAGATGGCTCTAAGGAAAATTTCCTGACTTGGGAGGTATCAGTCCTCGCCCAAAACCACCTGTCTTTTCTTTCCAACACACGACTCCTTCCAAACCTCCTTCGACAATAAAACATTGACCATTGCCGAAACCTAGAAAGCCATCGAATACTTCTTCGACCGAGGCCATAGCAGCCTTCTAAAAATATTTTAAAATAAAATATTGGCCTCACCTTAGTATGACAGATTATTCCCAAGAAATGGCCAAAGGCATATAACAGCATAAAGGGGCTCATTTCAATAAATGTTGGAACAAATGGGGGGCTAAGGATAAAGAAAGATTGAATAATCCTGACCTTCCATTTGAAAATATCTCAAACCTTATCATCCTTAGCCGCCACCATTCCCAACTTCTGCTCCGCCGTTGGCGACCATAATAAGAAATCTTGAATCTGTCAAAGGGTCTACCAGTCAGACATGCAATTCGATCTGACTTAGGTGAAGATCGTTTACCCATGCTTTTATTTGAATTGATGTTCTTACTCACACACTCATCACCTCTGTTTGATTTCTTTCAGTAACTCAGGAATTACACACAACTGATACTGGCGATCTCATTGATTGTTATTCCTCCATTAGTCTCAACATTTACGAACTCAACAGCCGCAGCGGTAATCACTACTGTGCTCCTCAACGATCTCATCCGGGTAACAACCGAAGTGGTATCTCTAGATTCAGAGATCACTCCTGTGGTCCTCAGCCACGGCCTTTAAAATCTCTAGAAGGGCGGAAGGACCGTGTGTGCACATCACTCATACATGGTGGGCCTCACAGGGCAGCCCCATAATGGGCGTATAACTCATACATCATGGTGGGCCCGCATAAGGCAGCCCATGGTCCATATAATTTAATGGATAGTGTGCATCACACACATCATGGTGGCCTCTCACATCACAAGGGGCCTCACATATCACAAGGGGCCCGTACTGGACGTCCAGCCCACCCAATGAGCTGGGCCTCTAGACGTCCAGCGAATGGACGGCCTAGATACGACATACACCTCACGATGGGCCTGCACATTGCAGATGGGCCCCACCTGATGGATAGCGTGAATATAATACATACAACAGGGTGGGCCTGCTACTGGACGATCAGTCCAGCAGTGTCCCAACCCTGTTGGGCGTTCGGATAGAGGGACGGCGTAGGCTGAAACACATACATGGTGGGTCCCATTGGATGTGGGCCACCCAGGGAGTGGGCCCATCTTCCGATTTTGGGCCGGTCGCTGGTGAACAGCCAGCTGCTGGACGGTTAGTCCAACAGCGCCATGGCCTAGCTGGGTGTCCTACTGATGGACGGCCTGGATAAAACACATACATGGTGGGTCCCACTAGATGTGGGCCATCCAGGAGGTGGGCCGGCCGTTGGGCCTCCCACAAACATCACGGTGGGCATAAAAAGTTTCAAATGGTGGGCGTCAGCCCACTGCTATCTGCTGGGTGAGTTGGGCGTTGGATCTGCTTCATTCCCAGGCCCATGCCCTGAAAAATTGGATGAATGGTGAGGATATAATGCATACATCAGGGTGGGGTCCACGTGTGACCCACCAGCTTAGAATCAAGCTGACATTTGTGTTTTCCACCAGACAAGCCGCCCACAACGGTCAGCAGGGTGGGCCTACTTGCTGGACGGTGGCAGCAAGGTGGGCCCTAATTTGGACCACAGGGGCGTCCCACAAATGGGGCAGCGTGGATAGAATTCATGCTCATCATGGGTGGGCCATCAATAGGGAAGAGAGATAGAGAGAGACGTGTGGTGGAAGAGAGCTCCGCCACTATGAGCTCCCTTTGAGCTACAATACATACATCAAGATGGGTCCCAAAACATGTGGGCCCTCAACTAAGGAAATCAAGGTGGGGATACCATCTCCGCCACAAACTCAAGGTCTAGATGACCTCTTGCAGTATGGACATCAAATAAAACATCATGGTGGGGACCATGGAGAATGGCCCCATCATGGATTACACGTGCATATCATGGTGGGCCATTGGCCACACCTTGGGTCCAAAATGGGATCCCTACTATTAACCGCTTGGCCCCACTTGTCCCATGGATAAAATCGATATCTAAACCTACGATCACCCACCTATTGCTCTCTTTCTTGGTTCCTTGAAATCCTTAGCTCCTAAGCTTCCATTTTAATGGTGGATGATGAAGATTGGATGGTTGGATGGTGAGATTGGGTGGTAGGGAGAAGGGTCTTGCTTGGGTCCTTCTTTTCTCTCCTTAGATCTTCTCTCCTCTTGGTTGCTAGAGAATGATTAGAGAATGAGAGGGAATGGGATGAGATGGATTGAAATGAGAGAGGAGGGATGGGTTGTGTAAGAGGAATGATGGGTGTGTAAGAGAGGTGACATGGAAAGCATGGGTTAAGTTGACTTTTGGGAAAAGAGGGGATGGGTTGTTTATCTTGGTGGGAAGAGAGACATGAGTTTGAAATGATGGTTGTACTTGACTAGTTGATGTGAAATGATGCATAGAGATTCTTCTCTACACTGTGTTTCCTGAAATATACGCGGGCCCACTACTCCTAGCCTGGGTATTGCATTGGTGCGCAAGACGCGGCGTTGGAACCGCGGTAACAGTGCGGTCGCAAGGGTATAAGTTTCGAGTCGAGTCGAGTCAACTCCGATCTTCGGGATGTGACTTAAGGTCGCGCGCATTTGCTGTCTACAAGTCGCGGGAGTTGGTGGAACAGTACGGTACCAGGATACGAGCCTTATACAGTCTCTCCCTAACAAAGCATTGTAGTTTGACGATGTGTCGACTACAAAAAAAATGGCGCTAGGACAGACTTGGTGCCTACGGTGAGGTCAACCGATAAGACACCATGCGTGTTGGTAACATGACCGGTGAAATTGCTAACGGTCACCTCAGATGGAATCAAGTCGGCTGTAGTTTTCCCCAGTTCAGCCATCATCCTTTCTAGCAATAGATTTACCAAGGCTCCGTTGTCTATCAGGATCCTAATGACGGGACATCCATCCAAATGAGCCGATATGTAGAATGGCTTGAGATGTTGTGCCATGTCATTGGTGGGCTTATTTATAATTACTGTCTGTGGTACCATCAGTTGCTACGGTGACCGTGTTAACATGCGTTGCCTTGTCATGTTCACCTTCCTCATAAGGAAAATAAGCATGTTGTATAACTACCGGGTAGCATGCTCTTCTACATCCACAGGCATTGTGTTTGGCTGAGTTGCCCTGGCCTGAAAACTAGATGGCAATGTAAACACCATATTACAGTGGAACATCATCAGCGGCAACGAACCAAACACAATTTCGCCGCCCAAACCTTGCCCCCCTAGTGTATCAAACTCGACTTTCTCGGTCTGACTAGGGCGCTTGTCGGTCGTAGCATCACATCGACCGATGTATTCTTCAACGTTCATTGTTTAAATTGTTGGCGATATTATTGAAATATCACCGATAATATCGGTGTCGCTGCACTAGCGACATCGAAACCCCATTTATTCGTGTCGGTTCCAGGTTTCGTCGATAATCTCGCAGATATTTCGCTGTTCCCACCAACCACGGGTGGGAACTGTAGCCAACAACCGACCTTTATTGATAAAAGGGGGTAGTTGAAGGCGATAAAATCACAAAAAATACCTGTTTTTTCGCCCGGATCTAGAGGAAGACGCGAATTCATGGCTGTTGAGTGCAGATTGGCAATTTCCGATAAGATTCAACCCCAAAAATTTCTTTTTTTCCGTTGAAAAATCCTCTGCAACTTCTTGAATCCGCTTACGGGCCAAGATCTTGTTGGAAAATAGAGGTTTTTTTTTTTTTGGGGGGGGGGGGGGGATGAGGGAGAGGGATTTTCGGGTTGAAAATCTGGAGAAATTGGTGGGAAGGAGAGGAAATTTTGAAATTTTTGAATGGGGAGAGGGATTTTCGGGATTTTAACGCAAATTGGGGATCGGGCTGGGCGTAAAATGGGATTGCATACTTAGTTCTCAGTACACTCTTATCGTATTGAGTACACTCTGTTGGGCCCACTGAGAATGTATCTGGTCTATCCATGCGGTCCATTCGTTTTTCCATCTTATTTTAGGGTTTGAGACCAAAATTTAAGCATACCAGAAGATCAAGTGGACCACACCATTGGAAACGGTTGGAATAATGACTTCCATCGTCAAAACTTTTCTCGGGCCCACATTGATGTTTATTTCTCATCCAACCTGTTCATAAGATCACGCAGACATGGATGAAGGGAAAAAACAAATAGAAGTTTGATCCAAAACTTTTGTGGCCCCCAAGAAATTTTCAACGGTAAATGTTCAATTCATATTGTTTCCTATGGTGTGGTCCACTTGGGGTTTGGATATACTTCGTTTTTAGGCTCAAGACCTAAAATTATCGGTTAAAATGGATGGATGGAGTGGATAAATACATAAATCACGGTGGACCCCACAGTTTACCTAGTACACATAGCGTACTGAGTTACTCAATACGCAATCGGCTTCCATCGGGTGGGGCTTTGATGGTGCAGGTCGGTGCTCCATGGGCCCCACCATGATGCATTTGTTGTATCCCTATTGTCCATTAATTTTTAAATATTATTTTAGAGCTTGATCCAAAAAGTGAGGTAGATCTAAAACTCAAGTGGACCACACCACAGGAAAACGGTAGTGATTGGATATCCACCATTTAAATCCTCCTAAGGCCCATTGTACTATTTATTTGACATCTAATCTGTTAATTAGCTCATACAGACCCAAATGAAGGGAAAAAACAAAGATCAGGTTGTTCCAAAACCTTTATGGCCCCCAAAAAGTTTTTAATGGTCAAAGTTCATTCAACACTGTTTCTTGTAATGTGGTCCAATTGAGATTGGGATATACCTCATTTTTTTTTTCTCATATCATAAAATTATCTATAAAAATAGATGGACGGCATAGATGAAACACATACCTCGCAGTGCGGCCCATAGAGCACAGTAGGGGGAGTAGCCAATCCATTTTCGCAGCGACGCGGATCAGGAACGTGGATTTCCTGCGGAAGCCTTTCCCTATGCTCTGCACTGCAAGCTCAGGTGGGGCCCACCGTGATGTTTGTGAGAAATCCTCCCCGTCCATCCGTTTTGTGATTTCATTTTAGGACTTGTAAAAAATGAACCGTATCCAAAGCTCAAGTGAGCCGTACTAAAGGAAAATGTGGTTAGGGAAATTCCTACCGTTGAAACCTTCCTGGGTTCAACAGTGATGTTTAGATGCCATCCATACCGTTAATAACCTCATTACTATTGGGATGAATTGAAAACAAAAAAATTGGCATGAATCACAACTTCTGTGGCCCCACGAATATTTCAATTGTGGATGTTTAATTATCACATTTTAGGCTCACTTGAGCTTTAGATACGATTCATTTTTGGCATCATGTCCTAAAATGAACTCACAAAACGAATGGACGAGGGAGGATTTTTCACAAACATCACAGTGGACCCCACCTAAGCTTGCAGCACAGGAAGAAAATCTGAGTCCTGCGAATCAGGATTGAACGCCCTGCTATTGAATCGGGCGCAAATTGGATATTGACAAGATCCGTAGCCAAAGGAAACGGATTGGCTACGGCCCCTGCCACCAGCCAATGGCTGGTGGTCGGTGCTCTGTGGGCCCCACCATGATGAATGTGTTTCATCCATGCCGTCCATCTATTTTTCTAGATCATTTTATAAAATGAGACTAGAACTGAGGTATATAACAGTCTTAAGTGGACCACATTATTGGAAACAGTGTTGAATGAACTTCAACCATTAAAATCTTTTTTAGGGCCATATAAGTTTTGGATCAAGCTTATCTTTGTTTTTTCCCTTCATCTAGGTCTGTATGACCTAATCAACAGATTGGATGTCACATAAACAGTACAGCAGTCCTTAGGAGGATTTTAACGGTGGATATCCAATCACTATTATTTTCCTGTGGTGTGGTCCACCTGAGATTTATATTCCTATCATTTTTGGTATAAAGCCCTAAAATGATTTGTAAAAATGGATGAACGGAATGGATGAAACATATACATCATGGTGGGGCCCACAGAGCACCAACCACCAGAGCCTGTCCTAAACCCAGCATGAGTCGGGCGCGAATTAGATACTGACAAGGTCAGTAGCCAGATGGCTACTGAAGTGACGTCACCAAGTTCTGTGGACCCCACCATGATGCATGTGTTGTATCCATACCGTCCAACCATTTGTAGACGGCATTTTATGGCATTACAAAGAGAATGAGATAGATCTAAATTTCAAGTGGACCCACCACAGAAAACCGTGGGAGCCGTCACACCCACCGTTGAAACATTTATAGGGCCCACAGTGACGTATTTTTGAGATCCATCCTATTCATAAGTTAACATAGAGATAGATGAAGTGAAAACAAAAATATCAGCTTCTTCGGAAACTACCATGGCCCCTAAGAAGTTTTGAATGGTGGATGTCACTGTCCCCACTATTTTCTATGGTGGGGTCCACTTGAACTTTATTATGGGCCACAAAAGTTTTGTATAAAGCTGATATTTGTTTTTTCACTTCATCCAGATTTGTGTAACCTTTTCAACAGGTTAGATGGAAAATAAACATTATGGACACATTACGGTGGGTCCTAATAAGTGTTTAACGGTGGACCGTACACTCACAACCGTTTCCTTTTGCATTGTCTACCTAAGACTATATCTGTTTCATTTTTTATCCAATATTCTATAATTAAATACAAAAACAGATGAATGGCGTGGATATAGAATAAATACATCAAGGTGGGCCCCACAATAAGGACCGCACCGTTGTGGATGAGGCTGGGGCCGCACCTAATCCTCTCCCTGTTGCTCCATGTGGCTGTTTTGCACATGCATTCATAGAGTAAAATCCAACCCGTCCATTCTATGAAACTGTGAATTTTACTCCAAATTCCCAAAAATCAGGATGATCAGTTAATTAAATGGGCTACACCAGAGGGAACAAGTTGGGAGATAACATCCACCCTTTATTTACATGGACCCATCATGTTGTATGTATAAATCACAATAGGCCCCATAAGGTTTATTCAGTATGCAATCTGCAGACTCTTTCCTCAATTGTAACTTACATAAAATTTTGATTTGATCTAACATCTTAGCCCTTGAAATGATTTGGGCTTATTACATTGAATACGAGCCGATGCATTTTTTTTTTCGTCGATTATTGCAAATTTGTATACTACTAGGGAGCAAAATGTCGTCTGGATCGGGAAAAGGATCAAGGGACATTGGGTGGAAACATGGACAGCCAGTGGAGGGGAATAAATATGGAGCCATATGCAACTATTGTGGCCAAGTGATACGGAGTGGGGGAGTGTCTAGGCTAAAAGAACATTTGGCAGGAAGATACAAGAATGTGAAAGACTGTCCAAGTGTAACAAGGCCAGTGAGAGAGGAGATAAGAAGAGTATTGACTGAAGCGAAGTCACGCAAGCTGCAGCAAAAGGATTGGGAGAGGGATATGAGGGAGGAGCTACGAGGCACTAGACGGGGCCTAGGTGCTATCAACGAGCACGATGATGACGACGAAAAGGGGATCGCATACTCGAATGACTGTATTACGGCTCGAGAAAAAGAGTGATTTTAGACAAGTGATTCATGAGTCTCGGACTTCAGAGTGGGAGGGGGAGCAAAGAAGACGATTTGATGAGAGTAGGCCGTCGTTTGGGACGTCCCGCATGAGCCGGTGGGAGTAGCAAACGATTTGAGGGAGGCAGTAGACATGGCCTACAACGCACGCAAAGCGCTCGTGTCCCAAATGCACCCATTGCAGGCGTTAATCAAAAAAGATTAAAAAATATGTGGAGCAAGGGGCTCAGGGAGAAAGTGGGTGGGGCTATATGTAGGTGGTTCATCTCGAGCCATGTACCAGCAAATGCAGCAGCTAGTCCTCACTTTAAAAATATGATTGAGGAGATGCAGCGCGCCGGGCCCGGCATGAAGCCTCCCACACCACAGGAGATTCTTGGCGCATACCTCGATCGGAAGCACGAGAAGATGCAGGCTTGGGTACATGGACTCAAACCGAACTGGAAGCAATACGGGGTGACATATGTGATGGGTGCACGGGACCAACGAAATTGTCCATTATCAATTTCATGGTGTATTGTAGAGGGCAACCCGTTTTCCACAAATCCATTGATGAATCGGCCAGAATAAAAGATCACGAATACATATATGCTCTCCTAAAAGGAGTGATTAGAGATGTTGGGTCCCAGAATGTTGTCCAAGTTGTGACGAACAATAGCAATGCCTTCGTTAAGGCGGGGAAGAAATTGATGAACAAGTTCAATCTCTATTGAACCCCGTGTGCGGCACATTGCATTGATTTAATGCTCGAGGAGATAGGCCAGAGGGATTCTGTCAGGAAGACCATCCAGGATGCGAGGAGAGTGACAAAGTTTATATACAATCACTCATGGTTGTTGGCTGTAATGTGTGTTGTGAAGGGGACATCGTTAGACCAGGCGCGACATGGTTCGCCACGAACTTTATTGCGCTCGACAGCTTATACAGGCGCCGCGTGGATCTCAGAGATTTGTTCAGATCCAAGAGATACATGGAGTGGAATCAGAGGAAGACTGAGGGTGCAAAGACCTATTCGAAGATAGTGCTTTCCGATTCCTTCTAGGAGAAAGTTCACAACGTCGTTTCCTTCCTGCATCCGATGTACAAGGTCCTACGAGCCGTATATAATGAGATGTGGCCTTCGATGGGGTCAATGTTTGAGCTTATGAGAATTATAAGAGAGGAGATAATGACTACAATCCCCAATTCGTATCAGTGGGTGATCAATATCATCGATCATCGATGGACCGGGACTCTCGAGCATCCACTCCACCAAGCTGGTAAGTTTGTTAATAAAACCGAGTACTTTAAGCATCACTTTTGTTTGCATGTTAGTACAACTGAGTAACTAATATTTAGGTTTCAGCATACTACCTAAATCCCAAATTTCATTATAAACATCGGCTTCATGAGAATAGTGATTTTACAATGGCTGTCCACGGGGTGTTCGAATGATTGTTCCCCAAATCGACAGCGCAGGCAGATTTCGATAACCAGGTAATGCAATAAATTTTCTTCCTTATAGCCTCTAGAAATATGAGTGATTAAAAATAATGACCTATGAATCCGCGCTTACAGTTGTTGCGGTTTAGGGATGCGAGGGGTACGTTCTCATCCGCACTAGCAAAAGCAGCGATTGAAACGATGATGTCGTATGAGTATGGTAACATAATTAGGTGATTGCATTTTTCGTTTAAATTTCAAACTAAAACAAGCTCCTCATGCATATATAGGTAAGTGGTGGGTGATGTACGGAGTCGACACGCCTGCACTACAGTTATTAGCAGTCTGTGTTCTCACACAGACCGCATCCTCTTCACCGTGTGAGAGGAATTGGAGCACATGGTCACTCATACACACCAGCAAAAGGAATAGGCTGGCATATGAGAAGTTGCAGAAGCTCGTTTACTGCCACAATAATATGAAATTAAGAGAGGTAGTTGTGGGTAGACCGAGACATGGAGGAAAACTAGGACCCGCTAGACCTGTTGTCAATAGGTAACATGGCACAGATAGGTGATGATGATGAGGACCCACTTTATGATTGGGTCAAATCAGCTGATTTAAATGATGCGGAGGGAGACCATGCTCCACAAGTAGCCGAGGGAGCAGCATCTCTAGGTATCGATGTCGAACAGGTAGTAATCCAATAGAAGGCGGATACAGACTCCTTTGATCTTTTGGTGAGGAGTTCGGCACATTCCAATGAGGGTGAGAAAGCATCTTCACGGCCCCCTCCCCATCATCAAGTCATAATGAGTGATGATGATAATGAGACTCAACCCCCACTTGACACTGGTCCTGGTGACGACGACGATGACGATGACGACGATGATGAGGGAGGGGACGGATGCACCGACACTTGTATAGGTGGTACTAGTGGGGGTGGCAGTGGTGGGGGGTACACGACGGTTCAGAGCCAACGATCCGTTGGCTAGTTCACTGAGGAGCAGAGCTTTGACCATGCCACCCAGGACGAAGACCATGGATCTCGTCCACCATCCAGGGCGAGAGCATCAAAGCCCACATGTATGTTCGAGCGTCATTCGAAGAAGAAAGCCGGACGTGTCGCGGCTGATGCTCTCACACGCAGCTTGTCATCTATGGACATACGTTCAGATCAGGAGAGCTCCACCTCTGTCCCACCTTATGCTCATGGGAGATCACAGTTATGGCCATGACAACTCTGACATTCAGTCACGCTCATCTACCCATGGGTACAGGCAGCCGGAAAGTTCTTCAAGTCATGACCCTTTGACAAGAGGATATTCGGGGTACCCATATGACTGACAGCAATACTATTAAGGAGTCGAAGTTGGACTTGATCTGTTCCCTCAGCACCCTGCTCAGCAAATGTCGTTGATGTATGTCACGCAATTCCCACGTCTAGGCGTACTCGTACAGTTTGGGGAGGATGACTATCAAAGGTACATAAGAGAGTTCCTCAATTGGTACGAGCAGAGAATGACCTGGGAACGGTACTGCCAATATGTTGGGCAACAGTACTACTCTCAACTGCCACGGGATCCGGACAATGATTACGAGCCACCTCATCACTTTATGTGGGGACAAACATGGCCAAAAATGTGTTTTTTTATTTATTTATTTACTTTTGCATGTCTTAATTATTGTAAGCTTGCATTTGTATTATATAAACTCATTTTGGTTACTATTTGAGTGATTTCTTATGACAACGCATGCCTTTTGGCCCCCATTAAATGGAAACTTCTAATATAATGCATTCTTTTTGCAATTTTTTCATTCCTGAATATGTAAATATGTGTATTTAGGCATGTCCTGAAGTTTCACTGAAAAATTCCACCATTTTCTCCATGTTTCCCCCCCTTTTTCCCTGCATTTCCAATTATCAGCGATATTATCGGCTATAACGATATTATATCTTTATCTCCGGCCAGCGAAACTTGTAGCGATACTGACAACTCGAACACTGCTTGCAGTCGATGTGTGTTCGTTAGCTAACCATTCCTCTGTCGAGAAGCAATCCTCACTGAAATAATCTGACAAGTTACCAATGTTGTCTTCTTCCTTAAGACCTCCTGAGTTTTCCATGTCCCCGAGGGATTTTTTCATTTTCTTAACTAGTAGGTGGTATCACAGCTTCGACTGTATTCACGGCCACTTGCTTGACGAGTGAAAGAATTCTCCAAAATGGACGAGGTAGCTTAGGTTTTGGTTGAGGAGGTACTTCATCCCCTTTCCCTCTCCCTTCTCACAACGGCTTTGTCTCTGCCATCAGCGTTTCTGAGTCCTAGTCAGAATCTCTAGTACGGCCGAAAATTTTGGATGGGTGAGTCGCCTCTATACTCCTCGTGTGGCAGGAGGCTTGACCATCCTAGTTAAGGGTGGCCCCCATCGCGATTGGCAGTTAGATGTTGACTGCCTTAGCCGATAATGGTCTCGACCAAGGTTGAGGTTGCCCCCTTCCATCCAAGAAGGATCTCTAAAGCATGGAGAAATTTTCCAAGCACGACGATCACAGAACTGAGATTCTTAGTAATTCCTTTGATCACTTGATGAACATACGCCTTGATGATGGGGTGTCCATCGCCGTGTGGGTCGGCAGGACAATCTCCGCAGACTTCCTGAGCTGAGATCCATCCTTGGCCTCAGTCGATCCCTCAAGTTGGAAATGACTGTGTTCACCTCCATGCCGACCGGGAATGGGTTGGTATCGATAAGCATGGCCTCCTTCTCCTTTTCCGAGAACTTAAGTAGTCCGCGATCGATGTGATCTTGGATGAGGTTCCTGAAAATAACACATTTGTTGGAGTGAGACCGAGACCAATGCCATTTGCAGTATTCGACCTTTTGCAATTCATCGGCCGAAGGTATCTTATGATTAATAGGCACTTTGATGAACTTTGTTTACAACATAATCAAATATTTCTTCAGCCCAAGTAATATCAAAGGTATAAACTTTCTGGGCCTTTTGCGTGGTCAAGGAGGTCGATTCCGCTTTGACCAAAGCCGAGCAAACTAGTGGCTTCTTCTTGAAGTAGTTCTTCATAACAAGAAACCTTCTTAGTAAGGTCATATAAGTCGGCAAACTCCGTGCTTACAATTTGTTTGCGTAGTTAATATTTCAGACCGTCTTGCAAGAGTTGCATGAACTCAGCCTCAGTCATGACTACCTTACAGCGGTTTTTTACCCGCTTGAATCACATGATATAACTTTCGCATGGTTCGTCAAGTAATTGCCAGAACCGCGCGAGATCAGCCATGGTTATATCCCTGTTCCTGGAGAAAAATTGAGCATTGAACTTTTCCCCCAATTCTTGCCAGTTGTGTATTGAATTTGGCAACAGGTTCAAATACCACATAAAGGCCGCAGCAGTCAATGAATGACCGAATAACTGTAATTTATAATAATCATTGTTGGCTAGTTTGCCACACTGCATAGTGAACCGACCGACATGCTTGATAGTCGACTGACCATGTTCGCCAGAAAACAAGGCAAAATCCGATTGATAGTTCCTTGGCAATGGATGTTGTCGATCTACCCACTCAAGGTATGGTTTATGATATATGGGAATAGCATCACGGCCTAGCACTTGGCCAACAACTTCCTGCACAAGTTGCAATATTTGGTCACGATCAACCCGCTGAGGTTCTACGCCTAGCAGTTGATCTGGACCAAATTGATTAAAATTTTCCTGAAATCTGGGACCCTGCGATGGTTGAAAACCAACTAGCGGTCCAGGATTTCTATTTTCAAAATCTCTAAACTCCCTTTCAGGTCGCCTGACCTCAGCCGGAGGTGGTATATTCTTGACCTCTAGGGGAGGAATGTGTGGTGAGTTGCGTTGCAACAATGGTATTATCGGGAATGGGATAGCATTACCGATCGAGCTCTCGTTGTGTTGTTGTGTTGATTGTGTTCGTTATGTCATTATGGCCAACAATCGTTGCATAGCCTCGGTCTGGTTGGCCATGTAACGATTAGTGCTTTTGGCCTGTTGACGAAATTGTTCCGCTTGGGCTCGCCCAGACTCCTGTATCATTTGGATGCTCATATGAACATCCCGGAGTACAGCTGATACCTCATCTCGGAAGGATGGGGCGGGCCGTGGATGGTCCAGCCTGGCTTCCGGTCGGGTTAACATTCAAATTAATTTCACCTAGAGGTGCCTGGACCTGCACATCATCACCCGGGGGTGGTGCGGTTGGTGTTACAGGTTCGGTTCCAGCAATTCGACCACTTCTCTCCATTTTTGGCAATGACTAGACCGGTAGTTAAACAAACGTGTGCCACCGGGCGTGCCAGAAAATTGTTCGTCGCTTATTGCGATCCTTCTTCGACACGGGTGGTGTGCGTGTGTGCCAGAATTGGGATTGTAGTTCCAATTCAAACCAAACAACAATGACCTCGAGCGCCAAAGTAAGCAAACACAGTATGACCGAGATCTGAGGAGATCGGTCGCCTATTCAGCCATTCGCTCAACGTGTAAATTAATCAGGTGATGGTCAGAGAGTGGGGTTCATCATCTGATGATGGGTTACTCTTTTGCCTTCTGTACGAAAAGACTTTTTAATACAAATAAAGTGTGAGGAGAAATCCTTACAATCAGCCGTTATCGGCTGTCGAATGCAATGCAATGTGCTAACAACAACTCTAGTTATAGCTAAAGCTATTGACTACAAGGTTAACGCTACTGATTATGCTACGGATTACACTATGGAATGTAATAATTGACGAGTACATAAAGTAAATGATTATGTTAGGAAATACAATTTACTTGAACAAAAAAAAAAATTACACTAAGGAATGTAAATTTGATAAGATAATTGACGATAGATTTGGTTTGTTTGGTTTGGTATGAGACGAGTTTTTTACTTGCTTTGCTTTTCTATTTATAAGCTTTGATCAATAGCTCTAGATTCTTCTCACGTTCTGACGGTTATCATAACCGTCTCCCCATTACTCTACTTCCGGATGTTTCCCGCGTTCTATATTCCTTTGAATCTTTCTTCAGCCAGTTAACCGATATATTTCAACCGTTAACTACACGTTGCTTAGTAACTCGAACTCGGTTGCATGCGCATCGGCAACCTCAATATAATTGATACATTGTAATCCCTCCTTCGAGATACAACCATACATATCTGCGAGAAATCTTCTGACTGTACCACCCGTATCTTTACAGATCACACGTAAATGACCCTGATTGATCGAAACAGAGCTCGATGGGAATGGGTACATACAAATACAATGTGTTTGTGATGGATGGCTATGATCATTGCTGAATGTTCCTTATTTCCTTCTTGTTTTATGATGTAATGCTGAATTTTATTGTCAATGCTTGCATAAATCTGCCCCTTTCAAATACCACCTTCATTTTATTTTTTTTGCATAAATCTGCCACTTTCAAATATCACATTCATTTAGGGTTGAATTAAGTCGTCCTACATCAGTCATGGTCACCATTACCGTTATGGAATGCCTTGTGTCTGCTTCTACGCACCTCAACTACACAATCACGCTCATAATAATGGATAATCAAAGAAGCACACGTACTATTTACAAAAAGACAAAGCAGAATGGGCAACTGAAGTGATCTTGATCACTACCAAACTGGATCCACACAAACACTGCAAGAGAAGACAGATCACATCCATGTATTTGCAATTTAACTTCTTCTAGGACGTTGTGCCCATCTCAATATTAGGAATTCCCTTCCCCTTAACTTTTAATGAATCCTATTTATTTTATTTTATTTTCAAAGATGGATCACTTGATTTTAATTTCCACATTCTACCATGCCCATCCAAGGCGATTAGCAATCCAAAGCTTATTAGAAAAGATTTAAAATAATACACAACAGAGGATAGAGGAAAAAGATAATGGGACGATCAGATCTATCGGGTTCAAGGCTCGACTTGAATAGCCAATTTCTCAAGATTGAGTTGCTGCCCTTTTTCTGGTAGTTCCAACAAGTACAAACGAATGAAATCTACAAATTGTCTTCAGGGTGCAATGAACTCTCAATCCGAATTTCAACACAAAAATTTGCACATTTAAGTGTTTAACACATCTTTAGTTTTGACATCGATATGCCTTTAAAACGTTCGGAAAAAACACAACAAGAGTTCAAATTCGAGAGTATTGCACAATGAATGGTTTTTATCTGGAAAATGTAGAGAAAGTCTTATGGATTATAGTATACAGGATTTATAGCAATTGAAGAGTTACGGAGTTCTTCCAGAAGAGATACTCATTTGCCTCTTTAAGACATCCATACCCATTCATAGCAAACAATATTCTTCCATGAAAAAGACATGACATTTGTCCTATGGCAATTATTTCTCTACCCTTTTAGACAGAAACAGTTATCCAACAATATAAAACTGTAGCCACATGTACCACAGGTCTTAATCATCCTAATTGTTGCCACGTGAGCAACCATATCACAGTCACAGTCACTCTCAATCAACAAAAAGTTAAAATACTTCAGGGTAGACTCGAGTTTAATTCAAGTTGCACCATGGCTCAAAAAGGTTTGAACCACATGCCAAGAAGACTAAACCCTTTTGGCTCCTTGCGATGATGTGCACGTGCGAAGTACTAAGTGCGCTTAATAAAGTGCCCAAGCAACCCTACAGCCCACGACGCGCGCGCGAGTGCAGGCTATGCTTCCAGCTATCCTTGAAGAGATTTGAACCCTGTTTGTAGAAGCAAAAACCCCTTCTCTGGCTATACACTCTTTTATGGAAAGCTTTTATAATCAATATATTTATTTACTAAAAATAAACTTTTATTTTTGAAATTTATTTTTTTATTATAAAAACACGACAAAGCTTCCGGTATATTATTGTCCGGTGATAATTTGCCGCCATTTTCAAATAGTGGCAACTTGTCCAGAAATGATTTTCAATTGATGATGACTTGGCATTTCAAACTCAACAGGGAGTATCCAGACGGCTAACATCATCAGTGTGACTTTCTCACAATGCTCCACACGCTGAGTCCCGTGACTTGGATGGTCCAAATTGACCTACAATACATTATCGCCATTCTCTCTCCCTTTCCACCAATAGAAATAACGATAAAGAAAGGGAGTTACTGTTTACGCCCACCCTCTCTACTTTTGGTGAACTACAACAGTACAAAAGCAATTCCGAGAGAAGAAAATCTGTGTTACTAAAAGTGAAAACAGTGGGTGTACTTATCAATCAGGGAGGGTCTCATTGTCAATTCCCTAAAAACCCTAAAATTTACACAGAGAGTGAAACGAAACCCTAACCCTAACAAATCAAAACCCTAATAAGGTGATATACTCAGATGAATGAATGGGATCTGTATCTGACCTCATTTGCAGTATCGATCAGCCTTCTTCTTCACGCGATCGTCGAGGGCTTCCTCAACAGACCTTGAAGTCGACCGCGGCTCGTACCCGAACTTCTTGGCCTCGACCGGGAACAGCTCGTCGTACTTCATGCGCTTCGCGGCGTCGATCGTATAGATATCTCCGGCGCCGTCCGATTCGCCGGGCCCGTCTTTTGAGGGCGCATCTCCTCCACCGTCGATTGACTCTTCGGGGATTTCTTCAGGCTTCTTCTTCTTCTTCTTCTTGTTTTTGTTGATGGATTTGAGAGGGGCGAGGCCGCCTCCGCCTTTGAATGTTAGCTTCCCTCCTTTCGCTCGCTCGTACGGATCGGACATGTTTTTCTCTCCCCTTCTTGTCTTCTTCGCGCAGGTATAAAGGATCTGCATGAGTGTATCGCACAAGAAGATACCTTGGTTACACTTCGCAACCGAGTCCTTTGGTGAGATCCACCCCGTTCATCAAGTACGCTGACTCGTTTTAACCATCGAACCCAAATATCACGACGATCCAAGACTCTGGTATGCTGCAACATAAGAAACAGTTGGATGTATCGCTGGCCATTAGTTTTGTATACGGCCCACCATGTTGTGTATACGCCATCCATTCCATTTCGCGTAACGTTTTTAGTAAGATAAAAGAACCGCCCAAAAATCACAATACTCCAAAACTTTTGCTTGAACGAATAATAATTTCATAACATAAAAGGGCTAACAAGCTTCTTCTGAGGGGTCAAGATAATATAATTGTTACGGGGAAAATAAAATGGTCCATGTAAA
Source organism: Magnolia changhungtana (assembly GCA_030180095.1). Lineage (NCBI taxonomy): Eukaryota > Viridiplantae > Streptophyta > Magnoliopsida > Magnoliales > Magnoliaceae > Magnolia > Magnolia changhungtana. Next base: position 4,213,591 of record JASAUF010000644.1, on the reverse strand, counting down.
GAGGTTCAACCAACAACCAGGATAAACCGAATGACCAAACTACCCCAAAAAGAACTATTGGCTAGGAAGAACTGACCAATAAGAAAGGTTGACCTGATGATAAGTCGGTCCAGTCACAGGTCAGCACGACTATAGCTCGGCATGACTATATGTCGGTCCAGTCACAGGTCAACATGACTACAGCTCGACGAACTTCGCAAAACAACGGCTTAATAAGAACTGTCAAGCTTGGCAAGGAAAGTCGATGGCTAATAGGATTGACAATCACAAGGGCATCGCAAGCCAATCATCATCGGGATGGTACCAACCCATCAATAGCTCGGTACTACCTGTCTCCAAGGTTTCATCCATTCGGTCTTACCTAAAGGTCGAATGAAGTTATCGATTCTCAACTGACGTTTGATCTTATCCAAAGCGAATGGCCCTAAGATCTCTTCCGAAGTTCTCGGATGATAAGATCAGGATCCCGGAGATCTCGGACACCCATGATCTAAAGGAGATCTCCAATGTACCTGTAGTCCCTAACGGGGAAAGACCTCCGACGGTGTGATCTTCCCTCTAAATAGAGAAGATTTCCCGCTCGTGTGATCTTCCCTCTCGATAAATAAGGGAGCCCTTAGACGGTGAAAGGTAAGCACACATACACAACCCATAAACCTAAGAAGACTGGTGACTCTTTTCCCTTTAACCATTTTCCACAAAGACCCAGATCCCTGACTTTGGCATCGGAGGGTCCCCTGCATTAGCTGGGGTCTTCCTTTTGTCCTTTATTTGTTTTGTGCAGGTGCTTAAGGGTCCAAGGAGGGTTCATGGAAAAACTGCATCAATAGTTTGACGCCGTCTGTGGGAAGCGCCATTGAAAGTCGTTTCCTGCTTTACCAAAAAGACCGTGATGGCTAGAGGGAAGAAGAGAACTCGGGTCTCCCCAGTTGCGCATGACCTTACGCCACCACTAGACCAACCTGATAGTCATCGGGGTTCTTCCTTCCAACAACAGACCGACTTCGGTCCTAAAAGGTAGGGTCAGTAGTCCCGCAACGAAGGAGGACGGTTGAACTCCATCAAACAATAGGTTGAAATGCTAAACAATAACATGAACTCCATAAGGCAGTTGTTGGAACAAGTACAGCCTCAGCAAGTGCAGAAGACCACTAAGGAGGATGAGAAAATGGGCCACAATCCCCCTCAACCTTCCAACAGGCCCGCCGCCTCTCAAAGAAGTCGACAGCATGGCTCTACCAAACTAGCCCCTTCTCACATTTTCGGAACTGCAACTTTGCCCGCTTCTGATCTACACCACAAGTTAGACCGAAAGAAGCATGGCAAAGACCTGGTCGAGGCTACTGCTGAGAGCTACGAACCATGAGAAGCAGAGCTCAAGGACTTGCAGGGTCAGATCGGAGACATGCAACAGGCCTACCATACAAACGCACCAACTCCGATGAAAGCAATAATGGAAGAAACTGAACCTTCATTTACTACCGACATCATGCAGGCGCGACTGCCGGACAGATTCTTTATGCCTCAGATCACTCCCTTCTCAGGAGCTACCGACCCATCGAAATATCTGGAATCCTTTAGGGTCTGGATGGAGCTCCACAACGCGTCCACCGCGGTGATGTGCCGAACCTTCCCCCTAACCTTAACTGGAGCTGCCCAGTTGTGGTTCAAGCAATTGAAGTCGAACTCCATTAGCTCGTTCTCCCAGCTCGAACAGGTCTTCATCACAAACTTCATCGGGGGAAAGAAGAGACTCAAACCAGCCTCCCACCTCCTTCACGTCATTCAAAAGGACGGTGAACTACTAAAGGATTATATCAAGCGCTTCAACCTCGAAGCAATGCAAGTACGGAAGTACTCTGAAGAACTTACCTTGACCGCGATAATGGGAGGACTAAGAGATCATCAGTTTCTCTTTTCGCTAGATAAGAACCCACCGACGACGTTGGGCGATCTACTAAACAGGTCGCAAAAATATGCCAATGCCGAAGAAGCTCATACCCTGCGAGACGCTGTCCAGAATAAAGGCATTCCGGCCAAAGGGCGACAGACGAGAGTAGAGCCTAGTTCGACCACCATAGGTAGGAAAAGAAAGGATGATCAAACGCGTGATAATCAGTGCCCGAACAAATGACCCGACAGCAAGTTCAAAACATACTCCTCTTGACAAGACGCCCGAACAATCTTGATGGAAATTCAGGACAAATGTATCCTCAAGTGGCAGAATAAGTTGAAGTCTAATCTTAATAAAAGTAGCAAAAGAAAGTATTATCTTTTTCATTGGGATCACGGTCATTCGACGAGTGACTGCTTCGATCTCAAGTAAGAAATCGAAGCACTCATTCGCGGCAGACACCTCGAGGAATATGTCAGTCATTAAGGAGATTGGGCCGCTTCAAAAGATGCATGGCCCGTCAATAATGAGTCAACAGGAGAAATCCGCACCATCTTCGGGGGCCCTAATGGTGGAGGCGATTCGAACCAAGCTCGGAAAGCCCACACGCGAAGCATCGGTCACTCCAACTCGGAACGTGAGATCCTTACCACCAACTAACCTTTGAAAGAGCAAAAAGTAGAGACCTACAGCCTAACCTTCACTGAAGAAGATGCCCGAAGGATCTACCATCCGCATGACAACGCACTTGTGGTTACGCTGACCATAAACAACTTCAAAGGTATTTCAGATCCTCGTGGACACTGGATTATCGACTGACATTCTCTTCGCGTAGGCGTTCGACAAAATGGGAGTTGGTCGGTCTAGACTTCGACCTGTTAAAACTCCTCTACTCGGTTTCTCAGGTGGCAAATCATACCCGAAGGATCAATTCAGCTCCCGCTCACTGTCGGAGATGGATGGAATAAGTAACTAGAATGATCGACTTCTTCGTAGTAGACTGCCCGTCTGTCTACAATGTGATCATCGGACGACCTTCCCTCAATGCCCTACGAGCTATGGTCTAGACCTATCACTTAACAATGAAATTCCCAACCGAGCAAGGCGTCAAATCGGTGAAGGGAGATCAACATGAAGCTCGATAGTGCTACACAATGGCGCTAAGCGCTTTGCACCAGACAATGACGATTGCATCTCTGGACCCCCGAGAAGACTCCGGAGAAAGAGGTTGCCCCGTGGAGGATCTCGTTCTTGTTCCGCTCAATGACTCTGATCCATTTAGAACCGTCCAGATTGGGTCGTCCCTGACCCCCCCACACAGGGATAAGATGATAAACCTCCTCCGAATGTATGCCGACATCTTCGCATGGTCTCACGAAGATATGCTCGGCATTAATCCAAAAGTCATTATACACCAGCTGAACGTTGATCCCGACCACCGACCGATTCGACAAAAGCGTAAAGCGCTTGGCCCTGAGGGATATGTAGTGATCGGAGAGGAAGTTGACAAACTCCTTAAGGCTAGATTCATTGAAGAAGTTTACTATCCGGATTGGATAGCCAACATTGTGTTAGTTAAAAAATCAATGGGAAATGGCGAGTCTGTGTTGACTACACTAACCTGAATAAGGCTTGTCCCAAAGATAGTTTTCCTCTCTATTCCTAGAGACTCCAGATCACATATGCATGCAATATGCCTTAAGATTTGGATTTCAAGCCTCTAACAATGTAGCGGAATACGAAGCATTGCTCGTCGGATTTAAGTTGGTAGCCACCATGGGAGCTGTACACTTTGAAGTTTTCAACAATTCTCAATTGGTCGTCAATCAAATAGCTGAAGAATATCAAGCCAAGAAGGAACACATGAGAGTATATCTGCGGAAAGCAAAAGAATTGATTAGCAGATTCCGGAAGTGCAACACCACCTTAATCCCTCGAGTAGAAAATTCTAAAAACAACATGTTAGCAAAGTTGGCCACTGCAGATGAAGATGACATTACAAGATCAGTTCTGATTAAATTTCTTACTAAACCTAGCATTGACGAAGGCAATCTTTGCCATAGATCTTCCAGTAAGCTCGGAACCAACATGGATGGATCCAATCATCAAGTTCCTCAAGGAAGCAAAGTTGCCCGAAGATCGAATGGAAGCACGTAAGCTATGAACCAAGGCAGCTCGTTACACCCTGGTCAATGACATCCTCTACAAGAAGGGGTTCTATCTCCCTTATCTCAGATGCCTTCGACTAGAGGAAGCGAAGTACATTCTAAGGAAAACCCATGAGGGTATTTGTGGAAATCACTCCGGAGGCCGAGCCTTATCCCACGAGGTCATCCGGCAAGGGTACTATTAGGCAACCATTCAAGCCGATGTTCGGCAGTATACCCGTAAATGCAATAAATGCCAACGCTTCGCGAATATACCTCGGTAACCTCCCGAAGAACTAACTCCTATGACCGGGGCCATGGCCATTTGCCCAATTGGGGATCGACACATCGGCCCTCTCCTGACCGGCAAAGGCCAGACCAAGTTTGTTGTGGTCACGGTTGACTACTTCACGAAATGGGCCAAAGTCAAACCTCTGGCAAAAATCACGGAGCAAAAAATAACAGACTTCATTTGGAAGAACATCGTATGTAGGTTTGTCATTCTTCACACGATCGTCTCTGATAATGGAAAGCAGTTCGATAACAAGCAATTCTAAGGAATGTGCGAAAATCTTAGATTCCAGAATGTTTACTCTTCGCCATGACGTCCGCAGGCCAACAGACAAGTTGAAGCAGTCAATAAGATTATCAAACACCATCTTCAAACCAAGCTTGAGAAGGCCAAGGGAGCGTGGGCTGAAGAACTCTCTAATGTTCTTTGGTCATACTGAACTACAACCTAAACAGCCATTAGGGAAACTCACCTTTCCTTAGCTTATGCGGCCAAAGTCGTCACCCCAGTAGAAATTGGACTACCAACAGCTCGGACTGAGTCCTTCGACGAACAATAAAATTCTGAACTAATGGCCCTAGATCTCGATCTTCTCGAGGAAAGAAGAGAGCAAGCTCAGGTTCGGACTACAATCCGCCAATAATAAGTAGCACGTTTTTACAATACCAAGGTAAAGGTTAGGAGGTTCCAAGCTGGAGACTTGGTCCTTCACAGAACCTTCCAAAATACTAAGGAACTCGGCTCAGGAACCTTGGGCCTGAATTCGGAAGGACCCTACGTGGTAACAAGTACGAGCCGACTTGGATCATACCACTTAGAAGATCTAGATGGTTAGTTCTTAGCTCATCCTTGAAATGCCGAACACCTCATGATCTACTATTCTTGAGGGGTCGATTATAATTATTATGTATTGGTCGCGTTCAAAATAGTATAAATGAAAAATCTTGCGGCCTATTCTCTACTTTCATAGGATTGTTCGTTGAAACGACCTACTGGGGGCTTCCAAGATAATCGGGAAGAACAACCTCTATCAACGCATCAAACTCCTATAGGAGAGGTCGGATCCCACGATACAAAGGTTTCTCCCCAAGTGGAGAAGAAACATATTCGACTATTTCGAACTCTGAAAGGAAGAGTAACCCTTCAACGATTTCCACGACTACTGTCGATTGAACGACCCTATTCCCAAAGGCCGACCTACCTATCTACTGGTCTGACCTACCTTTCTACTAGATCTGACCTATCTACTGGATCTAATTTATTTACTAGATTCGATCTATCTACTTAATCTGTTCTATTTACTTAGAAGAATTTGTACACAAAACATCATACCAAAAAAGTGAATTATATTGATAAAAGCTCCTAGGAGAGTGTTACATCAAAGAGTTCACAAAACTACAAGGAGAGCTGGTCTTCATGCTTCAAGGGGCTGTTCAGAAGGTGCGTCTTCAACAGAAGTCTCGGAGTCAGCATCCTCGAAACTAGAGATGTCCAAATTTGGAAAGGCCTCCTTAACCAATTCGATGCACTTCGAAAAGGCCATCTGGTACAATGTATCTTTACTTCCAAATATTCTTAAGAAGACTTGTACTTCTCAATGGCGGCTACTTGAGTCGATGAGATAGCTACCTGAGCTTTTACCTCAGTCGCCTTGAGCTTCGCCTTCAACTCCCCATTCTAGGCTTCCCACTGAGCTGACCTATCAGAGGCCTCAGTAAGAAGCTTCTTCGTTGCTTCTAACTCGGCCTCCAAGGCTGAAGCACGAGCTTCCACAGCAGAGTGGGCCTGGTCAGCCTCAATAGCCACAGCCCGAGACTATTAGGCTTTATTCTCCTTCTGCAAGAGCTTCTGCTTGCCCTCGCTCACCACCGTCCGCAGGTGAACAATATCACGGTGCACTTTCAGCATGCAAGGGCCAACTACTAAAAAAGTAAGAGAGAATATCAACACCCGAACAGAAAGGAAGTAAAACAATGGATGAGTAGGGGATTCACTTACTCCGAGGAAGCTCTTTGTTGCAGATGTAAGGACCGCATCCGGAGTGCAGTTCAATGAATGGAAGAACTCCCTTTTGGGCAGATTCCGCTCAGCCCAGGGAAGAAGCTCTCCTATAACTTCACTAACAGTCCTGGAAGGACATCCTCCCTCCTCCCGAGCCTCGGAAGGCCCCCCAAAAGGCCAGTTAGCCTCTTCAACCTCCACAGGCTGAGCTTCAGTAGAAGGGTCGACAGCTCCCTGGACCTCCATAGGGGGAGTTAATTGCTTGCCTCCAAGTGTAGAGATTCATAAGTAATATCCTGTGAAAACATGGTCGATCCCACATGGAGATGATCTATGAGAATGAGAAAATCAAATGTAAAATTAACTAAGTAATGGAAACTAAACAAATGAAATGATTTTGAAGGTTTTGAAGGTATGTAATTTAGTAGAATTAAAACAATACCCAAGCTTCAAAGTTCCACATATAGGTTAATAATCAATAAGTAATGATGACTTTGATAACACAACTAGGATCTGAACACTATGGTTGGCCTAATCGAAAAATAAAATAGTTTAAATATTTTAATAAATAATATAAAAGATTAGAGAATTATGGATTAACATCATTAACATATATTCTCAAGCGCCAGTGATTTTAAGCATTCAATATTCATGAGATAATGAATCAAAGAAATATAGTAGGTTGAGAACATCTCCCATCTAAGAAATCTAATTGATCCAGGTTAAGTCTATCCATCAATATGGATCTCACATGAGGATAAAAAAAACTTAGACGTAGACAATTGATAATATGCATACACCATTCATCTCATCATTAAAAATAATCAATCATCATAATTTATAAAATCATTAAACCAATGTGCTTCCCTTCTAGCTTGGGCTAGAGGGAACTAAAAAAAAACATAACTAAATTGCAGAATGGAAAAACGACAAGAAAGAAAGAAAATAAATTAATAAAGATCTAAAAAGAACTTGTAAAGATCTAAAAACCCTATAAAAAAATCTTAGATCTTGCCCTAGAATGCTCTAAATGATGCTTAGGAATGCCCTGGGAATCCCTATTTATAAGTGGGGAACTCTCTCCTTCAAACTGGTTTAAAAAATTCAGAAACTGCCTCAAATTTTCTTACTCCGCATAGGCTCCGCGTAAACCATCCGATAACATCGAACTGCTTTTGATGTCATTTAAGACTGGCTTCGATGTCATCGAACTGGTTTCGATGTCGTCGAAGACTGCATCCAATTTGTCCAGCAACCAAACTTAATTTTCATGTAATTCTTCGAAGTCATCTAAGACTCCTTCGATGTCATCGAAGACTAGTTTTGATATCATCAAAACTAGTTCGATGACATCTAAGCTCAGATCCTGCGAATTTCTGTACTAATTTCTGTACTAATTTCTACAATTCCTTCCTTTTTCACTTGGTTTTCTTGACTCTTGGGGTCTTTAAATCTTCAATCCTAGTATCCAAAGGTCCATTCTTTGCCTTGGTGATTCTTGAGCATCAAATCCACACTTTTAACCTTATTTTCACTTTAAGCTCTCAAGTTCACCTTGCAACGCAAACATGAATAAAACATAACAGTAAGAGTATAATGTTCATAAAACCAAGAAATAGATGGGGAAAAATATGCAATATTTGACACTCAACACACCCCCAACCAACATTTTGCTAGTCCCAAGCAAAATAAGCGAAGAAAATTTTTAAATAAAAATAAGAATAAAAACTAATTCTATAAATGAAATAAAATGAAAACAAAAATTTTAACTGCACCACTTTTGCAGGTAATCTCGATTGCATTTAGCATATGCAACAAGCCTTTAAACCCCTAGGTTTCCTCTAGTGGACGAGTTATAGTCTAGTGAGGGTTTCTCGAAATGTTACCCACAAACATCGAAAATATGAAAAATAGTTCAAAACTAAAAAAATTATACAATTATGCCTCCATTCATCATATGAATTCCAAAACAAAGCAATACTTATCCTTAGTCTGAAGTTAGTTAGAATCTCAATTTCCCAATTCATTATATCATTGAGTTCAGAAATCTAATCAAAATTTAAAATAGTTATGATTCAATATACTTAGGTGCTCGGTGGCACAAGTCTAACTTTAAGAAATATGCATGTTCTTTATCCTAACTCATTTCAAGCATCCTAAGAATATGAAATCTCTTGTTATCTCATTTCCTTTATGTCTTGTCTTCTTTTATCATCATATCCTCATTATTATAGACCACCTTTAGATGAAGATGAAAGTGCTCTGGTTTGTCAATTAGCGTGAGTGTTGAGTCAGTTCATCTACAGAGCCTGATAGGAAGATTAATTCAAGCGTCTGCCTCAACCGGATGTGTGCAAGCTCGCCACAGGTAAATCTAAGCCTTACATCTCATGTCCCAAAACACCAGGTGATTAAAACTCTTAAAAATAAAATAGAACATTATAGGGTTTTTAGGTAAGAAAGCTTTTTCAAAATAAGAAAATCTCTAAGTTTTTCTTGCCTTGTCGATTTTATCAAAACACATTCGATATGATCGATCTGCTCTGTCGATGTCCTTGATGCTTAAATGATATCATCGAAAAGAGGACAAAAGTGTCTAGCAACCACATGTATATCTGGACTGATTTATCGATGTATCGATCCACATATCGATATCATTGATACTTGAATTTCGAGTCCATCAATAATGGCTCGATAAAATCGACAGACAAGTTTCTGGCGCCCCTGTTTTTTAAAGAAAGTTTCAAATTCCTTCGATATATCGATGCTCCTTCCGATATGATCTGAAATCAAATATCGATAAGATCGGAAGTCCATTGATGATATCGATCGTGGGCGCGCATGTCTTCTAACAAATATTTCAGGTTAGTTTTTACTTTGATCGGGGGCCATTCGAGGAAATCAATATTCATATGTCGATAATATCGAGGCCGAGTCGAATGGATCGAGACTGGACACAATCTATCCAGCGAGCTTATTGGTAAATTTATAGGATTTATCAATCCCATCAACACTGCCTTCGATAACATTAATATGCAAATTCCGATGACATCGGCTGACCCTCGATCATATCTTAAAAAACCTGAAATATTTCAAGTCAAGTCTCTCACACTTCTTAAATGTCGAGGAATCGATCCTCATATCGATGGAATTAGAGTTCAAAATCCGATAACATCGACATGAGTATTGATGTCTAGGATTGGCTCTTGAGTGGTTCTCACCCTTTGAAGCCCTCGTAGGAGGCCTCCGGCCGAAATGTACGTGGTGGGTGCGTTGTGTGGACCCTTGCTCTGTGGAGAGCATAAACATCTGGTTGAAGGTGAACCAGCAAAACCTTAGGTTTGAGGTGAACCGTGTGAAACCTTGGGTTTGAGGTGAACCATGTAGAAACCTCCGGTAGGATCTTATGGAAGATCCTTGGCCAGTGTGCCTAAAAGTGGGTGCATTATGTTGACCCTTACTCGTGAGAGCATAAATAGTCAACCTCAGTATAGGTTGTAAAGGTTGAAGGTGAACCTGATTTAAAACCTTAGGTTTGAGGTGAACCGCTGTGAAACCTTCTTAGTTGTCACGCCCCAAACACGGAAACCGGGCTCATAAAATTCCCGATCGCCGAATCCGGCACCGACAGCCTCCGTAGTATCCCATTCTCGGCTTCCAGCGCCCATACACCAGATTCCGATTCTGGGATCCTACAAGGAGGATTTTCAGTGTGAAATTTTTTTTTTTGTAATGGAGCATAACCACAAGCATAACCAAGTCACAAGACAACAACACCGCATATCCACTATAACAAAAACTTTTAAGTACAATGCGGGAAAGGAAATACATATAGTCAAAAGGCTCCAAATGATCGATCCGCACTCCCGCCTCAGTGGCTGCACAATACCGTCTAACGCTACCTGCACGCAACGGTCGTGCATAAGCTTACAAAAGCTTAGAGGGTGGTGTAAGTGTGTGCGCGAGGCGAGTGCCAAGTGTATAACATCAGAGTAATGCGGAAATGTGCGGTAAGTCCATGAGTGCTATCAACTAGACCAAAGCCATGTAATGCAAGGTATGAATGCGATTGGCCATACCAAGGCCATGCGATGCGAGGCCTATGTAGCCAAATGTCATATGCGAGATGCAAAGCAAGCATACCAGTACTCCTCAAGTACACATGTCAATACGATTCCTCTTTGGATATCACCGGGGTCTAATACACCTCACACTGACTGCCTCCTCCCTAGCTGCACAGTCAAGTAAGTGGAAGAGACCACACTATCCGCCTGACTAGTAGTCTGCCAATACCTACCCGGCTCGTCGATAACGGACACATTTGCGAGCTGGTCAAACTCACCTTTAGCTTATAGCCCCCTCACTCAAAGCGATAAGGCCACACCCCATTCCAACCGACCACGACACGGGGAGACGCGGCCTCATGGTATTCGACTCGGCGCTCGTGTATCCACTCGGCCTGCAGACGTTGGAACATCTCCCGGTACCAAAAGGTTCTGGGACTCTCACCCAAGGACATCCTAAGTGCCCACAAAGTTGCTAGAACAAAGTATTTCCTATATCCGATACGGCCATCCATGATGTGCCTGTGGAGCCACGGCCCTGATGTCGCTAGGGCGTGCAGTGATCAAGTCACACATATGCGAGATGCATGATTCACACCGTACAATCATGCAAAGAATCTCACCGCTGTACCACGCGATCATGTGGGCACTCCGTCTCATAAGGAGTCCCGTAAATGTCTCATCCAACGGCTTATGCTATGATCAAACATTCTCATATCAAGCATACAAATGATGCGTATGGGTATGAATTATGGAGCTATACTAAGCATGTTATAAAGTGGTGGACTATCAACAAGTATGGGCTTACTAATGGGCCCTAAGGCGAGTTATAATGCGACATTTAACTAACATTATTCTTACAATGTGGACGTCAAACCAACATTGCTCTCAAGGCATGACCATCAAACATTATTATACACACTATGGAGGAATCACTCATTGTAATGGACCCTAAGGACTCCTGTTGGGCTCGACCCATGGGTCTTATATTCATTAAATGGGCCGCATCATATGGGCCTTTTATAAATCAAGTGGGCCACATTAAAGGGGCCTTATGTACATTGCAATGGGCCATGTCCCATGGGCCTTTGAATACATCACAATGGGCCTTGTAACATGGGCCTTATATACATTAAGGTGGGCCACATCAATGGGCCGCACCAATATAAGTGGTGATAATGAATTCCACCATTAAAATCCCTAGGGCCCACTATAACATTTATTTCTCATACAATCTGTTCATAGAGTCACCAAGAACTTGGTGGCCCAAGGGTCTAATGGTGGACGTTCAATCGTCACTGTATAATGTGGTCCACATGATAAATAGATCTATCTTATTTTTGGCCCCAAGCCTTAATACAAGCTTGCCAAATGGTGGACTGTTTGGATGCAACACAAGTATCATGGTGGGGCCCACATGAGGACCCACCATCCCTTATAATATAAATAATATAGCATATAATTTATAATATATATATATATATATTTATATACACACATATACACATGCACCCACATACACTCACACACACACACGCATGCACACACACGTGCACACTCACACACGCACGCACACACTCACAAGGGACCCCACCGTCCACTTGACGGTGTGTTACAACGCATGCATCGTAGGCTCCACCGTCCGCTGGACGGTGGGAATAAAGCACATACATCACTTGTGGGCTCCACGTGGGGCCCACTGTAATTTTTTACTTACCATCCAACCCGTTCATGAGGTCACACAGACCTGGAAATGAAGGGGAAAAATAAATTTCAGATTGATCGAAAACTTCAGTGGGCCCAGGGAAGGTTCCGATGGTGGAATTCAATCACTGCTGTTTTCTTGTGGTGTGGGCTACCTGAGCCATGGATCGGCCTGATTTTTTTGGGGGGTGGCCCACCGTCCTGAGGTCCCACCATATGGACGGATTGGATGACAAATAAACATCAGTGGGGCCCACAATTTGGAGCCGTGGGATCCCCGCCCGCTTCACGCCGGCGCAGCGGTGGAGTGGCTCAGTGTGGTCACGGCTGAGCAGCAGACGCCGCCTCCTTTTTTTTTTTTTTTTTGTTAAAACCCATGTTTTTGGGGTTTTTCACGTGTGGGGCCCGGTTCGCCAAATCCATCCCAACCACTGGATTCCACAGCCCGGTACCATTCCATCAAGACCAATTTAGGGTATTTTTCGGTGTGTAGGAAGATTTAGATGATTTTAAACGGTGAACATCACTGTTTGCTAAGGTATGGCCCACCAGATTCTCCGATCAACCTCATTTTTCGGCTCAACGCCTAAAATGAGTTGGTAGATAGGATAGACGGCGTGGATTGAATACAATCATCAAGATGGATCCTCTACGAGTGGTCCCTCCTTCAAGGCTTGAGAACCAAGCCAACACTTGTGTTTTCCTTTTCACGTCAGAGTCCCTGGACTCTTCCTTCTTCTTTTTTTTTTGGTTGGGCATCTAATGCCTCTAGGGTGGGCCCTTTGTAATGGGCCACCACATGGTGAGGTGGTGTGGTCACCGTACTTATGTAAAGTGGGTCCCACCTTTAGATGGTTTAGATTCCAATGCATGCTCCTTTGTGGGGTCCATCCAAGTGGGCCACACAACTATATCATCATAAGGAAAGAAAAATGTAAAGAGAGGGAGAGAGAAAAGAGTGGGACACACGTGTGATGGAGGGACCCCACACTATGGGTCCTCCCTTGCATCCAATCATACATAAGAAAATTAATCAAAGTGGGCCATTGGCCACATCTTAGGGTCTCAAGTGAGATCCATACCATCGATCGGTAGGCCTCACTTGGCCCGTCATAAAAACATAAAAGCTAGCCTATAGGAGCACCCACCGGTCGATCTTCTTGGTCCGTTGGGAAGCCAACCTCCTTGTGCTTCACTTCGACGGTGGAGATGGGAAATCAAGGGCTAGGATGAGAGGTTTTGGGAAGGGAAAGGTGGGCCACACAAGGTCATTTTTTTCCATGGAAGGCTTGGACGTGGGAGCTCTCTTTGCTCTTGGTGTTGCTTGGAAAATAGTGTAGAGAAAGAGAGAGATAAGGAGAGAGAGTGATGTGAGGTGAGTGATAGATGTGAGTGATGGGTGAAGGGATGGATTGCTTGACTTTTGGTGGTGGCTTTACTTGTGGAAAAGAAAGCATGGGTGCTTTGTACTTGGCATGAAGTGATGGATTGATTGATGTGATTGATTGATTGATGGGATTGATTTGATTGATTGGATTGATTTGACATGTTGTAGAGATTCTCTCGGGATTGTAAAAGCGCGGCGTTTCTTCGAAATAAACGCAGCTCACATCTTCTAGTCAGGGTATCGGATCGGTGCGTGAGTTGCAGCGTTAGAACCGCGGCGACAGTGCGGTCGCAACGATCTGAGTCTTGGATTAAATCGACTTGAATTTAAAGAAAATGACATACGGTTGTGCGCAACGCTCTGTCGGTTATCGGTCATTGGTGTCGGACTTCGACGGAAAGGATCGCGGTAGTTGACGGAACAGTACGGACCAGGACACGGGTCTTACAGCTCTCCCCACCTAATAAAAATTTTGTCCTCGAAATTTACACTACCATCGCAGCTCATATAACTCATAAGGGAATAAGAACATATCATCATATATAATCTCAACATAGTACAATATACAATCAAACATCGAAAAGATGGGGATAGCGCTCGCGAATCTCCGCCTCGCGCTCCCAAGACGCTTCATCCACACTATGATGTCCCCATTGCACCTTCACTAAAGGGATGACCTTGGTCCGGAGGACCTGCTCCTTCCGATCGAGGATACGAACTGGCTGCTCAATGTAAGAAGCATCCTCACGAACCTCCAATGGCTGCCAATCGATAACGGGAACTATGTCTGACCCACACTTCCTCAACATGGAGACATGGAAGACATTGTGGACGCCAGACAACTGAGATGGCAAGGCAAGCCGATAGGCCACGGCGCCAACGCGCCCGGTGATCTCGAAAGGTCCTATAAATCTCGGGGCAAGCTTGCCCTTCACTCCAAAACGAACCACACCCTTCATGGGTGAGACCTTGAGATACACATGGTCCCCAACGATAAACTCCAACGGACGACGCCGACGGTCAGTAAAACTCTTCTGTCGGCTCTGAGCTGTGCGCATCCTCTGCCTGATGATATCGATAGCCTCTGATGTCTGCAACACAAGCTCAGGACCCAGGAGACGGCGCTCTCCAACCTCGGTCCAACAACTCGGAGATCTGCACGGTCTGCCATATAATGCCTCAAAAGGAGCCATACCAATGGTCGCCTGATAGCTGTTGTTGTACGCGAACTCAGCCAATCGCAGGTGCTCGTCCCAACTACCCGAGAAGTCAATCGCGCAGCTCGAGCATATCCTCAAGGATCTGGTTGACCCTTTCGGTCTGCCCATCGGTCCTCATGGGATGATACGCGGTCTTGCCGCAAATCAGTGCCCATCGCTCTCTGGAAGCTCCTCCAAAACTGAGACGTGAACCTCGAGTCTCGGTCTGAAACGATCGAAACAGGAACACCGTGCAACCTCACGATCTCGTCAATAAACATCTTGGCTAGCCGGTCCGTATGCCATCTCTCATGAATCGCAAGAAAATGTGCCGACTTCGTCAGACGGTCCACAACAACCCAGATGGCGTCATGACCGCGCTGAGTCCTCGGCAAACCCATGACAAAATCAGTAGATATGTGCTCCCACTTCCACATCGGGACGCTCAACGGCTGTAATAGACCAGGGGGTCTCTGATGATCGGCCTTGACACGCTGGCACGTGTCACACTCAGCCACAAAACTAGCTATCTGACGCTTCATCCCTGACCAATAATACTGGCGCCTCATATCGCGATACATCTTCGTCGAGCCAGGGTGGATAGAGAAACGCGATCGATGTGCCTCGGTCATAAGATCTCGGCGCAACTCAGGAATATCCGGGACACATAATCGGCCTCTAAAGCGAAGTCCACCATCAGAACCAACCGCACACCGACTCTCGACTCTCGATGCCGCTCCGTTCGTACTCCCGTAACGACTGTCTCGTCTGCCGAGCCTCGATCACCCTTGCGACAAGAGAGGGTTGAATCGACAGGTCGAAAGCTGAACGATAGAAGACCGCAGACCAAACTCGAAGTCATACTCTGCTATATCCTCGAGCATCCTCCACTCTTGAATTATCATGTGCGCCACTAGGCCTCGTGATTGACGGTTGAGGGCATCCGCCACCACGTTCACCTTGCCCGGGTGGTACTGAAGATCAAAATCATAGTCCTTAAGGAGCTCCATCCAACGCCTCTGCCTCATGTTTAGCTCGGACTGAGAGAACAGATATTTCAAGCTCTTGTGGTCGGAGAAGAGTTCGAACCTCACCCCATAAAGATAGTGTCTCCACACCTTCAGCGCGAAGACAACTGCTGCCAGTTCCAAATCGTGCGTGGGGTAGTTCAGCTCATGGACCTTGAGCTGACGTGATGCATAAGCCACTGGCTTCCCGTGCTGCATCAGGACAGCACCCAAACCAACTCGTGAAGCATCGGTAAATACAACAAATCCATCACTCCCAGAGGGAAGAGTGAGGACAGGAGCGGACGTGAGGCGGTCCTTCTTCACCCATAAATGCATGCTCACAAGTGTCACTCCATACAAACTCGGCACCCTTCCGGGTCAACCTGGTCAACGGGGCTGCAATACGAGAGAAACCCTCGATGAAACGTCGGTAGTAGCCCGCCAAACCAAGAAAACTGCGGATCTCGGACGCGTTCGTGGGCTGGCCCCATTGATGCACGGCATCAATCTTCGAGGGGTCTACGGCGACGCCCTGCCTCGTCACCACATGACCGAGGAACTTCACCTCCTCCTGCCAGAATTCGCACTTCTCCAGCTTCGCGTAAAGCTGGTGTGCACGGAGGGTCTGCAATGAAATCTCTAGGTGCCGCTCGTGCTCCTCACGAGTCCTCGAATAGATCAGAATGTCGTCGATGAACACCACAACAAACTGGTCGAGATATGGACGGAAGACCTCGTTCATCAACTGCATGAACACTGCTGGCGCATTGGTCAGTCCGAAGGACATGACCTGAAACTCAAAATGACCGTAGCGAGTCCTGAAGGCTGTCTTCGGGATATCCTCATCTCGAACCCGAACCTGATGATAACCGGACCGCAAGTCAATCTTCGAAAAGAACTGCGCCTCCTGCAGCTGATCAAACAAGTCATCGATCCTCGGAAGCGGGTACTTATTCTTGATCGTGACCTTGTTGAGCTCGCGGTAATCTACGCAAAGCCTCAACGAGCCATCCTTCTTCTTCACGAAGAGGACCGGCGCTCCCCACGGTGAACTGCTCGGACGGATAAATCCTAACTCACGCAACTCGTCCAACTGCTTCTGCAGTTCCCGTAACTCCAACGGTGCCATACGATACGGGGCCTTCGAAATAGGTGCGGTACCGGGCACGAGATCAATCTGGAACTCGGTGTGCCGATGAGGTGGTAACCCCGGAATCTCCTGAAATATATCGGGAAAACCACAAACGACCGGCAGCTGGTCGATACTCAAAGCGACTGACTCCTCAATGGCACACGATAATAAGCAAGAAAGCTGTTCTCCTCTAGGCTCGGCAACAAACTGGAACTCTGGCACACCGGGTATACAGAACGTGACTATCCTCGCGGAGTAGTCCAATATAGCGTGGTACTCGGCGAGCCAATCCATGCCCAGGATGACATCGAAATCGGACATCGGCAATACGAATAGGTCAGCAGGTAAAAAGATATCCCCAACCAGAATGGGGCAAGATGCGCAAAATTGGCCCAACACTGCAGTCTTCCCTAAGGGCGTCGTACATCTGCACAAACCCTCACGGGCGGAGACTCCATCGGCAAAACCGGTCGATCGGCAAAAATCATCGGCCACAAAGGAATGCGATGCACCGTAATCAAACAATACACGTGCAATGCATGCGTGCGAACAAGGAGAGTACCCTCGACTACTCCTCCCGATGACTGTGTGGGTCTGTGCGCATAGAACCCCGCCCCGGGCCTCGCTGGGAGGTGCGGGTCCCTCTCGAGGTCTCTGCTGGCTGCTTGTGGCCGCCGTGGGGGCCTAACTCACTTGTCTCTCGCCGCTTTGCGGGGAGGCACAGGAGGGCGATCTTTCGCCGGTCGCCGCTTCTTGTGGTGGCTGTCGTGGAGGCTGATGCGGTGTCCTCGGCCGGCAGTCGTTGCGGATGGGGACACTCGTGTACACGATGTCCTGTCCTACCGCACCCAAAGCAGGTACCGGTGAATGGTCCTGAAGGTGGTGCTTTGGGGTCCGCCGGTGCTCGGAATGCTGGGCGAGTCGTACGTCGCTGCTGTGAACGATGCTGCTGCGGCTGCGAACTACCAGAGGGCGCCTTCCTCTTCTGATCTCCCCTCTGATCACGGGCTCTCTGCACACCAGCCCAATCTGTCTCATATATCAGGGCTCTCTCCACTATCTGCTCAAATGTCGGAAGCATGTGTCCGATCACACGGCTCCTGAGGACAGGACGTAAGCCGTTCTCAAAACGGCGAGCCTTCCGCCCCTCATCATCCACAAGATATGTCGCGAATCTCGATAATGCGACGAAACGAGCCTCGCATCTTGGGACACGCCATGTCTCCTGGATCGAGTCTCGAACTTTAGTGTTGCGCGGCCGCCGTCACACATGCTCGGGAAAGAACTTCCTGGGTCAAACCGGCCCGCAAAGTCCTCCCAGTCCACTCAAAATCGGCCGCTACCGATCTGAGTCTGGCGATGCCCACCAATGCCGAGCCTCACCCCGGAGAAGGAATACACCAATGGAACTCGTCCGTGGGTCGTGCATCTCATGGTGTCGAATATCTTCTCCACCTCTGAGCACCATATCTCGGCTGCAGTGGGGTCTGGCTCACCCCTGAAACGTGGAGGATCGTGCCGACGAAAATCTTTGAGAAGGGCGCTCGCACGCTCCTGCTCGGCCTCAGCCGGCGTAACGGTGGGACGCCTGCTCTGCCCCTGAAGAATGGCAGTCATCGCCTGAAGCATCTGCTGCAACTGGGTGGCACTCACAGGTACGGTCGGATCCGCACCAGTCTCAGGTAAAGGAGTGGCATCTACAGGCTGAAAATCAGGAATATCTGGTGGTGAAGTGGGAGTCACAGGTGGTAAAGCCGTAGTAGCGGGTGGTGGAGCGGGGGTCGCAGGTGGTGGAGCGGGATTCGCTCGGGTCGGTCTTCTAGCCATTACGTCCTACAGGAAGCAACAAGGGTCTATCAGCCTTGAGAATTTTCGAAGGCATAAACATCAAGGCTCTACGTTGAAAAATTGCTAAGTTATCAGGACTCGAAACCTATTTATTCTAAGTTCATAGCAGATATGTGTTGTGATCTCAGGTATTCCCAAGTTATGCTCTGATACCAACTTCTGTCACGCCCCAAACACGGAAACCGGGCTCATAAAATTTCCGATCGCCGAATCCGGCGCCGACAGCCTCCGTAGTATCCCATTCTCGGCTCCTAGCGCCCATACGCCAAATTCCGATCCTGGGATCCTACAAGGAGGATTTTCAGTATGAATTTTTTTTTGTAATGGAGCATAACCACAAGCATAACCAAGTCACAAGACAACAACACCACATATCCACTATAACAAAAACTTTTAAGTACAATGCGGGAAAGGAAATACAGTATAGTCAAAAGGCTCCAAAATGATCTGATCCGCACTCCTGCCTCAGCGCTGCTGCTGTCCAACGCTACCTGCACGCAACGGTCGTGCATAAGCTTACAAAAGCTTAGAGGGTGGTGTAAGTGTGTGCGCGAGGCGAGTGCCAAGTGTATAACATCAGAGTAATGCGGAAATGTGCGGTAAGTCCATGAGTGCTATCAACTAGACCAAAGCCATGTAATGCAAGGTATGAATGCGATTGGCCATACCAAGGCCATGCGATGCGAGGCCTATGTAGCCAAATGTCATATGCGAGATGCAAAGCAAGCATACCAGTACTCCTCAAGTACACATGTCAATACAGTTCCTCTTTGGATATCACCGGGGTCTAATACACCTCACACTGACTGCCTCCTCCCTAGCTGCACAGTCAAGCAAGTGGAAGAGACCACACTATCCGCCTGACTAGTAGTCTGCCAATACCTACCCGGCTCGTCGATAGCGGACACATTTGCGAGCTGGTCAAACTCAGCCTAGCTTATAGCCCCCTCACTCAGGCGGATAAGGCCACACCCCATTCCAACCGACCACGACACAGTGGGAGACGCGGCCTACTGGTATTCGGCACTCAGGCGCTCGTGTATCCACTCGGTCTAGACGTTGGAGCATCTCCTGGTACCAAAAGGTTCTGGGACTCTCACCCAAGGACATCCTAAGTGCCCACAAGGTTAGAACAAAGTATTTCCAGATCCGATACGGCCATCCATGATGTGCTGTGGAGCCACGGCCCGATGTCGCTAGGGCGTGCAGTGATCAAGTCACACATATGCGAGATGCATGATTCACACCGTACAATCATGCAGCAATCTCACGCGTACCACGCGATCATGTGGGGCACTCCGTCTCATAAGGAGTCCCGTAAATGTCTCAGTCCAACGGCTTATGCTATGATCAAACATTCCTCATATCAAGCATACAAATGATGCGTATGGGTATGAATTATGGAGCTATACTAAGCATGTTATAAAGTGGTGGACTATCAACAAGTATGGGCTTACTAATGGGCCCTAAGGCGAGTTATAATGCGGACATTTAACCAACATTATTCTTACAATGTGGACGTCAAACCAACATTGCTCTCAAGGCATGACCTGTCATCAAACATTATTATACACACTATGGAGGAATCACTCATTGTAATGGACCCTAAGGACTCCCTGTTGGGCCTCGACCCATGGGTCTTATATTCATTAAATGGGCCGCATCATATGGGCCTTTTATAAATCAAGTGGGCCACATTAAAGGGGCCTTATGTACATTGCAATGGGCCATGTCCCATGGGCCTTTGAATACATCACAATGGGCCTTGTAACATGGGCCTTATATACATTAAGGTGGGCCACATCAATGGGCCGCACCAATATAAGTGGTGATAATGAATTCCACCATTAAAATCCCTAGGGCCCACTATAACATTTATTTCTCATACAATCTGTTCATAGAGTCACCAAGAACTTGGTGGCCCAAGGGTCTAATGGTGGACGTTCAATCGTCACTGTATAATGTGGTCCACATGATAAATAGATCTATCTTATTTTTGGCCCCAAGCCTTAATACAAGCTTGCCAAATGGTGGACTGTTTGGATGCAACACAAGTATCATGGTGGGGCCCACATGAGGACCCACCATCCCTTATAATATAAATAATATAGCATATAATTTATAATATATATATATATATATATATTTATATACACACATATACACATGCACCCACATACACTCACACACACACACGCATGCACACACACGTGCACACTCACACACGCACGCACACACTCACAAGGGACCCCACCGTCCACTTGACGGTGTGTTACAACGCATGCATCAGGGTAGGCTCCCACCGTCCGCCGGACGGTGGGAATAAAGCACATACATCACTGTGGGCTCCACGTGGGGCCCACTGTAATTTTTTACTTACCATCCAACCCGTTCATGAGGTCACACGGACACTGAAATGAAGGGAAAAATAAATTTCAGATTGATCGAAAACTTCAAGGGGCCCAGGGAAGGTTCCGATGGTGGAATTCAATCACCGCTGCTTTCTTGTGGTGTGGGCTACCCGAGCCATGGATCGGCCCGATTTTTTTTTTGGGGGTGGCCCACCGTCCCGAGGTCCCACCATATGGACGGATTGGATGACAAATAAACATCAAGGTGGGGCCCACGTGGGAGCCGTGGGATCTGCCCGTTCACGCCTGTCGCCAAGCGCAGACGGTGGGCAACAGGTCATGTGTCGGTCACGGCAGCAGACGCGCCGACAGCCTCCTTTTTTTTTTTTTTTTTAAAAACCCATGTTTTTGGGGTTTTTCACGTGTGGGGCCTGGTTCGGCCAAATCCATCCCAACCACTGGATTCCACAGCCCGGTACCATTCCATCAAGACCAATTTAGGGTATTTTTCGGTGTGTAGGAAGATTTAGATGATTTTAAACGGTGAACATCACTTGTTTGCTAAGGTATGGCCCACCAGATTCTCCGATCAACCTCATTTTTCGGCTCAACGCCTAAAATGAGTTGGTAGATAGGATAGACGGCGTGGATTGAATACAATCATCAAGATGGATCCTCTACGAGTGGTCCCTCCTTCAAGGCTTGAGAACCAAGCCAACACTTGTGTTTTCCTTTTCACGTCAGAGTCCTGGACTCTTCCTTCTTCTTTTTTTTTTGGTTGGGCATCTAATGCCTCTAGGGTGGGCCCTTTGTAATGGGCCACCACATGGTGAGGTGGTGTGGTCACCGTACTTATGTAAAGTGGGTCCCACCTTTAGATGGTTTAGATTCCAATGCATGCTCCTTTGTGGGGTCCATCCAAGTGGGCCACACAACTATATCATCATAAGGAAAGAAAAATGTAAAGAGAGAGGGAGAGAGAAAAAGAGTGGGACACACGTGTGATGGAGGGACCCCGACACTATGGGTCCTCCCTTGCATCCAATCATACATAAGAAAATTAATCAAAGTGGGCCATTGGCCACATCTTAGGGTCTCAAGTGAGATCCATACCATCGATCGGTAGGCCTCACTTGGCCCGTCATAAAAACATAAAAGCTAGCCTATAGGAGCACCCACCGGTCGATCTTCTTGGTCCGTTGGGAAGCCAACCTCCTTGTGCTTCACTTCGACGGTGGAGATGGGAAATCAAGGGCTAGGATGAGAGGTTTTGGGAAGGGAAAGGTGGGCCACACAAGGTCATTTTTTTCCATGGAAGGCTTGGACGTGGGAGCTCTCTTTGCTCTTGGTGTTGCTTGGAAAATAGTGTAGAGAAAGAGAGAGATAAGGAGAGAGAGTGATGTGAGGTGAGTGATAGATGTGAGTGATGGGTGAAGGGATGGATTGCTTGACTTTTGGTGGTGGCTTTACTTGTGGAAAAAGAAAGCATGGGTGCCTTGTACTTGGCATGAAGTGATGGATTGATTGATGTGATTGATTGATTGATGGGATTGATTTGATTGATTGGATTGATTTGACATGTTGTAGAGATTCTCTCGGGATCGTAAAAGCGCGGCGTTTCTTCGAAATAAACGCCGGCTCACATCTTCTAGTCAGGGTATCGGATCGGTGCGTGAGTCGCGGCGTTAGAACCGCGGCGACGGTGCGGTCGCAACGATACAGGTCTTGGATTAAATCGACTTGAATTTAAAGAAAATGACATACGGTCGTGCGCAACGTCGGTTATCAGTCGCGAATTGTCGGACTTCGACGGAAAGGATCGCGGTAGTTGACGGAACAGTACGGACCAGGACACGGGTCTTACATTAGTGAAATCTGGTGCACTCAAGGGTTGAGTGCGGTTACCGGGAGTGGAGTAGACAAGTCATCGAACCACTATAAAAATGACTGTGTTTGAGATTGTTATTCTTCTGATTATGTGATTTACTTTAATATTTGCATATCTGAATATCTGAGATCACACCTCACATACTTACACAGTCATATCCATCATAAACTAGTTTGCATATTGTTTACTTCTTAAACAGTTTGTGATTGGATCCTCTACCGGGCTTGGAAGCCAGTAGAGTTATTTTTTAGTAATCCTAATATGTGTCTATTGTTAGGATTAGTGTAATTGGATTTTAAATAAATCATAAAAACTTTTAAAGGTCCTATTCACCCCCTCTAGGACATATACTAAAGCGGTCTTCACCGCAATTTCAATTGGTATCAAAGCGGGTCTCTCTTTAAGGGCTTCACTGCTTAGAGAGTGATCTTGAATGAAGTTGGGAATATGGCCAAAAGAGAGGGCTCATCAGTCACTAGACCTTCAGTATTTGATGGCTCCAATTATGCATACTGGAAGGCTAGAATGCACTACTTTCTGAGATCTTTGGATCATGATGTTTGGGATATAATTGAAAGCGGATACGTGCCACCAATTGAACAAATCGTACTTGACAGTGGCACAACCATCACAAAACCCAAATTCAAAGAAAAGTGGACGGCGTTCGATAAATAAAAACAGACTACTAAAGCAAAAGTTATGAACGTCATCTACTGTGCCATGTCCCAAGATATTTTCAATCAAATAAGCATATGTGGGACATCTAAAGAAGCATGGGATTTACTGGAAATAACCCATGAAGGCACTAGTACTGTGAAGAGGTCCAAACTGCAACTATTGACTTCACAGTTCGAAAGTCTCAGAATGGAAGAGCATGAGACCTTTATGGAGTTTTTCACAAAATTGAATATCATTTGTAACTCCATGGGTGGATTGGGAGAAAAAGTTCTGGTTCCAAAAATCTGTAGAAAAATCCTAAGATCACTGCCGGAACGGTTTAATCCCAAAGTAACAACAATTGAAGAGTGTAGGAATATTGACGAAATGAAAGTAGAAGAACTGGTAGATTCCCTACAAACATTTGAACTACACTTCAAACAAATCCCTAAATTCAAAACAACTGTCCTTTAAACTTCTAAGAAAATATTACATGAGGACAGTGAGAGCGAAAAAGAAGATTAAAATGAGGACGTGGCTTTGCTGGCACAACGATTCAGGAAGTTCTTTCAGAAAAATCGTAGCCGACCTTCCAGAGGAAGAAAGGTAAACAACAAACCTTCTACAAACAAATTTGGTAGAAGAACCAAAGAACTACAATGCTATACCTGACAGGAGTATGAACATCTATCAACCGAATGCTCAAATAGAAAAACTAAGGGCAAGGCAATGACTGCCACATAGGATGATACTGAAAAGTCAAATTCAGAATCTAGTGACTCAGAAAGCGATGGAGATCAGAAATCATTGAAAATACTCATGGTCTCCACTGCTTCAATCATTCCCACTGAATTTGAGAACAAGAAAGAACAGCTAGCCACTAAATCATTTCCATCTGATAATGAGGAAACTGGAAAAGAAGAAGAAGAAGAAAAGGATAAACTACAGGATGCTTACAATCAACTTTATATCCATAGCATCAAAGTGACTAAAAAACTGGGAATATCTGAGAACAAGAAACAATTGCTGTAAAAAGATTTGGATAGAATTGTAGAAATCAATACACATCTGATCAATGATCTACAACAACATCACTCAAATAATGATAGACTTGAAAGAATTAACACCTTTCTTAAATCTAAGAACTAAAAACTAAACAAACAAGTTGAGCAATTAAAAGACCAGAATATGCTCGTTCAAAATGAAAATCATACACTCCTGTTTAATCTAGAAGAGTCCAAAAAAATTGCCAAGCAAAACTGTAAGTTTTCTTAGAGTGGCGAGAAGTTAGAAAAACTTTTAGAAAAGGGAAAATCTGGAAATAACGAAAATGGCTTAGGATATGAGAAAGTCAGAGCTAAAACTGGGTATGAAACACAAATACTTGAAAAATCTAATGCCTCTAGCCGCAACACAAAGACTAAATAAGTGGTTGAATTAGTTAAGAAAATTAAATCTACTACAAGTAAGAACCCTGTCACAAAGTGGATAATTAAATAAAAGAAGAATTGTCTTGCTACTTACTCAAATCACTTAATAGACAATGACACTAAGTGGTACCTTGATAGTGGTTGCTCAAGACATATTATAGGTGACATGTCCCTTCTTTCCAACTATAAGAATCTTTATAAAGGGCTAGTCACCTACGGAGATGGAACCACTGCTAAAGTAATTGGACAGAGAATCATAAAAGGAATTCAGTTGCTTGAAAATGAGAATGCTTTCTGCATAAAAGGACTAACACATAATCTCCTAAGCATATCTCAAATCTGTGATAATGGGCATATAGTTAAATTTAACAAACAAGAATGTGAAATCCTAGACCAATCAGGAAGATCAGTAATGAAGGGTCATCGCATAAGCAACCACTGCTACACTATCAGAGGCATAGAGAGAACTGATGCCTAGAAGTACTGAGCATAAAAGGACAAGTCCAGATCATGCATTTAGATTTGGATATTTGCTGATATGATACAATTTTACTAAGCTTCAAATGATATATCTGAGGTTCCTCACCTCCATCTTTTATATATAAACATTCAAATGTTTATAATCTTTGATGTGTACAACAATTGTACATTATTTTGCTGAGTATGTTCTTGATTCATAGAAATACTAAAAGTATACTTGAAGGGTCATCTGTTGCTGAAAAAGAAAAATATTCATCTTCGATATGCTTATAAATATGTCATTCCTGATTAATCGAACATGGGTCGATATCATCAACATCTCTTTTGAATGTGGAAAGTCACATGAACGGGACTTCTATCGAAGCAATTATTGATGACATTGTATGAGGATCATCGATATAATCGAAAGTAAGTTCAATAAAATCGAAGACAGCCGTTCGATAAAAGGTGGTCAAGTAGAAAAATCTTATTTTTCTGAAAATTTTCTGTTTTGCTTTCTGCTCGAATCCTCGGCCGGAAGACCATCAACGAGTCCCAGAACTTCTCAAAAACAGGTATTATTCTTCCATTCCCTCCACTCCAGAGTCTAATCTCACTTTTGGTCGGGTATTCTCCGTTCTTTTGGTTGACCATCCTTACCTTTACCTGTCTCTTACACTGAAAAAATCATGAACAAAGGGAAAGGTAAGTCTCTTTCTCAGTCTTCAAAAAGAAAAGCGAAACAACCCAGCATGCATCAACTCATTCTAACGGTAAGACATCCTGCCACTGTTGGTGAACGTATGGTTCTTAATAGAGCCATTGAGTCTTTTAGAGTGGACCTCCTTCTAGAAGTGATTGGATGGCAAAACATTCTAAATCTTGGTGGTACTTATCAAATAGGGGTGATCCATGAATTTCTCAGTAAATGTCATGTTATTCGTGATGATCCACCATGCATTCAAATTGAATTCCTGCATTACTCGAAGCACATCACTCCCATCACTTTGAGTAATCTTCTAGATCTCGAGGTCACTCGCATTCCAGTCACTAGCTAGAATCTAAATGGTCTAGGGGTCTAGGGAGAGATAACTTGTGCACTGTGTCAGGGAACCACTATTCCTCGGAACAATGATAATTCCCTTCATATTAATCATCTTGGACCCACGTTTAAAATCCTTCATGACATTTTTGGGTCTAATGTTTATCCGTGTGATGTGAATGGTAATCATCTATCTCCCTTTGTGTTAAATGTGCTGTATGATATGTATCAAGAAGTTTAGGTGTGCCTCCCAACGCTTCTTCTTAAGCAGCTAATTCGTGTCATTCAAGGCAATCATCAGGATACACTAGCTTTTCCTGTACTTATATGTAAATTAGCTCATCATGCTGGTATCCCTGCCACATCTGATACAGTCTATCCAGAGACATAGTTTGATAGTGATTCGGCTCAGGTAGCTCAACAGATGTCTTCCTTTAGCTCTTCCGGAGAACAGTGCTCCTCTGCAGTCGGCTGCTCCATATGCTCACCTGTCATGTCCATGGGGATCTAACTGAATGCCACTGTTAAGTCCAGAGTTCGTCACAAATTGCCAAACCCATCACCTCCACCTACTGAACGGTATGGCGAGCATGGAGGAGTGACTTCACAATTGTGAGAGACGTCTCACCGTGATTGAAGAAAAAGTCGATTCTCTCCAGCAAACAAATCAACAAGTGGTAGACTTGCTCACACACGGTCATTCTCAGAGTCGGTAGGAACTGATCGTCTAAGTTCTAAGTCATTCATTTTGGGTACCTGTGCATGTACTTGGTAATTTTTGTTGGATAACTGTTAATTTGCTGCTAATCTTGGGCAGTTTCTTTTGGATAGTTGGATATTTTTGTTTCACTTTAGGATATGGCTGAATAGAATTCATATTTTTAATGCTATAATTATGTTTCAAGTTCCCCTGATTTATCATATGTCTGATATGGAATTGTAACATCCCAGATTTTTGCCAACCTGGAATTAGACGTCCTTAGGCAATGGGTCAATCCTAACACCTTATTAACTTGTCAGA
This sequence comes from Magnolia changhungtana, assembly GCA_030180095.1. Taxonomy (NCBI): domain Eukaryota; kingdom Viridiplantae; phylum Streptophyta; class Magnoliopsida; order Magnoliales; family Magnoliaceae; genus Magnolia; species Magnolia changhungtana. The sequence continues at coordinate 4,186,065 of JASAUF010000644.1, read as the reverse complement.
ACTCAATCTCAAAGTCTAAAATCGCTTTTGAACCCATTTCCTTCACAAATCTCACCTTTCACCCCCTTGTTCTTTAAATTCTTTTTCAAAGTACTTTCACATTAGACACAAATCTTAAAGTTTAGATGATGAAGAACAATACTCAACTCAGAATTACTGTAAATAGTACATACATAAATAAAATGGGCTTTTGACCATTAACCTTATGGAATCATCAACGAATAGGTTATTTGGAACACCAGCCTCTCCTGCCCTAGGACCTTCTTCTGTTGTAATTAGGGCGTGTTTTAGTTAAGTATTAATAACCTGGATCACTTTATATACAAACTACAAAGCCCAAGTACCACCTCAGACAGAAATCATATAGGACTAAATCCTTTAGAAATTAGACAAAGTTAAAGAAGTGCTAAACTAGATCACATACGAAATTTGCACTAATCACTTTAAATCCTATCTGCAAGACCCAAAACTTGTAGAATCATTGACGCTAGGTTATCCTAAAATCTAGGATTAATCTCTTTACCTAGTTGCTCGCGGGAGCATCATGAAACTCTGTATCAGATCTGGACCGCACATCGAAAGTCTGATTAACGTAAAATTAAACGGTTAGGACTGCCTTGCTGGGCTTGACAACCATCTCGGAAATCAAATACAGATAATGTCCCATGATTATTCGCTTGAGCCCGGAATGAAGAGTGTGAGACAATGTAGATTTCTTAAGAAATCAAGTCTCATTTAAGTAATCTGAGACTTGTCACTTGCGGGCCTGATATAAGCAATCAGACCGTCAGAATCTAACCTAAATACACCCTTGGATCAGGGGAAATTTCTTACACATGTCCATATACTTGTAACCCTGATCGAGTTCCGATGACCGTTGAACTGAAACTGGTCCACCACATGTGATTTGGGAGCCCGACTGGAACAAAAACGTAACTCTACCTGGATCCAATGTTTGTGAGCTTAAGTCCGACCTTTAGCTCAAGGGGGGCTTCCAGAAGTGCTCCGTTGAGACGGAACAGTCCGTATTTGGACATAACCTAAGTATACCTTGGCCCTGGGTCTAATTTGGTGAGTTCTGAGCCTATATAAGGACCTTAAGCCCTCACTCTCTCATCTCATACGAATTTGAGAAAAACCTAGAAGAGAGAAGAGAGAAAAGAGAGAGAAAGTGTGAGAGAAGTGGGAGAGTCTTCCTGCTATTCTACCCTGCTGCTCTACATGCTTAACCATCACTTTCCAATCACTTTTTCGGTGATTCTGGCTTCGTTTGTAGGTAAAAAAACCTAACCCTAGGCTGTTTTAGGATTTCCAAGAGTGTAGGTGATGGAATAGCTGACCTGTTTCATGATTCAGGTTGTCATTGTGCCGTAAACAAAGGCGTTGGGTTCAAACTGGTTTCGGTTCAAGTTTACCGACAAGAGGTGCGGACTTTATATGTATAGGTTATGGTTTTCAACGCTTTTAATGTTAGATAATGATAGATTCATGATCTGAATGTGATTGTACATGCACAAACCGATGTTCGTTTTGCGTTTCGATTGCGTATACAAATTTTGGTATATTGTGTATTCTGTATAATTGTAAAAAATACTGTATACGTATAAATTTTAAAAGTATGTTAGCCATGATTAATTACTGTATGAACATGCTATATATATGTATAATACTCACTCGGCGAAAGGATTCACCCTAATACATGTTTTTGCTTGTATACGTTATGTATGTTAAAAGAGTGTATTCTAAGTGTTTGTGAGAATGACCGAATGAGTATAAAATTCAAATTCGTGCTCGTCATGACTAATTGTCATGGATATATGATTGTTGTATAGGCGATACCCCTTTGACGAAAGGATTTGCCCTAAATTACGCTACGACCAATATACGCTATATATGTTAAATTGTGTAGCCCAAGTGTTTGTGAAAATGTTCAAATGAATATGGAACTTGGATTCATGCTTGCCATGATTATCCGTCGTGGGTGCACGCGTGTTATCCATGGGGCAGCTCCCTAATGAAAAGATTTGGCCTAATACCTATGTGATCAACATACGTCAGGTATGTTGATGTACGTAATCTAAAATGTTTGTTGGAATGTTGAAATGAGTACTAGTTAGTAAATTGTAATGTATAAGGGTGTTGAGATAGGATTCTCAACTACCTTAGTGATGTGTATGATTTCCTTCATGTAAGTGTTTAGTTTAATCACTTACTGGTTTATGAAATGCATGTGTTCGGATTTCCTGTTTGCATTGTGTTTTATAACCTGCTTATTATTATATTTGAATTACTTGTTGATTTAATTCTGCTCTGACTACGTCACATGTTTAAGTTGTATTCCATAAGATCCGTGAAGGGTGATGGGGGAGTGGTGTAACGATTCTATGCAATAACCCTGGCAGCCCTAAGCAGACAATATTGGATATTTGACTATATGATTTGAAATCTTAATCCATTACTACTTTAATTATTCCGTAATTGAATGTGATTGGGGCTATTGTATAGTCCAGGCAATCGGTAACGGGATTGAATTCGTGACTGAGATTCATTCGCCACGTGAGATGCGTTCGACGAACCTAAGTCATACTTCGGTTGGCGATAGTGGTTGGCCACGCGAAGTGCTTATGCACTTCATGTCGTTCAACTTGTCGTGCGCTCGAGCTAGCCGAGCTCGTCAAGTAACCCGATCTGTCTAATGTATGTTCACCATGTTTGGACGCCTCTGTTTGAACCTAAGGTACCAAGCTTACCAGTGGAATCCCGTTAACCGTGGTACCTCGATCCGCTAAGACTCATGAGCTAGGCATGGTGGTATGGGACACCATGGTCGAGCTGTCGGCCTACGCTGGGGCGATGTGCCTCCCCGTAGTGACAAGTGAGCAACCCAGACTCGTGAGCCGAATACGGTAGTATGGGACACTATATTTGAGCTGTCGACGTACACTGTTTTAATGGGTGATGGGGGAGTGGTGTAATGATTCCGTGTAATAGCCCTGACAGCCCTGACCGTACTTGGTGTAGTGACCTTGAGCATACTCTGAATCTACAGCGAGGCGACGAGCCTTCCCATAGTAAAAAGAGTATAAACTAGGCCTGTATTGATAAGGTGATGGGGAAGCGGTGCAACGAGTGCGTGTAATAGCCCTGACAGCCCTTTACAGCGACCTAGAACCGCATCATCGTATGAGAGTATCTAGGACCGATGACCCTAGAATGAATCATTGTTTGGGAATGATACAAGGGAGGTACCTTAGTTTCCCAATCCTGCTGTATGAAAAGGACTAATAACAACTCGGTAATCATGTTCATATCTCACTGCATGTGCCTGGAAGATGTGGAGCACTGAGGGATGAAAGCATACCATAGATGTAAGATGGTGTCACATGAGGGAGTATGTTGGCGAGGGCATGCATCATGACAATATTTCATACTTGCATTAACAAGAGTACTTAGGATTGTTGATTGTACTGCTTTATCATTACTGCTTGACTGTTTTAATAACATGTTAACCTATGCTTTATTATTCCACTGAGTTGATCACTCACTCCCACGTTACGGGACGATGTTCTGGACACCCACCAGATTCTGTCTGATTGCAGATGGCGACGCTACTCCTGAGGCGGAGCCAGACTTTGTAATGACGAGGATGCTTTCTCGTATATGCTATTTTCTGGCGGCTTCATGTGAGCCATGTCTTGATCGATGAGGTTACAGGGATGTTGACTAGATGACATTACACCTTTGGTATATTTTGAAAGTATACATGTATTATTTAATCTGGTAACATTATCACACTCTGGAGACTTACCTTAGTTTATATATTTGATGTATCTATCACAGTCTTCCGCTTGCAATTTAACCGTCTATGGAGTATGATATGCTGTTTTGGTATAATCCCATTCATGTTTCAATGCTCTCATCATAATCATCATTATTTATGTTGCATAAGTGTTGCGTTGGAACTCGGGAGCTGAGCTTTGCTCGACCCACGATTTTCAGGGCGTTACAGGAATGCATGTGATGTATTAATATTCTGAACTGCTATCTCACCGCTCTATTTTGTCTAATCTGCATCCATACGTTCTAAAATCGATGTCTGCTTAAACTGAGTTAATTATACATCAATTGATCTGCTTCTGACTGGATGGTTCTCCTAAGAAATTCAATCTTCAGTCAATATCAACTACTATATCTTTGTTAATAACTGACAAAAAAGGGGAGAACATTTGCAAACACCCCGAACGAAAAATTGTGTATCTGCTTGCATGGCTATGCAGGTGTTTAGGGGGAGCAGTTGAATCAAGAGAGGGGAGTTTACAAGTCAGGGGGAGCAACTTTTGGTTGTGTACATGGGCTAGAAATTGTAAAATTGTGTAAAAAGCATGTACACACAATTTAAGATGTGTTCGTCTAGAGTATTCTAGGGTGTTTTGGGATTTTGTTACGTAATTGACAAAGGGGGAGATTGAAAGTGTCCTAGTTTGTCAATTAGCATGAGTGTTGAGTTAGTTCATCTACAGAGCCTGATAGGAAGATCAATTCAAGCGTCTGCCTCAACGGGATGTGTGTAAGCTCGCCACAGGTAAATCTAAGCCTCACATCCCATGTCCCAAAACACCAGGTGATTAAAACTCTTAAAAATAAAATAGAACATCATAGGGTTTTTAGGTAAGAAAGCTTTTTCAAAATAAGAAAATCTCTAAGTTTTTCTTGCCTTGTCGATTTTATCGAAACACCTTCGATATGATCGATCTGCTCTGTCGATGTCCTTGATGCTTAAACGATATCATCGAAAAGAGGACAAAAGTGTCCATCGACCACATGTATATCTGGACTGATTTATCGATGTATCGATCCACATATCGATATCATCGATACTTGAATTTTGAGTCCATCAATAATGGCTCGATAAAATCGACAGATAAGTTTTCAGCACCCCTGTTTTTTAAAGAAAATTTTAAATTCCTTTGATATATCGATGCTCCTTCCGATATGATCTAAAATCAAATATCGATAAGATCTGAAGTCCATCGATGATATCAATCATGGGCGCGTATGTCTTCCAGCAAAAATTTCAGGTTGGTTTTTACTTTGATCGGGGGCCATTCGAGGAAATCGATATTCATATGTCGATGATATCAAGGCTGAGTCGATTGGATCGAGACTGGACACAATCTGTCCAGCAAACTTATTGGTAAATTTATAGGATTTATCGATCTCATCGACACTGCCTTCGTAGCATCGATATGCAAATTCCGATGACATCGACTGACCTCGATCATATCTTAAAAAACTTGAAATATTTCAAGTCAAGTCTCTCTCACTTTTCAAATGTCGAGGAATCGATCCTCATATCGATGGAATCGGAGTTCGAAATCCGATAACATCAACATGAGTATCGATGCCCTCGACCAGCTGGCAAAAGGTTTCAAAAGCGTATGACTTTGAGTTCGAGTCATTGAGCAGACCATTGATGCTATCGAGAGTATACGCTCGATGATATCGAACTTAATCATAAATGTGATCGTTTTATATCCGTTGGAACCTTTTGCCTATTTATAGAGGACTTATTTATTGTTACTGGGAGAGAAAGTAGAGAGAGCTTTTGAGTGTTTAATCTTAGATCATATACCCAAAGCCCTTTCTCTAGGGAAGTTCATCCTCCAATCCACCCTCACCATTGATATCCAAAAGTGTGGGTTTGGGAATGAACTTTCACATTTAAGGATCCTCCAGCTACTACCTTAATGACAAATCATTAAGCTGGGATGTCTTGAATGCTTAGATGATTGGAACTACTCTATCTTCCTTATAGGAAAACCTTTTGAGAGTTGGATTCCATCATAACCTTGACCCAAACTGTAAGGCCTGTACCCTAGTCCATACCGTTCCGTATGCGTCCGCGGTCCTTCCGGTCGAATTCCAGCAATTCTCGACTCGTATCCGATGATTGCGCGTGATCTTAAGCCGAGTCCTGCCTAGTGAAGGCGGCTCGATTCGAAACTCTTACCTTGACGACTGCGCCATCATCGCGGTTCCAACGCCGTGACTCGTGCACCGAACCGATACCCAGGATAGAAGATGTTAGCCCACATTTATTTCGAGGAAACGCCGCACGTTGCGAACTTCGAGGGAATCTCTACGAAATGTCCCATCAATCAATCAATCACTCATGTCAAGTACAAGTCAAGTCACTCCATACCTAAGTACAACAACCCATACCTTTCTCTTACACAAGCAAGCCCAAAGTCAACCCTCACATCACTTCACCTCTCTCTCCACCCATCCCTTCTTACAACTCATCACTCCACCCATCACACCTCACCCATCCTTTTCACCCATCACTTCTCTCTCCTCCTCATTTATAAAAAAAACCTCTCCCAAGCAACCCACCATCCCACGTCCAAGCTCTCTCCCTCTCCCAAACACCAAGTGTGGCCCATCTTCCCACCCTCTCATCTCTCATCTCAACCATCCATCCATCATCTACCTCCATCAAACTCGAAGGCAAGGAGATAAGGAGGCTAGGGAAGCAAGAAGGAGGCCTAGAGGTGGGTGATCCACCATTGATTCTTATTTTAGGGCTCACTTGTTCGTGGGACCCATTTTGATGTATGTGATTTAACCAAGAGGGGCCCATAGTGGCGGGGTCCCTCTATCTCACCGGTTTTTTCTCTCTCTATCTCTCTCTTTCTTTGATGTGATGTCTTGTGGCCACCATCTGTAAGATGATCTTAACCGTCCGATCGTGAGGTCCACCTTGCAATGGGTTAATTGGACGACCAAGATGAAGGAAAACACAAATATCCTATTGATCCAAAGGGTGGGCCACGTTCATGTGGGACCCACCTTGAGGTGTGGGCAACGAATAGTGGGGTCCACCATGATGTCTATGTTTTTCCATGCCATCCAGCGTCCCTGGACGCTGGACGTGCGGCAGTAAGGGAGTAGCTAACATGGGGTGTTGTGTACTGACATGGTGTTACTTACAAGCTAACCAAAAAAAAAAAATTACTTTTGGGGTGGGCTGCTCATGCAGGCCCCACCTTGATGTAATGGGCTGATCCACGTCGTCCATTCCATTCTCCAGCTCATTTTAGGCGTTGAGCCGAAAAGTGAAGCTGATCTCATTTTCTAACGGGCCATACCATAGGAAATAACGGTATTACCATTGAAACCCACCTTGACCCTCCTATTCGCCAAAAACACGTCTCATATTGGTCTCATTTGGTCAAACAAGGGACATAGATTATAATGGCTGGGTTAGATTTTTCATATGCGGGCCCCACCCAAGAAAAACCCCGAAAAAACTTCAATTTTCAAAAATAAAATAAAAATAAAATTGTTACAAACAAGCACAAATAAGAAGAAGCAGAGCCGTATCTTTCTTGTCGTTGTCGGTCAGCAGTGCAAGGCTGCGTTGCATGGGCGGACGGACCGGCTGGGCCTTACGGCCCTAGCCGTGGACCCCACGTGATGCGTTTCGATCATCAACACTGTGCGTTTGGTGGGCCATCCTCTTGGCTACGGCCCACCCAAAACTCAGCCGTATACGGAACTCATGTGGACCATACCATCTAAAATCATGAGAAGACATGCCTAAAACATATAAGATCACTTGGTGGGGCCTACCTGGGAGTTGGGTGCGGCTGAAACTTGGTTTGAACCCTCAGCCAAGTGGGACACACATAATGGGTGGGCTGGATTGATGAACCACATTGAGGTGGGCCCCAGGTCCACCCCTAGGTCCACGTGACCTTATAAACAGGTTGTATGGAAAATAAACATTACGGTGGGCCCTCCCTGACCGTGTGGCCCTATTAATAGGTTGTATGGAAAATAAATATTACAGTGGGCCCCCCAAGGTCCACGTGACCTTATGAACCGATTGGATGTAAATAAACATTTTGGTGGGCCCCTGGTCCGTGTGACCCAATGAACAGATGGGTTGGGTGGCAAATAAACATTACAGTGGGCCCTACCTAAGGTCCACGTGACCTTATGCATAGATTGGATTGCAAATAAATATTACGATGGGCCCCAGGTTGGATAGAAAATAAACATTTTAGTGGGCCCTAAGTCCTTGTGACCTCATCAGTAGGTTGGATGGGAATAAACATTTCAATGGGCCCAGGTCTGTATAACCATATCAACAGGTTGGCTAGAAAATAAATGTATGGCGGGCCCCATGTGGGACCCCCCCGAGGTATGTTTTAAATCCACTCATTCCATTAGTGTGGCCCATTTGATATACATGTGGCCCATGTGGTATGGCCCACTTACCATGTTTATGGCCCATTGTTGAGGCCCACCTTGAATTGTATAAGGCCGATTGTTGAGGCCTATCTTGATGTATCTCTGGCCCATTGTCGAGGCCCACTTTGACATATATGAGGCCCATTTGATGTATTGGAGGCCCATGGGTCGAGGCCCAACGGAATGTACATAAGGCCCATTGTAGTGTGATTCCACCATGGTTTATATGTTGACCTTTAAAGCAGGCTATGCCTTGGGAGCAAATGTTGGTTTGACGTCCACATTGTGCGAATAATGTTGGTTAAATGTCCGCATTATACTCTCCTTAAGGCCCATTGATAGGCCCATACTTGTAGTGAGTAGGCTGTCTAGGCCCATATCCATTATGCACAAGCCCATGACCCTATGACATGTTTAGTATAGACTCATGATTCATGAACATACGCATCATATGTATGTCTGATATGACGAGTGATTGATCATAGCATATGCCTTCGAGCTGATTGTTTATGGGCTCCCTGATAGGCGAAGTTGTCCTACATGACCGCGCGGCGCGCGCAGGATTGTTACATGTTTGATAGGGTGATTCATGCACTTGCATTTGTGTGATCATGATTATTGTATGCCCTAGCGACATTAGGGCTATAGCCTCCATAGACACATCGTGGGTGGCTGGATTAGATACCGAAAATATTTGGTTCTAGCATACGGGCGCCATAGATATCCCTGGGTGAAAATCCCTAAACTCAATGGTACCAGAGGATGACTCCAACGTCGAGACCGAGTGAATACACGAGTGCGCGAGGGCCGTATACTAGTAGGCTGCATCTCCCGCTATGTCGTGGTCAGTTGGAAAGGGGTGTGACCTTACCCACCTGAGTGAGGGAGCAATTTCTAGGTTGAGTTTGACCAGCTTGAGGAATAGGTCCCCTATCGACGAGCCGGGCCCGTATTGGCAGGCGGATAGTGAGGTTTCTTCTGCTCTCCCAGTTGTGCATTTGGATAGGGACGACAAGCTGGCGTAGAGTGTACTAGACTCTAGTGATTCTCCAGACTGAGAGCTGTACTGATTTGATGCTCTAGTGAGGAGCTGCATTGATATGTGGAGGTGGGTTAGCATGCTTGACTTGCATTATGCATCGCATGGCCTTGACTTGGTTGATAGTATTCATATCTTGCACCACATAGCCTTGGTACGGCTGACTGCATTCATGTACTTATCAGCCTTGGTACGGCTTACGCTTATATTGTGCACACACTTACACCACCCTCTTAGCTTTCTATAAGCTTATGCATGATTGATGCGTGCAGGTGATGTCAGGACGCAGCCGTAGTCTTGCCGCAGTTGGAGCGTGCAGCTAAGCTTTTGGAGTTTTTTGTTATTTTCAGTATATTGTATTTCCCTTCATACGTCTTGTACTCAAAAGTTTTTGATCATAGTGGATTTTGTGATGGTGTTCTTATGGTTATTGTTCGTGGGTTATGCTTTTGGTTATACTCATTACGAATTAAATTGATTATTAAAAATCCTCCTTATAGCATCTCAGGATCGGAATCTGGTATATGGGTGCCGGGAGCCGAGAATGGGGTATTACGGAGGCTGTTGCACCGGATTCGATGATAGGGAATTTTATGAGCCCGGTCTCCGAGTTCGGGGCCTGACACAACCCATCACCATATATCGGTACATATTTTTGTGTTGTGGATCAAGTGAGCAAAAGACCCTTCGTCAACAAGGAGGAGGAGATATTTAGCACTGTGCTTATCGGGACTCATCAACTTATTTGTAAGTACCTAGAGTCCAAGAGGACACTTGTGATCATTCCTTTTTAGGATTGGGTCTTAAGTGGTTCTCACCCTTTGAAGCCCTCGTAGGAGGCCTCCGGCGGGATTGTACATGGTGGGTGTGTTGTGTGGACCCTTGCTCTGTGGAGAGCATAAACATCTGGTTGAAGGTGAACTAGCAAATCCTTAGGTTTGAGGTGAACCGTGTGAAACCTCGGGTTTGAGGTGAACCATGTAGAAACCTCCGGTAGGGTCTTATGGAAGATCTTGGGCCAGTGTGCCTAAAAGTGGGTGTGTTATGTTGACCCTTACTCGTGAGAGCATAAACAGTTAACCTCAGTGTAGGTTGTAAAGGTTGAAGGTGAACCTGATTTAAAACCTTAGGTTTGAGGTGAAGCGCTGTGAAACCTTCTTAGTGAAATCCGGTACACTCAAGGGTTGAGTGCGGTTACCGGGAGTGGAGTAGACAAGTCATCGAACCACTATAAAAATGACCGTGTTTGAGATTGCTATTCTTCTGATTGTGTGATTTACTTTAATATTTGCATATCTGAATATCTGAGATCACACCTCACACACTTACATAGTTATATCCATCATAAACTAGTTTGCATATTGTTTACTTCTTAAAAAGTTTGTGATTGGATCCTCTACCGGGCTTGGAAGCCAGTAGAGTTATTTTTGAGTAATCCTAATATGTGCTTATTGTTAGGATTAGTGTAATAGGATTTTAAATAAATCATAAAAACTTTTAAAAGTCCTATTCACCCCCCTCTAGGACATATTGGCATATCCCGACTTCAACTAAAGCGGTCTTCACTGTAATTTCAGAAGATTCCCACTGGGTTTGCTTCATTACCTAAGGTATTGTAATTGTAATGGTAACAGCAATGGATACTTAGGTATCCTTACTCCGGATTACTGACACGATTGTTATGGTCATTACATTCATGCTCTATAAAAAAATTTTCTTTTTCCATCACTTTTTTTTTTTCAATATTTTCTATTTAAAGCATATGTCAATGGTACTAGTTCATTCAACCGTGTTTGAATCAAAATTTATTATTTTAGTTCACATATCATATTCCTCACTTAGTCTGCTAGGGTGTATTGTGAATCCAGTACATCAAATTACAACTCACTCTAAACTAGTGATTAGATAATCGAACTCAAGTCTATAGTTTTCAATTATCAGAAATCTGACTACTATCAACCTAGACTAAGTATTAACTTTGCCTTTGGAATTCGCATAATATCATGTTCACATTCTTGAAAAAAAAATTATTTTGAAAATTTTGAAAAGATTTCCCATAAACCAAAACTTTTTTAAAAGTAAACTCTATTATAAACTCACATGGATAACTATCCACACCCCAACCTAAAATCTACATTGTCCCCAATGTAATAATACATGTAATGTAGAAAATATGAGAACAATAAAAATCAAAGAAAGGATGGATAATACCTACCATGAAGAACTCATCTGTTATGTGACTCTAAAAAAATGAATATTATACAAATCTTACACAGATTTGGAGCATCAATCCGAATATTCTGTCGCATGAAGAGGGACAAACTCCTCTCCCAAATGAAAGTTTTCCATATAAGGCTTCAAACTTTGATCATTTACCTTGTACACATTGCCATTACATGGATTCTCAATTTCAACAACCACAAGAGTATATACATTCTTCACAATAAAGGGGCCTGTCCATCTTGATCTTAAATTTTCTTAAAAGAATTGGAGATGAGAATTGTACAATAGGACCTTTTGCTGAGTTTTAAAAATTTTCCTCAGAATGTTTTTGTCATGAAAAGCTTTGGTTCTCTCTTTGTAGATTTTAGAATTTTCATAAGAGTCTCTCCGCAGCTCCTCTAATTCATTCAACTCTAATTTCCTTTGTCCAGTTGCTTGGTCTATATCAAAGTTTAATTTCTTTATTACCCAATATGCTCTATGTTCCAATTCCATAGGTAAGTGGCAAGCCTTCCTATACACCAATTTGTATGGGGACATTCCAATCGGGGTCTTATAAGCAGTCCTATAAGCCCTTAATGCATCGGATAGTCTGAGGGGCTAATCCTTCCTATCTGGCCTTATAGTTTTCTTCAAAATGTGTTTGATTTTTCGAATAGAAATCTTAGCTTGCCCACTCATTTGTGGGTGGTATGGGGTGCTCACTTTATGCTTGATGTCATATTTCTTCATCAAAGCTTCAAATGTCCTATTGCGAAAGTGAAACCCGCCATCACTAATGATGGCCTTTGGAGTTGCAAATCTAGCAAAAATATTTTCCTTGAGGAATCGTATGACCACTTTGTTATCATTGGTCCTACTTAGAATTACTTTAATCTACTTGGAAACATAGTCCACACCAACTAATATATAAAGGAATCTAAAAGAAGATGAAAATGGGCCGATAAAATCAATACCCCAACAATCGAAAATCTCTAATGGTAAAATAGGGGATAAAGACATCATGTTGCGCTAGGACACTCTTCCCAATCTTTGACATCTATCACAAGCAACACAGAAAGCATGAGTATCTTTAAACATGGTGGGCCAGTAAAACCCACACTGCATAAATTTTGCAGTAATTTTCTTAGCAGAAAAATGGCCACCACATGCTTCCATGTAGCAATAGGAAATAACACTTTGAACTTCATCCTCTGGGACACAACATCTAAAAATTTAATCAGTCCTATATTTATATAAATATAAGTCATCCCTGAAGAAGTTCCTAACCTCGATTTCAAAACGCTTCCTATCTTGTGACTTTCAATGATATGACATTTTTCTCATAATAAAATAGTTTACTATATCCGCATACTAAGACAATTTGGAGATCACAAATAATTGGTCATCATGGAAAGTGTCCTGGATATGCATCTCCTCAGTGGAAGCATCTAACACTAATCTAGAAAGGTGATCGACCACTATGTTCTCTAGTCCTTTCTTATCTTTTCTCTCTAAGTCAAATTCCTGAAGTAGGAGGATCCATCTCAAAAGTCTTGGCTTTGCATCCTTCTTAAATAGAAAATATTTCAAAGCCAAGTGGTCTATGAAAATGACCACTTTGGATCCCAACAAGTAGGACCTCAACTTATCCAAAGCAAAAAACTACAGCAAGTAACTCTTTTTCAGTTGTTAAGTAGTTCACTTGGGTCGAGTTTAGAGTTCTACTCGCATAGTGAATAACGTAGGGCCGTTTATCTTTCCTTTGGCGCAAAACAACTCCTATGGCATAATCACTTGCATCGCACATTAGTTCAAAAGGAAGTGTCCAATCTGGTGGACGCATGCTAGGTGGAGTGGTAAGGGATAATTTAATTTTATTAAAGGCATTTGCACACGCATTTGTCCACTTAAATGAGACATCCTTTTGGAGAAGATTAGTCAAGGGTCTAGTAATAACACTAAAGTCCTTAATGAATCTTCTATAGAAACCAACGTGCCCTAGAAGTGATCTAATATCTCCAACAGTTCAGGAAATAGGTAGATTGCCAATAATGTCTAGTTTTGAGCAATCTACCTCGATTCCATTTTTAGAGATAACATGGCCTAAAACAATTCCCTTTTGAACCATGAAATGACACTTCTCCTAATTTAAGACAAGGTGCTTCTCTTCACACCTAGATAAGACAAGAGATAAATTGTTGAGGCATTCCTCAAAACTACTCCCAAATACAGAGAAGTCATCCATGAAAACTTCAAGAAACTTCCCAACCATATTTGAAAAAATACCTAACATACACCGTTGGAAAGTTACTGGGGCATTGCATAATCCAAATGGCATCCGTTTGAAAGCAAACGTGCCAAATGGACAAGTGAATGTGGTTTTCTCTTGGTCTTCCAGGGCTATCTCTATTTGGTTATATCCGGAATATTCATCAAGGAAGCTATAGAAAGAGTGACCTGCTACCCTCTCTAAAACTTGATCAATGAATGGTAGAGGAAAATAGTCCTTCTTCGTGACCGTATTCAATTTTCTATAGTTAATGCAAACACGCCAACCTATGGTGACACATGTTGGTATGAGTTCATTATTAGAATTTTGCACGATAGTTATTTCGGATTTCTTTAGAACTACTTGAGTTGGACTCACCTAAACACTATCGGATATTGGGTAGATGATTCCCCCACATCCAACAATTTGATCACCTCATTTTTTATAACTTCCATCATGTTGGGATTGAGATGCCTTTGAGGTAGTCTAATTGGTTTGGCATCCTTATCGAGGTGGATCTAATGGGTACATATGGAAGGGCTTTTACCCTTAATGTCAGAAATGGTCTAGCCCAAGGCTCCTTTGTGGTCCCTTAGAACATTCAACATTTTAATCTCTTGATCCTTATCTAAAAATGAAGAGATTACCATAGGAAAAGTTTCATTTTCACCTAAGTATACATATTTAAGCTCATTTGGTAATTGTTTTAGATCAAGATTTGGAGCAATGGTTGGTGATGGCAAAGGTCGTAAGTCCTCGATAGACAGGATTTGAGTGCGCGGTCTCCATCGTTATATACCAATGTCTTGGGTGGTAGTGCTCTCATTATCATCATAAATTTCAGCAAGCACTTTTTCTAAATCATATTTTTTCAAGTCCCCAATGACTTTAATTAATTTCTTAGATAGGCTAGGTTCCAATTCCTCTTTCTTTGTCAAACAGTCCATAAAATTCAGTTCATGGATCTCATTATTGTCTATGGGCTGCTTACATAGATTGAAAATATTGAGCTCTAAAGTCATGTTACCCATATACAACTTCATCATTCCATTCCTACAATTAATGATTGCATTTACAATGGCTAGGAATAGGCGGCCTAAAATAATGGGAACTTGAGTACTAGCATTTATACATGGTTCAATGTCTAGTACAATACAATAAAATCCACTGGAGAAGTAACATTGCTCCACTTGGACTAACACGTCCTCTAAAATTTCCCTTGGTACCTTAATGAAGTGGTCAGCGAGTTGGAGTGTAATCATGGTTTGTTTAAGCTCGCCTAATCTCATTTGTTGGTAAATCGAATAAGGTACAAAGTTGACACTTGCACCCAAATCTAGCAAAGCATGCTCAATTTGGAAATTTCCAATAAAACAAGGAATAGCGGGACTTCCCAGGTCTTTGTATTTGGGTATAACCCTTTTCCGAATGATAGCGCTCACTTTCTTAGTGAGGAAGGCCTTCTTGTGCATCCTCTTCATAGTGCACAAGTCCTTGAGATATTTAGCATACGATAGAATTTGTCTAATGACATCAAGTAGAGGAATATCGATAGTAACCTTTTGGAGGATATTCAACACCTTTTGATATTTCATGGGGACAGTCGAGTTCTAAAGGTCTAGATGGAAATGGAACTGGAGGCTCATGTGACTTAGTCTCTTTATCCTTTTGTTGTTGCGGCTCTTGAACCATAGCTGGTTCATCATTCTCTTGAGACAATGGCTCATCCTCCGGTATTTCTACCAGTTGCATTATCTTGTTATCGACCTCCTTTTCACTTCTCAAGGTAATGATGACTTTAACTTGTTCATGATGTAACTCACTTGGATTTGAGTCTCCAATGAAATGTGTATTTCTAGGGTTTGGCACAGGTTGAGAAAGAAGTGTGCCTTTTTCCCTAACATTTAATTGAGTCTCCATCCTAGTCATGACCGTCTTTAATTCCTGATTTGATTGGATTAAACACTGATTCATTTGAGCTTGAGAGTTCATGAATGCGGTCAATGTATCCTCCACAGATGATTGCTTTGGTGGGGGTATATATGGTGCATTGTTATATGCTGCAAAGAAGTTGTTTTGTGGAGGCACTTGAGGTGCATTGGGCGCATTAATTTGTGGTTCACTCCTCCAACTCAAATTAGGATGGTTACGCCAATTTGGATTGTACGTGTTTCCCATTGGTTACGCAACTGGCCTTTAGTAGTTATTTATAACATTTGATTGCCCATGCTCATGCATGATATCTTGTACAACTGAGATTGTTGGACAATACTTTGTGTCATGGTTGGCACCACCACATATGTATAAAAATTACCTAAGGAGGTGTTTACTTTAATCGCGTCAACCTTCTTAATTTCCAAGGCTTTGACCTTTCTATCCAATACAACGAATTTTGTATTAAGGTCGTCTTCCTCTCTTAGGACGTACATCCCCATTTTCTCTCTAGGAATGGGTCTAGTTTGGTCCGGTTTAGCAGAGACATCCCATGTCTGAGTATTTTTTACTAACATGTCTAGAAAATCCCAAGCCTCATTATGATCTTTGTCAAGAAAGGTTCCACCACACATCATCTCTATGAATTGACAAGTATCTATGGTGAGCCCCTTTCGAAACGCATCAATCAAGTATCATGGTTCATAACCATGATGTGGGCAAGTAAGTAGAAGGTCTTTGAAATGCTCCCAAGCTTGAAAAAATAGTTCATTCCCCTTTTGAAAGAACGACATAATTTCTTGTTTCAGTGCATTCGTTTTGTACTTGGAAAAGAATTTTTTCAAAAACTCTCTAATTAAGGCTTGCCATGTAGTGATGGTATGAGGTCTTAGAGAGTTAGGCCATGCTTTGGCCCGATTCTTTAGAGAAAATGAGAATAACCTAAGTTTGAGTACATCCCTGTTGCCATTGTTTACTTGTAATGTTGCGATCACTTCCTCAAAGTCCTTGAGGTGCAAGTAGGGGCTTTCAGAATCCAAGCCATGAAATTTAGGAATCAATTGAATAACACCTGGTTTAAAATCAATGTTCCCTATGTGAGCAGGGAACACAATGTAAGATGGTAAAGTTGATCTCTCAGGGTGTAAATGTTCAAGAAAAGTTCGTGGTTAGTGTAACACATTCCTATGAACTTCATTCTCATCCTCAAGAGGAGGATTGCGTTGATTTTCTCTATTTTAGATTGGAGTTGGATCTGGCAAATTTGGATTTGCATTATCAACAGGGTCTGCCATGCAATCCAAGTGGTGTTGTCCACCTTTCTTAAATGAATGATCGAGGCTTGGGATTAGTCCACCTCTGGAGGAGAGTCAATTGTTTTGATCCATACTCTAATGGGAATAAACCATTCACACCACACAACAAAAACTACAACTTTAAATTGGAAGTATGATACTTTGAGTAAAAATAAAAACTTATCCAACAATTTAGGCCATAGAGTCAACGATAAGGGTTCAAACCACAAAGCAAAATAAATCAACAACTCAGGCGGCAAAGCTGGCCATGAGGGTTCAAACCACAAAGCAAAATAAATCAATAACCCAGGCGGTAGAGCCGACCATGAATGTTCAAAGCACAAAACAAAATAAATAAAAAGAAAGTAAAACTACTACAAAAAATTAAACTACGTTAATCTGAAAAATAGATTCAATGGATGGTCTTTGTGATCAAATAGCAACTGTAGGACAACCATAGCACTTGGGTGATGAAATCCCAAGCAAGAGCAACCTTATGTCACAGTTAGTGCTTGAAAGACCCAACTGAATTTACTTTCAAAGTAAAACAGAAAATCAATAGAAATTTTGAGGTTTTAGAAAATAACTTACCTTAGCTACCTTTTATAGATCTAGTCTATCTCCGTCTCTCCCAAGCAACAGTGCCAAAAACTTGATTGCTTGCCTCCAAGTGCAATGGTTCGTAAGTAATATCCTATGAATACATGGTCGATCCCACAGGGAGATGATATATGAGAATGAGAAAATCAAATGCAAAATTAACTAAGTAATGAAAACTAAACAAATGAAATGATTTTGAAGGTTTTGAAGGTATAAAATTTACTATAATTAAAACAATACCCAAGCTTTAAAGTTCCACACATAGGTTAATGATCAATAAATGATGATGACTTTAATAACACAACTAGGATCCGAGCACTATGGTGGGCCTAATTGGAAAATAAAACAGTTTAAATATTTTAATAAATGATATAAAAGATTAGAGAATTAAGGATTAACATCATTAGCATATATTCTCAAGCGCTAGTGATTTTAATCATTCCATATCCATGAGATAATGAATCAAAGAAATGTAGCAGGTTGAGAACATCTCTCATCTAAGAAATCTAATTGATCCAGGTTAAGCCTATCCATCAATATGGATCTCACATGAGGATAAAAAAAACCTAAACCTAGATAATTGATAGCATGCATACACTATTCATCTCATCATTAAAAACAATCATCATAATTTATAAAATCATTAAACTAATGTGCTTCCCTTCTAGCTTGGGCTAGAGGGAACTAAAAAAACATAACTAAATTGGAGAATGGAAAAGTAACAAGAAAGCAAGAAAATAAATTAATAAAAATCTAAAAAGAACTTATAAAGATCTAAAAACCCTAAAAAAAAAAACCTTAGATCTTGCCCTTGAATGCCCTGAATGATGCCTAGGAATGCCCTCTTTATAAGTGGAGAACTCCCTCCTTCAAACTAGTTTAAAAATCCAGAAACTGCCTCAAATTTTCTCACTCTGCGTAGGCTCCGCGTAAACCCTTCGATGACATCAAGCTACTTTCGATGTCATCAAAGACTGGCTTCGATATCATCGAACTGGTTTCTATGTCATTGAAGACTGCATCCAATTTGTCCAGCAACCAAACTTGATTTTCCTGTAATTCTTCGATGTCATCTAAGATTCCTTCGATGTTATCGAAGACTGGCTTCGATGTCATCGAAATTACTTCGATGACATCTAAGTTCATATCCTGCGAATTTCTGCACTAATTTCTGCACTTCATTCCTTTTCCACTTGGTTTTCTTGACTCTTGAGGTCTTGAAATCTTCAATCTTGGTCTCCAAAGGTCCATTCTTTGCCATTGGTGATTCTTGAGCATTAAATTCACACTTTTAACATTGTTTTCACTGTAAGCTCTCAAGTTCACCTTGCAACACAAACATGAATAAAACATAACAGTAAGAGTATAATGTTCATAAAACTAAGAAATAGATGGGGGAAAATATGCAATATTTGACACTCAACAGGAGTCTCCTCACGAACGGTCGTCTCGACCATCGTTTCAGTAATAGCAGAGGCAGGGACTATTGTCGCTGCCTCATCTTCAGTCTCCACAACAGTGGGAGATGAAGGATTGACTTTCCCCTTGATCTTGGAGATTGTCTTCTTCTTCTTCTTCGTCTTCTTCTCCATCACAATTTCCTCAAGAGAAGGTGCCTTGCACTTGAGGATAAGCTTCAACAAAGAATGAGCTTCGGGCATATCTACAATCGGAATGAAAGAAGGGTTAGTCACAAGTTTGTGAAAATTTTCTCAAGTCTTAAAGGTCGGCAAAAGTTCTTACCTGTGGGCTCGGTATTAAGGCCTGACTTCAGTATGTGCTCCGGTTAGAGAAGCTTTCTCCAAGACCGATCTTCCTCTTTTAACGCCCTCTCTCCTTGAACTCGAGCAAGAGGTCCGATAGCCAATAGAGGAGGATATTTAAGAATAACTGTGACGAGGGAAAAGACATATACAAACAGTTAAGAATACTTGAAGCCGATCAATTAAGAAACAATCAAGGAAGAGCTAAGTCTAAGGAAAGCCGACCTGAAGCAGTGAATGTGGTGGGGACAAGACTACGGTGAAAGGTCAAGCCTGCCACTTCCCAACTGCCAAAGGCCCAGAACCACTTGCTCCTACAGTTCTTGTTGGAGGTGGGGGTGTTCGCGATAATGCTTCCTTCAGTCCCCCTCCAGGCAGAGAGATAGTACCTGCCTTCGTAAGAACTGTTAGGCTTTGGCTAGTACATATGGAGGAATTCCTCGATAGTAAGCTCAGGTTGCTCAAGCTCGGACTAGAGGACGGCGCAGCCAATCAATGTTTTTCATGCATTAGGGATCAACTATCCCGGGGCCAAGTCTAGATAACCGAGCACCCTCTTCACTATACTTTGCAAAGGGAGCCTCATGACACATTGGAGGGCGACCTAAAAAATGGCAACTGCCCCCTTTGGAGGACGATTAGGGAGTTCGTCTGGCAAAGGGATCCGGAGGACCACTGACTCTGGGATATGGTATCCTGACCTAATCTGAACTAGGTCAGTTTCATTTAGGGTCGACTTTATGGGACCCTTTGCCCCCTCATCATAAGCGAATTTGTTTGCATCCTCCCCATTGAGTAGATTATGCTTTGCCCCAATCAGCCGCTCTACCAGGGACTTTTCCCGCACTCTCGACGACTGCGATGCCCGGAAATCGGCATCGCTCATCATTATTAACGGTGACGGCAGGTTCGACATTGGTCAAAGGCTAATAGTCCCACTGAGAGCCCCCCTCCCATGAAGTTAGTGAATCAGACATGGCGGTTAGTCCTACAGGCGTCGGGAGTTGGTGACAAAGAGAAAAAGAGGAAAGGGAAGGGGTAAGTTGAGGAGCGAAGCTCACCGGAGGAAGAACGCCGCCCAGCCACTAGCAATGTAGCAAAATCCAGACACTGGGAATCGCCTCTGCAAGCTAAAGAAGACAATTAGGAGGGGAAGATGCAAATAACCTCTTGAAGGCATTAAGGCTTTCCTTATATAGGGGAACCACGTGGCAGGGATCGAGTACCTCCTTTAACGCAAGCTTTGTATGATGCCTCTTCGAATACGCCATCTCAATAAGTGGCGCGACTCCATTCAACACTCGACCCTGCTATCGAGAAAATGCCACGCGTCACTCTCTTATTGATCGGGCACCGAAGCGGTGGCCTGACAAGTCACGAGGCCTCGAGCCATGCTATGCCACCTTAACTTCACGTACATGATTATTGACACACCTTGACTCCTGTGCTGGCCGCCGTATTTAACATTTATGACAGAATGGTTCGACTTACTTTCAAAGCCCTTATAACAAACTCGAAAGTAGGGGGCTTACTGTTATGGGAAAGATAGGATGGTCTATGAAAAGAGGTCGAACAAAAAACCAGCATGAACCAATGGACCAAACTACCCGAAAAAGAACTATTGGCTGGGAAGAGTCTACCAATAAGATAGGTTGACTCGATCATAGGTTGGTCTAGTCACTGGTCGGCATGACTATAGCTCGGTCCAATCCTAGGTCGACATGACTATAGCTCGATGAATTTCATGAAACAATGGCCTAATAAGGACTATCAAGCTTGGCAAGGGAAGCCGATGGATATTAGGATCGACAATCACAAGGGCATCGTAAGCCGATCAACATTGGGATGGTACCCACCCATCAATAGCTCGGTACTACATATCTCCGAGGTTTCATCCATCTGGTCTTACCTAAAGGTCGGATGAAGTTATCGGTTCTCGACTGACGTTTGGTCTTATCCAAAGTGAATGGTCCAAAGATCTCTCCCGAAGATCTCGGATGACAAGATAAGGATCCCGAAGATCTCGAACACCCATGATGTAAGGGAGATCTTCAACGTATCTGGAGTCCCTAATGGGAAAATATCTACGACAGTGTGATCTTCCCTCTAAATAGAGAAGATTTCCTGCTCGTGTGATCTTCCCTCTCGATAAATAGGGGAGCCGCTAGACGGTGAAAGGTATGAACACATACACAACCCATAAACCTGAAAAGACTAGTGACTCTTTTCCCTTGAACCATTTTCCACAAAGACCCAAATCCCTAACTTTGGCATCAGAGGGTCCCCTGCATTAGCCAGGGTCTTCCTTTTGTCCTTTGTTTCTTTTATGCAGGTGCTTAAGGCTTTAAGGATCATAAAAAAACTGCATCAACAATAATCAGAAAAAATATCTTCTTAAATCTTATTCCACAAGTTCTCAAATATAACACAAATTAATAAACATACTCAAATAACCATCTCCTAAGGACTAATTCTAATATAATAGACTTAAATAACTATCTCCTAAGGACTAATTATTTGTTGACTAAAACTTTAAAAAATAATCAACAACCTGATTGACTCATATTTAATTTATCATTACTTCGTGGCCCGTTTAAATAGATTAACCCTAAGACACTTGACATTTCTCCTCCCATTAATTAACATTGTCCTCAAGGTTAGAAATTACTATCTCAGTTTGTTGTAGCTCTCCCAAGTTACATCTTCCAATTTATTGCCCTGTCACTTTACCAAGACTTTTGTGGTTGCTTGATTTTCTTTTCTTACCATTCTTTATTGGAGTATAATTTCAGGTTTTGGGTGAATGATGCCTTCTTTGGTAACGAGCAAAAGTGTGGATTGTGCTGTTATTGTAATACCGGACTCAACGTATAAGTATGACCAACTGGTTGGTAGATGAAGTTCACCTTCCAAAATAAAACCCTGTAATGAATGCATGTACAATCCAAATGCTCATTGGACCCCTAATAGTGCCTAGAGGGTACGTCCCTCGTAATGCAACCGTAAATACGCGAAGCTCATACCATGATGACCATCCCGATGAGATGAATTCAGCGATAACTTCCGCACACGAGCACGTGACCCTGAACGCAGGTTATGGAATGAAGAACCGACACATTTTCATATAAAATTTCCATGAAAATGTGTGTGAATGACATCATCATTATGTAAGGATGAGTTCATGCTTGAAACTATTTCATTAAGGTTAGTTTAAACTAAATATAAACTTAATGTTGAAATAACATACTCCATGACTCATAAAAGTCAATTTAATGAGGTTCATTAACTAAAACTTAAGGCTCTTCCTTGATTTTATGAGAGCCATGATATGTAGCATATTTTAATTAAATAAATATTAACTATAATGCTACATGGAACCTACTTAGGGAAGGTAAAACTAACTTAATTAACCACTAATAAAGTGAAGCCCTTAAAAGTCAAAAGGTTTCCATGATTCATGGAATCATGCCACCTCACCAAGTTTTTGAATTTATTAATTTCATCTAGAAGGTCATTAAGATCCTCTAATCAAGATCTAATAAAATATATAAGGCTAACAATTGAATTAATAAAGTAAATGTGAGAAAGTTAACAACAAAATTCCTTAAATCAAGGAAATGTGTCCACATGGCTAGGATATTTCTAAAAAAATGGTATGAAGTCTATTTATAATGAGTTAAAAAGTCTCTAATTAGGGGATTATCATGAAACAATCTCCCTTGAATCAATGAGAGCCATACACCTCATTAATTATAGGATTAATCATATTGATTAAGCTCTTGTCTATATAAAGGTTCAATGGTTGAAACTTTGGGCAGTTAGTGCCCAAACTCCCTACATCCCTTAGCTATTTTTCAGCCCTTTTTAAGTATTTAAACCACCCTCCAAATAACCCCAATTAATCCCTTAAGTATAAGTTAAAACATCTCCTACAATCAAGGTCATCCAACCATTAAAAGAAGATTAATCTCATTAGCAAGTTGAGTGATCTTTCCTTCATTCCTCTTTCTTTCTTTATTTTGTGTTAATTTCATTATCTTGATGATACATGTTTCGGACTCATTGATGGAAGTCCTACTTTGATGTTCACATATCATCCAAACCTATCATGGGAAAAATACAAACAAACCAATCAGAATTCAAGATTTATGTGGGACCCAATGATCTGGGCCCTCCATGATGATTGAGTAACTATTCAACTTGTTCATAAGGTCACAAGGACCTGGGCAAAGGGAGTACATAACTATCAGTTGGATCGAAACCTGTGGGCCCACTATGATGTAATAGACGATTCAAACCATTAGCTTGATGGGCCTTGTAGAGATGGCCTGGCTCAATCACACCTTCACACTCACACAAGCACACCCAATCACACACGTGGACACTCTCACTGTAAGGCCCATATCCTAGTCCGTACCGTTCCTTAGACTTCCACGATCCTTCCCGTCGAATTTTAGCAACCCGCGACCTATAGGTAGTGTTTGCGCACGACCCTAAGTCACATCCTGTAGATTTGAGTCGACTCGACCCGAGATTTGTACAATTGTGACCGTGCCATCGCTATGGTTCCAACGTCACAACTTGCGCACCGATGCGATACCCAAGCTAGGAGTTGTGGGCCCGCATTTATCTCGAAGAAACACAGTATATTGTGAATTCTGAGAGAATCTCTACCCAATCCATCACATTAATCAATCAAGTCTAGTCAAGTACACAACCCATCCCTCTTTTACACAAACCATCTCCAAAGTCGACTCTCTCTCTCTCTCTCCCCTCCCATCCCTTTCTTACACACATCCCATCCCTTTCATCCCATCACATTCTCTCTCCCTCTCATTCTTTCTACCATTCTAAGCAACCATGGGAGTGGACATCCAAGTATTTCCCAAGGGGCCAAGAGTGTGGCCCACTTCCTACCCCCAAATCTCTCATCCTAGCTCTTTAGTCTTCATCATCCTCCATCAAAGTTGAAGCCAAGGATCTTAGCATTCTAAGGAGCCTAGAAGAAGTGTAATCGGTGGGTGTTTTGTAGGATTGGATTGTGTTTTGATGATGGGCTAAGTGGGGCTTACCGATTGATGGTATGGATCTCACTTTGGACCCTAGGTGTGACTGATGGCCCACCATGATTCTTATGATCATCCCATGATGGGACCATTCTCCTTGGACCCCATCATGATGTTTATTTTTTTCCCCATTGAGAAAAGGTCATCTAGACCTTGCATTTTTGGCAGAAAAAGGGATCTCCACTGTTAATTTTAATTGGTGGACCCACACATAATGGGACCCACTTGATGTATGTTTTGTAATGCATGGAAGGGAGGGCTCATAGTGGCAGAGCCCTCCATCGCACGTCATCTCTCTCTCTCTCTCTTTTGTGATGGCGTGTGGCCCACCTGATTCAGACCGTCCGATCGTGAGGCCCACCTTGCTGCTACCCATTTTTTGGGCATAACCTGAATGAAGGAAAATACAAATACTAACTTGATTCAAGTGGGCCACGTGTACCCCATTGATGTTAGTATTTCATCCACACTATCCAGTCTGCTGGACGTGGACCCCACACCATGGTGGTGTGCTATTCAGGCCATCTATCCAGGTCATCCATTCAGAGGACGTCCAACACGCCTAGACGGTAATGAAAGCACAAATATTAGCTTGATCCAACACGTGTGGCCCACCCACTTGAGACTCCACCTTGATTTATATGTTTTATCAGCACCGTCCAGCCCGCTGGATGGTGGGAACCCACCTCAATGTATGTGTTGTATAGCCACATCGTCCATCCGTTTACTGGACGTGGGACCCACCCTACATGTGCTGCACGTGTGGGGGTGAGGCCCACGTTGAGGTATTTTTGTATCTACACCGTCCATCTCTGGACGGTGCGACCCACTTGACGTGTGCGTTGTATATCTATGCTGTCCATCTAGAAGCAGGCCCACCTGCTGTGCAGGTCCATTGTGATGTATTTGAGGCCCAGGTGGTGAGTCCCATTGATATGTATTTGAGGCCCAAGTGGTGAGACCCATCGAGATATATTTGAGGCCCAGGTGATGAGGCCCATTATGATGTATTTAAGGCCCAGGTGATGAGGCCCATTGTGATGTATTTAAGGCCCAGGTGATGTGGCCCATTGTGATGTATTTGAGGCCCAGGTGATGAGGCCCAATGCGATGTATTCGAGGACCAAGTGATGAGGCCCATTGCGATATATTCAAGGCTAATAGGATGTGGCCCATTGTGATGTATTTGAGGCCCATGAGATGTGGCCCATTGTGATGTATTTGAGGCCCATGGGATGTGGCCCATTGTGATGTATGAGGCCCTTGTGTATGGGCCTAATGTGATGTATATGAGGCCCTTGAGTGAAGCCCATTGAGAGGTATGTGAGACCCTTGTGTTGAGGCCTATTGTAATGTATGAGGCCCTTATGTGAGGCCCAATGTGACGTATATGAGGCCCTTGTGTGAGGCACATTGTGGTGCATATGAGGCCTATATGATGAGGCTTAATTGTGATGTGTGATTCCACCATGATGTATGTAATGATGTTTATGATGCCCATTCATCTTCCTAGTTGGTATTAAAATGGGCCATGCCTTGGGAGCAATGATGGTTAAATGTCCACATTGTAAGGAAAATAGTGGTTAAATGTTCGCATTGTAACCCTCCCTAAGGCCCATTGTTAAGCCCGTTCTCATCGATTTGGGCCCCCATAGTGTTACCGATTTAGTCTTAGTGGGCTAACCCAAACCGTTGGGCCCCCACTATTGATTATGCTTCCGCCATGTCTTGTAGACTTGTCTAAGTCATAAAGCTCACCTTGTGCTATTGGGCCCTTAGGAACCCCAAATTGCTACGTGATGAAACGGGCAAGGAAGCCCACTCCTTATTCTTGAGCCCATACTTGATATGAGTAGGCCGTCTAGACCCATCCTTGTTATAAGAAGAGCACATCATCATCATATAACATGCTTAGTATAACTTCATTATACATGCCCATACTCATCATATGTGTGCTTGCTGTGAGGAGTGACTGATCATAGCATATGCCATTAGGTGGATTGTTTATGGGACTCCCTGATAGATAGAGTTGCCCCACATGAGCGTGCGGTACACACAAGATTAATGCATGAATGGATAGTGTAACTCATGCATCTTGCATTATGTGATATGATTACTGTATGCCCTAGTGATATCAGGACTGTAGCCTCTGCTGGCATAGAGTGGATGGCAAGATTGGATACCAAAAATACTTGTTTTAGCACGGGGGTGCAATAGATGTCCCAGGGTGAAAGTCCCCAAACCCTTATGGTACCAGGAGGATGCTCCAATGTTTAGACCGAGTGGATGCATGAGTGCATGAGGGCCAAATACCAGTTGGCCGCATCTCCCACTGTGTGGTGGTTGGTTGGAAGGGGGTGTGGCCTTACCCGCCCGAGTGAGGGGGCAATGACTAGACTGAGTCTGACCTAACTTGAGGAATAAGTCTATTATCGATGAGCCAGGCCTGATATTGTCAAGCAGATAGTGAGGTTGTGAGACCCGTATCCTAGCCTGTACTATTCCATATGCCTCCGCGGTCATTCCGATTGAATTCCGGCAACCCTCGACCTGTATCTGACGTTTGCGAACGATTCTAAGCCGAGTCTTGCATATCGAAGTCATCTCGACTCGAAACTTGTACCCTTGCGACTACGCCGTCGCCGTAACTTAAACCCCGCGACTCACGCACCGATCTGATACCCAGACCAGGAGATGTGGGCCCGTGTTTATTCTGAAGAAAAGCCGTGTGTTATGAATTCTGAGAGAATCTCTACAACATGCCCTATAAATCAATCAATCAATCAAGTCAAGTACACTCCATACCTCAAGTACAAGCAACCCATCCCTTTCCCTTTCCAAAGTTAACTCTCTCTCCCCACCCATTCCTCTTTTACATAATTTTCAACTAAACCCGTACCTTCCCATCCCCATTCCTTACAACACCCATCCCACCATTTCTTATCATTCATTATTTCCTCTCTCTCTCTCTCTCTCTCTCTCTCTCTCATTTCTCAAACCTCCCAAGCAACACCCAACGTCCAAAGCTCTCTAAGTCTCCCAAATCCAAGTGTGTAGCCCACTTTCCCACCCTCTCATCTCCCATCTTAACCATCCATTCTCAAAACCTCCATTAAAATAGAAGGCTAGGAGCATAGGAGTCTAAGGAGTTATAGAAGGAGGTCGATAGGTGGGTGATCCACCGTTGATTTCTATTTTAAGGCCCACTTGTTGTGGGACCCACTTGATGTATGCATTGGATAGGGAGGGCCTAATAGTGGCGGGGTCCCTCCCCTTCACGTCTCTTTCTCTCTCTCTCTCTTGTATGCTGTAGAGGTTTGTGGCCCACCTGATGTGTGTGTGTGGCCCACCATGAAGAATGTATTATATCCATGTCATCTATATAACGAGCCCACCTTGCTGGACAGTCCAATGGTAGGCCGCTGGTCTACCCGTCTGGACAGTCCTAGTTGAAGGGAAAATACAAATATCAGCCTGACCCAAACTCTAGTAGGCCACGTCAGTAGGTTATCTGGGATCCACCTCCCTGTGCATCCAAACCGTCCATCTGGACATGTGTGGCCCACCTTTGACGTATGTGTTAACCCATGCCGCCCATTCATGTGGGGCCTACAACATTAGGTGGGCCCCTTCATCCTGGCCGTCCATCGTCTCTGGACGCTGGACGCTACCACTACATGGCTCACACACACACACGTATATATATGCTATATAATATATATACTATATAATATAATATATTATATATGAATGTTGTGGTGGGCCACTATTATGTGGGACCCACCTTTATCTCACTGTCTACAGAAATATTATATATATAATGTTATATTATATTATATATTTATTGTTATATTACTATGTATATATACTATATAATATAATATATTATATATGAATGCTGTGGTGGGCCACTATTACGTGGGACCCACCTTTATCATGAAGCCTACACCGTCTAGATGCATCTAAACAATGGGTATGGGTAATCTGCTGCCACGTACAGACATATATAGTATATAATATTATATTATATAATATTTTTTATATTAATAATGTATATTCAGTGGGCCACTACGTGGACCGTACCATGATATATGCTTATATTTGCACCGTCCAATTTCTGGACGGTGCAGCGGTTATGTTATCCAGGCCGTCCATCCATTTTTACAGTGGGCCACCGGACGTGTGTAAGGTGGGCCCCATGTGTGACCCACTTGCTGATGGGATGGCTGGTGTGCGTCACCAGCTGCATTCACGTCAGGAAGTTCCGTGGGACCCCTGTGATGTATGGGTCTTGCACTACACCGTCCATCCATTCACCTGACAAGCCATCTTAGGTGGGCCACATGGGTGGACCCCACCCCTGATGTATGAGTTTCATTCCATGCCGTCTAACTAATTTTCCATCTCAACCGTCCATCAACTGGCGTGCCACACTAGGTACGGCCCCACCATGATGCATGTGCTGTATCCCTACCGTCCATACTCTTGGTAACCTCGTCTCACAACTTGTGACTAAAAATAAGGCAGATCTAATATCAAGTGGACCACCTTACAGAAAACAGTGGTGTTGAACGCCCACCCTTAAAACCCCTTTAGGTTACAGAAGTTTTGATTCAATATAATATTTATTTTCCTTCCCAGTTTAGGTCTTAGTGACCTTATAAATAGTATGGATGGAAAATAAATACTATGGTGTGCTCACTAGGAATTTAACTGTGGAAATCATTATCACCACTATCATTTGTGGTATGGCCCAGATGATCCTTTGGATATGATTCATTTCTTTTATGGTCTATAATGATCTCTAACATTGGATGAATGGTGCATTCGACTCGGCATATTTGACTTGGCCCATTGATTCGGTCCATCTAATTCGGCCCATTTGATTCGGCCCATTTGATTGGCTCATTTGATTCGGCCCGTTTGAATCAGCCCATTTGATTTACCCATTTGTTTTGGCCCACTGGAATCGGGATTTTTGGTGTGGTCCAAGCCCACTTGAGACCCATTGGTGCGGCCCATCCATGTAACACCCCAGATTTTCCTAACTTGGCAATGGGCGTCCTTGGACGTAGAACTGCCCTAGGACCTTCTTCTGTTGTAATTAGGGCGTGATTTAGTTAAGTATTAATAGCTTGGATCACTTTATATACAAACTACAAAGGCCCAAGTACCACCTCAGGCAGAAATCACTCAGGACTAAATCCTTTAGAAATTAGATGGAATTAACTAAGTGCTAAACTAGGTTAGCTGCAAAATTCGCTTGAACCACTTTAAATATGATCTGCAAGACCCAAAACTTGTAGAATCATTGACGCTAGGCTACCCTAAAATCTAGGATCAATCTCATTACCCAGTTGCTCTCGGAGCACATTGAAACTCCGTATCGGATCTGGACCACAGTCAAAAGTCCGATGACCACGAGACTAAACGCTTAGGATCACCTTGCTGGGCTTGACAATTATCTCGGAAATCAAATCCAGATAATGTCCCTGGGCTATTCGCTTGAGCTCGGAGTGAAGAGTGTGAGAAAACGTGGTTTTCTTTATAAATAAAATCTAATTTAAGTAATCTGAGACTTGTCGCTTGTGGGCCAAATATAAGGATTCAGACTGTCAGAATCTGACCCAAATACACCCTCGTATCAGGAGAAATTTCATACACAGGTCAGTGTACTTGTGGCCCTGATCGGTGATTGTGGACCGTTGAACGGAAACTGGTCCGCCACGGTCGATCTGTAAATCTGACCAGATTGAAAACTTAACTCGACCTAGATACATGGTCAGGGAGCTTAAGTCCGACCTTAGGCTCAAGGGGGGGCTCCAAAAGTGCTCCATTGAGCTGAAACAGACTCCCTTTGGCTATAACTTAAGTATACCTTGGCCCTGGGGCCATTTCCATTAGTTTTAGGCCTATATAAGGACCTTAAACCCTTTCTCATTCACTCCATACGAATTTGGGAGAAACCCTAGGAGAGAGAAGAGAGTAAAGAGAGAAAGTGAGAGAGAAGTTGGCAGAGATTCCTGGTATTCCGCCCTGTCTCTCCACGTGCTTATCCACTGCTACCGGATCTCTATTCTGGCGATTTCAATTCCACTATTGGGTAAGAATCCTAACCTTAAACCGTTCTAAGAATCCAAATAGAGTAACGAATGAAATAGCTAACCTATTTCATGTAATAGGTTGCCGTTGTGCCGTAGACAAAGCGTGGGTGTACGAACTGAGTTCGTTATGCGTCTACTGGCGTAAGGTGTGGACTATAGACGTATAGGTTATGGTTTTCAAAGCTTTCAATGTCAGTTAATGATAGATTCCTGACATGGATGCTATTTCACTTGCATAAAGTGATGTCCGTTTCGTTTTTCAGTTATACGTTAACTAGGTTGAATATACTGTATTCCTCGTATTTGTAGAAAATACCATATACGTATGAAATTTGGATTTGTGCATGCCGTGATTAATTGCTGTATACGAATGCTAGATGCATGTGTATCAACTTCTGGGCGAAAGGATTAACCCTAATACATGTTATATCAACATACATTGCGTATGTTATTATGTGTAGCTTAAGTGTTTGTGAAAATGACTGAATGAGTATAGAATTTGCATTCATGCTCACCATGACTAACTGTCATGGATATATGATTGTCGTATAGGCAACAACCCTTTGACGAAAGGATTTGCCCTAATATGTATGATAACTAATATGTAATATGTATGATGGAGGGTGTAGTTTAAGTGTTTGTAGAAATGTCTGAGTGTGCTAAGTGTTACTAAAGAGTACCTTGTATGAGGGTTGAGATATGAATCTCGGCTACCTTAATTATGTGTATGATTTCCTACATGTACGTTACATCATGATGTTTGTTTTATTCATGGAATGAATGTGTGTGCAATCATGTCTGTGTTACATTTCACAACATGCTCATATTATTGTACGAAGTGAATTCATTGTTCTTTATTACTTTGACTGACTCATATGATTACTGGATGAAATTGAATGAAGTTGGGACTAGGATATAATCCAGGCAATCGGTAATCAGCCCTGAGTTTGTGGCTGAGATTCATTCACCACATAGGATGTGTTTGACGAACCCGAGTTGTGTGTTGGTCGTCGGCAGTGGTTAGGCCGCACGAAGTGCTTACGCACTTCATGTCGATCGATATGATGTGCGCTCGTGCTAGTCGAGCTCGTCAAGTACCCCGATTTGCCGATGTATGTTCATTATGTTTGGAAGCTACTGCCTGAACCTAAGGTACCAAACTCACCAGTGAAATCCCATTTAACCTTGGTACCTCGATCCGCTAAGACTCATGAGCTGGACATGGTGGTATGGGACACCGTGGTCGAGTTGTTGGCCTATGGTGGGGCGACGAGCCTCCCCATAGTGACCAGTGATCAACCAAAGCTTGTGAACCGAATACGGTGATATGAGACACTGTATTCGAGCTGTCGGCCTACACTGATTTGGTGACGAGCCCTTTGTAGTGACCTCGAGCATACTTTGAGTATACGTATAGGCGATGAGCCTTCCATAGCATCTAGAGTATAAAGCTGCACTAATTTGGTGATGAGCCCTTTGCAGTGACCTAGAACTGCAACATCGTATGAGATTTACTAGGACTGACGACCCTAGAATGGATCATTATTGGGTATTGATATAAGGGAGGTACCTTAGTTTCCCAATCATGCTGTATGAAAAGGACTAATAAAAACTTGGTAATCATGCTCATAACATTGCACTACATGTGCCCCTGGTTGAAGAGCACAGAGGAAAGAAAGCATGTCGCGATTGTAAGATGGTGTCATACGAGGGAGTGTAGGTGAGGGCATACATCATGAATACATTTCATCCTTGCATTAATAAGAGTTTCTAAGAGTGTTTGATTGTACTGCTTTATCATTACTGCTTGACTGAGTTGATAACATGTTAACCTCTGCTTTATAGTTCCACTGAGTTGATCACTCACTCCCACGTTATGGGATGGTGTTGTACATACCAACCAGACCCTGTCTTAGTTTCAGATGATGGCGATGCTTGCGAAGCAGAGCCGAACTTTTATGATGATGAGAAGGGTTTCTCCTGTGTGCAGCTATCAGGAGGGTCTATGTAGACCATCTTCTGATCGACGGGATTACAGGGTTGCTGATTAGACGCCATTACACTTTAGTTTGCACTTTTGGAACACCCATGTATATTCATTTTATTCATTTTTGGTGTATACATGTCTATATTTAACCTGGTATGTTCATACTCTAGAGACTTACAACAGTTTATAAATTTTATATATCTATTACAGTCTTCCGCTTACGTAATTTAACTGTCTCTGGAGTATGATATGCTATTTTGGTCTAATCCCATTCATGTTTCAATGCACTCATCATAATCATCATTATCTATGTTGCATAAGTGATGCGTTGGAACTTGGGAGCTGAGCTTTGTTCGACCCCCGATTTTCAGGGTGTTACAATCCATGAGGCCCATCATGATGTATATTTGAGGCCCATGTGATAGAGCCCACCTGCCTTGTATTTAAGGCCCATATGATGGGGCCCACCTGCTTGAATCTGAGGCCCATGGGCAAGCCCCATTGTAATGTATTTGAGGCCCGTGGGCAAGGCCCATTGTAATATGTATTAGACCCACAATGCGTGGCCCATTTGATGTATTCGAGGTCCAGATGCGTGGCCCATTTGATGCATATGAGACCCATGTGTAGGGCCCACATGTTATGTATTTGAGGCCTATGAGTAGGGTTCACCTGTTATGCATATGAGGCCCATCGGTGTGGTCCATCGATGCCACCCACTTATTGTATCTGAGGCTCATGAGTAGGGCTCACTTGTTATGTATATGAGGCCCATCGGTGTGGTCCATCGATGCGACCCACTTGTTGTATCTGAGGCCCATGAGTCGTAGCCCATTGAGATGTATACTCGGCCCATATGTCGTGGCCCATTGTGATGTGTTTCTGGCCCATTTCACTACAAGAAAAACGGGTAAAGGCTACGGCCAAAAACAGTAGTAAAAACCCTTTTGCTACGGATATGATCCGTAGCACGTCCGTCGATATTGGTGGGGTAGCTAAAGGTATAACTACGGATTATATCCATAGCAATAGATACCAATTGCTACGGATTATATCCATAGCAATAGATACCAATAGTTACGGATATAATCCGTAGCAATAGATACCAATAGCTACGGATTATATCCGTAGCAATACCTTTAGCTACCCCAACAGTAGAGACAGATGTGTTACAGATCATATCCGTAGCAAAAGGTATTTTATCCGTAACAATAGATACCAATAACACCAATAATATCCGTAGCAATAGATACCAATAGCTACGGACAAAAGCTGTAGCTATAGCTACGAATTATATTTGTAGCTGTTTTTATTATTATTATTTAAATTGTAATAATGCGACCTGTTTGCATTGTAAGAACCTGCTGTGATTGATAACTCATCTGAGCTTAATGCTGATAGAAATAGTACATAAAATGCAATCAGAAAAAAAAATGATGCATTTATTACAAATATGAAACAAATCATACAATGTATCCTACGTTCACATTTCTAAATAAACAATACTTCACTTTGCTCAACCTATCATAAGAATTACAACTAAGGCGTGCCCTCATGTGCAAGAAACAAATACACTCCAACATAATAAACACCCTTCATATGCATTCAATAATGCTCACGTTTTTACAGAATTTTCTTCCTTCAGACGGTCAATTTCAACAAATGCAGAAGATAGAGCTTCTTCTTTCCTTGAAACTGTAGCTGTAACTTCTATGGACTTTGACATAAGATCACTTTCAAGTTCTGAAACCCTTCGCTTGAGAAAATGAATTTCATCCTCCACTGACTTCTTTAGCTTGTCAGCCTGTATAAAACAACATTTGAAGACACAATCAAACAAGCATGCCTTTGTACACATCTCAAAAGGAAGAAAGACAAAAAAAAAACACTTATATATGAAGAAATCAAAAATGTACTTACAAATCTTCTAAACTATGGTAAAATCCAATGTGAGTAATATGTTTAAACCTAGGATAGACTTTTAAACTCAAAACCTAGGTTTAGGTTAAGGTTATAGGTTTAGGTTAGGTTTAGGTTATAGGTTATATGTTTTAGCTTTAGGGAATTGAGAATAGGTTAAGGTTTAGGTTTAAGAAATCGGGTTCGGGTTCGAGATCGGGTTTAGGTTTGGGTTTTCAAGTTTAGGTTTAGGTTTAGGTTAGGGAGTTGAGATTAGGATTAGGTGTAGGTTTAGGTTTAGGGATTTGAGAATACATTTAGGTTTTAGGTTTAGGTTTAGGTTATAGGTTATAGGTTTAGGTTTAGGTTAAGGTTAGGCTATAGGTTATAAGTTTAGGTTATAGGTTATAGGTTATAGGTTAAGGTTTAGGTTATAGGTTTTGGTTTAGGTTATAGGTTATAGTTTAGGTATAGGTTAAGGTTAAGGTTTAGGTTATAGGTTATAGGTTATAGGTTATAGGTTAAAGCTTTAGGGAATTGTGAATAGGTTAAGGTTTAGGTTTAGGAAATCGGGTTCAGATTTGAGATCGGGTTTAGTTTGGGTTTTCAAGTTTAGGTTTAGGTTAAGGAGTTGAGATTACGATTAGGTGTAGGTTTAGGTTTAAGGATTTGAGAATACATTTAGGTTTTAGGTTTAGGTTAAGGTTATAGGTTTAGGTTAGGTTTAGGTGTAGGTTATAGGTTATAGCTTTAGGGAATTGAGAATAGGTTAAGGTTTAGGTTTAGGAAATCAGGTTCGGGTTCGAGATCGGGTTTAGGTTTGGGTTTTCAAGTTTAGGTTTAGGTTTAGGTTAGGGAGTTGAGATTAGGATTAGGTGTAGGTTTAGGTTTAGGGATTTGAGAATACATTTAGGTTTAGGTTTAGGTTTTAAGTTATAGGTTTAGGTTTAGGTTTTAGGTTTAGGTTAAGGTTAGGTTATCGATTATAAGTTTAGGTTATAGGTTATAGGTTATAGGTTAAGGTTTAGTTTATAGGTTTTGGTTTAGGTTAAGGTTATAGGTTTAGGTTTAGGTTAAGGTTTAGGTTTAGGTTATAGGTTTAGGTTAAGGTTTAGGTTTAGGTTATATGTTATAGGTTATAGGTTATAACTTTAAGGAATTGAGAATAGGTTAAGGTTTAGGTTTAAGAAATCGAGTTTCGGTTCAGGATCGGGTTTAGGTTTGGGTTTTCAAGTTTAGGTTTGGGTTTAGGTTAGGGAGTTGAGATTAGGATTAGGTGTAGGTTTAGGTTTAGGGATTTGAGAATACATTTAAGTTTTAGGTTTAGGTTTTAGTTTATAGGTTTAGGTTATAGGTTAAGGTTAGGTTATAGGTTAAGGTTTAGGTTTAGGTTTAGGTTTAGGTTATAGGTTTTGGGGTTTGAGAATAGGTTTAGGTTAAGGTTATAAGTTTAGGTTTAGGAAATCGTGTTCAGGTTCGGGATCGAGTTTAGGTTTGGGTTTTCAAGTTTAGGTTTAGGTTTAGGTTAGGGAGTTGAGATTAGGATTAGGTGTAGGTTTAAGTTTAGGGATTTGAGAATATGTTAAGGTTTAGGTATAGGAAATCAGGTTCGGGTTCGAGATCGGGTTTACGTTTGGGTTTTAGGTTTAGGTTAAGGATTTAGAGATTCGATTCTGGTTCGGGATCGGGTTTAGGTTTAGGTTTAGGTTTTACATTTAGGTTAAGGTTACGGTTTTAAGTTTAGGTTTAGGTTATAGGTTTAGGTTTAGGTTAGGTTATAGGTTATGGTTTAGGGAATTGAGAATAGGTTAAGGTTTAGGTTTAGGAATTCGGGTTTGGGTTCGGGTTCGAATTCGGGTTTAGGTTTGGGTTTTCAAGTTTAGGTTTAGGTTAAGGAGTTGAGATTAGGATTAGGTGTAGGTTTACGTTTAGGGATTTGAGAATACATTTAGGTTTTAGGTTTAGGTTTAGGTTATAGCATGCATGAACCGGCCTTATGGAGCAGAATGAGATGGCATCATGTCGTCCCATCGGTACGTCATCAAATCCACCAGCTGTTGTACCGCGCTCCGCACTCATTGAACCATTCTTTTCAGAACTGTAAGCCTTTCTTTGACTGAGTGGATGTCCTTCTGGATTGCCCCAATCCTATCCATTTTGAACCTTTTTCCATACCCGGCTGACGACGTGGACGGAGCTGGATCAGGTCCATGAGGTGCATCTTCAGCCATTGCAGCCCCTTCCATGGGATCACCACCCTCTCTTTCAACTTCTTCTGCCTGGATTTCTTCCTTAAGGTTCTCCTTGTACTCGTGAAACTCTAAATCCATTTTTCAGATATTTCTTTTATTGAAGACTTGGAGCGGGAATACCGGATCTATAGTTGATGGGAACCCGATTTTGTTGCATACCATGCTGATGATCTAGGGGTATAGCAGATGGAGGTCCCTAGATGTGTGGATAACGTTTACTAACTGAGAAACAATTAGAGATGGAAGGCAGATCTTTGATCATCTGGCAACTGAGTATACAATCATGCTCATGAGGCTAGTGAGATCAGACCTGCTGGTACTTCTGGGATAGACGTTGGTAACGAAGATATCATGCAAGATCCCAAATCTGGGATCCATATACCTAGCTTTTAATGCATTCCCTTGATGCCAGGGGATGTCCCTACCATTGTAAAGATACTTAGTAACCCTGGATCGAATGTCCATATTATCAAGATCCATCTCTGGGATACCTTTCGGGACCATGTTAAGTCTGATAGTTTCAACTATTGTAGCCGGCGTGATAAACGCATCATCACCACCCAAAGATACCATGAACGAAGGAGGGTCAGCCACTGATGAATGACATGCAGCAAGGAAGTTATGTGTTCTCTCAAGTTGGCATGGCCCACCAAAGTTCAGAATAGGCAGCCAATCTATTGCAGCAAACAAGGGTTCCAATTTTTACAGTGTGAGGCACTCCCTGTCTACCCTTCTCTCTTGAATAAGCTTCCTGCCCATGTATTTGGGTGGTCATGAACTTACTCCAGTTTGAAGAGGTGGTGCTGGTGATTCGGTCTGGGACCCACCATGTGGGGTCTGTCTTGTTCTCTGTCGTATGGGGATTCCACTTTCTGGGACCCTCGCCCTGACTCTCGAGGCGAGTACCTTTTGTCGGGTGGCTATTGACGATTCCCTAGGGCTGGATGCTACCCTTTTGTCCTTTCCCATATGACAGATGGAAAGTTGAACAATTTGGGAAAGATGACAAAAAAATAAAAAAAATGACAAAAACGACAAATACCCAAAAGAGAAAGGACTCTTGACGTGTTAGAGGGGTATTACCGGATTTGTAAAATGATTTGAGTAGTCCGACGTGGCTCCAACTGATTTGGTCGAGAGAATCCAGCAGAGAAGATGATAGTGAAACCCTTAAGAAAATAACCCCCTTTTTTGTTTCGCTGGCTTTTTATCGGGTGGAATTTGTCGATATGATAGACCATTGTTCCGATAATATTGAGAGGTTGCTTATCGATTCTATCGAGTCTATCTTCGATATCATTCTTGGCCATACAGTGATTCATATCCTAAGGGACCGTAGATAATATCGACCTTCTATCAATAAATCAAGAATGTCATATCGAAGATGAAGATTTTCAGTTGTCAGCATTCAGGCAGATCTTCAAATATACTTTTCGTATCTCTATTAGTAGTATACTCAGCAAAATTATGTACACACACTGTACTCAACAAAATTATAAACATTTGAATGTTTATACAAAAATAATGGAGGTGAAGTACCTCAGATATATCATTTGAAGCTTAGCAAAAAAGAATTTTCTTCATTTTAGCACTGGTTCAGATTCTGATATATGATCTGAACTAATTCTTCCTTACCCATTTTACCTTATTAATTGATTTGGGTGGTGATGTAAGGACATTGCTTCTTTCCATATTCTTAAGAGGACTCTTGAAGTTCTGTATTTCTCTGTATTTCTCTGGCTGACAAATTGTTCTGACCAGAGTTAAGTTGAGTACTCCTAGAGTTATGCATTCAAAATTATAATGTCCTAGATCACCACACAAATAACATGCTGGAGTTATTCTGGTTTTACTTCCAGAAGCAGCAAATTTTTCAGTTCTGGGAGCTGCATTTCCAGACTTTGATTTATGTTTTTCATATCCAAGACCGCTTTTATCCTTTCCAGGTCTTCCTATTCCTAATAGTTTTTCTAGCTTTTCGCCACTCTGGGAAATAATTTATCTAGGTTATCTTCTTGGATTCTTCCAGATCAAATAGGAGTGAATGATTTTCGTTTTGAAGAAGCATATTTTTGTCTTTTAATTGCTCAACCTGTTTATTCAGTTTTTCAAACTCGTTTTTAAGAAGAGTATTGACTTGTTCAAGTCTATCATTATCCATATGATATTGCTGCAGATCATTTATCAATTGTGTGTTGATTTCTAATGCTTTATCTAAATCTTTCTGCAGCACCTTACCTTTATTTTCTGATATTCCAAGTCTTTTAAGGATATTGCTGCTATGAATATAAAGTTGATTATAGGCATCTTGCAGTTTATCCTTTTCGATTTCTTCTTCTTCTCTTTCTTCAGTTTCCTCATTGTTAGATGAAAATGATTCAGTGGGTAGCTGTTCTTTCTCCTTCTCAGATTCAGTGGGGATGATTGAAGTAGTGGAGACCATGAGTATTTTCAATGATTTTTGATCTCCGTCGCTTTCTGAGTCACTAGATTCTGAATTTGACTCCTCAGTATCATCCCATGTGGCAGCCATAGCTTTGCCCTTGGTTTTTCTGTTTGGGCATTCGGTAGATAGGTGTCCATACTCTCAACAGGCATAGCATTGTGGTTCTTTGGTCCTTTTACCAAATTTGTCTGAAGAAGATTTGTTGTTCACCTTTCTACCTCTGGAAGGCTGATCACAATTCTTTTGAAAGAATCTTCTGAATTTTTGTGCCAGCAAAGCCACTTCTTCATCTTTATCTTCCCTTTCGCTCCCACCGTCCTCATGTAGTGTTTTCTTAGAGGTTTTTAGGACAGTTGTTTTGGATTTAGGGATTTGTTTAAAGCGTAGTTCGAAAGTTTGTAGGGAACCTTCCAGTTCTTCTACTTTCATTTCATCTATGTCCTACACTCCTCAATTGTTGTAACCTTGGGATTAAAACGCTCCGGTAGGGATCTTAGAATTTTCCTACAAATTTTTGGTACCAGAACTTTCTCTCCCAATTCACCCATGGAGTTGCAAATAATATTCAACTTGGTGAAAAACCCCATAAACATCTCATGCTCTTCCATTTTGAGACTTCGAACTGTGAAGTCAGGAGTTGAAGTTTGGATCGCTTCATAGTGCTTGTGCCTTCATGGGTTGTTTCTAATAAATCCCATGCTTTCTTGGATGTCCCACACATACTTATCTGATTAAATATATCCTGGGACACGACACAGTAGATATCATTCATAGTCTTGGCTTCAGATGTCTGCCTTTCTTTGTCGAATGCTGTCCACTTTTCTTTGGATTTGGGCTTTGTGATTGTTGTACCACTATCAAGTACAATTTGTTCAGTAGGTGGCACATATCTACTTTCAATTATATCCCAAACGTCATGATCTAAAGATCTCAGAAAGTAGTGCATCCTAGCCTTCCATTATGCGTAATTTGAACCATCAAATACTGGAGGTTTAGTGACTGATGAGCCCTCTCCTTTGGCCATATTCCAAACTTCAGTCAAGATCACTCTCTAGGCGGTGAAGCCCTTAAAGAGAGACCCACTATGATACCAATTGAAATAGCGGTGAAGACTGCTTGAGTTGAAGTCGGAATATGCCAATATCTCCTAGAAAGGGGTGAATAGGACTTTTTAAAGTTTTTATGAGTTATTTAAAGATTCTTATTACACTAATCCTAATAGCATGTAAAAATTAGGATTACTCAAAATTAACTCTACTGGCTTCCAAGCCTTGTAGAGGATCCAATCACAAACTTCTTGAAAGATAAACAAATTGCAAACAAGATTGTGATGGATATGACTATGTCTGTGTATGAGGTGTGATCTTAGGCAATCAGATATAAAAACATATAAGGAAATCACATGATTAAAAGACAGTAACAATCTCAAACACAGTCATTTTTATAGTGGTTCGACTACTTGTCTACTACACTCCCGGCTGCCGCACTCAACCCTTGAGTGTACCGGATTTTACTAAGGAGGTTTTCCAGGGTTCACCTCAAACCTGAGGTTTTAAATCAGGTTCACCTTCAACTTTTACACAGAGGTTTCTACTCAGTTCACATCTGACCCTGGAGTTTTACTGGTTTACTCCTAACCAGATGTTTATGCTCTCCATAGAGCAAGGGTCCACATAACGCACCCAGATGTTTATGCTCTCCATAGAGCAAGGGTCCACACAATGCACCCACTATGTACACTCCCGCCTGAGGCCTCCTTGAGGACTTCAAAGGGTGAGAACCACTTAAGACCCAATCCTAGAAAGGAATGATCACAAGTGTCCTCTTAGACTCTGAATACTTACAAATAAGTTGATGAGTCCCATTTAGCACATTGCCGAAGATCTCCTCCTCCTTGCTGACGAAGAGTCTTCTGCTCCCTTGATCTGCAACACAAAATGATGTACCAATACTCGGCTTCGGGTTGGGTCAAGGTGAAGATGGAATCCTACTCTCAGAATATTTTCCTATCAGGAATATAGAGCGATTCCAATTTTATACATTCAAGGCATCCCAGCTTAATGATTTGCCATTAAGGTAGTAGCTGGAGGATCCTTAAATGCGAAAGTTCATTCCCCAATCCACTCTATTGAGAATGTCAATGGTGAGGGTGGATTAGAGGATGAACTCC
This sequence comes from Magnolia changhungtana, assembly GCA_030180095.1. Classification (NCBI taxonomy): domain Eukaryota; kingdom Viridiplantae; phylum Streptophyta; class Magnoliopsida; order Magnoliales; family Magnoliaceae; genus Magnolia; species Magnolia changhungtana. The sequence goes on along the minus strand of JASAUF010000644.1, from coordinate 4,144,782 downwards.
CTTGAGAGAAAGGGCTTTAGATATAAGATATAAGTTGAAACACTCAAAAGCTCTCTCTACTTTCTCTCACAGCAACAAAAGACAAGTCCTCTATATATAGGCAAAAACTTCCAACGGATATAAAATGGTCACAATTATGATAGAGTTTGATATCATCGAGCAGGTTCGATATCATCGAGCGTATACTCTCGATAGCATCGATGGTTTGCTCGATGACTTAGACTCAATGTCATATGCTTTTGAAACTCTTTGCCAATTGGTCGATGAATCGAAACTATTATTGATATCATCGGATTTCGAACTCTGATTCCATCGATGACAAGATCGATCTATCGACACTTGAAAAATGAGAGAGACTTGACTTTGAAATATTTCAAGTTTTCATGAAAGATCGGGGAACCGTCGAGATCATCAGAATTTGAACGTCGATGATATCGAGATCAGAATCGATACATCGATAAATCCAGCGGATTTGTCTTTAAGCTTGCTGGTCGATTTATGACCTTGCTTGATGCAATTGACCTAGTGCTGATATCATCGATATTTGAATATCGATTTTATCGAAGGACCCTCGATCATAGTTAAAAACAACCTGAAATATCTGCTGTAAGAAATGCATGCCCTCTATCGATACCATCGATGGACGTCCGATCTTATCGATATTTGAATTCAGATCATATCGGACGGTCATCAATATATCGAAGGAATTTGAGATTTTCATTGAAAAACAGGGCGCTGGAAATCTGCCTGTCAATCTTATCGAGCCATTCTTCGATGGACTCGAGATTTGAATATCGATGATATTGATATGTGTATCGATACATCGATAATTCATCCAGATATGTTGTGAAGTTGTTGGACATATTTAGTGCTTATATCGATAATATTGATAGGTGTATCGATACATCGATAAATCCGTCCAGATGAATATTTAGTTGTTGGACACTTTTGGTCCTCTCATCGATAATATCGTTTAAGGTATCGAGGACATCGACAGAGCAGGTCGATCATATCGAGGGTGTTCCGATAAGATTGATAGGGCGAGAAAAACTTAGAGATTTTCCTATTTTGCAAAAAGTTTTCTCACCATAAAAACCCTAAGATGTTTATCTTGTTTTAAGGGTTTTAATCACCTGGTGTCTTGGGACATGGGATGTGAGGCTGTGATTTACCTATGGCGAGCTTTCACATATCCGGTTGAGGTAGACGCTTGAATTATTTTCCTGTGAGGCACTGCAGTCCGACTAACTCAGCACATATGGTAATTAACAAACTAGGGCACTAGCAGGTGCACTTTCAATCATCAATTTAGTTTTTATTACTTAGTTTATTTTGCATTTAATTTTTTCCTTCTCACAATTCATCTCCCTGTGGGATCGATCTTGTATTCACGGGATATTACTTACGAACTTTTGCACTTAGAGGCAAGCAATCAAGTTTTTGGCGTCATTGTGAGGGAGAGATTGAGATAAATTAGATCTGTGCAAGATCGCTAAGGTAAGTTCTTTTTTAAGGTAAGTTCTCTTTTAAACCCTCCAAAATTTCTATAGATTTTCTATTTTTCTTTGAAAGTAAATTTAGTTGGGTCTTTTAAGCACTAACTGTGACATAAGGTTGCCCTGCTTGGGATTTTATCACCCAAGTGCTATGGTTGTCCTACAGTTGTTGTTTGATCACAAAGATCATCCACTGAATCTATTTTCCAGATTAACATAGTTTAATTTTTGCATTAGTTTTACTTTTGTTGATTTATTTTTTATTTTTACTTTGTGGTTTAAACCCTTATGGTCAGCTCTGCTGCCTGGGTTGTTGATTTATTTTTACTTTGTGGATTGAACCCTCATGGTCTGCCTTGCTGCCTGGGTTGTTGATTTATTTTCGCTTTGTTGATTACCCTCATGGTCGGCCCTGTCGCTGGTTTGTTGATTGTCACGCCCCAAACTCGGAAATTAGGCTCACAAAATTTTCGATCGCCGAATCCGGCGCCGACAGCCTCCGTAGTACCCCATTCTCGGCTCCCAGCGCCCATACGCCAGGTTCCAATCCTGGGATCCTACAAGGAGGATTTTCAGTATGATTTTTTTTTAATGGAGCATAACCATAAGCATAACCAAGTCACAAACAATATTACCACATATCCACTATAACAAAAACTTTGAGTATAATACAAAAAGGGAAATACAATATGAAGATATCAAAGAAAACTCCAAAAGCTCCAGAAGATTGCTGCACGCTCTGAGCTCAACGCTGTTGCAACCTAACGCCACCTGCACGCATCTATCGTGCATAAGCTTACAAAAGCTTAGAGGGTGGTGAAAGTGTGTGTAAGGCGAGTGCCAAGTGTACAATATCAGAGTAATGTGGAAATATGCGGTAAGTCCATGAATGCTATCAACTATACCAAAGCTATGTGATGCAAGGCATGAATGCTATCGGCCATACCAAGGCCATGCGATGCGAGGCCTATGTAGCCAAATGTCATATGTGAGATGCAAAACAAGTGTTCTAGTACTCATCAAGTACACATATCAGTACAGTTCCTCTCTGGATATCACCGAGGTTTAATACACCTCACACTGACTGCCTCCTCCCTAGCTTCACAGTCAAGCAAGTGGAAGAGACCACACTATCTGCCTGACCAGTAGTCTGCCAATACCTACCCATCTTGTCGATAGCGGACACATTTGCAAGCTGGTCAAACTCAGCCTAGCTTATATCCCCCTCACTCAGGCGGATAAGGCCACACCCCCTTCCAACCGACCACAACACAGTGGGAGATGCGGCTTACTGGTATTTGGCACTCGGGTGCTCGTGTATCCACTCAGTCTAGACGTTGGAACATCCCTTGGTACCAAAAAGGTTCTGGGACTTTCACCCAAGGACATCCTAAGTGCCCACAGTGCTAGAACAAAGTATTTTCGGTATCCGATACGGCCATCCACGATGTGCCTGTGGAGCCATGGCCCTGATGTCGCTAGGGCGTGCAGTGATCAAGTCACACATATGCGAGATGCATGAGTCACACCATACAATCATGCAGCAATCTCACGCGTACCACGCGATCATGTGGGGCACTCCATCTCATAAGGAGTCCCGTAAATGTCTCAGCCCAATGGCTTATACTATGATCAAACATTCCTCATATCAAGCATACAAATGATGCGTATGGGTATGAATCATGGAGCTATACTAAGCATGTTATAAAGTGGTGAACTATCAATAAGTATGGGCTTACTAATGGGCCCTAGGGAGAGTTATAATGCGGACATTTAACCAACATTATTCTTACAATGTGGACGTCAAACCAACATTGCTCTCAAGGCATGACCTATCATCAAACATTATTACACATACTATGAAGGAATCGCTCAATACAATGGACCCTAAGGACATCCTGTTGGACCTTGACCCATGGGCCTTAGATACATCAAATGGGCCGCATCATATGGGCCTTTTATAAATCAAGTGGGCCGCATCAAAGGGGCCTTATGTACATTGCAATGGGCCATATCCCATAGGCCTTTAAATACATCATAATGAGCCTCCTATCATGGGCCTTGCATATACCAAATGGGCCACACCAATTGGGCCCCATAGTACATCAAAATGGGCCCAATCACATGGACCATAAGCATAACAAATGGTGGGGTCCACTTGAACGGTTAGATCTGCCTCATTCCTTAGCTCATGAAATAAAATGGGCTTTCAAAATTGGATGGACAAGTTGGAGCAACATATGCATCATGGTAGGCCCCAAAACAGCCCACTAGCCTACCATGATATATATACATAAAATATATATATGGGAAAAGGTACAATGCGCTCAAGCTGATTTTAGGTCCCATAAGGTCAAGCTGTGTGGGTCCCACCGTGATGCATTTTGAACATCTACCCCATCGGCCAGATGCACCATTCCATCCTAAGCCTAGGTCTCAAAAATCAAGTCAATCCGTGACTTGTGCAGGCCACACCACATGCAGCAGTGGAGAGGGCCGTGCACCGTTTAAAACATTTATAACCATTTTGAGGGCCCACAGAGATGTGATTTTGCAAATCTAGCCCATCCAGTCAGAGTGTCCCACTTGATTGAGGGTGCAAACCAAGTTTCAGGTGCATGGAAAATTTCAGGTGGGACCCACCGTCCACTGGACGGTGTGCATAAAACACAAACATCACCGTGGGCTCCACCATCCGCTGGACGGTGGAATACAACACATACATTACAGTGGGCTCCCACCGTCCGCCTGGACGGTGGGGATAAGACACATACATCACTGTGGGCTCCATGTGGGGCCCACCGTAATGCTCATATGCCATCTAACCCATCCATAAGGTCACACGGGGCTGGATGAAGGGCAAAAACAAATTTCAGATTGATTCAAAACTTCCGCGGGCCCAAAAAGAGTTTCAATGGTAGAGTTCAATCACCGTTGTTTCGTATGGTGTGGGCCACCTGAGATCTGGATCAAGCTGATTTTCGGAGGGGACCCACCTTAGGGGGTGGTCCACCTCATGGACGGTGTGGATACAAAATATACATCATGGTGGGGCCCACGGCTGGGGACCCATGGGTCCCTGCTCGTTCGCGCCCAGGGATGCCCAAATACGTCCTCTCTATCTCTCGACAAAGAAAGCAGCCCATGTCATGCTGTTATGTTTTTTTTTTGAAATCCCTTTATTTCTAAGGTTTTTCACGTGTGGGGCCCGCGTCTGCCAAATCCACCCCGTCTACTGATTTTCATGGCCTGAGATGGACCTAACAAGTCCAATATCGGATATTTTCCGGCGTGTAGAAGAATTTAGGTGCATTTAAATGGTGAAAATCACTGATTTCAAGGGTTTGGCCCACCAGAAAGTTGGATCAGTTTCACTTTTTGGCTCAACGCCTAAAATGAGTTGGTAAATAAGATGGATGGCGTGGATTGAATACATATATTAAGATGGGGCCTATTCAAGTGGGTCACCCCATGAGCTTGGAAACTAAGCTAATATTGGTGTTTTCCATACACCAATATTCAAGGGTTTAACATATACATACTCAAGGTGGGCCCTTCTCAAGTGGGCCACCAAATGATGGATGATGAGGAACTTACACACCTATAGCATGGGCCCCACCTACAAATGGATTGGATTTAATACATGCTTCATGGTGGGGTCCATCCGAGTGGGCCACATGGCCATATAATCATATGAAAGGAAAAAAATTAAAAGAGAGAGAGAAGGAGAAAAGGGCGGGACACACGTGTGACGGAGAGACCCTAACACTATGGGCCCTCCCTTGCATCCAATCATACATAAAAAAAATAATCAAAGTGGGCCATCGGCCACATCTTAGGGTCCCAAGTGAGATCCATACCATTGATCGGTAGGCCTCACTTGGTCCATCATAAACATAGAAAACTACCCTATCAAAGCACTCACTGGTTGATCTTTTCGGTCCGTTGGAACGCCACCCTCCTTGTGCTCCTCTTTGATGGTGGAGATGAGAAGTGAATGGCTAGGATGATGGGTTTTGGAATGGAAAAGTGGGCCACCAAAATTACATTTCTCTCTTAGGAAAGCTTGGACGTGTGGGCTGTCTCTTACTTGGAAATGGTGTGAGAAAAGAGGGAGAGAGAGAGAGAGTTGTAAGGAGAGAGGGATGGGCGATGTGAGGTGAGTGATGGATGTGGTACTTGACATGTATGGTGGTGTAAGAGAGAGGGTGAGAGAGAGTTGACTTTGGAGAGAGAAAGCATGGTTGCTTTGTACTTGTCATTGAAGTGATTGATTGATTGATGTGATTGATTGATTGATGGGATTGATTTGACATTGTGTAGAGATTCTCTTGGGATTGAGAAAGCGCTGTGTTTCTTCGAAATAAACACCGGCTCACATCTTCTGGTCAGGGTATCGGATCGGTGCATGAGTCGCGGCGTTAGAACCGCGGCGATGGTGCGGTCGCAATGATACAGGTCTCGGATTAAACCAACTCGAATCTATAGGATACGACTTACGGTCATGCGCAACGTTGATTATCGGTCGCGGACTGTCAAACTTCGACAGAAAAGATCGCGGGATTCGACGGACAGTATGAACTAGGATACGGGTCTTACATTGATTTATTTTTTCTTTATGGATTGAACCCTCATGGCCGGCCTTGCCGCCTGGGTTATTAATTTATTTTGAACCATCATGGTCAGCCCTGCCGCCTGGGTTATTGGTTAAGTTTTTATTTTTATTTTAAGTATCATGCTTGTTATTTGAATTAGTGGTATTTGTTGTGTGGTGTGGATGGTTTATGTCCCGTTGGAGTAGGGATCAAAACAATTGACTCTCTTCCGAAGGCAGACTAGTTCCAAGCCTTGTTCATTCACTTACAAGAGGCACTCAACATCACTTAGATTATATAGCAAACTCAATTGATAATTCAAATCCAAATTTGCTAGATCCAACTACAAATCAAAACAGAGAAAATCAACCTAATCCTCCTCTTGAGGATGAAAATGAAGTTCATAGGAATGTGTTAAACCAACCACGGACTTTACGTGAGTGTTTACACCCTGAGAGATCAACTTTACCATCTTGCATAGTGTTCCCTACTCACACAAGGAACATTGATTTTAAACCAGGTGTGATTCAATTAATTCCTAAATTTTATGGCTTGGATTCTGAAAGCCCCTACTTGCACCTCAAGGACTTTGAGGAAGTAATTGCAACATTACAAGTAAACAATGGTAATAGGGATGCACTTAAGCTTAGGTTATTCTCATTTTCTCTAAAAGATCGGGCCAAAGCATGACTCAACTCTTTAAGACCTAATACTATTACTACATGGAAAGCCTTAAGTAGAGAGTTTTTGAAAAAATTCTTTCCCAAGCATATGACAAATGCACTTAAACAAGAAATCATGTCATTCTCCCAAAAGGGGAATGAACTATTTTTCCAAGCTTGGGAGCGCTTCAAAGACCTTCTACTTGTCCACATCATGGTTATAAACCATGACACGTGATTGATGTATTCTGAAAGGGGCTCACCATGGATACCTATCAGTTCATAAAGATGATGTGTGATGGAACCTTTCTTAACAAGGATCATAATGAGGCTTGAGATTTTCTAGACATGTTAGCAGAGAATACGTGACATGAGATGTCTCTGCTAAACCAGACCAAACTAGATCCATTCCTAGAGAGAAAGCGGAGATGTATGTCCTAAAAGAGGAAGGCGACCTTAATACAAAATTTGCTGCATTGGCTAGAAAGGTCGAAGCCTTAGAAATTAGGAAGGTTGATATGGTTAAAATAAACACTTCCTTAGGTAATTTTTGTATAATTTATGGTGGTGCAGACAATGACACAAAGGATTGTCCCATAATATCAGTTGTACAAAATATCATGCATGAGCATGAGTAAGAAAATGCTATAAATAATTACCAAAGGTCAGATATGCAACCAATGGGAAACACATATAATCAAAATTGGCTTAACCATCTGTTGAGGGTCAAATATTGCATATTAGACCCCATTTATTACTTGGTTTTATGCACACGATAATGCTTAATATTTTATTTTAATCATGTCTGTGTTGTAAGGGGAATTTAAGAGCTTGGATTGAAAAGGATGCTAAAAGCATGGATTTAACGCTCAAGAATCATCAAACCTAGTTATAACGACTTGAAAAATTCCGTACAATGGCTCGAGTACCACCCCAGGCAAAAATCACTTAGGATCAAATCCTTTAGAAATTAGACAAAGTTAACTAAGTGCTAAACTAGATTAGTCATAAAATTCGCTTGAATCACTTTAAATATGATCTGCAAGACCCAAAACTTGTAGAATCATTGATGCTAGGTTACCCTAAAATCTGGGATCAAACTCATTACTCGACTGCTCTTGGGAGCACATTGAATCTCTATATCAGATCTGGACCACACATCGAAAGTCCGAATGATATGAGGTTATAGAATTATGACCGCCTCACTGGGCTTGACAACTATCTCGGAGATCAAATTTAGACAGTGTCCCACAGCTATTCGCTTGAGCCCGGAGCAAGGAGTGTGAGAAAACTTGGTTTTCTTTAAAAATTTAATAAAATTTAAGTAATCTGAGACTTGGTGTTTGCGGGCTAACTATAAGCAATCAGACCTTCAGAATCTGACCCAAATACACCCTCGGATCAGGGATATTTCCTAGCACATGTCCGTGTACTTGTAACCCTGATCGAGATTCGGTGACCGTTGAACTGAAACTGGTCCACCACGCGTGATCTGAGAATCCGACTGGAACGAAAACTTAACTCCACCTAGATCCAAGGTTGGTGAGCTTAAGTCCGACCGCACGCAGAAAAGGGGCCGCTAGAAGTGCTCCATTAGGACAGAACAGACCCACTTTGGTTATAACCTAAGTATACCTTGACCTTAGGTCTATTTCGGTGATGTTTTAGGCTATATAAGGACCTTAAACCCTCTCTCATTCTCACCATACGAATTTGAGAAAACCTTAGGAGAGAAAAGAGAGCGAAAGTGTGAGACAAGTGAGGGATTCTTCCTGATACCCTACCCAACTATCCTACGTGCTTAACTACTCCGATCTAATCGCTTTCCTGGTGATTCTGGCTTCATTTCTAGGTAAGAAACCCTAACCCTAATCTTTTTTAGGGTTATGATTGTTGCAAGTAATGAAATAGCTAACCTATTTCATGTCTTAGGTTGTCGTTGTGCCCTAGACAAAGTGAGGGTTAACGAACTGACTCCGTTACGCGTTTATCGGCGTAAGGTGCGGACTTTAGACGTATAGGTTATGGTTTTCAATGCTTTCAATGTCAGATAATGATAGATTCATGATCTGTATGTTATTACACATGTACAAAAGTGCTGCCCGTTTCATTTTTCAGTTATACATTAACTATGTTAAATACACTGTATTCTTCATATTTGTAGAAAGTATCATATACGTATAAATTTTCAAAGTGTGTTTGTCATGATTAATTACTGTATGAACATGCTATATATGTGTATAATACTTACTTGGCGAAAGGGTTCACCCTAATACATGTTTTTGCTAGTATACGCTATGTATGTTGAAAGAGTGTATCCTAAGTGTTTGTGAAAATGCTTGTAAGAGTAAGTACTTAGAAGATTGTGCTTTAAGTAGGTGTTGAGATAGGATTCTCAGCTACCTTAGAGATGTATATGATTTCCTCCATGTTGTTTGTTTAATTTAACCGCTTACTTATGAAATATATATGTGTGTATTTCCTGTTTATATTGTGCTTTATAACATGCTTTATAAAATGCTTGAATTACTTTGTTTATTCTGTTTTACTCTACATGCTTCTGAATAAGGATTGATTGTGTTTGGGGCTATGATTATAGTCCAGGCAATCGAAAACGGAAATGAATGCGTGGCTGAGATTCATTCGCCATGCGAGATATGTTCGACGAACCCGAGTCGTACTTCGGTTGGCGATAGTGGCTGGCCACATGAAGTGCTTATGTGCTTCATATCATTCAACTTGTTGTGCACTCGAGCTAGCCGAGCTCATCAAGTAACCCAATCTGTCCAATGTATGTTCACCATGTTTGGACGCTACTACTTGAACCCGAGGTACTAACCTTACCAGTGGAATCCCGTTAACCATGGTACCTTAATCCGCCAAGACTCATGAGCCGGACATGGTGGTATGGGACACCGTGGTCGATCTGTCGGCCTACGCTGGGGCAACGAGCCTCCCCGTAGTGACCATTGAGCAACTAGACTCATGAGCCAATTATGGTGGCATGGGACATTATATTCGAGCTGTCGGCCTACATTGCTTTGATGGGTGATGGGGGAGTGGTGCAACGATTTTTTGTAATAGCCCTGACAGCCCTGACCGTACCTGGTGTAGTGACCTCGAGCATGTAGTGACCTCGAGCATACTCTAAATCTGCGGTGAGGCGACTAGCCTTCCCGTAGTAACAGAGTATAAACTAGGCCTGTATTGATAAGGTGATGGAGGAGTAATGTACGATTTCGTGTAACAGCCCTGACAGCCCTTGCGTCGACCTAGAAACACACCATCATATGAGATTGTCTAGGACTGACGACCCTAGAATGGATCATTGTTTGGGAATGATATAAGGAAGGTACCTTAGTTTCCCAATACTGTTGTTTGAAATGGACTAATAATAACTCGGTAATCATGCTCATCATCGAATTGCATGTTCCTAGAAGATGTGGAGCACTGAGGGTGACAACATGCCTCAGATGTAAGATGGTGCCGCATGAGGGAGTATATTGGCGAGGACATGCATCATAATCGCATCTCATCCTTGCATTAATTACAGTACTTAGAAATGTTGATTGTACTGCTTTATCATTACTGCTTGATTGAATTGATAACATGTTAACCTATGCTTTATTGTTCCACTGAGTTAGCTACTCACTCCCATGTTACGGGACGGTGTTCTGAACACCCACCAGACTCTGTCTTAGACGCAGGTACCGACGATTCATAGGAGACTGAGCCTAATTATTATGAAGATTAGGATGAGTTTTCCTTCATGCAGTTCTCCTGTGGCTTTGCTTAGACAATCCGGATTTACGGGACTACTAGGCTATCACGACAGTTGGACAATTTTTGACATTTTTTTTGTGGTTCAGTACATGTATATGATGACTCAGCGAAGTAATTATACTCTGGAGACAGATCGAGATCGTTTTGTTTTTATACACATCTATATATGTTTTTCAGTCTTCCGCTTGCGTTTTATACATTGATCTGGAGTATGGATTATTGTTTTGGTATAATCTCACTCATGTTTATTGCACTAACACAGACAACATTCAATCATAAGCATTTGTGTTGCATAAGTGATGTTTTGGAACTCGGGTGTTGAGTTGCTACTCGACCCTCGAATTTCAGGGCGTTATAAGTTGTCTTAGTTGACACGGAAGGATCTGAAGTTCGCTTGGAATGAGAAGACGGAAGCAGCTTTTCAGAAGCTGAAGGACAGGCTGACGTCCGCCCCTGTGCTAGTATTACCAGAGCAAGGGGTTAAGTACACGATATATACTGACCCGTCTCGCGTTGGCTTGGGTTGCGTCCTTATGCAGAAGGACAGGGTGATTGCATATGCCTCGAGACAATTAAGGAAGCACGAGGAGAATTACCCTACGCACGACCTGGAGTTAGCATCGATCATATTCGTATTGAAGCTCTGGAGACATTACCTCTATAGAAAGGAGTTCGAGCTTGTCTGCGACCACAAGAGCCTTAAGAACATATTCACTTAGTGGGACTTGAATATGAGGCAGCGCCGATGGATAGAAACCTTGAAGGACTTCAAGTTCGAGGTCTCCTACCATCCTTGCAAGGCTAACCTTGTGGCAGACGCATTGAGTCGCAAGAAGGCTATTGCATTTGTGGCTCCGTTGATGATAGCAGAGTGGGATATGTTGGAGTTCGTGCGGGACTTCGAGCAAAAGCTCACGGTGGAGGAGCCATTTGAGTGTGTCGCACACGTTCGGGTGCGGCCACTTATTGATGATAGGATTATTGAGGCCCAGAAGGGCGATGAGCGGTTGTCTGAGCTTCGAGAGCAAGCTAGCGACGCCGAGGACTCCGAGTAGAGAGTTGGCACAGATGGGGGTCTACGATACCGTGGCCGCCTATGTGTTCCAGATATTCATGACTTAAGATAGGAGCTTCTCGAGACTGCCCACAGATCGAAGCTTGCGATGCATCCTGGTAGCACGAAGATGTACCAGGACATGAGGCGATCGTTTTGGTGGGACAATATGAAGGTTCATATCGCCGAGTATGTTTCACGTTGTCTCACGTATCAGCAGGTCAAGGCCGAGCATCGCCGACCTCCTGAACTCCTTCAGCCCATGCCTATAACTGAATGGAAGTGGGACTTCATCTCTATGGATTTCATATTGGGGCTGCCAAAGACGAGGAAGGGACACGATTCCATCTGGGTGATCGTGGGCCGGTTGACCAAATTGGCTCATTTTCTCCCCATCAAAGTCACGAACTCTGCAGACGACTTGGCCAGGCTGTACATCAAAGAGATAGTCCATCTGCATGGAGTTCCTTTAGAGATCGTGTCGGACCGTGACAACCGATTCACATCTATCTTCTGGACTCGTATCCAGGAAGGGATGGGTGTGAAGCTGAAGTTCAGTACTGCGTTTCACCCTCGGACCGAAGGGCAGACAGCGGGTGAATCAGATTTTAGAAGATATGCTGTGGACTTATGTTTTGGACTTCAAGTACAATTGGGACGACTGTCTTCCTTATGCAGAGTTCGCGTACAACAACAGCTTTCAGGCGAGTATTGGAATGGCTCCTTACGAGGCCTTTTATGGGTGCCCTTGCAGAGCACCGCATTGCTGGACAGAAGTTGGTGAGAAGAGCTTGATTGGCCTAGAATTGGTTCAGGCGACCTCTGAGAAGATCGACATTATCAGGCATTGACTTCTTACAGCACAGAGTAGACAGAAGAGTTATGCCGATACGAGGCGGCGATCACTTGAGTTTGAGGTCGGAGATCACGTATTCCTCAGAGTTTTCCCTATGAAGGGAGTTCTTTAGTTTGGGAAGAAGGGGAAGCTTACGTCACGGTTTATCGGGTCATTTCAGATACTTGACTGAGTGGGTGCGGTGACATATTGTCTCGCTTTGCCCACACCACTCGCTGGCGTGCACAACGTATTTCATGTATCTATGTTGAAGAAATACGTTCTTGATCCTTTACACATCATCCATTGGGAGCAGGTGCAGTTGAGCGATGATGCTACATATGTACTGCGTCCGACGCATATCCTAGACAGGAAGGAGCAGGTGTTGCGCAGTAAAGTGATTCCACTCGTGAAGGTACTTTGGACGCATCATATAGAGGAGGAAGCTACCTGGGAGACAGAAGCCGAGATCCGAAAGAACTACCCTCAGCTTCTCGAGGAGTACAAAAGGTACTAATTTCGAGGATGAAAATTTTCATTAAGGGGGGTAGATTGTAACAACTCGAAAAATTCTGTACAATGGCCCGAGTAACACCTGAGGCAGAAATCACTAAGGATCAAATCCTTTAGAAATTAGACAAAATTAACTAAGTGCTAAACTAGATTAGCCATGAAATCCGCTTAAATCACTTTAAATACGATCTGCAAGACCCAAAACTTGTAGAATCATTGACGCTGAGTTACCCTAAAATCTGGGATTAAACTCATTACCCGACTGCCCTCGGGAGCACATTGAATCTCTGTATTAGATCTGGACCATATATCGAAAGTCCGAATGATACGAGGTTATAGAATTAGGACCGCCTCACTGGGCTTAATAACCATCTCGGAAATCAAATCCAGACAGTGTCCCACGACTATTCACTTGAGCCCGGAGCGAGGAGCGTGAGAAAACTTGGTTTTCTTTAGAAATTTAATAAAATTTAAGTAATTTGAGACTTGGTGTTTGCGGGCTAATTATAAGCAATCCGACCATCAGAATTTGACCCAAATACACCCTCGGATCAGGGATATTTCCTAGCACATGTCCGTGTACTTGTAACCTTGACCGAGATTCGGTGACCGTTGAACTGAAATTGGTCTGCCACGCGTGATCTGAGAATCCGACTGGAACAAAAACTTAACTCCACCTAGATCCAAGGGTGGTGAGCTTAAATCCGATCGCACGTAGAAAAGGGGCCACCAGAAGTGCTCTGTTGAGACAGAACAAACCTACTTTGGTTATAACCTAAGTATATCTTGACCTTAGGTCTATTTTGGTGATATTTTAGGCTATATAAGGACCTTAAACCCTCTCTCATTCTTACCATACGAATTTTAGAAAACCTTAGGAGAGAAAAGAGAGAGAAAGTGTGAGACAAGTGAGGGATTCTTCCTGATACCCTACCCAACTATCCTACGTGCTTAACTACTTTGATCTAATCGCTTTCCCGGTGATTCTGCCTTCATTTCTAGGTAAGAAACCCTAACCCTAATCCGTTCTAGGGTTATGATTGTTGCAAGTGATGAAATAGCTAACCTATTTCATGTCTTAGGTTGCCGTTGTGCCTTAGACAAAGTGAGGGTGAACGAACTGACTTCGTTACGCGTTTATCGGCGTAAGGTGCAGACTTTAGTCATATAGGTTATGGTTTTCAATGCTTTCAATGTCAGATAATGATAGATTCATGATCTGTATGTTATTACACATGTACAAAGTGCTGTCCGTTTCATTTTTCTGTTATACGTTAACTATGTTGAATACACTGTATTCCTCGTATTTGTAGAAAGTACCATATATGTATAAATTTTAAAAGTGTGTTTGCCATGATTAATTACTGTATGAACATGCTATATATGTGTATAATACTTACTTGGCGAAAGGGTTCGCCCTAATACATGTTTTTGCTAGTATACGCTATGTATGTTGAAAGAGTGTATCCTAAGTGTTTGTGAAAATGCTTGTAAGAGTAAGTACTTAGAGGATTGTGCTTTAGGTAGGTGTTGAGATAGGATTCTCAGCTACCTTAGAGATGTATATGATTTCCTCCATGTTGTTTGTTTAATTTAACCGCTTACTTATGAAATATATGTGTTTGTATTTCCTGTTTATATTGTGCTTTATAACATGCTTTATAATATGCTTGAATTACTTTGTTTATTCTGCTTTACTCTACATGCTTCTAAATAAGGATTGATTGTGTTTGGGGCTATGATTATAGTCCAGGAAATCGGAAATGGAAATGAATGCGTGGCTGAGATTCATTTGTCATGCAAGATGTGTTTGACAAACCCGAGTCGTACTTCGGTTGACGATAGTGGCTGGCCACACGAAGTGCTTATGCGCTTCATATCATTCAACTTGTTGTGCACTCGAGCTAGCCGAGCTCGTCAAGTAACCCGATCTGTCTAATGTATGTTCACCATGTTTGGATGCTACTGCTTGAACTTGAGATACTAACCTTACCAGTGGAATCCCGTTAACCATGGTACCTTGATCCGCCAAGACTCATGAGCCAGGCATGGTGGTATGGGACATCGTGGTTGAGCTGTCGGCCTACGCTGGGGCCACGAGCCTCCCCGTAGTGACCATTGAGCAACTAGACTCGTGAGCCAATTATGGTGGTATGGGACACTATGTTCGAGTTGTCGGCCTATATTGCTTTGATGGGTGATTGGGGAGTGGTGCAACGATTTCGTGTAACAGCCCTAGTAGCCCTAACCGTACCCGATGTAGTGACCTTGAGCATACTCTAAATCTGCGGTGAGGCGACGAGCCTTCCCATAGTAACAGAGTATAAACTAGGCCTGTATTGATAAGGTGATGGGGGAGTGGTGTAACGATTCTGTGTAACAGCCCTGACAGCCTTGCAGCGACCTAGAAACACACCATCATATGAGATTGTCTAGGACTGACGACCCTAGAATGGATCATTATTTGGGAATGATATAAGGAAGGTACCTTAGTTTCCCAATACTGCTTTTTGAAATGGACTAATAACTACTCGGTAATCATGCTCATCATCGCATTACATGTGCCTGGAAGATGTGGAGCACTGAGGGTGACAGCATGCCGCAGACGTAAGATGGTGCCGCATGAGGGAGTATGTTGGCGAGGGCATGCATCATAATCGCATCTCATCCTTGCATTAATTATAGTACTTAGGAATGTTGATTGTACTGCTTTATCATTATTGTTTGATTGAATTGATAATATGTTAACCTATGCTTTATTGTTCCACTGAGTTAGCTACTCACTCCCACGTTATGGGACGGTGTTCTGGACACCCACCAGACTTTGTCTTAGACGCAGGTACTGACGATTCACAGGAGACTGAGCCTAATTATTATGAAGATCAGGATGAGTTTTCCTTCATGCAGTTCTCCGGTGGCTTTGCTTAGGCAATATGGATTTACGGGACTACTGGGCTATCACGACAGTTGGACTATTTTGACATTTTATTTTTGATTCGGTACATGTATATGATGACTCAGCGAAGTAATTATACTCTGGAGACAGATCGAGATCGTTTTGTTTTTATACACATCTATATAGGTTTTTCAGTCTTCCGCTTGCGTTTTATACATTGATCTGGAGTATAGATTACTGTTTTGGTATAATCTCACTCATGTTTATTGCACTAACACAGACAACATTCAATCATAAGCATTTGTGTTGCATAAGTGATGTTTTGGAACTCGAGTATTGAGTTGCTACTCGACCCTCGAATTTTAGGGTATTACACTAGTGGGCAGATCGATCAATGATAGTTTGGGACCACCTAATCTCTGGATATGCCTCAATTTTGGCCTCAACCACTTAAATTAGATGGGAAAGCGGATGGACGGAACAAATTTCTCAAGACATCAAGGTGGGGCCCATTTCATATGGCCGGTGTACATAGTAGGAGTACACCCACTGTGCACCAGACTAACAGAGGTGGTCAGTGGGCGCTGATCGCATAATCCCGCTCGGATTCAAATCTCCATCTGCAAAAATGCAAACAAAGACTTGTGGGCAATCTCTGTGGGCCATTATCGTGATCCAAGAGCCTGATCCACACCATTCATTCAAATCAGACAATGGGCCCAACCAAGATATAGGTCTAGGACACGTCAGATAGCAAACATTAGTTCGCTGAATGATGAAATCTTTGCCGCAAGATCAATCAGGTGGGCCGCGTCAACAACAATTTAAAAATGTCCATCTCCAACCAGTTTTTCAAGGAGAAACTAATGGATGGGGTGGATTTCTCAAAAAGTGGAGTATGTGGACCCTACTGATAGCACCAACTCCAATAGCGTAAATCAATTTCCGCACCGCATGCAACAACAGTTCCGTCGGGAACTGTTGTGGCTCACCTCGATGATCTGAATGCATGATCTGGACCATCCAGATGATAGGGAAGGGGATTTCATCTATCACCACGCTGTCTGACGTGATCGAAAGGAAAACAATGGGCTGCACGTGGTCTCTGATCAGCCATACGCAGTCCGTCCTCTCCTCTGTTTTATGTGCAAACTGTCTTGCGCATGACAAATTTGGAAACCCTTCTTTCTATAAATTCTCTCCATTCGACCACAGCAAGGGGAGAAAAAAGAAGAACATGAGCAAAGGACAACAAGAGGAGAGAGAGAGAGAGAGAGAGAGAGAGAGAGAGAGAGAGAGAGTGGGCCGGCCATCTTCAAGAGTTCTTTTTCTCTTCCTATTTTTTTTTTAAGTGTTTTTATTTTTAAGAGATTATAGTTTAATCATGTTTATGATTGGGTAAACCTCTTAGCTAGGACTAAGAGGTGAAGCTTGTAGCGTGATGGGTGGTTTTCTATTGCTTTAATTCATGTTGATTGAACTCTCTTTGATTTAAGTTTGATTATAAGAAATACTTTTAGTTTTTAATGGTTTGTTTTGACTTAAATTACAATAGATCTGCGATAGCTTTGAGTATGTTTTGTTCATATATTGAGAGTGTGAAATTAGAAAATCCCGCTGTCCACCATCGTCCCATGGGCATGGTTGGGTGATGGAATCCTTTTAATCTTCATGATTATCTCAGATTGGTTGTGAATTGGTAAAATTCTGTTTTTTGCTTTATCTCATGGGCATGGTTGTGTGATGGAATCACTTCTAGTTCTCATACCTCTCATCCATTGAGAACTCGATCAAAGGAAGTTCAGAATTGATTTTCCATGAATTATCTTCCAATTGGATGAAGATGGGACTTTAAATCCAATTGCGTTTTTGAATCAAGCGTAGATCTCCCTGATCTCTACAAGTGGTTCCTTGGAAACCCTAGTTTCCCACCTTTGAATTTTACAAATTTTAGTTACATAGTTTACAATTATTCTCTTAAATTCTCCAGATTTAGATTACATCTTCTTCTAGTTCTAGTTCTAGTTACTTTCAGAATACGTATAAGGTTCAGTCCCTGTGGATTCGACATCAGTCTTATCGAGATTATTATTACATTGCGACCCTACACTTGGGGTTGTGAACACAATCCTAATCTTAGTTGGAGGAATGGACAACAAATTAATGCCCCCAATGTACCTCAAATGCCTCCACAAAATAACTTCTTTGGGGCATCTAACAATGCACCATATGTGCTCCTATCAAAGCGATCATCTGTGGAGGATGCATTGACTGCATTCATGAACTCTCAAGCTCAAATGAATCAGTCTCTAATCCAATTAAATCAGGAATTAAGGACGGTCGTGGCTAGGATTGAGACTCAACTAAATGCTAGGGAAAAAGGCACCATTCCTTCTCAACCTGTGACAAACCCTAGAAAGACACATTTCATTGGAAACTCAAATTCAAGTGAGCTACATCACGAACAAGCTAAGGCCATAATTACCTTGAGAAGTGGAAAAGAGGTCAATAACAAGATAATGCAATCAGTAGAAATATCGAAGGATAAGCCACCATCTCAAGAGAATGATGAACCGGTTATGGTTCAAGAGCTACAAAAATATAAGGATAAAGAGACTAAGTCATAAGAACCTCTAGTTCTGTTCCCGTATAGACTTCGGAATCCGACTCTCCCCATGAAATATCAAGAGGTGTTGGATGTACTCCAAAAGGTTATTGTCAATATTCCTCTGCTTGATGTCATTAGACAAATTCCATCATATGCTAAATATCTCAAGGACTTATTCACTATAAAGAGGAAATTAAATGTGCACAAAAAATCTTTCCTTACATAGAAAGTGAGCGCTATCATTCAACAAAGGGTCGTACCCAAATACAAGGACCCGAAAAGTTCGATTATTCCTTGTATTATTGGGAATTTCCATATTGAGCATGCTTTGCTAGATTTGGGTGCAAGTGTCAACTTAGTACCTTATTCGGTTGACCAACAAATGGGGTTAGGCAAGCTTAAACCAACCCCAATTACACTCCAACTCACTGACCGCTCCATTAAGGTACCAAGGAGAATTTTAGAGGACATGCTAGTCCAAGTGGAGAAATTCTACTTCCCTGTAGATTTTATTGTACTAGACACTAAACTATGTGTAAATGCTAGCGCTCAAGTTCCTATCATTTTAGGTCGCCCATTCCTAGCAACTTCAAATGCAATCATAAATTGCAGGAATGGAATGATGAACTTGTCTTTTGGTAACATGACTTTGGAGCTAAATATTTTCAATCTATGTAATCAGGCCATTAACAATAATGAGATCCATGAACTGAATTTCATGGACGGCTTGATATAAGAAGAGGAATCATAACCTAGTCTGACTAAGGAATTGATTCAAGTCTTTGGAGACTTGAAAAATTCTTATTTAGAAAAAGTGCTTGCTGAGATTTGTGATGATAATGAGAGCGCTACCACCTAGGACATTGGTATGTACCAATGGAGACCGCGTACTCAAATCACATTGGTATGTACCAATGGAGACCGCGTACTCAAATCCTATCTATCGAGGACTCGTGGCCTCTGCCATAACCAACCAATGTTTAAAAGCTTAATTTAAAACCATTACCAAATGAGCTTAAGTATGTATACTTGGGTGAAAATAAAACTTTTCCTTTAATGATCTCTTCATTTTTAGACAAGGAGCAAGAGATTAAATTGTTGAATGTTCTAGGGGACCATAAAGGAGCCTTGGGCTGGACCATTTCTTATATTAAAGGTATTAGCCCTTCCATATGCACCTATTGGATCCACGTCGATGAGGATGCCAAACCAATTAGACAACCTTAAAGGCGTCTGAATCCAAACATGATGGAAGTTGTAAAAAATGAGGCGATCCAATTATTGGATGTGAGAATCATTTACCCAATATTCGATAGTATTTGGGTGAGTCCAACTCAAGTAGTCCCAAAGAAATCTGGAATAACTATTGTGCAAATTTCTAATAATGAACTCATACCAACACGTGTCACTACAAGTTAGCGTGTTTGCATTGACTATAGAAAATTGAACCAGGTCATAAAAAAGGACCACTTCCCTCTACCATTCATTTATCAAGTTTTAGAGAGGGTAGCAGGTCACTCCTATAGTTTTCTTGATAGATATTCCAGATATAACTAAATAGAGATAGCCCTGGAAGACCAAGAGAAAACTATGTTCACTTGTCCATTTGACACGTTTGCTTTCAAACGGATGCCATTTGGATTGTGTAATGCCCCAACAACTTTTCAACGATATATGTTAAGTATTTTTTCAAATGTGGTGGGAAGTTTCTTGAGGTTTTCATGGACGACTTCTCTGTATTTGGGAGTAGTTTTGAGGAATGCCTCAACAATTTATCTCTTTTCTTATCTAGGTGTGAAGAGAAGCACCTTGTCTTAAAATAGAAGAAATATCATTTCATGGTTCAAAAGAGAATTATTTTGGACTATGTTATCTCCAAAAATGGAATCGAAGTAGATCGCTCAAAACTCGACATTATTGCTAATTTACCTATCCCCCGAACTGTTAGAGATATTAGATCACTTCTAAGGCACGCTGGTTTCTATAGAAGATTCATCAAGGACTTTAGTGTCATTACTAGACCCTTGACTAATCTTCTCTAAAAGGATGTCCCATTTAAGTAGACAGATGAGTGTGCAAGATCCTTTAATAAAATTAAATCATCCCTTACCACTGCACCTATCATGCGTCCACCAGATTGGGCACTTCCTTTTGAACTAATGTGCGATGTAAGTGATTATGACATAGGGGCTGTTTTGGGCCAAAGGAAAAATAAACGGCCCTACGTTATTCACTATGCGAGTAGAACTCTAAACTGAAAAGGAATTACTTGCAGTAGTTTTTGCTTTGGATAAGTTTAGGTCGTACTTGCTGAGATCAAAAGTGGTCATTTTCATGGACCACTTGGCTCTAAAATATTTACTATCTAAGAAGGATGTAAAGTCGAGACTTTTGAGATGGATCCTCCTACTTCAAGAATTTAACTTAGAGATAAAAGATAAGAAAGAAGTAGAAAACGTAGTGGCTGATCACCTTTCCAAATTAGTGTTAGATGATTCTACTGAGGAAATGCATATCCAGGACACTTTTCCTGATGAACGATTATTTGTGATCTCCAAATTACCTTAGTATGCGGATATAATGAACTATCTTGTAATGAAAAAAATGTCATATCATAGGAAGTCACAAGATAGGAAGCGTTTTGAAACCGAGGTTAGGAACTTCTTTTAGGATGACCCGTATTAATATAAATATGAGACTGATTAGATTTTTAGAGGTTGTGTCCCAGAGGATAAAGTTCAGAGTGTTATTTCCTTTTGGCACATAGAAGCATGTGGTGGCCATTTTTCTGCTAAGAAGCATGTGGTGGCCATTTTTCTGCTAAGAAAATCACTGCAAAAATTTTGTAGTGTGATTTTTATTGGCTCACCATGTTTAAAGACACCTATGCTTTTTCCCGGCGCAGCACGATGCCTTTATCCCCAATTTTACCATTGGAGATATTTGATTGTTAGGGTATTGATTTTATGGGCCCATTTCCATCTTCTTTTGGATTTCCTTATATATTAGTTGGTGTGGATTATGTTTCAAAGTAGATTGAGGCAGTTTCAAGTAGGACCAATGACAACAAAGTGGTCATACGATTCCTCAAGGAAAATATTTTTTCTAGATTTGGAACTCCAAAGGCCATCATTAGTGATGGCGGGTCTCACTTTTGTAATAGGACATTTGAGGCTTTGATGAAGAAATATGGCATCAAGCATAAAGTGAGCACCCCATATCACCCATAAACGAGTGGGCAAGTTGAGATTTCTAATCGGAAAATCAAACACATTTTAGAGAAAACCATAAAGCCGGATAGGAAGGATTGGTCCCTCAGATTATTCGATGCTTATAAGATTGCTTATAAGACCCCGATTGGAATATTCCCATACAGATTGATGTATAGGAAGGCTTGCCACTTGCCTGTGGAATTGAAACATAGAGCCTACTAGGTAATAAGGAAATTAAACTTTGATATGGACCAAGCAAGTTGACAAAGGAAATTAGAGTTAAATGAACTAGAGGAGTTGAGGAGAGACTCTTATAAAAATTCTAAAATCTACAAAGAAAGGACCAGAACTTTTCATGACAAAAACATCCTGAGAAAGAAATTTGAACCTCAGTAAAAGGTCCTATTGTACAATTCCCGTCTCTAGTTCTTTTCGGGAAAATTATAATCAAGATGGACAGACCCCTTCATTGTGAAGAATGTTTATACTCATGGGGCTGTTGAAATTGAGAATCCACGTAATGACAATGTGTACAAGTTTAATGGTCAGAGATTGAAGCCTTATGTGGAAAACATTCATTTGGGAGAGGAGTCCGTCCCTCTTCATTAGATAGAATATTCAGATTGATGCTCCTAGTCTGACGGAACGTTTATTTAGGATTTGTATCATATTCAATTTTTTTAGTGTCACCTAGCAGGTGAGTTTTTCATGGTAGGTACTATCCACCCTTTCTTTTATTTTTATTGTTCTCTACATTACATTATCATTACAATAGGGACAATGTAGATTTTAGGTTGTGGGTGTGGATAGTCATCCATGTGAGGTTTTTTATTATTTTATTATTTTTTATTTTTTTAAAGGTTTCAGTTTATTTTTTAGGTTTAAGTTTATTTTTTAAGTTTATGGGGAGATTTTTTTAACATTTTCAAAATAATATGTTTATATACAAGAATGTGAACATGATATTATGCGAATTCCAAAGACAAAGTTAATACTTAGTCTAGGTTGATAGTAGTAAGAATTTTAATAACTGAAAATTATAAACTTGAGTTCGATTATCTAATCACTAGTTTAAAGTGAGTTGTAATTTGATGTACCGGATTCACAATACACCCTAACTAAGTGGGGAGTATGATATGTGAACTAGAATAACAAATTTTGATTTAAATAAGGTTGAATGAACTAGTACCATTGATATATGCTTAAAAGAGAAAATATTGAAGAAAAAAAAGTGATGGAAAAGGAAATTTTTATTATAGAGCATGAATGCAATGACCATAACAATCGCGTCAGTAATCCGGAGTAAGAATACCTAAGTATCTATTACTGTTACCATTACAAGTATGATACCTTAGGTTATGAAGCAAACCCAGTGGGAATCTTCATCTAAAGGTGGTCTATAATAATGAGGATATGATGATAAAAGAAGAAATGATATGAAAGAAATGAGATAACTAGAGATTTTATATTCTTGGGATGATTGAAAGGAGTTAGGATAGGGAACATGCATATTTCTCAAAGTTAGACTAGTGTCACCGAGCACCTAAGTATATTGGATCATAACTATTCTAAATTTTGATTAGGTCTCTGAACTCAAGGATGTAATGGATTAGGAAATTGAGATTCTAACTAACTTCAGACTTAGGGTAAGTATTATTTTGTTTTGGAATTCATATGATGAATGGAGGCATAATTGTATAAATTTCTAAGTGTTGAACTATTTTTCATGTTTTCTATATTTGTGGGTAACATTTCTGGAAACTCTCACGAGACTATAACTCGTCTACTAGAGGAAACTTAGGGGTTTAAAGGCTTGTTGCATATGCTAAATGTAATTGAGATTACCCGCGAAAGTGGTGTAATTAGAATTTTTTTCGTTTTAATTTTATTTCTAGAATTAGTTTTTATTCTTATTTTTATTTTTCTTTGTTTATTTTACTTGGGACTAGCAAAATGCTGGTTGCGGGGTGTGTTAAGACTCAAATAATGCATAATTTTCTCTATTTATATCTTAGTTTTATGAACATGAATCAGCTTAATATTCTATTTTACTCATGCTTGTGTTGCAAGGTGAATTTAAGAGCTTGGATTGAAAAGGGTGCTAAAAGCATGGATTTGATGCTCAAAGAATCACCTAAGCAAGGGGTGGGTCTTAGGAGACTAAGATTGAAGAATTCACATGCCAAAGATCCAAGAAAACCAAGTGAAGAATGAAGAGAATCAAAGATTTGAAGTGAAGAATCCTAAAATAGTCTTAAAAAAGCATATTCTAAAACTCTAAAGTCTATTTTGGACAACTGTGCAGAGTGAAGTCTATTTTAGCAAACTGCGTAAATTTGAGGCTGTTTCTAGAGTTTTTCAACTTGGTGCGAAAGTTAGAGTTCCCCACTTATACATAGGGCTTCTCAGGGCATTCCTAAGCATCATTCAAGGAATTTCAAAGCAAGATCTAAGGTTTTTAGAGAGTTTTATAGTTTTAATTTGTTTTTCTTTACAAGCTTTTAAATATTTATTCTTTCTTGTTGATTTCTTTCTCCATTCTACTTATATTTTTCTAAGTTCCATCTAGCCCAAGCTAGAAGGGAAGAACATTGGTTTAATGTTTTCATAGTTATGATGATTGATTATTTTAATGATGATAAGAATGGTGTATGTATGTTATCTATTGTTTAGGTTTAGTTTTTGATTCTAATGTGAGATCCATATGTTTCCATGATATGAGATCCACATTGATGGATAGGCTTACCCTGAATTAATTAGATTTCATAGATAGGAGATGTTCTCAACCTACTACATTTCTTTGATATTCATTATCTTATAGATATGAATTCTTAAAATCACTAGCGCTTGAGAATATATATATATATATATATATATATATATCAATGGTGCAAATCCATGATTTTCTAATCTTTTATATCATTTATTTAAAATGTTTAAATTGTTTTATTTTCCGATTAGGCCGACCATAGTGCTCGGATCCTAGTTATGTTATCCAAGTCATCATGATTGTGGAACATTAACCTATGTGTGGAACTTTGAAGCTTGGGTGTTGTTTTAATTCAGTTGAATTACATCAATTTCAAACTCCCAAAATCAAATCATCAGTTTATTTTTTATTACTTAGTTTGTTTTGCATTTGATTTTCTCATTCTCGCAATTCATCTCCCCGTGGGATCGACCATGTATTCACGGGATATCACTTACGAACCTCTGCACTTGGAGGCAAGCAATCCGAGATCCGTCAGAAGTCTTCTCCAAGAATCTCAGACGATATCTACGACACGCTCGGACCCCCCGAGATCTTTGCCGAGGATCTCGAAAGATCCTCTTACTAATCCGGGATCTGAGTCCACTTCCAATACACACCTACTAAATAGGGAAATTTCCTCTACGCCACTACCTCTCTTAAAGCTATAAATAAGGTACCTCTAATGGTGAAAGGTACGCACAACTCTAGCCGTAAACCCTCAGTATTCGACTAGACCCAGATTCCTTTCTTGGCTTAGGCATCAAAGGGTCCCCTGCACGAGCCAAGGTCTTCCTTGTCTGTCCTTTGTGCAGGTTTGCAAGCCCAGGGAGGGCTAACTGGATTTCTGCATCAACATATATAGTTGGCTATGTATAGTAAAAAAGTTATTTTGTATACAGTGGATGCTTATCTCAGTTGTGATATTATATTGTAGTCAGAAGAAAAGAAAAGAAAAAATTACCCCTAAAATTTATAGTCGGCGCCGAACTTGGGACTTGGTGTATGGGCACTAAGAGCCAAATTTGAAGTTCGAAAAGTTACGAACTAGGTTTGGGATTGTGTAGTGGAAGTATAGGACGCCAGATTTGGGATGCAACATTCTAGAGTCTTGATACTCTGTGAAGTATGGCCTAATGAAGGAGCATTAAACTTTTGTCGAACCTATATAAAAAAAACTGTAAAATCTTGTAAAGTAAAGATCATGCACTACACAAGCGGAAAAGGGTGCCTAACCCCTTAATTTTTTGTAACTGAGGTCCCTATCCAGATTCTACGGTGCTGTCATGCCCCTAAATTTGATACCTGAGTATGAAAACTCTGTAAGATCTATAACCCTATGAGACCAACCCTACGCTTCATTTTCAGTGCCAGAACATCCCGGATGGATCATATTAGTAAACTTTGATTGTAACCTTATTTTATTACTGCAATGACCCGAGACTTGTAGCTTGGCGACTGCACCGATTCCAAAGCTACGTGACATGCCTCATTATGACGCCCAGATTAAAAGTTATAGTTTTTGGCACTATATGAGGTAGACCGTGTAACACATACGTGGTGTGAGTCTCACTTGTAAAATCCCAATATAGTCCAATCAATCAATCCATCAATCAACCCATTAATCACACCCCTCTGTCTCTCCCCATTACTCAAACAAACCCATGCTAAGCCACTCCCCCCTCTCTTTCCATCTTCCCATTCTACCCCTCCATCTTTTCATATTTCCCTCTTTATCCAAAAACTTTTACCAAAAGCCTCCAAACCCCTCTCATTTTCACAACTTTCATAATAAGAGAGAAAAGAGATTAGAGAAAAAGAAAGAAAAGATTAGAGAAAATTTGAGAGAGATTATAGAGGAAAGATAAGAAATTAGAGAGATTTGAAAGAGATTAGAGAGAAGAGATAATGTCACGCCCCGAACTCGGAAATCGAGCTCATAAAATTTTCGATCACCGAATCCAGTGTCGACAGCCTCCGTAGTACCCCATTCTCGGCTTCCAACGTCCAAACGCCAGATTTTGATCCTGGGATCCTACAATGAGGATTTTTTTACGTACATTTGTTCCATAACAAGCATAACCATAAGTTTACCTAAATCACAAAGACAACATCATCACATATCCACTAATATGTGAATCAAAGCTCCTTGTAGAAAGCTCAGAGGGTGGTGTAAGTATGTGAATCAAAGCTCCTTGAATACAATGCTGAAAGGAAAATACATATATTGAAAATCAAAGCTCCAGAAGACCGCTGCACGCTCCAAGCTCAATGCTGTTGTAACCTAACATCACCTACACGCATCTATCGTGCATAAGCTTATAGAAAGCTCAGAGGGTGGTGTAAGTGTGTGTAAAAGGTAAGTGTCAAGTATTCAATATAATGCCATAATCATACAATATTGAAAATACTGGCAAGATCATGAATCATACAATATCAGAATATGCAATGCAGATCAGCTATGCAAATGAGGAGTCATCGAGAGCTAAATATCAGATGTCGAGGATGTAGCGCAATATACAATTCCTGATGAGTTCACGAATACCGTCAGCCATATTTAGGCTATATAAATGCAGAAACATAGTAACTTAAAATGCCATATGCCGTGAATGCAGTATGCAATATGCGGTGCGAATGAAATGATTAAGCTTGATTGTGAAGTCGTGTTAATAGTACGTAGTATTGCAGGCTATGGGGTTCATCACAAGGGATTTCTATCCACACCAGTCCCATACATAAATTTGGATAGATAGACTCAATGTGGTAAAATCTTGCCTCAGGTTGGTCACGTGCCCTAACCAAAATCCTGGCTATTGCGAAGGTACACATATCAATTAGTTGCGCACCACCAGCCCGAGTAGATAGTGAATGAATGAATGAATGAGTAAAATGCTGAGTATGCAACTCCAGCTCAATAAGTCCACATATCAGTACTGCACATCTTTGGGATCATCACCGGGGTCTATTACACTTTACGCCAGCTTGCCACCCCTATTCAAGCGCACAACTGGGTAAGTGGAAGAGACCTCACTATCTGCCTGCTAATATTGGGCCCGGCTCGTCGATAGTGGACCCATTCCTCAAGCTGGTCAAACTCAACCTAGATATTGCCCCCTCACTTAGGCGAGTAGGTCAAACCCCCTCTCAACCGACCACGACACAGTGGGAGACGTGGCCTACTGGTATACGGCACTCATGCACTCATATATATATCCACTCAGTCCAGATGTTGGGGCGTCTCTTGGCTACGGAGGTTTAGGAACTTTCACCCACGAACATCCAAAGTATCCAGATAATCGAACCAAACATTTTCAGTGTCCCATCTGACCATCCACGACATGCTTGTGGAGGCCACAACCCTAATGTCACTAGGGCATACAGTAATCACAATCACAAAAAACAAGATACATGAGTCGTACAGTCTAATCATGCATCAATTCGGCGCGTACCGTGCACTCATGCGATATAATCTCCGCCTATTAGGGAGCCTCATAACAACCTGCCCAATGACATATGCAATGGTCAACCACATCTCATAACAAACATGCAGATGATGCGTATGGACATGTATCATGATGCTGTGCCATCATATACTCATAATCGGTATCGATAACTGACATCAATAATCGACCTAATAAAAGGCCTAAGAGCAGGTCACAATGTAGACATTTAACCATTATTGCCCATCAATGTGGACATTTAACTAACATTGCTCCCAAGGAGTGGTCCACATAAAGCCTAACATATAGTGGGCCCATTGCCTCACACAAGGGCCTAATATACATCACCAATGGGCCTCATAAACGTCAAGTGGGCCGCATCAACGGGTCGCACCAATGGGCCTCATTAACATCAAGTGGGTCACATCAATGAGTTGCACCAATGGGCCTCATAAACGTCAAGTGGGCCGCATCAACGGGTCGCACCAATGGGCCTCATAAACATCAAGTGGGTCGCATCAACGGGTCGCACCAATAGGCCTCATAAACGTCAAGTGGGCCACATCAATGGGTCGCACCTGTAACGCCCTGAAAATTGGGGGTCGAGTGTAAACTCAACTCCCGAGTTCCAACACATCACTTATGCAACAAAATGAATGATGATTGAATGTTGTCTGTATTAGAGTAGTGAACATGAGTGAGATTAAGCCAAAACAGCATATCATACTCCAGAGACAAGTGAGATAGCAGGCGGAAGACTGTGATAGATAAATAAAATATATAAACTGTGGTGAGTCTCCAGAGTGTGATAAGGTTACCAGGTTAAATAATTACAAGTACATTTCTAAAATATACCAAATGTGTAGTGTGATCTAGTTAATATCCCAGAAAGCCCCGTCGATTAGGACACGGCTCACAGGAACCCGCTTGAAATAATATAAAGGAGGAATCCTCCTCATCCTCATAAAAGTCTGGCTCCGCTTCGCAGCATCGCCATCATCTGAAACTCAAACAAGTCTGGTTGGTGTGTACAACACCGTCCCGTAATGTGGGAGTGAGTGATCAACTCAGTGGAACAATAAATCATAGGTTAACATGTTATCAATTCAGTCAAGCAGTAATGATAAAGCAATACAATCAAACAATCCTAACTACTCTTATTTAATGCAAGTATGAAATGACATGATGAATGCCCTTGCCAAACCACCCTCATGCGACACCATCTTACGTTCGCGACATGCGTTCATCCCTCAGTGCTCCACATCTACCAGGCACATGCAGTACGATAATGAGCATGATTACCGAATAGTTATTAGTCCATTTCAAACAGCAGGATTAGAAAACTAAGGTACCTCCCTTGTATTATTCCCAAACATGATCCATTCTAGGGTCGTCAGTCCTAGTTAATCTCATACGATGGTGTGTTTCTAAATCGCTGTAAAGGCTGTCAGGGCTGTTACTCATAATGGTTACACCACTCCCCCATCACCTCTTTAACGGTTCATCACTAAATTGAAATAGGCCTAGTTCATACTCTATACACTGCGGTAAAACTCGTCGCCTCACCATAAATTCAGAGTATGCTCGAGGTCACTACAAAGGGCTGTCAGGGCTGTTACACGCATTCGTTGCACCACTCCCCCATCACCTTATCAATGTAGGCCGACAGTACGAATATAGTGTCTCATACCTCCATAATCGGCTCACGAGTCTGGTTGCTCACTGGTCACTATGGGGAGGCACGTGGCCGCAGCGTAGGCTGACAGCTCGACCACGGTGTCCCATACCACCATGTTCGGCTCATGAGTCTTAGCAGATCGAAGTACCATGGTTAACGAGATTTCACTGGTAAGTTTGGTACCCTAGGTTCAAGTAGTAGCGTCCAAACATGGTGAACATACATAAGACAAATTGAGTTACTTGACGAGCTCGACTAGCATGAGCGACCGTTGAGTTGTACGACATGAAGTGCATAAGCACTTCGTGTGGCCTAACCACTGCCAATAAGCAACCCACGACTCGAGTTCGTCAAACACGTCCTACGTGGCGAATGAATCTCAGCCATGAATTCGATCCCATTATCGACTGCCTAGACTATACAATAGCCCTAATCACATTCAATTGCAGATAGGTAAAGTAGTAATGGATCAAGATTCAAATCATACAATCAAAGTCTGGTATTATCCATTTAGGGCTGCCGGGGCTGTTGTACGGAATCGTTACACCACTCCCCCATCACCCATGACGGATGATACAATGTAAACATAAATTTAAACATACGCATTACATAGATAAAATCATACAATTAGTTGAGCATGTTATGAAATACAACACAAGCATGAGTTTGTACATATTTAATTCTTAATCACACAGATATCTAAGGAAATCATACACATAGTTAAAGAAGTTGAGAATCATATCTCAACACCCTTATACATTACAATTTACTAACTACTACTCATTCCGACATTTCAACAAACACTTTAAACTACATACATCAACATACATGACATATGTTGATCACATAGGCATTAGGCTAAATCCTTTTACTAGGGAGTTGCCCCAATTATAACACGCGTGCACCCACGACGGATAATCATGGCAAGCATGAATCCAAGTTCCATATTCATTTGAACATTTTCACAAATACTTGGGCTACACATTTCAACATATATAGCGTATAGTGGCCATGGCGTGATTTAGGGTAAATCCTTTCGTCAAAGGGGTATCGCCTATACAACGATCATATATCCATGATAATTAGTCATGGCGAACACGAATGAGAATTCTATACTCATTCAGTCATTTTCACAAACACTTAGATTACACTATTTTAACATACATAGTGTATATTAGCAAAACTTGTATTTGGGGGAACCCTTTCGCCAAATAAGTATTTTATCCATATATAATATATTCATACAGTAAATAATCATGGCAAACACATTTCTAAAATTTATACGTATACGGTACTTTCTACAAATACCTAGAATATGTAAAATTTCATATTCTTCGTCTCTAATCGAAATGGAAAACAGACAACACTTTGTATGTGTGCAATTGCATGTAGATCATGAATCTATCATTATCAGACATTGAAAGCGTTGAAAACCATAACCTATACACCTAAAGTCCGCACCTTTTGTCGTAGAATCGTAACGGAGTCGATGGATTCGCTAAGCTTTCGTATACGGCAGTTTGGTAACCTATAGCATGCTTTCGGCTAGTTATTTCATAACCTACAACTATCAAAACCCCAAAACAGATTAGGGTTAGGGTTTCTTACCTAGAAACGGAGCTGGAATCGCCGGGAAAGCGACAAGAATGGGGTGGTGTAGCATATGTAGCGGCAGGGCATCTCCCACACTTTCTCTATCTTTTCTCTCTTCTTAATCTCAAATTCGTATGACTGTGAGAGAAAGGGTTTTAAGGTACTTATATAGCCTAAAAACTCACTAAAATAGACTTATGGTCAAGGTATACTTAGCTTATAACCAAAGCGACCCAGTTTCAGCTCAACGGAGGACTTCTGGCGGCCCCCCTTGAGCCAAAGGTCGGACTTAAGCTCACTAACACAGGATCTAGGTTTAGTTAAGTTTTTATTCCAGTCGGCTTCTCAGATCACACATGGCGGACTAGTTTCAGTTCAACGGTCATTGGATCTCGATCGGAGATTCCAAGTACATGGATATGTTTGGGGAAATATCCCTGATCCGAGGGTGTAATTTGGCCTGATTCTGACGGTCAGGTTGCTTAATACTGACCCGCAAGTGACAAGTCTCAGATTTCATAAATTTATATTTTATTTTTAATTAATTTCACATTTCTCACACTCCACGCTCCGAGCTCAAGCGAATAGCGCTGGGACATTATCTGGATTTGATTTTCGAGATGGTTGTCAAGCCCAGCAAGGCGGTCCTAATTCCTTAACTTCATGTTAATCGGACTTTCGACGTGTAGTTCAGATCTGATATAGAGTTTCAATATGCTCCCGAGAGCAACTGGGCAATGAGATTGATTCGAGATTTTAAGGTAACTTAGCGTCAATGATTCTACAAGTTTTAGGTCTTGCAGATCGTATTTAAAGTGATTGGTGCTAATTTTACAGGTACTCTAGTTTAACACTAGCTAATTCTTGCCTAATTTCTAAAGGATTTATTCCTGAGTGATTTCTGTCTGAGGTGGTACCTAGGCCTTTGTAGTTTGTATATAGAGTGATCCAAGTTATACTACTTAGCTAGTTTAAGATAGTGTCTAGGGTGGAAGTACTTAGAAGGATTTAAAGAACGAAGTGGTGAAAGGTGAGATTTGTGAAGAAAAAAAAATGAGGTTTTCAGGAAAATGGTTTGAAGAAGAAATTTGAGACCTTTAAATTGAGTGTTTGAGAAGTTAATCAGGTGTTAGGATTGACCCATTGCCGAAGGACGTCTAATTCCAGGTTGGCAAAAATCCAGGATGTTATAGCACCAATGGGCCTCATATACATCAAGTGGGTCGCACCAACGGGTCTCATAAACATCAAGTGGGCCGCATCAACGGGTCGCACCAATGAGCCTCATAAACATCAAGTGGGCTGCATTAATGGGGTCGCACCAATGGGCCTCATATACGTCAAGTGGGCCGCATCAATGGGTCGCACCAATGGGCCTCATAAACATCAAGTGGGCTGCATTAATGGATCGCACCAATGGGCCTCACAAATGTCAAGTGGGCCGCATCAATGGGTTGCACCAATGGGCCTCATATACGTCAAGTGGGCTGCATCAATGGGTCGCACCAATGGGCCTCATATATGTCAAGCGGGCCACATCAACGGATTGCACCAATGGGCCTCATAAACGTCAACTGGGCCGCATCAATGGGTCGCACCAATGGGCCTCATATACGTCAAGCGGGCCACATCAATGGGCCGCACCAATGGGCCTCATATATATTAAGATGGGCCTCATACATCCCAAAAAAATGAATCGTATTAAAGGATCATCTGGACCATACAAAAACTAGCAGTGCAGATAATGATTTCCACCGTTAAAATTCACAGGGCCCACCAAAACATTTATTTTCCATCCAATCTGATCATAAGGTCACCAAGGCCTAAATTAAAAGGAAAAATAATTTCATATTAATCTAGACCTTCTGTGATCCCAATCAGTTTCATTGGTGGACGTTCAATCTCCACTAATTTTTGCAATGTGGTCCACCTAATAGCCAGTCATTGGCGTAGATGGACGGTGTGAATGTGAAACAGATGAATGCTGTAGATGTAAAATACATACATCATGGTAGTCCACACATGTGGATCTAAACATGCATCAAGGTGCGTCCCACATGGATGGAGTACACCGTCAAACGGACGGTGTGGATTAATAGATACATCATGGTTGGACTCACATGGCACGGTCTAGATGGATGGTGCCGATATACAACACATACATTGAAGGTGGGTCCCATGCTGGTAAAACAGATGGATGGCTTGGAGGAATACATGCATCACGGTGGACCCCCGAGCTACAGCTACACGTGCAATAGCTACAAGCAGGGGCTACTGGCCACCATCAAAATAGATGGACAATGGGGATTCAAGATACATCCATCAAGGTGGGTCGCATAGGACCTGGTGACGTCAGTCCAGCAGCTAAGTAGTTGCTGGTCGTTGCTAGCCATAACTGGCCGTCCAGTAGATGGACGGCCCATATATATATATATATTCATTAAGGTGGGTCCCACGTGGTGGCCCAGCCCACTCGATATATATTACATATATATCATATATATATATATATTAATATAATTTATTATTATTATTATTATTATTATTATTATTATTTGATTGGCTGATCTATAACGTCTAGCATCTAGTGATGGATGGCTGGATGAAATACATACATCAAGTGGCCCATCATCCAAGTGATGGACGGTGTGGATGCCACACGTGTAATCAGTCCCTGAGATGGGCGGCATATATAAAACACATACATCAGCTGGGTCCCACAGACCTTGCTGATGTCACACCAGTGGGACCCACAGAGCTTGGTGACGTCAATACACCAGCTGTATAACTGTGTGAGGTACCCTGCCAACCCATTTCAGGTGGGTAGCTCATGCGTGGCCCACCAGAGCTTGTTGTCACTGTACAACAGCTATATAGGTATTGTAGGTGCACTAGCCAATCAACTTCAAGGTGGGTTCCATCTCGTGAATGGCATGGATCAAGTGGGCCATACAATCATTATCATCATCATAAGAATAAAAAGAAAGAGAGAGAGAAAGAGAGAGAGAGAGAGAGAGAGAGAGAGAGAGAGAGAGAGAGAGAGAGAGATGGTGTAGTAGATGGACCCCGCCACTATGGGCCCCTTATATGATTATAGCACATACGTCAAATTGGGTCCCATCACAAGTGGGCCATCAAATTAAAAATCAACGTAAATCACCTACCGATTTCGCTCCTTTTAGGCTCCTTGAACTCTTAAACTCCTTAGCTTTCCCTTTGATGGTGGAAGATGAAGATTGAATGGTGGAGATGAGTGATAGGTTGGTAGGGAGTGGGACACACCATAGCCTCTCCATGAGAAGCTTGGACGGTCACCTCTCCTTGGGTTGCTTGAAATAATGGTGGAGAAATGAGAGAGAGAGAGAGAGAGAGAGAGAGAGAGAGAGAGAGAGAGAGAGAGAGAGAGAGAGAGAGAGAGAGAGAGAGAGAGATGTAAGGTGAGAGGGATGAGTTGTTGTAAGGAAGGTTGACTTTGGGGATGGAAGAGAGAGGGGTGCCATGCTTTGTTGGTAAGAGAGGCATGTGTGTTGTACTTTTTGTACTTGACTTGATTGATGTGATTGATTTGATAGATTCTCTTGGGATTTGCAATACGCGGTGTTCTTCTTGAGATAAACGCGAGCCCACAACTCCTGGCCCGGGTATCGCCTCAGCGCGCGAGACGCAGCGTCGGAACCATGGCGAAGGAGCGGTCGCAAGGGTACAAGTCTCGGGTTGAGCCAACTCTGAAATACGGGATATGACTTATGGTTGTACACAACTGCTATCTACACGTCGTGGGTCACCGGAATTCGACCGAGAGGACCGCGGAAGCCTATAGAATGGTACGGGCTAGGATACAAGTCTCACAGATAGTGATTGAGATAAAGAAGTGTTTAAGAGAGAGATTATATAGAAAGCTTAAGGGAAAGTTTGAGAGTTAGAAGAGTCTAAGAGGAGCTAGGACCATCCAAGCCGTCCAATCGCTGATCCAACCCAATCCGACCATTCAACATCATTGTGACTGCAAGAGAGGACCAACTCTCCCTTTTTACTTACCTTCTTTCATTTTCATGGCCCCACAAGGAGTGAGACCCATCTTGTTATATGTTAGTTGTGTAGGGAGGGCCCCATAGTGGCGGGGGCCATCCAATGGCCTGATCTTCACCTTCCTTCTTTCCTTTCTATTTCCTTTCATTAATGTTGTGGACCATTGTGGGGCTCATAAGTGGGCCACGTTGTGAGATAGCATGCCCTACACACTATCACAGCGTGGATCACTTTGTGTGACCCAGCGTGATATTTATTTGCCATTTAACTTGTTTATAATACCACATAGAGAAACTTAATCCAACCTTCTTGGGCCACTACGAGATGGACAAGCAGATGGAGTGGATCGTCCATGCTTGAACCCACGAGTAAGAAAAAAATAGAGAACATGAAATTAATAATAACATATATATTTTTATTTTTTTCACCAGGGACGCTGGACGTTACGAGACACTGGAACGTCCAGCGTCAGTGACGTTGCAAACCATGAAGCTTTGAGGTGTGGTCAACTCTTGGGACCCACCATGAATTAGGGGTTTAATCCACACCGTCCACCTATTGAAACATATCATTTCAGGACTTGGTCCAAAGAATCAGCCAGATACAGATCTCTAGTGGGCCACGCCATAGAAAAAAGCTGTAATGATGGCACGCACAGTTGAAACTTTCTAAGGACCACTGTGATGTGTGTACGCCATGAAAACTGCCCAAGTACGGGCTATTTGGGTCCAAGAAGAGCTCTCCGACACTATGGATGGAGAGGATTATTCCGTTGTGTGCCCCATCCAACACAAAAACACGCAACAAAAAAGATGGAAAAAAAAAAAAATAGACAGCGTCCTCTGGACGCTGCTACCCACTAGCGCTGGTGGCGGAAGCCCTCTTTGGCAAGGAGAGGTGCTCCCACTTGTGGGACCACCTTGACATATGGGTTTAATCCACACCGTCCATCAGTTTTACCAGATCATTTGAGATCTGGGGCTTGAATATAAAGAATATCCAGATCTTAGGTGACCCACACCATGGGACACAGTGGAGACAAGCGTCATTGACGCTGCCTCCTTTGGCAGTTGGAGGTGGCCCAACTCGTTGGGCCCACCTTAATGCATTTATTTTTCATCCGCACCGTCCATTCTTTTCGCCAGGTCATTTTAGGTCAGGGCCCAAAAAAGAGACAGATCCAGATCTCAGGTGGACCGCACTACTGGAAACAGTGGAGGTAAGGCGTCCACCATTAGCCCTTTTCAGGGGCGCTGCTTTGAAACCATCGTGGTTGGACCCCACCCGTGAGACCCACCATGATTATATGTTTAATCTAAGCCGTCCATGATTATATGTTTAATCTAAGCCGTCCATCCGTTTCTCCAGCTTATTTTAAGGCCTGGCCCAAAAATGATGCTGATCCAGATCTTGGGTGGACCACACCACCGAAAACAGTGAGGACATGATTTCTACCGTTGAAACCTTCCTGAGACTCACCTTGGTGTTTCTGTGCAATCTAACTTGGTCATAAGTTCTCACAGACCTGCTGAAGGTGCCACACAAATATCAGCTTGGTCCAGAGCTTCTTAGGGCCTCGTGTGTGGACCCCCTCCCCATGTAGACGGTGTGCATGCGCACGCTGTCCAGCAG
Organism: Magnolia changhungtana; assembly: GCA_030180095.1. NCBI lineage: Eukaryota > Viridiplantae > Streptophyta > Magnoliopsida > Magnoliales > Magnoliaceae > Magnolia > Magnolia changhungtana. The sequence goes on along the minus strand of JASAUF010000644.1, from coordinate 4,108,007 downwards.
GGGCCACCTCGTGGGGGCCACCCTGGTGTGAGTCTAATCTAGATCTCAGGTGGGCAACACCTCAAAAAACAGTGGGACAACGGTGTCCACCGTTGAAACCTTCCCAGGGCCCACCGTATGTTATCCACGCTGCCTATCTGGTAGCAGGACCCGCCGTGATGTATATATTTTATCCATACCATTCATCGGTTGTTTCATATTATTTTAGGTCATGAGCCCATCGATGAGTCCGATCATACCCTCAAACGGGCCGCACCAGAGAAAATAGTAGGAATTAGGTGCCAACCAGTGAAAACTTCCACGAGCACATTGTAATGTTTGTTGCCACCCAACTTGTCCGTGCGGCATGCTGTGGACCCCACCATGGTGCATGTGTTTGTTTAAGTTATCTCAAGTAGGTTCCACCTTAATGTATATACTATATCCTCAGTGATCATCCATTTTACTAGATGACGTTATATGCAAAGGCCCAAGTGTGTGACCAATTTTAGTCTCAAGTGAGCCACGCCACGCCACGCCACATTGACCCTTGCATTGCTAGAGGGGCCCACTAATCGGATACCACTCTCTATATTTTAGGCCGTTCAAGGCCAAACATCATATTATATGTTTAATAACAGTCCAAGGTACTTAGCCTGATATGTCGACATTGATAATATGCTCAGTGTAATGGATATCATAGCCATTCATATACTCATACACATCATCTATATGCCTGTTATGAATGACGATTGATCATAGCATATGACTTGTGCGAGATAGGGTTGCCCTATATGATCTCGCTTTACGCAGAAGATTGATGCAAGACTTGGATAGTGTGATTCATGCATTATGAAATATGTATGACATGTTGCATGTGAGACCTGTATCTTATCTCGTACTGTTCCGTAAGCTTCTGCAGTCCTCTTGATCGAATTATGGCCACCCGCGATCGCGACCCTGAATCGTATCCCGTATTCCAGAGTTGGCTCAACCCGAGACTTATACCCTAGCGACCGCGCTGTCACCGCGGTTCCAATATCGCGTCTTGCGCACTGAGGCGATATCCAGGACAGGAGATGTGGGTCCGCGTTCAGTTCAAGAAAATGCCACACATTTACAATCCCAAAAGAATCCATCACATCAACTACATCAATCATATCAATCAAGTACACATAACTCCGTCTTAGGAGCGTAAGGCTGAGATTAAATAATGCCATCTCCATTTGTTTATAGGTTGATTATACCTTGTATATGTTTATACCGATGCTTCCTCTTCCCTTGCCTTGTCCTGCGTGATAGTAAATTTCGAGGACGAAATTTTTATTAAGTGGGGAGAGCTGTAAGGCCCGTACTGTTTCGTCAACTCCCGCGATCTTTTCCGTCAAATTCTGGCAACTTGCAACCGATAATCGACATTTGCGCATGACCCTAAGTCATATCCTGTAGAATTGAGTCGGCTTAATCAGAGACTTGTATCAGTGCGACCGCATCGTCACTTCAGTTCCGACACCGCATCTCGCGCAGTAAGGCGATGCCCGGGCCAGGAGATGTGGGCCCACGTTCAATTCGAGAAAAACGCCACGCTTTGTGAATTTCGATAGAATCTCTACGATGTCCCATCAATCACATCAATCATAAGTCAAGTACATCCCATCACAAGCCATCATTCACCCTTACCTCTCCTTACACAAAGTCAATGCAACCCATGCTTAGCCCATTCTTTTCTTACAAAAGTCAAAAGAACTTATCCTTTCCACTCCATCACTACTCCTCTCTCTCTCTCTCTGTCTCTCTCTCTCTCTCTCTCTCTCTCTCATTTCTCACTCTCCCAAGCAACTCCCAAGGAGAGGAAACGTCCAAGCTCTCCATGAGAAGAGCCATGTGTGGCCCACTCCCTACCACCCTATCTCCCATTTCCATCCTTGGATCATCGTCTCCACCGTTGAAGGAGCACTTTTGGAGCATTGGAAGGCTAAGGAGGAAGAAGAAGAAGGATAGGTGGGTGCTTCTCTCTCTCTCTCTCTCTCTCTCTCTCTCTCTCTCTCTCTCTCTCTCCCCCTCTCTCTTCAATATGTTGGTGTGATAATGTAGCCGTGTGGCCCACCCGGATGTACCCCATCTTGATGAATGTGATGTCCAAGCCATCCATCAAATGGACCCCACGGCCGTCCAAGCCATGTGGGCCCTACTTAACGGTGATGGGAAAACACAAAGATCAATTAATCAAGTGGGCCACGACCATGTGGGACCCACCTTGAAGATCATTCCATCCGTCCAACGTCCAGGGACGCTGGACATATTTTGTGAAGGGTGAATGGGCAGTGAGGTGTACCCACGTTGAGTTTTTTTGGCTTTTGGGTGGGCCACTCATATAGGCCCCACCTTGATGTACAAATATGATCCATGCCGTCGATCCTATTTATTAGCTCATTTTAGGCGTTAAGCCGAAAAATGAAGCTAATCCAATTTTCTGGTGGGCCTTAGCATAGAAAACAATGATTTCTCAACTTTAAAATCCGTTAGGGCCCACCTTAATGTTTCTACCTGCCCAAACATACTGCATATTGGACTCGTTTGGTCCGTCATGATCCATAGAATCCAACCAGTGGGTTGGATCTCCCGGATGCGGGCCCTACCTATGAAAAACCCGTAAAAATTTTATATATATATATATATATATATATATATATATATATATATATATATATATATATATATATATATATATATATATAACGAGGATCTTGAAGCGCCCGCCGCAGCACGTGTCCGCCGCCTGGACGTTGGGTTCATGAGCCCCATTACGTGTCCCACCATGATATGTGTCGACCATCAACACCATGCATCTGTTGAGTCCCCTTTGGGACGGTGGGCCCCCCAAAAATCAGCGGTACAAGGAACTCAAGTGGCCCACTTGGCAGGAAAACAGAGGATTGAACATCTGCCATTGAGACCCTTTTTGAGGTCAGAAGTTTTGGATCAATATGAAATTCGGTTTTCCTCAATCCAAGTCCGTGTGACCTTATCAACCGTTTGGGTGGCAGACAAACATTACCGTGGACCCCAGGTCCACGTGACCTTATGAATAGCTTGGATGACATATAAACATTGTAGTGGGCCCCAAGCCTATGTGACCTTACCAACAAGTTGGGTGCAAATAAATGTTATGGTGGGCCCCACATGGGACCCACCTGTGAAGGGAATTGGAGTGGCTGGTGTACCACACACCAACCCTATAGCTGGTGCTTTGACGCAGTAAGCTTTATGGGTCCCACCAGCAGTTGACGTCACCAAGTTCTATGGGACCCACCTTGATTTGCTTCAGGCCGTCCATCTACTTGTGTGGAGCGTTCCATGATATACGGGTTTTAACCCACCCCATGTGTTGAATACACGGTGATGTGTGTGTGTGTGTGTATATATATATGTTATATTATATTATATATATTATATTATATTATATATACATGATGGTGGGCCCTACGTGGGACCCACCTCTGCCTTTTTAAGTGCGGTAAACTGCATGAACAACAACTATATTGCTGCTCCTCTTGACGACAGCAAGTCGCAGGCCCCACATTGATGTATGTATTTCTACACCGTCCACTGTTTGGACGGTGGGGCCCACCATGATGCACACGTTGTATCCATACCGTCCAACCACCTGTGAGATCATTTTATGGCATGGGAAAATGAGTGAGTCAGATCCTAAGGTTCAAGTGGACTTCACCATTTAAATACTGGACAGTGTCATCCACCATTCAAAATTTCGGCCACAGTAGTTTCCAATTAAGCTGATATTTGTTTTCACTTCATCTATCCATATCTTAATTTATGAATAGGTTGGATCTCAAAGTACATCACGGTGGGCCACATCGTGCAATTCTGCCATGGTATGGTCCAGATGATCTGTCGACTTGATATTTTTGAGGGTCATGTGCAGGGCCCACTTGTTATGTAGTTGTGGCCCATTTGATAAGACCCATTGTGATATATTTTCAGCCCATTGGAGGCCCACCTATAATTTATATTTTAGGCCCAACTATAATGTATATTTGAAGCCCATATGATGGGGCCCACCTACTTGAATCTGAGGCCCATGGGCAAGGCCTATTGAGATGTATTCGAAGCCCATGGGCAAGGCCCATTATGATACGTATTAGGCTTATGGGCAAGGCTCATTGTGATATTTATTAGGTCCATAGGCAAGGCCCATTGTGCTATGTATAAGGCCCATGACGCGTGACCCATTTGATATATTCGAGACCCAGATACGTGGCCCATTTGATGCATTCAAGACTTATGCGTAGGGCCCACGTGTTATGTATTTGAGGCCCGCGAGTAGGGCCCACCTGTTATGTATATGAGGTCCATTGGTGTGGTCCATATGATGTGGCCCCATTTGATGCATGTTGGCCTGTTGGCGTGGCCCATGTAATGCGGCCCACCTTGATGTTTATGAGGCCCATTAGTGCGGCCTATTAATGCGGCCCACTTGATATATATAAGGCCCATCAGTACAGCCTATTGTGATGTATTTTGGCCTGTGCGAGAGGCCCATTATGTTGTAAATGAGGCCCACGTAGGAGGCCTGTGGTGATGCATTTACGGCCCATTTGATGAGGCACATTGTGATATGTTGGAGGCCCATGGGATGAGGCCCATTGTGATGTATTTGAGGCCCATGGATGTGGCCCAATGTGGTGCATATGTGGCCCATGAGTGAGGCCCACGGTGATGTATGTTAGGCCCTTGTGTGGGGCCATTGGCCCACTATACGTATGACTCTATGTGAACCACTCCTTCGGAGCAATGTCAGTCAAATGTCCACATTGATGGGCAATGATGGTTTAATGTCCACATTGTGACCTTCATTAGGCCTTGTTCGGCCGATTGTTGAGGCCGATTATCAATTCCAATTGTCGTGACAGATTGCCTGTTAGCGATCGAGGTCGATTGTCGTGGCTGATTGCCGATTTCGATTGACGTGGCCAATTTGCCGATCCCGATTGTTGAGGCTGATTGTCATTGCCGATTGCCAACTTCAATTGACATGGCCAACTTGCCGATTCCGATTGTCGAGGCCGATTGTTGAGGTCGATTCTAATTTCGATTATCGAGGCTGATTGTCGATCGATTTCGTATGTCGAGGCCGATTCTGATTATCAAGGCCGATTCTGTATGTTGAGGCCAACTCCGTTTGGTAGAGGGCGATTCCGTTTGGTCGAGGCCAATTCTAATTGTCGAGGTTGATTCCAATTGTCGAGGCCTAATGTAATGTATATAAGGCCCATAAGATATGGCCCCCTGTGATGTATATTAGGTTCGTGTTAGAGACCTATTGTAATGTATATGTGGCCCATGTGATGCAGCCCACTTGATGTATATGAGGCCTAGTGTGACATATTTATGGCCATCCATTAAGGCCCAACTTGATGTGATGCATAATGGACTCGTGTGAGAGGCCCATTGCGATGTGTCTGGGGCTCATTGGTTGTGGCCCATTTTGATGTATTCGGGGCCCATGTGACGTGGCCCATTCGATGTATACAGGCCCATGTGATGTGTATTAGGCTCATGTGACGCAGCCCATTATGATTGTATGAGGTCCATTGTGGTGCATTTGAGGGTCAGGCTGTGGAGCCCATTATGATGTATGTTAGGCCCATGTGAAAGGCCCATCGTGATGTGTATTAAGCCCTTGAGTGAGGCCTATGGTGTTGTATTTTTGGCCCTTGTGTGAGGCCATGGGTCCATTATATGTTTAGCTCTATGTGGGCCATTCCTTGAGGGCAATGTTGGTTAAATGTCTACATTGTCGATGCCGATTATGAATATGTGACAGCATAACATCATGATACATGCTCATACACATCATCTGCATGTTTGTTATGAGATATTGAAAGGGCCTAGCTATATGCCCTAGAGGGGGGGTGAATAGGGCAATGCCAAATAAAACTTAAAACAACGGAATAATAAAAGATATAAATAACAATGCTAAAATAATAACAATCTCAAAGCACATGAAATATGAGAATGATACTGAATTAGTTCTAACGACAACCTTACACCAAAAACCAATGGCTTATGGTAGGACAACCTTATTTCTAGAACAATCTAGAAATCACAAATGATATGGAAAATAAATCAAGAATAACTAACTTACAGAAATAAATCCTAAGTTATTACACCATATAACAACACTTGCTTGAAATGAAAATTACAACATTCATCCACAAAAGCAATCCACAATACTGAAGGAATAAATGAATAAAGAAATCAAGCACATCCACAACACAACGATATATAGTGGTTCGCCTGTGTGTTCACCAATCATAGCCAATAACCATATAGAATGCTACTCCACTCCTAATATCCTCACACAGGGGATATTAACATGCACTCTCAAAATAGGTTTTCACAGGTTCACCCAAAACCTTCACAATTGTGTCTTTTTATCTCGAGCTTACACAATCAAAAAGCCCCCATAATCTGAGTTTTCTGGCTCTCCTCAGATAACCAATACAATGAGATTTTTCTGACAAATCTCAAACAAAACCAGAGAAAGTAAATTACAAAGTAAAATACCTGGATCTCCTTTTGAAGTAGCCCAGTAGAACCAATCGGAGTAGATGTATGATACGTCGTTCAATGTCCAATACTCACTTAAAGAATGGTTCTATGTCTAATTGATTTTAGATTAAATCAAGAAGAGTAAGGTCTATTTGATTTTGATCCCAGAAGAAGGAATATCACAAATTCCTCTTTTCTAAATGAGATTGGAATGTGGATCAAAATTACAATAGAATAATGCTAACAAAAGGAATATTAAATATGCACAGTAGCTTAAAAAAATAATCACAACTTATCTTAGAGTATAGCCTTAAATCGCTTGAATTGAATGGAATGGGATGTCTAAAACTCTGAAATTCGTACATTATTTATAGCCTGAAAAAATCCCATCTTCGATTGGTCTTAGAATCCCTAGGACCGGTCGTGCTTCAAAGATTTTGAAAGATTTCCACGGGATTAGATTAGCTGTTCTCACGACTGGTCTTAGGTAACCTGTGACCGGTCGTGGGCCACCTACGACTGGTCGTGTGTCACCTACGACTGGTCGTAGGACCCTAGATAGGACGCTGGAGTTCGAGTCGTAGAACTACGACCGGTCGAAGGATGAGTCGTAGAACTTCTCAGGACTGGTCGAAGCAAGTCCAGGACTGGTCGAAGGATAACCAGGAAAATCTGAAAATCTATAACAACCTAGGACTGGTCCTGAGAAACCTAAGACTGGTTAAAGCAAAGCTAGGACTGGTCTTAAGATTTCTAGGACTGCTCTTAGAACAGTCATAACAAGCATATTAAAATATTCGGATTATGTATCCAGAATGACCTATCATACAGACCAACCTAAGGTCAATCCAAGGTCAAACAAACCTTGAAGTGAGATGAACATTGAAGTCTTGAAGGTTTGTATTCTCAGATGATCTTGAAGGAGAAGCTTGAATCGAGTTGACGACTTTCTAGAGCTTGGTACTTTCTTGACTTATCTTGATGAAGTCTTCTAATCTTGAACTTGTTAGAAGCAAACTTGAAGTCTTCTATTCTTGTAGACTTCATCCATGACATGTCTTGCAAACATTCTTCATTTATGATCTTGTCTTGAAAACATTTTTCATTCATGATCTTGTCTTAAAGCAGTGTGTAGTCACAAACAAGAAACACAAGAAGTACAAGACATATAGGTTTTGGCACTACAAAATTTAACAACCAAAGGGATATGAAATTATAGCACTAACAATCTCCCCCTTTGTCAAATTTGTGACAAAACACATTTATTAATATAAGAGTAAAATGAAGAGAGAATCATAAGCCATAAAAAATACTCTACTCCCCCTAAGAGAGTAGAAACAATCAACCATATTCTCCCTCTTTCAATTACTTCAATTACTCTTTCCCTTTCTCCCCCGTTCCATACTACTCCCCCTTTTTGTCACAAAATGACAAGGGAAGGCCAAAGGAGAAAAGAGAACACCATATGAAGAGTCAAGATTAATTATCAAATTAGTAGAACACTTCAATGTCATCAATCCAAATAAAGGATATACAATAAAACTAAACATACAACCAAAGTCATCAATCGTAATACAGAATCTATCATATTTAAATATAATACAAACCCAAAAAAAAAGGATAATCCACTTAATCAGATCCAGATGAAGGAGCAGGGATGGTTGGATCAATCTAAAGTAAGCCCCTATTAATGCGATGAAGATATTTTCGCATATATTTAAATTGCATATCATGGGCTACACTCAGTTTATCAACCTTCTCCTCCAATGCACTTAGACGTGCATCATAACTAGAAGAGGGATCGTAATCAGAATCATTTTGGGAGTCAGTTTCAATTTCTTCAAATATATCATCCATATTTATATCAGCCTGTGAAGGAAGATCAGCTGCTTCCCCTTCATTTCTTGCTTCAGCACCTTCACCACCACCTTCATAGAATTGACCAGGAAGCAAATCCAACTTCATCTTATTTAAATTAGTATTATTGAATGAAAGATGATGAATTGGTGCCTCATTCTCAGGTAAAGCAACAAGCATATTTGTGGCTAAACAAGTCATAAGATAACCAAATGGAATATCACTATGACCCGGATGAAGACGAAACTGAATGATAAAATGACATATCAAAGAAGGTAAACAGATAACGATGTCGGACACAACAGAGTGCAATACCCGAACCATGAAGGCAGTCAACTTGGTTTTATTGCCGGACTGAGGATACAACTTTGAAATGAAGATCCGATGCAAAACTCTGTATCTGGGTAATAAAAATTTTGAGGGGAGGGCATTTCCTTTGTGCGTCCATTGTACTTCCATATTGCATAAATCTCTTGTCAACATTTGTTTTTCCGATTCTGATGGTTTGTCATATAATGTATGAATCGGAATACCTTCATCCTTGACAGGTATATCCATAATACCTGATATCAAATGTCGATCTGTTAGAAATTTCTCTTCTCTAGTAGCAATTGAGAATGTTAAATTATTAAGGGAAAAATCAGAGATACATGCAACCTAGATTGTGCAATGGACTGGTATGCAGACCCACCCCAAAACAAAATGTTAGCCTAGCTAACAGATTCAAGGAGAGGGACAATCCCAAATTGGTCAATTTGATTGAGACTTACAGGACGCTCAACGATAACTTTACGGCTACGTAAATCCCGTACATCATTGGGATCATCTTTGGGTGACCGAAGGTGCTGTTTTGTTATAGATGTAGATCTATATGAAGATGGACCACGGGATGTTTTCTTTTTTCCTCTAACATCCATTTTCAACAAGATTTACTAAGGAGCAAGCAAAAAAGAACACTAGAAGTGGTGGGTTTCTCTAGATCAGAATTTTAGAGAGGAAACTCTAAAAAATCAACAAAAGACGAGATCTAGCTTATGGAATAAACAAATCAAAGCATAGAAAGCATAAATCTTCAATAAAAATGAAGAAAAATGACTTATCTTGAAGAAAATCACGAAATCTCAAGACTGGTCGAGCCACGACTCGTCGAAGGAAGAAGAGGAAATGAAGAAGAAAGTGATTTTCCCCAAATTATAAGATGCTCACGATCTTCACGACCGGTCGAGTGCGATCTATGACCCAGGTTGAGCATCGACAAAAATAAGTATTTTTATACAAAAATTGAAATTTATACACATAAAAATTCAAAATATAGTAGACTATGATACATGCAGACAAGTATATTCAATTTAAAATGCACATACCAAGATCAAATTTCATTTTAGTAAACCTGCTTTTGTCGAGCGGTTTAGTAAATATATCAGCAAGTTGGACATCAATTGGAATATATTCCAAAGAGATAACTTTTTCTTCAACTAATTCACGAATGTAATGATACCTAATGTCAATATACTTAGTACGCGAATGCTGAATTGGATTTTTGGAAATATTGAGAGCACTGGAATTATCACAATGTAAGATCATTGAATCTTGATTAGTTCCATAATCGCTTAACATGCGTTTCATCCATACGAGTTGAGTACATGCATATCCTGCTGCGATATACTCACCTCAAGTGATGAAAGCGATATTGAGCTTTGCTTCTTGCTAAACCAAGAAACCAAACAGGCTTCAATGTAAAAACAACCACCACTTTGGTTGATTTTCTATCATCAATATTACCACCAATCAAGATCTCGAATACCCTAATTTAACATTAATAGCAAAAGGATACCAAAGACCCAAATTAGTTGTACTTGCGACATATCTAATAATCCGTTTGACAGCAGTGAGATGTGAATCTTTAGGATTAGATTGATATCTCGCACAAATACCAACGCTAAAAGTGATATCAGGTCTACTAGCAGTTAGATATAATAAACTACCAATCATACTACGATATAGCTTAGGATCTATATCTTTACATGTAGAGTCTTTTGAGAATCTCAAGGTTGTACTCATAGGAGTATCAAATTTTTTACCATTCTCAAATCCAAACCTTTTAACCAAGTTTGTAGCATACTTGGTTTGAGAAATGAAGATTCCATCAGGTTGTTGCTTTACTTGTAACCCTAGGAAGTAATTTAGTTCACCAACCATGCTCATTTCGAATCTTGATTTTATCAACTCTACAAACTCAATAGACATGTTAGAACAAGTTGATCCATAAATAATATCGTCTACATAGATTTGAAACATTAAAATCTCATTATTATGTTTCTTAACAAATAGCGTCTTATCGACACTTCCCACTTGAAAACTATGACTAAGTAAGAATTTAGTCAATTTTTCATACCATTCCCTGGGCGATTGTTTCAGACCATAGAGATCCTTTTTGAAACGAAATACATGATCAGAAAGCTTGGGGTCTTCAAACCCTGAGGGTTGTTCTACATAAACTTCTTCATGTAAATCGCCATTTAAGAAGGCACTCTTTACATCCATCTGAAAAATTTTAAACTTTCTAAAGCAAGCGATGGAAATAAAAAGTTCGATAGATTCAAGGCAAGCGACTGAGGCAAAGGTTTCATCGTAATCGATGCCTTCAATCTGAGTGTACCCTTGTACAACCAGTCTAGCCTTATTTCGTATAATATTTCCAAGTTCATCAGACTTGTTTTTAAAGATCCATTTTGTTCCAATAATGTGTTTATCTTTAGGTCTAGGAACAAGATACCAGACATCATTACGAACAAATTGATTAAGTTCATCCTGCATAGCTACTATCCAATTTTCGTCAGAAAGAGCTTCTTTTACATTGACCGGTTCTATTTGGGATGTAAAACAAACATAATTACATATGTTTTCAAGTTATTTGCGTGTATGAACTCTAGTGAGAGGGTTTCTAAGGATTTGATTGGTTGGATGATCTTTGACAGTCCTAGGTTCAGATTGAGGTGAAGAGGTATCTTGATTGTCGATTATAAGAATTTCATCATCATCTGAACTCAGAGCAAGTGTATTCAAATGATCATTAATGACCACATTGATGGGCTCTTGAATCACACCTGTTCTTTTATTTAGAACCCTATAGGCTCGACTGTTTAAGGAATATATAAGGAAAATACCTTTATCACTCTTCGTATCAAATTTTCCCAAATTTTCACGATCTCGTAAAATATAACACTTACTGCCAAAAATTTGAAAGTATTTGACAGTAGGTTTCTTTTCGAACCATAACTCATAAGTAGTCTTATTTTCAGATATAAACACGATTAATAATGTAGCAGGCTATATTAATTACTTCAGCCCAAAGATTTCTGGAGAGCTTCATACTATTTAACATGACATTAGCCATATCCTGAAGCACTCTATTTTTTCTCTCAACTATACCATTTTGTTGAGGAGTTTTGGGCGCAGAGAATTCATGTGATATTCCCTGATCGCTACAGAATTTCTCAAAACTACTATTTTCGAATTCAGATCCATGATCACTACGGATCTTATAAACTTGAGAACCTTTTTCATTTTGGATTCGTTTGATGATCTTCTTTACTTCATCTAGGGTTTCAGATTTATCTTTTAAGAACGATGCCCAAGTGAATCTAGTAAAGTCATCAATGATAACTAAGATGTATTTTTTGCCACCTTGATTCTCCGTTCTGGTTGGTCCAATGGGATCCGTGTGGAGAAGCTCGAGAGGTCTAGATGTGGTATTTGAGTTCACTTTCATGTGAGAGCTCCTAATCTATTTGCCCAACTGGCATTCACCACATATTTTGTCTACTTTTTGTAATTTGGGTAGACCTCTTATAAGTTCTATTTTGCTTAATCTAAACAAGTTCCGGTAGTGTACATGTCCAAGGCGTTTATGCCATAATTCAATCTCATCAGTATGGACCATGTAACATGATTGAGTAGATGAGCTTGCATCACTAACGATGTAGCAGTTTTCAGAAGTTCTGCGACCAGTTAATATAACAGAACCCTCTTTATTAACAATCTCACAACCTTGATTAGAAAACTTTACATTATGGTTGTTGTCGCATATCTGAGATATACTCAGTAGGTTGTGTTTCAAGCCCTCAACATACAATACATTTTTAAATAAGGGAAGGTTATAAAGCTGAACCGTACCTTGGCCAATGATTTTGCAATTGCTTCCATCACCAAAAGTGACTGACCCATCAGTCCTATCTTTTAGATCAATGAATAAAGCTTTGTCGCCTGTCATATGCCTGGAGCAACCACTGTCTAGGTACCACTTTGAATGGCTTGTAGCTTTGAAAGCAGTGTGGGCAACCAAGCAGCCAACTTTAGGAACCCATTTCAGTACTGTTTTGGGTTTAGGAGTGTAGTTGGACTTTTTCTGTCTGTTGTTATACGAATGACCTATAGAGTTAAATTTTAATAGCTCCTTGAGAAGATCAATAATCTTTTCAACCAAAGGATTTCGGTTTTGAAGATTGAAGTTGGCATGGCTATTTTTAGGTTTTTGAAGGGTCCTCGAATTTTTTGGAAGACCTTGATAAGTATTCTTTACTTTTGATTTCAAAGACTCTCCTTTCACAAACTTAGGAGCAGTATTCTTTTGTTTAGGAGAAGTATTCTTATCATAGCCCAACCCGGATCGATCGCCACATTTTCTTGATCCGGATAACAAATTTTCTAATTTAGGATCACCTTGGGCATATCTCCAAGTGTCTTTCAAACTCAAAAGAGAAGCTACTTCATTTTTGAGTTTCTCGTTCTCGGATTTCAAATCATCAACTTGGGAGGTTTTGATTTTTAAATCACATTTGGTCTTTTCAAAAAAATCAGAAATATGAGATTTTTCTAAAACAAGAGACTCATAATCTTCTTTAAGTTTAGAAAATTTTTCCTTTTGTAATTTAAGCTTGACAGCAATTTTACAACTCTCCTTATAAAGGGCATTGTATGCATCCTGAAGATCATCTTCATTGTCACAATCACTATTCAGATTCTCTTCGCTAGTTACTTCATCATAATCTGAAAAAGTGACTTTGGCTAGAGTCATAAGGGCTTTAATATCATCTCCCGACTCGTTTTCAGAATCTTTTGATTTCGAAGAGGATCCCGAATCAGATGATTCATCCCAAGTAGCAAACATACTCTTCCTTTTTGATTTGATCTTTTTAGGACATTTGTTAGCCAAGTGCCCATACTCTTGACAGTTGTAACATTGACTATCTTTCAAAGATTTTCGAGCTCTAGGTTTAGATTGTCTCTTATCGTTTGATTTTTGAAAATCTACTTTTTTCTTATTTTTGAAAATTTTATAAAACCTTTTTACAAAAAGTGCCATATCATCTTCAAAATTTTCAAAGTCTGAAGTGCTCTCTTGTGGAATATTTTTACATGATTTGAGAGCAATTGATTTTCCTTTTGGAGCTTTAAAGTTCAATTCATAGGTCTGTAAAGAACCAACTAGTTCCTCAACCCTCATGTTGTCCGTATCACGAAGTTCCTGAATCGCAGTTACTTTTGAATTGAACCATTCATGAAGTGAGTGTAGTATCTTTGCACACACTTTACTTTCTGGGATTCTATCACCAAGACCCTACATTGAGTTTACAATGTCATTCAATCTAGTGTAGAAGTCCATAAACATTTCATTCTCCTCCATATGAATTTCTTCAAATTTAGTTGTGAGGAGTTAGACTTTAGATTTTTTGACAATTGATGTACCCTCGTGTGTCATTTCTAAAAGATCCCATGCTTGTTTAGCATTTTCACACGAGATAATTCTTTTGAATTCATCTGGTGACAATGCACAAGCATTTAGTGCTTTTGCATTGGCACTACTCTCACTTTTCTGAAGTGTGGTCCAAAGGGCATAAGATATTACTTTCATTGATTTTGAACCATCTTCATCAGTTACTTCAGTGATAGGTAGTTTCCATCCGTTCACTGTGGCCAGCCACACACTTTTATCCATGGATTTGAGAAAGATTCTCATCCTTGCTTTCCAATAGGCATAGTTTGTGCCATTAAAGGGAGGTGGCCTAGTGACAGATAGGCTGGCAAAATTTGACATCTTAATATAACTTAGATCGTTAGCTCAGGAAATAAATCCAATAAATAAGCAATAAGCACGAGCTATTTGGCGCTGATACCACTTGAAAGGGCCTAACTATATGCCCTAGAGGGGGGGTGAATAGGGCAATGCCAAATAAAACTTAAAACAGCGGAATAATAAAAGATATAAATAACAATGCTGAAATAATAACAATCTCAAAGCACATGAAATATGAGAATGATACTGAATTAGTTATAAGGACAACCTTACACCAAAAACCAATGGCTTATGGTAGGACAACCTTATTTCTAGAACAATCTAGAAATCACAAATGATATGGAAAATAAATCAAGAATAACTTACAGAAATAAATCCTAAGTTATTACACCACTCAACCACACTTGCTTGAAATGAAAATTACAACATTCATCCACAAAAGCAATCCATAATACTGAAGGAATAAATGAATAAAGAAATCAAGCACATCCACAACACAACGATATATAGTGGTTCGCCTGTGTATTCACCAACTGTTAGCCAACAGCCACACAGAATGCTACTCCACTCCTAATATCCTCACACAGGGGATATTAGCATGCACTCTCAAAATAGGTTTTCACAGGTTCACCCAAAACCTTCACAATTGTGTCCTTTTATCTCGGGCTTACACAATCCAAAAACCCCCACAATCTGAGTTTTCTGTCTCTCCTCAGATAACCAATACAATGAGATTTTTCTGGCAAATTTCAAACAAAATCAAAGATAGTAAATTACAAAGTAAAATACCTGGATCTCCTTTTGAAGTAGCCCAGTAGAACCAATCGGAGTAGATGTATGATACCTCGTTTAATGTCCAATACTTACTTAAAGAATGGTTCTATGTCTAATTGATTTTAGATTAAATCAAGAAGAGCAAGGTCTATTTGATTTTGATCCCAGAAGAAGGAATATCACAAATTCCTCTTTTCTAAATGAGATTGGAATGTGGATCAAAATCACAATAGAATAATGCTAACAAAAGGAATATTAAATATGCACAGTAGCTTAAAAAAAAATCATAACTTATCTCAGAGTATAGCCTTAAATCGCTTGAATTGAATGGAATGGGATGTCTTAAACTCTGAAATTCGTGCATTATTTATAGCCTGAAAAAATCTCATCTTCGACTGGTCTTAGGATCCCTAGGACCGGTTGTAGCTTCAAAGATTTTGAAAGATTTTCACGGGATTAGATTAGCTGTTCTCACGACTGGTCTTAGGTAACCTACGACCGGTCGTGGGCCACCTACGACTGGTCGTGTGTCACCTACGACTGGTCGTAGGACCCTAGATAGGTCGCTGGAGTTCGAGTCGTAGAACTACGACCGGTCGAAGGATGAGTCGTAGAACTTCTCAGGACTGGTCAAAGCAAGTCCAGGACTGGTTGAAGGACAACCAGAAAAATCCAAAAATTTGTAACAACCTAGGACTGGTCCTGAGAAACCTAAGACTGGTCTTAAGATTTCTAGGACTGCTCTTAGAACAGTCATAACAAGCATATTAAAATATTCGGATTATGTATCCAAAATGACCTATCATACAGACCAACCTAAGGTCAATCTAAGGTCAAACAAACCTTGAAGTGAGATAAACATTGAAGTCTTGAAGGTCTGTATTCTCAGATGATCTTGAAGGAGAAGCTTGAATCGAGTTGACGGCTTTCTAGAGCTTGGTACTTTCTTGACTTGTCTTGATGAAGTCTTCTAATCTTGAACTTGTTAGAAGTAAACTTGAAGTCTTTTATTCTTGTAGACTTCATCTATGACATGTCTTGCAAACATTCTTCATTTATGATCTTGTCTTGAAAACATTCTTCATTCATGATCTTGTCTTGAAGCAGTGTGTAGTCACAAACAAGAAACACAAGAAGTACAAGACATATAGGTTTTGGCACTACAAAATTTGACAACCAAAGGGTATGAAATCATAACATTAACAGATATGATTGACCATTGCATATGTCATTGGGTAGGATGATATGAGACTCCCTCATAGGCGGAGGTTATCTCACATGAGCGCACGGCATGCACAGGATTGATGGATGACTGAATTGTATGACTCATGCACCTTACATTGTGTTGTGATTACTGTACGCCCTAGTGACATCAGGGCCGTAGCCTCTACAAGCATGTCGTGGATGGCTAGACGGGACACCAAAAATTTATTCTAGCATCGGGCTGCCATAGATGGCCCTGGGTGAAAATTCTTAAACCCTCTTGGTACCTGAGGACGCCTCAACGTTGAGACGGAGTGAATACATGAGTGCCTGAGTGCCGAATACCAGGAGGTCGCGTCTCCCACTGTGTCGTGGTCGGTTGGGAGGGGGTGTGACCTTACCCACCTGAGTGAGGGGGCAATGTTCAGGTTGAGTTTGACCAACTTGAGGAATGAGTCCACTATCAACGAGTCGGGCCCAATATTGGCAGGCGGATAGTGAGGTCTCTTCCACTTACCTAGTTGTGCACTCGGATAAGGGCCGCAAGTTAGCGTAGAGTGTAATAAACCCAAGTGATGATCCCAGAGAGGAACCGTACTAATATGTGGACTTATTGAGTAGGAATTGTATATTCATTCATTTATTCATTCACTATCCACTCGTGCTGGTGGTGCGTAACTATTTGTTACGTGTAACTTCGCATGGCTAGGATTTCGGTTGGGCATGTGACTAACCTGAGACCAGGAGTTTACCACATTGAGTCGGACTATCCAAATTTAGGTATGAGACTGGTTTGGATAGAAGTCCCTTGTGATGGACCCCATAACCTGTGATACTATGTACTATCATCCCGCCTTCACACTCCAGCATGGTCATTCCATTCACACTGCATATTACATGACATCCGTGGCATACGGCATTTTGGGTTACTATGTTTCTGCATTGATATGGTCTAGATATGGCCGATGCATTTGTGAACTCATCAGAAATTAAATATTGCATTACATCCTTGGCATCTGATAATTTGCTCTCTATGACTCCTCATTTGCATAGCTGATCTGTATTGCGTACTCTGATATTATATGATTCATGGTCTCGTTAGTATTTTCACTTAATCTGTTATAGTATGATTTACGATCTTATCAGTATTTCTGCTTACTCTGATAATTCATGATCTTGTCAGTATTTTGCTTATTTCGATATTGTACGATTTATGGATTACCAATATTTCCAGTATTGTATGATTATGGCATTGTATACTTGGTGCTTACTTTGTACACTTACACTACCCTCTAAGCTTTCTATAAGCTTATGCATGATAGATATGTGCAGGTGATGTTAGGTTGCAGCAGCGTTGAGCTTGGAGCATGCAGCGGTCTTCTGGAGTTTTGATTTTTGACATATGTATTTTCCTTTCAGCATTGTACTTAAAGTTTTTGATATAGTGGATATGTGGTGATGTTGTTTTGTGACTTGGTTATGCTTGTGGTTATCCTCCATTACAAAAAAAAATTCATACTGAAGATCCTCCTTGTAGGATCCCAGGATTGGAATCTGGCGTATGGGCGCTGGGAGCCGAGAATGGTGTATTACTGAGGCTGTCGGCATTGGATGCAGAAATCGGGAATTTTGTGAGCCCGTTTTCTGAGTTTGGGGCATGACATATTGCATCCACACCGTTCATCCTTTTGGCGACCCATCTTGGGTTTGAGACAAAATAAGACAGATCCTGTTATCAAGTGGACCACACTGCAGCGAATAGTGGAGTTGAACGTCTACTATTAAAACCCCTTTTGGGATTACAAGAGTTTTGAATCAATATAATATTTATTTTTCCCTCCCTGTTTAGGTCCTTATGACCTTATAAACGGATTGGATGGAAAATAAATACTTAGGTGGGGTCCACTGGAATTCAACAGTGGAAATCATTATCACCACTGCCATTTGTGGTATGGTCCAGATGATCCTTGGGATATGATTCATTTTGTGATAATGCTCTAAAATGATCTCTAGCTATAGATGAATGGTGTGGTTGGTTTCAGCCCATTTAACTTAGCCCATTTGATACGACCCATTTGATACGACCCATTTGACTTGGCCTATATGATTTGGACCATTTGACTTGGCCCATTTAATACGACCCATATGATTCGGCCCATATCGTGTGACCCATTGTGATATGTATTAGGCCCATGTCGTGTGGCCCATTTGATGTATTTAAGGCCCTGATACGTGGCCCACTTAATGTATATTGAGGCCCATGGGTTACGGCCCATCATGATGTATATTGAGGCCCATGGGTCGTAGCCCATTGTGATGTATTTGGGGCCCATGGGCCGTGGCCCATTGTGATGTATATTAGGCCCGTATAAGCAGCCCATTGTAATATAATTTTTGGGCCACGTGTTGAGGATCATTGTAATGTATTTTTGACTCGTATGATGAGGCCATGGGCCCACTATACATTTGGCTCTATGTGAGCCACTCCTTGGGAGCAATGTTGGTTAAATGTCTACATTGGTGGGTAATGATGGTTGAATGTCCACATTGTGACCTTCCCTTAGGCCTTGTTAGGCCCATTCTTACCGATTCCGATTGTCAAGGCCGATTTTGATTGTCGAGGTTGATTGCCGAGGCTGATTATCGAGGCCGATTCCAATTGTCGAGACTGATTCTGATTATCGAGGCCAATTGTCGAGGTCGATTCCTATTGTCGAGGCCGATTTCGATTGCCAAGGTTGATTGTTGAGGCCGATTGTCGAGGTCAATTTTGATTATCAAGGCCGATTCAGATTGTCAAGGTCGATTGTCGAGGCCGATTCTGATTGTCGAGGTTGATTCCAATTATCATGGTCGATTCCGATTGTCGAGGCCGATTCCCCGATTCTGATTGTCGAGGCCGATTCTGATTGTCGAGGCCCAATGTGATGTATATATTGCCCGTATTCGAGGCCCTTTGTGATGTGTGCTTAGCCCGTTTTTAAGGCCTAATGTGATAAATATGAGGTCAGTGTGATGAGGCCCATTATGATGTATATTAGGCATATGTGAGAGGCCCATCGTGATGTGTATTAAGCTCTTGAGTGAGGCCCATGGTGTTGTATATTAGGCCCTTGTGTGAGGCCATGAGCTCACTACATGTTTGACCCTATGAAGGCCACTCCTTGGGGCAATGTTGGTTAAACATCCACATTGTCGAGGCCGATTATCGAGGCCGATTGTCAGTGCCGATTATTGATACCGATTATGAGTAAGTGATAGCATAGTATCATGATACATGCCCATACGTATCATCTACATGTTTATTATGAGATATGGTTGACCATTGCATATGTCATTGGGCAGATTGTTATGAGACTCCCTGATAGGTGGAGATCGTCTCACATGAGTACACGGTATACGCGGGATTGATGCATGACTGGATTGTATGACTTATGCATCTTACATTGTGTGTTGTAATTACTATACGCCCTAGGGACATCAGGGTCGTAACCTCCACATTCATATCATGGATGTCCAGATGGGATAACAAAAATATGTTACTAGCATGGGGCTGCCATAAATGGCCCTTAGTGAAAATCCCTAAACCTTCTTGGTACCAGAGGATGCCCCAACATCGAGACTGAGTGGATATATATGAGCGCATGAGGGCCGTATACCAGTAAGTCGCGTCTCCCATCGTGTCGTGGTCGGTTGGGAGGGGGTGTAGCCTTACCGGCCTGAGAGAGTAGGCATAGCTAGGCTGAGTCCAACCAGCTCAAGGAATGAGTCTGCTATCGACGAGTCGGGCCCGATATTAGTAGGCAGATAGTGAGGTCTCTTTCACTTATCCAGTTATGCACTTAATGGGGTGGCAGCTGGCGTAGAGTGTACTAGACCCCGGTGATGATCCCAGAGATGTATAGTACTGATTTGTGGAGTAGGAGTTGCATACTCATTCATTCATTCATTCACTATCCACTTGGGCTGGTGGTGCATAACTATTTATTACGTGTACCTTCGTAATGGCTAGAATTTCGGTTGGGGCGCGCAACTAACCTGAGATCAGGATTTACCACATTGAGTCTGACTATCCAAATTTAGTATGACACTGGTTTGGATAGAAGTCCCTTGTGGTGGGCCTTATAGCTTGCGATACTACGTACCATCATCCTGACTTTACACTCCAGCATGGTCATTCCATTCGCACCGCATATTGCATTACATCCTCGACATTTAATATTCGGCTCTTTATGACTCCTTATGTGCATAGTTGATCTGTATTACGTACTTTGATATTATATGACTCATAGACTTGTCAGTATTTCTACTTACTCTGATATCGTATGGTTCATGATCTTGCCAGTATTTGTGATATTGTATGATTATGGCATTGTATTGAATACTTGACACTTACCTTGTGCACACACTTACACCACCCACTAAGCTTTCTATAAGCTTATGCACGATAGATGCATGCAGGAGATGTTAGGTTGCAACAACATTGAGCTTGGAGCATGCAGCAGTCTTCTAGAGTTTTGATTTTGATATATGTATTTTCCTTTCAACATTGTATTCAAATGTTTATATTAGTGGATATGTGATGATGATGTTGCCTTTGTGATTTGGGCAAACTTGTGGTTATGCTTATTACAAGATAAAAGTATGATACAAAATCCTCCTTGTAAGATCCCAGGATCGAAATCTGGCGTATGGACGTTGGGAGCCGAGAATGGGGTACTACGGAGGTTGTTGACACCGGATTCAGTGATAAAAAATTTTATAAGCCTGGTTTTCGAGTTTGGGGTATGACATTGCATCTACTCCATAGTGACACCAGAGATGTAGTAATGTTGTCTTGTTGCGGATGACAGATGATTTTATGGACACAAAAAGCTATTGAGGTTATAGGGCATCATAAGCATCCCTTGGTGAAAGTCCTTAAACCTTATGGTACCAGTAGGATGCTTCAACATCTAGACATAGTGGATTCATGAGTGCACAATAGATGAATACTAGTAGGCCACGTCTCCCATTGTGTCGGGGTTGGTTGGAAGTGGGTTTGACCTTACCTGCTTGGGTGTAGAGGGCTACATACTAGGTTGAGTCTGACTAGCTCGTGAAATGAGTTCTCTATTGATGAGCAGGGCAGTTTCTATGTACCACTGGCAAGGTGTATAGTGAGGTATTTTGCACTCACTTAGTCTTGCACATGATGAGCAGCAACCAGTGTCCAAAGTGTATTGGACCCTAGTGATGATCCAATTATAAACTATTTTGATATGTGGTCTAGTGGAGAATTGACATGTTGCATTGCCACCTTAACATATGACATTTGGCCATGTAGGCCCTTGCATCTCATAGCTTAAGTATGGTTGATAGCATTTATGGACTTGCTAGTTCATCTCCGCTTACTCTAATATCTATATGCTTGTCATATGCATTGCGCACACATGCACGCACTCTCTAAGCTTCGTAGTAAGCTTACTTACATTGTTTATATGCATGTTATGCTTGATCGCATCAGTGTTAAGGCAGGGGCATGTGCCTGATCTTTTAGACTTTTGTTATATCATATATTTCCCTTCCAGCATTGTACCTGACAGATGTTATAGTGAAAATGTGATGATGTTTTCTTTCATTGTGGTACACTTATGGTTATGCTCATGTATAAAAAAAATCACCCTAAAAATTCTCCTCCTGGGATCCCAGGATCAGCACCTCGTGTATGGGAGTTCAGAATAGAGAATGGGGTACTACGGAGGCTGTCATCGCCAGATTCGAAATTCAAAAATTCTATGAGCCCATTCACCGAGTTTGGGGCATGATAGACTCTGGTTTTGAGCTTCTGGGTATAGGCTTAAGAGAAATACATGTGTCTTCTCATTTAGGTTCACATTCTTCTATACATAAATGATTAGAGTAATGCATTTCAACTTAGCAGATACAAAGAAAAATAGAGATAATAAAATGAAAAAAATATAGTTCTAATATGCAAGGATACAATTCCAAGCGTGATGACCACCCATATGAGAATTATACATGTTGATGCAGAAATCTAGTTAACCCTTCTTGGACCTTCGAGTACCTGCACACGGAGAAGATAAAGGAGACCCTAACTGCATTAGGGGACCCTCCGATGCCTAAGTCAGATAGGGAATCTGGGTCTAGTAGAGCATAGAGTTTTTATGCGTAGAGTTGTGTGTACCTTTCACCATCGAAGATGCTCTTATTTATAGCTGAGAGGGGTGGTGGAGTAGATGACAATCTCAATTTTAGTAGGTATGTATTGTAGAGGGGATCGTATCCCAAATGTGTCGTGATCATCTTCCGAGATCTTTGGCTAGGATCTCGGATAGATCCGTGTTGTGGTTATCTCTCGAGATCCTTGACCGAGATCTTGGTTAGGTCCCTTCAATAAGACTTGAATAGTCGGAACCAGTAGAAATACGTAGTAGGAGGCTAAGGTCGAATGTCCGATGTGACCTACATAGTCAACCCGAGGAGTAATCTTCCAACCTAAATTCTTTGGTGAGCGGTGGTTGAGTTTTCCCCTTAATCGTTGAGTGGAACATCGACTTGTCGACCTGCCCTCGGGCACCGTATGCAAGAGTTGAGACCGAACTTCCTTAGTGGAAATAAGATGAAGTCGGGGATGACCATCCTTTTTATTTTATCGTATGGTGCAGGGCTTCCCTGAGTGTAGAAACTCAGAGTCTTGTCCTGTAAGAGTCATATCTCGGGAATTTTTACCAGGAGATGATCAGAGCAACAACTCGAAAATATATGGGACCGTGATAGGGCTCGTCATCTGATGGAAGCGGAGACACTTCATCTTCTGATGGTCGGACTTGGGGAATAGATGATTTCCCTAATAGTGGATTACAGTTCTGATCATTGAGGAGCTCCTTGGTCACATATGGCGTTGGCTAATCATATGGTGGGCACATATGTCTGAGATGACTCTCTTTGGCCAGTCCAATTTTACCCATAATAGCAGCCCCCCTATTTCGAGCTTGCGTAATGGGCTTGGGAAGTAAGTCGGTTTTGGTGAGGTCGGACTATCTTATACATGGGGTGTCGAGTCTACTCATCATTAATGCTGAATAAGTCAGTAGGCATGGGGATCGAAGAGGATATGCAAGCATGGTACGACATGCTCGAGGTAGCGTGCACCGACTCGAGGTCATGTGTATTAGCAGGGCGATTATTTGGATCTTGGCTTATGGGGCATTGATGTGTGGCGTCTTCTAGAGACTTAAGTTGTTCAACGAGTAGGAGAGCTCCACGTGGACAAGTGTCGGCGTCGAGGAGCCATTTTGGATGTCGCATTAAATGCAGGCAATCATTGTCATGCGGCCATATTCCCTATAAAAGGGGGATGCCCTAGCAACGTGAGGGGCATTTTCTTCCGCTGTCTCTCTCTACTGCTACTGCTCACCAGAGTTGACGATTTCTGGTAAATTGGAACCTTGTCTCTCCGACCTTATTCACATCTTCTCCGGTCTTCTTCCTTCCTTCTCTCTTTTGTCTATTTTGCTGCTCCTGTTTTTCGTCCAAAAATGTCAGATTCTTCGACCACCTGGGATGAACCCACTATGTTCAAGCTGCCCACCACGATGATCCTGCGGTGGCCATACCCCTGATGTCGCTAAGGTGTGGATGCAAATGCATCAAGCAATGTGTGAATGCATGAGTTCATCATTTGAGTCATGCAACCATGTCATGCAAGCCATACATACATGCAAGTGGCCCCATCTCATATGGATCCCCTAAAAATGCCCCAAGTTGTAAGGTCATCAATGCGGCCTTGCTGCACATAGGCAATCCGAAAATTATGAATTAGCCACCATCTAAGTCATGTAAACATGGTGTGGATGAGAAATGATAACATAATATTGCATCAAGCATAAGAGAAGTACTGTACTAAACATAAGATCAATGCTAAATCAAGAGTAAGATAAATGCTACATCTAACATCGAATAAGTGCATCCTCAATATAAAGAAGGCTCACATTAATGTAAAGAAAGTGCTATAACAAGTATAAGCATAAACCTGCACCAATTACTAATGTAATACCACATAAATAATCGAGGAAGTCTTGTAGCAACACAAATGTAAAACATCACACCACATGATAAGGGAAATGCATCATTCACAATGGGCAGAACCTACTTAAAAACCAATTCTAATAATAGGTCCCACAAAGCTACACTTGAGTGGGCTTTCAAGTCAGTAGGCCCACTCAATAAGCCCACTGTAATACCCAACTCAGCCTATAAGTATGACCAATTAGTTGGTAGATGAGACTCACATTTCAAAATAAAACCCAGTAATGTCTGTAAGTACAATTCAAATACTTGAGAGAACCCCTAATAGTACCTAGGAGGTACACCCCTCGTAATACGACCGTAAATAACTGAAACTGATACCATGATGACCACCCCAACGAGATGAATCCAATGATGACTTCTGCTCATAGGCACGTGGTCCCAAACGCATGCTATGGCATGAAGAACCGACAATTTTTATGTGCACATATCCATAAAATTATATATGAATGTTATAATCATGAGGTAATGATGAGCTCATATTTGAAACTATTCCATTAAGATTGGTTTAAACTAAATATAAACTTAAGTGTAAGTTAATCTACTTCATGCCTCATAAAAGTTAATTTAATAAGGTAGGTAACTTTATTAGCTAAAAGTCAAGACTCTTCTTTAAATCATGAAGAACCATGACACCTAACTTATTTTAATTAAATAAATACTTACTATAATGCTACATGGAACCTACTTAGGGAAGATAAAACTAGCTTAATTAACCATTAATAAAGTGAAGACCCTAAAAGTCAAAAGTTTTCCATGATTCAAGGAGATCAGGCCACCTCACCAAGTTTTAGAATTTCTTAATTTCATCTAGAATGTCATTAAGACCCTTTAATCAAGCTCTAACAAGATAAATGAAGCTAACTATTGAATTAATAAAGCATATGTGAAGAAAGTCAACAACATAATCTCTTAAATTAAGGAGACGTGTCCACATGGCTATGATATTTCTAGAAAAAGGTATGGAGGCTGTATACGATGAGCTAAAAAGTTCCTAATTAGGGGATTATCATGGGACAATATTCCATGAATTAAGGAGAGCCATACACCTCATAGATTATAGGATTAATCAATTTGATTTAGCTCTTGTCTATATAAAAGAGTTAGGTTGAAACTTTAGAACACTTAGTGTCCAAACTTCCTACATCCCTTAACTATTTTCCAACCATTTTCAAGTCCTTAAACCACTCTCCAAATAACCCCAATTAACTCCTTAAGTCTAAGTTAAAACATCACATACAATCAAGGCCATTTAACCATTCTAAGAAGATCATCCCTCTATCAAGGTGAGTGCTCTCCCCTTCATCTCATGTTCTATCCTCATTTTATGTTAATTTCATTCTCTTAATGATATAGGTGTGGGGCCCATTAATGAAGGCCCCACTTAATGTTCATATGACATCCTAATAGCCCAACGATTTGGATGATTCGGAAAACACTACAATCGGCCTCAATTCAAGGCCTGGGCGGGATCCACTAATCATGGGCTCCACCATGATGTTTATTAGCCATCCATCATGATCATAAGGTCCTAAGCACCTAGATGGAGGGAGCACATAAATATTAGATTGATCCGAGACTTGTAGGCCTGTTAGGACGTCATTGAGAGATCTAAGACATCAAATGGATGGACCACTGATATGGTCGATCACTCACATACACACCATGCACACACGTGCACTTACAAAAACATTGCTTTTAAAAGGCAAGGCATGTGGGACCCACAACACACCCCACCATGATGTATGTATCTAATCCACACCATCCATCAGATTTTCTAGGTCATTTTAGGCCTTGGGCCAAAAAATGAAGTTGATCCAGATCTGGGATGGGCCGCATCATAGAAAACTATGGAAATAGTAACATCCACTATTAAAACCTGTTATGGTCCGCTGTGATGTTTCTATACACCCAAACATATCGAATATTGGACTCATTGGACTTTTCATGAGTCGGAGAACCCAATAGACAGAGTAGATCATCCTCATGTGGGCCCCACCTATGAAAAACAACAAAATAATAAATAAAAAAATAAAATTATTGGACGCTCTTGCTGTCAACGCCCAAAAGAAGCTGCAGCAACCAGCGTCCCACTGCTATTTGAAAGGCAGGAAGTGTGGGACCCATAATAGGCCCCACCATG
Organism: Magnolia changhungtana; assembly: GCA_030180095.1. Classification (NCBI taxonomy): domain Eukaryota; kingdom Viridiplantae; phylum Streptophyta; class Magnoliopsida; order Magnoliales; family Magnoliaceae; genus Magnolia; species Magnolia changhungtana. Next base: position 4,081,308 of record JASAUF010000644.1, on the reverse strand, counting down.
AAGTATGTATTCAATCCACACCGTCCATCCAATTTTCTAAATCATTTTAGGCCTTGGGTCGAAAAATGAAGCCAATCCAAATCTCTAGCGTTCCACACTATAAAAAATTGTGTTAATAATGACATTTACTATTGAAACCTTTAGGGTGTGTCGTGATGTTACTATACACCTAAACCCAATAAATATTAGGCTTATTAGGCCCGCTGTGACTTGGATCGTCCTCATTTGGGCCCACTTATGAAAATAACAACAATACTACTACTATTACTACTACTACTACTACTACTACTAATAATAATAATAATACATCTCTAGTGGGCCTAGATTTGGGCCTCTCAATAACTACATTTTCTCCTCAGTAAAGCCCAAATCAAAACCATATAAGTCCACCATGAGTACTTTGGTGTGTATTAGACTTAGGACCACCCTACATGACTGGAATTTGAGGCCCAATATCATGGATATCTTGAATAGTCATGTTAGGCACCTAAATCGCCCAATACCATGCATTATGCAATTAGATTGTTAGTAGGGCATTCATACATAAGAAGAGAGGTTGGTTGATAAAAAGGAGTAATAACTAAAATCATGATCAAGTACCCTAGTTTAAGAATTATAAGGGCCACAATTTGATTAGCCATAATCAATCAAGTAGAGAAAAGTACTTTCTAGTCTAAAATACCAAGTTACAAGGCCGCAAGTTGACAAAACTACATAGGGACTCACAACTCAGGTACACGACTCTTTAGTAATCTTGCATCCTTCATAACGGCATACCTTCAGTTCTTGTTATCCTTGAGTCACTTGTCATGTAGCATCACCATGCATTCCATGGCATGATATATGATGAGAATTAGTATCCTAGTTCTTTACAACACGGCGTGATATATGTGAGGCCCGTATCCTAGCCCATACCGATTCGTAGATTCCTGTGGTCCTTATGGTCGAATTTTGGCGAGCCACGATCTGTAATCGGCGTTTGCGTGCGATCTTGAGTCATATCCCATATTCTAGAGTCGGCTCGACCCGAGAAATGTACCAGTGCGACCGCGCCATCGCCGTCATTCCGACGCTGCGTCTCGCATACCTAGGCGATACCCAGGCCAGGAGATGTGGGCCCGCGTTCAGTTTGAGGAAAACGCCGCGCATTGCAAATTCCTAGAGAACATGTCAAATCAATCTCATCAATCTCATCAATCAAGTACATGTCCCATCCCCAAAAGCAAACCCTAAAGTCAACTCTCTCTCTTACACAACCCATACATGTCAAGTACACCCATCACTCCACCACCTTTCACCCATCCCTCTCTCCCATCACTTCTCTCCCATCTCCTCTCTCTCTCTCTCTCATTCTCTCTCCATTTTCAAGTAACCCCAAGGAGAGGAGAAAACTCCAACGTCCAAGCTCCATGAGAGAGCTTTGTGTGGTCCACTTCCTACCTCCCATCTCCACCATCCAACCGTCCAATCTACATCATCCTCCGTTAAATTCGAAGCCGAGGAGTTAAGGATTTCATTAGACAAAGAAGAAACGAAAATGGTGGGTGTTTTCTAGGATTAGATTTATATATATATTTTTTTACTTAGATTGGATGATTTGAGGGCCCACTTGTGGTGGGACCCATCTTGATGTATGATTTGTATCAAATAGGGCCCCATATTGGCGGGGTCCCTCTGCTATTCTGATATCTCTCTCTCTCTCTCTCTCTCTCTCTCTCTCTCTCCTATTGCGGCCCACTTGATGAACGTGTGGATCCACACCATCCAGCAGATCTGGATGGTGAGACCCACCTGTTACATCCAGGCCGTTTGTTTTGGACAGGCCCAGATGAAGGGAAAATATAAATATTAGTCTGATCTTGGGGTGGCCCATTCACGTAGGACCCACCTGATGTGTTGGGTCCACTGTCCAGCATGTGGGACGTGGACCCCACCTTGATGACGTGCTGGGTCCACCATCCAACATGTGGGACGTAGAACCCACTTGGATGATGTGTTGTATCCACCACTGTTCAACAATGGACGGTGGAGACACATAATGTATGTATTCTATCTAAACCGTCCATCTATCTATTAGTGGGAGGCCGATTGGTTAGAGTACCTCAATCCAGCTATATAGCACGTGTGGAGTGACGACAGTGAGTTCTGGGTCCCACATGAGGTTTGTATTTCATCCAGACCGTCTGTTAATGGACGTCCAGAGTTGGCGTTTGATATACATATGTTATAATAATATAATAATATAATTATATATATAGTACGTGGTATGTGTCATACCCACACCATCCGTTCATTTTTCTTGTGTGTGGGACCCACCCACACATGCTGCACGTGTGGGGTGGGGCCCACCTTGGATGTATGTATTATGTATCTCCACCGTCCATCCTGCTCCTAGGCCCAATGAGCAGATTCAAATCTTAGGTGGAGTGCATCGTCCACCACGTGGGACCACCTAACGTAGGTGTTGTATCCACCGTTCACACGTGTGGACCCACGTTGATGATGTGTAAACCCACATCGTTCGCCTGTTTTGCCAGCATGGGACCACCATGATGTATTTGTTTCGTCCACACCGTCCAGACACTACTGGACGGTACTGTGAGCCTGATTGTGATGTATCTGTTCCATCCACACCGTCCAGAGGGTCTAGACAGTGCTGGACAATGTTTGGAGAGTGCTGATTTACATGGGCAATGTTTGGGCAGTGCTGATCATCATTATAATGTCATGTGCCCCATAAAATAATATTGTACAGTAATACACATGTTACATCTGCAACCATTGAAATGATTTTAGATGTAATCCAAGCCCTCACCATGAACTGTAAACCCTCAATGACCCACATCATAGTGGGACCCACCATGATATATATGTTGTATATTCACACCATCCATTCATGTGACCCCCATGTGATGTACGTGTTTGATTCGAGCTATCCATTTTATGAGGCCCATGTGATGTATTTGAGGCCCATGTGCCACCTGTTGTGTATTTAAGGCCCGTGTGATGAGGCCCGTGTGATGAGGCTCATGTGCAGGGCCCACCTGTTTTGTATTTGAAGCCCATATGATGAGGCTCGACTTGATGTACACGAGGCCCATTGTGATGTGTATTAGGCCCATATCATGTGGCCCATTTGATGTGTATTAGGCCCATGTCATGTGGCCCATTGTGATGTGTATGAGGCCCATGTTATGTAGCCCATTGTGATGTATATTAGGCCCGGTTATGTGGACCGTTGTGATGTATTTGTGGCTCATTTGATAAGGTCCATTATGATGTATTTATGGCCCGTATGGCTAGGCCTGATGTGGTGTATATGTGGCCCACTATGTCGTGTATGAGGCCCTTATGTGAGGCCATGGGCTCACAATACGTTTGGCTCTATGTGGGTCACTCCCTGGGAGTAATGTTGGTTAAATGTCCACATTGATGGGCAATGATGGTTGAATGTCCACATCATGACCTTCCCTTAGGCCTTGTTAGGCCCATTCTCATCGAGGCTGATTATCGATGCCGATTACTGATACCGGTTATTGATACTGATTATGAGTATGTGACAGCATAGTATCATGATACATGCCCATACCATCATTTACATGTTTGTTATGAGATGTGATTGGCCATTGCATATGCTATAAGGAGGCTGTTCATGGGGCTCCTTGATAGGTGGAGTTGCCCCACATGAGCGCATGGTATGCACATGATTGATGCATGATTGGACTGTGACTCATGTATCTCGTATTTGGTGATATGACCACAGTACGCCCTAGTGACATCTGGGCCATATCCTCCACAGGTATATCATGGATGGCCAGATGGGGTACCAGAAATCTGTTCTACATGGGGTGTTATGATATCCCTAGGTGAAATTTTCTAAACCCTCTTAATTCCAGAGGATGCTCCAATGTTTAGACTGAATGAATGCATGAGCGCATGAGGGCCGTATACCGTTAGGCAGCGTCTCCCACTGTGTTATGGTCGGTTAGAAGGAGGTATGGCCTTACCTACCTGAGAGGAGGGGGTAAAGCTAAGCTAAGTTTGACTAGCTCGAGGAATGGGTCCACTATCGACGAGCCGGACCCGATATTGGCAGGCGGATAATGAGGTCTCTTCTTCTCACCTTATTGCGCGCGATGGGGCGGCAATCTGGTTTGGAGTGTACTAGACCCCGGTGATGATCCCAGAGATGTATGGTATGATATGTGGACTTACTAAGCAGGAGTTGTATACCTAACATTTTAGTCATTCATTCACTATCCACTCGAGCTGGTAGTGTGAAATCAAGTCATCGTGTGTACCTTCGTAGTGGCCAGGATTTCGGTTAGGCGCGCGACTAACCTGAGATCGGAAGTTTACCACATTAAGTCTGACTATCCAAATTTAGGTATGGAACTGGTTTGGATAGAAGTCCCTTGTGATGGACCTCGTAGCCTGCGATACTACGTACTATCATCTCGACTTCACACTTCAGTTTGGTTATTTCATTCACATCACATATTGCATTGCATTCTCAGCACATAGCATTTGTTTTACTTTGTTTCTGTATTACATAACTTGATGAGGTTGACGACAATCGTGGACTCGTTAGGATTTGTATATAGCATTGCATCCTTAGTAGATGATATTTAGCTGTTATGTCTCCGCATTGCATAGTTGATCTACATTGCTTCCTTTGTATATGATATTGGCTTATCATATCATGTTTTTACATTACATAACCTGGATAGGCTGATGGTACTTATGGACTTACCAGTATTTTCTCTTTCTCTGATATCGTATGATTCATGATCTTGACAACATTTCTGACATTGTATAATTATGGCATGATATTGAATACTTGACACTTATCTTGTGCACACACTTTCACCATCCTCTAAGCTTTCTATAAGCTTATGCATGATAGATGCGTGCAGGTGGCGTTAGGTCGTAACATTGTTGAGCTTGGAGCATGAAGAAGACTCCTGGAGCTTTGATTTTTACATATGTATTTCCCTTTCAGTATTATTCAAATGTTTATATTAGTGGATATGTGATGATGATGTTGCCTTTGTGATTTGTGTATACTTGGGGTTATGCTTCTTACGAGATAAATGTACGTTGGAAAATCCTTCTTATAGGATCCCAGGATCAGAATCTGGCGTATGAGCGTTGGGAGCTGAGAATGGGGTATTACGGAGGCTGTCGGCACCAAATTCGGTGATCGAAAATTTTGTGAGCCCGGTTTCCGGGTTTAGGGCGTGACAATATATGATAAAAATTAATATCCTAGTTCTTTACAACATGATATAATATATGATGAGAATTAGTATCCCAAGTCATTATAACACCACGGATTGACCGTATTACGTAGTCTACTGTCAAATTTTGATAAGGATGATGATATTGAATCATGGAATACTGAAAATATGAAAATAGTAGGGAATGATGTGCCCCTTGGGTTGAGAGACCTTAAACCCCAATGGTACCTAGGGATGCCTCACCATTAGGTCGGGTAGACACATGGGCCATGGATTTGACTCCCACTAATGAGGTTAGGTTGAGAAGGGGTATGTTCGACCCGCCTTAGGGCTAAGGTAGCAAACAGGGATCGATTTGACCCGCTGGCAAGGACAAGCGCGAGTGAAGTCCACTACTAGTATATACAATGGAGGTTGTAACCCCATTGGTGGGTAGCGAGGTCGATTGCTGGTGTCTGGTACATGGGCATCGACCCCGGTGGATCCTAAGTCTCAACGGTATATTGATAATAATTAAGATGGCTATGTTTAGGGGTAGAGCAGTCAAGTCCATGATGGGAGGACTTTTGGTAGATGATTCTATAGCTAGCATATAATTATTTTATGCATCTCACACATAATCACCCTCCATCATTTATTAAGACATCACTCTGCATAGGTTATCTCTTTTGGCAGTTCTTTCATTATGTCTCTCACGTTAGTTTATCCTGCATACTTATCATGAGGACTTTGCACTTGTTAAGTTATAAAACTTATTTGTCTTTTAACCACTCAGATAAAGGATCTAAAGAAGAAAAACAAGTAGAGACCACTCAGACATATGATGTACTTTTGGAATTTTGTAGTACCCAATTTACTTGTATACAGATATTACCTATCTTGTCTCTGATGTTCCAGTTTTGTGAAGAATGGATGTTGAGATCTATATCTTATATTACCTTGGTGGACGCAGAGCTTGGGACTTAGTGTGTGGGCGTTGGATATCAATGCTGAATTTTGGCTTGTTGCACGCTAGATTCGATAGATATAGCGGTCGTGTAAGACTACCGGGTCTAGGGTGTGACACCCGCACGTAGGTGGCCGAAACGTACAACGATTGACACCCAAACAGGACAACAAATTGTAGGATCCACAAACGATCATGGTAGGCCCAAAACCGGCATCGAAATAGACCTTACAACTATCCCTGAATGAGGCCCAAGAAGGATAGCCCATGACTAACTAAACATAGGCCCTGCGTACATACGATACAGATACCAAGGTCAGCTACCCTTCGCATCACACGGCCACAACTCATACATCAAGCGGCCCATGGTATGGACACATTATACGCATCAAGGTGAGTTTCATGGAATGAATACAGTTCATGCATCAAGGTAGGGCCATGGTGCACATACGACCCATACATCAAGGCATCCCAATGGTATGGGCACAAAATATTACGGTAAACCCTAGAAATGTTCAAATGGTGGCCAACAACGTGCTCCCTATTACATGCAAAGTCGCCCACTTGGGGTTTAGAATTTGCCCCATGTATGGGCTCATGGCCCGAAACAATAAAAATAAATAAAAATGAACGTGTAGCGTAGTATATAACACAAGCATCATGGTGGACCCCACAGTGTGGGACACATGCTATGTGGATTCCACAGCGTGGTCCACCGTTGTGGCCCCACAATTCACTACGGAAGGCCCAATAAGGAGGTGCACTGGTGGATCCAGATAGCCCACTGATGGATTAGCCCCATCTTCAGGACCAAGCTCTAACACGAGCCAGTAAAACACATGAGCGGCGAGGATATAGAATCGAGGTGGGCAACCATAGCGAACCCCACCTGCTAGCCAGTGGCATGGGTGAAATACTTAAATCACGGTGGGCCTCGGGAAGGTGTGATAGGCCACGATGATCTGAGAGGGGCCTTAAGCCAAATCCCAAATATTTGGGATAAGATGAGAACGTGCAGGGTTGGCAGTTACATGGAGTCATGGCTGGCAGTTACATGAGTCATGGTTGGCAGTTACATGGAGTCATGGCTGGCAGTTACATGAGTCATGGTTGGCAGTTACATGGAATCATGGTGCGATTACATGAATGTACATGGAGTCATGGTGAGTTACATGCGAGTGGACTGAGTCATGACAGTTACATGCAGTTTACGTGCAGTAGTGCTCTCTGTTTTATGTGTGTTGAATTTCTTTTATTTAAGCAACTAATGTTTTCCTTAAGAGGCAAGTAATTTACATTCAAATTGTGGTACGTTTCTCACCCGAAAAGAAAACAAATTATCGTAGCACTTGCACTCTACATTTGGGACCTATCATTGGTATCAGAGCCAGGTTACTTATGGGAACCAATAGAGAACGTATTGAGCAGCTGGAAGATGGGCTAAACAGGATAGAGCTCAGCATGGCCGATAGGCTTCGTCAAATGGAAGAAACTCTCAACCGCCTCTCCGATGTCTTGCTTGCAAACCAGGAGAACCCCAACCCCGACAACCATCACCGAGAAGGTAACGACGGGGGACGACTGGTGGTATCTTCTAAAATAGCAAAGCTTGAATTTCCTCAATTTTCAGGAAATGATCCGACGGAGTGGTTCAATCATGTAAACTAATTTTTTGAATTCCAAAATACTCCCGAAGCCCAAAAAGTCTCCTTGGCCTCCTATCACTTGGAAGGAGAGGCCAACCAATGGTGGCAGTGGATTTGCAGGACGTTCCAAGAAGAAGAACGAGCTCTCTCATGGGTAAATTTTGAAGATGAACTCTGGGCTTGTTTTGGGCCTTCGGAGTGCAAAGATTTTGATGAAGCCCTGTCGCGGATAAGGCAGGTTGGTTCTTTACGGGATTACCAACGAGAATTCGGACGTTTGGGCAATCGAGTACACGGATGGATGCAAAAAGCTCTTGTAGGAACTTTTATGGGCGGCTTAAGAACAGACATCTCGGATGGTATACGGATGTTTAAGCCCCAGACATTAAAAGAAGCCATCAGTTTAGCAAGAATGAAGGATGATCAACTTGCTAGGCAAAGGAGGTTTGTAAGTCCCACACCACCAACACGAGCTCCCCTAGCTCTTCCCCCTACTCATCAAGCCGCATCACCAAACCCTGCCGTTCCTGTACGTCGACTTTCTTGGGACAAAATGCAGCGGAGACAAGCCTAAAACTTATGTTTCAATTGTAATGACCGTTTTACTGCAGGACACAAATGTCAGGGACCACGGTTACTCATGTTAGAGGGTTACGAGGAAAATGGCAACCTGTTATGCGACGATGTCACCGAAGAACAACCGGCTGGAGAAAATCACCAAGGACTTCCTGAACCCGAAATTACGCTACATGCACTAACGGGGTGGACCGCACCGAAAACCATACGTGTAACAGCGAAAATGGGTCCCCACGAAGTAATGGTTTTGATTGACAGTGGATCGACACACAACTTCATCAACAATCGTTTAACAAGCATGTTCAGGTTGCTAGTCATACCTACGGAAACTTTCCTTGTCCGAGTAGCCAACGGAGACAAACTAACATGCCAGGGGCATTACGATAAGGTACGGGTAGAATTACAAGGCACCAAATTTTATCTCACCCTTTTCTCTCTGCCCTTATCAGGTCTTGATCTTGTCCTTAGTATTCAATGGCTTGAAATGCTGGGATCCGTGATTTGTAACTGGAAGCAGTTGACCATGGATTTTATTTGGGACAATCAAGACCGAAGGCTGCAAGGAGTGGACATGCAAACCATTTAGGCAACTTCATTAAAAGAAATATCAAAAGAGTTCCATCGAGGACACGCGTTATTTGCTGTGTGCTTTCAGCTGACCATGGAAACCGCACCATCTGATGCACCAACTGATGATAAATAGCAAAGTATGCAGGAGTTGTTGAAAGAATATGAAGATGTGTTCCAGGAGCCCTCAAGTTTACCACATGAACGTGAAGTGGACCATTGTATTACGTTGAAAGAGGGGACCAAGCCGATTAATGTACGCCCATACAGGTACGCCCACTTCCAGAAAGCTGAAATCGAAAAGCAGGTCTAAGAAATGCTAGATTCGGGGCTCATACGTCCTGCACCAGTCCCTTTTCGTCGCTAGTATTACTAGTAAAAATGAAAGATGGCAGTTAGCGATTTTGTACAGATTATTACACACTTAATCTTGCCACTATCAAGGATCATTTTCCCATTCCGACAATAGACGATATGCTGGAAGAATTATATGGCGCTACTTACTTCACCAAATTTGATCTGAGGGCCGACTATCATCAAGTAAGAGTGAATCCTTCTGATGTTATCAAAACTGCTTTCCATACTCATAATGGCCATTACGAATATCTCGTAATGCCTTTCGGCCTTTGTAACGCACCCTCGACATTTCAGGCCATCATGAACTCAATATTTCGACCCTTCCTTCGAAAGTTCATTTTGGTTTTTTTTGATGATATTCTGGTATATAGTTCCACGTGGGATGAACATTTAGTGCATGTTCGGCAAACATTGGAGACTTTGCGACAACACCAATTCTTTGCCAAGGCAAGCAAATGCGTATTTGGCCAACAGGAACTGGAATACTTGGGGCACATTGTCACACATCAAGGATGAAGGTCGACCACAGTAAAATTGCAGCCATGGTCACATGGCCACCCCCCACTAATATTTCTGAGTTACGTGGTTTTTTAGGCTTGACAGGGTATTATCGGAAGTTTGTTCAAAATTATGGCATTATAGCGCGACCCCTGACCAACTTACTCAAGAAGGGAAAATTTGGCTGGAATGATGAAGCTGATGCGGCCTTTCTAGCTCTTAAACAAGCAATGACAACTACTCTGACGTTGGCTATGCCTAATTTCAATGACTCTTTTACCATTGAAACTGATGCATCTGGAGAGGGAATTGGAGCAGTTTTATCGCAGCAAAGCAGACTTATAGCGTTCATGAGTCGAGCATTGGGGGTTACAAAAAAATCTTGGTCAACTTACGCCAAGGAAATGCTTGCCATTGTGGAAGCCATACGCTTATGGCGACCTTATCTCCTGGGAAAAAAATTCTTTATTCTCACCGACCAGTGTAGCTTGAAATATTTCTTGAAGCAGCGTGTGGCTACGCCAGAACAGCAGAAATGGGTAGTCAAGCTAATGGGCTATGACTATGAGATTATTTATCGCCCGGGCCGCGAGAATTTAGCAGCGGACGCCCTCTCACGCAAGTCTGGTAGTCCGGTTCTTCACCATTTGCATGTACCGACAGTGACCGTATGGGATGAAATTAAAAATGCTTATGAAGGTGACTCTTACATCCAATCTCTAACTCACGTGGCTCAACTAGATGGGCCGTATGCGTGGCGTGATGGATTGCTTTTCTTTAAAGGGAGAGTAGTCATTCCTTCTCAAGCAGTGTTACGGGTGAAACTACTCCATGAAATGCACGATACAAAAATAGGAGGACACTCCGAGGTCTTGCGGATGTTCAAGAAATTATCCCAACGATACAAAAATGTACCAGGCGATGCAAGAATATATAAAAAAATGTGAAACATGCCAGAGGGTGAAGTCTGAAACATTATCTCCAGCTGGGCTCCTGCAGCCGTTACCCGTTCCATGTCAAGTATGGGACGACATTACCTTAGACTTCATTGAAGGACTGCCAACATCCCATAGTAAGGACACGATCCTAGTAGTTGTCGACCGTTTGAGTAAGTCTGCTCATTTCCTGTCCTTAACTCATCCTTTTACTGCTAAAATCGTGGCTGAAAAGTTTGTAGATGGAATTATTAAATTGCATGGCCTACCCAAGTCCATCATCAGCGATAGGGACCCCATTTTTATCAGCAAATTCTGGCAGGAGTTCTTTCAAATGTCGGGAACCAAGCTACAACTTAGTTCCGCCTATCACCTACAGACGGACGGACAAACAGAAGTTGTCAATCGTTGTGTTGAACAATTCCTCCGGGGTATGGTTCATTAGTGGCCACGAAAGTGGAGTAACTACCTTCCATTGGCTGAGCTCTGGTACAATACAACGTATCATGTGTCCACGGGCATGACCCCTTTTTAGGCATTATATGGGCGTTTACCTCCTTCCATTCCCATTTACCATAGTGGGTTTTCTCTGGTGCATGAAGTAGACCAAAGCCTAGTGGGTCGCGACGAGCTACTGCGTCAACTCAAAAGCAACCTGGAGACTTCCATTAATCGTATGAAGCAGTTGGCAGACCAAAAACATCGAGATGTGTCTTTTGAAGTTGGTGATATGGTGTTTCTTAAGTTGCACCCCTACAGACAACAGACCGCCTTCAAACGAGCCCACCAAAAGCTAGCTAGTCGGTTCTATGGTCCTTATCCAGTGATACAAAAAATTGGGGCAGTCGCTTACAAACTTCAACTACCGGAAGGAGCCCGCATTCATCCTGTCTTCCACGTTTTGGTTTTAAAAAAATACGTGGGTGAGCTTGCGACTCCTTCAAAGTAACTACCGCCCGTGAATGATGAAGGGGCCGTTATCCTCGAACTGCAGAATATATTGGACACTCGTTGGGTCAAACGAGGAAATAAATTTGAAGAAGACAATCTGGTTCAGTGGAAGCATCTACCAGTTGAGGACGCCACTTGGGAGACCCGCCAGTCTTTGACTGAACGCTTTCCTTTTATGGACCTTGGGGACAAGCGTCCACTTAATGGGGAGGGTATTGATAGGCCACGATGATCTGAGAGGGGCCTTAAGCCAAATCCCAAATATTTGGGATAAGATGAGAACGTGCAGGGTTGGCAGTTACATGGAGTCATGGCTGGCAGTTACATGAGTCATGGTTGGCAGTTACATGGAGTCGTGGCTGGCAGTTACATGGAGTCATGGCTGGCAGTTACATGAGTCATGGTTGGCAGTTACATGGAATCATGGCTGGAAGTTACATGAAGTGTAGTACATGGAGTCATGGCTGGCAGTTACATGCAGGAGTGGACTGAGTCCTGACAGTTACATGCAGTAGTTCTCTCTGTTTTATGTGTGTTAAATTTATTTTATTTAAGCAACTAATGTTTTCCTTAAGAGGCAAGTAATTTACATTCAAATTATGGTACGTTTCTCACCCGAAGAGAAAACAAATTATTGTAGCACTTGCACTCTACGTTTGGGACCTATCAAGGTGGCAAGGATGAAACACGTACATCGTGGTCGCCCTGCCCTAAAAATAATCTGTCAAGGCAGATGGATGGTGGTTATAAAATACACGCAGCACAGTGGGCCCCAGCCCTTGAATGGACGGAGAGGCTAAACGCATGCATCATGGTGGGTTCCATTGTCTAAAGAGCCACCTGAATAATCACATACATCCCGGTGGACCCCGCTGGATAGTGGGCCATGTGAACGAAACACATACATCACCGTGGAACACTACACCAAAATCGATGATCAGAAACGGCTCTAATTTTGGTTTCAAAACGGTTATATGTCGTACGGATCTGTTTTTGGTTTAGAAATGGTTCTATACCGTACGTAACTAAGGTTAAAAAGGTAATTAAAATAGAAGGCTGATTTGGTTTCTAAAAGAGCGCCGTCTCTCTCTCTCTCTCTATTTTCCAGCACTTTAAATCTCTTTCTTGTCTTTATTTATTTATTTTTTATTTTCCAAACCCTATGCAGGGAATTTCGCAATATTTGTGATCGAGGGCCACCGCCTAGGGCACGAACTCCTCACCGTTGTCAAAGGAAGTTATTTCTCCAGCTGCCAGATTAGGCTCTCATTGTGATTCTCTTTTTTCACATATCAAAAGGGTAGATCAGTGTTGTCGTTTGACGAAAGGGGTTTTTTAAAACCCTAGCATTGAAGGAAGTGCGGAAGTCATGACTGGGAGCAGCCGTAGAAGATGGTGGCCAGCGGTCTGGATCTAGGGTTTGAACAAGCCACATTAGAGGATGACGGATTCAAAAGAGGTTTTCCCCTTAGATTTGGCCCGGATTTGAGGGTTTTCGTTGTGATTGCCGTTTGAGGGTGGAATTTGAGGGTTTTCCCCTTAGATTTGGACCGGATTTGGATGAATTTGATTCAAAAGAGCTGGTTTTTAGGGTTTCAGATGCGACTTGGAGCGGATCTAGTTGAAGTTGAAGCATTTGGTGGAGGGTTTCCTGCGGAAATTGCATTTTGCAAGAAATCCATTTTTTGGCCTTTTTTTAGGTGCTTGAAGTTAGATTTGATTACCATTGAAGTGGTTTGTGGAAAAACGACAATAGATCTATAGGAGATTCGAGCATTTTTATCTGTCCGATCTGCCAATGGAGGTAGAACAAGAGACAGAGGTTCATATCAGTCTTCTCTCATCTAATTCACCTAAATTTCTCTTGTTTTGCCTTAGCATTCACTCTTGGTTGCTGTAATTGATGATTTTGATGTGCATTCCTTCAGTCTGTGATTTCGGTTTCTTGATTTTCTTTCCTTCTTCAGCCGTACATTTAACTTTTTCAGATCGTTTTAGGGCATTAATCCAAAAAGAGGCAGATCAAAAGCGCAAGTTGACCACACCACAACAAATAGTGGGGATTGAATTCCTACAATTGAAAACGGGAAAGGGTTATCAATCTTGTTGGATTTTGGATTGGAAGATCTACGGTCGGAGTTGACAAAGAGTTTCGGGGGAAAGTCTGCTGGAAGCACCATTTCCATCAGAAAATCTCGCTTAGCCTGGATGTTTTTGCCATTTTGCTGTTCAACCTACCGGATCGCGTAATCTTCATCTTTTTTCTGCTCACATTTGTGGAATTGACAGAGAAAGTGCTCGAGAACCGGAATGAATGGTTGAGTTGTAGGAATCGAGATCAGAGGATATATATGTAAAGCTTAGAGGAAGAGAAAGGGGTTCGAGGAGATTTTCTAGAAACTCGAACGGAAGAGATCAGATTAGTATCTTGAATTTCTCTATTTTGAAGTTTTGTAGCTAAAAATCTTTGTTTTTTCCATCCGAACTATAGGAGATTCAGGCAAAAAGAGGTCTTCAGAACTCTGTATTTCCAGCTGTAAGCAGAGTTTAGAATTTTTCTGTGGAAAATCAGAATTTTTTTTTTTTTTAAAGACTTGCAATTCCTTTTCCCTTTTGAAACATGCACTGGCAATGAAGAGGGGAGTACAAGCCTCTCCCTGTTGGTCTAAGAAATGGTACTAAAAAAGAGACTAGGGCATCTGGAGATGCAGAGGTGAGTTTAAGTTGTTAGTTGTATTCCCATCTATCTAAGCTGTTGGAGTAATTTCTTATAACCATCCCAAGTCCCAGTTCTTGAGAATGTTTACTGGAAGGACCTCATCTTTCTTGTCTCTATCTGGATTGCATTCCTTGCACTACAGATTGCCAAGGTGAGAGCTCTACTATGCCTCATTCTCATGTTCAAGTGCGGTAGATTTTCCTGTATTATGTTTGTTAGCACACGAGCAAACCCATCAGTAGCTTGACTTGTTTGATGCAGAATTACATGGCAACCTGTTCGATAACATACTGGGTTTTGAACTTATTGCGGTAAGATCTTGCTCGATCCTTGGTTTACACACATTTTGAACTTATTGAGATGTGGTTACAAAATTTAAGTACAATAGTTATTTGATTTAAAAGAATTACACTTGTTTACATTTGGGACAACAGATAGGAATGTTATCTCTTTACAGTTAGTTTACAAGAATATGTTATAGTCTGTTTTCCATAATTTTTTAGTACTTGGGCCCCATTCAACTCAACTTTGCATATTTTCTGACCGAGCAACTCAAAGAGTTTTTAAGATTACTTTGATCAGAGATGAATGCTCTGAGAAGCCTGGTTTTTAATGTGTTAGAGTATCAAATGTCTGTCAATTGATAGCTCTCAAATCCTAGTTGTTGTTGGGGTGTCTCTACATGAGGCAGTTAGCTTATACAAAGGTAGAAGAGTAATCGTATCCAAGGGAGATGAAGGGACAAACTGGAAAGTCCATCAGTTGGTTCTTTACTACTGCGGTGTATTAGCTGGGATAGTGGGTGGACTGCTTGGTTTAGGTGGAGGCTTTATTATGGGTCCTCTTTTCTTGGAGCTAGGAATGCCTCCTCAGGTGCACACATCATCCTCCAGATTTCACTACATTATTTTGCTCATGTTAATTGCTTTTTCCTTCCAACTTAGTCATCTTTTAGCTCGGCATCTTCGCCCTCAAACCTGCAATACATTTTACTCGTGTTATACCTTTGCTGTTTTCAAAAGTCAAATCAGCATTTTTCATTCATTCTTTGTCCTGAAAGGTTGCCTCATTGAGATCATAGTTCTAAAACTCACTGATTCGACTTGAAACCAATGGCCCATGTTATGAGGGGTAAAAACCAATGGCCCATGTTCTATATACGTGTGTGGCCCATTGGACGAATGGTAAGAAATAGTGATCAATGGCTAATATTGTATTTACATCTGGACTATCTTATGGATGGATGATTGATTTTGGTCTAGGGTATGCTTATTGTGCATCCTACCTAACGAATAGCCCATATCTCACACACGTGCAACAAAGTCACCCTGTCCATCAGCATGTGAGTGAGTGCACTGAGCATTCAGTGGTGTTTGAATGCGAGTGAGCAGAAGTATCAATGTACCTATTTCTCTATGGCCATGTTTGGATGCACAATCAAAGTTGAATGATGAAGGTCGAAAAAGGTGAGCATGGAACTAGAAATTTTAAAATAACTATCAAACAAGTGCTTGGAATACCATGGTTCAAACCATCACAATGTAGATAGGATATGGGCATTGCGTAGATACAATGTGATGTTATAACTTTGCAGTTTAATGAATGACATTTAATTGTTATTACATTTTTTCGTAAAAATCATTGTAGTATTTTATAGTTATTTGCTACAAAATCACCTGGAAGAAGAATCTTATAATTTTAGTACGAAAACTTGTGCCAAGTATTCCTTGCATATATCGTTCTCCATGGTGCTCTGCTTTGAAATTAGTAGTGAGTCTAATTTCACTATGCAAATGCTATTTGTAGTTTCAATGTTTGCAGGCATGTCAAGAAAACCAAGGATTATATTGAGGATGCTTATCTGAATCCATGCTCAGCACCCAAAACCAATCAGCTAAAATTCATTATTTTTTAAACATATGTTGCATCTTTTACCAATTGACTATATCTTTTAGCAGTTCTATTTTTCTTTGTTTAGGAACCTCACGGATTGTGTGCTAGTCTATTTGTCAAGGGCAATTCTTGCAAACTGGTTAGGTGTCAGTTTGTCATACTTTTCCTGGTGTTCTTTCCAGATCAGTTCAAAAGGTAATTGTTGTTGCGGTTTTTGTCATCATCATCTTCGTTGTTTATTATTAATTTATATTTTATTGTTATTATTATTGTTGGAGTTTGAGTACTCTTTTAGCAAGGAATTGAGAACTAAACTATTTCATAAAGAGTTTGTGCATGTGGTGACCATGATTCAGTGCTCGGATCATTGATCGATGGGCCCTCATGAAGGGACCATGAAGGGCCCTCATAAGGAGGTGAAGTCTATTGCAAGAAAAGGCAACAAATACATTTCCCTGTTTTTGTTTCTTTGTTGTGTATGGCTATTCTATTTTAACAGTTCTATTGCAAGAAAAGGCAACAAATAAATATCATCACAAGGGGAAAACACACCTTTACACGTATGCCCAGGGGTCATGAAATTCCCCTTGGATGGGAAGCAGATTTTACTTGTTTGTGATTCTTTTCCATGTGCTGGCTTCTTTACAAGCCCAGCCAAGACTCGGTGAGTTTGGTATCCTTGATTCAGTGGTTTGTACAAGATTTCATATAGGTATTTAGCAAATTTCATATAGGTATTTAACAAATTTGAGTTTGTACAAGATTTCATATAGGTATTTAGCCCATGGGCAGGTGTTTACAGTTCATCTAAAGCTTTCTGCATGCCTTGACTGACAGCTTGAGGTTCGTATTTTGCCATGCACATCTTCTTCTTTTCTTCTTCTTCTTTTTCACCTCAAGTTACATGATAGATTCTTATACAAGTAACATCAGATTTAGTTTTTTTTTTTTTTTTTTTCTTTCTTTCTGGTTTTGGGTGTGTTTGTTGCACCAGATATCAATCAATCATGAAATTTTATGGTTACCTTCTAGTATCTCTGCTATTATGACATGATATACTTTGTTGCTTTTGCTTTGTTTGAGAATCCAAGGTGTGGACGTGAAATTGAAGAGGCTTTGTTAATCCCTAACTCATGTATTTTAAGGAACCTATACATGCCAGCGTGAGTGCTGACATGGCATAGTGATCCAACATCCAAGCCATCCATGAGGTGGATACCACCATGTAGGTTTCCTTGCAGAAATTTCAGAATAGTCTTCTCATCAGGTGGGCAGTAAGAAAAACAAATGCACAAATTTAAAATAATGTATGGCAAAATCTTTTTTAAGTTGATTTATTAACATTATGGCCCACCTGCCGGGTAGTCCTGGTTTTTTGTCACATCATCTAAACAAGATTACCCTTTGAGGGTCATTTTGTCTTGCAAATGTGGTAATTAATGTGGTAACATTTTTATTTAAAGGTTGAAACCATCTTGCAAATAGGGCTATCAATGGATCAAATTTTGAACCAGATTGTTCAATATCCGATTGGAATAGGATCCTACCTATTAAATCTGATTTGAATTATCAATGGGGGCTATTGGATCAAATTCAGATCTTGAAATCAGGATCCATTTGTATTCAGATCGGATTCAGATATAGCATGATTCAACTCAATAAATATTTGATTTGACACATGAAGATCAGATCTATTTGCAATGGTAATGCTTAAAATGTGTAATTAGGTTTTGATGAGTGGTTTATAGGTTTAGGGAAAAATATTATTCTCTCATGAATTATTGTATATAGTGAATGAATTCTAAGTGCCCAAACATGATTTCTAGATTCCAAATAATTTCATTCCCATATGTCAATCTGATTAGGTGGTCTATATGTATCTTTTGCATTTATACAAATTGTGGCTGCAATCATTGTAATAGTACAGGTATTGTTATCTCCTACTACCAACAAGTTGTTAATTCTAATCATTGTAATAGTACAGGTATTGTTACACCCATGCTTCAGGCTTTTAGCTTCCGAATTCAGTATCTGTATTGTCTTTTGTTTTGTTTCATATCATTTTTTTTTCTAGATTTTTGGGATGGATGGTTGTAGGATAAATATGTTCCAAGTTGCTTTTGGTCCTTAAAAATGAGGAAATCATTCTTAACAGTTCCTTTCAAAAAAAGAAGAAAAGATGAATTCTTTGTTATAGTTTCTTTCTTTTTTTCTTTTTTTTTTCTTTTCTTTTTTTTTTTTTTTTTTTTTTGCAAATTTTCCTGAATATACTTGAATTACTAGCATATAAAGTGGACATGCTTGTGCTCAAGAGTATTTTTTGTTTTTTTGCTTTTTCATTTTGCAGATAAATACTGCTATTAGCCTTATGGAAATAAAAAAATAAAAAAAATCATCATCATCAAAGCCTCATTGCAACAAATTGGGGTAGGTTACAAGTATTATCCCAACTAATATTCCTTTTTATTATGGAAATAAAAAAACATTAGCATGCTATCGTTCTATGCATGTTTCAGGGGTTGTGCAATTCTGTCTAGTTTTGTGGAATCTATGAACTATCTTCACCTTTTGGGATGAACTTAGTTTGGTAACCAGATGAACTTTATTTTGTAGACGACGACAGTGATATCAATCAAGAAGTTTGTAGGTAGGTGAAAATCTTGAAAGCTTTATTTGGGCATAAAAATCTGGTCAAATTTCATGATCCATAGGAGGATGCAAATTATGTCTACCTAACAATGGAGTATGTTTTTCTTGGGACCTATTATGGTGAGTACTGAGTTCAGCCCTAGTCTTAAACCTTGATTTGGTGAGCAAGTCTGCCAGTTAAACCATGTCCTGTTCTCATTTAGAGGATGTGAAGAGCATAAACACTTGCACTAAAACCTCATCATTGTATATTCAAATAGTCATGTTCATTCGTATCTGTGCATGAGGAGCCATTTAGTCTTTTTGTGTATTTGGAAATTTATTCTATTCTATTATGAGAATTTTCTCATGTCACTTTGTCTAAATCACAAAATATGGGTAATTGTATGCTATAACTTAAACGTCATAAACTTACACAAATGCAACCATAAGATCGAAAGAGAACCCGAACTGCTTACAAATTATTCCAGAAACCTTAGCGGAAGTTGTAATTGCACGGGTCATGTGGGATCATAAAACGGGTGTTCAAGAGGATTTGGCTTTGTTTCTTTCATGTAATCAGTGTGCTTGCATTGATGAATTAGGCATCTTTATGGATATGGGTAGATAGTAAATAACTCACCTTCTTGCAAAACAACATGCCAATCAACTGAAAAAAGGGTCACATGTGGTATGATTACAGTTCCTCAGATGACTCCAGCTGGTTTGCGATAAGTATATTTGAGGATCAAGAAACTTATTTATGGTCACATCACATTTGGTACGTGTTCCAAAATTTTTCCCAATTAAATGTGATTTTATGGTTTTATTAATGTAGTCTTAGTTCAAATCCCCTTAATAAAGTTCATTGTTCAGTCATATACTATCTGCTTATTCTTTGAAGCCCGATTCTGATTCACAGATTCGTTGACTGCCGCAAATTCACCTGAAGCATCGGCATGATTGGATCACTGGCCTTCCCTCACAGGGAGATGTCTCCACCATCTCGGCTATGGAAGGCTCCTTCTTGTGCTAGACAAATGTGGATTTTGCATAGTTGATTATTTTGATTATTTTTAAGCAGTTTTGTTTTTGCTGAATAGCTTATTATTCAATAACTTTCTTTATGATTTTTATCTTTTAAATACAGTAAGGCTCAACAGAACAATGTTGAAATTACAGCTACTATACATAACAGTGAAAGGTTGCCTAGAAGTGAGGTATGTCTTTCATATTGACCTTTTTTTTTTTAACTTCTTGATTTAGTTGATTTGGTGTTTTCTATAGTCTATTTGGATTTTAATTGGTGATGTTGTAAATTGGAAGATTGGGGTTTATCTTTTTCTACGAGAGGAGGGTTCCATGTTATTTTTTTCTTCGTTTGTGAATGACCTTTGGAGTCAATTGAAGCTTTTCTCGTCTCAATAAAATAAAATAAAATAAAATCACTTGGGGCAGTTTTTTAAGCTAACACAATGCCTAGAATGGCACCACTTGTACAATATTAATTAGAAAAGACGTTCAAATTGCATAAGCAACGATTAAAGCGAATTTCAAAATTTATATATTTATGCTTCTAGATAGTTTAATTTATTTGCTATAGATTTTCTGTTATTTTAGGTCCAGGTAAGTTCTTTTAGGGCACAATCCCATGTATAAACTATCTCTAAAGCCCAGCAATCGACTATGGCCATTGATCAGAGGCCAAAGCCTAATTACAAGCCTGCATTTACTCTTCTTTGGCCATGAGAGATTTTTTTTAGGAGGATGCTTATATACTCTTTGCTCACAGGATGATAAAATTGAAGCTGAAGTTAAACTCACTGGAATTCTCAGCTTAGGAGCATTGCAGCCTGGGGAATCCAGAAAATATGGTACAACTATTGCTCCTGGGTCATACGCGCACTGATCCATCAACACTTCTTTGTTGCTCGTATGGACATGGCCATCGATTGTAAGCCTGGTGAAACATTCAATCAGGTATGCTCCTATGAATTGATAGGATATTCCCCAATTTGTCTATAGTTTGATATATGCGAAAAGGAATTTGATATATTCCTCATATTTTGTCGTAAAAGAAGCTACTTAAAAGTCTTGTTCAAATGGTTTATTTGTTTTCTTTTGTTTTTAACTCTGCAGGAAGAGTTAAACCCATTTTTCTCATTGCCAGAAGTTATGGATGGCCTTTTCAGTCTTGCCAAAAGTTATGCCCATTTCAGTCTTGCCAAGATGCTTTTCAATATCAACATTGAATCAGTTTAAAGTGCTAGCCTTAAATTTGATACTGTAGCTTATTTTGTAAATTTGATACTGCAATGAAACATCTACAAGCACATTATTTTCTTATGTTTTTCTTTAGATTAATCTCTATTTTGATGGAATGCAATAAACTTCTGTTAATTTATCAGGGTTTAAAATTGTTCATAAAATTCTGTCTTAAAATGTGACCGTTGGCACTAGAACGGTTTAACACCATTCCTAAAATACGGTACGGTACCCAAAATGGTTCTGAACCGTTCCTGATTTTCTGCGACGCCTCATTTAGGAACGGTTTTAAACCGTTCCTGAAGCATTTAGGAACGGTTTTAATCCGTTTCTAAATGACGATTTTGGTGTTGTGGAAACATATACATCATGATGGCCCCACAAGTTGTCCCTGCTTGCACACCCACCAAGTCGGGCTTCCCTGGATGCTGGTGACTTCCAGAATCAGACGCTGGATGTTGTAATTCTTTATTATTATTATTATTATTATTATTATTATTATTATTATTATTAATCAGGCCTAGGTGGGGTCCGCTTTTGAAAATTCAGTCCGTCCATCATCTTTACCACCACATGGTGGGCCAAGTGAGTCTTGGATCAAGCTGATCTTTGTATTTTTCCTTCATCTAGATCTAAGTGATCTGATCAACATCTTGAATGGTAAATAAATATCATGGTGGGCCACACAAAGTTGTCGACGCTGTCATAGTGTGTGGGGGCCCTAGTCCACAATATTAAATAAAAGAAAGAGGAAGAAGGATGATATCAGCTATTGGATGGGCCCTGCTGCTATGGGACCCTCCACACATAATTATCACATACACCAAGTGGGTCCCACCCTTGTGGGTCCATTTAAGATGAAAAAAGTAAAGAAAATGGAGAGTTTATCCTCCCTTACACTCACAATGATGGATGGATGGTTGGATTGGGTCGAATCGTCGATCGTACGACTTGGATGGTGAAGGTCCTCCCCTAAATTCCTCTAACTTTCCCTCAAGCTCTAATTTCTCTTATTCTCTCTCTATCTTCTTCTCTTTCTCTCTAATCTCTTTTTTCTCGCTCTCATTTGATAGAAAATTTGGAGAAATGAGAGGGATTTAGGAGCTTGTGTGGTAGAACTTTTAGGATAAGGAGGGAATAAGAAGAAGATTGAGGGCTAAAATGGGGAGAATAAGAAGGAAAGAATGATGGTTAAGCATAGGTAAGGGCATGGGTTGCATAAGCAATTGTGTTTATTTGACTAGTGGGGAGAGAGACATGAGTGATGGATGACTTGATGGATGGCTTGATTGATGGATTGATTGATTGGAAAACCTTGAGATTTGTGCAAGTGGGGCCTGCGTGCGTTGAGTGGCTTACCTCGGATTGTGCCAAAATTGCAACTTCTAATCTAGGGATCACAATGAGGCGTGGGCGCAGTTGCTAGGGTGTAGGTCTCAGGGTGTTACGATATTAAAATAAAGTCGAGATCAAAACTCGTCAATCTGGTCCGCTAGGAACACGCCGGTGCCGAAGTTGAAGCGTACGGTCGGTCTCATGGTGTTATAAGTCTTATAGTAGCAACTCGAGCTCTAAGTTCTTTATTTGTATATTTTTATAAAAGCAATATAATACTTGGTAATCTTGAGTTGTATAGTTCATTTAGGGTTGGTTAGGTGTTTTGTCACGTAATTGACAAAGGGGGAGATTGAAAGTACTATAGTTTGTCAATTAACGTGATATTTGAGTCTTAGAGTCCAATGAGCCCCATATGAAGACTACAAGACCGAAGACTCACCAAGTTGAAAAGGTTCAAGTGCGCAACATAGGTAAATTAAATCTCGCATCCCTAACCAAACCCTATTAGGTACTAACCCCGTTAAAAATGGTCTAAACTTGCCCAAAACAATATTTACAAAACTCTTGGTAAGCATTGTTATAGTGTTAACTTAAAGTTTATGGAGATAAAATCAAATTGAAAAATTTCATGTTCTATCGATGTCATCGAAGTGCAATTGAGACATCTTCGATGTCATCGAAGACCTGTCTGATGAGATCAAAACAGTGGCCAAGTAGTCCAGCAACCAACTTGTAAAAAACCTGAATATTGTTAATGGCATCGAAAGGAGTTCAATGCAAACATCAAACCTAGTGTAAAATGTTTCCGTGTCTTTAGTAGCAAATGTTATGTTCTTAGAGATCGGGAACAACTAGGAAAATTTGACTCTAAAAGTGATGATGAGATCTTCTTAGGATACTCATTAACTAGTCGTGCCTATAGAGTTTACAATACGAGGACCTTCACAATACAAGAATTAGTCAATGTGGTTGTTGATGACCAACCACATGATAAACATGGTCCTAATGTTGATATAGAGGATGATGTAGAGCCATGCATCATAGGAAAACCTGATAACAATTCCACTCCTCTACCTAAGTCTCAACCGTTGGGTAACGTACCAATTATTAAAGATCATCCCCTCAATCAAATCATAGGAGATTCTAATGCTGGTATAAAAACTCGGCGACAACTTGAGACCTCATTGAGTCATCTCTGCTTCACCTCTAAGATTGAACTTAAAAATGTCGCAGAAGCTCTTAAAGATGAATATTGGATTGCCGTAATAAAAGATGAACTGCGACAGTTTAAAAGGAATGAGGTGTGGCAACAAGTTCCTAGACCATTAGAAACCAACATCATCGGAACAAACTGGATCTTTAAGAATAAATCAGATGAATCTGGGAATGTAGTAAGAAACAAAGCAATACTTGTGGCACAATGGGTACTCTCAAATTGAGGGCATTGATTATGATGAAACCTTTGCCCCCGTAGCGCGCCTTGAATCCATAAGAATTCTCATGTCAATTACATGTTCACTTCAATTCAAATTATTTCAAATGGATGTAAAGAGTGCATTCCTTAATGGTGTACTTGAGGAAGAAATATACGTTAAGCAACTAAAGGATTTATTGATCCTAGACATCCTTAATACATATACAAATTGAGTAAAGTGCTCCATGGCCTTAAACAAACACCGCGTGCTTGGTATGAGTGCTTGACGCAATTTTTGCTGGACCACCAGTTTTGTAGGGGAGTGTTGATAAAACGTTATTCACACAAAAACTCGGGAATTCTTTACTAATTGCCCAAATTTATGTGGGCGATATTGTATTTGGATTCGCTTGTGAAGATACTGCTCATGAATTCGTTGAATTAATGAAATCTGAATTTAAAATGAGCTTAGTGGGTGAACTCAACTTCTTTTTGGGGTTATAAGTGAAACAGTTGTAAAATGGGATTTATATGTGCCAGTCCAAGTATGTTAAGGAATTGGTAAAAGGGTTTAGTCAAGAATCTGAACGCACTCATCATACTCCCATGAGCACCACAGTCAAGCTTTCTAAGGATACAAATGGGAAGAGTGTGGATCAACACTTGTACCGAAGCATGATTGGGATTTTACTATACCTAACCGCGAGTTAGCTGGATATTTCATTTAGCGTTGGTGGATGTGCTAGATTTCAAGCCGATCCTAAAAAATCACACCTAACTGCATTCAAAAGGATTATAAAATGTGGTTGGAACTATAGGTTTTGGCTTATGGTACCTGTTTGACACATCTATCATCATTGTTGGGTATTCAGACGCTGATTGGGCTGGAAACATAGATGATCACAAATCAACTAGCGGTGGTTGTTTCTACATTGAAAATTGCTTGGTATCTTAGCATAGTAAGAAACAAAACTCCATCTCTTTATCTACTACTGAGGCCGAATATATTGCAGCTGGTAGTTGTTATGCTTAACGTTTTTGGATGAAGCAAATGTTGTTGTATTATGGCATTGATCAAAATACAATGAAACCATTTTGCGATAACACTAGTGCCATTAATATTTAAAAAAATTTAGTGCAACATTCCAGAACAAAGCACATTGATATCTGACATCAATTTATATGAGAACTAGTGGAAGAAAAAATATTAGTGTTGGATTATGTATCTACAGAGCAACAACTTACAAACATATTAACAAAGCTATAGGATACCAATAGATTTGAAGACCTCCAAAAATCTATTGGGGTATATGTGATCTAACCTCTTTTGTGGCCCATGAGTACTTAATGCTACATTCGAGAACTTTAGGCCTCATAATTCTTTTTGAACATGTGTATTAGTGAATTTTGTTTGGATGTACAAATGCTAATTTGTTGCTAAATATTTGTGTACATCACAGAGTATAGGTCGGTGCAAGTTGAACTGGAAAAACATATCTGAAAGGGATGTTTCGATGGCATTGAAGATAGTTTCGATGACATTAAATAGTATTCGACGGAATCGAAGATGTCTCAATAAAATAAAAAATCTCTTATATCTCACTGACTTAACTGGACATTTTTTGATGACATCAAAAGTGTTTCAATGGCATTGAAGATCACACGTCGATGGAATCGAAGATGCTTCGATGGAATCAAAGCATCGGGGGCTATATATAAATGGCGTAGGCATGATTTTTTCATTTTCATTCCTGTTTCCTTCCTACACGTCTCCGATAGTCTTTCGGCCCTTCTTGGAGTCTAAAGGTTATTCTTCACTTCATTTTTTTCCTTCATTGTGCTCCATTTAGGTAAGGAACCCTAAGTGCATCCTTCATTTCTTTTGGGGTTCTAAGGAAGATTTCGAGATTTAGAGTCGATTTAGGGAATGTGAAATGGAGAGCTAGTGATGGGTGAATAGGATAATGCCAAATAATCAAAATAAATGTGGAATATGAAAAGATTACAAAAATCTTAATTGCTTAAGTAATGAAACCTTGATTCCAAATAATTCATATGACAACCTTCACCTAAAATATTAAGCAGGACAACCTTATTTCACGAATGTCTTTAAAATCAAACTTTCAAATTAGTAAGAGAAGATAAAAAGATTACAACATTCATCATTGAAATGAAATAATAAATTACATCCAATCACAAAAAATAATAAGGCATTCTCCACATGGCACAAGGAATTATAGTGGTTCGATGCTTAAAACAACCACACCTACTCCACTCCCAAAACTACTACCCTTGTAATTTTGGCTTTCACTATAAAAAGTTTTTCATAGGGTCACCTTAATAACCTGATACAGTTCCTTGTAATTTTCACGGTCTATCACAATAAAAACCCTACTGAGATTTTCACAGGCTATCTTAGACAAAACCTCAACTGAGATTTTCACAGGATATCATAGAAAAACCTAAAAGGAATTTTAGAAGGTATACTTATCTTCAAATGTAGAAGACGTAGCAGAAGCTTGTAGTAGAAGGACTTCTTTCTTGAATGTAAATGACATAGTGTTCAATCAGACAGAAAGAGTTTAGGGTTCTATAGATTTAAAAAATGGAAAATCCAAATGCTACTTGATTCAATTCTCTTAGATCTCAAAAGAAGAGTATAGTTTACTCTCTTAGAATAAGTCTAAAATGATCTTGAGAAAAAAGTAAATCGAATATGATATTAAAATAAAATTTATAAATACCAACGAATAGCTTGTCGAGGACTTGAGCTTCTCTCTCTCTTGCAAAAGAATTATAGTAATTTTCATTGTCATTTGGAATGAGAGAAAGTCTTAATTTATAGGTAAAGAAGTTAGAACTTCGGCTAGCCTAAAATAGGTTTCGACTAGCCCGAGTTCACCAGATTTTGTTCAACGGATTGGATCACGTGGGATAAGAATTATCTAAAATTCATGGCCGAATTCCAAAATTTTCTGTTGTTGGAATTTCACCCGAACTTTCTCGGGTTGGTCGAATTTCAAGTTTGGGCTAGCCAAACCAAAACTCGGGCTAGCCGAATTTTCAATAGAAGTTGTTATTTTGCTTAGGTTTGAAGTTAGGCTGGCCGAGAAAGTTAGGTTGGCCGAACCAAAAGTTGGGCTGGCCGAATTCTAAAACAAAGATACTTATAAAAACCCATGATAAAGAATTTTTGAAAGAACCTAATCCTAAGGTCTTTCTAAGGTTATATCACCTTAGATATATCAAATATTTGAGTCACTTTGACTTGTACTTTGTCTTTGAACTTTGACTTGGACTTTTTCTTGAACTTTGTCTTGGACTTTGGCTTGAATACGGGCGACGATTTCTTTGAGAAAATGTGCTGATCTTGTCTTGACCATAAGCCGATCTTGAGTTGATCTTCAGGTTATACCTTGAAGCGCTTTTGTCGTATGAAATTTGACAATCTATCTATGCTTAACAGCATAGCACTTACAGATTGTCTAGCCCTTATGCATTTCTTTTTCTATACACCCTATGCATCTTAAGCTTGATCTATGTTAGGAGGAAAAGGGAAAGACATTATGTTAGAAAATCATTATAGGGCACAGAAAACCAAACTATACAATGAAAATTATAGTTCCTACATATCTCCCCTTTCAAAGCTACATTTTGAGGAAAGGAAACGATTTTTAAATGGAGTGTAGACCTGTCATGCATAGAACCCTATGGACTTGACTTGCTCCTAGGAACGATTGGGTGGAATAATATATTGAACCTTGGAGATGAGCCACAATATGAATTGATATATCATTTTCTGGGATCCTGTCACTCTGTCTATGATGAACCCCCATCTATGACATCACTTTGGGTACAACCACCAAACAGATCACCCCTGTAACAATAGCACGACTCCTTGGGTTACAGGTATCTGGTATATTAGTTATTGATTAAAATTTGAACTCTCTGGGAGTCTGGGGTGAAGTGACCTAATCTCTGTGTAATGGCTTGACGATTCCTAGGAATAATGGAATTGTCTGCACTATATGCATTTGGTCCCAACATTCAAAATACTTCACAATATTTTTAGCCCCGATGTGTATTTGTGTGAAATCAAAGGGGATGAGCTCCCTCCACATGCGCATAACATCCAGTATGATGTCCATCAAGGAATTTAACTATGCTTACCCACTCTCATAATGTGTCAGTTGATTCTTGTTGTCCAACGAAAACATCTCACAGCTCTTCCATTCCCAAGTCTTATTTGCCTATTGTCTCAATTCATAGGGATGCCTCCTACATTTGATCCACCATGCCCTATTGTCCAGTTCGACCAAGAAAATATTTTGGACCTGAATTTAATTGACAACCAGTCCCTAGAAAGTCTTGGACATGATGAGGACTTAGGAAGAGATGATGATAAAAACACTGACATGTTAACTGCCAAAGACTCTTGCCATACTCCTATCTTTTCACAGAGCCCGGACTTGGTAAGTACTCGTAGCTTTTTACCCCACAATGATCTCATTAGGTATGTCCTAAATGGCCAGTCAAGCATAGAAGAACACGTCAGATAGTGTGAAAGCCAACTTACTGGCATAGAAATGAGGCTCGACGCTCTACAACACACTGCACAACACATTGTGGAGCTAACTTTGAGCTGTCATGAACATAGCACTCCATATATGGATGCTCCACCTGCTCGATGTCCGGCCCAATGATGCGTTCAATAGGTTTTAGCCAGTAACAGAAATATCTTTTTAGATGTTCTGGCTCATCTGATTTATTCATATTTGTACATCACCATATCAAATGTTTGGTGATGTGATAGATGTTTGTTTTGTTGGGGGCTATGATCTTTTTAGATATTTATGCTCATAAGGGCTTAATGGTTGTGGATAATTATTTATTTATTTTTTTGCTTTGTACATTGGATATCTTTATGCCAACCTTGGGCATTTATTTTGATATATCTATATGGCATTTCTCTTCACATAGTATTCTAATATGCCTTCTCTTTAATATCTGAACTTGTGTGAAGTATTGTTTCTATTTTCCAACATGTCTTATCTGTGATTGGTTCTCCAACTTTAGTTATCTATGTCTATGTTTACTAACCCTTTGCCAATGACTGATAAAAAGGGGGAGAAAAATATTTCCCACCATTATGTGCATTTTGTTCTCTTGACAATAATGGTGATGCAGGAAGATAGGGGGAGTATGAAGAAAGGGAGAGTAACTACCCTCAAGACAGCAACTCGAACATTAAGAAAGTCATATGTATAGTTGAGTTGTAACATTGAATATCTGTAAAACTTGAGTTGTATGCAATACTTAGGGTTTGTTAGGTGTTTTGTCACATAATTGACAAAGGGGGAGATTGAAAGTGCTCTGATTTGTCAATATACATGAGTGTTGAGTCAGTTTGTCAAGTGAGCCCCAAACCGAAGATTACAAGGCTAAAAACTCAACTAAGACTGAAGAAGTTCGAGTGCTCCACATAAGTAAAGAAAGCCTCACTTCCCTAAACAAACCCTCGAGGTATATGACCCCATCCATAAGAACCTAAACTTACCCACGATTGTTTTTTAAAAATCCATTGGTAAGCTTAGTTTTGAACATCTTGAAGATTGAAGGAAATATGAACTATACAAGTAAAATCAATGTCCTAACTATTGCATCGATATGCAATAGAGGACAATTTCGATGTAATCAAATATGGTTCAATTACATTGAAATCAAGCCTAAATAGTCCAACAACAAACTAAATATTTGCTGGGTATTGTTAATTACATCGAATAAAGTTTGAAGAAATCAAAACTTATGTTTTGATGACATTAAACACACTTCAATTAAATCAACTTTGGACTTATTCTTTCATAGTTTATAAAATACTCTAAGTGTTCCTCGATATAATCGAACCTCCCTCGATAGCATCGAGAGTAAGTTATCGATGACATCGAAGCTTACTCGATTATATCGATAAAAAGTCCAGTTTGTCCAGCAAGCTTTTAAGAAAAATCTTCTATCTTTGATTACATCGATGACTGTTCAATGCAATTGAAATTCAAATTCTGATGGCATCGAAGGTCTGATTGATGACATCGAAATAGGGGACAAATTGACCAGAGAGTTTTTATTAAAAAATCATATTTCTCTTGATGACATCGAAATAAGATTGATGACATCTTCGATGGAATTGAAACAGTAATTTATGACATCGAAAACGGCCTCAAACAGTCCAACAACCAAAGTGCATTTCTCAAAGGAATCTCGATGGCATTAAACCATTCGTCAATGACATCGAAGTGCATGTTGATGACATCGAAAGTGGCTTGATGAGATTGAACCGAATTTGTCCTGCACCCAACTAAATATCTTGGTGTAGATAGCTAATGCAATCGGAGAAGGGTCGATGACATCGAAATTCAAAATTCGATTGCATCGAATACCCTTCGATGACATCGATAATATTAAATTTTTGGCCATTTTTTTACCGTTGGGATTTGTCTTTAGAAACTACATGGGTTTTAAAGAGAGTTTTGATAGAGTGAATATTATAGTTAATACCCTCAACCCCAAGCTCTCTTTCTCATAGGAGTTCATCATTCAATCCATTGTTCAAGCATTTATTAATATTGTTGATGTCAAAATCTGGACCACCCTCTACTCAATGCGGTGAACCTTTAACAGACCCTGGCCCCGCATAAAAGGGTGAACAAAGGAGACCCTGGCTAAGCAGAGGGACCCTTCGATGCCTAAGTCAGGCTAGGGAATTTGGGTCTAAGTTGAATGTAGAGAGAGGGTGCGAGATATTGCGTACCTGTAGCAATGGGGTCCCCTGGTATTTATACCTATGTGTTGGATGATCTACGTCCATTAATCTCGACACGATTCGCTCAATCAGTGGGATATTGTGATCGTGGAGATTTCGTCCGTAATCCAGGGATTTTATAGCGTATCGTGTCTTAGGAAAGTGAATTCGTAGGCGAGATATTCGGTCACATTCGTGTAGGACAATTTCTTGGTTTGACACTCGGAATATCTGCATCTGGCCTCAGCCTTAGTCTCACTCGGCTTGAGGCCGAGTACTAGTATTCAGGACTGGTTGAATTCCCTTTATCTCGGCTCTGGACCTCGAACTACGATGGCCTCGACTCCAAGCCTCGGACCAAGACTAGTGCGTAGATTGACCTTTTTGTTGAGTTATTAAACAAGGATAGGAACTCGGTGCCGAGATGTGCCGAGAGAGGACTCGGCCTTGCTTATCCGTCATGCACTCTCGAGGTCTCCCCTCCGAGCTCTGAGGTCTGTAGCTGGCTTGACTCGTCGAGTTGGATTCCCCCATAATAGAAGCCCCCTACTCTTTTAGTCTAAGCTCGGACTTGAAGAGTAAATGCCTAGGGAAACGAGACGACACCTTCATATCTCTGCTGTCGATTGGGATGATTAGGGCGTAATTAATGCGATTCACACATCTACGATCTCATGTGTGGCATAACGGCTGCATCCCTTCGGTTGCTGTCATATTACTAAAGGACACGTGGTAACAGTTATGTTTTGTAGATGGTTGCAAACATTGGGGTGAAGGAATCGGTGCCACATGTGCCAGAGGAGTGAGGAAGCGCCTGCGTATTTAATGACATTAAATGCTGAGAATATCTGACCTCAAAGCACGAGTTCAAATGTATCACACTCCTCCATGTGTCCTTCAGCACCAGCGCCTAGCTGTATCATCTTTTGGGACGGTCATTTGTAATGATGGCGCCAAACAATGAGGTGGCTATATAAACCCCTCATTTCCCCGCTCTCACACTTCTCGTGTTTTCATTTTCTTTGATCCTTCCTTTCGAATTGCTTTCTATCGGAAATCGCCTTCGTCGGAAATTGCCCTTCACCGGAGATCGACTTTTGCCGGAGAAAGCGTTTTTAACATCGGATAATGGATTCCCGACCATCGGAGGGGAGATTCAGCCCAGTGGAAGACGTCGGAAGAAATCGCCCGCAACGCTATGAGTCTTCCAACACTTAACGCATTTTTCCTTTATGTCAAGCGACTCTGATGAGATGAGTTTGGTCCAAGGAATTGGTTCAGAGTCCGAACTGGAGACTTCAGTCTCAGGATTCGGGGAGTTTGAAGGTCCTCTTGAGGCCGTACCCCTGAGCGCTTTAGCCCCGGCCCAAAGAACAGCAAGTCAGAGGGTCAAAAGTAGGGGCAGAAGGCCAAAGAGGACACTCAAAGATCCCTCCAGGTGATCTAAGACTGATCCCTCTGGGTGATTGAGTCTCAGATGGCTCAACTTCATGAAGATTATCAAATCCCTGACTCGGTTCATATCCAATCCCCTTTCCCCACAGACTAAGCAGGCTCTCCAACTGAGGGAGAGATTGCCATTTTTATCTGCACCCTCCAGTGCGGGTTCCAATTTCCCATCCATCCATTTTTGCATGAACTGACAGTGTAGCTGAGAATTGCGCCGGGTAGAAGGTTTCAAACTCCTGGAGAATCCTTGCCAGCACTTTTGTCCTCTGACATCAGGAGGGGAACCAGAGGCTGATGCCAGAAGAGTTCTTGTTCTTGTACATGGCCAAGTTCGACAGATTAGACAAGGCTTGATGGTACTTCTCAGCTAGGCTTCCATGCATCCTGGGTTTGGTTACCCAACTTCCTTCTTCCAACAAGGATTGGAAGGGGAAGTGGTTCTACGCCTCGGGAGAATGGGAGGCTCCTACCTCTGAGCTAGATGGACTAAAGGCTTAAGTCCTCACCAAATTCGCCAACCTAAGTTGGACACTACTATTAGTCGTATCGCATTCTTGATTCATCCTTTCATGTTTTAACACCTCATTTCTGCTTACAGCACAGTCGAAGGGGGCCCCCGACCTCTCCGTCTTCTATAAGCAGTAGGCTGACCGGGTCTGAGTGATCCTTGCGGACTAGCGCTCCTGGTTTAACCTTATTAACCAGGAGAATTTATTATCTTCTAGCTTTTGCAGAGTTCGACCCACTCTCTTTGCCTTAGGTAAGTGGAGTTAGGGCCTTTGAAGATTAGTTTGCCGACCTTCATCGATTCCATGGATCTCACTAGGCTGACTCCTCTTTTTCCTTTTACAGGGATGGAGGCAGGTGGTTCAAAGAGGAGAAGGCCCCTGCGCCCTCTGATGGACGTCGTCCTCTCCTCCGAACCAAGGATGAAGTTGACGTCGAGGATGTAACAGCCCGAATTTTTGCCAACCTGGAATTAGACGTCTTTAGGCAATGGGTGACTCCTAACACCTTATTAACTTGTCAGAACTGAATCCCATAGTCTAAAATCACTTTTGAACCCATTTCCTTCACAAATCCAACCCTTCACCACCTTGTTCTTCCAATTTTCCTAAGTACTTTCACCCTAGACACTATCTTAAACTAACTAAGTAGTATAACTTGGATCACTTTATATACAAACTACAAAGGACTAGGTACCACCTCAGACAGAAATCTTATAGGACTAAATCCTTTAGAAATGAGACAAAGTAACTAAGTGCTAAACTAGATTAGCTACGAAATCCGTTTGATCCACTTTAAATATGATCTGCAAGACCCAAAACTTATAGAATCATTGACGCTAGGTTACCCTAAAACCTAGGACCAAACTCATTACCCGACTGCTCTCGGGAGTACTTTGAAACTCCGTATCAGGTTTGGACCGCACATGGGGAGTCCGATTAACATGAAGTTAAGGACTTAGGACCACCTTGCTGGGCTTGACAACCATCTCGGAAATCAAATCCAGATAGTGTCCCACGACTGTTCGCTTGAGTCCGGAGCGAGAGTGTGAGAACACTAGTTTCTTTACAAAATAAATATCTTGAATAGTAATCTGAGACTCATCACTTGCAGATCAGTATTAAGCAACCAGACTGTTAGAATCTGACCAAATTACACCATCGGATCAGGAAAAATTTCATACACATTTACATGTACTCAGAATCTCCGATCGAGACCCACTGGCTGTCGAACTGAAACTGGTCCACCACGCGTGATCTGGAAGTCCGACTGAAATAAAAACTTAACTAAACGTAGATCCAGTGTTAGTGAGCTTAAGTCCAACCTTTGGCTCAAGGAGGCCCGCCAGAAGTGCTCCGTTGAGCTGAAACAGAGCGCTTTGGTTATAACCTAAGTATACCTTGTCCACAAGTCTATTTCGGTGAGTTTTTAGGCTATATAAGGACCTTAAACCCTCTCTCATTTCAGTCATCCGAATTTCAGAAAAACCCTAGGAGAAGAGAGAAAGTAAGAGAGAAGTGGGAGATTCTTCCCTGCCGTATCTAAGCTCAACTGCTCCATTCTCATCGCTTTCCTGGTGATTCCAGCTCCATTTCTAGGTAAGAAACCCTAACCCTAATCTGTTTTAGGGCTATATAGGTTGTAGGTTATGAAATAGCTAACCTATTTCGTTCTCTAGGTTGCCAAACTACCGAATACGGAAGCTTAGCAAACCTATCATCTCCGTTACGATTCTACGACAAAAGGTGCGGACTTTAGGTGTATAGGTTATGGTTTTCAACGCTTTCAATGTCAGATAATGATAGATTCATGATCTGCATGCAATTGCACATGTACAAAGTGCTTTCCGATTTCTGTTTCGATTAAAGACGTAAATTATGGAGTTTTACATATTCTAGGTATTCGTAGAAAATACTGTATATGTATATTTTTTGGAAATGTGTTTTGACATGATTATTTATGGTATGAATATACGAGATATGGATAAAATACTTATTTGGCGAAAGGATTCGCCCAAATACATGTTTTACTAATATACACTATGTATGTAGGAATACTGTATTGTAGAAAGTACCGTATACATTTATATTTTAGAGGTGTGTTTGCCATGGTTAATTGTTGTATAAATATATTATGTATACGTAAAATACTTGCTTAGCGAAAGGACTCGCCCTAATACATGTTTGTTAACATACACTATGTATGTTGAAATAGTGTATGTTAAGTGTTTGTGGAAATGCTTGAGTGAGTAAGTGTTTGGATGTTGATGCCTTAGGAGGGTGTTAAGATGAGATTCTTAACTACCTTAGAGACATGTATGATTTCCTCCATGAGGTTGTTCACTTTACCCACTTATGAAATATATGTGTTTGTATTCCTGTTTATATAGTGCTTCATAACATGCTTATAACATGCTTACAACATGCTTTATAATATGCTTTATGGTATGCTTGTTAACATGCTCAACTGATTGTATGATTTTATTTATGTAAGGCGTATGTTTAAATTCATGTTTATGTTGTATGATCCGTCATGGATGATAGGGGAGTGGTGTAACGAATGCGTGTAACAGCCCCGGCAGCCCTATACGGATAATACTAGACCTTGATTGTATGGGTTGAATCTTGATCCACTACTACTTTATCTATCTGCAATTGATTGTGTTTGGGGCTATGATTGTAGTCCAGACAATCGGTACCAGAATTGAATTCGTGGCTGTGATTCATTTGCCACGTGAGATGTGTTCGATGAACTCAGGTCATACTTCGGTTGGCGATAGTGGTTGGCCATGCGAAGTGCTTATGCACTTCATGTCGTTCAACTTGTTGTGCGCTTGAGTTAGCCGAGCTCGTCAAGTAACCCGATCTGTCTAATGTATGTTCACCATGTTTGGACGCTACTGCTTAAACCTAGGATACTAAACTTACCAGTGAAACCCCTTTTAACCATGGTACCTCAATCCACTAAGACTCATGAGCCGGGCATGGTGGTATGGGACACCGTGGTCGAGCTGTCGGCCTACGCTAGGGCCATGTGCCTCCTCGTAGTGACCAGTGAGCAACCAGACTCGTGAGCCGATTATGGTGGTATGGGACACTATATTCGTGCTGTCGGCCTACATTGATAAGGTGATGGGGGAGTGGTGCAACGAATGCGAGCAACAGCCCTGGCAGCCCTTTGTAGTGACCTCGAGCATACTCTGAAATCGCGGTGAGCCTTAGAGTTTGCCGCGGTATATAGAGTATGAACTAGGCCTGTTTCTGTATAGTGATGAATCGTTTAAGAGGTGATGGGGGAGTGGTGTAACCTTTGTGCATAACAGCCCTGGCAGCCTTTGCAGTGACCTAGAAAAACACACCATCGTCTGAGATTAACTAGGACTGACGACCCTAGAATGGATCATGTTTGGGAATGATACAAGGGAGGTACCTTAGTTTCCCAATCCTGCTGTTTGAAATGGACTAATAAATACTCGGTAATCATGCTCATCATGCATTGCATGTGCCTGGAAGATGTGGAGCACTGAGGGATGAAAGCATGCCGCGAACGTGAGATGGTGTCGCACGAGGGAGGGTGTGGTGAGGGCATACATCATGCCAGCATTCATACTTGCATTAATAAGAGTAGTTAAGAGTGTTTGATTTTACTACTTTATCATTACTGCTTGACTGAATTGATAACATGTTAACCTATGCTTTACTGTTCCACTGAGTTGATCACTCACTCCCACGTTACGGGACAATGTTATACACACCAACCAGATTTGTTGAATTTTAGGTGATGGCGATGCTTATGAAGCAGAGCCGGACTACTTCTATGATGATGAAGAGGAGTTCTCTTATCTGTATCTCTCTGGCAGGTCTATGAAGACCTGGTATTATATTGACGGGGCTATGGTACTTGGGATAGAAGACATTACACTTCCTCACATTAGGTATATTTTAGAATAGTACTATAATTATTTAACCTGGTAACTTTATCACACTCTGGAGACTCACCACAGTTTTTATATGTTATTTATCTATCACAGTCTTCCGCTTGCAATTTAATTGTCTCTGGAGTATGATATGCTGTTTTGGCTTAATCTCACTCATGTTCAATGTACAAATACAGTCAACATTCAATCATCATTCATTTTGTTGCATAAGTAATGTTCTGGAACTTAGGAGTTGAGTTTATGCTCGACCCCCAATTTTTGGGATGTTACAGATGGTATCAGAGCATGATTTGGATTAAACTGGACCTGGGTTATGATCACACGATGCACACTAATGCACTCTGACTTAGGAGGGAGCGACGAAACATAGAAACTGTCTTAGGATTTTTCAAATTCGCTGAATGGCGAAACTGACCAAAATCGACCGTTGAGATTGGGCCGTACACACCCATGATCACGCGAAACAATCCCGAATCACTTCTAGGCCGTCAGTCGACGGGTTTGAGTCGTTCCTTACAGACGAATGTCCTTAGGTTGTGGGTCAACCACAACACCAAAGCCTAAAACCCCTTTCTATCCAATTCCTTCAAACTCTCTCCTTGCACCACTTCATCCTTCAATTTTTTTCTAAGTCCTTTCACACTAGGTATAAGTTCTAACGTATAAATGGTGAAGAATAATACTTAAACAAAAAGTTACTATAAATAGTAAATATATGTATAAATTAGACTTTTGACCATTCAAATTTTGGTATCTAACCAAATAAATAGGTTAGTTGGATAGATTAGCTCCTCTTACCCCAAAATCATATGCTACATGTCATATAAAATCATTCTGGTTTGCATTTTGGCCCTGATACGGCTCAAAATGGGGTCGGGGGCCAAACGGAGCACTTCCGGAGGGAACCAGGGTGGGCCCCATACTTTTTTGGAGCCTAGGGGACTGGTGGAACACGCCCATGGGGCCCCCTTTGCAAACCACAAAATTTTTCGGCGAGGCCCTCGCCGAGTCGGCGAGGCCTCACCAGTTTCTTTGCTGGGTCGGACCCGCGGCTCGGGCCGATCCTCTTTGGGGGTTGTGGGACCCCCCTGATGTGGCTCCCATCCTTTCTCCCTCTCCCGAAACCCTACCTCCTTCACAAACCTCCCCTCCAAGCCATTTTCTCTCTCCAAACTTGCTGTTTCTCTTCAAAACTGCCCTTTCAATCGTTCTGCCTGCTGATTTCGACCACAACCTATTCATTCCCATCATCCATAGCAGTCCCTTCCTCCCTACCCTCTCCATTTCCCTCATTTAGACTCCCACACCCCCCATTTGAAGCTCAAAATTGGGCAAGCCCTCTAACCCATCCATTTCCTTTATTTACCTTTCTTTACTCCTTGTCAGTTGGGCCTCTACAACCCCTTATGAGAACCAAATCTATGGAGAACCAAAACTCCAGCCCCTTTTCTCCCTTTAGGGCCTGTTCGGCCAAACTGCATTAGGTGAGTTAGGTGGATAGAATTGTATAAGTAATAATAAATATATGTGTTAGGTATTGTACTTGGATTGGGTGTATCCCATGTTTTCCGACACCATGTTTAGAATGTATGCAATTAAAAGTAAATTCTGAGATTTCCTTTCAAATAACACTTAGAAATTCATTATCCTGGGATTTGGAAATCCCATCTCACCCTTTTCCAACACAAGGCTCATTTTCCAAAGCCTATATCATTACTTTTAATCCCCACCCACCCTCCTACCAAACATGTCATTCCTAATCCTGAGGTAGGGTTAGTAATGTAGTCCCATTTAGTACGACTTAAGACCACTGGCCAAATAGACCCTTAGAATTTTGGACCTAGAGTGGTGCTCCTAGATTTCAACAGACCTGACTGTATAGGAAATCCAACAAGTTAATAATGTGAACCCTAGGACCCTCTTAGCTGGTGTGAGCATGTGTGAAATGCTCGAGCGTCAAGTACAGACAACTCAATTCCACTTAGACAACGTTTGACCCTACACGATAAATAATTTCTTGTATTAGAAATGATCTGAACTCAGCTAGTGTATAAGAATAGACTTTGGATTATACCTAGAGGAAACTTCTATATCCCTTGGATTTAATGATGGGTCAAATCTATATACTCCTTAGAATCGCCCTCTCAAGGACTTAGTACAATCGGGAACACAGAACAGAGAAACTACATATAAGCGAGGTATTCGCGGTTTGAATCGAATTCTCAATCCTGGTGGTGACCAATGAACTCTATGCTCTGATCAAGCAGAAGGTCGGGATCAAGTAGGATTAAGAACTGATACGATTCATTTTCTGTCCTCATGAGGCAGAAGATCTATGTATCTGGCTCAGACCCACTACGCAACTTTCTTCCGTGTTGGCCGAACCACTTGCAACCAAAATTTGTCTTAGGAGTATATAACTGATAGCGACTTTGTCTTTTAGGCCCAAGGAATTACCCAAATGGGCAACAAATAGTTAGGAATTAGGTCCCAAATTACATGCCATGTCGGCATACATTTTATGCATATGAACGTAGAAAGATAACCTGCCTGTTAAGTTAGACATGATTAAATAGGATAAGTCTAGACCGTGACAAAACTCCCTAGAATTAGGCATCTTACCTCAAACTCACACCTGCCCCTGAAATCAACCACAATACCCATCATCTTTAGCTTTCTATGACCATAGGTATCAATGCCATAACACACATCATCGATGAGAGGAAGACCAATGTAGTGATAGATTGCTTCCCATTTCATACCAAAGATAGGCCTAAAATTTTAACTCGTTCTGACATACGGAACGAGACATAGATCCTTAAGCCTTAGGGAATTAAGTTTTTAAGGGGGGTAGAACATTATGAGCCCAATCTACTTAGGTCACCTATTACACCTCTTTGATTGTGTGGCGTAGCGGAAGTTTGGTGGACCCTTGCCCCACTGGCCCAAGATCGAATGGAATGGATCCAGACTGTGCGTAAAGATAGATCACTAACTAAGATCTGAATCTTTCTTATAAATCCATTGTAGCAAGCCATCGGGATATAAGAAATGGATAAAGAAATAAGTTTTAAGGGAGGTAGACTAAAAGGAACCAGACTAGTATATGCCCTACCACGCGTAGGAACTTAAAATCAATAAAACTTAGGCAAAAGAAATAATTAAATCTTTCTCTATTACCCTTGCCAATTTCGAGGACAAAATTTTATTTTAAGGGGGGTAGATTGTAACAGCCCGGATTTTTGCCAACCTGGAATTAGACGTCTTTAGGCAATGGGCCACTCCTAACACCTTATTAACTTGTCAGAACTGAATCCCATAGTCTAAAATCGCTTCTGAACCCATTTCCTTCACAAATCCAACCCTTCACCACCTTGTTCTTCCAATTTTCCTAAGTACTTTCACCCTAGACACTATCTTAAACTAGCTAAGTAGTATAACTTGGATCACTTTATATACAAACTACAAAGGACTAGGTACCACCTCAGACAGAAATCTTATAGGACTAAATCCTTTAGAAATGAGACAAAGTAACTAAGTGCTAAACTAGATTAGCTACGAAATCCATTTGATCCACTTTAAATATGATCTGCAAGACCCAAAACTTGTAGAATCATTAACGCTAGGTTACCCTAAAACCTAGGACCAAACTCATTACTCGACTGCTCTTGGGAGTACTTTGAAACTCCCTATCAGGTCTGGACCGTACATCGGGAGTCCGATTAATACGAAGTTAAGGACTTAGGACCGCCTCGCTGGGCTTGATAACTATCTCGGAAATCAAATCCAGATAGTGTCCCACGACTGTTCGCTTGAGTCCGGAGCGAGAGAGTGTGAGAACACTAGTTTCTTTACAAAATAAATATCTTGAATAGTAATCTGAGACTCGTCGCTTGCGTATCAGTATTAAGTAACCAGACCGTCAGAATCTGACCAAATTACACCATCGGATCAGGAAAAATTTCATACACATTTACATGTACTCGGAATCTCCAATCGAGACCCACTGACCGCCGAACTGAAACTGGTCCGCCACGCGTGATCTGGAAATCTGACTGAAATAAAAACTTAACTAACCGTAGATCCAGTGTTAGTGAGCTTAAGTCCGACCTTTGGCTCAAGGAGGCCCGCCCGAAGTGCTCCGTTGAGCTGAAACAGAGTCGCTTTGGTTATAACCTAAGTATACCTTGTCCACAAGTCTATTTCGGTGAGTTTTTAGGCTATATAAGGACCTTAAACCCTCTCTCATTTCAACCATCCGAATTTCAGAAAAACCCTAAGAGAAGAGAGAGAAAGTGAGAGAGAAGTGGGAGATTCTTTCCTGTCGTATCCAAGCTCAACCGCTCCATTCTCATCGCTTTCCCGGTGATTCCAGCTCCGTTTCTAGGTAAGAAACCCTAACCCTAATCTGTTTTGGGGCTGTATAGGTTGTAGGTTATGAAATAGCTAACCTATTTCGTTCTCTAGGTTGCCAAACTGCCGAATACGGAAGCTTAACAAACCTATCATCTCCGTTACGATTCTACGACAAAAGGTGTGGACTTTAGGTGTATAGGTTATGGTTCTCAACGCTTTCAATGTCAGATAATGATAGATTCATGATCTGCATACAATTGCACATGTACAAAGTGCTTTCCGATTTCTATTTCGATTAAAGATGTAAATTATGGAATTTTATATATTCTAGGTATTCGTAGAAAATACCGTATATGTATATTTTTTGAAAATGTGTTTGACATGATTATTTATGGTATGAATATACGAGATATGGATAAAATACTTATTTGGCGAAAGGATTCGCCCAAATACATGTTTTACTAATATACACTATGTATGTAGGAATACTGTATTGTAGAAAGTACTGTATACATGTATATTTTATAGGTGTGTTTGCCATGATTAATTGTTGTATAAATATATTATGTATACGTAAAATACTTGCTTGGCGAAAGGACTCACCCTAATACATGTTTATTAACATACAATATGTATGTTGAAATAGTGTATGTTAAGTGTTTGTGGAAATGCTTGAGTGAGTAAGTGTTTGGATGTTGATGCCTTAGGAGGGCGTTGAGATGGGATTCTCAACTACCTTAGAGACATGTATGATTTCCTCCATGAGGTTGTTCACTTTAACCACTTATGAAATATATGTGTTTGTATTCCTGTTTATATAGTGTTTCATAACATGCGTATAACATGCTTACAACATGCTTTATAATATGCTTTATGATATGCTTGTTAAAATGCTCAACTGATTGTATGATTTTATTTATGTAAGGCGTATGTTTAAATTCATGTTTATGTTGTATGATCCGTCATGGGTGATGGGGGAGTGGTGTAACGAATGCGTGTAACAGCCCTGGCAGCCCTATACGGATAATACTAGACCTTGATTGTATGGGTTGAATCTTGATCCACTACTGCTTTATCTATCTGCAATTGATTGTGTTTGGGGCTATGATTGTAATCCAGACAATCGGTACCAGAATTGAATTCGTGGCTGTGATTCATTTGCCACGTGAGATGTGTTCGACGAACTCGGGTCGTACTTTGGTTAGCGATAGTGGTTGGCCACGCGAAGTGCTTATGCACTTCATGTCGTTCAACTTGTTGTGCGCTCGAGCTAGCCGAGCTCGTCAAGTAACCCGATCTGTCTAATGTATGTTCACCATGTTTGGAAGCTACTGCTTGAACCTAGGGTACCAAACTTACCAGTGAAACCCCTTTTAACCATGGTACCTTGATCCGCTAAGACTCATGAGCCGGGCATGGTGGTATGGGATACCGTGGTCAAGCTGTCGGCCTACGCTGGGGCCATGTGCCTCCCCGTAGTGTCCAGTGAGCAACCAGACTCGTGAGTCGATTATGGTGGTATGGGACACTATATTCGTGCTGTCGGCCTATATTGATAAGGTGATGGGGGAGTGGTGCAACGAATGCGAGCAACAGCCCTGACAGCCCTTTGTAGTGACCTTGAGCATACTCTGAAATCGTGGTGAGCCTTAGAGTTTGCCGCGGTATATAGAGTATGAACTAGGCATATTTCTGTATAGTGATGAATCGTTTAAGAGGTGATGGGGGAGTGGTGTAACCTTTATGCGTAATAGCCCTGGCAGCCTTTGCAGTGACCTAGAAAAACACACCATCGTCTGAGATTAACTAGGACTGACAACCCTAAAATGGATCATGTTTGGGAATGATACAAGGGAGGTACCTTAGTTTCCCAATCCTGCTATTTGAAATGGACTAATAAATACTCAGTAATCATGCTCATCATGCATTGCATGTGCCTGGAAGATGTGGAGCACTGAGGGATGAAAGCATGCCGCGAACATGAGATGGTGTCGCACAAGGGAGGGTGTGGTGAGGGCATAGATCATGCCAGCATTCATACTTGCATTAACAAGAGTAGTTAAGAGTGTTTGATTTTACTGCTTTATCATTACTGCTTGACTGAATTGATAACATGTTAACCTATGCTTTACTGTTCCACTGAGTTGATCACTCACTCCCACATTATGGGACGGTGTTATATACACCAACCAGATTTGTTGAATTTTAGGTGATGGCGATGCTTATGAAGCAGAGCCGGACTACTTCTATGATGATGAGGAGGAGTTCTTATATCTGTATCTCTCTGGCAGGTCTATGAAGACTTGGTGTTGTATTGACGGGGCTATGGTACTTGGGATAGAAGACATTACACTTCCTCACATTAGGTATATTTTAGAATAGTACTGTAATTATTTAACCTGGTAACTTTATCACACTCTGGAGACTCACCATAGTTTTTAAATGTTATTTATCTATCACAGTCTTCCGCTTGCAATTTAATTGTCTCTGGAGTATGATATGCTGTTTTGGCTTAATCTCACTCATGTTCAATGCACAAATCTAGTCAACATTCAATCATCATTCATTTTGTTGCATAAGTGATGTTCTGGAACACGGGAGTTGAGTTTATGCTCGACCCCCGATTTTCGGGATGTTACAGAGGAAGAAGAAGGCTTCTGAGGCCGAGGCCGAGGCTGCCCTAGCTATAGAACCAGCTGGAATTGTGCTTGCCATAACCTCCTCTAAGGCTATTCCTATTATTATTCCGACCCTCGCTCCTGAGGTTCCAGCTGCTGAGGCTCTTACCAGAGTCGAGCCTATCACCGTCTCGTCACCTTCTGTGGAGAAGCAAGTCCCCAAGGCTCCTCCCTTAGTGGTTGCGGGTAGTTCTGGGGCAAGGAGAGAAGTAGTAAGGGAGATTCTTGACACAGTTGTCCTCAAGCAATCTGCAATCCCCCTTGTTGAGGCCGAGCCCATGGTTGGCTATGCTGATGCCCTTGTCAGGTATGCACCCGAGGCGGCTGTCCAAGTTTCTGCGGCCAGCGGGGTCAGAGGAGCTTTCGCACCCTCTTCAAGGGGAGGAGCTTCCGCACCCTCTCCAAGGGGAGGAGCTTCTGCACCCTCTCCAGGGGTCCTACCTCCTGGTTTTCATATGGCTCAGCTGAACCCTTGCGCAACTAAGCATGTACCAGAGGCACAGATAGCTGACACGCTCTCTCGCTGTCACGTCAACTTCATGAACGATTATGCAACTGTAGTTTACCAGTCATTGCCAATGATGTTGGTGGTGAAGGAGAGGCTGAAGGAGATAGAATGACTCGAAGCAGAGTGGGCCAAGTTCATGGTGG
Source organism: Magnolia changhungtana (assembly GCA_030180095.1). NCBI lineage: Eukaryota > Viridiplantae > Streptophyta > Magnoliopsida > Magnoliales > Magnoliaceae > Magnolia > Magnolia changhungtana. Next base: position 4,036,961 of record JASAUF010000644.1, on the reverse strand, counting down.
AGAAAGCAAAGCAAGACGCACGACAGGTCGCGCTTGAGAAAGAGTTGGAAGCTTCAGTTGTAGAACAAGAGTAACTGAGGAGGGCTATTGTGGAGGGTTAGGTGAGGGAGGTCGGGCTTCAGGGTGAGGTCAACCAGCTCCAAGCCCACCTAGACGTGGCTGAACCCCAAGTCATCCGTCTTCAGGAGTCTGTCAGACTTCTAAAGGTAAATATTGAGGATGCAGTGGATGACGCTTTACGACTGGAGAAACAACTTGAGCTAGGGAAGTGTGAAGCTGTTGAGGGGTTGATTTAGTAGCAGGCTGTTCTCGAGGCCGCGACCATTGCTGACCAAGACAATTTGCGAAGTGAGCTCGAGGCCCGAGTTACTTTGCAGGCTGGTGTAGCTGTGATTGCTTATAAGGAGTCGGCCAAGAGGGCCAAGGAACTGGGCAAACTTATTACTTCGGTTATGACATAGGCTATGATGCTTACCTGGCCGAGATTTGAAAGCTTCATCCAACTCTTGACCTTAGTGCTCTCGCAGCAGGTGATGCTGATGGTGCCGAACCGGTCGAAGCAGATGATCTTGAGAAGGCCCCTCCTGTCGCCGAAGTCACTGCCGACGCTCAGCCCCCTAGCTTAGTAGCCAGTCTCTCTACTCGGAGGGAATGAGATTTACATATATATTTTTTAAAATATATACAATTTTGGACGATGAATTTTTTTATGATAACTTTTTAATTAATGATGATTACTGGTCAATGGCTTGTTTGTGCATGTTGATCGTCCCCCATGAATGGGGCGCTCAATCGTTTCCGTAGATTAGTTGTTGTGTGATGAGCTGACCCCTTTTTCAGGGGATCAGGTCATCTTTGGGCTTTTCCCCTACGTGTGAGGGGATCTTTATGTAGATTTTTCATGGGTTTAACGTCCCGACCCCATCTTGAAGGGATCGGTCTGTTAAGTTAACCTCTACTTGTGAGAAGTAACTTCTTCCATTTGTAGATAATCAAGACGAATTGCGCAAGTGGATGATGCGGAAAAGGAACTTTTATTAGAGGCCATAAAAGGCTAGTAGCTCTGAGTAGTACATTTATTGTGGGTCCTCAATGGCCAGTAGGTTCTCATTGATAGTAGATCTTCAAGTGTTTGGCGTTTTAGGGATGAGGGAGTAGACGTCCCTTAAAGTCTTCCAAGTGGTAGGAGCCTATTTGGGTTGATCTGATCACATGGTAAAGCCTTTCCTAGTTGGGCCTGAGCGTCCCAACCCCCGGCTCGGCTGTATTTTGAAAGGTGCGACGGATGACTAAGTCCCCTGATCGGAACCGCCTTGTCTTGACCCTCGAGTTATAGAATCGTGAGACTTGATGATGCTTAGCATGTAACGACCTGAAAATTTCCGTGCATGGGTCGAGTACCACCTCGACCAGAAATCACGTAGGATTAAATCCTTTAGAAATTTAACAAAGTTAACTAAGTACTAAACTCAATTAACTATGAAATCCGTTACGATCGCTTTAAATACGATCTGCAAGACCCAAAACTTGCAGAACAAGTGACGCTAGGTTACCCTAAAGTTTAGAACCAAACTCATTTCCCGTCTGCTCTCGGGAATGAAACGAAACTTCGGATTAGGTCTAGATCGCACATCGGAGTCCGATTAACCCGGCTAAGGAACTAGGACCGCCCCATGGGCTTAACAATCATCTCAAAAATCAGCCTTATCCGATATTCCACGGCCATTCGTTTCGAATCGGACGAGGTAGTGTGAAAAACACTATTCATAAGCCAAAATAAATATCCGGAATAGTGATCTCGCATCGTTCGTTGTGACGCGTCGATGATAGCAACTTTGACCGTCGAATCAGACCAAATTACACCCTCGGATTAAGAAAAATTTCAGGAACATTTACATGTACTTGGAATTTCTGATCGTGGCCCACTGACCGTCGAACTGAAAGTGGTCCGCCACGTGCGATCTGCGTATCCGAATGAGTCAAAAACGTAATCCCACGTAGATCCATTGGTGGTGAGCTTAAGTCTGACGTTTGGTTCAAAGAGGGCTACCAGAACTCCCCTTTTGAGCTGGGAAAGCGTCGAAAATCCTATATAGGCAGTACCCCATGAACCCGAGTCTATTTTCGTAATGTTTGAGGCTATAAAAGGGGCTTAGAACAGCCCCTCTCACAGCCATACGAATTTTGCAAGAAACCCTAGAGGAAGAGAGAGAAAAGAGAGAGAAGAACTTGGAGATTGTTGCCAATCTTCCTCCACCTGCATTGGCTCACCACACGGCCTTCACCGCTCCGTTCTAAGTGATTTCCCGGTGTTTTCCACCTCATTTGAAGGTAAGAAACCCTAACCCTAGGTCTGATTTGAGTTGGAATCGAGGTAGGATGTATTCCGACTAACCGATTCCGCTCTTTAGGCTAGAAATCGCCTCAGAGACGGAAGATCCTTTACCCTTCTTGATTCGTTCCGTTTCCAAAGGCAAAGGTGAGGACTTTAAGTGTATAAGTTACGGTTTTCAACGCTTTCAATGTCAGATAATGGTAGATTCATGATCTGCTTGCAATTGCACATGTACAAAGTGCTTTCCGTTTCCTGTTTTGATTAGCGGTGTGAAATATGGAATTTCACATATTCTAGGTATACGTAGAAATACCGTATACGTATTTTTTTTGGATAAATACTTGACATGTTTATTTAATGTATAATTATATAACATATGAATAAAATACTAGTTTGGCGAAAGGAATCGCCAAAATATACGTTTACTTGTAAATGCGCCGTATGGCGAAATTACGTGTTGTAGAAATACCGTATACGTAGTTCTTTTGGAATAATGTTTAACATATTTATTTAATGTATGATTATACAATACGTGATTAAAATACTATCTTGGCGAAAGGAATCACCGAAATCTATCTTCCTTTGTAAACACTATGTATGTCGAAATTGGGTATACATGGAAGTACCCTATACGTATAAAAGTTGCTGATGTGATTGCCATGTTTAATTGCTGTATGAATATGATGTATATGTATAAAATACTAGTTTGGTAAAGGGACAACCCTAGTACACACTTCCCTAGCATACGTCATGTATGTTGAACCTTTGCATTCCAAGTGTTGGTGAAATCACTTGTGAATGTAAGTGCTTAAGTGTTAGAACCTTAGTTAGGTGCTGAGATGGGATTCTCCGCTATCTTTGTGTCACATGTGACACTCTCCGTGTGGTTGTTCACTCTAACCACTCACCTATGAACTATAAGTATTTGTATCCCTATGTGTATAGTGCTTTATAACATGCTTTACAACATGCTTTACAACATGCTTTACAACATGCCTTATAACATGCTTTACTTCATGCTTTATGATACATGTTTTACCTCATGCTTTACTTCATGCTTTACAACTGATTGAGTTTGGGACTATGCCTATAGTCCAAACATTCGGTACCAGACTTGTGGTTGTGGCTGAGATTCATATCGCCACGATGGACGTGTCTGGCGAACCCGAGTCGTACTTCGGTTGGCGATAGTGGTTGGCCACACGGAGTGCTTTTGCGCTCCATATCGCTCAACTTGTGGTGCGCTCGAGCTAGTCAGGCTCGTCAAGCAAACCGATATGTGTATATGTATGTTCACCATGTTTGGTCGCTACTGCTTGAACCTAGGGTACCAAACTTACCAGTGGCAATCCCGTTAACCATGGTACCTCGATCCGCTAAGACGCATGAGCCGGACATGGTGGTATGGGACACCGTGGTCGAGCTGTCGGCCCTACTGCCTGGGTCATGTGCCTCCCGTAGTGACCATTGCGCAACCAAACTCGTGAGCCGATTATGGTGGTATGGGACACTATATTCGAGTTTGTCGATACTTACGGCGAGAGCCGAGTACGGTGAGACGTGCTCGTCTTGACGGCCGACGAGTCCTCCGTAGTATCTTCGAGTATACTCCAAGTGTCTCGTGATTGGCGACGAGTCTTTCACAAGACTAGAGTATGAGTCGAGCCGAGTACGGTGAGACCAGTACTTGAGTGACGGCTAGTGATTGAGCCAGTATGGTGAGATATGTACTTGAGCTGACGGCCAACAATTGAGCCGCATACGGTGAGATCTGTATCCGCGCTGACGGGTGACGAGCCCTTTGCGATGCCTTCACTATGCTTCTCAAACCATAATATCGTATGAGATTAACTAGGATTGACGACCCTAGAATGGATCATGTTTGGGAATGATACAAGGGAGGTACCTTAGTTTCCCAATCTCTTTGGTTGAAATGGATTAATAAAAACTTGGTAATCATGAGCATCATCGCACCGCATGTGCTTTGTAGATGTGGCACACTGAGGGAGTAAGCATTCGCGAACGTAAGATGATGTCGCTTGAGGGTGGTTTGGCAAGGGCATACAGCATCATGTCATATCATTTTTACACTTAACAAGAGTAACTAGAAATGTTTGATTTGTACTTTGCGTTATCATTATTGCTTGATTGATTTGATAACATGTTAACCTATGCTTTATTGTTCCACCGAGTTAGCTACTCACTCCACGTTACGATTCGGTGTTTGCAACACCCACCGGACTCTGTCGCAGTGTAGATGGCCCTGTTCGGAGCCGAGCTTGACTTTGAGGAGGATCGGAGGAGTTCTCCTTTATGCGATACTCGACGGCTATGCTTAGGCCGTCTACGCATCGCGGATTCTGAGGGCCTCTTTGAGGATTGTATTTTTATTTTTGACTTAGAAACAATACGTGTATATTGGTACTCAGTTAGTACTCATACTCTGAAGTTCACAAAATTTTGATACTTTACATATTTTGAATATAAAATTTCAGTCTTCCGCTTGCCTTTATACAATTGAACTGGAGTATGAATTACTGCTTTGGTATAATCTCATTCATGTTTATTGCGCTAACTCAGACAACATTTAACCATCATTGTGTATGTTGCATAAGTGATGCGTTGGAACTCGGGAGTTGAGTTCATACTCGACCCCCGATTTTCAGGGCGTTACATAGCAGCGACTCGGAGTCGGGCGATATCTCTAGCTTCCTCGAGCAAGTCGAGGTTTGATTTGATCTGCTCTGTGTTCTAATCTTCCTGGTAGTTTCTGACCCTAGCAGTTGGGAGGCCGATCTCAACTGGGACGATCGCCTCCAAGCCATAAGGCAGTGAAAAGGGGGTCTCCCCAGTAGACGACTGGACTGTAGTCCTATAGGTCAATTGGAGCATAAAAATGATGAAGAATGATTGAAAGGGTAAAAGATCAAAAGAGAGTTGAAAGAATGAAGAAGAAAGAAGAAGATCAAGCACCTTCTTAGTAGTTGCGCGAGTCGCGCAAGTAGTACTTGGTTGCGCGGGTCGCGCAACCAACCTAATTCATTTTATCGGCCGTGCAAGGGATTTCCTACATTGCGCGGGTCGCGTAACTAAGATCAAATATGGATGGTCAGATTTGATGCAAAGTGGGTCTCATGACACAAAGATCGAGGGTTCACACGTGTGGAGGCCTATAAATACCCCACTCCCCCTCTCATTTGGGAGGGAGAAGAGTTTTGGAAGGGGAGCAGAGCTCTGAAGGAAGACTGAAGGTGAGACGGGAAGTTAGAGACTGGTTGCACGAGCTGCGCAACCAACAGATTGGTTGCGCAAGTCGCGCAACCAACAACTTGTTACATGGGTTGCACAACCAGGTCACCATATGACCAATTATAAAAAGGGTCGAGATGCTGTCGAAATTGTCCTATTCGATCTTCATAGCTCCAAGCTCTCTTTTACGCAAGGGACAAGCTCAAAAGGGGAAAAGTTGAATGATCAAATCAGCATGACATTTCTCCTAAGGAGATGACCGAAGCAACCATCGAAATGCTGCCGATTTTGAGATTCGACATTCGAACTTTGCTAATTTTAATTTATGTATATCAAATGATCTATCTTAGAATCAAGGGATACTAAAGGATGTAAATGAACTCAGTATTAATAATACGATGATTGTTCTTCATATACTCTTTTTGTTATGTTCGAATAAGATAATTTCCCCAAATCGAATGCATATGTTTCTTGTTCGAAACAAAATAACGACTCCACTGGGGATTTATTATTATTTGATACTAATATTGAGAGTATTATAGAACTTTCGTCGTAGTTTGGCATCTTTCGACGCCAAAATGGTGACTTACAGTGGGAGCATCCTCCCCTTTATCTCTAAAATAGATTATCTAATTATTTAAATACTAACTATAACTTAATTCTATGTTTTATATTGGAAGGAATCCAACTACAAATTACGACCAATGGCAATCTTTGCAAGGAAAGTGAACTTCTATTTCACCGTGACTGGATTCATGGTAGAATATGCGCCGAATCGACCTCCGGAACATAGTGCTCAACTTTTTAACAGCAAAACAACTCAACCCAAGCAATAGTTGCAGTTGTATTTACTTTGCCTCAAGCACCGGAAGGTGACAAGGACCAGACTGTTCTAATATCTCATAGGGCGAGAGCACAGAACACAGGAAGCCACAGAATAAATTCGCCTTCGTCGAGAGTTAGCGGACTGATAACACGTAATGTTGCTAGGAGGAATCCTGAACTCGCCCCTCTTGCGATATATCCTGGGCGAACAGTTCCACAGCTAACGTTGTGCGATTTCCTAACTTTGGTGGCCCCGAGAGCCAGATGAACAAAAGAGCAAAAGGGCAAAGCACTACTAGTAAGTTCACCGGTGTCTGTCTCACCTTAATCAATCAATGGCAACGGGGGCACAGAGAAGTTGAATGAAACCCCATCTTCCCCTCTTTTCGTAAGTCCTATTACGTCGACGATTCCTATCCCACTCCGACTACAGCTTCATTGAAGAGTGGAGAAGCCACAGTACATATGACCAAAACAAACCCAAAAAATGTGCCAACTACAGAGGATCGTATGAATGAAATGGCGAAAGCACAAAGAGCACTAATGGAAGAATGCTGAAATCTCAGAGAAGCCTTAGCGACTCTTGCACATAATGTAGCCTAGATAGCAACTCCCCCGATGATGGGCACAATGAATGGGCAAGAAAACCAACATGAAGGCTTTTAACCACTAGGGATAGGATCCTTGGGGTCTGTCCCAGTAGAAAGAACCATGACACAAGACGAGGTGAGACAAGTCGTCGAAGAAGCTGTCAGAATAGAGAGGGAGCGTGAAAATACTAGCCGTTTCAGATACCGAGGTAGAAGACATCCCGTTCCTAGCCAATTTCAAACATCCAGATTTTTAGAAATTTAATGGAGAAGGGTCACCGGAGGAGCACTTAATGCACTTTATTACTAACATGGGGAATTTTTCTACAATACCGCATTATTGCTTGCGATTGTTTGGATCATCTCTAACAAACAAAGCATTTTGATGGTATTCTAGCCTAGTCCCGGAGTCCATATGTACTTGGGAACAAATGCAAGATGCCTTCATGTTAAACTTCTTCTCTTCAGAGCATGATGTTAGTATTATGGAATTAGCCTTTGTGTGGCAGAGAGAGGGGGAACAGGTAAAGAAGTTTATAGATAGATGGAAGACATTGGGAGCCTCGTGTAGGCAGCTACTGGAAGAAAAGGAACAGGTAAAGATGTATCTGAATTCCATGGAAATAAGAATCGCATTCGAGCTCATGAGCGCTAACATAAAAACTTTCCGAGATTTGGCAACAAAAGTGCATGCTTTGGAATTGATGGCCTAGAGTAGACCGAAGAGGATCGAATAGACTGTTAGTAAATACTATTTCTCAAGAAAGAAAGAAAAGTACTTTCTATAACAAACAAGAGACTAGAAAAAGAGAAGATTCCAATTGGTATAAAGATCAAGTGAATGATAAACGAACTCAATCGAATGATCATCATGAATATGATTTTGAAAAAGAAGAGGTCGTACCAATAATGGAACAATTGCTAGCTGCCGGGACCATTTAATTACCTTAGCCCAAACGCCCAAAAGAAGTTAAAATGACTAAAGATAAGAGATATTGTCGTTATCATCGTTATGTTGGACATCCGACAGAAAATTGCTTTCTGTTAAAAGATATGTTGTAGAGAATGATAAAACAAGGCAAAATTGTAATGAAAAAAGATGAGAAATGAGATAACAAAGCGACTATGAATACTGCATTTGTAGGGAAACCATTGAAGATTAGAAAAGATAAAAGGAAAGCTGTTGTAATAAGAGAATGGTCGGCAGCAGTGGATTCACTCAGAAATTCTCATTATGATTCACGATCTGTTGAATTATCTTTTAAAGAAGTCACTCATGGTTTAACTTCTATTTGTCAAAGAGAGGATGAACCGGTCGGAGAATTCATTAATTGATGGAGAATCCTGGGGGCATCACGCATATGATTGATGAAAGAAGAGAAGGAGCAAGTTAAATTATGCTTGGAATGTATAAAGCCAAGTATTGCTCTAAGTCTTGAGGGTTTAAATTTGCGGACATTTTAAGACCTGATTGAAGAGGCTTGTAGCTCAGAAAGGATTATTGCAAAAGTGACTGATTTTTATATAAGCCAGTTGGTTCCAGACCTCGAAAGAAATTCGATTGATATAATTAAAGAAGAAAGAAAGATGAAGAATCAACAAAAGGAGCAGGGAGATTCAGGTATAAGAAATTTGTATGAATATACGACCAAGAAAATGAAGAAGGAATTTATGCGGCCTAAAGGTTATAAGAAATATCCATTTGAAGAAGATGACATGATCCCTATGTTGAACAAATTGCTGGCAACTGAAAAGATCAAATTGCCATGGCCGAAACGCCCAAAGGAAATGAAGAAAATGAGTATAGGTGATTATTGTTATTACCATCGTATCCTCGGACATCGAACGGAGAATTGTTTCAACTTGAAGAAAAAGTTATAGAAGATGATTGATGAAGGTGAAATCGTTATAAGAAAAGTGTATGAAGTAAAAGAAGAGATAATAGTACACAGTAGATGACGTAGCGACAATATTTTGATTACAAAGGGCGCAACATTGTGATTTTGATTATGAAGATTTTCAGAGCAATGCTTCCTAATCAAAAGGGGGTATGACAAGTAGAAGGGCGAAGGGCTGCGAAAGACGAAGTCATGTACTCCCTCATGTGAATGAAGAAAAAAAAGCACAAAATTTCAAGTAAAGCTTCTTAAACGTATTAGAAGCATTGACGATTATTGCTAAAGCATTGATGGTTGCTACCAAGCACTGAAGATTGATACCAAGCATTGACGATTGTTGCCGATGTTGATGATTATCGCCAAAATTAGCAACTATCGCTGTAATCATCAATCGCTCATACAAGTTCATTTTATCAAAATTGCTATCATTGCTGAGCTGATACACTATTTTAAACGTAATATGAATCTTCTCAGAACATCATCAGTAATGACAAAATATCAATTATTAATTCACCAATTTTAATAGTTGAACGAACTATACAACCAACCACATATAAAGTTAATGATAGTGATGACAACTTACTTCTCAAGGCAGCCTAGCCAAGCCCTATACAGCCAACTATGCATAAGGCCTATCAGAGTCGTCATTCGGGTAACAGTGAAAAGCCGGTGGCCTTAAAAAGCCTATGAAGGCCATCATATGCATACCTATGTGGGCAACGGACGGATCCAGAGACTAAAAGGCCAAAAAGTCCCTAACCACCAGTCACGCGTAAGACCAATGCCGTCTGTATAGCTTTCCGATAGCGTCATGGGGAACGAATGAAAATGCCCTCCTGTGAATGGGTCTGACCTTGCATGCGAAGAAAACGTGGGCTGCTGTGTGAGCTCTTTGGCCATGTCCATGGATAGGCCAACTATGCATAAGAACCCCAGATCTCTGGCTTGATTTTAGTATTAACTCATGAGGAAGGACTTAAACCTACTCATTAATGGACTGATGGCCCTATATTTGGTACCCCAAAGGTTGCCTTGCAAGCCCCGTGAATTCTAGAGAGTTACTGCAGCCAACCCTGTGTGTAAATCCAACCGAGTTCATGGCCCTGGTAGCTTCGTTGGGCCCCTCTAATGGATTGTGGTTTGTGAACTCACCAGGCTGTGAGAAGTCCAGTGAACTCTTAATAGTTACAAAGACCATCACGTAAGACCCAACTCCACTACTCAAGAGTTTAAAAAACTATGTGGCTTCACTACTCAAGAGGGTAAACTGTGTGTGATTATCTGACTAAACTAAAACTTAGCACCACCAATTAAGACAGGAATCATATAGGAAATCGCTTACTAACAAGTTATAAGAGGATATTAAAAAAAAAAAGAGGAGGCATAACACATCAATCAAAACATCACATAAACAAGACATGAGCATCATTATAAAAAATATCAGGAGATACTTGTATAACTTGCAATTCTGAAAGTACTTGTAATAACAAAAGAGAAAATATCAAAGTTTTACATCTCATAGTTCTCCGTAATGCCTAATGCTGCTAAGTATTGTTGCAAATTTTCTTGAAGATTAACTTGAGCGGCCGCATGTTCCTGTCTGGCATTTGAAATAATTCTGGTAGGATCCGGGATACTAGCCAGCTTTTCTTCCAAAGAGGTAATTAATTCCTCATTCTTAGTCAATTCAGATCTTTCAGAGTCTACAGAATGAAGGCTGTATTGTATCTTTTCTTATACACTTTCAATGTTCAGATCTTCTTCCAGACTTTGCTTCTCCAACTGAGTGATTTCTTACTTTAAAAGAGTAATACGATTTTGAATAGCCGTCTTGTTATCAACAAAAGTCTTCAGTTGCTCTCGCAAAGATAGTTGTTCTTGGTCATGGCAAGAGACAATGGGGGCAATCTGAGAAGCTTTCTCCTTATAATACTCAAGCTGCTTTCTATACTCCAAAATTTCAGGCAGGACGATCGCAGTTTCAGTTGATGATAGAACAATTATTGAATTATGGAATCTTAGAAGAGCATCACGTACAGAAGAAACATTGACTTTAGCCATCCGTGAAGCACTGTCCAAAATGTCTAAAGCAATAGCCAGATCTGACCATTGAACATCTCGACAATAGCTAATATGGAATTTCTGATCAACGCCAATTTATACGCAGAAATCTTCTCAATGGATAGCACATTTGATGAAGTCCCAATAGAACCAGAACTTGTCGTGCCTCTTTGAGGTAAATTCTCTACTAAGAAATAAGAAATATAAAGTTATAGCAAAACTGTAAGTACAGATAATACAGAAAGTGTGAATGAGGAAGACGGTATACCTTCTCTGGTACCGGAACAGTGAAAGGTTGCGCCTCTTTAACAAGAAGGGGGTTAGGTTCCACCATCTCAGCAAAAGATGGAGCCTTAACTTTAGTACTTGAATCAATAATGGTGGGGGTTGGCAGATCAGTTGATTCCACTGGAAAAGCAATTTCACGAGCCACTGGCCGTGGAGGCATCGAGAATCTTGGTGAAGCCACTGGTATGATGGGAGGTAAATCTATGGGGGAAGTACTATCTGACTCTGTATTGGCGACATGATCACCTGAAATAAAATACGTAAGATGAGAAAGGAGAAAAGAATAAAAGCCAGTGAAAAATAGCAAGATTTTCTTACATGGTGAATAACCATATTCCCCATAGTCTAAGGGTTCGTCTTCTTCTTCCCCCACAACGAGTGAAGTCTTTGCAGGAATAGCTTCAGAGGATGATATGTCCTTCATTGGCAGGAACATCTTCTGCAATGATATCCTCCTTGCCACTAATGTCAACTTCCCCTTCCTCATAGTCATCGTCTTGATTCTCTCCTTCCGCCTCATTTTCATCAGAAATAGTATTTCTAGACGAAGAAGTTGAACCTTCAACGTCCGAATCTCCTTCACTAGATTCTTCAATAACAACTTGTTTCCCTTTAGAAAGAAGAGACTGGTTACTTTCCAATTGAGGATCTGCATTGACTAAGACCAGAGAAGCAGAAGCGATGGTCCCTTCTTAGGGAGAAGTTTGAGCACGTGTTTGAGATCATGTCATTGGCGAAGAAGGGCTAGGATGGATAGTCTTGGGGGTAGGAGGAGAGGTCGACTGATGTTGAGGATGAGTAGAAGAGGTTGGTCGGTCTTAAAGATTGGTAACATTCTCTGGCGAAGGGGAAGCAACTTCTGTGACTTCTTCTCTTCTTGAACGGTGGAGAGGAACTTTTTCAAACTCATGAATAACACCACAAGCTATCCACCCTTCAAGAGTATAGTCAGGCTTCTTCTCACGGATAGGTTCATCTATGGATATTTTAACATAATGATGGCCAGAAAAAGGAGCGTTACTGGTCTCCGCTATGAAGCCTACTCCCTCTTCAATTGTGTGACCCTTGAGTCTGGGAGGTGGAAGCCATATGGGCTTAACTACTGGCAGACCTTTCTTACTAGATATGATTGGTGAACCCACCATCTTATGTGGTTATATGAAGCCTGAGGAATACGGTCGCAGCTTGGGATGTTGAAAGAAGAATTGGTTCGGCCTAACAGTTGCTTCCAGACCATCGCCCAATTAAATGGACAGTGCTGTAACTCCACATTCTTAGAGTTACAAGTCCGTAGTCTTCAGGAACTGCCTGATCGAACCCGAATCAACGAGCAAAATGGCTAGGATAGTATGGTTCTCTCCAGAACTTTGTTCCCTCCCTCGATGGAAGACTGCAAGATCTGATCGATAGAAAGAATGCCCTTTCTCCTATAGTGAGTGATTTTGTGTCCAACTTATCTGTGTCCATTGTGTAATGAGGCAGACAAATGAAAATAATTAATCTTGGCATTGGAGGAGATGTCATCTTTCACCCAGTCATAAGACCTGTTTGTCATGGTTTTCTTTTAGAAAAACCAGAGAGGAATATGGGAAGAGTGGACGTAAGCTTTCTTTAACACTTCGAAGGTCCAAGGGAAATAAACACCAAGCCAGCCTAGGAAGTAATGCCATGGCCTATAGGTAGAAGCGGAGCTGATAGAGGGACTTTTTATGTGAGAAGCGATCTCTCCGAAGCCTCTGTAAATTGAGTATAGAGCATGAGGAGCAAGGGAATATTTGATTCCCTCAGCCATGGCACTGGCTACTACAAATAGTGAAGGGCGGATGGCTTTGCTGACTTAGAGCCAGGAAAAACCACTATGCTCAGCCAGTAAACAATAAATGCGACAAGCTCCCCATAAACAGAGTACTCAACATGATCTTTTATCCCTTTACAAAGATGTTTCAGCTCTCGTGAGTGATTACCATTAAATCTAAAAAAAAAAGGGAGAAGCACGTGAAATTGAGATTATGCATCAGGACACAATAGAAAATGTTAATTTGGAAAGAATGAAAATTACTGAAGAGCTCCGTTGAAATGGGCTAGCCATTACATAGGGTGAATCTTGTGGATGTTCAGAAACTTGGACATTTCCTTAAAGAGTTCAGTGGTTGGTTCTGAGATGGAGGGGATGCGGTCAGGCGAAGAAACAAAGGCTAGCTCATCATTGGTGGGGACAAATTCATCAAAGAATTTTTCGGTTATCGGCAGACCAGTGATCCTATGAATGTCCCAGAGCGTAATGCTCATTTCACATTCGGGAAGGTGGAAAGAATTGGTAGAAGGGCACCAATAGTTTAAAAAAGGCTTCAAAATAGAGGATTCCTTATAAAAAGGATGTGATGTTGCTTCAATTGCGGTGAAGATGTCAATCTCGGACAAAGTCCCCGCATGTTTCGCTAGAGTTGCTGTAGCCCATTCAGAGTAATAATTGCGGGGAGTTAAGAGACCTCTTGTTCTAAACTCATCCAGACTCCAAATAAGGCAACAGTCAATGAAATGCTGCTGAAGCATCTCGTAAAAATAGGTTGGATATAGGCTATGGAGATCGTAGGATGGGGTGAGGGAAATCATAAAGTGAATTTCACCGATCTGTTGTCTCGGTCTTGGTGGCTGCAGAATGCCTTCCAGTAGTCTTGGTTCCCTGAACGACCAAGACTCCGTATAGGCTAATCTTTTCGCATTTAGATGATCCCTAGGCTCACAATTCAGCATGGAATGGTGACGATGAATGCTGATTGGGATCACCACAATACCTTGCTTGTAAGGGTTGTCAAATTTTATGATACCCTCAATCGAGCGGACTGATTCCTAAGAGTTATGAAGTTTCTTCTGGTTGTGCTCCTTGATTATCTCCTGAAAGTCTTGAGTCATTTTCCTGCAATTTTTCTTTGGTCAAGAAAGGGGAGGAGTATCTTCCCTGGTAGGCAGTTTTTGGCTGATAATCTGATGGTGCACTATTGTCTTCAGCTTGATTATCTCCCAATCGTATTCACGACCATGTTTGGGAGATCTTTCGAGATCGCCCATAGCGATGGCTTTGTGGATGGGGGATGCTAGTGTTTTGATGCGTTCGGAGAAGTCGGAAGTTGGGAGCACCGGTTCCTTAATGTAGGCAGGGTGCATAGCAGTTGTCTTAAAATGCTTGCGTGAAGGTTGGACAGGAGATATGGGAGATTCTGTGGCTTGAGAATTTGTGGCTTGAAAAGGCTCAGGGTTTGGTAATTCTTGATGAGAAGGATGTTTAGTGGGAGGACCGATGGGAATGAAGGTTCTTTTCGTGCGGGCCATGGTAAAAATACTAAGTCTAGAAAATTGGCTAAGTTTGGACAGGGTCAGTTGCGCAGATCACGCAATCGATATACGGTTACGCGGGAAGCACAATGCGATTTTAGCTTGTGCGAATGGAAAACCATTGCGTGGGTCACGCAACCGATGACGTTACAAAGGGAAGAAACAACAAGGGCTTCGCTGCAAGGAATGTAAGTGAAGAAGTAGGTTGGGACCAGCTATTTATAGACAATCGGGCCTAGTACGGTACTCGAGTGGCCATTGCGCGACCCACGCAACATGTTCAGGGATAAAAAATTTAACCTGATTTGATCATAATTCTTTAATTCAAACGAACAAAGAAAGGATCAAGGGGGCATCTGTTGGAGCATAAAAATGATGAAGAATGATTGAAAGGGTAGAAGATCAAAAGAGAGTTGGAAGAATGAAGAAGAAAGAAGATTAAGCACCTTGTTAGTAGTTGCGCGAGTCGCGCAAGTAGTAGTTGGTCGCGCGGGTCGCGTAACCAATCTAATTCATTTTATCGACCGCACAAGGGATTTCCTCCATTGTGTGGGTCGCGTAACTGATGTCCTTGTTATGCGGGTCACGTAACTAAGATCAAATATGGACGGTCAGATCTGATGCAAAGTAGGCCCCATGGCACAATGATCGAGGGTTCACACATATGGAGGCCTATAAATACCCCACTCTCCCTCTCATTTGGGAGAGAGAAGAGTTTTAGAAGGGGAGCAGAGCTCTAAAGGAAGACTGAAGGTGAGAAGGGAAGTCAGAGATTGGTTGCGCGGGCCGCGCAATCAACAGATTGGTTATGTGAGTCACGCAACCAACAACTTGTTGCACGGGTCACACAACCAAGTCACCATATGACTAATTATAAAAAGGGTCGAGATGCTGTCAAAATTATCCTGTTCGATCTTCATTGCTCCAAGCTCTCTTTTACGTAAGGGACAAGTTCAAAAGGGGAAAAGCTGAATGATCAAATCAGCACGACATTCCTCCTAAGGAGATGACCGAAACAATTGTCGAAATGATGTCAAATTTGAGATTTGACATTCGAACTTTGCTAATTTCAATTTATGTATGTCAAATGCTCTATCTTAGAATCAAGGGATGATAAAGGATGTAAATGAACTCAGTATTAATAATACAATGATTGTTCTTCGTATACTCTTTTTGTTATGTTCGAATAAGATAATTTTTCCCAAATCAAATGCATTTGTTTCTTGTTTGAAACAAGGCCCAAAAGACAAATGGGAGCTCTTCTGGATAGTTACCTTTCATTTTTTTTCCAACTTCGTCTTAAGATGTGCTTGATGACTTTATTCACTGCCTCCACTTCTTTGCTGGACTACGGATGTTGAGGTGAAGAATAAGCATTTGAGATGATGAGCCCCCTGCACATGCTTCTAAACTTGTCATTATTGAACTGCTTGCTGTTGTCAGAAATGATGGTGCGCGGGATTCTAAATTGACAAATGATATTTTTCCTGACGAAGTCTAGCACCTTCTACTCGGTGATCTTGGCTACAGTCTCAGCCTCGGTCCATTTAGTGAAGTAGTCGGCTGCAACAATAACAAACTTCACCTGGCCTTTCCATATGGGCAAAGGTCCAATGATGTCGATCTCCCACTGAGCGAACGGCCACGACCCGCTTATGGGGGTCATTTCTTCTACCGGCTACCTTGGTATTTCTACAAACTTATGACATTTTTCACACATTCGGACCTAATCTTTCAAGTCCTCTCGAATGGTCGGCCAGAAGTACCCTTGATGCAATATCTTCAGGGCCAGGGCTAGGCCGCCGGAGTGATTACCGTAGATGCCTTCATGGATCTCTTGTATCACGTAATCCACTTCTTCGGGTTGAAGACATCTGAGATAAGGCTGTAAGTACCTTTTCTTATATAAGACCCCATCCAGGATAACGTATCAGGCTGCTCTGATCTTCAGCCGTCAAGCCTCCAGCTTGTCCTGGGGGACCTCACCATATACGAGGTAGTCGTAGATTGGGTCCATCCAGCTTGGCACAGTCTCGACTGGGTTGATCACTTCTCGTTCCACTTGGTCGATGCCAGGGCTCTTCATGAATTCCACAGGAATGATTCGAGGAATCTTTCCTTCCGTGGCCGAGGCTAACCTTGTTAGAGCATCGGCCCAAGAGTTCTCTGCCCTTGGAATCTGGTTGATGGTGCAACTCCAAAACCTTTCGATCAATTTTCTTGCTTCGGCCAGATAAGCCACCATCCTGGTTTCCTTGGCTTCGTACTTGGTGGAGATATGGTTCATCACAAGTAGGGAATCACATCGCACTTCCATGGACCGAACCCCCAGGCTCGCGGCCAATCTGAGTCTTGCCAACAGAGCCTCATATTCTGCTTCGTTATTGGAGGTTCTGAAGCTGAGCCTGATGACATACTGGATGGTTATAGAGTCTGGTTATCGAGCAGGCGATGAAACTGCTGGGGTCGGCGTGGCTTCTTCTGCTTTGGTATCGCTACTCGGGGAGCTCATGTTGAGCAGCGCTCTTATCTTCTCAAGATTTGCCTCAATGCCCCTGTGGTTAACTTGAAACCCAAGGAACTTGCCTAAACCCACTCCAAAGACACATTTAGAAGGGTTCAACTTCATACATTACTCATG
Source organism: Magnolia changhungtana (assembly GCA_030180095.1). Taxonomy (NCBI): domain Eukaryota; kingdom Viridiplantae; phylum Streptophyta; class Magnoliopsida; order Magnoliales; family Magnoliaceae; genus Magnolia; species Magnolia changhungtana. The sequence continues at coordinate 4,019,741 of JASAUF010000644.1, read as the reverse complement.
GAGGATCGAAAACATCACCCCAAGGTCCGCGAGATGGTCGGATGCTTTGACGCTTGATAAGCATGTCATCAACATAAACTTTCATTGTTTGTCCGATCTGCTTGGCAAACATTTGATTCATCAATCTCTGATATGTTGCCCCAGCATTCTTCAGGCCAAAAGGCATGACTTGGTAATAGTAGAGCCCTTTGTTGGTGACAAAAGTAGTCTTCTGCCTGTCTGGGGGATGCATCGCGATCTGATTGTACCCGGAATAGGCGTCTAGGAAGGAAAGGTGTTCATGACCAGTGTACTATTGACCAGTTGGTCGATTTGAGGTAATGGGAAACTATCCTTCAGACATGCCTTATTCAGATATGAGTAGTCGACACAAACCTACCATTTCCCGCTTACTATCTTCACTAGGACCAAGTTGACGATCCAGTCTGGATAATGGATTTCTTCAACGAAACTGACACTGAGGAGCTTAGAAACTTCATCGGCTATGGTTGCATACCTCTCAACATCGAACACTCTTCTTTTCTGCTTCACTGGTTTATGATCCGGATCCACATTCAGCCCGTGGACCATAACATCCGGAGAGATTCTCGGCATATCTTTGTGCGACCATGTGAATATGTCTCTGTGCCGTCGTAGGAAAGTTAGCATCTGAGATCTCTGCTCGAAATTCAACGATGTCCCGAGTTGAATAGTTTTGCTTGAGTCGACTTCCTTGAGCAGGACGATCTCTAAGTCCTCGGGGGGATCTTCGTGATGTCGAGGATGTTGACGGTGAGGGTTGTTTCACAAATCCTTTTCTTACAGCTATTACATAGCATCTCTGAGCTTCACGATGGTCTCCTCAGAGGTATCTAACCCCACCTTTGGCGGGGAATTTCATCATTAAGTGGTATGTGGACACCATTGCCCTCATTACATTAAGAGAGGGTCGGCCTAGAATGACATTATGCATCGATGGCATATTGATGACTAGAAAGTCTACTAGAAGCGTGAGCTGGTGCTGTCCTTCTCCCGCTGTTATTGGGAGGGAGATGGCTCCATCGAAGATTACCTTATCCATGGCAAAGATGTGTAAAGGAGTCTTTACGGGTCAGAGGCGCGACCTATCGATACCCATTCTCTCGAACACCTTGGAGTAAATGATGTCGGCTGAGCTCCCTGTGTCAACCAGGATGTGGAAGACTTTCGGTTAGCTATGGTCATAGCCACCACAAAGGCATCATCGTGTAGATGGTGGATTCCACGTGCGTCATCCTCTGTGAAAGTCAAGCTACAGGGGTTGACGCGGAGCTATTTCATTGGCCTTTCGGCCAAATTAACATAGTGCTCGGGGTCTAAACTCCGAGAGTGGGCTTTATGAGCCTTGTTCGAGTTGCCTCCCCTAGATGACTCACCATAAATAGTTTGAATTTTTGCAGGTTCTTCCACTATTTTACTCGACCGTTCTTCTTTTTAAGACGATCTCTCCTCCTTGGTGTACCGGCGCAGATGACCCTTGCGGATAAGGGTCTCGATCTCATCCTTGAGATCCACACAGTTGCTAGTGTTGTGGCTGTGGTCCTGATGGAATCTGTAGTACATCCACCTATATCAGTTCTCTATGTCGGTCTTCATTCAGACAGGCCAATTCAGAAGTCTTTGACCTCTAATATCTAACATAATCTGCTCCATAGAAGTGTTAAGAGGAGTGTAAGAACGGAATTTACCCTCGGGCCTCCGGCTCAACCGATGATCACGAGGGGTTCGGTCATCAGGTTTTTTCTAGAATGACCGAGGCTTTTCATTTCTTGGTCTTTTTTCCTGGATGAGCCACTATAAATAATTTGAATTTTTACAGGTTCTTCCACTATTTTACTCAGCCGTTCTTCTTTTTGAGACGGCCTCTCCTCCTTGGTGTACCGGCGCAGATGACCCTTGCGGATAAGGGTCTCGATCTCATCCTTGAGATCCACACAGTCACTAGTGTTGTGGCCGTGGTCGCGATGGAATCTATAGTACTTGCACCTGTCTCGGTTCTCTACGTCGGTCTTCATGCAGACAGGCCAATTCAGGAGTCTTTGACCTCTAATATCTAACAAAATCTGCTCCTTAGAAGTGTTGAGAGGAGTGTAAGAACGGAATTTGCCCTCGGGCCTCCGGCTCTACCGATGATCGCGAGGGGTTCGGTCATCAGGTTTTTTCTTGGATGACTGAGGCTCTTCATTTCTTGGTCTTTTTTCCTTGATGAGCCACTATAAATAATTTGAATTTTTGCAGGTTCTTCCGCTATTTTACTCAGTCGTTCTTCTTTTTGAGACGGCCTCTCCTCAGTGTACCGGCGTAAATGACCCTTGTGGATAAGGGTCTTGATCTCATCCTTGAGATCCACACAGTCGCTAGTGTTGTGGCTGTGGTCGCAATGAAATCTATAGTATTTGCACCTGTCTCGGTTCTCTACGTCAGTCTTCATGTAGACAGGCCAATTCAGGAGTCTTTGACCTCTAATATCTAACAGAATCTACTCCGTAGAAGTGTTGAGAGGATTGTAAGAATGAAATTTTCCCTCGGGTCTCCGGCTCTACCAATGATCACGAGGGGTTCAGTCATCAGGTTTTTGTTGGATGACTAAGGCTCTTCATTTCTTGGTCTTTTTTCCTTGATGAGCCACCATAAATAGTTTGAATTTTTGCAGGTTCTTCCACTATTTTACTTGGCCGTTCTTCTTTTTGAGACGGCCTCTCCTCCTTGGTGTACTGACACAGATGACCCTTGCGGATAAGGGTCTCGATCTCATTCGTGAGATCCACACAGTCGCTAGTGTTGTGGCCGTGGTCGCGATGGAATCTATAGTACTTGCACCTGTCTCGGTTCTCTACGTCGATCTTCATGCAGACAGGCCAATTCAGGAGTCTTTGACCTCTAATATCTAACAGAATCTGCTTCGTAGAAGTGTTGAGAGGAGTGTAAGAACAGAATTTACCCTCGGGCCACCGGCTCTACTGATGATCACGAGGGGTTCGGTCATCAGGTTTTTTGTTGGATGACTGAGGCTCTTCATTTCTTGGTCTTTTTTCCTTGATGAGCCACTATAAATAATTTGAATTTTTGCAGGTTCTTCCACTATTTTACTCAGTCGTTCTTCTTTTTGAGACGGCCTCTCCTCCTTAGTGTACCGGTGTAAATGACCTTGCGGGTAAGGGTCTCGATCTCATCCTTGAGATCCACACAGTTGCTAGTGTTGTGGCTGTGGTCATGATAGAATCTATAGTACTTGCACCTGTCTTGGTTCTCTACGTCGGTCTTCATGTAGACAGGCCAATTCGGGAGTCTTTGACCTCTAATATCTAACAGAATCTACTCTGTAGAAGTGTTGAGAGGAGTGTAAGAACGAAATTTGCCCTCTGGCCTCCGGCTCTACCGATGATCACAAGGGGTTCGGTAATCAGGTTTTTTGTTGGATGACTGAGGCTCTTCATTTCTTGGTCCTTTTTCCTTGATGAGCCACCATAAATAGTTTGAATTTTTACAGGTTCTTCCACTATTTTACTCGGCTATTCTTCTTTTTGAGACGGCCTCTCCTCCTTAGTGTACCGGCGCAGATGACCCTTGCGAATAAGGGTCTCGATCTCATCCCTAAGATCCACACAGTCGCTAGTGTTGTGGCCGTGGTCTCGATGGAATCTATAGTACTTGCACCTGTCTTGGTTCTCTACGTCGGTCTTCATGCAGACAGGCCAATTCAGGAGTCTTTGACCTCTAATATCTAACAGAATCTGCTCCGTAGAAGTGTTGAGAGGAGTGTAAGAACGGAATTTGCACTCGGGCCTCTGGCTCTACCGATGATCACGAGGGGTTCGGTCATCAGGTTTTTTGTTGGATGACTGAGGTTCTTCATTTCTTGGTTTTTTTTCCTTGATGAGCCACCATAAATAGTTTGAACTTTTGCAGGTTCTTCCACTATTTTACTCGGCCGTTCTTCTTTTTGAGACGACCTCTCCTCCTTGGTGTATCGACGTAGATGACCCTTGCGGATAAGGGTCTCGATCTCATCCTTGAGATCCACACAGTCGTTAGTGTTGTGGCCGTGGTCGCGATGGAAATTGTAGTACTTGCACCTGTCTCTATTCTCTACGTCGGTCTTCATGCAGACAGGCCAATTCAGGAGTCTTTGACCTCTAATATCTAACAGAATTTGCTCCGTAGAAGTGTTGAGAGGAGTGTAAGAATGAAATTTTCCCTCGGGCCTTCGGCTCTATTGATGATCACGAGGGGTTCAGTCATCAGGTTTTTTGTTGGATGACTGAGGCTCTTCATTTCTTCGTCTTTTTTCCTTGATGAGCCACCACAAATAGTTTGAATTTTTGCAAGTTCTTCCACTATTTTACTCTGCCGTTCTTCTTTTTGAGACGGCCTCCTCTCCTTGGTGTACCGGCGCAGATGACCCTTGTGGATAAGGGTCTCGATCTCATCCTTGAGATCCACACAGTCGCTAGTGTTGTGGCCATGGTCGCAATTAAATCTGTAGTACTTGCACCTGTCTCAATTCTCTACATCGGTCTTCATGCAGATAGGCCAATTCAGGAGTCTTTGACCTCTAATATCTAACAGAATCTGCTCCGTAGAAGTGTTGTGAGGAGTGTAAGAACGGAATTTACCCTCGGGCCTCCGGCTCTACCGATGATCACGAGGGGTTCAGTCATCAGGTTTTTTGTTGGATGACTGAGGCTCTTCATTTCTTGGTCTTTTTTCCTTTGACGATGCTTCGACTGCTTGAATGTTCCAGTGGGAGTTAGAGAATTCCTCTGCATTGGTGTACTTCTGAGCCCTACTGATGAGCTCAGCTGAGGTAGTCGGTGGATTTTTCCTGATTGAGAAAGTGAACCTTCCTTCTTTGAGTCCGATGAACATAACTGAGAGCGCCATTTTGTCATCGTAATCTTCCACTAACAACGCTGCCTCATTGAAGCAGGCAATGTAATCCTTTAGCTGCTCTTTGTTCCCCTGCTTGAGGGTGAACAGATGTATAGTCGACTTCCAACTCTTCTTACCAGAGACGAATTGGGTAAGGAACATTCTGCTGAGCTCTGAGAAGGAGTTGATCGATTTTGATTTAAGTTGTCGGTACCAATTCCAAGCTAACCCAGAGAGAGTTATTGAGAATGCTTAGCATATCATGGCATTCGTGGTTGACTGGATCTACACCCACGAATGATATGACTCGATATGTTCCGAGGGGTCTCCGGATCCGGAGAATTGGATGACAGGAGGCATCCTGAACCTCGATGGCATCACCTCGTCCATGATTTCTGAGGTGAAGGGAGTCTTAGTCTCTTCCATCATTGTCTGGACTGTAGTTGGGATGGATGTAGATTGTTGTTTCTTCTGGAATGCCTTAAACTAGTCTCGAAGTTCCTTAAATTGTGCTTCCAGTGGGTTTTGATTCTCATCCACTATCTCCTAGAGGGCATTCGCCACTTCGGATGTTATGCACTGCCTACTTCTCTCCAGCCGATGACAGAGGTCAGCAGGGGCCAGAGCTGAAGTGGAAGACACGTAAGACTGCTCGGCATCCTGAGCGGGTTTTGGAATTTAGGTGGATCACTCCTGAGGCACTGCATTGTGAGCAGAGTCGGGAGCATGTACAGACTGTGCCTGGGAACCTCTGGCCCAGGAACCGATTGGCTGTGGTTGCTCTTCGGGCACTAGAGTGGCTTTCACCAGGTTTAGCTGTGGTTGTTGGTTCTGATGCGCCTTCATTCAGCTAATCTCGTCCTTCAGTATCTGGACTTCATTTTGCAATGCCTTGTATTTTCCTCCTAGGGTTCGAGTTCGTTGGGACAGTCCTATTGGAGCCAACTCGGTGTGCAACAATGAAGAAGATTGGTGTTGCTCGCTAGGTTCAGGCTCCACCACTATCGCCTTTTTCTTTCCTCTCGCCATTTTTGATAAAACATACTAGCTTTTTGTTTGCGTTCCCCACAGACGGCGTCAAAAAATGTTGATGTCAAAATATGGACCACCCTTCACTCAATGCGGTGAACCTTTGACAAACCCTGGCCCAGCACAAAAGGGTGAGCAAAGGAGACCCTAGCTAAGCCGGGGGACCCTCCGATGCCTAAGTCAGGCTAGGGAATCTGGGTCTAAGTTGAATGTAGAGAGAGGGTGCGAGATATTTACGTACCTGTAGCAATGGGGTCCCCTGGTATTTATACCTACGTGTTGGATGATCTACATCCGTTAATCTTGACATGATTCACTCAATCAGTGGGATATTGTGATCGTGGAGATTCCGTCTGTAATCCACGGATTGTGTAGTGTATCGTGTCTTAAGAGAGCATATCCACAGGCGAGATATTCGGTCACATCCACGTAGGGCAGTTTCCTGGTTCGACACTCGGAATATCCACATCTGGCCTCAACCTCGGTCTCACCCGGCCCAAGGCCAAGTACTAAGATTCGGGATTGGTTGAATTCCCTTTGCCTCGGCTCTGGACCTCGAACTAGGGTGGCCTCGGCTCCAAGCCTCGGACCAAGACTAGTGCGTAGATGGACCTTTTTGTCGAGTTATTAAATGAGGATAGCGGCTCGGTGCCAAGAGGGAACTCAACCTTGCTTATCCGTCATGCACTCTTGAGGTCTCCCCTCCAAATTTGGAGGTCTGCAGCTCGCTTGACTCGTCGAGTTGGATTCCTCCATAACAGATATATTCAATAACTTGGATTGAACTATGAACTCCATTAATTAATCTTTCAGCAGTAGTTTTTATTATCAAATCATTGTGTGGGATCATTGAATGTAAAGCTCGTGGGAATCTTCTCTCGGTATTTATTTCATATCATTTAGTAAAAAAGATTGGACCAAACCCTAAACCCTACAACCTCGCATCATTGATTGAAACATCTTTAAGTGGTTGCGGTTCAAGGGAGCTGAAAACTCTTCACTAACAAGAAAACCATCTTCAGATTGTGTTAAAAAGGGGCTCACTCACTTATTTGTCAATATAAAGAGTCCATTGAGTCTGAACCCCCTTCCTTGTGTAGGATAGGGTTTGAGAGTTTGAGTTGACAAACTTACAAGTCCTTTCATAGGCCTTCGACGGGAGAATACATTACATTGCCTTGTGTAGGCTCCTAGTAGTGTCCTTGTGTAGGACCTGTTGCATTGTGTAGGCATAGGTTATCTTGTGTAGGCTCTAAAGTATTTTCCTTCTGTAGGACTGATCGCCTTGTCTAGGCACCCAAGGATGTCTTATGTAGGCTCCTTAGTTAATCTTGTGTCGGTTGTGATGGTTCATGGTTAACCTGACTTAAAGCCATTGGATAGTGAAATCTGGTACACTCTAGGAGAGAGTGCATCCGCCGGGAGTGGGGTAGGCACATAGCCGAACCACTATATATGATCATGTTTGGGATTGTTATTTATGCATTGATCTAGTTATGCTTATGTTTCTTAAATGATTATTTATGATGCATGATTAAATGAATGTCTAAGCATAGATAGGAATCACATCCCACACACTCACATACATTATCTTTATAAGCTAGTTGCTTTATGAAAGGGCCTAGCTATATGCCCTAGAGGGGGTGAATAGGGCAATGCCAAATAAAACTTAAAACAACGGAATAATAAAAGATATAAATAACAATGCTGAAATAATAACAATCTCAAAGCACATGAAATATGAGAATGATACTAAATCAGTTCTAAGGACAACCTTACACTAAAAACCAATGGCTTATGGTAGGACAACCTTATTTCTAGAACAATCTAGCAAACACAAATGATATCAAGAATAACTTACATAAATAAATCCTAAGTTATTACACCAATCAACTACACTTGCTTGAAATGAAAATTACAACATTCATCCACAAAAGCAATCCACAATAATGAAGAAATAAATGAATAAAGAAATCAAGCACATCCACAACACAATGATATATAGTGGTTCGCCTGTGTGTTCACCAACTGTTAGCCAACAGCCACACAGAATGCTACTCCACTCCTAATATCCTCACACAGGGGATATTAGCATGCACTCTCAAAAATAGGTTTTCACAGGTTCACCCAAAACCTTCACAATTGTGTTTTTTTATCTCGGGCTTACACAATCCAAAAACCCACACAATCTGAGTTTTTTGGCTCTCCTCAGATAACCAATACAATGAGATTTTTCTGGCAAATCTCAAACAAAACCAGAGAAAGTAAATTACAAAGTAAAATACCTGGATATCTTTTTAAAGTAGCCCAGTAGAACCAATCGGAGTAGATGTATGATACGTCGTTCAATGTCCAATACTCACTTAAAGAAAGGTTCTATGTCTAATTGATTTTAGATTAAATCAAGAAGAGCAAGGTCTATTTGATTTTTATCCTAGAAGAAGGAATGTCACAAATTCCTCTTTTCTAAATGAGATTGGAATATGGATCAAAATCACAATAGAATAATGCTATCAAAAAGAATATTAAATATGCACAATAGCTTAAAAAAAATAATCACAACTTATCTTAGAGAATAGCCTTAAATTACTTGAATTGAATGGAATGGAATGAATAAACTCTGAAATTCGTGCATTATTTATAGCCTGAAAAATCCCATCTTCGACTGGTCTTAGGATCCCTAGGACCGGTCGTAACATCAAAGATTTTGAAAGATTTCTGCGGGATTAGATTAGCTGTACTCACGACTGGTCTTAGGTAACCTACGACCGGTCGTGGGCCACCTACGACTGGTCGTGAGTCACCTACGACTGGTCGTAGGACCATAGATAGGTCGCTGGAGTTCGAGTCGTAGGACTATGACCGGTCGAAGGAGGAGTCGTAGAACTTCCCAGGACTGGTCGAAGCAAGTCCAGGACTGGTCTTAAGATTTCTAGGACTGGTCTTAGAATAGTCAAAACAAGCATATTAAAATATTCGGATATGTATCCAGAATGACCTATCATACAGATCAACTTAAGGTCAATCTAAGGTCAAACAAACCTTGAAGTGAGATGAACATTGAAATCTTGAAGGTCTTTATTCTCAGATGATCTTGAAGGAGAAGCTTGAATCGAGTTGATGGCTTTCAAGAGCTTGGTACTTTCTTGACTTGTCTTGATGAAGTCTTCTAATCTTGAATATGTTAGAAGCAAACTTGAAGTCTTTTATTCTTGTAGACTTCATCCATGACATGTCTTGCAAACATTCTTCATTCATGATCTTGTCTTGAAGCAGTGTGTAGTCACAAACAAGAAACACAAGAAGTACAAGACATATAGGTTTTGGCACTACAAAATTTGACAACCAAAGGGATATGAAATCATAGCACTAACAATCTCCCCCTTTGTCAAATTTGTGACAAAACACATTTATTAATATAAGAGTAAAATGAAGAAAGAATCATGAGCCATCAGAGCCATAAAAAATACTCTACTCCCCCTAAGTGAGTAGAAACAATCAACCATATTATCCCTCTTTCAATTACTTCAATTACTCTCTCCCTTTCTCCCCCGTTCCATACTACTCCCCCTTTTTATCATAAAATGACAAGGGAAGGCCAAAGGAGAAAAGAGAACACCATACGAAGAGTCAAGATTAATTGTCAAATTAGTACAACACTTCAATGTCATCAATCCAAATAAAGGATATACAATAAAACCAAACATACAACCAAAGTCATCAACCGTAATAATAATACAGAATCCATCATATTCAAAAAGAAGGATAATCCACCTAATCAGATCCAGATGAAGGAGCAGGGATGGTTGGATCAATCTGAAGTAAGCCCCTATTAATGCGACGAAGATATTTTCGCATATATTTAAATTGCATATCATGGGCTACACTCAGGTTATCAACCTTCTCCTCCAATGCACTTAGACGTGCATCATAACTAGAAGAGGGATCATAATCAGGATAATTTTGGGAGTTAGTTTCAATGTCTTCAAATATATCATCCATATTTATATCAGCTTGTGGAGGAAGATCAACTGCTTCCCCTTCATTTTCTGCTTCAACACTTTCACCACCACCTTCATAGAATTGACCAGGAAGCAAATCCAACTTCATCTTATTTAAATTAGTATTATTGAATGAAAGATGATGAATTGGTGCCTCATTCTCAGGTAAAGCAACAAGCATATTTGTGGCTAAACAAGTCATAAGATAACCAAATGGAATATCACTATGACCCGGATGAAGACGAAACTGAATGATAAAATGACGTATCAAAGAAGGTAAACAAACAACGATGTCGGACACAACAGAGTGCAAAACCCGAACCACGAAAGCAGTCAACTCGGTTTTATTGCCGGATCGAGGATACACGTTTGAGATGAAGATCCGGTGCAAAACTCTGTATCTGGGTAATAAAAATTTTGAGGGGAGCGCATTTCCTTTGTGCGTCCATTGTACTTCCATATTGCATAAATCTCTTGTCAACATTTGTTTTTCCGATTCTAATGGTTTGTCATATAATGTATGAATCGGAATACCTTCATCCTTGATAGGTATATCCATAATACCTGATATCAAGTGTCGATCTATTAGAAATTTCCCTTCTCTAGTAGCAATTGAGAATGTTAAATTATCAAGAGAAAAATCAGAGATACATGCAACCATAGATTGTGCAATGGACTGGTATGCAGGCCCACCCCAAAACAAAATATTAGCCCAGCCAACAAATTCAAGGAGAGGGGCAATCCCAAATTGTTCAATGTGATTGAGACTTACAGGACACTCAACAATAACTTTACAGCTACGTAAATCCCGTACATCATTGGGATCATCTTCGGGTGACCGAAGGTGTCGTTTTGTTATAGATGTAGATCTAGATGAAGATGGACCACGAGATGTTTTCTTTTTCCCTCTAACATCCATTTTTAACAAGATTTACCAAGGAGCAAGCACAAAGACCACTAGGAGTGGTGGGTTTCTCTAGATCAGAAATTTTAGAGAGGAAACCCTAAAAAATCAACAAAAGACGAGATCTATCTTATGGAATAAGAAAATCAAAGCATAAATCATCAATAAAAATGAAGAAAAATGACTTATCTTGAAGAAAATCATGAACTCTCAAGACTGGTTGAGCCACGACTCGTCAAAGGAAGAAGAGGAAATGAAGAACAAAGTGATTTTTCCCAAATTATAAGATGCTCACGATCTCCATGACCGGTCGAGTGCAGTCTACGACCGGTCGAGTCAGGACCGGTCGTGTATGGCAAGGGCCGGTCGAGCATCGACAAGAATAAATATTTTTATGCAAAAATTAAAATTTATACACATAAAAATTCAAAATATAGTACACTATGATACATGCTGACAAGTATATTCAAGTTAAAATGCACATACCAAGATCAAAAGTCATTTTAGTAAACCTGCTTTTATCAAGCGGTTTAGTAAATATATCAGCAAGTTGGACATCGGTTAGAATATATTCCAAAGAGATAGCTTTTTCTTTAACTAATTTACGAATGTAATGATACCTAATGTCAATATGCTTAGTACGCGAATGCTGAATTGGATTTTTGAAAATATTAATAGCACTGGAATTATCACAATGTAAGATCATTGAATCTTGATTAATTCCATAATCGCTTAACATGCGTTTCATCCATACGAGTTGAGTACATGCATATCCTGCTGCGATATACTCAGCCTCAGCAGTGGAAAGCGATATTGAGTTTTGCTTCTTGCTAAACCAAGAAACCAAACAGTTTCCAATGTAAAAAAACCACCACTGGTTAATTTTCTATCATCAATATTACCAGCCCAGTCAGCATCTGAATACCCAGCTAATTTAACATTAGTATCAAAAGGATACCAAAGACCCAACTTAGTTGTACTTGTGACATATCTAATAATCCGTTTGACAGCAGTGAGATGTGAATCTTTAGGATTAGACTGATATCTCGCACAAATACCAACGCTATGAGCGATATCAGGTCTACTAGCAGTTAGATATAGTAAACTACCAATCATACTATGATATAACTTTGGATCTACATCTTTACATGTAGAGTCTTTTGAGAGTCTCAAGGTTGTACTCATAGGAGTATCAAATTTTTTACCATTCTCAAATCCAAACCTTTTAACCAAGTTTATAGCATACTTGGTTTGAGAAATGAAGATTCCATCAGGTTATTGTTTCACTTGTAACCCTAGGAAGTAATTTAGTTCACCAACCATGCTCATTTCGAATCTTGATTTCATCAACTCTGCAAACTCAATAGACATGTTAGAACAAGTTGATTCATAAATAATATCGTCTACATATATTTGAACCATTAAAATCTCACTATTATGTTTCTTAACAAATAGCGTCTTATCGACACTTCCCACTTGAAAACTATGACTAAGTAAGAATTTAGTCAATTTTTCATACCATGCCCTGGGCGCTTGTTTCAGACCATAGAGAGCCTTTTTGAGACAAAATACATGATCAGAAAGTTTGGGGTCTTCAAACCCTAAGGGTTGTTCTACATAAACTTCTTCATGTAAATCGTCATTTAAGAAGGCACTCTTTACATCCATCTGAAAAATTTTAAACTTTCTAAAGTAAGCGATGAAAATAAAAAGTCTGATAGATTCAAGGCGAGCGACTAGAGCAAAGGTTTCATCGTAATCGATGCCTTCAATCTGAGTGTACCCTTGTACAACTAGTCTAGTCTTGTTTCATATAATATTTCCAAGTTCATCAGACTTGTTTTTAAAGATCCATTTTGTTCCAATAATGTGTTTATCTTTAGGTCTAGGAACAAGATACCAGACATCATTACGAACAAATTGATTAAGTTCATCCTGTATAGCTACTATCCAATTTTCGTCAGAAAGAGCTTCTTTTACATTGACCGGTTCTATTTGGGATGTAAAACAAACATAATTACATATGTTTTCAAGTTGTTTACGTGTACGAACTCCAGTGAGAGGATTTCCAAGGATATGATTGGTTGGATGATCTTTGATAGTCCTAGGTTCAGATTGAGATGAAGAGGTATCTTGATTGTCGATTATAAGAATTTCATCATCATCTGAACTCGGAGCAAGTGTTTTCAAATGATTATCAATGACCACATTGATGGACTCTTGAATCACACCTGTTCTTTTATTTAGAACCCTATAGGCTCGACTGTTTAAGGAATATCAAAGGAAAATACCTTCATCACTCTTCATATCAAATTTTTCCAAATTTTCACGATCACGTAAAATGTAACACTTACTGTCAAAAATTTGAAAGTATTTGACAGTAGGTTTCTTTTTGAACCATTACTCATAAGCAGTCTTATTTTCAGATTTACTAGCATAAACACGATTAATAATGTAGCATACAGTATTAATTGCTTCAGCCCAAAGATTTTTGGAGAGCTTCATACTATTCATCATGACATTAGCCATATCCTGAAGCACTTTATTTTTTCTCTTAACTATACCATTTTGTTGAGGAGTTTTGGGTGCAGAGAATTCATGTGATATTCCCTGATTGCTACAAAATTTCTCAAAACTACTATTTTTTAATTCAGATCCATGATCACTACGGATCTTATAAACTTGAGAACCTTTTTCATTTTGGATTCGTTTGATGATCTTCTTTACTTCATCTAGGGTTTCAGATTTGTCTTTTAAGAATGATACCCAAGTGAATCTAGTAAAGTCATCTACGATAACCAAGATGTATTTTTTGCCACCTCGACTCTCCGTTCTGATTAGTCTAATGAGATCCATGTGGAGAAGCTCGAGAGGTCTAGATGTGGTATTGGAGTTCACTTTCTTGTGAGAGCTCCTAATCTATTTGCCCAACTGTCATTCACCACATATTTTGTCTACCTTTTGTAATATGGGTAGACCTCTTATAAGTTCTCTTTTGCTTAATCTAAACAAGTTCCGGTAGTGTACATGTCCAAGGCGTTTATGCCATAATTCAGTTTCATCAGTATGGACCATGTAACACGATTGAGTAGATGAGCTAGCATTACTAACGATGTAGCAGTTTTCAGAAGTTCTGAGACCAGTTAATATAACAGAACCCACTTTATTAATAATCTCACAACCTTGATTAGAAAACCTTACATTATAGTTGTTGTCGCATATCTGAGATATACTCAGTAGGTTGTGTTTCAAGCCCTCAACATATAAAACATTTTTAAATAAGGGAAGGTTATAAAGCTGAATCGTACCTTAGCCAATGATTTTGCAGTTGCTTCCATCACCAAAAGTGACTGACCCATCAGTCCTATCTTTAGATCGGTGAATAAAGCTTTGTCGCCTGTCATATGCCTGGAGCAACCACTGTTTAGGTACCACTTTGAATTGTTTGTAGCTTTGAAAGCAATGTGGGCAACCAAGCAGCCAACTTTAGGAACCCATTTCAGTACTGTTTTGGGTTTAGGAGTGTAGTTGGACTTTTTCTGTCTGTTGTTATACGAATGACCTATAGAGTTAAATTTCAATAGCTCCTTGAGAAGATCAATAATCTTTTTAACCAAAGGATTTCGGTTTTGAAGATTGAAGTTGGCATGGCTATTTTTAGGTTTTTGAAGGGTCCTCGAATTTTTTGGAAAACCTTGATAAGTATTCTTTACTTTTGAGTTCGAAGACTCTCCTTTCACAAACTTAGGAGCAGTATTCTTTTGTTTAGGAGAGGTATTCTTATCATAGCCCAACCTAGATCGATCGCCACATTTTCTTGATCCGGATAATAATTTTTCTAATTTAGGATCACCTTGGGCATATCTCCAAGTGTCTTTCAAAATCAAAAGAGAAGCTACTTCATTTTTGAGTTTCTCGTTCTCGGATTTCAAATCATCAACTTGGGAGGTTTTGATTTTTAAATCACATTTGGTCTTTTAAAAAAAAAAATCAAAAATATGAGATTTTTCTAAAACAAGAGACTCATAATCTTTCTTTAAGTTTAGAAAAATTTTCCTTTTGTAATTTAAGCTTGACAGCAATTTTACAACTCTCCTTATAAAGGGCATTGTATGTATCCTGAAGATCATCTTCATTGTTGCAATCACTATTCAGATTCTCTTCGCTAGTTACTTCATCATAATCTGAAAAGTCACTTTGGCTAGAGTCATAAGGGCTTTAATATCATCTCCCGATTCGTTTTCAGAATCTTCTGATTTCGAAGAGGATTCCGAATCAGATGATTCATCCCAAGTAGCCAACATACTCTTCCTTTTTGATTTGTCATTTTTAAGACATTTGTTAGCCAAGTGCCCATACTCTTGACAGTTGTAACATTGACTATCTTTCAAAGATTCTTGATCTCTAGGTTTAGATTGTCTCTTATCGTTTGATTTTTGAAAATCTACTTTTTTCTTATTTTTAAAAATTTTATAAAACCTTTTTACAAAAAGTGCCATATCATCTTCGGAATTTTCAAAGTCTGAAGTGCTCTCTTATGAAATATTTTTAGATGATTTGAGAGCAATTAATTTTCCTTTTGGAGCTTTAAAGTTCAATTCGTAGGTCTGTAAAGAACCAACTAGTTCCTCAACCCTCATGTTATCCGTATCACGAAGTTCCTGAATCACGGTTACTTTTGAATTGAAACATTCAGGAAGTGAGCGTAGTATCTTTGCACATACTTTACTTTCTGGGATTCTATCACCGAGACCCCACATTGAGTTTACAATGTCATTCAATCTAGTGTAGAAGTCCATAAACATTTCATTCTCCTCCATATGAATTTCTTCAAATTTAGTTGTGAGGAGTTGGACTTTAGATCTCTTGACAATAGATGTACCCTCGTGTGTCATTTCTAAAAGATCCCAAGCTTGTTTAGCATTTTCATATGAGATGATTCTTTTGAATTCATCTGGTGACAATGCACAAGTAATTGCATTTAATGCTTTTGCATTGGCACTACTCTCACTTTTCTGAAGTGTGGTCCAAAGGGCATAAGATATTACTTTCATTGATTTTGAACCATCTTCATTAGTTATTTTAGTGATAGGTAGTTTTCATCCGTTCACTGTGGCCAGCCACACACTTTCATCCATGGATTTGAGAAAGATTCTCATCCTTTCTTTCCAATAGGCATAGTTTGTGCCATTAAAGGGTGGTGGCCTAGTGACTGATAGGCTATCAAAATTTGACATCTTAATATAGCTTAGATCGTTAGCTCAGGAAATAAATCCAATAAATAAGCTATAAGCATGAGCTATTTGGCTTTGATACCACTTGAAGGGCCTAGCTATATGCCCTAGAGGGGGTGAATAGGGCAATGACAAATAAAACTTAAAACAGCGGAATAATAAAAGATATAAATAACAATGCTGAAATAATAACAATCTCAAAGCACATGAAATATGAGAATGATACTAAATCAGTTCTAAGGACAACCTTACACCAAAAACCAATAGCTTATGGTAGGACAACCTTATTTCTAGAACAATCTAGCAAACACAAATGATATCAAGAATAACTTACAGAAATAAATCCTAAGTTATTACACCAATCAACCATACTTACTTGAAATGAAAATTACAACATTCATCCACAAAAGCAATCCACAATAATGAAGAAATAAATGAATAAAGAAATCAAGCATATCCACAACACAACGATATATAGTGGTTCGCCTGTGTGTTCACCAACTGTTAGTCAACAGCCACAAAGAATGCTACTCCACTCCTAATATCCTCACACAGGGGATATTAGCATGCACTCTCAAAAATAGGTTTTCACAGGTTCACCCAAAACCTTCACAATTGTGTCTTTTTATCTCGAGCTTACACAATCCAAAAACCCGCACAATCTGAGTTTTCTGGCTCTCCTCAGATAACCAATACAATGAGATTTTTCTGGCAAATCTCAAACAAAACTAGAGAAAGTAAATTACAAAGTAAAATACCTGGATCTCCTTTTGAAGTAGCCCAGTAGAACCAATTGGAGTAGATGTATGATACGTCATTCAATGTCCAATACTCACTTAAAGAAAGGTTCTATGTCTAATTGATTTTAGATTAAATTAAGAAGAGCAAGGTCTATTGGATTTTGATCCCAGAAGAAGGAATGTCACAAATTCCTCTTTTCTAAATGAGATTGGAATATGGATCAAAATCATAATAGAATAATGCTATCAAAAAGAATATTAAATATGCACAATAGCTTAAAAAAATAATCACAACTTATCTCAGAATATAGCCTTAAATCGCTTGAATTGAATGGAATGGAATGAATAAACTCTGAAATTCGTGCATTATTTATTGCCTGAAAAATCCCATCTTTGACTGGTCTTAGGATCCCTAGGACCGGTCGTAGCATCAAAGATTTTAAAAGATTTCCGCGGGATTAGATTAGCTGTACTCACGACTGGTCTTAGGTAACCTACAACCGGTCATGGGCCACCTACAACTGGTCGTGAGTCACCTGCGACTGATCGTAGGACCATAGATAGGTCGCTGGAGTTCGAGTCGTAGGACTATGACCGGTCGAAGGAGGAGTCGTAGAACTTCCCAGGACTGGTCGAAGCAAGTCCAGGACTGGTCGAAGAACAACTAGGAAAATTTTAAAATCTGTAACAACCTAAGACTGGTCCTGAGAAACCTAAGACTGGTCGAAGCAAAGCTAGGACTGGTCTTAAGATTTCTAGGACTGGTCTTAGAACAGTCAAAACAAGCATATTAAAATATTCAGATATGTATCCAGAATGACCTATCATACAGACCAACCTAAGGTCAATCTAAGGTCAAACAAACCTTGAAGTGAGATGAACATTAAAATCTTGAAGGTCTATATTCTAAGATGATCTTGAAGGAGAAGCTTGAATCGAGTTGACGACTTTCAAGAGCTTGGTACTTTCTTGACTTGTCTTGATGAAGTCTTCTAATCTTGAATATGTTAGAAGCAAACTTGAAGTCTTCTATTCTTGTAGACTTCATCCATGACATGTCTTGCAAACATTCTTCATTCATGATCTTGTCTTAAAGCAGTGTGTAGTCACAAACAAGAAACACAAGAAGTACAAGACATATAGGTTTTGGCACTACAAAATTTGACAACCAAAGGGATATGAAATCATAACACTAACACTTTACATACAAATCATGTGTAGCCTATGTGAATGGACCCTCTATTGGCTTGGAAGCATTAGAGTTACTTTGCCTTACTCAGCTTGATTGATAAATTAATTTAAGTTAAGGCATTGTATATTGTAATAGTAAATATTTTGAAAAGTCCTATTCACCCCCCTTTAGGACATTTGGATGTAACTCCATACTTCAATTAACAGTTCTAGCACAATTTCATTAGAGTCCTCTGATTTAACTATATGCTTATATATGATACTGAAATCCTCAAATTTTACAAGTTGTTCATATATGAGGATTGATCATTAGATTTATCAATTGAGCTTATATAAGAGGCTTGATCCTTTGATTTACTATTTTAGCCCAAAGAGACCTTCTAAGGTTACCTTCTCATGGAGTTATGGTCTCCCAAAATATTAGGGAGGGATGGAGTGGTGTGGGCCGATAAAACGCGTGACTCAGGTCTTTCACACTAAAGCATTCATCTGAAGTAGATTTTGACTCCTTCGTATCATCTCATGTTGCTACCATTGCCTTGCCTTTAAATCATGTTTTGCTATGAAAATAGGTGGCAACATGTCCATGACATCTACAATTGTAACATTAGACTTACTTTGGTGGTTTGGTAGATTTTCCTCTATGTTTATCCACCTTCTTGTCCTTATTGTCACAACTCTTTCCTCTAGAAAATTTGAGGAATTTCTTAAATGCTTTAGATAATTTCTCACCATCATTCTCCCCATCACTATCACTTTCAGATTTAATTCTTTATGCTTATGTGAATGCCTGTAAGATGTTTTGGGAATGGATAATTTCTTTGCTTTAGAGAGGGTCTTAAAGTATAGTTCAAAAGTTTGTAGAGAACCCATGAGTTCTTCTACTTTCATTTCATATATATTCCTACACTCGTCAATTGAGGTTATTTTAGGAGTGAACCTATCTAGTAGGGATCTAAGTATTTTCCTATATATACACTCTTTCAAAACCCTCTCTCCTAAACCCCACATGGATTTGCAAATATCATTCAATTTAGAGTAGAATTCCATTAGAGCTTCAGACTCTTTCATTGTAATGTTTTCGAATTGTGTAATTAAGAGTTGAAGCTTCGATCTTTTTATTATGCTTGTTCCTTCGTTGGAAACTTTCAAGATATCCCATGCTTCCTTTCCCGTTTCACAAGTGCGTATGTGTTTAAATTCATTAGGGTTGTACACACAATAAATAACATTGAGAGATTTGACATTATATGTATACCGCACTCTCTCATCGGTACTCCATTTGGATTTATCTTTGAAAGCGCTAATAGTTCTTTCATCAATCATGACTTGTTCAATGGGCATCGTCCATCCTTATTCGACAATAGCCTAAACCATATGGTCAAGGGACATTAGAAAGACCCTCATCTTAGCCTTCCAATATCCATAGTTAGACCCATCAAAATATGGTAGTCGTGTGACAGTACATCCCTCTTGGTTAGACGACATTCTTAAGATCCTTGGATCAACTCCAAGTAGTTAATACCTTCAAGAGCTACCCTATCGGATACCAATTGAAATTGTGTGCTTGTGGTGCATGACTATGCTTTGCAGAAGCTTGATAGAGCTAAGGAATGAAGGCTATATCCTAAATGGGAGAGTGATTATGACCTATTTAAAAATTATGCCTATTTAAATTCATATTGCCTAACTTAAACTAATTAACAATTAAACTAAGCGAGACAATTTAACTCTAAGGCTTTGAAGCCAATAGAGGGTCCAATTACATAAACTACAATAGATAAGCAAATAAGCAATTAATCTATATCAAGATAGAGTATATGTATGTGTGGGATGTGCTACCTATCAACACTAGTCATTCATCTAACTATGCAATATAAAACATTTAAATCATAAGCATAATTGAACAAGTGCGCAAATGACAATCGCAAATATAATCATATATAGTGGTTCGGCTACTTGCCTACTCCATTTCCAGCGGACGTACTCAACCCATGAGTATACAGGATTCACTATCGGAGGTTTTAAATTAGGTTCACCTCTAACCTTTACAGCGCTACATAAGGACTTTAAGATTTAGGCTTTACACAAGAGCCGAGGTCTTATGCAAGAACCTGAGGTTTTAGGTATGCAATAGCCAAGGTCCTACACAAGAACCCTGAGAGTTAGGCTCTACTCTAGAGCCAAGGTCCTACACGAGAACCCAAGGTTTAGGCCCTACAAAAGAGCTAAGGTCCTATGCAACAACCTAGGGGATATAGGTTCCACACTAGAGCCAAGGTCCTACACAAGAACCCAAGGTTTGGGCCTTACACAAGAGCTAAGGTCCTGCACAAGAACCTAGGGGATTTAAGCTCCACACTAGAGCCAAGGTCCTACACAAGAATTTAGGATTTAGGCACTATACAAAAGTCAAGGTCCTACACAAGAACCTAGTCGAGTTTGGGTTTACAAACTCTTACTCTCAATCCTACACAAGGAAAGAGAGTAAACTTGGACTCTAACAATTGACAACTTACTTGTCGGATTGAGCCCCTTTTGTAACGTCTTCTTGAGTTGCTTGATCGTCGTTCTCCCAAGCTTTAATTATCTTTCCAATGCTTCCCTGATCATGAGTCCACAGTTTTACCAAGGCTTCAGCTCTAAGATTAAATACCTTACATTTAATGTTCCTATGTGGTGACCAAGGTGATGGGAGGTTTGGTTGAATCTCGTATAATCAAGAAAATTTAAGATGCTTAGGAGATTCACCTAGATGGACACTCTAGAGGTTTGAAAGACACTTTGGATTTGCTAAAAAACATGGTGTCTGAATAATAGAGGAGGCTTGAGATCATGATCTTCTTGAAGGTGAGTTTAGAACGCTCATTAGAGTGAAGAATCACTAAGAAGACAACATGAATCTCATTGGGATAGAGTCTAGGATGTTTACTAGACTTTGGGATATACTAGGGTCTCTAAAATGCCAAAATCCATCTGGTCTGCCAAGATCTAGATATTATTTTTATAAAGAAAAATTCCTAACGGATCTTTAAAGGTTAGTTTTTGATTACATCGAGTGGATATTTGGTTGCACCGAAATATCTTTGGTCTTACCGAATTATGATTTGGTTGGACCGAATTTTGATTGAAAAATAGTGGAAAATTTTAGTCATTTTCAGTTAGATAGAAGGGTAATATCTGTGGGACCGAACTTGACTTTTAATCGAACCTAGTCTAGTCGAAGGTGGCACCGAATTACTCATGTTTGTTGCTATCCTGTTTTAGTCAGTTTCGGTCGTACCGAAGTCATCCTTTATCACACTGAGTCTAGCCGAAGGTCAATCGACTGGAGTCAAATTAGCCAATTTTTCAAGTCTGAGTTCACTGTCTCATTTTGGCCATTTTTAGTGGGACCGAAGAGTCCTTTGGTGGGATTAAAGGTTGCTGAATTTTTGTAGTTGTTTCAGTAACTTGAAACTCTTGAGCCAATAGAATAGTACAAGTTTTAGGCTCTTATGGTTTATGACATGATCACTAATGCTTTTGTTAATTTGAGTCCCTAAGATCATCTAATGGTGTGTTGTTTTTGGTCTATAGTTAGGGTCACCAAGATGTTACTTTTACCTGTTCAATGATCCTTAATGTTCCTGCTTCGCTCATGCCTTCGGTCTTCACTTTCCAAAGGCTCAACCGACTACTTGACACAACGACTCACGTGATTGATAAATAGGGTGCAAAAATCAGTGCACTAATAACTTAAACCCCACACCAACACACACTGATGCACACTAAACCCCTCAAATAACACTGATAAACTCTGAGCCTATTGTGAAGATGTTATGTTAGGGTAAGGGGACTTCAGACACACTCGAACCCCACATCGATGCACATCGAACCCCTCTGACAAGACCAATCGACTTTGACTTGCACTGCAACCCGTTCGAAACCATGTCAAAATCCTTCACCAAACTAAGAATGGTTGCGTATTTACTTGAGAAGACATTACATCAGGGTGCAGAGACTCCAGACACACTCGAACTCCACACTAACACACATCAACGCATGTCGAATAGTAAGTACAATAGTTATTTACCCCTTTGGTTGTCAAATTTTGTGGTGCCAAAAACACAATCTATGTCTTATGTAGCATATTAACTTGTATGTTCAAGTCACTACATCAATGATATAAGCTAAGAACGGTGATCTACTTCAAGAAGTTCAAGTTCAAGTTATTTGTTTACTTCTGTAAGCTTCAATGATCAGAATATTTCAAGAGCTACATCAGAAGACAAGTTCTTGTTCAAGTCTCAAGTACAACTCAAGAATAAAAGTATAAGATGAAGTTCAAGCTTTAGAAGATCTCAAGTTCAAGCTACATCAGAGATCTCAAGCTTCACAGTATTCAAAGGTCAACCAACATTTGAAGAAATGAAGACTCAATGTCCATACTTCACATTTAAGGTTTGCATGACCTTAGTTTGACCTTAGGGTAGTTTATTTTGAATACATAATTCGAATTGAATTATTTTATAAGTGTTTGGTCTGTTCTAAGACCAGTCCTAAACTCTATTCGACTAGCCTTAGAACTGGCTTGACTAGTCCAAGAAATTCCAAGACCAGTCCTAAGTTGTTGCAAATTTTCAAAAATTTTTGGTTGAGCTTCGACCAGTCCTGGAGTCTGTTCGATCGGTCGTAGGAACAGTGCTTACTCATTCACGACCAGTCCTTCAGCTACGACTCAAACTCCAGCAACTATTTTTGGTTCCTCACGACCAGTCGTGGACACCCTAAAACCAGTCACAGAACGGTTTTATTTGATCGCGCTTAAAATTTCAAAAAGCAGTTCGACCTATAACCAGTCGTGGTGGCCACATGACCAGTTGAAGATGAAATTTCTACAACTATAAATAGAACATGAATTTTAGAGTTTTTCAAGAATTCAATTCAAGTAAAATCAAGGCATCACTCTGAGATAAGTTTGTGTTATTTAAGCTACGCTGTGCATATTTCATATTCTCTTTTGTTAGCTTTATTTATTTGATTTTATTTCTACATTCCAATCTAAATTGAAAAGAGGAATTATTGTATTCCTTCTTCTTGGAATCAAAATCAAATAGAGCTAGCCCATTTGGTTTAATTTAAAATCAATTAGAACCTAGAAACATTTCAAAGTGAGTATTGGACAATTGAACATCTATATTCGAACTTCTACTCCGATTGGTTCTTTTGGGTTATAACGAAAGGAGAAATCCCGTTATTTTACTTTATTGTAAATTTCTTTCATTTTGGTTTTTGTTTGAGGTTAAGCCAGAAAAATCTTAATCTTGTGGTTATCTGAGGAGAGCAAGAAAACTCAGAAGTGAGGTTTTCGAATTGTGTAAGCCCATTTAAAAGACATAATTGTGAAGGTTTTAAGTGAACCTGTGAAACCTATTTTCATAGTGAACATTGATATCTCCTGTGTGAGGATATTAGGAGTGGAGTAGCAATATGTGTGGCTGTTGTTTAACAGTTGGTGTACACATAGGAGAACCACTATAATTCTCTGTCTTGTGGTTTGAATGTTTATTTAATTTCTATCTTTTATCATTCAAAGCTATGGAATGTATATGTGGATGTGAATATTGTAATCTTTTTCATTTCAAGTATTATGGGGAATGTTGTAATTGTTTAGAATTTCATTTCTTGCTATTTCCTTTTTATTCCTTTATAGTTTGTGTTTTTAATTCTCTATTTGTTCTAGTAAGGTTGTCCTTGCCATAAACCTTTGGTTTTTACGGTGAAAGGTTGTCCTTAGAACAATTAGTATTTGAGATTGGTTTACATTCTGTATTGTGGATTGCTATCTTTTCTTTTCCTGGCTATCTCATTATTTTATTCCGCTGTTAAAGTTTAAATTTGGCATAGTCCTATTCACCCCCCTCCCCCTCCCCTCTAAGACATATAGTTAGGCCTTTTCAAGTGGTATCAAAGCCTAATGCTCGTTTTAATTGTTATTTGGATTTATTTCCTGAGCTAATTAATCTAAGTTATTTATAAGATGTCAAATTTTGATTGCCTTTCAATCACTAGGCCTCCACCATTTGATGGCTCCAACTATGTTTATTGGAAAGCCAGAATGAGGATTTTCTTCAAATCAATGGATGAGAGTGTGTGACAAGCCACAATGACTGAATGGATCCCTCCTACCACAGAAGTGACTGGTATCGATGGATCAAAATCAATGA
Organism: Magnolia changhungtana; assembly: GCA_030180095.1. Classification (NCBI taxonomy): domain Eukaryota; kingdom Viridiplantae; phylum Streptophyta; class Magnoliopsida; order Magnoliales; family Magnoliaceae; genus Magnolia; species Magnolia changhungtana. The sequence continues at coordinate 3,995,543 of JASAUF010000644.1, read as the reverse complement.
AAATATCACCTTATTTTTCTTGGACCACACTTCAGAAAAGTGAGAGTAGTGCCAATGCAAAAGCACTAAATGCAATCACTTGCGCACTATCACCGGATGAGTTCAAAAGAATTATATCTTGTGATACTGCAAAGCAAGCTTGGAATATTTTAGAAATGACACATGAGGGTACATCAATTGTCAAGAAGTCTAAAGTCTAAATCCTCACAACTAAATTTGAGGAAATACATATGGAAGAAAATGAAATGTTTATGGAGTTATATACTAGACTGAATGACATTGTAAACTCTATGTAGGGTCTTTGCAATAAAACCCCAGAAAGTAAGGTGTGTGCAAAGATACTACGCTCACTACCTGAATGGTTCAACTCAAAGGTGACTACGATCGAGAAACTTTGTGATATGGACAATATGAGAGTAGAAGAATTAGTTGGGTCTTTACAAACTTATGAGTTAAATTTTAAAGCTCCTAAAGGTAAATCTATAGCCCTTAAGTCTTCTAATTATATTTCTTAAGAAAATTCTGATTTTGAAAATTCTGAAGATTAGTTCTTTTAGCGAAAAAGTTTTATAAGATTTTCAAAAGTAAAAAGAAGGTAGACTTTCAAAAATTAAATGATGAGAAGAGATCTAAATCTAGATCTAAATCTTGAAATTTTTTGAAAGATAGTCAATGTTACAACTACCAAGAATATGGGCATCTAGCAAACAAGTGTCCTAAAAAGGACAAACCTAAAAGGAAAGGAATGCTAGCTACTTGGGATGAATCTTCTGGCACTGAAGCCTCTTCTGAATCAGAAGATTTTGAAACCGAGTCAGGCAATGAAGTTAAAGCCCTTATGACTCTAGCCAAGTTCACTTTTTCAGATCATGATGTTCAACCAATGAAGAAAATTTGAATAGTGATCATGATAATGAAGAAGATCTTTAAGATGCTCACAATGCCCTATACAAGGAAAGTTGTAAGATTGCGGTAAAGCTAAAGCTTCAAAAAGAAAGGTTTTCAGGGCTTAGAGAAAGATTTGAGTATCTTATTTTAGAAAAATCTCATCTTTCAGATTGTTTTGAAAAATACAAATGTGAACTAGATTTCAAAACCACCCTTATTGAAATTCTGAAATCTGAAAATGATAAACTTAAACTTGAAGTCTCTTCACTATTGAGTTTAAAGGATACATGTAGATATGCCTAAGGTGATCCAAAATTAGAAAAACTTTTATCTGGATCAAGAAAATGTGGCAACCGATCTGGTTTGGGATACGATAAAAATATTTCTCCTAAACAGAAGAATACCTCTCCTAAGTTTGTAAAAGGAGAATCCTCTAACTCAAAAGAGAAAAGTTCAAGTCAAAAGTTTTCTAAAAATGTTAAAACTTTTCAATCTTTCAAAACTAAAGGTAACCATATCAATTACAAAAATCAAAACCGAAACCCTTTAGCTGACAAAATAGTTGATCTACTTAAGGAGCTCTTAAAATCTAACTCGGTGGGTCAGTCTTACAACAACTACAAACATAAGAAGACCAACTATACTGCTAAACCCAAAATAGTTATGAAATGGGTTCCTAAGGTTACCAGCTTGGTTACCCACACTGCATTCAAAGCAACAAGCCATACAAAGTGGTAGCTAGATAGTGGGTGCTCCAGGCATATGACAGGTGATAAGGCTTTATTCACCGACTTTAAATAAATGATTGATGGGTTAGTCACATTTGGCGATGGTAGCAACTGCAAGATTATTGGCCAAGGTACGGTTCAACTCTATAATCTTCCCTTATTTAAGAATTTTTATATGTTGAGGGGCTAAAACACAACCTGTTAAGCATATCTCAAATATGCGATAACAATCACAGCGTGAACTTTTCTAATCAAGGTTGTGAAATTTTAAACAAAAAGGGTTCTGTAATATTAATTGGTCGCAGGACTTCTGAAAATTGTTATATAGTAAGCGATGGTAGCTCATCTAATCAATCGTGCTACATGGTCCATACCGATGAGACAGAATTATGACATAAATGCTTTGGACATGTACACTACCGTAATCTATACAGATTGAGCAAAGGAGAACTAATAAGAGGTCTACTTAAACTTCAAAAAGTAGATAAAATATGTGGCGAATGCCAGATTGGCAAACAAACTATAAGTGCTCACAAAAAGGTGAACTCTAATAGTACATTAAAACTGCTCAAACTTCTCCACATGGACCTTATAGGACCTACTAGGACGGAGAGACGAGATGGCAAAAAATGCATACTATTAATCGTAGATAATTTTACCAGATTCACTTGGGTAGCCTTCTTAAGGGATAAATCAGAAACCCTTGACGAAGTAAAAAAGATTCTCAAATGGATTCAAACTAAAAAAAGTTCTCAAGTTTGTAAGATCCATAGTGATCATGGATCTGAGTTTGAGAATAGCAGTTTTGATAAATTTTGTAGCGATTAGGGAAATCGCATGAATTCTTTGCTCCCAAAACACCACAATAAAATGGAATTGTGGAGAGAAAAAATAGAGTGCTTCAAGATATGGAAAATATAATGTTGAATAGTATGAAGCTCCCTAGAAATCTTTGCACTGAAGCAGTGAAGATTGCATGCTATGTTATTAATTAGGTTTATATTTGTAAATCTAATAATAAAACGGCTTATGAAATGTGGTTCGATAAAAAGCCCTCTGTCAAATTCTTTGGAGTTTTTGGCATCAAGTGCTATATTTTACGTGATTGTGAATATCTGGGGAAGTTTGACACTAAAAGTGATGACGGTATCTTTTTAGGATATTCTATAAACAGTCGTGCATATTGTGTACTGAATAAAAGGACCGGTGTGATTCAAGAGTCCATTAATGTGGTCATTGACGATCACTTGAATACACCTGCCCCAAGTTCAGATAATGATGTTCTTTTAATTAACAAATCAGATACTTCATCAAATCAAACTAATTCTGAACTGAGGACTGTTAAAGATCATCCAACTACTCAAATTCTTAGAAACCCTCTCACTGGTGTGCGCACTCGTAGACAATTAGAAGACATATGTAACTACGTGTGTTTTACATCCCAGATTGAACCGGCTAATGTAAAAGAAGCTCTTTCTGACGAAAACTGGATAGTTGCTATGCAGGAAGAAATTAATCAATTTGTTCGAAATGATGTCTGGAATCTTGTTCCTAGACCTAAAGATAAACATATTATCAGAATAAAGTGGATTTTTAAAGATAAGTTTGATGAACTTGGTAATATTATTCGAAATAAGGCAAGACTGGTTATACAAGGGTACACTCAAATAGAAGGCATTGATTACGATGAAACCTTTGCCCCAGTTGCTCGCCTTGAATCAATCAGACTATTCATATCCATTGCTTTCTTTAGAAAATTCAAAATTTATCACATAGATGTAAAGAGTGTCTTCTTAAATGGTGATCTGCATGAAGAAGTGTATGTGGAACAACCAATGGGTTTTGAAGACCCTAAGAACACTGATCATGTTTATCGCCTTAAAAAGATTCTCTACGGTTTGAAACATGCTCCCAAGGCATGGTACGAAAAATTGACTAAGTTTTTATGAAGTCATAATTTTCTAATGGGAAGTATTGATAAAACTCTGTTTGTTAAGAAACATAACGATCATATCTTAATGATACATATCTATGTTGATGATATTATTTATGGATCTACCTGTACTAACATGACTGTTGAGTTTGCAGATTTAATGAAATCTAAGTTCGAAATGAGCATGGTTGGGGAATTGAATTATTTCCTAGGGTTGCAAGTAAAACAATAAACTAATGGTATTTTTATTTCTCAAACCAAATATGCTTTGAACTTGATTAAAAAGTTTGGATTTGAGAATGGTAAGAATTTTTACACTCCTATGAGTACAACCTTAAGACTCTCAAAAGACTCTATAGGTAAAAATGTAGATCCTAAACTATATCATAGCATGATTGACAGTTTATTTTATTTAACTGCAAGTAAACTAGATATTGCTTTAAGTGTTGATATTTGTGCTAGATATTAGTCTAACCGTAAAGAATTTCATCTAACTGTTGTTAAGCGAATTATGCGATATGTCGCAAGTTCTGCTAATTTGGGTCTCTGGTATCCATATGATACTAGTGTTCAATTGACTGGGTATTCATATGCTGATTGGGCTGGTAATATCAATGATAAAAAGTCAACCAGTGGTGGTTATTTTTATATCAAAAATTATTTGGTTTCTTGATTTAGCAAGAAGCAAAGTTCTGTATCGCTCTCTACTGCTGAGGCTGAATACATCGCAACTGAAAATGCATGTACTCAGCTTGTTTGGATGAAACGTATGTTAAGCTATTATGGAACTTCACAGGAATCAATGATATTATATTGTGATAATTCTCGTGCTATAAATATTTTAAAAAATCTAATTCAACATTCACGTACCAAGCACATTGACAGTAAGTATCATTACATTTTTGAATTAGTGGAAGAAAAATTAATCTTTTTCGATTACATTCCGACCGAGACTCAACTTACTGACATTTTCACTAAACCGCTCGACAAAAGCAGGTTTAATAAATTAAAATTTGATCTTGGAATGTGCAATTTAAATTGATTATTCTTGCATTTGTGTATTATAGTGTATATATATTTGATAATTTATTGGTTTAAATTTCATTTTTTAATGAAAAATGCTATTTTTATTGGTTCACGACCAGTCGAGGACATGCTCGACCAGTCGTGGTACGACCGGTTGAGAACAGTCCTCAACCAGTTGTGTAGCACACTGGACCTTTTTAATTTGTGGGAAAATCTCATCTTCCTCATTTCTTATTTTCTCTCCAACGGGCATAAGCATGACTAGTCGTACCCAACTGTCTAATTCCTCAAGGTTAGTGCATCATTTGTGTTTTTCTAGTAGATTCTAGTTAATATTACTTCATTTTCACTATTGGAGTAATTTATTTTGTATTTCATTGCAAGTTTGGGGTTTTCTCTTGAGAAAACTGATCTATCAAAAACCCACTCGTCATCTTTTGAATCTACTTGTTTCTTTATTTAATCTATTGCAAATGGATGTTAGAGGGAAAAAGAAAACTGCCCATGGTCCATCCTCTTCCAGATCAACTCCTATCTCTAGGTGCCATCTTCGGTCATCCGAAGATGATCTCGCTCATGTTCGGAATTTACGTATGCTTAATGTCATTATTGAAAGACCTGTATTTATTGATCATATTGCTCCTTTTGGTATCCTTCCTCTTCTCCAATCTGTAAGTTGGGATAACATCCTACATTGGGGTGGGTCGGCATACCAATCCATTGCACAGGCCATGATTGCATGTATCTCTGAATTTTCATCTGATAATTTAACATTTAATATTGATACTAGAGAAGGTCCATTTACAGTAGACCGTTATCTGATTGTGAATCTAATGGAAATACCTGTTAATGACGAGAGTATTCTTATTCAGACTCTAGTGGAAAAACCATCAGAATTAGAAAAATGTATGTTAACCAGAGATTTATGTAATATGGACGTTCAACGTACTCATAAAGAGAATGAGCTCCCCGCAAAGTATTTGTTACCCAAATACAGGGTTCTCCACAGAATCTTTACTTTAAATTTATATCCACGTTCTGGTAATAAAACAGAACTAACTTCCTATATGGTTCGGGTTCTGCATTTTATCGTCATTGGTACTAAAGTCTATCTACCTTCCTTGATTTGTCATTTCATCATTCAGTTTTGACTCCATCCAGGACACAGTGATATTCCATTTGCATATCTTATAATTGTGTTAGCGTCTCATATGCTAGTTGCTATGCCTGTTGAAGAGGCTCCTATTTGTCTTCTTTCTTTTAATAATTCTGCTATAAACAAGATGAAGTTGGAATTGGCTCCTGGCCATAGAGATGTGGGTGTAGTGTTGAAGCAAGGAATGATGAAGAAGGTGGCGATCTTCCTACTGATGACATAAATATGGATGATATTTTTGATGAAATTGAATCAGATTCTACAAATGATCCTGACTATGAGCCATCTAATTTTGATGCTCGTCTTCGTGCTCTTGAGGAGAGGGTAGAGAACATGAATGTTGCCCATGATTTGTAATTTAAATATACGTGCAAGTATCTTAGGCGTTAAAACAAGGGCCTTTATCAAATTGATCCTACCATACCTGCTCCTTCCTCAGGATCTGATTAAGTGTTTTAATATTTGGTTTGTAATAACTTTTAATCTACTTTTATTGGTGTGTGGACTTTCATTTTACTTCAGTTTATATTATTGATTTTTGTTTCAGCTGGTTAATGCTATGTGAACTTTGATTTGCTTATATTACTTGCATATCTTAACTAGTTACTCCTTTAATTACTCTCTTATTGGACTTCTACTTCCATTTATTCCTTTCTTTCTTTGTCTTATTGTGACAAAAAGGGGGAGAATACTTTAAGTTTGATAAATATGGATATGGGAGAGACAAATATGGATTGTGGGAGAGTAGAGTAGCATATCATTTTTATGCTGGATTTTGTTGTGCTACTCAGGGGGAGTAAGTAATGAAGAGTTTGTGAATGAAAACTGGTGCATGATTCATTAATCTGTAACTAGCTTACTTTTATAACTGGTACATGATTTTTGTTGTGTTCCTATTGATCATATTTTTTAAGTGTTTTTTGTCACAAATTTGACAAAGGGGGAGATTGTAAGTGCAATAGTTATTTGCCCCTTTGGTTGTCAAATTTTATAGTGTAAAAAACACAATCTATGTCTTATATAGCATATTGACTTGTATGTTCAAGTCACTGCATCAATGCTACAAGCTAAGAACGGTGATCTACTTCAAGAAGTTCAAGTTCAAGTTATTTGTCTACTTTTGCAAGCTTCAATGATCAGAATATTTCAAGAGCTACATCGGAAGACAAGTTCTCGTTCAAGTCTCAAGTACAACTCAAGAATAAAAGTACAAGATAAAGTTCAAGCTTTAGAAGATCTCAAGTTCAAGCTACATCAGAGATCTCAAGCTTCACAGTCTTCAAAGGTCAACCAACATCTAAAGAAATGAAGACTCAATGTCCATACTTCACATTTAAGGTTTGCGTGACCTTAGTTTGACCTTAGGGTAGGTCATTTTGAATACATAATTCGAACTGAAATATTTTATAAGTATTTGGTTTATTCTAAGACCAGTCTTGAACTCTGTTTGACTAGTCCTAGAACTGGCTTGACCAGTCCAAGAAATTCCAAGACCAGTCCTAAGTTGTTGCAAAATTTCAGAATTTTTTGGTTGAGCTTCGACCAGTCCTGGAGTCTGCTCGATCGGTTGTAGGAATAGTGCCAACTCATTCACGACCAGTCCTGCAGCTATGATTCAAACTCCAGTAACCATTTTTGGTTCCTCACGAGCAGTCGTGGGATGGTCACAACCAGTCATGGAGGCCTCACGACCAGTCGTGGACACCCTAAGACCAATCGTAGAACAGTTTTATCCGATCGCGCTCAAAATTTCAAAATGCAGTTTGACTTACGATCAGTCGTGGTGGCCACATTACCAGTCGAGGATACGATTTCTGCAACTATAAATAGAACACGAATTTCAGAGTTTTTCAAGAATTCAATTTAAGTAAAAGCAGGGCATCACTCTGAGATAAGTTTGTGTTATTTAAGCTACGTTGTGCATATTTCATACTCTCTTTTGCTAGCTTTATTTATTTATTTTATTTCTGCATTCCAATCTAAATTGAAAAGAGGAATTGCTGTATTCCTTCTTCTTAGAATCAAAATCAAGTAGGGCTAGCCCATTTGGTTTAATTTAAAATCAATTAGAACCTAGAAACATTTTAAAGTGAGTATTGGACAATTGAACATCTATATTCGAACTTCTACTCCGATTAGTTCTTCCGGTCTACAACAAAAGGAGAAATCCAGGTATTTTACTTTATTGTAAATTTCCTTCATTTTGGTTTTTATTTGAGGTTAAGCCAGAAAAATCTTAATCTTGTGGTTATCTGAGGAGAGCTAGAAAACTCAGAAGTGAGGTTTTTGAATTGAATAAGCCCATTTAAAAGACACAATTGTGAAGGTTTTAGGTGAACCTGTGAAACCTATTTTCATAGTGAACGTTGATATCTCATGTGTGAGGATATTAGGAGTGGAGTAGCAATCTATGTGGCTGTTGTTTAATAGTTGGTGTACACACAGGAGAACCACTATAATTCTCTGTCTTGTGGTTTGAATGTTTATTTAATTTCTATTTTTTATCATTCAAAGCTGTGGAATGTATATGTGGATGTGAATGTTGTAATCTTTTTCATTTCAAGCATTGTGGGGAATGTTGTAATTGTTTAGAATTTCATTTCTTACTATTTCCTTTTTATTCCTATACAGTTTGTGTTTTTAATTCTCTATTTATTCTAGTAAGGTTGTCCTTGCTACAAACCCTTGGTTTTTATGGTGAAAGGTTGTCCTTAGATCAATTAGTATTTGAGATTGATTTACATTCTGTATTATGGATTGCTATCTTTACTTTTCTTGGCTATCTCATTATTTTATTCCACTGTTAAATCTCCCCCCCCCCCCCCCCCCCAGGACATATAGCTAGGCCTTTTCATGAACCCTTACAAAAAAACCGATCAACTTCGATTCACATTACAACTGCTTTGAACTCATGTTGAAATCCTATACTAAACTAAGAATGGGTGTGTATCCACTTGAAAACAAGTTACATTAGATTATCAAGACTTTGAACCTACTCAGACCTCACATCAATACACACCAAACCACATTAACTTAGACCAACCCACATACACTAATCGACTCCAACTTGCACTGCAACCCCTTTGAATGTTGATCGAACCCAAGGGTTGACAACCCTAAGTGTAGGGCTGCGATGTAATAATAACTCAGTGAGACAGAGGTCAAATCTGTAGGGAATGGGGAACACGACCTATAACTAATCTAAGTCTAATGGTTTGTCTAGGTTTTTAATCCAGCAATTAAGGAAATGGTTTTAAGCAATAAAAGTAAAAGATTAAGGGTTCATGAATCTACCCATAACAATTACATATCCAATTTACTGATTTAATGTATAACTCAATTAGAATCGAAGTCCAATCCTATCTGATTAGAAGATAATTATGTTAAACTGATCTTTAACACTAATAAGAATATTATTTTGATTAAATGATTCTCTCATGAAGTACTCAGACATCAATTGGAGGGAATCAATAGTATCCAATGCACCCGGAGGCAACACTGGATCAATGAATTTTAAAGATTGATTCCTTCTCTAATTAAGCATTGCAACTTTCAAGCATTCAATGTTCCTGGAGTCGATAATGGATCAAAGATGAAAAAACACAAAAGATTTAAAGTAAAATCTAAATCTATTGCAACATACTATCATCATTCAACTCATTGTTATTGAATCAAATAAACTAAATACTGTAATTGAATTATAAATTTTATCCCTTAGCCTTAGCTAAAAGATTAACCTAACATGGCTAACATTTTAGAGAAAAATTAAAATGACAAATTAGAATTGAGGGAAAGAAGAACAAAGATGGCTCTTTGTAAGCTTCACCACCCCTAGGTCTTTCTTCCAAGTCCTAATTCGTACTTTGGAAGGCCTAAAACACTAATTTAAATAGGAAAAATTCATACCAACTTGGAACTGACTTTAAATTTATGCACTTTTGTTACGCATCGGTCGCATCGACTATACACTTCGGTCACACTGAAATCACTTCAGTTACACCGAATAAGTCTCTCGGTTATAGCTAAATTTCTCCAATATTCATTTGAAGTCTTTGTGTTTCTTAGGTTGCACTGAAATCTCCTTCGGTGGCACTGAACCTAGTTTCAGTTGCACCTAATGTCAAGTTGAATTATCTTCCAAAATTATAATTTCTTACTGGACTATTCTGTGTATATTTAATCGGATTGAACCAACCTCCGGTGGGACCGAACAGTCTATTAATTATGTTATTACACTTTGTTATCTTTTAGTCTTTTCTCCATCCTTTGTGCTTGGTTTTTTGAATCTTTGGAATGTGAGATCTTCATTAATATCTTTTAAATATCTAATTCTTTAGTGTCTTTAATTTTATCTATTTCGAGCTCTAAATCCATCCTTTTAAGTGCATATTCATCTTTACATCCAAAATCACCTCACCTGTAGAAAACATATATAACGATATCGAATTAACACTTAAATGCCATGTAAGTTAATGTAATTAAGAGAATAAATATGCAATATTTAAGCGTTATTTACTACATGCCGTACTCCTTTACTAAACTAATAATGAGTGCATATCCTCCTCAGAAGACATTATGTCAGGGTATGGAGACTCCAGACACACTCGAACCTTACACCGACACACAATGACACACAATGAACTCCTTTGATATTAACAATCGACTGCAACTCGTATTGCAGCCCCTTCAAACCGATGTCAAAATCCTTTTATGAACTAAGAATAGGAGCATGTTTACTTGAGAAGAGAATACGTCTGGGTACAGAGACTCCATACACACTCAAACCCCACATTGACACACACTAACAGACACTGAACCCCTTTGATAACACTAATAAACTTCAACTCGCATTGCATTCCCTTTGAATGTAGGTCGAACTCCTTCAATGAACTAAGAATGGGTGCATATCTTCTTAAGAAGACATTATGTCAAGGTATGGAGACTCCGAACATACTTGAACCCCAAATCGACACATACGAACACACAGCGAATCCCTTCAACAACACCAATTGACTCTAACGTGCACTACAACCCCTTAGAATGCATGTTAAAATCCTTAAACAAACTACAAATGGTTGCATATCCTCTTGAGAAGACATTACGTCAGGACATAGAGACTCTAGATACACTCAAACCCTACACTGACAAACACTGACACACATCGAACATCTTTGACAACACCAATCGACTTTGAGTTGCATTGCTACCCCTTTGAATGCATGTTGAACTCTTTCATCAAACTATGAATGAGTGTGTATCCACTTGAGAAGATATTAAGTTGGGGTACGGAGACTCTGAACACACTCAAACTCTACATTGATGCACACCAACCTCTCCAACTAACACCGATCAACTCTAACTTGCATTGCAACCCCTTCGAACATATGTCAAACTCCATCATTGAAGTACAAATGAGTGCCTATCCACTTGAAAATATATTACATTAGATTATCAAGACTCTGTACCCACTTAAACCCCACATCGATCTGCACCAAACAACATCAATCCACACCAAACCTGCACTATAGCCCATTCGAACTCCTTCAACAGCCCACCGTGGTTTGTCCATGCCATTCATCCAGATTTTCAACTTAGTTTATGGGTGTGACAAAAATTGAAGCATATCCAAAGCTCAAGTGGAACACACTCGATGAAACAGTCGGAATATTGATTTCAATATTGATTTAAGTGGTGGACGTTCAATGACACTACCTAATTCTCAGATCAACGTCTTTTTGTTTTTTGTCCAATGGTATAAAAGGAGACAGAAAAACTGATCTACAATACGGATCAACAAAGTTAATGCATGTGGGCTCCATTTTAACCTTTTAAAAGCCACACCAATTTTATAGGTAAAGCTATAATAAATGAATAGAGCAGAGGCAACAGGAGTTGCAGTGGCAATTTAGAGTCTCATTGAGACTCCCAAACCAAGCATGCTGCGAGTAGAGTTTTTTTTTTTTTTTTTTTTGTCTTTTTACTGCTCCTTTAAAAAAAGATGAAACTATCTCCAATATAAGTTTAGCTTAACCCATGCAGCTGTGCAGTGGATCCGGCCTCATCATTTTAAGAGAAAACAACACCATCCAAAAGTGAGCAAGAGAGTCTGATGTCTAACTGGCTAGACTATGAGCTATGATCTACACGGTGAGTAACTTCCAACCTTTTATGTGTGTTAGACATCTAACACGTTGACCATACAACGAGGATCATCTTGCACAAAAATGAGCTATATTCATTTACTGAGGGAACCACACTTTTATTTTGCTATTTTTGAAAGACTTGAGTAGATATGGTTGATTTTTTTTCTTAATTGATCCTCACGTGGAGCCAACCTATCGGATAGGTTGGACCTTACATGCTAAAAGGTTGGAAGCTATCCGCTGCTTGTGGATGTTACCTTGTGGTCCAACCGGTTGGAACGGATACAATAGAAAGCTACAATACAAAAAGTCCAGCGAATATGGATAACCGCATAAAAGCATCCAGGACATTGAACATCTGTGCGACATGAGCACATGGAGGTGTATTTCCCGAGTACAAAATATGCTTTTATGATCAATTTTTCAGCTTTTATAAGTGGGCCGTGGTTAACTGGTTTATTCACCTGTTGTCCTAAATCGTGCTCCATCCGAATTGGTGGAACCTGATTAGGTGAATGCCACTCGTAGGAATTCAAAAATCTAGGGTCTGTTTGGCTGACAACGAAATATAATTTACAATGGAATATTGTTTTACATCCTTAAAACGAGCATGTGCATGCCCTGAAAATGAGTTTGTGAGGCAGTATCTGATGGCTAGCTAATCCATGCATGTGCTAGTCCGTCATACGTGTGTAGGATCTGAACAGTCCATCATATTCGTGTTTACGGAAGAATATACAGCCATTTATGGCTGGTATGGGCCCATGCATCTAGATAAGGCCTTTATTTAAGCCCAAAACGTAAATGGACCAGGCCTTGGTTTACCCCCAAAACGTAAATAAGACCAGGCTTCTCTTTAGGCCCAAAACATAAGTGGGCCAGGCTTTAGCTCATCCTGGCCGAAAGCAACACCCAACATAGTCTTTTGATTTTGATATTCTTGTTTAAGACAACTGTTTGTGATTATTTTGTAAGAGTAGGCGGCAACAAAAAGCAATTCCAGTTTTAGAAAAATTTCCTGGATTGTGTCCATTAGCTTTCGTTAGGGTGTAGTTGTGCCATTCACATCACCTGGGTTTCTTTCACGGTCTAGGAATTTATGTGAGCCTGCCCACACATCAAGATTCAGTACAGGTGGGCCCGTTCTGACGCACCGGCAAAAGTGGGGGTGAAACCCTCATTTTGATCCACAATCCCCAGTTTGCTACACGTTTCAATTGCTCCTACAATTTCTATTTTGGTACCCACCTGATATTTTACAAGATAAATCTCCATTAAATCTCCATTTCGCTGATTGGTTTTTGGCAAAATAATGACGGTTCGGTACCTTCCTGCAGTTAATAGTCGACAGATGACTCTTTAATGGGCCTGAAATAGGGCTGTCAATCAGCCATAATTGGGCTAGGCAAAATCAAAAGAGCCTTTTTGGACTATAAATCTCACCTTTTACCATATCTGAACGCTCTCAAGCTCTACTTTTAAAGACTAAACCATTATGTATATACACACTATTTGCAGACGAAAATACCCTTTATTCATAGAGGCACCATGATATCCATGGTGCCACTGTGCAACTCTTTCTTGTCCATGGTGGCATCATAGATATCAATGTGGCACCGTCCACCACCAGAAAAAGGGCCAAAGGCCATAACAAAAGACTTATGGCTACAGATTATAACTGTAGCCATTCATAGCGTAGCCAATGCTTCATTGGATTCGTAGCCATTAGTTCTATGGCTATGGTTCTAATCCGTAGCCATTACCTCTTTAGCAAAAAGTACATACAACTACGGATAATCGAGCGAGCCTAACGTGAAATTAACAGAGCCTAACATGAAATTAAGTTAGCTTCAAATGAAATTGAATGAGCATAACATGAAATTGAGCGAGCTTAATATGAAATTCAACAAGCCTAACATGAAATTGAGTGAGCTTCAAATGAAATTGAGTGAGCTTCAAATGAAATTGAATGAGCTTAAAATCAAGCCTAACATGAAATTGAATGAGCCTAATGCGGAGGGTCAAATATTGCATATTATCCCCCATTTATTACTTGGTTTCATGAACATGATAATGCTTAATGTTCTATTTTAATCATGTTTGTGTTGCAAGGTGAATTTAAGAGCTTGGATTGAAAAGGATGCTAAAAGCATGAATTTAACGCTCAAGAATCACCAACGCCAAGGATGAATCTTATGAGACCCAGAATGAAGAATTCACATTGAAGACTTGAAGTGAAGAAAAAGAACCCTAAAAATCTACCTCATTTGACTAGTCCCTCGACTAGTCAAAGATTTCTCGACTTGAACTCCAGCGACAAAATCCTCTAAATTCCTGTCATCTTCAACTAGTCGAAGCAAACCCTCGACCATTTGAAGGTGACCATCGACCAGTCAAAGGTTGTCCTCGACCAATCGAGGGTTACGTAGATGTTGCGCGGACTACGTAAATTTGAGACGGTTTCCAGAAATTTCCAACTCGGTGGGAAAGGAGGTGATGCACAACTATAAATAGGAGTCCCCAGGGCATCCCTAGGCATCTTCTAGAGTTTGAGGAGTGGAGCAAAAGCGTGGTGAAGTCATCACCAAGAGTTTTTCTCCTTATTCCTTAGTTGTTTTTATGCTTTTATTAAGAAATTTTATTTCAATCATGTCTATGGTTGGCTAAACCTCTTAGCTAGGGCTAAAAGGTGAAGCTTATTGCGTGATAGGATGTTTCTTTTACTTTGATTCATGCTTATGTTGAACTTTCTTTGATTCTAATTTGGATTCATGCTTATGTTGAACTTTCTTTTATTCTAGTTTGATTTTTAAAGGAATACTTTCAGTTCTTAATGGTTTATTGTGACTCAAATTACAGTAGATCCGCATTAGCTTTGAGTATATTCTTTTCCTGATTTTGAGATTGTGGGATTGGTAAATTCTGTTGTTAGCCATCGTCTCATGGGCATGGTTTGGTGATGGAATCTCTTCCAATTATCATAATTCTCCTCCATTGAGAATTAGGTCAAGGAAATTTTTGATTGATCTTAATTATATATCTTCCAATTGGATTGGATAGGACTCCAATTGCAATTGTGTGACCTGAATCAAGTAAGCGGGCTCCTTGATCTCTACAAGTGGATCCTTGGAAACCCTAGTTACCACCTTTAAATTGTTAATTTTAATCACTTTAATCACAATTACTCTCTTAATTAATTCAGATTTAGATTCACATATTCTTATAGTTCTAGTTCTAGTTGCTTTCAAAATACACGCAAGATTAGTCCCTATGGATTTGACCTTGATCTCACTAATATTATTACTACATCGCGACCCTACACTTGGGGTTGTGAATAAGTTTTTGGTGCTGTTGCCGGGGACTAACAGTTGCGGTTTTCTGAGATTAACTAGTTTTTGAATTAGGTTAATATTTGGGTTTTTCAGTTTTCTATTTTTAGGATTAGGGTTTTTCTGTTTTATTATAGAAACTAACTTACCTTTCTAATTCTAGGCTTAAAAACTTTCTTAATTTGATTTTAGAAATTAATTTTTTTCTTTTTTAGAAACTTTATATTTTCTATTTTTAGAAACTTTCCTTTTTAGAAATTAGTTTACTTTCCTAATTTATTTTTAGAAACTTTCTAATTTTAGAATTTCTGTTTTTAGAAACTGACTTGTTTTGTTTTGTTCTGCAGGATCTTAATTTAGGAACTTCTAATTTGGTAACTTCTGTCTTTTAGGTTTATGTTAGAATCGAAAATTGAGGGTTGAGAGTATTTCATGCCCAAATGGGTCCGTGACAACACTCAACGTCTTTTGAATGAAGGAGGATTAGTTGAAGGGTTATCTATCCATCACAGGATTAGACAGCACTTGAGATCTTCAGAGTTAATTGAGGTTATGGCTGCAAATCAACCTGTAAATTAACTAATGAATCAACCACAACCTCATGTTGCAGAAGTCCAGGATGAGAATGAGGTGCACCA
This sequence comes from Magnolia changhungtana, assembly GCA_030180095.1. NCBI lineage: Eukaryota > Viridiplantae > Streptophyta > Magnoliopsida > Magnoliales > Magnoliaceae > Magnolia > Magnolia changhungtana. The sequence continues at coordinate 3,979,702 of JASAUF010000644.1, read as the reverse complement.
TGCACCCTCGCCTCGTACCTTATGAGATTATTTACAATCGGTGGGGGTGAGCACACCTTCCTATATGGTTTTTCAGAAAAAACAAGAAACATGGACATCAAGCCTGGAGTGATCCAACTCCTTCTAAAGTTCCTTGGATTTGAATTTAAAAGTCCATACTTACACTTGCAAGAGTTTGATGAGGTTATAGCCACTTTATACTTTCCTAACGTGTCCGAGGGCACGGTCAGGCTAAAACTCTTTCCTTTCTCCGTAAAAGAGAAAGCTAAGACGTGGTTGCACTTGTTACGTCCACGATCTATTGGCACATGGAATGACATGATGGAGTTCATAAAAAAATTCTTTCCATACCATAAGACGAACATCATCAGGAAGTCGATCATGAACTTCACCCAAAAGGAAGATGAAATATTCTACCAATATTGGGAGCAGTTCAAAGATCTCGTCAGTTCATGCCCACAACATGGTTTTGAAACGTGGCACATAACAACTTTCTTCCACGATGGACTGACATCTTCTAGGTGCTAATTCGTCGAGACCATGTGCCATGGGGAATTCATGAACAAAAATGTCGATGAAGTGTGAGATTACTTTGATAAACTCGCTGAAACCACATAATCATGGGACATCTCCCCATGACCTAACACTACATTTAAGCCTACTCAATCAAAGGAAAGGGGCGGATTATACCTTCTGAAAGAGGATGATGATGTCAATGCTAAAGTGGCTAATCTCATAAGGAAATTCGAGGCCATGAAACTGAAAAAGGATAAGGCTAAGGAAATTGTTTGCGGTATTTGTGCTTGCAACATTCACACAACTGAAAATTGTCCAACAATACTTGGCTTTTAAGAGGTATTGAATGAGCAATCCAATGCCGTGAATAATTACCAAAGACCTTTCAATGGACCTACCTCCAATACATACAATCCTAGTTGGGAAAATCATCCAAACTTCAGTTGGAGGAATTGACAAACTGATACCCCTCAAGGTATCTTCAATAAAATTCCAAATTAAGAAAAACCTCAAGAGGATCCGGTTTAAAAATATATTTGAGACCAAGAGCTACTCAACCAAGATATTAGATCAGCATTGGGAATGCTTATGTCATCTATTTAAAGGATAGAGTCGCACTTAACAATTAGAGGAAAGGGGATGCTTCCTGCTCAACATATTCCCAATCCTAAATCGCAAAATGAGATAAGTGATCCAAGCTCTTCAAAAAAGATGGAGCAAGCTAAATCTATCACCACTCTTAGGAGTGGGAAGACCATTGACAAAACCATTTTGGTTAGGGCTGAAAAGCCCAAGGACCTGGAAGAAGACAACGATGATCGACTTAGCACTGCTCCACAAGAATTGGAACTGGAACTTCAAGGCAATCTGATTGCCCCATTCCCCCAACGGTTGATAACACCAAAACCTCTCTCTAACTCTCAAGCTATTCTAAAGGTATTAAAATAAGTGAAGGTCAACATCCTTCTACTGGATGCGGTTAAACAAATACCTTCATATGCCAAATTTCTAAAGGACTTGTGTACGACCAAAAGACAATAAAATATTCAAAAAAAAATCTTTTTAACTGAAAAAGTAAGTGACATCCTAAAGAAAGATGTGCCATAGAAACACAAAGATCCCAGTAGCCCAACTGTCGCTTATGTAATTGGGAATTACCGCATTGAGCATGCACTTCTTGATTTAGGAGAGCGTAAATCTAATCCCATACTGGGTCTACGAACAACTGGGTCTACGTGAATTAAAACTCACTCGGACCACATTACAACTTGTCGATTGCTTAGTTCGAGTACTAAGAAGGATAACTGAGGATGTGTTGGTCTAGGTTGACAAATTCTATTACCTAGTAGATTTTATTGTCCTGGATAGTCAACCCATCATAGACATGAGCGTTCAAATTCCAGTCATTCTTGGTCGCCCATTCCTTGCCACATCAAATGCAATTATTAATTGCAGGAATGGAGTCGTAAGTTTGTCTTTTGGAAATATGTCATTGAAGTTGAATATCTTTTTCAATACAGGCAAACAGTTAGAAGAAGATGATGATTTCTATGACATTAATATGATATTGACTATTTCGTGGAAGATAGAACACTTTTGACCTTATCCTCTGACCCCCTATAGACGTGCCTGGCCCACTCCCATGATTTTGATGATAATATGATTAGGGAGATGGGGGCCATGCTTGATACTGTGCCGATACTTGAAGTTAACCGGTGGAGGCCAAAATTCGAAGAATTGCTCCAAACTGATGTAGTACCTCTACCGTCTAACCTCAAGGCATCAAAGCTTGACTTAAAACCTTTGCCCTCTGATTTGAAATATGTCTAGTAGGTCAAGATGAGATATAACTGGTGGTGATTTCTTACCACCTCAGTAAGAAAATGAGAGTATGCTCATCTCTACTCTCATTGAGCACAAGGGAACCCTTGGATGGTCGATTGTAGACCTTAAGAGAATTTACCCTTTGATTTATATTCACCACATTTATCTAGATGATAATGCAAAGACCTCTCAACAACCACAACGTAGACTAAATCCAAACATGAAGGAAGTGATTAAGGCCGAGGTTCTTAAGCTATTGGATGTAGGTATCATATACCCAATATCCGATAGTCAATGGGTGAGTCCAACTCAGGTAGTTCCTAAGAAGTCCAGAATCACCATCGTAGCTAATGCCAATAATGAACTCGTGCCAACCAGAGTTACTACTGGTTGGAGGATGTGTATTGACTATAGAAAGTTGAATACTGTCATGAGGAAGGACCACTTCCCTTTGCCCTTCATTGATCAAATCTTGGAAAGGTTAGTTGGTCACTCATGCTATTGTTCCCTTGACGGGTATTCGGGCTACAACCAGATGGAGATATCCCTTGAAGACTAAGAAAATACCACGTTCACATGTCTGTTTGGCACCTTTGCTTACTGAAGGATGCAATTCAGACTGTGTAATGCCCTCGCCACTTTTCAGTGATGTATGATGAGTATTTTTTTGACATGGTGGGGCGATACATAGAGGTCTTCATGGACGATTTCTCTATCTTTGATCCATCTTTCAGTGATTGCTTAAAAAATCTTAAATATGTGTTGAAAAGATGTGAAGAAAAGAATTTAGTACTCAATTGGGAGAAGTGTCATTTCATGGTTTGTAAGGGAATTGTTCTTGGACATATCATCTCGTCCAAGGGAATTAAGATAGATAAAGAGAAAATTAGCCTTATCTCTACCCTACCTCCACCTAAAAGCATACGAGACGTGCAATCCTTCTTAGGATACACTGGGTTTTACAGGAGATTCATAAAGGACTTCAGCCACATCTCTTGTCATTTGTGTAATATACTTTAAAAGGATGTACCATACGAGTGGACTGAGCAATGCTAGGAAGCCTTTTCTAAGCTCAAGAGCATGCTAACCACCACACCTATCATGCAGCCACCCGATTAGAGCATTCCTTTTGAACTTATGTGTGATGTGTTTGACTATGCTATTGGGGCGGTGCTAGGCCAGAGAAAAGACAAAATGCCATATGTTATACACTTCGCAAGTAAAACCTTAAATCTTACCCAAGTGAATTACCTCACTATGGAGAAGGAACTCTTAGCTGTAGTATTCGCTTCGGACAAATTTAAGTCCTACTTGATCGGATCCAAGATCATCATCTACACTAATCATGCGACGCTCAAGTATCTTCTTTCTAAAAATGATGATAAGCCCTGTTTGATAAGATGGATTCTTCTAGTCCAGGAATTTGATTTGGAAATAAAAGATAAAAATGGAGTAGAAAATGTAGTGGCTGACCAACTTTCCCACCTTAATCTCCCTGATTCCCTTGAGACAACACAGATAAATGACATGTTCCTCGACGAACAATTGTTTAAAGTCTCCTACTCACATTGGTTTGCTGATATTGCTGATTATCTTGCCACAGTTTTCACGTCAACACATTGGACTGTGCAAGATAAGAAAAAAATTCTTCATCGAGGTACGCAAATTCTTCTGGGATGATCCATATCTGTTTAAATATTGGCCAGACCAAATCTTAAGGAGATGTGTGCCAGACAATGAACACCAAAGGGTCATTTCCTTCTGTCATTCTCAGGCTTGTGGTGGTCACTTTTCTACCAAAAAGACCATAACCAAAATTTCGTAGTGCGGCTTTTAATGGCCCAATATGTTCAAGGACACTCATGAGTTTTGCAAAGCTTGTGAGCATTGTCAGAAATTGGGAGCATTGTCCCATTGGAACATGATGCTTTTAAACCCTATTCTGATCATTGAAGCATTTGATTGTTGGGGCATTGATTTCATGGGACCATTCCTCCAATCCTTTGAAAATTTATATTATTTGCTAGCAATAGACTATGTCACTAAATGGGTCGAAGTGATTCCATGTCGGAATAATGACCATTAAACGGTCATTAAATTCTTAAAAGAGAACATCCTTTCCCGGTTTAGAACGCCTCGAGCCACATTAGTGATGAGGGCTCACATTTTTGTAATAGGCCATTCACAAACTTAATGAAGAAATATGGCATGTCTCACAAGGTGAGCACTCCATACCACCCACAAACAAGTGGGCAAGCTGAGATTTCTAATAGGGAGATTAAACACATTTTGGAGAAAACGGTTAACCTTGATCAAAAGGATTGGTCAATCCGATTGACTGATACTTTATGGGCTTACCGTACTGCATTTAAAACCCCATTGGAATGTCTCCCTTTATACTTGTCTATGGGAAGGCTTGCCACTTACCTCTGGAGTTGGAACATACGGTCTACTGGGCGATTAAAAATATGAACTTCAATTTAGACAATGTTGGCTCGCTTCGTAAACTACAATTGAATGAACTCGAGGAGATTCAGAATGACACGTACGAGAACTTAAGAATTTACAAGGACAAGATGAAGGTGTTCCATGATAGGGACATCCTTCGAAAATCATTCTTAATTGGTCAAAAAGTTCTCTTGTACAATTCTCAATTGCATCTCTTTTCGGTTAAGCTCCGATCTCGTTGGACCGACCCTTTCACTATTACTGATGTTTATCCTCATGGGGCTGTCAAGATAAAGAATCCAAACAATGGCAATCAATTCAAAGTGAGTGGGCATCGTTTAAAGCCATTTGTTGAAAAATTTGATTCAGAGGACAAGTCCATACCTCTGAATGATCCTATTTACCAAGATTGACCTCTTAATCTGATGGAGGTGTAATTAGGTTTACTGTTTTTTGCTATTTAGGATATTTTGTTTTCCGCTGTTTTAGGATAGTTTGCTTTCTGTTGTCTTAGGATAGTTTGCTTATTGGTTGTTTGAGTCTTTTGTGCTAACCCATCTTCACACTGAGATCATTGAAAAAGCCTTAAAATGTCTTCTTCAGGTATTTTCTTTCCATCACTCCCATTTTTCTTCTCATTGCCTCTTTTGCATTACATGCTTATTTCTTTTACATGAAGACAATGCAGATTTAGGTTGGGGATGGGAGATTAGGTAAACTATCAGTGTTTTCTCAGTTTTGAGCAAATTTTGCAAAAATTTTGAAAAATTTCAATATTTCAAGTTAAAATTTGTTTGGGAAGCGATGAATTGTGTACTTAAGAATGCTTTGAGTATGATAAGATAAAGATTGAATTTTAAATTACTGAAGTCTGGTCATCTAAGTAATTTATCACCTAAGTACTTGCGCTTAATTGATTAAGAGGAAGTTTGAATATCATGTTAAACCACAAAATACATTCAATTTGTCTTCTATAAGATATACTAGAAGTTCTAATTGTTAGTATATGAATCATTGATAGATGGAGAGAATCAGGTTTGGAGAATTTTCTCCACCTTAAAAGAAGAAAAAAAAACTAGTTAAAAAATAGGAGATTGACAGAGAGGTCATGAAAAAGAATGAAAAATCTGAAAAAGAATGTAAAAATAAAAAGAATGAATAAAAGTTAACTCTCGATATAAAATAAAAAATTGGAAAAAGAAGGAAAAGTAGATAAGTTTAGAATCAGTACTTGACTTTTCAACCTTGAAGAGGTGAGCATGGCTAACATTATGAAAAGATAGTATTTTTATGAGAGGCAAGTTGATTTTCACTAAGCACGTTGAAAAACTTGATATGCAAACTATGCTCCGACTTAATGGATAAAGAAATTATTTGATTGATTTCTTATGTGATTCGGCTCTAGGTTTTCAAAATTTCACTTTCTCATCTTAAGTCTACTCATTCATACTTGATTACACAAAAGATTGTTTTCTGAAAAAGGTTTAAACATTGCACATTGAAGTTTATTTTTCACATATTTTGCTCGAGACTAGCAAAATGCTAGTTGGGGATTGTGTTGAGGGTTAAATATTGCATATTATCCCCCATTTATTACTTGGTTTTATGAACATGATAATGATTAATGTTCTATTTTAATCATGCTTGTGTTGCAAGGTGAATTTAAGAGCTCAGATTGAAAAGGATGCTAAAAGCATGGATTTAATGCTCAAGAATCACCAAAGCTAAGGATGGATCTTATGAGACCAAGAACGAAGAATTCACATGTCAAAGATCCAAGAAAACCAAGTGAGGAATGAAGAGAATCAAGGACTTGAAGTGAAGAAAATGAACCTATAAATCTACCTCTTTCGACTAGTCCCTCGACTAGTCGAAGATTTCTCGACTCGAACTCCAGTGACAAAATCCTCTAAATTCCTATCATCCTCAACCAGTTGAAGCAAACCCTTGACCAATCAAAGGTTGTCCTCAGGTTAGGTAGATGTTACGCGGACTGCGTAAATTTGAGACTGTTTCCAAAAATTTTCAACTCGCTGCGAAAGGAGGTGATGCACAACTATAAATAGGGGTCCCTAGGGCATGCCTATGTATCTTCTAGGGTTTAAGGAGTAGAGCACAAGCGTGGAGAAGTCATCGCCAAGATTTTTTTATCCGTTTTCCTTAGTTTATACTTTTCTTAAGAGATTTTAGTTCAATCATGTCTATGGTTGGCTAAACCTCTTAGCTAGGTCTAAGAGGTGAAGCTTGTAGCGTGATGGGATGTTTCTTTTACTTTAATTCATGTTTATGTTGAACCTTCTTTGATTGTAGTTTAATTTTTAAAGGAATACTTTCAGTTCTTAATGGTTTATTATGACTCAAATTACAGTAGATCCGTAATAGCTTTGAGTATTTTCTTTTCCTAATTTTGAGATCGTGGGATTGGTAAATCCTGTTGTTAGCCATTGTCTCATGGGCATGGTTTGGTGATGAAATCTCTTCCAATTATCGCAATTCTCCTCCATTGAGAATTAGGTCAAGGAAAGTTCAGATTAATCTTAATTATATATCTTCCAATTGGATAGGATAGGACTCCAATTCCAATCGTGTGACTTGAATCAAGTAAGAGGGCTCCCTGATCTCTATATGTAAGACCCGTATCGTAGCCCGTACCATTCCGTAGGCCTCCGCGGTCCTCCTGGTCAAATTCTGGCAACCTGTGATTTGTTATCGGTGTTTATGCACGATCCTAAGTCGTGTTGCATACAGCAGAGTCGGCTCGACCCGTGAATTGTATCATTGCGACCACGCCGTTGCCACGGTTCCAACACTGCGACTCATGCACCGATCCGATACCCAGGTCAGAAGATGTGTGCCCGTGTTCAGTTCGAGGAAAATGCCTCGCACTGTAAATATCGAGAGAATTTCTATGAAACGTCACATCAATCCATCAATCAAGTACAAGTAACCCAACCGATCCCTCTCTTACATAACTTTACCTAAAGTCAACTCTCTCCCTTATACAAGTACACATCCATCACCCATCACCCATCTCTCACCCATCACACTCCATCACTCACCATCCTTCTATCCCATCACCCCTCTCTCTCCATTTTCAAGCAACTCCATGAGAGTCCAATGTCCATGGCTCCCATGAGGGAGCTAGTGTGGCCCACCTTCCTACCTCCCATCACCACCATCCAATGATCATCTCTACCATTGAAATGCATCCCTCGGAGCTCTATAATGCATTAATGGAAGAAGAGGTCCAAGAAGATCAAAGGTGGGTGATTTTTATGTGATTTTTGACGATTAGAGGGCCCACATATGGTGAGACCCATCTTGATGTGTGCATTGATTAGAGAGGGACCTATAGTGGCGGGGTCCTTCCGCTACTCACGCTCATTTCTCTCTCCTTCTCTCTCTTTATTTTACTTATTATTATTATTTATGTTGATGATGGGTGTGTGGCCCATCTTAATGGATGATCTACGCTGTCCAGTGGGACCACATGTCGTCCAAATAGTGAGACCCACTGTGATGGATCCATTTTTACTCACACTGTCCGGGGCACCCTGCTGCCGTGTGAATAACCTGGATGAAGGGAAACTACAAATAACAGCTTGATACAAGCTGGTGGGCCACACGTGTAGACCCACCAGATGTATGCATTCCATCACCCATCTACCGTCCATACGGTGGAGCCCACCTTGATATGGGATTGTCCACACCATCCAATGCAGGACGTGTGATGGATGCTGATTGGCTACCCACCCTGCCCTTTTGTATTTCATATAATAGATATATATAATATAAGATATGTTATAATATATATCTAGTGGGCCACCACGTGGTCCCACCTTGATAGTGATGAAGCATCTAGACCGTCTAGCGTCCCTGTTACTGGACACTAGACTGGATGATATTTAATATATTATATTATATCAATATATATATATATATATATATATATATATGCATGGTGGGCCACTCCTACGTGGGACCCACCATACCTACTGCAGCTGCATAGCAGCTGACGTGAGGTCAGATCCTCACTGTTTAGAGGTCTGGACGGTGGGACTCACCACTGTAGGATGGATTTCATCTAACCGTCCACCCATGATATTTATGTTTTATCTGAGTCATCCATCCAATGGACTTGTTTATGGGCCCCTCTCTAGTGGATGTGTTCCATCCAAACAGTCCATCCATCTGACGTGCTTGAGGGCCCCACTTTGATATATGTGTACTATTCCAACCGTCTAAATGGCTGGACGGTTGACTGTTTAAAATAATAATAATAGTAATAAATAAATAAAAAAATAAAGTAAATAAAAAAAATAAAATGTATGTATATGAAGTTGAATCAGTCTTTGGTGGGCCACGTATGTGGAGCGCACATTGATGTATGTGATTCATCCAAACCGTCCATACATTTGGTGAGCTTGTCCTTGAGCTTGAGAAGAAAAATAGGACAGGTCCAGTTATCAGGCGGACCACACTACAGAAAACAATGGAGTTGATAGTTTACCATTGAAATCCCCTTTTTGGGATTTCAGAAGTCTTGAATCACTATGAAATTTGTTTTCCTCTAAATCCAGACCTTATAAACAGGCTATATGGAAATTAAATGCTATGGTGGGCCCACTGGAATTTAATTGTGGAAATCATTATCACCACTGCCATTTGTGATATGGTCCAGATGATCTTATGGATATGATTCATTTTTTTATGCTCTATAATGATCTCTAACTATGGATGAGCGGTGCATTTGAATCGGTCCATTTGTATCAGCCAATTTGATTCGGCCTATTTGAACCGGCCCATTCGATTCAGCCCATCTGTATCAACCCACTTGATTCAGCCCATTTGATGTAATTAAGGCCTATGATGATGTTTATTATGCCCTTGTTCTAGGTCATGGGCCCCTATCCGATTAGCCCTATGAGCTTCATTCCTTGGGAGCAATGTTGGTTAAAGGTCCACATGGATGGGCAATGATGGTTGGACGTCCACATTGTGACATTCCCTTAGGCCTTGTTAGGCCAATTCTCATCATTCTCTAGTGGGTTAACCCAAACGCTTGGGCCTCATGGATTTTAGATGATCCATCATTGGCCGTCCATCTATGGACCTCGCCTTGTGTCGAGGTCGATTATCGATCGATTTCGATTGTTGTGGCCGATTGATGATTCCGATCATCGAGGCCGATTATTGATCCATTCCGATTGATGTGGTCGATTGCCGATTCCGATCATCGAGGTCGATTATTGATCGATTCTGTTTATTGTGGCCAATTGCCGATTTCGATCATTGAGGTCGATTATTGATCGATTCCGATTGATGTGACCGATTCCTGATTCTGATCATCAAGGCCGATTATTGATCGATTTCGATTGTCATGGCTGATTGCCGGTTCCGATCATTGAGGCCGATTATTGATCGATTCTAACTGCTGTGGCTGATTGTCGATTCCGGTCATCGAGGCCGATTATTTATCGATTTTGATTGATGTGGCCGATTACCGATTCCGATCATCGAGGCCGATTATTGATCGATTGCGATTGTCATGACCGATTGTCAATTCTGATTATTGAGGCAGATTATCGATTGATCTCGATTGTTATGGCCGATTGTCGATTTTGATCATCGAGGGCGATTATTGATCGATTCTGATGGTTGTGGCCGATTGTTGATTCCGATCATCGAGGCTGATTATTTATTGATTTCGATTGTCATGGCCAATTGCTGATTAGCGATCGAGACTGATGATCGTGAACGATTGCCGATTCTGATTGTCATGGTCGATTGCCGATTTCGATTATCGAGGCTAATTATCGATCGATTTCGATTGTTGTGGCCGATTGTCGATTTTGATTATCGATCGATTTCGATTGTCGTGGCCGATTGCGATTAGCGATCGAGGCTGATTACATGACCGATTGCCAATTCCGATTGTCATGGCCGATTACCGATTCCGATTATTGATCGATTCCGATTGTTGTGGCCGATTGTCGATTCTTATTATCGGGGCTGATTGTTGAGGCCCAATGTGATGTATATGCGGCCCATATTTGAGGTCCATTATGATGTACATTCGGCATGTGTTTGAGCCCCAATGTGATATATATGCAGCCCATATTTGAGGCCCGTTGTGATGTGTATTCAGCCCGTGTTTAAGGCCCAATGTGATGTATATGAGGCCTATGTGATGAGGCCCATTGTGATGCATTGAGGGCTAGGCGATGGAGCCCATTGTAATGTATGTTAGGCCCATGTGAAAGGCCTATTATGATGTGTATTAAGCTCTTGAGTAAGGCATATGGTGTTGTATATTTGTCCCTTGTGTGAGGCCATGGGCCCACAATATGTTAGGCTCTATGTGGGCCATTCCTTGGGGGCAATGTTGGTTAAATGTCCACATTGTCGAGGCCGATTGTTGATGTCAGTTATTGATATCGATTATGAGTATGTGACAATATAACATCGTGATACATGCCCATATGTATCATCTGCATGTTTGTTATGAGATGTAGTTGACTTTGCATATGCCATTGGGCAGGTTGTTATGAGACTCCCTGATAGGTGGAGATTGTCTCACATGAGCGCATGGTACGTGTAGGATTGATGCATGACTGGATTGTATGACTCATGCATCTTGCATTGTGTGTTGTGATTACTGTACGCCCTAGCAACATCAGGGCTGTAGCCTCCATAGGTATATCATGGATGGCCAAATGGGACATCGAAAATGTTTGGTTTTAGCATCCGGGTGCCATAGATGTCGTTGGGTGAAAATTCCTAAACCTCCGTGGCCAGGAGACGCCCCAACGTTGAAACCGAGTGGATAAATAAGTGCTCGAGTACCGAATACTAGGAGGCCACATCTCCCACTGTGTCGTGGTCGGTTGGGAGGGGGTGTGGCCTTACCCACCTGAGGGTAGGGGGCATGGATAGGCTAAGTTTGACCAGATCATGAATGGGTACACTATCGACATGCCGGGTAGATATTGGCCGACTACTGGCCAGGTGGATAGTGAGGTCTCTTCCACTTGTATGGTTGCACATCAGTGGGCGGTGATTTACATGTAGAGTATACTAGATCTCGTTGATGATCTCAGAGAGGAACTGTACTGATATGTGGACTTATTGAGTAGGAATTGCATACTCATTCATTCATTCATTCACTATCCACTCGAGTTGGTGGTGTACAACTATTTGTTGCATGTAGCTTCGCATGGCCAGGATTTTGGTTAGGCGTGCGACTAACCTGAGATCAGTAGTTTACCACATTGAGTCTGACTATCCAAATTTAGGTATGGGACTGGTTTGGATAGAAGTCCCTTGTGGTGGACCCTGTAGCCTGCGATACTACTTACTATCATCCCGACTTTACACTCCTGCATGGTCATTCCATTTGCACCGCATACTTCATTACATCTCCAGCATATGACATTTTGGGTTACTGTGTTTCTACATTTATATGGTTTAGATACGGCTGATGGTATTCCTGAACTTATCAGGAATTGTATATTGCATTGCATCCTCGGCATCCAATATTTGACTCTTTATAACTCTTCATTTATATAGCTGATCTATATTGCGTACTCTGATATTGTTTGACCATGGACTTGTCAGTATTTCCACTTACTCTAATATCGTATGATTCATGATTTTACCAGTATTTTCGATATTGTATGATTATGGCATTATATTGAATACTTAGCACTTACCTTGTGCACACACTTACACCACCCTCTAAGCTTTCTACAAGCTTATGCATGATAGATGCGTGCAGGTGATGTTAGGTTGCAGCAGCGTGGAGCTTGGAGCATGTACCTATCTTCTGGAGCTATGATCTTATTTTGACATATGTATTTCCCCTTTTAGCATTGTATTCAAAGTTTATATTAGTGGATATGTGATGATGATGGTGCCTTTGTGATTTGGGTAAACTTGTGGTTATGCTTCTTACGAGATAAATGTACGTTGGAAAATCCTCCTTTTAGGATCCCAACATTGGAACCTGGCATATGGGCGCTAGGAGCCGAGAATGGGGTACTACGGAGGCTGTCGGCACCGGATTTGGTGATCGGGATTCCTGTGAATCTAATTTTCGGGTTTGGGGTGTGACACTACAAGTGGAGCCTTGGAAACCCTAGTTACCACCTTTGAATTTGTTAATTTTAATCACTTTAATTACAATTACTCTCTCAATTAATTTAGATTTAGATTCACATCTTCTTCTAGTTCTAGTTCTAGTTGTTTTCAGAATACACATGAGATTATTTCATATGGATTCGACCTCGGTCTCACCAAGATTATTACTACATCGCGACCCTACACTTGGTGTTATGAACACCTAACATGAAATTTAGCGAGCTTCAAATGAAATTGAATAAGCTTAACATGAAATTAAGCGAGCTTCATATGAAATGGAACAAGCCTAACATGAAATTGAGCAAGTCTAACATGAAATTCAATGAGCTCGTACAATTTCATGTTAGGATCATTAAGTTTCATGTTAGGCTCATTTAATTTCATTTTAGGCTCGTTGAATTTCATGAATTTTATGTTAGGCTCACTCAATTTTATGTCAGGCTTGTTCAATTTCAGTTGAAGCTTGATCACTTTCTTGTTAGTCTTGTCGAATTTCATGTCAGGCTCTCTCAATTTCATGTTAGGTTTATTCAATTTCATTTGAAGCTCGCTCAATTTCATGTTAGGCTTGCTCAATTTCATGTTAGGCTTGTTGAATTTCACATTAGGCTCATTCAATTATCCGTAATTGTATGTACTTTTCACTATAGAAGCAATGGATATGGATTAGATCCGTAGCCATTGAACTAATGGCTACAAATCTAATGTAGTGGCTACACTACTAATGGCTATGGTTATAATCTATAGCTATAGGTATTTAGCTATGGCCTTAGGCCCTTTTTTTGGTAGTGGACAATGCCACCATGATATCGGATAAGACAGGGTTCCACGATGGCACTGTGGATATCACGGTGCTATAGTGAATGGAAGGGTATTTTCATCTACAAATAGTGTATCCATACATAATGGTTTGGTCTTGGAAAGTAAAGTTTGGGAGCGTTCAGAAAAGATGGTGGGTAAAAGGTGGGATGAATATTCCCACTTGAATCGACCAGGCCCGATCTGTTGATAGCCCAGGCCAGACTGCGACATTGTTTGACAAAGATTTCAAACTATGATGACTCATCTATTATACACGTAGTGTAATGTCCATCCATCTAAATTGTCCAGATTGTGGGAACAGACCGACCTGCTGGTTAGAGGATCTCAACCATCTAATCTTACCCTTTGCATTTTTCACAGTTGATTTTCTGTACATTTGACGACAAGTAAATAGATAGCCCGATCAGATGACTTGTGTGACATACAGAACTGATTTACCACAATATGACTTGTCAGAAATCTAATTGATATAGGACAAACCACGTGAGATCCAAGTCATTCATTTGGTTAGCCAGTCATGTGTGCCACGACCCAAAGGTCAATAGTCATTAAGTGGACCAAAAATGCACATGATTGATGGACGGTTTAAACTAATTGACTAAAAATTCACATCATAGTTTGCAAACCCAGAGTCAGCTCATGACTTTGGTCATACATTGGTTTCAGTCGACCCGGTGAGTCCCGAGTCAACTAAGTGGGTCTTAATAATTAATGATAATTGTATAAATATTCATCTTCTTCCCCTCAAATTTATCTAAATGCCCTTTTTTGCTTAGATGACTCATTAATACAAGGCTAAATTAGACAAGTTTTTGATGAGTTTAGTGAGAAATAGCTTATTGATTGCACTTCTAGAGAGACTGCGGGCCGAGAAACATACCTTCCGGCAGCCATTTGAGTGGAGGATTATTCCCCTAATGTTTGGATATAGATGAACCTTTTGGTCACTGGTGCGTCATTGCCTACTTGCAAGGATATGGTTCTCCAAACCTAAGTTCATTGATTACCTTTACGTAGCTTGTCTTGCCATTGAGTTCAAGGGTCATATGTCACGCCCCAAACTCGAAAATCGAGCTCACAAAATTTTCGATCACCGAATCTATCACTACAGCCTCCGTAGTACCCCATTCTAAACAGTCGGCACCCATATACCAGGTTCCAATCCTGGGATCCTACAAGGAGGATTTTTCAACATGAATTTATTCCGTAACAAGCAAGACCAAAAGCATAACCCACGAACAATAACCAAGACACCATAACACAATCCACTATGATAAAATTTTTTAAGGTAAAACGTGCATAAAGGGAAATACAATGATAATAGTAATGGAAACTCTTAAAGCTCGATTGCACGATCCTACTCCTACTAAGCTACGTCTGCGTCCTGGCGTCACCTGTACGCATTAATCGTGCATAAGCTTATAAAAAGCTAAAAAGGGTGAGCTATATGTCCTAGAGGGAGGGGGGGGGGGGAGATGAATAGGATTATGCCAAATTAAAATGCTAACAACAGAATTTAAACAATTAAAGAAAAGATAGCACTTTAAACAAACCACAACACGGAAATGTAAAGCAACCTCAAAATTCTAGTATTGAGAGGTTGATACAAATGCTGTTCTAAGGACAACCTTGCACCATAAAAACCAAGGGTTTATGGCAGGACAACCTTACTAGAACGGTTTGTCTATCAAGAACTCAAACTGAAGAGGAATAAAAAGAAAATAGCTAAAAAGAAAATCTAAACTATTACAACATTCCCCATAATGCTTAAATGTAAAGATTATAATATTCACATCCACAAATACATCCCACAAACTTGAATGATAAAAGATATAGAAAATAAACAAACATTCAAATCACAAGACATACAGAATTATAGTGGTTCGATTATGTGTACACCAACTATTAAACAATAGCCAGACAACTACTCCATTCCTAATATCCTCACACTGTGGATATTAGCGTTCACTATGAAAATAGGTTTTTTTAGGTTCACCTAAAACCCTCACAATTGTGTCTTTCAAGCGGGCTTACACAATTCAAAAATCCCACACTTTGAGTTTTCTGGATCACCTCAGATAAACTAAAATAATGAGATTTTTCTGGCTTAATCTCAAAAGACACCAAAAACAGAAGATTTATACAAATGTAAAATACCTGGATTTCTCCTTTTGTTGCAGCCCAGAAGAACCAAATCAGAGTAGAAATTCGAATATAGAAGTTCAATGTCCACACTCACTTATGAAATAGTTCTAGGTTCTAATTTAATTTTGATTCCAAGAAGTGGGCATACTACAATCCCTCTTTCAAATCAGATTGGAATGCAGAATACAAAATCAAATATAAAAAGCTAATAAAAGAGAATATTAAATGAGCACAATATAGCTTAAAAAAATGACAAACTTATCTCTCAGAGTATCCTATTGATTTAGCTTGAATTGAAATGAAAAACTCTAAAATTTGTCGTTTATTTATAGTTGAACAAATCGCGTTCATGATTGGTCCTGAGGTCTGCATAACTGGTAGTAGGACCAACGAATTTTTGAAATTTTGAGCGCGATCGGATAAACCCGTTCCACGACTGGTCGTAGGCCATCCATGACCGGTCGAGGGACCTCCAGGACTAGTTGTGACCTATCCACGACTGGTCGTGTGAAACTTAGAATGGTTGCTGGACTTTGAGTCATAGCTGCAGGACTAGTCGTGAATGAGTCGTGCACTGTTCATACGACCGGTCGAGTAGTCTCCAGGACTGGTCGTAGCTTAAACAAAAAATTTCAAAAATTTGTAACAACTTAGGACTGGTCGTGGAATTTCTTGGACTGGTCGAGCCAGTGCTAGGACTAGTCGAACAAAGTCTAGGACTAGTCGAAGAACAATCCAAACACTTATAAAATGATTCAATTTGAATTATGTATTCAAAATGACCTACCCTAAGGTCAATCTAAGGTCTTTCATACCTTAGACATGATGTATGAACATTGAACCTTCATTTCTTCAAATGATAGATGGTCTTTGAAATTTATGAAGCTTAAGATCTTGACACATAATGAAGCTTGAATTGGAGATCTTTTGAACTTGAACTTGAGATCTTTAGAAGCTTGAATTTGTAGTGCTTGAGTTGTACTTCACCTTGAGTCTTGAGTATAAATAGTTGACTTGTCTTTCAATATTCACTCCTATAAGTTAAAACTTTGAACTTTGAAGCTTATAGGAGTGAACAATGTACTTAATTTTACATTTCTTGAAGTAAATCTTTGTTCTTAACTTGAAGCATTGTCCTTGTACATGTGATGCATTGCCTTGAACATATATATCAATGTGCTACACAAGACACAGACTATGGTTTTGGCACAAGAAAATTTGACAATCAAAGGAACAAATAACCATAGCAATTACAATCTCCCCCTTCGTCAAATTTGTGACAAAGCACACTTCATTAAAAATAAGAGTAGCATTACATGCTCAATAAAGAATCATGCATCAATTATAAAAAATAAGAGAAGCATTACATCCACCAGTTATAATAACCAGAACAATAGAGTAACACAATCCATACTTACTCCCCCTGATTAGCACAATCCATATCCATATCCATATCCATATTAGCATAACAAAATATATTCTCCCCCCTTTTGTCAAAACTAGACAAAGGAAATAATTAAGATACGAAATAGAAAAGGTAACAAGAGAGGCATAAGGGAGCAAACTAGTCAAGATATGAAAGATAAAAACAAATAATGTTCATCCAACATAAATCATCATAAACTAAGTTCATATAAGTAACTAGCATAAACCAAGTTCATCCAAAGTCAGTCTCACAAACTGAAAGAAAACAAGGTATCATAAGAGTTATTACAGGCCATATAGAAAAAATACTTAATCAGATCCAGAAGTGGGAGCATGAATAGATGGATCAATTTGGTGTAAACCCTTGTTAATGCGCTTCATATATTGGTGCATATAAGCAAATTGAGAACCCTAAGTTACACGAATCTTAGCCACTTGCTCCTCAAGACTATGCAACCTCTCATTAAAATCAGAAGGCTGATAGTCAGGGTCAACCTCAGAATCTGATTCAATCTCATTAAAGATATCATCCATGTTTATATCATTTGGATGTAAATTGCCACCTTCTTCTTCATTCACTTCTTCAGCACCACCACCCACATTCACTTGTCCAGAAGCCAATCCCAAATTCATCTTGTTTATATTTGAGTTGTTGAAAATAAGGTGATGAATAGGAGCCTCTCCAACAGGCATAGCTACCAACATATAAGTGGCTAACACAGTCATAAGATATGCAAAAGGATAGAGACAGAATTGAATGATAGAATCACGGATCAAAGAAGGAAGACAAACTTTAGTACCAGAGATGATGAAATGTAAAATTCGAACCATGAAAGAGGTGAGTTTGGTTTTGTTACCAGAACGCGGATACGAATTTGAAATAAAGATTTTGTGAAGAACTCTGTATCTGGGTAACAAGTACTTTGAAGCAAGCGCATTCCCCTTTTGAGTCCATTGAACATCTATGTTACATAATGCTCTAGTTAGCACACCTTTTTCTGATTCCGATGGTTTGTCAACTAGAGTGTGAATAGGAATGCCCTTGTCATTAACATGTATGTCCATTAGAGCAGAAATCAAATGACGGTCTATTTCAAATGGACCTTTTCTAGTTACTATTGAAAATATTAAATTCTCAGTCAAAAATTCAGAAATACATGCAAACATAGCCTGCGCAATAGACTGGTATGTCAGCCCACCTCAATGTAGAATGCTAGCCCATCCTACAGATTAGAGAAGAGGAAGGAGTTCAAAAGGAGCAATATGTTCAAGATGAATAGGTCGTTCAACAATAACATTGCGCAATCGTAAATCCCGCACGTAGGAGAGATCATCTTCGGGTGACCGAAGGTGGCGCCTTATTAAAGGTGTCGATCTGGATGATGAAGGACCACAACAACTATTCTTTTTGCCTCTAGCATCCATTTGTAACTAGGAATACAAGAAACCAAGAGGTTGCAAAAGATGTAGAGTGGGTTTTCTCAAAATCAAATTTTTGAAAAAAAACCCCAAAATCTTCAAGGAAATATGAAATAAATCACCCCAAGTAAGAAAATGAAGTGATAAACACTTGAATCTACAAGAAAATTGAAATAACGCACTAACCTTGAAGAATCAAAAAGTTGGGTATGACCTTAGACTCATTGGAGAGGAAAAGCAAATGAGGAAGAAAAGTGATTTTCCCCCAAATTAAAAGCACCAGCGCGCTACACGACTGGTCGAGTACGTCCTCGATCGGTCGTGCTACGACTGGTAGAGTACGTCCTCGACTGGTCGTGCCATAATTTTGAAATTTAAAATTATAATTTAATAAATATATACACTATGATACATACAAGCATGAATAATTAATTCAAATTGTACATACCAAGATCAAATTTCAATTTATTAAACCTACTTTTGTCGAGCGGTTTAGTGAAAATGTCAGCAAGTTGAGTCTTGGTCGGAATGTATTCCAATGAAATTGTCTTTTCTTCCACTAATTCACGAATGTAGTGATATCTAATGTCAATGTGCTTAGTTTATGAATGCTGGATTAGGTTTTTAAATATATTTATTGCATTGGAATTATCACAATATAAAACTATTGAATCCTATGCAATTTTGTAATTGCTTAACATTCTATTCAACCATACAAGCTGAGTACATGCATTTCCAGCTGCGATGTATTCAGCCTCAGTAGTTGAGAGCAATATAGAACTTTGTTTTTTGCTAAACAAAGAAACTAAACAGTTTCCAATATAGAAACAACCACCACTGGTTGATTTCCTATCATCGATATTACTAGCCCAATCAGCATCTGTGTAACCAGCCAATTGAGCACTAGTATCATGTGGATACCAAAGACCCAAATTTGCTGTACTTGCGACATATCGCATAATCCGCTTAACAACAGTTAAATGTGACTCTTTAGGGTCAGATTGATATCTAACGCAAATTCTAACACTAAAATCAATATCAGGTCTACTTGCAGTTAAATAAAGTAAACTGCTAATCATACTATGATATAATTTAAGATCTATACTTTTACCTATAGAGTTCTTTGAGAGTCTTAATGTAGTACTCATAGGAGTATCAAAATTTTTCCCATTCTCAAATCTAAACTTTTTCACTAGGTTCATAGCATATTTGGTTTGAGAAATAAAGATACCATCAGGTTGCTGTTTAACTTGTAACCCTAAGAAATAATTTAACTCCCCAACCATGCTCATTTCAAACTTAGATTTCATAAGATCTGCAAACTCAACAGTCATTTTAGTACAGGTAGATCCATAAATAATATCATCAACATAGATCTGCACTATCAAGATACGATAGTTATGTTTCTTAATAAAAAGAGTCTTATCAACACTTCCCATTTGAAAATTATGACTTAGTAGAAACTTAGTCAATTTTTTGTACCATGCCCTGGGAGGTTTTTCAAACCGTAGAGAGCCTTTTTTAGGTGGCATTCATGATCAACATTTTAGGATCTTCAAAACTCATTGGTTGTTCAACATATACTTCTTCATGCAAATCGCCATTCAAGAAGGCACTCTTTACATCCATTTGATAAATTTTCAAATTTCTAAAACAAGCAATGTATATAAATAGTCTAATTGATTCAAGACGAGCTATTGGGGCAAAGGTTTCATCATAATTGATTCCTTCAATTTGAGTGAACCCTTGTACAACCAGTTTAGCCTTGTTTCTAATTATATTACCAAGTTCATTAGACTTCTTTTTGAAAATCCACTTAGTTCCGATAATATGTTTATCTTTAGGTCTAGGAACAAGATACCAAACATCATTTCTAATAAATTGATTAAGCTCTTCTTGCATAGATACTATCCAGTTTTTGTTAGTAAGAGCTTCTTTTACGTTAGCCGGTTTTTTCTGAGATGTAAAGCACACGTAATTACATACATCTTCTAGTTGTCTACGAGTGTGCACACTAGTGAGAGGGTTTCCAAGAATCTGAGTAGTTGGATGATCGTTAACAGTCCTCAGTTCAGAGTTATTTTGACTTAATAAAGTATCTGGTTTGTTAATTAGAAGAACTTGATCATTATCTGAACTTAAGGCAGGTGTATTCAAGTGATCATCAATGACCACATTGATGGATTCTTGAATTACACCGGTCCTCTTATTCAGTACTCGATATGCTCGACTATTTAAGGCATATCCCAAAAAGATCCCTTCATCACTTTTAGTATCAAACTTACCCAGATTTTTACGGTCACGTAAAATATAGCACTTGCTGCTAAAAACTCGAAAGTATTTGATAGTAGGCTTCTTATTAAACCACATTTCATAAGACATTTTATTATTTGACTTACTAGTGTAAGCGTGGTTAATTATATAGCAGACAGTATTTACTACTTTAGCTCAAAGATTTTTAGAGAGCTTCATACTATTCAACATTACATTTGCCATTTCTTAAAGCACTCTATTTTTTCTTTCAACAATTCTATTTTGCAATAGAATTTCTCAAAACTGCTATTCTCAAATTCTAATCCATGATCACTACGGATCTTACAGACTTAAAAATCTTTTTTTCGTTTGGATCCATTTGAGAACTATTTTTACTTCATCAAGGGTTTCTGATTTATCCCTTAAGAAGGCTACCCAGGTGAATCTGGTAAAATCATCCATGATTACTAGTATGTATTTTTTGCTACCTCGACTCTCCATCCTGGTTGGTCCTATAAGATCCATGTGGAGAAGTTCAAGCAGTTTGGATGTGGCATTGGAGTCCACCTTTTTGTGAGCACTCCTAGTTTGTTTGCCAATCTGGCATTCATCACATATTTTGTATACTTTCTGTAATTTAGGTAGATCTCTTATCAATTTTCTTTTGCTCAATCTATATAGATTGCAGTAGTGTACATGTTTAAGGCGTTTATGCCATAACTCAGTCTCATCGGTATGGACCATGTAACACGATTGATTAGATGAGCTAGAATCACTTATAATGTAGCAGTTTTCAGAAGATCTACGACCAGTTAATATTACAGAACCCTTTTTGTTTAAAATTTCACAACCTTGATTAGTAAATTTTACGCTATGATTGTTATCGCATATTTAAGATATGCTTAACAAGTTATGTTTTAACCCTTCTACATATAAGACATTCTCAAATAAAGGAAGCTTAAAGAGTTGAACTGTACCTTAGCCAATAATCTTACAATTATTACCATCACCGAATGTGACTGAACCATCAGTCATATCTTTAAGATTGGTGAACAGACCCTTATTGCTTGTCATATGCCTGGAGCAACCACTATCTAGGTACCACTTTGAATGACTTGAAGCTTTGAAAGCAATGTGGGCAACTAAGCTAGTAACCTTAGGAACCCATTTCATAACTGTTTTGGGTTTAGGAGTATAATTGGTCTTCTTGTATTTGTAGTTGTTGTAAGAATGACCTATTGAGTTAGATTTTAAGAGCTCCTTAAGTAAATCAACTATCTTCTCAGCTAAAGGGTTTTGGTTCTAATTTTTATAATTGATATGGTTGCTTTTATGTTTAAAAGATTGAAAAGTTTTAGAATGTTTAGAAAAACTTTGATTTGAACTATTCCTTTTTGAGTTTGAAGACTCTCCTTTCACAAACTTAGGAGGAGTATTCTTCTGTTTAGGAGGAATATTTCTGTCGTAGCCCAAACCGGATCGGTCGCCACATTTTCTTGATCCAGATAAAAGCTTTTCTAACTTTGGATCACCTTAGGCATATCTCCATGTATCCTTTAAACTCAAAAGTGAAGAGACTTCAAGTTTAAGTTTTTCATTTTTAGTTTTAAGATTTTCAATCAGGGAGGTTTTGAAATCTAGATCACATTTAGTTTTTTCAGAACAATCTGAAATGTGGGATTTTTCTAAAATAAGAGCATCAAAATTTTCTTTAAGTTTCAAAAAATTTTCTTTCTGAAGTTTTATTTTAACAGCAATTTTACAACATTCCTTGTAAAGGGCATTATAAGCATCTTGAAGATCATCTTCATTTTCAAGATCACTATTCAGATTTTCTTCTCTAGTTGAATTATCATAATCTAAAAAAGTGAACTTGACTAGAGTCATAAGGACTTTGACTTCATTGCCCGACTCGGTTTCAAAATCTTCTATTCATAAGAGGCTTCGGTGCCAGAAGATTCATCCCAAGTAGCCAACATACCTTTCTTTTTAGGTTTATCCTTTCTAGGACACTTATTTGTTAAATGCCCATATTCATGGCAGTTGTAACATTAACTCTCTTTTAAGATTTTCAAGTTTTAGATTTAGGTTTTTTCTTATCATTAGATTTTTGAAAATCAACCCTCCTTTTACTTTTGAAAATTTTATAAAACTTTTTAGCTGAAAGGCCCATATCATCTTCGAAATTTTCTAAATCAGAATTTTCTTGAGAAATACATTTAGAAGATTTAAGAGCGATATATTTTCCTTTAGGAGCTTTAAAAGTTAACTCATAAGTCTGTAAAGAGCCAACTAATTCTTCTACCCTCATATTATCCATATCACGAAGTTCCTAAATCGCAATTACCTTAGAATTGAACCGTTCAGGAAGTAAGTGTAGTATCTTTGCACAGACTTTATTTTCTGGGATTTTATTGCCAAGACCCCATATAGAGTTTACAATGTCATTTAATCTTGTATAGAAGTCCATGAACATTTCATTTTCTTCCATATGTATTTCCTCAAATTTAGTTGTGAGGATTTGGACTTTAGATTTTTTAAAAATTGATGTTCCCTCATGTGTCATTCCAAAAATATCCCAGGCTTTCTTTGCAGATCATATGATATAATTCTTTTGAATTCATCCGGTGATAGTGCGTAAGTGATTGCATTTAGTGCCGTTGCATTGGCACTACTCTCACTTTTCTAAAGAGTGGTCCAAGAAAAATAAGGTGTTACTCTCATAGATTTAGATCCATCGATACCAGTTACTTTAGTAGTAGGAGGGGTCCATTTAGTCACTGTGGCTAGCCACATGCTCTCATCCATGGATTTAAGAAAAATCCTCATTCTGGCTTTCTAATACGCATAATTGGAGCCATCAAATGGTGGAGGCCTAGTGACTGAAAGGCTATCAAAATTTGACATCTTATAAATAGCTCAGGAAATAAATCCAAATAGAAAAATTAAAAGCGAGCTATTAGGCTTTAATACAACTTGAAAAGGGCGAGCTATATGTCCTACCCTGGGGGGGGGGGGGGTGAATAGGACTATGCCAAATTAAAATGTAATAGCAGAATTTAAACAATTAAAGAAAAGATAACACTTTAAACAAACCACAATACGAAAATGTAAAGGAACCTCAAAATTCTAGTATTGAGAGGTTGATACAAATGTTGTTCTAAGGACAACCTTGCACCATAAAAACCAAGGGTTTATGGCAGGACAACCTTACTAGAACGGTTTGTGTATCAAGAACTCAAATTGAAGAGGAATAAAAAGTAAATAGATAGAAAGGAAATCTAAATTATTACAACATTCCCCACAATGCTTAAATGTAAAGATTACAATATTCACATCCACAAATACATCCCACAAACTTGAATGATAAAAGATATAGAAAATAAACAAACATTCAAATCACAAGACATAGAATTATAGTGGCTCGATTGTGTGTACACTAACTATTAAACAATAGCCACACAACTACTCCACTCCAATATCCTCACACTGTGGATATTAGCATTCACTATGAAAATAGGTTTTTCCAAGTTCACCTAAAACCCTCACAATTGTGTCTTTCAAGTGGGCTTACACAATTCAAAAACCTCACACTCTAAGTTTTCTGGATCACCTCAGATAAACCAAAACAATGAGACTTTTCTCGCTTAATCTCAAAAGAAACCAAAAACTAAAGATTTACACAAATGTAAAATACCTGGATTTCTACTTTTGTTGCAGCCCGGAAGAACCAAATCAGAGTATAAGTTCGAATATTGAAGTTCAATGTCTACACTCACTTATGAAATAGTTCTAGGTTCTAAATTGATTTTAAATTAAATCAAGTTGGGCTAGCTCTATTTGATTTTGATTCCAAGAAGTGGGAATACTACAATCCCTCTTTCAAATTAGATTGGAATGCAGAATACAAAATCAAATATAAAAAGCTAATAAAAGAGAATATTAAATGAGCACAATATAGCTTTAAAAAATGACAAACTTATCTCTCAGAGTATCTTATTGATTTAGCTTGAATTGAAATGAAAAACTCTGAAATTCGTCTTCTATTTATAGTTAAATAAATCGCGTTAACGACTGGTCCTGAGGTCTCCACGACTAGTCGTAGGACCAACAAATTTTAAAAAATTTAAGCACGATCAGATAAAGTCTTTCCACGACTGGTCGTAGGCCATCCATGAACGGTTGAGTGACCTCAATGAGTGGTCGTGACCTGTCCACAACTGGTCGTGTGGAACTTGAAATGGTTGCTGGACTTTGAGTCGTAGTTGTAGGATTGGTCGTAAATGAGTCGTGTATTGTTCACATGACCAGTCGAGCATCTCCAGGACTGGTCATAGCTTAACTAAAAAATTTTAAAATTTTGCAACAACTTAGGACTGGTCGTGGAATTTCTTGGACTGGTCGAGCCAGTGCTAGGACTAGTCGAACAGAGTTCAGGACTGGTCGAAGAATAGTCCAAACACTTATAAAATGATTCAATTTGAATTGTTTAATCAAAATGACCTACCCTAAGGTCAATCTAAGGTCTTCCATACCTCGGACATGATGTATGAACATGGAACCTTCATTTCTTCAAATGATTGACGGTCTTTAAAATTCATGAAGCTTGAGATCTTGACACATAATGAATCTTGAATTGGAGATCTTTTGAACTTGAGAACTTGAGATCCTTTGAAGCTTAAATTTGTAGTGCTTGAGTTGTACTTCACCTTGAGTCTTGAGTATAAACAGTTGACTTGTCTTTCAATGTTACTTTAAAACTTTGAACTTTGAAGCTTATAGGAGTGAACAATGTACTTGATCTTGCATTTCTTGAAGTAGAGCTTTGTTCTTGACTTAAAGCATTGTCCTTGTACATGTGATGCATTACCTTGAACATATATATATATATATATATATATATATATATATATATATATATATATATATATATATATCAATGTGCTACACAAGACACAGACTGTGGTTTTAACACAATAAAATTTGATAATCAAAGGAACAAATAACCATAGCACTTACAATAGCTTAGAGGGTGGTGAGAGTGTGCACATAATATAAGCATGCTCAGATTGCAATATCAGAGTAATGCAAAATATGTTGGTGAATCCGAGAATACTATCATTCCTACTAAGGCTATGCGATGCAAGGCATGAATGCTATCAACCATATCAAGACCATGCGATGCAAGGCGTGAATAATGTTAGCCATACCAAGGCCATGAGATGTGAGTTGCAACTCAAGCATACCAATCCTCATTTGAATCCTCATATTAATGCAGCTCATCACTGGATCATTAAATATTAGTACAGTTCTTACTCCCGATAATCATTAGGGTTTAGTACACTCTAAATGGCACTGCCCCTTTCGCAGGCGCGCAGTCCAAGTGAGCGTAAGAAACTTCACTATCCGCTTGGCCAATAGCTTGCCAATACCTATCCGGCACGTCGATAGTGGACCCATTTATGAGCTGGTCATACTCAGCCTAGCAATTGCCCCCTACCATCTGGCGGGTAAGGCCACACCCGGTAAGGCCACACCCTCTTCCAACTGACCATGACATAGTGGGAGACGCGGCCTCCTGGTATTCGGCCCTCGTGCGCTCATCACACTACAAGAAACACCACTTTTAGTGACGAACATTTTCATCACTAAAAGTCAAATTATCGCAGTTAAAACTTTTTAGCGACGAAAATTTTCGTCACTAAATTCGTCGCTAAAAGACCGATGTACAAGGCTTTTATCATTGAAAAATTCAAATCGTCGCTAAATGAAAGATTTTTAGCGACGAAAATTTTCGTCGCTAAAAAAATTTTCCAAGACATTTAGTAGCGAAAATTTTCGCTGCCAAAAAAATTTTCAAGACTTTTAGCAGCGAAACTTTTTGCCGCAAAAAAAATTTTCAAGACTTTTAGCGGCGAAACTTTTCGCCACTAAAAACACTTCCAAGACTTTTACCAGCGAAAATTTTCGCCGCCAAAAAAATATCCAAGACTTTTTAGCAGCGAAAAGTTTCGTTGCAAAAAAAATTTTTACAAGCCTTTTAGCAGTGAAAATTTTCGCTGTCAAAAATATTTTCCAAGAGATACAAAAAATATCTAAGACTTTTAGCAGCGAAAATGTTCGCCGCGAAAAAATTTTTCAAGACTTTTAGCTGCGAAAATTTTCGCTGCGAAAAAATTACAAGACTTTTAGTAGCGAAAATTTTCGCCGCCAAAAAACTTCCAAGACTTTTTAGTGGCGAAAATTTTCTCCGCCAAAAAATATCCAAAACTTTAGCAGCAAAAAATTTTGCTGCAAAAAAAAAAATTCTAAGATTTTAGCAGCAAAAATATTCGTTGCCAAAAAAATTTCTGAGACTTTTAGCAGCGAAAATTTCCGCCGCCAAAAAAATTCCAAGCGAAAGTTTCCGCTACTTTTAGCAACGAAAATTTTCGTTGCTAAAAGTCTCTTTTTTTTAAAAAATATACAGCTCAAAATTCCACACAAAATTCTTGATATACACCTGTTAACAATATATTTCATCATATTCATCCTGATATACACATGTTATATAATATATTTCATCATATTCACATTCACATCCAGCTAAACCCAAACTAGTAAATCCATCCAAGCCTCGGTTACAAATTGAGGCTAAAAATGTTTAATTTTTTTAAATATTTATTTAAACTACTAATCCATTCATTCAATCCACTCATGAAACAATCAATCATGAAAGCCATAATACCAACAAAATAGTTAACTCAATCAAACAATCAATCTCACTTGTTTACTATTTAAAGTTTTCAAAACAAAGTCAATCAAACTATTACACAACATTAGGTTCCACAAATAATACAAAGTCACAACACAAGATTTGGGTATGACTTTTGCTTGGCTGATGAACAACTACAGCTTGTTCGGTAGTCTGAAAGCATCTGCAAAGAAGAAGGACTCGCCATTAGCAATAATTTATAGTGGAGTCCATATCGACAGTTTGGATTGCTCCACTGGCATGTCCCCTGGCTCCTAATTTTACTTTTAACAGCTCTAGAGGTTTCTTTCTCAGCATTTAAATGTCAAAAAAACATAGTTATCATATGAAGTCTAAAATAGACTTGTTTGACACATGTACAAGCATATGGATATCTAAGCAAAATTATATGAGAGCAAAAGAGAGAAACCTTCGGTGATTTAAATTAAAAGGTTAGCAGAGAGCCGATGTAGGATAGACTTACTCCACGCACACTCTCCATCGTCTCTTCAATTTCTTTTCTATGAGCTGAAATGAGAGCCTCTTCTTCCTACACAAGTGAAGAACACAGTCCCAAACTCAAAAAAAGAAAAGAAAAACCATTGCATACAGAAGCAGGCTTTGTACATAATTCCTCAATATGTGCCATGCAGAAAATTTTCCCTGGAAAAATGACCAAGATTTAAATGCAAAACACCATGGGAGAAAAAATAAATGCAATAGGAATCTTTGTACAAAGGTATCTTAGAACAGATGTTTCAAAACTTATCTCCAAATCAAGCAACTCAAAGAATGCTAAAAACAAAACCAAATTGATCCTTTGAAAGAAGCTCATTGTTAGCTTAGTCTCTCTCTGTTGAAGCAAAAAAGAAGAAGAAGAAAAAATTTCTTTTATGTTTTTTCAATCCATCTTCCATTTTCTTCTTAACAAGAAAATCCATATTTACTAATATTCTCATTTTTCTATTTTTCAAAATAATGAGTTCAGACTCTGAAAGAGTGGGCTCCAGCACTCGTACTTTCAGCCCAAACACTAACCAAGGACTCTAAAATTATGTGTAACATATAGAGATGGTTCAGCCACTTGTGCAATTAGGGAAGGTTCAAAAGGACATACATATTTGAAAGTTGGTCAAATCATAAATAGACGTATTATGGACAGAGACATTGTTTTCATTAATAGGCTACCTAGTACTCATAAAAATTCATTGCAAGCATTTTCTGTCTATGTGCATGACGACCATACCGTTAAGATCAATCCTCTTATCTTCATTTACAGAAACTAGTGGATGACAAATTATGTGTAACATACAAAGCTGGTTCAGCCACTTATGCAATTAGGGAAAGTTCAAAAGGGCCAGATTTCCACATCAAGCATCAATTGCACATATGATACAGAAGGACAAAAGTATCACCCTCAACATGACTGTCAAACAAGTTTCCTCACCAAAAATTCATATCACAAACCATCATGGCATGTGTCCAATTTTTGTGGAAGCACAAAGTAAATAATTGATACACATTGTGCACAAGATGACCAACCTTGCATAAAAGGTCATTTTCTCAGCTTAATCCAGGGATGCTAGAGATAACTGAGAATGATCTCCAAGGAACCTCATGAGCCTCCCCACACCTCAGATTGCATATGGTCATGGTTCAAATGTAAAATGGTAACACAAAAACAAAAAATTAACATCACTATCATACATGGAATTTGACAAAAATGAACTAGGCTCATGTATCATACTTTCAAGGAAAATCTGTACCTCCCTTGTTATGTCAATAGCATGAGAAGGACCTGAAGTCAAGGATTCGTGTACCTGATCAGAGTTCAGAGAAGTTATTAAGAATAGAAACATGACCAAATGACAATAAGCCAGCTTATAAAAATAAATGGTTAAGATTTTTAAACAAAATTATCATTATGGTTTCAAGGAGGGTCCATTTATCTCCCCAATGTTGAGTCATCTCAAAAGCAAAGGATTAACAAAAAGCCAAAAACCAAACAATAGTATTGCAAAGGACCAGTGCAGCTAAGTTACAGTGAAGACAACACACAGAGAAATGGAGAAATTACAACAAAGGTCCATTTTTCTTAACTAATGGTTTGTAAACAGACAAAAATGAAAAAGCTGAAACAACAGTCGAAATTTGATGGTGGAGCATGCAGATTTTTAGATTTCCCACCTTCATTTTGCCAATGATACACTCCGTGGCAGACCATTGAATTGGTCAGGTTACTACAAATTTTTTAAGCCAGATTATTTGCATGATCAACAACACCCTGTCTATCATAACCAGCATCGCAACCTATCATCCAATACAAATGATGGGAAGTTCATTGTATTGGATGGAATTAACTATCTTCCTCCTATTGATCAGAAGGAGATTCTCCAATGTGACTTATAGAGTTGTGGCCCACCTGGATGGAAGGCAAATCTCCTAATTAGATCTTAAGCAATTAAAATTCTTATTCAAAATAAAATAAAAATTGGATGACTTAAAGTAAAATGTGAACCAAAGGTACATTTGGGCAAAAACCCCAATATAAGCCTCCAAGAGAATTGGTACCTAAATAGTACAAACGACACAAGAATGACTTAATTATTTAATTTTCAATCTTTTTTCGCCAAAATTATTTTTTATTTTTTTTCAAATTATGAGGGATTTCAATTTTTCCATAAATGGTTGCTTCACTACCATGTGGGAAAGATGCACTAGTATGTCCACATATAAAGGACACAAACCAGGACATCAAATTTTTTATTTTATCCACTTGGAAATAAATACATGATAACATTTGTTGGCAGGCAAAAGGAAAACATTACAAGAGAAACAGTCTGCATTTGCCTCAAAGCCATTTTGGGAGAGGAAAAACATAATATGTGATTGTAAGTTCTTGTATTTCCATGACAAGATCAACATTTCTTTGATTTTCATTTTCTTCCTAGGATTTTTATTAACAACCATTTTCTTAAGTCCTATGATTACCATATTGTGGCATACCTAGGAGTAAAACAACCTGATTTTTTAGGCCATAAGTTTTAAACAATGTGGCCTACCTACTGAAAATCTCCTAACCATATTGGCAATGTGAAGATCCCCATTGTGACATGTCCCAACCAAATGTGGTACCTTGTTACATGCTCAAAAGGGACATCTATGAGGCGGAGAAGAATTGATCCTCGTGCAATTGGGAGAAACAGAAATGCAAGGCAATACAATCCAATTGATCCCAAGTGAAACCCTGTAAGTTTCAACATTCAAAGACTGCACAAAGTCATATTTCATTGAAACCTGCATTCTTCTTCTTCTTCTTCTTCTTCTTCTTCTTCTTCTTCTTCTTCTTCTTCTTCTTCTTCTTCTTTTGTATTGTAGTCATTCTGTAATATTCCTTCCCTTCCAAGAAAAAAATGGTAATTGCATTTCAAAGTCCAAGTTCCTTCTCTGTTAGTGACTAACATGGAACTTCACTGTCAGGCATGACGTTTGCTAGGCTGGCTTATCCAAGCCATTAATACCACGACCCCATCAAAGATGGACCATGCCCTCAAAATCTTCCAAATTGGAGGATGCTAGCCTTCCAGTAATCTTTGGCCCTTTGCCCTTAAATGTGGTATTTTAGCACACTTACCCATGTATTTGTATGCAAATAAACAAATGATTAGTGTTGTCTGACCAAGAAGATTTTTGGGGCATAGTCTATTGATGATGAGAGACACTTGTTCAATGGCATGGATCACCAAACCATGGGCCACACATGTACAAAATCCATTTGGATGGTTCCTCCAATAGGCCAATTGACTTATGGGGTCCACAGGGTCAATCATATGCCTTTCCTACAACATGTGCTCTACTTTGGACAAGCAGACTTTTAATTTTACACATGAGCGGGTAATCTACAGCATCCACTTTCTATTTATAGCAAATTAAAGGAACTAGAATCTACTTTTGGTGTTCACACGACCTGATAATTAATGGTAAGAAAATCCTTCCAGATTCTATTTCTAGAAGTTGCTAAAAGCAATCTTCAAAAGTTTATACAACAAGGGTCTTCCTACGTGACAGGTTGATAGTTTTGGAAGGTTTCATACGAACATATGGCCTATAGACCCATATGGTTGTAGAAACAGTGTTATGGAATACTCTTCACAGATATAGCATGAAAATAGGTTTCTAATATCTACTTCTATTCTAGATAGTTTATTTTCTACGAGAATATTTAAGTACATGTAATAGGATTAATTTACAAGGTAGATCTAGACCGTAAGGTTGTGTTTGATTTATTTAGAAGGGCCAACAATTCTGCTTGAATGCCCCACGCTTGTTGGATGAGCGGTAGAGATGGTGTAGTGTATAAGTGATCAGGGTTCAATCCTTGGTAGTGTTACCTTTCAAAAAAAAATCCTGCTTGAACTATTTTTTATCATTAATGACATAATTTATTTCCCTTTTTTTCATTTGAGGTTTTAGTAGCATTTGTTTCCTCCTCTTATAGCATGTGTTGCTACTTCTTCAACACAAGTTGCTTCCTCTTTTTACTAATCCAGGGTCACTTATTGCCATTCTCTCTCAAGCACCCGTATTAACTGTTGGAAAGTAGATCCAACTCTCAGGTGTAAACATTTAGAAGCACTTCTGTTACAATTTTGCTGCATCAAAACCTCTTGATTCCAACATGAGTCTTCAAAAATAAGAAAGAATAGAAATTTTGATATTTAATCTTGTTAAAACCAAAGTTGAATAATATGATAAATAAAAATGTAAATGAAATACTATAAGGTTAAAGATAAGGGATCTACAAAGTTGAAGTCAATATCATAATTTTTCAAGCAATGCATTTTGTACAGGCAAGCCAGTGAGGAGAAGCCCAAGTGGAGTTCCTTCGGTTAAGTAAAGCAAGGGATGCATATTATAGGCTGATACCCACATTGATATACTACCACACTAAGAGACATATAGGCAGAAATGGTCTTTTTTTTTTTTTTTTCTAAAAAATGATTGAAGTGAAATTTTAATGGGAAACTGAAATTTTTTTAAAGAAAAGAAAGTCAGGTCTAGATTTAATCCTCCATACATGGGTTATACTCTAATGACTTGAGCAATATTAAATCCAACGTTTCTCATGGTATAGTCCACCATACATTGAAGGTTCTTTCTCTTTTTTGTGTGTTGTTGGGTTATGTTAACGGGGTTGAAATTAGTATAATCTTGGTGAAGGTGCATGCTATTCTGGAACAGGTTCCTTTGCACCATCTTGCTAACCCAATAGACAACACTCAGATTGTGTGTAGTTGCATAGGTATATGTAGGTGTTAGAAAAAGAAAAATTGGAAAGGATTGTGTTGAAAATGATCGAGAGCTTAAAAACAATTGTGTTGAAAATGATCGTGAGCTTAAAAACAATAGAGGACTTGAATGCAGCATGCAGCCATGTGGACATATGTTGGTTGTAAAAGAAATGAAAATCTACTAAAGAGTATGTTCAGAATGATCATGAGCTTTTAATCAAATAACCAATAAGTCAGTTTTCTCTATATTGTTTAAGTTAAATTGGTTTTGTTTTGGTCAGCTTGCTAAGTTTTCTAACCATGGTTCATTGGTCTGCCATTGTGAATGTGCCCTTGGCTGCATATTTTGTCTTCAATAGGTTTCTCTACTGTTTTAGGTTAATGTGCTTTATGCGTACTTTGCATTGTGCTATAAGGGTAAATATTTTTTTTACCTGTAGCATATTATTCATGAATTATATAGTTACCAATGTTCTATGAGCCCATAGTTTGGTATTTTATAGCTAGATACTTGAAGCCTTTCCATGTTTATACCATAGATTTCCACTACCCAACAGAGTTTTCAGTTTTAAGTTTTAACAGAATTCCAAAGACTGGTTCATCCAAAATTTTCTTCTTCTTTTTTGCCTCTTTTTTTTTTTTTTTTTTGCAAGCTGTTGGACTGATTAATTTGTTATTGAGTAGTCTATAACTTGTGTGAACTGCTATGTACTATGTTACTACTGTCAATACCATGAGCTGTAAACGGCGACATCTGGTGCTTCTTGGGAGTTCTGGATATTAGATTCATGGTGTTCGTAGAAACTCATGTGTTCCTTTTCTTCTTCTCTAGGGCTGCTGCTAGGTTCAAGGGGCCAGGATTAAGGAGGATATTTGAAGGCAGAAATGAATCAAATGATAAGCAGCAAGTTGGTTATAAATTGCAAGCGAAAGCGAAAGCAGCCCCGTTAACATAACCCAACAACACAAAAAAAGAGAAAGAACCTCACAAGAATTTAGTGGATTTAGTTTATGTTAAAATTGAATACCTACCATACAAGAAATTCAAATTAAACTATCCAAATAATATATTCCAGTATCATTAACCAGAAAAAAGAAGAAGAAGATTATTTTGATTATCTGACCATTGAATTGGTGGACATTGACTGTGCGATTAAAAATGAAATACATACAATGGTAACTAAGAATCAATTTTAAAGAAGCATAAATGATGAGAAAAATGCCCTTTCAGAGAAATAGACATCAGGATTCTCTATTCCCTCAGGTCGGAAAATGCTTACAAATCTAACAATCTTTTTTTCAATCATTAAGGTTGCTTCAGCATGGACTGCTTAGACCCGCTTAGATGGGTGATTTCCCTCTCTCCTTCGTCCTTGCATTTCTCTCTCATACACCAACCATCAAACAGGGGGTGTGCATGTCCACAATGTATTTTCCATTGCCTTACCAATCAAACAAAAATAATTGAAACAGATATAGCAACAAAAACCAAGGATTAAAAACGGATTTGGCATATAATACCATTCACCGAGAGATTTAGGGCATCCACCTATAAACCAATCCCAAACAGAAAAAAAAATCCCAAATATATGAAAAAATAATAATATCCAGATCCACAGATGAGGAAATAAATAACCAAAAAATAATGAAAATCTTTATATTATGGCTTGAACATTCAATGTTTGAGAGAGAGATACCAACAACGTCGAGAGGTTGGCTTAGGGGATGCTCGTTGGAAAGATTATGCTCGCCAGAAAGATGCGTCGTCAGATTTGGGGAAGAAATCCTCCAGAGAGTGGCAGAGAGGTTGAGAGAGAGGGAGGGAGGGAGAGAGAGAGAGAGGGCAAGGGAGGGCGATGGAGAGAGAGAGAGAGAGAGAGAGAGAGAGAGAGAGAGATGGACGGCGAGGAAGGGTGAGGGAAAGAGTGATAGGGCGAGTGAGAGAGGGAGAATGAAAATGAAACTGAAAAGTTTCCCCACTCGTATTTGGGGAAACCGTATGGACGGTCCCGTCCTGAGCTCGTGGGGCTCACTGTGATGTATGTTGTCTATCTAAT
Source organism: Magnolia changhungtana (assembly GCA_030180095.1). Lineage (NCBI taxonomy): Eukaryota > Viridiplantae > Streptophyta > Magnoliopsida > Magnoliales > Magnoliaceae > Magnolia > Magnolia changhungtana. Next base: position 3,944,630 of record JASAUF010000644.1, on the reverse strand, counting down.
CCGTTCATTCATTTTAAGTTCCGATAATAAGTTACTATGCTGAAAATGAGCAATATGGAAGGCCCAAGTGGACCACACCAAATATAAATGATAGGGACTTGATATCCATTGTTTCCTACGATGTGGTCCACTTTGAGCCTTCGATTTGTCTCATTTTTGGGCTCATGTACTAAAATTAGCCTTAAAAATGGATGGACGGCCTAAATAAAATAAGGACATTTCAGTGGGCCCCATGGAGGGTCTTAGCAGACCGTCCATCTCTAGGTGGGGATAAACACCGTCCATCAGTTTTTACAATCATTTCAGGCCACTATGCACAAAATGTATTACATCCAATTATCAGGTGGACTATACCATGAAAAACAGTGGTGATTGACCATTAATGGGCCACAAAAGTTGGATTGGCTACTCCCCCTGACATTAGCCAATGGCTGATGGTTGGTGCTCTGTGGGCCTCACCATGATGTATGTGTTTCATCCATGCCGTCCATCTATTTTTATAAATCATTTGACGGTATGTGAACAAAAATGAGTTATATCCTAATCTCAAATGGACCACATTACAGGAAATAGTGTTGAATGAGCGTTGATCATTAAAAACATTTTGAAGTTGAGAAGTTTTGGATCAAGTTGGTTTTTTTTTCCCTTAATCAGGGCTGTATGACCTAATCAACAGATTGGATGCCAAATAAACAATACAGTGGGCCTTAGGGGGATTTTAATGGTGGATATCCAATCACTATTGTTTTCATGTGGTGTGGTCCACCTCAAATTTATATCCCTCTCATTCAGGGATCAAACCCAAAATGATCGGTAAAAATGGATAAACACACATACATCATGGTGGGCCCATAGAGCATCGACCATTAGCCACAAGTTGGTGGTGGGGAGTAGCCAATCTAATTTGGCCCCCAAAATATTTTTAATGGTCGACACTCATTCAACACTGTTTCCTGTAATGTGGTCCATTTTAGGTTGGGATGTACCTCATTTTTTGTCTCGTGCCATAAGATGATCTTTAAAAAATAAATGGACGGCATGGATGAAACACATACAGCATGGTGGGGCCCATAGAGCACTGACCACTAGCCATTGGCTGGTGTCCGGGGTAGCCAATCCATTCCCCTTGCGTACCGATTGCGTACCGAGTAACTCAGTACGCTTAGCGCACTTAGTAAACTGTGGGGTCCGCCGTGATTGCGTGTGTTTTATCCACTCTGTCCATCCATTTTACTAGATAATTTTAGATCATGAACCAAAGTATGAGGCAGATTCAAACTTTGAGTGGACCCCACCACAGAAAACAGTGGGGATTGAAAGCCTACCATTAAAAACTTATTTGTAGTGTGGTCCATTTAATCTTTGGATATGATTCATTTTTTAGATAATTCTCTAAAATGATCTCAAAAAATGGATGAACAGTGTGGGTTGATCCCAAATTTTCGGTAAATCCATAACTCAAGTGGATCATGCCACATGAAACAGTGTGGAATAATGATTTCCACTGTTGATACCTTCCTTGGGCCCACAGTAATGTTTATTTATCATTCAACTTGTTCATAATATCAAAAAGATACGAATGAAGAGAAAATACAAACGTCAGCTTGATACAAAACTTCCATGGCTTCCAAGAATTTTTCAATGGTAAATGTTCAATCACACTATTTCCTGTGGTGTGGTCTACTCGAGCTTTTTTTTTAGCATTCATAATCATATATTTTTTAGCCGCATCCAAAACTCATGTGGGCCCCACCAAGTGCTTTTATATTTTTTTGGATGTCTTCACATAGTTTTAAATGGTATGGCCCACTTGAGTTTCGTTTACCGATGATTTTTGAGATATCTCATAACCTAAAGGGGACACATCAAATCCACGGTGTTGATGTTCGACACACATCATGATGGGGCCCACAAAACTTACTAACATCAATTTTTCAAAGAAAAAGATGCACAGAGAATGGACACGGATTAGGTGGATCCCTGACTATGGGGCCCACCACGCCCCATAGTCAAGGATCCACCAAAGTCCCGTTTGCATAAAATGAGATTTTGTAAAGATCATCAGGTCAAGTCAGTCCTTAAGAAAATTTTAAGTAAAAAAATTACACATATCAGGCAATTAGGGCATTTATGGCCCACCAGACCAAAAATTCTAATCACTATACATGTGCTACATTTAAGACAATTAGTCATTTTTATGTTGAAGAGAATTGGGTCATGGCCCAACACCTGAGATGAACCATACATGTCTATGGTGGTACCTTAAATTATGTCCCTCACCAAACTTGGTGATGTGGTGTTTTCAATTCTAATCCCAAACATGAAACGAAAATGTTAAAATACCATAGTATTTCTAGACATATAATCATTATCCAATAATAATGTTAATTTCCATTAATGCAAATGTAAAGACTTGATACTAAGGACATGTTTGATTTTCCACAATACAGGTAAATCCTGATAAATAAGTAATTATTACTTTTTTTGAAAATGTGAGAGTAATTCCACCTCGAAAATTGATACAAAAGTGTTAACTTAAATACGTGGACCCCATCGTAATGTATATGATATATCCGCACCATCCATCTATATTATTAGAACATTTTAGGGCATGAGCTGAAAAATGAGGCAGATCCAACACTCAAATAGCCCACATAAATGGAAACAGTAGCCTTAATTTGTCCACCGTTGAAAGTTATTTCCTGTGGTGTGGTCCACTTGAGCTTTGGATCTGCCTTATTTTTGTTTGCTAATGCCTTAAATTTAGCTGGCATAACAAACAAGTGGTGTGGATGAGTCACATACATCATGATGGCCCCACATTGATTTTATAAATTTTTCGTTAAAAAAAGTAAGTACCTCCACAGTGGGAAAGATGTGGTAATTACATACATAAAGAATTATTACCCATTTACATGGTAATTCCAGTTGAGCTCAAAAATCAAAGAGGCCCTAAGGTGGACTAAACTGTGGAAGTAACCTTAACAAAAGCAGATCAGTTGACCAATTCTAGCCTCTAATTCCTGAACACGCTTGTTGGCCCAAGTAGGACCATCAAATTTTATTTTATTTTTTCATTTTTGACCATCGAATTAATGTTGTCTAATCTGATATTCAGACAATAAAATAAGCATAAATCTATTTTTCGTTTTTAATACATCTAAACTGACTAATAATTTGGATGGTTTATTTTAACTTAATTTTACGCCACATGCGAAATTTAAAGCAATTTCTAACTGCATGTGCATCATCCCTGAATCTCTGCCAGAGTATCAAAGTTTTTCTCAGAGAAAATATTTGATACTCCGGCAGAGTGTGATGGATGATATGCAGACATATATAAATTACTTATAAACTAAACACTTGGCACATGATTAAGTTAAATAAACCGTCAAAATTATGGGTTTCAGTTAGATGTGTTGCTAAAAAAATATTTAAGAATGTTTTGGTTATTTGACTCTCTGATTAATAGAATGATATTGGACGGTTAGAAATAAAAACATCCATTGACCTTAATTTATCAAACAAGTATCTACACATCAGTGGTTAGGATTTTGTAATCAATACGTATGTTTGGATTTAACTTAGACACACTCATTTACACAATTAACCGTTTTGATCTAAGTTAAGATCTTCCACGTGTACCATTTCTAAGTGCCTGCGTATTAAGCGTCATACGCAGCTAGAGTAGGAAATAATTCCCCCTTCTATCTATCCTCTTCCCTTCCTCACCCACGCCCCCTCCCTCTCACTCACTCTCTCTCTCTCTCTCTCATGACGATGGCGGCTCTCTCGTCTTTTGCAGCCATTCATCAACTTGGCCCACTACATTCAAGAAATCAGACGGCCACCTCCCTCTCAACGAGATCAAGCCCCACCACCACCACCGTCATCACCTCCAAAAGGTAGAATTTCTCTTCCTTGATTTCTCTTCCTCGTGGATTCCTGATTTGATGTGGATCCTCATTTAGGGATTTGGGGATTTTAGGGCTTTCTGCAATTAAGAATATCTGATTAGGGATATGCATTGTCGAATCCCTAATTAGAGATTTGTATAACAAATCCCTAATTAGGGATGTGTATTGTCGAATCCCTAGTTGGGGATTTGCATTGTCTGAGTTTAGCTCTGCTTGTAAGTGGTGTATTTTGGATTTTGTGCCAATTTCTTGAAATCTATCAATGTTGTTCGTCCTCTTTGTGTTTTAGGCCTATATGATGCAATATTTCAAATCTTTTTTTGTAGTATATAAGAAGGATTTCATGTATATGATTATGAAAGGATAGTAGCCCCGTAGTAATTGTAATGCATATTCATTTTAAATGTGAGGAATAGACTATCTATTTCAATCTGACGACTGATGTGAGCAGATACAAAACTCACTCACAGTGACATCTACTATGTCCATCAATTTCGCCAACTCACTCACAGTAGAAGATGAGAAGAAAAAAAAAGGTAGATCCAAAACTCAAGTGGATCACACCATAGGAAAATATTGGGGGATGGAAACACCTATCATTAAAGCCTTCATAGGGCCCGTCATGATGTTTTGTGGCATCCAATGCATCCATCCATCAGCTTCATGAGCTCATGTAGGACGTGTGCCCCAAAACTAAAGTAAGCCACATAACAAGAAAGAGTAGGGAATTGAAACACCTACTGCTAGTATCTTCATGGGGTGCATCATCATTTCTATGTTCCATCCAACTTGTTCATTATGTGATATCCAAAAGGATGAAGGGAAAACACAAATATTAGGCTCTTCTAAGACTTTCGTGGGTCCCAATAAAGTTTTAATGGTATGTTTTAAATCTCACCTTTTCCTATAGTGAGGCCCACACGAGTTTTTGAATCTGGCTAATTTTTTAGCTCATGTCATACAATGAGCCCGTGAAACTAATAGACAAAGCGGATGTGGCAAGGACATTTCGGTATGCCCCATTAAAATTCAACTTTCCTAATCTCAAGTTCACCAGGTGAAATAGGGGTAAAATAATAGAAACAATGTTAACATTATATAAAATTACTTTTTAAGTTGTTAATGACTGATCTCATTAACTATTCATCAATCAAAGTCAAAGTAGTCGCTTATTCGATAGTATATCTAAAGGATGATGGTTTATTCGATAGCTTAATCTTGTATATTTACTAAATCATATATAACCATATGAATCTACCAGTTTTCTCAAATTGGTTTGTTGTTTTCTCAAGTTTTGATTGCATCATCATGGCCAGATTGAGGTTTTTTTTTTTTTTTTTTTTTTTTTTTTGTAGTCATTTTGGTCGAGTGCAAGTTTTTTTTCTGAGTATTTAAACTATGATATGCTGGCAATATCTCTAACTTCGGCTCATATAAGTAATATACGATGTTTTATAGTAAGTTATCTTATTTAAATTGTTAATGTGTAGGTTTAGGTTTAGTCTTATATTGTAAAATTATCTTTAAAAATATATGGACGGCATGGATAAAACACATACATCATGGTGGGGGCCATAGAGCACCGACCACCAGCCATTGGCGGGTGTCAGGGGAGTAGTCAATCCGTTCCTAAGCGTAGTGAGTAATGTGGGGCCCACCATGATTTATTCATTTTATCAACTTCATCCATCCATTCTAACATATAATTTTATTACATAAGCTCAAAAATGAAGCTTATAAAAAATCTTAAGTGGACAACATCATAGGGAATTTCCATCTCAGCTGCTTATAATGGTGCAGTTCACATGATGTTGAATCAGCCTGATTTTTGAACCCTAAATACATATGAGTGCAGTTGATGGACGGGGTGGATCTCATTCATATGAAGTTGTTCTGTCTAAGTCAGCCAAGTCATTTCCTTCTTGCCTAAAGGAAGTCACATTTTAGACCCCCTCAAATGCAATTTTGATCCAAATAGTAGGCGGTGATGTGCGGTTGGATGCACCTTACAAACCCATCTCATCTTTCACTCCATGGACCTTGAGACACTAACGATAGTTTGGATGCTATTAAAATTCTCAAGGGGGCATGCTCGATTCTCGAGATTTATGAGTCATCATACCAAGGTCTTTGAACCCAACCTTTGCTTGGCATCTACCCTCTTTTAAAGGATGACCCACGTCTTCACTATCGCCTCTTGCTATGGATTTGATGGGATTTCAAATCCCCTGTTATATTTGACACCATTAAAGTAATTTCTTGTTTCAAATCCCCTCAAAGAAGGGGTTTGAAATCCAATGTGAAAATTTGGATTACAGATAAGATTCTTCCAAGAGTTGCATGTGTAACATCTGTGTCACTAAACTGTTAATCTATTGGGCACATTGTACACTTATGATATCTCAAAATAATTAGATTATCAATTGCATCGCTATAATTACTTTAATACGTTAATTTGCATCATCCTAATAATGTAAATCTATAGTTAAAAATTGTTGTTTAGTCACTCGGATGTGATCTTGTGCTTGTGGCCAATCCAATACTTGAAATTTCATTATTTTCAAGCTAAGTATATATTTCAACGGGTTTATTACAACCATTCTATCAAACATTATATACATACACTTAAAAAAAAAATCTCGAACACAGTAGAGATCGAGATACCTGATGGGTTATCGCGTTGCTGCGGCTGGAGAGAGCCGAAGGCAGCCGTGTGTGTGTGTGTGTTTGGGTGTGTGAGAGAGAGAGAGAGAGAGAGAGAGAGAGAGAGAGAATTTTTTTTTAAAAAAGGAAATGATTTTTTTTTAAGGAAGAAGCCAACACAACTTACACACTTACAAAGCATCCCACGAGATGGGCGACAAAGGGCACTCAACGGAACCCTTTAAATTAGAGACCCACTCCAATGCGTTCAATTTAACCCTCTCGAAGACTTATATAGTTAGCTCATTTTTATTATGAAAATACCAACTGTTCCTCTTTCCCCGTAGGACCCTGAAGCTAGAGAAAAGGGCAAGTCTCCAAAGCCTATTGATCTATTTTGCCAGCTTATATTAAGTTATGGGTCCATAAATGAATTAAATAGTTTGTTTAGTACTGTTTGGGTTTTCAGTTTCTACTAGTGGGGCTCAACCATTCAACAATGGGCTTCATATTAGTTTACCCATGCACTAAGAATTCCCCAGATCCTTGCTTTTTGTTGCACTCAATCCATTGCTACATTTTCTTTCTTAACCGTCATGGCCATGGGTTGAAGGGTTGGTATTTGAGGCCCCACTTGTACAATTCAAAACTGACAGCCTGAAGGGTACTCTCCAAACTTTCACCCCGAGCAAAATGCACGATATCCCCCGCTCTCTCTATTTCTCTCTCTCCAACAACATAACATAGTTAGCGTGTGCAATGTACTTGTTTGACCTACACCCTTGTTATTTATGCTGAAAGCTTCATCTTCCTCTTCTTCTTCCTTTCCTTTCCTTTTTTTTTTTTTTAAAGAGAAAGATATATTTCAGGTGTTTTATAACAAATTGGGGATATTAGCAGTGAAAACAAACTTTACATGGTAACTGGATTGCAGAAAATCATTAAAAAAAATTTAGGGAATTAATTCTTACATGTATTAATATTCCATGACATGAAATAACTAGAGTATAATAAACTAGTTGTACCCTAACTAACCTTCAATAAACAAAGTTCATTTTGTTTTTCCCAAAAGGTTTTAGTGTTGTCTTTCTATTTCTTGGAACAGAGATACTTATATCCAAAGGAGAAGATCTTATCAAAATGGGAGAAATATATAATCAGTAGGAAACTACATTGTTATTAGAACTAGCTAGGTCAATCACTACAGTTGTGGCCTGCATTGTTACAAGTGAGTTCAGTCACAACTAGCTGCTGCCCTTTTCCTACACTTCTGCTTTCTCTTCTCCCTGCTGTTGAGAAGCGCCAACTCTAGCATCTCTCTGTAGTTTGCCTTCTCAGGTATGTTATGTTCTCTATGTGGTGGAGATGACTTAGAATTATCCTTCATATGAAGTTGTTTTTGTCATTTAGTGAGTTTTGAAATGAAGGAATCAATTATAGTACCCTTCTCTATCTCCTTCAGCACATACGTCTAATTTTACGGTTTGGCAAGTGACTCCAACACCAGCAGTCCACGAGTCAAAGCTCTATAGGTTATGATGATGTATGTGTTTTATCCACATCGTCCATCCATTTTTCTATATAAAGTTAGGGCATGAGCTCATAAATGAGTTAGATTAAAATCTTAAGTGGACCACACCGCAGGAAAACAATGTCATATCCACACTATCAATCAGGTACTTCAACTCATTTTAGTGGTTAATATCATATGTAGTATGATCGGGAAAAGAAAGCTGCTTTTAATTTTGAAATAGATGATTTGTTTGGATGCATAGATGATTTCAATAATATTATGTTATTACAAAAATTTCATCTCTTGATTGAGCTAAATATTCACATTCATTTCTTGTGTGTGGAAAGTATTGGTTATATGGATGTTCAGTTGAACATAATTTTAAATTGATTCAATCTGTTTGGTCATCCATGTCGTGGAAAATTGCAGTTGAGTTTACTATAAATTGCAATAATTGCATTCTTTATCTGCTTTGCTGGTTAGAATATGCTCCTCCCAACTGTTCGTATTACATCCACCGTCATGGTACTTTGCCATATGTGTGTTGCTTTATTTGGAGGGAGCTGCATGTTAGTGTTCATCTTATTTATCCGCTACAATTACAATTCTAGCCAGAGATTCATGTTTGGTGTAACGCCCCGGATTTTTGCCAACCTGGGATTAGACGTCCTTAGGCAATGGGTCGATCCTAATACCTCATTAACTTGTCAGAACTGAAACCCAAAGTCTAAAGCCGCCTTTGAACTCATTTCATTCACAAATCTCACCCTTCATCACCTTGATCTTCCAATTTTTCTAAGAACTTTCACCCTAGACACTATCTTAAACTAGCTAAGTAGTATAACTTGGATCACTTTATATACAAACTACAAAGGCCTGAGTACCACCTCGACCAGAAATCACTTAGGACTAAATCCTTTAGAAATGACACAAAGTAACTAGGTGTGAAACCAGATTAGCTACGAAATCCGTTTGAATCACTTTAAATACGATCTGCAAGACCCAAAACTTGTAGAATCATTGACGCTAGGTTACCCTAAAATCTAGGATCAATCTCATTACCCGAGCTTGCTCTCGGGAGCACATCGAAACTCCGTATCAGATCTGGGCCGCACGTCGGAAGTCCGAATAACTCGAAATTAAGGAATTAGGACCGCCTCCTTTGGGCTTGACAACCATCTCGGAAATCAAGTCCAGACAATGTCCCATGGCCATTCGATCATGTCCGGAGCGAGGGAGTGTGAAAACCACCATTTCCTTTACAAAATAAATATCTTGAATAGTGATCTGGCATCATTTGTTTGCGGATTAGTATTAAGCAACTAGACCGTCAGAATCTGACCAAATTACACCCTTGGATCAGGAAAAATTTCATACACATTTACATGTACTCGGAATCTCCGATCGAGATCCGCTGACCGTTGAACTGAAACTGGTCCGCCACGCGTGATCTGGAATCCCAACCGAAATGAAAACTTAATAGAACATAGATCCAACGTTAGTGAGCTTAAGTCCGACCTTTGGCTCAAGGAAGCCCGCCAGAAGTCCTCCGTTGAGCTGAAACAGGTCCGCTTTGGTTATAACATAAGTATACTTTGACCTGGAGTCTGTTTTGGGGAATTCTTAGGCTATATAAGGACCTTAAACCCTCTCTCATGGCAGCCATACGAATTTGAGATTGAGAGAGAGAAAGTGAGGGAGAAGTGGGAGCTTCTCCCTGCCGTACTTCCTACTGCTAGTTCCACGGCCGCACCGCCTCTTTCCGGCACGCTTTCCCAGCGTCCGACTCCATTTTAAGGTAATAAACCCTAACCCTAGACCTGTTTTGAGGTGTATAGGCTACAGGTTATGAAATAGCTAACCTGTTTCGTTCTTTAGGTAGCCAAACTCCGGTATACGGAAGCTTAGCGAACCTATCAATTCCGTTGCGATTCTACGACAAAAGGTGCGGACTTTAGGTGTATAGGTTATGGTTTTCAATGCTTTCAATGTCAGATAATGATGAATTCATGATCTGCATGCAATTGCACATGAACAAAGTGCTTTCCGTTTTTAGTTTCGATTAGAATTGTAGAATTTGGAATTTCACATACTCTAGGTATTCATATAAAATACCGTATACGTATTTTTTATGGAAATGTATTTGACATGTTTATTTGTCGTATGGATATATGACGTATGGATAAAATACTTATTTGGCGAAAGGATTCGCCTAAATACATGTTTACTAATAAACACTATATATGTAGAAATACGGTATTGTAAGAAGTACCGTATACATGTATATTTTAGCGATGTGTTTGTCATGATTAATTGTCGTATAAATATATTATGTGCGTATAAAATAATTGTTTGGCGAAGGGAATCGCCGTAATACATGTTTGCTTGTATACATTATGTATGTTGAAAATGCGTATTCTAGAAAATACTGTATACGTATAAATTTTGGAGATGCATTTATCATGATTATTTCTTTGTAGTAATATATTATACATGGATAAAATACTCACTTGGCTAAAGGATAGCCCTAATACATGTTTTGCTAACATACACCATGTATGTTGTAATAGTGTATTCTAAGTGTTTGTGAAAATGACTGAATGAGTATAGAATCCTCATTCGTGCTTGCCATGACTAATTGTCATGGATTCATGATTGTTGTATTGGCAATACCCTTTTGACGAAAGAATTTTCCCTAAATCACGCCACGGCCAATATACACTATATATGCTAAAATGTGTGGCCCAAGTGTTTACGGAAATGACTGAATAAATATGGAACTTGGATTCTTGCTTGCCATGACTATTTATCGTGGGTGTACGCGTGTTATGATTGGGGCAACTCCCTAGTGAAAGGATTTGGCCTAATGCCTATGTGATCGACATATGTCATGTATGTTGATGTATGTTTGTTTAAGTGTTTCTTGAAATGTCTGAATGAGTAGTAGTTAGCAAATTGTAATGTATAAGGGTGTTGAGATATGATTCTCAACCTCTTTTAACTATGTGTATGATCTCCTTGGATTGTTGTGTGATTAGGAATTGAACATGTATAAACTTATGCTTGTGTTGTGATTCATAACATGCTCAACTGCTTTATGATTATAACTAGGTAATGCATATGTTTAAATTTATATTTACGTTGTATGATCTGTCATGGGTGATGGGGGAGCGGAGCAACGAGTGCGTGCAACAGCCCTGGCAGCCCTAAACAGATAATACCATACCTTGATAGTATGAGTTGAATCTTGATCCATTACTGCTTTATCTATCTGCAAGTTATCATGTTTGGGGCTATAATTGTAGTCCAGACAATCGGTACCAGAATTGAATTCGTGGCTGTGATTCATTTGCCACGTGAGATGTGTTCGACGAACCCGAGTCGTACTTCGGTTGGTGATAGTGGTTGGCCACGCGAAGTGCTTATGCATTTCATGTCGTTCAACTTGTTGTGCGCTCGAGCTAGCCGAGCTCGTCAAGTAACCCGATCATCTAATGTATGTTCACCATGTTTGACGCCATCTTTGCTTGAACCTAGGGTACCAAACTTACCAGGTGAAATCCCTTTTAACCATGGTACCTCGATCTGCTAAGACTCATGAGCCGGGCATGGTGGTATGGGACACCGTGGTCGAGCCGTCGGCCTCTGGCCACGGGCCACGTGCCTCCCGTAGTGACCAGTGAGCAACTAGACTCGTGAGCCGATTATGGTAGTATGAGACACTATATTCGAGCTGTTGATACTTACGACGAGAGCCGAGTATGGTGAGACCTATGCTCGTGCTGACGGGCGACGAGTCCTCTGTAGTATCTTCGAGTATACTCCAAGGGTCTGTGATTGGCGACGAGTCTTTCACAGCAACTAAAGTATGAGTTGAACCGAGTACGGTGAGACCTGTATTCGAGCTGACAGCTAGTGATTGAGCCGAGTACGGTGAGACCTATACTCGAGCTGACGGTCAGCAATTGAGCCACATACGGTGAGATCTATATCCGTGCTGACGGGTGATGAGCCCTTTGTGATGCCTTCGCTACGCTTCTCAAACCATAATATCGTATGAGATTAACTAGGACTGACGACCCTAGAATGGATCATGTTTGGGAATGATACAAGGGAGGTACCTTAGTTTCCCAATCTTTTGCATTTGAAATGAACTAATAATTACTCGGTAATCATGCTCATCATCGCACTGCATGTGCCTAGTAGATGTGGAGCACTGAGGGATGGACGCATTCGCGAACGTAAGATGATGTCGCATGAGGGTGGTTTGGCAAGGGCATTCATCATGTCATTTCATACTTGCATTAATAAGAGTACTTAGCATTGTTTGATTTTACTGCTTTATCACTACTACTTGACTGAGTTGATAACATGTTAACCTATGCTTTATTGTTCCACTGAGTTGATCACTCACTCCCACGTTACGGGACGGTGTTTCGAATACCCACTAGACATTGTCTGATTGCAGATGGCTACGCTAATCCTGAAGCAGACCCGGACTACTAATATGATGTCGAGGAGGAGTTCTCCTACATGTAACTCTCTGACAGGTCTCTGAAGACCTAGTACTGTATTGACGGGGCTATGGTACATGGGATAGAAGACATTACACTTACACATTGGTATAATTTGAACTGTACTTGTAATTTATAACCTAGTAATGTTATCATGCTCTGGAGACTCACCACAGATTTTATATATTTTATATATCTATCACAGTCTTCCGCTTGCTAATTTACTGTCTCTAGAGTAGGATATTCTGTTTTGGCTTAATCTCACTCATGTTCAATGCACAAATACAGTCAACATTCAATCATCATTCATTTTGTTGCATAAGTGATGTTCTGGAACTCAGGAGTTGAGTTTATGCTCGACCCCCGATTTTCAGGGCGTTACATTTGGATAGTGAGGGCTTCATTGCAGAGCTTTATAGCTGGGCCATGGTGTTGATAGGCATTTCCAAAAATCACAATGATTTTATAATCTTAGCCATCACTCATGGTAAATTCCATCCACTAAATTAGATCCTTTTATTTGGCAAGGTTTTTGAAGTTGTTTTGTTGTAGATGGGTAATGTGCATTATATGAGTTGAAGGTTTTGTTAACATTACTCATGTTATGGGATTATCTGTGATGAATGCATGCATGTTGAATGATGTTATTGGCTTTCACAAAGCTTGTGAAATTATTTTGATTTAGTTGGGGTAATGTGCATTATATGATTAACCCTTTTGAGTTCGAGGTTTAATGTCACTCTCATTATAGACCGATCGTGATGGAGGCATGCACATCAAATGATGTTATTTGCTTTTACCATTTGTTATTTTTATCCTTGCATCACCCATATGCCCATAGTTACTTGAATCGAAGATTTTTGGGGTACCTTGTATACCCCATCATAAACAAGCATTATGAATGACTGATTCTTGGAGCTCTTTAATTTTCTTTCTTCAAGAGATTGTGCAAAACAATTTCAGTTTTTACCATTACCCATCTTCCGATGCATCTGATGGGGCAGGTTCATATCCGTCCAAACCAAGTCATGCTAAAGACTGCTTGATTCCCATGAGAATCACCTCAGAGATTGTGGCAGAGCAATACAAAGTGTCACTCCTTGATCAAGATAAAGCTGCTGTAAGTTTCCACTGTTCTTCTCTTTGATCAAGACAGTTGCACATGTGTAGGTGTGCATCTCTTCTTCATCATCATCATCATTTTTATTGTTTTTGTTCCATGCTTCCATCTTGAAATTCTGCCCTCTCCCTCCCTGCCTCCACCTCTTTCTCATTTGAAAAAGTTATATATGAGATATCATCATCATTTAGATATCACCCACCGGGATTCGAGGTGCACTTGGATCAGTCAACCAGCTTTTCATTTGCATAGGAATTCTTGTAGCTTTGGTGGCCAGATTGCCTTTAGCTGGAAATCCACTATGGTAATTCTCTCACTTATTCTGTTAACATTTCTAAATCAGAAGAATGAAGTGTATAATGTGATATTCAGAGTGACAATGCTACTGCAAAACTAACTTTGTGTATATACATATATAGATTTGATTTATGAGTTATGAAAAAGTGATGTAACTGTATAGTTCAGATGGTCACACTTGATTGCTATTAAAAGGAAATCCTTTACTATATTTCTTCCTCTCATACATCCATTACCATCTACTGAAACACCGGATAGGCATGTGGTGTTTGGACAATTTAGAGGAGCTCATTTCACTCTTTATGGTTTTGTATCACCGCCAAATTTAAGAGAGTGATGAACATGGTAAAGAAATATGAGAAAGATAACATTACTATAATTCTCTTTCTCCAATGATATCATCTTTTTCATAATTCTTTGCCATTATGAGATGATGATGATTATGACATTACAGTGCAAGTCTGATGGGAGCAATTTGTGAAGTTTCTTGATGTATATTGTTGAGTATTGTTCACCTGATTCTAGAGAAGTTGTTGACCAGTAATTGCCTTTCAAAATTTCTTTCTTTTTTATTTTGGTGGGATATCTGTAAATATTCAAACTCTGACCTCAATTTTTTGAGACATGGTATTTTACTTGTATGATCAACTGGTGACTGCCGTCCAATTTTTTTTTTTTTTTTTTTTTTGGGATATTCGTAAATGTTCATACCATGACTTGAGATGTATGAGGCATGGTATTTCACCTGTATAATGAAATAAAGATGAGGTAATGAGTTGTATGAATGGGAAAGGACCATCGTGATCGGCTTGATTAAGTAAATGTAGGCTTGATTAAGTAACTTTAGAAACATGGATTTATATGTTGAATGTTTAATTCTTTAAACTCTATTGAGCTATATGATTATTCATTTCAATATATTAATTGATTTCCATTTCCCTTTCTTAGTCCTTTCATTTATGGTCTTCTCTCATCATTTTTAGGTCCTTTCAGTTACAATTATTCATCTAATGAGGAATTGCAATTTCATTAGTTTCAAGTTGGACTTGAAATGAATGTAGCTAGAATTTGATGATTAATCCCTCAATACAAATACTAGGAAACATGGTTATTTTCTGTCATTTCCTCTTGATCAAACTGAACACTGACAATTCAATTCACTTGTGCATCTAAACACATCCTCAAATGAGAAAAACTAAAAAAAACAATTGTAACAAAAATAGCGAGAATCGATACAATTCTTGGCATTATTTCATCGGATCCAGGATAGTAAACCCATGGATTAATTTATAGTGTTTACATGTACTTAAAACATGACTACATAACCATCTCACGGAAGCATTTAAAATCACTTGGAAGCGAGAAGAAGAAGAAGAAGAAGAAGAAGAAGAAGAAGAAGAAGAGAGAGAGAGAGAGAGAGAGAGCCAGATAAAAATAGTTCCTTTTTCTTTTCTTTTCTTTTTTACTTTTTTGATAGAAAGACACTAACAGTTCATAGAAATCCTTTTCATTCAATCAGACCCATAGAAGTAAAGCCATGAATTTAGATGTTTTATGGCATTTACATGTACTATAAAGAGCTATGCCAATCTCCCACAAGCATTGGTATCACTATATATATATATTAAAGAAAAAAAGGAAAAAACAGAATCATAGCAATGGCATAAATCACACAATCCCAGCTATTAATTCATCAGACCCAGACTACAAGAACCTTGAATTATAATGCTTTATATCATTCACATGCACGAAAAAAGAAAGACATACATATGCATTTCAATCACTGAAAAGAACCATAAGCATAGGAAAAACAGAAGAATTCAAATAAAATCAGCAATCATTTCATCAAACCCCAATTCCAAAATCTTGATTGGAGATGCATTTTAAAGTGCTACATATCTCCCATAAGCAATTAAATCACTAAAAAGTAATAAATATGTATGTCCTTTTGAACCTTCCCTAATTGCACAAGTGGCTGAACCATCTTGTATTGATTATTAGGCTTTGGGAGAGTGCTTTGTTATGTAAATTGCATTCAATTTTTTCTGGTAGCATCATGGAAAAAGCTGTCACACTTAAGTATGCAGAACTTAGTTGTATTACATAAATAAAGTGACGGGCCTTCTTTTGCTCTAAAAATTATATCATTTACAAGTATGAAATGAAAAATTCATTGGACTCCTTTCACAAGGTGGGTGGGTCATTGAGAAGAAATTTCTACATGCGGGTTTTTTTGTATCTTGTTTCTCTGTGTAATCCCACTGCCTACTTGACACCCAAGCTATGCGTTCTATTGTATTCCTTCTAAATTAACAGTGGGTCAGAAATTATGATGTTCTCTACATGGTTTTTAGCTTTGGAAGTGATATTCCAAGATCAATGCAATAGATGAATTTCTTTAAAACATTTGCAAAGGCTTCAACTTCAACAAAACACAGGGAGGACTCGTAGCTGCAAATTCTCCAAGATAGAAGAGGATACTTCTTCGAATCTTCTCTGAGTGAAAAGGGCGTCAAGGTGAGTTGTGTCATTTTCTTTTCTTTTACATTGTTAGGCATTGACATTTATTCACATAGGTCTTTTCTTTTACATTGCTAGGCTTTTATTGCAGGTCAGTGCATACTCATCCTTTGCAAGGATGGTGGGAGTTGGAATTGGTTTGGAGCAACAAACAAGGAGAATGGACCCCATGACTAATGAATCGTAGTTCACAAACTACACTTGAGATTTCATTGGCACAGTTGATTACATATTTTACACAAGTAAATTTCCTTGTTGCAAGATGACTTTGCCTGAGCTTTCTTTCCCACCATCCTTACAAAGGATGAGTATACACAGCTATGCTTATCATGTTAGACCATATTTTCTGCAAAAATGTCACACATGTATAACACCATAGCTGAGAAAATAGTGGCTTACTCACCTCTATTAAATTAGGTTGAGCCACTGATCAATGGGAATTAAAATTAATGGAGCAGACCCGGATGTGCGTCGGAGCTATCCGGAAGAGCGGGGGTCCCTGGAAGGTGGGAACTGCTGTTATAACCATGATGAAGTTGTCCATTTCCTATGGATAGCATTGGAAGGGCTTGGCCATTTGGACAGGCCGTATTTATGTATTTGCTCGAAATTAATGGAGTAGACCCGACTGTGCGTCGGAGCTATCCGGTAGAGCGGGGGTCCCTGGAAGGTGGGAACCGCTGTTATGACCATGATGAAGCTGTCCATTTCCTATGGACAGCATTGAAAGGGCCTGGCCATTTGGACAGGCCGTATTTATGTCTATATTTGCAGGTACCACACCCTTAACCTAAACCTATAACCCAACCTAAACCTATACCTATAACCTTATCCTCTTCTCAAATCCCTAAACCTAGACCTAATCTGGAAAACCCAAACCTAAACCTGATCCCAAACCTGAACCCAGTTTCCTAAACCTAAACCTTAACCTATTCTCAATTCCCAAAGCTATAACCTATAACCTATAACCTAAACCTAAACCTAACCTAAACCTATAACCTTAACCTAAACCCAAAACCTAAACCTTAACCTAAACCAAAGCCTATAACCTTAACCTAAACCAAAACCCGCAACCTAAACTCGAACCTAAACCTATAACTTATAACCTAAACCTATAAACTAAAACCTAAACCTAAACCTATAACCTAAACCAAAACCTATAACCTCAACCTAAACAAAACCTATAACATAAACCTTAACCTATAACCTATAACCTAAACTTATAACCTTAACAAACCTAAAACCAAAACCTAAACCTATAACCTAAACCTAAACATTAACCTATTCTCAAATCCCTAAACCTAAACCTACACCTAATCCCAATCTCAACTCCCTAACCTAAACCTAAACGTAAACATGAAAACTCAAGCCTAAACCAGATTAGAACCCGAACCCGATTCCCTAAACCTAAACCTTAACCAATTCTCAATTCCCTAAACCAATAGCTTATAACCTAAACCTAAACCTTAACCTTAACCTAAACCTAAACCTTAACCTAAACCAAAACCTATTACCTATAACCTAAACTTATAACCTATAACCTAACAGTAACCTAAACCTAAAATCTAAACCTTAACCTATAACCTAAAACCTAAACCTAAACCTAAACCTAAAACCTAAATGCATTCTCAAATCCCTAAACCTAAACCTACACCTAATCCTAATCTCAACTCCCTAACCTAAACCTAAACCTAAACTTGAAAACCCAAGCCTAAACCCGATCCCGAACCCGAACCCGAACCCGATTCCCTAAACCTAAACCTAAACCAATTCTCAATTCTCTAAACCTATACCTTATAACCTAAACTTAAACACGAACCTAAAACTAAACCCGATTCCCTAAACCTAAACCCAAACCAATTCTCAATTCCTTATACCTATACCTTATAACCTAAACCTAAACCTAAACATGAACCTAAAACTAAACCTAAACCTTAACCTAAACCTATAACCTTAACCTAAACCAAAACCTATGACCTAAAACCTAAACCTAAACCTTATAACCTAAACTTATAACCTATTACCTACCATTCACCTAAACCTAAATCCTAAACCTTAACCTATAACCTAAGATCTAAACCTAAACCTAAAACCTAAATGTATTCTCAAATCCCTAAACCTAAACCTACACCTAATCGTAATCTCAACTCCCTAACCTAAACCTAAACCTAAACTTGAAAATCCAAGCCTAAACCCGATCCCGAACCCGAACCCAATTCCCTAAACCTAAACCTAAACCAATTCTCAATTCCCTAAACCTATACCTTATAACCTAAACCTAAACTTGAACCTAAAACTAAACCCGATTCCCTAAACCTAAAAATGAAAACCCAAGCCTAAACCCAATCCCGAACCCGAACCCGATTTCCTAAACCTAAACCTTAACCTATTCTCAAATCCTAAACCTAAACCTACACCAAATCCTAATATCAACTCTCTAACCTAAACCTAAACTCGAACTTGAAAACCCAAACCTAAACCCGATCCAGAACCCGAACCCCCGGTTTCTAAACGTAAACCTTAACCTATTCTCAATTCCCAAAGCTATAACCTATAACTTTGAACCTAAACCGAACCTAAACCTATAACCTTAACCTATAACCTAAACATATAACCAAAACCTAAACTTTTAAGCTAAAACCTAAACGGAAGCCTAAAACCTAAATGTATTCTCAAATCTCTAAACCTAAACCTAATCCCAATCCCAATCTCATGTCTCCAACCTAAACCTAAACCTAAACTTCAAAACCCGATCCCGAACCCGATTTCCTAAACATAAACCTTAACCTATTCTCAAATCCCTAAACCTAAACCTACACCAAATCCCAATCTCAACTCCCTAACCTAAATCTAAACCTAAACATGAAAACCTAACCCTAAACCCGATCCCGAACTAAAACCCAATTTCCTAAACCTAAACCTTAACCTATTCTCAATTCCCAAAGCTATAACCTATAACCTATAACCTAAAGCTAAACCCAACCTAAACCTATAACCTTAACATAAACCCAAAACCTAAACCTTAACCTAAACCAAAACCTATAACCTTAACCTAAACCAAAACACAGTAACCTAAACCTTAACCTAAACTTATAACCTTAACCTAAACCTAAAACCAAAACCTAAACCCATAACCTAAACTTATAAACTAAAACCTAAACCTAAACCTAAACCAAAACCTATAACCTTAACCGAAACAAAAACCTATAACCTAAACCTTAACCTATAACCTATAACCTAAACTTATAACCTTAACCTTAACCTTAACTTAAAACCAAAACCTAAACCTATAACCTAAACCTATAAGCTAAAACCTAAACCTAAACTAAAACCTAAATGTATTCTCAAATCCCTAAACCTAAACCTAATCCCAATCCCAATCTCAACTCCCCAACCTAAACCTAAACTTCAAAACTCCGATCCCAAACCCGAACCCGATTTCCTAAACCTAAACCTTAACCTATTCTCAAATCCCTAAACCTAAACCTACACCAAATCCCAATCTCAACTCTCTAACCTAAACATGAATACCCAAGCCTAAACCCGATCCAGAACCCAAACTTGATTTCCTAAACCTAAACCTTAACTATTCTCAAATCCCGAAGCTATAACCTATAACCTAAACCTAAAACTAACCTAAGCCTATAACCTTAACCTATAACCTTAATATAAACCCAAAACCTAAACCTTAACCTTAACCTAAACCAAAACCTATAACCTTAACCTAAACCAAAACACGTAACCTAAACCTTAACCTAAACTTATACCCTTAACCTAAACCTAAAACCAAAACCTAAACCTAAACCTAAACCTAAAACTAAAACCTAAACCTAAAAAAACCTAAACCTTAACAAAAAAACTATAACCTAAACATTAACGTATAACCTAAACTTATAACCTTAACCTAAACCTAGAACCAAAACCTAAATCTATAAGTTAAAACCTAAACCTAAACCTATGCCTAAACCTTAACCTATTCTCAAATCCCTAAACCTAAACCTACACCTTATCCCAATCTCAACTCACTAACCTAAACCTAAATCTAAACTTGAAAACCCAAGCTAAGCTCCGATCCAGAACCCAAACACGATTTCCTAAACCTAAACCTTAACCTATTCTCAATTCCCAAAGCTATAACCTAAACCTAAACCTAACCTAAACCTATAACCTTAACCTATAACCTTAACATAAACCCAAAACCTAAACCTTAACCTAAACCAAAGCCTATAACCTTAACCTAAACCAAAACACGTAACCTAAACCTTAACCTAAAACCAAAACCTAAACCTATAAACTAAAACCTAAACCTAAACCTATAACCTAAACCAAAACCTATAACCTTAACCTAAACTAAAACCTATAACCTAAACCTTAACCTATAACTTATAACCTATAACCTAAACTTATAACCTTAACCTAAACCTAAAACCAAAACCTAAACCTATAACCTAAACCTATAAGCTAAAACTTAAACCTATACCTATACCTAAACCTTAACCTATTCTCAAATCCCTAAATCTAAACCTACACCCGATCCTAATATCAACTCCCTAACCTAAACCTACACACGATCCCAATATCAACTCCTAACCTAAACCTAAACCTAAACTTGAAAACCCAAGCCTAAACCCGATCCCGAACCCGAACCCGATTTTCTAAACCTATACCTAAACCTTAACCTATTCTCAAATCTCTAAACTTATACCTACACCAAATCCCAATCTCAATTCCCTAACCTAAACCTAAACCTAAACATGAAAACCCAAGCCTAAACCCAATCCCGAACCCGAACCCGTTTCCTAAACCTATACCTAAACCTTAACGTATTTTCAAATCCCTAAACCTAAACCTACACCAAATCCCAATCTCAACTCCCTAAACTAAACCTAAACCTAAACATGAAAAGCCAAGCCTAAACCCCATCCCGACCCCGAACCCAAACCCAATTTCCTAAACCTAAACCTTAACCTATTTTCAATTCCCAAAGCTATAACCTATAACCTATAACCTAAACCTAAACCTATAACCTTAACATAAACCCAAAACCTAAACTTTAACCTAAACCAAAGCCTATAACCTTAACCTAAACCAAAACACCAGTAACCTAAACCTTAACCTAAAACTATGACCTATAACATAAACCTATAAACTAAAACCGCTACCTAAACCTAAACCTAAACCTAAACCAAAACCTATAACCTCAACCTAAACAAAAACCTTTAACCTATACCTTAACCTATAACCTAAACCTAAAACCAAAACCTAAACCTATAAGCTAAAACCTAAACCTAAACCTAAACATAAACATTAACCTATTCTCAAATCCCTAAACCTAAACCTACACCTAATCCCAATCTCAACTCCCTAACCTAAACCTAAACCTAAACATGAAAACCCAAGCCTAAACCGGATCCCGAACCCGAACCCGATTACCTAAACCTAAACCTTAACCAATTCTCAATTCCCTAAACCTATAGCTTATAACCTAAACCTAAACCTTAACCTAAAACTAAACCTAAACCTATAACCTAAACCTAAACCAAAACCTAAACTTATAACCTATAACCTAACAGTAACCTAAACCTTAACCTATAACCTAAAACCTAAACCTAAAACCTAAAACCTAAAACCTAAACCTACACCTACACCTAATCCTAATCTCAACTCCCTAACCTTAACCTAAGCTTAAACTTGAAAACACAAACCTAAACCCGATCTCGAATCCAAACCCGATTTCCTAAACCCTAAACCCTAAACCTATTCTCAAATCCCAAAACCTATATTTATAACCTAAACCTAAACCTAAACCTGGAGGAGCTGGCGAGGCAGAGGGAGGAGCAAGAAAGGCAGAGGGAGGAGCAGGAGAGGAGGATAGAGGATCAGCTGGCGAGGCAGAGGAGGATGAAGGAGGAGTTGGTGAGGCAGAGGGAGGAGCAGGAGAGGAGGATGGTGGAGATGCGGGTGGAGCATGAGCGACGGATAATGGAGATGTTTCAGGCTTTCGCTGCACGCTTACCCATCGATGCCCCACCACCTCCATCTTTATCTTTTTGATTTTTTGTTTATTTGTTTATGATGTTAAGTTTATATGTATTTATGCATGAATGAATGTGATACAGATAAGATTGTTTGTGTTTGGATAAATATAGTTTATATAGTTTGGGTTTAGATGGATGTGAATGTGAATATCATGAAATGTGTATATCAGGATGAATATGATGGAATATATTGTTAACAGGTGTATATCAGGAATTTTTACAGATTTTGAGTTGGAATATTTTTTTTTAAAAAAAAGAAACTTTTGGCAACGAAAATTTTCGTTGCTAAAAGATATGTCAGTTTATTTTTAGCAGCGAAAATTTTCGCTGCTAAAAGTCTTGTATAGTAATTTTTAGCGACGAACATTTTCGCCGCTAAAACTTTATTTAGTTTGGGTTTAGATGGATGTGAATGTGAATATGATGGAATATACTATTAACAGATGTAAATCAGGAATTTTGTATGGATTTTGAGGTGGAATATTTTTTTTTAAAGGAAACTTTTGGCGACGAAAATTTTCGTTGCTAAAAGATATGTCAGTTTATTTTTAGCAGTGAACATTTTCGTTGCTAAAAGTCTTGTATATTATTTTTTAGCGACGAACATTTTTGCCACTAAAACTTTATGTAGTTTGGGTTTAGATGGATGTGAATGTGAATATGAATATGATGGAATATATTGTTAACCGATGTATATCAAGAATTTTGTACCGATTTTGAGCTGAAATATTTATTTTTTAAAAGAAACATTTGGCGACGAAAATTTTCGTTGTTAAAAGATATGTCAGTTTATTTTTAGCAGCGAAACTTTTCGCGGCTAAAAGTCTTGTATAGTATTTTTTAGGGACGAACATTTTCGCCGCTAAAACTTTATGTAGTTTGGGTTTAGTTCGATGTGAATGTGAATATGATGGAATATATTGTTAATAGATGAATATCAGGAATTTTGTACGGATTTTGAGTTAGAATATTTTTTTTTAAAAGAAACTTTTGGCAACAAAAATTTTCGTCGCTAAAAGATATGCTAGTTTAGTTTTAGCAGCGAAAATTAGTTTTGAATAGTGTTTTGTAGCGACGAAAATTTTCGCCACTAAAAGTTTATGTAGTGAATATGATAAAACGTTGATATCAGGATGAATATGATGAAATTAATTGTTAACAGGTGTATATCAGAAATTTTGTACGGATTTTGAACTGGAATATTTTTTTTTTAAAAAAAGAAACCTTCGGCGACGAAAAGTTTCGTCGCAAAAAGATATGTTAGTTTATTTTTAGCAGCGAATATTTTTGCCGCTGAAAGTTTAAGAAAATGTTCCGAGTTTTTAGCGACGAAAATTTTCGTCGCTAAAGGTCTCATACAGTATTTTTAGCTACGAAAATTTTCGCAGCTAAAAGAAATTGGTGAAAAATGTTTGGAGTATTTAGCGACGAAAATTTTCGTTGCTAAAAAAAGTCTAATGTCCTATTTTTAGCTACGAAAATTTTCGTCGCGAAAAGTTTCGTAGCTAAAAGTGAGCTTTTAGTGATGAAAATTTATTTCGTCGCTAAAAATGACTTTTGGCGACGAAAAGTAGTTTTGTCGCTAAAAACCCTCTTTTTTGTAGTGTCATCTACTCGGTCTCGACATTGGAGTCATCCTCTGGTACCATCGGGTTTAGGAATTTTTACCCAAGGACATCAATGATGCCTTGATGCTAGTAACAATATTTTCGGTGTTCAATCCTGCCATCCACGATATTCCTGTGGAGGCTATGGCCCTGATGTCGCTAGGACATACATGGATTATATCACATAAATGCGAGATGCATGAATCATATATATATATATTATGTACTCCAACCTCTAGGCCCTAGATGGATTGGATGTCAGATACATACATTAATGGTGGGCCACACTGTCCAGTATGGTGTGAATAAATCACATACATCATGGTGGTCCCACGTGAGTGGGCTACACATGTTGGACAAAGATGATGTTTATGTTTCCCTTCAAAACAGGGGCTGCCCAAATGAGCAGCAAGGTGGCTGCAACGAGGGCCCAATTTGGTCCTCTAGGTTGGACGACGTGGATCATACATCAAGGTGGGCCATCATTCATGGAAAGAGAGAGAGAGAGAGAGAGATGGAGGGACCCTGCCACTATGGCCCCCCTCTAGGTTACAAAACATACATCAAAGGGGGTCCCAAATAGGATCCACACCATCAATCGGTAGGCCCCACTTGGTCCATCATAAAAACGTAAATCTATTCCTACAAAACACCCACCGATTGCTAATCTTAGTGGTTCTATGTCTTCCTTAGCTCCTTGGCTTCTTCTTTGATGGAGGTTGATGAGAATTGAAGGGTTGGATGGTGAGATTTGGGGGGTAGGAAAGTGGGCCTCTTCTGGCTTCTTTCTCTCCTTAGGATTTTTCTCTCATGGTTGCTTGGGTTGGTAGAGAATGGAATGAGATGGAGAGAGATAGTGATGGGATGAAAGGGATGGAATGGATGGGAGAGAAGAATGGTGTGGTGTAAGAAAGGGATGGGTGTGTGTAAGAGAGAGTTAACTTGTGGGGGGTGAGGTGGCATGGGGTATGAGTTGCTTGTCTTTATTAGTAAGAGAGGGATAGGAGAGGCATGGGTTGTATACTTGCTTGTACTTGATTGATTGATATGATGGGGTGTAGAGATTCTTTCGAAATTCATAACATGCGGCGTTTTCCTTGAAATAAACGCGGGTCCACAACTTCTGGCCTGGGTATCGCATTGGCGTGTGGGACGTGGCGTTGGAACCACGACGACGGCATGGTCGCTAGGGTACAAGTTTTGGGTCGAGCTGATTTGGGTTGATAGAGAGCGACTTAGGGTTACACAGAAAAGTTATCTACATGTCGTAGGTTGCCGAACTTCGACTGGGAGGACCGTGGGATCCTAAGGAACAATACGGACTATGAAACGGCCCTTACAAATCTCCCCTCCTAATAAAATTTTTATCAATGGAATTTATACATTAATCGCAACTAGACATTAAGATCATATATAATCGAAGACACTATACAAGATGCAACATATAATCAATCATCAAAGAGATGGGGATAGCGCTCTCGAACCTCGGCCTCGCGCTCCCAAGATGCCTCATCAACAGAATGGTGACTTCACTGAACCTTCATCCGGAGGACCTTCTCCTTCCGATTAAGGATATGAACTGGTCACTCAATGTAATCCTCATAAACCTTTAATGGTTGTCAATCAATAGCAGGAACTACGTCTGACCCAGACTTCTGCAACATAGAGACATGGAAAATGTTGTGGACACTAGACAACTGAGATGACAAGGTAAGCCAATAAGCCACGACGCCAATGCGGCCAATGATCTTGAAAGGTCCTATGAATCTCGGGGCAAACTTGTCCTTCGTTCTAAATCGAACTACGCTCTTCATGGGCGAGACCTTGAGATATACTCTGTCCCCTACTATAAACTCTAAGGGACGACGCTGGCGATCAACAAAACTCTTCTACCAGCTCTGAGCTATGCGTATCCTCTGCTTGATGATATCGATAGCTTCTGACATCCGTTGCATAAGCTTGGGACCTAGGAGATGCTGCTCTCCAACCTTGGTCTAACAACTTGAAGATCTGCATGGTTTGTCATATAGTACCTCAAAAGGAGCCATGCTAATGGTCGCTTGATAGCTGTTGTTGTATGTGAACTCAGTCAATCGCAGATGCTCATCCCAGTTACCCCAAAGTCAATCACGCAAGCTCGAAGCATATCCTCAAGGTTCTAGTTGACCCTCTCGGTTTGCGGATGATATGAGGTGCTGAGCTACAAAACAGACCCCATCGCTCTCTGAAAGCTCCCCCCAAAACTGAGACGTGAACCTCGGGTCTTGGTCAGAAACGATCGAAATTGGAATGCTGTACAGTCTCACAATCTCATCAATGAATAATCTAGTAAGTCGATCCAAAGACCAAGTTGCACGAATCACGAGAAAATACGCTGACTTCGTCAGATGATCTACAGTAGACCAGATGACCTCATGACTGCGCTGAGTCCTTGGCAAACTCATAATGAAATCTTTCGACATGTGCTCCCATTTCCACGTCGGGACGCTCAATGGCTGCAATGGACTAGGGGGTATCTGATGATCGTCTTGATACCCTAGCATGTGTCACACTTGGCCACAAAACTGGCGATTTGACGCTTCATCCTCGCCCAAAAATACTATCGCCTCATATCACGGTACATCTTTGTTGAGCTAGGGTGGATAGAAAACCATGATCGATGTGCTTCAGTCATAAGATCTCTGCGTAACTCTGGAATATCCAGGGCACATAATCGGCCTCTGAAGCGAATTCCACCATCAGAACCAATCTGCCAATCTGACTAACTCTCAGATGCTGCCTCTGCCTGATAACTCTGTAATGACTCATCTGCTTGCTGAGCCTTGATCACCCTTACGACAAGAGAGGGTTGAATCGACAGGCTTGATAACTGCACACCGATCTGAAAATCATATGCAGCCATGTCCTCAAGCATCTTCAACTCCTTAATCATCATATTAGTACACAGGCCCCATTGCTGATGGCTGAGGGCATCCGTCACCACGTTTGCCTTGCCTGGGTGGTATTGGAGATCAAAATCATAGTCCTTTAGGAGCTCCATCCAACGTCTCTGCCTCATGTTTAGCTTAGACTGAGAGAATAGGTAATTCAAGCTCTTGTGGTTAGAGAAGAGCTTGAACCTGACCCCATAGAGATAGTGCCTCCACACCTTCAGTGTGAAGACAACTGTAGCTAACTCCAAATCATGCGTGGGGTAGTTCAGCTCATGGACCTTGAGCTGGCCAGACATGAAGGCCACTGGCCTCCCTTTCTGCATCAGGACGACACCCAAATAAATAAGTGAGGCATCGGTAAATACAATAAATCCTTTACTCCCAGAGGAAAAAGTGAGGAGAGGAACGGACGTCAGACAGTTCGTCAGCTCTACGAATGCTCACTCATAGGTGTCGCTCTAAACAAACTCTGCGCCCTTCCTAGTAACTTGGTCAACGTGGCTGCAATACGGGAGAAGCCCTCATTAAAACATCGGTAGTAGCCCACTAAACTAAGAAAACTACGGATCTCGGATGCGTTCATGAGCTGGCCCCACTGCGCACTACCTCAACCTTCGAGGAGTCCACTGCGACACCCTCCCTTGTCACCATGTGACCGAGGAACTTCACCTCCTCCTGCCAAAACTCACAATTTTCCAGCTTCGCATATAGCTGGTGGGTAAGGAGGGTCAGCATTGCAATCTCCAGATGCTGCACATGCTCCTCACGGGTCCTCGAATATATTAGAATGTCGTCGATGAATAACACAACAAACTGATCGAGATAAGGACTGAAGACCTCGTTCATCAACTGCATGAAGACCGTGGGCGCATTAGTCAGTCTGAAGGACATGACCTGAAACTCAAAATGACCATAGTGTGTCCTGAAAGCTGTCTTCGGGATGTCCTCCGATCAGACCCGAATCTGATGATAGCCAGAACGCAGGTCAATCTTCGAGAAGAAATGTGCACCCTGTTGCTGATCAAATAAATCGTCGATCCTCGGGAGTGGATATTTGTTCTTGATCGTGACCCGGTTGAGCTCGCAATAATCCACATAGAGCCTCAACGAGCCATCCTTCTTCCTGACGAAGAGTACCAGCGCTCCCCACAGTGAACTGCTCAGACGGATGAAGCCTAACTCTGGCAACTGCCGCTGCAGCTCTTGCAACTCCATCGGTGCCATACAATACAATACCTTCGAGATAAGCGTGGTACCGGGTATAAGGTGAATCTGGAACTTAATATGCTGGCACAACGGTAACCCTGGAATCTCTTAGAACACGTCGGGGAAATCACAAACAACTGGTAACTGATCAACGCTCACTGTCATGGGCTCCTTTACTGCACACGACATTAAACAAGATAACAGCTCTCCTCCGAGCTGGCAATGAACTGGAATTAAGGCAAGTTAAGTATAAAGAATGTGACTGTCATCGCAGAATAGTCCAAGATGGCGTGGTACTTAGCAAGCCAATCCATGCTCAGGATAATATCGAAATCTGACATTGGCTATATAAACAAATTGACAGGCAAGAAAATGTCTCCCGCCAACATGGGGCAAGATGAATAAAAGTGGCATAATACAGTAGTCTTCCCCAAGGGCGTCAATACTATCAACCCCTTGTTAGAAGACTCTGTCGGCAATCCATTTAAACAGCAGAATCCCTCAGATATAAAAGAAAGTGAAGCACTAAAATTAAACAAATCTTGGGTGATGAAGTAGAGACTAGAAGTATACCCTCAACAACTCCTTCGGAGGACTGTGGGTCTTCTTTTGGCATATGCATAGAAGTTAGCCTTTGAGGCAATGGGAGGTGCTTATCCCCTCGAGGAAGTGCTGGCATTTACTCTTTTGGGGCGCTATCTTTGTTGTCTTTGTTGCTACTGGGGTCGTTGCTGCGATGGAGGTTGCTGCACTCATGCATGCGGTGCCCTGTCCCACCACATCCAAAACAAGTCCATATAAACGGCCGCTAGGGTGGCGCTGGAGTGTCGCTGGTGCTGCTGGTGGTCTTGTGGATGGGTGGCTCCTGTGCCTCTGCGGTCATCAATGCTGTTGGGAGCTACCGGAGGGGGCTTACCGCTTCTCGTCTCTCCTCTGATCTCGATTGCTCTGCTTGCTGGCCGACTCAATCTCATAAATCTGAGCCCTCTGTACTACCGCCTGAAAAGTCGGGAGCTCATGCCCAATAACATGGCCTCGAAGACTGTAATGCAAGCCATTCTTAAAATGGTGGGCCTTTTGTTCCTCATCATCAACTAAATACGGCGTGAACCTTGATAGCGCCACGAAATGAGCCTTATATTGTGCCACAGACATGTCTCCCTACACCTAGGTCTCAAACTCTAACGCTCGTTGCCGACGAATGTGGTCGAGGAAGTACTGCTGATCGAATCAGTCAATGAAATCCTCCCATGTCCAGACGAAGTTAGCTCCTTCAACACGGGTGATAGAGGTCCACCAGTGCTCGGCCTCACCCTGGAGAAGAAATACGGCTAATCGGACCCGCTGCTGGGTCGTACATGCCATTGTATCAAAAATCTTCTCCACCTTGCAGTGCCATCTCTCGGCTGCTGTCGGGTCTAGCTCGCCCTAAAAACGCGAGAAATCGAGCTGTCGGAACTCTCGAAGAAGGGCGCTCGCACGCTCCTACTCTGCTTGAGCTGGTGAAATATGTTGTGCCTGCTCTACCCCTGAAGGGCGATCATCATAGCCTGCAACATCTGCTATAACTGGGAGGCACTCACGAGTATGATCAGATCCACACCAGTCTCAGGTGGATAGCGGCATCCTCAGGCTGGGGAACAGGGATCTCCAATGGTGGAGTGAGAATCATAGGTGGTAGAACGGTAGTCTCAGGTAGTGAAGCGGGAGTTACTCGGGTCGCTCTCCTAGGCGGCATGTCTTATAGGGAAGAACAAAGGCACCTATCAACCTTGAGAGCTCTCAAAGGCACACGTTACAGGTACTAAATCAGAAGGTTACGCACTCGAGACCTATTTGTCCTAAACTCATAGCAGACATGTGATGTTGTTCTCAGTTATTCCTAAGTTATGCTCTGATACCAACTTCTGTCACACCCCAAACTTAGAAATCGGGCTCATAAAATTCTCTATCGCCGAATCCAGTGCCGATAGCCTTCATAGTACCTCATTGTAACATCCCGAATTTTTCCCAACCTGAAATTAGACGTCTTTAGGCAATGGGTCGCTCCTAACACTTTGTTCTTTCACAAAACCGCTTTTGAACCCATTTCCTTCACAAATCCCACCCTTCACCACCTTGTTCTTTCAATTATTCTAAGTTCTTTCACCCTAGACACTATCTTAAACTAGCTAAGTAGCATAACTTGGATCACTTTATATATAAACTACAAAGGCCTAGGTACCACCTTAGACAGAAATATTATAGGACTAAATCCTTTATAAATGAGAAAAGTTAACTAAGTACTAAATTAGATTAGCTACGAAATTCACTTGATCCACTTTAAATACGATCTGCAAGACCCAAAACTTGTAGAATCATTGATGTTAGGTTACCCTAAAATCTAGGATCAAACTCATTACCCGACTGTTCTAGGGAGCACATTGAAACTCCGTATCAGATCTAGACCGCACATCGGGAGTCCGAATAATATAAAGTTAAGGACTTAAGACCGCTACGCTGGGCTTGACAACCATCTCGAAAATCAAATCCAGACAGTGTCCCACGGCTGTTCGCTTAAGTCCGAAGCGTGAGAGGGTGAGAACACTTATTTTCTTTACAAAATAAATATCTCAAATAGTAATATGAGACTTATTACTTGCGCACATTTTGTAAGTAACTGACCGTCAGAATCTGACCCAAACACACCCTCGGATCAGGAAAAATTTCATAAACATATCTATGTACTTAGAATTTCAGATCGAGATCCACTGACCGTTGAACTGAAACTGGTTCGCCACGCGTGATCTGGGAATCCGACTGAAATGAAAACTTAACTACACCTAGATCCAATGTCAGTGAGCTTAAGTCCGACCTTTGGCTCAAGGGGGGCCTCCGGAAATGCTCCGTTGAGCTGAAACAGATACCCTTTGGATAAAACCCAAGTATATCTTGGTCCTGAGTCTATTTTGGTGAGTTTTGGGGCTATATAAGGACCTTTAACTCTCTCTCATTTCAGCCATATGAATTTGAGATTGAGAAGAGAGAAAAGAGAGAGAAATGAGAGCATCTCGCTGTCATGCTTCCCTGCTGCTATATGAGCTTAACCACTCATTCCTAATCGCTTTTTCGGCGATTTGAGCTCCGTTTCTAGGTAAAAAACCCTAACCCTAACCTAATTTGGGGTGTTGATAGTTGTAGGTTATGAAATAGCTAACCTATTTCATTCTATAGGTTGCCAAACTGCCGAATACGGAAGCTTAGCAAACCTATCGACTCCGTTACGATTCTACGACAAAAGGTGCGGACTTTAGGTGTATAGGTTATGGTTTTCAATGCTTTCAATATCAGATAATGATAGATTCATGATCTGCATGTAATTGCACATGTACAAAGTGGTGTCTGTTTTCCGTTTCGATTAAAGACGAAGAATATGGAATTTTACATATTCTAGGTATTTGTAGAAAGTACCGTATACGTATAAATTTT
The DNA here is from genome assembly GCA_030180095.1 of Magnolia changhungtana. Taxonomy (NCBI): domain Eukaryota; kingdom Viridiplantae; phylum Streptophyta; class Magnoliopsida; order Magnoliales; family Magnoliaceae; genus Magnolia; species Magnolia changhungtana. Next base: position 3,912,854 of record JASAUF010000644.1, on the reverse strand, counting down.
GGAAATGTGTTTACTATGATTATTTGTTGTATGAATATATTATATATGGATAAAATACATGTTTGGCGAAAGGACTCGCCCTAATACCTGTTTTGCGAATATACACTATGTATGTTGAAATAGTGTATTCTAGAAAGTACCGTATACGTATAACTTTTAGAAATGTGTTTTCTATGGCTATTTGTTGTATGAATATATTATATATGGATAAAATACTTATTTGGTGAAAGGACTCACCCTAATATATGTTTTGCTAATGTACACTATGTATGTTGAAATAGTGTATTCTAAGTGTTTGTGAAAATGCTTGTGAGAGTAAGTGTTTGGATGATGGTGTCTTGGTAGGTGTTGAGATGGGATTCTCAACTACCTTAGAGACGTGTATGATTTCCTCTATGTGGTTGTTTACTTTAACTGCTTACTTGTGAAATATATGTGTTTGTATTCTTGTTTATATAGTGTTTTATAACATGCTTTATAACATGCTTTATGACATGCTTGTTAACTTGCTTGGATTACTTTGTTTATTATGCTTTACTCCACATGCTATGAATAAGGTATGATTGCGTTTGGGACTATGATTATAGTCCAGACAATCAGTACCGGACTTGAGTTCGTGGTTGAGATTCTTTTCACCACGTAAGATGTGTTTGACGAACCCGAGTTGTACTTCAGTTGGCAACAGTGGTTAGGCCACACGAAGTGCTTATGCACTTCATGTCGTTCAGTTGATCGTGCGCTCGAGCTAGTTGAGCTCGTCAAGTAACCCGATCTGTCTAATGTATGTTCACCATGTTTGGACGCTACTGCTTGAACCTAGGGTACCAAACTTACCATAGAAATTACATAACCATGGTACCTCAATCCGCTAAGACTCATGAGCCAGGGCATGCTAGTATGGGATCCGTGGTCGAGTTACGGTCGACCTACTGCCAGGCCATGCCTCCCGTAGTGACCAATGAGCAACCAGACTCGTCGGCCGATTATGGTGGTATGGGATACTATATTCATGCTGTCGGCCTACATTGATAAGGTGATGGGGGAGTGGTGCAACGAATGCGTGTAACAGCCCTGACAGCCCTTTGTAGTGACCTTGAGCATACTCTGAATTTGCGGTAAGCTTTAGAGTTTTGCCACGGTGTATAGAGTATGAACTAAGCCTGTATCTGTATAGTGATGAACCGTTAAAGAGGTGATGGGGGAGAGGTATAACCATTGTGCGTAACAGCCCTGACAGCCTCTGCAGCGACCTAGAAACACAATATCGTATGAGATTAATTAGGACTGACGAACCTAGAATGGATCATGTTTGGGAATGATACAAGGGAGGTACCTTAGTTTCCCAATCCTGCTGTTTGAAATGGACTAATAACAACTCGGTAATCATGCTCATCATGCATTGCATGTGCCTGGAAGATGTGGAGCACTGAGGAATGCAAGCATGCTGCGAACGTAAGATGGTGTCACATGAGGGATTATGTGGTGAGGCATATATCATGACTGTATTCATATTTGCATTAATAAGAGTATTTAGAATTGTTGATTGTACTGCTTTATCATTACTGCTTGACTGTTTTGATAACATGTTAACCTATGCTTTATTGTTCCACTGAGTTGATCACTCACTCCCACGTTACGGGACGGTGTTGTACACACCAACCAGACTTGTTTGAGTTTCAGATGATGGCGATGCTGTGAAGTGGAGCCGGACTTTATGAGGATGAGGAGGATTCCTCCTTTACACTATTTCAGGCTGGTTCCTATGAGCCGTGTCCTGATCGACGGGGCTTTCTCAGATATTGACTAGATTACATTACACACCTGGTATAATTTGAATTGTACTTGTAATTATTTAACCTGGTAACCTTATCACACTTTGGAGACTCACCATAGTTTATATATTTTACATATCTATCCTAGTCTTCCGCTTGTAATTTAACTGTCTCTGGAGTATGATATGTTGTTTTGGCTTAATCTCACTCATGTTCACTACTCTAATACAGTCAACATTCAATCATCATTCATTTTATTACATAAGTGATGCGTTGGAACTCGGGAGTTGAGTTTATGCTCGACCCCCGATTTTCAGTGCGTTACACCCATTCTCGACTCTCGGCACCCATATACTAGGTTCCGATCCTGGGATCCAACAAGGAGAATTTTTCAGCATGAATTTATTACGTAATAAGCATAACTATAAGCATAACCCACAAACAATAACCAAGACACCATCACACAATCCACTATGATGAAAAACTTTAAGGTACAATGCACATAAAGGGAAATACAATGATAGTAGTAATGGAAACTTCTGAAGCTCGACTGCACGCTCCTACTCCTACTAAGCTACATCTGTGTCCTGGCATCACCTGCACACATCAATCGTGCATAAGCTTATAGAAAGCTTAGAGGGTGGTGAGAGTATGTGTACAATATAAGCATTCTTAGAGTGCAATATCAGAATAACGTATAATATGTTGGCGAATCCAAGAATACTATCAGCTATACTAAGGCTATGCAATGCAAGGTAAGAATGCTATCGGCCATATCAAGGCCATGCGATGCAAGGCGTGAATGATATTGGCCATACCAAGGCCATGTGATGCGAGATGCAACTCAAGCATAACCGTCCTCATCTGAATCTGCATATCAATGTAACTCATCACTGGAGTAGCAAATATCAGTACAGTTTTCACTCTGGATAATTACCAAGGTTTAGTACACTCCAAATGGTATTGCCCATTTCCCAGGCACGCAGTCCAAGTGAGCGTAAGAAACTTCACTATCTGCTTGGCTAATAGCCTGTCAATACCTATCCGGCATGTCGATAGCAGACCCATTTTTGAGTTGGTCATACTTAGCCTAGCAATTGCCCCCTACCATTGGGCGGGTAAGGCCACACCCCCTTCCAACCGACCATGACACAGTAGGAGATGCAGCCTCCTGGTATTCGGCCCTCGTCCGCTCATGTATCCACTTGATCTTGACATTGGAGTCATCCTTTAGTACCATCGGGTTTAGGGATTTTCACCCGGGGACATCTATGGTGCCCCGATGCTAGTAACAGTATTTTCGGTGTCTAATCCTGCCATCCACAATATGCCTGTGGAGGCTATGGCCCTGATGTCACTAGGGCGTACATGGATCATATCATACAAATGTGAGATGCATGAATCATACTATCCAGTCATGCAGTAATCTTGCATGTACCGCAGGCTCATGTCGGGCAACTCCGCCTATCAGTGAGTCCCATAATAATCCGTCAATGGCATGTGCTATGATCAATTACTCCTCATATCAAGCATACATACGATGCGCATGGGCATGATGATGATATACTCTCCTCATATCAAGGATCGGCCTAGACGGCCTACTCATATTGAGAATGAGCTTAACGATCACGGGGGCCCAACGGTTTGGGTTAGCCCACGAAGGGGAGGTGAGAATGGGCCTAACAATGGGCCTTACGGAGAGTTACAATGTGGACATTTAACCATCATTGCTCCCAAGGCATGGCCCATCATACACATCATTACATGCATCATAGTGGAATCACACATCACATTAGTCCTTGTGTACATCACTTTGGGCCTCACAGAAAGGCCTCACATACATCGCATTGGGCCTCACTCATAGGCCTCACATGCATCACATTAGGCCTCATATAAGGGCCTCATATACATTGTATTGGGCCACATCCCACAGGCCTCAATATATCACAATGGGACATGTCCCATGGGCCTCTCATACATCACATCGGGCCTCACTCATGGGCCTCACATACATCACATTGGGCCTCATACATGGGCCATGACAATGGCTTCATATACATCAAGTGGGCCACATCACATGGGCTGCACCAATGGGCCTCATCACATGGGTCGCACCAATGAGCCTCATATATATCAAGGGGGGCATCACATGGGCCGCACCATCTACACCATTTATCTATTTTTAGAGATCATTTTAGAGCATTTCCTAAAAAAATGAATCATATCAAAAGATCATCTGAACCATACCACAAATAATAGTGGAGATAATGATTTCCACCGTTTAAAATTCACAGGGCCCACCGTAACATTTATTTCCATCTAATCTGTTCATACGGTCATAAGGACCTGAATTAAGTGGAAAAACAAATTCCATACTAATCAAAAACTTTTGGGATGCCAAAAGGATTTTAATGGTAGCCATTCAAACCTCCATTGTTTTCTGTAGTGTGGTCCACCTGATATACGGATCTGCCTCATTTTTAGTCTCAAGCCTTAAGACGAGCTCACCAATTTGGAAGGACGGTTGGAATACAAAATAGGTGGACGATGTTGATGAAACACATATTATCACGGTGGGGTTCACTGTCCCTGTTGGACGGTGCTGGACTCCACATGTGTGGGTCCCACCGTCCAGTCAAGTGGACAGTGTAGATACAACATATACATCATGTCAGGTGGGTTGTTAATTCGTTCTCACGGTAAGTGGGTTCTACATGGGGCCGACCACATATACATGCATACACACACATATATATATTATGTAGTCCAATGTCTAGGCCCTAGACGGCCTAGATATCAGATACATACATTAATGGTGGGCCACATCGTCCAGCATGGTGTGAATAAATCACATACATAATAGTGGTTCCATGTGGGTGGGCCACACGTGTTGGACCAAGCCAATGTTTATGTTTTCCTTTAAAATAGGGGCTGCCCAAATGAGCAGCGAGGTGGCTGTAACGAGGGCTCGGTTTGGTCCTCTAGGTTGGAAGGCGTGGATTATACATTAAGGTGGGCCATCATTCATGGAAAGAGAGAGAGAGAGAGAGAGAGAGAGAGAGAGAGAGAGAGGTTGGTGAGATGGAGGGATCCTGCCACTATGGGCCCCTCTAGGTTATAAAACATACATCAAAGGGGGTCCCAAATAGGATCCACACCATCAATCCGTAGGCCTCACTTAGTCTATCATCAAAACACAAATCTATTCCTACAAAACACCTAATGATTGCTAATTTTCTTGGTTCTATGGCTTCCTTAGCTCCTTGGCTTCTTCTTTGATAGAGGTTGATGAGAATTGAAAGGTTGGATGGTGAGATTAGGGGGGTAGGAAAGTGGGCCTCTCTTGGCTTCTTTATCTCCTTAGGATTTTTCTCTCATGGTTGCTTAGGATGGTAGAGAATGGAATGAGATGGAGAGAGAGGGTGATGGGATGAAAGGGATGGAATGGATGGGAGAGAGGAATGATGTGGTGTAAGAAAGGGATGGGTGTGTGTAAGAGAGAGTTGACTTATGGGGGGGGGGGGGTGAGGTGGTATGGGGTATGGGTAGCTTGTCTTTATTGGTAAGAAAAGGATGGGAGAGGCATAGGTTGTGTACTTGCTTGTACTTGATTGATTGATGTCATGGGTTGTCGAGATTCTATCGAAATTCGTAACGTGAGGCGTTTTCCTCAAAATAAATGCGGGCCTACAACTTTTAGCATGGGTATCGCATCGGAGCGTGAGACATGGTGTTGGAACTATGACGACGGTACGGTCACTAGGGTACAAGTTTCGAGTCGAGTTGATTCGGGTTGACAGGGCGCGACTTAGGGTCACACGCAAATACTATCTACGCGTCGCGGGTTGTTGAAATTCGACCGGGAGGACCATGGGATCCTAAGGAACGGTACGGACTATGATACGAGCCTTACATCATATACTAAAGTTGCGCTGGTTATATGATATGTTGGTGCACTTTGTTCCTCAGTTCCAGCCAGAGCAGAAGGCTTAAACTTTTGACGCAAGTAGGGATATCTATTTCAAATTCGTAGAGCTTCTAGAACTCCTCACAAAGCTTCCTTGAATCTACCAGGGGTAAAAGTAGAAATAATTACTAGTAAATTCAAAATAACTTGGTGATAAAAAAATGAAATTACAACTTTTTAAATAAGGAACTCAAATCTAGAATGGAGTTTTAGACTTAGACTCCAACTCAAACACCTTAAAAACGTGACTTACTATTTACTATTTATACAAGCCCACCATTCCTACTAGACTTCATGGTTTTTGGCTAAAAATAGTAAGTGTCCAATTTTGCCCAACCACGTTATTCTCTTAACTTTTCTAAGCCCTTTTCATGTTGGGTACAACTTCTACAACTCAAAGGATCTAAAGTTATACAGGAATTAAAACTTACTATTTGTAGTAAAAAAATAAATGGAACTTTTAACTATCAATTTGATGAAATCTTACAAATCTAGTGGGGGTAATTTGATGTAGCAAGGTTTGTTGGCTTAAGTAGGTTCTTCTACCCCAAATCATATATAATATGCTAAAAAACTCATCTCAGTTTATGAGATACGACTGTTTTAAGGTTCTGATGGTCTAGATCATTTTCGACTCCGATCAAGCCTTCTCAAGCCATCTTTGCCATGAAAGTATTTGTGACCCACTCTACATTAGTCCTCTCTACTTCAATAGAAGTCAACCTCGACTTCTCATTCAGCTTCAGTTCATGATACTCAACCATGTTTTCAACATTGAAAGTATGCAAGATCTTCATGTCATCCAGAAGATCAACAATGTAAGTGTTGTCATTGATCTTTCGGATGATTGATATGGATCAAATCTTCTTGTTCTTCAACTTGTTATAGATCTCGGTTGGAAATCTCTCCTTACGTAGATGTACCATAACATGGTCACCCAGTTCGAACACATTTTTCCGTCGTTGCTTGTTGGCTTGCTCCTTGTACTTGTCATTTGATGCTTACAACTTGGCTTGCACATTTGCATGAATGCTCATGATTCAATCCACCATATGTTCTGCTACAATGTTCATACTCGAAAACTTGGGCAAATGGACCAAGTCAAGTATTTGGTGGGGCACACGACCATAAATAATTTAGAACGAGGACTTCGTTGTTGAGCGGTTCACCATATTGTTGAATGCAAACTTCGCTTGAGACAAAGCTAAATCTCACTACTTTGGTTTGTCACCTTAAATACACTAGAGGAGGTTTCCTAACAAACGATTCACAACTTTAGTCTGCCCATCAGTTTGTAGGTGATAAGCATTACTGAATTGAAGTCATGTATTGAACCGATTCCACAAAGTCTGCCAGAAGTGACTAATGAACTTTGTGTCATGATCAGAAGTACTAGTCTTAGGAACCCCATGTGTTTATACCCTATTCGACCAGGTCCTATTTTTGGTTATTTAGGGTCAGGCTCATGTAGATTGCGAATGCATATATTTAACGATGTAGGATTATTATAATAATATGTGACCAAATTTCGAAAAAAAAATGCCACCAGATGTCATGCGTATTTTAAGTACTTGTTTATGAAGCGACCAAGTTCAAGCAACAAAGCAATCCGTTAGCTAATGGTCAAGTTTATATGGATGCTGACAGATGTCAAGAATCTAGAGAACGTAAGATTGTGGGAAGAATTTGGAAGGAGAGAGAGGGAGGAAGCATTTATGATAACCATCGATCGTGGGAAGCATCTAGAGGAATGAAAGGAAGCTATAAATAGAGAGTTAAGCAAGTTTAGAAGTTGTATCACATTAACCCATACAAATCAACAAATCAATTATCTTCAATTATCTTTCAGTTATCCTGTCAAATTTACATTCCTTAGTATAATCGCTGCTTTTATCAAGTAAATCATTTCCCTTAGCGTAATCGTTTACTTACCGCATTTACTACTTGCTTTATTTAACTTAATTCGTAATGTAAATACAGTAGTTGATAATTATTGTTGTGATCAAAGTGTCTTTTAGCGGGCCATAACAATTGATTTTAATTTTCCCTTTCTATTTCTGTAATACCTCGAACATTTCAATACCCGAGTATTGAAATTTTTCGAGTGTTACCATGAAATTTAACGTAATATGTACATGTGTACGATACCAAACTAACTATCCTAACCTTACATTTATTCCCTGACACGAATCCAACCATTGGGAATGACCTTCATTCCATAGATCAAGCCATCTAATCGTTAATTTTAAGATATGACCCTCCATCATGTGATTTAACGTATGTACCTTTCCTTAAATGAATTAGCAAATAACTCCTCCTCCGTAATGATTTAGATATGATTCCGTTTGTAAGAATTGTTTAGAAAGGTGCATACAACCCCGTAGAACCCTTCGATTTTACAAAACTCTTAAATTAGCAATAATTACGAAAATGCCATTAACCTAGACCCTGGAATTCTAAATCACATGGTTCCCATGATCCGATTCATGTAAAACCTTGTATCAAGCCTAATTATCATAAATTAACCATACATATCAAATTTCAACCCTTAGATCATTGTACAAGTGACCCAAATTGATAAACCAGCTTGTAGCCGTTGATTTTGGGGCCACCTGATCTTTGGTTGTATCCCATTTTGGGCTCAACCCCTTAAATCAGATGGAAAAATGAATGGGTGGTGTAGATTTCTCATGCAGACATCACTGTGGGCCTCACACAAGTGTTTTTCGTGCCCCACAGTGGTACACCTGCTGTGCACCGAACATGAAGTTTGGTCAAACATGGTTTTACCCGACGGAATTCGAATTTGAGAGGGAGACTCTCTCTCTCCTCCCTCATTTCTGCCAAAGATAGATGACCGATTGCTGTGATGAGCAGTGGGTCATCATCATCATCCGAATGGAGGATCCAAATCATCCATCATGTCCAGGGGGTGGATCTGACCAAACCGTATGTCGTTTCACACACAGACGAACTACCAAATGTGCACAAATCCAGCCACAACCAAACTGTTCCTGACTTCTCCCTCCTTTCTCACTCTCACATTTAAGAAATTCAAACCCGACTGCGATAAAAGTTGCAATGGGACCCACCATCACAAATAAACGAGAGATCAAGACCATCCACCGACCACCAACCCAACCTCGTCCATGAAGGAAACACATACACAAGAAAATAATCAACATCCACACGCTGATCAGGGCCAACCAAACCCTGTGGACACCGTAATTACAGCAACTACAATTGCGTATCAAACTTGCCACTTAAACAAGAAGACGTGGAGTTCCGATTTCTTTAAAAAAAGGTATCCATACTGACTCTCACGACTGATCTGTCAGTTTCCACAAATCCTACCGAGTTTCATGACTTCTTACAAAACAAATTCTCTGCGCAATGGAACCATGAACCCGATCTTCACCACAAATTGAATGGCCAAGGGGAGTCAGACAGCCCATCCGATCCACTTATAAGCATCCAAACACAGCATAGGGCGTTCAGATCGATCCACGATCAAGATCGACACCATCTTGTTGGGCCATCTAACTAGCATTCTAAACACAACGCTGATGGGCCATCTTAATCTAGCAGACGGATAAGATAGAAGAATCAAAGAGAAATGAGAGCCAACCTAATTATGTTGTGTAAAAATAGAGCCTATTATCACGCTCTACGCAGCCAACTTCTACAAGAAAATTCCAGAAACTGGCTGCGAGAAATCTCCTCTATGCGTAAGGAAATCCAGCGTAAGGGATTATGCATTCGGACCAGCTATAAATAGTTCTGTCTATCTCACAAGAAAGAGAAAGAGAAGGAAAAGAAAAGAGAATAAAAGAAAGAAGGAGAGAGAGAGAAAGAGGAGAAGAAAAGAGAAAGAAAGAAAGAGGAAGAAAGGAGAAAGAAAAGAAAGAAAAGAAAGGAAAGAAAGAGAGGAAGAGTGCTGAGTTGACTCGCTAAGTGTTGGACCGAGTCAGGGCCAGGTTTAAGTCAGTTTGGGTCTTGCAGTGCTAAGAACCCTGGTGAGAAGTATTCACCAGGTGGAGTTATAAGATTGATTAGCTATGTTGAATAAGGTGACTTACGTATTTACCTAACATCTTGATTCAAGTTTTGGTTAAATAGTTAATTAGGTAAGCCCTAACACTAGATTTAATCCAAACCTTGTAAATCCTACGATATAGGAAAAAAAATTGAATTTGAAGGAGTGTGTATGAACATCTAGCATCGGATGAGGACAATCTGACTTTAAATGTGAGGTTTTTATCCTTTAAGCTTATAGTAATTTAAGTTGATATGCTTTATCTTACCTGTTACATACTATGTTTTCATGGTGTTATGATTTTCTTCCTGCAAGTATTCTATCATCAACAATTATCTACCCTTTTAAGAATTATGATATGATGTCAATTACAAGTGATCTTTATGAATTTATGTGGAGTGATGGATACAAGCCTTGCCCTCGCCTTTATATATTTATTGAGTTGGCCCTTGCCACTCTCTTATTTATTGAGTTGGTCATTACCACTCTCCTTGATATTGAGTTGGCCATTGCCACTCTTCTATTTATTGAGTTAACCATTGTTACTCTCCTTTTATTATTGAGTTGACCATTATCACTCTTTTCTTTGTGAGTTATCCATTGGTATTCTCTTCCTTACTTTACTGGCTTTGTGCTATTTACCTTTGAGGATTGGGCATGTGTCTTGATATTCTAGAACTCCCATAATTCAACTTATGTTCTTTATAAGTGAAAGTGATGTGTTAAGGGGTATCACAACTAGTAATTCAATTATTGTATCATGGACGTAATGCGCTCTGGGTAGAGACCTTCTTAGTTGTCACGTAATTCCATGGGTTTTGGGTAGTGGTGCACAAATCGATATGTGTAATTCGTGAATGCAGTGTCACATCGCTTCTGGGATTGGATGTCATAAATAGTCACTCCATGAACAAATCATGTCATGTAATTCATCCAACTCATGTGTTGTGTGCCTTGAGGTGTTCACATAAATCTACGATAGCGTCGGATATGCCGGTGAATCTCCGTAGTGTGAGCATACGGAGCAATCCGGGTTTTTTATGAATCATATTCCACATTATAATGATCACTATGTATGATAAGTCGCACATGATTTGCTAGGCATGCATCTCATGTAGGTTGTTTGAGCATGCTGATACCCTCATATTAGTGGAGTACGGGATGTATCAGAACCCTTACATTACTTTTATAAATCTCTTAAATTATTGTTAATCTTAAAGGATGACCATCACTATGAGTAGGGCGTTAACCCTATCTAACCGTACAAATGATGCAGGTGACGTACAAATGAAAGACCTAGAGGACAATCTCCATACGGAAGACTATACTGAAAGAATAAGATGATAGTTTTATGAATTACTTTTATACTTCTGCTGCGAACTCGATAAATGTAATAAGCTCCCATTGAGAGGGCATGTGATTATTCTTTTACTCTGATGAAATAATCAATGCAGTCGATTTTATTCTCATAAATGTTATCTTCATGAATGTATTTGGATGTGATCCAAATGAAAAAAAAAAAAGAGGTACGATTTATAAAGTATCCAATTTATACATTATTAACACCTAATTTTCTCGGGCACGAGTACAAACTCTAGTCGTGAAAGTTCAAGATGTTACAGTTGGTATTAGAGCATGAGAATGAGATTAACTGGACTTTCGTATGAAAGTATTTTCTCAATGCATGAAGAGTTCACCATATTTGAGAAACAATCTACCACCATGAACACCGAATTCATGCCCTACCGTGTTCATAAGAGACCAAGCACAAAGTCCATAGATAGGTCCTCCTAAGGACCATCAGACACAGGTAATGGGGTGTAGAGGCCTATATTATAAGATTGTCCCTTGGAGGTCTGACAAATATGAGAGCTTTGCACTACTTTACCCACATCATGTACCAATTGTGGCCAGTAATACCGTTCCTCAACAAGAGCCCATGTCTTGTTTCACTTAAGGTGTCCACCAAAGCTACCTCCATGTAGCTCTTGGATAATCTACTCCCTCAAAGAATTTTAGGGGATGCACGGTTAATTTCTTTTTAAGAGAAAACCATTTTGCATATGTAGGTCACTAGGAACCTCTTGGCAACTCATCTATGCATCTTTAAAGTACTCATCCTTGGTATACAACTCCTTAAGACAATTGAATCTGACCACCTCATTGCTTATCATATCAAGTAGTGGTGCATGATAGCTAAGTGCATCAAACACCTTGTTCTGCTGCCTTGACATGTGCTTCAGAATGAATATGAATTCTTGTAACAATTCGACCCATCTAGCATGTACATGGTTCACGTTAGCCTAACTATCAATAAACTTTAAGGCTTGATGGTTAGTGTAGAGAATAAACTCTCCTTGAATTAGATAATGTCGCTAATGTTATAGCACTTGAACCACTATGTACAAGTCAAGATCATATGTCGACCATTTCTTTCGGGCTTACCTGAGCTTCTAATTGTAGAAGGCTACCAACCTACCTTCCTGTGATAATACTTCTCCAATTCTAACATATGAGGCATCACACTTAACCTCAAACAACTTGTCAAAACTGGAAAGAACCAAAACTAGTGCTTTGGAAAATCAATGCTTGATTTTAGTAAGCTCTTGTTAGCCTCATCAATTTACTAAAACATGCCTTTTTTTATGTAATCTATAATTGGTGCGACTATAGTGCTGAAATTCACACAAATCGACGATAAAATGTCGCCAACTAGTGGAAACTTCTCACTTCATAAATGTTTGTCAGAATTGGTCATTTCCTGATGTGTCGCACCTTTTCATCATCTACACAGATGCTTATGGATGTCACAATAAATCCTAAAAGCAACAAGTTGTGCATTAAAAAACTATACTTCTTCAAGTTGAGGTATAACTTATTAACTGTTAGGACTTGTAACACCTACCTGAGATATTTCATGTGCTCTATCTCACCCTGGCAATATATCAGGATATTATCAACATATACTATAATAAATCGGCCAATAAACAACTCCAACACTTAATTCATCCAACGTATAAAAGTGCTCGGTGTGTTTGATAAACTGTAGGGCATACCAGCCACTCATATAACCATTCATTGGTCTTGAATGTCATTTTCTACTCATCACCACTATTCTACGAGCATATTTATTTTGGCTTGTGAATAGTAATTTGGCTCAAATTTCACCTTGGCGGAGTTAGTCGTCTGAAAATGATACACAATGATACGAATATGATGATATTTGTTCCTTAGATATAGTTTAAAGAACACTTTGACACCTTTTAGTATATTAAGTATGTCGTCTAACGATAGTATTGGGAACCGATATTTAATAGTAATCTTATTAATTGCCTGACTGTTGACACACATGTGCCAGCTCCTATCTTTCTTCAGTGATAATAAAGTTAGCATGACGCATGAGCTCATTCTCTCTCTCAAAAGACCCTTACAGATCAATTCCTCCAACTGCCATTGAAGCATCTCACGCTTTTTTAAACTCATCTGACAGTGAGGGCAGTTGCGCAAGCTAGCCCCAGAGACAAGGTATATGTGATGTTTGATTTCCCACATGGGGGGAATTTATAGGGTAATTCTTCAGGCTAAATTTCTTTGAATTTATTCAACAACGACCCTTAAACTTGGAGGAATGTCTAAGGGCTCCGATTCCTCAAAATTTACCACAACAACGTACTATTAAGTGTTAAATATTGCATATTTCAAGTTGTTATACCTTGGTTTTTTAAACATGAATATGCTTAATCGATTTATTTTTATATGTTTTCTCTTACAATGTGATTTTAAGAGCTAAAGAGAAAAGGATGCTTAAAGCATGAATATAATGCTCAAAAGATTACCAAGATAAAGATTGGATCTTTAGAGGTCAAGATTGAATAATTCAAGAGTCTAAGATTTAAGAAAACCAAGTGAAGAAGGAAGAAAATCGAAGTTGGAAAGTGTAGAAAATCGAATGTGCTGAAATTGACACTTTGATGCCATTGACAACACCTTTGATGACATCAAAGTAAGGGTTCGATGACATTGAAGGTAGTTCGATCTCATCACAAAAATTTGATTTATTTGCTCGACATATGTTAGTACCCTTTGATTTCATCGAAGGAGTGTTCCATGACATTGAAGGAGTATTCGATGTCATTGAAGCCATCTTGATCTCATCGTAAAAATTACAAATTTATGATTTTGGTCACTGGACACTTTGGAGCATTCTTCTATGCCTTCAAGGATATGTTCGATGTCATCGAAGGATGTGCGATGACATCGAGATATTACGTAGATTCAAAATACGGTTGTTGGACAGTTTTCTACTTCAACTTGGACTCTTCGATGGGAGTTCGATGCCATCGAAGGTGACATCAAAGTTGTGATAGCCGCGTAAATTTGTGGCAGTTTTAAAGTCTGTATGAATCAAGCCTATTTAAAAGGATGTTTTAAGAGTTTCTAAGCACAAATTAGGGTAGAAGGAGTAGAGCAAGGAGTCGTGGTGCTTCAAGGAGTCCTCCATCCTCTTCAATCTTTCGGTTCTAGTTAGTTTTTATATTTTTCTTTAAGAGTTCTAGTTCAATCATGTATATGGTTTGTTAATCTCTTACCTAGAGGTAAAGGTTATAGTTTGTTTTGATGTTTATTTTACTTTGATTCAAGTTATTTGATCTATATGTTGAAAAATTCATGGATTTTGGTTTGAATGAAGAAGCATTTTCAGTTTGTCTTTGATCCACTGTCAACTCCAGGCACTTTGGATGCTTAGGAAGGCTTTTGATATGTTCTTACATGTTTTGCAATTGTGTGATTTGTAAAATCTATTGATCTATCATTGACCCCGGGCGTGGTAAATGCTTTGAATTACTTGTGATCATTACTTTGATGCGTTATGAGGGAACTAATCCGATCAAAGTTCATAATATGTTTTGATATATACATGATGTTTTAACCGCTCTATCATCTGATTGGATAGATTAGCACTTTATTCCAGTTGAGTTATATTAATTGAATCAAGTAGGATACCATTAAGATGGATATAAGTGGATCCTTAGCGCTCTAGTACTTTATTTTTTTATAGTTTCACTTCACAATCCATCTCTAAAATAATTCAGTGTTTATATTAGTTTTTTATTCTACTTCTAGTTCTAAAGTAGTTTAGAATTTGCACAAATAGCAAGTCCTTGTGGTTACGACCTTGGTCTCACCAGTTATTACTACTTCACAGCCCTGCACTTGGGTTGTTCGAACAAGTTTTTAGCACCATTGTCGAGGACTTCAGTTGCATTTTCTAAAATACATTAGTATTAGAATTAAGTTAAGATTATGTTATATTTTCTGTATTAGGTTTTTTTGAATTTATTTAGATACTATTGTTGTTTTTTTGTTTTATAGACACTAGCATAGAATTCTTTGATCTGGTAATATCTTTCCAACTCTTTTGTTATAATGTTTCTGATTTCTTAAATTTTCATAAAATTTCTTTTGTTTGTTTTTAGTTTTAGACTTAAGGATTGAGAGTGTTTCGTGCCCAAGTGTGTAACATCCCAGATTTTTGCCAACTTGGAATTAGACTTCCTTAGGCAATGGGTTGCTCATAACACCTTATTTACTTCTAAGAACTCAATCTCAAAGTCACAAATCCCCTTCTCAACCCATTTCCTTCAAAATCTCATCTTTTACCACCTTATTCTTCAAATTTTTATAAGTTCTTTCATAATAAATATTAATCCTAAAGTTTAGATGATGAAGAACAATACTTAAACTAAAATTTACTATAAATAGTGAATACATAAATAAAATAGATTTTTAACCATTAACTTTTTAGAATGTGTAAGTGTTATGGTCTCATGCTCCTTTGATTGTCAAATTTTGTGGTGCCAAAACCTTTATCTGTGTCTTGTGTTTGTATGTTAATATGAACAAGACCATCACAATGGTTCAAGACATATAGGTGCTCTGGTTCAAGAAATGCAAGGTTATGTATTTTGTCCTCTTCTGTAAGCATCAATGTTCAGAGCTACATCGATAAGAAGAGTGCTTGTTTCTGTAAACATCAAGGTTCAGAGCTACATCGGTAAGAAGAGTGTTTGTTCAAGATTCAAGAATCAAGTGCAACTCAAGTTGAAGTTTAAATTCAAGCTGTAGAAGATCTCAAGATCAAGCTACATCAAGTAGAGATCTCAAGCTTCGAAGGTTAATCATCATTTGAAAGAATGAAGTTCAATGTTCATACTTCATGTCCCAGGTATGATAGACCTTAGTTTGACCTTAAGGTAGGTCATTTTGTATACATAATTCAAGATGAAGCTTTTTACATGAATTTGTTCTGTTCTTAGACTAGTCCTAGACCGGGTTCGACCAATCCAAGAAACTCTACGACCAGTCCTAAGTTGTTGAACGTTTTTAAAATTTTCTGGTGATTCTATAACCAGTCATGTAGACTGTTCGACCGGTCGTAGGATTGTCACGACTCGTCCTTCGACCAGTCCTGGTTCAATGACTCAAACTCCAGCATCTAATCCTGGTGTCACACGACTAGTCGTGGATGATTCACGACCAGTCGTAGAGAGCACACGACCGATCATGGACTACCTTCGACCAGTCGTGGAACGGTTTTTTAAGATCGCGCTTAAAAATTGAAAAAGCAGTTCGTCCTACGACCAGTCGTGGTGGCCACACGACCAGTCATACACGCAATTTCTGCAACTATAAATTGAGCATGAATTTCAGAGTTCTTCATCGATTAAATTGAGAAACTTCAAGCCTCCACTCTGAGATAAGTTAGTGTTCATTTTAAGCTACTCTGTTCATATTTAATATTCTTTTTTTGTTAGCTTATTGATATTTGATTTTATTCCTATATTCCAATCTTATTTGAAAAGGAGGAATTGTTGTATTCCTTCTTCATTGGAATCAAAATTAAATAGAGCTACACCCAATTTGGTTTAATTTAAAATAAATTAGAACCTAAAACCATTTATTAAGTAAGTATTGGACATTGAACGTTGATTCAAACTTCTAATCTGATTGGTTCTACCGAGCTGCTATAAAAGAAGAAATCCAGGTATTTTACATTTATTGTAAATTCTGTTATTTTGGTTTTGTTTGAAATTTGCCAAAAAAATCTTATTGTGTTGGTTATCTGAGGAGAGCTAGAAAACTCAGATAGTGTGGGTTTTTGGATTGTGTAAGCCCAAGTTAAAAAGACACAATTGTGAAGATTTTAGGTAAACCTGTGAAACCTATTTTGATAGTGAATGTTAATATACCCTATGTGAGGATATTAGGAGTGGAGTAGCAAGTTGTGTGGCTGTTGTTTAACAGTTGGTGAACACACAGACGAACCACTATATATCGGTGTGTTTTGTGATTTGAATGTTCTTTTAATTTTTACATCTTTAATCATTCAGATTTGTGGAATGTATATGTGCATGTGAATGTTGTAATATTTACATTTCAAGCAAAGTGGGGAATGTTGTAATAGTTTAGAATTTGTTTCTTGCTATTTCCTTTATTTCCTTTCTATTTGAGTTTTGATATTCAATTTGTTTTAGTAAGGTTGTCCTGTCATAAACCTTTAGCTTTTATGGTGCAAAGGTTGTCCTTAGAAAAACGTTAGTATCAAGCTTTTTATTTAAGATTGTTTTACATTTCAGTTCTTTGATTTATTTAAAATATTATTCTTTATTTTATAAGGCTATCATATTTCAATTCCCTGATTAAATTTTAATTTGACACAGTCTTATTCACCCCCCTCTAGGACATATAGCTTGGCCTTTTCAAGTGGTATCAAAGCCTAATAGCTTATTTTTAATTCTTTATTATTGGATTCATTTCCTGAGCTAATGATCTAAGCTATATATATAAGATGTCAAATTTTGATAGCATTTCAGTCACTAGGCCTCCATCCTTTGATGACTCCAACTATGCCTATTGGAAAGACAGGATGAGGATTTTCCTCAAATCAATGGATGAGAGTGTGTGGCTTACCACAGTGACTGAATGGAACCCACCTACCACTAAAGTGACTGGTATCAATTGTTCCAAATCAATAAGAATAACACCATTTTTCTCATGGATCACTCTTCAGAAAAGTGAGAGTAGTGCCAATACAAAAGCACTAAATGCAATCACTTGCGCGCTATCACCGGATGAGTTCAAAAGAATTATAACCTGTGATACTATAAAGCAAGCTTGGGATATATTAGAAATGACACATGAGGGTACTTCGATTGTCCAACTCCTCACAACCAAATTTGAAGAAATTCATATGGAGGAAAATGAAATGTTTATGGACTTCTACACTAGATTAAACGACATTGTAAACTCTATGTGAGGTCTTGGCAATAAAATTCCAGAAAGTAAAGTGTGTGCAAAGATACTATGCTCACTGCCTGAATGGTTCAATTCTAAGGTAATTGATATCCAGGAACTTCGTGATACAGACAATATGAGGGTAGAAGAGTTGGTTGGGTCTTTACAAACCTACGAGTTAACTTTTAAAGCTCCTAAAGGTAAATCTATTGCCCTTAAGTCTTTTAAACATATTTCTCAAGAAAACTCTGATTTAGAAAATTCTGAAGACGATATGGCTTTTTTAGCGAAAAAGTTTTACAAGATTTTCAAAAGTAAAAAGAGGGTCAATTTTCAAAAATCAAATGATAAGAAAAGATCTAAACCTAAATCTAAAACTTGAAAATCTTTGAAAGATAGTCAATGTTACAACTGCCAAGAATATGGGCATTTAGTAAACAAATGTCCTAAAAAGGACAAACCTAAAAAGAAATGAATGTTGGCTACTTGGGATGAATCTTCTGGCACTGAAGCCTCTTCTTAATCAGAAGATTCTGAAAATGAGTCAGGCAATGAAGTTAAGGCCCTTATGACTCTAGCCAAGTTCTCTTTTTCAGATCATGATGATTCAACTAGCGAAGAAAATCTGAATAGTGATCATGAAAATGAAGAAGATCTTCAAGATGCTTACAATGTCCTATACAAGGAAAGTTGTAAAATTGTCATAAAACTAAAACTTCAAAAAGAAAAGTTTTTAAAACTTAAAGAAAATTTTGAGTCTCTTGTTTTAGAAAAATCTTATATTTCAGATTGTTTTGAAAAGACTAAAAGTGATTTCGAATTCAAAACTTCCCTGATTGAAAATCTTAAATCTGAAAATGACAAACTTAAGCTTGAAAACTCTTCACTTTTGAGTTCAAGGGATACATGGAGGTATGCTCAAGGAGATCCGAAGTTTGAGAAACTTTTATTCGGATTTAGAAAATGTGGCGACAGATCTGGGTTGGCTATGATAAGAATATACTTTCTAAACAGAAGATTACTCCTCCTAAGTTTGTGAGAGGAGAAACCTCTAACTCAAAAGGAAAAAGTATTAATCAAAGTTTTTCTAAAAATGCTAAAACTTTTCAGAAACCTAAAAGCAATTATGTCAACTATAAAACTCAAAACCAAAACTCTTTAGCTGAAAAAATAGTTGATTTGCTTAAGGAGCTCTTAAAATCTAACTCAGTGGGTCACTCTTACATCAATTATAAATACAAGAAGACCAACTATACTCCTAAACCCAAAACAATAATGAAATGGGTTCCTAAAGTTACTTGCTTAGTTGCCCACACTACTTTTAAAGCTATAAGTTATTCGAAGT
This sequence comes from Magnolia changhungtana, assembly GCA_030180095.1. Taxonomy (NCBI): domain Eukaryota; kingdom Viridiplantae; phylum Streptophyta; class Magnoliopsida; order Magnoliales; family Magnoliaceae; genus Magnolia; species Magnolia changhungtana. The sequence goes on along the minus strand of JASAUF010000644.1, from coordinate 3,893,439 downwards.
GGTACTTAGACAGTGGATGCTCAAGGCATATGACAGGCAACAAGGCTTTATTCACCGATCTTAAAAATATGATTGATGGGTCAGTCACATTTGGTGATGGTAGTAATTGCAAGATTATTAGCCAAGGTACGGTTCAACTTTATAACCTCCCCTTATTTAAGAATGTTTTATATATTGAGGGGCTAAAACACAACCTGTTAAGCATATCTCAAATATGTGATAATAATCATAGTGTAAAATTTTCTAATAAAGGTTATGAAATCTTGAACAAAAAGGGTTCTGTAATTTTAACTGGTCGCAGGACTTCTGAAAATTGTTATATTGTAAGAGATGGTAGCTCATCTAATTAATAGTGCTACATTGTCCATACCAATAAAACTGAATTATAACATAAATGCCTTGGACATGTACACTACTGTAATTTATACAGATTGAGCAAGGGAGACCTAATAAGAGGTCTACCTAAATTACAAAATGTAGACAAGATATGTGGTGAATGCCAGTATGGCAAGCAAACAAGGAGCTCTCATAAAAAAGGTGAACTCCAATGCCACATCAAGACCACTCGAGCTTCTCCTTATGGATCTTAGAGGACCTACCAGGACGGAGAGTCGTGGTGGCAAAAAATATATCTTGGTAATTGTGGATGATTTTTCTAAATTTACTTGGGTAGCCTTCCTAAGGGATAAATCAGAAACCCTTGATGAAGTTAAAAGGATTCTCAAACGGATCCAAACTGAAAAAGGTTCTCAAGTTCGTAAGATCCGTAGTGATCATGGATCTGAGTTTGAGAATAGCAATTTTGAAAAATTCTTTAACGATCAGGGAATATCGCATGAATTCTCTGCACCTAAAACTCCTCAACAGAATGGTATTGTGGAAAGGAAAAATAGAGTGCTTCAAGAAATGGGAACTGTAATGTTGAATAGTATGAAGCTCTCTAAAATCTTTGGGCTGAAGCAGTGAATATTGCCTGCTATGTTATTAATCGGGTTTATATATGTAAATCTAATAATAAAACCGCTTATGAAATGTGATTCAATAAAAAGCATATTGTCAAATACTTTCGAGTTTTTGGTAGCAAGTGCTATATTTTATGTGATTGTGAAAATCTGAGAAAATTTGACATAAAAGGTGACGAAGGAATCTTTTTAGGATACTCTTTAAACAGCCGAGCATATCGTGTACTGAACAAAAGGACCAGTGTTATTCAAGAATCAATTAATATGGTCATAGACAATCATTTGAATCCACCTGCCCCAAGTTCAGATTATGATGAAGTTCTTCTAATTGACAAACCCGATACTTCATCAAGTTAAAACAATTCTGAATTAAGGATTGTTAAATATCATCCAACCGCTCAAATTCTTGGAAATCTTCTCACTGGTGTGCGCACTCGTAGACAACTGGAAGACATATGCAATTATGTGTGCTTTACATCTCAGATTGAACCGGTAAACGTAAAAGAAGCTCTTTCTGATGAAAACTGGATAGTAGTTATGCAAGAAGAACTTAATCAGTTTGTTCGAAATGATGTCTGATATCTTGTTCTTAGACCTAAAGATAAACATATTATAGGAACTAAGTGGATTTTTAAAAATAAGTCTGATGAACTTGGTAATATAATTCGAAACAAGGCAAGACTGGTTGTACAAGGGTACCCTCAAATAGAAGGCATTGATTATGATGAAACCTTTGCTCCAGTTGCTTGCCTTGAATTAATTAGACTTTTTATATCCATTGCATACTTTAAAAAGTCTAAAATTTATCAGATGGATGTAAAGAGTGCCTTTTTGAATGGTGATCTACATGAAGAAGTATATGTTGAACAACCTACAGGGTTTGAAGACCCTAAGTTTACTGATCATGTATACCGTCTTAAAAAAGCTCTATATGGTTTAAAATAAGCTCCTAGAGCATGGTATGAGAAATTGACTAAGTTTTTACTAAGTCATAATTTTCAAATGGGTAGTGTTGGTAAGACACTTTTTGTTAAGAAACATAACGATGATATCTTAATGGTTCAAATCTATGTTGATGATATTATTTATGTATCAACTTGTACTAACATAACTATTGAGTTTGCAGATTTGATGAAATCTAAGTTCAAAATGAGCATGGTTGGGGAATTAAATTATTTCCTTAGGTTGCAAGTAAAGCAACAACCAGATGACATTTTCATTTCTCAAACAAAATATGTTCTGAACTTAATCAAAAAGTTTAGATTTAAGAATGGTGAGAATTTTGATACTCCTATGAGTACAACTTTAAGACTCTTAAAGGACTCTTCAGGTAAAAATATAGATCTTAAATTATATCGTAGTATGATTGGTAGTATACTTTACTTAACTGCTAGTAGACCAGATATTGCTTTAAGTGTTGGGATTTGCACTAGATATCAGTCTGATCCTAAAGAATCACATCTATCTGTTGTCAAGTGGATTAAGCGATATGTCGCAAGTTCTACTAAAATGGGTATCCATATGATACTAGTGTTCAATTGGCTGGGTACTCAGATGTTGATTGGGCTGGAAATATTGATGATAAAAAATCAACCAGTGGTGGTTGTTTCTATATTGGAAATTGTTTGGTTTATTGGTTTAGTAAGAAGCAAAGTTCTATATCACTCTCAACTACTGAGGCAGAATACATCGCATTAGGAAATGCTGGTATTTAGCTTGTTTGGATGAAACGTATGTTAAGTGATTATGGAATTGCACATGAATCAATGATATTATATTGTGAAAATTTTAGTGCTATAAATATATCAAAAAACTCAATCCATCATTCACGTACCAAGCACATTGACATTAGGTATCACTATATTTGTGAATTAGTGGAAGATAAAATAATATCCTTGGAATATATACCAACTGAGATTCAACTTGCTGACATTTTCACTAAGCCGCTCAACAAAAACAGGTTTAATAAATTGAAATTTGATCTTGGTATATGCATTTTAAATTGATTATTCATGCATACTTGTATTATAATGTATTTATATTTAATAATTTAATGATTTAAATTTCAAATTTTTATGAAAACATGCTTATTTTTTCGGGACATGACTAGTCGTGAATGTACACGACCGGGCTTGGTACGACCGGTCGAGCACATCATGACCAGTCGTAAAACTCGGTGGTGCTTTTAAAATTGGAGAAAATTTTCATCTTCTTCATTTCCACTTCACTCTCCAACGAGCCGAGGCATGACTAGTCGTACCCACCTTCCTAGATCTTCAAGGTTAGTGCATCATTTGTGTTTCTCTTGTAGATTCTAGTTCTTATTACTTCATTTTCACTCTTGGAGTAATCTATTTTGAGATTCATTGCAATTTTGGGGCATTTTCTTGAAAAATCTAATTTAGTAAAACCCCTTTTTCACATCTATTGTATCTACTTGATCCTTTAATTTTCATATTGAAAATGGATGCTAGGGGGAAAAAGAAAACTTCTCGTGGTCCATCAGCTCCTCTCTCTAGGCACTATCTTCGTTCACCTGATGATGATCCCTCTTATGTACGGGATTTGCTTATGCGCAAAGTCATTGTTGAACGATCTGTCTGTATTGAACACATTGGTCCTTTTGGTATTCTTATTATTCTCCAAACTATAAGATGTGATAACATCTTACATTGGGGTGGGCTTACATACCAATCTATTGCACAAACTATGTTTGCATGTATCTTAGAGTTCTCTTTTGAGAATTTAACTTTTAAAATTGATACTAGAGAAGGTCTATTTAAAGTTGACCGCCGTCTGATTGTAGGGTTAATGGATATATCTGTTAATAAGGAGGGAATTCCTATTCATACTTTAGCTGAAAAACCCTCAGAATCTGAACAGCACATGCTTACTAGATATTGGTGTAATATGAATGTGCAATGGACTCACAAAGGGAATGCGCTCCCCACAAGGTACTTGTTACCTAAATACAGGGTACTTCACAGGATTTTTATTTCTAACCTGTATCCTCGTTCTGGTAATAAGACGAAATTAACTGCCTTTATGGTTCGTATTTTTCACTTTGTCATTTCTGGTTCTAAAATTTTCCTTCCTTCATTGATATGTCATTCCATTATTCAGTCTCATCTCCATCCAGGTCATAGTAATATTCCTTTTGCCTATCTCATGACTATTTTAGCTAATCACATGCTCGTGGCTATGCCTGTTAGAGAGGCTCCCATCCATCATCTTATTTTTAACAATTCGAATATTAACAAAATGAAATTGGAATTGGCTCGTGGCCAAGTGGATGTTGGTAGTGGTGCTGAAGCAGGAGATGAGGCAGATGCTGGGAATCTTCCTCCGGACGATGTGGTCATGGATGATATTTTCTATGAACTTGAATCTGATTTTGGAAATGATCCTGACTTTGAGCCTTCTGATTTTGATGCTCGTCTTCGTGCTTTAGAAGAGTAGGTAAGGAATATGAATGTTGTCTATGATCCTCAGTTTTAATATATGCGCAAGTATCTTAGGCACTTGAACAAGGGATTGCAGAAACTTGATCCTACCATTCTTGCTCCTTCTTCAGGATCTGATTGAGTGTTTTCATTCTTGGTATGTAATATCTTTCATACTTATGTGGGATTGTGCATTATATTTGGTTTGATGACTTTTGAGTTTTCTAGTAACTGGATTGTGAACTTTTACTTTCTTATATATTGTCAAGTTACTCCATCTATTCCTCTATTTATTATGCTTTAAATTGTTGCTTTCTTTATCATATTGTGACAAAAAGGGGAAGAAGGCTTTTGGAAAGTTTCTGGAAGCATTTGACTTAATTGCTTATGGAGATTGCTTATGGATATGTGTAGTTATATTTTGGATATGTATGCTGCTACTCAGGGGGAATTTATAAATAATGAGTTTGTACTTAATGACAACTGGTTCATGATTCATGAATAATGAGTTTATACTTAATGACAACTGGATCATGATTCATGATTCATGATTCTTTAAACCCGGTCGTAACTGGTTCTCTTATATAATTGGTGCATGATTTGTTAATGTGCATGTGGTGCTTCTCTTATTTTTATATGAGTGTGTTTTGTCACAAATTTGACAAAGGGGGGGATTGTAAGTGCTATGGTCTCATGCTCCTTTGATTGTCAAATTTTGTGGTGCCAAAATCTTTATCTGTGTCTTGTGTTTGTATGTTGATATGATCAAGACACTGCATCACAATGGTTCAAGACATGTACGGTGCTCTGGTTCAAGAAATGCAAGGTTATGTATTTTGTCCTCTTCTGTAAGCATCAATGCTCAGAGCTACATCGATAAGAAGAGTGTTTGTTTCTGTAAGCATCAATGTTCAGAGCTACATCGATAAGAAGAATGTTTGTTCAAGACTCAAGAATCAAGTGCAACTCAAGTTGAAGTTTAAATTCAAGCTGTAGAAGATCTCAAGATCAAGCTACATCAAGTAGAGATCTCAAGTTTCAAAGGTTAATCATCATCTGAAAGAATGAAGTTCAATGTTCATACTTCATGTCCCAGGTATGATAGACCTTAGTTTGACCTTAGGGTAGGTCATTTTGTATACATAATTCAAGATGAATCTTTTTACATGAATTTGGTCTATTCTAAGACTACTCTTAAACCTTGTTTGACTAGTCCTAGACCTGGTTCGACCAGTCTAAGAAATTTCACCACCAGCCCTAAGTTGTTGAACATTTTCAGAATTTTCTGGTGATTCTACGACCAGTCGTGGAGACTGTTCGACCGGTCGTAAGATTGTCACGACTCATCCTTCGACTAGTCTTGGTTCTATGACTCAAACTCCAATGTCTAATCCTGGTGTCTCACGACCAGTCACGGGTGATTTACGACCAGTCGTAGAGTGCACACGACCGATCATGGACTACCTTTGACCAGTCATGGAACAATTTTTTCAAATCGCGCTTAAAAATTCAAAAAGCAGTTCGTCCTACGACTGACCAGTTCTAGACGCGATTTCTGCAACTATAAATTGAGCACGAATTTCTGAGTTTTTCATCGATTAAATTAAGAAACTTCAAGCCTCCACTCCGAGATAAGTTAGTGTTCATTTTAAGCTACTATGTTCATATTTAATATTCTTTTTTTGTTAGGTTGTTGATATTTAATTTTATTCCTATATTCTAATCTTATTTGAAAATGAGGAATTGCTGTATTCCTTCTTCATTGGAATCAAAATCAAATAGAGCTATGCCCAATTAGGTTTAATTTAAAATCAATTAGAACTTAGTACCATTTCTTAAGTGAGTATTGGACATTGAACATTGATTCAAACTTCTACTCTGATTGATTCTACCGGGCTGCTACAAAAGAAGAAATCCAGGTTTTTTACATTTATTATAAATTTTGTTATTTTGGTTTTGTTTGAGATTTGCCAGAAAAATCTCATTGTGTTGGTTATCTGAGGAGAGCCAAAAAACTCAGATAGTGTGGGTTTTTGGATTGTGTAAGCCCAAGTTAAAAAGACACAATTGTGAAGGTTTTAGGTGAACCTGTGAAACCTATTTTGATAGTGAATACTAAAATCCCTTGTGTGAGGATATTAAGAGTGGAGTAGCAAGCTGTGTGGCTATTGTTAAACAGTTAGTGAACACATAGGCGAACTACTATATATCGGTGTGTTTTGTGATTTGAATGTTCTTTTAATTTCTATATCTTTACTCATACAGATTTGTGGAATGTATATATGGATGTGAATGTTGTAATATTTACATTTCAAGCAAAGTGGGGAATGTTGTAATAATTTAGAATTTGTTTCTTACTATTTCCTTTATTTCCTTACTGTTTGAGTTTTGATATTTAATTTGTTCTAGTAAGGTTGTCCTGCCACAAACCCTTGGTTTTTATAGTGCAAAGGTTGTCCTTAGAACAACGTTAGTATTAAGCTCTTTATTTAAGATTGCTTTACATTTCAGTTATTTGATTTATTTAAAGTACTGTTCTTTATTTTTATAAGGCTATCATATTTCAATTTTGCAATTAAATTTTAATTTGGCACAATCCTATTCACCCCCCTTTAGGACATATAGCTTGGCCTTTTCAGAATGTCATTAAATAAATAAGTTATTTGGATAGATCAGTTTCTCCTACCTCAATTTCATATATGGCATGTCAAGTAACTCACTTTGGATTGGAAGATATGTACGTTTCAAAAACATTGGGTGGTCGACACTCCAGCCGACCGCTGCGCACCGCTGGTGCACTGAAAATCGGTGTACCCTCGCTACAAAATTCTGCAGTTTTTGAGTGACTTCAAAAAGTCATATCTCCCTCGTTATAATTCCGATTTAGGTGATTCAAAAGGTAGATTGAAGCTTGATAAGTCCAGTTTTATATAAAAAAGAAGTAAAAAATATAATAGAAATTTTAATATAGTTAAATATAGGTCATTGTAACAACTGTCTGAAATTTATTAGTTTGGACAGCTGCTACTTCTAAAATTTTTAGAATTATTCTACAACACAAAATCTAGTGAAATTTGGTAGAGATGAATTAGAATCAATGACAACTTACTAGAAAAATAATTAAAATAATATACTACCAAAAAAATACCAAAAAGGGACATAGAACTACCCTAGGACCTTATTCTGTCGTAATTAAGGTGGAATTCAGTTAAGTACTAAACTAAACAGTAGATGGATTTACCTTGAACTAGTTTCTATACAAACTAAAAGACCTAAACCCATTAAAATCACTAACCTAACATTACTTAAAAACTTTGGGGCAATCTCAAAACCCAGTTGCTCTAGGGAGCACATTGAAACTTCGTATTGGACCTGGACCAAGCGTCGAAAGTCCTACTACCTCGAAGCTATACGGTTATGACCACCTTATTGGACTTGACAACCATAACGGGAATCGAGCCCAACTAGTGTCCAGAAACGTACAACTTGAGCCCTGAGTGAAGTGTGTGGGAAACGCGAATATCTTAGAAAATTAACTCAAATTTAAGTGATTTGGGTCGTTCGCTTGTAGGTCAAATTTAAGATTTTACACCGTTAGATTCTGACCCAACTACACCCTCGGATCAGGGTTCGAGTGATGATGACCGTTGAACTGAAACCGGTTCGCCACGGTCAATCCACAAATCCGATCGGATCGAAATCTTAACCTGCGTAGATCCATCGTCAGGAAACTTTCTCTGGACCGTATGCAGAAAATGAGCCTCTAGATGAGCTCCGTTGGATCGAAATGGATGACTTTTGGCTATAACCTAAGTATACCATGGCCATGGGGCCATTGAGCTCACTTTTGAGCCTATATAAGGCCCTTAACCCCCCTCTCTCTCATGCCATACGAATTTTCTAAACCCTAGGAGAGGAGAGAGAAAAGAGAAGGAAAGAGTGAGGAAAGGAGTGAGAGAGAGAGAGTTGTTGGGATTCTTCCATGCCGTTCCATTTGCTGAATCGTCGCTTCCGTGTCACTATATCGACGATTCCGATTCCATTTTTCTGTAAGAAATCCTAACCCTAATTTGTTTTAGTGATCTAAATAGAATAAATGGTGAAATAGCTAACATATTTCATGCTATAGGTAGTCGTTGTACCGTAGACAAAGACGTATTGTTCAAACTGAGTTCGATACAAGTCTACTGGTGAAAGGTGCAGACTATAAACGTTTAGGTTATAGTTTTCAAGGCTTTTAATGTCAGTTAATGATTTATGACTGACTTGATTGCTGTCACATGTGCTTAGATACAATGATTTCTGTATATTACATATATATGTAAACTATGTTGAATATAATGCATTTCATGTGTTTGTTAAAATGTTTGGATGAATATGGAATTATGATTTGGGCTTGCCATGATTATTTGATTGAGAATACATGATTGTTGTACTTGTGGCAACTCCCTGTGAAAGGACTTGCTACAATATATGTTATAACTAATTTATTATATATATGTTGATATGCGTAGTCTAAGTATTTGATAAAATGTTGGAATGAGAAAATGCTTGTTGAAATGTATTTGATGAGGGTATTGAGATAAAATTCTCAATCACCTTATCTATAGTTACAGTTTCCCTCATGTAATCTATCTTGCTGCTACGTGTTTTATGGATGAATGTCTATGTATGTTAACATGTACTCTATTATTCATTAAAATGCTTATATGAGATTTATATTTGAATTAGTTGCTACATGCTATTTCGACTAGCACATATGAATGCCTATAGTATTTGGAGTATGATTGGGACTACTGCATAGTCCAGGCAATCGATAATGATTCTCAAATTAGTGGCTGAGGTCGTTTCGCCACACAAGATACTTTCGATGAATCTGAGGCATATGATGATTGTCAATAGTGGTACCATGTTGATTAATTTGGCGTACGCTCGTACCAGTCGAACTTGTCTAATAAACTGATTGGCTCATTGTGTGTTTACCATGTATGAATACTATTGCTTGAACCTAAGGTACCCCTTACTAATGTAAAGACCTGTTTTAACTATGGTACCACGATCCTCTAAGACTCATTAGTTGGGCATGGTGGTATGGGATACCATGGTCGAGCTATCGGCCTATGCTGGGGTGACGAGCCTCCCCGTAATGACCAGTGAGCAACCCAAACTCGTGAGCGAAATACGGTGGTATGGGACACTATATTCGAGCTGTTGGCCTACACTGGCGCAGCCTGGCTGTGGTCCCCAGTCGGGTTAGTGATGAGCCTTTGAAAATAGACTACCAGTTGGTAGGGCATTGGTGGAGTGACTTTGAGTATATACTAAGACTATGCTAAGGTGATGAGCCTTTCCGTAGTGACCTCGAGTATAAACTAGGCTTGCGTTGAGGTGACGAGCCTCTCCGTAGTGACCTAGAACTACACATCATATGTGATTAACTAGGATTGACGACCCTAAATGGATCATTGTTTTGGTAAATGATATAAAGGGAGGTACCTTAGCTTCTCGAACCTGCTGTATAAATAGACTTAATTAAGAATATGGCTAACACGACCATGCATCGCATTGCACGGTGCTTTGGCGATGAAGCGTACTTTTACTGAGAGTGTTGCATGTGCAATTGTGAGATGATGTCGCTGAGGGAGTGCAATCGAGGGCATACATCATTATCGCATACCATTCTTGCATTAACAAGGGTAATTAGGAACTGATTGTTGTACTGCTTTATCATTACTGCTTGACTGAATTGATAACATGTTAACCTTTGCTTTATAGTTCCACCGAATTAGCTACTCATTCCCACCTGGGACGGTGTTTTAAAATACCACCCAAACTCTGGTTTAGATGCGGGTAATGACGGGGTCTATGCAGCTGAAATGGACTTCATAGGCGAGGAGGGAGAGTTCTCCTACGTTCAGCTCTTAGGCGGGTCTATATAGACCTCGTGCTGATTCAACGGGATTACAGGGATTTACGGATTAGTTGGACATTAACATTTTGGTATTTTGTATAATTTGACACAAAACCTGTATATATTCAGCCCTGTTACATATTCATACTCTAGGAATTTAAAACCACTTATATACTTTATATATCTATCACAGTCTTCTGCTTGGTCAATTACATTAACTTCAGAGTATAATATGTTGTTTTAATATAATCCCATTCATGTTTAAATGCACTAATATGGACAACATTCAATCATCATTATCTATGTTGTATAAGTGATGCGTTGAAACTCGGGAGTAGAGCTTTGCTCGACCTCCGATTTTCAGGGCGTTACAAAGTAGGTATGTGACAACACTTTACGTCTCTTAAGTGAAGGTAGACTAGTCAAAGGTTTGTCTATCCATCACCGGATTAGACATGCTTTGAGATCCTCAGAGTTAGCAAAAAACATGGCTGCAAATCAGCCACACCATCTTGCCGAGGAACAATAAGATGAAAACAAAGTAAATAATGTTCCTCAACCTAGAACGCTGTGCGATTATTTACAACCAGCGAAGGTGAGTACACCATCTTGCATGGTGTTTCCACTTAATACAGGAAACATGGATTTTAAGCCAGGAGTGATTCAACTACTCCTAAAGTTTCATAGATTCGATTATGAGAGTTCATATCTACATATTAAGGAAATTGATGAGATTGTAGCAACCCTACAATTTAATAATGCTTTTTAAGACACATTGAGACTGAAATTATTTCCTTTCTCTTTGTGTAACACCTCGAACTTTTCAATACCCGAGTATTGAAAGTTCTCGAGTGTTACCATGAAATTTAACTTAATATGTACATGTGTACGATACCAATTTTACTACCCTAACCTTAAATTTATTCTCCAACATGAATCTGATCGTTGATAATAATCTTCATCCATAGATTAAGCCATCCGACCATTGATTTTAAGACAAGATCATCATATGTCTAATTAAACCCACTTGCGATCATCTGTTTATAGAATTGACCATACACCCACTTACATACATGATTATATTACTAACCATTAAGTTTTTCTATTGTAAACATGTCATCTGACCATCCATTGTGTGGTTTGATATATGTATATTACCTAATTAATTTAATGAATAACTCTTTATTCATAATGATTTAGATATAAGCCCTTTTGTAAGAATTACTTAAAAACATGCCTATAACCATGTAAAACCGTTAGATTTCCCAAAACTCTTATATCAACAATAATTACCAAAATGTCATTAACCATACATGCCTATGTATCATAAATTAACCATACAAGTCGAATTTCAGCCCTTAGATCATTGTAAAAGTACCCCAATTGACAAATCAGCCTGTACCCATTAATTTTGGTATCTATTGAGTGAAGAAACCTCATGGGTAGTCGTAGTAGGATCTTTCCCTTCATACGAACGACCTAAATTGCCCATAATATGGACCAAGTGTGAAATATGAAGACCCCACTTTGATACTCTTTTCCTTATGCGTGAAGTTATCCTTCCGAGGCTTACCAACTCCTTATAAATCTAGATATTTAGATTTAACCACTTCATGTCATCCATTGCAACTCAAATTTAGACCATAGTTTGGTCTCATATGACTATGATGTTATACATAGTTTAGATCCCAATCTATGATCCTACACCGTTGAATGCTAAAGCCAGTTCATTCCTTTTGATGCTAAAGGTGGTATTTTAGATTTATACTTTTTCAACCATCGATCAACCACCAAAATTTGTCCAACCATTTACCTATCTTAAATACACATTTTTCCTAAAAGTGGGCTTTGATCATTGAACGTGGACCATTAATTAAGATCAAGTTTGTTTTGGCACCCGCTAGGAGAATTTCTAAGATAAACATATCTAGGGCTCGGATCTACTTCATATTTGGGCTCATGGGCCAACATGACCTGATTATACTGATGAGTGGAATGGGTTTCTTGAACATTTATTGTAGTGGACCCCACTTATTTCATACAACCGAACCATGAGTTAGAAATTCCTCACATTGTAATAGTATCCGAGATTCTTGTGCTCGCGAGAAGTCCTCCCACCTAAATTTCCTATTTTGGCTCTTCTATCAAATCCAAACCGGCCAACCTTTAAGGAAGTCAATTCCGACTCCAACGAAGATATACAGAAAAACATGGAATACCCCACTATGTTGGAAATACCAAGATTATCGAGACTCTTGCAATGGGCTGCGGAAAGCCAACCGCAATGCTATTCTTCACAAACCACCACCTAAAACACTTGAAGTGTTGGTTTTGTGGGACCCACAAGCTTCTTGTGGCCCATTCGAATCACCCACAATGATCACCTCGAAGAGAGAAGAGCCAAAACCAAATCGAACATTAAAAGCAACGGTCATCTTCCTCGTTTGAACGACAACCATTAATAGTGGATATTACACTATCTCAAGATCCAATCCATTCATCTGATGGCCATCTAAATACCTATCATGCCTTGACGTATTGGAGAGAATAAACCCTTAATTGGGATCACTGATCGAACCAAATAGACAGTTACAAAGCTGTCGTGCACAAACATGCCCAACGCAAGTTGCTATTACAACGAAACCGAGATTCGTTCCTCATGCAAAATTCGTCTGAGGGCTTTATATGAGCTTAACATGAAAGGGATAAGAAGGACACAATTAGAGAGGGAGAGAGAGAGAGAGAGAATTCCAGAGGAAAATGTTAGAAGAAGGGAGGAAACAAGAGGTGAGGGCACTTTGAACTGAGTTAACTCGATTGGGTTTTAACCGAAAGTTTGGTTCGTCCATTGCCATTGCTGGACTTTCCAGAGAGGAAGGAAAAAGTGAAAGAAAAATAAGAATAAGAATAAGAAGAAGAAGAAGAAGAAGAAGAAGAAGAAATAAGAGAGATGGAGCTCGAGTCGTTGCTTAGTCGACTAGACAAGAAAATCTACTGAGTTTGTGTGTGCCCTTCAGTTTAACTCAAGGTTCTCTATGGCAGGTCGAACTGAGTCGACTCAATGTCACTGGATTTGAGTTATCAGGCTAAGATCTAAGGGTTGAATAGGGTAAGTTGTCCACATATATAATAACCTAGCTCTAGTTTTCAAATTAAATCATTGAATTGTATGACCATAAATCTACATTGCAGACTAAACACTAATCATTAATCTTAACTATATGAACCATGTGTTATTATGATCTAACAACACAAAGTGTGTTAATTATGATTAGATCTCGGTCTTAAAGTATGTACACTGTCTTGCCCCAAACTCGAAAATCGGGCTCACAAAATTCCCGATCGCCGAATCCGGCGCCGACAACCTCCATAGAACCCCATTCTCAGTTCCTAACGCCCATACTCTAGGTTCTGATCCTGGGATGCTACAAGGAGGATTTTCAACATTAGTTTAATTCATTACAAGCATAACCAAAGGCATAACCTACAAACAATAACCAAAAACTCCATCACATTTTCACTATGATAAAAAACTTTACAAGTACAATGAGCATAAAGGGAAATACAATGAAATGGACAAAAAGCTCCAAAATGATCTGATATGTTCTCCTACCTCAGCGCTGTTGCAGCCCAACGTCACCTGCATGCAACGGTTGTACATAAGCTTATAGAAAGCTTAGAGGGTGGTAAAAGTATGTGCGTAAGGTAGTAATGCAATTATGAAGTATCAGAGTAATGCGGAGCATGCTGATGAGTCCATGAATACTGTTAGTCGTACCAAGGCTATGAGATGTAAGGCATGAATGATGTCGGCCATACCAAGGCCATGCGATGAGAGATACAACTCAAGCATGCTAATCCTCATCTATATCCACATATCAATACAGCTCAAATCTGGAATATCATTGAGGTCTAGTACACTCTAAACCAGATTGCTGCCCCATCGCGCGCAATAAGGTAAGTGGAAGAGACCTCACTATCCGCCTGCCAATATCGGGCTCGGGTCATCGATAGCGAACCCATTCCTCGAGCTGGTCAAACTCAGCTTAGCTTTGCCCCCTCCACTTGGGCAAGTAAGGTGGCACCCCCTTCCAACCGACCATGACACAGTGGAAAGCGCTGTCATCTGGTAATCGACACTGACGCTCATACACCCACTCGGTCTAAACGTTGGAGCAACCTCTTGGTACCATAAGGGTTTAGGGACTTTCACCCAGGGATATCTATAGCACCTCATGTAGAACAAGATTTCCATTATCCAATCCTGCCAACCACGATACGCCTGTGGAGGCTACGGCCCTGATGTCACTAGGGTGTATAGTACCATATCACACAATGCGAATGCATGAATCACACTATCCAGTCATGCAGCAATCCTGCGCGTATCGTGCGCTCATGTGGGGTTACACCGCCTATCCGGGATCCCCTAAACAATCTACCCAAAGGCATATGCTATGATCAGTCACCTCTCATATCAAGCATACAGATGATGCGTATGGACATGTATCATGATGCTATGTTGTCATACACTCATAATCGGTATCAATAATCAGGGTCGATGATCGGCGTTGGCTGTGTTTATGAAGTCATTCGTCTATAGCGAATGGGACCCACTTATTTGGGGTTAACCCATAAAGAGAATGGGCCTAACAAGGCTCATGGGAAGGTCACAATGAGGACATCTAACCATCATTGCCCGTCAATGTGGAGGTCAAACCAACATTGCTCCCAAGGAGTGGCCTACATATGGAATTCATAACATTGCAACGGCCACGCACATACATTACATTGGGCCTCTCACATGGGCCTCACATGCATCACATCGGGTCTCGAATACACATCAGGTGGGCCTTGCACCGGGGCTTTAAATATATCTCAATGGGCCTCTTATGTCAAACGGACCACATCACATATGCCTCATTACGTGGGCCGCACCAACGGGTTTCATGTATATCAAATGGGCCACATTGATGGGCCTCATTTGGGCCCAACCTCATTTGGGCCCAACCTTATGTATATTTGGGATCCGACCTATTCATAAGTTAACATAGAGATAAATGAAGTGAAAATAATATCAACTTATTTGGAAATCACCATGGCCCTATAAGTTTGAACGGTGGATGTCACTGTACACTACCTGAATGGTGGGGTCCACTTGAACTCTAGATCTGGTTCACCACTATCTTCCATGCTGTAAAATGATCTCACAAATGGTTGGATGGCATGGATGCAACGCATGCACCATGGTAGGCCCCGTCATTCAAATAGTGGATAGTGTCGATAGAGCACATACATCATTGGGGCCCATGCTAGGGGGATAAAACACATACATCTAGGGTGGGTCCCACTGTCAGAACACACGTGGGTCATGTGGGACCCACAGGGCTTGGCCGTTAAGAGAGAGAGAGTGTGTGTGTGTGTGTGTGAGAGAGGGTGCAGCACGTGGCTACCCTTTTTTTTCCACTTTTTCTTTCTTTTCTTTTTCTTTTTCTTTTCTCTTTCTCACCTGACACAAAGAGAGGTGGGTCCCACGTAGGGACCACCACAATATCACATGTATATATGCAATATATATTATATATAATATAATATAATATATAATATATATAATATAACATAGAATATATTGTATACTTAATGTCTAGGCCGTCCAGGGCCTGAACGGTCACATAAATCAGGAGGGCCCCACACGTGGGGGCGTGGGTCCCACCGTCTAACGACGGTGGATACCACACGTAATGGTGTGACCCACCAAAATGGATGGATGGCATGGATGGGGTGGGTCCCACGGACCAACTGTCAGTTGACACTTCTCTGTTGCCACCGCCACTAGGGATGGATGGCACGACCACAGTGCTAAAATGAGGTATCTTTCATAGTCCACCACGTGATCTATGGGAGCCCACCGTTGAAACAATGCATCCCCACTCAGTCTGCCAGTGAGCAAAGGATTTGGGAGTTGAAGTGGGCCCCACATGGACATGACCCACCATCCAGAACGGTGGACGGTTTGGATATAGCACATATGCCATGGTGTTGTCCAATGGAGGGGTGGAGGACGGGAGTCGGTCCTATGCTCCCATCGTCAGTTCACATCACTGATAGCCACCCTTGGCAGCCCACATTTCACTGTTAGCGTGCACCCTCGCCCGTCCACACCTATGTCATCACACACACTCCATATGTTAGCCACCTCTACAGGGATCGGTACCCAGACATCCAGCGTTGAAACGGGGCATCTTCACTCGGCTGCCACCTTAACCATGGATCTGGGTGGGCCTACTTCCGATCACACCTCACTGGTAGCCATCCTCACTTTAGCCACCTCAAGGTGGGCCCCCCCTTATGGACGATTGGAATGGTATAAAAATATCATGGTGCGTCCCACATAGATGGGGTCCACCGATATGTGGCATGAATTAAATACATACATTCTAGGTGGATCATAATCATAGAAAGAGAGAGATCGACAAGGATGGAGGGGCCCCGCCACTATGGGCCCCTCTTGCATGCAACATACATCAAGGTGGGTCCTACAATAATGGACCCTTAAATCAATAAAATGAATAAAAAAATCTAAGATCACTCACTGCTTTCTTCTTGCATCAAAGGCTTCCTTAGCTCCTTAGCTTTGATTCCAACGGAGGAGATGGGGTTTGGATGGTTGAGATGGAAGATGGAAGGGTAGGAAGAGGTGGGCCACACTTGTTGCTTGGAAGAAATGGGGAGAGGCTTGGACGTGTGATGCTCTTGGGTTGCTTGGGAGAGTAGTTTGAAAATGAGAGAGAGAGAGTTTTGTAAAAGGGAGAGAGAGATGGGTGTGTTTGATGTGGTGGTGATGGGTGTAAGAGTCACTTTTTGACTTTTATGGCAAATGTTGTAAGAGGGGTATGGGTGGTGTAAGAACTTTTTGACTTTGGGGTTACTTGGGGAAGGGTGAGAGGTGATGGATTGATGGGATTGATTGTTGATTGATTGATGTGACCTTTTGTAGAGATTCTCTCGGTATTCACACGCGCGGCATTTTTCTTGCACCAAATGCTGGCCCACATCTCCTGGTCAGAGTATCGCCTCGGCGCGTGAGTTGTTGCACCGGAACCGCGGCGACAACACGGTTGCAATGGTACAAGTCTCGGGTTAGAGTCTAATCAGATTGACGGCATGTAAATCGGGGTCACACGCAAACGCCGGTTAAGGGTCGAAGGTTGTCGGAATTCGACCGGAAAGACCGCGGGAACCTATGGAACGGTATGGTCTAGGATAGGGTTTTACATAGCAATTAGAAGGTGATTTATCTTAAGAGGTGAGGGATTCCTTTAAGCTTACCCTGATTTGAGTTGATATGAATTATCTTGCCTCTTATCTGTTCTCATATTACTATGATTCTCTCTCTCCAATTGTTTAATTTGCCATTAATAATTATTTATCCTTTGGATTATGGTATGATATTAATTATAATTGATCTTCATTATTTTTATCTGGGGCAATGGATATAAGCCTTGCCCTTCCCATTACCAATTTGTTGAGTTAGCCCTTGCTACTCTCCTTTTATTGAGTTAGCCATTGCCACTCTCCTCTTTGTTGAGTTAACCATTGTTACTCTTCTCTTTGTTGAGTTGGCCATCGCCACTCTCCTCTTTGTTCGGTTGGCCATTGCCACTCTCTTCTTTGCTAAGTTAGCCATTGCTACTCAACTCTTTATTTTGTTTGCCTTGTACTATCTACCTTTATGGCTTGAGCATGTGTCTTGATATTTCGAAACCCCCATGATTTATTTTATGTTCCCTATATGCAAGTGATGTGTTAAAGGAATCACAACTAGTGATTCAAATATTTATCATAGACGTAATGCGCTTTAGGTAGTGACCCTCTTGGTCGACGCATAATTCCATAGGTTTGGGTAGTGGTGCACAAATCGATGTAAGTAATTCGTAATGTGTGTTACATCACTTTTGAGATTAGATGTTGCAAATAGTCACTCCATAAACAAATCATGTCACGTAATTCATCTGACTCATATGATGTGTCGCCTCAAAGTATTCACATAAATCCACGTTAGCATTGGACACGCTGATGAATCTCTGTAGTTATGGGATGCGAGGCAAGTTAGATTTTCTATGAATCATATTCCACATTGTAATGATTAGTATGTATGATGATCCGCACATACTCTGCTACGCATGCATTCATATATATATTGGTTGCGCATGCTAATACCTCTCATAGTAGTGGAATACGAGACGTATCAGAACCCTTACATCACTTTTATGAATCTCTTAAATTATTTTTAATCTTAAAGGATAACCATCACTATGAGTAGGGCGTTGAGCCTCTCCAACTGTACAGATGATGCAGGTGATGTATAGATTGAAGACCTAGAGGACCATCTCCCTACGGAATATTATACTGAATGAATAAGAAGATAGTTTCATAATTTAGTTTTATATTTTCACTGCGAACTCGACAGTGTAATAAGCTCCCATCATGGATGCATTTGATAATTTGATAAATTCTTTTACTCTGATGAAATAATAAATTTAGTTGATTTTATTCTCGCTTCATAAATGTAACTGGATATGGCCTAAATGAAAAAAAAGTGTGATTTTAAAGCATTCAATTTATACATTATTAACACCCAGTTTTCTCGGACATGAGTATAAACTCTGGCCGTGGATAATTTGGGAAGTTACAGTTGGTATCAGAGCATGAGAATGAGATTAACTGGGCTTAAGGGATTAGACCATAATAGCATTATGAATTAGATACATATACTCAATTGAATTCCCAAAGGAACTAGGAAGTTGAAGAATTAGAAACCCATTAAGTTAGACGTGGAATTTAGAAACTATGAATATAGGTACCCGCATAATAAATCTCCAAAATTCTGAACAAACTTGTTCTAAACTAAAATTCATCCTTAAATAGGGTCATAATCAAGAAGAACAAGTTTCCCTTATGGGAATAGAGACTTTCTAATTTATTCTAGGATTTTTAAGAATTTAAATGAAATTATGACATGCCATGAAATCTCCACTAGTTGCAGAAAGAAGACACATCAGAAAATTTGAAAAATTTTCCAATAGATCACTCAGGTCTCCATCAACTTTCTTTTAAAACTTCATCTCGATTGTATATGTATAAAATTCCATAAAAATCCGACAGTAGAAAAAATTAGTAGAAATTGTTGCTGGACAGCAAGCTTTTCTACACCTCACAAGGGTGAAATACCCCTAAACTATTGAATCTGGCCTCGTGAATTTTTCTGGACTCTCAAGAATAAGTCAGAGGCTTAAGATTCAAATTTCAAATAAATTGGACATATAAATCAGAAATTAAAATTCTTGGACTGACAGACTATCAATATAAGACAATTTTAGAAATTTAAAACCACTCATATAAAGGATGACAACAACACTTAGGCTTAATGGGGAGTGGATAATATGGCCTATCCTTTATGAAACCTAGGATACTTTTATGGTGAAACAAAAAAAATCTTATCGTATTCCCCAAGGATTTAGAATGATCGGGGCCATGAACTTATGGAACCATATTCAAGCAAGTTATAAGTGGTTTGATCTAAATAAAAATCCCGGGTGCATATGGTAGAGAGTCAAATATTGCATATTATCCCCCATTTATATCTTGGTTTTATGAACGTGATAATGTTTAATGTTCTATTTTACTCATGTTTGTGTTGCAAGGTGAATTTAAGAGCTTGGATTGAAAAGGGTGCTAAAAGCATGGATTTGATGCTCAAGAATCACCAAGGCAAGGGATAGATCTTAGGAGACCAAGATTGAAGAATTCACATGCCAAAGATCCAAGAAAACCAAGTGAGGAATGAAGAGAATCAAATATTTGAATTGAAAAAAAGGAATCCCAAAATCGTCTTAAAAAAGCATATTCTGAAACTCTGGTTCATTTTGTGAAATTGTGTAGAGTAAAGTCTATTTTGGAAAATTGCGCAGAGTGAAGTCAATTTTAGCAAACTGCATAAATCTAAGGAACTTTATAGAGTTTTCTAACTAGGTGCAAAAATTAGAGTTCCACAACTATAAATAGGACTCCTTAGGATGTTCTTAGGCATCTTCTAGGGTTTAAGGAGTGGAGCAAAGGGGTGGAGAAGCCTTCATCAAAAGTTTTTCTTCTTCTTCTTTAGTTGTTTTTAAGAGGTGAAGCTTGTAGTGTGATAGGATGTTTCTCTTGCTTTGATTCATGTTTATGTTGAACCTTTTTTATATTATTTTAATTTGATATTTAAGGAATACTTTCAGTTTTTAATAGTTTATTATGACTCAAATTATAGTAGATCTATAATAGCTTTGAGTATCTTCTTTTCCTAATTTTGAGATTATGGGATTGGTAAATCCTGTTGTTGACCATCGTCTCATGGGCATGGTTTGGTGATGGAATCCCTTCCAATTATCACAATTCTCCTCCATTAAGTATTAGGTTAAGGAAAGTTCAGATTTGATTTTAATTGTTATATCTTCCAATTGGATAAGATAGGACTCAAATTCCAACTATGGTACTTGAATCGAGTAAGAGGGCTCCCTGATCACTGCAAGTGGATCCTTGGTGCTCTAGTTCACATTTGATATTTGATAAATCCTTAACAATTACTTTATTTTATTCCATATTTAGGCTTAGATCTTTTTCTAGTTCTAGTTCTAGTTCTTTTCAGAATACGTACAAGTTTAATCCTTAAAGATTCGACCTTGTTCCCACGTGTTATTACTATATCGCGACCCTACATGTAAGACCCGTATCCTTGACCGTACCGTTACATAGACTTCCGCGGTCTTTCCAGTTGAATTCCGGCAACCTTCGACCCTTAACCGGCGTTGCGCGCGACCCTGATTCACATGCCGTCAACCCGTGTCGACTCAAACTGAGACTAGTACCAATGCGACCGCACCGTTGCCGCGGTTCCGATGCCGCGACTCGCGAGCTGAGGCGATACCCTGGCCAAGAGATGTGGGCCAGTGTTCTGTGCGAGGAAAATGTCGCGCGTTGCGAAACCCAAGGGAATCTCAACGAGATGTCACATCAATCACCCATCAATCAATCCCATCATGTCAAGTACACATCAACTTTTCACCTTTCCCAAGCAAGCCCCAAAGTCAAAAAGATTCTTACAAACCCATACCTCTCTTACACCTTTTACCCTAAAAAGTCAAAAAGAGCCTCTTACACCCATCACCACCACATCCATCATTCCATCAAACATCACCCATCTCTCTCTCTTTACAACCCTCTCTCTCCTTCATTTTCAAGACACTTTCCCAAGCAAGAGCTCTTCACACGTCCAAGCCTCTCCAACTCTCCCAAGCAACAAGTGTGGCCCACCTTTCTTACCCCTTCATCTTCCATCTTCACCATCCAAACATCATCTCCTCCGTTGGAATCCAAGCTAAAGAGCTAAGGAAGCCTTTGGTGCAAGAAGAAAGCTGTGGGTGATCGTAGATCCTTGTTTTTCATACATTTTGTTTGATTAAGGGTCCACATATGTGGGACCCACCTTGATGTATATTTTATGCAAGAGGGACCCATAGTGGCGGGGCCCCTCCATCCTTGCTAATCTCTCTCTCTCTCTTTCTCTTGTATTGTAGACCCCACTATGATGTATAGTCCATGCCATCTCATCCGTAGGGCCCACCTTGCTGACCACCTTTGGGTGGGCCTGGATGTAGGAGAAACATAAATAATCAGCTTGATCCAAATCTGGTGGCCCACTGCGTGGGACCACCGTGATGTAAATGCCATCCTACACCGTCCAGCAAGCTGGACGGTGGGCTGGACGCATTGGCCAGTGGGGGCCAGTCCCATAGCTCTAGTGGTAGACGAGTGAAAGATGCCTCGTTTCAACAGGTGGGGTCTTGGTATTGATCCCTGTGAAGGGTGGCTAACTTGGAGTGTGTGTACTGTCGTGTACACTACCGCGGGCGTAGGGTCCATGGGACCCATCCACACCGTCCACTTTTTTATGGGGCCCACCATAGTGTATGTGTCTCATCCAGCCGTCCACCACCCTAGACGGTGGGGCCACGTTGGTGAGGGGCCCTCCTTGCGCACCCAGGTCCATAGCTCAACTGGCGGAGTGAGTGGAGATACCCCGTTTCAACACTGAGGTCGTGGTACTACCCCTGGAGAGTGGCCTGCACGTGGGGCCCACCCGAGTTGGGATGCGGCTGAAACTTGGGCTGACCCTTCATTCAAGTGGGACACCCATAATGGGTGGTCTGGATTTGTGGACCCCATCTCGGTGGGCCCAATAAATGGTTAGGAATGTTTTAAATGGAAGGGAACCCCCCTCAACTGTTGTATCATGTGTGGCCCACACAAATCACGGAATGACTTGATTTTTGAGACCTAGGCCTACCCTGGAACGGTGCATCTAACTGATGGCTTAGATGTTGACAACATCAACGGTGGGACCCACACCGCTCGACCATGTGGAACCCACCTCCGTTCGCCATCTGCAAGAAAAGAAAAGGAAAGAAAAAGGAAAGAAAAAAAAAAGAAGAAGAAAGAAAAGGAGAGGGGCACGTGGCGCTCTCTCTCTCTTCATCTCTCTCTCTCTCTAGCTCTCTCTCTCTAGCTTTCTCTCACTCTCTCTAACGCTCTCTCTGTATCTCTCTCTCCCTGTGTGCGTCAGCAGGGTGTAGGCCCCACTTAATGTATGTGTTTTTCTCCAGCCGTCCATCCATTTTTATGGTGGGACCACCTTGGGGATGCGCTGCATCCACCGTCCAGCCCATGGACGGTGGATCCCAGCCATGATGTATGGGAATTTACACATGTTATACAGCTATTTTGATGGTGGGACCCATCGTGAGGTATGTGTTTTATCCTCGCCTGGTTCCCCTCCCAGACTTGGGTGCGGCACCAGTAGGCCCATCTTGATGTCCATATTATATCCACTCATTCGTTGTGGCCCACCTTGATATGCATGAGGTCCATATGATTAAGCCCATTTGTTGTATTTGTAACCCGTGGTTGAGGCCCACTTTGATATATAAGTCCAAGGGTTATGACCCATTGCAATGTACATAAGGCCCATTGATGTGGCTCACTTGATTTATATAAAGCCCATATAATGCGGCCCATTTGATGTAGCCAAGGCCCATGGGTCGAGGCCCAACGGGGTGTCCTTAAGGTCCATTGCAATGTGTGATTTCCCCATGGCTTGTGTGGTGATATTAGGCAGGCCATGCCTTGGGAGCAATGTTGGTTTTACGTCCACATTGAAGAATAATGTTGGTTAAATGTCAGCATTATGATTCTCCCTAGGGCCTATCGTTAGGCCCATACTTGTAGGCCGTCTAGGCCCATCTCCTTATGAACAGCATCCATCACCGTATAACATGTTTAATATAGTTCCATGATTCATGATCATACGCATCATATGTATGCTTGATATGAGAAGTGACTGGTCATAGCATATGCCTTAGGGCAGATTTTTTAGGGGCTCCCGGATAGGCGGTGTTGCCCCACATGAGCGCACGATACGCGCAGGATTGCTGCATGACTAGATAGTGTGATTCATGCATTTCGCATTGTGTGACATGGTTACCGTACGCCCTAGCGACATCAGGGTCGTAGCCTCCACAGGCATATCATGGTTGGCAGGATTGGATATCGAAAATTTTATTCTATATGGGGTGCTATAGATATCCCTAGGTGAAAGTCCCTAAACCCTTATGGTACCAAGAGGTTGCTCCAACATCTAGACCAAGTAGGTGCATGAGCGCCGATGGGCGATTACCAGGAGACTGCGCTTTCCACTGTGTCATGGTTGGTTGGAAGGGGGTACGGCCTTACCCGCCCGAGAGGAGGGGTCAATGCTAGGCTGAGTTTGACCAGCTCGAGGAATGGGTCCGCTATCGACGAGCCGCACCTGATATTGGCAGGCGGGTAGTGAGGTCTCTTTCACTTACCTTATTACGCGCGATGGGGCGGCAATTTGGTTTAGAGTGTACTAGACCCCAGTGATATTCCAGATTTTGAGCTATACTGATATATGGACTTAGATGAGGATTTGTATGCTTGAGTTGCATTTCGCACCGCATGGCCTTGGTATGGCCGACATCATTCATGTTTTGCATCGCATAGCCTTGGTAAGGCTAACGGTATTCATGGATTCACCAGCATGTTCCGCATTACTCTGATACTGTATATTTGCATTACTACCTTGCGCACAAACTTTCACCACCTTCTAAGCTTTCTATAAGCTTATGCACGACCGTTGCGTACAGGTGACGCGAGGACGCAGCATCACTGAGGCAGGAGCACAGAGTAGATCTTTTGGAGCTTTTTATCCATTCTCATTGTATTTCCCTTTATGCTCATTGTACTTGTAAAGTTTTTGATCATAGTAGAAATGTGATGGAGTTTTTGGTTGTTGTTTGTGGGTTGTGCCTTTGGTTATGCTTATTATGAACTAAACCGATATTGAAAATCCTCCTTGTAGCATCCCAGGATCGGAACCTGGCGTATGGGCGCTGAGAGCCGAGAATGGGGTTCTAAGGAGGCTGTCGGCGCTGGATTCGGTGATCGGGAATTTTGTGAGCCCGGTTTCTGAGTTTGGGGCGTGACACTACACTTGGGGTGTGAACAAGTTTTTGGCACCATTGCCGTGGACTAACGATTGCATTTTTCTGAGATTAACTAGTTTTGGAATTACATTAAGATTTGGGTTTTTTCTACTTTCTATTTTTAGGTTATGATTTTTTCTAAATTATTTTAGAAATTAACTTAGCTTTCTATTTCTAGGTTTAGAAACTTTCTTTTTTGTTTTTAGAAACTAATTTACTTTCTAATTCTAGGATAGAAATTTTCCTAATTTGTTTTTAGAAACTTTCTTAATATGGTTTTAGAAACTAATTTCCTTTCCTTTTTCTTTTTTAGAAACTAGTTTATTTTCCTTTTTCTTTTTTAGAAACTAACTAATTCTAAATTTTTAGAAACTTTCCTTTATCTTTTTTTTTTAGAAACTAGGTTGCTTTCTTATTTTTTTTTTATTTTTTATTTTTTAAAGAAACTTACTCACTTTCCTTTTTCTAGGTTTAGAAACTTTCCTTTTTCCTATTGGAAACTAGTTTTTTTTTTTTTTTTTTTTTTTTTTTATTTTTTTTTATTTTATAGAAACATTCCTAATTTGTTTTTAGAAACTAAATCATATTTTTATTTTTAGAAACTTTCTATTTCTCTTTTTAGAAACTAATTCACTTTCCTTTTTCTTTTGTAGGATCCTAATAGAAAAACTTCTAATTTGGTAACTTCTTTCTAATTCTCTCTCTTTCTATTTCTCTTTTTCTTTTGAGGTTTAGGTTAGATTCTGAAATTGAGGGCTGAGAGTGTTTCATGCCAAGCAGGTCCATGACAACACTCGACATCTCTTGAGTGAAGGAGGATTGGTTGAGGGGTTATCTATCTCTCATAGGATTAGACACCACTCGAGATCCACAGAGTTTACCAAAGTTATGGTTGCAAATCAACTTGCCAATCAACCTCCAAATCCATCCCAACCTAGGGTGGAGGAAATCCAGGATGAGAACGAGGTGGATCGAGCACCCCCTCATCGTACTTTACGAGACTATTTATAACCGGCGTGGGTGAGCACCCCTTCCTGTATGGTTTTTCTAGAAAATACAGAAAATATAGACATCAAGCCAGGAGTGATCCAACTCCTTCCAAAGTTCCTTGGGCTCGAATATGAAAATCCATATTTACACTTGAAAGAGTTTGATGAGATCATAACCACTTTATACTTTCATAATGTGTATGAGGACACAATCCAGCTGAAACTCTTCCCTTTCTGAAAGTGCCCTGGTTTGTCAATTAGTGTGAGGATTAAGTCAATGAGTTAAGTGAGCCCCAAAGAAGATCGTTCAAGTCATTGCCTCAACTGGATGTGCACGCCGAGCTTGTCAAAGGTGAATTAAGCCTCACATCCCATGTCTCAAAACACTCAAGTATATGAAGCCTTTAAAAACATTAGAACAACCTATGATCATATATCTATAAACTTGAATTTCAGAACGGGAAAATCTTCCAAGTTTTTCATACTGTATTCGATGATATCGAGTACTCATCAATGGCATCAAACACTCACGTTTGATGATATCGACAACCACTCGATATCATCAAATTAGGTCATTCTATGTTCGACAATTACAAAGTATTTTGGACAATATGTTCGATAAATCGAAAAACATCTCGATGATATCGACATTCAAATATCGATTAAATCAAAAGAAAATCGATGATATTGAATTACCTTGAGCTTTGTCTAGCAACTTTTAGAAAATGTCCTGATATTGCTTAAGTAATCAAACCATCTTCGATATCATCTAAATTCAAACTTCGATGATATCGAGATGATTTCAATATCATCGAATTCAGTCTAGTTTTTGTCCAGCGAGACTCAAAGGAAAATCACCCAGAAAGATCGAGGACTCAAAACCCTACTCGATGTCATCGGATTTCAAATCTCGATGATATCGAAGGTATATCGATGAGATCAAATCTGGACAAAACTATTCCGGCAATCTTATAAGGTAAACCATATGGAAATGACCAAGGATTCGATGATGACTTGATAACTTGATATAATCGTAATTCAAATATCGATGAAATCAATATATGTTCAATATCATCGAAATGGATCAAAGATTGTCCAGCAAGCTCTTTTGAAAATCATGTGGAGATGATCGATGTATCGAACAAATTGTCAATGAAATCGGAATTCAAACTCCAATGACATCGACGCACTCTCGATGGCATCGATCCTCAAGAAAAAAGTTTCAGGTATATACTTTAGTGGAGTTTGTATCATTGAACCTTGCTTCGATAACATCGAAAGTATACTTTCGATGACATCGAAGCAGGCCTGTTGATATCGAACTCTGTCAAAATCTGACATCTTTAATACTGTTGGACCTTTTTGTCTATTTAAGGAGAGCTTGTTCTTAGTTGCTGCATGGAGAAAAAGAGAGAGAGAGCTTTGAGAGAGTAACTACATATCATCTAACCTAAGTCCTTTTTCTCATGGGAGTTCATCATTCAATCCACCCTCATCATTGATATTCTATAGAATGGATTGGGGAATGAACTTCCGCATTCAAGGATCATCCAGCTACCACCTTAATGGCCAATCATTGAGCTGGGATCCCTTGAATGCCTAAGACCTTGGAATCTCTCCATTGCTTTAATAGGTAATATTCATTAGAGTAGATTTCAAGATATCCTTGACCCAACCCATCACCTTTATTGGTACATCTTCAAGTGTTGTAGATCAACGGAGCTGAAGAATCTTCATCAACAAGGAGAAGATCCTCATCAACATGCATAATAGGGCTCACCTACTTATCTGTAAGTCATTAGAATCCAGAGACCCTTTTGATCATTCCTTTTGTAGGTTTGGGTCAAAGGTGCCTCTCACCCCTTTCAAGTCCTCATAGGAAGCCTCCGATGGGAGAGTACCTGTGGGTGTTGTGTGTTGACCCTTTCTCTTGTGTAGGGCATAAACTTAGGTCCTTAGTGTAGGTCTTTGGCCTGTGTGGCCTAAAAGTTAGGTTCCTTGAGTGGATCTTTCGCTCTTGTGTAGGGCATAAAACTTAGGTGCTATGTGTTAACCTTTGCTATTGTGTGGGGCATAAAATTTAGGGTCCTTGTGTGGATCCTTGGCCTATGTGGCCTAAAACCCTAGGTTCCTTGTGTGGATCCTTTGCTCTTATGTAGGGCATAAAACCTGGGTGTTGTGTGTTGACCCTAACTCCTATGTGGGGCATAAACTTGTGTCTCGTGGAGACATGTTAGGTACCTTCTGTAGGTCCTACAGTCAGACTTGTGTAGGTTGTACTGGTTTGAGGTAAACCTGATTTGAAACATCCATTAGTGAAATCCGGTACACTCAAGGGTTGAGTGCGTGTAGGTCCTTGAGTCAGACTTGTGTAGGTTGTACTAGTTTTGAGGTAAACCTGATTTGAAACCTCTGTTAGTGAAATCCGGTACACTCAAGGGTTGAGTGTGTCCGCCGGGAGTGGAGTAGGCATATATCCGAACCACTATAAAATGACTGTGTTTAAGATTGTTATTTGCATATTCTCTTATTGTGTATACTTTAAATGTTCACATGATGCATGATTATTCAAAACTGATAAGTATCACATCTCACACACAGTCACTCAGTGCATCCATCATAGACTAAATTTATATACCATTTAGATATTGAATAGTCCTGTGATTGGATCCTCTATTTGGCTTGGAAGCCATTAGAGTTAAGTTGAAGATATCTTGATAAATTGTTATATTAGATCAACATAATGGTAATGGGATTTTAAATTGTTATAAAATTCTATAAAGTCCTATTCACTCCCATCTAGGACACTTTGACCTATTCCTACTTCTACTAGAGCGGTCATTACCGCAATTTCACTTTCTCCTTGAAAGAAAAGGCTAAGACTTTGGTACATTCACTATGCCCACTATCTATTGGTAGATGGAATGACATGACAAGGGAGTTCTTAAAGAAATTCTTCTCATATCATAAAACGAACACCATCAGAAAGTCAATTATGAACTTCGTCCAAAGGGAAGATGAAACATTCTTCCAATGTTGGGAGCGGTTCAAGGATCTTATCAGTTCATGCCCAGAACATGGTTTTGAAACATGGCGCATAACAAATTTCTTCCGTGAAGGACTGACATCGTCAATGCACTAATTTGTCGAGACTATGTAATGGGGAATTCCTGAACAAAGATGTTGATGAAGTGTGGTATTACTTTGATAAACTTGTTGAAACCGCACAATCATGAGACATCTCCCCAAGAACGAGCATCATGTATAATCCTACTCAATCAAAGGAGAGAGGTGGAATATATATTTTGAAAGAGGAAGATGATATTAATGCTTATGTGGCCAGTCTTACAAGGAAACTCAAGGCCATGGAACTTAGGAAGGATAAGGATAAGGAAGTTGTCTATGGTATTTGTGCTTGTAACATTCATACAACTGAAAATTGCCCAACAATACCTGCGTTTTGAGAAATATTGAATGAGCAATCAAATGCCATAAATAACTACCAAAGGCCTTTCAAGGGACTCACTTCGAACACATACAACTCCAGCAGGAGAAATCATCCGAATTTCAGTTGGAGGAATGGACAATCTATTTCACCTCAAGGAATCCCTAATCAATTCTTAAATCAAGGCAAAACCTCAAGAGGAATTGGTTTAAAATCCTCAAGAGCTCATCCAACAAAGTACTCTTCAAGCCTTACAAGAACTCACAAAGGCTATACAAAAGATAGACTCACGCATTACGGTTATGGAGAAAGGGATGCTTCCAGCCCAACCTATCCCCAACCCTAAACCGCAATACGGAGTTAGTGAACCAAGCTCTTCAAATCCAATGGAACAAGCTAAGTCTATCACCACTCTTAAGAGTAGGAAGATAATTGATAAATCTATTCCGGTAAGGGCAGAGAAGCCTATGGACCTGGATGTTGATGAGACTAATAGACCTAGCAATGCTCCACATGAGGTAGAACCAGAACTTCAAAGCAAACTAATTGCTCCATTTCCCCAACGGTTAATAGCACCAAAACCTCTCTCTAACTTTTAGAATATTCTAGAGGTACTTAAGCAAGTGAAGGTCAACATTCTTCTACTGGATGCCATAAAACAGATACCTTCATATGCTAAATTTTTAAAAGATTTATGTATGACCAAAAGATGGCAAACATTCAAAAGAAAATCTTCTTAACAGAAAAAGTGAGTGTCATCCTAAAGCAAGATGTGCCAAAGAAACATAAAGATCATGGTAGCCTAACCATCGCCCATGTAATTGGGAATTACTGAATTGAGCACACATTTTTTGACTTAGGAGCGAGTGTAAATCTGATCCCATACTCGGTCTACGAACAACTTGGTTTATGTGAATTAAAACCCACCCGGACCACATTACAACTGGCTGATTGCTCAGTTCGTGTGCCGAGAGGGATAATTGAGGATGTATTAGTCCAGGTTGACAAATTCTACTATCTAGTAGATTTTATCGTCCTGGATACTCAACCCATCGTGGATATGAGCACTCAAATTCCTGTCATCTTTGGTTGCCCATTCCTTACTACATCAAATGCAATCATCAATTGTAGGAATGGAGTCATGCATTTGTCTTTTGGAAATATGACATTGGAGCTCAATATCTTTTTCAATATGAGCAAACAGTTAGAGGATGATGACGATACCCACGATGTTAACTTGATTGATTCTTTCGTGGAAGATAAAACTATAATGACCTTATCCTTTGACCCTCTAGAGACGTGCTTGGCCCACTCCCATGATTTAGATGATAATATGATTAGGGAGATAGGCGTTATGCTTGATACTGTGCCAGTACTTGAAATTAACCGATGGAGGCCACAATTTGAAGAATTACCCCAAACGGATATAGTGCCTCTACCGTCTAACCTCAAGGCACTAAAACTTGACCTAAAACCTTTGCCCTCTGATTTGTAATATGTCTATTTAGGTCAAGATGAGACATACCTGGTGGTGATTTCTTCCCACCTTGAGTGAGAACAGGATAGTATGCTTATTTATACTCTCATTGAGCACAAAGGAGCCCTTGGATGGTTAATTACGGACCTCAAGGGAATTTTTTATTTGATTTGTACTCACCGCATTTATGTAGAGGATAATGCGAAGACCTCCTGACAACCACAACGTAGATTAAATCCAAACATGAAGGAAGTGGTTAAGGCCGAGGTTCTTAAGCTATTGGATGTGGGTATCATATACCCTATATCCGATAGCCAATGGGTGAGTCCAACTCAAGTGGTTCCTAGGAAGTCCGGAATCACCATCATAGCCAATGTCGATAATGAATTCATGCCAACTAGAGTTACTACTGGTTGGAGAATGTGCATTGATGTAAGTGCTATTGTGCTTGCATTGATGTAAGTGCTATTGTGCTTATTTAGCACCCTTAGTGTTGTCAAATTTCGGTGTGTCAAACCATTTAGTACATGTATCATGCTTTAAGTTGAAGTGATCAGGTTCGCATATGTTTTAAAGTTTTTTGGATCTTCATCGAACTTGGTCTACAATGTCAAGTTGAAGTGAAGAATGTCAAAGTTCAATGACTTGAGATTGCCTTCATAAACTCAAGTTCGAGTTGAAGTTAAACTAAGTTCAAGTTGAAGTTCTGTACGTTAAAACCTCAAGAACTCAAGTGTGATTCAAGCTCAAGATCAAGAGGTCGAAGTCAAGCTTCAAGTATCACAAGTATTCAAGAATTTGAAGCGAATGATGCTTCAAGTGTTCTTACTCATAAACAGGTTTATTTGACCTTAGATCGACCTTAGGATAGATCATACAATTTGCACTTATCTCAAAAGTCATATGATAATTTTATAAGTCAGATTTTGACTAGTCCTAGTCATGGTTCGACTAGTCTTGACACTGGCTCAACTAATCCAAGAACTCCCTCGACCAGTCTAAGGTTTGTTACTAATTTTTAGGATTTGCCGTTGGACCCTCGACCAGTCCTGGATTCAAATTACAGTAGATCTGCAATAGCTTTGAGTATCTTCTTTTCCTGATTTTGAGATTGTGGGATTGGTAAATCTTGTTGTTGGCCATCGTCCCATGAGCATGATTTGTTGATGGAATCCCTTCCTATTATCACAATTCTCCTCCATTGAGAATTAGGTCAAGAAAAGTTCAAATTTGATCTTAATTGTTTTATCTTCCAATTAGATAGGATAGGAATCCAATTCTAATTGTGGTACTTGAATCAAGTACGAGGGCTCCTTGGTCACTGTAGGTGGATCCTTGGCTCTCTAGTTCACTTTTGATAATAGATAAATCCTTCACAATTACTCTCTTTTATTCCATATTTAAATTTATATATTTTTCTAGTTCTAGTTCTAGTTCTTTTCAGAATACGTACAAGTTTAATCCCTGTGGATTTGACCTCATTCTCATGGCTTATTACTACATCGTGACCCTACACTTGGGGTTGTGAACACTTACCAATGAATTCAATGCCCTGATTAAGCAGAAGTTCGAGACTCACCTGAAATGAATGATACCATAAAACTCAATGCCCTAGCCAGGCAAGAGTTTGGTGTGTCATCTATAATATATATATACATTTATATATATATATATATATGATAAAATAATAGAAACTTTACTCTAGGTAGTGGGGGGAGCTTATGTTTAAAATGTCACGTCCCAAACTCATAAACTGGGCTCATAAAATTTTCGATCGCCGAAACCGGCACTGACATTCTCCATAGTATCCCATTCTCGGTTCTCGACACTTATATACCAGATTCTGATCTAGGGATCCTACAAGGAGGATTTTTTAGTGTGAATTTTTTTAAACGATTATTCTGTTTAGGTAGTTATACATTTTGTACATGGTATCAATGCATATTCGAAGAGACGAACCTGTTCGACATGTCACACATGATATGGTGCACCAGCTCAACAGTAATGAAGGAAATGATAGTAAACTCCAACAATTCTTGTATGCATATTGAAAAGTGTAAGTCATACGTATGAGCAAACCACAGCTCGTAAGTCTACTGCGTGCCGGGAGTAAAACACATCTTATCAGGGCGCTCCGGTAAAAACATCCAAAACAACCATAAGCATGTTATCAACCAATCATGTTATCATAAGTGAGTAGGTTATCACTCAAGCATGTCGTATAACTATATAGGTTATCATGAACATGACATCAATAATAGGCATGCCACACAACAAGCGACCATAAATCATTAAAATAGCCAATTATCATGAACAAGATAATCAAATTTCATTTTCTACTATATGACATATGATGGAAATGTAATGGCAAGGATGATGTATAATCGTTTGAGTACAATGACATAATAAACCAAATGTCATATGCTGAGGAAGTAATGCAATATGCAAATCCTGACGAATTCACGAATATATAGGACAAGGTCTTACCTACACGGTGTGCACAGTATCATGCTAGCACAGTAGGCTACCAACCACTGGTAGCTCGCTAGAGCCGCTAGGCCCTGCCCACATCAGCATTTGCCTACGTGTGCCCACCCACATGTGACCACAGTGACGAGGCATCACAATAAGTCATATGGAGAAGATGTAATGCAGTATGCTATGCAAAAGAAATGATAAGGCTGGAGTGTGTAGTCGGGATGATAGTACATGGCATCGCAAGCTGTGGGGTTCATCATAAGGGACTTTTATACAAATCAGTCCCATACCTAAATTTAGATAGCTAGAGTCAATGTGGTAAACTCCTGATCTCAGGTTGGTCGCGCGCCCCAACTAAAATCCTGGCCATTGCGAAGGTACACATAATGATTTGGTTGCGCACCACTAGCTCGAGTGGATAGTGAATAAATGAATGAATGAGTCAAATGCTAAGTACCAACTCCTGATCAGTAAGTCCACATATCAGTACCGTACATCTCTAGGATCATCATCAGAGTTTAATACAATGTTGTCAGCCATACTAAGGCTATGCGATGCAAGGCCTACGTGGCTAATGTCATATGCAAGGTGTAATCATAAGTCATGCCAGTCCTCATCTGAATCCATATATAAGTACAGTTCCTCTCTAGACAATCTCCAGGGTCTAGTACGCTCTAAATGACACTACCCCTCCCCCAGGTGCGTAGTCTAAGTGAGCCTAAGAGACTTCACTATCTGCCTAACTAATAGTCTGCCAATACGTATCCAGCACATCAATAGTAGACCCATTTACGAGTTGGTCAGACTTAGCCTAGCATTGTCCTGTACCCTCAGGGGGGTAAGGCCACACCCCCTTCCAACCGACTACAACACAGTGGGAAACGTGGCCTAATGGTATTTGGCACTAGGGCACTCATACATCCACTCGGTCTCAACATTGGAGAATCCTCTTGGTACCATAAGGGTTTAGGGACTTTCAGCCAGGGACATCTATGGTACCCCATGTAGAACCAAAACATTTTTGGTGTCCAGTCTCAGCCCTAATATCGCTAGGGCAAACAGAAATAATATCACACAAATGTAAGATGTATAAGTCATACAATCCAGTCATGCATTAGTCCTATGCGTACCACCCGATCATGTGGGGCAACTTCGTCTCTCAGGGAATCCCAAAAATAACCAGCCCAATGGCATATGTTATGGTTAACACTCCTCATAATAAGCATGCAAATGATGTATATGGGCATGAATCATGGTGTATGCCATGCATGATTATCAATCATAATAATGATCGGCCTCACACAATCACAATGGGCCTTACACATCGCAATGGGCCTCATCCAGTCACAATAGGCCTCATACAATCACAACGGGCCTCACACAATGGGCCTTATATAATCACAATGGGCCTCATACCATCATAATGGACCTCCTACAATCACAATGGGCCTCATACAATTACAACAGGCCTCGTACAATCACAATGGGCCTCATACAATCACAATGAGCCTCATACAATCATAGTGGGCCTCATACAATCACAATGGGCCTCATACAATCACAATGAGCCTCATACAATCATAGTGGGCCTCATACAATCATAATAGGCATCACACAATGGGCCTCATACAATCATAATGGGCCTCATACAATCACAATGAGCCTATATATCACAACAGTCTGACATATTACAATGGGCCTATTTATCACAACGGTCCTATATATCATAATGGGCCTACATATCACAAAACAGGCCTACATATCATGGCCACAAGATGGGTTTCAAAGTTTGAGTAGTACTAAAGGGTGTGGTGGAAAGCATTATTCTCAATGAGGGCCCAATAAGAGGAAAATAGAAATGGGCTTAACAATGGGCTTTAGAGAGTTTACAACGTGGACACTTAACCATCATTGCTCATAAAGTGCGGCCCGCCTTAAATTCTAACTTACAATGGAGAATGGGCTTAGCAATGGGCCTTAGGGAGTTTACAATGTAGACATTTAACCACCATTGTCTCTTAGGATGCGGCCCGCTACAGAGACTATCTCACAATGGGGCCCATGGCCCTTAAACTAGCTAGAAAAATGGATGGGCATCATAAACATTATCATATACATCATGGTGGGATCAACATCATAATTGGGCCTTGCACAAGAGTCTCATATATCATAATGGGTCTCATCACATGGGCCTCACATACATCACAATAGGTCTCATCACATGGGCCTCATCATGTCACAATGGGCCCATCACATAGGCCTTATATGCATCACAATGGGCCTCATCCCACAGGCCTCATATACATTACAATGGGCCTCATCACATAGGCCTTATATACATCACAACCATAAGCCTCATATACATTACAATGGGTCTCATCACAAGGGACTTATATACATCGCAATGGGCCTCACCACATAGGTCTTATACACATCACAATGGGCCTCGTACAAGGGCCTCATATACATCACATTGAGCCTCATCACATGGCACTCATATACATCATAGTGAGCCTCATACAAGGGCCTCACATACATCTCATTGGACCTCATCACATAGAAGGCAAGGCCCATACAAGATAGCCTATACTAGATGGCCCACTTAAGGTTTTGAGCCTAACAACACCTGAGAGTTATTTTTCAGAGTTTAGATACTACATGAAATTCTTTGGGAA
Source organism: Magnolia changhungtana (assembly GCA_030180095.1). Classification (NCBI taxonomy): domain Eukaryota; kingdom Viridiplantae; phylum Streptophyta; class Magnoliopsida; order Magnoliales; family Magnoliaceae; genus Magnolia; species Magnolia changhungtana. Next base: position 3,857,462 of record JASAUF010000644.1, on the reverse strand, counting down.
GGTGGTGGACCCTACTGATGTGGCCCCACATAAATTTTACATCAAACAGATTTTTGTGCAATGTTGGTTCTAGGCTATTTTAGAGTCAGATTCATGATCACGTTGGGCTTACATATGGTGAAAGAGAATAACCACCTGGTAGCTCTATTTATGGGCTTTACAAATTATAAGGCAGGCCTCATTGGTTGGGTGAGTACAATTTACGGTGATGGCCCAAACATGGGTACTTAGAGAAACTGTGCAGGAAATATAGTGCAGAATTAGTATTGGCCTAGTTCGAAGTATATACCATGATCACAAGGGACCACATTTCAGTGTGCCGTTAAGTGCCCTTGGTTATACTATATATGCACTTCAAAAATTATAAGTTGGGACCAACTGGTTGTGCACACGTAATATTTGGTATAGGGGCAAACATAGGTACTTTGATTTTTCTGCACAACCATGCCGGACCACATTTTGGGATCCACTCCCTGATCATGTGGGGTCTGATTTGGCCCAATTAAAATATTATTTATTTATTTATTTATTAGTGTAGTTAGAGGTTCTAAGTGGTGGCCTACTCAAACCTCCAGCGTGTGGTCCACTACAGAGGCCTAAAGTTGGTACAAAACACAAATAATCAGACAGTTTTCAGAAATGGGGTCTATCACAACTTAGGGCCCAATTTCCAAGCACTTATTGATCATTCTTGACAAAAAGGTGGGACATCCCAGCTCACTTATATAAGGATTAAACATTCCCCAAAGTGAGACCCTTAACTATAGAGTATGGGGCCCACTACAAGGTGTCAAAGAGGCCTACATGTAATACAGTTAAGTACTTAGTGGAGATACCTCGTTTCAACACTTGAGGTCTTGGTATCGGTCCCTAGTGGGGGTGGCTAACATTGAGTGTATGTTGTCATGCCCTAAACCTGAAAATCAAGCTCACAAAATTCTCGATCGCCGAATCTGATGCCGACAGCCTCCGTAGTACCCCATTCACGACTCCCAATGTGCATACGCCAGATTCCTATCCTGGGATCCTACAAGGAGGATTTTCCAACATACATTTAACTCGTAATAAGCATAACCACAAGTTTACCCAAATCACAAAGCAACATCATCATCACATATCCACTAATATAAACATTTAAATACAATGCTAAAAGGGAAATACATATATCGAAATCAAAGCTCCAGAAGACAGTTGCACGCTCTAAGCTCAACGCTACTGCGACTTAACGCCACCCGCACTCATCTATCGTGCATAATCTTATAGAAAGCTTAGAGGGTGGTGAAAGTGTGTGCACAAGATAAGTGTCAAGCACACAAATACAACACTATAATCATACAATGTCGGAAATACTGACAAGATCATGAATTATACGATATCAAAGTAAGCGGAAGTCATACAATATCAGTGTACGGAATGCAGATCATAATGAACAAAATATCAGATGCCGAAGATGTAATATAAAATATAAATCCTGACGAGCCACGAAGACCATCAACCTCATCTATGTCATATAAATGCAGAAACATAGTAACCCAAAATGCTAAATGTTGCTAATACAATGCAATATGCGATGCGAATGAAATGACTAAGCTGGAGTGAAGTCAGGATGATTGTACGTAGTATCACAGGCTATGGGGTCCATCACAAGGAACTTCTATCCAAACCAGTCCCATACCTAAATTTGGATAGCCAAACTCAATGTGGTAAACCCCTGACCTCAAGTTGTCGCGTGCCCCAACCAAAATCTTTGCTATTGCGAATGTATACAACAATTAGTTGTGCACCACCAGCCTGAGTGGAGAGTGAATGAATGAATGAGTATGCAACTCCTGCTTAATAAGTCCATGTATCAGTACTATACGTCTCTAGGATCATCATCGGGGTTTAATACACTCCAAGCTGGCTACCGCCCCGGCCGGCCGCACAACCCAGCGAATGGAAAAGACCTCACTACCCGCCTACCAGTAGTATACCAATGCCTACCTAGCTCGTCGATAGCGAACCCATTTGGGAGATGGTCAAATTCAGCCTAGCTTACAGCCCCCTCACTAGGGTGGATAAGGCCACACCCCCTCCCAACCGACCACGACACAGTGGGAGATATAGCCTATTGGTATTCAACACTTGGGTGTTTATGTATCCACTCGATCTAAACATTAGGGCGTCTCCTGGCCACGGAGGTTTAGGGACTTTCACCCACGGACATCCAAAGTGCCTAGATGCTCGAACTAAACATTTTCAGTATCCCATCTAGTCATTCAAGACATGCCTGTGGAGGCTACGACCCTGATATTGCTAGGACGTACAATAATCACAACACATAATGTAAGATGCATGAGTCATACAATCCAGTCAAGCATCAATCCTACGCACATCGTGTGCTCATGTGAGACAATCTCCCTCCATCAGGGAGTCTTATAACAACCTGCCCAATGACATATGCAATGGTTAACCACATCTCATAATAAACGTGCAGATGATGCATATGGGCATGTACATAATGCTATGCTGTCACATGCTCATAATCGGTATCGACAATCGGCACCGATAATTGACCTGGATAATCGGCTAATACAATCGGCCTGATAATCGGCCTCGACAATTTGAATCGGCCTCAACAATCAGAATCGACCTATAGAATTGGCCTCGACAATCGAAATCAGCCTCGATAATTGGAATCGGCCTTAACAATCGGCCTCAACAATCAAAATCGGCCTCGACAATCAGAATCGGCCTCGATAATAGGAATCGGCCTCGACAATCATAATCGGTTTCAACAATTGGAATCAGACTCGACAATCGGAATCGTCCTCGATAATCAGAATCGGCCTCGATGAGAATAAGCCTAACAAGGCCTAAGGAAAAGTCACAATGTGGACATTCAACCATCATTGCTCATCAATGTGAACATTTAACCAACATTGCTCCCAAGGAGTGGCTCACATAGTGCCAAACGTAAAGTGGGCCCATGGCCTCACACAAAGGCCTAATATACATCACAATGGGCCTCATATAAAGGCTACATACACATCACTATGAGCCGCATACAAGGGCTACATACACATCACTATGGGCCGCATCACATGGTCCTACTACACGTCACGGTGGGCCTCATCACATGGGCCTAATATGCATTATGATGTGCCACATCACATGGTCCTAATACACGTCACGGTGGGCCGCATCACATGGGCCTCGAATACATCACAATCGCCTCACTCATGGGCCTCATATACACAATAGGTGGGCCTTGCACATGGGCCTCAAATACATCACACGCGCCACAACCCATGGGCCTAATGCACATCATAATGGGCCTCATCATACAGGTTGAAAATACATCACAATGGTCCTCAATGCATGGCTCAGAAATATATCACAATGGACCTCTCATACGGGCCTAATATACATCACCATGGGCCACGACCCATGGTCCCCAAATACCTCACAATGGGCTATGACCCATGGGCTCGCATCATATGGGTTACACCAACTACACCATTCATCTATTTTTAGATATCATTTTAGAGTATTATCCAAAAAAATGAATCATATCAAAAGATCATCTGGACCAAACCACAATTAACAGTGGTGATAATGATTTCCACTATTAAAACTCCAGTGGGCCCACCATAGCATTTATTTTCCATCCAGTTTGTTCATAAGGTCATAAAGACCTGAACTAAGAGGAAAAACAAATTTCATATTGGTCCAAAACTTTTGTGACCCAAAACATTTCAATGTTGGATGCTTAATCCCCACTGTTTATAGCAGTGTGGTCCACGTGATATCTAGGTTTGTCTCATTTTTTCTTCTCAAGCCCTTGGATGAGCTCTCTAAATGGATGGACAGTTTAGATGAATCACATACATCAGCGGTGGGTCCCAGATAAACGGCTGGGATATAACACATCCCTCATGATCAAACCCACGGAACGTGCTAGTGGGTTCCCACCATCCTTAATTTGGACGGTGTAGATAAAATTCATACATTATGGTGGCCCACACAGCACACGTCATATGGATGGTGTGGTTGCAGAGCGTGGTGTAGTCCACAGCACACCATCCAAATGGACAGTGTGGATATACAACGAGGTGGGTCCCACATATATAACGAGGTGGGTCCCACAGAACTACAGCTGTATAGCTGCACCAGCCAAGCTGGTTTCAGGTAGGTGGGTCCCATGTGGGGCCCACCATAAATATTATTATATTATAATATTATATATATATATATATATTCATGTATTAACATCCAGCGTCTAGGAATGCTGGACGGACAGCCTGGATGTAAATCACATCCATAAGGTAGGTCCACGATGGATAGTGGGATGTTTACAACATATACCTTGGTGGTGGGATCCACCGTCCACGTGGCTGGACGGTGTGGATGGTTGGACCCACAACACTTGCTGACATCAGTGGAACTCACAGAGCTTGGCGGCGTCAATACACCAGCTATATAACTGGCGTGAGGTACCCAGCCAATCTGTTTTCAAGGCAGGGTCCACACGTGGGCCACCCCACATAGCGTAGATAAAATACATGAATAATGGTGGGCCACACATCAAAAGGGAGAGAGAGAGATAGGGAGACATGAGTAGCGGAGGGACCCAGCAACTGTGAGTCCCTCTTAAAACAATGCATACATCAATATGGGTCCCACCATATGTGGGCCCTCTAATCATTAAAATCACACAAAAATCACCCACCTTTGATCTTCTTAGACTCCTCCTTTCACTGATGCGATCTAGAGCTCCAAGGGGTGAATTTTAACGGTTGAGATGGACTTTGGATGGTGGGATTGGGTGGTAGGGAGTTGCCACACCTAGCTTCTTTCATGGAAGTTGGGACGTTGGGTTTCATGGGTTGCTTAGGAGATGGAATGAGAAATGAGAGAGAAGAGAGAGAGAGAGAGAGAGAGAGAGAGAGAGAGAGAGGGTTGTAAGAAGAGAGAGGGATGGGTGTGAGTGATGGACTGATGAGGAGTGAGTAATGGGTGTACTTGATAGGTAACGGTTGTAAGAGAGAGAGAGAGAGTTGACTTTGGGGATGGTGTTGTACTTGACATTTGATATGTGATGTGTACTTGATTGATAGGATATATTCTCTTGGGATTTATAACACGTGGCGTTTTCTTCGAACTGAACGCGGGCCCACATCTCCTGACTCGGGTATCGCCTCAGCGCGCGAGACGCGGCATTGGAACCGCGACAACGGCACAATCACAAGGATACAAGTCTCGAGTTGAGATGACTCTAGAATACGGGATATGACTCAGGGTCACGGGCAAATGCTGTGTACGCATCGCGGGTCGCTAAAATTCGACCTGGAGGACTGTGGAAGACTACAAAACAATACAGGTACTAGCCAAAATAGTGAAAAAGGACGGTCCAAAACCGTCTTAAATGACCAAAAAGGATGGTCATGGACCGTCGCATCGGCCGTCAAATTTTGACGTGTCTTATTACTTGAAGGATGGTCGAAAACCGTCATTCTTATTGACAAAAAAAGGACGGTCATGGACCGTCCTTAAAAATGACGGTCATGGACTGTCCTTAAAAAGGACTGTCATGAACCATCTCTTATGAGCCTTCAAAGGATGGCCATGGACCGTCCTTCAAAAGGACTGCTATGAACCATCCCTTATGAGCCTTCAAAGGACGGTCATGGACCGTCCTTTAAAAGGACTGCTTTGGGCCGTCTCTTATGACCCTAAAGGACATTTTAAATTTGACCTGTTATAATATATTTCATCGTATTCTTCTTGATATACAACTGTTGTACAATATATTTCATCGTATTCTTCCTGATATACACCTGTTATACAGTATATTTCATCATATTCACATTCACATCCATTTAAACCCAAACTACGTAAATCCATCCAAACATAAACTACATCCATCCAAATACAAACAATCTTATCCACATTACATTCATCCAAGCATAAGACATATAAGTTTAACGTCATAAGTAAAAAAAAAAAAAAAAAAAAAAAAAAAAAAGAAAGAAATCATCAACAATTTTCTTTTGGCGTCTTTCATCTAATAAAAAAAATTCAACCAACAAAACATTATAATTCAGAATCATAAAGAATTGCAGAAACTTCTTCCAAAAAAGTGGGCACTTTTTTAAAATAAATCTGATCATTAAAATAAAACTAACATGAGCAAATAATGTAAAAAAGTATTTCAATTAATAGAAACAACAACAAAAATTAAAGCTTTGTAAAAAGGGCCATGTGTTAAAAGGGATACATTCTTGTTTGTTGTCATGTGATTGGGCTACATTATTATAGCAATCGGGTAAGGGTTCGGGATCGGGTTTAGGTTTGAGTTTTCAAGTTTAGGTTTAGGTTAGGGAGTTGAGAGTAAGATTAGGTGTAGGTCTAAGTTTAGGTATTTGAGAATACATTTAGGTTTTAGGTTTAGGTTTAGGTTTAGGTTTTAGGTTTTAGGTTATAGGTTTAGGTTTAGGTTTTAGGTTTAGGTTAAGGTTAGGTAATAGGTTATAAGTTTAGGTTAGAGGTTATAGGTTAAGGTTTAGGTTATAGGTTTTGGTTTAGGTTTAGGTTAAGGTTTGGGTTTAGGTTAAGGTTTAGGTTACAAGTTTATAGGTATATAGGTTATAGCTTTAGGGAATTGAGAATAGGTTAAGGTTAAGGTTATAGGTTAAGGTTTAGGTTAAGGTTAGGTTATAGTTTTAGGGAATTGAGAATAGGTTAAGGTTAAGGTTTAGGTTCGGGTTCGAGATCGGAGTTTAGGTTTGGGTTTTCAAGTTTAGGTTTAAGTTTAGGTTAGGGAGTTGAGATTAGGATTAGGTTTAGGTTTTAAGGATTTGAGAATACATTTTGGTTTTAGGTTTAGGTTTAGGTTTTAGGCTTAGGTTTAGGTTATAGGTTTAGGTTATAAGTGTAGGTTATAGGTTTAAGTTTAGGTTAGGTTATAGGTTAAGGTTTAGGGAATTGAGAATAGGTTAAGGTTTAGTTTAGGCAATCGGGTTCGGGTTCGGGATCGGGTTTAGGTTTGGGTTTTCAAGTTTAGGTTTAGGTTAGGGAGTTGAGATTAGGATTAGGCGTAGGTTTAGGTTTAGGGATTTGAGAATACATTTAGGTTTTAGGTTTAGGTTTAGGTTTTGGTTTTAGGTTATAGGTTAAGGTTATGTTATAGGATATAAGTTTAGGTTATAGGTTATAGGTTAAGGTTTTAGGTCATAGGTTTTGGATTAGGTTAAGGTTATAGGTTTTAGGTTAAGGTTTAGGGAATTGAGAATAGGTTAAGGTTTAGGTTTAGGAAATCGGGTTCGGGTTCGGGATCGGGTTTAGGTTTGGGTTTTCAAGTTTAGGTTTAGGTTTAGGTTAGGGAGTTGAGATTAGGATTAGGTGTATGTTTAGGTTTAGGGATTTGAGAATACATTTAGATTTTAGGTTTAGGTTTAGGTTTTAGGTTATTGGTTAAGGTTTAGGTTTAGGTTTTAGGTTTAGGTTTAGGTTTTAGGTTATTGGTTAAGGTTTAGGTTTAGGTTAGGTTATAGGTTATAAGTTTAGGTTATAGGTTATAGGTTAAGGTTTTAGGTCATAGGTTTTGGTTTTAAGGTTATAGGTTTAGGTTTAGGTTTAGGTTTAGGTTATATGCTATAGGTTTAGGGAATTGAGAATATGTTAAGGTTTAGGTTTAGGAAATCGGGTTCGGGTTCGGGATTGGGTTTAGGTTTGAGTTTTCAAGTTTAGGTTTAGCTTTAGGTTAGGGAGTTGAGATCAGGATTAGGTGTAGGTTTAGGCTTAGGGATTTGAGAATACATTTAGGTTTTAGGTCATAGGTTTAGGTTTAAGTTAGTTTAAAGGTTAAGGTTTAGGGAACTGAGAATAGGTTAAGGTTTAGGTTTAGGAAATCGGGTTCGTGTTCAGGATCAGGTTTAGGTTTGGGTTTTCAAGTTAGGTTTAGGTTTAGGTTAGGGAGTTGAGATTAGAATTAGGTGTAAGTTTAGGTTTAAGTTTAGGGATTTGAGAATAGGTTAAGGTTTAGGTTTAGGAATTCGGGTTCGGGTTCGGGATCGGGTTTAGGTTTGGGTTTTCAAGTTTAGGTTGAACTTTAGGTTAGGAGTTTAGATTAGGATTAGGTTTAGGTATAGGTTTAGGGATTTGAGAATAGGTTAAGGTTTAGGTTTAGGAAATCAGGTTCGGGTTCGGGTTCGGGATCGGGTTTTAGGTTTGGGTTTTCAAGTTTATGTTTAGGTTTAGGTTAGGAGTTGAGATTAGGATTAGGTGTAGGTTTAGGTTTAGAGAGTTGATAATACATTTAGGTTTTAGGTCATAGGTTTTGGTTTAGGTTAAGGTTATAGGTTTAGGTTTAGGTTTAGGTTATAAGCTATCAGTTTAGGGAATTGAGAATAGGTTAAGGTTTAGGTTTAGGAAATTGGGTTCGGGTTTGGGATTGGGTTTAGGTTTAGGTTTTAAGGTTTAGGTTTAGGTTTAGGTTAGGGAGTTGAGATTAGGATTAGGTGTAGGTTTAGGTTTAGGGATTTGAGAATACATTTAGGTTTTAAGTTTAGGTTTAGGTTTAGGTTTTAGGTTAAGGTTTAGGTTTTAGGTTTTAGTTTTAGGTCATAGGTTTTGGTTTAGGTTAAGGTTATAGGTTTAGGTTAAGGTTTAAGTTTAGGTTTAGGTTAAGGTTATAAGCTATAGGTTCAGGGAATTGAGAATAGGTTAAGGTTTAGGTTTAGAAAATCGGGTTCAGGATTAGGTTTAGGTTTGGGTTTTCAAGTTTAGGTTTAGGTTTATGTTAAGGAGTTGAGATTAGGATTAGGTGTAGGTTTAGGTTTAGGGATTTGAGAATACATTTAGGTTTTAAGTTTACGTTTAGGTTTAGGTTATCGGGTTTGGGTTCGGGATTGGGTTTAGGTTTGGGTTTTCAAGTTTAGGTTTAAGTTTAGGTTAGGGAGTTGAGATTAGGATTAGGTGTAGGTTTAGGTTTAAGAATTTGAGAATACAATTAGGTTTTAGGTTTAGGTTTAGGTTTAGGTTATAAGTGATAGGTTTAGGTTTAGGTTTAGGTTAGGTTATAAGTTAAGGTTTAGGGAATTGCGAATAGGTTAAGGTTTATGTTTAGGAAATCGGGTTAGGGTTCGGGATCGGGTTTAGGTTTGGGTTTTAAAGTTTAGGTTTAAGTTTAGGTTAGAGAGTTGAGATTCGGATTAGGTGTAGGTTTAGGTTTACGAATTTGAGAATACATTTAGGTTTTAGGTTTAGGTTTTGGTTTTAGGCTTAGGTTTTGGTTATAGGCTTAGGTTTAGGTCATAAGTGATAGGTTTAGGTTTAGGTTTGATTATAGGTTAAGGTTTAGGGAATTGAGAATAGGTTAAGGTTTAGGTTTAGAAAATCGGGTTCGGGTTCGGATCGGGTTTTATGTTTGGGTTTTCAAGTTTAGGTTGAAGTTTAGAGTTGAGATTAAGATTAGGTGTAGGTTTAGGTTTAAGAATTTGAGAATACATTTAGGTTATAGGTTTAGTTTTTAGGTTATAAGTGATATGTTTAGGTTTAGGTTAGGTTATAGGTTAAGGTTTAAAGAATTGAGAATAGGTTAAGGTTTAGGTTTACGAATTCGTGTTTGGGTTTGGGATCGGGTTTAGGTTTGGGTTTTATGTTTAGATTTAGGTTTAGGTTAGGGAGTTGAGATTAGGATTAGTTGTAGGTTTAGTTTAGGGATTTGAGAATACATTTAGGTTATAGGTTTAGGTTTAGGTTTTAGGTTATAGGGTAAGGTTTAGGTTTTTGGTTTAGGTTAAGCTTAGGTTATAGGTTATAGGTTAAGGCTTTAGGTCATAGGTTTTGGTTTAGGTTAAGGTTATAGGTTTAGGTTTAGGTTATAAGCTATAGGTTTAGGGAATTGAGAATAGGTTAAGGTTTAGGTTTAGGAAATCGGGTTCGGGTTCTGGGATCGGGTTTAGGTTTGGGTTTTCAAGTTTAGGTTTAGGTTTAGGTTAGGGAGTTGAGATTAGGATTAGGTGTACGTTTAGGTTTAGGATTTGAGAATACATTCAGTTTTAGGATTAGGTATAGGTTTTAGGTTATAGGTTAAGGTTTAGGTTTTAGGTTCGGTTAAGGTTAGGTTATAGGTTATATGTTTAGGTTATAGGTTATAGGTTAAGGTTTTAGGTCATAGGTTTTGGTTTGGGTTAAGGTTTAGGTTATATGCTATAGGTTTAGGAAATTGAGAATAGGTTAAGGTTTAGGTTTAGGAAATCGGGTTCGAGTTCGGGATCGGGTTTAGGTTTGAGTTTTCATGTTTAGGTTTAGGTTTAGGTCAGGGAGTTAAGATTAGGATTAGGTGTAGGTTTAGGTTTAGGGATTTGAGAATACATTTAGGTTTTAGGTTTATGTTTAGGTTTTAGGTTATAGGTTAAGGTTTAGGTTTTAGGTTCGGTGTTAAGGTTAGGTTATAGGTTATAAGTTTAGGTTATAGGTTATAGGTTAAGGATTTATGTCATAGGTTTTGGTTTAGGTTATAAGTGAAAGGTTTAGGTTAGGTTATAAATTAAGGTTTAGGGAATTGTGAATAGGTTAAGGTTTAGGTTTAGGAAATCGTGTTCGTGTTCGGGATCGGGTTTAGGTTTGGGTTTTCAAGTTTAGGTTTAAGTTTAGGTTAGGGAGTTGAGATTAGGATTAGGTGTAGGTTTGGGTTTACTTAATTTGAGAATACATTTAGGTTTTAGGTTTAGGTTTAGGTTTTAGGCTTAGGTTTAGGTTATAGGTTTAGGTTTAGGTTATAAGTGATAGGTTTAGGTTTAGGTTCGGTTATAGGTTAAGGTTTAGGGAATTGAGAATAGGTTAAGGTTTAGGTTTAGAAATCGGGTTCAGTTCTGGATCGGGATTTAGGTTTGGGTTTTCAAGTTTAGGTTTAAGTTTAGGTTAGGGAGTAGAGATTAAGATTAGGTGTAGGTTTAGTTTTAAGAATTTAAGAATACATTTAGGTTTAGGTTATAAGTGATAGGTTTAGGTTATAAGTGATAGGTTTAGGTTTAGGTTAGGTTATAGGTTAAGATTTAAAGAATTGAGAATAGGTTAAGGTTTAGGTTTAGGTTTAGGTTAGGTTATAGGTTAAGATTTAAAGAATTGAGAATAGGTTAAGGTTTAGGTTTAGGAGATCATTTTGGGTTTAGGATCGGGTTTAGGTTTGGGTTTTCAAGTTTAGATTTAGGTTTAGGTTAGGGAGTTGAGATTAGGATTAGGTGTAGGTTTAGGTTTAGGGATTTGAGAATACATTTAGGTTATAGGTTTAGGTTTAGGTTTTAGGTTATAGGTTAAGGTTTAGGTTAAGCTTAGGTTATCGGTTAAAGGTTAAGGCTTTAGGTCATAGGTTTTGGTTTAAGTTAAGGTTATAGGTTTAGGTTAAGGTTATAAGCTATAGGTTTAGGGAATTGAGAATAGGTTAAGGTTTCAGTTTAGGAAATCGGGTTCGGGTTCGGGATCGGGTTTAGGTTTGGGTTTTCAAGTTTAGGTTTAGGTTTAGGTTAGGGAGTTGAGATTAGGATTAGGTGTAGGTTTAGGTTTAGGGATTTGAGAATACATTTAGGTTTTAGGTTTAGGTTTAGGTTATAGGTTATAGGTTAATGTTTAGGTTCTAGGTTTTGGTTAAGGTTAGGTTATAGGTTATAAGTTTAGGTTATAGGTTATAGGTTAAGGTTTTAGGTCATAGGTTTTGGTTTAGGTTTAGGTTTAGGTTATATGCTATAGGTTTAGGGAATTGAGAATAGGTTAAGGTTTAGGTTTCGGAAAACTGGTTCGGGTTCAGGATCGGGTTTAGTTTTGGGTTTTCAAGTTTAGGTTTAGGTTTAGGTTAGGGAGTTGAGATTAGGATTAGGTGTAGGTTTAGGTTTAGGGATTTGAGAATACATTTAGGTTTTAGGTTTAGGTTTAGGTTTTAGGTTATAGGTTAAGGTTTTGGTTTTAGGTTCGTGTTAAGGTTAGGTTATAGGTTATAAGTTTAGGTTATAGGTTATAGGTTAAGGTTTTAGGTCACGAGTTTTGGTTTAGGTTAAGGTTATAGGTTTAGGTTATATGCTATAAGTTTAGGGAATTGAAAATAGGTTAAGGTTTAGGTTTAAGAAATTGGGTTCGGGTTCGGATCGGGTTTAGGTTTGGGTTTTCAAGTTTAGGTTTAGGTTTAGGTTAGGGAGTTGGGATTAGGATTAGGTGTAGGTTTATGTTTAAGGATTTGAGAATACATTTAGGTTTTAGGTTTAGGTTTAGGTTTAGGTTATAAGCTATAAGTTTAGGGAATTGGGTTAAGGTTTAGGTTTAGAAAATTGGGTTGACGTTCGGGATCGGGTTTAGGTTTGGGTTTTCAAGTTTAGGTTTGGGTTTAGGTTAAGGAGTTGAGATTAGGATTAGGTGTAGGTTTAGGTTTAGGGATTTGAGAATACATTTAGGTTTTAGGTTTAGGTCTAGGTTTTAGGTTATAGGTTAAGGTTTAGGTTTTAAGTTTATGTTAAGGTTAGGTTTTAGGTTATAAGTTTAGGTTACAGGATATAGGTTAAGGTTTTAGGTCGTAGGTTTTAGTTTAGGTTTAGGTTATTGGTTTAGGTTTAGGTTTACATGATAAGCTATAGGTTTATGGAATTAAGAATAGGTTAAGGTTTAGGTTTAGGAAATCGGGTTTGGGTTCGGGTTTAGGTTTGGGTTTTCAAGTTTAGGTTTAGGTTTAGGTTAGGGAGTTGAGATTAGGATTAGGTGTAGGTTTAGACTTAGGAATTTGAGAATACATTTAGGTTTTAGTTTTATGTTTAGGTTTTAGGTTTTAAGTTAAGGTTTAGGTTTAGGTTTAGGTTTAGGTTAGGTTATAGGTTATAAGTTTAGGTTATAGCTTTATGAAATTGAGAATAGGTTTAGGTTATTGGTTTAGGGTGTGGTCACTGTAAATACAGATATAAGCACGGCCTGTCCAAATGGCCAGGCCCTTCCAATGCTGTCCATAGGAAATGGACAGCTTCATCATAGTCATAACAGCGGTTGACACCTTTCAGGGACCCCCGCTCATCCGGATAGCTTCGACGCACATCCGGGTCTGCTCCATTAATTTCGAGCAAATACATAAACACGATCTATCCAAATGATTAGGCCCCTCCAATGCTGTCCATAGAAAATGGACAGCTTTATCATGGTCATAACGGTGGTTCCCACCTTCCAGAGACCCCTGCTGAACATCCGGATAGCTCCGACGTACATCCGGGTCTGCTCATTTAAATAAAATGGATTATCAAGATCATTTAAATAAAATCAGGTCCAATCAACAATCTGACCTGGAGGATTCGGTTAGTATTGTTGATGGCACCTTGAACCTTGTTTAAATCTAGGTTGCAATCTGTGGCCGCTGATGCTATTTGTCTTTCTGTGAAGTTGGCGACGATTTCTACATCAAACCTGGCGAAAGCAGCCCTAATGATAAAGAACATTTCTTTCCATGAATTCATCATCTCTCTCTCTTTTAATTTTTTAACTTTCCATTATAATATTAACTACCTGAAATCATGGCATTTTCTCAAGATAGAAGTTCAATCCATCCCAACTTGTGCACCTATTAGGACAAGTAATTCAAACAACATCCTGCAACACATTTAAATTCCTAATCAGTCTCACTCCAGTCTTATATATTGAATGCCTAATGTACAGTCTCTTGAATTGGTGCAAACCATACCTAAATTGTTGTACACATCATTTAATTTCCAACCTCCCTAGGGAGTAGATTGATCAAATTGAATGGGTTGCTTCATTGCTTACTTCTTTTTCATCAACATTTGCACCTAGACATTCATTGCTTACTTCTTTTTCACTAGAAATAATGCTTACCAAATGGACAAAATCATACACATCTGTTACGACATCTAGATTTGATGCCACCTAGCAAAAAGAAGAAAGAAGGTGATTCATATTTATGCTTATGAAACAAAGTCTAATAGTTTTCATAGCTAGGTTATTAAACTAATAAATTCTAAGAAAAATAACAAGTGTCAAGACCTATGGCATAAAAAAATAATCGTTGCATGGATTAACAATCAAACAACAATGGTAAAGGGAAGAAAACTAACTTCTTTCTTGCTCCACATAATCTAGTTGGGGTGTCGTATTAGTTCATGTAAGACCTGCGGACACCACATGCATATAAATTAGTTCATGTAAGACCTGAGGACACCACATGCATATAAATACAATCATTAAAATCTAAAAAACATTAAAATTAATCAACGTGCATCAGTTAACTAGAAAAAGCCGCTAATTACCTTAGTTCCAATCAAAACACCTGAAAACAAGTACCCGGCATCCTGAACTCCCATTGATTTTCATCAAATAAGTACAAACTTCAAAAACTAATAAATAGAAAAGAATCTATATGACCACTCCATTCTTCAGATAATCCAAGTATGAAGAACATCTAGGTCAATACATATGCATCAAATTGCTTGAGAACATCCCAAGTTCCCTTTATTTTGGTTGAAAAAAAAAACCCCGGAAACAAGTACCCATCATCCTAAATTCCCATCAATTAATATAACATGATAACATAAACTTTAAAAACTACCAAATGCAAAAGTACCCACATGAGCTTCACTTACATGTAACATAAATGATGTGTACAACACTCCATTAATTATGCCGAGTCCAAATAACACTAAAATCAATCAACAAGCATCAAATAACTTGAAAGTGCCCCAAATACCATTGGTTTCAGTCCAAGAACACCCAAAAGCAACTACTAATCATAAAAAACTCCCATTGATTCACATCAAGTAATCCCACAAATTTTAAGAATTGATAAATACAAAAGCACCCACACGAGATTCCATCTAAACGACAAAAAATAATAATAAATCTGCATAACACTTCATTTTTAAACCAATATGCATCAAACTGCTTAAGAACATCCCAAATTTCATTGGTTTTTCATCCCAAAAGAATTGAAAACAGCCCACACATCAGCCTAAAGTCACATTGATTTTCACAAAATCAAAGAAAGTTCAAAAGGAGAGATACCCATATGAGATTTCCTTCTTAACAATAGAAAATTTATTACAGTAGAATCTAAATGGATTTACATCAAATGATTACATAGACTTGAAGAACTGATAAATGCAAAAGCACTCAAATGAGATTCTGTTACATATAATAGAAAAAACTCACATAATACTCCTTTTTTAAACTAATCCAAATTTAATGAATATCGAAATCGAAAAATATGCATAAAATTGCTTCAAAACATCCCAAATTTCACTGATTTTCTAAAAAGAAAAAAAAAAAAAAACAACTACACATCTACTAAAATTAAATTGATTTTTACCAAAAAAAAAAAAATCAAAGAAACTTAAAAAACAGAGATACCCATGTGAGATTCCCTTCTGTAAATAGAAAATTAATTGCAACAAAATCCAAACAGATTCACATGGGTGTAAAAAAATTTTATATAAAAAAAAACCAGCCAAACCGTACTAAATTCTCATTGATTTTCACCAAATAATAAATAAATTTTAAAAAGAGGCACGCCCATATGAGAGTATAAGAGAAAAATAATCTGCAATAGAATCCAAACCGATTCAAATCTAAATTACCACAAATAACCACACAGACTTCAAGAACTAACAAATGCACCCCACATGAGATTCCATAAAATATAACATTAAAAATAAATAATAGCAAACAAAAGCTCTAAGATTGCCACATGAACTGCTACAGCTTCATGGAATGAAACTAATCTTGATGATGGAGTTCTAGGATTGCATTTAACTCAATTTAACATTACTTATGATAAAACTTCTTTTTTTTTGGAGAATTAATGTAAGAAATATCAAGAAAACGTACCTCACACCAATCCAAGCAATCTGTAGCTTTAACTAACTTCATATCATTCCTATGATTGGTACTGTTCCTTTCAAGCAAAGGACACAAAAATACCAAAGGATCCCAGCTTAAATCAGATTTATCATGAAGCACATTGCATACTACAACAGGCTGGCCCTTAATCCAATGCTGCTGAAAATGTTTAAGATCTTCACCCTGAAGATCCTTTGCACTAGGACAATATAAATAGTTATCATAAGACTCCTCTCTAGCAGCAACTTCTCGCAACTTCCCATCAAATCCCATTACTTGATCATGCATGCCGACACAAAAGGGACAGTAGGAAGAAGCATCTAACATTTTAGGAAAGTCATAACTACAAGCTATTTCTTAACAGAGATAGCGTTGTTCCCAAAACAGGCTTACCACCATGAACATAAGCTTTCCCTTTATTTATGTAGTTGAGTGTAATTGCTCCAATGCCTCCAGGTAGGCTTCCTCCATGTATCTCATGACAACTTAGGCAAAGGTCAAAGGAACAATTTGAGTAGCTTCTATGGAAATCCACGATGGAAGCTTTGCAGTTGTTACTGATCAAATATACACAATGCATCAGTGCAACACCTAAAGGCCAATGGAACTCTTCGTTATTGAAGGAAAACCTTTATGGGCATATTTAACTTACTAGTATAGTTTCTCATCATAGCCACATTCCACCTGACGAGGCTGATTAGAAGATGGTTTTTCCCCTCCTACAACAAAAATTCATCAGAGGAGAGACATGGTTTAAAGGCAATTTATTAAAACTAATAATTAATAATAATAAAAGGCAGGAACATCATGCACCTACCCTGTAGCTTTGCCTCTATTTCCACCTCAATTCTCTATTCCTGATTGATTTGTTTCAGTATTGGAAGAAGGATGCAAATCAAATAATGGGCATGTAGAATTTTGTCAATCTTAACCCCTTGTAGGACCCTCAAAGAGATGGAATATCAGTAGGTAAGTTGCTGCTACTACCAATAAAGAAAACAAAAAAGGGAGGCAAGGCAGCAGATGGAGAATGCCGCATTAAGCAGGTTCCCATTTTCATGCTTTTTCAACCCCAAATCCATAGTAAGACAACAACAGGTAATACCTGTTCTTATCTCACTATCATTTTAATGCGTCTGCCTATAAATAGAAATAAAAAAAAATGAAAGAATTAATATTTAATAAAGACGAAGTACTAGTTCCAGTGAAGCAAAAACATGCCAATAAACTGTTCAGATACCGGCAAATCATAACTAGATTCTCACAGGAAAAGAAAAAGTGCAAACAGGCCATAGAAAAAATTTGTAGTGCAGAGGCACCATAATTTACCCCACAGAAAGAGACATCACCAAAATCGGAAGAGAGAAAAATGCAGAAAAATCTTCTCAAGAGAACATACAAAAATAGGGTAGATTAATCTTTAAAAAGTTGTATGAATGTTCTATCATTTTTCATTACTTGCCATAATATTACAATAACAAAGGTTTTCCATGAAACATTTTATAAAAAAGAAGAAGAAGAAGAATTTTTTGGGACAGTTCACTGAATGGGACCTTTTATGCTTTTAAACTATCATTTTTGCACCTTTTATGAATGGTATAATGTTTGCACTGAATTGACCTTTTTTTGGGACAGTTCACTGAATGGGACTGTTAAAAACACAAGCCTGTTACCTGATATAAAACAATAATAACCGTGAACGGAACATACCTTATGAATATTTCTTATGTTTGCTCCACCTTTACCCATCACTTTACCCACTGCATGGGCCACGATGACAGTCTCTAGGGTTGAAGGAAGTCTATTCAAATGAAAATATACAAAGAGCAGGGTCAGATAAAAATTAAAATACTCAAATAACCGGCCTAAAGAAGAGGCAAAACTCTAAGATATGACATACAAACCCTCCATATAGCTTTGAAGAATATGATGGAATAGATCCATAGCCGTTCTCCCCAACCTTCATTTAAAGAAAAACCAAAAGGAGATGAGTACAAGACTTCTTTAATACAATGGAATATTAAAGAAGTGAAAAGAAGAATGAAGAAAATGTAAACTTCTTTGTCTTTCTGCATATGCCACTTCAGTGTCTTTCCTAGCTTTGTATTTCCTTTTCAAATAACATAAAACAGCCAGAAACATAGATCATAAATCAGAGAAATGAAGGGAAGAAAATGCAAGGAAATAAAAACTGTCAGTATGAATTTTAAACTATACCAGTCAACTCCAAAGTTAATTTCTTATGCTATAATTCTATCGTCCTTAACACTACCATTATTATTTTTGGATTGGATTTTACAGGGTGGCAGGCCAGAGTTTCAACAGATTATATTTAATGAAGGCTTTTCATGATAACTGAATCTAAAGCCTAAGGTAAAAACCTTGATTTCTTGATTTTGAGTAATATTTCTTTCTATCCAAAACAAAATGTAAGGAAATTAGGGAAAGTTAAGAACAGAATCGATCACCTACAACGAATGTATTTTTCCAGCTAAGTTTATAACATGAGCCAAAAGACCCCAATTCCATCATGATGTATCTAATTTATATCCACAATATCCATCTAATTTTCCAGCTAAGTCTATAGCATGAGCCAAAAGACCCCAATTCCATCATGATGTATCTAATTTATATCCATAATGTCCATCCATTTTTCCAGCTCAGTTCATAGTATGAGCCAAAAGATGAGTCAAATCCAAATCTTAACTAACAATTTGAATCCAAGGTCATATTTCAATGATCCAAGCTGTTCATATAATGGACCTGTTTGTAGCTATGGGATATATTTTTTTAAAAATCATTTACAATGGGATTTTTAACTTGTTAAACATTTAAATCATTTTGTTTTGGTTATGGACTCCAACAATTTGAATCATATATGATACCACTTTTATAAAAACATAAATGGACAATCCACCCTAAAATCCCAGGCCACAAGAATCAGTGAAAATGACAATATTCACTCTCTAGAAACATTTCCAGGACCCACGGTGAAGTTTGCTTATCATCCAAGCCATTCATATTATCACAAAGACATGAATAAAGGAAAACACGCATATCAGCTTGATCCAAAACATCTAGGGCCCACAAGAAGTTTTTCAATGGTAGAGGATCACTTCACACTATTACCAGTGGTGTGGTCCACTTAAGCTTTGAATATGCTTCATTTTTAGGCTTAAGCCATAAAATTATCTTGTAAAATGGATGGACAGGGATGATAAAATACATAAATTAAGGTGGACCCCACAGAGATTACTCAGTATACAATCCGATTCCCATACAAAACTCCTGTGGCCCACAGGAAGTTCTCATTGGTGGAGATTCAATCTCCACTATTTCCTGTAGTGCAATGGGCTTCATTTTTAGGGCCATTACCTAAAATGGGCTGGCAAAACAGAGATGGCATGGATATACAACACATACATCAAGGTGGACCGTGTGAAACAGTGGAGATAGAAATCCCCAAATCCCTAAATCCCCAAATCCGTAAATCCCCAAATCCCTAAATCCCCAAATCCCCAAATCCGTAAATCCCCAAATCCCCAAATCCCTAAATCCCTAAATCCGTAAATCCCTAAATCCACAAATCCCCAAATCCCCAAATCCCTAAAACCCCAAATCTGTAAATCCTCAAATCGTTTCAATCGGTATTGAGATTGATAGAGATTGAGAGAGAGAGAGAGAGATACCTATTTGAGTTGGAGCCTCGATCATGGTCCACCGAGAGAGACAGAGAGAGGATGCACGAGAGAGACAACACCGAGAGAGACAGAGAGAGACAGAGAGGCAGAGAGAGAGGGACCGAGAGAGAGAGAGAGGGTGCGCAAGAGAGAGACAAAGGAGAGAGTGAGGTTGAGAGAGAGGGAGATCGGGTTTGGGTTTTGAGAGGGGCACGAGAGAGATTTTTGGGGTTGTTGGAGATGCGCGCTCGAGAGGTATTTGGGGGGTGGTGTTCGGTGGTCTGTGGGCCCCACCATGATGTATGTGTTTCATCCAATCCGTTCATCCACTTTTAAAGATCATTTTAGGCCTTCATACTAAAAATAAGAGGGATATAAATCTTAGGTGGACCACACCACAGGAAAACAATAGTGATTGGATATCCATCATTTAAATCCTCCTAAGGTCCACTGTACTGTTTATCTGACATTCAATCTGTGATTAGGTCATAAAGGTTTAAATGAAGGGAAAAAAATAAAGATCAGCTTGATCCAATACTTTTATGGCTCCCAAAAAGTTTTTAATGGTCGACATTCATTCAACACTTTTTCCTATAATGTGGTCCACTTGAGATTGAAATATAACTCATTTTTTTTGTAATATCATAAAATGATCTATAAAAATAGATGGACGGCATGGATGAAACACATACATCATGGTGGGGCCCACGGACCATCGAATACAAAAGTTGAGAGGGGTTACCCTCCATTAAAACATTCATAATTATTTTTTGGGCCCACTGAGATGTGGTTCACAAATCTAGCCCATCCATTATGTGTGTGCCACTTGGATGAGGGGTCATACCAAGCTTCAGACGCATCCAAATTTTAGGTGGGGCCCCACCAAATGCTTTTATATGTTTTAAGCATGTCTTCACATGATTTTAGATGGTATGGCCCACCGGAGTTATGTATACCGCTGATTTTTGGGATATCCAATAATTTAAAGGGGACCCATTAAGTGCACGGTGTTGATTTTTGACACATGTCATTATGGGGCCCACACAGCTCGACCTCATGGGGAAATATATATATATATATATATATATATATATATATATATATATAGGAAAAGGTACCATGCGCTCGAGCTGATTTTAATGCCCCATGCGGTCGAGCTGTGTGGGCCCCACCGTGATGCATTTCGAACATCTACCCCATCAGTCAAATGCACCATTCCATCGTGGGCCTAGGTCTCAAAAATCAAGTCAATCCGTGACTTGTGTGGGCCACACCACATACAGAAGTGGGGAGGGGCCGTGCACCATTAAAACATTCATAACCATTTTTGAGGGCCCACGGAGATGTGGTTTACAAATCCAGCCCATCCATTATGTGTGTCCCACTTGAATGAGGGTTCAGACCAAGTTTCAGGCACATGCAAAACTCAGGTGGGCGCCACCAAGTGCTTTTATATGTTTTAACGGTGTCTTCACATAAGTTTAGATGGTATGGCCCACCTGAGTTCCGTATATGGCTGATTTTTAGGATATCCCATAATTTAAAGGGTAGCCATCAAATTCATGGTGTTGATGGTTGAAACACATCACAGTGAGGCCCACACAGCTCGACCTCACGGGAGCTTATCGTCAGCTCGAGCGCATTGTACCTTTTCCCTATAAATATATATTATTTAAAAAATATAAAAACTAAGGATGTATTTGTTATATCCACACTGTCCATCCATTTTGAGATATCATTTTAAGTCACGAGCCTAAAAATGAGACAAATAAAAATTTGTAGTAGACCCCATCATAGAAAACAACGGGAGGGTGATTCCCACCGTTGAAACTATCCTAAGGCCCATCGTAATGTTTATTTGAAATCCAACTGGTTCAAAAGTAAAAAAATACAAAAAATTTAGTCATGAGGCCGTACATCATGGTGGGCCCACAGTAATGTTTGTCATCCAACATGTTCATTATATCAAAAAGATATGAATGAAGGGAAAACACAAACATTAGCTTGATCCAAAACTTCTATTAAATGCACAGTGTTGATGTTCGACACACATCATGATGGGCCCTACAAAACTTACTAACATTAATTCTTAGAGTCTCAAGGTGTCAATAAGTTGGGTCACAATTTTGACTAGAATATTTGACCCATTTTACACATATGGTCCATTCACTTTATTTTATTGATCATTACCCTTAATTTAACTAGTTACTCGCCCCAATCATGCTACATATGAGAAAGATATTAGGTAAACAAGATTGATCAACAATTTGAGTGAATTTTGATTTAAACATCTGAAGTTATTTACTCTTCAATCTGGACTGATCAGATTGTCCAAAAATAGCTAAAGGTTGTTCATAATATCAAAAATATATGAATGAATAGAAAACACAAACATCAGCTTGATCCAAAACTTCTTTGGCCTCCAAGAAATTTTAAATGGTAGAGGTTCAAACACTATTTCCTATGGTGTGGTCCACTTGAGCTTTGAATATGCTTCATTTTTGTTCTTTAGACCTAAAATTATCTGTTAACATGGATGAATGGAGTGGATAAAATAAATAAATAATAGTGGACCCCACAGAGTTTACTCTGGTAAGGATAACGAGTAACTCACCTAAATGTAGTAGAGAAGGGTTTCCTTAAAACATTTATAATCATATATTGGGTCTGCCTAAATGTGATTCACATATCCAACCCACTCATTATGTGTGTCCCACTTGGATGAGGGGTCAGACCAAGTTTCAACTGCATCCATGTCTGTATTAACTTATAAACAGGTTAGATCTCAAATAAACATCGTGGTGGACCAAGAATGTAACGCCTTGAAAATCGGGGGTCGAGCATAAACTCAACTCCCGAGTTCCAGAACATCACTTATGCAACAAAATGAATGATGATTGAATGTTGACTGTATTCGTGCATTGAACATGAGTGAGATTAAGCCAAAACAAAGATATCATACTCCAGACAGCTTAAATTGCAAGCGGAAGACGATGATAGATAGATAAAATATATAAACTGTGATTAGTCTCCAGTGTGATAACATTACTAGATTAAATAATTACAAGTACGCTTCTAAAATATACCAAATGTGTAAGTGTAATATCTTCTATCCCAAGTACCATAGCCCCATCAATGCGGTGCACTGTCTCTTCGTGAGACCCGTCGAGAGAGTTACATGATAGGAGAACTCCTCCTCATCACCATAGAAGTAGTCGGCTCGCTTCATAAGCATCGCCATCATCCGAAATTCAACAAATGGTTGGTGTGTACAACACCATCCCGTAACGTGGGAGTGAGTGATCAACTCGGTGGAACAAAAGCATAGGTTAACATGTTATCAATTCAATCAAGCAAGAATGATAAAGCAAGACAAATCAAACAATTCTAACTACTCTTATTAAGTGCGAGAATGAAATGACATGATGTCAGTATGCCCTTGACAAACCACCCTCATGCGACATCATCTTACGTTCGCGAATGCTTAACTCCTCGGTGCCCACATCTACTAAGCACATGCGGTGCGATGATGATCATGATTACCGAGTTATTATTAGTCCATTTCAAACAAAGCAGGTATTGGGAAACTAAGGTACCTCCCTTGTATCATTCCCAAACATGATCCATTCTAGGGTCGTCGGTCTAGTTTATCTCATACGATATTATGGTTTGAGAGGCGTAGCGAAGGCATCACAAAGGGCTCGTCACCCGTCAGCACAGATACAGATCTCACCGTATGCGGCTCAATTGCTGACCGTCAACTCGAGTACAGGTCTCACCGTACTCGGCTCAATCACTAGCCGTCAGCTCGAATACAGGTCTCACCATACTCGGCTCAACTCATACTCCAGTTGCTGTGAAAGACTCGTCGCCAATCACAGACCTTGGAGTATACTCGAAGATACTACAGAGGACTCGTCGCCCGTCAGCACGAGTACAGGTCTCACCGTACTCGGCTCTCGCCGTAAGTATCGACAGCTCGAATATAGTATCCCATACCACCATAATCGGCTCACGAGTCTGGTTGCTCACTGGTCACTACGGGGAGGCACGTGGCCCCAGCGTAGGCCGACAGCTCGACCACGGTGTCCCATACCACCATGCCCGGCTCATGAGTCTTAGCGGATCGAGATACCATGGTTAAAAGGGATTTCACTGGTAAGTTTGGTACCCTAGGTTCAGGCAGTAGCGACTAAACATGGAGAACATACATAAGACAGATCGGGTTACTTGATGAGCTCGGCTAACTCGAGCGCACAACAAGTTGAACGACATGAAGTGCATAAGCACTTCACGTGGCCAACCACTATCGCCAACCGAAGTATGACTCGGGTTCGTTGAACACATCTCACGTGGCAAATGAATCGCAGCCACGAATTCAATTTTGGTACCGATTATCTGGACTATAATCATAGCCCCAAACATGATAACTTGCAGATAGATAAAGCAGTAATGGATCAAGATTCCACTCATACAATCAAGGTATGGTATTATCCGTTTAGGTGCTGGGTCAAGTTGCACGCACTCGTTGCACCGCTCCCCCATCACCCATGATGGATCATACAACGTAAATATAAATTTAAATATATGCATTACATAGTTATAATCATAAAGCAGTTGAGCATGTTATGAATCACAACACGAGCATGAGTTTATACATGTTCAATTCCTAATCGCACAACAATCCAAGGAGATCATACACATAGTTAAAAGAGGTTGAGAATCATATCTCAACACCCTTATACATTACAATTTGCTAACTACTACTCATTCAGACATTTCAAGAAACACTTAAACAAACATGCATTAACATACATGACATATGTCGATCACATAGGCATTAGGCCAAATCCTTTCACTAGGGAGTTGCCTCAATCATAACACGCGTACACCCACGACGGATAGTCATGGCAAGCAGGAATCCAAGTTCCATATTCATTCAGTCATTTCCACAAACACTTGGGCCACACATTTTAGCATATATGGTGTCTATTGGCCGTGGCGTGATTTAGGGCAAATCCTTTCGTCAAAAGGATATCACCAATACAACAATCATGAATCCATGACAATTAGTCATGGCGAGCACGAATGAGGATTCTATACTCATTCAGTCATTTTCACAAACACTTAGAATACACTAATACAACATACATGGTGTATGTTAGCAAAACATGTATTAGGGCTATCCTTTAGCCAAGTGATTATTTTATCCATGTATAATATATTACTACATCAAATAATCATTATAAATGCATCTCCAAAATTTACGTATACAGTATTTTCTAGAATACGCATTTTCAACATACATACTGTATACAAGCAAACATGTATTACGGCGATTCCCTTCACCAAGCAATTATTTTATACGCACATAATATATTTATACGACGATTAATCATGACGAACACATCGCTAAAATATACATGTATATGGTACTTCTTACAATACCGTATTTCTACATACATAGTGTTTATTAGTAAACATGTATTTAGGCGAATCCTTTCGCCAAATAAGTATTTTATCCATACGTCATATATCCATACGACAAATAAACATGTCAAACACATTTCCAAAAAAAATACATATACGGTATTTTATATGAATACCTAGAGTATGTGAAATTCCAAATTCTACAATTCTAATCGAAACTGAAAACGGAAAGCACTTTGTACATGTGCAATTGCATGCAGATCATGAATCTATCATTATCTGACATTGAAAGCGTTGAAAACCATAACCTATACACCTAAAGTCCGCACCTTGTGTCGTAGAATCGTAACGGAGTCGATAGGTTCGCTAAGGTTCCGTATACGGGAGTTTGGCAGCCTAAAGAACGAAACAGGTTAGCTATTTCATAACCTACAACCTATACAACCCTAAAACAGATTAGGGTTAGGGTTTCTTACATAGAAACGACGTCGGAATCGTCGGGAAAGCGATGAGAATCAGGCAATGGAGCCCGAATAGCGGCAGGGAATAGCAGCAGGGAGTTCCTCCCACATCTCCCTCACTTTCTCTCTCTTTTCTCTCTCTCAAATCCAAATTCGTATGGTTGGAATGGGAGAGGGTTTAAGGTCCTTTTATAGCCTAAAACCTTCCCAAAATAGACTCAGGTTCAAGGGTTATTGCTATTATAAGCATTTCGGCGATGTTCCAGCTCAAAAGAGTGTTTTTGGTGGCCCCCCTTGAGCCAAACGTCAGACTTAAGCTCACCACACATGGATCTATGTGGGATTATGTTTTCGACTTGATCGGATTCCCAGATCGCACGTGGCGGACCACTTTCAGTTCAATGGTCAGTGGGCCACGATCCGAAATTCCAAGCACATGTAAATGTTCCTGAAATTTTTCTTAATCCGAGGGTGTAATTTAGTCTGATTCTGACGGTGCCTGTTGCTTATATTGATGCGCAAGCGAATGGTGCCAGATCACTATTCCAGATATTTATTTTGTAAAGGGAATAGTGTTTTTTACACACTCGCTCCGGACTCAAGCTAACAGCCGTGGGACATCGGCTGGATTTGATTTTTGAGATGGTTGTCAAGCCCAGCGAGGCAGTCCTAAGTCCTTAACTTCGTATTGTTCGGACTCCCGATGTGCGGTCCAGATCAGATATGGAGTTTCAAGATGCTCCCGAGAGCAGCCGAGTAATGAGATTGATCCTAGATTTCAGGGTAACCTAGCGTCAATGATTTTACAAGTTTTGGGTCTTGCAGATCGTATTTAAAGCAATTCAAATGGATTTCGTAGCTAATCTAGTTTAATACTTAGTTAACTTTGTCAAATTTCTAAAGGATGTAATCCTAAGTGATTTCCGTCTGAGGTAGTATTTAGTCCTTTGCAGTTTGTATCTAAGTGATCCAAGTTATACTACTTAGCTAGTTTAAGATAGTGTCTAGGGCGAAAGTGCTTTGAAAAATTAGAAGATCAAGGTAGTGAAGGGTGGGATTTGTGAAGGAAATGGGTTAAGGAGCGATTTCAGACTGTGGGATTCAGTTCTGACAAGTTAATAAGGTGTTAGGATCGACCCATCGCCTAAGGATATCTAATTCCAGGTTGGTAAAAATCCGGGGTGTTACAAAGAAGGTTTCAATAGTGGGCGTGTCACTATCCAACTCTTTTCAATGGTGTGGGTCCACTTGAACTTTGGATCTGCCCCATTAGTCAGATGCACCACTCCATGGTAGGCCACGAGCTTAAAAATAAAGTCAATCCATGACTTGGGTGGACCACACATAGTTTTAGATGCTATGGCCCACCTAAGTTTCGTATATGACTGATTTTTAGACTTAAAGGGGACACATCAAATGCATGGTGTTGATGTTCTACACACATTATGGTGGGGCGCACACAGATTAACCTCATTGGAAGTTCCCATTAGGTGACCTTATAGTACCATTTCACTATTTTAGGTAACTCCTTCATGGGTGTTACTCTAACCGTGTACGGCCCACCTTGATATATTTTATGTATATCGACACCGTCCATATATTTTTCCATCATATTTTAGGATGTGATTTCAAATTATAAGAACTAAATAATCTTAGGTGGGTCATACCAATCAAAACAATATGATGAATAACCATTAAAAACCTTTTGAAGGCCACAAAAGTTTTGGATCAATTTGATCTTTGTAGTTTACCTTCATCTAGATCTTCTTTACATTATCAACAAGTTGGATTGCAACTAAACATTACTAAAACCTTACGATGGGCTCTTTATAAATTTTAATGCCGAGGTACTATACTATCATTCTTTCTAGTGGTGTGGTCCACTTAAGATTTAAATCTACATAATTTTTTAATACCCGACCCAAAAATGGGTTTGAGAAACGTATGGGCGGCAAGGATATACAACACATCATCAAAATTTAACTTTTGTTATCTAAGTACTTTTCAATTTTTATTATCAAAATAAAAAATCTAGTTTTCTTTTTTAATATATATATATATATATATATTTTTTTTACAATTTAACAATTTTTCACAATTTTGTTTAATTTTTTAAATTTTCCTTTTCAAAATATCATTTAAAAAAAATCAAAATCTCACTTTTGTTATCTAACTTTTCAATTTTTCTTGTCGAAATACAAAATCTAGTTTTCTTTTTTAAAATATATGTTTTTTCACAATTTTTTTAAAATTTTTAAATTTTATTTTTCAAAATATCATTTTTTAAATCTCACTTTTGTTATCTAACGTTTCAATTTTTCTTGTCAAAATATAAAATCTAGTTTTCTTTTTTTAAAAAATATATTTTTTTTACAATTTGTCAATTTTTTCACAAATTCGTTTAACTTCTTAAATTTTCTTTTTTAAAATATTATTTTTTAAATCTCACTTTTGTTATATATAAATTTTCAAATTTTCTTGTCAAAATACAAAATCTAGTTTTCTTTTTCAAAAAATATATATATTTTTTCAATTTGTCAAAATTTTCACAAATTTGTTTAATTTTTAAAATTTTCTTTTTCAAAATATCATTTTTTTAATTGAAATCTTGTTATATAACTTTTAAATTTTTCTTGTCAAAATACAAAGTCTAATTTTTTTTTTTTAAAAATATATATTTTTACAATTTGTCAAAATTTTCACAAATTTGTCTAATTTTTTATATTTTGTTTTTCAGAATATTATTTTTTTATCGAAATGTTTTTTTTTTTTCAAAATTATTAACATTATTCAAAGTTCTTAATTTCTTTTTTCAAAATCTAGATTATTATAAAATCATAGTTTTTTTTTTTTTCAAAATTATTAACATTATTCAAAGTTCTTAATTTCTTTTTTCAAAATCTAGATTATTATAAAATCATAGTTTTTTTTTTTCAAAATCTAAAATTTTCTTAAACGTTGTTAATTAATTTTCTAAGCTTCTCAATTATTTATTTTTTGAAATTCATAATTTTTTTTGTTGTGAAGTGTTGATCATTAGAGATGGTTTAGGACCGTCTTTAATGTAGACGGTGGTTTGCATTGACTGCTATAAGACGGTTAAAGACCATCTCTAATTAAGATGGTCTTTGACAGTCTCAAATTAAGACGGCTAATGACCGTCTCTAATTGAGACGGTCCTTGATGGTCTCAGATTACTAGTAAAAGATGGCCAACGACCGTCTCTAATTGAGATGGGCTTTGATAGTCTCAGAATAACAATAAGAGACGGCCAATGACCGTCTCTAATACGGATGGCCTTTGACCGTCTCAAATGGCCGCATATAAGACGGTCAGAGACCGTCTCTTTTCCAGACGGTCGATGGCTGTCTTTTTTCTGTAATTAATGACGAGTTTTGACCGTCTTAAATGATTTGTGGACTTTCAAAATTTTAAGACAATATTAAGGACGGTCAAGAGCCGTCTAAAAGTTTAGAGATGGTTTTCAGCCGTTCTAAAGCGTCCTTAAACCAAACAATTTTAGAGACGATTCAGAACTGTCGCTAAATCTGTCATTTTTTTTCCATTTTTCACGTAGTGAGGCATGGATACGGGTCTTACAACTCTCCCCTCCTAATAAAAATTTCATCCTCGAAATTTACAGAACAGACAAGGGAAGATGAAGCATCATCATATATATGTCAAGGTACAATCAATTTATATAAGGATGGGGATAGCGCTCTCTAATCTTAACCTTGCGCTCCCAAGATGCCTCATCAGCACTATGGTGACCCCTATTGAACCTCAGATCCTGGATTAGAAACGATCAAAACTAAGATACCTTGCAGCCTCACCATCTCACCAATGACTAATCTAATAAGATGGTCCTAATGCCTAGTTGCATCAATCGTTGGCGACTCCTCCTGACGACTGAGTGTCCTGCTGAGCTACATAAAACCTACCCTAGGCCTGCTGGGGAGCTGTATGTCCCCCTAAAGAGGTCGTTGCTGCTGAAAATGGGGGCACTCATGCTTCTAATACCCCGTCTCACCACATCTGAAGCAAACGCTCGTAAACGGTCTCTTTGGTGGTGCTGAAGGTGCTGCTGGCGCTCGAAAGGATGGACGGTTCCTATGCCTCTGCGGCCGTCGACGCTGCTGCTGCTGAAAACTACCAGAGGGGGTCTTCCTCTTTCGGTCTCCTCTGTGGTCACAGACTCTCTGCGAATCGTTCCATTCTACCTCGTAAATCTGGGCCCTCCAAACTACCTGCTCAAAGGTCGGGAGCATGTGTCCGACGACACGGCTCCCAAGGCTAAAATGTAAGTCGTTCTTAAAATGGCAGGCCTTTAGCTTCTCATTATCAACCAAATACGGCGCGAACCTCAATAGCACCATGAAACGAGCCGCATACTGCGCCATAGACATGTCTCCCTGTACCAAGGTCTCGAACTCTAACGTTCGTTGCCGACGAATGTGGTCGGGGAAGTACTATTGGTTGAATCGGTCTATGAATTCTCTCATGTCCAGACGAAATCAGACTCTATAACTTGGGTAACGGAGGTCCACCAGTGCTCGGCTTCACCCTAGAGAAGAAATACGGCTAACCGGACTCGCTGCTGGGTCGTACATCCCATTGTATTAAAAATCTTCTTCACCTTGGAGTGTCATCTCTTAGCTATTGTCTGGTCTAGCTCGCCTTAGAAATGCGGGGGATCGAACTATCAAAACTCTCGAAGAAGGGCACTCGCGCACTCCTGCTCTACCTGGGTTGGCTAAACAATGGAGTGCCTGCCCTGCTTCTGAAGGGCAGTCCTCACAGCCTGCAACATCTACTGTAACTAGGAGGCACTGACGAGTACGGTCGCATCCGCACCAGCCTCGGGTAGAGGAGCGGCATCCTCAGGCTAGGGAGTGGGGGTCTCTGGTGGTGGAGCAGAAGTCAGTCGAATCGCTCTCCTGGGTGGCATGTCCTATAGGGAAGAACAAAGGCGTTTATCAACCTTAAGAACTCTTAAAGGCATGCAAGTTAAGGGTCTATAACAGAAGATCGCTAAGTTATTAGAACTCGGGACCTAATCATTCTAAGTTCTCAACAATCATAGAGTCTAGGGTAGCTATCAACAGATATATGATGTTATCCTCAGGTATTCTCAAGTTATTCTCTGATCCGAACTTCTGTCATTCCCCAAACACGGAAACCAGGCTCACAAAATTTTCGATCGCCGAATCCAGTGCCGACAGCCTCCGTAATACCCCATTCTCAGCTCCTAGCGTGCATATGCCAGATTCCGATCCTAGGATCTTACAAGGAGGATTTTCCAATGTACATTTAACTCGTAATAAGCATAACCACAAGTTTACCCAAATCACAAAGGAACATCATCATCACATATCCACTAATATAAACATTTACATACAATGCTGAAAGGGAAATACATATATCAAAATCAAAGCTCCAGAAGATAGCTGCATGCTCCAAGCTCAATGTTGCCGTAACCTAATGCCACCTACACGCATCTATCGTGCATAAGCTTATAGAAAGCTTAGAGGGTGGTGAAAGTGTGTGCGCAAGATAAGTGTCAAGCACATAAATACAACGCCATAATCATACAATATCATAAATACTAGCAAGATCATGAATCATTCGATATCAGAGTAAGCGAAAATAAACTGGTAAGTCCATAAGTCATACAATATCAGAGTACAGAATACAGATCATAATGAGCTAGATATCAGATGTCGAGGATGTAATATAATATGTAAATCCTGACAAGCCACGAATACCATCAACCGCATCTAAGCCATATACATCCAGAAACATAGTAACTCAAAATGCTAAATGTTGTTAATGCAATGCAATATGCAGTGCGAATGAAATTATTAAGCTAGAGTAAAGTGGGGATGATAATACGTAGTATCACATGCTATGGGGTCCATCACAAGGGACTTCTATCTAAACCAGTCCCATACCTAAATTTGGATAGACAAACTCAATGTGGTAAACTCTTGACCTCAGGTTAGTCACGCGCCCCAACCGAAATCCTTGCCATTGCGAAAGTATACAATAATTAGTTGTGCACCACCAGCCCGAGTGAATAGTGAATGAATGAGTATGCAACTCCTGCTCAATAAGTCTATGTATCAGTATTGTACATCTCTTGGATCATCCTGGGGTTTAGTACACTCCAAGTTGACTACTGCCCAGGCCAGCCGTGAAGCCCAGCAAGTGGAAAAGACGTCACTACCCACCTGCCAGTAGTATACCAATGCCTACCTGGCTCATCGATAGCGGACCTGAAATAGTGGTGAAGACTGCTTTAGTTGAAGTAGGAATATGCCAATATGTCCTAGAGGGGGGTGAATAGGACTTTTTAAAGTTTTATGGTTTATTTAAAATCCGATTACACTAATCCTAAGGACAAGCACATATTAGGATTACTCAATAGTAACTCTACTGGCTTTCAAGCCTGGTAGAGGATCCAATCACAAACTATTTAAGAAATAAACAATATGCAAACTAATTTATGATGGATATGACTGTGTATGTGTGTGATATGTGATCTCAGATATTTAGATATGAAAATATTAAAGCGAATCACACAAACTAAAGAATAACAATCTCAATCACAGTCATTTTTATAGTTGTTCGACTACTTGTCTACTCCACTCCCGGTAACCACACTCAACCCTTGAGTGTACCGAATTTCCCTAAGGAGGTTTCACACCAGTTCACCTCAACCTTAAGGTTTTAAATCAAGTTCACCTTCAACCTTTAGAACTTACACCTAGGCTGATTGTTTATGCTCCCTGAATAAGGATCAACACATAATACCCGATTTTAGGCACACTGGCCAAGGATCCACATAAGGAACCTCTGTTAATGCTTCCTGAGCAAGGGTCAACACATAGCACTTGATTTTAGGCATAAGGAGCTTAACGGTTTATGCTCTCCACAGAGCAAGGGTCAACACAACGCACCCACCACGTACACTCCCACTGGAGACCTCCTATAAGGGCTTGCAAGGGTGAGAAACACCTTAAACCCAATCCTCTAATAACTTACAAATAAGTGGTGAGTCCCATTTAGCACGTTGACGAAGATCTCCTCCTTGTTGATGAAGAATCTTCTGCTTCCTTGATCCACAACATAGATGATGTACCAATACGAGGCTTTAGGTTAGGTCAAGGTTAAGACAGAATCCTACTCTATAAAATGTTTTCATATAAGGAAGATAGAGTGATTCCGATCATGCATTCAAGGCATCCCAGCTTAATGATTTGCCAATAAGGTAGTAGCTGGAGGATCCTTGAATGTAGAAGTTCATTCCCCAATCTACTCTATTGAATATCAAAGATGAGGGTGGATTGGAGAATGAACTTCCCTGAGAGAAAGGGCTTTGGGTATATGATCTAAGGTAAAACACTTAAAAGCACTCTCTTCTTTCTCTACCAGCAACAATAGACAAGTCCTCTTTATATAGGCAAAACGTTCCAATGGATATAAAATGGTCACATTTATGATAGAGTTCGATATCATCGAACGGGTTCGATATCATCGAGTGTATACTCTCGATGGCATCGATGGTCTGCTCGATGACACAAACTAAAATGTCATACGCTTTTGAAACCTTTTGCCAACTGGTCGATGGAATCGAAACAGGTGTCGATGTCATCGAATTTCAAACTCTGATTCTATCGATACTAGTGTCGATTCATCGACATCTGAAAATGAGAGAGACTTGACTTGAAATATTTCAGGTTTACAAGAATGATCGAGGGACCTTCGAGATCATTGAAATTTGAATATCGATGATATCGATAACTGTGTCAGGGCATTGATAAATCTAATGGATTTCTCATTAAGCTTGATGGACAGTTTATGTCCTTGTTCGATGCCATTAAAATAGTACTGATATCATCGATATTTGAATATAAATTCTATCGAGTCACCCTTGATCATAAATAAACAACCCTGAAATATTTTGTTGGAAAACTTCGCGTCCATGACCGATAACATCGAGAGCCTTTCTATATCATCGAGATTTTGAATTTTGATGGTATCAAGGGGGCTTCAATATATCATGCACATATGTTATTCTTAAGATAAAACAGGGGCACTAGAGATCTGCCTGTGAATATTATCGAGTCACCTTCGATGGACTCAAGTTTTAATTATCGATGATATCGATAGTATATCAATGCATCGATAATTCCGTCCGGATGAATATGTGGTTGTTGGATGTATTTTGTCCTCATATTGATGATATCGTTTAGGTATCGAAGACATCGACAGCGCAGGTCAATAATATCGAATAATATATCGATAAAATTGACAGAGCAAGAAAACTTAGAGATTTTATGAATTTTGAAAAAGTTTTCTAACTCAAAAACCCTATGATATTCTAACTTGTTTTAAGGGTTTTATTTACCTGGTGTTTTGGGACATGGGATGTGAGGCTTAGATTTACCTATGACGAGCTTGCACACATCCGGTTGAGGCAGACGCTTTTGAATTGATCTTCTTATGAGGCTCTGCAGTCTAGCTGACTCAACACTCACGCTAATTAACAAACCAGGGTACTTTCAATCTCCCCCTTTGTCAATTACATGACAAAATACCAAAACACCCTAGACTAGTATCTAGACAAACACATCCTAAATTGTGTGTACATGCGTTTTACACAATT
Source organism: Magnolia changhungtana (assembly GCA_030180095.1). Classification (NCBI taxonomy): domain Eukaryota; kingdom Viridiplantae; phylum Streptophyta; class Magnoliopsida; order Magnoliales; family Magnoliaceae; genus Magnolia; species Magnolia changhungtana. Next base: position 3,823,362 of record JASAUF010000644.1, on the reverse strand, counting down.
TTACAATTTCTAGTGAAACCATATACACAACCTAGTATCTACTCCCCCTAACTATGAACTCCCCTTATCTTAGTGCAACTGCTCCCACTAACACCTTCAACACCATTCAAGTAGATATACAATTTTCCGTTCGGGGTATTTGAACTCTTCTCCCCCTTTTTGTCAGTCATTGACAAAGATATAGCAGTTGATATTGACTGAAGTTTAAAGCAATGTGGGAGAACCATCATTGAGAGGAATATGCATATAACAGATAGATGTATAATGGTCAAACAGTTGATTAATCAGGCATCATTTGCAGTAAGTATGTATGCATAGCAAATTGGATAGAGCAGTGATATAGTAGATAAGATAATTATTAAAAGAACATCATATGCATGTCATATGTCAGAAACTGAATAAACTAGGGGACCTATGAAACATAATCATGGTAGTAAAAATAGTAAATTATAACATCCATATCCAAATATCTAAAGCACATACTGCCACAGACAACAGTAGATTAACAGTTATCCCAACAAAAATCACCATGCCCATTTAAGGGCACTTAGAAATAACCATCAGTATTTAGCCCAACTGTGGGCATATACAACCAAAAAAAAAAAAAAAACGTCAGCATATGCAAGTTAGAGAGCTGTCACATACACCCATGAGAGCGTAGAACATCCAAAAAGATACTAATGTTCATACGTAGAAATAAGAGTGAAGTGTATGTGATAACATCCAGAAACCAGTGCTTATGGAGCCAAGGAAGATGGTGCCGTGTCGTCGCGCCTGTAAGTGAGCAGATCAACCAACTATTGTATTGTCTGCTGCACTCCTTTGACCAGCCGTTCCAAGGCGGTAAGCCTATCGTGCACCGAGTGGACATCCCTCTGAATTGCCCTAATCCATTCTAGCTTGAAATGTTTGACATACCCAGGCGTTGACGTTGACGCTACTGAATCGAGTCCAGGGGGTTCGTCTCCGGCCATTTCAGTCCCTTCAGTGGGAGCAACACCTGCACCTCCTTCTTTTGCGTGAGTACCTTCCTCTGGGTCCTAAGGGTACTTGTGGAACTTCAAGTCCATTTTGCGAATGTCGCTTTTGTTGAAGCTCTGGAAAGGTAGAACCGGATCAGTGGTCGTTGGGAAACCGATGGCATTGCAAACCATGTTTATGATCAAGGGATAGGGCAGATGAAGGTCCTTGGATGTATGAATGGTGTATACCCACTGATGGATAAGCAGAGTCGGAAGACAGATCTTTATCCTTTTGGCGATTAAGTACACTAGCATGGTCATGAAACCTGTGAGATCGGACCGGTTGGTACTTCTAGGGTATATATTTGTAGTGAAGATACCGTGCAAAACCCAAAATCTTGGTTCCATGTACCTAGATTTCAATGCATTCCCTTGATACCAAGGAATGCCCCTACCATGACAGAGATACTTAGTCATCATGGACCGAATTTCAACATTTTTGAGGTCTATTTCAGGGAGACCTTCCGATGCCATTGTCAGTCCAAGGATATTTGCCATTATAGCAGGTGTGATCAACACATCATCACCATCTAGAAGTAGGATCAGACACGGGTGAGTGACACGTGGCAAGGAAGTTATGTGTTCGTTCGAGTTGGCATGGCCCACCGTAATCTAGAATAGGCAACCAGTCGATTGCAGTAAACAGGGATTCTAGATTGTATGGCTTTAAACAATCATTGTCTACTTTCCTCTCGTGAATGAGCTTCCTACCCATATATTTTGCTGGACGTGGATTTAAGCTAGCCGGAGGAGGTGCTGGTGTTTTGGACTGGGACCCACCATGTGAAGTTTGTCGAGATCTCTAACAAGTGGGGGTCCCTTGTTCAGGAGCTCTTGCCTTTTCTTTTGAGGTAAGGGTCTTTTGTCGAGAGGCTCTGTACGACTCTCCAGGTCCCAACACCGTTTCTTTGTCCTTACCCATAAAGACATATTTGGGAAGAACGAACAAAATTCCTCTTTTAAAGAAACTGACAATACCCAACCAAAAAGTAAGATAAATTCTGGAATGGAAGGATAATACTTGTTCTTGAGGAGCTTCCGGGACCCACGATGTACCTCCGATAAAGGGAATGACCAGAAAAAAATTGAAATGCCCTTTTTCAAAAATAAAATTTTTTCGATCAACCGCCTTTTATCGGGTGGTAGTCTTCGATATCATCGACCAGTGTTTTGATGATATCGATGTAACTCCCCCGATGTTATCGAGACCATCTTCGATATCATTCTCGATCATATGACTTTTTACATTCCAAAGAGACGTCGATGATATCGACCCTAGATTGATTAGTCGAGAATGACTTATCAATATATATAAAGAGGATGAATGTTTTCAATTTTCAGCATTCAGACAACCCTTTAGGTATACTTTTAGTATATCTATTAGTCAACAGTATACATAGCAAAATTTTGTGCAATCACTATACACATCAAAATTATAAACATCAGACTATTTATATGCAAAAAAATGAGGAGAGGATCCTTAGATATATCATTTAAAGCTTTATCAAAATTGCATCATTTCAGCAAATATCCAGACCTAGATGCATGACCTCGACTTGTTCATTTCATGCTTTGATATTTTAGGGTATATGGATAGAGTTATTTATCAGATAATTCAATTTTTCTTTTACTATCCATTTTGAGACAAAAGTTTTCATGTTTATCTCTCCTTCTTGATCCAATGATTTTATTTTAGGTGGTGATAAGTGAGAGTTTCTCTTAGGTGGACTTTTGTCATTTCGTATTTCTCTGGCTGGTGTGAATTTTCCAATGTGATTTTGACCAGAGTTTTATGAAGTCCTCCTAGGTGTCAAGCATTCAAACTTATAATGACCCATATCTCCACATAAATGACAAACTGGAGAAGTTCTCATATTGCTACCTGAGACAACAGATTTTTCAGTTGTTAAGGCTGCATTTCCAGTTTTCCTATTAGTTTTATCATACCCTAGGCCACTCTTGTCTCTTCCTTGTCTTCCCATCACTAACAATTTTTCGAGCTTTTCACCACTTTGAGAGAATTTATAGTTTATTTCACCAAATTTTCTGTATTTTTCTAAGTCAAACCAGAGTGTGTGATCTCATTCTGGAGATGCCTATTTACATCTTCTAATAATTTAATTTGTTTGATAAGCTTTGATGAGTTAGTTTTTAGGGATAGGTTAATTCTTTCCAACTTGTCATTATCTGAATAATATTGTTGTAGATCATTAATTAGATGTGAATTGATTTCCAATGTTTTGTCTAGATCTTTTTGCTACAATTCCTTCTTTTTTTTAGACATTCTAAGTGTTTTAAGAATGTTGATGCTATGAATATAAAGTTGTTTGTAAGCATCTTATAGTTTGTTTTGATCTTCTTCTTCTTCCTTTTCCGTTTCCTCTTTATCTGACGGAAATCATTCAGTGGCTTAATGTTCTTTCTTGTTCTCTGATTCATTGGGAGTGATTGGAGTAGTGGAAACCATAAGAATTTTCAAGGATTTCTGGTCTCCATCACTCTCTGAGTCACTAGATTCTGAGTTTAACTCTTCTGTATCAACCCATGTGGCAGCCATCCTTGCCCTTTGTTTTTCTGTTTGGGCATTCAGTAGATAGGTGTCCATACTTCCTAATGGGCATAGCATTGTGGTTCTTTGGTCTTTCTACCAAATTTGCCAGCAGAGGGTTTGTTGTCCACCTTTCTTCCTTTGGAGGGACGACCACGATTCTTCTGAAAGAATTTTCTGAATCGTTGTGCCAGCAAAGCCACTTCCTCATCTTCATCTTCCTTTTCACTTCCACTTTCCTTATTCATTGTTTTCTTTGAAGTTTTTAGGACAGTTGTTTTGGATTTTTGGGTTTGTTTGAAGTGTAGTTCAAAGGTTTGTAGGAAACCTACCAGTTCTTCTACTTTCATTTCATCAATATTCCTACACTATTTAATAGTTGTTACTTTGGGATTAAACCATTCCGTCAGTGATCTAAGTATTTTCCTACAGATTTTTAGAGGTGGAACTTTTTCTCCCAATCTACCCTTGGAGTTGCAAATGATATTCAACTTAGTGAAGAACTCCATGAAGGTCTCATGCACTTCCATTCTGAGACTTTCGAACTGTGAGGTCAGTAGTTGTAGTTTGGACCTCTTCACAGTACTTGTGCCTTCATGGGTTGTTTCCAATAGATCCCATACTTCTTTGTATGTCCCCCACATACTTATTTGATTGAATATATCCTAGGACACGATACGGTAGATGGCGTTAATAGCTTTAGCTTCAGTAGTTTGCCTTTCTTTATCGAACGTCATCCACTTCTCTTTGGGTTTGGGTTTTATAATGGTTGTGCCTCTATCAAGTACAATTTGTTTAGATGGTGGCACATATCCACGTTCAACCATATCCCAAACATCATGATCCAAATATCTCAAAAAGTAGTGCATCCTAGCCTTCCAGTATGCGTAATTTGATCCATCAAATACTGGAGGCCTAGTAACCGATGAGCCCTCTCCTTTGGCCATATTCCTAACTTCAGTCAAGATCACTCTCTAGGTGGTGAAGCCCTTAAAGAGAGACCCGCTTTGATTCCAATTGAAATAGCGGTGAAGACCGCTTTAGTTGAAGTAAGAATATGTCAATATGTCCTAGAGGAGGGGGGGTGTGAATAGGACTTTTTAAAGTTTTTATGGTTTATTTAAAATCCTATTACACTAATCCTAACAACAAGCATATATTAGGATTACTCAATAGTAACTCTACTAGCTTCCAAGCCTGGTCGAGGATCCAATCACAAACTATTTAAGAAATAAACAATATGCGAACTAGTTTATGACGGATATGACTGTGTATGTGTGTGAGATGTGATCTTAGATATTCAGATATGAAAATATTAAAGTGAATCACACAAACTAAAGAATAGCAATCTCAGACACAGTCATTTTTATAGTTGTTCGACTACTTGTCTACTTCACTCCCGGTAACCGCACTCAACCCTTGAGTGTACCGGATTTCACTAAGGAGGTTTCACAGTGGTTCAGTTCAAACCTAAGGTTTTAAATCAGGTTCACATTCAACCTTTACAACCTATACCTAGGCTGATTGTTTATGCTCCCTGAGCAAGGGTCAACACATAACTCCCGGTTTTACGCACACTAGCCAAGGATCCACACAAGGAACCTCTATTTATGCACCCTAAGAAAGGGTCAGCACATAGCACCCGGTTTTAGGCACACTGGGCAAGGATTCACATAAGGAGCCTAACTGTTTTTGCTCTCCATAGAGCAAGGGTCAACGCAACGCACCTACCATGTACAGTCCCGCCGGAGGCCTCCTATGAGTGCTTGCAAGGGTGAGAAACACCTTAGACCCAATCCTAAAAAGAAATGATCACAAGTGTCCTCTGGACTCTAATAACTTACAAATAAGTTGATGAGTCCCATTTAGCACGTTGACGAAGATCTCCTCCTTGTTGATGAAGAATCTTCGGCTTTATTGACCACAACATAAATGATGTACCAATACGAGGCTTCGGGTTGGGTCAAGGTTAAGATGGAATCCTACTTTATAAAATGTTTTCCTGTAAGAAAGATAAAGTGATTCCAATCATGCATTCAAGGCATCCCAGCTTAATGATTTGCCAATAAGGTAGTAGCTGGAGGATCGTTGAATGCAGAAGTTCATTCCCCAATCCACTCTATTGAATATCAATGATGAGGGTGGATTGGAGGATGAACTTCCCTGAGAGAAAGGGCTCTGGGTATATGATTGTTGAGGGTCGTATATTGCATATTAGACCCTGATTAGTACCTAATTTTATGTACATGATAATGCTTAATGCCATATTTTAATTGTGTTTTTATTACAGGATGAAATCAGGAGCGTATATTGAAAAATGATGTTAAAAGCATGGATTTGACGCTCCGAAATTACCAGAGCACGGGATGAACCTCAGAGGACCAATATTGAAGAATTTGCATGTCAGGGACCCGAGGAAATCAAGCGTTCGCGTTTAAAGAGGCTCAAATTGGTGCAACATGCAAGATCACATGGTTCCCGCCATCCGATTGACTCGAAACTTTATACATATGATGGGGGCCGTAATTAACCGTACATTTCAAATTTCAAATTTCGGATCACTAGGGAAGTACCCCAACGGATGGATCACCCTAGTACCATGATTTGTACCACCCGATATCTGAACTACCTTAAATTCGGTCTCAATACATTAAAAGGGGTGATAAAGTGAATGGATGGAAAGATTTTATATACACATATCTATGGGACCCACACGGACAGTGAGCATGCACAGTGCATAAGTGCACTCGGTGTACACTGTACCGAACCAAGCGTCAAAGTCGGCTTTGACCGACTTCATCAGCAACAAAAAACGGAAATTTCCGTTTCGGCGTCCCCTGAAACGGACGGTGATTTGTGTAGTGGGACCACACCGTCCATTAAACAGAAGATCTGGACTGTCCATCATGTTTGAAGGGGCCCAATCTTCAATGCCTAGGTGTCCGAATCATGAACGATCATCATGAGTGAAATCCAAGCCGTTGAAAACAATTCGGACGGTGAATCAAGAGATCGATGGACCACACCGAAATCACTCCAATCTCGTGCAGGTCCGATCGATTTTTCGAGAGGGAAGCAATGGACTCGAGTGGATTTCCCAACAAAACATCACGCCTGGGCCCACCATTGTCACAAAGTTGAATCCAGCTCGCTGCTCGTCGTGAATAATCGACGGACCGTTGTCCGTTTTCGCAGGCCGGGTCAGTGAGCCCCACACGTGTCCCTTCTGGATGATCCGAACCGTCCATCTTGAAGATGGGCTCGAGCACTTCAAAACCATGTTTCTACTTTACACCCATGCGTGCACACGTGTGTGGTACAGAGGCCACAAAAGGGCTCGCCCAACGTCCAAATCTGATCTTTTTGTGTTTTCTTCTCTGATCCTTGGACGTTTAAAACTACCTATTCTTGATCGAAATTTCGTCCCCGAATCCAATGGACAGGTGGATTTCCCGAAAACACTTCCATGGGGCCCACCGATCACGACAAATGAAAAGGGTGCGAAAGTGTTGCACAAATTTGGAAATCCGGTTTTCCAAAGGTTGTGGGCCACCATCTTTGATCATATGGCGATCCGAACCGTCTATCATGTAGAGGACCCAAGAAAGTCCTAAGGGACGGTGTTTGTTGGAATTTGAACGAGGAAAGTATGGTGTTTTGAGGTCCCGAACTTGGGCATGAAAAGGAATTTTGTCACACAAGTATTGCGTAGCCAGCCTTCCCAAATCCGAATTTCACCACTCCAAATACCACTATCGCCTATAAAAAGAGTTGCAAAACATGAGGAAGGGCATTCAAATTGGAAAAAGTGGAGAATTCCAGATCTAGAGCAAAGGAGAGAAGAAAAAGAAGAAAGAAGAAAGAGAGAAATTGGTTTGATGTTTGTTATTGAATTTTATTTATCCATATGTTTAATGGATTTTATGGGTAATTAATCTCTCACTAGAGATGAAACCCCTAATTTGAACACCTCTTTTTCTATGTTGATTTTATTTTAATTAGATTGGTTTGTTTCTTTCCCTAGTGTGCTTGATTGTTTTAAATTCTATACTTCTCCATCTATGAACTTGATCGAGTCTATGGATGGATGTGGTCTGGATGCTTATTCTAGGTGCTTGTATCTGATCATGAACAGTTCCTGTAGAGGAGGAAACAGTGGTGCTTTATCGAATCAGATATTCCATATGCCCGATTTGGACATGGATATGTTATTCATGGCATTGCTTGAAGGAATTAGACAATCAGATGCCCGATTAAGGACACAGATTGTGCTTTCTCTAGATAAGTTAGATCAATCTATATTAAAGTGAATTAACAGACAAAACAAGGGTTAGGATAATTAGGGGTGGATTCGAAAGTCCTAGTGCTCTTTCTCTTATTGAACTTTCTTCCCTATCCTCAATAGTTATTTTCCATAAATTTGTGTTAGTAATTTGCTCCATTATTTGTTGAATTAGTTAAGGAGGATCACAGATTTGAATTGTGACGATCAGTCCTCGTGGGATTCGACCTCGATCTTACCGAGTTATTACTACATCACAACCCTATACTTGGGGAGTGAACAATGATCTAAGGTAAAACACTCAAAAGCACTATCTTCTTTCTCTATTAGTAACAATAGACAAGTCCTCTTTATATAGGCAAAAGGTTCCAACGGATGTAAAACAGTCACATTTATGGCAGAGTTCAATATCATCAAGCCGGTTCGATATCATTGAGCGTATACTCTCGATGGCATCGATGGTCTGCTCGATGGCACAAACTCAAATGTCATACACTTTTGAAACCTTTTGCCAGCTGGTCGATGAAATTGAAACAAGTGTCGATGTCATCGAATTTCGAACTCCAATTCTATCGATACTAGTGTCGATTCATCGACATTTAAAAATGAGAGAGACTTGACTTAAAATATTTCAGGTTTACAAGAATGATCGACGGACCTTCGAGATTATCAAAATTTGAATATCGATGATATCGATAACTGTGTCAAGGCATCGATAACTCCAACGAATTTCTCATTAAGCTTGCTAGACAATTTATGTCCTTGTTCAACGCCATCGAAACAGTACCGATATCATCGATATTTGAATATCGATTCTATTGAGTGACCCTCGATCATAGATAAACCATCCTGAAATATTTTGCTGAAAAACTTCGCGCCCATGACCGATAACATCGAGAGCCTTTCGATATCATCGATATTTTGAATTTCGATGGTATCGATGGGGCTTTGATATATCGATGCACATATGATATTCTTAAGATAAAACAAGGGCACCGGAGATCTGCCTGTCGATATTATCGAGTTACCTTCGATGGACTCGACATTTGAATATTGATAATATTGATAGTATATCGATGCATTGATAATTCTGTCCAGATGAATATGTGGCTAGACATAGTTTGTCCTCATATCGATGATATCGATTAGGTATCAAGGACATTGATAGCGCAGGTTGATAATATTGAACAGTATATCGATAATATCGACAAAGAAAGAAAAATTAGAGATTTTGTAAATTTTGAAAAAGTTTTCTAACTCAAAAACCCTATAATATTCTTACTTGTTTTTAGGGTTTTATTTATCTGGTGTTTTGGGACGTGAGATGTGAGGCTTAGATTTACCTGTGGCGATCTTACACACATCTGGTTGAGGTAGACGCTTTTTAAATTGATCTTCGTATGAGGCTCTGCAGTCTAGCTGACTCAACACTCACACTAATTGACAAACCAGGGTACTTTCAGGACCCATTTGGGAGCTGGTCAAATTCAGCCTAGCTTACAGGCCCCTCACTCGGGCTGATAAGGCCACACCCCCTCCCAATCGACCATGACACAGTAGGAGATGCAGCCTACTGGTTTTTAGTACTCAGGCGCTCATGTATCCACTCGGTCTAGACATTGGGGCATCTCATGGCTATAGAGGTTCAAGGACTTTCATCCACGAATATCCAAAGTGTCCAGATGCTTGAACCGAACATTTTCGGTGTCCCATCTAGCCATCCACGACATGCCTGTAGAGGCTACGACCCTGATGTCACTAGGGCGTATAATAATCACAGCACAATGCAAGATGCACGAATCATACAATCCAGTCATGCATCAATCCTGCGCATATTGAACGCTCATGTGAGATAATCTCCACCCATCAGGGAGTCTTATAACAACGTGTCAATGACATATGCAATGGTCAACCACATCTCATAATAAACATGCAGATGATGCGTATGGGCATGTACATGATGCTATGCTATCACATACTCATAATCGGTATCGACAATTGGCACCGATAATCGGCATCGATAATCAGCCTATACAATTGGCCTGATAATCAACCTCGACAATCGAAATTGGCCTCGACAATCGAAATCAGCCTCGACAATCGGAATCGGCCTCGATAATCAGAATCGGCCTCAACAATTAGAATCGGCCTCGATAATCGAAATCGGCCTTGACAATCGAAATCGTTCTCGACAATCAGAATCGACCTCGACAATCGAAATTGGCCTCGACAATCGCAATTGGCCTCAATAATCGGCCTTGACAATCAGAATTGGCCTCGATAACCAGAATCGGCCTCGACAATTGGAATCAGCCTCAACAATTAGAATCAGCCTCAACAATTGGCTTCGACAATCAGAATCGGCCTCGATGAGAATGGGCCTAACAAGGCCTAAGGGAAGGTCACAATGTGGACATTCAACCATCATTGCCCATCAATGTGGACATTTAACCAACATTGCTCCCAAGGAGTGGCCCACATAGAGCCAAATGTAAAGTGGGCCCATGGCCTCACACAAAGGCCTAATATACATTGCAATAGACCTCATACAAGGGCTACATACACATCACTATGGGCCGCATCCCATTGTCCTAATACAAGTAATGATGGGCCGCATCACATGAGCCTAATACGCATTATGATGGGCTGCATCACATGGTCCTAATACATGTCTTGGTGGGCCACATCACATGGGCCTCAAATACATCACAATGGGCCTCACTCATGGGCCTCATATACACAATAAGTGGGCCCTGCACATGGTCCTCAGATACATCACACAGGCCACAACCCATGTGCCTAATGCACATCATAATAGGCCTCATCATACAGGTCGAAAATACATCACAATGGTCCTCAATGCATGGCCTGAAAATATATCACAATGGGCTGCTAATACGGGCCTAATATACATCACCATGGGCCATGACCCATGGGCCCCAAATACATCACAATGGGCTACGACCCATGGGCCTCAATATACATCACAATAGGCTACGACCCATGGGCCTCAATATACATCATAATGGGCCGTAACCCATGGGACTCAATATGCAACAAGTGGGCCGCATCATATGGACTACACCAATTACACCATTCATCTATTTTTAGATATCATTTTAGAGTATTATCCAAAAAAATAATGAATCATATCAAAAGATCATCTGGACCAAACCACAATTAACAGTGGTGATAATGATTTCCACTATTAAAACTCCAGTGGGCCCACCATAGCATTTATTTTCCATCTGTTTTGCTCATAAGGTCATAAAGACCTGAACTAAAAGGAAAAACTAATTTCATATTGGTCCAAAACTTCTCTGACCCAAAAGGTTTCAATGCTAGATGTTCAATCCCCACTGTTTATAGCAGTGTGGTCCACGTGATATCTAGGTTTGTCTTATTTTTTCTTCTCAAGCCCTAGGACGAGCTCTCTAAATGGATGGACGGTTTGGATGAAATAAATACATCAGCGGTGGGTCTTAGATGAATGGCTGGGATATAACACATCCCTCGTGATCAAACCCATAGAACGTGCTAGTGGGTTCCCACAGTCTAAGATCTGGACTATCACGCTCTAAACTCAAAAACCGGGCACACAAAATTCCCGATCGCTGAATCTGATGCCGATAGCCTCCATAGTACCCCATTCTCGGCTCCCAGCGCGCATACGCCAGATTCCGATCCTGGGATCCTACAAGGAGGATTTTCCAACGTACATTTGTCTCATAAGAAGTATAACCACATGTTTACCCAAATCAAAAAGGCAACATCATCATCACATATCTACTAATATAAACATTTAAATACAATACTGAAAGAGAAATACATATATCGAAAATCAAAGCTCCAGAAGTCAGCTGACTCTCCAAGCTCGACGCCGCTGCAACCTAATGCCACCTGCATGCATCTATCGTGTATAAGCTTATAGAAAGCTTAGAGAGTGGTGTAAGTGTGTGTACAAGATAAGTGCCAAGTATTCAATACAATGCCTTAATCATACAATATCGGAATTACTGGCAAGATCATGCATCATACGATATTAGACTAAGCGGAAATACTACAAGTCTATAAATCATACAATATCAGAGTACACAATACAGATTAGCTGTGCAAATGAGGAGTCATAGAGAGTCAAATATTAGATGTCGAGGATACAATGCAATATGTAAATCCTGTTAAGTATGTATATGTCATATAAGTACAGAACATAGTAACCCAAAATGCCATATGACTACAGATGTAATGTAATATGCGATGTGAATGAAATGACCAAGCTGGAATGTGAAGTCGGGATGATAGTATGTGGTATCGAAGGCTACGGTTCACCACAATGGACTTCTATCCAAACCAGTCGCATACCTAAATTTGGATAGTCAGACTCAATGTGGTAAACTCATGATCTTAGGTTAGTCGCGCACCCTAACTGAAATCCTAGTCATTGCGAAGGTATATGTGACAAATTGTTACGCACCACCAGCCCTAGTGGATAATGAATGAATGAATGAATAAGTATGCAACTCTTGCTCAATAAGTCCACATATCAGTACTGTACATCTCTGGGATCATCACCGAGGTCTAATACATTCTGAACTGGCTACTGCCCCTGTACGCCACGTAGCCCAGCAAATGGAAAAGACCACACTACCCGTCTACCAGCAGTATACCAATGCCTACCTGGCTCATCGATAGTAGACCCATTTAGGAGCTGTTTAGACTTAACCTAGATATGCCTACTCCCTCAGGTGGGTAAGGCCACACCCCTCCCAACCGAGCACGACACAGTGGGAGACCTGGCCTTCTGGTATTCGGTACTCTGGCACTCATGTATCCACTCGGTCTCGACATTAGGGTGTCCTTAGGTACCAAGTGGGTTTAGGGATTTTCACCCAAGGCCACCTATGGCAGCCCAATGCTAATAACAGATTTACGGTGTCCCATCTGGCCATCCACGATATGCCTGTGGAGGCTATGGCCCTGATGTCACTAAAGTGTACAGTAATTACAACACACAATGCAAGGTGTATGAGTCATATAATCCATTCACGTATCAATTATGCGCATACCGTGTGCTCCTGTGAGATAACCTCCGCCTATCTGGGACTCTCATAATAACCTGCCCAATGTCATATGCAATGGTCAACCACATCTCATAACAAACATGTAGATGATGCGTAGGGCATGTATCATGATGCTATGCTGTCACATACTCATAATCGGTATTAGTAACCGGCATCAATAATCAACCTCGACAACATGGACATTTAACCAACATTGCCCCCAAGGAATGACCCACATAGAGCCTAAGATATAGTGGACCCATGGCCTCACAAGAGGGCTAAAAATACAACACTATGGGCCTCACTCAAGAGCTTAATGCACATCACGATGGGCCTTTGACATGGGCCTAACATACATCACAATGGGCTCCATAGCCTGGCTCTCAAATGCACCACAATGGGCCTCATACAATCATAATGGGCCACGTCACATGGGCTTAATACACATCACATGGGCTACATCACATGGGCCTATATACATCAGATAGGCGACGTCCCATGGGCCCCAAAAACATCATAATGGGCCACAACCCATGGGCCTTAAGAACATCGCAATGGGCCTCTCACACGGGTCCATTATGCATTACATCAAGGTGGGCCTCAATGGATGGCCATAAATACGTCACTTGGGCCTCATATACATTAAGTGGGCTGCATCACATGGGCCACATATATAGCACAATGGGCCTCTAACACGGGCCTAATATACATCACAAAGGGCCACATCCCATGAGCCTTACATACATTACATTAGGCCTTGACAATCGGAATTGACCTCGATAATCAGAATTGAACTCGATGATCGGCCTCAACAATTGGAATCGACCTCGGTAATCAGAATCGACTTCGATGATTGGCCTCAATAATTAGAATCGACCTCAATAATTGGAATCAACCTTGATAAACAGAATCGGCCTCATCAAACGGAATCGACCTTGACCATCAAAATCAGCCTCGACAATGGAATCAGCCTTAACAAACAGAATCTGCCTCAACAATGGAATCGACCTCGACAAATGGAATCGGCCTCGACCAAACGGAATCAGCCTTGACAATCAGAATTGGCCTTGACCAAATGGAATCATCCTCGATAATCAGAATCGGCCTTGACAATCAGAATCGGCCTCGATAAATAGAATCGACCTCATCAAACGGAATCAGCCTCAACAATGGAATAGGCTTCAACAAATGGAATCGACCTCATCAAATGGAATCGACCTCAATAATGGAATTGGCCTCGACAAACAGAATCGACCTCGACCAAACGGAATCGGCTTCTACCAAACGAAATCGACCTCGACCAAACGGAATCGACCTCGACCTAACGGAATAGGCCTTGACAAAATGGAATCGACCTCGACCAAACGGAATCGACCTCGATGATCGGCTTCGACAATCTGACTCGGCCTCTACAATCGAAATCAGAATCGGCCTCAATAATCGGCTTCGACAATCTAACTCGACCTCTACAATCAGAATCAGAATCGACCTTGACAATTTGACTCGGCCTCGATAATCGAAATAGGAATCAACCTCGATAATCAGCACCAATGATCGATAATCGGCACCGACAATCAGTATTGATAATCGGCATTGATAATCGGCACCGATAATCAGCATCGATAATCGGCATCGATAATCAACATGTAAATAAGGTGGGGTCCATAGAGGAATAACTGATCAACCATAATATAAGGATAACCCTCGGCCGAGGTTATATCAAATCTGATAGCGCGAACCATCCGTTTATGGCGAATGGGGCCCACTTATCTGGGTTAATCCATAAGAGAATTATGAGAATGGACCTAACAAGGCCTAAGGGAAGGTCACAATGTGGACATCCAACCATCATTACCCATCAATGTGGACATTTAACCAACATTGCTCCCAAGGAGTGGCCTACATAGGGCCCAACATATAGTGGGCCCATGGCCTCACATACAATCATGATGGGCCTCATTTACGTCACATCGGTCTCATCATATTGGCCAACATACTTCACATCGGACCTTAAATACATAATAGGTGGGCCTTGCACCTGGCCTTCAAATATATCATATGGGCCTCATCGCACGGGCCTCAATACTAGGCCTCATATATCAAGTGGGCCTCATTACATGGGCCTAACAATACAAATGGGTGGGCACCGCCGATGAGCCAAAATACATATGATGGGCTGCACCAATGGGCTTTATGTATATCAAATCGGGTGCACCAATGGGCCTCATGTATATCAAATCGGGTCGCGCCAATGGGCCTCATGTATATCAAATCGGGTCGCGCCAATGGGCCTCATGTATATCAAATCGGGCCCACCCTTATGCATTTTTGAGATCCGACCTATTCATAAGTTAACATAGAGATAGATGAAGCAAAAACAAATATCAGCTTAATTGGAAACTATTGTGGTCCTTAGAAGATTGAACGATGGATGACACTATCCACTATTTAAATGGTGGGGTCCACTTGAACTTTGGATCTGACTCACTCATTTCCCCATGCCATAAAATGATCCCACAAGTGGTTGGATGACATGGATACAACGTGTGCATCATGGTGGGCCCCACTGTCCAAATAGTGGATGGTGTAGCTAAAATACATATATCAATGTGGGGCCTGCGGGCTTGCTACTATGAAAAGGAGTAATAATATAGTTGTTGTACATGCAGATGACTGCACTAAAAAGGCAGAGGTGAGTCCCACGTAGGGACCACCGTCATGTATATATTATAATATATATATATATATATAATATACATCAAGGTGTATCCCACACGTGGGGTGGGTCCCACCATCACATGCAATATGGTGTGGCCCATCCAATGGATGAAAGACGTGAATGGGTCCCACGGACCCTACTGACACATAAATTTTTTTTAAAAAAGGTGGGTCCCACGTGATGGGCTACCACTCATACAGTAATATAATATATTTTATTATTTTATGATTTTCTTTTTTTTTTTTCTGTACTAGCTAGTACACCCACTATCAGCTCACACTTCACCATTAGCAACCGCACTGTCAGTTGACACTTCACTGTTAGCCATACCCCACCGTTAGTACACCCTCCACTGGTAGACGATGTGGATATGTACCACATCAAGGTGGGTCCCATATGGCCCACCTGTTTTGGATGGGTCTAATATTTGTGTTTTCACATCATCCAGGCCCGCTAGATGGCCTGGATAAAACAGATGGATGGCGTTGATAACATATATAAATCATGGTGGGCCACATCGATTAGGGTGGATGGACGGGGTGGATTAGGATAAGTACATCAAGGAGGGCCCCACCCACACGTGTGGGGTGGGCCATGTCCTATATGGACAGTTGGGATGACATATAAACATCACGGTGTGTCCCATATGGATGGGGTCCACTGGTAGATGGCTTGGATGTAAACATCATGGTGGGCCACACATCTCATCATCATCATTACCATACCAAAAAAGAAAAGCGAGAGAAAGAGAAAAATGAGAGATCAGATGGTGCTGGAGGGACCCCGCCACTATGGGCCCTCCATGATCACAATACATATATAAAAATGGGTCCCATCACAAGTGGGCCTTCTAATAGAAAATTAACGGTGGATCACCCACCTTTCCTTCTTCTTCCTCCCTAGTGCTCCAAGGCTCCTAAGAAGCTCCTTCAATGGTGGAGATGATGATCTAAGGGTTGGATGGTGAGGATTAAGGGGGGTAGGAAGTCGGCCACACCTAGCTCTCTCTTGGAGGGCTTAGACGTTGGATCTCTCCTTGGTTTGCTTGGAATGAGAGAGAAATGAGAGAGAGAGAGAGGGGTGATAGATTAATAAGGGATGGGTGAGAGGTGATGGGTGATGGGGAGTGATGGGTGTGTACTTTGTTGTAAGAGGAAGTTGACTTTAGGTAAGGTTTTGTAAGAGAGGGATGGGTTGGGTTGCTTGTGAAAGTGCACATGCTAGTACCTTGGTTTGTCAAGATACGTGAGTGGTGAGTCAGACTGCCTACAGGACTTGATAGGAAGATTATTTCAATCATCTGCCTCAACCAGATGTGCGGAATCTCGCAATAGATAAATCATAGCCTCACATCTCATGTCCTAAAACACCAGGAGATTAAAACCCTTAAAACAAGATAAACAACTTAGGGTTTTTGAGGAGAGAAAACATTTTCAAAATAGAAAAATCTCTATATTTTTCTCGCCTTGTTGATCTTATCGAAACACCCTTAATATGATCGACCTGTTCTGTCGATGTCCTCGATACCTTAACGATATTATCGATGAGAGGACCAAAAGTGTCCAGCAACTAAATATTCATCAAAACGGATTTATCAATGTATCGATACACATATCGATATCATAGATATAAGTACAAATAAGTCCAGCAACTTCATAACATATCTGGACGAATTATCGATGTATCGATACACCTATCGATATCATCGATATTCAAATCTCCAGTCCGTCGAGAGTTGCTCGATAAGATTGACAGACAGTTTTTCGGCGCCCCTGTTTTTCAAAGAAAATATCAAAAGTCTTCAATTGCATCGATGCTCTTCCGATATGATGTGAATTTAAATGTCGATAACATCGGAAGTCCATCGATGATATTGATCGTGGGAGCGCATTTCTTACAGTAGATATCTCAGTTTGTTTTTAACTATGATCAGGGGCCCTTCGATAGAATCGATATTCAAATATCAATGATATCGACACCAGGTTGATTGCATCGAATAAGGACACAAATCGTCCAGCAAGCTTAAAGACAAATCCACTGGATTTATCGATGCATCGACTCTGATCTCGATATCTTCGACGTTCAAATTCCGATGATCTCGATGGTTCCCCCGATCCTTCATGAAAACTCGAAATATCTCAAAGTCAAGACTCTCTCATTTTTCAAGTGTCGATTAATCGAACTTGTCATCGATGGAATCGGAGTTCGAAATCCGATGACATCGACAATTGCTTCGATTCATCGACCTATAGGCAAGAAGTTTCAAAAGCGTATGACATTGAGTCCAAGTCATCCAACAGACCATCGATACTATCAAGAATATACGCTCGATGATATCAAACCTGTTCGATGATATCGAACTCTATCATAAATGTGACCATTTTATATCCGTTGGAGCTTTTTGCCTACATATAGAGGACTTGTCTTTTGTTGATGTAAGAGAGAATAGAGAGAGCTTTTGTGTGTTTCAACTTACATCTTATACCCTAAGCCCTTTCTCTCGAGGAAGTTCATCCTCCAATCCACCCTCATCATTGATATTCAATAGAGTGGATTGGGGAATGAACTTCCGCATTCAAGGACCCTTCAGCTACTACCTTAATGGCAAATCATTAAGCTGGGATGCCTTGAATGTATAGGATTGGAACTACTCTACCTTTCTTATAAGTAAACCTTTAGAGAGTAGGATTCCATCTTAACCTTGACCCAACCCTAAGCCTAGTCTTGGTATATCTTTTATGTTGCAGATCAAGGAAGCAGAAGACTCTTCATCAACAAGGAGGAGGAGATCTTCGGCGTTGTGCTTAACGGGACTCATCGACTTATCTGTAAGTATCTAGAGTCCAAAAGGACACTTGCAATCATTCCTTTCTAGGATTGGGTCTTAAGTGGTTTTCACCCTTTGAAGTCCTCAAGGAGGCCTCCAGCGGGAGTGTACGTGGTGGGTGCATTGTGTGGACCCTTGCTCTGTGGAGAGCATAAACATCTGGTTAGGAGTGAACCAGTAAAACTCCCAGGTGTGTTGTGTGGACCCTTGCTCTATGGAGAGCATAAACATCTGGTTAGAAGTGAACTAGTAAAACTCTAGGGTTAGAGGTGAGTCGAGTAGAAACCTCCATATAAAGGTTGAATGTGAACCTGATTTAAAACTTTAGGTTTAAGGTGAACCCTGGGAAACCTCCGTAGCAAAATTTGGTACACTTAAGGATTAAGTGCGGCAGCCGGGAGTGGAGTAGACTTATCGTCGAACCACTATAAAATGACTGTGTTTGTGATTGCTTTTCTATATGTGTGATTCACGACAATGCATTCATATTCATATATTTGATCACATCTCACACATACACAGTCACATCCAACGTAGACTAAGTTGCATATTGCTATATCTTGATTAGTTTGTGATTGGATACTCTACCTGGCTTGGAAGCTAGTAGAGTTACATTTGAGTAATCCTAAAAATTGCATACATGATAGGATTAGAGTGATAGGATTTTTAACATAACTCATAAATCTTTAAAAAGTCCTATTCACCCCCCTTTAGGAGATATTGGCATATTCTGACTTCAACTCAAGCGGTCTTCATCGCTATTTCAATTGGTATCAGAGCGGGTCTCTCTTTAATAGCTTCACCGCCTAAAGAGTGATCTTGACTAAAGTTGGGAATATAGCCAAAGGAGAGGGCTCATCAGTCACCAGGCCTCTAGTATTTGACGGCTCAAATTATGCATACTGGAAGGCTCGAATGCACTACTTTCTGAGATCTTTTGATCATGACGTTTGAGATATAGTTGAAAGCAGATATGTACCACCAACTGAACAAATCGTACTTGACAATGGCACAACAATCATAAAGCCCAAACCCAAAGAAAAATGGACAGCATTCGACAAAGAAAGGAAACATCTGAAGCCAAGGCTATGAATGTTATCTACTGTGCCGTGTCCTAGGATATATTTAATTAGATAAGTATATGTGGGACATCCAAGGAAGCATGTGATTTATTGGAAACAACCCATGAAGCCATAAGCACTGTGAAGCAATCCAAACTTCAACTCCTGACTTCACAGTTCAAAAATCTCAGAATGGAAGAGCATGAGACATTTATGGAGTTTTTCACAAAGTTGAACATTATTTGCAACTCCATGGGTGGATTGGGAGAAAAAGTTCTGGTTCCTAAAATCTGTAGGAAAATATTAAGATCATTGCCGGAACGGTTTAATCACAAGGTTACAACAATTGAGGATTGTAGGAATATAGATGAAATGAAAGTAGAAGAACTGGTAGGTTCCCTACAAACCTTTGAACTACACTTCACTCGATCCTAAAAATTCAAAAGCACTTTCCTAAAAACTTCAAAGAAAACAACTCATGAGGACAGTGAAAGTGAAAGGAGGATGATGATGAGGAAGTGGCCTTGCTGGCACAAAAATTTAGGAGATTCTTTCAAAAGAATCGCGGTCGTCCCTCTGAAGGGAGAAAGGTGGATAACAAACTCTCTGCAGGAAAATTTGCCAAAAAGACTAAAGAACCACAATGCTACGCCTATCAAGAGTATGGACACCTATCTACCGAATGCCCAAACAGAAAAACCAAGGGCAAGGCAATCGCCGCCACATGGGATGATACAGATGAGTCAAATTCAGAATCTAGTGACTCAGAAAGCAATGAATATCAGAAATCACTGAAAATTCTCATGGTCTCCACTACTTCGATCATTCCCACTGAATCTGAGAACGAAAAAGAACAGTAAGACACGGAATCATTTCCATCCAATAATGAAGAAAGAGAAGAAGATGAACAAAACAAGTTACACGATACTTATAATCAGCTTTATATTCATAACATCAATATTCTTAAAAGACTTGGATAAAACTCTAGATATCAATACACATTTAATCAATAATCTACAGCAATATCACTCAGATAATGAGAGACTCGAACAAGTCAGTACTCTTCTTAAAAATGAGTCTGAAAAACTAAACAAACAGGTTGAGCAATTAAAAGACAAAAATATGCTTCTTCAAAATGAAAATCATATACTCCTGTTTGATTTAGAAGAATCCAAGAAGATAGCCAAGATAAACTACAAGTTTTCCCAAAGTGGTGAAAAGCTAGAAAAACTGTTAGGAATGGGAAGACCTAGAAAGGATAAAAGCGGGCTTGGATATGAAAAACATAAATCAAAGACTGGAGATGCAGCTCCCAAAAATGAAAAATTTGCTGCTTCTGGAAGTAAAACCAGAACAACTCCAGTGTGTCATTTATGTGGTGATCTAGGTCATTACAATTTTGAATGCATAACATCTAGGAGGACTAAACCTAACTCTGGACAGTATCATGTTAACAAATTATCAACCAGAGAAATGCAAAACTTCAAAAGTCCTCTTAAAGATATGGATAAGAGCAATGCCCTTATATCACCACTCAAATTGATTAACAAAATGAAATGGGTAAGAAAGAATTAGTTCAGATCATACATTGGAATCTGAACCTACGCTAAAATGAGAATTTTCTTTTGCTGAACTTCAAATGATATATCTGAGGTTTCTCACCTTCATCTTTTGTATATAAACATTCGTATGTTTATAATTCTGGTGTGTATACATAATTTTGTTAAGCACACTACCAATTTATAGAAATGCTAAAAGTATGCTTAAAGTGAGTGTCGTCTGGTGGCTAAAATCTGAAAAACTTTCATAACTGATACTCCTACTGATTTGTCATGTGTATTCTCAATCAAATCAATAAAATGTCGATATTATCGATATCTCATCAGAATTTGAAAAGTCACTTAATCGAGAATACTATCGGGGCTACTATCGATAATATCGGCTGAGGATCATCGATAAAATCAAAAGTAAGTTCGATAAAATCGATAGATGGCGCCCGATAAAAGTCAGCAGAGTGAAAAAGGGGATTTATTTTTTAAGGGTTTTCGGTTGTCTTCTCTACTCAATTCTCCCGACCAAACTGCTGGAAGCCACGTCGGATCACTCAAATCCTTCTACAAATTCGGTAACACCCTTCTAAACACACCACGTGTCCACCTCCCTTTTTGGGTATTTGCCGTTTTTGTCAGTTATTTTTGTCATCTTTCCTAAGCTGTTCAAGGTCAATCCGACAACATGGGAAAAGATAAAGGGAAAGCATCCGGATAAGGGAAATCTTAGAAAACCTCTCAACAAAAGGTGCTTGCCTCTAAGGTTAAAGTAAGTGCCTCCAAACATAGGATCCCCATAAAACCATGCACAAAATAACGTGGGTCCCAGTTGAAAGATCAGACGACTCCACTAGTGCAAGTCAATCCCGTCTTAGCAAGGTTTGCAGGAAGGAAAGTCATTCTCGAAATGAAAGTTGACAAAAGCTGCTTAACCCCATATAATCTAGAACCTCTTTTTGTAGCTGTAGATTGGTCACCAGTTCTAGACTTTGGAGGATCGTATAAGCTTGAACGAACTTATTAATTCTTTGCTGCTTGTCATTCTCCGACATCTGATCCCCCCTCCATCTCCGTCACTGTAGATGGTGATGATGTGCTAATCACTCCAGGGTCTGTTGCAGGAATATTTAATATATCCTATCCCCTGTGGGAATCCCTGATATGGATATGGAAGATCCCGAAGTTCGGTCCAAGGTCACTAAATTTCTCTGTCACGATCGTGATGTCGAGTGGTACCAAGGAAATGCTCTGAAAGTCAAGTTCATAGAACCATGCTATTGAGTCCTGCATGGTATCCTTGCTTCAAATATCTACTCTAGAAGCTCCAACAGAGCTGATCTCATTGGCTTCATAACTATGATAATCCATTCAATCGCCTCTGGGGTCAAGATCTGTCTGCCTACCCTGATTGTGTATCAATTGGTGTATGCTTTTCATAGGGCTAGGGACATTCTCCTGCCATACCCCTGGATCATCAATACAATCTGTAATGTCATAGGATTCCAAACCACAAATGATCCAGTTCTTCCTCTCCAGTCTTTCAACAAAAGCAACATCCAAAGGATGGATCTTATATTTCACAAATATCCTGAGGAGCCCCTGGAGGAAGGAATCCAAGGTGGAGGAGAAGATAGGGCTGGAGACGCTCCTATAGGAGGGACCGGGATGACCGAAGAAGATGCCTCTAGACCGCACTATGATCCATCAACATCAACATCTGGGCATGCAAAGAGGTTTAAGCTCCAGTCAGACAAGCTTGGCGCTATTCAGCACGATGTCTCTCAGCTCAGGGAGTCGATGAATGAGAGATTTACTGTCCTGAAATGGATGGTGCTAAGTGTGCAGCAAATCGTCCAGCAGTTGGTGGACATGATGACTTGCCGCCAGGACGACACAGCACCATCACATTCTGCACCATAATGATGATCATTACACACTATCACATACACTTCACTCATAATTTTGCATATGAATATTAGTATCTTTTTGAATATTCTATGCCTATCTGAGTGTGTGTGATAACTAACTAGTCTGGTACATTTATTTAAAAGTGTATATGTCCATGGTTGGACTGAACTTTTTTTTTTTGAAAACTGGTTATTACTACTGTTTATGGTAATATGTGTGGATACTTTGGTTTCATTTTGAGTATGGTTGAATAGAATTCTTATCATTAATGCCATATTCCCCCCCCCCCCCCCGGTTTATTAAGTTATGGTTTGCATATGATTGAAAACTGCTATATCTTATCTAATATGCATTCATTTTGAGATTGATGTTTGACTAAAATGCACTAACTCTTATACATCAAATTCATCTGCTTATGCCTATTGGTTCTCCCATACAATTCACTCTTCAGTTAATATCACTTGCTATACCTTTTCCAATGACTAACAAAAAGGGGGGGAACAGTTCAAAACACCTCGAGCAGAAATTTGTATATCTAATGTTGTTGCAGGTGTGAGGGGGAGCAGCTGCACCAAGAAAGGGGGAGTTTTGAAGTAAGGGGGAGCAGATACTTCTATAATGTGTACATGGGGTAGAAAAATTGTAAAATTGTGTAAAAGCATGTACACACAATTTATGGTGTGTTTGTCTACAAGTATTCTAGGGTGTTTTGGGTATTTTTCTCACATAATTGACAAAGGGGGAGATTGAAAGTGCACATGCTAGTACCCTGGTTTGTCAAGATACGTGAGTGGTGAGTCAGACTGGCTACAGAACTTGATAGGAAGATTATTTCAAGTATCTGCCTCAACCGGATGTGTGGAAGCTCGCAATAGGTAAATCATAGCTTCACATCCCATGTGCCAAAACACCAGGTGATTAAAACCCTTAAAACAAGACAGACATCTTAGGGTTTTTGAGGAGAGAAAACTTTTTCCAAAATAGGAAAATCTCTATATTTTTCTCGCCTTGTCGATCATATCGAAACACCCTCGATATGATTGACCTATTCTGTCGATGTCCTTGATACCTTAATGATATTATCAATGAGAGGACCAAAAGTGTCCAGTAACTAAATATTCATCTGGACGGATTTATCGATGTATCGATACACATATAAATATCATCGATATAAGTACAAATATGTCCAGCAACTTAATAACATATCTAGACGAATTATCAATGTATCGATACACCTATCGATATCATCGATATTCAAATCTCGAGTCCATCGAGAGTGGCTCGATAAGATCGACAGACAGTTTTTCGGCACCCCTGTTTTTCAAAGAAAATCTCAAAAGTCTTCGATTGCATCGATGCTCTTCCGATATGATCTGAATTCAAATGTCGATAACATCGGAAATCCATCGATGATATTGATCATGGGCACGCATTTCTTACAGCAGATATCTTAGGTTGTTTTTAACTATGATCGGGGGCCCTTCGATAGAATCGATATTCAAATATCGATGATATCAGCACCAGGTCGATTGCATCGAACAAGGACACAAATCATCCAACAAGCTTAAAGAAAAATCTGCTTGATTTATCGATGCATCGACTCTGATCCGATATCATCGACATTTAAATTCCGATGATCTCGACGGTTCCCCCGATCATTCATGAAAACCTGAAATATCTCAAAGTCAAGTCTCTCTCATTTTTCAAGTGTCGATTAATCGAACCTGTCATCGATGGAATCGGAGTTTGAAATCCGATGACATCGACAATAGCTTCGATTCATTGACCTATTGGCAAGAGGTTTCAAAAGCGTATGACATTGAGTCCGAGTCATCGAGCAGACCATCGATGATATTGAGAGTATACGCTCAATGATATTGAACTCTGTCATAAATGTGACTGTTTTATATCCATTGGAGCTTTTTGCCTATATATAGAGGACTTGTCTTTTGTTGCTGTAAGAGAGAATAGAGAGAGCTTTTGTGTGTTTCAACTTACATCTTATACCCTAAGCCCTTTCTCTCGAGGGAGTTCATCCTCCAATCCACCCTCATCATTGATATTCAATAGAGTAAATTGGGGAATGAACTTCTGCATTCAAGGATCCTTCAGCTACTACCTTAATGGAAAATCATTAAGCTGGGATGCCTTGAATGCATAAGATTGGAACTACTCTACCTTCCTTATAGGTAAACCTTTAAAGAGTAGGATTCCATCTTAACCTTGACCCAACCCTAAGCCTAGTCTTGGTATATCTTTTGTGTTGCGGATCAAGGAAGTAGAAGACTCTTCGTCAACAAGGAGGAGGAGATCTTCGACATTGTACTTAACGGGACTCATCAACTTATCTGTAAGTATCTAGAGTCCAAGAGGACACTTGCGATCATTCCTTTCTAGGATTGGGTCTTAAGTGGTTCTCATCCTTTGAAGTCCTCAAGGAGGCCTCCGACAGGAGTGTACGTGGTGGGTGCGTTGTGTGGACCCTTGCTCTGTGGAGAGCATAAACATCTGGTTATGAGTGAACAAACTCCCGGGTGCATTGTGTGGACCCTTGCTCTATAGAGAGCATAAACATCTGGTTAGGAGTGAACCAGTAAAACTCCAGGGTTAGAGGTGAACCGAGTAGAAATCTCTGTGTAAAGGTTGAAGGTGAACCTGATTTAAAACCTTAGGTTTGAGGTGAACCCTGAGAAACCTCCTTAGTGAAATCTGGTACGCTCAAGGGTTGAGTGCGGCAGCCAGGAGTGGAGTAGACTTATCGTCGAACCAGTATAAAATGACTGTGTTTGTGATTTCTTTTCTATATGTGTGATTCATGACAATGCATTTATATTCATATATCTGATCACATCTCACACACATACACTGTTACATCCAACATAGACTAAGTTGCATATTGCTATATCTTGATTAGCTTGTGATTGGATCCTCTACCTGGCTTGGAAGTTAGTAGAGTTACATTTGAGTAATCCTGAAAATTGCATACATGATAGGATTAGAGTGATAGGATTTTTAACATAACTCATAAATCTTTAAAAAGTCCTATTCACCCCCCTCTAGGAGATATTAGCATATTTCAACCTCAACTCAAGCATTCTTCACCACTATTTCAGCTTGTACTTGATTGATGGATTGATGTGATGTATCGTAGAGATCCTTTCGGTATTTTCCTTGAGTTGAACACGGGCCCACATCTCCGGGCGCAGGTATCGGATTGGCGCACGAGTCACGGCGTTGGAACCGCGGCGACGGTGCGGTCGCTAAGTATAAGTTTTGGGTCGAGCCAACTTCAGTATGTAGGACTAAGCTTCGGATCACGCACAAACATCGGATACAAGTCAAGGGTTGCCGGAATTCGATCGAAAGGACCGTGAAAGCCTACGGAACGGTACGGTCTAGGATATGGGTCTCACATGGACGATGTGGATAAAATGCATACATTATGGTAGCCCACCCAGCACAAGCCATATGGACGGTGTGGCTACAGAGCATGGTGCGGTCCACATCAACCGTCCAAATGGACGGTGTGGATATACAGCGAGGTGGGTCCCACACACACACACACACACACACACACACATATATATATATAACGAGGTGGGTCCCACAATATTGCAGCTGTATAGCAGCACCAGCCAAGCTGGTTTCAGGTAGGTGGGTCCCACATGGGGCTCACCATAAATATTATTATATTATAATATTATATATATATATATATATTCATGTATTAACGTCCAGCGTCCAGGAACACTGGACGGACGGCCTGGATGTAAATCACATCCATAAGGTGGGTCCACGATGGACAGTGAGATGTTTACAACATATACCTCAATGGTGGGATCCACCGTCCATGTAGCTGGACGGTGTGGAAGGTGCGACCCACAACACTTGCTAACGTCAGTGGAACCCATAGAGCTTGCCGGCGTCAATACACCAGCTATATAACTAGCGTGAGGTACCCAGCCAATCTATTTTTAAGGTGGGGTCCACACGTGGACCATGCCACGTAACGTGGATAAAATACACGAATCATGGTGGGCCACACATCAAAAGGGAGAGAGATAGGGAGACGTGAGTAGCGGAGGGACCCCGCCACTATGGGTCCCTCTTAAAACAATGCATACATCAATATGGGTCCCACCATATGTGGGCCCTCTAATCATCAAAATCACATGAAAATCACCCACGTTTGATCTTCTCGAACTCCTCATTCCACCGATGCGATCTAGAACTCCAAGGGGTGAATTTCAACGATTGAGATGGACTTTGGATGGTGAGATTGGGTGGTAGGGAGTGGGCCACACCTAGCTTCTTTCATGGAGGTTGGGACATTGGATTTCATGGGTTGCTTGGGAGATGCAGTGAGAAATGAGAGAGAGAGGGTTATAAGGAGCGAGAGAGGGATGGGTGTGAGTATTGGAGTGATGGGGAGTGAGTGATGGGTGTACATGATAGCTAAGGGTTGTAAGAGAGAGAGTTGACTTTGGGGATAATGTTGTACTTGACATTTGATGTGTGATGTGTACTTGATTGATGGGATATATTCTCTTGGGATTTGTAACGCACGGCATTTTTCTCGAACTGAATGCGGGCCCACATCTCCTGGACTGGGTATCGCCTCAGCGCACAAGACGCGGTATCGAAATCGCGGCGATGACGCGGTCACAAGGATACAAGTCTCGAGTCGAGTCGACTCTATAATACGGGATACGACTCAAGGTCAAGCACAAATATTGTTTACGCGTTGTGGGTCGTCAAAATTTGACCAGAAGGACCGCGGAAGCCTACGAAACAGTACATGCTAGGATACGGGTCTTACATATACTGACATGGGTGTGTACTAACTAGCTAACCCAAAAGAAAAAAAGTACTTAACTTTGTAAAGGGAATAAAATAGATCCAATGGCAAGTGGGTCTCACATACTAACAAACCATAAATAAGAGACACACAAAAATATACATGGATTCCCAGATTAGATGAACTAATAAAATGCATAAATCACAAGTGATCCCACACCCAAGTGGGTTAATGAGAGGATAATTGTTATGTATAACATAGATCCAACATATTCATCAAGTAACAAATGAAATATATATTGATGAAATCTCTATGATCAGATTCTCTGTTGGAAGATCTGATCTAATGGATGGTTTGGGAACAAGTCATTTAGGCCGTTTATAGGTTTCCAACCATATAGAGTCTTGGATTCATTTGGACCACACATAGAAATTGAAGATTTGTCCTTAAAGAAGTATCTATCGGTCCAGAATTTTCTAAATTTATCATGAAACAATTTGACCATAGGGACCATACATATGATTATTAATTATCTCAAGTAAGTTAAGAGAAAATATTAAATACATCTGACCATTGGAATCACGGATATGGCCCAAACAAGAATGGTCACAATAAGCTCTCAAATACATCTTTCATACCAAGATCTCAGTCGTCCGAACTTCGATTGAGGCTTATTATATACCTTTGGAAAGCTAGTTCAATTTTGTACGAATCTAATGGAACATATATTTTTAATACATTCATTAAAAGAGTTAAAATTGGGTCTATTTAGGCAAATCAGAATCCTGCAGGTACTGCTAGACATCAGCCAAGTAAACTTGATGTCACGGATGATTGAACCGTTGGATGACTACAAATTTTAGTCCAGAGTTATTCATATTGTGCTTCATAATATCCCAAGTTTCAACTCTGATCTTAGCATGGTTGATTTTATATGATTTTTAGAACTTGCTATCCAGAAACAAAAACAGAATTACAAATGAAGGGTGTAGATATGAGGTTCATCATGGTGAACCATACTGACATGGGCCACTTTGTCGACCACCATATATATAAATACACGCACACAAGAAATCCACACCTGTGGGGCCCACACATATCAAGAAAATAAAAAGGGAAAGGAAGAGGAGGATGAGGAATATGGAAGGAAGGGTGTAGACTCACTTCAATGGATGGATGGTTAAATGTTGTTGTGTGGTCCATTCCCTCTTGATCAATGGTGGGCCATACCTTGGCCCCACTCTCACTCACTCTCTTAAAATCTCAGAATTTTTCTTAGTATAGGAAAAGAATAAGTGCAAGAGAGCCCCTACTCTTATATAGGGAAGTGGGGGTTGAGGTGGCAAAATGATGTGCCAAGTTCATATGATCTCGTTGGTGCTAAAAGTGATGTGGAATGTGATGTATGGTATGGGTATTGGATGGATGAGGTCGATGGTGCAAAGCATGCATTGGCCAAGGTGGAAGAAATCTATATATGCATTGGCTAATGGATGGATAAGGGTTATGGGTTGTAGGAGATGCGTGGTGGATGATAGAAGTGGAGTGTTGCAATTGGTTGTTTGAAGTGATGTGACACAAATCAAGACATGCATTAGATGCATGTATAGGATGAGGTGGACATGAGCCATGATTAGTTTCTAAGGCATGGGGTGAGAGCTTGTAACAACCCAGAAAAATCCGTACAAAGACTCGAGTACCACCTCAGGCAGAACAACCCAAGGACTGCATCCTATCGTGTAATTTAGACGGGATTTAGTTAAGTACCAAATAATCAGTGGATTAAGCTTGGGCCACCATTTTCACAAATGAGAAGGCCTAAAACCATGAGTACCACTGGCACAATGCTACCTAAAGACCTAGAAGAAATTCCAAGAGCGTGTTGCTCTCGGGAGTACATTGAAATCCCGTATCGGACCTAGACCGCACGTCGAGGGTCCAATGACTGTGAAACTATAGGACTATGTCCATCCTGCTGGGCTTGACAACCATCGCGAGAATCAAGCCTAGATAGTGTCCAAAAAGGCACACCTTGAACCATGAGTGAAGTGCGTGAGAAACGCGAATATCTTTAAAAAATGAAATGAAACTTAAGTGAATTGGGTCGATCACTCTCACGAGAAATTAAGGATCTTGGACCGTTAGTTTGTGACTAAACTTCATCCATAGAGAAAGAAAATTTCCCTCCACATATCCATATAACTGTGGCCCCGATTGAGTAAGTATGATTATTGATCTGACGTAGGCCCTCCACGGTTGATCGGCTTATCCGATTGCACTAAAATTGTATCCTGGCATGGATCCATTGTCAAAGAACGTACCCTATGACGTAGATGGGTCGTGGGCCTCCCTATGAGCCCTATTTGTCAGAAACAGCCGCCCACTGGGTATAAACTATGTATAAAGTGGCCCTAGGGCCATTTGCATCACAACTGGGCCTATAAATAACCTTCATTTCACCCCCTCTCTCCCATATACGAATTTTACAAAACCCTAGGGGAGAGAGGAGAAAAGAGGAGAAAAGAGGAAAGAGAGAAGAGAAACTTTGGGAGATCGCTGCAGAGATCTTCTCCCACGAATCCACACGCCAACTCACCGCTCCGTCGCGCTACCAAACCTCTTTTGGCTATGATTTCAGGTAAGAAATACCAACCCTAATATCGATGTAGAGTTCCCATATAGTTTTACATTAACCTAGCTAACCGGTTTCATCATTTAGGTGCCCGACGTTCCATTTTTGAAAATGTAGAATTTGGATCGAGTCTGAGTCGAGCGTACTAATGAAAGGTACGGACTATAAATGCTTAGGTTACGGTTTATCAATGCTTTCTTAACAGCTAATGATTTATATCTATCTTGATTGCTACAATATTATGTTAAATGTGTTGATTTTTGTATGAGATGCCCAATGAATGGAGATAAATAAATGATG
The DNA here is from genome assembly GCA_030180095.1 of Magnolia changhungtana. Taxonomy (NCBI): domain Eukaryota; kingdom Viridiplantae; phylum Streptophyta; class Magnoliopsida; order Magnoliales; family Magnoliaceae; genus Magnolia; species Magnolia changhungtana. The sequence goes on along the minus strand of JASAUF010000644.1, from coordinate 3,792,655 downwards.
CACCCTATGTGTTTATTGAAATGTTTAAATAAGCAATAAAAAATGATTAGTGCTTGCCATGATTACTAATCTAGGATTCGTCATTGTCATATGCATGTAAATCTCTCTGTATAAAGAATTGATAAAATAAATGTTGTAACTAACGTGGTCTATGTGTTTGATAAATTGTCTAAATGAGAAATTTGTTGATGATTTGTATTTACTAGGAGTATTAAGATAGGATTTTGATTTTCTTATGCATATGTATGTTTCCTCTATGAAATTAATTGATAAAATGCAAGTTAATTTGACATGGTCTATGTGTTTGATGAAATGCCCAAATGAGAAATCCACATGGATTGTTTGTTGAATGCTGGGATAATTATTACACGTAGTTGTACTAGCATTTGAGTAGGATTGAGACTACAAACATAGCCTAGGCATTTGGTAAAAGTCCTTGTTCAGGTGGCCGAAATAGTCTCACCACCTTGGGTAAACTCGAGGAATCCGAGTTGAACGATGATTGTCTACAGTGGTTAGACCACGAGGGGTGCTTACACGCTCCATGTTGATTATGTCAGCGTGCGCCTATACCAATCGAGCTTGCCTAATGAACCGATTGACTTATTGTGCGTTTACCATGTATGGATGCGACTGCTTGAATCTAAGGTACCCCTCACTAATGTAAAGATCCACTTTAACCATGGTACCACAATCCACTAAAACTCATGAGCCGGGCATGGTGGTATGGGACACCGTGTTGGAGCTGTCGGCCTATGCTGGGGTGACAAGCCTCCTCGTAGTGACCAGTGAGCAACTAAGACTCATGAGCCAGGCATGGTGGTATGGAACCGGTGTTCGAGCTATCGGCCTATGCTGGGGTGACTAGCCTCCACGTAGTGATCGTGAGCACAACTTCTTACAACTTGCCTATCATATGTGTTTAACTAGGAGTGAAGAACCTAAATGGATCTAGAACATAGGAGTAGGACCACTGCGGTAGTCCGATGCCTAATGTTTGATTCAGGTTAGTGATATAAAGGGAGGTACCCTACCTTCCCAAACTTACTATACGAATGAGCTTAATTAATTACTTGGCTAACACGACCATGCATCACACTGCATTAGTTAAAAAGTGCCTTAAAGGTGTTGGAGTTGCGCCGTTTGAGGAAGTGTTGTCATATGCGAAATAGGTTGTCGGAGTCGCTTGCGAGGGAGCTTTGATGTATGGGCATGCATCATTACTTGCACCCATTCCTGTATTAAAAAGAGTAGTTAGGAAGTGATTGTTATGATTGTCTTATCATTACTGCTTTGATGGACTTGATAACATGTGTAACTTTTACCTTATAGAACCACTGAGTTGATCACTCACTCCCACTCTGGGACGGTGTTTTAAAACACCAACCAGACTCTGATGTAGATGCAGGTTCAGATGAAGTCTATGCAATGGAGCAGGACTTCCTTGATGAGGAGGAGAAATTCTCCTACTTCCAACTCTTAGGCGGGTCGATGTAGACCACAGACCATTACACAGAGACACTAGGCATCAAGGCTTAGTTGGACACTTTTACATTACCACTTTTTGTACATTTAAAAACTATACATGTATATATTGAACCCGGTTACGTACTTATACTCTGGAAGAAACCTTATGAAACATCTATGCACTTATACAAATATGTTTTAGACTTCTGCTCTTGCTTAATTTTATTAAATCCGGAGTATGATATGTTATTTAGTATAATCCCACGCATGCTTAACTCATAAAAATGAAAGAAATCTAAATATCATCATCCATAATGCATAATTGATGTTCTGAATCTCAGGAGTAGAGCTTTGGTTGACCCTTGAAATTCAGGGTGCTACAGAGCTAGTGATGAGTTTTGGGATAGAATCCACTTTTATCTTATAGTGCTTGTTTTATATGTACTAGGTTCTTATTTTGTCATGTAGCAATTGTCCTATTTGTTGGTAATTTTCATGTTTTAAAAGTGAGCTTTATGCCCACATGGGCTTAGCATAATAAAGGTTGCTTGTGTTACTAGATACATAATTTGGGTCGTACATTCGATGGGTCATATCTCACTATTGGAGCAACAGATTGACCCACGATTTTTACCATTGCGACCACAATGACGATGTGGTCCTCAACATAGAGGTCTTAAGGTCATCTAGAATAAATTACTTTTATGATTTTTTATAACATTCTGAATTTTTGCTAACCTGGAATTAGACGTCCTTAGGCAATGGGTCACTCCTGACACCTTATTAACTTGTTGAAACTCAATCCCACAGTCTAAAATCGCTTCTTAACCCATTTCCTTCACAAATCTCACCTTTCACCACCTCGTTCTTTAAATCCTTCTAAGTACTTTTACATTAGATACTAATCTTAAGGTTTAGGTGATGAAGAACAAGACTTAAACTGTAAATTGATGAAAGTAGTAAATACAGAAATAAAATGGGCTTTTAACCAATACCCTTATGGAATTTCACAAAATGAATAGGTTATTTAGAACATCCACCTCTCCTGCCCTAGGATTTTCTTCTATTGTAATTAGGGCGTGCTTTAGTAAGTATTGATAACTTGAATCACTGTATGTGCCAACTACAAAGGCCCAAGTACCACCTCAGACAGTAATCTTACAGGACTAAATCCTTTAGAAATTTGACAAAGTTAACTAAGTGCTAAACTAGATTAGCCATGAAATCCGCTAGAATCACTTTAAATATGATCCGCAAGACCCAAAACTTGTAGAATCATTGACGCTAGGCTACCCTAAAATCTAGGATCAATCTCATTACCCAGTTGCTCTCAGGAGCACATTGAAACTCCGTATCAGATCTGGACCGCACGTCGGAAGTCCGATTAACACAAATTTAAGGAATTAGGACCACCTTGCTGGGCTTGATAACCATCTCGAAAATCAAATCCAGATAGTGTCCCAGCGTTATTCGCTTGAGCTCGGAGCGAGGAGTGTGAGAAATGTGAAAATAATTCTAAATTAAATTCAAAATAGTGAAATCCGAGACTTGTCGCTTGCGGATCAGTATTAAGCTACTAGACCGTCAGAATCAGGCCAAATTACACCCTCGATCAGGGATATTTCCTTAAACATATCCATGTACTCGGAATCTCTGATCGAGATCCACTGACCGTTGAATTGAAATTGGTCCGCCATTTACGTCTGGAATTCTGACTAAAATGAAAACTTAGCCATACCTACTTAGCCATACCTAGATCCAGTGTTAGTGAGCTTAAGTCTGACCGCATATAGAAAAGGGGCCGCCCGAAGTGCTCCATTGAGACGGAATAGTCTCCCTTTGGACATAACTTAAGTATACCTTGACCTGAAGTCTATTTTTGGAGAGTTTCTAGGCCATATAAGGACCTTAAACCCTCTCTCATTTCAACCATATGAATTTGAGAAAAACCCTAGGAAAAGAGAGAGAAAAGAGAAAGAAAGTGTGAGAGAAGTGGGAGCATCTCCCTATCATGCTTCGTTGCTGCTACACAAGCTTAACCACTCCATTCTCATCGCTTTCCTGACGATTCCGGCGTCGTTTCTAGGTAAGAAACCCTAACCCTAATCTGTTTTGGGGTTTTAATAGTTGTAAGTTATGAAATAGCTAACCTATTTCGTTCTATAGGTTGCCAACCTGCCATATATGAAAGCTTAGCAAATCCATCGACTTCGTTATGATTCTACGACAAAAGGTGTGGACTTTAGGTGTTTAGGTTATGGTTTTCAACGCTTTCAATGTCAGATAATGATAGATTCATGATCTGCATGCAATTGCATATATACAAAGTACTGTCTGTTTTCCATTTCGATTAAAGACGATGAATATGAAATTTTACATATTCTAGGTATTTGTAGAAAGTACCGAATATGTATAAATTTTGGAAATATGTTTGCCATGATTATTTGCTGTATGAACATATTATATATGTGTAAAATACTTGTTTGGCGAAAGGACTCGCCCTAATACATGTTTTGCTAATATATACTATATATGTTGAAATAGTGTATTCTAAGTGTTTTTGAAAATGACTGAATGAGTATAGAATTCTCATTCGTGCTCGCCATGACTAATTATCATAGATATATTGATTGTTGTATTGGCAATACCCCTTTGGTGAAAGGATTTGTCCTAAGTCACGCCACGGCCAACATGTTAAATTGTATAGCCTAAGTGTTTGTGGAAATGACTGAATGAATATGGAACTTGGATTCCTGCTTGCCATGACTATCCGTCGTGGGTGCACGCGTGTTACAAATGGGACAACTCCCTAGTGAAAGGATTTGGCCTAATACCTATGTGATCAACATACGTCATGTATGTTGATGTATGTAGTCTAAAGTGTTTGTTGAAATTCTAAATGAGTAGTAGTTAGTAAATTGTAATGTATAAGGGTGTTGAGATAGGATTCTCAACTACCTTAGTGATGTGTATGATTTCCTTCATGTAAGTTATTTAGTTTAATCGCTTACTGTATCATGAAACGTATGTGTTTGGATTTCCTGTTTGCATTGTGTTTTATAACATGCTTGTTAATATGTTTGAATTACTTGTTTGTTTAATTCTGCTCTGATTACTTCACATGTTTAAGTTGTATTCCGTAAATCCGTGAAGGGTGATAGGGGAGTGGTGCAACGTTTCCGTTCAACAGCCCTGACAACCCTAAGCGGACAATATTGGATATTTGATTTTATGATTTGAAATCTTGATCATTACTGCTTTAATTATTCTGTAATTGAATGTGATTGGGACTGATTATAGTCCAGACAATCGGTAACAGACTTGAGTTCATGGTTGAGATTCACACTACGTGAAAAAGGGAAAAAAATGACGGATTTAGAGACGGTTCTGGACCGTCTCTAAAATTGCTTGGTTTAAAGACGCTTTAGAGACGGCCGTAAACCGTCTCTAAAATTAGGGATGGCTTCTGACCGTCCTTAATTTTGTCTTTAAATGTTCTGCGTCCCGAATAATTTAAGACGGTCTTTAACCGTCTTATATAGGTCATCTCGAGATGATCAAAGACCGTCAGTATTAGAGATGGTCTTACGACCGTCTTATATGGGGTCATCTGAGACGGCCACTGGCCGTCCGTATTAGAGACGGTCATTGACCGTCTTTTACTTATAATCTGAGACTGTCAAAGACCGTCTCTATTAGAGACGGTCCTTAGCCGTCTTATTGCCTTGTTAAAAATCGTCTCTATTAGAGATTGTCAAAGACTGTCTCTATTAGAGACTGTCAATGACCGTCTCTATTAGAGACGGTCCTTAGCCGTCTTCTAGGACCGTGGAAGACTGTCTGCATTAGATGGTCAACACTTCACAACAACAAAATTATGAATTTCAAAAAAAATAAATTGAAAAGCTTAGAAAAATAATTAACAACGTTTAAGAAAATTTTAAATTTTGAAAAAAAAAAATAAACTGTGATTTTATAATAATCTAGATTTTGAAAAAAAAAATTAAGAACTTTGAATAATGTTAATAATTTTGGAAAAAAAAAGATTTCGATAAAAAAATAATATTTTGAAAAAGAAAATATAAAAAATTAAACAAAATTGTGAAAAAATTGACAAATTGTAAAAAAAAAAATATTTTTTAAAAAAGAAAATTAGATTTTGTATTTTGACAAGAAAAATTAAAAAGTTATATAACAAGATTTCAATAAAAAAAATGATATTTTGAAAAAGAAAAATTTTAATTTAAATAAAATTGTGAAAAAATTGACAAATTATAAAAAAATATATTTTTTTGAAAAAGAAAACTAGATTTTGTATTTTGACAACAAAAATTGAAAAGTTATGTAACAAAAGTGAGATAAAAAAATGCTATTTTGAAAAAGAAAATTTAAGAAATTAAACAAAATTGTGAAAAAATTGACGAATTGTAAAAAAATATATATTTTTAAAAAGAAAACTAGAGATTGTATTTTTGACCAGAAATTTTGAGAAGTTAGATAACAAAAGTGAGATTTTGATAATATGTTGTATATCGCTTGTCGCCCCTATGTTTCTCAAACCCATTTTTGGGCCGGGTATAAAAAATTGTGTAGATTTAAATCTTTAGTGGACCACACCACTGGAAAGAATGATAATATAGTACCTCGCCATTAAAAATTATAAAGAGCCCATCGTAAGGTTTTAGTAATGTTTATTTGCAATCCAACTTGTTGATAATGTAAAGAAGATCTAGATGAAGGTAAACTACAAAGATCAAATTGATCCAAAACTTTTGTGGCCTTCAAAAGGTTTTTAATAGTTATTCATCATTGTTTTGATTGGTATGACCCACCTGAGATTATTGAGTTCTTATGATTTGAAATCACATCCTAAAATATGATGGAAAAATATATGGACGGTGTCGATATACATAAAATATATCAAGGTGGGCCCTACACGGTTAGAGTAATACCCATGAAGGAGTTACCTAAATAGTGAAATGGTACTATAAGGTCACCTTATGGGAACTTCCCATGAGGTTAATCTGTGTGCACCCCACCATGATGTATGTAGAATATCAACACCATGCATTTGATGTGTCCCTTTTAAGTCCAAAAATCAGTCATATATGAAACTTAGGTGGGCCATAGCATCTAAAACTATGTGAAGACATCCCTAAAACATATAAAAGCATTTAATTGGTGGGGCCCCCATGAGTTTTGGATGTGTATGAAACTTGGGCTAACTCCTCATCCAAGTGGGACACACCTAATGAATGGGCTGGATCTATGAACCACATCTAGGTGGGCCTAATAAATTATTATGAAAGTTTTAATGGGAGGGTAACCCTCTCAACTATAGTATGTGGTGTGGCCCACCCAAGTCATGGATTGACTTTATTTTTAAGCTCGTGGCCTACCATGGAATGATGCATCTAACTGACAGGGCAGATCTAAAGTTCAAGTGGACCCACCATAGAAAAGAGTGGAATAGTGAAACCCACTATTGAAACCTTTTTAAGGCCCACCGCGATGTTTATTTGAGATCCAACTTGTTTATAAGTTAATACAGAGATGGAATAAGGGAAAACACATATATTAGCTTGGTTAAAAACTTCTACTGCCCAAAGTAAGGTTTTAATGGTAGGCATTCAATCCCTACTGTTTTTTGTGATGGGGTCCACTCGAACTTTGAATCTTCCTCCCAAAATTTTTCAATGGTAGATGTTCAATTCATACTTATAACCTAAAAATAAACAGTACAGTAAGCCTTAGGAGGATTTTAATGATGGATATCCAATTACTATTGATTTCATGTGGTGTGATACACCTGAGATTTTTGTGGTGGGGTCCACTACAGATTTTTATCTGCCTCATTCTTTGGCTCATAACGTAAAATGATATCTCAAAATGGATGGATGGTGTGGATATAACAAATACATCATGTTGGGGACCACAAAACTTGGTGGATGTTGGTCGGTGCTCTATAGGTCCCACCATAATGTATGTGTTTCATCCATGGAAGCGGATTGCTACCCTTAAAGCGTGTTTGGGCAGTGAGATTAGGGTCCTATGCCAATTCCACTCTATGTTTGGGAAGAATGGAATTAGGTGGGAATTAGATAGATGGAATTGCATTGGTCCTGTGCCAATTTCATTCAATGTTAGCAAGTTGTGTAGGTCCCACTATGATGTGTGGCCTATATCCACACCGTTCGCCCATTTTTCAAGATTATTTTAGAGCATGGCCCAAAAAATCAAGTAAATCTAAAGCTCAAGTGGACCCCACCATAGAAATCAACAGGGATTGAATACTTACCGTTGAAAACTTCTTTGGGTCCACATAAGTTTTAGATCAACCTCATTTTTAGGCCCATGCCATAAAATGAGGTTACAAAATAAATGAACGGTTTAGATATAACACATGCGTGTCATTCTTAGTAAGTTTAAACAATGGTGGGTATATTCATTTAATGTACTACCGTATTACCAACAAAGCATGGAATTAATCTTATCCCATGGCAACGGGGACAATCCCTGCCATGGGTAATAATTATGTTTTATGAATCCCATACCACCTGATTCCTTCTAATCCCATCGCCCAAACACGCCTTTAGCGCACTGAGTAAATTGTGTGGGGTCTACTGTTATCTATTTATTTTATCCACTCCGTTAATACATATTAACAAATAATTTTAGGGCTAGATCCCAAAAATGAAGCAAATTAAAATCTCAGGTGGACTACACTACAGGAAACAGTTTGATTGAACCTCTACCATTGAAAGTTTTTAGGAGGCCAAAGAAGTTTTGGATCAAGCTGATATTTATGGTTTCTCTTCATCCATGTCTTTGTGATCTTATGAACAGGTTGGATGACAAATAAAAAATTAATTTGGACCTAGTAATATTTCAACGGTGGAAATCATTATTCCACACTGTTTCCTGTGTAATGGTCCACTTGAGATTTGGATTCACTTCAATTTTGGTATCAACCCCTAAAATTATCAGTAAAAATGGATGGACGGTGTGGATAAACCACGTACATTAAAAGTGGGTCCAACTGAGTTTACTCAGTACGCTCTAATTTCTTCATCCATGCCGTCCTAAGTTTTTACAGTAGGTTTTGCTATTGCTGCAGGTTTGAATGGTGGACGTCCAAGTGTCCTGAGTTTTCTCATTTTTTGGTCCACCAGAGACTTAATTAGGGATAATTTTTGGGGATCAATACGAAAAAAATGTTGATAAATGGATGGACGGCTTGGATGAAAATATCCATCATGGTGGGGCCCATAGAGCTCTCCACTTTCCAACAATATGTTTACCATTTTTTCTTCTCTACAAAACTGTGAGTTTTGTACACAGAATGTAAAACAGTGGTGACTAGTTCATAAAAATAGTGGAAATGATATAGAGTTATCCAGACCATTCAAATAATACTTCTAGTTGTAAATGTTTAATATTTATAATTTTCTTAGATAATACAATCTTAATCATCTAGAAAATGGTCCCTCTTGCATGTACGGATGTTAACAGATTGTTTGTTATAAAAAATGGTAAACACACACTATTTCGGATTTCAAAGGTTTATCTTATTTAGAAGAGGAATTGCAGGCGCCATGTTTTCCTATTTCATTTTAAAGTAGAGCATCCCAGCCCGCAAGCAACATTTTCTCTTTTCCATTTTCAATCAGCGCATCCCAGCCCTCAAGAGCTTCTCCCATTTTCAAGCAGCGGCATCCTATCGCCATCGAGCAGCGGCATCTTCCATCAGCATCGAGTAGCGTCTTTAAATAGGTGAGCTTCTCTTTCCTCGCCGATCGGACCCACCATGATGTGTTTTATGTAGCCCCACTATGATGTATGCCTTAGCTTTTCTCATAGAATGGATGTTTTCTCTAATAAAAGGAACCATCTCTCTCTCTTTCTCACTCAAAAGGAGAGATCGGGACCATTAGAAAAGGGGAGTTTGGGCAGAACTTGCCCACTGATGAAATCTTTCTAGAACCTACTTGGTCAAGGGTTTTGATCATCATTATAACTGATGGTGGGCCCCCAATAGGTATGGTGATCTGACTCGTCTCGGACTGGTTACGTTTGAATTGGGAAGAGGATGAACAAAAGAGGACTTGGCATGCGAAATCTGACTCGGTTGAGACAGGTCTGAATATGGAATGTTTGTTTATTGCGACTGATTGACGAAAACTGGATGGTTTGTGTTATTTGTTAGAGTTTTGTGATCAATACTGTAAGAGAGTCGCTTGTTGGGGTTGTTTGGTCAATTTAAAAATGGGATGATATTGCTCATGAGGAATTATATGATGCATGGTTTCCATTTCTATCGTGGGACTCATTTTTGGTAATCCTAATATTATCTGCTGCATCCTGCCGTTGATGAGCTGTGTACCAGACATATACTCAATAAGACATTTTCACCTTTTGATTTCTTGATATGTATTGATGGTTAAGAAGAGAAATGCAACAATCATCCAATTCAAACTGAAAAAAGAGAAAAAAAAAAGTCTCATGATTGGTCATTGGGATCTTCTAATCTGGAAGTCTTTCGGGTCATGATCCATTCATAATGGCATGCAACAGAGCAAGGTTTGGGCCATACAAAACCATAGGCCCTACTTGTCAGAACTGAAAGTCCATGTATGTTGTGCAAAGATGCAGATTTTGCATTATATTATGTATCTGTTTATTTTGCCAAGCAGTTACATTTTAAAAAATAAAAATAAAATAAACAACTTGAGAGAGAGAGAGGAACTTAGCCCAGGTCACAACTAAAGATCGTGAGTTTGGAGGAATTATATGCTTGTCAAAACTAAAAATCCTCGTATATTGTGCAAGGATGTGGGCCGTGCATCGTATCATTCCTCTGTTTATTTTGCCAAGGTATGAATTTTCTATTTACCAACTTTGAATGAAGGGGCTGCCATACTTCTTTGATCCCTACAGTTGTTAGAGAACTACCTAAGATGAAATTTCTAGCTATTCGATAGACATAAAAGAAATGAACATGATAGTGGTCCACACTGAGCGAGAAAAGGCAAAAGATTGGACTGCTGGCATTTTCTAATCTCACACGCATGATCCCATATATGTGGGAACATGGATCTCGATTCCATCTTATGGTTCCCACCATCAATTGAACTGAGACCCAGCTGAGTTGGGTCGTCTTCTTTTTTTTATTAGTTAAAAAGTATGGTGTTGTGAAGTGAAAATAGTGATAGGAAAGTGTAATTGTGTCAGGTTGGTGGATACACAGTGGAGTAAAAGGGAGACAACACTAGTGCAGTGAGAGGAGCAGGTCATGATTTCTTTCTCAATCTTTTTTTTTTTTTTTTTTTAGTAGAAAATCAGTAATAGTTTGTTGATGATAACATTTATAGGAAAATCAGTAATCATCAATTAGTTTGTTGATGATTTCTTTCTCAATCTTTTTTTTTTCTCCTTTTATGCTACTTCCTGAAAAAGAATAGGGTGTCCTCAGGTCTTTCATGAATTAATTGATGACTTCAATTAGACATGACTTCAATGGGACATATTTGATTGAAGAGGTCCATTCCTGGTGGCTAGGATCTTGCATTCTGAGTGATTTTTGAGGCATGGTCTATTAAGGTGGACAAGCTTCACCAATAGTCTGGATCGGTGAACCATGGGCCCCGTTTGTTCAAACTGAAAGCTTAAGTATACTACATATATCTTTTGGTCAAGGATGATATAATTCCTTAAGGTTGGTATTTTCTTGTTTCCAGAGCATATAAAATGCTAACCTTGGGTTTTAATATATTAGCATATTCTTGACTTTTGCTGAATATATTTCTTTTATATTTTGTTCATCAGGCAGTTCTAGAAACTGTTGCTAGAGTTAAGCCCAAGAAAAATGACACCAAAGAGGAGAAGTATATTCTTCTATCATGTGAATACACTATGATATGAATTTTATGACAATCCAAACCGTCCAAATAGCTGACCCAATAGTTTTATGACAATCCAAACCGTCCAACATCCATATGAATTTTCTTTAGCATTTCCTAAACCTATAACCTAACCTAAACCTAAACCTATAACCTACACTTATAACCTAAACCTAAACCTATAACCTAAACCTATAACCTAAAACCTAAACCTAAACCTATAACCTAAATGTATTCTCAAATCCATAAACCTAAACCTACACCTAATCCTAATCTCAACTCCTTAACCTAAACCTAAACCTAAACTTGAAAACCCAAACCTAAACCCGAACCCGAACCCGAACCCAATCCCGATTTCCTAAACCTAAACTTTACATGTTGTGGCGACACAAGATTGGATAATAAAAGTGTATTTTTAAGAATAAATGGCACCATACACTTTGTTGCTATACATCATATACTACATCAGTGGGTTTTTTTTATACCATTGGATCTGGTTGTAGCAAATACTTGATAGTTGATAGTTTAGTATGGTTTTGAACTCGTTCCAAGATCCCCACCCTCATGTGTGCTAGGTTGTTATTAATGCAAATGGGCAATTGTCTACAAATTTGGGGCCAAACCTTCAAGTTCAGTATCATCAACGGGTGTTGCATGCATTAGCCTCAACTATGGATGATTTCCAAAATCCTCGAGTACAGGTAAGTGGGTTTCTGACATTGTGGTTCATACTTGATAGAACATTGTCTGGTCATTATCTATTTCTTTTTTAGGTGCATTGAAAACTATCTATTGTCTGGTTATTATCTATTTCTTTTTTAGGTGCATTGAAAACTATCTATTGTCTGGTCATTATCTATTTCTTTTTTAGGTGGTTGTTAAGCCCAACCGAGTCATTGTCACACTGTCTAAAGCTTCAAAAGGGAATTGGCTTGACTTGCACTTCAACGAAGATAAGGTAAATGCCAAATTTCTATTTCCTCTTTCTTATTGTAATTACTATGAACAAGAAATAGGAGAAGTCAGCCCCTGTTTTAATTTTTCATTTCCTTATCTTGTGAACACAACACACAATCATGTGCTTATGAACACAACATACAATTTTTCTTATTGCTTGTAACAGTAATAGTGGGCTGAAATTTTATAGGATAGCTATAAGACCAGCCATGCTTTATGGGATTGAATGTTGGGCAGCCAAGGAAGAACGCATTCATAGGATGAGTGTAGCTGAAATAAGGATATTCAGCCACTGCTTCAAATAAAGGGACTGCACAAAGATTTGGTTAGGGAGACTACTGATGGCGAACTAGCAGCTGCAAAAAATATGAGAGTTACAAAGGTGAAAAGAAACATAAGGCGGTCGGTAAGATAAGATAGATTGACAGTACTTGTTTCAATTTTCTTGGATGGATGATGAATGTATTTGGGAATGTAAATGAAAATAAAAAACTTATAATATATATATATATGTTATCAATGGAGGATACCTTGTTTAGGGGGACATGAAATTCTTGTAGCTTAAGGTATGGTGCCCCAATATTGGTTGTATGTTACTAGTATGTAGTAGATAATACTAGGTTCAATAGTAGATAATACTAGAGAATCCCTAAACTTAAACCTACACATAATCCTAATCTACTCCTTAACATAAACCTAAACTTGAAAACCCAAACCTAAATCCATACACAAACCCAAACCCGAACCCGATTTCCTAAACCTAAACCTTTACCTATTCTCAATTCCCTAAACCGTAACCTATAACCTATACTTATAACCTAAACCTAAACCTATAACATCAACCTGTAACCTTAACCTAAACATAAAACCTAAACCTAAACCCAAACCCGATCCCGAACCTAAATCTGAATCCCTAAACCCTTAGCAAAAACCTAAAACCCAAACGTAAACCCGATCTCGAACCCGAACCTGATTTCCTATACCTAAACCTTAACGTATTCTCAAATCCCTAAACTTAAACCTACACCTAATCCTAATCTCAACTCCCTAACCTAAACCTAGACATAAACTTGAAAACCCAAACCTAAACCCGATCTCGAACCAGAATCTGAATTCCTAAACGATCCCGAACCCGAATTTGAATTCCTAAACCTATAGCTTATAACCTAAACCTTAACCAAAACCTTAACCTAAACCCAAACCTAAACCTATAACCTTAACCTAAACCAAAACCTATGACCTAAAACTCAAACATAAACCCGATCCCGAACCCAAACCCGATTTTCTAAACCTAAACCTTAACCTATTCTCAATTCCTAAACCTAAACCTTAACCTATAACCCTGAAACCTAAAACCTAAATGTATTCTCAAATCCCCAAACTTAAACCTACACCTAATCCTAATCTCAACTCCCTAACCTAAACCTAAACCTAAACTTAAAAACCCAAACATAAACCCGATCCCGAACCTAAACCCGATTTCCTAAACCTAAACCTTTACCTATTCTCATTTCCCTAAACTTATAGCTTATAACCTAAACCTTAACCAAAACCTTAACCTAAACCCAAACCTAAACCTATAACCTTAACCTAAACTAAAACCTATGACCTAAAACCCAAACATAAACCCGATCTCTCGAACTCCGAACCCGATTTCCTAAACCTAAACCTTAACCTATACTCAATTCTTTAAACCTAAACCTTAACCTATTCTCAAAGCCCTAAACCTACACCTACACCTAATCCTAATCTCAACTCCCTAACCTAAACCTAAACCCTAACTTGAAAACCTAAACTTAAACCCGATCCCGAACCCGAACCCGATTTCCTAAACCTAAACCTTTACCTATTCTCAATTACCTAAACCTATAGCTTATAACCTAAACCTTAACCTAAACCCAAACCTAAACCTATAACCTTAACCTAAACCAAAACCTATGACCTAAAACCCAAACATAAACCCGATCTCGAACCCGAACCCGATTTACTAAACCTAAACCTTTACCTATTCTCAATTCCCTAAACCTATAGCTTATAAACTAAACCTTAACCAAAACCTTAACCTAAACCCAAACCTAAACCTATAACCTTAACCTAAACCAAAACCTATGACCTAAAACCCAAAACATAAACCCGATCCCGAACCCCGAACTCGATTTACTAAACCTAAACCTTTACCTATTCTCAATTCCCTAAACCTATAGCTTATAACCTAAACCTTAACCAAAACCTTAACCTAAACCCAAACCTAAACCTATAACCTTAACCAAAACCAAAACCTATGACCTAAAACCCAAACATAACCCAATCCCGAACCCAAACACTTTATTTCCTAAGCCTAAACCTTTACCTATTCTCAATTCCCTAAACCTATGGCTTATAACCTAAACTTTAACCAAAACCTTAACCAAAACCCAAACCTAAACCTATAACCTAAACCTAAACCAAAACCTATGACCTAAAATCCAAACATAAACCCGATCTCGAACCCAAACCCGATTTCTAAACCTAAACCTTAACCTATTCTCAATTCCCTAAACCTAAACCTTAACCTATAACACCGAAACCTAAAACCTAAATGTATTCTCAAATCCCCAAACTTAAACCTACACCTAATCCTAATCTCAACTCCTAACCTAAACCTAAACTTTAAAACCTAAACATAAACCCGATCCAGAACCCAAACCCGATTTCCTAAACCTAAACCTTTACCTATTCTCAATTCCCCTAAACATATAGCTTATAACCTAAACCTTAATCAAAACCTTAACCTAAACCCAAACCTAAATTTATAACCTTAACTTAAACCAAAACCTATGACCTAAAACCCAAACATAAACCCGATCCCAACCCAAACCCGATTTCCTAAACCTAAACCTTAACCTATTCTCAATTCCCTAAACCTAAACCTAAACCTAAACCTACAACCTAAACCTAAACCTAAAACCTAAATGTATTCTCAAATCTCCAAACCTAAACCTACATCTAATCCTAATCTCAACTCCCTAACCTAAACATAAACCTAAACTTGAAAATGCAAACCGAAACCCGATCCCGAACCCGAACCCGATTTCCTAAACCTAAACCTTTACCTATTCTCAATTCCCTAAACCTGTAGCTTATAACCTAAACCTTAACCAAAACCTTAACCTAAACCCAAACCTAAACCTATAACCTTAACCTAAACCAAAACCTATGACCTAAAATCCAAACATAAACCCGATCCCAAACCCGAACACCATTTCCTAAACCTAAACCTTAACCTATACTCAATTCCCTAAACCTAAACCTTAACCTATTCTCAAATCCCTAAACCTACACCTACACCTAATCCTAATCTCAACTCCCTAACCTAAACCTTAACCTATACTCAATTCCTTAAACCTAAACCTTAACCTATTCTCAAATCCCTAAGCCTAAACCTTAACCTATTCTCAAATCCCTAAACCTACACCTACACCTAATCCTAATCTCATCTCGCTAACCTAAAGCTAAACCCTAACTTGAAAACCCATACCTAAACCCGATCCTGAACCCGAACCCGATTTCCTAAACCATAACCTTTACCTATTCTCAATTCCCTAAACCTATAGCTTATAACCTAAACCTTAACCAAAACCCAAACCTAAACCAATAACATTAACCTTAACCAAAACCTATGACCTAAAACCCAAACATAAACCCAATCCCGAACCCAAACCCGATTTCCTAAACCTAAACCTTTACCTATTCTCAATTCCCTAAACCTATAGCTTATAACCTAAACCTTAACCAAAACCTTAACCTAAACCCAAACCTAAACCTAAACCAAAACCTATGACCTAAAACCCAAACATAAACCCGATCCAGAACCCAAACCCGATTTCCTAAACCTAAACCTATTCTCGATTCCCTAAACCTAAACCTAAACCTAAACCTAAACCTAAACCTAAAACCTAAATGTATTCTCAAATCACCAAACCTAAATTTACATCTAATCCTAATCTCAACTCCCTAACCTAAACATAAACCTAAACTTGAAAATGCAAACCCGAAACCCGATCCAGAACCCGAACCCGATTTTTCTAAAACCTAAACCTTTACCTATTCTCAATTCCCTAAACTAGCTTATAACCTAAACCTTAACCAAAACCTTAACCTAAACCCAAACCTAAACCTATAACCTTAACCTAAACCAAAACCTATGACCTAAAACCCAAACATAAACTCGAACCCGAACCCGAACCCGATTTCCTAAACCTAAACCTTAACCTATACTCAATTCCCTAAACCTAAACCTTAACCTATTCTCAAATCCCTAAACATACACCTACACCTAATCCTAATCTCAACTCCTAACCTAAACCTAAACCCTAACTTGAAAACCCAAACCTAAACCTGATCTCGAACCCGAACCCGATTTCCTAAACCTAAACCTTTACCTATTCTCAATTCCCTAAACCTATAGCTTATAACCTAAGCCTTAACCAAAACCTTAACCTAAACCCAAACCTAAACCTATAACCTTAGCCTAAACCAAAACCTATGACCTAAAACCCAAACAAAAACCCGATCCCGAACCCGAACCCGAACCCGATTTCCTAAACCTAAACCTTTACCTATTCTCAATTCCCTAAACCTATAGCTTATAACCTAAACCTTAACCAAAACCTTAACCTAAACCCAAACCTAAACCTATAACCTTAACCTAAACCAAAACCTATGACCTAAAACCCAAAGATAAACCTGATCCTGAACCCGAACCCGATTTCCAAAACATGAACCTTTACCTATTCTCAATTCCTTAAACCTATAGCTTATAACCTAAACCTTAACTAAAACCTTAACGTAAACCCAAACCTAAACCTATAACCTTAACCTAAACCAAAACCTATGACCTAAAACCCAAACATAAGCCCGATCCTGAACCCAAACCCAATTTCCTAAACCTAAACCTTAACCTATTCTCAATTCCTAAACCTAAACCTTAACCTAAACCTTAACCTATAACACGAAACCTAAAACCTAAATGTATTCTCAAATCCCCAAACTTAAACCTACACCTAATCCTAATCTCAACTCCCTAACCTAAACCTAAACCTAAACTTAAAAACCCAAACATAAACCCGATCCAGAACCCAAACCCAATTTCTAAACATAAACCTTTACCTATTCTCAATTCCTAAACCTATAGCTTATAACCCAAACCTTAACCAAAACCTTAACCTAAACCCAAACCTAAACCTATAACCTTAACCTAAACCAAAACCTATGACCTAAAACCCAAACATAAACCCGATCCCGAACCCAAACCCAATTTCCTAAACCTAAACCTTAACCTATTCTCAATTCCCTAAACCTAAACCTAAAACCTAAATGTATTATCAAATCCCCAAACCTAAACCTACATCTAATCCTAATCTCAACTCCCTAACCTAAACATAGACCTAAACTTGAAAATGTAAACCGAAACAATCCCGAACCCGAACCCGAACCCGATTTCCTAAATCTAAACCTTTACCTATTCTCAATTCCCTAAACCTGTAGCTTATAACCTAAACCTTAACCAAAACCTTAACCTAAACCCAAACCTAAACCTATAACCTTAACCTAAACCAAAACATATGACGTAAAACCCAAACATAAGCCCGATCCCGAACCCGAACACGATTTCCTAAACCTAAAACTTAACCTATACTCAATTCCCTAAACCTAAACCTTAACCTATTCTCAAATCCCTAAACCTACACCTACACCTAATCCTAATCTCAACTCCCTAACCTAAACCTAAACCCTAATTTGAAAACCCATACATAAACCCGATCCCGAACCCGAACCTGATTTCCTAAACCTAAACCTTTACCTATTCTCAATTCCCTAAACCTATAGCTTATAACCTAAACCTTAACCAAAACCTTAACCTAAACCCAAACCTAAACCTATAACCTTAGCATCTCCAATTGCTTATTATCATTTTACCTGACATGAGTTGTTCATATGGTGAGTTGTAAGTGTTATGGTCTCATACTTCTTTGGTTGTCAAATTTTGAAGTGTCAAAACATCTATCTGTGCCTTGAGCTTGTGTAATGTTATATGTTTTTCAAGACACTGTATAAACACTTCTAGAAGTTACAAGTTGAAGTTCAGATGTTGAAGTTCAAGATGCTACTATGTTGATATGTTCAAGACTTCAAGCACGACTTCAAGCGGATATGTTCAAGACTTCAAGCTTTGATATTGTTCAACGAGTTCAAGTCGATATTGGTTCAAACAATATGCATTTGTTGAATGGTTGAAGTTCAATATCCATACGACATGATTGGTTTAAATGACCTTAGGTTGACTCTTTAAGTAGGTCATTTTGGATACATAAATCAAATATTTATTCTACATAAGCTTAGTTTGTTCCAAGACTGTCCTAGCTCTTGTTCGACCGATCCTAGCATTGGTTCGACTAGTCCAAGAAATTTCACGATCGTCCTAAGTTGTTGAAGTTTTTTCGGATTTTTGGAACGCCCACGACTCCTGGAAGTCCTTCGACCGGTCGTGGTCGGCTTCGACACTGTCCACGATCGATCGTGGAGCTACGACGAAAGACCGGCAATCGATTTCATGGTCCTTCGACCCGGTCGTGGTATCTACGACCCGGTCGTAGGTGTCCCACGACCGGTCGTAGGGTTCTACACGACCCGGTCGTAGAAGCTGTTTTTCTAAGATCGCGCTAAATTTTTCAAAAATGCATTAGAGCTACGACCAGTCTAGGTTTCTAAGACCAGGTCGTAGGAACGATTTTTTCTTCTATAAATTGAACACGAATTTCAGAGTTTTCATACTTCAACTCCATTCCATTTCAAGAATTTTCAAGTGATCACTCTGAGATAAGTTTGTGTTTATTTTAAGCTAGATTGTGCTTATTTAATATTCCTTTTGCTAGCTTATTTAATTTGATTTTGTTTCTCTATTCCAATCGTATTTGAAAGAGGAATTATATTATTCCTTCTTCTTGGAATCAAAATCAAATATATTTACGCCTACAAGTTAAATCTAAAATCAATTAGAATTTAGAACCCTATGAATGTGAGTATTGGAAATTGAACTTTGATATTCAATCATCTACTCGATTGGTTCTCTGCATTTCTTAAAAAGGAGAAATCCGGGTATTTTACATTTACGTAAAATTCATTGTTTTGGTTTTGTTTGAGGTTAAGCCAGAAAAATCTCATTGTATTGGTTTTGTTTGAGGTTAAGCCAGAAAAATCTCATTGTATTGGTTTTGTTTGAGGTTAAGCCAGAAAAATCTCATTGTATTGGTTTTGTTTGAGAAAAAAAATCTCATTGTGTTGGTTGTCCGAGAAACCGAGAAAACTGAAAAAAGGGTTTTTGAATTGTGTAAGCCCAAGTGAAAAAGACACAATTGTAAAGGTTTTTGGTGAACTGTAAAACCTATTTGATAGTGAGCGCTAATATCCCTGTGTGAGGATATTAGGAGTGGAGTAGCATTCTGTGTGTGTTGTTGGAAAGCAGTTGGTGTACACACAGGCGAACCACTATAACTCTTGTCTTGTGGATTGAATGCTTGCTTAATTCTCATATCTTTTATCATTCAATTGTGTGGAATGTACAAGTGGATGTGAATGTTGTAACTATTTACATTTCAAGCAAGTGTGGGGATTGTTGTAATAATTTAGATCTTTACTACGCATTTATTTTCAATTCCTTGCTATTTCATTTACTTATATTAACATTGAGTTCTTGATTCAAAAGAGGTTCTAGAAATAAGGTTGTCCTACCATAAGCCCTTGTTTATTATGGTGTAAGGTTGTCCTTAGAAGCTGAATTTGTATCAATCTCTCGATAATTATTTATCAAGGTGATTTATAATTAGCATTGTGAATTGATTCATAATTGTAAGGGTATTGATTTACTTTAGTTCATGATTTTATTTTAAATTTGGCATAGTCCTATTCACCCCCCCTCTAGGACATATAGCTTGGCCTTTTCAAGTGGTATCGAGCCTAATAGCTCATTTTTGTTGCTTTTTATTTGGATTTATTTCCTGAGCTAACGATCTAAGCTATATTAAAAGATGTCAAATTTTGATAGTCTTTCAGTTACTAGGCCTCCACCTTTTGATGGCTCCAACTATGCCTATTGGAAAGCCGAATGAGGATCTTCCTCAAATCAATGGATGAAAGTGTGTGGCAAGCCACGATGGTTGAATGGAACCCTCTATCATGGAAGTAATGCTTGGTATTGATGGTTCAAAATCTATGAAAATTACTCCGTATTTCCAATGGACCACTCTTGAAAAAATGAGAGTAGTGCTAATGCTAAAGCACTAAATGCATCACTTACTATCATAGGATGAGTTCAAAAGAATCATATCTGTGATCTTAAAGCAAGCTTGGGATATTTTAGAAATGACACACGAAGGTACATCAATTGTCAAAAGTCTAAAGTCCAACTCCTCACAACTAAATTTGAAGAAATTCATATGGAGGAAAATGAAATGTTTATGGACTTTTACACTAGATTGAATGACATTGTAAACTCAATGTGGGGTCTTGGAGATAAGATTCAGAGAAAGTAAAGTGTGTGCAAAAATACTACGCTCTCTTCTGAACGGTTCAATTCAAAGGTAACCGCAATCCAGGAACTTCGTGATACGGACAATATGAAGGTAGAAGAATTAGTTGGTTCTTTGCAAACCTATGAATTAAGTTTTAAAGCTCCTAAAGGTAAGTCTATTGCTTTGAAGTCTTCTAAAAGTATTACTCAAGAAAATTCAGATTCTGAAAAGTCTGAAGATGATATGGCCCTTTTGGCGAAAAAGTTTTATAAGATTTTTAAAAGTAAGAAAAGAGTTGACTTTCAAAAGGCAAATGAAAAGAAAAGTTCAAAACCTAAGTCTAAATCTTGGAAGTCATTGAAAGATAGTCAATGTTATAAGCCGATCAAGAATATGGGCATTTAGCAAACAAATGTCCTAAAAGGACGATCCAAAAGGAAGGGTATGTTGGCTACTTGGGATGAATCGTCGATTGAAGCCTCTTGAATCGAAAAATTGAAAAGAGTCGGGTAGTGAACTTAAGGCCCTTATGACTCTAGCCAAGTTTACCTTTTCGGATCATGATGATTCAACAAGTGAAGAAAATTTGGATAGTGATCATGAAAATGATGAAGATCTACAAGATGCCTACAATGCCTTATATAAAGAAAGTTGTAAAATTGCGGTCAAACTTAAACTTCAAAAGAAAAGTTTTTAAACTTAAAGAATGTTTTGAAACCCTTGTTTTAGAAAAATCTCAAATTTGATTGTTTTGAAAAATCAAAGTGTGACTTAGAATTCAAAACCTCCTTAATTGAAAATTTAAAATCTGAAAATGAGAAACTTAAAAAGAAGTATCTTCTCTTTTGAGTTTGAAGGACACATGGAGATATGCCCAAGGTGATCCTAAATTAGAAAAATTATTATCAGGATCAAGAAAATGTGGTGATCGATCCGGGTTGGGCTTTGATAAAAACACATCTCCTAAACGAAAGAATGCTCCTTCCAATTTTGTGAAAGGAGAGACTTCTAACTCAAATGGAAAAGGTACTAGTCAAGTTTTTCTAAAAATACAAAAACTTTTCAAAAACACAAAAACAACTATATAAATTTCAAAAATCGTTAAAATCATAGTGAAAAAATTATTGATTTACTTAAGGAGCTATTAAAATCTAACTCAGTAGGTCACTCTTATAACTATAAACAAAAGAAGACCAATTATTCTCCTAAACCCAAAACAGTACTGAAATGGGTTCCCAAGGTTACTTGTTTGGTTGCTCAGCCTTTCAAAGCTACAAGCCATTCAAAATGGTACCTAGGCAGTGGATGCTCGGACATATGACGACGACAAAGCTCTATTCACGATCTTAAAGATATGACTGATGGGTCAGTCACATTTAGTGATGGTAGCAACCTAAGATAATTGGCAAAGGTACGGTTCAACTCTATAACCTTCCCTTATTTAAAAATGTTTTATATGTTGAGGGTTTAAAACACAACTTTGTTGAGCATATCTCAAATATGTGATAACAATCATAATGTTAAATTTTCTAATCAAGGTTGTGAAATTACAAATGAAAAGGGTTACGTAATATTAGCGGTCGCGTGAGAACTTAAAACTGCTATATTGTAAGCAACGGTAGCTCATCTAATCAAACGTGTTACATGGTCCATCTTGATGAGTCGGTTATGGCATAAACGCCTTGGACATGTACACTATCGAAATTTATCTGATTGAGCAAAAATGAACTAATAAAAGGTCTACCTAAAATGCAAAAAGTAGACAAGATTTGTGGTGAATGCAAGTATGGTAAACAAACTAGGAGCTTTCACAAAAAGGTGAACTCCAATATCACCACAAGACCACTCGAGCTTCTCCACATGGATCTTATAGGACCAACAAGAACGGAAAGTCGAGGTGGCAAAAGTACATCTTAGTTATTGTGGATGATTATACAAGATACACTTGGGTTTCATTCTTGAGAGATAAAACAGAAACCCTTGATGAAGTGAAAAAGATTATAAAGCAGATTCAAATCGAAAAATGTTCTCAAGTCGGCAAGATCCGTAGTGATCATGGATCAGAATTCGAAAATAGCAGTTTTGAGAAATTTTGTAGCGATCGAGGGAATATCGCATGAATTCTCTCGCACCTAAAACTCCTCAACAAAATGGAATTGTCGAGAGGAAGAATAGAGTGCTTCAAGAAATGGGAAGTGTTATGTTAAATAGCATGAAGCTTCCTAGGAATCTCTGGTTGAAGCAGTGAATACGACTGCTACATTATTAACCGAGTTTATATTTGTAAATCTAATAATAAAACGGCTTATGAAATGTGGTTTGAGAAAAAGCCTTACATCAAATATTTTCGAGTTTTTGGCGACAAAGTGCTATATTCTACGTGATAGTGAAAATTTGGGAAAATTCGACACTAAAAGTGATGAAGGGATCTTTTAGGTTATTCTTTAAACGGTCGTGCTTATCGTGTTACGAACAACGGAATGGTGTGATTCAAAGTCAATAAATGTTGTGATTGATGATCTTTTGAAAACACACATCCCTAGTTTAGACAATGATGAAGTTCTTATACTTGAAAAACAAGAAATTTCATCAAGTGAAACTAATCTGAATTAAGGATTTGTTAAAGATCATCCAACCTCTCAAATACTTGGAAACCCTCTCACTTTGGTGTGCTTTTCGTAGACAATTAGAGGACATATGTAACTACGTATGTTTTACATCCCAGTTGAGCAGCTAACGTAAAGAAGCACTTTCGATGAAAATTGGATTCTTGCGATGCAAGAAGAACTTAATCGGTTGTCGAAATGATGTCGGCAACTTGTTCCTAGACCTAAAGATAAACATATTATTGGAACAAAATGGATTTTCAAAAATAAATCGATGAGCTTGGAAATATTATTCGAAATAAAGCAAGACTAGTTGTACGGGGATATACTCAAATTGAAGGAATTGACTATAATGAAACATTTGCCCACATGTAGCTCGTCTTGAGTCAATCAGACTTTTATCTCCATTGCATGTTTTAGGAAAATTAAAATTTATCAAATGGATGTAAAGAGTGCCTTTACTGAATGGTGATTTACATGAAGAAGTATATGTTGAACAACCTACGGGGTTTGAAGATCCTAAATTCCGATCATGTGTATCGTCTCAAGAAAGCTCTCTATGGTGCAAACAGGCTCCCAGGCATGGTACGAAAAATTGACTAAGTTTTACTAAGTCATAACTTTCGGATGGGATGTGTTGATAAGACACTCTTTGTTAAGAAACATAACGATGATATTCTAATGGTTCAAATATATGTTGTGATATTATTTATGGATCAACTTTGTACTAACATATTTGTCGAGTTTGCAGATTTGATGAAGTCTAAGTTGAAATGAGTATGGTTGGAGAATTAAACTATTTTCTAGGGTTGCAAGTAAAAAACAACTTTGATGGAATTTTTATCTCTCAAACCAAATATGCTCGAGTTTAATTAAGAAATTTGGATTTGAGAAAGGTAAAAATTTTGATACTCCTATGAGTACAACGGTAAGACTTTCAAAAGACTCTACGGTAATGATGTGGATCCTAAATTGTATCGTAGTTTGATTGGTAGTTTACTTTATCTAGCTGCTAGTAGACCGGATATTGCTTTGAGTGTTGGTATTTGTGCTCGTTATCAATCAAATCCTAAAGAATCTCACTTAGCTTCTTTGTTAAGCGGATTATGCGTTATGTCGCAAGTTCTACTAAATTGGGTCTCTGGTATCCACATGAGACTAATGTTCAATTAAATGGGTATCTGAGATCTTGGTGAAATTTGGAAACATAGATGATAGGAAATCAACCGGTGGTGGTTGTTTCTACATTGGAAATTGTCTTGTTTCTTGGTTTAGCAAGAAGCAAAGTTCTATATCACTATCAATCTTGAAATTTGAATACATTCTTCTTTGAAATGCATGTACTCAACTTGTTTGGATGAAACGAATGTTAAGTGATTATGGAATCACTCAGGACTCTATGATTTTATTTTGTGATAATTCCAGTGCGATAAATATCTCTAAAAATCCAGTTCAGCATTCACGTACTAAGCATATTGACATTAGATTTCATTACATTCGTGAATTAGTGGAAGAAAAATTAATAAATTTGGATTACATTCCAATAGAGATTGAACTTGAGATATTTTCACTAAACCGCTCGACAAAAGCAGGTTTAATAAATTAAAGTTTGATCTCGGTATGTGCAATTTAAATTGAGTTTGCATGATTTTGTGTATTATAATGTACATAAGTTGAATTTCTTAAATTTTAAATTTTTTTTAAAAAAAAAAATTTGCAAATTTTTGGTCATTCTCGACCTGTCGTGGGAATACACGACCGGTCGTGCCTACGACCGGTCGAACAAGTACTCGACACAATCGTAAGTCTGAGGATTTCACTTTATATTGGGGATTTTTGCCTTCTTCTTCATTTCTTCATTTCTCTTCAACGGTTCTAACTACATTTGCCCCAACCCATCTTCTTAGATCTTGAGGTTAGTGATTCTTTTTCATTTTTCTTGTAGATTCTTGTTTTTAATGATTCAAAACTCATGTTTGTGGAATTTATTTGATCATTCATTGCAGGATTTGGGGTTTTATCTTAAAAATCTGTTCTATCTAAATCTCATCTCTTCTATCTTGCATCTTGTTGTTTCTTTGAAATCTTTCTTTGAAAATGGATGCTTAGGGGTAAAAAGAAAACTACTAGAGGTCCATCTTCTTCTAGATCAACTTCTATTGTTCAACGTCATCTTCGTTCTCTGAAAATGATCCTCTTGATGCTCGAGATTTGCGTATGCGTAATGTAATTGTTGAGCGTCATGTTTCTTGTCAATCACATTGCTTCTTTTGGTATTCCTTCTTTGTTGGAATCGTGGGATGGGATAACATCCTACATTGGGGTGGAGCTGCATACAGTCCATTGCCCAATCCATGTTTGCATGTATCTGCGATTTTTCTCTTGAGAATTTAACATTTAAAGTTGATACTCAAGAAGGTTTGTTTGTTGTAGATCGACATTTGATTGCGAGATATTATGGAAATACCTATCAATGATGAAAGCATTCCAATTAATATTTTACATGATAGTCTCTCGAGTCGAGCAGACGAATGCTTACTAGAGATTTATGTAATATGGATGTTCATTGGACTCATAAAGGTCATACACTTCCCTCAAGGTATTTGTTACCCGGACACGAGTACTTCATAAGATATTCGTTTCAAATCTTTATCCACGTTACGGTAATAAAACCGAACTCACTTTAGCTTTTATGGTTCGTGTTTTGCATTCATTATCTCACGGTGCTAAAATATGCCTCCCTTCTTTAATCTGTCATACCATTATTCTGTCACGTCACCATCCTGGACATAGTGATATACCCTTTGGTTATTTATTGACTAGGTTAGCAAATCATATGCTCATAGCCATGCCTACTAGAGAAAAACCCATCCATCATCTTCCCTTTAATAATTCCAATCTTAATAAGATGACTTTAGATTTGGGTAGAGACCGTGTGGATGCTGGTAGCAGTGGTGGTGAAGCGGTAATCTGAAGCTAGTGATCTTCCTGAGGATGTGAATGGATGACTTATTTGAAGAACTTGAGTCGGACTTCGGTGATGATCCCGATTTTCACCTTCTCCGATTTTGATGAAAGGATGAATTAAACTTCAAGAAGCGGTGGCTCAAATTCGTGTGACTCAAGACACACAATTTTCTTATATGCGTAAATATATGAGTAATTGCTAAGGGATTACATAAATTGATCCTTCTAATCCACACCCTCTTAGTTACATTGAAGTTATTTTCGTCTGTATTATTCTTGATATTAGCTTGCATCTCAAATTTTTTTTGGACATTTTTCCGTTGTGACAACTACTACTTTCATTCTTGTTCTTCTTCCTTTGTCTTTTGTGACAAAAAGGGAGAAGTTTGGTGAACTTTGTCATTTTGATGTTAATCTTAGTTATGTGTTTCTATTACTCGGGGGAGTTAAACTTCTCAAGAGTTTTAGGAAAATGAATATTGCTAGCTATTGCTTATCATGTCTATATATCTCATGCATGCCTCACCTATTGTGTTTCTCTTGGAAGTATTATTACTTGGGTGTTTTGTCACAAATTTGACAAAGGGGAGATTGTAAGCGTTATGGTCTCATACTTCTTTGGTTGTCAAATTTTGAAGTGTCAAAACATCTATCTGTGCCTTGAGCTTGTGTAATGTTATATGTTTTTCAAGACACTTGTATAAACACTTCTAGAAGTTACAAGTTGAAGTTCGGATGTTGAAGTTCAAGATGCTACTATGTTGATATGTTCAAGACTTCAAGCGACTTCAAGCTTCGAGATATGTTCAAGACTTCAAGCGATATTGTTCAACAAGAGTTCAAGTCGATATTGGTTGAAACAATATGCATTTGTTGAATGGTTGAAGTTCAATATCCATACGACATGATTCTGGTTTAAATGACCTTAGGTTGACTCTTTAAGTAGGTCATTTTGGATACATAAATCAAATATTTATTCTACATAAGCTTAGTTTGTTCCAAGACTGTCTAGCTCTTGTTCGACCGGTCCTTGCATTGGTTCGACTAGTCCAAGAATTTCACGATCGGTCCTAAGTTGTTGAAGTTTTTTCGGATTTTTTGGAACGCATACGACACATCTGGAAGTCCTTCGACCGGTCGTAGGTCGGCTTCGACTTCCACGATCGGTCGTGGAGCTACGGCGAAAGACCGACAATCTGATTTCATGGTCCTTCGACCCGGTCGTAGGTATCTACGACCCGGTCGTAGGTGTCCCACGACCCGGTCGTAGGGTTCACACGACCCGGTCGTGAAGCTGTTTTTCTAAGATCGCGCTAAATTTTTCAAAAATGCATTAGAAATTACGACCAGTCCTAGGTTTCTAAGACCAGTCGTAGGAACGATTTTTTCTTCTATAAATTGAACACGAAATTCAGAGTTTTCATACTTCAACTCCATTCCATTTCAAGAATTTTCAAGTGATTACTCTGAGATAAGTTTGTGCTAGATTGTGCTTATTTAATATTCCTTTTTACTAGCTTATTTAATTTGATTTTGTTTCTATATTCCAATCGTATTTGAAAAGAGGAATTATCTTATTCCTTCTTCTTGGAATCAAAATCAAATATAGCTACGCCCTATGAGTTATATCTAAAATCAATTAGAATTTAGAACCTTGTGAATGTGAGTATTGGAAATTGAACTTTCAATCATCTACTCCAATTGGTTCTACCGGGCTAAGAAAAGGAGAAATCCAGGTATTTTACATTTCTGTAAAATTCATTGTTTTGGTTTTGTTTGAGGTTAAGCCAGAAAAATCTCATTGTATTGGTTTTGTTTGAGGTTAAGCCAGAAAAATCTCATTGTATTGGTTTTGTTTGAGGTTAAGCCAGAAAAATCTCATTGTATTGGTTTTGTTTGAGATTGAGCCAGAAAAATCTCATTGTGTTGGTTGTCTGAGAAAACCAGAAAACTCCGAGAAAAAGGGGTTTTTGAATTGTGTAAGCCCAAGTGAAAAAGACACAATTGTAAAGGTTTTGGTGAACTGTAAAACCTATTTGATAGTGAACGCTAATATCCCCTGTGTGAGGATATTAGGAGTGGTGTAGCATTCTGTGTGGCTGTTGGAAAACAGTTGGTGTACACTACAGCGAACCACTATAACTCTTGTCTTGTGGATTGAATGCTTGCTTAATTCTCATATCTTTTATCATTCAATTGTGTGGAATGTACAAGTGGATGTGAATGTTGTAACTATTTACATTTCAAGCAAGTGTGGGGATTGTTGTAATAATTTAGATCTTTATACGCATTTATTTTCAATTCCTTGCTATTTCATTTACTTATATTAACATTGAGTTCTTGATTCAAAAGAGGTTCTAGAAATAAGGTTGTCCTACCATAAGCCCTTGTTTATTATGGTGTAAGGTTGTCCTTAGAACTGAATTTGTATCAATCTCTCGATAATTATTTATCAAGGTGATTTATAATTAGCATTGTGAATTGATTCATAATTGTAAGGGTATTGATTTACTTTAGTTCCGCTGATTTTATTTTAAATTTGGCATAGTCCTATTCACCCCCCCCCTCTAGGACATATAGCTTGGCCTTTTCATGAGTACAAACAAGACCCTAAATCATAGAGAGATGGAATGAATCAACTAAAGCATTTTGTTTTCTGATTTTGCAGGAAAGATTAAATGTGTTTGCGAAATGGAGTTGGGTATAGTGTCGCATGTGTTGTTTCCAGAGTCAATAAACTTCTTGTTGCCTTTTTTATGTCAAGGTTTGTGATTCTTTGAAGTGGTTGAACTTTGAATGTCTGATGTGTTTTTTCTTTTGTCCCTTTTAAAGTTGTTCTCGGCACAGCCGCATCGGCAGGAGCTGATAAGAGATCTTTTTCAAGTTGTGCAGGATCCTCAGAGAGGTTCTATGAACAAAGGAATGACCTGATAAGTCCTTTTCTCCTTTATTTTTGTATGATCTTTTGCAGGGTTGGTGTGAGCGTATTTATGCATGGATGAATGTAATGTGGATAAGATTGTTTATGTTTGGATGAATGTAGTTTATGTTTGGATGGATTTCTGTAGTTTGGGTTTAGATAGATGTGAATGTGATGAAATATATTATATAATAGGAGTATATCAGGAAGAGTACGATGTTATAACAGGTGTATATTAGGAAGAACATGATATTGTAACAGGTGTATATGTTTATGTTTGGATAGATGTAGTTTATGTTTGGATGAATGTAGTTTTTGTTTGGATAAATTTAAATAGTTTGGGTTTAGATGTGAATGTGAATATGATGAAATATATTATATAATGGTGTATATCAGGAAGAATATGATGTTGTAACAGGTGTATATCAGGAAGAATATCATATAAACAGGTGTATATACAAATATGAGACGGTTGAAGACTGTCCTTTTAAAGGACGGCTCACGACCGTCCTTTCTAGGTTCATATGAGACGGTCTATAACCGTCCTTTACAGGTTCATAAGAGACGGTCCACGACCGTCCTTTTCTGGCTTATAAGAGACGGTCTATAACCGTCCTTGTTATTGACGGTCCTGGGCTATCCTTTTTACGAACGGTCACAGACGGTCCTTTTTAGGTCCAGGGGGGTAAAGGTGGGCTACCATTAAAGATGGTTTATGGCCGTCCTTTTTTAGAGACGGTCCATGACCGTCCTTATTGAGAGACGGTTTATGGCCTTCCTTTAAAAAATACGACACGTCAAAATTTGACGGCCGTTGCGACGGTCCAGGACCGTCCTTTTTGGGCTTTTGAGATGGTTTTCAACCGTCCTTTTTTCACTGTTTTGGCATAGTGTCATTTCGCCATGTAGGATGTATCTGACGAACCTGAGTCGTACTTCTATTGGCGACAGTGGTTAGGCCACGCGAAGTGATTATGCACTTCATGTCGTTCAGTTGGTGGTGCGCTCATGCTAGTCTGGCTCGTCAAGTAACCCGATCTGTCTAATGTATGTTCACCATGTTTGGACACCACTGTTTGAACCTAGGGTACCAAACTTACCAGTGAAATCCCATTAACCATGGTACCTCGATCTACTAAGACTCATGAGCCGGGCATGGTGGTATGCGACACCGTGTTCGAGCTATTGGCCTACACTGGGGCCACGTGCCTCCCCGTAGTGACTAGTGAGCAACCAGACTTGTGAGCCGATTATGGTGGTATGAGACACTATATTCGTATTGTCAGCCTACATTGATAAGGTGATGGGGGAGTGGTGCAACGAATGTGTGTAACAACCCTGGCAGCCCTTTGTTGTGACCTCGAGCATACTCTAAATTTGCGATGACGCGACTAGTTTTACCGCGGTTTATAGAGTATGAACTAGGCCTGTATCAATTTAGTGATGAACCGTTAAAGAGGTGATGGGGAAGTAGTGTAACCATTGTGCGTAACAGCCCTGGCAGCCTTTGTAGTGACCTAGAAACACATTATCATATGAGATTAACTAGGACTGACGACCCTAGAATGGATCATGTTTGAGAATGACACAAGGGAGGTACCTTAGTTTCTCAATCTTACTATTTGAAATGGACTAATAACAACTCGATAATCATGCTCATCATCGCATTGTATGTGCCTAGAAGATGTGGAGCACTAAGGGATGAAAGCATGCCGCGAACGTAAAATGGTGTCGCACGAGGGAGGGTGTGGTGAGGGCATCTATCATGACTGCATTCATACTTGCATTAATAAGAGTATTTAGAATTGTTGATTGTACTGCTTTATCATTACTGCTTGACTGTTTTGATAACATGTTAACCTATGCTTTATTATTTCACTGAGTTGATCACTCACTCCCACATTACGGGACAGTGTTTCGAACACCCACCAGACTTTGTCTGATTGCAGATGGCGACGTTACTTCTGAGGTGGAGCCGGACTTCTATGACGACGAGAATGCTTTCTCTTATATGCTATTTTCTGGCTGCTTCGTGTGAGTCGTGCCTTGATTAACGAGGTTACAAGGATGTTGACTAGAGCACCTTGCACCTTTGGTATATTTTGAAATTGTACTTGTAATTTATTAACCTGGTAACCTTATCACACTCTGGAGACTTACTATAGTTTATATATTTTTCTATCTATCACAGTCTTCCACTTACAATTTAACTGTCTCTGGAATATGATTTACTGTTTTAGCTTAATCTCACTCATGTTCACTACATTAATACAGACAACATTCAATCATCATTCATTTTGTTGCATAAGTGATGCGTTGGAACTCGGGAGTTGAGTTCATGCTCGACCCCCAATTTTCAGGGCGTTAAAGTTTTCCAGGTGCACTAAGGTGTAGTGTATGGTTTATCAATGGTGTGAGTTGGGATACGTGTGCACATGAGCAATGTTGCAAAAGACCAGGATCCCACATGAAATACTATAAAGCTAAATATATAAATAAATGAAATAATTATCTGTATAGAAATCTCGAGGTCGAGATTTTCATTTAAAGGGGGTAGGTTGTAGCGCCCCGCTTTCATGTAGTTAATTATACGCACACCTAGACATATATATCCACATCATAAGGAATAGATGGAAAAGTTAAACATAATGAATCAGCATAAATGGCAGAAGTAATTAAATTTCAGGGATGAATTTTTGTTTAAGGGGGTAGATTGTAACACCATGAACTTTTCAATATCCGAGTATTAAAAGTTCTCGAGTGTTGTTCATAACCCCAAGTGTTGGGTCGTGATGTAGTAATAATCTCAGTGAGACTGAGGTCGAATCCACAGGGGCTAATCTTGTATGTTTATGAAAATAACTATTACTATAACTAGAGGAAGATCTAAATCTAAATCTGAAATAATAGAGAGAGTAATTGTGAATAATGTAATTGAAACTTGTGAATTTGAAGGTGTTAACTAGGGTGCCAAGGATCCACTTGTAGCTATCAAGATGCTACCTTACTTGATTCAAGAGGTATAATTGGAATCAGAGTCCTATCTTATTCAATTAGAAGAAGAGATGATCAAATCTCTGAACTTTTCATTGATCTAGTCTCAATGGAAGAAGATTGTGAAGATTTGGAAGGGATTCCATCATCATACCATGCCCAGTAGACGATGGCGAACAACAGGATTTTACCAATCCCACAATTTCCATCACCATACCATGCCCCACAACTGGTCTGGTTGGGTGGGCCCCTCCCACGTGTGGGGGTCCAATTATATGACCCCACAACCCCTCTTTCCTTCATTTTTTTTTACCTATTTTCAAACCCCTCTAGCCCTCTAACCCTACAAAAACCCTCCCTCTCTCTCAAATCTCCATTTTCATGCTTCTAAATCCACTTTTTCCTTGCATCCTATACCCTGTCACCACATCTCTCTCCTAATCTCCCTTGTATTTCTTCCCTTTTTCTAATTTGAGCACCAAACCCATCACTTAGGGCTCCTAAAACACCCATCTCCTTAAAAAATCTCACCTTTCACCACTTTATTCTTCAAATCTTTCTAGGCACTTTCATATGAGACACAAATCCTAAAGCTTAAAGGATGAAGAACAATAATTAAACTAAAATTTACTATAAATAGTAAAAATATAAATAAAATAGAATTTTGACCATTAAAATTATGTAATTTCATAAAATAACTAAGTTATTTGGATAGAGTAACTTCTCCTACCCCAAAATCATATATGGCACGTCGAGTAACTTATTTTGGATTGAGAAATACACTCATTTCAAAACTCCAATGGTAGAACTGCCATCAGGACCACCAGAGGAGGGCGGCAGCACTGCCCGATTGGCAGTGCACCACCGCTAGTTCCAGCAGGCCGCAGTGGCACTGCGGGATCGGCGGCACACCACCGGATTTCTACGATTTTCTATATTTTTTGACCAACTTCAAAAAGTCATATCTCTCTCAATATAACTCCTATTTAAGTGATTCAAAAGCCAGATTGAAGCTTAATAAGTCTAGTTTCATATAAAAATAATTAAAAAATAAAATAAAATTTTTAATATAGTTAAATCTAGGATACTTTTATAATAATCCAACTTCTTGAATTGTAATAATTTTTCTACAACTCCGTATGAACTGAAATTTTGTTGGATGACTTTAAACTTAATGATAAACCACCATAAAAATTTTAAAAATATTTCACTAACTGAAAATATAGAAAATGTTACAAGGAATAAAGATATTATAGAATCATATAGAAAATCGTTGGTCTTGGACAACTAGTACTTCCTGAATTTTTATAATTTTTATGGAACTTCGAATGGAACGAAATTTTGTGAATTAAAAGTAAGCTTAACAATGGATTACTATAAAAATTATAAAAATAATATGGTAACTAAAGGTGACAAATATGTTATAAATAATAGAAGGGTTGAAACCAAAAATTTCTACAACTTCAAATTGCCAATAGACTAGTCATATCTTTTCATATTAAAGTTTAGTCTTTAGTGTCTATTTAGGAATTATTTATAATCATACTAGGAATCATCCTGTGGTTAAATTTGATTATACATACATACATATGTGTGTGTGTGTGTGTGTGTGTATATATACATATATTTTTATTTAAGTTGTTTTTATGCAATTAAATTAGGACCCTTGAGTAGGATTGAGTTTCATAGTTTAATACTCCATAAGCTCATGTTAGAGGCAGACTACAGTAAAATATTATAAGTATTTTTTATTCTCTTGTGAATTCAAGGTTCATACCGTGTCAAGGAATTGTTCCTCCTTTTTCCTTTTTCGCGGCCTTATTTTGCTAACATTCCAAACCTCTGAAATATTTTAGAATTCTCGATTCTTCCTTCCCTCTCGAAGTTAATGAAACCAAAGTACAGTCTACTTATAACCCACAAGTCATAAGATCGAAATGGTGATATACATATAAAATTTTATACTATTAGAAACCATTTTAGGATGATCTTTGACCATAGGCATATTAAGATATTTATTAACCCCTACCTTGGACAAAAATTAAAATAAGGACTCTCTTAGACTAAGGCCTAAAGGATCAATCGCCAGCCCCCGCATGCTATTTCAGCCCCTCCTTTACGATCTGTAGCACTGGCGCAACCATACAAACGACCTCCTGTATCTCGAAATAGGCCACCTCAATGGCCTTTAACAGCACCACCTAACCTCCTACAACAAGCTCGCGTACATGCACTCACTGCCGAAGCGGCTGAATCAGCGGTTACAATACCGCTAGCCTTTGAAGTCACTACCCATGTCCAAGGTACACCTGTATTCCTTTTAGTGGACATCGGGTCCACTGTTTCTATGGTGGCATGCTCTACAGTCAAACAATTAGGGTTGGACACTACCCCTATGATTAGGGTGAGAGTCATCGCCACAGTAGGGACCTTTTTAGACTTCACTTAGCTTTATAAGAGTTACCTGACTTAGGGAGCAGAGTGGTGTGCATTGACCTAATTATAACCTAGATATATCATTACGACATCATCCTCGACATGGATTGGCTCACCAAAATGAAGGCAGAGATTGATTGTGAGACTAGGCTGGTGACAGCCCATGAGCCCGAGGGCACGACCTTCATCTTCCCAGTTCAGGTCAATTGGTCCTACTGCATTAGTTATTATGCTTCCCTGTTGGAAAATTGTGATGGTCTGTTGATTGGGGACACACCAGTGGTCCAAGATTTCATGGACGTGTTTATAATGATCCCTAGACTACCTCCTCAGCACAAGATCGACTTTATCATCGATCTTATATCAGGTGTGACACCTAACTCCTAACCAATGTACCTCATGCCTCCGTGTGAAATGGAGGAATTAAGGAAGTAAATTAATGATTTATTAGACTCGGGTTTTATACAGCCAAGCGTATCTCCTTAGGGAGCTCCTGTGTTGTTTGTGAAAAAGAAGGATGGATCACTGCAGTTGTGTATAGACTACCACAAGCTTATCACGTGATAGTAAAGAACAAGTATCCTTTACCCAGGATAGATGACTTATTTCGACCAATTGAAGGGGGCTCAGTATTTTTCTAAGATAGACTTACAGTCCAGGTATCATCAGTTGCGTGTCAGGAACGAAGATGTGCAGAAAATAGTTTTCAAGACTAGCTTCGGACACTACGAATTCCTCGTGATGCCATTTGGACTTACAAATGCACTGGTCGTATTCATAGATCTCATGAACCGGGTGTTTCGGTCATATCTCTATGGATTCGTCATCGTATTCATAGATGACATTTTGATATACTCAAAGAGTCAGAAAGATCACGAAGAACACCTACGAGCAGTTCTTGATACTCTTAGGCAGTACCGACACATGATTTCCAAAGAAGGAATCGTTGTGGACCTTACCAAGGTGGCCGCGGTACAAGACTGGGAGCATCCAGCTCAGTTACAGAAGTGAGGAGTTTCCTTGAACTTGCAGGCTATTATCACTGTTCATTAAAAATTTATCTAAGATAGCCTAACCATTGTCTCAAGTCACTTGAAAAGATCTTAAATTTGATTGGAATGAGAAAGCAGAGGCAGCCTTTTAAGAATTAAAGGACAAGTTGATGTCTATGCCCGTGCTAGTACTGTCGGAGCAAGGGGTCAAATATATTATTTACACCGACGCCTCTTAAGTCAGTTTGTGGTGTTTACTTATGTAAGAGGATAGGGTGATCACCTATGCCTCACGACAGTTGAGGAAACACGAAGAAAATTACCCCACTCATGACCTAGAGTTGGCAGCAGTCATTTTCGCATTAAAGCTTTGGAGACATTACCTCTATGAAGAGGAGTTCGAGCTCTTTTGTGACCATAAGACCCTCAAGTACATCTTTACACAGAGGGACTTGAATATGAGGCAACGCAGTTAGATGGAGACTTTGAAAGAATTCAAGTTTGAAGTCTCCTACAATCCTGGTAAGGCCAACCTTATGGCCGATGCGTTGAGCCGCAAGAAAACCATAGAATTTGTAGCCCCACTGATGATAGGAGAGTGGAATAGGGTGGAGTTCGTGCGAGATTTCGAACAGAGGATAATAGTGGGGGAGCCATTTGAGAGCGTCACACACTTTCATGTGCAACCACTTATTGATGACTGAATTATTGTGGCTTAGAAAGAAAATGAGCTATTGTTGAAGATGAGAGAGCATGCAAGCAACAACGAAGAATCAGAATGGAGGATTGACTTAGATGGAGGTTTGCGATATCGTGTCCGCATATGCGTCCCGAACCTTCACGACTTGAGGAGAGAAGTTTTAGAGGCCGCTCATAATTCAAAGTTAGCGATGCATCTGGGTAGTACGAAAATGTATTGGGACATAAAGCGTTCGTACTGATGGGACAACATGAAGGCCCAAATAGCAAACTTTGTGTCCCGATGCCTCACGTGCCAGTAAGTTAAGGTCGAGCACAACCGACCCCCTGGTTTACATCAGCTCATGCCCATAACTGAGTGGAAGTGGGGTTTCATATCTATGGATTTCATTTTGGGGTTACCAAAGACGAGAAATGGGCATGAATCCATTTGGGTGATTGTGGACCATTTGACGAAGTCAACCCATTTTCTCCCTATTCGAGTTTCTAATTTGGTAGATGACCTGGCCAAGCTATACATTGAGGAGATAGTACGACTGAATGGAGTTCCTTTAGAGATTGTGTCGGATCGAGACACGCGATTCATGTCTATATTCTGGGCTCAAATCCAAGAGGTGATGGGGGTGAAGCTGAAATTTATTACCCCATTCCACCCATAGACCGATGGGGCAGACGGAGCAGGTAAATCACATACTCAAGGACATGTTACGAGCATGCGTACTTGACTTCAAGAACAACTAGGATGACTGCCTCCCTTATGTTAAATTTACCTATAACAACAGCTTCCAAGCAAGCATTAGCATGGCTCCCTATGAAGCCTTGTATAAACGCCCATGTCAGGCTCCACATTGTTGGGGGAAAGTTGGCGAGAAGAGCTTGGTTGGCCCAGATTTGGTTCAGGCGACCTTAGAAAAGATCGATATTATCAGGCGTCGACTCCTTACAGCTTAGAGTAGGCAGAAGAGCTACACAGATACGAGACGCAGCCAGTTAGAATTTGAAGTTGGGGACCATGTATTCCTTAAAGTTTCCCCAATGAAGGGAGTACTTCATTTTGGTAGGAAAAGGGAAGGCCGAGGTTCATTGGGCCATTCCAAATTTTAGACTAAGTGGGTGTGGTGGCGTACTGTCTCGCCTTACCCATGCCACTCGCAAGTGTACACAACGTGTTTCATGTGTCGATGCTAAAGAATATGTTCCTAACCTTACTCATATTATCAAGTGAGAGTAAGTACAACTAAGAAAGGATGCCACCTATGTATTGTGGCCCATGCATGTTCTAGATAGGAAAGAACAAGTGTTGCGCAATAAGGTCATCTCACTCGTGAAAGTATTATGGACACACCACACCGAGGAGAAGGCTACTTGGGAAACGAAAGATAAAGTCCATAAGAACTACCCACAAATCCTTGAGGATTACGAGAAGGTACTAATTTCGGGGACAAAATTTTTCTTTAAGGGGGGTAGATTGTAATGTCCCGAAAAAATCCATACAAGGACTCGAGTACCACCTCAGGCAGAACAACCTAAGGACCGTATCTTATTGTATAATTTAGACGGGATTTAGTTATGTACTAAATAATTGGTGGATTAAGCTTGGGCCACCATTTTTACAAATGAGAAGGCCTCAAACCATGAGTACCACGTGTAACGCCCTGAAAATTGGGGGTCGAGTATGAACTCAACTCCCGAGTTCTAACGCATCACTTATGCAACATACACAATGATGGTTAAATGTTGTCTGAGTTAGAGCAATAAACATGAATGAGATTATACCAAAACAGTAAATCATACTCCAGTTCAATTGTATAAAGGCAAGCGGAAGACTGAAATTTTATATTCAAAGTATGTAAAGTAACAAAATTTTGTGAACTCCAGAGTATGAGTACTAATTGAGTACCAATATACATGTATTGTTTCTAAGTCAAATATCAAAATATAATTCCGTAGATAAGCCCTGGTATCCCCGCGATGCAGTCGGCCTAAGCATAGCCGTCGAGTACGCATAAAGGAGAACTCATCTGATCCTCCTCGAAGTCGGGCTCCGCTCCCGAACCGAGGCACCATCTATACCTGCGACAGAGTCTGGTGGGTGTTGCAAACACCATCTCGTAACGTGGGAGTGAGTAGCTAACTCAGTGGAATAATAAAGCATAGGTTAACATGTTATCAATTCAATCAAGCAGTAATGATAAAGCAGTACAAATCAAACAATTCTAACTACTCTTATTAAGTGCGAAAATGAAATGACATGATGCTGTATGCCCTTGCCAAACCACCCTCAAGCGACATCATCTTACATTCGCGAATGCTTAACTCCCTCAGTGCGCCACATCTACTAAGCACATACGGTGTGATGATGATCATGATTACCGAGTTATTATTAGTCCATTTCAACCAGCAGTATTGGGAAACTAAGGTACCTCCCTTGTATCATTCCCAAACATGATCCATTCTAGGGTTGTCAATCCTAGCTAATCTCATACGATATTATGGTTTGAGAAGCGTAGTGAAGGCATCGCAAAAGGGCTCGTCACCGTCGGCCGCGCGGTCTGAGATCTCACCGTATGCGGCTCAATGCTTGGCCGTCGGCTCAAGTACGGTCTCACCGTACTTGGCTCAATCACTAGCCGTCAGCTCGAGTATGGTCTCACCGTACTCGGCTCAACTCATACTCTAGTTGCTGTGAAAGACTCGTCGCCAATCACAGACACTTGGAGCATACTCGAAGATACTACGGAGGACTCGTCACCCGTCAGCACGAGCACAGGTCTCACCGTACTCGGCTCTTGCCGTAAGTATCGACAGATCGAATACAGTGTCCCATGCCACCGTATTAGGCTCACGAGTTTAGTTGCGCAATGGTCACTACGGGGAGGCACATGGCCCCAGCGTAGGCCGACAGCTCGACCACGGTGTCCCATACCACCATGCCCGGCTCATGCGTCTTAGCGGATCGAGGTACCATGGTTAACGGGATCGCCACTGGTAAGTTTGGTACCCTAGGTTCAAGCAGTAGCGACCAAACATGGTGAACACACATACACATATCGGTTTACTTGACGAGCCTGACTAGCTCGAGCGCACCACAAGTTGGGCGATATGGAGCGCAAAAGCACTCCGTGTGGCCAACCACTATCGCCAACCGAAGTACGACTCGGGTTCGCCAGACACATCCTTTGTGGCGACATGAGTCTCAGCCACAATCTCAAGTCTGGTACCGAATGTTTGGACTATAGACTTAGTCCCAAACTCAAACAGATCTCATCAATAGCATGTGGAGTAAAGCATGATAACGAAGTAATACAAGCATATTGTCAGGCATGTTATAAAGCATGAAATAAAGCATGAAGTAAAGCATATTGTAAAGCAGGTTATAAAGCACTATACAAGTAGGGATACAATTACATACACATCACAAGTGAGTGGTCATAGCGAACCACCACATGGAGGGGATCCTACATGTCTCTAAGGTAGTCGGGAATTCCATATCAGCGCCTATCTAAGGCACTAATACTGAAGCTTTTCACACACAAGCATTTACACAAACACTTAGAGTGCGCTATTCCAACATACATGACGTATGTTAGCAAATGCGTATTAGGGCTATTCTTTCGCCAAGCGGTTATTTTATCCGCGTATACCATATTCATACAACAAATAATCATGACAATTACACTTCCAAAATTTACACATATGCGGTATTTCTAGAATACACAATTTCAACATACATAGTGTTTACAAGCGAACATATATTACGGCGATTCTTTTCGCCAAACTAGTATTTTATCCATATATTGTATAATCATACATTAAATAAACATGTCAAACATTTTTCCAAAAAAAACGTGATATATTATACGGTATTTCTAGAATACACAATTTCAACATACGTAGCATTTACAAGTGAACATGTATTTCAGCGATTCCTTTCGCCAAATTAGTATTTTATCCATATATCATATAATCATACATTAAATAAACATGTCAAATATTTTTCCAAAAAAAATACGTATACGGTATTTCTACGTATACCTAGAGTATGTGAAATTCCATATTCTACAACGTTAATCGAAACAGGAAACGGAAGGCACTTTGTACATGTGCAATTGCATGCAGATCATGAATCTACCATTATCTGACATTGAAAGCGTTGAAAACCGTAACTTATACACTTAAAGTCCTCACCTTTGCCCTTGGAATCACAACGAATCAGCAAGGGTTGTTGAGCTTCCGTATATGGGAGTTTTCTAGCCTAAAGAGCGGAATCGGTTAGTCTTTACACAACCTACAACCTTCCTACTTCAAATCAGACCTAGGGTTAGGGTTTCTCACCTTCAAACGGAGTGGATACCGCCGGAAAAACACCTGGAAGGAAGCGGTGTAGGCCGTGTGATGAATGAAAGCAGTAGGAGGAAGATCTCCCACAAATCCCAAGCTCTTCTCTCTCTTTTCTCTCTCTCTCTCTAGGGTTTTATCCCCAAATTCGTATGGCTGTGAGAGGGGCTGTTCTAAGCTCCTTTTATAGCCAAAACCCTTCCCAAAATAGGCTCAGGTTCAAGGGTTATTGCTTATATAGGTAATTCGTCACTTTTCCAAATTCAAATGAGTGTTTCGTGGCCCCCTTGAGCCAAACGTCAGACTTAAGCTCACCACACATGGATGTACGTGGGATTACGTCTTCGACTCGATCGGATTCCCCGGATCACACGTGGCGGACCACTTTCAGTTCAACGGTCAGTGGGCCACGATCCGAAATTCCAAGTACATGTAAATGTTCTGAAATTTTTCTTAATCCGAGGTGTAATTTGGTCGATTCGACGGTCGGGTTGCTTATCTTGCGTAAACGAATGGTGCGGATCACTATTCTGATATTTATTTTGGAATGGGAATAGTGTTTTTCACACACCCTCACTCCGAATCGAAACGAATGGCCGTGGGACATCGGTTTGGACTCGATTTTAGAGATGATTGTCAAGCCCAAGAGGCGGTCCTAGTTCCTTAGATTCGTGTTAATCGGACTTAGATGTGCGATCTAGACCCTATCTGAAGTTTCGTTTCATTCCCGAGAAGCGTAGGAAATGAGTTTGGTTCTAAACTTTAGGGTAACCTAGAGTCACTTGTTTTGCAAGTTTTGGGTCTTGCAGATCGTATTTAAAACGATCCCAACGGATTTCATGGCTAATCGAGTTTAGTACTTAGTTAACTTTGTTAAATTTCTAAAGGATTTAATCCTAATTGATTTCTGGTCGAGGTGGTACTCGAGCCAATGTACGGAAATTTACGGGTCGTTACAATCTACCCCCCTTAAACAAAAAATTTTGTCCTCGAAATTTATACCTTTTCATATTCCTCGAGAATCTGAGGGTAGTTCTTCCTGACCTCGGCCTCAGTCTCCCAAGTAGCTTCCTCCTCGGAATGATGTGTCCAAAGTACCTTCACAAGTGGGATGACCTTGTTACGCAGTACCTGCTCCTTCCTTTCAAGGATGCGGGTCGAGCGCAACTCATATGTAGCATCCTCGCTCAACTGTACCTACTCCCACCTGATGATATGCGAAGGATCAGGAACGTACTTCTTC
Source organism: Magnolia changhungtana (assembly GCA_030180095.1). Taxonomy (NCBI): domain Eukaryota; kingdom Viridiplantae; phylum Streptophyta; class Magnoliopsida; order Magnoliales; family Magnoliaceae; genus Magnolia; species Magnolia changhungtana. The sequence goes on along the minus strand of JASAUF010000644.1, from coordinate 3,750,588 downwards.
AGCATAGATACATGAAATACGTTGTGTACAGACGCAAGTGGTGTGGGCAAAGCGAGACGATACGCCACATCACCCACTCGATCCAATATCTGAAATGGACCGATAAACCTCGGTGTGAGCTTCCCCTTCTTCCCAAACCGAAGGACTCCCTTCATAGGGGAAACTCGAAGGAACACATGATCCCCGACCTCGAACTCCAGCGGTCGCCGCCTTGTATCGGCGTAACTCTTCGCTTTGCTCTCGCGCTGTTAGTAATCGACGTCTGATAATGTCGACCTTCTCTGTAGTCGCCTGTACCAACTCCGGGCCAATCAGACTACGCTCTCCAACCTCTGCCCAACAGTGCGGTGCCCTACAAGGTCGACCATATAGAGCCTCATATGGCGCCATGCCAATAGTCGCCTGGAAGCTGTTGTTGTAGGCGAACTCTGCGTACGGAAGACAGTCATCCCAACTGTCCTTGAAGTCTAACACACATGCCCGCAACATATTCTCCAGAATCTAGTTCACCCGCTCTATCTGCCCATCAGTCTGAGGATAGAATGCCGTACTGAACTTCAACTTCACACCCATCGCCTCCTGGATACGAGTCCAGAAGATGGATGTGAACCGAGTGTCTCTGTCCGACACGATCTCCAACGGAACTCCATGCAGACGGACAAACTCTCTGATGTACAATCTAGCCAGCTCGTCTGCAGAGTTCATAACTCTGATAGGGAGGAAATGGGCCGATTTAGTCAACCGATCCACAATCACCCAAATGGAATCGTGTCCCTTCCTCGTCTTCGGCAGCCCTGATATGAAATCCATGGAGATGAAGTCCCACTTCCACTCCGCTATGGGCATGGGCTGAAGTAGTCCAAGAGGTCGGCGATGTTCTGCCTTGACCTGCTGGCACGTCAAACATCGAGACACATACTCATCGATGTGGGCCTTCATGTTATCCCACCAATACGTCCGTCTCATATCCCGGTACATCTTCGTGCTACCAGGATGCATCGCAAGCTTCGAGTTATGGGCAAACTCGAGAAGCTCGCGTCTTAAGTCGGGCACATCAGGAACGCATAGTCGGCCACGAAATCGTAGACCCCCATCAGAACCAACTCTCCACTCAGAGTCCTCGGCGTCGCTAGCTTGCTCTCGAAGCTCAGACAGCCGCATATCGCCCTCCTGGGCCTCAAAAATTCTGTCGTCAATAAGTGGTCACACTCGAACGTGCGCAACACACTCAAATGGCTCCTCGATAGTGAGTCTCTGCTCGAAGTCCCGTACGAACTCCACCATGTCCCACTCGGCTATCATCAACAGTGCCGCAAAAGCTATCGCCTTCTTGCGGCTCAACGCATCTGCCACAAGGTTCGCCTTGCCAGGATGGTAGGAAACCTCGAACTTGAAGTCCTTCAAGGTCTCCATCCATCGGCGTTGTCTCATATTCAAGTCTCGCTGTGTGAATATGTACTTAAGGCTCTTGTGGTCGCAGAAAAGCTCGAACTCCTCTCCATAGAGGTAATGTCTCCAGAGCTTCAATGCAAAGATGACAGCTGCCAACTCCAGGTCGTGTGTAGGGTAATTCTCCTTGTGCTTCCTTAATTGTCTCGAGGCATACGAAATCACACTATCCTTCTGCATCAGAACACAACCCAAACCAACGCGAGACGCGTCAGTATATATCATGTATTTCTCCCCTTGCTCTGGCAATACTAGCACAGGGGCGGACGTCAACTTGTCCTTTAGCTCCTTAAAAGCTGCCTCCACCTTCTCATTCTAGGCGAACTTCAGTTCCTTCCGAGTCAACTGAGATAAAGGCCTGGCAATCTTCGAGAAGTCCCGAATGAAGCGTCTGTAATACCCAGCCAGACCAAGGAAACTCCTCACCTCAGTAACCGATTCAGGCTGCTGCCAATCCTGAACCGCGGCTACCTTAGCAAGGTCCACTGCTATTCCATCCTTGGACACTACATGTCCCAGGAACTTGACTTCCTCCTGCCAGAAGTCGCACTTCTTGTATTGTGCGAACAACTGGTTCTTCTTCAGTGTATCCAACACCGCTCTCAAGTGCTCCTCGTGCTCCTCCCGACTCGTAGAGTATATCAAGATGTCATCAATAAAGACGATGACGAATCGGTACAGGAAAGGCCGAAATACCCGGTTCATCAGATCCATGAACACGGCTGGTGCGTTCGTAAGGCCGAACGACATCACCAGGAACTCATAATGCCCAAAGCACGTCCTGAAGGCTGTCTTCTGCACGTCCTCATCTCTCACGCGCAACTGGTGGTACCCGACTGAAGATCAATCTTCGAGAAATACTTCGCCCCCTCAACTGATCAAACAGATCATCTATCCTGGGCAAAGGATACTTGTTCTTTACTGTGACCTGGTTCAACCTACGGTAGTCAATACATAACCGTAGCGACCCGTCCTTCTTCTTCACAAATAGCACAGGTGCTCCCCAAGGCGACACACTAGGTCGTATAAAACCCTTGTCTACCAGATCGTCAATTTGTTTCCGCAACTCCTCCATCTCACATGGAGGCATACGATAAGTCGGCAGTGAGATGGGTGTCGCACCTGGCGTGAGATCAATTGTAAAATCGATCTCGCGTCGAGGAGGTAAACCAGGAATAGTCTCAAACACGCCTGCAAATTCTCGAACCATTGGCGTATTCCTCAACGTCGGACCATCAATCGGTGCCAACAAAGCAGTATAACAATCAACACGGAAGGGCCAACTGACCTGTACTGGAAACGCGAAAGCTGTGCCATCAGGTCCATAAGCAGTCACGATCTGAGTATCGCAATCTATCTCCGCCCTCATCTTAGCGAGCCAATCCATACCAAGGATAACGTCGTAGTGCCATAGTGGAGCAACGATGAGGTCGACGAGCACTGTGCTGCTACCCAAAACTATCGGACAACCCTCGCATAACCGTGTGATATCCGAACAGGTCCCAGTAGCCGTAGTGAGTCTCATTCCCTTTGTGGGAATCGAGGCAAAGATAAACGTTTGACCGCCCCACAAGAAATAATAGAAGTAGTGGACCCAGTGTCCACCAACAAAGAAACGGGAGTACCATGAATATAAGTCGTACCCTCAAAAGCCGTCGGAGCCGAGATCGACATCTCAGGTGCCTCGGCAACAAGAGTGTGCACGCGAGCCCGTCTGTGACGGTTCGGTGAGGAGCTAGCTGGTCGGTCATGTGGCGGCCCGAGCGCGCGACACGGAGGTCGGAAGGAAGGATGTGCAGGAGCAGTCTGTAGCGGTGGAGCTGATATGGCCTGTGGATAAGGGCGATCCAATCTCTGCGGTGGTGCAAATCCACTAGCCCTCATACGCGAGAAGCAACTCTCAGCAGGGTGTCCTGGTTTCCCGCAATACGTGCAGGTCACCAACGGGCGTCTCACAGGAACAACTGGTGCTGCGGCCCTGGGGGGCGAATCAGCACGAGGCCTCTTGCCTAAGATAGGCCTGCTCTGTAAATCCTGGCGTGGCCTCGCAACCATAGCACCACGCGATCTGGCCAATCGGTCCACATCCTGCTCGGCCGTCATAGACATGTGGACCAGTGCTGCGTAGGTAGGTATACTGAGGCAGCATATCTTCGACCGTATCTCCGGTCGTAAACCCAAGGAAAAACGACGCATCCGCATCTTCTCATCCACCAGTATAGTTGGGACAAAGTGGCCCAACTCTGTGAAGCGGTGCTCGTACTCCGTGATAGTCATGCCTCCCTGCCTAAGGCGTAGGAACTCATCCTCCCGCTCGTGCCGATAAGTCTGCGGGTAGTATTTCTCGTGGAACCGAAACTCGAAGGCCTCCCAGGTCCACACGTAATCCACTGCGACCGTCCGCAGCACACTGTCCCACCATAAACTGGCCTCCCTCTCAAACATGAAGGAAGCCAGCTCGACCTGCTCTGCCTCTGAACAGTGAAGCATCCGTAGCATCTTAGAGATGCGGTCAAGCCAAAACTCTGCCTCCTCGAGTCTGTGAGAACCCATAAATGAGGGAGGCCTCAAGCGCTGAAACTGTTCGAGTAAACCACGTGTACCTACATCTCCAGTAGGAGGTGCGACGGATGTGGGCAGAGGCACATCCTCAAACCAAGCGGGAGGCTCAGAAGGCTCATCAGGATGTGCAGATGTCGTAAGTGGAGTCGCACTACCACTATGGGATAAGGCCTCAACGATAGTGGCCATAAGCTGCTGGTGCTGCTGCTGCTGTATCTGCTGCTGCTGCTGATGCATTATCAGCATCAGCTGCTTAAACCTATCAGTCGGCGGAGCAGCCTGGGAGTCATGCTGCGCAGAAGAAGATGGCCGATACTGCTCACGGACCGGGGGCGTATAAGGTGGCAGTCCACCGGTAGGACCAGCATGAGGCTAATCAGAACCCAACCCTCGGTCCGCAGGACCGCTACTACCAGAAGGAGTCTGGTCCATAAAGCCAGTCAGACGGAGATGTGCCGTGCTCCGCGTATACTGTCGCGGCATGCCATATACAACATAGGGTAGATCATTTGTGAGATAAGACACAATACACTTCATAAAGCACTTAAGCATTCCACACATCATCAAAACAAAAGAGGCTACATGCTTTTCATTTACCCAAAATTGTCATAATACATGGAATACAACTTACATGAATCACGACAGAAATCACATGATAGCCAATACATCCACTACATCAAACACCTAAAACATGTTATTATCTACTACATCATCTACATGAAAACATAAACTGCCTATCGTAGTAACCAAAGCAAACAACAACACACAACCACGTGGATGACTAAGCATCCGAAGCAGGCGGTGGAGGACGAGCATTCTTATCCTGCGCACAGCACAGAATGGCCTTCAACGTACGGGACATCTTCTTAAAACTCTTCTTCATGTGGGCTTCATTCTCCTCAAGCTTGGCTCGAACTTGACCAATCTCTTGCTGCAGGGCAGCTTGACCCTCCTCAAGACGGGCCAAACGTGCATCCAAAGCATCCCGATTCACACCCTGTTCCTGAGCCGCAGGAGGTGAACTCTCCTCAGTGTCCTGAGCCTCAGGTTCTTCCTGTATGTCATCACCGAGCTCCTCATCACTCTCAGCCTGGAGGTCAACACTCTCCTCACCGGCACTATCCGACTCATCTCCAGACTCGTCGAGTCGTGCTTGCCGCTGTTGAGGGCTGATCTTCATATTATTAAGTGTCGCCTCGCTTATGACTCGGACTGGTGCAAGGTCTTCCATGTTGAGTCTATAGCCGACATCACGAGCCATCCTACATATCAGGCGGCCAAATGGGAGTGAAAGATCGTTCCTGGCAGAACGAACAACCTGAACTATCTGGGATAGGATGAATGTGGGTAGGCATATGTTGTCCCCATGTCCCATCTTATACAAAAAGTCCACCATCAATCGAGTACACTCTGTGCGGTTACCCCACCGTGGGTATACATTGTATGTGAAAATGTGATGGAGTAAACGGAAGTCTTCGATCATCTTTGTCACCGCAATACAATTTCCTCGCTTCCAAGTAACTCGGCGACCACAAAGGTATCGCATGCGGCGATCCCTTTCTCGCGCACTCCTGGAGAAGTCGTCACTAGGAAGCACTTGACCAAGTGGAAGCTTCGTGATTCGAACCACCTCATCCACAGTGACTGTGCATTCTATGCCCCTCACAGAGACATTAAACTGAAGAGGCTCCAACGATGAATCTATGATATGAGCGTAGAAAGCGCGAACCGTGTTCTCACATGCGGGAGACTCACCTTCAAATATAGAATTCCATCCGATATCCACCAAGTGGTCCATCATCGGGTGTAGGCCAAACATTCTTTCATCCACATGAGCTTCAAACACAACCTTGCAGCCCGCGAAGCACCCGTATTCGATGCCTATTGGATAAGCATTTCTGACGGGATGGTCAGGATCCAGGTCTCGCTTCGACCTAAACTCCCGAACGGTGCTAGTGTCAGCCCCAACGTCGGATCTTCTTCGGGAATGGCTGGCCTACTTGGGCCGACGTCATCGGCCGAGGTTTTCCTCTTTCCCATGAAAGATAGGATGAAGGAAACAGAGAAAATAGTCGCCACCACACCAAGGAGGGCCATGAAAAATTGCCAAAATTGGGGAAAAAGGGGCTGATCTCTTTGATCCACCACAAGCAACAATCCAATAGGTGTGGAAGGGGCACTAGAGGTAGGAAATGAAGGAGAAACAAGAAGAAAATGGAATGGGTTAGGAGATTACCCGATTTTGAGCTCCAATGAGGGGTATGAGAGCTCCAACATGAGAAAATGGGGAAAGGAGGAGGTTAGGGCTGTTGTGGAAGGTTGGGGTGTGTGGGTTATGGAAGAAAATGGAAGATTGCAAGGTTTGGAGGGATGAGTTTAGAGAAAAATTGAAAATGGGGTTTGGAGGTGCTTGGAAAGGAAGAAATGAGGGAGAAGGGTGCTCCAGCCCCTTAAAACCTAAACTTATGGCAATTTCGCACGTGCCAGGGGGTAGAGGATGTCGGGCCGACCAACCCCAGCCCTAGCCCCACTCGAGATGGCCCACTGGACCGCAGTCCGCCGCGGGAGCCGCGGCTCCGCCGCGGTCGGACTTGGCCGGAACCGCGCCGCCGCGGTGGGGACCTGTTTGCCACGTGCCCAGGGTGCCAAATGCACCCTGGTTCGATCTTAGGTCTTAATATATTTAGGTGGGGAGGCCCCCGACTCAGTTCAGCTCCAGAACGGGGTCCTGAAAAAATTTCTGAACTAAACTGATTTTTCCTGATTTTTAACAACTGGTTTTAGGTGGATGGTAATCTGGACACGTCAATAGATGGCCTAGAAGTGATTTAGATTCCGTATGTGCGGTCAGGATCAAGTACAAACTCGATCAACGCGTCCATTTTTAATGAATTTCGCCGAACGGTGAAATCGGGAGACCCTAAGACTGTTTCTATATTTTTGCGCACTGTCTTAGGTTATAACACGTTAGCGTACGTAGTGGGGACATAACTCAGGTCTGGTTTAATCAAAATCATGCTCTGATACCAACTTGTAAAGCCCTGAAAATCGGGGGTCGAGTATGAACTCAACTCCCGAGTTCCAACGCATCACTTATGCAACATACACAATGATGGTTAAATGTTGTCTGAGTTAGAGCAATAAACATGAATGAGATTATACCAAAACAAGAATCATACTCAGTTCAATTGTATAAAGGTAAGCGGAAGACTGAAATTTTATATTCAAAGTATGTAAAGTAACAAAATTTTGTGAACTCCAGAGTATGAGTACTAACTGAGTACCAATATACATGTATTGTTTCTAAGTCAAAAATCAAAATACAATTCCGTAGATAAGCCCTGGTATCCTCGCGATGCAGTCGGCCTAAGCATAGCTGGCAGAGTACTGCATAAAGGAGAACTCATCCTGATCCTCCTCAAAGTCGGGCTCCGGCTCCTGAACCGAGGCACCATCTATACCGCGACAGTCTGGTGGGTGTTGCAAACACTTTCCCGCAGTAACGTGGGATGAGTAGCTAACTCGGTGGAACAATAAAGCATAGGTTAACATGTTATCAATTCAATCAAGCAAGAATGATAAAGCGGTACAAATCAAACAATTCTAACTACTCTTATTAAGTGCGAAAATGAAATGACATGATGCTGTATGCCCTTGCCAAACCACCCTCAAGCGACATCATCTTACGTTCGCGAATGCTTAACTCCCTCAGTGCGCCACATCTACTAAGCACATACGGTGTGATGATGATCATGATTACCGAGTTATTATTAGTCCATTTCAACCAGCAGTATTGGGAAACTAAGGTACCTCCCTTGTATCATTCCCAAACATGATCCATTCTAGGGTCGTCAATCCTAGCTAATCTCATACGATATTATGGTTTGAGAAGCGTAGTGAAGGCATTGCAAAGGGCTCGTCACCCGTCAGCGCGGATACAGATCTCACCGTATGTGGCTCAATTGTTGTCGTCAGCTCAAGTACAGGTCTCACCGTACTCGGTTCAATCACTAGCCGTCAGCTCGAGTACAGGTCTCACCGTACTCGGCTCAACTCATACTCTAGTTGCTGTGAAAGACTCATCGCCAATCACAGACACTTTGAGCAGACTCGAAGATACTACGGAGGACTCGTCTCCTGTCAGCACGAGCACAGGTCTCACCGTACTCGGCTCTCGCCGTAAGCATCGATAGCTCGAATACAGTGTCCCATAACACCGTATTCGGCTCACGAGTTTAGTTGCGCAATGGTCACTACGGGAAGGCACATGGCCCCAGCGTAGGCCGACAGCTCGACCACAGTGTCCCATACCACCATGCCCGGCTCATGCGTCTTAGCGGATCGAGGTACCATGGTTAACGGGATCGCCACTGGTAAGTTTGGTACCCTAGGTTCAAGCAGTAGCGACCAAACATGGTGAACACACATACACATATCGGTTTACTTGACGAGCCTGACTAGCTCGAGCGCACCACAAGTTGGGCGATATGGAGCGCAAAAGCACTCTGTGTGGCCAACCACTATCGCCAACCGAAGTACGACTCGGGTTCGCCAGACACATCCTTTGTGGCGACATGAGTCTCAGCCACAATCTCAAGTCTGGTACCGAATGTTTGGACTATAGACTTAGTCCCAAACTCAAACAGATCTCATCAATAGCATGTGGAGTAAAGCATGATAACGAAGTAATACAAGCATATTAGTATGCATGTTATAAAGCATGAAATAAAACATGAAGTAAAGCATGTTGTAAAGCATGTTATAAAGCACTATACAAGTATGGATACAATTACATACACATCACAAGTGAGTGGTCATAGTGAACCACCACATGGAGGGGATCCTACATGTCTCTAAGGTAGTCGGGAATTCCATATCAGCGCCTATCTAAGGCACTAATACTGAAGCTTTTTCACACACAAGCATTTACACAAACACTTAGAGTGCACTATTCCAATATACATGACGTATGTTAGCAAATGCGTATTAGGGCTATTCTTTCGCCAAGCGGTTATTTTATCCGCGTATACCATATTCATACAACAAATAATCATGACAATTACACTTTCAAAATTTACACATATGTGGTATTTCTAGAATACACAATTTCAACATACATAGTGTTTACAAGCGAACATATATTACGGCGATTCTTTTCGCCAAACTAGTATTTTATCCATATATTGTATAATCATACATTAAATAAACATGTCAAACATTTTCCCAAAAAAAATACGTATATGGTATTTCTAGAATACACAATTTCAACATACGTAGCATTTACAAGTGAACATGTATTTCAGCGATTCCTTTCGCCAAATTAGTATTTTATCCATATATCATATAATCATACATTAAATAAAAATGTCAAACATTTTTCCAAAAAAAATACGTATACGGTATTTCTACGTATACCTAGAGTATGTGAAATTCCATATTCTACAACGTTAATCGAAACAGGAAACGGAAGGCACTTTGTACATGTGCAATTGCATGCAGATCATGAATCTACCATTATCTGACATTGAAAGCATTGAAAACCGTAACTTATACACTTAAAGTCATCACCTTTGCCCTTGGAATCACAACAAATCAGCAAGGGTTGTTGAGCTTCCGTATACGGGAGTTTTCTAGCCTAAAGAGCGGAATCGGTTAGTCTTTACACAACCTACAACCTTCCTACTTCAAATCAGACCTAGGGTTAGGGTTTCTCACCTTCAAACAGAGTGGATACCGCTGGAAAAACGCCTGGAAGGAAGCGGTGTAGGCCGTGTGATGAATGAAAGCAGTAGGAGGAAGATCTCCCACAAATCCCAAGCTCTTCTCTCTCTTTTCTCTCTCTCTCTCTAGGGTTTTATCCCCAAATTCGTATGGCTGTGAGAGGGGCTGTTCTAAGCTCCTTTTATAGCCAAAACCCTTCCTAAAATAGGCTCAGGTTCAAGGGTTATTGCTTATATAGGTAATTCGTCACTTTTCCAGCTCAATTGAGCGTTTCTGGTGGCCCCCCTTGAGCCAAACGTCAGACTTAAGCTCACCACACATGGATGTACATGAGATTATGTCTTCAACTCGATCGGATTCCCAGATCGCACGTGGCGGACCACTTTCAGTTCAACGGTCAGTGGGCCACGATCCGAAATTCCAAGTACATGTAAATGTTCCTGAAATTTTTCTTAATCCGAGGGTGTAATTTGGTTTGATTCTGACGGTCAGGTTGCTTAATACTGATGCGTAAACGAATGGTGCCAGATCACTATTCCTGATATTTATTTTGGAATGGGAATAGTGTTTTTCACACACCCTCGCTCCGAATCGAAACGAATGGCCGTGGGACATCGGCTGGACCTGATTTTAGAGATGATTGTCAAGCCCAGTGAGGCGGTCCTAGTTCCTTAGCTTCGTGTTAATCGGACTTCCGATGTGCGATCTAGACCCTAATCTGAAGTTTCGTTTCATTCCCGAGAGCAAATGGAAATGAGTTTGGTTCTAAACTTTAGGGTAACCTAGAGTCACTTGTTTTGCAAGTTTTGGGTCTTGCAGATCGTATTTAAAGCGATCCCAACGGATTTCATGGCTAATCGAGTTTAGTACTTAGTTAACTTTGTTAAATTTCTAAAGGATTTAATCCTAATTGATTTCTGGTCGAGGTGGTACTCAAGCCAACGTACGGAAATTTACGGGTCGTTACACACTGGCTTAATGCTACCTAAAGACCTAGGAGAAATCCCATGAGCCTGTCACTCTAGGGAGTACATTGAAACCCTGTATTGGACCTAAACCACACGTTGAGGGTCCGATGACTGCGAAACTATAGGACTATGTCTGTCCTGCTAGGCTTACAACCATCGCGGGGAATCAAGCCCAGATAGTGTCCAGAAAGGCCCAACTTGAACCATGAGTGAAGTGCATGAGAAATACGAATATCTTTAGAAAATGAAATGAAACTTAAGTGAATTGGGTCGTTCACTCTCATGCAAAATTGAGGATTTCAAACTGTTAGTTTGTGACCAAACTTCACCCATGGGGAAAGAAAATTTCCCTACACATCCGTATAACTGTGGTGCCGATTAAGTATAACCGTTGACCTGACGCAGGCCCTCCATGGTTGATTAGCTTATTCGATTGCACCGAAATCGTATCCTGGCATGGATCCATTGTCAGGGAATGTACCCTATGACGTAGATGGGTCGTGGGCCTCCCTATGAGCCCTATTTGTCAAAAACAGCTGCCCATTGGGTATAAACTATGTATAAAGTGGCCGTGGGGCCATTTGCATCACAACTGGGCCTATAAATAGCCTTCAGTTCACCCCCTCTCCCATATATGAAATTTGCAAAACCCTAGGGGAGAGAGAGAGGAGAAAAGAGTTGAAAAAAGGAAAGAGAGAAGAGAAACTTTGGGAGATCGCTGCAGAGTTCTTCTCCCATGAATCCACACACTAAATCACCGCCCCGTTGCACTACCAAACCTCTTTCAGCTACGATTTCGGGTAAGAAATACCAACCCTAATATCGATGTAGAGTTCCCAGATAGTTTTACGTCAACCTAGCTAACCGGTTTCATCATTTAGGTGCTCGATGTTCCATTTTTAGAAACGTAACATTTGGACCGAGTCTAAGTCGAACGTACTAACGAAAGGTGCGGACTATAAACACTTAGGTTGCAGTTTATCAATGCTTTCATGATAGCTAATGATTTATGTTTGTCTTGATTGCTATCGTATTGTCTTAAATGTATTGATTTCTGTATGAGATGCCCTATGAACTGAGATAAATAAATGATGCACCCTATGTGTTTGTTGAAATGTTTAAATGAGCAATAGAAAATGATTAGTGCTTGCCATGATTACTAATCTAGGATTCGTCATTGTCATATGGATGTAAATCTCTCTATATAAAGAATTGATAAAATATATGTTGTAACTAACGTAGTCTATGTGTTTGATAAATTGTCTAAATGAGAAAATTGTTGATGATTTATATTTACTACGAATATTAAGGTAAGATTTTGATTGTCTTATGCATATGTATGTTTCCTCTATGAAATCAATTGATAAAATTCAAGTTATATTTGATATGGTCTATGTGTTTGATGAAATGCCCAAATGAGAAATCCACATGGATTGTTTGTCGAATGCTGGGATAATTATTACATGTGGTTGTAGAAGCATTTGAGTAGGATTGAGGCTAGAAATGTAGCCCAGGCATTCGTTAAAAGTCCTTATCCGGGTGGCCAAGTTAGTCTCACCACCTTGGGTAAACTCGAGGAATTCGAGTCGCACAAAGATTGTCGACAGTGGCTAGGACACGAGGGGTGCTTACACGCTCCATGTCGATTAAGTCAGTGTGTGCCGGTACTAATCGAGCTTGCCTAATGAACTGATTGACCTATTCTGTATTTACCATGTATGGACGCAACTGATTGAATCTAAGGTACCCCTCACTAATGTAAAGATCCACTTTAACCATGGTACCATGATCTACTAAAACACATGAGCCGGGCATTGTGGTATGGGACACCGTGTCCAAGCTGTCAGCCTACGCTGGGGTGACGAGCCTCCCCGTAGTGACCCATGAGCAACTAAGACTCTTCAGCCGGGCATGGTGGTATGGACCCGTGTTTGAGTTGTCGGCTTATGATGGGGTGACGAGCCTCCCCGTAGTGAACACGAACACAACTTCTTGCAACTTGCCAATCGTATATGTTTGACTAGGAGTGACAACTCTACAACTTGCATATTGTATGTGTTTAACTAGAATTGACGAACCTAGATGGATTTAGAATATAGGATTAGGATCACTGCGATAGTCCGATGCTTAATGTTCAATTCGAGTCGGTGATATAAAGGGAGCTACCCTAGCTTCCCAAACTTACTGTACGAATGAGCTTAATTAATTACCTGGCTAACACAACCATACATCGCACTGCATTGGTTAGGCTGTGCCTAAAAGGCATTGGAGTTGCACCATTTAAGGAAGTGTTGTCATGTGCGAAATAGGTTATTGGAGTCGCTTGTGAGGGAGCTTTAATGTGAGGGCATGCATCATTACTTGCACCCATTCCTGCATTAAAAAGAGTAGTTAGGAAGTGATTATTATGATTGCCTTATCATTACTGCTTTGATGGACTTAATAACATGTGTAACTTTTACCTTATAGAACCACTGAGTTGATCACTCACTCCCACTTTGGGACAGTGTTTTAAAATACCCACCAGACTCTGATGTAGATGCTGGTTCAGATGAAGTCTATGCAATGGAGCAGGACTTCCTGGATGAGGAGGAGGAATTCTCCTACTTCCAACTCACAGGCGAGTCGATGTAGACCACGGACCATTACGCAGGGACACTGGGCATCAGGGCTTAGTTGGACACTTTTACATTACCACTTTTTGTACATTTTAAAACTATACATGTATATATTGAACCCAGTTATGTACTCATACTTTGGAAGAAACCTTATGAAACATCTGTGTACTTATACAAATATGTTTTAGACTTTCGCTCTTGTTTAATTTCAATAAATCCGGAGTATGATATGTTGTTCGGTATAATCTCACGCATGCTTAACTCATGAAAATGAAAGAAATCTGAATATCATCATTCGTAATGCATAATTAATGTTCTGAATATCGGGAGTAGAGCTTTGGTTTACCCTCGAAATTCAGGGCGTTACAAAGCTAATGATGAGTTTTGGGATAGAATCCAATTTTGTCTTATAGTGCTTGTCTTATATGTACTAGGTTCTTATTTTGTCATGTAGCAATTGTCCTATTTATTAGTAATTTTTAGGTTCTAAAAGTGAGCTTTAGGCCCACATAGGCTCAAGTCCAATGGGCCTAACATAATAAAGGTTGTTTGTGTTACTGGACACATAATTTGGGTCATACATTTGATGGGTCATATCTCACTAACGGGGCTTCAGATTGAGACACGGTTTCACCAATGCGACCGCAATGACGACTCGGTCCTCATGATAGAGGTCTTAAGGTCATCCAGAACAAATCACTTTTGTGAGTTTTCTAGGTGCACTAGGGTGCAGTGTATTGTTCAATGATGGCGCGAGTTGGGACACGTGTGCACATGAGTGATGTTACAAAAGACCAGGATCCCACATGAAATACTATAAAGCTAAATACATAAATAAATGAAATAATTGTCTATATATAAATCTCGGGGTCGAGATTTTCATTTAAGGGGGGTAGGTTTTAGTGCCCCACTTTCGTGTAGTTAATTATACTCACACCTAGACATATATATCCACATCATAAGGAATAGATTAAAAAGTTAAACATAATGAATTGGCATAAATGATAGAAGTAATTAGAGTTTAGGTATAAAATTTTGTTTAAGGGGGTAGATTGTAACACCCTGAACTTTTCAATACCTGAGTATTAAAAGTTCTCTAGTGTTGTTCACAACCCCAAGTGTAGGGTCACGATGTAGTAATAATCTCAGTGAGACTGAGGTCAAATCCACAGGGGCTAATCTTGTATGTTTATGAAAATAAGTAGAACTAGAATTAGAACTAGAGGAAGATCTAAATCTAAATCTGAAATAATAGAGAGAGTAATTGTGAATAATGTAATTGAAACTTGTGAATTTAAAGGTGGGAACTAAGGTGCCAAGGATCCACTTGTAGCTTTCAAGTGTTACCTTACTTGATTCAAGAGATACAATTAGAATCAGAGTACTATCTTATTCAATAAGAAGAAGAGATGATCAAATCTCTAAACTTTTCATTGTTCTGGTCTCAATGGAAGAAGATTGTGAAGATTTGGAAGGGATTCCATCACCATACCATGCCCAATAGACAATGGCAAATAATAGGATTTTACCAATCCCACAATTTCTAAACAGGAAAAGAAGAAATCTAAAGCTATCGCAGCGTCTACTGTAATTTGAGTCACAATAAACCATTAAAAACTGAAAATATTCCTTAAAATCAACTAGAAAGTAATAAAGTTTAATATAAACAAGAATCAAAACAAGATAAAGATCTTAATCATGTTACAAGCTTCACCTCTTAGCCCTAGTTAAGAGGTTTAGTTAACCATAGACATGATTAAGCCAAAATCTCTTAAACAAAACATGAAAACAAATTAAGGAAGAAGAAGAAAAACTCTTGGCGATGGCTCTCCACTCATTGGCTCCACTCCTTAAACCCTAGATGATACCTAGGAATGTCCTAGGGATTCCTATTTATAGTTGTGAAGCTCCATCTTCCGCACCGACTTGGAATTTTCGAAATATGATCGCGAAACCGTCTCAACTCACACAACTGTGTTACGCATCGGTTAGACCGAAGTTACCTTCGGTTAGACCGAAGTCAAGTTTGAAGCGTGACAGGATTCTGCTTCATCAGTTGCCCGATTTCGGTTAGACCATGCTTAGGTTCGGTCAGACTAAACTTAAGTTGTCAGTCGGACCGAATTAATCTTTAATCAAACCGAATTAACTCCTTTCAGCGTTGGAGCTTTTTGTACACTTTCGGTCGGACCGAACTAGGTATCGGTAGGAACGAATTGTCCATCGATCGAAATGAATTAGCTTTTGAATTTCGTTGTTGGTCACTGGACTATTTTGTGTGATTTCGGTTGAATCGAATTTGTTTGTTTTCTATTGCAGATTCTGAAGTCTTTCAAGTCCTTTCTTCATCCTTTATACTTATTTTCCTTGGATCTTTGGCATGTGTATTCTTTATTCTCAGTCTCCTAAGATCCATCATTTGCCTTGGTGATTCTTGAGCATCAAATTCATGCTTTTAACATTCTTTTCAATCCAAGCTCTTAGATTCACCTTGCACACAAACATGTATTAAATATACCATTAAACATTATCATGTTTCTAAAACCAAGATATAATTAGAGGAAAATATGTAATATTTGACACTCAACACACACCCCAACTAGCATTTTGCTAGTCTCGAGTAAAACATGCGTGACATAATCATCAAATCTCAATGCTCGAACCATTTTCAGAAAACAATCTTTTGTGCAAACACGAATGAATGTGTATGATTCCAAGAAGAGAGAGTGAAAAGTTAAAAACCTAAAGCTGAATCAAACAAGCAATTAGTCAATTAGGTTCTTCATTAATCACTTAAGAACATAAGTTCATATATCAAGTTTTTCTTACATTCTTAGTGAATTTCGGCTTACGTTCCACAAAAATATACTATCATTACATAATAGTCATGCTCATCACCTCAATATTAATTGAATAATCAAGTACTGATTCCGAACTTATGCTATTTTCCTTCTTTTTTTAATTTTTGATTTTATATCGATGGTCACTTTTTATTTATTCATTCTTTTCAAACTTTCCATTCTTTTTCATTCTTTTACAGTCTTTTCATCATACATGACCTTTTTGTCGATCTTAATATTTTTTTAACTGGTTCTTTTCATCTTTAAAGGTAGATAAAATTCTCCAGACTTAGTTCTCCATATCTATCAATGATGCACATTCTAACAATCAAAGATTCTAACATAATTCACAAAAAGCAAATTGAATGTGTTGTGTGATTTAGATCAACATGATATTCAAACTATCTCTTAATTAATTGAGTGTAAGAACTTAGGTGATAGTTTACTTAGTTTATCAAAATCCAACCATTCAAAGTTCAATCTCAATCTTATCATACTCAAGGCATTCTTAAGTGCACAAACTATCGCTCTCCAAATATGTTTTTAATTTGAGAAATTGAAAATTTTCAAAATATTTGCTCGATGACTAAGGAAATACTAATTAGTTTACCTAATCACACCCAACCTAAAATCTACATTGTCCTCAATGTAAAAGATATGAGCATGCAATGCAAATGAGATAACAAAAAGAATGAAGAAGTGATGGAAAGGTAGTACTTGAAGAAGGCTAATTGAAGCTATTTTAAAGATCTCAACGTCAAGATGGGTCAGCAAGAAGACTAAACAAACTGAAAGAAAACTTTTCTTAGTCCTAAATCCTATTAAAGCAGTAAATTCTAATCCTAAAATAGGAAAGCATGAGAAAACTACTCAATCATGCAGCGAGGTTCCTCCTCCGGCCAGTATTTTGATAAATTTCTCAGTAGGTTTCTTAATAAGATCATTTAAAAGCCCTTTTTACAGTAGGCTTGGTGCCCTGGATCATGAATGTCCAGAGAACTTTATGAATCTCAGTAAAAAAATTTCTTTTAATCCGTTGAGGTATCCAAAGTATATATGATTCACCTATGATAGAAAAAGTTTTAGTGTTAGTACAACATGGTGAATTAGAGACTACGATTATGTGAAATTCAGAAGAATCCTCGTCAGGCAGTGTAGTCATAACATATTTTGAAGTTTCTGACTTCGGTTCAGTTTTCAGCTCCTCCACTTCTAAAGGTAGACATTTAGGATCTGTGGAAGGAGGGGCTTCGGAATAAGAGTTCCCTTGGTCAGTAACAACTACTAAGGTGTTATCTCACTGGGCATTCACTATGTATTGTATCATGGCATCGTTAGAATCTGCAAAATATGCCAAGCAATCTTCTAGAGAGTTGAAAGATTCAGTTAAGAGAGGCTTGTTTTCCACATTGAGGTTTGTGATGATATGCCTAAGGACTCTGTCATCGTCTTTAAAAATAGAGGGAAGCATGCTCTCTTACTTTTCATCTCGGTGAGAGTAAATCATCACCGGATACATCTCGCCTTGCCCTCAATAGACAGATTGTGGATCAGTAGGTGAAGATTTAACGTGAACTTAGACAGTGGTTACTCAAGACATGTCATAGGTGACAAATCCCTTCTTTCAATCTAAGGTTTCTCACCTCATCTTTTGTACATAAACATCTTCGATAAAATTGAATAGAATAGAGCATCTCGATAACATCAGAACACTAGTCCATGACATCGAAGATCATCGCCCGATAAAAGGCTGATGAGCGAGAAAAATTACTTTTTACGACTACTGGTCCTGTTTTGTTTTCCTGCTCATTTTCTTTGGTCTACCTACTCGGAGCCTCATCGGGAAGATCCCAAACACCAAACGGAGCAAGGAAGATGGTTAAAGGGAAAAGTAAGGATCTCTCTTCCAAGGCTAAGTTGGAAAAACGATCGCCACAGGAATAGACTAAACCCATCAGATAAATGCACTTAGGCCATTGATTTGTTGATTCCAAGAGATTCTATAGATCTATCAAAGATGTCCACAAGATGCATGGTGAAGAAATAACCAAAAGCATGAAATTTGTCATTAAAGCCTGTCATTTTCTTTGATTCGAAGATAAACGTGTGATCTTGATATACCTTGATCTAAGAATCGAAAACGACCACTAAGTGGGCCTCACAATTTTGATTAAACTCCTAAAAAAAGTCCTGGCATATCCCTCAAGGAATGCATCACTAAAACATATCAAAATTTGGCGTTAAGTAGTAGTGCGAACTACACCCTGCACAAATCACAATTAAAGCAAAACGTAAGGTTCCCTCCTCATGTTAAAAAGACTGAAATCTTTATAAATAAATCACCTGATGTTAAGTGTGAAATATTGCATATTTCCCCTCATTTATACCTTAGTTTTTTAAACATGATAGTGATTAATCAATTTAATTATGCGTGTTTTCATGTGCGAGGTGATTTCGAAAGCTTAAGATGAAATTGATGCCAAACGGAAGATTTTTTCTCAAAAAATTACTAAATGAAGATTCAGAGATTTGGAAGTCATTAATGAATAATGCACATGCCAAAGATCTAAGAAAACCAAGTGAGGAATGAAGAGAATCAAAGCTTTGAAATGAAAAAAAGGAATCCTGAAATTGTCCTGAAAATAAACATATTCCTAAAATTTATCTTGAAAAAGCATATTCTGAAACTTCGAGTATATTTTGAGAAACTATGCAGAGTGCGTAAATTTGAGGTGGATTAAACTTCGAGCCTATTTTGGAAAACTGCGCAGAGTGTATAAATTTGAGGCGATTTCTATAATTTTCCAACTAGGTGAGAAAGAGTTCCACAACTATAAATAAGACTCTATAGGATGCTCCAAAGCATCTTCTAGGGTTTGAAAATGTCCAAAGGAGCATACATAAGGGTGGAGTAGCCGCCAAAGATTTTCTCTTCTTCCCTAGTTTATTTTTCATTCTTTGTTTTAGAGATTTGGTTTTAATCAAGTCTGTGGTTGGTTAAACCTTTTAGCTAGGGTTAAGAGGTGAAGCTTGTAGCATGTTTGGATATTTGTTTTTCTTTGATTCTTATTCTTATTGAACTTCATTGATTTCTAGTTTGAATTTAAGGAATAATTTTAGTTTTTTATGGTTTATTGTGACTCAAATTACAATAGATGTTGTGATAGCTTTGAGAATATTCTTTTCCATTTGAGATTGTGAGATTGGTAAATCTTGTTGTTCATCATTGTCTCTTGGGCATGGTAGGGTGATGGAATCCCTTCCACTTATCACAATTCTCTTCCATTAAGAATTAGGTCAATAAAAGTTTAGATTTGATTTAATTTGCTTTATCTTTCAATTAGATGGGATAAGACTCCAATTCCAATTATGTTCCTTGAATCAAGTAAGGTAGCATCTTGATAGCTATAAGTGGATTCTTACACCCTAGTTCCTACCTTTAAATTTATAAGTTTTAATCAACATTATTCATCATTACTCTCAATTATTCAGATTTAAATTTAGATCTTTTTATAGTTCTAGTTTTAGTAATTTTCAGAATATGTACAAGTTTGGTCCTTGTGGATTTGACCTCGGTCGTACCGAGTTATTACTACATTGTGAGCCTACACTTGGGGTTGTGAACAAGTTTTTGGTGCCATTACCGAGAACTACAACTACATTTTTCTATAATTAATTAGTTTTAGAATTAGGTTAAGATTAGGGTTAATCTTTTTCTCTTTTTTTAGGTTATGATTTTTTCTGAAATAGTTTTTAGAAACTAACATTATTTTCTGTTTTGTAGGATCTTAACATAGCAACTCCAATTTAGTAACCTCTTTCTAATTCTCTCTTTATTTTCTAGATTTCTTATTTGCTTTAGTTTTCTTTCTTCTAGGTTTTAGTTGTTTGGAGCTTGAGGGTTGTGCGTGTTTCATGTCCAAGTGGGTTCGTGAAAACACTCAACGTCTCTTGAGTGAAGGAGGACTAGTCGAAGGGTTTCCCATCCATCAAAGGATTAGATACCACTTGAGATCCTCTTAGTTAGTTGAAGAAATGGCTGCAAATCTACCTTAACCACTAGTTAAGGAAGTTCAAGATGAAAACAAGGTGCATAATGAACCCCCGTCTCGTACTTTATGAGATTATTTACAATCGACAGGGGTGAGTACATCTTCCTGCATGATATTTCCATTGAATGCAGGAACTGTGGATATTAAACCAGGGTTAATTCAACTCCTCCCTAAGTTTTATGGACTAGAATCTGAAAGCCCATACTTGCATATGAAAGAGTTCGATGAAATCATATTTACATATACTTCTCAAACATGTCTGAGGACATAGTTAGACTTAAATTGTTTCCTTTCTCTTTGAAAAAAAAGGCTAAGTCATGGTTACATTCCTTAAGACCAAGGTCCATTGGCACATGGGCTGAGATGACAAGGGAGTTCCTTAAAAAGTTCATCACCTATCATAAAACAAATACCATAAGGGAAGTAATTATGAATTTTGTGCAAATAGAGGATGAGAACTTCTTCCAATGTTGGGAGCGATTTAAGGATCTCATAAATTCATGTCCACAACATGGCTATGAAACATGGTGTATAACAAGCATTTTCTACTAGGGATTGACCTTACCCATGCATGTTGAGTGTCAAATATTGTATATTTTCCCCCATTTGTATCTTGGTTTAACGGATAAGATAAGGCTTAATGGTATATTTTATACATGTTTGTGTTGCAAGGTGAGTTTAAGAGCTTGGATTGAAAAGAATGCTGAAAGCATGAATTTAAAGCTCAAGAATTCCCAAGGCAAAGAATGGATCTTTGGAGACCAAGATTGAAGATTTCAAGACCCCAAGATCCGTGGAAACCAAGTGGAGAAGGAAGGAAGTTCGTAATGCAAAGTGCAGAATCCACAAAATTTATGTCATCAACCACCTATCGATGACATCGAAGCCATTGTTCGATGACATCAACCATAGTTCGATGACAGTGAAGAATTACATGAAAATTAAGTTTGGTCACTGGACGAATTGGATATGTTTCTCGATAGATCGAAGACTTGTTCGATAACTCGAATACCTGATCAATGACATTGAAGACCGTTCTTTGACATCGATCTTTTTACAGAATTTTGGAGAAACTCACTGGACTATTCTGGACACATTCTTAATGGATCGAACACCACTCGATGACATCGAAGGTCTGCTTGATAACATCGAAGAAAGGTTCGATGATAAGAAGAGTTACGCAGTGCAAAAGAAGTTACCCAGTGCGTAAAGGTGCGACTTCCGGAAATCAACTTACGGTCGATGACATCAAAGGCTGTTCGATGTTATCGAACGCGTTACGCATAGTTACGCAGACCGCATAAATTTGAGGCGGTGTTGCGAATCCGACCGGACAAGGTTATAAATAAGGGTTTCTTAGGCACTTTTTATAATATCCAGGGTTTGGAGAAGTAGAGGAAAAGGGTGTAGCCGTCGCCCAAGAGTTCTTCTTCTTTTCTTTCCTAGTTTTTAATGCTTCCTTTGAGGATTATTGATCTAATCATGCCTATGGTTAGCTAGACCTCTTAGCTAGGGCTAAGAGGTGAAGCTTGTAGCATTTTTGGGATGTTTTTCTTATTTTAATTCTTGTTCTTGTTGAACCTCTTTGATTTCTAGATGATTTTAAGGAATACTTTAAGTTTTTAATGGTTTATTGTCACTCAAATTATAGTAGATCTGCGATAGCTTTAAGTATCTTCTTTTCTTATTTGAGATTATGGGATTAGTAAATCCTATTGTTTGCCATTGTCTCTTGGGCATGGTTGGGTGATGGAATCCCTTCCAAATCTTCACAATTCTCCTCCATTGCGGCTAGATAAATGAGAAGTTCAGAGATTTGACTATCTCTTTTGCCAGCTGGATAAGATAGGACTCTAATTCTAGTTAGAATTCCTGAATCAAGCAAGGTAGCATCTCAATTACTACAAGTGGATCCTTGGCACCCTAGTTCCCTTTTGATTATTGAACTCCCTTTAACAAATATTTTCTTATATTTTAGATTTAGATTAGATCTTCTTCTAATTCTACTCCTAGTTATTTTCAGAATACGGACAAGATTAGTCCTTGTGGATTCAACCTCGGTCTCACCGTGATTATTACTACATCACGACCCTATACTTGGGGTTGTGACCAAGTTTTTGGTGTTGTTGCAGGGGATTAACGGCTGTGTTTTTCTGAATTTAATTAGGATTAGAATTAGGTTAATATTAGGGTTTATTTTCTATTTTATTTCTAGGTTAGGAATTTTTCTGCGTTGTTTTTAGAAAGTAATTTGTTTTTCTTGTTTTGTAGGATTCTAACATAGCAATCGTTGATCTGATAACGTCTTTAAAATTCTCTCTCTTTTTTCTGTTTCAATTACCTCATTCAACATTACTCTTTCCAAATATTTTAAATTTAGATTTACATCTTCTTCTAGTTCTATTTCTAGTTACTTTAAAAAACGTTCGAGAGTAGTCTCTGTGATTCGACCTCGGTGTCACCGAGATTATTACTACATCGCGACACTACACTTGGGGTTGTGAACAAGTTTTTAGCGCCGTTGCTGAGGACTAACGGTTATGTTTTTCTAAATTTAATAAGGTTTAAAATTAGGTTAAGATTAGGGTTAACTTTCTATTTTATTTTTAGGTTAAGAATTTTTCTACTTTGTTTTTAGAAACTAACTTTGTTTTCTGTTTTGTAGGATTCTAACCTAGCAACTCCTATCTAGTAACTTCGTTCTAAACTCTTTCCCTTCTCCTTAAAAGAAAAGGCTAAGACATGGCTGCACTCACTACATCCATGATCGATTGGCAGATGAAATGACATGACAAGGGAATTCATTAAGAAAAATTTCCCATATCATAATACGAACATCCTCAGAAAGTCAATCATGAACTTCGCCTAAAAAGGAAGATGAAACATTCTTCCAATGTTGGGAGCAGTTCAAGGATCTTGTTAGTTCATGCCCACAACACAGTTTTGAAACGTGGCCCATAACAAGTTTCTTCTATAATGGGTTGACATCTTCCATGCGCCAAATGGTCGAGACAATGTGCAATGGGGAATTCATGAACAAAGATGTCGATGTTGTGTGGGATTATTTTGACAAGCTTGTTGAAAACATACAATCATGGGACATCTTCCCAAAACTTAGCACCACTTCTAAGCCTACTAAATTAAAGGAGAAGGATGGAATATATTTTTTGGAAGAGGAAGATGATATAAACGCTAAAGTGACCAGCCTCACAAGGAAACTTGAGGCCATGTAACTTAAGAAGGATAAGGCTAAGGATGTTGTCTGCGGTATTTGTGCTTGTAACGTTCATACAACTGATAATTGTCCAACAATACCTACTTTTCAAGAAATATTGAACGAGTAGTTGAATGCCGTAAAACAACTACCAAAGGCCTTTCAAAGGACTCACTTCAAACACATACAATTCAAGTTGGAGAAATCATCCTCTTTAAGATTGTGGGATTGGTAAATCTTGTTGTTCACCATTGTCCCTTGGGCATGGTAGGATGACGGAATCCCTTCCAATCTTTACGATTCTCCTCCGTTGAGGTTGGATCAATGAGAAGTTCAGAGATTCAGTCATGTCTTTCTCCAACTGGATAAGATAAGACCCTGATTCCAATTGGATATCTTGAATCAAATAAGGTAGCATCCTAATAGCTACAAGTAGATCCATAGCACCCTAGTTCCCACCTTTAAATTTATAACTTTCAATTACCTTATTTAACATTACTCTTTCTAAATATTTTCAATTTAGATTTACATCTTCTTCTAGTTCTATTTCTAGCTACTTTCAGAAACGTACGAGATTAATCCATATGGATTCGACCTCAGTTTCATTGAGGTTATTACTACATCGTGAACCTACACTTGGGGTTGTGAACAAGTTTTTGACACCATTATCGGGGATTAACGGCTGTGTTTTTCTGAATTTAATTAATATTAGAATTAAGATAAGATTAGGGTTTATTTTTTATTTTATTTCTAGATTAAGAATTTTTCTGTGTTGTTTTTAAAAGGGTTGCCTATCCATCACATAGAGATCTCTAATCTCGTAACCTCTTTCTAATTCTGTCTCTTTCTTTTCTAGATTTCTTATTGCTTTTTGTTTTCCTTCTTCTTAAGGTTAGGTTAGGTTCTGAACTTGAAGGGTGAGAGTGTTTCATGCCCAGGTGGGTCCATGACAATGCTCTACATCTCTTGACTGAAGGAGGATTAGTCAAAGGGTTGCCTATCTATCATAGGATTAGACACCACTTGAGATCCTCTGAGTCAGTGGAAGTTATGGCTATAAATCAACTTGCAAATCAACCTTAACCTCCGATTGAGGAAATCCAGGATGAAAACAAAGTGTAGAATGCACCCTTACCTCATACTCTATGAAATTTCTTACCATTGGCGAGGGTGAGCACATCTTCATGTATGATTTTTTGAGAAAGTACAGGGAATATGGATATCAAGCCAGGGGTGATCCAACTCCTAAAATTTTTCCATATCATAAAATGAACACCCTCAGAAAGTCAATCATGAACTTCGCCCAAAAGGAAGATGAAACATTCTTCCAATGTTGGGAGCAGTTTAAAGATCTTGTTAGTTCATGCCCACAACACGATTTTGAAATGTGGCACATAACAAGTTTCTTCTACGATGAGCTGACATCTTCCATGTGCCAAATGGTCGAGACAATGTGCAATCGGGGATTCATGAACAAAGATGTCGATGATGTGTGGGATTATTTTGACAAGCCTGCTGAAAACACACAATCATGGGACATCTTCCCAAAACCTAGCACCACTTCTATACTTACTCAATCAAAGGAGAAGGGAAGAATATAACTTTTGAAAGTGGAAGATGATAAAAATGCTAAAGTGGCCAGTCTCACAAGGAAACTC
This sequence comes from Magnolia changhungtana, assembly GCA_030180095.1. NCBI lineage: Eukaryota > Viridiplantae > Streptophyta > Magnoliopsida > Magnoliales > Magnoliaceae > Magnolia > Magnolia changhungtana. The sequence continues at coordinate 3,725,506 of JASAUF010000644.1, read as the reverse complement.
GAGGCCATGAAACTAAAGTAGGATAAGGCTAAGGAAGTTATCTGTGGTATTTTTGCTTGTAACGTTCATACAACTGAGAATTGTCTAATAATACCTTCTTTTCAAGAAATATTAAACTAGAAATCAAATTTCATAAACAACTACCAAAGTCCTTTCAAAGGACTCACTTTAAACGCATATAATTCAAGTTGGAGAAATCATTCAAACTTCAGTTGGAGGAATGGACAAACTGCTACTCCTCAAGGAATCCCTAACCAATTTTTGAATCAAGGGAAACCTCAAGAGGAATTGGTTCAAAATCCCATAAGAACTCAAGAGCTTATCCATCAAAGTACTCTCCAAGCCTTACAAGAATTTACTAAGGCTATACAAAAAATAGACTCTCGTATTACGGTTATGGAGAAAGGGATCCTTCCAGCTCAACCTATCCCTAATCCTAAACTGCAATACGAAGTTAGTGAACCAAACTATTCAAATGTAATGGAGTAAGCCAAGTCTATCACCATTCTTAGGAGTGGAAAAACAATTGACAAATCTATTCCAGTAAGGGCTGAAAAGTCTAAGGACCCAGAAGAAGAAACAGATGATAAACCTAGCATTACTCCACATGGATTAGAACCAAAACCTCCGAGCAAGTTGATTACTCCATTCCCCCAGTAATTAATTGCACTAAAACCTCTAGCTAACTCTCAAGACATTCTAGAGGTTTTGAAACAAGTGAAGGTCAACATCCCTCTTCTGGATGTTGTGAAATAAATTCCTTTATATGACAAATTTCTGAAAGACCTATGAATGACCAAGAGGCGAGAAAGTATAAAAAAAGAAAAAATTTTCTGGTGGAAAAAGTGAGTGTCATCCTCAAGAAAAGTGTGCCACAAAAATATAAAGATCTTGGTAGCTCAACTGTCACGCCCCAAACTCGAAAACTAGGCTCATAAAATTTCGGATCGCCGAATCCGGCACCAATAGCCTCCGTAGAACCCCATTCTCTACTCTCAGCGCCCTTCCCCCAGGTTCCGATCCTGTGATGCTATGAAGAGGATTTTCAACATCAGTTTGATTCATAATAAGCATAACCGAAGGCATAACCCACAAACAACAATAAATAACTCCATCACATTTCCACTATGATCAAACACTTATGAGTACAGTGCGTATAAAGGGAAATACAATGAGGATAGACAAAAGCTCCAAGATGAATTGCCACGTGCTCAAGCCTCAGCATTATTGTGATCCAATGTTACCTACATGCAATGGTCATGCATAAGCTTATGGAAAGCTTAGAGGGTGGTGAAAGTGTGTGCACGATATGGTAATACAATTATGCAATATCAGAGTAATGTGGAATATGCTCATGAATCCATGAATATTATTGGCTGTACCAAGGTCATGCGATGCAAGGCATGAATGATGTCGGCCATACCAAGGTCATGCGATGCGAGATGCAATTCAAGCACACCAATCCTCATCTAAGTCTACATAACAATACAACTCAAATCTGGAATATCACCAGGGTCTAGTACGCTCCAAACCAGATTGTCACCCCATCGCACACAACAAGGTGAGTAGAAGAGACCTCACTATCCATCTGCCATTATTAGGCCCAACTCGTCAATAGTGGACCCATTCCTCAAGCTGGTCAAACTCAGCCTAGCTTTGCCCTCTCTTCTCGGGCAGGTAAGGCTGCACCCCCTTCTAACTGACCATGCACAGTGGAAAGCATGACATTCTGGTGATCGGCACTCGGCACTCACGCATCCACTCGGTCTAGACGTTAGAGCAACCTCCTGGTACCATAAGGGTTTTGGGACTTTCACCCAGGGATATCTATAGCACCCCATGTAGAACAAGATTTTCGGTGTCCAATCCTACCAACTACGATGTGCTTATGGAGGCTATGACCCTGATATCGCTAGGGCGTACAGTATACATGTAATACAATGCGAGATGCTTGAATCAGGCAATCTAGTCATACAGTAATCATGCGCTATCGCACGGTCATGTGGGCACCTTCCCTTTACCAGGGAGTCCCATAACAATCTGTCCAATGACATGTGCTATGGTCAATCACTCATCTCATCACAAGCATGCAGATAATGCGCATAGGCATGTATCATGAAGTTATGTTGTCATATACTTATAATCAACATCGATAATCAACATTGGCCTCAATAATCAGCACCGATAATTAGGGTCGATAATTGGCGTCGGCCTCGATAATCGGCATTGATAATCAGCATCGATAATTGGCACCCATAATCAGGGTCGATAATCGGTGTCGACTTCGATAATTGGCACCGATACCAACTATCACTTGTATAATTGGGAATCACCAAGTTGATAATACACTACATGACTTGGGGGCGAGCGTAAATCTGATTCCTTACTTGGTCTATGTACAACTGGGTCTAGGTGAATTGAAACCCACTTGGACCACACTACAGCTTGCTGATCGCTCAGTTCGTGTACCGAGGGGGATGATCGAGGATGTGTTAGTCTAGGTTGACAAATTCTACTATCTAGTAGATTTTATCATCCTGGATACTCAGCCTAGTGTAGATATGTGTTGAGTGTCAAATATTGCATATTTTCCCCTATTTATATATTGGTTTTATGAACACGATACTGTTTAATAGTCTATTTTATACATGTTTGTGTACCAAGGTGAATCCGAGAGTTGGATTGAAATGAATGCTAAAAGCATGAATTTAATGCTCAAGAATCACCAAGCCAATGGTTAGATCGTAGAAGACCAAAAATAAAGAATTCACATGCTAAAGATTCAAGAAAACCAAGTGAGGAATGAAGAGAATCGAAGACTTGAAGTGAAGAAAAGGAAGCCCAAAAATTTGCTTGCTTCGACTAGTTTAAGCCCTCTTTCGACCAGTCTAAGCTTTGCCTCGACTAGTTGAAGAAACTTTGGCTCAAACTCCAGCAACATTATCTTTTAAATTCGCGCGATCCTCAACCAATCGAAGGTGACCCTCGACCAGTCAAAGACTGTCCTCGACTAGTAGAGGGTTATGCAGATTTTACATGGACTGCGTAAATTTGAGGCAGTTTCTACACTTTTCCAAATCGGTGCGAAAGTTGGAGTTCCCCAACTATAAATAGGAGTTCCTAGGATGTTCCTAGGCATCTTTTAGGGTTCAAGGAGTGGAGAAAAAGGGTGGAGCTTTCGTCCATGAGTCTTTCTTCTTATTCCTTAGTTATTTTTATGCTTTTCTTAAAAGATTTTAGTTCAATCATGTCTATGGTTGGCTAATCCTCTTGGCTAGGGCTAAGAGGTAAAGCTTGTAGCAAGATTGGGATGTTTTCTTTACTTTGATTCATGTTTTTTTTTTAATCCTTATGGATTCTAGTTCTTTATTAAGGAATATTTTTTAGTTTTTAATGGTTTGTTGCGACAAATTACAATAGATCTGCGATTGCTTTGAATATCTTCTTTTCTTAATTTGAGATTGAGAAATTAGTAAGTCCTGTTGTTCACCATAGTCCCTTAGGCATGGTTTGGTGATGGAATCCTTCAAAATCTTCACAATTCTCCTATGATTGGTGGTGGGATTGGTATATCTTATTGTTTGCCATTGTCTCCTAGGCATGGTTGGGTGATGGAATCACTTCCAATCCTCACAACTCTCATCTGTTAAGACTAGGTTCATGAGAAGTTTAGAGATTGGACCATCTCTTCTTTCTCTAATTGGATAAGATAAAACTTCGATTCCAGTTGGATCTCTTGAATCATACAAGGTGGCCTCCCAATAGCTACAAGTGGATCCTTGGCACCCTAGTTCTTACCTTTAACTTCACAAGTTTCAATTACATTATTCACAATTACTCTTTCCAATTATTCTTATTTAGATTTACATCTTCTTCTAGTTTTAGTTCTAGTTACTTTCAAATTTGTATAAGATTAGTCCCCATAGATTCGACCTCGGTCTCACCGAGATTATTACTACATTGCGACCTTACACTTAGGGTTGTGAACAAGTTTTTGGTGCTGTTGTTGGGGACTAACTGTTGTGTTTTTTTGAATTTAATTAGGTTTAAAATTAGGTTAAGATTAGGGTTAACTTTCTGTTTTATTTTTAGGTTAAGAATATTTCTGCTTTATTTTTAGAAACTAACTTTGTTTTCTGTTTTGTAGGATTCTAACCTAGTAACTCCTATTTAGTAACTTCATTCTAAACTATCTCTTTCTTTCAAATCTCTCAATTGTTGTAGTTTTCAATTCTTAGATCTTATGTTAAAAAATCTGAAATTGAGGGCTGAGGGTGTTTCATGCCCAAGTGGGTTCGTGACAACACTCAATGTCTCTTGAGTGAATGAGGATTGGTTAAAGGGTTATCTATCCATAACAGGATTAGACCAAGTGAGATCCTTAGAGTCAGTTAAAGTGATGGTTGCCAATCAACCTGCAATTCAACCTCAACCTCTGGTTGAGGAAGTTCGTACTTTATGAGATTATTTACAACCAGCGGGGGTGAGCACACCTTCCTGTATGGTTTTTTCAGAAAATACAGGAAATATGGATATTAAGCTAGGAGTGATCTAACTCCTTTCAAAGTTCCATGGACTTGAATATGAAAGTCTATATTTACATATGAAAGAGTCTGATGAGATTATAGCCACTTTATATTTTCTTAATGTGTCTGAGGACATAGTCAGGCTGAAACTCTTTCCCTTCTCCTTGAAAGAGAAAGCTAAGACGCCGTTATACTCACTACATCCATGATCTATTGGCAGATGGAATGGCATGACAAGGGATGTTATTAAGAAAATTTTCCCACATCATAAAATAAACACCCTTAAAAAGTTAATCATGAACTTCACCCAAAAGGAAGATGAAACATCTTCCAATGTTAGGAGTGGTTCAAGGATCTTGTCAGTTCATGACCACAACATGGTTTTGAAACATAGCGCATTACATGTTTTTTCTATGATTGACTGACATCTTCCATCCGTCAAATGGTTAAGACAATGTGGAATGGGGAATTGATGAACAAAGATGTTAATGATGTGTGGGATTGTTTCGACAAACTTGCTGAAAACACACAATCATGGCACATCTCCCCAAGACCAAACACTACATCTAAGCCTACTCAATCAAAGGAGAGGGGTGGAATCTACTTGTTGAAAGAGGAAGATGATATAAATGTTAAAGTGGCTAGTCTCACAAGGAAACTTAAGGCCATGGAACTTAAGAAGGATAAGGCTAAGGAAACTGTTTGCAGTATTTGTGCTTGCAATGTTCATACAACTAAAAATTGTCTAATAATACCTACTTTTCAAGAAGTTCTGAATGAGCAATTAAATGTCGTAAACAATTACCAAAGGCCTTTTAAAGGAACCTCCTCAAATACATACAATTCCAACTGGAGAAATCGTCCAAACTTCAGTCAGAGGAATGGAAAAACTGCCACTCATCAAGGGATTCTTAACCAATTTTTGGATAAAAGGAAACCTCAAGAGGATTCGGTTCTGAAACATATTCAAAATCAAGAGCTTTTTAACCAAGGTATACTATAAGCCTTTCAAAACCTTATAAAGGCCATACAAGGACTTGAGACAAAAAATTCAATTGGAGATAAAGGGATGCTTTCAGCTCAACCTCTCCCCAACCCAAAGCCACAATGTGAAATTAGCGACCCAAGCTCTTCACATAAGATGGAGCAAGCTAACTCTATTACCACTCTTAGGAGTGGGAAAATAATTGACAAATCTATTCTGGTAAGGGCTGAAAATCCTAAGGACCCGGAAGTAGATGAAACTGATAGACCTAGCAATGCTTCACATGAGTTTGAATTGGAACTTCAAATTAAACCAATTGCTCCATTCCCCCAATGGTTGATTGCACCAAAACCTCTTTCTAACTCTCATGACATTTTAGAGGTGCTTAAACAAGTAAAGGTCGACATTCCTCTACTAGATGTCATTAAACAGATACCTTCATATGCCAAATTTTTGAAAGATTTATGCACGACTAAAAGACGGTAAAATATTCAAAAGAAAATCTTTTTGATAGAAAAAGTGAGTGTCCTCCTAAAACAAGATGTGCCACAAAAATACAAAGATCCCGGTAGCCCAACCATTGCTTGTGTAATTTGGAATTACCGGATTGAGAACACACTTCTTGACTTAGGAGTAAACGTAAATCTGATTCCTTGGTCTACGAACAACTGGGTCTTGGTGAATTAAAACCCACCCGGACCACGTTACAACTTGTTGATCGATCAGTTTGTGTGCCAAGAGGGATAATTGAGGATATCTTGGTCCAGGTTGACAAATTTTACTATTTAGTAGATTTTATCATCTTGGATACTCAACTCATCAATGATATGAGCACACAAATTCCTGTCATTCTCAGTCACCCATTTCTTACCACATCAAACGCTATCATCAATTGTAGGAATGGGGTCATGAATTTATCTTTTGAAATATGACGTTGGAGCTCAATATCTTTTTCAACATAAGCAGACAAGCAGAGGATGATGATGAGGCCCACGACATTAACATGATAAACTCTTTCATGAAAGATAGAGCTCTGATTACCTTATCCTCTGACCATTTAGAGACGTGCTTGACACACTCCCCTAATTTGAATGATGACACGATTAGGGAGATGGATGTCATGCTTGATGCTACGACGGTACTTAAAGTTAACCAGTGGAGGCCACAATTTGAAGAATTGCCCGAAACTGATGTAGTGCCTCTACCGTCTAGCCTCAAAGTGCCGAAGCTTGACCTAAAACCTTTACCCTTTGATTTAAAATATGTCTAGTTAGGTCAAGATGAGACATACCCGATGGTGATCTCTTCCCACCATGAGCAAGAACAACAGAGTATGCTTATCTCTACTCTCATTGAGCACAAAGGGGGCCTTGGATGGTCGATTGTGGACCTTAAGGGAATTGACCATTTAATTTGTACTCATCGCATTCATCTTGAGGATAATGTGAAGACCTCCCAACAACCACAACGTCGATTAAATGTAAATATGAAAGAAGTGGTTAAGGCTAAGGTCTTTAAGTTGTTAGATGTGGGTATCATATACCTTATATCTGATAGTCAATGGGTGAGTCCAACTCAAGTGGTTCCCAAGAAGTTTAGAATCACCATCGTGTCCAATGCCAATAATGAACTCGTGTCAACTAGGGTCCCCACCGGTTGGAGAATGTGCATTGACTATAGGAAGTTGAATATAGTCACAAGGAAGGACCACTTTCCTTTGCCCTTCATTGATCAAATCTTGGAAAGGCTAGCTGTTACTCCTACTATTGCTTCCTTGACGGATATTCGAGCTACAACCAAATAGATATAGCCTTTGAAGATCAAGAAAAGACCACATTTATATGTCCCTTTGACACTTTTGCTTACCAAAAGATGCCATTTGGACTATGCAATTTCCCTGCCACTTTTTAGCGATGTATATTGAGTATTTTTTTTGATATGGTGGGGCAATATTTAGATGTCTTCATGGATTATTTCTCTGTCTTTGGTCCATCCTTCAGCGAATGTTTGGAAAATCTGAAAAATGTGCTGAAGCGATGTCAAGAAAAGAATTTGGTGGGAATTGTTCTTGGACATATCATCTCGTCCAAGAGAATTTAGGTAGATAAGGCTAAAATTGATGTTATCTTTAACCTACCTCCACCTAAGAGCATACGAGATGTACGATCCTTCTTAAGACACGCCGGATTCTACAGGAGATTCATAAAGGACTTTAGTCACCTCTCTCATCCTTTTTGCAATCTATTTCAAAAGGATGTACCATATGAGTGGATTGAGCAATGCCAAGAAGCTTTCTCTAAGCTCAAAGGCATGTTAACTACCGCACCTATCATGCAGCCACCCGATTGAACATTCCTTTTGAAATTATGTGTGATATGACTGACTATGCTATTGGGGCATTATTAGGTTAGCGAAAGGAAAGGAAGCCCTACGTCATTCATAATGCAAGTAGAACTCTAAATCCTACCCGAGTGAATTACTTTACTACAGAGAAGGAACTCTTAGTCATAATATTTGCTTTGGACAAATTTAGATCCTACTTGATTGGGTCTAAAATCATCATCTACATTGATTATGCAATGCTCAAGTACATTCTTTTTAAGAATGATGCTAAGCCCCGCTTGATAAGATGGATCCTCCTACTCTAGGAATTTGATTTAGAAATAAAAGACAAAAAAGGAGTAGAGAACGTAGTGGCTAACCATCTTTCACAACTTGATCTTTCGGAATCCCTTGAGATTACACCTATAAATGATATATTCCCTGACGAACAACTATTTAAACTCTCTCACTTACCTTGGTTTGCTGATATTGCTAATTATCTTGCCACAGGTTTCACTCCAACACATTAGACTGCATAAGATAAGAATAAAAATTCTTCGCCAAGGTATGCAAATTCTTCTAGGATGATCCGTATTTATTTAAATATTGCCTAAATTAAATTCTATGGTGATGTGTGCCAGAAAATGAACACCAAATTGTCATCTCCTTCTGTCACTTTCAGGCTTGTGGTAGTCACTTTTTTGCGAAAAAGACCATGACCAAAATTCTACAGTATGCCTTTTACTAACCCACTATGTTCAAGGAGACTCATGAGTTTTGCAAAGCTTGTGAGAGTTGTTAGAAATTGGGAGCATTGTCCCATCGAAATATAATGCCTTTCAACCCCATTCTCATTATTGAAGCATTTGATTTTTGGGGCATCGATTTTATGGGACCATTCCCCCAATCTTTTGAAAATTTATACATTTTAGTAGCAGTAGACTATGTCACTAAATAGGTTGAAGCGATCCTGTGTCAGAACAATGACCATCAAATGGTCATTAGATTCTTAAAAGAAAATATTCTTTCCTGGTTCTGAGCTCCTCGAGCCATCATTAGTGATGGAGGTTCATACTTCTGTAATAGGCCATTCGAAAACTTAATGAAGAAATATGTCATCTCTCATAAAGTGAGCACTCTATACCACCCACAAATAAGTGGGCAAGCTGAGATTTCCAATAGGAAAATTAAACACCTTCTGGAGAAAACGGTTAACCCTGGTTACAAGGATTGGTCAATTCGCTTGCCTTATGGGCCTATCGTACTGCCTTCAAGACCCCAATTGGAATGTCTACCTTTAGACTTGTCTGTGGGAAAGCTTACCACTTACCTATGGAGTTGGAACATAGAGCCTACTGGGCTATTAAAAACATGAATTTTAACCTAGATAATGCTGGCTTGTTGCGCAAACTTCAATTAAATGAACTCGAGGAAATATGGAATGACGCATATGAGAAATCAAGAATTTATAAGCATAGGATGAAGGTGTTCCATGATAAGAACATCCTTTGGAAATCATTCTTGACTAGTTAAAAGGTCCTTTTGTACAATTCTTGGTTACACCTTTTTTCGGGTAAACTCCAATCTCGTTGAACTGGCCCTTTCATTGTTACGAATGTCTATCCTCATGGGGCTATTGAGATAAAAAATTCAAATAATGGCAATGCTTTTAAAGTGAATGGACATCGTTTACAGCCATTTGTTGAGAAAATTGATTCAGAGGACATGTCTATACCTCTAATTGATCCTGTGTATCGAGATTGACCTCCTAGTCTGATGGAGGTGTAGTTAGGTCTACTGCTTTCATATAATTTAGTACTGGGATAGTTTACTTTCAACCTGTTTTATTGGTTGTGATAACCCATCTTCACATTGAGATCCTTGGAAAAAGCCTAAAAAATTCCTTCTTCAGTTATTACCTTTCCATCACTTCTCATTTCTTTTTGTTGCCTCTTTTGCATTACATGACTATCTTTTTTTATTTTACATTGAGGGCAATGTAGAATTTAGGTTGGTGGGTGTGGATTAGGTAAATTAATTAGCGTTTTCTTAGTTTTGAGGTTGTGAGCAAAATTTGTGATTTTTTTTTCAACTTGTCCAGATAAAACCTAATTGAAAATTTATAATTTATGTATTTAAGAATGCCTTGAGTATGATGATAAGATAGGAAGTGAATTTTGAATTATTGGAGTTTAATCAACTAAGTAGCCTATCACTTGATGTTCTAACACTCAATTGATTAAGAGGAAGTTTGAATATCATGATTAATCCAAATCACAGAGACACGTTCAATTTGCTTCCTACGAAGTGTGCTAGAATTTTTTATTGTTAGCATGTAAATCATTGAAAGATGTTGAAATTTGAGTTTGGAGAATTTTATCCACTTTAAAAGATGAAAAAAATAGTTAAAAAATAGGAGATTGACAAAAAGGTCATAAATGATGAAAAATAATGAAAAGAATGAAAAATGACAACGTCTCTAAGGAGAATGAAAAAAAAAATCTTTGGAAAGAATGTAAAGTCTGAAAAAGAATAAATAAGAGTGATCGTCGATATAAAATAAAAAACTGGAAAAAGAAGGAAAAGAGGATATGTTCAGAATCAATACTTGAGTTTTCAACTAATCCTGATATGATGAACATGACTAACATTATGAAATCACAGTATGTTTATGGGAAGTAAGTTGATATTCACTAAGCACATTATAAATGTTTTATATTTGAACTTATGATCTTAAATAATTGATAAAGAACATATTTGATTAATTGCTTACGTGATTCGGCTCTAGGTTTTCAAAATCTCACTTTCTCATCTTGACTTACTCATTCATACTTGATTGTACAAAAGATTGTTTTTTGAAAAAGGTTTTGAACTTTGTAGATGGAAGATTATTTCATGCATGTTTTGCTCGGGACTAGCAAAATGCTGGTTAGGGAGTGTGTTGAGTGTCAAATATTGCATATTTTTCCTATTTATATCTTGGTTTTATGAACATGATACTGCTTAATGGTCTATTTTATACATGGTGTAGCAAGGTGAATCTGAGAGTTTGGATTGAAAAGAATACTAAAAGCATAGATTTAATACTCACGAATCACTAAGCCAAAGGTTGGATCTTAAAAGACTAAAAATGAAGAATTCACATGCCAAAGATCCAAGAAAACCAAGTGAGGAATGAAGAGAATCGAAGATTTGAAGTGAAGAAAATGAATCCTAAAAATTTGTCTGCTTCGACTAGTCTAAGCCCTCCTTCGACCAGTCTAAGATCTGCCTCGACTAGTTGAAGAAACTTCAGCTTGAAATCCAACAACATTATCTTTTCAATTTGCACGAACCTTGACCAGTTAAAGGTGACCCTCGACCAGTCGAAGATTGTCCTCGACTACTCGAGGGTTATGCAGATTTTGCGCAGACTGCGTATATTTGAGGCGATTTTCAGACTTTTTCAACTTGGTGTGAAAGTTGGAGTTTCCCAACTATAAATAGGAGTTCCTATGATGTTCCTAGGCATCTTTTAGGGTTTAAGGAGTGGAGAAAAAGGGTGGAGCTACCGTCCGAGAGTCTTTCTTTTTTTGCCTTAGTTATTTTTATGTTTTTTTTAAGAGATTTATTTCAATCATGTCTATGGTTGGCTAAACCTCTTAGCTAGGGCTAAGAGGTGAAGTTTGTAGCGTGATTGGGATGTTTTCTTTTCTTTGATTCATGTTTTTATTGAATCTTATGGATTCTAGTTCTTTATTAAGGAATATTTTTAGTTTTTAATGGTTTGTTGTGAGAAATTATAATAGATCTGCGATTGTTTTGAATATCTTCTTTTTCTAATTTGAGATTGTGAAAAGTCCCGTTGTTTACCATCCCTTGGGCATGGTTGGGTGATAGAATCCTTCCTAATCTTCACAATTATCCTATGATTGGTTGCGGGATTAGTATATCCAGTTGTTTGCCATTGTCTCCTGAACATAGTTGGGTGACAGAATCACTTCTAATCCTCACAACTCTCATCTGTTAAGACTAGGTGAAAGTGCTCTGGTTTGTCAATTAGCGTGAGTGTTGAGTCAGTCAGACTGCAAAGCCTCATAGGAAGATCAATTCAAGCGTCTGTCTCAACCGGATGTGTGTAAGCTCGCTACAGGTAAATCTAAGCGTCACATCACTTTTCTCAAAACACCAGGTATATAAAACCCTTAAAACAAACTAGAACATCATAGGGTTTTAAGTTAAGATTTTTTTTTTCAAAATAGGAAAATTCTCTAAGTTTTCTTGCCTTATCGATTTTATCGATACACATCTCGATATGATCGACCTGCGTTGTTGATGTCCTTGATTCCTAAACGATACATCGATATGAGGACAAAATTCATCCAACAAACACATACTCATCTGGATGAAATTATCGATACATCGATATTCAAATTTGGAGTCCATCGAAGGTGACTCGATAATGTCGACAGGCAGATCTCCAGCGCCCCTGTTTTTCCTTAAAAATATCATCTGTACATCGATAATCGAAGCTTCCTTGATACCTGGAAATTCAAATCTTGATGATATCGAAAGACTCTCGATGATATCAGTCTTAGGTGCCAAGTTCTTCCAGCAAAATTTTTCAGGATTGTTTATTTATGATTGGGGGTCACTCGATGGAATCGATATTCAAATATCAATAATATCGGTATTGTTTCGATGGCATCAAATAAGGGCAGAAATTGTCCAGTAAGCTTAATGTGAAATCCGTTGGATTTATAGCTACCTCGACATAGTTATCGATATCATTGACATTCAAATTCTGATGATCTCGAAGGTCCCTCGATCATTCTTGTAAACCTGAAATATTTCATGTCAGGTCCCTCTCATTTTCAAATGTCGATGAATCAACACTATTATCGATAAAATCGAAGTTTAAAATCCGATAACATTAACTAGTGTTTCGATCCCATCGACCAACTGGAAAGAGGTTTCAAAAGCGTATGACATTTAACTTTGTGTTATCGAGCAGCAAGTCGATGCAATCGAGAGCATACGCTCGATGATATCGACCCTCCTCGATGATATCAAACTCTATCATAAATGTGACCGTTTTATATCCATTGAAACCTTTCGTGTATATATAGAGTACTTGTCTACTATTGCCGGTAGAGAAAGAAGAGTGTGCTTTTGAGTGTTTTACCTTAGATCATATACCTAAAGCCCTTTCTCTTAGGGAAGTTCATCCTCTAATCCACCCACATCATTAATATTCAATAGAGTGGATTGGGGAATGAACTTCCCCATTCAAGGATCCTCCAGTTACTGCCTTAATGGCAAATCATTAAGCTGGGATGCCTTAAATGCATAATCTGAATCACTCTATCTTCCTTATAGGAAAACCTTTTATAGAGTAAGATTTCTTTTTAACCTTGACCCAATTGGAAGTCTGTATTGGCACATCATCTGTGTTGCGGATCAAGGAAGTCAAAGATTCTTCATCAACAAGGAGGAGATCTTCATCAACGTGTTGAACGAGACTCATCCACTTATTTGTAAGTTATTAGAGTCTAGAGGACACTTGTGATCATTCCTTTTTAGGATTGGGTCTTACGTATTTCTCACACTTGCAAGCCCTTGTAGGAGGCCTCCGGCGGGAGTGTACGTGGTGGGTGCAAAGTGTTGACCCTTGCTCTGTAAAGAGCATAAACTTTTGGTTGAAGGTGAACCTGTCTAAAACCTTAGGTTTGAGGTGATCCGAGTGAAACCTCCATTACGGTCTTATGGAAGATCCTTGACCAGTGTGCCTAAAAGTAGGTGCGTTGTGTTGACCCTTGCTCGTGAGAGCATAAACAGTCAACCTCAGTGTAGGTTGTAAAGGTTGAAGGTGAACCTGATTTAAAACTTTAGGTTTGAGGTGAACCACTGTGAAACCTCCTTAGTGAAATCCGGTACACTCAAGGGTTGAGTGCGGTTCCTGGGAGTGGAGTAGACAAGTAGTCGAACCACTATAAAAATGACTGTGTTTGAGATTGTTATTCTTCTGTTTGTGTGATTTACTTTAATATTTTCATATCTGAATATCCAAGATCATACCTCTCACACATACACAGTCATATCCATCATAAACTAGTTTGCATATTGTTTACTTCTTAAATAGTTTGTGATTGGATCCTTTACCGGGCTTAGAAGCCAGTAGAGTTACTTTTGAGTAATCCTAATATGTGCTTGTTGTTAGGATTAGTGTAATAGGATTTTAAATAAATCATAAAAACTTTAAAAAGTCTTATTCACCCCCTCTAAGACATATTAGCATATTTCTACTTTAACTTAAGGGCTTCACCACCTAGAGAGTGATCTTGATTGAAGTTGGGAATATGGCCAAAGAAGAGGGCTCATCGATCACTAGGCCTCCAGTATTTGATGGCTTAAATTACGCATACTAGAAGGCTAAAATGCACCACTTTCTGAGATCTTTGGATCATGATATTTGGGATATAATTGAAAGTGGATGTGTGCCACCAACTGAACAAATTGTACTTGACAGTGGCACAACCATCACAAAACCCAAACCCAAAGAGAAGTGGATGACGTTTGATAAAGAAAGACAAACCGCTGAAGTTAAAGCTATGAACGCTATCTATTGTGTCATGTCCCAGGATATATTCAATCAGATATGTATGTGTGGGACATCCAAAGAAGCATGGGATTTATTGGAAACAACCCATGAAGGCACAAGCACTGTGAAGAGATCAAAACTTCAATTCCTGACTTCACAATTCGAAAGTCTCAGAATGGAAGAGCATGAGACCTTTATGGAGTTTTTCTCAAAGTTGAATATCATTTGCAACTCCATGGTTGGATTGGGAGAAAAAGTTTCAGTTCCTAAAATCTGTAGGAAAATACTGAGATCACTGCCCGAACGGTTTAATCCCAAAGTAACAACAATTGAAGAGTGTATGAACATTGACGAAATGAAAGTAGAAGACCTAGTTGGTTCCCTACAAACTTTTGAACGACACTTCAAACAAACCCCTACATCTAAAACAACTGTCCTAAAAACTTCAAAGAAAACAACAAATGAGGACAGTGGAAGTGAAAAAGCTGATGAAGATGAGGAAGTGGCTTTGCTGGCACAAAGATTCAGAAAATTCTTTCAGAAGAATCGTGGTCGTCCTACTAGAGGAAGAAAGATGGACAATAGACCTTCTATAGGAAAATTTGGTAAAAAGACCAAAGAACCACAATGTTATGCCTATCAGAAATATGGACATCTGTCTACCGATTGCCCAAATAGAAAAACTAAGGGCAAGGCATGACTGCCACATGGGATGATACAAATGAGTCAAACTCAGAATTTAGTGACTCAGAGACTGATGGAGACCAGGAATCCTTGAAAATTCTTATGGTCTCCAGTACTCCAATCATTCCCAGTGAATCTGAGAACGAGAAAGAACAACAAGCCACTGAATCATTTCCGTCAGATAATGAGGAAATAGAAAATGAAGAAGAAGATTAAAACAAACTACAAGATGCTTACAATCAATTTTATATTCATCGCATCAACATTCTTAAAAGACTTGGATTATCTGAAAACAAGAAGGAACTGCTGAAAAATGATCTGGATAAAACATTGGAAATCATTTCACATCTAATAAATGATCTACAACAATATCATTCAGACAATGATAAGTTGGAAAGAGTCAATCTATCCCAAAAAATGGAATCATCAAAGCTTATTAGATAAATTGAATTATTAAAAGATGAAAATGAGCAACGCAAGAATGAGAATCACACACTCTAGTTTGACTTAGAAAAATCCAGAAAATTTGCTGAAATAAACTATAAATTCTCCCAGAGTGGTGAAAAGCTCAAAAAATTGTTAGGGATGGAAAGACAAGGAAGAGACAAGAGTGGCCTAAGGTATGATAAAACTAAAAGGAAAACTAGAAATGCAGCCCCAACAACTGAAAAATCTCTCCAGTTTGTCATTTATGTGGTGATTTGGGTCATTATAAGTTTGAATGCTTGACACCTAGAAGGATTTCACATGGCTTTGGTCAAAATCACATTGGTAAATTCACACCAGCCAGAGAAATACGAAATGACAAAAGTCCACCTAGGAGAAACACTCACCCATCACCACCTAAAATGAAATCATTGGATCAAGTGGGAGAGATAAATATGAAGACTAGAAAGAATTCTGTCTCAAAATGGATAGTAAAAGAAAAACCGAAGTGTCTGATAACTAACTCTCTCCATATACCCTAAAATATCAAAGCATGAAATGAACAAGTCCAGGTCATGCATCTAGGTCTGGATATTTGTTGAAATGATGCATTTTTTTTTGTTGAGCTTTAAATGATATATCTGAGGTTTCTCACCTCATCTTTTGTACATAAACATCTTGATGTTTATAATTTTGACTTGTACAAATCTTGTACAAAATTTTGCTATGTATACTGATCAACTCAAAGATATAATTCATTACACATGAAAGTTTGTCAAACTAAAAAAAAAATGAATATATATATATATATATATATTATACCTTTGATATGCCCATCGATAGGTCACATGGATTCTTGATTAAATCGATAAAGGTCGATACCATCAACATCTCTTCGAAAGTTGAAAAGTCATGAAGTTGAAAATGTTATCAAAGTCAACTTCAATAAAATTAAATAGAGCATCTCGATAACATCGGAACAGGTTGATGACATTGAAGATCACCACCCGATAAAAGGCTGATGAGCGGGAAAAATTACTTTTTATGGCTACTAGTCCTGCTTTGTTTTCCTACTCATCTTCTTTGGTCTGCCTGCTCGGAGCCTCGTCAAGAAGATCCCAAACACCAAACGGAGCAAGGAAGATGGTTAAAGGGAAAGGTAAGGATCTCTCTTCCAAGGCTAAGAAAGGGAAAAATGTTAGATCACCTCAAAACAAATCTGATTGGGAACAAGTTGCAATCGTCAATCGTATTGTTCTCAATAGTGTTGTTGAGCCCTATGGGGTAGATCTCTTGTTAGAGACTATTGGCTAGCAGAATATGCTTAACATGGGCGGTCCATACTAGTTTGAAATGATTCAGCAGTTCTTCAACTGTTGCCATGTTGTTCGGGATTATCCACCATGTATTCATCTAGAATTCATGCAACACGCCAAACAAATTACTCCAACAGTCCTTGGTCGAGTTCTAAACATTGGTGTGACTCAGATCCTAGTCACTGATAGAAGTCTAAACGAATTAGGAAGGTGGGGGGAAATCACTCGAGCACTGTGCCAGGGTGCAACAATTCCTAGAAATGATGATAATGTCCTTCCGGTAAAACATCTAGGAATCTTGTTCAAAATCCTCCACAGTATCTTCAGTAAAAATGTATACCCATGTGACGCCAACGACACTGACCTGAGTCCCTTTGTACTCAATGTCTTGTATGATGTATATCAAGAGGTTCCTGTGTGTCTGCCAACTCTTATTCTCGATCAACTGATTAGGGTAGTCAAGGGAAACCATCTTGAAATACTCTCATTTTTGTCCCTTATCTGCAAACTCGGACACTGGGTAGGGCTGTTGGAAACATCAGACAAGGTATATCCTGAAGTATGGTTCGACCATGATGCAGTTCAACAAGTGTATGCCTTGGTCTCATCTCATACCAAGAATCCTCCACCGGTTGGAGAGAGCAGTCAACAGCCTAATGAAGAAATACTTTAGGGATCTAATCAGACACCCCTCTATAGTCCTGGTTCTGTCACTAATCGTCGACATCATATACTTGAATGTCAACTGCTGAACAGACTCGCTGGAATTGACGAGCGGCTTCATAACTGCGAACAACGATTGTCGGGGATAGAGGACAAGATGAAAGCCCTCCAACCCTCGGTGCAAGTGATTCTAGAGCTTCTAACAACTGGCAGATCTACTATGCTTTAAAAGGATGACGACTTTAGAGGATAAGTGTGTTCGGTCATGAACATTGTGATTACTTTTTGAAAAGTTCTCCATATTCCTTAACTAACACACTCTAGCATCTGATCGTTCTTTTTTCTTTTTTATCCATGTATGGGCTTATTAACTTTGTTAGGATGACTGATAATCTACTGTTGTCTGTGGCAGTATGTATTTTTAGATATTTGTGTATATGGTTGAATGAAATTCTCATCTTTACTACCATAATTCGGATCTTAGATCCCCTGGTTTATCTAGTTTATATGTGGAATGCACGTGATGTCTCTTAACAATTATCATATCTGTTATATCACTGCTTTTATCTAATCTGCTATGCATACATACTTACTGTAAATGATGTCTGTTAACCAATTGTTAAACATTTTACATTAATTGAAGCAACGTGAGGAAACGAATTTGGTACTAAATTGGGAGAAGTGTCATTTCATGGTTCGTAAGGAAATTGTTCTTGGACATATCATCTCGCCCAAGGGAATTGTGGTAGATAAAGATAAAATTGATCTTATCTCTAACTTACCTACACCTAAGAGCATACGAGACGTGCAATCCTTCTTAGGACATGCCAGATTTTACAGAGGATTCATAAAATACTTTAGTCACCTTTCTCATCCTTTATGCAATCTGTTTCAAAAGGATGTACCATACGAGTAGACTGAGTAATGCCAAGAAGCTTTTTCTAAGCTCAAAGGCATGATGACCATTGTACCTATGTGTGATGCGTCTGACTATGCTATTGGGGCGGTGTTAGGCCAGAGAAAAGAAAAGAAGCCCTATGTTATTCATTATGCAATTATAACTTTAAATCTTGCCTAAGTGAATTACTCCACTACGGAGAAGGAACTCTTAGCCGTATTATTTGCTTTGGACAAATTTAGGTCCTACTTGATTAAATTTAAGATCATCACCTACACCGATCATATGGTGCTCGAGTACCTTCTTTCTAAGAATAATGCTAAGCCCCGCTTGATAAGATGGATCCTCCTGCTCCATGAATTTGATTTAGAAATAGGAGACAAAAAGGGAGTAGAAAAATGTAGTGGTCGACCATCTTTTCAAACTTGATCTCCCTGATTCCCTTTAGATGACACCTATAAATGACATGTTCCTCGATGAACAACTGTTTAAACTCTCCCACCTACCTTGGTTTGCGGACATTACAAATTATCTTGCTACAAGTTTCATGCCACACATTGAATTGCGCAAGATAAGAAAAAAAATTCTTTGTTGAGGTACACAAATTTTTCTGGGATGACCCATATTTATTCAAATATTGCCCAGATCAAATTTTAAGGAGATATATGCTAGACAATAAACATCAAAGTGTCATCTTCTTTTATCATTCTCAGGGCTATGGTGGTCACTTTTCTGCTAAAAAGACCACGACTAAAATTCTGCAGTGTGACTTTTACTGGCCCACTATGTTCAAGGACACTCATGAGTTTTGCAAAGCTTGTGAGCGTCATCGGAAATTGAAAGCATTGTACCATTGAAATATGATGCCTCTGAACCTAATTCTTATCATTGAAGCATTTGATTACTGGGGCATCGATTTCATGGGACCATTCTCCCAATCCTTTGGGAATTTATATATTTTACTAGTTGTAGACTATGTCACTAAATGGATTAAAGCGATCCCGTGCCGAAAGAATGACCATCAAATAGTCATTAAATTCCTAAAAGAAATCATCCTTTCCCAGTTTAGAATGCCTCAGGCCATCATTAATGATAGAGGCTCACATTTATGTAATACGCCATTTACAAACTTAATGAAGAAATATGACATCTCCCATAAGGTAAGCACTCCATACCACCCGCAAACAAGTGGGCAAGATGAGATTTCCAACAGGGAAATTAAACATATTTTGAAAAAGATAGTTAACCCTGATGTCAAAGATTGGTCAATCTGCTTGACCGATGCTTTATGGGCCTACCGTACTCCTTATAAAACACCAACCAGAATGTCTCCCTTTAGACTTGTCTATCGGAAAGCTTGCCACTTGCTTGTGGAATTGGGACATAGAGCCTACTCGGCAATTAAAAACCTAAATTTTAACTTGGACAACACTGGCTCGTTACGTAAACTTCAGTTAAATGAACTCGAGGAGATCCAGAATGATGCTTACAAAAACTGAAGAATTTACAAGGATAGGATGAATGTATTCCATGACAAGAATATCCTTCGAAAATCATTCTTAACCGGTCAAAAACGTCCTCTTGTACAATTCTTGATTACATCTTCTTTCGGGTAAACTCAGATCTCGTTGGACCGGCCCTTTCACTGTTACTAATGTCTATCCTCATGGGGCCATTGAGATTAAGAATCTAAACAATGACAATGCTTTCAAAGTAAATAGACATCACTTAAAGCCATTTGTTGAGAATTTTGAGTCAAAGGACATGTCCATGCCTCTAACTGATCCTGTGTACCAGGACTAATCTCTTAGTCTGATGGAGGCATAGTTAGAATTTATTGCTTTCATAGGACTAGGGTAGTTTTCTTTCAGTATGCTTAGTTGTTGTGCTAACCCATTTCATGTTGAGATTCGTGGAAAAACTTCAAGTTTCCTTCCTCCAGGTATTATCTTTCTATCATTACTCCCTCTCATATCGTTGCTTCATGTTCGTTATATGCTTACTTGTTTTACATTGAGGACAATGCAGATTTTAGGTTGGGGGTGTGGATTAGGTAAACTAATCAGTATTTTATTTGTTTTGAGCAAAAAGGTGTGGAATTTTTTATTTTTTTTAAACTAAAAACCTATTTGGAAAGCGATAGTTTGTGTGCTTAAGGATGCTTTGAGTATGATGATGAGCGGAGATTGAATTTCGAATTATTGGAGTTTGATCAACTAAGTAATTTATCTCCTAAGTTCCTACACTCAATGGATTAAGAGGAAGTTTAGATATCATATTGACTCAAATCACAAAGATGTGTTTAATTTACTTTCTGTAAGTTGTGCTAGAATTTCCAATTGTTAGTATGTAAATCATTGGAAGATGTTGGGAATTGAGTTTGGAGAATTTTATTCACCTTAAAAATGAATAACTAGTTAAAAAATAGGAGATCGATAAAAATGTCAAAAATGAAAAGAATGAAGAATGACATCTTTGATGGGAATGAAAAAAGTCTCTGAAAAAAATGTAAAAGTCTGAAAAAGAATGAATAAGAGTGGTCGTCGATATAAAATCAGAAATTGGAAAAAGAAGGAAAAGTAAGTTAATATTCACTGAGCACAATGGAAAAATGTGATATATGAACTTATGCTTTGAGTTAATTGATCAAGAACTTATTTGAGTGGTTGCTTATGTGATTCAGCTCTAGGTTTTCAAAATCTCACCCTTATGTCATGATTCTACCCATTCATACTTGATTTCACAAATGATTTTTTTTTAAAGAAGGTTTTGAACCTTGAAGATGGAAGATTATTTCATGCATGTTTTGCTTGGGACTAGCAAAATGCTGGTTGGGGAGTGTGTTGAGTGTCAAATATTGCATATTTTCTCCCATTTATATCTTGGTTTTATGAACATGATAAAGCTTAACGGTATATTTTATACATGTTTGTGTTGCGAGGTGAGTTTAAGAGCTTAGATTGAAAAGAATGATAAAAGCATGGATTTAAGGCTCAAGAATTGCCAAAGCAAAGAATGGATCTTTGAAGACCAAGATTGAAGATTTCAAGGCCCCAAGATCCAAGGAAACCAAGTGGAGAAGGAAGGAAGTTCGTAGTGCAAAGAGAAGAATCCACAAAATCCGTGTCATCGACCACCTGTCGATGACATCAAAGCCATTGTTCCATGACATCGACCACAGTTCGATGACAACAAAAACATACATGAAAATCAAGTTTAGTCGCTGGACGAATTGGATGTGTTGAGGGTTAAATATTGCGTATTATCCCCCATTTATATCTTGGTTTTATGAACACGATAATGCTTAAGAGCTTGGATTGAAAGGGGTACTAAAAGCATGGATTTGATGCTCAAGAATCACCAAGGCAAGGGATGGATCTTAGGAGACCAAAATTGAAGAATTCAATGCCAAAGATCCAAGAAAACCTACTGAGGAATGAAGAGAATCAAAGATTTAAAGCGAAGAAAAGGAATCCTGAAATTGTCCTTAAAAAGTATATTTTAAAACCGTAAGGCCGGTATCCTAGTCCGTACTGTTCCGTAGACTCCCACGATCCTCCCAGTCGAATTCTGGCAACTCGTGATCTGTAATCGGTGTTTGCGCGTGACCCTAAGTTATATCATGTAGATCTGAGTCAGCTTAATCCGAGACTTGTACTATTGTGACCGCACCGTCGCCGCGGTTCCAACGCCGCGTCTCACGCACCAAGGCGATACCTAAGCTAGGAGATATAGGCCCGCGTTCAATTCAAGAAAAATACCACGCATTTGCTAAACCCAAGAGAATCTCTACAACATGTCCCATCAATCCATCACTCAATCAATCAATCAATCACCACATGTCAAGTACAAGAGCAATTCTAAAGTCAACTCTCTCTCACCCTCTCTCTTACACACCCATACATGTCAAGTACATCTATCACCTCACAACCATCACTCACATCCATCACCTCGCTCTTACAATCACCATTTCTCTCTCTTTCTCAACAAAAATTTAAAGCAAATGTAGTAGACGTCCAAGCTATCCTAAGAGAGAAAGTGAGTGTTGTGTAGCCCACTTTCCACCCCAAGATCTATCATCCTAGCCCTTCATTTCTCATCACCCTCCATCAAAGTGAGACACAAGGAGATTGGCGTTCCATCAGACCAAGAAGATCGAATGGTGGGTGTTTCTATAGGCCTAGATTTCATGTTTTTATGATGGGCCAAGTGAGGTCTACCGATTGATGGTATGGATCTCACTTTGGACCTTAGATGTGGCCGATGGCCCACCTTGATCCTCACCATCATTCCATGATGGGGCCATTCTCCATGGACCCCATCATGATATTTATTTTCCTTGCATGAATAGGGTCATCTAGATCTTTCATTTTGGTGGAGAAAGGATCTCCACTGTTGATTTTGATCGATGGGCTCATATGTAATGGGACCCACTCGATGTATGTTGTAAATCATGGAAGGGCGGGCCCATAGTGTCGGGGTCCCTCCATCACTCGATCTCTCTCCTTCTCTCTCTCTCTCTTTTTTCCCTTGTTTATGGCCCCATGATGTATGCCATTTTATCCAAATCGTCCAACTTTGTGGGACCCACTTGATGGACGTGATAGATCTACCCCGTCCAAGCCATGTGGGCCCTACCTTGGGGTGATGGGAAGACATAAATATCATATTGATCTAATCAAGTGGGGCCACGTCCATGTGGGACCCACCTTGAAGAACATTCAAACTGTCTAGCGTCCAGGGACGCTGGACGTGTTTTGTGAAGTGTGAACGAACAGTGGGTGTACCCACGTGAAAGGCAAAACAAAAATATCAGTTTGATTCTAAACTTTTGGGTGGGCCGCTCATGCAGGCCCCACCTTGATGTATGACTTTAATCCACGCCATCCATCCTATTTCCCAAGTCATTTTAGGCGTTGAGCTGAAAAATAAAGCTAATCTGATTATCAAGTGGGCCATACTATAGAAAACTAGATTTCTACTGTTCAAATTAGTTAGGACCCACCTTCATTTTTCTATTTGCCAAAACACTTTGAATATTAAGCTCATTTAAACTGTCTTGAGCCATAGAATCCAATGGCGAGGTCGGATTCTCCTGATACGGGCCCCACCTATGAAAAACTACAGAAAAACCTTTAAAAAAAAACAAGAGATATAAGCAGCAGGTGCCGCTGCTAACGTCCAAGGATGCAAAACAGCGTCCTACGCTGTGGACAGACGGGTAGGGACCACGGGTCCCAACCGTGGGCCCCACCGTGATGTGTGAGAACATCAACACCGTGCATTTTGATGGGGCCCCTTAGGGTAGTGGGCCCTCTAAAAATCAGCCGTATACAAGCTCATGTGGTCAACATGGCAGGAACAATGTGAGATTGAGCGTCTGCCATTGAAACCCTTTTTTGTGGTTACATAAGTTTTGGATCATATGAAATATGTTTTTACTCTTCATTCGGGTCTATGTGACCCTATCAACTGGTGGATAGAAAATAAACGTTATGGTGGGCCCCACGTGGGACCCACATGCATGTGTTTTATTCACACCGTCCACAGTATTGGACGGTGGAACCCCCCATGGTGTATGTGTTTTGTCCACATCGTCCACTATTTGGACGGTGGGGCCCACCATGATACAATGTGTTGTATTTATACTGTCTAACCATTTTGAAATATTATTTTGTGGTATGATCTAAAGGATGAGTCAGATTTAAAGTTCGAGTGGACCCCACCGTTGAAATGGTGGGCTGTTCAAAATTTCTAAGGGCCATATTAGTTTCCTATTAAGCTGATATCTGTTTCCACTTCATCTATCACTCTGTTAATCTATGAATAAGTTGGATCTCGAAATACATCACGATGGGCGACACCATCCAGCCGTTGATTAGATGGACCACATTACAGGAAATAGTGGGTTTGAATGTCCACCATTAAAACCCTTGGGCTACAGGGTTTAGACCTATGTGATATTTGTCTTCCCCTTTTAATCCAGGTCTTTATGACCTTATGATTAGATTGGTTGGAAAATAAACTTTATAGTAGGCCTTGTGATTTATTTAACTGTGAAAATTATTATCTCCATTGATATTTGTGGTATGGTCTAAATGATCCTCCAATATGATTTTTGGGGATGTATGAGGCCCATCTTGATTTATTTGTGGCCGTCCATTGAGGCCCACCTTAGTACATATATGAGGCCCATATGATTAGGCCCATCGTGATGTAGTTATGGCCCATCCGTTGAGGCCACCTTGATATATATGAGACCCATGTTATGAGGCCCATTAGATGTATTTGAGGCCCATGGGTCAAGGCCCAATGTGATGTACATAAGGCCCATTGCAATGTATGATTCTACCATGGTTTATATAATGATGTTTATGGCAGGCTATGCCTTGGGAGCAATAATGGTTTGACGCCTACATTGTAAGTACAATGTTGGTTAAATGTCCGCATTACAACTCTCCTTAGGGCCCATTGATAGGCCCCTACTTGTTGTGTTTAGGCCATCTAAGCCCATCTTCGTTGTGAGGATAGTTCATCACTTTATAACATGCTTAATATAATTCCACGATTCATGCCATACTAGGCCTATTCCGATTTATCGAGGCCGATTGTATAGGCTGATTCCGATTTCGAGGTCGAGTATCAAGGTCGATTCCGATTTGTTGAGGCTAATTGTATAGGCCGATTTTGATTGTCGAGGCCGAGTATCAAGGCCGATTCCGATTTGTCGAGGCCGATTGTATAGGCCGATTCTGATTTGTCGAGGTCGATTGTATAGGTCGATTCCGATTTGTCAAGGCCGATTGTATAAGCCTATTCCGATTGTTGAGGCCGATTCCTATTTGTCGAGGCCGATTGTATATATTGAGTCTAATTTGTTGAGGCCAATTGTATAGGTCGATTTCGATTGTCGAGGCTGAGTATCAAGCCCGATTCCGATTTGTCATGGCCGATTGTATAAGCCGATTCCGATTTGTCGAGGTTGATTGTATAGGCCGATTCTGGTTATCGAGGTCAATTGTATAGGCCAATTTCGATTGTCGAGGCTGAGTATCAAGGCCGATTCCGATTTGTTGAGGCCGATTCCAATTTGTCGAGGCCGATTGTATAAGTCGATTCTAATTGTAGAGGCCGAGTATTGAGGCCGATTCCGATTTGTCGAGGCCGATTATATAGGCCAATTCTGATTTGTCGAGGCCGATTGTATAAGTCGATTTCGATTTGTCGAGGCTGATTCCGATTGTGTAGGCCGATTCTGATTGTGTAGGCCAATTCCGATTTGTTGAAGCCGATTGTATAGGCTGATTCTGATTGTCGAGGCTGATTATATAAGCCGATTCCGATTGTCTAGGCCAATTGTATAAGACGATTCCGATTGTCGAGGCCAAGTATCGAGGCCGATTCCGAGTGTCGATTCCGATTATTGAGGCCTACTTCGATTATCGAGGTCGATTTCAATTGCCAAGACCAATTGTCGAGACTTATATGATGCACATGTGACCTGTAGTTAAGGCCCATTGTGATATGTATAATACATGGTCCAATTGATGTATTCAAGACCCATGTAGGGCCCACAGGTCATGTATTCGAGGCGTATGGGCAAGGCCCATTGTGATATGTATTAGGCCCATGAGCAGGGCCCACCTGTTGTATATATGTGACTCTTGAGTAAGTCCCATTGTGTTGTATATTAGGCCTTTGTGTGAGGCCATGGGCCCATTATATATTTGGCTTTATGTGGGCTGTTCCTTGGGGGCAATGTTGGTGGTTAAATGTCCACATTATCGAGGTCGATTATTGATGTCAGTTATTGATACCGATTATGAGTATGTGATAGTATAGCATCATGATACATGCACATACGCATCATCTGCATGTTTATTGTGAGATGTGAATGACCCTTGCATATACCATAGTACAAATGGTTTATGAGACTCCCTGATAGGTAGATTTATCCCACATAAGTGCATGGTATGCGAAGGATTGATACATGATTGGACTACATAACTTAGGCATCTTGTATTGTGTGATCGTGATTACTGTATGCCTGTAACATCCCGAAAATCGAGGGTCGAGTAATAACTCAACTTTCGAGTTCCAGAACATCACTTATGCAACAAAATAAATGATGATTGAATGTTGACTGTATTAGAGTAGTGAACATGAGTGAGATTAAGCCAAAATAGCATATCATACTCCAGAGACAATTAAATTTGCAAGCGGAAGACTGTGATAGATAGATAAAATATATAAACTATAATGAGTCTCTAGAGTGTGATAACATTACCAGGTTAAATAATTACAAGTACAATCCTAAAATATACCAAATGTGTAAGGTCCTCTAGTCAATATCCCAGAAAGCCCCGTCGATCAGGACACGGCTCACAGGAAGCCGTCAGAAGACAACCAATACAAGCAGACATCGTAGTCATTGCAAAAGTCCGGCTCCGCCTCAGAAGTAGCGTCGCCATCTGAAATCAGACAATATTTGGTGGGTGTTCAAAACACCGTCCCATAACGTGGTAGTGAGTAGCTAACTCAGTGGAACAATAAAGCATAGGTTAACATGTTATCGACTCAGTCAAGCAGTAATTGTAAAGCAGTACAATCAAACACTCCTAACTACTCTTATTAATGCAAGTATGAATGACATGATGTATGCCCTCACTGACATACTCCCTCATGCGACACCATCTCACGCTCGCGGCATGCTTTCATCCCACAGTGCTCCACATCTTCCAGGCACATGCAATGCATGATGAGCATGATTACCGAGTTTTTAATTAGTCCATTTCAAACAAATAGGATTGGAAAACTACGGTACCTCCTCAGTATCATTCCCAAACATGATCCATTCTAGGGTCGTCGGTCCTAGTTAATATCGACGATGGTATGTTTTCTAGGTCACCGCAGAGACGCTGTGGTACATTACGCACAAAGGTTACACCACTCCCCTATCACCCTTTAAACGATTCATCACAATACGTAAAACAGGCCTAGTTCATACTCTATATATCGGGCGAACCCTAAGGCGCACCGCGATTTCGTGAATATGCTCGAGGTCACTACAAAGGGCTGTCAGGGCTGTTACGCACAAAGGTTGCACCGCTCCCCCATCACCTTATCAATGTAGGCCGACAGCACGAATATAGTGTCCCATACCACCATAATCGGCTCACGAGTTTGGTTGCTCACTGGTCACTATGGGGAGGCACGTGGCCCCCCGGCGTAGGCGACAAATTTCGACCACGGTGTCCCATACCACAATGCCCGGCTCATGAGTATTAGCGGATCGAGGTACCATGGTTAAAAGGGTTTTCACTGGTAAGTTTGGTACCCTAGGTTCAAGCAGTAGTGACCAAACATAGTGAACATACATTAAACAAATCGGGTTACAAGACGAGCTCGACTAGCTCGAGCGCACAACAAGTTGAACGACATGAAGTGAATAAGCACTTCGCGTGGCCAACCACTATCGCCAACTGAAGTACGACTCGAGTTTGTCGAACACATCTCATGTGGCAAATGAATCACAGCCACGAATTCAATTCTGGTACCGATTGTCTGGACTATAATCATAGCCCCAAACGCAATCAATTGTCATCCATAGCATGTGGAGTAAAGCATGATAAACAAAGTAATTCAAACATGCTAGTAGGCATGTTATAAAGCATGATATAAGGCATGTTGTAAAGCACTACGTCAATAGGAATACAAACACATATATTACAAGTAAGCGGTTTAAGTAAACAACCTCATGGAGGTAATCATACATGTCACTAGGGTAGTTGAGAATCCTATCTCAACACCCTCCTAAGGCATCAACATCCAAACACTTACTCACACAAGCATTTTCACAAACACTTAACATACAGTATTTCTACATACATAGTGTATATTAGTAAAACATGTATTTAAGCGAATCCTTTCGCCAAATAAGTATTTTATCCATATATCGTATATCCATACGACAAATAAATATGTCAAACACATTTCCAAAAAAAATACGTATACGGTATTTTATACGAATATCTAGAATATGTAAAATGCCATATTCTACTACTTTAATCGAAACAGAAAACGGAAAGCACTTTGTACATGTGCAATTGCATGCAGATCATGAATCTATCATTATCTGACATTGAAAGCGTTGAAAACCGTAACCTATACACCTAAAGTCCGCACCTTTTCTCGTAGAATCGTAACGAAGTCAATAGGTTTGCAAAGCTTTCGTCTACGGCAGTTTGGCAACCTAGAGAACGAAATAGGTTAACTATTTCATAACCTACAACTATCTAAACCCCAAAACAGATTAGGGTTAGGGTTTCTTACCTAGAAATGACGCCGGAATCACCGGGAAAGCGGTGAGAATGGAGCGGTGAAGCTCGAATAGCGGCAGGGAAGAGTGGCAGGGAGTTCCTCCCACATCTCCCACACTTTCTCTCCCTTTTCTCTCTCTCTAGGGTTTCTCTCAAATTCGGATGGCTGCAATGAGAGAGGGTTTAAGGTCCTTATATAGCTTAAAAACTCACCGAAATAGACTCCTGTTCAAAGTATACTTAGGTTATAACCACAGCGGGACTTTTTCAGCTCAACGGAGGACTTCTGGCGGGCCTTCTTGAGCCAAAGGTCGCACTTAAGCTCACTAGCGCTGGATCTACGTTCTATTAAGTTTTCGTTTCGGTCGAGATTCCAGATCACGCGTGGCGGACCAGTTTCAGTTCAACGGTCAGCGGATCTTGATCGGAGATGCCGAGTACATGTAAATGTGTATGAAATTTCTCCTGATCCAAGGGTGTAATTTGGTTTGATTCTGACGGTCTGGTTGCTTAAAACTGATCTGCAAGCGAGAGGTGCCAGATTACTATTCGAGATATTTTATTTTGAATTAATTTCACATTTCTCACACTCTTCACTCCGAGCTCAATCGAATAGCGCTGGGACACTATCTGGATTTAATTTCTGAGATGGTTGTCAAGCCCAGTGAGGCGGTCCTAATTCCTTAACTTCGTGTTATTCGGACTTCCGACGTGCGGTCTATATCTAATACGGAGCTTCGAGATGCTCCCGAGAGCAGCCGGGTAATGAGATTGATCCTAGATTTTAGGGTAACCTAGCGTCAATGATTCTACAAGTTTTGGGTCTTGCAGATCGTATTTAAAGCGATTCAAATGGATTTCGTGGCTAATCTAGTTTCGCACTGGCTAATCCTCCCCTCATTTCTAAAGGATTTAGTCCTATAAGATTTATGTCTGAGGTGGTACTTAGTCCTTTGTAGTTTGTATCTAAAGTGATCCAAGTTATACTACCTAGCTAGTTTAAGATAGTGTCTAGGGCGAAAGTGCTTTGAAAAATTGAAAGAACAAGGTAGTGAAGTGTGGGATTTGTGAAGGAAATGGGTTAAGGAGCGATTTTAGACTGTGGGATTCAGTTCTGACAAGTTAATAAGGTGTTAGGATCGACCCATCGCCTAAGGACGTCTAATCCCAGGTTGGAAAAAATCTGGGATGTTACAATCTACCCCCCTTAAAATAAAATTTCGTCCCCGAAATTGGCTAAGGGTAATAAGGGAAGGTTTCTATTATTTCATTTGCCTGAGACTTATTGGTTCCAAGTTTCTACGCATGGCAGGGTATGCACTAGCTAGTTCATTTTAGTCTACCCCCCTTAAAACTTATTTCTTTATCCATTTCTCATACCCTGATGGTTTGCTATAATTTATTTCTTTACCTATTTAGAGTCTTGACGACAACTCCCAACAATTTAGAGTAAGATAGCTGTTTTCATTGTTTGACCAACACGGAGAGACGGTAATAGTTGGCTTGATCCCGATACATCGATCATTTACCTAACCAGGGTAGAAGGCTCATCGTATCCCTTCCGAATCCTGGTGAATCCTGGTCTTCTGCTCGGTCAAGCAGTGAGTCCGTTGGTAGTCGCTCAGGATTGAGAATTGGGTCAAGCCGTGAATGTTTCACAGCTGTATATTTCAGTAACTCCGTAGTCCGATTACTCTAAAAACGTAGGGAATGTCCATCATTGAAAAGCTCAAATTGTCTATGTCTAAGGTTACCCTTTAGGTCTTAGTCTAAGAGAAGCCGTGATATTATCTATGTCCAAGGAAGTAGTGAATCAAATCTTACTAGATGATCCTAAAATGGTTTCTCATAGTAGAACTTGCTAGGGCTTCTATAATGTTCGTATTCAACGAACACAGTTTCGATCCTGGGCCAGTGGAGTAGGGTCCACCACGCTTCCGCTGCACCACCCAGATCAAAGAGATGCAATAGGTGACCTAACCAGATTGGGCTCATAATGTTCTACCCCCCTTAAAATTTATTTTCACCCTTAAGGCTCAAGATTTATGTCCTGCTCCGTATATCGGAACAAGGTGTAATTTAGGACTTATCCTTGACACGAAAGGGTCTCGTTCCAACTGACTTAAGCCGACTAACTAAGTCTATCATTCAATTGGCTTAGCATAATTAATTTGTCTTTCCTTAGCCTAACCAGTAGTCTAGTCTTACTTTAGGAGTAGCGATATCCTCTAGGTGTAATCCAAAGTCTATGCTTATACATTAGATGATTTTATACCCCTTTATAATAAAGAAAATTGTTTGTTTGTTTGGAATTGAGTTGCCCGAACATGAATGTAGCTACACTTGAGCACTTCACATATGCTCAAACCAACTAAGGGGGTTCTAGAGTTCACGTTCTTAATTGGTTGGATTTCCTATACTGTCAGGTCTGTCGAAGCACTGCTCTAGGTCCAAACTCTATGGGCCTATCTATCAAACAACCATTTACTCAAAAAGCTTAAGCTATCAGAGTGTGGTGGGTTATGTATATCAAGGGACTTTATCACTTCAACACTATTTGGCCAGTGGCCTTAAGTTGTATTAAAGGGGACCGCATTATTAATCCTACCTCGGGATTGGGTGTGACATGGTTGGTAGGAGGGTGGGTGGGATAAAAATAAATGTTATATGCTTTAGAAAATGAGCCTTGGGTTGGAAAGTGTGAGATGGGATTTCCAAATCCCAGGATAATGAATTTCTAAGTGTAAGAGGAAAGCCCGGGATATACTTTTTATTGCATACATTCTAAATATGACATTGGAAAACATGGTATACACCCAACCTAGGAACCATATCTTACACATACAGTTATTATTACTTTTACAATTCTACCCACCTTGCTCACCTAACGCAGTTGGCCGAACGGGCCCTAAAGGGAGAAGATGGGCTAGAGTTTTGGTTCTCCACAGATTTAGTTCTCATCAGGGGTTGTAGAAGCCCAAATGATAGCGGTTTAAGAAGGAGAATGGAGAGAACAGGTGGGTGAGGAAGCTCACACGAGATTTGAGCTCCAAGTGGGCATGTGGGGGTCCAAATGAGAGAAACGAAGAGGGAAAGGAGAAGAAGCCTGCAATGCACGATGGGAGTGGGTAGGTTGTGGTCGAAATCAGTAGGGAGGACGATCAGAAGGGTGATTTTGAAGAGAAACAGCCAGTTTGGAGAGAGAAAACGGCTAGGAGGGAAGGTTTGTGAAGGAAGTAAGGTTTCAGGAGGTTTTCAATGGATGAGACATACATCAAGGGGGTCCCACAGCCCCCAAACCCAATCGGCCCGAGCCGCGGGCCCGGCCCATCAAAAAAAGCGGCGAGGCCTCGCCAAAACAATTTGAAATTTTAAAAAGGGGGCCCCATGGTCTTGTTCGTACAGTCCCCTGGGCCCCAAAAAACCCTGGGTCTTGGATCCCTCTGGAAGTGCTCCGTTTGGCCCCCGTACTCCATTTTGCTCAATTTCGGATAGTTTTGGGCAAACCGGAAATATCTTGCAATCCGGAATGAGTTATCTGACGTAAAATATATGAATTTGGGGCAGAACGAGCTAATGAAGCCAACCAACCCTGTTATGCTGGGTTGCGAAGTCCAGAATTGCGAAAAAACCCTCCGATTGACGGTCGTTTCCCCGTTTCAATTTCATTTTACTAAAATGGTAGTTTTAGTTTAATTATTCTTCATCTATTAGGCTTTAGGAGTTACGCTCATTGTGAAAAGAGCTTAGAATAATTAGGGGAACATTTTGGTGAAGTCAAATAGGACACTTATTATTTTTAGCTGAGAACCTTGCACATTAGTAGACATCACGACCTTATAGTAAGTCGCGAATTGTAGGAGTTTTAGATGTAGTTTGTTTCTGATTTCTTTCTCATTACTTAGTATTCCTATTTAAAGGGTTGTGAACTCATTTTTAATTATTCATTAATCAATTTCGAATTTATTAGAATTTATTTTTACTTTCTGCTTTCTTTTCTCGTAGACTCGAGAAGTCTCTGCGAGGAGTCCAGAGAAGCTCCGAGGATTCGGAATAGTTAACATCATCACTCTTATTACCAATTTTCAACGGTTGGGGTGAGGTGGATTGTAATATAGAATTATCTAAAGACGGCCTAGGAATATTTTAAGGTCGACCCATGTGACCATGGTTGCATACAGACTCAATTTCGGCGTTCGTTTTCAGCGAACTAGCTGTTGGACGGAGCAGGGATGCCTAAGACTGTTTCTACATTCCGTCGCTCCCTCCTAAGTCAGAGTGCGTCGTGTGACCATAACCCAGGTCCGGTTTAATCCAAATCATGCTCTGATACCATCTGTAACATCCCGAAAATTGAGGGTCGAGTAGTAACTCAACTCTCGAGTTCCAGAACATCACTTATGCAACAAAATGAATGATGATTGAATGTTGACTGTATTAAAGTAGTGAACATGAGTGAGATTAAGCCAAAACAGTATATCATACTCCAGAGACAATTAAATTTGCAAGCGGAAGACTGTGATAGATAGATAAAATATATAAACTATGATGAGTCTCCAAAGTGTGATAACATTACCAGGTTAAATAATTACAAGTACAATCCTAAAATATACTAAATATGTAAGGTCCTCTAGTCAATATCCCAGAAAGCCCCGTCGATCAGGACAAGGCTCACAGGAAGCCGTCAGAAGATAACCAATACAAGCAGACATCGTAGTCATTGCAAAGGTCTGGCTCCGCCTCAGAAGTAGCGTCGCCATCTGAAATCAGACAATATCCCGTGGGTGTTCGAAACACCGTCCCGTAACGTGGGAGTGAGTAGTTAACTCGGTGGAACAATAAAGCATAGGTTAACATGTTATCGACTCAGTCAAGCAGTAATGATAAAGCAGTACAATCAAACACTCCTAACTACTCTTATTAATGCAAGTATGAATGACATGATGTATGCCCTCACCGACATACTCCCTCATGCGACACCATCTCACGCTCGCGGCATGCTTTCATCCTACAGTGCTCCACATCTTCCAGGCACATGCAATGCATGATGAGCATGATTACCAAGTTTTTTAATTAGTCCATTTCAAACAGCAGGATTGGGAAACTAAGGTACCTCCTTGTATCATTCCCAAACATGATCCATTCTAGGTCGTCACCCTAGTTAATATCAGACGATGGTATGTTTTCTAGGTCACTACAGAGGCTGCCAGGGCTGTTACGTACAAAGGTTACACCACTCCCCCATCACCCTTTAAACGATTCATCACAATACAGAAACAGGCCTAGTTCATACTCTATATATCGGGGCGAACCCTAAGGCGCACTGCGATTTCAGAATATGCTCGAGGTCACTACAAAGGGCTGCCAGGGCTGTTACGCACAAAGGTTGCACCGCTCCCCCATCACCTTATCAATGTAGGCCGACAGCACGAATATAGTGTCCCATACCACCATAATCGGCTCACAAGTTTGGTTGCTCACTGGTCACTACGGGGAGGTACGTGGCCCCAGCGTAGGTCGACAGCTCGACCATGGTGTCCCATACCACCATGCCCGGCTCATGAGTCTTAGCGGATCGAGGTACCATAGTTAAAAGGGTTTTCACTGGTAAGTTTGGTACCCTAGGTTCAAGCAGTAGTGACTAAACATAGTGAACATACATTAGACAAATCGGGTTACATGACGAGCTCGCCTAGCTCGAGCGCACAACAAGTTGAACGACATGAAGTGAATAAGCACTTCGCGTGGCCAACCACTATCGCCAACCGAAGTACGACTCGAGTTTGTCGAACACATCTCACATGGCAAATGAATCACAGCCACGAATTCAATTCTGGTACCGATTGTCTGGACTATAATCATAGCCCCAAATGCAATCAATTGTCATCCATAGCATGTGGAGTAAAGCATGATAAATAAAGTAATTCAAACATGCTAGTAGGCATGTTACAAAGCATGTTATAAAGCATGATATAAGGCTTGTTGTAAAGCACTATGTCAATAGGAATACAAACACATATATTGCAAGTAAGTGGTTTAAGTAAACAACCTCATAGAGGTAATCATACATGTCACTAGGGTAGTTGAGAATCCTATCTCAACACCCTCCTAAGGCACAACATCTAAACACTTACTCACACAAGCATTTTCACAAACACTTAACATACAGTATTTCTACATACATAGTGTATATTAGTAAAACATGTACTTAGGCGAATCCTTTCGCCAAATAAGTATTTTATCCATATATCGTATATCCATACGACAAATAAACATGTCAAACACATTTCCAAAAAAAATACGTATACGGTATTTTATACGAATACCTAAAATATGTAAAATGTCATATTCTACAACTTTAATCGAAACAGAAAACGAAAAGCACTTTGTACATGTGCAATTGCATGCAGATCATGAATCTATCATTATTTGACATTGAAAGCGTTGAAAACCGTAACCTATACACCTAAAGTCCGCACCTTTTGTCGTAGAATCGAAACGAAGTCGATAGGTTTGCAAAGCTTTCGTCTACGGCAGTTTGGCAACCTAGAGAACGAAATAGGTTAACTATTTCATAACCTACAACTATCTAAACCCCAAAACAGATTAGGGTTAGGGTTTCTTACCTAGAAATGACGCCGAAATCACCAGGAAAGCGGTGAGAATGGAGCGGTGAAGCTCGAATAGCGGCAGGGAAGAGTGGCAGGGAGTTCCTCCCACATCTCCCACACTTTCTCTCCCTTTTCTCTCTCTCTCTCTCTAGGGTTTCTCTCAAATTCGGATGGCTGCAATGAGAGAGGGTTTAAGGTCCTTATATAGCCTAAAAACTCACCGAAATAGACTCCTGTTCAAAGTATACTTAGGTTATAACCAAAGCGGGACTTTTTCAGCTCAACGGAGGACTTCTGGCAGGCCTCCTTGAGCCAAAGGTCGCACTTAAGCTCACTAACGCTGGATCTACGTTCTATTAAGTTTTTGTTTCAGTCGAGATTCCAGATCACGCGTGGCGGACCAGTTTCAGTTCAACGGTCAGCGGATCTTGATCGGAGATGCCGAGTACATGTAAATGTGTATGAAATTTCTCCTGATCCAAGGGTGTAATTTGGTCTGATTCTGACGGTCTGGTTGCTTAAAACTGATCCGCAAGCTAGAGGTGCCAGATTACTATTCAAGATATTTTATTTTGAATTAATTTCACATTTCTCACACTCTTCACTCCGAGCTCAAGCGAATAGCGCTGGGACACTATCTGGATTTGATTTCCGAGATGGTTGTCAAGCCCAGCGAGGTGGTCATAATTCCTTAACTTTGTGTTATTCAGACTTTCGACGTGCGGTCTAGATCTGATACGGAGCTTCGAGATGCTCCCGAGAGCAGCCGGGTAATGAGATTGATCCTAGATTTTAGGGTAACCTAGCGTCAATGATTTCACAAGTTTTGGGTCTTGCAGATCGTATTTAAAGTGATTCAAATGGATTTCGTGGCTAATCTGGTTTCGCACTGGCTAATCCTCGCCTCATTTCTAAAGGATTTAGTCCTATAAGATTTCTGTCTGAGGTGGTACTTAGTCCTTTGTAGTTTGTATCTAAAGTGATCCAAGTTATACTACCTAGCTAGTTTAAGATAGTGTTTAGGGAGAAAGTGCTTTGAAAAATTGAAAGAACAAGGTATTGAAGTGTGGGATTTGTGAAGGAAATGGGTTAAGGAGCGATTTTAGACTGTGGGATTCAGTTCTGACAAGTTAATAAGGTGTTAGGATTGACCCATCGCCTAAGGACGTCTAATCCCAGGTTAGGAAAAATCCGGGATGTTACAATGCCCTAGAGACATCAGGGCTGTGACCTCCATAGGCATATCATGGATGGCCAGATGTGTAATGTCTCAGAAAATTCAGTACAAAGACCCGAGTACCACCTCAAGCAAAAATCACTTAAGATCAAATCCTTTAGGAATTAGACAAGGATTAACTAGTGTTAAACTAGATTACATGCGAAATCAGCACTAATCACTTTAAATATGATCTGCAAGACTCAAAACTTATAGAATCATTGACACTAGGTTTCCCTAAAATTTAGGATCAATCTCATTACCCAGTTGCTCTTGGGAGCACATAGAAACTCCGTATCGGATCTGGACCGCACATCGAAAGTCCGATTACTACAAAATTATATAATTAAGGCCGCCTTGCTGGACTTGACCACTACCTTGGAAATAAAGTCCAGTTAGTGTCTCAAAGCTATTCGCTTGAGCCTGGAGTGAAGTGTGTGAGAAACGTGGATATCTTAGAAATAAAAATCTAAATTTAAGTCATCTGAGACTTGTCATTTGCGGGCCGAATATAAAGATTCAGATCGTCAGAATCTGACCCAAATACACCCTCGGATCAGGGAAAATTTCATACACAGGCCAATGTACTTGTGGCCCTGATCGGTGATCATGGACCGTTGAACGGAAACTGGTCCGCCGCGGTCGATTTGTAAATCCGACTGGATTGAAAACTTAACTCGACCTAGATCCATGGTCAAGGAGCTTATGTCCGACCTTAGGCTCAAGGGGGGGCTCCGGAAGTGCTCCACTAAGCTTAAATATATGCCCTTTGGCTATAACCTAAGTATACCTTGGCCCTGGGGCCATTTCCATCAGTTTTAGGCCTATATAAGGACCTTAAACTCTCTCTCATTCACTCCATACGAATTTGGGAAAAATCCTAGGAGAGAGAAGAGAGTAAAGAGAGAGAAAGTGAGAGAGAAGTTGGAGTAACTCCTGGGATTCGATCCCTGCTATTCTGCGTGCCTATCCATCACTACCAAATCATTATTCTAGCGATTCTGACTTCATTCTTAGGTAAGAAAACCCACCTCTAATCCTTTCTAGAGTTTCAAATAGTGAAATGATGAAATAGCTAACCTAGTTCATGCTATAAGTTATCATTCTACCGGTGACAAAGACTACGTATTTAAAACAACTCCATTACACGTTTATCGGTGTAAGGTACAGACTATAGACATTTAGATTATGGTTTTCAAGGCTTTTAATGTTGGTTAATGATTTATTCTTGACGTGGGTGCTATTTCAGATGCAAAATGTGTCGTTTGTTTCGCCTTAACAATTATATATGAGCTATGTTGAATATAGTGTATTCTATGTACGTATTGAAATGTTTGAATACGTATGGAATTTGGATTTGTGCCTGACATGATTATTTGCCATGACTATATGCTTGTTATGTATGCGACAACTCCCTAGCGAAAGCACTTGTCCTAAATCATGCCACGGTCAATATATGCTATATATGTTAAAGTGTGCAGCTCACGTGTTTGTGGAAATGATTAAATGAGTATGGAACCCAGAGTCGTGTATGCCATGATTATCTATCTTGGGCATATGCGTGTGGTATACGGGGCAACTCCCTAGTGAAAGGATTTGGCCTAATAAGTGTATAACCAACATACAACATGTATGAAGATGTGTTTAGTCTAAGTGATTGTAGAAATGTCTGAGTACGCTAGTTGTTACCAAGGAATACCTTGTATGAGGATTGAGATATGCTTCTCGGTTACCTTAATTATGTGTATGATTTCCTCCATGCATGTTTACATTATGATGGCTGTTTTATTTACAGAATGAATGTGTATGAAATCATATTTGGATTGCACTTCACAAATGAATGAGTGAATATTATTTGTTCATTGCTACTTTTGTTGTTTCATATGATTACTTGCTAAAATTGGATGAGTTTGAGACCATGATGTAGTCCAAGCAGTCGGTAATCGACCCTAATTAGGTGGTTGAGGTTGTTTCACTACACGAGACGTGCTTGGCAAATCCGGGCCGTATTCGGCTGGCGACAGTGGTTAGGCCACGCGGAGTGCTTATGCACTTCATGTTGTTCAACTTGTCGTGCGCTCGGGCTAGTCGAGCTCGTCAAGTAACCCGATTGACCCGATTTATGTTCACCATGTATAGACGCCACCGCCTAAACCTAAGGTACCAAACTTACCAGTAAAATCCTGTTTAACCTTGGTACCTCGATCCGCTAAGACTCATGAACCGGACATGATGGTATGGGACACCATGGTCGAGCTGTCGGCCTACGCTAGGGCGACGAGCCTCCCCGTAGTGACCAATGAGCAATACTGCCTCGTGAGCCAAATACGGTGGTATGGGACACTGTATTCGAGCTGTCGGCCTACATTGATCAGGTGATGAGCCCTTTGTAGTGACCTTGATAGTACTCCGAATCTATGTATAGGCGACGAGCCTTCCGTAGCATCTGGAGTATGAACTAGGCCTGGCCTGATTAGGTGACGAGTCCTTTGTAGTGACCTAGAACCGTAACATCATATGAGATTTACTAGGACTGACGACCCTATAATGGATCCTTGTTTGGAAATGATATAAGGGAGGTACCTTAGATTCCAAATCCTGTTGTATGAAAGGAACTAATAATAACTCGGTAATCACGCTTATAACATCGCACTGCATGTGCCCCGGGTTGAAGAGAAAAGAGGGAAGAAAGCATGTCGTGACCGTAAGATGGTGTCACACGAGGAAGTGTAGGCGAGGGCATGCATCATGAATACATTCATCCTTGCATTAATAAGAGTATCTAGGAATGTTTATTTTGCCTGCTATATCATTACTGCTTGACTGAATGATAACATGTTAATCTTTGCTCTATGATTCCACTGAGTTGATCACTCACTCCACGTTCTGGGATGGTATTCTGAACACCCACCAGACCCTGTCTTAGTTGTAGATGACGATGCGACTCAGAAGGCGGAGCCTGATTACTATGACGATCAGGACGAGTTCTCGTATTTGTAGTTCTCCGGCAGTTTCACTTAGGCCATCCGGATGGACGGGGCTATAGGGTTTATCATTGTAGTTGAACTCTTTTTTTGACATTTTGATCTTTGAACTAATACATATATATATATATATGGTGACTCAGTGATGTATTCATACTCTGGAGACCGATCGTGAACTCTTAGCTCATACGCGTATATATATACATCTTTTAGTCTTCTGCTTGCGTTATATTAATTGATTTGGAGTATGAATTACTATTTTGGTATAATCCCACTTATGATTAATGCACTAACACGAACAACATTCAATCATAAGCATATATGTTGCATAAGTGATGTTTTGGAACTTGGGAGTTGAGTTGTTACTCGACCCCTGATTTTCAAGGCATTATAAGTTGGTATCAGAGCATGATTTGGATTAAACCGGACCTGGGTTGTGGTCTCATGACGTACGCTGACATTTTTTGACATAGGTGGGTGCAAGAAAAATGTAAAAACAAGCTTAGGTTTCCCCAATTTTGCCAATTGACAAAGTTCACCGAAATTGATCACCGAGATCGAGTCCGTATACCTCCGTAATCATATGAGACGATCCCGGATCACCCCTTGCCCGTCAAGCGACGGGTTTAGACCATGGTTGACCCCATCCCAACCTTCAAAAACCTCCATGTGTAGCTGTATATCAGAAACATACCCGAAAGGACCCAAAACGACTCGAATCAGAGATGGGGGCCAAATCGAGCAAGTCCAAAGGGACCTAAGGTGGGCCCCGCATGTTTTTGGACCAAGGGGGGAGGACCTCGAATCGCCCCTCCATGCACTTCTCCTTTCATTTTCGTACACCTCCTTCACCACCCCTTCAAAATCATCTTCCGCAATTGTTGCTCCTCCCTTT
Source organism: Magnolia changhungtana (assembly GCA_030180095.1). NCBI lineage: Eukaryota > Viridiplantae > Streptophyta > Magnoliopsida > Magnoliales > Magnoliaceae > Magnolia > Magnolia changhungtana. The sequence goes on along the minus strand of JASAUF010000644.1, from coordinate 3,685,081 downwards.
TCCCTCTTATTTGAGCATTTTAAATACTCCTTGTGTCTCAAATTCATGTAAACCCACTAACCCCTCCCATCTCTTCATTTTCCTTCTTTAATCCCTATCATATGAGCCTTTACACACCCTTTGGAGGCTCAAATCCATGGAGACTTAAAGACCCCAACCCTTTCCTCCCTTTTCTTCGCTTTTCGATGGCTCTATTCGAGCTTATTACGGCCGTATTTTCGATTTCCACCTTTCTCTCTCTCATGGGAAAGAGAAACGGTGTCGTGGATGAAGCTAGGCCTAGTCGCCCTACTCGTCCAAGGAAAAAGAAAGGCACCACCGCAAGTACAGGCATTGAACGTGAGATACAGACTAAGCGGGACCTCGATCCCCAGGCTCCTCTTCTAAGAGCTCTACTGGCAGATTTATCGCATGGAGTTTATGAGGGCCGTAGGGTCCTTTTTGAAGCACACGTAGATGAGAAGCTCTTTGAGAAGTATCTGTTATTGGAGCGCTTGGGTGAAGCCGGGTGGGGCCCTGTGTTTAAGGAAAAATATCGTGTAAATGTGGGCATTGTCATAGCATTCTATGCCCATATTCAAGAGCCTACGTTGGAGCCCTTGTAGTTTAAGATTCCCGCGGGAAGAGGTGGGGAGGCCACAATTGACGCTGGCCTGATAGCTCGACTCATGGGAATACCGCTTGGCCAAATCCACGCGAGCGAGATGAGTCTAAAGAGTCACCGTACGCATTTCCTTTGTGGTCAACTAGTTCAATGACAGCCAAACAATAGCCTCTTGGTGTGAAACATGACGGATGATTTCCACCTACACCATATCCGCACGTTTAACGTCTACCCCAGGTGGACCAATCGCAGTGAGTGTACGCGCTTGATGGTAAACTTTCTATACTAAGCTGGACAGGGATAGAAGTTATGTGTCCTTATATATATATTTTTTACGACAGATAGTTCTTACCGCACGCTCCAATAAAAGGACTAATTCGCTCCCCTTCGGCCGACTCATATGCAAGATTACACGAGAGTTCGGCTACGGACTTGACGCAGAACTCCCATTGCCACAACAATTCATCAATGAAACTACTCTTAATTAGACAGAAATCAGGCCACGACAACGACAAGCCCGACTTGAGGAGAGTGAGGATGAGACGGAGAGTAAAGAGGAAGAGAGTGAGGAAGAAGGTGGAGCTTGAGGAGAGTGAGGATGACTCGGATACCTAGTCATCCACGCCGTTGCCCTGTGTGTTTGCTTGGTGTTGTATTGGGATCTTTGTGTTTTCATGTTGATAAGCCTAGTAGTGTAATGGTTGGTAGAATATTTTAAATGTTTGAAGTCTTGGTTGTATTAGCTCACACGTATCTTTTGTCATGATTTATGTAACACTGTTCCTCCTGCATTATGACAATTTTGGTAAATGAAATGCATGAAGTTACTTTAATTTATGTATGAATGTTGTGTAATAAGTTTGTGTGTATGCTGAATCTGACCTGGGTTGCACCTTATGTTGAATATAGGGAAAGCCACCTGCGGTCATGCGGAGCATAACACGCCTCACACTTACTGATTTGATGGATTAGGCACTTCCCCAGAGTGATGGTCATACGGACCCTAGTTTGGGCCCATTTCGTAAGACTATGCCTGAGTCTCAGCCATCTACTAGTCCTACAGTTGGGCCGCCACCTTACACACCACCGGTTCGTGAGCAGAACCGTGCATCTTCTTTAACGCAGCACGTGCCTCAGGCAGCCCCACATACGGATAGGTTAGAGCAATTATTGATCATGATGCACTAGCAACAGGTGCAGCACTAGCAACAGTAGATGTAGCATCAGCCACAGTAGCATCAGCTTTTGACCACTATTACAAGGGCCTTAGCTCAGGGTGGGAGTGCGACTATACCTTCACTATCTGTACACGCTGCTGAGACTGTAGGGCCTTTCGCTCAGGATGAGGGTGTAACTTTACCTACTCCTGCTATATACCCTATGGGGAACTTAGGTACTAGTGGCCTTCTTGAGCGATTCCAGCGCTTGTGGCCCCCTACCTTTACGGGTTCTCATAAACCTGAGGAGGCCAAATATTGGCTGGACCGCATCTCCAATATGCTGAGGATGCTACACTGTACAGAGCTGGAACAAGTCGAGTTGGTAACCTTCATGTTTGAGAAGGAGGCCAGCTTGTAGTGGGATAGTGTCCTACGGACCATTACAGTTGACTATGTGTGGACATAGGTAGCATTTGAGAAACGCTTCCATGAGAAGTACTATCCCCTTACGTACCGGCACGAGAAGAAGAATGAATTCTTGCACCTCAGACAGGGAGGCATGATAGTGACAGTGTACGAGCACTAGTTTACGAAGTTGGGCTGACACGTCCTTACTATACTTGTTGATGCACAGATGCGGATGCGGCATTTTTTCGAGGGCTTGCGACCTGGTATTCGCTCGAAGATGTGCTGTGCTAGTATACCCTCCTATGCTGAGCTAGTACACATGTCTATGCGAGCAGAGTAGGATGATGATCGATTGTCACGTTCTCGTGGGCCTATGATCCCTAGACCACGACCATATATGCCGAGCAGGCCATTCCTCAGCAAGAGGTCCCGTACCGACTCTCCTCCCAGGATAGCAGCACCACTAGTTCTGATGAGGTGACCTGGTGTGACCTGTACGTATTGTGGGAGACTAGGTCACACTACGGAGAGCTGTTTCACACATATGAGAGACAGTGGATTTTTGTCGCCGCAGAGAATCGATCGCCCTCGCCCGGAGGTTTTATCGACTCCACCCATATGGACTACACCTGCACACCCCTCGTTCCGATCGCCGACACCCTGATTTAGGCCGCCTCAATGGCCCATGGCTCCGCAAACGAACCGTCAGTAGCAGACTCTTGTGCACTCACTTATAACTGAGGCATCCGAGATAGTAGATGCAGCGCCGGTGACTTTTGAGATCACGACAAAAATCCAAGGTACGCTTGTCTTCTTATTGGTGGACACCAGGTCCCTTATTTCGATCATCTCATGCGCTGTAGTTAAGCGACTAGCATTGGTTATTGCTCCTACAAAGGGAGTGAGGCTTATTATCGGTACAGGAACCTTTTCAGACGTTACCCGGATTTGCGAGGCTTACTTAGTAGATTTGGGTAGCAAGATAGTGTGCATCGACCTGATTGTTACCCCATTATGGCACTATGATGTTGTTCTCAGTAAGGATTGACTCACCGAGATGAGGTCAGAGATAGATTGGGAGACTAGAGTTGTGACAGCCTACGAACCTAAGAGCACGGTCTTTACTTTTCCAGTTTAGGTCAGTTGGCCCTGTCGAGTTAGTTGTTGCGCTACCTTGTTAGAACGTATTGATGGTCCGACATTGGGAGATAGGCCTGTGGTTCAGGACTTTACCGATGTATTCGAGAAGATCCCGGGACTACCTCCTTGACGCGAGATCGACTTTACTATCGATCTTATGCATGGTGCGACACCTATTTCATTACCGATGTATCGTATGCCTCCATATGAGATAGAGGAACTGAGGAAGCAGATTGATGAGCTGGTGGAGAAGGACTTTATACGACCGAGTGTGTCTCCTTGGGGAGCACCTATGTTGTTCGTCAAGAAGAAGGGTGGGTTGTTACGGTTGTGTATTAATTACCGCAGGTTGAACTAAGTAACCATGAAGAACAAGCATCCTTTGCCCAAGATCGACGATCTGTTTGATCAGTTAAAAGGGGCACGATACTTTTCAAAGATTGACCTACAGTCAGGGTATCATCAGTTGCGCGTCAGGGATGAAGACGTGCAGAAGATGGCTTTTAGGATCAGTTTTGGGCACTACGAGTTCCTCATAATGTAGTTCGGTCTTACGAATGCGCCGGCCGTATTCATGGACCTGATGAATAGGGTATTCCGACCATTTCTGTTTTGATTCGTCATCGTGTTTATAAATGACATTCTGATATACTCTGCGAGTCGGGAAGAGCACGAGGGATACCTACAAATGGTCTTGGATACTCTGAGGAAGAACCAGTTGTTCGCATAGTACAAGAAGTACAACTGCTGGTAGGAGGAAGTCCAGTTCCTAGGACATGTGGTGTCTAAGGAAGGGATAGTAGTAGACCTTGCTAAGGTAGCCGCAGTTCAGGACCGGAAAGAGCCTGGTTTGGTTACTGAGGTGAGGAGTTTTCTGGGCCTGACAGGCTATTACAGACGATTCATTCGAGACTTCTCAAAGATAGTGAGACCTTGGTCTCAGTTAACTCGAAAGGATCTAAAGTTTGCCTGGAATGGGAAGGCGGGAGTAGCTTTCAGGAGCTAAAGGACAGACTGACGTCCGCCCCTGTGCTAGTATTGCCAGAGTAAGGGGTCAAGTATACAATTTATACCGACGCGTCTCGAGTTGGTTTGGGTTGTGTCCTTATGCAGAAGGACAGAGTGATTGCATATGCCTTGAGGCAATTGAGAAAACACGAGGAGAATTACCCTACGCACGACCTCGAGTTAGCAGCGGTCAATTTGCATTAAAGTTCTGGAGACATTACCTCTATGGAGAGGAGTTCGAGCTCTTTTGTGACCACAAGAGCCTTAAGTATATATTCACTCAGCGGGGCTTGAATATGAGACAGCGCCGATGGATGGAAACCTTGATTTCCTACCATCCGGGCAAGGCTAACCTTGTGGCTGACGCATTGAGCTGCAAGAGGGCTATAGCATTTGTGGCTCCACTGATGATAGCAGAGTGGGGTATGGTAGAGTTCCTGTGAGACTTCGAGCAGAAACTCACCATGGAGGAGCCGTTCGAGAGTGTCGCCCACATTCGTGTACAGCCACTTATTGATGATAGGATCATTGAGGCCCAGAAGGATGATGGACGATTGTCTGAGCTCTGAGAATAGGCTATCGACGATGATGATGCCAAGTGGAGAGTTGGTACGGATGGGGGCTTACGTTAATGTGGCCGCCTATGCATCCCAAATCTTCATGGCTTAAGACAGGAAGTCCTCAAGGCTACACATAGTTCAAAATTAGCAATGCATCCTGAAAGCACGAAGATGTATTGAGATATGAAGAGATCGTACTGGTGGGACAACATGAAGCTCCACATAGCAGATTATGTGTCCCGTTGTCTAACCTGCGAGTAGGTTAAGGCAGAGCATCGCCGACCTCCTAGACTACTTCAGCCCATGCCCATAGCAGAATGGAAATGGGATTTCATTTCCATGGATTTCATCTCAGGGCTACCGAAGACGATGAAGGGACATGATTCCATTTGGGTGATTGTGGACCGGTTAACGAAATCGGACCATTTCCTCTCTGTCAGAGTTTCGAACTCAGCAGACGACTTGGCCAGATTATACATCAGAGAAATAGTGCGTCTACATGGAGTCCCTCTAGAGATCATGTCAGACTGAGATACGCGATTCACATCCATCTTCTGGACTCGTATCTAGGAAGCGATGGGTGTGAAGTTGAAGTTCAGTACCGCATTCCACTCACAGACCGATGGGCAGACGGAGCGGGTGAATCAGATTTTGGAGGATATGATGTGAGCTTGTGTTTTGGACTTCAAGGACAGTTGGGATGACTATCTCCTGTATGCAGAGTTTGCCTACAATAACAGTTTTCAGGCGAGTATTGGCATAGCTCCTTACGAGGCCCTATATGGGCGCCCCTATCGAGCACTGCATTGCTGGGTAGAGGTTAGCGAATGCAGTTTGATTGGCCCAGAGTTAGTACAGGCGATCTCAGAGAAGATCGACATTATCAGGCATCGACTTCTTACAGTGTAAAGCAAATAGAAGAGCTACGTCGATATGAGGCGGCGACCCTTAGAGTTTAAGGTTGGAGATCATGTGTTTCTTAGAGTTTCCTATATAAAGGGAGTCCTGCATTTTGGTAAGAAAGGGAAGCTCAAGCCGCGGTTCATTGGCCCATTTCAGATACTTGACCGAGTGGGTGTAGTGGCATACCGTCTTGCTTTGCCAATACCACTTGCGGGCTTGCACAACATATTTCATGTATCTATGCTGAAGAAATACGTTCCTGACCCTTCCCACATTATCAAGTGGGAGAAGGTACAGTTAAGCGAGGACGCTACATATGTATTGCATCCGATACATATTCTAGACAGGAAGGAGCAGGTGTTTCGTAGTAAGGTCATCCCACTTATGAAGGTATTGTGGATGCATCACACTGAGGAAGAGGTTACTTGGGAGACAGAGGCCGTGGTCAGAAAGAACTACCCTCAGATTCTTAAGGAGTACAAAAGGGTACTAATTTCGAGGATGAAATTTTTCTTTAATGGGGTAGATTGTAACATCTGGCAAAGTTCCGTACAAAGACCCGACTACCACCTCAAGCAGAAATCACTCAGGATCAAATCCTTTAGGAATTAGACGAGGATTAACTAGTGTTAAACTAGATTACATGCGAAATCAGCACTAATCACTTTAAATATGATCTGCAAGACCCAAAACTTGTAAAATCATAGACGCTAGGTTACCCTAAAATATAGGATCAATCTCATTATCCAGTTACTCTCGGGAGCACATTGAAACTCCGTATCGGATCTGGACCGCATGTCGAAAGTCTGATTACAACGAAATTATATAATTAAGACCGCATTACTAGAATTTACCACCACCTCGGAAATCAAGTCTAGATAGTGTCCCGAAGCTATTTGCTTGAGCCCGGAGTGAAGTGTGTGAGAAACGTGTATATCTTAAAAATAAAAATCTAAATTTAAGTCATCTGAGACTTGTCGCTTGCAGGTCGAATATAAGGATTCAGACCGTTAGAATCTGACCCAAATACACCCTCGGATCAGGGGAAATTTCATACACAGGCTAGTGTACTTGTGGCCCTGATCGGTGATCATGAACTGTTGAACGGAAACTAGTCTGCCGAGGTCGATCTGTAAATCCGACCGGATTGAAAACTTAACTCAACCTAGATCCATGGTCAGGGAGCTTATGTCTGACCTTAGGCTTAACTGGGGGCTTTGGAAGTGCTCCGTTGAGCTGAAATAGATGCCCTTTGGCTATAACCTAAGTATACCTTAGCCCTGGGACCATTTCTATCAGTTTTAGGCCTATATAAGGACGTTAAACCCTCTCTCATTCACTCCATACGAATTTGGGAAAAACCCTAGGAGAGAGAAGAGAGTAAAGAGAGAAAGTGAGAGAGAAGTTGGAGTCACTCCTGGGATTCGATCCCTGCTATTCTGTATGCCTATCCATCAGTACCAAATCATTATTCCGGCGATTTCGACTTCGTTCTTAGGTAAGAAAACCCAACCCTAATCCATTATAGGGTTTTAAAGAGTGAAATGATGAAATAGCTATGTAACGCCCTAGATTTTTGCCAACATGGAGTTAGAAGTCCTTAGGTAAGGGGTTGATCCTAATCCCTTATTAACTTCTCAAACCTCAAATCCTTTAGAAATTAAACGAGAATTACCTAAGTGTTAGAATATAGTACCTGTGAAATTAGCACTAATCACTTTAAATACGATCTGTAAGACCCAAAACTTGTAGAATCATTGATGCTAGGTGACCCTAAAATCTAGGATCAATCTCATTACCCAGTTGCTCTCGGGAGCACATTGAAACTTCATATCAGATCTGGACCGTACGTCAAAAGTCTGATTACTATAAAATTATATAATTAAGACCGCCTTGCTGGGCTTGACAACCATCTCAGAAATCAAATCCAGATAGTGTCTCGGGGTTATTCGCTTAAGCCCGGAGTGAAGTGTGTGAGAAATGTGGATATTTTAAAAATAAAAATCTAAATTTAAGTCATCTGAGACTTGTCGCTTGCGGGCCGACTATAAGGATTCAGACCGTCAGAATCTGACCCAAATACACCCTCGGATCAGGAGAAATTTCATACACAGGTCAGTGTACTTGTGGCCCTGAACGGTGATCATGGACCATTGAACGAAAATTGGTCCGCCATAGGTGATTGGTAAATCCGATTGGACTGAAAACTTGACTTAACCTAGATCCATGGTCAGGGAGCTTATGTCTGACCTTTGGCTTAAGGGGGGACTCCGGAAGTGCTTCGTTGAGCTGAAACGGACTCCCTTTGGCTATAACCTAAGTATACCTTGGCCCTGGGGCCATTTTCATCAGTTTTAAGCCTATATAAGGACCTTAAAGCCTCACTCTCTTATGTCATACGAATTTCCTAAACTTAGGAGAGAGGAGAGGAAAAAAGAGAAAGAGAAAAGGTCAGGGAAGTTAGGGCTTTGCTACATGGATTCCTCCCTATCGTTCGACGTATCAAATTGTCGCTACCGTATCGCTAGTTTAGTGATTCTAGTTCCATTCTTAGGTAAGAAAACCTAACCCTAATCTATTTTTGGGTTTTAGGTACTCTAGGTTATGAAATAACTAACCTAATTATGTTATGGGTTGCCAATCTGCCGTTGACAAAGACTACGTGTTTAAAACGAATTCGTTACGCTTCTACGGCGTAAGGTGCGGACTATAGACGTATAGGTTATGATTTTCAAGGCTATCAATGTCGGTTAATGATTTATAACTGACATGGGTACTATTTCACATGCAAAATGTGTCATCTGTTTCGCTTTACAGTTATACATGAACTATGTGGAATATAGTATATTCTCTGTATATATTGAGATGTTTAAATACGTATAGAATTTGGATATGTGTCTAACATGATTATCTGTCACGAATATATGCTTGTTACATGTGCGACAACTCCTTAGTGAAAGGACTTGTCCTAAATCACGTCATGGAAAATATACGTTATATGTGATAACATTGTGTAGCCCAAGTGTTTGTGGAAATGAATGAATGAATGAATATGGGACTTAAATTCATGCTTTCCATGCCTATCCATTGTGGGTGTACGCGTGTTATAAATGGGGTAACTCCCTAGTGAAAGGATTTGGCCTAATACCTATGTGATCAACATACGTCATGTATGTTGATGTAAGTAGTCTAAAGTGTTTGCTGAAATGTCTGAATGAGTAAGTAGTTAGTAAATTGTAATGTATAAGGGTGTTGAGATATGATTCTCAACTCCTTTAACTATGTTATGTTTTCCTCAATGTATCATATATTATAGTGTCTGTTTATCTATGTAATACATATGTATAAATCCATGTTTAAGTTGTATTCCATAAAATGCACAAACAAAGCCGTGAAGGGTGATGGGGGAGTGGTGTAACGATTTCGTGCAACAGCCCTAACAGCCCTAAAGCGGACAATATCGGACCTTTAATTGTATGATTTGAAATCTTGATCCATTACTGCTTTAACTATCTTCTAGGATATTTTGTTGTAATTGAATGTGATTGGGGCTATTGTATAGTCCAAGCAATTGGTAACAGATCCTAGATTGGTGGATGATGTTGTTTCACCACATAGGATGTATTCGACGAATCTGAGCAGTACTTCGGTTGTCGACAGTTATTAGGCCACGCGGAGTGCTTACATACTTCATGTCGATCCACTTGATGTGCGCTCGTGCTGGTCAAGCTCGTCAAGTAACCCGATTAACACGATGTATGTTCACCATGTTTGGACGCTACTGCTTGAACCTAAGGTACCAAACTCACCAGTGGACACCCTGTTAACCTTGGTACCTCGATCCGCTAAGACTCATGAGCTGGGCATGGTGGTATGGGACACCATGGTCAAGTTGTCGGCCTACGCTAGGGCGACAAGCCCACCCGTAGTTACCAGTGAGCAACCAAAGCTCGTGAGTTGAATACGGTGGTATGGGACATTGTATTCAAGCTGTCGGCCTACACTGATTTGGTGACGAGCCCTTTGTAGTGACCTCGAGCATACTCTGAGTCTACGTGGAGGCGACAACCCTTCCTTAGCAATAAGAGTATAAACTAGGCCTGCACTGATTAGGTGACGATCCCTTTGCAGCGACCTTGAACCGCAACATCGTATGAGATTTACTAGGACTGACGACCCTATAATGGATCATTGTTTATGAAATGAAATAAGGGAGGTACCTTAGTTTTTCAATCCTGCTATATGAAATGGACTAATAAGAACTCGGTAATCATATTCATAACATCGCACTACATGTGCCCCGGGTTGAAGAGCATAGAGGGAAGAAAGTATGCTGCGACCGTAAGATGGTGTCGCACGAGGGAGTGTAAGCGAGGGCATGCATCATTGTTCATATCATTCTTGCATTAATAAGAGTATATAGGAATGTTTGATTGTACTGCTTTATCATTACTGCTTGACTGAGTTGATAACATGTTAACCTTTGCTTTATAGTTCTACTGAATTGATCACTCACTCCCACGTTACGGGACGGTATTGTACACACCAACCAGACTCTGTCTTAGTTTCAGATGATGGTGATGCTTGCGAAGTGGAGCCGAACTTTTATGATGACGAGTAGGGTTTCTCCTGTGTGCAGCTATCAGGCGGGTCTATGTAGACCATCTTTTGATCGATGGAATTACAGGGTTGCTGATTAGACGCCATTACACCTTAGTTTGTACTTTTTGAACACCCATGTATATTCATTTTATTCATTTTTGGTGTATACATGTCTATATTTAACATGGTAACATGTTCATACTCTAGAGACTTACAACAGTTTATAAATTTTATATATCTATCACAGTCTTCCGCTTGCGTAATTTAACTGTCTCTGGAGTATGATATGTTGTTTTGGTCTAATCCCATTCATGTTTTAATGCACTCATCATAATCATCATTATCTATGTTGCATAAGCGATGCATTGGAGCTCGGGAGCTGAGCTCTGCTCTACCCCCAATTTTTAAGGTGTTACAAGCTAACCTAGTTCATGCTATAGGTTGTCATTCTGCCAGTGACAAAGACTACGTGTTTAAAACGACTCCGTTACACATTTATTGGTGTAAGGTGCGGACTATAGACATTTAGATTATGGTTTTCAAGGCTTTCAATGTCAGTTAATGATTTATTCTTAACGTGGATGCTATTTCACATGCAAAATGTGCTGTTTGTTTCACCTTACGATTATATATGAGCTATGGTGAATATAGTGTATTCTATGTACGTATTGAAATATTTGAATATGTATGGAATTTGGATTTGTGCCTAACATGATTATTTGTCGTGACTATATGCTTGTTATGTATGCAACAACTCCCTAGCGAAAGGACTTGCCCTAAATCACGCCACAACCAATATACGCTATATATGTTAAAGTGTTGTAGCCCACGTGTTTGTGGAAAAGATTAAATGAGTATGGAACTTGGAGTCATGTATGCCATGATTATCCATCTTAGGCATATGCGTGTGGTATACGGGGCAACTCCCTAGTGAAAGGATTTGGCCTAATGCATGTGTAACTAACATACAACATGCATGAAGATGTGTGTAGTCTAAGTAATTGTAGAAATGTCTGAGTAAGCTAGTTGTACTAAGGAATACCTTGTATGAAGATTGAGATATGCTTCTTGGTTACCTTAATTATGTGTATGATTTCCTCCACGTATGTTTACATTATGATACCTGTTTTGTTTACAGAATGAATTTGTATGAAATCATGTTTGGATTGCACTTCACAAATGAATAAGTGAATATTATTTGTTCATTGTTGCTTTTGTTGTTTCATATGATTACTTGCTGAAATTGGATGAGTTTGGGACTATGATATAGTCTAGGCAGTCGGTAATCGACCCTGATTAAGTGGTTGAGGTTGTTTCACCACACGAGACGTGCTTGGCGAATCCGGGCCGTACTTCAATTGGCGACAATGGTTAGGCCACGCGGAGTGCTTACGCACTTCATGTCGTTCAACTTATCATGCGTTCGGGCTAGTCGAGCTCATCAAGTAACTCGATTAACTCGATGTATGTTCACCATGTATGGATGCCACCGCCTGAACCTAAGGTACCAAACTCACTAGTGAAATCCCGTTTAACCTTGGTACCTCGATCTGTTAAGACTTATGAGCCGGACATGGTGGTATGGGACACCGTGGTCGAGCTGTCGGCCTACGTTGGGATGACGAGCCTCCCCGTGGTGACCAGTGAGCAATACTGCATTGTGAGCTGAATACGGTGGTATGGGACACTGTATTCGAGCTGTTGACCTACACTGATCAGGTAATGAGCCCTTTGTAGTGACCTCGAGTATACTCTGAGTCTACGTATAGTTGACGAGACTTTCGTAGCATCTAGAGTATAAACTAGGCCTGCACTGATTAGGTGACGTGCCCTTTGCAGCGACCTAGAACCATAACATCGTATGAGATTTACTAGGACTGACGACCCTAGAATGGATCCTTGTTTGGGAATGATATAAGGGAGGTACCTTAGATTCCCAATCCTGCTATATGAAAGGAACTAATAATAACTCGGTAATCATGCTCATAACATCGCACTGCATGTGCCCCAGGTTGAAGAGCACAAAGGGAAGAAAGCGTGCCGCGACCGTAAGATGGTGTCGCATGAGGGAGTGTTTGGGCATGCATTATGAATACATTCATCCTTACATTAATAAGAGTATCTAGGAATGTTTGTTATGCCTGCTTTTTCATTACTGCTTGACTGAATTGATAACATGTTAATCTTTGCTCTATGATTCCACTGAGTTGATCACTCACTCTCATGTTCTGGGATGGTGTTCTGAACACCCACCAGATCATGTCTTAGTTGTAGATGATGATGTGACTCAGGAGGTGGAATCTGATTACTATGACGATCAGGATGAGTTCTCGTATATGCAATTCTCCAACAATTTCGCTTAGGCCGTCCTGATCGACGGGGCTATAGGGTTTATCATTATAGTTGAATTTATTTTTTTTGATATTTTGATCTTTAAACTATTACATGTATATGATGACTCAGTGATGTATTCCTACTCTGGAGACCGATCGTGAACTCTTGGCTCATACATGTATATATATACATCTTTTAGTCTTCCGCTTGTGTTAGATTAATTGATCTAGAGTATGAATTACTGTTTTGGTATAATCCCACTCATGATTAATGCACTAATATGAACAACATTCAATCATAAGCATATATGTTGCATAAGTGATGTTTTGGAACTCGGGAGTTGAGTTGCTACTCGACCCCCGATTTTCAGGTAGTTACAAGATGGGACACTAAAAATGCTTGGTTCTAGCACTACAGGCACTTAGGATGTCCTTTGGTGAAACTCTCAGAACCTCCGAGGCCAGGAGATGCCCCAATGTCTAGACCGAGTGGATACATGAGCATCCGAGTATCGAATACCAGTAGACCGCGTCTCCCACTGTGTCATGGTCGGTTAGGAGGGGGTGTGCCCTTATCCGCCCGAGTTAGGGGGCCGTAAGCTCAGCTGAGTTTGACCAGCTCTTAAATGAGTCCGCTATCGACGAGCCGGGTAGGTATTACTAGACTACTGGCCTGGTGGATAGTGAGGTCTCTTTCACTCGCTGGGTTGTGTGGCTAGGGAGGCGGCAATCAGTTTAGAGTGTAATAGACCCCGATAATTCCTCAGAGAGGAACTGTACTGATATGTAGACTTGATATAAGGACTGACATGATATTATGACACCCCATCACTATTACACATGTGGGCTAGCGCACGTGTACGGACGCTGATGTGGGAGAATGTGATGTGGGCGGGGCTGAGGCATGGGCTAGCTACCACATTGGGCGAGCTACCAGTGGTTGGCAGGCTACTATGCTGGCAGGCTACTGAGCAAGAGTTGCATATTCATTCATCCATTCACTATCCACTCGGGCTGGTGGTGTATAACTATTTGTTACGTGTACCTTCACAAAGGCCAGGATTTTGGTTGGGGCGCGCGACTAACCTGTGATCGGGAGTTTACCACATTGTGTTTGATTATCCAAATTTAGGTATGGGACTAGTTTGGATAGAATTCCCTTGTGATGGACCCCATATCCTATGATACTATGTACTATCATCCTAACTTCACTCCAGCTTGGTCATTTCATTCGCATCGCATATTGCATTTTATCCACAGCATATGGCATTTTGGATTACTACGATTCTGCACTTATATGGCTTAGAAGGACTTGACAGGATCTGCATATTGCATTGCATCTGCAGTATATGATATTTGGCTTATTATGATCTGCATTGCGTACTTTGATATTATATGACTCATGGACTTACCAGTATATTTCCGCTTAATCTGATATCGTATGATTCATGATCTTGTCAGTATTTTCACTTATTCCGATGATGTGTGATTTATGGGCCTTATTGTATATTTGGCACTTACCTTACACACACTTTCACCACCCTCTAAGCTTTCTATAAGATTATGCACGATAGCTGCGTGCAGGTGGCGTTAGGTTACAGCAGCGTTAAACTTGGAGCGTGTAGTGGATTTCTAGAGCTTTGATTTTGATACATATGTATTTCCCCTTTAGCATTATATTCAAATGTTTATATTAGTGGATATGTAGTGATATTGTTTTGTGATTTGGTTATGCTTGTGGTTATGCTCCATTATGAAAAAAAAATTATAATGAAAATCTTCCTTGTAGGATACCAGGATCGAAATCTGGCACAGGAGTGCCGGGAGCAGAGAATGGGGCACTACGGAGGCTATCAGACTGGATTCGGCGATCGAAAATTTTGTGAGGCCATTTTTCGAGTTTAGGGTGAGACAGAAACTCTGGGTCATTTTGTGAAATTGCGTAGAGTGAAGTCTATTTTGAAAAACTACGCAGAGTAAAGTCTATTTTAGCAAACTGCCCAATTTTGAGGTTGTTTCTAGAGTTTTCCAACTAGGTGCGAAAGTTGGAGTTCTACAACTATAAATAGGACTCCCTAGGATGTTCCTAGGCATCTTCTAAGGTTTAAAGAGTGGAGCAAAAGGGTGGACAGGCCGTCGCTAAGAGTTTTTCTTCTTCTTGCTTAGTTGTTTTTATGTTTTATTTAAGAGACTTTAGTTTAATCATGTCTATGGTTGGCTAAACCTCTTAGCTAAGGCTAAGAGGTGAAGCTTGTAGTGTGATGGGATATTTATATTACTTTGATTCATGTTTATATTGAACTCTCTTTGATTATAGTTTGATTATAAGGAGTACTTTCAATTTTTAATAGTTTGTTGTGACTCAAATTACATTAGATCTATAATAGCGTTGTGTATCTTCTTTCCATGCTTCGAGATTATGAAATTAGGAAATCCTGTTGTTTGCCATTTTCTCTAGGGCATGGCTAGGTGATGGAATCACTTCCAATCCTTATGACTCTCATCCATTGAGAATTAGTTTAAGGGAAGTTCATGTTTAGTTTTATCAAGATATCTTCCAATTAGATAGGATATGACTTCAATTCCAGTTGTGTCCTTAAATCAAGTAATAAAATTTCCTGATTGTTACAAGTGGATCCTTGGAAACCCTAGTTCCCACCTTTGAATTTCTTAAGTTCCTAATTACACACTTTACAATTTCTCCCTTTAATTTAAAATTTACATTTACATATTCTTCTAGTTCTACTCATAATTGCTTTCAGAATACACACTGTAGGACCCATATCCTAGCCCGTACCATTCCGTAGGCTTCCACAGTCCTCCCAGTCGAATTCTGGCGACCCGCGATTTATTATCGATGTTTGTGCCCGATCTTGAGTCATGTCCCATATATCAGAGTCGATCGACTCGAAACTTGTACCCTTACGACTGCGCCGTCGCTACGGTTCCGACGCCCCCGTCTCATGCACCGAGGCGATACCTGGGCCAGGAGATGTGGGCCGCATTCAGTTCGAGAAAAATGTTGTGCATTGTAATCTCAAGAGAATGTCCCATCAATCACATCAAATGTCAAGTACTCCATCCCATCATGTCAAGTACAACACCCATTGCCAAGCAACCCCTAAAATCAATTCTCTCTCTCTTTCTCTCTCTCCACCCATCAAGTACACCCATCGATCACTCACCATCCCTCTCCCCCATCACTTCTCTCCCATCACCTCTCCCTCTCATTCTCTCTCTCTCTCTCTCTCTCTCTCTCTCTCTCTCTCTCTCTCTTTTTAAGCAACCCCATGAAAATCCATCGTCCAAGCTTTCATGAGAGAAGTTAGTGTGGCCCACCTTCCTACCTCCCATCTCCACCATCCAAAGATCATCTCGACCGTTGAAATCATTCCCTTGGAGCTCTAAAGGCTATAGGCGGAAGAAGGAAGAGGAGATTAAAGGTGGGTGTTCATCATCTCGATCTTTGATGATTTGAGGGCCCACATGTAGTGGGACCCATCTTGATGTATGCATTGTATAGGGATGGCCCATAGTGGGGGGGTCCCTCCCTTTCTCACGTTTCTATCTCTCTTTATCCCTCTCTCTTTATCCTTCCTTGTTGATGTGGCCCACCTATTTTGTGCATGTGTGATTTAGACCATCCAGCCATTAGGCCAGCCCCACTGCCTGATCTAGATGAAGGGGAATCACAAATATCAGCTTGATCCCGACTCGAGTGGGTCACCACGTGGACCCACCATATTATATGTATTTTATCAGCGCCATCCATCTATTTTATCTAGGTCGTCCAGCAGGCTTGGACAATGTGAAAACGTAAATATCAGCTCGATCAATATGTGGGGCCCACCTTAAAGATGTGTTTTACTTAGCATGTGAGACCCACTGCTATAGAAAGCAGATTGGCTGGTGTAACTGTTGTATTGATGCCAACAAATTACGTGGGTTTCATCCAAACCATCCATTCATAGCCCACCTTGATGTATTGACGCCACCAAGTTATGTGGGCCACACCATGTTGTATTTGTCTCATCCACATAGTCTAGATGATCTGGACGATGACAGAGTGATTGGACGATGCACAGCTGCCACCGTGATGTGTGTGGTTTATATCCACACCGTCCAACGATAGGACAGTGGGTCCCAGTGTTGGTTGATGTCAGCAAGTCGTGGGGCCTACTGTGATGCAATGTTATCTACCCTATTCATCCAGAGGGTGGGACCCACCTCATGTGCTAGATACACCTGCTGGCACATGTGGGTGGGATCCACATTGATGTATTTATTATATTTGCACCGTCAAGATCTTCTGGATGGTGGCCACACCTGTGATGTATGGTCTTATCTACACCATCCATCCACTTAGCTGGGATGGGTAGGAGCTTTGAGTAACCACCTTAATGCATGTATTTTCCACGCTGCCCATCCGTTTTGGGAGGATGTGGGCATGTAGCACATGTGGGGGGTTGGCGCACATTGATTTATGTGTTGTATATTCCACACCGTCCATTTCTGGGCGGTGTGTCGAGTGGGAACGACCTTAATGGACAGCCCAGACCATGAATTTCACCATGATGTATGTGTTATTCCACACTGTCCATGTATTCGTCTTAATCTTGGATGTGGGGCCCCACCTTCATGTTTGTGTTTGATCAGCACCGTCCAGATATCGTGGGGCCCTAATATATGGGTTTCATCCTCACTGTTCAAGGACATGGGTCCCACATGATATATGTGTTTTATCTATATCGCCCAACCATTGGAAGAGATCGTTTATGGCATTACAAAGAGGATGTGATAGATCTAAACTTCGGGTGGGACCCACCTTGATGTATTTATTTTATATCCACGTTGTCCATTGGATTGGGACGGTGGGACACCATCTGTGATGTATATATTGTATATCTATGCCATCCATTTGTGCGGCCCACCGTGATGTATGCTTCGTATATATATGCCACTCATTGATTCGGCCCACTTGATGTATATATTTGGCCCATTTGTGTGGCCCATTGATGTGGCCCACTTGATGTATATATTTAGCCCATTAGTGTGGCCAATTGATGCAGCCCACTAGATGTATATATGAGGCCCATTGGTATGGCCCATTGACGTGGCCACTTAATGTATATATTTTGCCCATTAGTGCGGCCCATTGATGCAGCCCACTGAATGTATATGAGGCCCATTAGTGTGACCCATTGATGTAGCCCACTTGATGTGTATGAGGCCCATTGGTGCAGCCTGTTAATGCAGCCCACTTGATGTTTATGAGGGCCATTGGTGCAGCCCATTGATGCGGCCTACTTGATGTATTTGAGGGCCATAAGTTGTGGCCTATTGTGATGTATTGAGGCCCACGGGTTGTGGCCTATTGTGATCTATTGAGGCCCATGGGTTATGGCCCATTGTAACGCATTCAAGGCTCAGGTGGTGCGGCCCATTGTGATGTATTCAAGACCCATGGGATGTGGCACATTATGATATATTTTTGGCCCATATGGCGAGGCCTGACTTGATGTATATTAGGCCCGTGTGAGATGTATATTCGACCCATGAGATGTAGCCCCACTTGATGTATATGTGGCCCTTGTGATGTGGCCCATTGTGATGTGCATTTGGCCCTTGTATGAGGCCCAAGTGATGTATATTATACCCTTGTGTGAGGCCATGGGCCCACGATATGTTTGGCTCTATATGGACCACTCCTTAGGAGCAATGTTAGTTAAATGTCCACATTAATGAGCAATGATGGTTAAATGTCCTCATTGTCATGTTCCCTTGGGCCCTTTGTTAGGTCAATTTCGATTGTTGAGGCAGATTCTGATTATCGAGGCCGAATCTGATTGTCGAGGGCGATTCTGATTATTAAGGCCGATTTCAATTGTCGAGGTTGATTCTGATTATCGAGGCCGATTCTGATTTTCAAGGCCGATTCCGATTTCCAAGGCCGATCCTAATGGTCTAGGCCGATTTCGATTGCCGAGATCGGTTGTTGAGGCCGATTGTACAAGCCGATTATCGGTGCTGATTGTCGATATCGATTATGAGTATGTGACAGCATAGTATCATGTTCATGTCCATACGCATCATCTGCATGTTTATTATGAGATGTGGTTGACCATTGCATATGTCATTGGGCAGGTTGTTATGAGATTCCCTGAAAGGCAGAGATTATCTCACATGAGCGCACGGTATGCACAGGATTGATGCATGACTGGATTGTATGACTCATGCATCCTACATTGTGTGTTGTGATCACTATACGCCCTAATGACATTAGGGCCATAGCCTCCATAAGTATTCATGGATGGCTAAATGAGACACCGGAAATGTCTGGTTCAAGAATTTAGGCACTTTGGATGTCCATGGGTGAAAGTCCCTAAACCTCCATGGCTAGGAAATGCCCCAACATTTAGACCAAGTGGATACATGAGCGCCGAGTTTTGAATACCAATAGGCCACGTCTCCCACTGTGTCATGGACGGTTGGGAGGGGATGTGGCCTTATCTGCACGAGTGAGGGAGCTGTAAGCTAGGCTGAGTTTGACTAGCTCCCAAATAGGTCTACTATCGATGAGCCGGGTAGGCATTAGTATACTACTGGCAGGCGGGTAATGAGGTCTTTTCACTCGCTGGGCTGCGTGGCCTGCCGAGGCAGTAGCCAGCTTGGAGTGTACTAGACCCCGATGATGATCTCGGAGATGTACAGTATTGATATGTGGACTTATTGAGTAGGAGTTGCATACTCATTCATTCATTCATTCATTCACTATCCACTCGGGCTGGTGGTGCGCAACTAATTGTTGTGTATCTTCATAATGACAAGGATTTCCATTGGGGCACATGACTAACCTAAGATTAGGAGTCTACTACAATGAGTTTGGTTATCCAAATTTAGGTATGGGACTGGTTTGGATAGAAGTCCCTTGTGATAGACCCCATAACCTACGATACTATGTACTATCATCCCGACTTCACTTCGCTTGGTCATTTCATTCACACCATATATTACATTGCATCCACAACATTTAGCATTATGGGTTGCCATATTTCTACATTGATATGGCTGTTAGCATTCATGCTTGCATCGCATAGCCTTGGTACGATTGATGACACTCACGGACTTACCAGTATATTTTCGCTTACTCTGATACCATATGATTCATGATCTTGTCAGTATTACCGATATCGTGTGATTTATGACATTTTATTACATACTTGGTACTTACCTTGAGCATATACTTTCACCACCCTCTAAGCTTTCTATAAGCTTATGCACGATAGATGTGTGCAGGTGGCGTTAGGTTCTATAAGCTTTCTATTTTTAGGTTAGGGTTTTTTTCTGAATTAATTTAGAAATTAACTTAGCTTTCTATTTATAGGTTTAAAATAGGATTAGAAACTTTTCTTTTCTGTTTTTAGAAACTAATTTATTTTCTAATTCTAGGATAAAAACTTTCTTAATTTGTTTTTAGACACTAATTTTTTATTTGTTTTTTAGAAACTTTCCTAATTCGTTTTTAGAAACTAATTTCCTTTCTTATTTCTGTTTTTAGAAACTAACTTACTTTCTATTTTTAGAAACTTTCCTTTTTATTTTTTTTAGAAACTAGGTTGCCTTCTTAGTTCTCTTTTAGAAACTAATTCACTTTCCTTTTTCTTCTGTAGGATCCCAAAATAGAAACTTCTAATTTGGTAACCTCTTTCTAATTCTCTCTCTTTCTATTTCTAGATTTTCATTTCCCTCTTTCCTTTTAGGTTTAGATTAGATTCTGAAATTGAGGGCTGAGAGTGTTTTAGCCCAAGTGGGTCCGTGATAACACTCGATGTCTCTTGAGTAAAGGTGGATTGGTTGAGGGATTATCTATCCATCACAGGATTAAACATCACTCGAGATCCAAAGAGTTAATTGAAGTTATGGCTGCCAATCAACCTCCAAATCCACCTCAACCTATGGTTGAGGAAATACAAGATGAGAATGTAACACCCCGATTTCTAAAACCCAAGTACGAGACTCGTTTTATAAATCTGGGAGTTAATGAATCAGAGAATCATCAGAAATTTAAACTCAGAGTGTGAGATAAAAAAGAAGTTTGTATAACCATGATAACACAAATATTTGACTCGCTCAGCTGGGGCTCTTAGTTACATCATTCCAAAAGTTCCTAAAATTTCAACTACTGAAATTAAAATGTTTGACTACTAATTAACACCAAAGTACACCGCTGCATCCTGATGCGGCTGGCCCTCATTATACTCCTCTTGATCCACAGTGGCGTCATTAAGGCCGGCACTGATGCCCTCTACATCCGTCCCTGCATGATCTGTACGGTTGGGTAGTTGATGGATGAGTGGCCAGCTCAGTGTGAATTCCTCTCAAGATTACACATCTCCGCCTTAGCAAACATAGTTAAAAGGAAAAACAAGCAGTAATCCAAAACAGGTAATATACAGTCTTATTAGATGCATGAATGCATGAACACACATTGGCCTGGGGATACACATCTAGCCGGACTTGGGCTCATCGCCCATGAAATCATCGACCTGGGAAAGATCATTCAGTCAGACAGGGATCGATAGTCGATGGTCTGGGAGCTAGTGAAACGATACCCCAACAACTCTGTGGCATGTTCTACAACATCCAGAATTAGCCATCTGTTATCGCCAATATGCTATGAATGCATGATTAGCCAGCTGTTAATAATCCAATTGCAATCAGCCAATTTAAGTAACTCAATGGTCACTACGGGGAGCTCAGATCTTAGCGTAGGCCGACAACTCAAGCATAGTGTCCCATTACCACCATCCCCGGCTCATGAGGTCCTCCACCTTGGGATGTTCTAATAGGGTGCCTTGACTAAAGTGACACCAATTCAAGGTCCCTATTTCTCACACGATTTTTCCAATTACAATCACAAGTGTGGCTTGCATACGATCATGGAATCCTCCATGTGTAGCATCAAAAGGCTGTGTACAAAAGCAAATCATGTTAACATGTGACAATATATGGCTTCAAGTAAAGTAAAGAAGCATCAGGAGTTAACAACTTATGGAGATATATTACCAAGTCATGTGAATAGTGATCAAAGATTACTAGCATGTGAGCCTTGCATATAGTGGAAACAAGTATCAAAATAATGGTAATCTAGTGCAAACTAGGTTTAGCTAATTAAGAAATGGAAAGATGTAACATCTCAGATTTTTTCCAACCTATGATTAGACGTCCTTAGGCAATGGGTCACTCCTGACACCTTAGTAACTTGTCAGAACTCAATTCCACAGTCTAAAAACTGCTTCTTAACCCATTTCTTTCACAAATCCCACCCTTCACCACCTTGATCTTTCAATTTTTCTAAGTACTTTCACCCTAGACACTATCTTAAACTAGCTAAGTAGTATAACCTGAGTCACTTTATATACAAACTACAAAGGACTAATTACCACCTTAGACAAAAATCTTATAGGACAATATCCTTTAGAAATGAGACAAAGTAACTAAGTGCTAAACTAGATTAGCTACGAAATCCGCTTGATCCATTTTAAATACGATCTGCAAGACCCAAAACTTGTAGAATTATTGACGCTAGGTTACCCTAAAATCTAGGATCAATCTCATTACCCGGGTGCTCTCCGGAGCATCTCGAAACTCCGTATCAGATATGAACCGCACGTCGAAAATCCGAATAACTCGAAGTTAAGGAATTAGGACCGCCTCGCTGAGCTTGACAACCATCTCAGAAATCAAATCCAGACAATGTCCCACGGCTGTTCGCTTGAGTCCAGAGCGAAGAGTGTGAAAACACTTGTTTTCTTTCCAAAATAAATATCTTGAATAGTAATTTGAGAATTGTTACTTGCGGTCATTTTGTCAGCAACTAGACCATCAGAATCTGCCCAAATACACCCTCAGATCAGGAAAAATTTCATAAACATATCCATGTACTTAGAATCTCCGATCGAGATCCACTGACCGTTGAACTGAAACTGGTCCGCCACGTGTGATCTGGGAATCCGACTGAAATGAAAACTTAACTCCACGTAGATCTAAGGTTGGTGAGCTTAAGTCCGACCTTTGGCTCAAGGAGGCCTGCCAGAAGTCCTCCGTTGAGCTGAAACCAGCTCACTTTGGTTATAACCTAAGTATACCTTGTCCACAAGTCTATTTCAGTGAGTTTTTAGGCTATATAAGGACCTTAGAATACTCTCTCTCATAGCCGTACGAATTTGAGAAAAACCCCAAAGAGAGAAGTGAGAAAAGAGAGAGAAAGAGTGAGAGAAGTGGGAGAATCTCCCTTTTACTGTTTCCTGCCCCTACCCTAGCTCCACCACTCTGTTCTTGCCGCTTTCCCGGCGACACCGACTTCGTTTTGAGGTAAGAAACCCTAACCCTAATCAATTTTGGAGTTGTAAGAGTTGTAGGTTATAAAATAGCTAACCTATTTCATTCTTTAAGCTACCTAACTGCCAAATACGGAAGCTTGACAAACCTAGCTAATCCGTTACGATTTTATGGTATAAGGTGTGGACTTTAGGTGTATAGGTTATGGTTTTCAACGCTTTCAATCTCAGATAATGATAGATTCATGATCTGCATGCAATTGCACATGTACAAAGTGCTTTCTGTTTTCTGTTTCGATTAAAGATGTAGATTATGGAATTTTACATATTCTAGGTATTCGTAAAAAATACTGTATACGTATAAATTTTGAAAATGTGTTTGACATGATTATTTGTTGTATGAATATACGATATATGGATAAAATACTTATTTGGCGAAAGGATTCGCCCAAATACATGTTTTACTAATATACACTATGTATGTAGAAACACTGTATTGTAGAAAGTACCATATACATATATATTTTAGAGATGTGTTTGCCATGATTATTTGTTCTATAAATATATTATATATGCGTAAAATACTTGCTTGGCGAAAGTACTCGCCCTAATACATGTTTGCTAATATACACTAAGTATGTTGAAATAGTATATGTTATGTGTTTGTGAAAATGCTTGTGTGAGTAAGTGTTTGGATGTTGATGCCTTAGGAGGGTGTTGAGATGGGATTCTCAACTACCTTAGAGACATGTATGATTTCCTCCATGAGGTTGTTTACTTAAACCGCTTACTTGTGCAATATATGTATTTGTATTCCTATTTATGTAGTGCTTTATAACATGCTTTATGACATGCTTACTAACATACTTGAATTACTTTGTTTATTATGCTTTACTCCACATGCTATGAATAAGGATTGATTGAATTTGGGACTATGTTTATAGTCCAGATGATCGGTACCAGACTTGAGATCGTGGTGGAGATTCATGTTGCCACATAAGATGTGTTTGACGATCCCGAGTCGTACGTCAGTTGGCGATGATGGTTAGGCCACGTGAAGTGCTTATGCACTTCATGTCGTCCAATTGATTGTGCGTTCGAGCTAGTTAGGCTCATCAAGTAACCCGATATGTCTAATGTATGTTCACCATGTTTGGTTGCTACTGCTTAAAACTAGGGTACCAAACTTACTAGTGGAATCCCGTTAACCATGGTACCTCGATCCGCTAAGACTCATGAGCCGGGCATGGTAGTATGGGACACCGTGGTCGAGCTGTCAGCTTATGCTGGGGCCACGTGCCTCTCCGTAGTGACCAGTGAGTAACCAGACTCGTGAGCCAATTATGGTGGTATGGGACACTATATTCGTGCTGTCGGCCTACATTGATAAGGTGATAGGGGAGTGGTGCAATGATTCCGTGTAACAGCCCTGATAGCCCTTTGTAGTGACCTCGAACATACTCTGAATTTGCAACGAGGCGACGAATTTTGCCGCAGTGTATAGAGTATGAGTTAGGCCTGTATCTGTATAGTGATGAATCGTTAAAGAGGTGATGGAGGAGTGGTACAACGATTCCGTGTAACAGCCCTGACAGCCTCTGCCTTGACCTAGAAACACATTATCGTATGAGATTAACTAGGACTGACGACCCTAGAATGGATCATGTTTGGGAATGATATAAGGGAGGTTCCTTAGTTTCCCAATACTGTTGTTTAAAATGGACTAATAACTACTTGGTAATTATGCTCATCATCGCACTGTATGTGCCTGGTAGATGTAGCGCACTGAGGGATGAACGCATTCGCGAACGTAAGATGGTGTCACATGAGGGTGGTTTGGCAAGGGCATTCATCATGTCATTTCATACTTGCATTTAATAAGAGTAGTTAGGATTATTTGATTGTACTGCTTTATCATTACTACTTGACTAAATTGTAACATGTTAACCTATGCTTTATTGTTCCACTGAGTTAGCTACTCACTCTCACGTTATGGGATAGTGTTTTAAAACACCCACTAGACCCTGTATCAGATGTAGGTATCACTGGAGTATAGGAGACTGAGCCCGACTTCTATGACGATCAAGAAGAGTTCTCCTACATGCAGTTCGCTAAAGGGTTTGCATAGGCTGTCCAGTGGTACGTTTGACATTTTGTTTCAGAACCAACATGTATATATACGGTGACTCAGTTAGTGTTCATACTCTGAAGATCGAGAATGTTTTATTTTATATATATCTATATACACCTTTTAGTCTTCTGCTTACGTTTTATACATGGATCTGGAGTATGAATTACTGTTTTAGTAGAATCTCACTCATATTTATTGTACTAACACAGACAACATTTAATCATCGTTATCTATGTTTGTAACATCCCAGATTTTGCTAACCTAGAATTAGACGTCCTTAGGCAATGGGTCGCTCCTAACACCTTATTAACTTATCAGAACTGAATCCCACAGTCTAAAATCGCTTCTGAACCCATTTCCTTCACAACTCCCACCCTTCACCACCTTGTTCTTTCAATTTTCCTAAGTACTTTCACCCTAAATACTATCTTAAACTAGTTAAGTATTATAACTTGGATCACCTTATATACAAACTACAAAGGCCTGAGTACCACCTCGACCAGAAATCACTTAGGATTAAATCCTTTAGAAATAAGACAAAGTAACTAGGTGTTAAACTAGATTAGCTACGAAATCCATTTGAATCGCTTTAAATATGATCTGTAAGACCCAAAACTTGTAGAATCAGTGACGCTAGGTTACCCTAAAATCTAAGATCAAACTCATTACCCGTCTGCTCTCGGGAGCACATTGAAACTCCGTATCAGGTCTGGGAGTCCGAATAATACGAAGTTAAGGACTTAGGACCGCCTCGCTGGGCTTGACAACCATCTCAGAAATCAAATCCAAATAGTGTCCCAATGTAATTCGCTTTAGTCCGGAGCGAGGAGTGTGAAAACACTTGAATTTCTTTTCAAATAAATATCTCAAATAGTAATTTAGCACATCTCGCTTGCGGATCAGGTTTAAGAAACCAGACCGTCAGAATCAGACCAAATTACACCCTCGGATCAAGAGAAATTTCATACACATATCCATGTACTCGGAATCTCCGATCGAGATCCACTGACCGTTGAACTAAAACTGGTCCGCCAAGTGCGATCTGGAAATTTGACCAAAACGAAAACTTAATTAAACATAGATACGGTGTTAGTGAGCTTAACTTCGACCTTTGGCTCAAGGGGGCCTGCCAGAAGTCCTCCGTTGAGCTGAAACAGGTCGACTTTGGTTATAACCTAAGTATACTTTGACCTGGAGTGTATTTCGGTGAGTTTTTAGACTATATAAAGACCTTAAACCCTCTCTCATTGTAGCCATACGAATTTGAGAGAAACCATAGAGAGAGAAGAGAGAAAAGAGAGAGAAAGTGTGGGAGGTGTGGGAGAATCTCTCTGCCATGTTTCCCTGCCGCTCCACAAGCTCCACCACTCCGTTCTAATCGCTTTCCCGGCGATTCCAACTCTGTTTCTAGGTAAGAAACCCTAACCCTAATCTGTTTTGGGGTTGTATAGGTTGTAGGTTATGAAATAGCTAACCTATTTCATTCTATTGTTACCAAACTGCCTTATACATAAACTTAGCAATTCTATCGACTCCGTTTCGATTCTACGATAAAAGGTGCGGACTTTAAGTGTATAGGTTATGGTTTTCAACGCTTTCAATATCAGATAATGATAGATTCATGATCTGCATGCAATTGCACATGTACAAAGTGATGTCTGTTTTCCTTTTCAATTAAAGATGAAGAATATGGAATTTTACATACTCTAAGTATTTGTAGAAAGTACCGTATACGTATAAATTTTGGAAATGTGTTTACCATGATTATTTGCTGTATTAATATAATATATATGGATAAAATACTTAGTTGGCGAAAGGACTCGCCATAATACATGATTTGCTAATATACACTATGTATGTAGAAATAGTGTATTCTAGAAAATACCGTATACGTATAAATTCTGGAAATGTGTTTGACATGATTATTTGTTGTATGAATATATGATATATGGATAAAATACTTATTTGGCGAAAGGATTCGCCCAAATACATGTTTTACTAATATACACTATGTATGTAGAAATACTGTATTGTAGAAAGTACCGTATACATATATATTTTAGAGATGTGTTTGCAATGATTATTTGTTGTATAAATATATTATATATACATAAAATACTTGCTTGGTGAAAGGACTTGCCCTAATACATGTTTACTAACATACACTAAATATGTTGAAATAGTGTATGTTAAGTGTTTGTGAAAATGCTTGTGTGAGTAAGTGTTTGGATGTTAATGCCTTAGGAGGGTGTTGAGATGGGATTCTCAACTACCTTAGAGACATGTATGATTTCCTCCATGAGGTTGTTTACTTAAACTGTTTACTTGTGCAATATAGGTGTTTGTATTCCTATTTATGTAGTGCTTTATAACATGCTTTATGACATGCTTACTAACATGCTTGAATTACTTTACTTATTATGCTTTACTCTACATGCTATGAATAAGGATTGATTGAGTTTGGGACTATGTCTATAGTCCAAACAATCGGTATCAGACTTGAGATCATGGTTGAGATTCATGTTGCCACGTGAGATGTGTTCGACGAACCTGAGTCATACTTCGGTTAGCGATAGTGGTTAGCCACACGAAGTGCTTTTGCGCTTCATATCGTTCAACTTGTTGTACGCTCGAGCTAGCCGTGCTCGTCAAGTAACACGATCTATCTAATGTATGTTCACCATGTTTGGTCGCTACTGCTTGAACCTAGGGTACCAAACTTACTAGTGGAATCCCGTTAACCATGGTACCTCGATCCGCTAAGACTCATGAGCCAGGCATGGTGGTATGGGACACCGTGGTCGAGCTATCGGCCTACGCTGGGGCCACGTGCCTCCCCGTAATGACCAGTGAGTAACCAGACTCATGAGCCGATTATGGTGGTATGGGACACTATATTCGTGCTGTCGGCCTACATTGATAAGGTGATGGGGGAGTGGTGCAACGAATGCGAGCAACAGCCCTGACAACCCTTTGTAGTGACCTCGAGCATACTCTGAAATTGCGGTGAGCCTTAGAGTTTTGCCGCGGTGTATAGAGTATGAACTAGGCATGTTTCTATATAGTGATGAATCGTTAAAGAGGTGATAGGAGAGTGGTATAACCTTTGTGCGTAACAGCCCTGGAAGCCTTTGCAGTGACCTAGAAAACACACCATCATCTGAGATTAGCTAGGACTGACGACCCTAGAATGGATCATGTTTGGGAATGATACAAGGGAGGTACCTTAGTTTTCCAATCCTGCTATTTGAAATGGACTAATAAATACTCAGTAATCATGCTCATCATGCATTGCATGTGCCTAGAAGATGTGGAGCATCGAGGGATGAAAGCATGCCGCGAACATAAGATGATGTCGCACGAGGGAGGGTGTGGTGAGGGCATACATCATGACTGCTTTCATACTTTCATTAATAAGAGTAGTTAGGAGTGTTTGATTTTACTGCTTTATCATTACTGCTTGACTGAATTGATAACATGTTAACCTATGCTTTATTGTTCCACTGAGTTGATCACTCACTCCCACGTTACGGGACGGTGTTTGCAACACCAACCAGATTTGTTGAGTTTCAGATGATGGCGATGCTTATGAAGCAGAGCCGGACTACTACTATGATGTTGAGGAGTTCTCCTACATATAACCCTCTGATAGGTCTATGAAGACCTGATAATGTATTGACGGGGCTATGATACTTGGGATAGAAGACATTACACTTCCTCACATTTTGTAAATTTTAGAATTGTACTTGTAATTATTTAACCTGGTAACTTTATCACACTCTGGAGACTCACCACAGTTTTTTATATTTTATATGTCTATCACAGTCTTCCGCTTGCAATTTAACTGTCTCTGGAGTATAATATGCTGTTTTGGGTTAATCTCACTCATATTCAATGTACGAATACAGTTAACATTCAATCATCATTCATTTTGTTGCATAAGTGATGTTCTGGAACTCGAGAGTTGAGTTTATGCTCGACCCCCGATTTTTGGGATGTTACAATGTTGCATAAGTGATGTTCTGGAACTCGAGAGTTGAGTTACCACTCGATCCTCGATTTTTTGGGATGTTATAGTTGGTATCAGCGCATGATTTAGATTAAACCGGACAGGAATGGGTATTGTATGTTGGAACAAAAGGTTGCTGATATCAGGTATCTCTAGAGCCGTTCCATGCATTTCCATTTCATCTCCACTGGGAAAGGCCAACTTTGTGGTAGTGACGGTGTAGAAAATATGCCAAAGATTGGATTGATTTGGGATGAATTTCTTTTTCTGCTAAGGGAGGTATTTTGTAAATGGGCTCATATGATAGGTAACATCCCAAGTTTTTAATGGGATCATGCTGGAATGTAGCAGTCTTGTTACAAGTTTGTTAATGTTGAGGCATGAAAAAGTGACGAAAGGAATGAAGCAGAAGAAGATTAGAAAGCAAAGTACAAGAAAGAAGAATGTAAGAAGAAGAAAAAATGACTTTGAGATCGCTTGCGTTGGACCGCACAAACGATATCAGTTGCGCGGGACCGTGCAACTCAAAAGTCCATTGCGCGGGTCTACATAACCTAAAGAACAGTTGTGCGGGTCTGCACAGATGGTTTCAGGGGAAGATTTCCTTGAACGGTAAAGATTAATGCAAGATGGGTCCCACGGCACCGAAATCGAAGCTCCACACGTGCGAGGGTCTATAAATACCACCTCCCCTCCTTCATTTGAGGGGGATCGAATGTTTTGGAGAAAAGGCGGAGTAAATAAGGAGATTGAAGGTAGGAGCACAGGGCTCCGAGAGGTTGCACGGGTCATTTGCGCTGGACGGTGCAACCTATATCCTTTGCGCGGGATCTACATAAACAGATCGGTAACTGCGAGCCAGAATAAAGAAGGGTCATCTTGTCTTGAAATGGCTGAATTGTCCAAGTTCATTCTATTTAAAGTTTAAAGGATTGGAATGAGTAGAAGAGATATTTAGACTATTTTTCTCCTAAGTCCTAGGAGATGACTGAAACAACTATCGGAATGCTACGGAAATTTCTATCTCATTAGAGATTAGCTGATCAATTCAGCAATTCCTCCTAAGTATCTAGGAGATGATCGAAATAGCGTCAGAATGTTGTCGAAATTTCTATCAAGCTATCTTGTCTGTTTTAATTGATTGTGCTTTGTTTTCAGAATCAAGGGAATCCGAGGATGTAAATGAACTCAGAATAAATGTGATCAATGTTCTCTCAACAAATTCTTTGTTATTATTGAATAAATCCCCCAAATCGAATGCATTTGTTTTCTTGTCGAAACAAAATGGTGAGTCCACTGGGGACTTATTATTCGATGATGACTTAGAAAATATTAAGAGAACATTTATCACTTTTTGGCATCTATATAAATGTCAAAATGGTGACTCTTAGTGGGAACATCCTCCCCTTCATCTCTAAAAGCAAAGTACAATTTTATTTAAATAAAATAACTAACATTCTGTTATGAATGAAGTGTAACGCCCTGAAAATCAGGGGTCGAGCATAAACCCGACTCCCGAGTTCCAGAACATCACTTATGCAACAAAATGAATGATGATTGAATGTTGACTGTATTTGTGCATTGAACATGAGTGAGATTAAGCCAAAACAGAATATCATACTCCAGAGACAGTTAAATTGCAAGCGGAAGACGATGATAGATAGATAAAATATATAAACTGTGATGAGTCTCCAAAGTGTGATAACATTACTAGGTTAAATAATTACAAGTACAGTTCTAAAATATACCAAATGTGTAAGTGTAATATCTTCTATCCCAAGTACCATAGCCCCGTCAATGCGTACAGGTCTTCGAGACCCGTCGAGAGAGTTACATGATAGGAGAACTCCTCCTCATCACCATAGAAGTAGTCTGGCTCTGCTTCATAAGCATCGCCATCATCTGAAATTCAACAAATCTGGTTGGTGTGTACAACACCGTCCCGTAACGTGGGAGTGAGTGATCAACTCAGTGGAACATTAAAGCATAGGTTAACATGTTATCAATTCAATCAAGCAGTAATGATAAAGCAGTACAAATCAAACAATTCTAACTACTCTTATTAAGTGCGAGAATGAAATAACATGATGCTGTATGCCCTTGCCAAACCACCCTCAAGCGACATCATCTTACGTTCGCGAATGCTTAACTCCCTCAGTGCGCCACATCTACTAAGCACATGCGGTGTGATGATGATCATGATTACCGAGTTATTATTAGTCCATTTCAAACAGCAGTATTGGGAAACTAAGGTACCTCCCTTGTATCATTCCCAAACATGATCCATTCTAGGGTCGTCAATCCTAGCTATTCTCATACGATATTATGGTTTGAGAGGCGTAGCGAAGGCATCACAAAGGGCTCGTCACCCGTCAGCACGGATACAGATCTCACCGTATGCAGCTCAATTGCTGACCGTCAGCTCGAGTACAGGTCTCACCATACTCGGCTCAACTCATACTCTGGTTGCTGTGAAAGACTCATCGCCAATCACAGACCTTGGACTATACTCGAAGATACTACAGAGGACTCGTCGCCGTCGGACGAGTACGGGTCTCACCATACTCGGCTCTCACCGTAAGTATCGACAACTCGAATATAGTGTCCCATACCACCATAATCGGCTCACGAGTCTGGTTGCTCAGTGGTCACTACGGGGAGGCACGTGGCCCCAGAGTAGGCCGACAGCTCGACCACGGTGTCCCATACCACCATGCCTGGCTCATGAGTCTTAGCGAATCGAGGTACCATGGTTAAAAGGGATTTCACTGGTAAGTTTGGTACCCTAGGTTCAAGCAGTAGCGACCAAACATGGTGAACATACATAAGACAGATCGGGTTACTTGACGAGCTCGGCTAGCTCGAGCGCACAACAAGTTGAACGACATGAAGTGCATAAGCACTTCGCGTGGCCAACCACTATCACCAACCAAAGTACGACTCGGGTTCGTCGAACACATCTCACGTGGCAAATGAATCGCAGCCACGAATTCAATTCTGGTACCGATTGTCTGGACTATAATCATAGCCCCAAACATGATAACTTCCAGATAGATAAAGCAGTAATGGATCAAGATTCCACTCATACAATCAAGGTATGGTATTATCCGTTTAGGGCTGCCAGGGCTGTTGCATGCACTCATTGCTCCGCTCCCCCATCACCCATGACGGATCATACAACATAAATATAAATTTAAACATATGCATTATATAGTTATAATCATAAAGCAGTTGAGCATGTTATGAATCACAACACAAGCATGAGTTTATACATGTTCAATTCCTAATCACACAACAATCCAAGGAGATCATACACATAGTTAAAAGAGGTTGAGAATCATATCTCAACACCCTTATACATTACAATTTGCTAACTACTACTCATTCAGACATTTCAAGAAACACTTAAACAAACATACATCAACATACATGACATATGTCGATCACATAGGCATTAGGCCAAATCCTTTCACTAGTGAGTTGCCCCAATCATAACACGCGTACACCCACGACGGATAGTCATGGCAAGCAGGAATCCAAGTTCCATATTCATTCAATCATTTCCGCAAACACTTGGGCCACACATTTTAGCATATATAGTATATATTGGCCGTGGCGTGATTTAGGGAAAATCCTTTCGTCAAAAGGGTATCGCCAATACAACAATCATGAATCCATGACAATTAGTCATGGCGAGCACGAATGAGGATTCTATACTCATTCAGTCATTTTCACAAACACCTAGAATACACTATTACAACATACATGGTATATGTTAGCAAAACATGTATTAGGGCTATCCTTTAGCCAAGTGAGTATTTTATCCATGTATAATATATTACTACAAAGAAATAATCATGATAAATGCATCTCCAAAATTTATACGTATACAGTATTTTCTAGAATACGCATTTTCAACATACATAATGTATACAAGCAAACATGTATTACGGCGATTCCCTTCGCCAAGCAAATATTTTATACGCACATAATATATTTATACGACAATTAATCATGACAAACACATCGCTAAAATATACATGTATACGGTACTTCTTACAATACCGTATTTCTACATACATAGTGTTTATTAGTAAACATGTATTTAGGCGAATCCTTTCGCCAAATAAATATTTTATCCATACGTCATATATCCATACGACAATTAAACATGTCAAACACATTTTCATAAAAAATACGTATACGGTATTTTATACGAATACCTAGAGTATGTGAAATTCTAAATTCTACAATTCTAATCGAAACTGAAAACGGAAAGCACTTTGTACATGTGCAATCGCATGCAGATCATGAATCTATCATTATCTGACATTGAAAGTGTTGAAAACCATAACCTATACACCTAAAGTCCGCACCTTTAGTCGTAGAATCGTAACGGAGTTGATAGGTTTGCTAAGCTTCCGTATTCGGCAGTTTGGCAACCTATAAAACGAAATAGGTTAGCTATTTCACAACCTACAACAGTCTAAACCCCAAAACAGATTAGGGTTAGGGTTTCTTACCTAGAAACGACGCCGGAAACGCCGGGAAAAGCGTCAAGAAAGGGATGGTGCAGCCCGTGTGGTGGCAGGGAACGATAGTAGGGAGATCCTCCCACTTCTCCCTCACTTCCTCTCTCTTTTCCCTCTCTCAAATCCCAAATTCGTATGGCTGCCATGAGAGAGGGTTTAAGGTCCTTATATAGTCTCAAACCTTTCCAAAATAGACTCAGGTTCAAGGGTTATTACTATTATAGGTATTTCGGCGATGTTCCAGCTCAAAAGAGTGTTTCTGGTGGCCCCCCTTGAGCCAAACGTCAGACTTAAGCTCACCACTCATGGATCCACGTGGGATTATGTTTTTGACTCGATCGGATTCCCAGATCACACGGGGCGGACCACTTTCAGTTCAACGGTCAGTGGGCCACGATCCGAAATTCCAAGTACATGTAAATGTTCCTGAAATTTTTCCTGATCCGAGGGTGTAATTTGGTCTGATTCTGACGGTCTGGTTGCTTAATACTGATGCGCAAGCGAATGGTGCCAGATCACTATTCCAGATATTTATTTTGTAAAGGGAATAGTGTTTTTCACACTCCCTCGCTCCGGATCCAAACGAATGGCCATGGGACATCGGCTGGACCTGATTTTTGAGATGATTGTCAAGCCCAGTGAGGCGGTCCTAGTTCCTTAACTTCGTGTTAATCGGATTTCCGATGTGCGGTCTAGACCTAATACGAAGTTTCGAGATGCTCCCGTGAGCAGCCGGGTAATGAGATTGATCCTAAGTTTTAGGGTAACCTAGCGTCAATGATTCTACAAGTTTTGGGTCTTGCAGATCGTATTTAAAGCGATTCAAACGAATTTCGTAGCTAATCTGGTTTCGCACATAGTTACTTTGTCTCATTTCTAAAGGATTTAGTCCTAAGTGATTTCTGTCTGAGGTGGTACTTGGTCCTTTGCAGTTTGTCTATAAAGTGATCCAAGGTATACTACTTAGCTAGTTTAAGATAGTGTCTAGGGCGAAAGTGCTTTGAAAAATTGAAAGCACAAGGTAGTGAAGGGTGGGATTTGTGAAGGAAATGGGTTAAGGAGCGATTTTAGACTGTGGGATTGAGTTTTGACAAGTTGGTAAGGTCTTAGGATCGACCCATTACCTAAGGATGTCTAATCCCAGGTTGGCAAAAATTCGGGATGTTACATGAAGGTATACCGTAACGACCTTTCTTCTGACTAATGTGGTTGTCTACTCTCATCCAACGGATTTCCACAAAGTATTAGAGAATATTAAATCAGTTGTGATCAAGGACAGATAATGTCAGGGTTCAATCTACCGAGTATGGATAATAGGTCGATCATGTGAAATGTTACGAGGCGCAGTTTTACCTCTGTCACTCACTTCATCCTCCTCGATTACATCAGCAATGCAGTTTTCACTTCCTCCTTTAATATCAATGCATTCGAAGTGTATAGAAAAGAGAAAATTTGCTAGCAAATGTTGATCAGTCTGCATCAGATGAGAATGTTATTGAAGAAGTCCCCAACTTTCCAATAGCAACCACCGTGAGCAACAGTAAATCCTGAGGAAAACCCTGAATCATATGCTGCTCGCCGACAAGTAGACGAATTAATCAATGAAATAACGAATTCATTAGCCAATAGAGAATCCAGGGGGAATCGCCACAACTTTCTAGAATAGAAGAGAAAAGAGTTAAGAGTAAGTAGAAAGCGTAAGAGAAACCAAAGTCTGCTGTCATCAAGAACAGTGAATTTCTTGAAATGGACAGAACAATCTCTATTTCACCAGTGGCTCAAGAAGATGAGGGAAGATGAAGGATAGTAATATCCAAAAGTTAAAAAGTTCGATCTGCTTCCACAAGAAGCATCATTTTGCCAACTACTGGGTCAATTATGCGAAGTGTCGTGGGACACAGTCCTGCTTCGGTCATACAATCATCTCATTCGAGAAAAATGGAAAAGCCCATCACTCCAAAAGCACCTCCTACGAAAGATTTCAAGCAAACTCATGCATTAAGAATGCTACGATTCGAGTCAGTTAGTCCTTTCGAAGCGACGACAAGCTGGTTTCAAATCAAATGATAGTTCATCCTCTTCAACAACGTAAGTAGCACAACGCTCGTTTTCTCCCTCAATATCAAGACAATCAAAGTATAAAGAAACAGAAAGCTCATCGACAGATATTAATCAGCCTGATCAGTTTTCACTAGATGAACATGCGACTGAAGAAGTCCTTAATATTCCGACAGTGATTGTTGTGAACAACACTGAACCGCAAGAAGAAGGGCCACAACTGCAATCGGTTAAATTTCAAGACCCAATGCCTAATATTACTCAGAATATAACGCAGTAAGAAATTTGGTAGATAGTTATCAAGTCTACTCATCTATAGAATGAACGAAGTCAGAATAAAAGGTTTCGATATCAGACACCATATCCTCCTGAAATAGAAAACATGCCATTTTCCATCGATTTCAAACACCCGGATTTTCAAAAATTTAACGGGGATGGATCACCAGAAGAGCATATGATGCATTTCATAGCAAAGATGGGAAATTTCTCTAAAATTCCTCAATATTGTCTGCGATTATTTGGATCTTCTCTGATAGGAAGAGCTTTCAGATGGTATTCAAGTTTAATCCCAGGATCTATTCATCCCTGGGAACAGATGCAAGATGCTTTTATGTCAAACTTTTTCTCTTTAGATCGAGAAATTAGTTTGAGGGAATTGACCTCTATTCGCCAAGAAGAAAATGAATCAGTTGAAGAATTCATCAGTCGATGGAAGGACTTGGCAGCATTATGTCAATATCCTCTGCAAGAATCGAAATAAGTAGAACTATGTTTAGAAGGTTTGAGACCAGAATTGGTATGCCACCTGATTAGTAAAGATTGAAAAACCTTTCGTAATTTTACTACGAAGGCTTATGCTCTTGAAAAGATGATGGGAAGAGTGTCTGCTTTTCAGTCAAAATCAGCTCACACAACTCAAAAAGAAGAAGCTAATGAAGATTATCAGAATGTTGAAAGAGAAAGCAATGAAGAAGATAGAAATGGTCGTGCGGTTATCATGACATATAAAAGGTCCAAGCAAAATAAAGATCATATGAAGTATTCGTTTGCAAGAAAAGATATACTCCCTATGCTGAATTAATTGTTGGCTATGAAGAGTATTGAATTACCTCGGCAAAGATACCTTGAAGAAATTAAAAATACAAGAGGAATGAATTATTGCCATTATCATCGTAAATTTGGACATCATACGGAAGACTGTGATCCCCTTAAGAACAAGCTACAAAAGATGATCGATAAGGGAGAAATCGTGATGAGAGAGCATGACAAAAAAAAAAAGGAAAAAAATGACAGAAACTCGATAAAGAAAATTCTAGGGGCATCTGCATTAAAAGAAGATAACATGCTTCGTATGGTAAATCGTCAGTAATTGACAAGATCGAGCTGTCATAGCCTGAATATTCAAAAGAAAAGAAGCAAGTGAGGCAAAAGATGTAAAGTCGCGATAAAAAACATATTCGTTGCAGATATGCATTGCTATTTTGATTTCGAAAGATATCAGTATGATACTTCCAAAATCAAAAGGGGGCAAGACGGGTGAGTAAAGAGGTAAGTAAGAAACTATGAAATGTGTTTCTCATAATAGAATGTACTTCGTTTGTGTGTTTGAATAAAATGCAGGCATTCAAGCATATCAAACCATCGCCAAAAATAAGACAGGTGAGTAAGAAACTGTGAAATATATTTCTCACCATAGAATGTATTTCTTTTGTATATGAATAAAATGCAAGCTTTCAAGCATATTAAGTCATCGCCAAATGCGATCGCCAATGACAATTACCAAATGCAAAGTGACAATGACAATCACCAAATGCGAAGTGCCAAGCGTCAGTGATTATTGCCAAAATTAGTAACTATCATTGTTGTCATCAATTGCTGATACAAAATTATCTTATCTCACCTTATTGAAGTTGTTATCATCGCCAAGCTGATACACTATCCTAACCATAAGCATTGTCAGAACATATCAGCAATGGCGATTTATCAATTCTTAATTCATTATTCACGGCAGTGAAATAAGCAGTGGAATAAGTCTAAATTGGCCAACCACACAAATCTTATGATGACAGTGAAATAAGCAGTGGAATAAGCCTAAAATTGGCCAACCACACAAATCTTATGACAGCGATGGCAAATGATCATTTAAGGCAGCCTAGCCAAGCCTATATGGCCAACTACGCATAAGACCTACAAAGCTTCAACGGTTTAAAAGGCCCTAAATTGGCCTGCCTAAAATTGGCAAATGGTCATTTAAGGCAAGCTAGCCAAGCCTATATGGCCAACTACGCATAAGACTTATGATCAAATAAGGTAGCCTAGCCAAGCCTATATGGCCAACTACGTATAAGACCTATGATCAAATAAGGTAGCCTAGCCAAGCCTATATGGCCAACTATGCATAAGACCTACAAAGCCTTAAATTGGCCTGCCCAAAATTGGCGGTAAACTATAATTGCTCCTTGAGCCCATTGCCCGAAATTGGCGGTAAACTATCTTGCTCTTTGAGCCCAGTGTCAAGTCCAGTTCAGTCAAATCTGGTCGTCTATTCCAGTCAAGTCCAGTCAAGTTCAGTTTTGTCCAGTCAAAGTATAGTCAGTTAAAGTACACTAGCACCATTGCTCAAAAGCATCAAATATGCTTAAAAGCATCAATTACGTGTAGCATTCAAAAAGCTGCAGATACATATTAAATATGCTCAAATATGCAATTACCTGATGGAAATTTTAAATGTTGAATAAAATATATGAAAAAATGCGTTTCCCTTGAATCAGGTTCAAATTACATAGATAGTAAATGCCTTCAAGATATTGGCAATTATCTATTTAAAAAGTTTAACTCTTCAAGACCAACTAATATATTGACAAGAGCTGTAAAGTCTTTTTGTCTCTTACCTTCTTAATGATAGAGAAATATTATTACACAAGATTTTCAAAGGTGGTAAAGAATGAATTAGCGAAGAATTATCATTCTCTCTCAGACAATCTAAAGATTCAGATATATTCTTTGGATTTATTAAAAGGAGCAACAAAAAATTATCTATCCTTCAGGAGTATCTGCAGGCTTTACTTCAGAAATATTATCTCCTGAAGAAATCTTTATGCGACAATGACCAGGAAAGGGGGCAGGATCTCTGTCTTCAAAAGTAATTTATGCCTTGGTCTTTCTGATAATCTCTTATGCACGGTGGAGGAATTCATGTACCAAGAATTATGAAGCATGATTCAATGTGAATGTTCAAAAGTTGCTTCTATATAAAAGCCCGATTTTATAGTTCGATGCCATAACTCCTCATTGTTCTAACAGTGATATTGCAAGTCTCCAAGTACCAGATCTGATGGAGACAGAGCAAATAGAATCATCATCAGTAATTTCTATAGCCTTTGAAAAGTTACTAAGTGAAAATTGAAAGAAGTCTTGTCTATTTTTCAAAATCAGCAAAGATCCTAGGAAAAGTCTATGAAGAAAAGCTAAGGAGTACAAGCTAGAAACAACTCAGCAATTAAACCTTTAGAGTTGGAAATAACATCTCCAAGAGCACGATATAAAGAATACAAAGAATGTAATATGAAGCACGATGAGAAAACGAATATCACAATCAACCTAGAAGAGAAGTTTTCAATATAAATTTCAAAATTATCAATGCTTCTTAAGGCTAAATTGAAAGATTATATTATATTGAGATACTAATTTCAATCAATTTAGCAGGAAAGACCATTATCCGAAAGCTTGGATTATGCGGATCATGAATAAAGGAAATAATCAAAAAGGTTGTTACGATAAGAGCAACAGAGTTGATCAAAGTGACCATTGCAGAATTGAAGGAAAAAGTCACTATAGTTGATCAAAGAGACCGTTACAGTAGCAGCGATGTTGAAAGATAGTTTTCTAATCAAATTGCTCAAAGAAAAAGTCATCACAGCTATTGCAGAGATATGTTTCAATGAAAAGAGAACTTCATCTTCTCCAATGAAGCATCCACTAGACATTACTGGCTGGGGGCATTCAAATCTTCTGTTCGAGCACAATCATTCAAATCTTCTGTTCGAGCGCCATCATTCAAATCTTCTGTTTGGGCACAATAAATCAAATCTTCTATTCGAGCGCCATCATTCAAATTTTTCGTTCGAGCATAATCAATCAAGTCTTCTGTTCGAGCGCAATCATTCAAGTCTTTCATTTGAGCGAGAGCATTCAAATCTTCTGGTCAAATATGAGCATTCAAATCTTTCGGTCGAGCTCGAGCATTCCAATCTTCTGGTCAAATGCAATCATTCAATTTTCTGGTTAAAGATAATAAGCCAGTCTTCCATACAAGCATGATCATCCTGTCATCCTTCAGTTACAATTTATTCAAGTTCTTCGGGCAGAGGAAGACCGATCCTCCATTTGATTTCAGGAATCAATCAAAGAAGGATCGAGGGGGCATCTATTGAGGCATAAAAAATATCTCATTGCAGTGGTCAGAGAACACCATGGTGCTGATCTTCTCCAGGGATAGTTTAGGTATTTTGGAAAAATTCCAGCTCAAGGGGTAGTTTAGGTATTTTGGCAAAATTCCAGCTCAAGGGGTAGTTTAAGTATTTTAGCAAAATTCTAGCTCTATAGGTAGTTTAGATATTTTGGTAACTTTCTAGCTCAAGGGGTAGCTTATGTATTTTGGTAAAATTCCAGCTCCAAGGGTATCTGTTGAGGCCTGAAAAAGTGATGAAAGGAATGAAGCGGAAGAAGATTGGAAAGTAGAGTACTAGAAAGAAGAATGTAAGAAGAAGAAGAAATGACTTTGAGATCACTTGTGTGGGACCGTGCAAATGATATCAGTTGCACGGGACCGTGCAACTCAAAAGTCCACTGTGCGGGTCTGCGCATCCCAAAGATCAGTTGCGCGGGTCTGCACAGATGGTTTCAGGGGAAGATTTCCTTG
This sequence comes from Magnolia changhungtana, assembly GCA_030180095.1. Classification (NCBI taxonomy): domain Eukaryota; kingdom Viridiplantae; phylum Streptophyta; class Magnoliopsida; order Magnoliales; family Magnoliaceae; genus Magnolia; species Magnolia changhungtana. The sequence continues at coordinate 3,644,372 of JASAUF010000644.1, read as the reverse complement.
AATGGTAAAGATTGATGCAAGATGGGTCCCATGGCACTGAAATCGAGGTTTCACACATACGAGGGTCTATAAATACCCCCTCCCCTCCTTCATTTGAGGGGATTGAAGATTTTGGAGAAAAGGCAGAGCAAAGAAGGAGATTGAAGGTAGGAGCACAGGGCTCCGAGAGGTTGCGCGGACCCGTGCAACCTATATCATTTGCGCAGGATCGCGTAACCTTTATCCTTTGTGCGGGATTGCGCAAACAGACTGACCTGCAGTCCATAACAACAAAGGGCTGTCATGCTGCTGAAATGGCTAAAGTCTCTAAGTTCATTCTATTTAAAGTTTGAAGGATTGGAATGAGCAGAAGAGATATTCAGACTATTTTTCTCCTAAGTTCTAGGAGAAGATTGAAACAACTATCGAAATGCTGCCGAAATTTCTATCCCATTGAAGATTAGCTGATCAATTCAGCAATTCCTCGTGAGTATCTAGGAGATGACCGAAATAGCGTCGGAATGCTGCCGAAATTTCTATTAGGCTATCTTGTCTGTTTTAATTGATTGTGCTTTGTTTTCAGAATCAAGGGAATCCGAGGATGTAAATGAACTCAGAATAAATGTGATTAATGTTCTCTCAACAAATTCTTTGTTATCATTGAATAAATTTCCTAAATCGAATGCATTTGTTTTCTTGTCGAAACAGTTAATTAAAAAAATTAAGTTTCTGTTGAAAAAAGGAAGAAGAAGAAAAGAAGATAAACCCATGCCTAGCCCATTTTAGGATGGTCTCATGTACCATTGGGTTACCATGCCCATAACGACCCTTACTCTTGACTAAATTTAAGAAATTTGTAATTCTTTTTAATAAAATTTTCTTATTCTTAAAAACAATATAATGGGTGTGATCTAAATTCATTTGAAGGCACTTGGTTCTTTTTCTTTTTCTGTTTTTAAATTCCAGTTACCTGTACAAGCCCCATTTTGCTTCTTCTATAAATCTTATGGAATTGGGCTCATTTAACATACAATTAGTTTAAATTCTAATAATAGTGCTGAAGTTGTTTATGTTCTTTTGGGATTCTCTTTAGATTTTAAGTTTTCGTTAGAAAAAGGAAGAAGAAGAAAAGAAGATAAACCCATGCCTAGCCCATTTTAGGATGGTCTCGTGTACCATTGGGTTACCATGCCCATAATGACCCTTACTCTTGACTAAATTTAAGAAATTTGTAATTCTTTTTAATAAAATTTTCTTATTCTTAAAAACAATATAATGGGTGTGATCTAAATTCATTTGAAGGCACTGGGTTCTTTTTCTTTTTCTGTTTTTAAATTCCAGTTACCTGTACAAGCCTGATTTTGCTTCTTCTATAAATCTTGTGGAATTGGGCTCATTTAACATACAATTAGTTTAAATTCTAATAATAGTGCTGAAGTTGTTTATGTTCTTTTGGGATTCTCTTTAGATTTTAATTGAATGGTTATGGAATTTAGTCATTTCTTTCTTTCTTTCTTTCTTTCTTTCTTTCTTTCTTTTTTTTTTTTTTTTTTTTAAAAAAAAAGTAAAAATTTGTTTGATCGTGAGTAAGATTCTAATTCTACTTGCATGAATTGCCTACACATTTCTCTTCACTAGTTTGTGTGTGTCCAACAAAAATAAGGTTAGAGTTCATGTATTTTGGGGACGTTACGCTAAATTAGCATAGTAATCCATGGACTGATCTACTTCTCATTTATTCCTGGACTAAACTCCCTAAGTATTATTGCTTTCTTTCTCATTTTAGTTTTTACTTTTATAGGCTTTAAATTTTGTTTTCTTTAGTGCAGCATTTCAAAAAGTTATGTGTGACACCAGCTTATTAGAGACCCAAAAAAATGTCCAGCACTTTATAATTAGGCTTTTTGGTTGCTGGCTTCTAAGCACATGTCATGGAAGCAGTTCATATGCACATTTTCTTGGAGCATCTTACAGGTTAACCATGCGGGGCATTGATTGAATGGTCAAGAATATTATAGCCATTCTACACAACCTTTTCTTTATAAAACCACATTAAAAATTTCTCAAACCACATTACATTCTCAAGATTCATCAATTATTAAAACTCACCTTTTCCCATCCCCCTGTATCCTTGAAGTACTTATCTATAATAGATTCATGTTGAACAGAGGACTTAACAGTTTGTCATGCCTTCTAATTAACATTTCTTTTTTTGTGTGGTTTGTGCATTATGATGAATAAAGACGGTGCGAGAGGCCAGTTATGAGTTACCTAACGGAAGTTCTGATGTAAGTTTTTTGCTATTTTTTGTTACATATGATCTTTTATGTGATCCTTATCAAGTAAATGGTGGTAATTTGCAGTGATTAGGACTTGTTATTATTATACCATCCATTTCTTCTTTGAAGATAATGATTTTGATGGTTTTGTTGCTCAATTTAGTTTTCTACCAATGGACTCATTTAATCAATTTCTTCCATGTAGATTGAAATGGCAATGCCTTCACAGTTGTTGCATCAATATTCAAAATTCAACATTCCTTCTCTTGCAGTTTTTGGACCAATCCTTATTTGTATATGTATGTTTAACTATTTTATTTATTTCTTTCTTCTTCTTCTTCTTCTTCTTTTTTCCCCCACTTGACATATTTCTGAGGTGAATACTTCCCTTCTTCAACTGGTAGTAAACAAATTCCACATGATAAATTGAAGGATAAAATGCTCATTGCTCAAGTGCTCAAATGTCCCCTGAAGACTAAGCGAAGCAACAACATGAGCTGACTTTTGGTTACCTGTGTAGGTTGGACATGTATGCATGATATGGACTGGTAGACTAAGCACATGCTTAAATGATAATGTGGAATAATTGATTACCTAATATCTGTTCATGTTTGGTATGAACAAGAACATGGATGTTATATCCAATATATATATATATATATATATATTAAATAAATGGTACAAAGGAGAAGTAAAAGGATCAATTATCTGTTTTATGGAATTATCATGAAAGTCTAAACATGATCCATCATGTCCGGCATGGGGTTTCTTGATAACTTTGTTACTTGCACATGGAAATGTGTCGAGCTGGGTATTATGCACTTTGTTAGACATGATAACTATATAAAAGTTGATGTACCAGCAACAGGGTTGTTTTGCTCGGTCAACATGGGTACCACTACAAGTTGTAATTAAATGCGGTGTTACTATACCTCTTGCTTTGGTTTACATTGTTTTGTTTGCCGTTATTTTCTTCTCCATATCTTCATTATATTCCTATGATAAGCCTGTAGTGCCAGTTTTAATTATTATTTCTCCGTTACTTATGTCTACTCTTCCCATGTTCATGTAAAACCTACCGTTAGTTGGTTATTTGGTTTTTCTTTCAACTAATGTCTCAGGCACTGAAGTTAGTCCAAAAAAAAAAAAAAAAAAAAGAAAAAGAAAAAAGAAAGAAAAAAAGAAAAAGAAAACCATCTACTTTTTATTTTGAGATAATACCATTATAAATGAATTGATGCTTGTTCTGCTTTGTGACTTCTAATTTTTAACTGTCATATACTGCCACGAAAGAACTGTTTAGCTATGATAACTTATGTGTTTGGCATGTGCTATGAAAAACTTACTTTTTTGATAGCTTTCAATGTCTTACTATTGGTATATTTGAAGAAAAATGAGATTTGGAACTTGAGAAGTTTCATTCGTATAATTTTTTTATTCTGTCAATGCAGCTAGATACAACATTGGTGTAGTTATCTTGCTCTTGGCACCCGTAGTCTTGGTATGTCTCATTGTCCTTCAATAATTTAATATATTGAGATTTCTTCCCATCATCATTTACATTTTTCTTCTTAATCGATACTTGGAAGTTAATATAATCATTTACTCTATTTTACAATCTTTAAAATCTTTATTTGTAAATCTATGACCATATGCATTGTCGGAGAAACTAAAAAACTTACTCATTCTCAGATTACATTGTGGAATATGCATCCATTATTCAAAGAAAGGGCAACATTCTAAGTACTCACACTTTCTCTCATTACTAGCTAAATTGATGAGTCTTCTTTCCATCATACTATATGATTCATTGATGAAGTGGAATTCGGATGTGCGTCGGAGCTATCCAGATGTTGAGCGGGGGTCCCTGGAATGTGGGAACTGCTGTTATGACCATGATGAAGCTGTCCATTTCCTATGAACAGCATTGGAGGGGTCTGGCCATTTAGATAGGCCAAGTTTATGTATTTGCTCGAAATTAATGGAGCAGACCCGGATGTGCGTCGGAGCTATTCGGATGAGCAGGGGTCCCTAGAAGGTGGGAACCACTGACCATGATGAAGCTATCCATTTCCTATGGACGGCATTGGAGGGGCCTGGCCATTTGGACAGGTCGTGTTTATGTATTTGCTCGAAATTAATGGAGCAGACTCGAATGTTCGTCGGAGCTATCCGGATGAGCGGGGGTCTCTAGAAGGTGAGAACCGCTGACCATGATGAAGTTGTTCATTTTCTATGGACAGCATTAAAGGGGCCTGGCCATTTGGACAGGCCGTGTTTATATATTTGTATTTGCAGGGACCACACCCTTAACCTAAACCACACCCTAAACCTATAACCTAAACATATTCTCAATTGCCTAAAGCTATTACTAATAACCAAAACCTATAACCTAAACCTTAACATAAACATAAACCTAAACCTTAACCTATAACCTATACTTATAACTTTAACCTACACTATAACTTTAACCTATAACCTAACTTATAACCTTAACCTAAACTTATAACCTTAACATAAATGTATTCTCAAATCCCCAAACCTAAACCTACACTTACACTTAATCCTAATCTCAACTCCCTAACCTAAACCTAAACCTAAACTTGAAAACCGAAACGTAAACCCGATCTCGAACCTGAACCCGATTTCCTAAACTTAAACCTTAACCTATTCTTAATTCCCTAAAGCTACAACCTATAACCTATAACCTAAACCTAAACCTATAACCAAAACCTAAACCCTAAACCTAAACCAAAACCTATAACCTTAACCTAAACCAAAACCTATAACCTTAACCTTAACCTATAACCTATAACCTATAACCTAAACTTATAACCTATAACCTAACCTTAACATAAACCTAAAACCTAAAGCCTAAACCTAAACCAAAACCTATAACCTTAACCTATAAACTAAAACCTAAACCTAAACCTAAATCTAAATGTATTCTCAAATCCCTAAACCGAAACTTAAACCTACACCTAATCCTAATCTCAACTCCCTAACCTAAACTTGAAAACCCAAACCTAAACCAAATCTCGAACTCGAACCCGATTTCATAAACTTAAACCTTAACCTATTCTCAATTCCTTAAAGTTATAACCTATAACCTATAACATATAACCTAAATCTGTAACCTAATCCTATAACCTAAAACCTAAAACTAAACCTAAATGTATTCTCAAATCCCTAAACCTAAACCAACAACTAATCCTAATCTCAACTACCTAACCTAAACCTAAACCTAAACTTGAAAACCCTAACCTAAACCTGATCCCGATTTCCTAAACTTAAACCTTAACCTATTCTCAATTCCCTAAAGCTATAACCTAAAGCCTAAACCTAAACTTATAACCTAAACATAAACCTAAACCTAAAACCTAAATGTATTCTCAAATCCTCAAACCTAAACTTACACCTAATCCTAATCTCAACTCCCTAACCTAAACCTAAACCTAAACTTGAAAACCCAAATCTAAAACCGAACCCAAACCCGAACCCGATTTCTGCTAAACCTAAACCTAAACCTATTCTCAATTCCCTAAAGCTATAACCTATAACCTATACCCTAAACCTAAACCTCTAATCAAAACCTAAAACCTAAACCTAAATCAAACACTATAACCTAAACCTAAACCAAAACCTATAACCTTAACCTTAACCTTAACCTATAACTTATAACCTATAAGCTATAACCTAAACATATAACCTATAACCTAACCTTAACCAAACCTAAAACTTAAACCTAAATTTAAACTAAAACCTATAAACTTAACCTATAAACTAAAACCTAAACCTAAACCTAAATCTAAATGTATTCTCAAATTCCTAAACCTAAACCTAAACCTACACCTAATTCTAATCTCAACTCCCTAACCTAAACTTAAACCTAAACTTTAAAACCCAAACCTAAACCAAATCCCGAACCCGAACCCGATTTCCTAAACCTAAACCTTAACCTATTCTTAATTCCTCAAAGCTATAACTTATAACATATAACATATAACCTAAACCTATAACCTAATCCTATAACTTAAAACCTAAACCTAAACCTAAATGTATTCTGAAATCCCTAAACCTAAGCCTACAACTAATCATAATCTCAACTACCTAACTTAAACCTAAACCTAAACTTGAAAACCCAAACATAAACCTGATCCCGAACCCGAACCGATTTCTTAAACCTAAACCTTAACTTATTCTCAATTCCCTAAAGCTATAACCTATAACCTATAACCTAAACCTAACCTAAACCTATAACCTAAACCTAAACTAAAACCTATAACCTTAACCTAAAACAAAACCTACAACCTAAACCTTAACCTATAATCAAACATATAACCTATAACCTAACCTTAACCTAAACCTAAAACCTAAACCTAAACCTATAACCTAATCATATAAACTAAAACCTAAACCTAAATCTAAATGTATTCTCAAATTCGTAAACCTAACCTACACGTCCTAATCTCAACTCCCTAACCTAAACCTGAACCTAAACTTGAAAACCCAAACCTAAACCCGATCCCGAACCTGAAACCGATTTCCTAAACCTAAACCTTAACCTATTCTCAATTCCTTAAAGCTACCTATAACCTATAACATATAACCTAAACCTAAACCTATAACCTAAACCTAAACCATAAACTAAACCTAAACCTATAACCTTAACCTAAACCAAAACCTATAAACTAAACCTTAACCTATAAACCAAAACTTATAACCTATAACCTAACCTTAACCTAAACCTAAAACCAAAACCTAAACCTAAATGTATTCTCAAATCGCTAAACCTAAGCCTACACCTAATCATAATCTCAACTCCCTAACCTAAACCTAAACCTAAACTTGAAAACCCAAACCTAAAGTCAACCCCGAACCTGAACCCGATTTCCTAAACCTAAACCTTAACCTATTCTCAACTCCCTAAAGATATAACCTAAACCTAAAACTTAAACCTAAACCTATCACCTTAACCTAAACCTAAAACCTAAAACCTAAACCTAAACCTAAACAAAAACCTATAACCTTAACCTAAACCAAAACCTACAACCTAAACCTTAACCTATAACCCATAACCTCTCTTAAACCTAAACCTAAACTTGATAACCCAAACCTAAACTTATAACCTTGACCTAAACCAAATCCTATGACCTAAAACCTAAATGTATTATCAAATCTCTAAACCTAAACCTACACCTAATCATAATCTCAACTCCCTAACCTAAACCTAAAACTAAACTTGAAAACCCAAACCTAAAACCGATCCCGAACCCGAACCCCGATTTCCTAAACCTAAACCTTAACCTATTCTCAATTCCTTAAAGATATAACCTAAACCTATAACCTAAACCTAAAACTTAAACCTAAACCTAAACCTAAACCTATCACCTAAACCTAAACCTAAAACCCAAAACCTAAGCTAAACCTAAACCAAAACCTATAACCTTAACCTAAACCAAAACCTACAACCTAAACCTTAACCTATAACCCATAACCTAACCTAAACCTAAACCTAAACTTGAAAACCCAAACCCAAACCCGATCCCACTTTCCTAAACCTAATCCTTAACCTATTCTCAATTCCCAAAACCTTAACCTAATTGTATTCTCAAATCCCTAAACCTAAACCTACACCTAATCATAATCTCAACTCCATAACCTAAACCTAAACCTAAACTTGAAAAGCCAAACCTAAAGTTGATCCCGAACCCGAACCCGATTTCCTAAACCTAAACCTTAACCTATTCTCAATTCCCAAAAGCTATAACCTAAACCTATAACCTAAACATAAAACTTAAACCTAAACCTAAACCTAGCACCTTAACCTAAACCTAAAACCTAAAACCTAAACTAAAACCTATAATGTTAACCTAAACCAAAACCTACAACCTAAACCTTAACCTATAACCCATTAACTAACCTAAACCTAAACCTAAACTTGAAAAACCCAAACCTAAACTTGATCCCAATTTCCTAAACCTAAACCTTACCCTATTCTCAATTCCCTAAACCTTAACCTAAATGTATTCTCAAATCCCTAAACCTAAACCTACACCTAATCCTAATCTCAACTTCCTAACCTAAACCTAAACCCGATCCCTAACCCGAACCCGATTTCCTAAAACTAAACCTTAACCTATTCTCAATTCCCTAAACCTAAACCTAAATGTATTCTCAAATCCCTACACCTAATCCTAATCTCAACACCCTAACCTAAACCAAAACCTAAACTTAAAAATCCAAACCTAAACCCGATCCCGAACCCGAACCCGATTTCCTAAAACTAAACCTTAACCTATTCTCAATTCCCTAAACCTAAACCTAAATTTATTTTCAAATCCCTAAACCTAAACCAACACCTAATCCTAATATCAACTTCCTAACCTAAACCTAAAACCTAAACTTGAAGACCCAAACCTAAAGCCGAACCCAAACCCAAACCCGATTTCCTAAACATAAACCTTACCCTATTCTCAATTCCCTAAAGGTATAACCTAAACCTATAACCTAAACCTAAAACTTAAACCTAAACCTAAACCTAAACCTATCACCTTAACATAAACCTAAAACCTAAAACCTAAACCTAAACCAAAACCAAAACCTATAACCTTAACCAAAAGCAAAAATTATAACCTAAACCCTAACCTATAACCCATAACCTAACCTAAACCTAAACCTAAACCCGATCCCAAACCCAAACCCGATTTCCTAAACCTAAACCTTAACCTATTCTCAATTCCCTAAACCTTAACCTAATCGTATTCTCAAATCCCTAAACCTAAGCCTACACCTAATCTTAATCTCAACTCCCTAACCTAAACCTAAACCTAAAGTTGAAAACCCAAACCTAAACCCATCCCAAACCCAAACCCGATTTCCTAAACCTAAACCTTAACCTATTCTCAATTCCCTAAAGCTATAACCTAAACCTATAACCTAAACCTAAAACTTAAACCTAAACCTAAACCTATCACCTTAACTTAAACCTAAAACCTAAAACCTAAACCTAAACTTAAACCAAAACCTATAACCTTAACCTAAACCAAAACCTATGACCTAAACCTTAACCTATAACCCATAACCTAACCTAAACCTAAACCTAAACTTGAAAACCCAAATCTAAACCTCGATCCCGATTTCCTAAACCTAAACCATAACCTAAATGTATTCTCAAATCCCTAAACCTAAACCTACACCTAATCCTAATCTCAACTCCCTAACCTAAACCCAATTCCCTAAAGCTATAGCCTAAACCTAAACCTAAACCTAAACCTATCATCTTAACCTAAACCTAAACCTAAAACCTACACCTAAACCTAAACCAAAACCAAAACCTATAACCTTAACCTAAACTAAAACCTATAGCCTAAACCTTAACCTATAACCTATAACCTAAACTTATAACCTATAACCTAACCATAACCTAAACCTAAAACCTAAACCTAAACCTATAACCTAAACCTATAAACTAAAACCTAAACCTAAACCCAAATGTATTCTCAAATCACTAAACCTAAATCTACACCTAATCCTAATCTCAACTCCCTAACCTAAACCTAAACCTGAACTTGAAAAGCCAAACCTAAACCCGATCCCGAACCTGAACCCGATTTCCTAAACCTAAACCTTAACCTATTCTCAATTCCTTAAAGCTATAACCTATAACCTATAACAACATATAACCTAAACCTAAACCTTAACCTAAACCTATAACCTAAACCTAAAACATTAACCTAAACCTAAAACCTTAACCTAAACCTAAACCACCTTAACCTAAACCAAAACCTATAAACTAAACCTTAACCTATAACTTATAACCAATAACCTAACCTATGGATTTTACCATAGTTTAGAAGATTTGTAGGTACATTTTTTATTTCTTCATATATAATTGTTTTTTGTTTTTTTTTTTTTTTTTTTGTCTTTCTTCCTTTTGAGATGTGTACAAAGGCATGCTTGTTTGATTGTGTCTACAATTGCTGCTTTATATAGGCTAACAAGCTAAAAAAGTCAGTGGAGGATGAAATTCATTTTCTCAAGGGAAGGGTTTGAGAAATTGAAAGTGATCTTGTGTCGAAGTCCACAGAAGTTACATCTGCAGTTTTAAGGAAAGAAGAAGCTCTATCTTCTATATTTGCTGAAATTGACCGTCTGAAGGAAGAAAATTCTGTAAAAACGTGAGCATTATTAAATACATATGGAGGGTGTTTACTGTGTTGGAGTGTATTTGTTTCTTGCACATGAGGGCATGCCTTAGTTGTAATTCTTATGATAGGTTGAGCAAAGTGAAGTATTGTTTATTTAGAAATGTGAATGTAGGATGCATTGTAGATTTGATTACTATTGTAATAAAATGCATCATTTTTTTCCTTGATTGCATTTTATGTACTATTTCTATCATTAAGCTTAGATGAGTTATCAATCACAGCAGGTTCTTGCAATGGAATAGGTAAAAATAGCTACGACTATAATCGGTAGCTTTAGCTATAGCTTTTGCCTGTATCTATTTCTATCTATTTCTACGGATAGAATTCGTAGCTATTGCTGTCTATTGCTACAGATACTATTCGTAGCTATTGCTATCTATTGCTATGGATATGATCCGTAGCTATTGGTATCGATCGCTACGGATAAAATCTGTAGTGATTGGTATCTATTGCTACGGATAATATCCGTAGCTATTGCTATCTATTGCTATGGATAGTATCCGTAGCTATTGCTATCTATAGCTACGGATCTAATCCGTACCTATTGGTACCTATTGCTATGGATATAATCCGTAGCTATTAGTATTTATTGCCACGGATAGAATCCATAACAAAAAGTCCTTTTGCTATGGATATAGTCCATAACTAGACATTTGGCTACACCACCAATAGCGACAGACGTGTACGGATTTTGGCCGTAGCCTTTGCCCATTTTTCTTGTAGTGAGACCTTTGTCACCTGTTATGTGTCTAGAGCATCCACTGTCTAGGTACCACTTTGAATGGCTTGAGGCTTTGAAAGCAGTATGGGCAACCAAGCAAGTAACCTCAGGGACCCATTTCATTACAATTTTTGGTTTAGAAGTATAGTTGGTCTTCTTATATTTGTAGTTGTTATAAGACCGACCTACAGAGTTAGATTTTAAGAGCTCCTTAAGTAAATCAACAATTTTCTCAGCTAATGGATTACGATTCTGATTTTTATAGTTGATATAGTTGCTTTTAGGTTTTAAGGTTTGAAAAGTCTTAGCATTTTTAAAATAATTTTGATTTAGACTTTTCCCTTTAGAGTTAGAAGACTTCCCTTTCACAAATTTGGGTCGAGCACTCTTATGTTTGGGAGGAATACTATTGTCGTAACCCAATCCAGATTTATCGCTACATTTTCTGGATCCAGATAAGAGTTTTTCTAAGTTAGGATCACCTTGGGCATACCTCCATGTTTTTTTTTTTAAACTCAAAAGTGAAGCGACTTCTAGTTTTAGCTTATCATTTTCAGATTTTAGGTTTTCAACTAGGGAAATTTTGAAATCTAAGTCGCACTTAGTTTTTTCAAAGCAATCTGAAATGCGTGATTTTTCTAAGACTAGATTATTAAAATTTTCTTTTAATTTTGAAAACTTTTCTTTCTGAAGTTTTAGTTTTACAGCAATTTTGCAACTTTTCTTGTATAGAATCATCATAAGCATCTTGAAGATCTTCTTCACTTTCATTATCATTATTCAGATTTTCTTCAATGGTTGAATCATCATTATCTAAAAATGTGAATTTGGCTAGAGTCATTAGGGCTTTAACATCATTAGCCGACTCGGTGTCAGAATCTTTTGACTCAGAAGAGACTTCAGAGCAAGAATAATCATCCCATGTAGCCAACATACTTTTCTTTTTAGACTTGTCCTTCTTAGGACATATGTTTGCTAGATGCCCATATTCATGGCAGTTGTAACATTGATTGTCTTTTAAAGATTTCCAAGTTTTAGATCTAGATCTTTTCTTTTCAATTGGTTTTTGCAAATCTCCCACTTTTTACTTTTAAAAATCTTTTAAAACTTTTTAGTTTAAATGGCCATATCATCTTCAGAATTTTCTAAATTAGAATTATTAGAATTTTCTTGGAGATAATTTTAGATGACTTAAGGGCGATTTACCTTTAGGAGATTTAAAGTTTAACTCATAGGTTTGTAAAGAACCAACCAATTCTTCTACCCTCATATTATCCATATCACGAAGTTCCTGGATCGCGGTCACCTTTGAATTGAACCATTCAGGCAATGAGTGCAGTCTTTGTACATACTTTACTTTCTAGGATTCTATCACCAAGACCCCACATAGAGTTGACAATATCATTCAATCTTGTATAGAAGTTCATGAAAGTTTCACTCTCTTCCATACGTATTTCCTCAAATTTGGTTGTGATAATTTGTACTTTAAATTTCTTGACAATTCTTGTTCCCTCTTGTGTCATTTTCAAAACATCCCATGCTTACTTTGTAGCATCATAGGATATAATTCTCTTGAATTCATCCAATGATAGTGCGCAAGTAATTGCATTTAAAGCCATTGCATTGGCACTACTCTCACTTTTCTTAAGAGTGGTCTAAGAAAAGTAAGGTGTGACTTTTACAGTTTTAGATCCATCAGTACCAGTCACTTCAGTGGTAGGAGGGGCCCAATTGGTCACTATGGCTTGCTAGATGCTCTCATCCATAGATTTTAAGAAAATCCTCATTCTGGGTTTCCAATAAACATAATTGGAGCCATCAAAACGTGGAGGCCTAGTGACTGAAAGGTTATCAAAATTTAACATCTTAAAAAGCTCAGATCGATTAGCTCAGGGAATTAATTTAAAAATTAAAGTGAGCTATTAGGCTTTGATACCACTTGAAAAGGCCGAGCTAAGAGTCTTAGAGGGGGAGGGGGGGGGTGAATAGGACTATTCCAAATTAAAAATTAAATGTGGAAATAAACAATATAATTAAAGATAGTACTAAATAATTCCACAAAGCATAAATGAATAACAACCTCAAATGTACAAGTATTGAGAGGTTGATGCAGATGTTGTTCTAAGGACAACCTTACACCAAAAACCAATGGCTTATGGTAGGACATCCTGATTCCTAGAACGGTCTATGTATCAAAATCTTAAACCGATAAAGAGGAATAAAGAATAAAAATAGCAAAGAAAATAACTATGTTATTACAGCGTCCCCACACTTGCATAAAAGAAATTACAACATTCTCCACAAATGCATAAAAAGAAATTACAACATTCACACAAAAGTCACAATCAACATCCACCACAAGACCAGAAATTATAGTTGTTCACTTGTGTGTACACCAACTATTTAGAAAAACAACCACACAACTACTCCACTCCCAATATCCTCTCACAGTGGCTATTGGCGTTCACTATGCAATAGGTTTTTTAAGGTTCACCTAAAACCTTCTTCACAATTGTGTCTTTCAAGTGAGCTTACACAATTCAAAAACCACACACTCTGAGTTTTCTAGATCACCTCTCAGACAAACCAAAAAAAGAAAGACATTTTTCCTGGCACAATATGAAAAAATCAAAAATAGATTTACAGAAATGTAAAATACTTATCTAGATATTCTCCTTTGATGAAGCCCGGTAGAACCAATTCAGAGTAGATGTTCAATGTCCACACTCACTTATAAAAATGTTCTAAGTTCTAATTGAATTTTAGATTATATCACATTAGGTTTGCTTGATTTGATTTTGATTCCAATAAAGGGGAAAACTTCAATCCCCTTTTCAAATAAGATTGGAATATAGAATTCAATATCAAATACAAAATGCTAATTAAAGAGAATATTAAATGAGCACTAAATAGCTTAAGAATATCACTAACTTATCTCTTAGACTGGTGTCTTGATTTTGCTTGAATTGAATGAAAAACTTTGAAAATCGTGCTCTATTTATGAGTGCAGAAACTGTTCACTTGACTGGCCCAAAGGACAGCTTGACTGGTCGAAGGGCCAACAAAATTTTAAAATTTCGAGCACGATAAGATAAGACCGTTCCATAATTGCTCGAGTGGCTTGCTCGACTGGTCGAGTGGCCTGCACGACAAGTCGAGCCCTGCTCTCGACTGGTCGTGTGGGACCCAATTTGGTTGCTGGACTTTGAGTCGAGCATGCTTGACTGGTCAAGCACTGTTTACTTGACTGGTCGAGCAGTCTCCAGGACTGGTTGAGGGTCCAACAAACAATCCCAAAAATTAGTAACAAATCTTGGACTGGTCGAGGAAATTCTTGGACTGATCGAGCCAGTACTAGGACTAGTTGAACATAGGCAAATATGAGTCGAGAAAAAACCTACAGAAGTATATAGTGACTAATTTTAGTCTGCAATCAATATGACCTAACCTATGGTCAATCTAGGGTCTTACATACCTTATAAGTGAAATTTGAGCATTGAATCATCATTTGCTTCGGTTGATAGTTGATCTTGAAGTACATGAAGCTTGATATCTTGACTTACTTTGAATCTTGAACTTGAAGTACTTCGAAACTTGATATCTTGAAGTACTTGTGAGTTGTATTTGACCTTGAGCTTTGAGTTCCAAAGCAAAGCACATTGTATTGACATAGTTGAAGCTTTGAAACCTTGAACTATTACTTAATGTTGTACTTGAACTTGTATATCTCTTATACTTGTGATGCTTGAATCTTGAATTGGAACATCTTAAACTTGTACTTAAATTGCATGATCATGAATAAGAAGATGAACTAAACAAGATACAAATTCCAAGAGGTTTTGGCACTACAAAATTTGACAATCATGGGATCTAGAAAACATAACACTTACAAAGTTCAACTTAACATGAATCCAATCATAGAAAACATCTCATCACACTACAAGCTTCACCTCTTAGCCCTAGCTACAAGGTTTAGCCAATCATAAACATGATGAACTAAAAATCTCTTAAAAGCATGAAGAAAATAATAAAGGGATAAAAAATTCTTGGCTAATGGAGATGGCCGACCGTCCACACGTTCTCTCTCTCTCTCTCTCTCTCTCTCTCTCTCTCTCTCTCTCTCTCTCTCTTCTTCCTTTACTTCTCCATGTCCCTAAATGCCCTCTACACGTTCCCTCTTTCTCCTTTTATAACAAGTAGGTAGGGGCGGACGGATAGGCTGGAGTCGGTGAAGAGTTTACGCAGCCAGCTCAACTTTCATAGTGAAACTGCGAAAGAACTTGCGTTTGGAACGAGTTTTGGGATGTTGATCGTCCTAAACTCCAATTCTGACTCCACGTTGGGGTTTAAGACCCCGTTTGCAACTTATGGATGGTCCGGATGCTAGATCCGACCTTGATCTGGGTCACACAACTCCCCACAGTGGGCCAGGTGTCCAGACGTACATCCTTGCGCACTCTGCCGCACTGAGGTGTTCAGTGGGCCCATGGTCCTCATCATCAAAGAAATTCACCCTGTCCCTTAAATTCGTGGTGAAATTTCAGTTGAGAATGGACACTTTTGCTCCAGTTTGGTGTGGCCCAAGGGATCAAATATTCCTGTTGTTCATCCTGCGTTTGAAGTATTCTTGCAATCGCGTACATGTTGGTAGATGGTCACCATGGTTATGGTCGGCCCAACCGTCTGGTTCAAATGGACGGTTTAGATCACCTGTCTGATCAACAGTGGTGGGCCATAATGCATCATAGCGTGACTCGATGCGGACGTTGGAAAGAGAGAAGAGAAAATTTTCTCTTTTAGTCGGTCAAACTGACTTTGACAAGGAATTATGGTCCAGTGCACCGCAAGTGCACTTGTGCACGTGCACTGACAACTACTAGTGGAGCCCACTGTGTTTTTTCTGATGAATCCACATCGTCCATCTACCTTCCCATCTTATTTAAAGGGTTGAGTCCAAAATTGAGGCATATCCAGATATCAGGTGGGCCCCAAATTAGTGATTTTGTGACTGATATTTCTCGTTAGACCACTTCTGCAAAGATCTAAGGTTAGGCATAAAGTTTCGTGCTAAACGGATGGTGGGAACCTTGTGATCTTGCATTTAGGACATTTTTTAAGCTTCTTTATCTTCAATCATTTGATTTTCTCAAATCCTTAGCGTGCGAATTTTTAGATCTCAGTCTCCTAATATCCGTCCCTTACCTCGGTGATTTTTTAGCATCAAATCCAAGCTTTTAGTACTCTTTTCAATCCAAGCTCCTAAATTCACTTTGCAACACAAACATGATTAAAATAAAGCATTAAGCATTATCATATTCATAAAATCGGGTAATAACTAGGGTCTAATATGCAATATTTGACCCTCAACACATTCCCCAACCAGCATTTTGCTAGTCTCGAACAAAGTATGCGAAAAATATTTTGAGAACCACAGGATAAACTTTTATAAACTCAAGTGGTTTTTGAAAAGCAATCCAGATAATAAATTCTAAGATATAACAATGTTGAGCATTACCTTTTCCCAAACTTAAGTGCATGGTAAACTTCATGGCCAAGTTTAAAGTATTAATCCATCAATTAGAATAATTCTAAACATTGAGTTCCATGGGTGTAAAGTGCAATCTTGACTCATCATATTTAAAGGTCCAATTCTCAATTTTCATGATATCATTGGTAACCAAAAAGAACATTCTAGATAACCAAACCTAAATTGAAACTTGCCTTACAGTTCAACCTTTTTATTCTTCTAGCTTTGAAATTTTCCATCGATGGCTTCATGCTATGTCAACCTTTTAAAAGATCTTTAACAGGTAGTCATTTTCGATGACAGCTATTTTTTAGCTGGATATTCTTTTTTTATTAAATTTTTTTATTTTCATTGAACGTGATGGACAAATTCCTTAGGTTAGTTCCTTCCATGCTTAGTGATTACCAAGTTAACAATTCAATATCGAATGGAAACCTTAATGTGTAAGCCAGATGTGACCGGTGAAATCATTACTCAACCAATGTTAAAAACTTCTAATCATGGATTAATAATTCGAACTTAACTGTGAAATCTAACAGGTACCGAGTCCAAGAGTCATAATTCACCAACATTACGTATCTTATACTTCTTAAATCAAGGATGGACTTCAAAATCACTCGAATTCACAAAATTTTCAAAAAAAAAAATAAAAAAAAATCACACTTTTTGCTCAAGATCGAGAAAATACTGATTAACCTAATCTCCCATCTCCAACCTAAAATCTACATTGTCCTCAATGTAAAAGATATAAGCATACAATGCACATGAGACAATGAAAATAAAGGAGAAGTGATGGAAAGGTAGTACCTGACAAGGAAATTGTATGGCTTTTTCCAAAGGATCTCAGCGTGAAGGTGGGTCGGCACAATAGTTGAACTAACAAAAAGCAACCTATCCTAAAACAAATGGAAAACAAACTATCCTAACAACATGAATCCGACTATCTTAGAATGACAAAAAGCAAACTACCCTAGTCCTATGAAAGCAGTAAACCTAACTATACCTCCGTCAGACTAGGAGATTAATCTTAATAAACAGGATCATTCAAAGGTATGGACATGTCTTCTAAATCAAATTTCTCAACAAATGGCTTTAATCAATGTCCATTCACCTTTAATTCATTGTCATTGTTTGGATTCCGAATCTTAACAGCCCCATAAGGATAAACAATGGTAACAGTGAAAGGATCAGTCCAGGGAGATCATAGCTTACCCGGAAAGAGATGCAGTCGAGAATTATACAAGAGGACTTTCTAACCTGGTGTAAATAATTTTCGAAGAATGTGTTAGTTATGAAACACCTTCATCCTGTCCTTGTAAATTCTCGAGTTCTCGGACACATCGTTCCGAATTTCTTTGAGTTCATTCAACTGAAGTTTGCATACCAGTATTGTCCAAATTGAAATTCAAATTTTTGATCGCCTAGTAGGCTCTATGTTCCAACTCTATAGGCAAGTGGCAAGCCTTCCTATATAGAAGTTTAAAGAGAGACATTCCAATAGGGGTTTTTAATGTGGTACGGTAAGCTCATAAATCATCCGTCAAAATTGACCAATCCTTACAGTTAGGGTTAACCATCTTTTCCAAGATGTGTTTAATTTCCCTATTGGAAATCTCAGCTTGCCCACTTGTTTGTGGGTGGTATGGAGTGCTCACCTTATGAGAGATGTCATATTTCTTTATTAAGTTCGCAAATGGCCTATTACAAAAATGTGAGCCCCATCACTAATGATGGCTCGAGGCGTTCCGAAACGGGAAAGGATGTTCTCTTTTAAAAACTTAATGACCGTTTTATGGTTATTGTTCTAGCATGGGATCACTTCGACCCATTTAGTGACATAGTCTACTGCAAACAAAATATATAGATTTTCAAAGGATTAGGGGAATGGTCCCATGAAATCAATGCCTAAGTAATCAAATGCTTCGATGATAAGAATGGGGTTTAAGGGCATCATATTTCAATGGCACAATGCTCCTAATTTCTGACATCGCTCACAAGCTTTGCAAAACTCATGAGTGTCCTTGAACATAGTCGGCCAGTAAAAGCCGCACTGTAGAATTTTGGTCGTAGTCTTTTTAGCAGAAAAGTGACCACCACGGGCCTATGAGTGACAGAAGGAGATGACACTTTAGTGTGCATTGTCTGGCACACATCTACGTAAGAATTGGTTTGGGCAATATTTAAACAAATAAGGATCATCCCGGAAGAATTTGTGCACCTTGGTGAAAATTTTCTTCTTATCTTGGGTAGTCCAATGTGTCTGTGTGAAACATGTGGCAAGATAATTAGCAATATTAGCAAACCAAGGTGAATGAGAGACTTTGAACATTTGTTCGTTAGGGAACATGTCATTGATATGTGTCGTATCAAGAGAATTAGGGAGATCAAGGTGAGAAAGATGGTCAGCCACTACGTTCTCTACTCCCTTTTTATCTTTTATTTTCAAATCAAATTCTTGGAGTAGGAGGATCCATCTAATTAGGCAAGGCTTAGCATCATTCTTAGAAATAAGATAATTGAGCACCGGATGATCTGTACAAATGACAATCTTAGATCCAATCATGTAGGACCTAAATTTGTCCAAAGCGAACACTACGACTAAGAGTTCCTTTTCCGTAGTTGAGTAGTTCACTTGGACAGAATTTAGAGTTCTACTTGCATAACAAATAACGTAGGGCTTCTTTTCTTTTCTCCAGCCTAAGACCGCCCTAAGAGCATAGTCGAACGCGTCACACATAAGTTCAAAAGGAAGGCTCCAATCGGGTGGCTGCATGATAGGTGCAGTGGTTAACATGCCCTTAACCTTAGTGAAAGCTTCCTGACATTGCTCAATCTACTCACTTGGTGCATCCTTTTGAAGTAGATTACATAGAGGATGAGAGAGGAGACTAAAGTCCTTTATGAATCTCCTATAAAAATCGTTGTGTCCTAAGAAGGATCGCACGTCTCGTATGTTCTTGGGTGGAGGTAGGTTAGAGATAAGATCGATTTTAGCCTTATCTACCTCAATTCCCTTGGATGAGATGATATGTCTAAGGATAATTCCCTTATGAACCATGAAATGACATTTCTCCCAATTGAGTACCAAATTCTTTTCTTCACATCTTTTCAGCACATATTTAAGATTGTTTAAGCAATCACTGAAAGATGGACCAAAGACAGAGAAGTCGTCCATCTAAGGGCTCCCTTAGGAACCACCTGAGGGCAAAGGGAAGTGGTCCTTCCTCGTGATTGTATTCAATTTCCTGTAGTCAATGCACATGCTCCAATCAGTAGTAACTCTAGTTGGCATGAGTTCCTTGTTGGCATTGGTTACGATGGTGATTTCGGACTTCTTAGGAACCACCTGAGTTGGACTCACACATTAACTATCAGATATTGGGTATATGATACCCACATCCAATAGTTTAAGAACCTTGGCCTTAACCACTTCTTTCATGTTTGGATTTAATCTACATTGTGATTACTGAGGAGTTTTCGCATTATCCTCAAGATAAATGCAGTAAATAAAAATCGAAGGGTCAATTCCCTTGAGGTCCGCAATCGTCCATCTAAGGGCTCCCTTATGCTCAATGAGAGTAGATATGAGCATACTCTCCTATTCTTGCTCAAGGTGGGAAGAAATCACCATCGGGTATGTCTCATATTGACCTAAATAAACATATTTCAAAATCAGAGGGCAAAGGTTTTATGTCAAGCTTTTGTGCCTTGAGGTTAGATGGTAGAGGCATTTCATCAATTTAGGATAATTCTTCAAATTGTGGCCTCCACTGGTTAACTTCAAGTACCGGCACAGTATCAAGCATGACACCCATCTCCCTAATCATGTCATCATCAAAATCATGGGAGTGAGTCAGGCACGTCTCTAAAGGATCAGAGGATAAGGTCAAAGGTATTCTATCTTCCACGAAAGAGTTAATATGTTAATATCGTGGAAATCGTCATCATCCTCTAACCGTCTACTTGTGTTGAAAAAGATATTCAACTCCAATGTCGTATTCCTAAAAGAAATACTCATGACTTCATTCCTGTAATTGATGATTGAGTTTGAAGTGGCAAGGAATGGGCGACTATGGATGATAGGATTCTGAGTGCTCATGTTACTGATGGGTTCTGTATCCAGGACGAGGAAATCAATTTGGTAGTAGAATTTGTCAACCTAGACCAACACATCCTCAATTATCCCTCTCAGTACACAAACCGAGCAATTAACAAGTTGTAATGTGGTTAGGGTGGGTTTTAATTCACCTAAACTTAATTGTTTGTACACCAAGTAGGGAATCAGATTTATGCTTGCTCCTAAGTGAAGAAGTGTGTGCTCAATTCGGTAGTTCCCAATTACTCAAGGTATGGTTGGGCTACCGAGATCTTTGAATTTATATGGTACATCTTTCTATAGGATGATACTCACTTTCTCAGTTAAGAAGATTTTAAAAAAAATATTTTGCCGTCTTTTGGTCGTACATAGGTCTTTCAGAAATTTGGCATATGAAGGTATTTGTTTAACCGCATCCAGTAGAGGAATATTGACCTTCACTTGTTTCAACACCACTAGAGTGTTTTGAGAGTTAGAGAGAGGTTTTGGTGCAACCAACTGTTGGGGGAATGGGGCAATTGGCTTACCTTGAAGTTCTGGTTCGAACTCTTGTGGAGCAGTGTTAGGTCTATCATCATTGTCCTCTTCTGGGTCCTTATGCTTTTCGGCCCTAACCGGAATAGTTTTGTCAATGGTCTTCCCACTCCTAAGAGTAGTGATAGATTTAGCATGCTCCATCTGATTTGAAGAGCTTGAATCACTTATCTCATATTGCGGTTTGGGATTGGGGAAAGGTTGGGCTAGAAGAATCCTTTTTTTTCCCAATTGAATTTGTTGTCTCACTCCCTCGTATGGCCTTTGAAATGTCTTGAAGGCTTTACAATATACCCTAAGTGATAAGCTCTTGGTTTTGAATATATTTTAAAACCGGATCCTCTTGAGGTTTCACTTGATTTGGAATTTGAATGAAAAATTCTTGAGTAGCAGTTTGTCCATTCCGCCAATTGAAGTTTGGATGATTTCTCCAACTGAGATTATATGTATTGGAGGTAGGTCCATTGAAAGGTCTTTAGTAATTATTCACGACATTAGATTTCTCATTTAACACCTCTTGAAGGGCAGGTATTGTTGGACAACTTTCAGTTGTGTGAGCGTTCCAAGCACAAATACCGCAAACAGTTTCCTTAACTTTATCATTCTTTAATTCCATGGCCTCGAATTTACTTATGAGATTAGACACTTTAGCATTGATATCATCATCCTCTTTCAGAAGGTATAATCCGCCTCTCTCCTTTGATTGAGTGGGCCTAGAAGTGGTGCTTAATTTCGGGTAAGTGTCCCATGAATGTGCATTTTTAACAAGTCTATCCAAGTAGTCCTACACATCATCGACATTTTATTCATGAATTCCCCATTGCACATTATCTCAACCAATTGGTGCATAGAAGATGTCAGTCCATCATAGAAAAAGTGTGTAATGCACCATGTTTCAAAACCGTGTTGTGGGCATGAATTGACAAGATCTTTAAACCACTCCCAACAATGGAAGAATATTTCATCCTCCTTTTGGGTGAAGTTCATGATTGACTTTCTAAGGGTGTTCGTTTTATGTTGTGGAAAAAATTTCTTTATAAACTCACTTATCATATTATTTTATGTGCCAATAGATCCAGGACGTAGTGAATGCAACCACGTCTTAGCTTTCTCTTTTAAAGAAAAGGGAAATAGTTTTAGCCTGATTATGTCCTCAAACAGGTTTGGAAAATATAAAGTGGCTATGATCTCATCAAACTCTTTTAAGTGCAAATATGGACTTTCAAATTCAAGTATATGGAATTTTGGAAGGAGTTGGATCACCCTTGGCTTAATATTCATGTGTCCGGTATTTTCTGAAAAAACCATGCATAAGGCCGTACTCACCCCTGCCGGTTGTAAATAATCTCGCAAAGTACGAGGTAGGGGTGCTTGATGTACCTCATTCTCATCTTAGACTTCCTCAACCCGAGGTTGAGGTTGTCTTCCTGACTGATTGACCAGTTGATTTGTAGCCATCACTTCAATTAACTCTGAGGATCTCGAGTGGTGTCTAATCCCATGATGGATAGATAACCCCTCAACCATTCCTCTTTTACTCAAAAGACGTCGAGTGTTGTCACGGACCCACTTGGGCATGAAACACTCTCAGCCCTCAATCTTATATTCTAACCTAAACCTAAAAAGGAAGAAAGGAAATAGAAATTTAGAAATAGAAAGAAAGAGAGAGTTGGAGAGAAGTTACCTAATTATATGTTCCTAATTAAAATCCTGTAAAACAAAACAAAACAAGTCAGTTTCTACAATAGGAATTCTAAAATTATAAAGTTTCTAAAAATAAAAATAAAAAGTAAACTAGTTTCTAAAAATAAAAGAAATCCTAGAATTAGAAAGTTTCTAAAACAGAAAATAAACCCTAATCATAAAAATTGAAAAATAGAAAAATAGAAAAATTAGAAAGAGATTACCAATTTAGAAAGTAGATATCAGAATCTTACAAAACAGGAAAGTTAGGTTAGTTTCTAAAAATCAAACAAAAAAACCTAAACCTAAACCTAAAATTAGAAAACCCCTAATCTTAACCTAATTCTAAAACTAGTCAATTTTAGAAAAATGCAATCGTCAATCCCCGGCAACATCGCTAAAAACTTGTTCACAACCCCAAGTGTAGGGCTGCGATCTAGTAATAATCTTGGTGAGACCGAGGTCGAATCCACAGGGACTAATCTCGTGTGTTTTCTGAAAGCAACTAGAACTAGAACTAGAAGAAGATGAAAACCTAAGTCTGGAAGTATAGAGAGTAATTGTGAAAGATTTAATGAAAAACTTAAGAAATTTGTAACGACCTGAAAATTTCCGTACATTGGGTCGAGTACCACCTCGACCAGAAATCACGTAGGATTAAATCCTTTAGAAATTTAACAAAGTTAACTAAGTACTAAACTTAATTAGCCATGAAATCCGTTAGGATCGCTTTAAATACGGTCTGCAAGACCCAAAAGTTGCAGAATCATTGACGCTAGGTTACCCTAAAGTTTAGAACCAAACTCATTTCCCGTCTGCTCTTGGGAATGAAACGAAACTTCGTATTAGGTCTAGATCGCACATCGGGAGTCCGATTAACCCGAAGCTAAGGAACTAGGACCGCCCCACTGGACTTAACAATCATCTCAAAAATCAGCTCCATCCGATGTTCCACGGCCATTCGTTTCGAATCGGAGCGAGGTAGTGTGAAAAACACTATTCATATGCCAAAATAAATATCTGGAATAGTGATCTGGCATCCTTCGTTGACGCGTCAGTATTAAGCAACCTGACCGTCAGAATCAGACCAAATTACACCCTCGGATTAAGAAAAATTTCAGGAACATTTACATGTACTTGGAATTTCTGATCGTGGCCCACTGACCGTCGAACTGAAAGTGGTCCGCCACGTGCGATCTGGGAATCCGATCGAGTCAAAAACGTAATCCCACGTAGATCCATCGATGGTGAGCTTAAGTCTGACGTTTGGTTCAAGGAGGGCCACCAGAACTCCCCTTTTGAGCTGGAAAAGCGGCGAAAATCCTATATTAGCAGTACCCCATGAACCTAAGTCTAAATTCGTAATGTTTGTGGCTATAAAAGGGGCTTAGAGCAGCCCCTCTCACAGCCATACGAATTTTGGAGGAAACCCTAGAGGGAGAGAGAGAAAAGAGAGAAAGTCTTGGAGATTGTTGCCGATCTTCCTCCTCCTGCTCTGGCTTGTTACACGGCCTACACCGCCCTATTCTAGACGCTTTCCCGGCGGTATCCATCTCATTTGAAGGTAAGAAACCCTAACCCTAGGTCTGATTTGAGGTGGGATCGATGTAGGATGTGTATCGACTAACCGATTCCGCTCTTTAGGCTAGAAATCTCCCGTAGACGGAAGTTCCATTACCCTTGCTGATTCGTTCCGTTTCCAAAGGCAAAGGTGAGGACTTTAAGTGTATAAGTTACGGTTTTCAACGCTTTCAATGTCAGATAATGGTAGATTCATGATCTGCTTGCAATTGCACATGTACAAAGTGCTTTCCGTTTCCTGTTTCGATTAACGGTGTGAAATATGGAATTTCACATATTCTAGGTATACGTAGAAATACCGTATACGTATTTTTTTTGGATAAATGCTTGACATGTTTATTTAATGTATGATTATATAATATATGAATAAAATACTAGTTAGGCGAAAGGAATCGCCAAAATATATGTTCACTTGTAAATGCGACGTATGTCGAAATTACGTATTTTAGAAATATCGTGTACGTATTTCTTTTGGAATAATGTTTGACATATTTATTTAATGTATGATTATACAATACATGATTAAATTACTAGTTTGGCGAAAGGAATCGCCGTAACCTATGTTCCTTTGTAAACACTATGTATGTCGAAATTGGGTATACGAGGAAGTACCCAATACGTATAAAACTTGCTGATGTGATTGCCATGTTTAATTGCTGTATGAATATGATGTATATGTATAAAATACTAGTTTGGTAAAGGGACGATCCTAGTATACATTTCTCTAGCATACGTCATGTATGTTGAAATATTGCATTCCAAGTGTTGGTGAAATCACTTGCGAGTGTAAGTGCGTAAGTGTTAGAATCTTAGGTAGGTGCTGAGATGGGGTTCTCGGCTACCTTAGAGTCACATATGACACTCTCCATGTGGTTGTTCACTCTAACCACTCGCCTACGAAATTTAAGTATTTGTATCCCTATTTACATAATGCTTTATAACATGCTTTTGAACATGCTTTGTAACTTGTTTATTAACATGCTTCATGTTATGCTTTATAATATGATTGCTAGTGTTCTTGAATTACCATGTTATCATGCCGTATTTCACATGCTATGGTTAGGATTTGACTGAGCTTGGGACTATGTTCATAGTCCAGGCATCCCAGATCGACTTGAAGATGTGGTTGGGATTCGTTCTGCCACGCATGATGTGTTGGTGAACCCGTGTCGTACTTCGGTTGGCGATAGTGGTTAGCCACACGAGGTGCTTCTGCGCCTCATATCGCCCAACTTGTTGTGCGCTCGAGCTAGCCAAACACGTCAAGTAAACCGTGTGTCTTATGTATGTTCACCATGTTTGGTCGCTAATGCTTGAACCTAGGGTACCAAACTTACCAGTGATGATCCCGTTAACCATGGTACCTCGATCCGCTAAGACTCATGAGCCGGGCATGGTGGTATGGGACATCGTGGTCGAGTTGCCGGCCTACGCCCGGGGCTACGTGCCTCCCGTAGTGACCAAAGGTGAGCAACTCAACTCGTGAGCCGATTATGGTGGTATGGGACACTATATTCGCGCCGTCGGCCTACATTGATAAGGTGATGGGGAGTGGTGCAACCTTTGTGCGTAACAACAGCGGCCCTTTGTAGTGACCGCGAGCATATTCGAAGTTGCGGCGTGCCTTAGGGTTTGCCGCGATATATAGAGTATGAACTATGCCTGTTTACGTATAGTTGTATGGTGATGAATCGTTTAAGGGGTGATGGGGGAGTGGTGCACCTTTGTGCGTAACAGGACCAGCAGCCTCTGCAGTGACCTAAAAAACACACCATCGTCTGATATTAACTAGGACTGACGACCCTAGATTGGATCATGTTTGGGAATGATACAAGGGAGGTACCTTAGTTTCCCAATCCTGCTGTTTGAAACGAACTAATTAAAAACTCGGTAATCATACTCATCATGCATCGCATGTGCCTGGAAGATGTGGAGCACTGTGGGATGTAAGCATGCGCGAACGTGAGATGGTGTCGCTTGAGGGAGTATGTCGGAGAGGGCATCCATCATACCTGCATTCATACTTACATTAATCAGAGTAACTAGGAGTGTTTGATTTACTGCTTTATCATTACTGCTTGACTGTATTGATAATGATAACTTATGTCTTATCGTTCCACTGAGTTAGCTACTCACTCCCATGTTACGGGACGGTGTTGCGCACACCAACCAGACTGCCTCTCGTGTTTAGGCGATCCGACTACTCGGAGGCGAAGCCGATTATGACGAGGACCAGGAGGAGTTCTCGTATATGCGATTCGGCGCGCCGACTAGGCTGCCGGGACCGATGGGATTTACAGGGATTGTACCTAGTTTACTTTGACATTTTGTTTATATAAACAGACATGTATATTGTGACTCAGAAGGATTCATACTCTGGATAATGAATCGTTTATTTTGTTTCTTTACATACATATATATACAATTCAGTCTTAAGCTTGCTTTTATACAAATGATCCGGAGTATGAATTACTGCTTTGGTATAATCTCATTCATGTTTACTGCTCTAACACAGACAACATTCAAACATCATTAAACATGTTGCATAAGTGATGCGTTGGAACTCGGGAGTTGAGTTACACTCGACCCCCGATTTTCAGGGCGTTACAAAATTCAAAGGTGGGAAACTAGGATTTCCAAGGATTCACTTGTAGAGATCAGGGAGATCTATGATTGATTCAAGCATGCAACTGTAATCAGAGTCCCATCTTCATCCAATTGGAAGATACTTCATTAAAATTTAATTATGAACTTCCTTTGATCTGATTTTCAATGATTGATAGTGTAACACCCTGAAAATCGGGGGTCGAGTATAAACTCAACTCCCGAGTTCTAACGCATCACTTATGCAACAAAATGAATGATGATTGAATGTTGTCTATATTAAAGTAGTGAACATGAGTGAGATTAAGCCAAAACAGCATATTATACTCCAGAGACAGTTAAATTGCAAGCGGAAGACTGTGATGGATAGAAAAATATATAAACTATAGTAAGTCTCCAGAGTGTGATAAGGTTACCAGGTTAATGAATTACAAGTACAATTCAAATTATACCAAAGGTGTAGTGTCATCTAGTCAACATCCCTGTAACCCCATCGATCAAGACACGGCTCACATGAAGCCGCCAGAAAACAACCACTACTAGCAAGCATCATAGTCAATGCAAAGGTCCAGCTCTGCCTCGCAGCATTGTCATCATCTGAAACTCAAACAAGTCTGATTGGTGTGTACAACACCATCTCATAACGTGGGAGTGAGTGATCAACTCAGTGGAACAATAAAGCATAGATTAACATGTTATCAATTCAGTCAAGCAGTAATGATAAAGCAGTACAATCAAACAATCCTAACTACTCTTATTTAATGTAAGTATGAAATGACACCATCTTACGTTCGCGATATGCGTTCATCCCTCAGTGCTCCACATCTACCAAGCACATGTAGTGCGATGATGAGCATGATTACTGAGTAGTTATTAGTCCTTTCAAACAGCAGGATTGAGAAACTAAGGTACCTCCCTTGTATCATTCTCAAACATGATCCATTCTAGGGTCATCAATCCTAGATAATCTCATACGATAGTATATTTCTAGGTCACTGCAAAGGCTGTCAGGGCTGTTACGCATAATGGTTACACCACTCCCCTATCACCTCTTTAACAGTTCATCACTAAACTGATACAGGTCTAGTTCATACTCTATACACTGTGGTAAAACTCGTCGCCTCACTACAAATTCAGAGTATATTCGAGGACACTACAAAGGGATGCCAGGGCTGTTACGCACAAAGGTTACACCACTCCCACATCACCTTATCAATGTAGGCCAACAACATGAATATAGTGTCCATACCACCATAATCGGCTCACGAGTCTGGTTGCTCACTGGTCACTACGGGAAGGCACGTGGCTCCAGCGTAGGCCGACAGCTCGAACACGGTGTCCCATACCACCATGCCCGGCTCATGAGTTTAGCGGATCGAGGTACCATGGTTAACGGGATTTCACTGGTAAGTTTGGTACCCTAGGTTCAAGCAGTAGCGTCCAAACATGGTGAACATACATTAGATAGATCGGGTTACTTGACGAGCTCGACTAGCACGAGTGCCCGTTGAGTTGTACGACATGAAGTGCATAAGCACTTCGTGTGGCCTAACCATTGCCGACAAGCAACGCACGACTCAGGTTTATCAAACATGTCCTACGTGGCGAATGAATCTCAGCCATGAATTCAATCCCATTACCGACTGCCTAGACTATACAATAGCCCCAATCACATTCAATTTCATATAGATAAAGCAATAATGAATCAAGATTCAAATCATACAATCAAAGTCTGATAACATCCGCTTAGGGCTGTCAGGGCTGTTGCACGCACTCGTTACACCACTCCCCCATCACCCTTCATGGCACTTATGGAATACAACATAAACATGAATTTAAACATATGCATTACACAGATAAAATCATACAATCAGTTGAGCATGTTATGAAGTACAACATAAGCATGAGTTTGTACATATTCAATTCCTAATCACACGGATATCTAAAGAAACAATACACAGAGTTAAAGAAGTTGAGAATCATATCTCAATACCCTTATACATTACAATTTACTAACTACTACTCATTCATACATTTCAACAAACACTTTAAACTACATACATCAACATACAAGACATATGTTGATCACATAGGCATTAGGCTAAATTCTTTTACTAGGGAATTGCCCCAATTATAACATGTGTGCACCCACAACGGATAATCATGGCAAACATGAATCTAAGTTCCATATTCATTCAGTCATTTCCACGAATACTTGGGCGACACATTGTAACATAAATAGTGTATATTGGCCGTGGCGTGATTTAGGGCAAATTCTTTGGTCAAAGGGGGTATTGCCAATGCAACAATCATATATCCATGACAATTAGTCATGGCGAGCACGAATGAGAATTCTATACTCATTCAGTCATTTTCACAAACACTTAGAATACACTATTTTCACATACATAGTGTATATTAGCAAAACATATATTAGGGCGAGTCCTTTCGCCAAACAAGTATTTTACGCATATATAATATGTTCATATAGTAAATAATTATGGCAAACACATTTCCAAAATTTATACGTATACAGTACTTTCTAGAATACACTATTTCAACATACATAGTGTATATTAGCAAAACATGTATTAGGGCGAGTCCTTTCGCCAAATAAGTATTTTATCCATATATAATATATTCATACCATAAATAATCATGGCAAACACATTTCCAAAATTTATACGTATACAGTACTTTCTACAAATACCTAGGGTATGTAAAATTCCATATTCTTCATCTTTAATCGAAACGGAAAACAGATAGTACTTTGTACATGTGCAATTGCCTGTAGATCATGAATATATCATTATCTGACATTGAAAGCGTTGAAAACCATAACCTATACATCTAAAGTCTGCACTTTTTGTCGTAAAATCGTAACGGAGTCGATAGGTTTGCTAAACCTTCGTATACGGCAATTTTGCCACCTATAGAATGAAATAGGTTAGATATTTCATAACCTACAACTATCAAAACTCCAAATTAGTTTAGGGTTAGGGTTTCTTACCTAGGAATGACGCCGGAATCACCGGGAAAGCGATTAGATAGGGGTGGTTGTGCTTGCATAACGGCAGGGATGCATGGTAGGGAGATCCTCCCATAACTCCCACACTTTCTCTCTCTTTTCTCTCTTCTCAATCTCAAATTCCTATGGCTATTATAGAGAGGGTTCTAAGGTCCTTATATAGTCTAAAAACTCATTAAAATAGACTTATGGTCAAGGTATACTTAGGTTATAACCAAAGCGACCCTGTTTCAGCTCAACGGAGGACTTTTCGTGACCCCCCTTGAGTCAAAGGTCGGACTTAAGCTCACTGACATTGGATCTAGGTCAAGTTACGTTTTTGTTATGGTCGAATTTCCAGATCGCATGTGGTGGACCAGTTTTAGTTCGACGGTCAGTGGATCTCAATCAGAGATTCCGAGTACATGGGTATGTTTGGGGAAATATCCCTGATCTGAGGGTGTAATTTGGCCTGATTCTGATGGTCAGGTTGCTTAATACTGACCCGCAAGCGACAAGTCTCAGATTTATTTATTTTAAATTTAATTTAGAATTATTTTCACATTTCTCACACTCCCCGCTTCGAGCTCAAGCGAATAATGCTGAGACACTATCTGGATTTAATTTTTGAGATGATTGTCAGGCCCAGCAAGGTGGTCCTAATTCCTTAACTTCGTGTTAATTGGACTTCCGACGTGTGGTCCAGATCTGATACGGAGTTTCCAGATGCTCCCGAGAGCAACTGGGTAATGAGATTAATCCTAGATTGTAGGGTAATGTAGCGTTAATGATTCTACAAGTTTTGGGTCTTGCAGATCGTATTTAAAGTGATTGGTGCTAATTTCACAGGTACTCTAGTTTAACACTAGCTAATTCTCGCCTAATTTCTAAAGGATTTAGTCCTGAGTGATTTCTATCTGATGTGGTACCTGGGCCTTTGTAGTTTGTATGTAGAGTGATCTAAGTTATAATACTTAGCTAGTTTAAGATAGTGTATAGGGTGAAAGTTGAAAGAACAAGGTGGTGAACGGTGGGATTTGTGAAGGAAATGGGTTTAAAAGCGGCTTTAGACTTTGGGATTGAGTTCTAACAGGTTAATAAGGTGTTAGGATCGACCCATTACCTAAGGACGTCTAATTCCAGATTGGCAAAAATCTGGGATGTTACAATCTACCCCCCTTAAAACAAAATTTCATCCCCAAAATTGCCTAAGGGTAATAAGGAAAGATTTACTTATTTCTTTTGCCTAAGTTTTATTGATTTCAAGTTTCTACGTGTGGTAGGGTATATACTATGTAACATCCCAGATTTTTGCCAACCTGGAATTAGACGTCCTTAGGCAATGGGTCGATCCTAACACCTTATTAACCTGTCAGAACTCAATCCCAAAGTCTAAAGCTGCTTTGAGTCCATTTCCTTCACAAATCCCTCCCTTCACCACCTTGTTCTTTCAATTTTTCTAAGTACTTTCACCCTAGACACTATCTTAAACTAGCTAAGTAGTATAACTTGAATCACTGTATGTACCAACTACGAAGGACTAAGTACTACCTCAGACAGAAATCTTATAGGACTAAATCCTTTAGAAATGAGACAAAGTAATAAAGTGCAAAATTAGATTAGCTAGGAAATCCACTTGATCAACTTTAAATACGATCTACAAGACCCAAAACTTGTAGAATCATTGATGTTAGGTTACCTTAAAATCTAGGATCAATCTCATTAACCGACTGCTCTCGGGAGCATCTCAAAACTCCATATTAGATCTGAACTGCACGTCGGAAGTCCGAATAACACAAAGTTAAGGAAGTAGGACCGCCTTGCTGGGCTTGACAACCATCTCGAAAATCAAATCCAGACAGTGTCCCCTGGCTGTTCGCTTGAGTCCGAAGTGAGGAGTGTGAAAACACTTGGTTTTCTTTAAAAATAAATATCTCAAATAGAAATCTGAGACTTGTTACTTGCGGACATTTTGTAAGCAACTAGACCGTCCAAATCTGACCCAAATACACCCTCGGATCAGGAAAAATTTCATAAACATATCCATGTACTTGAAATTCCAGATCGAGATCCACAGACCGTTGAACTGATATTGGTCCGCCACGCGTGATCTGGGAATCTGACTTAAACGAAAACTTAACTACACCTAGATCCAGTGTCTGTGAGCTTAAGTCCGACCTTTGACTCAAGGGGGGCCACCAGAAGTCCTCCGTTGAGCTGAAACCAGCTCACTTTGGATATAACCTAAGTATACCTTGACTTGAAGTCTAATTTGGTGAGTTTTTAGACTATATAAGGACCTTAGAACTCTCACTCTCACAGCCATACTAATTTGAGAGAAACCCTAGGGAGAGGATAGAAATGAGAGAGAAAGATTGAGAGAAGTTGGAGAAACTCCCTGCTACTATTTCCTGCCGCTACCCAAGCTCCACCACTCCATTCTTGTCGCTTTCTTGGTGAATCTGACTTCATTTCTAGGTAAGAAACCCTAACCCTAATCTATTTTGGAGTTGTGAAAGTTGTAGCTTATGAAATAGCTAACCTATTTCCTTATATAGGATACCAAACTGCCGAATACGGAAGCTTAGCAAACCTATCGTATTCGTTACGAATCTACGGTAAAAGGTGAGGACTTTAAGTGTATAGGTTATAGTTTTTAATGCTTTCAATGTCAGATAATGATAGATTCATGATCTGCATACAATTGCACATGTATAAAGTGCTTTCTATTTTTTGTTTCGATTAAAGACGTAGAATATGGAATTTTACATATCCTAGGTATTCATAGAAAATGCTGTATACGTATAAATTTTGAAAATGTGTTTGTCATGATTATTTGTTGTATGAATATATGATATATGGATAAAATACTTATTTGGCGAAAGGATTCTCCCTAATACATGTTTTGCTAATATACAATATATATGTAGAAATAGTGTATTGTAGAAAGTACCGTATACGTATATATTTTGAAGTTGTGTTTGCCATGATTATTTGTTGTATGAATATATCATATGTGCATAAAATACTTGCTTGGTGAAAGGACTCGCCCTAATACATGTTTTGCTAACATACACTACGTATGTTGAAATAGTGTATGCTAAGTGTTTGTGAAAATTCTTGTGAGAGTAAGTGTTTGGATGACGATGCCTTAGGTAGGTATTGAGATGGGATTCTCAACTACCTTAGAGACATGTATGATTTCCTCCATGAAGTTGCTTACTTATACCGCTTACTTGTGAAATATATGTGTTTGTATTCTTGTTTATATGGTGCTTTATGACCTGTTTTATAACATGCTTTATACATGCTTTATACATGCTTATGACATGTTTGTTAGCATGCTTGAATTACTTTGTTTATTATGCTTTACTCCACATGCTTTGAATATGGAATAATTGTGATTGGGACTATGTTTATAGTCAAGACAATCGGTACCAGACTTGAGTTCGTGGTTGAGATTCTTTTCGCCACGTAAGATGTGTTTGACGAACCCGAGTCGTACTTCAGTTGGCGACAGTGGTTAGGCCATGCAAAGTACTTATGCACTTCATATCGTTCAGTTGATTGTGCGCTCGAGCTAGTCAGGCTCGTTAACTAACCCGATATGTCTAATGTATGTTCACCATTTTTGGTCGTACTACTTAAACCTAGGGTACCAAACTTACCAGTGGAATCCCGTTAATCATGGTACCTCGATCCACTAAGACTCATGAGTCGGGCATGGTTGTATGGGACACCGTGGTCGAGCTGTCGGCCTACGCTGGGGCCACGTGCCTCCCCCTAGTGACTAGTGAGCAACCAGACTCGTGAACTGATTATGGTGGTATGAGACACTATATTCGAGCTGTCGACCTACACTGCTTGGATGGGTGATGGGGGAGTGGTGCAACGATTCCGTGTAACAGCCCTGACCATACCTGGTGTAGTGACCTCGAGCATACTCTAAATATGCGGTGTGGCGACGAGCCTTCCCGTAGTAACAGAGTATAAATTAGGCCTGTATTGATAAGGTGATGGGGGAGTGGTATAACGATTCCGTGTAACAGCCTTGACAGCTCTTGCAGCGACCTAGAAACACACCTTCGTATGAGATTAACTAGGACTGATGACTGTATAATGGATCATGTTTTGGAATGATACAAGGGAGGTACATTAGTTTTCCAATCCTGCTATTTAAAATAGACTAATAATAACTCGGTAATCATGCTCATCATGCATTACATGTGCCTGAAAGATGTGGAGCACTAAGGAATGCAAGTATGCCGCGAACATAAGATGGTGTCGCACGAGGGAGTATGTTGGTGAGGGCATACATTATGACTGCATCCATACTTACATTAATAAGAGTAGTTAGGAGTGTTTGATTATACTCCTTTATCATTACTGCTTGGCTGAGTTGATAACATGTTAACCTATGATTTATTGTTCCACTGAGTTGATCACTCACTCCCACGTTACGGGACGGTGTTCCGAACACCCACCAAACTTTGTCTGATTGCAGATGGCGATGCAACTCCTGAGGTAGAGCCGGACCTTTATGATGATAATGTTGCTTGTTCGTGTTTGCTGTATGCTGACAGCTTCAAGTGAGCCGTGTCTTGATCGACATGATTACAGGGATGTTGACTAGATAACACGACACCTTTGGTATAACTTAAAATTGTACCTGTAATTCTTTAACCTGGTAACATTATCACACTTTGGAGACTCACCACTATTTTTATATTTTATATATCTATCACAGCCTTTTACTTGAAATTTAACTATCTCTGGAGTACGATATGCTGTTTTGGCTTAATCTCACTCATGTTCAATGCACTAATACAGACAACATTCAATCATCATTCATTTTGTTGCATAAGTGATGCATTGGAACTCGGGAGTTGAGTTTATGCTCGACCCCCGATTTTCAGGGCGTTACAAGATGGTATCAGAGCATGATTTAGATTAAACCGGACATAGGTTATGGTCACACTATGCACTCTGACGCACTCTAACTTAGGAGGGAGCGACGAGACATAGAAATCGACTTAGGATTTTTCAAATTCGTCGAATGGTGAAATCGACAAAAATCGACCGCTGAGATTGGGCCCGTACATACCCATGATCACGCGAAACGATCCCGAAGTATTTTTAGGTCGTCTATTAATGAGTCTAGATCACAATCCACCTCTTCCCAACCGTTGAAAATCGATAGAATACGGGATAAACATGATGAGGATAATTACTCTGAATCCTCGGAGCTTCTTTGGACTCCTCAGAGAGACTTCTCGAATCTAAGAGAAAAGAAAGCAGAAAATAGAAATAAATTCTAATAAATTTGAAATTGATTAATGAATGATTAAAAAAAAAGAGTTCACAACCCTTTAAATAGGGATACCAAGTAATGGGAAAGAAATCAGAAACAAACTACAACTAAAACTCCTAGAATTCGCTACTTACTATAAGGTTGTGATGTCTACTAGTGCGCAAGGTTTTCGGCCAAAAATAGTAAGGGTCCTATTTAGCTTCACCAAACCATTCTCCTAATTATTCTAAGCTCTTTTCGCGTTGGGCGCAACTCCTAAAGCCCAACGGATGAAGAGTAATCAAACTAAAACTACTATTTATAGTAAAAACGAAATTGAAACAGGGAAACGACCATCGATACAGAGTTTTTTCACAATTTTGGGCTGTGCAACCTTGACTTCGTTAGCTTATTCTACCCCGAAATCATATATTTTACGTCAGATAACTCATTCCAGATTGCAAGATACATCCGATTTGACCCGAAACGACTCGAAATGGAGTCAGGGGCCACACACATCAATCCAGGGGGGAACAAAGTGGACCCAGGGTGCATTTGGTACCTTGGGAGGGTGGTGAACACCGCCCTACAGAAGAGGGACAACGGCGGAACCGCGGTCACCATGGTCGACCGCAGTCGGGTTGGGCCGGTGCTGGTCATGGTCGGCCCGACCCCTGGGCTCGTGTGGTGCGTGCGAAATTGCGGGGGGACCCCTATTTCACATCGTTTTGCCCCCCTCTCTCTCAAACACCCCTCCAAGCCCCCTTTTCTCTTTACGGTTGCTGTTTTCTCTCTCAAACCTCTCTCCCAATCGTCTAATCCCTTATTTCGGGCACAACCCACCCATATCCATCGTTCACAGCAACACCTACCCTTTACCTTTTCTGTTTTCTCTTATTTGAGCTCCTACACCCCCCATTTGAAGTTCAAATTTGTGTAAGCTCTCTAACCCATCCATTTTCTTCCCTTTCCTTCTTCAAACCTTGCCTTTTGGGCCTTTACAATCCCTGTTGAGGCTCAAGTCCGTGGAGAACCAAAAACTCCACCCCCCATTTTCCCCTTATCCTCATTTTTCATGGCTCTATCCGAGCTTGTACGGCCATTTTCTCGGATGTCTAGTCATCTAGATTATTGTCTTGTAGTTTGTATGGGTTACCGTCTTTGGATGTTTATGCTTTCATGTTGATGGGTGTGGTTGTTGGTAGAATGTTAGATGTTTGAAGCCTTGGTCATGCATCTTCTGTCATGTATGGAATGCTTGACAAGTTAGAGTTGTACTTGACAACTGCGAACTCCTTCCACCCTCCACCATTACATCTCTAAACCCATCTCTTACTCCTCTTGACCTCACCATATCACACCCATATGAGCACAACGATCCACATTTTTGTGTCCCATAACCTTCACAACCTCCAACTGTTAGGACGTTTAGGGCCCATTCGGCCAATTGCATAGGTGGATAGAATTGTAAAAGTAACAATAAATGTATGTGTAAGGTATGGCCCCTAGATTGGGTGTATCCCATGTTTTCCGACACCATGTTCAGAATGTACGCAATTAAAAGTAAATTCCGAGATTTCCTTTCAAATAAAACTTAGAAATTCATTATTCTGGGATCTAGAACTCCCATCTCATGCTTTCCCACACAAGACTCATTTTCTCAAAGCCTATAAAATTAATCCCTACCCACCCTCCTACCAACCATGCCACTCCCAATCCCGAGGAGGGATTAACAATACAATCCCATTTAATACTACTTAAGACCACTGGCCAAATAGTGTTGAAGTGATAAAGTCCCTTGATACACATTAACCCACCACAGTCTGACGGTTTAAGCTTTTAGAGTAAATGGTTGTTTGAACAATGGGCCCTTGGAGTTTTGGACCTAGAGCGGTGCTCCTAGATTTTGACAGACTTGACCGTATAAGAAATCCAACAAGTAATAATGTGAACATTAGGACCTTCTTAACTAGTAGGAGCATGTGTGTCCTGCTCTAGCGTAGTTAAATTCAAGTTTGGGCAACTCAATTCCAATTAGGCAACGTTGACCCTAAGTGATAAAATCCTTCCTTGTATTAGTAATGGTATGAAATCATCTAGCGTATGAGCATAGACTTTGGACTACACCTAAATTAAGACTAGACTAGCAGTTATATTAGAGAATGCCAGAGACCGATAGATGTAGCTAGGTTAAATTAATACACCTCTTTGATCTGGGTGGCGCAGTGAAAGCGTGGTGAACCCTACCCCACTGGCCCAGGATCAAAACTGTGCTCGTTGAATACGAACATTATAGAAGCCCTAGAAAGTTCTACTATGAGAAACCGTTTTAAGATAATCTAGTAAGATTTGATTCACCATTTCCTTGGACATAGATAATAATAAGGACTCGCTTAGACTAAGACCTAAAGGGAAACCTTAGAAATAGACAATTTGAGCCTTTCAATGATGGACATTCCCTACGTTTTTAGAGTGATCGGACTACAAAGTTACTGAAATATACACCTGCGAAGCATTCGCGGCTTGACCCAATTCTCAATCCTGGGTGACTACCAACGAACTCACTGCTTGACCGAGCAGAAGACCAGGATCTACTAGGACTGAGAAGGGATACGATGAGCCTTCTACCCTAGTCAGGTAGATGATTGATGTATCGGGATCAAACCCACTATAACCATCTCTCCGTGTTGGTCAAACATTAAAACCAGCTATCTTACTCTAAATTGTTGGGAATCGTTGTCAAGACTCCAAATAGGTAAAGAAATAAATTATAGCAAATCATCAGGGTATGAGAAATGGATAAAGAAATAAGTTTTAAGGGAGGTAGACTAAAATGAACCAGGCTAGTATATGCCCTACCACACGTAAAAACTTGAAATCAATAAGTCTTAGGCAAATGAAATAATAGAATTCTTACTTATTACCCTTAGGCAATTTCAGGGACGAAATTTTGTTTTAAGAGGGGTAGATGTAACATCCCGGATTTTTGCCAACCTGAAATTAGACATCCTTAGGCAATGAGTCAATCCTAACACCTTATTAACCTGTCAGAACTCAATCCCAAAGTCTAAAGCCGCTTTTGAACCCATTTCCTTCACAAATCCCACCCTTCACCACCTTGCTCTTTCAATTTTTTTAAGTACTTTCACCCTAGACACTATCTTAAACTAGCTAAGTAGTATAACTTGAATCACTGTATGTACCAACTGCAAAGCACTAAGTACCACCTTAGACAAATCTTATAGGACTAAATCCTTTAGAAATGAGAAAAAGTAACAAAGTGCAAAACTAGATTAGCTATGATATCCACTTGATCCACTTTAAATATGATCTGTAAGACCCAAAACTTGTAGAATCATTGACGCTAGGTTACCCTAAAATCTAGGATCAATCTCATTACCCGGCTGCTCTCGGGAACATCCCGAAACTTCGTATCAGATCTGGACTGTACGTTGAAAGTCCGAATAACACGAAATTAAGGAATTAGGACCGCCTTGCTGGGCTTGACAACCATCTCGGAAATCAAATCCAGACAGTGTCCCACGACTGTTCACTTGAGTCCGAAGCGAGGAGTGTGAAAACACTTGGTTTTCTTTAAAAATAAATATCTCAAATAGTAATCTGAGACTTGTTACTTGTGGACATTTTGTAAACAACCAGACCGTCAGAATCTGACCCAAATACACCCTCAGATCAAGAAAAATTTCATGAACATATCCATGAACTTGGAATTCCAGATCGAGATCCACTTACCGTTGAACTGAAACTGGTCTGCCACGCGTGATTTAGGAATCCGACTGAGATGAAAACTTAACTACACCTAGATCCAGTGTCTGTGAGCTTAAGTCCGACCTTTGACTCAAGGGGGCCCGCCAGAAGTCCTCCGTTGAGTGAAACCAGCTCACTTTAGATATAACCTAAGTATACCTTGACTTGAAGTCTAATTTGGTGAGTTTTTAGACTATATAAGGACCTTAGAAATCTCTCTCTCACAGCCATACGAATTTGATAGAAACCCTAGGGAGAGAAGAGAGAAAAGAGAGAAAGATTGAGAGAAGTGGGAGAAACTCCCTGCTACTATTTCCTACCGCTACCCAAGCTCCACCACTCCATTCTTGTCGTTTTCCCGGTGAATCCGACTTCATTTCTAGGTAAGAAACCCTAACCCTAATCTGTTTTGGAGTTATGAAGGTCGTAGCTTATGAAATAGCTAACCTATTTCATTCTACAGGATACCAAACTGTCGAATATGGAAGCTTAGCAAACCTATCGTATTCGTTACGATTCTACGGTAAAAGGTGAGGACTTTAAGTGTATAGGTTATGGTTTTCAATGCTTTCAATGTCAGATAATGATAGATTCATGATCTGCATGTAATTGCACATGTACAAAGTGCTTTCTGTTTTCTGTTTCGATTAAAGATGTACAATATGGAATTTTACATATCCTAGGTATTCGTAGAAAATACCGTATACGTATAAATTTTAGAAATTTGTTTGTCATGATTATTTGTTGTATGAATGTATGATATATGGATAAAATACTTATTTGGTGAAAGGATTCACCCTAATCCATGTTTTGCTAATATACACTATGTATGTAGAAATAGTGTATTGTAGAAAGTACCGTATACGTATATATTTTAGAGATGTGTTTGCCAGGATTATTTGCTGTATGAATATATCATATGTGCATAAAATACTTGCTTGGCGAAAGGACTCACCCTAATGCATGTTTTGCTAACATACACTACGTATGTTGAAATAGTGTATGCTAAGTATTTGTGAAAATTCTTATGAGAGTAAGTGTTTGGATGACGATGCCTTAGGTAGGTATTGAGATGGGATTCTCAAATACCTTAGAGAGATGTATGATTTCCTCCATGAGGTTGTTTACTTATACTGCTTACTTGTGAAATATATGTGTTTGTATTCTTGTTTATATGGTGCTTTATGACATGTTTTATAACATGCTTTATACATGCTTATGACATATTTGTTAGCATGCTTGAATTACTTTATTTATTATGCTTTACTCCACATGCTTTGAATATGGAATAATTGCGATTGGGACTATGTTTATAGTCCAGACAATCGGTACCAGACTTGAGTTCGTGGTTAAGATTCTTTTCACCACATAAGATGTGTTTGACGAACCCGAGTCGTATTTCAGTTGGCGACAGTGGTTAGGCCATGCGAAGTGCTTATGCACTTCATGTCATTCAGTTGATTGTGCGCTCGAGCTAGTCAGGCTCGTC
The DNA here is from genome assembly GCA_030180095.1 of Magnolia changhungtana. Taxonomy (NCBI): domain Eukaryota; kingdom Viridiplantae; phylum Streptophyta; class Magnoliopsida; order Magnoliales; family Magnoliaceae; genus Magnolia; species Magnolia changhungtana. Next base: position 3,603,604 of record JASAUF010000644.1, on the reverse strand, counting down.
AAGTAACCCGATATGTCTAATGTATGTTCACCATGTTTGGTCGCTACTGCTTGAACCTAGGGTACCAAACTTACCAGTGGAATCCCATTAACCATGGTACCTCGATCCACTAAGACTCATGAGCCGGGCATGGTTGTATGGGACACCGTGGTCGAGCTGTCGGCCTACGCTGGGGCCACGTGCCTCCCCCTAGTGACTAGTGAGCAACCAGACTCGTGAGCCAATTATGGTGGTATGTGACACTATATTCGAGCTGTCGGCCTACACTGCTTTGATGGGTGATGGGGGAGTTGTGCAACGATTCCGTGTAACAGCCCTGACAGCCCAGACCGTACCCAGTGTAGTGACCTCGAGTATACGCTAAATCTGCGGTGAGGCGATGAGCTTTCCCATAGTAACAGAGTATAAACTAGGCTTGTATTGATAAGGTGATAGGAGAGTGGTGTAACGATTCCGTGTAACAGCCCTTGCAGCGACCTAGAAACACACCTTCGTATGAGATTAACTAGGACTGACGACCCTAGAATGGATCATGTTTGGGAATGATACAAGGGAGGTACCTTAGTTTTTCAATCCTACTGTTTGAAATGGACTAATAATAACTCGGTAATCATGCTCATCATGCATTCCATGTGCTTGGAAGATGTGGAGCATTGAGGAATGCAAGCATGCCGTGAACGTAAGATGGTGTCGCACGAGGGAGTATGTCGGTAAGGGCATACATCATGACTGCATCCATACTTGCATTAAGGAGAGTAGTTAGGAGTGTTTAATTATACTGCTTTATCATCACTGCTTGACTGAGTTGATAACTTGTTAACCTATGCTTTATTGTTCCACTGATTTGATCACTCACTCCCATGTTACGGGACGGTGTTCCGAACACCCACCAGACTTTGTCTGATTGCAGATGGCGACGCTACTCCTGAGGCGGAGCCGGACCTTTATGATGATAATGCTGCTTGTTCGTGTATGTTGTATGCTGACGGCTTCAAGTGAGCCGTGTCTTGATCGACGGGATTACAGGGATGTTGACTAGATAACACGACACCTTTGGTATAACTTGAAATTGTACTTGTAATTCTTTAACCTGGTAACATTATCACACTCTGGAGACTCACCACTGTTTTTATATTTTATATATCTATCACAACCTTCCGCTTGAAATTTAACTGTCTCTGGAGTACGATATGCTGTTTTGGCTTAATCTCACTCATGTTCAATGCACTAATACAGGCAACATTTAATCATCATTCATTTTGTTGCATAAGTGATGCGTTGGAACTCTAGAGTTGAGTTTATGCTCGACCCCCAATTTTCAAGGTGTTACATACTAGCCTGGTTCATTTTAGTCTACCCCCCTTAAAACTTATTTCTTTATCCATTTCTCAAATCCTGATGGTTTGCTACAATGGATTTCTTTCCCTATTTAGAGTCTTGATTTCGATTCCCAACTGTTGAGAGTAAGCTAGCTGTTTTCATTGTTTGACCAACACGGAGAGACGTTTATGGTGGGCTTGATCCCGATACATCGATCATCTACCTGACCAAGGTAGAAGGCTCATCGTATCCCTTCCTAGTCCTGGTAGATCCTGGTCTTCTGCTCGGTTAAGCAGTGAGTCTGTTGGTAGTCGCCAAGGATTGAGAATTAGGTCAAGCCGCGAATGTTTCGCAGTTGTATATTTCAGTATCTCCGTAGTCCGATCACTCTAAAAACGTAGGGAATGTCCATCATTGAAAGACTCAAATTGTCTATTTCTAAGGTTGCCCTTTAGGTCTTAGTCTAAGAGAGTCCTCGTTATTATCTATATCCAAGGAAATGGTGAATCAAATCTTACTAGATCATCTTAAAACGGTTTCTCATAGTAGAACTTGCTAGGGCTTCTATAATGTTCGTATTCAACAAGCACAGTTTCGATCCTGGGCCAGTGGGGTAGGGTCCACCACGCTTTCGCTGCGCCACCCAGATTAAAGAGGTGTATTAATTTGACCTAGCTACATCTATCAGTCTCTGACATTCTCTAATGTAACCGGTAGTCTAGTCTTAATTTAGGAGTAGTGGAAATCCACAGGTGTAGTCCAAAGTATATGCTCATACGCTAGATGATTTCACATCATTTCTAGTACAGGAAGGGTTTTATCACTTATGGTCAAAGTTGCCTAATTGGAATTGAGTGGACTTAAATTTAACTACTCTTGAGCACTTCACACATGCTCATACCAGCTAAGAGGGTCCTAAGGTTCACATTATTAATTTGTTGGATTTCCTACACAGTCATGTCTGTCAAAATCTAGGAGACTCTAGGGCCTATTGTCTTAAATGGGACTGCATTGCTAATCCCTCCTCGGAATTGGGAGTGGCATGGTTGGTAGGAGGGTGGGTGGGGATCAATTTTATAGGCTTTGGAAAATGAGTCTTGTGTGGGAAAGCGTGAGATAGGAGTTCCAAATCCCAAGATGAGGAATTTCTAAGTGTAATAGGAAAACCTGGGATGTACTTTTCATTGCATACATTCCAAATATGGCATTGGAAAACATGGGATACACTCAATCTAGGGGTTATACCTTATACATAAATTTATTGTTACTTATACAATTATATCCACCTAACTCACCTAATGCAGTTGGCCGAACGGGCCCTAAACGTCCTCAAACATCTAAAACATTCTACCAGCTACTACACCCATCAACATAAAAATAAAAATATCCAAAGACGGTAACCCATGCAAACTACAAACAATAGTATGGATAGCTAGACATCCGAGAAAGTGGTCGTGGTTGTACTAAGCTTGGACAGAGCCATGGAAAAGTGAAGAAAAAGTGATAGAGAGTGAGAGAAAAGGCTAGAGGTTTGGTTTTCCATGGATTGGAGCCTCAACAGATATTGTGGAGGCCCAAAGGACAGTGATTTGAGAAGGAAAATGGAGAGATGGGTTGGGTTGAGAGGTGTGTACGATCTTGAGCCACAAATGGGAGTGTAAGAAAATGTGAGACAACGAAGAGGGTAGGGAGGTAGGGATTACTATAACTAATGGAGGGGTATAGGTTGTGGCCAAAAATGACAGATTGGGTGATTGGAAGAGAGGTTTAGGAGAGAAAAACTGAAATTTGAGGGAAAGGGAGAGCTTAGAGGGTGTTTTGAGAGAGAGGAAGCAAAACAGACCTAGAAGAGGGGTCCCCGCGACATTTCGCGGGCCCCACACTTAACTAGGGGTCGGGCCAACCCTGACCAGCACTAGCCGGACCAGCCTGGCCCATCCTGACCGCAGTCGACCGCGGTGCCTCTGCGGTAGGGCGGTGTTCACCACCCTCCCATAGTGCCAATGGTACCTCGGGTCTGTCCCGGGTCCCTCTGGATTGCATGGTGTGGCCCCAACTCCTTTTGAGGCATTTTCAGAGCCAATTTGCGAACTGGAATGAGTTTATATGATGAGTGGCATATGATTTTGGGGTAGGAGGAGCTAATCTATCCAACTAACCCATTTATTTGGTTAGATTCTAAAAGGTTAAGGGTCAAAACCTATTTTATCCATTTATTTCCTATTTATGGTAAGTTTTAGTTTCGGAATTATTTTTCTTCATTTATACCCTAGGATTGGTGTGTATTATGAATGTGCTTAAAAAGAAATGAAGAATACAGTGGTGGAGGGTGAGATTTTAAAGGAATTTGATAAAAAGGGGTTTTAGGCTTTGAGGTTAAGTGTAAGGTGTTGTGGTTGACCCATAACCTAAGGACATTCATTTATAGGAAACGACTCAAACCCGTTGACTGACGGCCTAGAAGTGATTTAGGGTCGTCTCGTGCGATCACGGTTTAGTACGGACTCAAACAAAACGACCAATTTCAGTGAACTTCACCGATTGGCGAAACTGGGACACTTACGACTGTTTCTACGTTTCGTCGCTCCCTCCTAAGTCAGAGTGCGTCAATGTGCGTCGTGTGACCATAACCCAGGTCCGGTTTAATCCAAATCATGCTCTGATACCATCTTGTAACGCCCTAAAAATCGGGGGTCGAGCATAAACTCAACTCCTGATTTCCAACGCATCATTTATGCAACAAAATGAATGATGATTTAATGTTGTCTGTATTAGAGTAGTGAACATGAGTGAGATTAAGCCAAAACAACATATCATATTCCAGAGACAGTTAAATTGCAAGCGGAAGACTATGATAGATAGAAAAATATATAAACTATAGTAAGTATCCAAAGTGTGATAAGGTTACCAGGTTAATGAATTACAAGTACAATTCAAATTATACCAAAGGTGTGGTGTCATCTAGTCAACATCCCTGTAACCCCGTCGATCAAGACACGGCTCACATGAAGCCACCAGAAAATAACCAATACAAGCAAGCATCATAGTCAATGCAAAGGTCCGGCTCCGCCTCGCAGCATCGCCATCATCTGAAACTCAAACAAGTCTGGTTGGTGTGTACAACACCATCTTATAACGTGGGAGTGAGTGATCAACGCAGTGGAACAATAAAGCATAGATTAACATGTTATCAATTCAGTCAAGCAGTAATGATAAAGCAGTACAATCAAACAATCCTAACTACTCTTACTTAATGCAAGTATGAAATGACATGATGAATGCCCTTGCCAAACCACCCTCATGCGACACCATCTTACGTTCGCGATATGCGTTCTTCCCTCAGTGCTACACATCTACCAAGCACATGTAGTGCGATGATGAGCATGATTACCGAGTAGTTATTAGTCCTTTCAAACAGCAGGATTGAGAAACTAAGGTACCTCCCTTGTATCATTTCCAAACATGATTCATTTTAGGGTCGTCAATCCTAGATAATCTCATATGATAGTATATTTCTAGGTCACTGCAAAGGCTGTCAAGGCTGTTACGCACAATGGTTACACCACTCCCCCATCACCTCTTTAACGGTTCATCACTAAGCTGATACAGGCCTAGTTTATACTCTATACACTGCGGAAAAACTCGTCGCCTCACCGCAAATTCAGAGTATACTCAAGGTCACTACAAAGGGCTGTCAGGGCTATTACGCGCAAAGGTTACACCACTCCCCCATCACCTTATCAATGTAGGCCAACAATATGAATATAGTGTCCCATACCACCATAATTGGCTCATGTGTCTGGTTGCTCACTGATCACTACGGGGAAGCACGTGGCCCTAGCGTAGGTTGACAGCTTGACCACGGTGTCCCATACCACCATGCCCGGCTCATGAGTCTTAGCGGATCTAGGCACCATGGTTAACGGGATTTCACTGGTAAGTTTGGTACCCTAGGTTCAAGCAGTAGTGTCCAAACATGGTGAACATACATTAGACAGATCGGGTTACTGGATGAGCTCGACTAGCACGAGCACCCGTTGAGTTGTACGAGCCTAACCACTGCCGACAAGCAGCGCACGACTCGGGTTCGTCAAACACGTCCTACATGGCGAATGAATGTCAACCATGAATTTAATCCCATTACCGACTGCCTGGACTATACAATAGTCCCAATCACATTCAATTGCAGATAGATAAAGCAATAATGGATCAAGATTCAAATCATACAATCAAAGTCTGATAACATCCACTTAGGGCTGCCAGGGCTGTTGCACGTACTCGTTACACCACTCCCCCATCACCCTTCATGGCACTAATGGAATACAACATAAATATGAATTTAAACATATGCATTACACAGATAAAATCATACAATCAGTTGAGCATGTTATGAAGTACAACATAAGCATGAGTTTGTACATATTCAATTCCTAATCACACAAATATCTAAAGAAATCATATACATAGTTAAAGAAGTTGAGAATCATATCTCAACACCTTTATACATTACAATTTACTAACTACTACTCATTCAGACATTTCAACAAACACTTTAAACTACATACATCAACATACATGACATATGTTGATCACATAGGCATTAGGCCAAATCCTTTCACTAGGGAGTTGCTCCAATTATAACACGCGTGCACCCACAACGGATAATCATGGCAAGCATGAATCCAAGTTCCATATTCATTCAGTCATTTCCACTAATACTTGGGCCACACATTGTAACATAAATAGTGTATATTGGTTGTGGCATGATTTAGGGCAAATTGTTTCGTTAAAGGGGGTATCGCCAATACAACAATTATATATCCATGACAATTAGTCATGGCGAGCATGAATGAGAATTCTATACTCATTCAGTCATTTTCACAAACACTTAGAATACACTATTTTCACATACATAGTGTTTATTAACAAAAAATATATTAGGGCGAGTCCTTTCGCCAAACAAGTATTTTACGCATATATAATATGTTCATACAGCAAATAATTATGGCAAACACATTTCCAAAATTTATACGTATACGGTATTTTCTAGAATACACTATTTCAACATACATAGTGTATATTAGCAAAACATGTATTAGAGCGAGTCCTTTCACCAAATAAGTATTGTATCCATATATAATATATTCATACCACAAATAATCATGGCAAACACATTTCCAAAATTTATACGTATCGGTACTTTCTACAAATACCTAGAGTATGTAAAATTCTATATTCTTCATCTTTAATCCAAACGGAAAACAGACAGCACTTTGTACATGTGCAATTACATGTAGATCATGAATCTATCATTATCTGACATTCAAAGTATTGAAAACCATAACCTATACATCTAAAGTCCGCACCTTTTGTCGTAGAATTGTAACGGAGTCGATAGGTTTGCTAAACCTTCGTATACGGCAGTTTGGCCACCTATAAAACGAAATAGGTTAGCTATTTCATAACCTACAACTATCAAAACCCCAAATCAGTTTAGGGTTAGGGTTTCTTACCTAGGAATGACGCCGGAATCGATGGGAAAGCGATTAGATAGTGGTGGTTATGCTTGCATAATGGTAGGGAAGCATGACAGGGAGATCCTCCCACAACTCCCACACTTTCTCTCTCTTTTTTCTCTTCTCAATCTCAAATTCGTATGGCTGTGAGGGAGATGGTTCTAAGGTCCTTATATAGCCTAAAAACTCACTAAAATAGACTTATGGTCAAGGTATACTTAGGTTATAACCAAAGTGACCCTGTTTCAGCTCAACGGAGGACTTCTGGCGGGCCTCCTTGAGCCAAAGGTCGGACTTAAGCTCACTGACATTGGATCTAGGTCGAGTTATGTTTTCGTTTTGGTCGGATTTCCAGATCGCATGTGGCGGACCAGTTTCAGTTCAACGGTCAGTGGATCTCAATCGGAGATTCTGAGTACATGGGTATGTTTGGGGAAATATCCCTGATCCGAGGGTGTAATTTGGCCTGATTCGACAAATGTTGCTTATCTTGACTCATGGCGACAAGTCTCAGATTTATTTATTTTGAATTTAATTTAGAATTATTTTCACATTTCTCACACGCCCCACTCCCACCTCAAGCGAATAGCACTGGGACACTATTTGGATTTGATTTTCGAAATGGTTGTCAAAACCAGAAAGGCGGTCCTAATTCCTTAACTTCGTGTTAATCGGACTTCTGACGTGCGGTCTAGATCTGATACGGAGTTTCGAGATGCTCCCGAGAGTAGCCGGGTAATGAGATTAATCCTAGATTTTAGGGTAATGTAGCGTCAATGATTCTACAAGTTTTGGGTCTTGCAGATCATATTTAAAGTGATTGATGCTAATTTCACAGGTACTCTAGTTTAACACTAGCTAATTCTCGCATAATTTCTAAAGGATTTAGTCCTGAGTGATTTCTGTCTGAGGTGGTACCTGGGCCTTTGTAGTTTGTATATAGAGTGATCCAAGTTATAATACTTAAGTAGTTTAAGATAGTGTCTAGGGTGAAAGTTGAAAGAACAAGGTGGTGAAGGGTGGGATTTGTGAAGGAAATGGGTTCAAAAGCGGCTTTAGACTTTGGGATTGAGTTCTGACAGGTTAATAAGGTGTTAGGATCGACCCATTGCCTAAGGACGTCTAATTCCAGATTGGCAAAAATTCGGGATATTACAGATAGGTATGAGAACTAGAAATGACTCCATCACTAAACCATGCACATGAGACAAAGTAAACAACAAAATTTAACTAATCCACAACCAATCTAAGAGAATTATTAACGTTAGGAAGGATTCCATCATCCAACCATGTCCATGAGACGATGGTGAACAACAGGATTCCTACGTTCACAACCTCGATACATGCACAGAATATACTCAATGCTATCGCAGATCTATTGTAATTCAAGTCACAATAAACCATTAAAAACTATGAATATTCCTTATAATCAAACCAAAATCAAAGAGAGTTCAACTTAACATGAATCCAATCATAGTAAACATCTCATCACGCTACAAGCTTCACCTCTTAGCCCCAGCTAAGAGGTTTAGCCTATCATAAACATGATGAACTAAAAATCTCTTAAAAGGATGAAGAAAATAGTAAAGGGAAAAAAAACTCTTGGCCGAAGGAGTTGGCCGACCATCCACACGTTCTCTCTCTCTCTCTCTCTCTCTCTTCTCTCTCTCTCGCTTCCTTTGCTTCTCCACATCCCTGAATGCCCTCTACATGTTCTCTCTTTCTCCTTTTATAACAAGTAGGAAGGGACAGTCGGATAGGCTGAAGTCAGTGGAGAGTTTACACTACCAGCTCTCCTTTCGCAGCGAAACCGCAAAACAACTTGCGTTTGGAACAAGTTTTGCGAAGCTGATCGTCCCAGACTATGATTCTGACTCCATGGTGGAGTTCAAGACCCCCTTTTGCAACTTGTGGACTATCTAAATCTTGGATTCGACCTTAATCTGGGTCACACAACTCACCACAGTGGGCCGAGCGGCCGGACGCACGTCCTTGCGAACTCTACTGCACTAAGGTGTTTGGTGGGCCCATGGACCTCATCATCAAAGAAATCCACCCCAACCTTTGGATTCGTGCCAGAATTTCAGTAGGGAATGGACACTTTTGCTTAAGTTTGGTGCGGCCTAAGGGATCAATTATTCCTGCCATTCGTCTTACGTTTGAAGTAGTCTTCTTGCAATCGCATGTATGGTGGTAGATGGTCACCATGGCTATGGTCGGCCCCAACGTCTAGGTTGAATGGACGGTTCGGATCACCTGTCTAATCAATAGCGGTGGGCCACAATGCATCACAGCATGACCCCTTGCGGACGCTAGCGAGAGAGAAGAGAAAATTTTCTCTTTTAGTCGGTCAAACCGACTTTAACCAGGAATTCTGGTCCAGTGCACTTGTGCACTGTACACTGGCAACTGCCAGTGGGGCTCACTGTGATGTTTTTGATGAATCCACACCGTCCATCTGCCTTCCCATCTTATTTAAAGGGTTGAGTCCAAAATTAAGGCATATCCAGAGATTAGGTGGGCCCTAAATCGATGATTTTATGACTGATCTTTCTCATTGAAACACTTCCACAAAGATCCGAGGCTGAAATTTTACGTGTACGATTTATGATCCTCATGCTAGGCATAAAGTTTCGTGCTAAACGGATGGTGGGAACCCTGTGATCTTGCATTCAGAACGATTTTTAGGCTTCTTTATCTTTAATCATTTGATTTTCTCGAATCTTTGCCGTGTGAATTCTTCGATCTCCATCTCCTAAGATCCATCCCTTGCCTTAGTATTCTTAAGCATCAAATCCACGCTTTTAGTACTCTTTTTAGTCCAAACTCCAAAATTCACCTTGTAACACAAACATGATTAAAATAAAACGTTAAGCATTATCATGTTCATAAAATCAGGTGTAACATCCCGGATTTTTGCCAACCTGGGATTAGATGTCCTTAGGCAATGGATCAATCCTAACACAGGTTTAACTTCTTAAACGCTCAATTAAAGCCTCAAATCCCTTTTCAAACCATTTTCTTCACAAATCCCACCCTTCACTACCTTGTGCTTTCAATTTCTCAAAGCACTTTCGCCCTAGACACTATCTTAAACTAGCTAAGTAGTAAAACTTAGATCACTTTAGATACAAACTACAAAGGACTAAATACCACCTCAGATGGAAATCACTTAGGATTAAATCCTTTAGAAATGAGACAAAGTAACTAAGTGCTAAACTAGATTAGCTACGAAATCTGTTTGAATCGCTTTAAATACGATCTGCAAGACCCAAAACTTGTAGAATCATTGACGCTAGGTTACCCTAAAATCTAGGATCAAACTCATTACCCGACTGCTCTCGGGAGCACGTTGAAACTCCGTATCTGATCTGGACCGCACATCGGGAGTCCGAACAATACGAGGTTAAGGACTTAGGACCGCCTCGCTGGGCTTGACAACCATCTCGGAAATCAAATCCAGCCGATGTCCCACGGCTGTTCGCTTGAGTCCGGAGTGAGAGAGTGTGAAAACACTTATTTTCTTTAAAAATAAATATCTTGAATAGTAATCTGAGACTCGTCGCTTGCAGATCAGTTTTAAGCAACCAGACCGTCAGAATCTGACCAAATTACATCCTCGAATCAGGAAAAATTTCATACACATTTACATGTACTCGGAATCTCCGATCGAGACCTACTGACCGTCGAACTGAAACTGGTCCGCCACGCGTGATCTGGAATCCCGACCGAAACGAAAACTTAATAGAACGTAGATCCAGCGTTAGTGAGCTTAAGTTCGACCTTTGGCTCAAGGAGGGCCGCCAGAAACCCTCTTTTGAGCTGAAACAATGCCGATTTGATTATAATGTAAGTATACCTTGAACATAAGTCTATTTCGGTAAATTTTTAGGCTATATAAGGACCATAAACCCTCTCTCATGGCAGCCATACGAATTTGAAATTGAGAGAGAGAAAGGAGAGAGAAAGTGTGGGAGTTGTGGGAGGAACTCCCTGCTGCTATTCCCTGCCGCTATTCGGGCTCCACCGCCTGATTCTCATCGCTTTCCCGACGATTTCGACGTCGTTTCTAGGTAAGAAACCCTAACCCTAATCTGTTTTAGGGTTGTATAGGTTGTAGGTTATGAAATAGCTAACCTATTTCGTTCTCTAGGTTGCCAAACTCTCGTATACGTAAGCTTAGCGAACCTATCGACTCCGTTACGATTCTACGACGAAAGGTGAGGACTTTAGGTGTATAGGTTACGGTTTTCAACGTTTTCAATATCAAATAATGATAGATTCATGATCTGCATGCAATTGCACATATATAAAGTGCTTTCCGTTTTCTGTTTCGATTAGAATTGTAGAATATGGAATTTCACATACTCTAGGTATTCGTATAAAATACCGTATACGTATTTTTTATGAAAATGTGTTTGACATGTTTATTTGTCGTATGGATATACGATGTATGGATAAAATAATTATTTGGCGAAAGGGTTCGCCTAAATACATGTTTACTAATATACACCATGTATGTAGAAATACGGTATTGTAAGAAGTACCGTATACGTGTATATTTTAGCGATGTGTTTGTCATGATTAATTGTTGTATAAATATATTATGTGCGTATAAATTATTTGCTTGGCGAAAAGAATTGCCGTAATACAAGTTCCCTTGTAAACACTATGTATGTTGAAATTGGGTATCCTAGAAAATACCCCATACGTATAAATTTTGCTGATGTAATTGTCATGATTATTTGCTGTATGAATATGATATATCCGTATAAAATATTAATTTGGTAAAAGAACAGTCCTAATACACATTCCTCTAACATACGTCATGTATGTTGAAATAGTGCATTCCAAGTGTTTGTGAAATTGCTTGTGAGTGTAAGTGCTTAAGTGTTAGTGCCTTAGGTAGATGCTGAGATGGGATTCTCAACTACCTTAGAGTCACGTATGATACCCTTCATGTGGTTATTTACTCTAACCACTCACTTATGAAATATATGTATTTGTATCCCTATTTGTATAGTGCTCTATAACATGCTGTTTAACATGCTTTGTAACTTGTTTCATAACATGCTTTATAATATGCTTTATGACATGATTGCTAGTGTGCTTGAATTACTTTGTTTATCATGCTTTACTTCACATGCTATGGTTGGGAATTGATTGGGCTTGGGACTATGTCCATAGTCCAGACATCCGGTACTAGACTTGAAATTGTGGTTGAGATTCATCTCGCCACACATGATGTGTTTGGCGAACCCGTGTCGTACTTCGGTTGGCGATAGTGGTTGGCCACACGAGGTGCTTCTGTGCTTCATATCGCTCAACTTGTTGTGCGCTCGAGCTAGCCAAGCACGTCAAGTAACCCGTGTGTCTTATGTATGTTCACCATGTTTGGTCGCTAATGCTTGAACCTAGGGTACCAAACTTACCAGTGAAAACCCTTTTAACCATGGTACCTCGATCCGCTAAGACTCAAGAGCCGGGCATGGTGGTATGGGACACCGTGGTCGAGCTGTCGGCCTACGCTGGGGACACGTGCCTCCCCGTAGTGACCAGTGAGCACCTTAACTCGTGAGCTGATTATGGTGGTATGGGACACTATATTCGCGCTGTCGGCCTACATTGATAAGGTGATGGGGGAGTGGTGCAACCTTTGTGCGTAATGCCCTGCACCCTTTGTAGTGACCGCGAGCATATTCTGAAGTCGCAGTGCGCCTTAGGGTTCGCCGTGATATATAGAGTATGAACTAGGCCTGTTTCTGTATAGTGATGAATCGTTTAAGGGGTGATGGGGGAGTGGTGTAACCTTTATGCGTAACAGCCCTGGTAGCCTCTGCAGTGACCTAGAAAACACACCATCGTCTGATATTAAATAGGAGTGACGACCCTAGAATGGATCATGTTTGGGAATGATACAAGGGAGGTACCTTAGTTTCCCAATCCTGCTGTTTGAAATTGACTAATTAAAAACTCGGTAATCATGCTCATCATGCATTGCATGTGCCTGGAAGATGTGGAGCACTGTGGGATGAAAGCATGCCGCGAGCGTGAGATGGTGTCGCATGAGGGAGTATGTCGGTGAGGGCATACATCATGTCATTCATACTTGCACTAATAAGAGTAGTTAGGAGTGTTTGATTGTACTGCTTTATCATTACTGCTTGATTGAGTTGATAACATGTTAACCTATGCTTTATTGTTCCACTGAGTTAGCTACTCACTCCCACGTTACGAGACGGTGTTGTACACACCAATCAGATTTGTTGAGTTTCAGATGGCGATGCTACTCCTGAAGCAGAGCCGGACTATTACTATGATGTTGAGGAGGAGTTCTCCTACATGTAACTCTCTGACGGGTCTCTGAAGACCTGGTACTGTATTGACGGGGCTATGGTACTTGGGATAGAAGACATTACACTTACACATTTGGTATATTTTAGAACTATACTTGTAATTATTTAACCTGGTAATGTTATCACACTATGGAGACTCATCATAGTTTATATATTTTATCTATCTATCATAGTCTTTCGCTTGCAAATTTAACTGTCTCTGGAGTATGATATGCTGTTTTGGCTTAATCTCACTCATGTTCAATGCACGAATATAGTCAACATTCAATCATCATTCATTTTATTGCATAAGTGATGTTCTGGAACTTGAGAGTTGAGTTACTACTCGACCCTCGATTTTCAGGGCTTTACATCAGGTAATAATTGGGATCTGATATACAATATTTGACCCTCAACAACCACCCGATTGGAGCACCCTTTTGAGCTTATGTGCGATGTGTCTGACTATGCTATTGGGGTAGTGTTAGTCTGGAGAAAAGAAAAGAAGCCCTACGTTATTGACTATGCAAGTAGAACTCTAAATTCTGCCCAAGTGAACTACTCTACTACAAAGTAGGAACTCTTAGGCGTCGTGTTCGCTTTGGACAAATTTAGGTCCTACCTGTTCTGATCTAAGATCATCATCTACACAAACCATGTGGTGCTAAAGTATCTTCTTTCTAAGATGGATGCCAAGCCCCGCCTGATAAGATGGATCCTCTTACTCCAAGAATTTGATATTGAAATATAAGACAAAAATGGAGTGGAAAACATAGTGGATGACCACCTTTCTCAACTTGACCTCCCTAATTCACTTGAGCCGACATAGATAAGTGATATGTTCCCTGACGAACAATTGTTTAAACTCTCCTAACTACCTTGGTTTGTTGACATTGCAAATTATCTTGCTACTTGCGTAAGATAAGAAAATTTTCTTCACCGAGGTACGTAAGTTTTTCTAAGATGATCCTTATTTGTTTAAATATTGCCCAGACTAAATTCTAAGGAGATGTGTGTCAGACAATGAACATCAGAGTGTCATCTCCTTTTATCATTCTCAGGCCTATAGTGGTCACTTTTCTACTAAAAAGACCATGCCCAAAATTCTACAGTATGACTTTTACTAGCCCACGATGTTTAGAGATACTCATTAATTTTGTAAAGCTTGTGTGCATTGTCAGAAATTAGGAAGGTTGTTTCATCAAAATATGATGCCTTTGAAACCCATTCTTATCATTGAATCATTTGATTGCTGGGTCATTGATTTTATTAGACCATTCCCCCAATCCTTTGGAAAATTTTACATTTTGTTAGCACTAGACTACGTCACTAAGTGGGTAGAAGCAATCTCGTGCCAAAATAATGATAATAAAATGGTCATTTGATTCTTAAAAGAAAATATCCATTCTCGGTTTGGAACACCTCTAGACATCATTAGTAATGGAGGTTCACACTTTTGTAATAGGCTATTTGAGAACTTAATAAAGAAATATGACAACTCTCATAAAGAGAGCACTCAATACTACCCACAGACAAACGGGCAATCCGAGATTTCCAACTGGGAAATTAAACAAATTCTTTTTAAAAAATGGTTAACATTGACTGTAAGGATTGGTCGATTCACTTGACTGATGCCTTATGGGCTTACAGTACAACTTTTAAGACCCTCATTGGAATGTCTCCCTTTAGACTCGTCTATGGGAAAGCTTGCCACCTACTTGTGGAGCTGGAGCATAGGGTCGCTTTCTAAGATTAAAGAAAGAACTCTCACCTCTTAGGTAGGATCGCTTTCTAAGATTTGTCAGAACTTGATTCATAAGGTGTAGGGTCAAATTCTATTATATTTAAGATAATCCTTATGGTTAGATTTTAACATTATATGGTTAAGATTAAAGGCCTAATTTATAAAAATCTAAATCTATATCAGGTATTTGGACTCATTATTTTATCTAAGAACCAACTTGCTTTGTTTCAACACCAATTCTCTATCGCAAATCTGGAGGTTTAGCTTGCTCCACCTGTTTTGAAGAGCTTTGGTCACTAATTTCATATTGTTGTTTTAGGTTGGGGAGAGGCTGAGCCGAAAGGATCCCTTTCTCCCCAATCAAATTTTTTGTTTGAAACCCTTGCATGGCCTTTTGTAAGGTCTTGAAAGGCTTGCAGCATACCATGATTAAAAAGCTATTGGTTTTATATATGTTTTAAGACCGGATCCTCTTGAGGTTTATTTTGATTCAGAAATTGGTTAAGGATCCCCTGAGGAGTAACTGTTTGTCCGTTCCTCCAACTGAAGTTTGGATGGTTCCTCCAACTTGAGTTATATATATTTGAGGTGGGTCCACTGAAAGGTTTTTGGTAGTTGTTTATGACATTTAATTGCTCATTCAATATCTCTTAAAAAGTAGGAATTGTTTGAAAATTCTCAGTTGTATGTATGTTACAAACACAAATACCACAAACAACTTCCGCAACCTTTTCGAGTTCCACCTTCTTAAGTTTCATGGCCTCGACTTTTCTTATGAGTTTGGCCACTCTTGCATTTATATCATCTTTCTCTTTTAGAACATAAATTCCTCCCCTTTCCTTTGATTGAATAGGGTTAGAAGTGGTAATTCTTGAAGAGGCATCCCATGATTACGCGTTTTCAGCAAGTTTATCAAAATAATCATGCGCATCATCGGCTTCCTTATTCATGAATTCTCCATTACACATCATCTCCACAAATTGGCGCATGGGTGAGGTTAATCCCTCGTAAAAAAAGCTTGTTATACACCATGTTTCATAGCCATGTTGTGGATATGAATTTATGAGATCCTTAAATCGCTCCTAACATTGGAAGAAGGTCTCATTCTCTTTTTGTGCAAAATTCATGATTTCTTTCCTGAAGGTATTTGTTTTATGATAGGGGAAGAACATTTTAACGAACTCCCTTATCATCTCAGCCCACGTGCCAATGGACCTTGGTCTTAAGGAATGTAATCATGTTCACAACCCCAAGTGTGGGGTCGTGATGTAGTAATAATCTCGGTAAGACCAAGGTCGAATCCACAAGAACTGACTTTTACATTTCTGAAATTAACTAGAAATAGAACTAGAAGAAGATGTGAAACTAATTTTGAAGTATTTGAAGAGAGTAATTGTGATTTAAGTAATTAGAACTTGCAAACTTAAAGGTGGTAACTAGGGTGCCAAGGATCCACTTGTAGCAATTGATATGCTACCTTGCCTAATTCAAGAGATCCAACTAGAATCAGAGTCCTATCCTCTCTAGTTGGAAGAAGAGAGGGTCAAATCTCTGAACTTCTTATTGATCTAATCTCAATGAAGGAGAATTGTGGTGAATTGTAAGGGATTCCATCACCCAACCATGCTCAGGAGACAATGGCAAACAATGGGATTCACCAAATCCACAATCTCAAATAGAAAAGAAGATATTTAAAGCTATTGTAGACTTACTGTAATTTGAGTCACGATAAAACCTTAAAAATTGAAAATATTCCTTACAATCAACTAGGATTTAATGAAGTTCAAACATAAACATGAATCAAAGTAAAGTAAACATCCCAATCATGCTACAAGCTTCACCTCTTAGCCTAAACTAAGGGATTTAGCCAACCATAGACATGATTGAACTAAAGCCTCTTAAGAAAAGCATAAAAATAACCAAGGAAGAGGAAGAAAGTTTCTTGGCAGTGGCTCTCCACGCTTTTACTCCACTCCTCAAACCCTAGATGATCCTAGGAATGTCCTAAGGACTCCTATTTACAGTTTTGCATCCCCCTCTTACACATCAACTTGAAATTTCTGAAAACTGCTCGCGAAAGGCCTCAATTTATGCAATCTGCGTCGGCCCTATGCAACAACACTGCCCGATTTCGGTAACATCAAAGTTGGCTTCGGTAGCACTGAAGTCGTATCTGAAATTTTTTGCATCTGAAATTGTATATGCATAGTGCTTAGGTAATAAAATGTGCTACCGAAATTGACTTCGGTGCTACCGAATTAAGCTTAGATAGCACCAAATTAAGTTATTTTCTTGTTGGACTGTTTTATGCACTTTAGGTAACTGTCGAAGTGGGCTTAGGTAGCACCAAAATTGGTGGTTTTTTTGTTGTTTTACTTGTGCTCTTGCCAATCTTTTCTTCATCCTTTGTGTTTGGTTTCCTTGGATCTTTGGCATAAGAATTCTTTGTTCTTAGTCTCTTAAGATCCCTCCTTTGCCTTAGTGATTCTTGAGTATTAAATCCATGCTTTTAGCATCCTTTTCAATCCAAGCTGTTAAATTCACCTTGCAACATAAACATGATTAAATTAGAACATTAAACATTATCATGTTCATAAAACCAACTTATAAATGGGAGATAATTTGTAATATTTAACCCTCAACACAATCCCCAACCAACATTTTGCTAGTCCCGAGCAAAATATGTGAAAAAATATTTCGAAAACCATTGTATAATTTCCATAAGCTCAAGAGGTTTCAAAAATAATCTAGATAATAGAGTTTCAAAATACATCAATGTTGAGCAATATTCTCTCCTAAATTCTAGCACTTGGTAACTTCATAATCAAGTTCAAAGCATTAATCCTACAATTAGAACCATTACAAACATTGAGTTCCATAGGTGCATAATGAAGTCTAGACTTGTAACAATCAAAGGTTCAATTCTTTATTTTCATGACAATATTGATAATGAAAGCAGCATTCAGGATAACCAAAACCTAAAATGAAACTTGCCTTAAAGTTCATCTTTTAATTTCCCTTTTATTCCTTCAGCTTTTGATTTTTCCATCGATGACTTTCATGTTATGTCAACCTTTTTAAAGATATTTAATAAATGGCCTTTTCGAAAACAAATGTTTTTTTTTAGCTGCGTATTATTGTTAATTTTTTTTTTCTAATTTGATGGATAAATTACCCAGGTTGGTTCCTTTCATGTTAAATAATCACCCAGTTAACAATTCAATGTTGACTAAAGCTTTAATGTGAAAGCTAGATGTGACATATGACATCATGACTCGATCAATGTTTAAAACTCCTAATCATGGATTAGTAATTCAAACTCACTTCGAAATCTCCAAATAACTGAATTCAAGAGACAAATCATCAACATCAAGCATCTCAAACTTCAATCTTTTTCAACTTTTCACAATTTTTGTTCAAAGACTAAGAAAACAACTGATTAGTTTACCTAATTTCCCATCCCCAACCTAAAATCTACATAGTCTTCAATGTAAAAGAAATAAGCATGTAATGCAAAAGAGACAATGAAAAGACAAGGGAAGTGATAGGAAGATAGTACCTGAAGAAGGACTTTTGAGGCTTTTCCAACGATCTTAGTGTGAAAAATGGGTTAGCACAAAAGACTTAAACAAATGATAAGAAAACTATCCTAAAACAATGGAAAATAATAAACTTAACTACATCTCCGTCAGACTAGGAAGTTAATCCTGATAAACAGGATCATTCAGAGGTATGGGCATGTCCTTTGAATTAAAATTTTCAACAAATGGCTTTAAACGGTGTCCATTCACTTTGAAATCATTGCCATTGTTTGGATTCCGAATCTCGATGGCTCCATGTGGATAGACATTAGTAACAGTGAAAGGGTCGATCCAATGAGATCGGAGTTTTCCCAGAAAGAGATGTAACCGAGAATTGTATAAAAGGACCTTCTAACCTGGTGTGAATGATTTTCTGAGAATGTGTTGGTCATGAAACACCTTCATTCTGCCCTTGTAAATTCTCGAATTCTTGTATATGTCATTCCTGATCTCTTCAAGTTCATTCAACTGAAGTTTATGCAGTAAGCCAGCATTGTCCAAATTAAAATTTAGATTTTTAATAACCCAATAGGCTCTATTTTCCAACTCCATAGGTAAGTGGCAAGCTTTCCCATAGAAGATTCTGAAGGGAGACATTCCAATGAGAGTCTTAAATGCAATACAGTAAGCCCATAAGGCATCGGTTAATCGAATTGACCAATCCTTATAGTAAAGTTTAACTGTTTTCTCCAAAATATGTTTAATTTTTCTATTGGAAATCTCAGCTTGCCCACTTGTTTGTGGGTGTTATGGAGTGCTCAGTTTATGGGAGATGCTATATTTCTTCATTAAGCTTGCAAATGGCCTATTATAGAACTCGGAACCTCCATCATTAATGATGGCCCGAGGCATTCCGAATCAAAAAAGGATGTTCTCTTTTAAAAATTTAATGACAGTCTGAATGTCATTATTCCAGCACGGGATCACTTCGACCCATTTAGTGACATAGTCTACAGCTAGCAAAATGTATAAATTTCCAAAAGATTAGGGTAATGGACCCATGAAATCGATGCCTCAACAATCAAATGCTTCAATGATTAGAATGGGGTTCAGGGGCATCATATTTTGACGAGACAATGCTCCCAATTTTTGACAACGCTCATAAGCTTTGCAAAACTCATGAGTATCCCTGAACATATTAGGCCAATAAAAGTCACACTGTAGAATTTTGGCCATAGTCTTTGTCATACCTCAAACTTGAGAACCGGGCTCATAAAATTTTCGATCGCTGAATCTGGCGCCGATAACCTCCGTGGTACCCCATTCTCAACCCCCGGCACCCATTTGCCAGATTTCAATTCTGGGATCCTACAAGGAGGATTTTTAATATAATTTTTTTTTGTAAGGGAGCATAGCCACAAGCATAACTAAGTCACAAAACATCATCACCACATATCCACTAATAAAATTATTCGAGTACAGTGCTGAAAGGGAAATACATATATGAAATAAAAACTCCAAAGCTCTAGCACACGCTCCGGTTTCAATGCTGCTGCGACTTAACGTCACCTGATGCAATGATCATGCATAAGCTTACAAGAAGCTTAGAGGGTGGTGTATGTGTGTGTAATGCATGTGCCAAGCATATAAATATCAGAGTAAGGGAAATACTGACAAGTTCATAAATTCCATCATCCTTATCCAGGCTATGTGATGCAAAGACCTAATAAACCAATGTCATATACCGAGGAAGCAATGTATATTGACTATTTAATGCAAAGACATAGTAAGTCAAATGTCATATACTGAGGATGTAATGCAATATGCAAATCCTGACGAATCCACGAATACCGTCAGCCGTATCTAGGTCATGCAATGCAAAAACATAGTAAACCAAATGTCATATGCCAGGGGTGCAAAGCAATATGCAATGCAAAAGAAATGACAAAGTTGGGTGTGTAGTCGGGATGACAGTACGTGGTATCACAAGCTGTGTGGTTCATCACAAGGGACTTTTATCCAAACCAGTTCTATGCCTAAATTTGGATAGCTAGACCCAATGTGGTAAACTCCTAATCTCAGGTTGGTCATGTGCTCAATTAAAATCTTGGCCATTGCAAAAGTACACATAATGATTTCGTTGCACACCATCAACCCGAGTGGATAGTGAATGAATGAATGAGTTAAATATCGAGCACGTAATTCCTGCTCAGTAAGTCCACATATCAATACTTTATATCTCTAGGATCATCACCAGGGTGTAGTACACTTCAAACTAATTGTCGCCCTTCCCGGCTGCGCAGCCCAGCGAGTGAAAAAGACCTCACTACCTGCCCGGCCAGTAGTCTACCAAGATCTACCTGGCTCATCGATAGCAGACCCATTTTCGAGATGGTCAAACTCAGCCTAGCTCGCCCCCTACCCTCGGGCAGATAAGGCCACATCCCCTTCCAACTAACACCGACATAGTGGGAGACACGGCCTACTAGTATTCGACACTTGGGCACTCATGTATCCACTCAGTCTAGATGTTGGAGCATCCCCTGGCCACAAGGGTTTAAGGACTTTCACCCAAGGACATCAAACATGCCTAAGTGATAGAACCAAACATTTCTTGTGTCCTATCTAGCCATTCTGATATACCTGTGGAGGCTACAACCCTGATGTCGCTAGGGCGTAAAGTGATCATGTCATGCAAAACATGAGTCATATCATCCAGTCATGCATCAAACCGGCGTGTATCGCACGATCATGTGGGGCAACTCCATCTTATAAGAAGTCCCATAAACATCTCAGCCTAATGGCATACACTATAATCAATCATCCCTCATAATAGGCATACCAATAATGCGTATGAGCATGTATCATGATGTTATACTAAGCATGTTCTCAGTGTGTCGATCATGTCACAAAAAATGCAAGATGCATAAGCCATACCATCCAGTCATACATCAAAACTACGCATATCGTGCGATCATGTGAGGCAACTTCGTCCACAAGTTGTCCTGTAAACATCTTAGCCCAATAGCATTAGTTGTCTATCATGCATAAGGTTATCCTTACGTCCACCAACATTATTTATTTATTATTATCCATGCATCAAATACAATTTGGTTGTCTTATCCACATTATCATCACGATAATCAATACGTGCATTATTATTACTTGGATATCAAGATGGTGGTCAATTAACATGTTTGTCATCATGCATATATATATTTATAATATCATCATTATCATGTTACCATACATGTATCACGTCTCGCCCATCGCATCCTGCTAGACTAAGCACACTACCATGATTATTAGATATAAACAATAACTAGCCTAAATACATGATGGGGTCCATAGAAGTACGACGGATCTAGTCCAAAACATCAGGATCAGATCTAAACAGTGGATATATGAACCTGATACCACATATTCTTCCATTTACGGCAAGGGGTGATGAAGCACTCACCTATAGATAGTGGATGGTCTAGATGTCATACTACATCAAGGATAGATCTCATGGGGTGAGTTTAATGGTCATAAAATAAAGGAAGTCAAGAGGATGAGCCTAAGTATAGTAAGTGGGCTTCCTCACCCACTCTATCATGTAATAACTGGGCTTTCCTATGGGGGCCCGATATGAATACAAGATGGACTTTGGTGGGGTCCAAACATCTAGGACTATGTGTCCTTGTAAACAGATCGGGTAGCCCGCTCATCATCTAAGTGGGTCTTGGGTTTGGTCACTGAGCTTGATTAAACACGTGTATCTAGGTGGACCACATTTCTTATGGAAGGCCCGGTATGACCATAAGATGGGTCCCAAGGTTTAAGTAGTCTTATAGGGTATGGTGGAAAGCATCATTATCAATGTGGGCCCAACGGTTTGGAATAGCCCTTGGGTGATACTAACATCAATAGGGGCCCAATGGTTTGAGATAGCCCAATAAGGGAAAAATGGGTATCACTAACATTAATGGGGGCCCAATGATTAGGAGTAGCTGAATAAGAGAAGATGGAAATGGGCTTAATAATGGGCCCTATGGAGGTTTACAACATAGATATTTAATCACCATTGCTCCTAAGGTGAGGCCTACTTCGGGAATGAAATCTAACTTATAATGGGGGCCCATGGCCCTTATACTAGTTAGAAAATGGATGGGCAGCATTAATATTGTCACATACATCATGGTGGGCCTCTTGGGATAGCCCATGGTCCCAAAAAAATAGATGGACATGGTACATACAACACATGCATCATGGTGGGCCTCATGGGATAGGCCACGTGCTCTAGAAAAATGGATGGACAACACATATATCACATACAACAAGGTGGGCTCCAATGGCTGGACGTCCAACCCTTCTGGGCCTACTGGACGTCCGACAATCTGGATAGCCTAGCTGGCACATACATATAGTGGACCTGACATGGTAATGGGGCCCATGGTCCTAAAAATGGCCTGACAGTGTGTATGGAACATATACATCAAGGTGGGCCTCTGTACAACATAAATGGGCATCATGGATATAAAATATATAGCAGGTGGGCCCTGTTAGGCGGCCCATTTCATGGACGGCCTAGATAACATACACATCACACTTGGCCTACTTATGGACGAAGTGGATACAATGCATACATCGCTTGGGGGGTCCCATTATCCATCTGATGGACGGTGCAGATACGACACATACGTCATGGTAGGCCCCACCGTCCTAGCTGGATGGTGTTGGACGTCACACGTGCAGGGTGAGTCCCACCGTCCTAGTTGGACGGTGGATAGGATACATGCATCAGTGGGTCCCACCATCCTTAGCTGGACAGTGTGGCTAAAACATATAACTTAGGTGCGTCCCACCGTCCAGATGCTAGACGGTGGATGAAAGACATGCATCTAGTGGGGTCTACATCCCATGGACGGTGTGGACACCACACGTACGATGGGTCCCATGGGCAAATAGTATGAATATAACACATACAACAAGGTGGGTCCACATGGTAGTCCATCAGAAGCTGGGATCCAGCTGATATTTGCATTTTCCCTTCATCGGGGTCTATCCCAAAATGGCCAGGCAGACAGCAATGCTGCTGGATGTGATCAGGGTGGGCCCTACAAATGGGACGACATGGATACAACACATAAGTCATGGTGGGGTTCATGAATCAAGCTGTTATTTGCGATTTCCCTTCGTCCAGGCTAGCCTGAAAACGGGTAGGAAGGTGGGTCCTAGTTTTGGACAGTCATTTGGTTCATCATTTGGACAGCGTGGATAATACTCATACATCAATAGGTGGGCCATCATACAAGGGAAAAGAGAGTGAGAGAGAGAGACATGTGGTGATGGAGGGAGCCCCGTCATTATGAGCTCCCTTCTATGATACAATGCATACATCAAGATGGGTCCTAAGATTGTGTGGGCCCTCAAATCAATAAATCAAGGTGGGGATGCCATCCCCACCACAAATTAAGGGTAGATGACCCCTTACATGCAAGGCATTAAGGAAACATCATGATGGGGTCCATGGAGAATGGCCCCATCGTGGATACATCCATGCAAGCATGGTGGGCCATTGGTCACACCTAGGGACCAAGATGGGATCTCTACCATTGATTGGTAAGTCTCACTTGCCTCATGCATAAAAATAGAGAATTGTAGCCTAAGGAGCACCCACCTTTATCTTCTTCTTGCTTCCTAGCACTCCTAAGCTCCAAAGCTCCTTCTCCAATGGTGGATGATGGGGTTTTAAGGGTTGGATGGGGGAGATCAATGGTAGAGAATGGGTTAATTTTTTTTTATTATTTTTTTCGGGGGGGGGGGGGTTTCTTCTTCTCTCCCTAGAGCTCTAATGGTTGCAAATGATAGAGAATGGGAGAGAGAGAGAGAGAGGTAGTGTAAGGGTGGTGTGTGATGATGAGGTGTAAGAGGTGATGATTTATTGGTAAGAGGCATGGGAAGAGAGAAAGGGAAGCATGTTAGTAATGATGGGTTGTAAGGCATGTGTGGGGTTAGGCATGATGTCATGATAGGTGTAGGTTAGGCTACGCTAGGTAGGCATGATGTGATGCAATGATGATTCTAGTCGTAGAGATCCTATTTTATCTGGAATCCCTCAGGCCCACAACGTGTGGTATTTTGTTAGGGTTATAGGCAGCTACAACTCCTACCCTAGGCATCACATTGGCACGCAAGAGCGGCATTGGAACCGCGGCCACGGTGTGGTCGTAATGGTACAGGTTTTGGATCGAGTCGACTCAAATCTACGGGATACGACTTAAGGTCGCTTGCAATCGCTGTATACAGGTCATGAGTCACTGGAATTTGACGGGGAGGATCGTGGGAGTCTAAGGAATGATATGGTACTAGGGTACGGGCCTTACAGTATTTTTAGCAAAAAAGTGACCATCACGGGCCTGAGTGTGAAGAAAGAGATGACACTTTGGTGTTCATTGTCTGGCACACATCTCCTTAGAATTTAATCTGGGTAATATTAAAATAAATATGGATCATCCCAAAAGAATTTGCATACCTCAGCGAAAAACTTCTTCTTATCTTGCGTAGTCTAGTGTGTCGTCGTGAAACCAGTAGTAAGATAATTAGCAATATCTGCAAACAAAGGTGAATGGGAGACTTTAAACAGTTGTTCGTCAGGGAACATGTCATTTATATGTGATGTCTCAAGGGAATCGGAGGGATCAAGGTGGGAAAGATGGTCAGCCACTATGTTCTCTACTTCCTTTTTATCTTTTATTTATAAATTGAATTCCTGGAGTAGAAGGATCCATCTTATCTAGCAGGGCTTAACATCATTATTTTAAAAAAAATACTTGAATGCCACATGATTAGTGTAGATGATGATCTTGGATCTGATCAAGTAGGACCTGAATTTGTCCAAAGCGAATACTACGGCTAAAAACTCCTTCTCCATAGTAGAGTAATTCACTTAGGTAGGATTTAAGGTTCTACTTGCATAATGTATAACGTATAGCTTCTTATCATTTCTCTGACCTAATACTGCCCCAAGAGCATTATCGGATGTGTCGCACATAGGTTCAAAAGGGATGCTCCAATCAAGTGGCTGTATGATAGATGGGATGGTTAGCATGCCCTTGAGCGTAGAAAAGGCTTCCTGTCATTGCCCAGTCCACTCATATGGCACATCCTTTTGAAATAAATTGTATAAACGATGAGAGAGGTGACTAAAGTCCTTTATAAATCTTCTGTAACATCCAACGTATCCTAAAAAGGATCGCACATCTCGTATGTTCTTGTGTGGAGGAAAGTTAGAGATAAGATCAATCTTAGCCTTATCTACCTCAATTCCTTTAAACGAGATGATATGTCCAAGGACAATCCCCTTCCGAACCATGAAATGGCACTTGTCCCAATTTAGTACCAAATTCTTTTCCTTACATCGCTTCAGCACACATTTAAGATTTTCCAAGCAATCGCTGAAGGATGGAGCAAAGACAAAGAAGTCATCCATGAAAACCTCTAGATATTGCCCCACAATATTAGAAAAATACTCAACATGCACCACTGAAAAGTGATGGGGGCATTACACAATCTGAATGACATCAGTCGATAAGCAAAGGTGCCAAAGGGACATGTGAATGTAGTCTTTTCTTGATTTTCAAGGGTTATCTCTATCTCATTGTAGCCCGAATACCCGTCAAGGAAATAGTAATAGGAATGACCAGCTAGCCTTTCCAAGATTTGATAAATAAAGGGCAAAGGCAAGTGGTCCTTCCTTGTCACGGTATTCAACTTCTTGTAGTGAATGCACATTCTCTAGCCAGTAGTGACTCTAGTTGACATGAGTTCATTGTCAGCATTGGTTACGATGGTGATTCGTGACTTCTTAGGAACCACCTGATTTGGACTCACCCATTGGCTATCCGATAATGATACCACATCTAATAGCTTAAGAACCTCGGCTTTAACCACTTCCTTCACGTTTGGATTTAATCTACATTGTGGTTGTCGGGAGGTCTTTGCATTATCCTCTAGATAAATGCGGTGAGTACAAATCAAAGGGTCAATTCCCTTTAGGTCCACAATCAACCATCCAAAGGCTCCCTTATGCCCAATGAGAGTATAGATGAGCATAGTCTCCTGTTTCTATTCAAGGTGGGAAGAAATCACCACCGAGTATGTCTCATCTTGACCTAAATAGACATATTCTCAAATCAGAGGGCAAAGATTTTAGGTCAAGCTTCGGTGCCTTGAGGTTAGGCGGTAGAGGCATTACATTAGTTTCAAGCAATTCTTCAAACTGTGGCCTCCACCGGTTAACTTCAAGTACCAGAACGATATCCAGCATGATCCCCATCTCCCTAATCATATCATCATCAAAATCATGGAGTAAGCTTGGCATGTCTCTAGAAGGTCAGAGGATGAGGTCAAAAGTATTTTATCTTCCATGAAAGAGTCAATCATGTTAATGTTGTGGGAATCGTCATCATCGTCTAACTGTCTGCCAGTATTGAAAAAGATATTCAACTCCAATGTCATATTTCCAAAAGACAAACTCATAACTTCATTCCTGCAATTAATGACTGCATTTGATGTGGCAAGGAATGGGTGATCAAGAATCACAGGAATTTGAGTGCTCATGTCCACGATGAGTTGAGTATCCAGGATGATAAAATCTACTAGGTAGTATAATTTGTCAACCCGGACTAACATATCCTCAGTTATCCCTCTCGGTACATGAACTGAGCAATCTGCAAGTTGTATTGTGGTCCGAGTGGGTTTTAATTCACCTAAACCCAGTTGTTTGTATACCAGATAAGGGATCAGATTTACGCTTACTCATAAGTCGATAAGTGTGTGCTCAATCTGGTAGTTCCCAATTATATAATGGATGGTTGGGCTACTGGGATCTTTATATTTTTATGACACATCTTTCTTGAGGATGACACTCACTTTTTCTATCAAAAAAATTTTCTTCTTGATACTTTGCCTCCTCTTGGTTGTACAGGATGTTGACCTTCACTTGTTTTAGCACCTCTAGAATGTCCTGAGAGTTAGAGAGAGATTTTGGTGCAATCAACCATTAGGGGAATAGAGCAATCTGCTTGCTCAAAGGTTTCAGTTTTAATTCATGTGGAGGAATGCTAGGTCCATCCTCTGTTTCTTCTTCTAGGTCCTTGGACTCTTCAATCCTTATCGGAATAAATAGGTCAATTGTTTTTCCACTCCTAAGAGCAGTGATAAACTTGGCTTGCTCCATTTGCTTTGAAGAGCTTGGATCACTAATTTTGTATTGCAGTTTTGGATTGAGAAGGTTGAGCCGGTAGGATCCTTTTCTCCCCAATTGAATTTTTTGTCTCATGTCCTTGTATGGCCTTTGAAAGGTCTTGAAGGGTTTGCAATATACTTTGATTGATAAGCTCATGGTTTTGAATATGTTTCCAAACCGGATACTCTTGAGGTTTCCCTTAATTCAAGAATTAGTTAGGGATTCCTTGAGGAGTAGTAGTTTATCCATTCCTCTAACTAAAGTTCCGATGATTTCTCCAACTAGCATTGTATGTGTTAGAGATGGGTCCATTAAAAGGTCTTTGGTAATTGTTCACGCCATTCGATTGCTCATTCAATACCTCTTGAAAAGCAGGTATCGTTGGGCATTTTTCAGTTGTGTGTATGAGCTTAGATACTGCAAACAACTTCCTTAGCCTTATTCTTCTTAAGTTCCATAGCCTCGACCTTCCTTACGAGACTGGCCACTTTAGCATCTATATCATCATCCTCTTTCAGTAAGTATATCCCACCCCTCTCCCTTGCTTGAGTAGGCTTAGATGTGGTGCTAGGTTTTGGAGAGATGTCCCATGATTGTGTGGTTTTAGCTATTATCAAAGTAATTCGACACCTCATCGATATTTTTATTCATCAACTCCCCATTGAACATTGTCTCGACGAATTGGCACATGGAAGATGTCAGTCCATCGTGGAAGAAAGTTGTTATGTGCCACGTTTCAAAACCATGTTGTGGGCATGAACTGACGAGATCCTTGAACCGCTCCCAACATTGGAAGAATGTTTCATCTTCCTTTTGGACGAAGTTCATGATTGACTTCTTGATGGTGTTCGTCTTATGGTATGGAAAAAAAATTATGACCTCCTTCATCATGTCATTCCATGTGCCAATAGATCGCGGACGTAGTGAGTGCAACCACGTCTTAGCTTTTTCTTTTAAGGAGAAAGGAAAGAGTTTCACCTGACCATGTCCTCAGACACGTTAGGAAAGTATAAAGTGGTTATAACCTCATCAAACTCTTACAAGTGCAAGTATGGACTTTCAGATTCAAGTCTAAGGAACTTTGGAAGGAATTGGATCACTCCAGGCTTGATATCCATGTTTCCTATGTTTTCTCAAAAAACCATATAGGAAGGGGTGCTCACCCCCACCGATTGTAAGTAATCTCGTAAAGTACAAGGCGGGAGTGCATGGTGCACCTCATTCTCATCCTGGACTTTTACAACCCGAGGTTGTGACTGATTCACTAGTTTATTTGCAGCCATAACCTCAATTAACTCTGAGGATCTCAAGTGGTATCTAACCCTGTGATGGATAGATAACACCTTAACCAATCCTCCACTCAAGAGATGTCGAGTGTTGTTACGGACCTACTTGGGTATGAAACACTCTCAGCTCTCAATTTTAAAATCTAACCTACACCTAAAAGAAAGAAGGGAAATAAAAATCTAGAAATAGAAAGAGAGAGAATTAAAAGGAAGTTACCAAATTAGAAGTTTCTATATTAGGATCCTACAAAAGGAAAAAGGAAAGCAATTAGTTTCTACGAAGGAAATAAGGAAAGCAACCTAGTTTCTTTTTTAAAAAAGGAAAGTTTTTAAAAACAAATTAGGAGAGTTTCTATCATAGAATTAGAAAGTTGTTTTTTAAAAAAAAAAAAGAAAAGGAAAGTTTCTAAACCTATAATTAAAAAGCAAACTTAGTTTCTAAAATAACTCGGAAAAAAAAATCTAACATAAAAATAGATAGTTGAAAAATCCTAATCTTAACTTAATTCCAAAACTAGTAAATCTCAGAAAAACGCAACAGTTAGTCCCCGACAACAGCGCTAAAAACTTGTTCACAACCCTAAGTGTAGGGTCACGATGTAGTAATAATCTAGGAAAGACCGATGTTAAATCCATAGGGACCGACTTGTATGTTTCTGAAATTAACTAGAAGTAGAACTAGAAGAAGTTGGTAAACTAATTCTAAAGTATTTGAAGAGAGTAATTGTGATTTAAGTAATTAGAACTTGTAAATTTAAAGGTGGTAACTAGGGTGCCAAGGATCCACTTGTAGCAATTGAGATGTTACCTTGCCTAATTCAAGAGATCCAACTGGAATCAGAGTCTTATCCTGTAACACCCCGTACTTTTTGGTACTCGAGTGTTACCTAGAAAATCTAAATTAATTACACATACGCGGGATCATGCGTGACTTACCATACATATCATCATCCAGTGATCCTCAATCTATCCATCTGAACCATCTAACACAATCTTCATTAATATATC
Source organism: Magnolia changhungtana (assembly GCA_030180095.1). Lineage (NCBI taxonomy): Eukaryota > Viridiplantae > Streptophyta > Magnoliopsida > Magnoliales > Magnoliaceae > Magnolia > Magnolia changhungtana. The sequence continues at coordinate 3,573,642 of JASAUF010000644.1, read as the reverse complement.
GAGTCATCTGACCGTTGGTTCTCAAGAACGAACAATCACCTCATCCCAAAAGTGACATTGATCTTTTAGAACCCACTATGTTGCTAGAATCCAAATGGCGACATGAGTGTAACCCTACCTTATTAGACAGAATGAGCCATACATTATCGATCATAGGCCTTTGATCATCAGATCCACCATTCGTTGGATTTGCAATGTCCAACTTAAAAGTCTGCCACCTGGTCACCACAATCCAACCATCGGACCACCAATTTGACTATAGATCTTCATCTAGACAAACCTTACGACCCTTAAGGCCATTGGAAGTAACCTTTACTCACACATGAAGCCATCCATCTATTATTTCCACGATAGACAAATCTAACCCGACCATCGTAGATTTAAGGCTATGGATCACGAGATCCACCGTTCATCACATCCACGACACCCTATTCATCTACCCATTGAGATTAATGTCGATTCCCACCCAAGCGAGTCCCTAGTACCCCATGGTTATTAACAACTAGACATGAATCATTCCAACTGTTAATTGGTTGAATGGTCAGGATATCGAAGATTGGTAATTAAGCATCCATACAATGTGTCCCACTTAACACTTAAAATAGTTGAGGACTCGGTATGTGAATCATGGTGGCTAATTTACCATAAGGACAGTTCTAGGGTAGGCCCTACAAGTTAACTCAAAATAATAATAATAATAATAATAATAATAATAATAATAATAATAGTAATAATAATAGTAATAATGGTTAAAGATGTGATAATATTGACATTCAATAAGGTAAATTCATGAGATAAGTGGTCCTGACCATTCGAACAATTTCTAAGACCGCTGAAGCTCAGATCGGAATCAATCCGACTGTTAGATCAATATGAATCAACCAATAAGGCAATATCACTTAGTGTGGCCCACCTAAGACTTGAATCCACCTTGTCTTCGACTGAGTGCCTAATATGATCTATAGAATGTGATGGACAGAGTGGATTTATCACAAAAATCACGGTGGACCCCACATAGAGAGCGAGTGCACCCAAAGATGCACGGGATCGCTGGTTTGATCAGCACTGACCCGCACCCCATGAGAAAAGTCAGGAAATCCTCCCGCTAATGTTTTTTTTTAACTGACAGACGTCAACTTCCACGGTGGCCCACCTTAGCCACTATCTAGCCGATCCAAACCGTCCATCAGATGTGTAGGGCCCGGACGGCCAAACCATGGTGGTCTGTCCGAACCTATGTAAAGGGACATGGATTCGGGATCGAAACTGATCAAACCTAAGAGAATGGCTAAGATCATGGATGGTGGGCCAACCTGTGCCACAAGGGCGATCCACGATCGGCCTGACATGTAATCCTAGCCATCCATCCACCTATTTGAAACTGCATCCTCCTGTTGCCAAAAACAGTCGAACAACAGCCTGCACTAAGAAAAGCAAAAGGAGACATTTCCTATAAGACCCGTATCCTAGTCCATACCGTTCGATAGGCTCTCACAATCCTCCCTATCGAATTCCAGTAACCCATAACCTGTAATAGGCATTTGCACGCAACCCTGAGTCGTATCCCGTAGATCTGAGTCGGCTTGACTCAAAACTTATACCATCGCGACCACGCCGTTACTGCAGTTCCAATGCCGTGTCTTGTATACCGATGTGATACCAAGGTCAGGAGTTATGGGCCCGCGTATATTTGGAAGAAACGTCGCGCGTTGCGAATTTTGAGAGAATCTCTACAACCCATCACATCAATCAATTAAGTATTGATTAAGTACAAAACCCATGCCTCTCCCATCCCTTTCTTACCAATAAAGAGAAGCAACCCATACCCCATACCACCTCACTCCTATAAGTCAACTCTCCATTACACACACCCATCCCTCTCTTACACTACCCATTCTTCTCATCCCATCCTTCTTGCACAACCCCACTCCTCTCTCATTTCACTCCATTCTCTACCATTTCCCAAGCAACCATGAGAGAAGAATCTTAAGGAGAGAAAATAAGCAAAGTGTGTGGCCCACTTCTTAGCCCAAGATCCCTCATCCTAGCCCTTCAATCCTCATCATCCTCCATCAAAGAAAGAGCTAAGGAGTTTGGCATTCCATCGGACCAAGAAGATCCAGCGATGAGTGTTTATAGAATTAGTTTTGTATTTTGATGATGAGCCAAGTGGGGCTTATTGATCGATGGTATGGATCTCACTTTGGACCCTAGGTGTGGCCGATGGCCCACCATGACTCATATATTCATTCCATGATGGGCCATTCTCCATGGACCCCATCATGATGTTTATTTTTCCTAATATGTAAAGGGTCATCTAGACCTTGTATTGTGGTGGAGAAGGGATCTCCACAATTGATTTTGATCGTTGTACCCACATGTAAGGGACCCACTTGATGTACATTGTAATGAATGGAAGAGGGGCCCATAGTGGCGGGGTCCGTCCACTACGCCGTCTCTCTCTCTCTATCCCCTGTTTACATCCCACCGCAATTGATGGATTCCATGAACACCAACTGGTAGTTGGATGTGGGACCCATGTGATGCAAGTGTTTTATCCACAGTTGTAACGCCTGAAAATCGGGGGTCAAGCAAAGCTCAGCTCCCGAGTTCCAACGCATCACTTATGCAACATAGATAATGATGATTATGATGAGAGCATTGAAACATGAATGGGATTATACCAAAACAACATATCATACTCCAGAGATAGTTAAATTGCAAGCGAAAGACTGTGATAGATCTATAAAATATAAAATATATAAACTGTGGTGAGTCTCCGGAGTGTGATAACATTACCAGGTAATAAATTACAAGTACAATTCCAAAATATACCAAATGTGTAAGGTCCTCTAGTCAACATCCCTGTAACACCGTCGATCAAGACACGACTCACATAAAGCCGCCAGAAAATAGCATATACGAGAAAGCATCCTCGTCGTCACAAAAGTCCGGCTCCGCCTCAGGAGTAGCGTCGCCATCTGCAATCAGACAAAGTCTGGTGGGTGTTCGGAACACCGTCCCATAATGTGGGAGTGAGTGATCAACTCAGTGGAACAGTAAAGCATAGGTTAACATGTTATCAAAACAGTCAAGCAGTAATGATAAAGTAGTACAATCAACAATCCTAAGTACTCTTGTTAATGTAAGTATGAAATGCTGTCATGATACATGCCCTCACCAACATACTCCCTCATGCGACACCATCTTACATCCGTCGCATGCGTTTATCCCTCAGTGCTCCACATCTTCCAGGCATATGCAGTGCGATGATGAGCATGATTACCAAGTTGTTATTAGTCCTTTTCATACATCAATATTGGAAAACTAAGGTACCTCCCTTATATCATTCCCAAACAATGATCCATTCTAGGGTCGTCAATCCTAGATAATCTGATACGATGATGCGGTTCTAAGTCGCTGCAAGGGTTGTCAGGGCTGTTACACGGAATCGTACACTACTCCCCCATCACCTTATCAATACAGGCCTAGTTGATACTCTGTTTACTACAGGAAGGCTCGTCGCCTCTCCGCAGATTCAGAGTATGCTTGAGGTCACTACACTGGGTACGATCAGGGCTGATACAAGAAATCGTTACACCACTCCCCCATCACCCATCAAAGCAGTGTAGGCCAACAGCTCAAATACAGTGTCTCATACCACCGTATTTGGCTCACGAGTCTGGGTTGCTCACTGGTCACTACAGGGAGGCACATCGCCCCAGCATAGGCCGACAGCTCGACCACAGTGTCCCATACCATTATGTCCGGCTCATGAGTCTTAGCGGATCGAGGTACTAAGGTTAACGGGGTTGCACTGGTAAGTTCGGTACCTTAGATTCAAGCAGTAGCGTCCAAACATGGTAAACATACATTAGATAGATTGGGTTACTTGACGAGCTCGGCTAGGTCGAGCACACGACAAGTTAAATGATGTGAAGTGCATAAGCACTTCGCGTGTCCAACCACTATCACCAACCGATGTAAGACTCGGGTTTGTCGAACACATCTCACGTGGCGAATGAATCTCAGCCACTAATTCAATCTCGTTACTGATTGCCTGGACTATACAATAGCCCCAATCACATTCAATTACAGAATAGTTAAAGCAGTAATGGATCAAGATTTCAAATCATACAATCAATTATCTAATATTGTCCGTTTAGGGCTGTCAAGGCTATTGCACGGAATCGTTACACCACTCTCCCATCACCCATCACGAATTTTTATGGAATACAACTTAAACTTATGAAGTAGTCAGAGCAGAATTAAATAAACAAGTAATTCAAATATATTAACAAGCATGTTATAAAACACAATGCAAACAGGAAATCCAAACACATATGTTTCATAAACCAGTAAGTGATTAAACTGAACAACTTACATGAAGGAAATCATACACATTACTAAGGTAGTTGAGAATCCTATCCCAACACCCTTATACATTACAATTTACTAAATACTACTCATTTAAACATTCCAACAAACATTTTAGATTACACACATCAACATACCTGACGTATGTTGATCACATAGGTATTAGGCCAAATCCTTTCACTAGGGAGCTGCCCATGGATAACATGCGTGCACCCACGACGGATAATCATGACAAGCATGAATCCAAGTTCCATATTCATTTGAACATTTTCACAAACACTTGGGCTACGCAATTCAACATATATAGCACATATTGGTCATGGCGTGATTTAGGGCAAATCCTTTCGTCAAAGGGGTATCGCCTATACAAACAATCATATATCTATGACAATTAGTTATGGCAAGCATGAATGCGAATTCCATACTCATTCGGTCATTCTCATAAACACTTAGAATGCACTCTTTTAACATACATAACGTATACTAGCAAAAACATGTATTAGGGCGAATCCTTTCGCCGAGTGAGTATTATACATATATATATATATAGCATGTTCATATAGTAATTAATCATGGCTAACATACTTTCAAAATTTGTAAGTATACGGTACTTTCTACAAATACGAGGAATACAGTATATTCAACATAGTTAACGTATATCTGAAAAAAAAATGGACAGCACTTTGTACATGTACAATTGCATGCAGATCATTAATCTATATTATCTGACATTGAAAGCATTGAAAACCATAACCTATACATCTAAAGTTTGCACCTTATGCCGTAGAAGCGTAATAAACTCGATAAATTTGCTAAGCTTCTGTCTACGGTGTTGTGGCAACCTATAACATGCTTTAGGTTAGTTATTTCATAACTTATAACTATCGAATCCCCAAAACAGATTAGGGTTAGGGTTTTTTACCTAGAAAGGAAATTGGAATCGCCGGGAAAGTGATTAGAAAGCGATGGTTAAGCCTGTAGCTTGACAGGGTAGAACGACAGGAAGAATCTCCCACCTCTCCCACACTTTCTCTCTCTTTTCTCTCTTCTCTCTCCTAGGTTTTCTCAAATTCGTATGGGAGGAATAAGAGAGGGTTTAAGGTCTTTATATAGGTCCAGAACTCACTGAAATAGACTCGGGGTCAAGGTATACTTAGGTTATAGCCAAAGTGGGTCTGTTTCGTCTCAACAGAGCACTTTTGGCGGCCCCTTTTCAGTGCACAGTTGGACTTAAGCTCACTAACACTGGATCTAGGTGGAGTTAAGTTTTCGTTCCAGTCGGATTCTCAGATCACGCATGGCGGACCAGTTTCAGTTCAACGGTCACTGGAACTCGATCAGGGTTACGAGTACATGGACATATGTATGAAATTTCCCCTGATCCGAGGGTGTATTTGGGTCAGATTCTGACGGTCTGATTGCTTATATCAGGCCCGCAAGTGACAAGTCTCAGATTACTTAAATGAGACTTGATTTCTTAAGAAATCTACATTTTCTCACACTCTTCACTCCGGGCTCAAGTGAATAGCCGTGGGACATTATCTGCATTTGACTTCTGAGATGGTTGTCAAGCCCAGCAAGGCGGTCCTAACCGTTTAACTTCGTGTTAATCAGACTTCCGACGTACGGTCCAGATCTGATACGGAGTTTCAATGTGCTCCCGAGAGCAGCTGGATAATGAGATTAATCCTGGATTTTAGGGTAACCTAGCGTCAATGATTCTACAAGTTTTGGGTCTTGCAGATCAGATTTAAAGTGATTAGTGTGGATTTTATATATGATCTGGTTTAATGCTTAGTTAACTTTGTCTAATTTCTAAAGGATTTAGTCCTATAAGATTTTTGTCTGAGGTGGTACTTGGGCCTTTGTAGTTTGTGGATACAGTGATCCAAGTTATTAATACTTACTAAAGCATGCCCTAATTACAACAGAAGAAGATCCTAGGGCAGGAGAGGCTGATGTTCTAAATAACCTATTCGTTTTATGAAATTCCATAAGGGTATTGGTTAAAAGCCCATTTTATTTATGTATTTACTATTTTCAGTAATGTTTAGTTTAAGTATTGTTCTTCATCACCTAAACTTTAAGATAGTGTCTAATGTGAAAGTACTTAGAGACATTTAAAGAACAAGGTAGTGAAAGGTGAGATTTGTGAACGAAATGGGTTAAAAAGCGATTTTAGACTGTGGGATTCAGTTCTGACAAGTTAATAAGGCGTTAGGATAGACCCATTGCCTAAGGACGTCTGATTCCAGGTTAGAAAAAATCCGAGATGTTACAACGGTGCCTGTCCAGCCATCTGGTCGAGTGTGGAAGAAGGAAAACACACATATCATCTTGACGCTGAGCGGGTGGGCCACACCTGTGGACCCACCTGATGAACATCGACACCGTCCACTGTTGGGACGGTGAGAACCCCACCTGGACGCAGCTACTTTTAAATATATATATATATATATATATATATATATATAATATATTATATATGATGGTAGGCCCACCTAGATTGGAAGAGGATTGGCTGGCATACGCTGACACCAGTTATATAGCTGTTGTACTGCAACCAACAAGTTTAGTGGACCCCACCGTGATGTAAGGGTCTTATCCACACCATCCAGCATCTTGGACGGGTGGGATCCACCCCATATGTGTTGTATCTACATCGTCCACCTGACTGGACAGTGGGACCCACATGTGTGGAGTCCCCCATCGTCTAACAGGGACGGTGGAACCAACCGTGATATATGTGTTTCATCAACGCTATCCATTTGTTTCATCCATACCATCTAGCGGTCTGGATGTGGTCGTGGGCCACCATGTTGTTATGTATTATATCCTAGCTGTCCATTTGGACGGTGGGGACCCCCGGACTGCATACATGCTATATGTTTATCAACAGTTCTTTGGGTCCTAATCATGAGGCACGTATTATATCTAAACCGTCCATCCAATTGGCAAGCTCGTCTTTAGGCCTGAGACAAAAAATGAGGTAGATCTATCAGGTGGACCACACTATAAAAAATAGTGGAGAGTTGAACGCCTACCACTGAAATCCTTGAGGGATCACAGAAGTTCTGGATCAATATGATATTTATTTTTCCTCTTGATTCAGGTCTTTTGTGACCGTATGAACGGATTGGATGGAAAATAAATGTTATGGTGGGCCCTGGTAATTTTAAGGGTGGAAATCATTATCTCCACTGTTATTTGTGGTATGGTCCAGATGATCTTCCGTTATGATTTATTTTGGTAATGCTCTAAAATAACCTCTTAAAAGAGATTAATGGTGTAGATGACACAGCCCATTGATGTGGCCCACTTGATGTGTATGAGGCCCATTGGTGTAGCCCGTGGATGTGGCCCACTTGATGTATATGAGCCCCATTGGTGCGGCCCATGTGATGTGGCCCACTTTGTAACGCCCTGAAAATCGGGAGTCGAGCAAAGATCAGCTCCCAAGTTCCAACGCATCACTTATGTAACACAGATAATGATGATTATGATGAGAGCATTGAAACATGAATGAGATTATACCAAAACAGCATATCATGCTCCAGAGACAGTTAAATTTGCAAGCGGAAGACTGTGATAGATATATAAAATATATAAACTGTGGTAAGTCTCCAAAGTGTGATGATGTTATCAGGTTAGATAATTATATGTAAATTTTCAAATTATACCAAATGTGTAATGTCATCTAGTCAACATCCTAGAAAGCCCTGTCGATCAGGACACTGCTCACAGGAAATCGCCTGAAAACTGCATAAAGGAGAAATCCTCCTCATCATCATAAAAGTCTGGCTCCGTTTCGCAGCATCGCCATCATCTGAAACTCAAACAAGGTCTGGTTGGTGTGTACAACACCATCCCGTAATGTGGGACTGAGTGATCAACTCAGTGGAATAATAAAGCATAGGTTAACATGTTATCAATTCAGTCAAGTAGTAATGATAAAGCAGTACAGTCAAACAATCCTAAATACTGTAATTAATGTAAGGATGAGATGCGATTATGATGCATGCCCTCGCCAACATACTCCCTTGCACCATTGTATGTCCACGGCATGCTGTCACCCTCAATGCTCCATATCTTCCAGGCACATGCAATGCAATGATGAGCATGATTACCGAGTTGTTATTAGTCTATTTTAAACAGCAGTATTGGGAAACTAAGGTATCTTCCTTATATCATTCCTAAACAATGATCCATTCTAGGGTCGTTAGTCATAGACAATCTCATACGATGGTGCGTTTCTAGGTCGCTGCAAGGGCTGTCAGGGCTATTAAACAGAATCGTTGCACTACTCTCCCATCACCTTATCAATACAGGCCTAGTTTATACCCTATTACTACGGGAAGGCTCATCGCCTCACCGCAGATTTAGAGTATGCTCGAGGTCACTACACTGGGAATGGTCAAGGCTGTCAGGGCTGTTACACAGAATCGTTGCACCACTTCCCCCATCACCCATCAAAGCAGTGTAGGCCGACAGCTCAAATATAGTGTCCCATACCACCATAATCGGGTCATGGGTCTAGTTGCTCATTGGTCACTACGGGGAGGCACATGGCCCCAGCGTAGGCCGACAGCTTGACCACGGTGTCCCATACCATCATGCCCAGCTCATGAGTCTTAGCAGATCGAGGTACCACGATTAACGGGATTCCACTGGTAAGGTTAGTACCTCAGGTTCAAACAGAGGCGTCCAAACATGGTGAACATACATAAGACAGATCGGGTTACTTGATGAGCTCGGCTAGCTCGAGCGCATGACAAGTTGAATGACATGAAGTGCATAAGCACTTCACGTGGCCGACCACTATCATCAACCGAAGTATGACTTGGGTTCGTCGAACACATCTCATGTGGTGAATGAATCTCAGCCACGAATTCAATCCCGTTACTGATTGCCTGGACTATACAATAGCCTCAATCACATTCAATTACGAAACAGTTAAAGCAGTAATGGATCAAGAGTTCAAATCATACAATCCAATATCTAATATTGTCCGCTTAGGGCTGCCAGGGCTGTTACACGGAATCGTTACACCACTCCCCCATCACCCTTCACAGATTTTACGGAATACAACTTAAACACGTGAAGTAGTCAAAGCAGAATTAAATAAACAAGTAATTTAAACATATTAACAAGCATGTTATAAAACACAATGCAAACAAGAAATCTAAACACATACGTTTCATAAACCAGTAAGTGATTAAACTAAACAACTTACATGAAGGAAATCATACACATCACTAAGGTAGTTAAGAATCTTATCTCAATACCCTTATACATTACAATTTACTAACTACTACTCATTCAGACATTTCATCAAACACTCTAGACTACATACATTAACATACATGACGTATGTTGATCACATAGGTATTAGGCTAAATCCTTTCACTAGGGAGTTGCCCACTTATAACACGTGTGCACCCACGACGAATAGTGATGGCAAGCAGGAATCCAAGTTCCATATTCATTCAGTCATTTCCATAAACACTTGGGCTACACATTTTCACATATATAGTGTATATTGGCCGTGGCGTGATTTAGGGAAAATCCTTTCGTCAAAGGGGTATCGCCAATACAACAATCATATATCCATGACAATTAGTCATGGCGAGCAATAATGCGAATTCTATACTCATTCAGTCATTTTCACAAACACTTAGAATACACTCTTTTAACATACATAGCGTATACTAGCAAAAACATGTATTAGGGCAAATCCTTTCACCGAGTGAGTATTATACATATATTTAGCATGTTCATACAGTAATTAATCATGGCTAACATACTTTCAAAATTTATACGTATACGGTATTTTCTACAAATAGGAGGAATACAGTATATTCAACATAGTTAACGTATAATCGAAAAATGAAACAGACAGTACTTTGTACATATGCAATTGCATGCAGATCATGATTCTATCATTATTTGACATTGAAAGCATTGAAAACCATAACCTATACATCAAAAGTCCGTACCTTTTGCCGTAGAATCGTAACGGAGTCAATAGATTCACTAAGCTTTAGTATACGGTAGTTTGGCAACCTATGGAATGAAATAGATTAGCTATTTCATCATTTGTAACGTTCATAACCCTAGATCAGATTAGGGTTAGGGTCTCTTACCTAGAAATGAAGTCAGAATTGTCGGAAAAGCGATTAGATCGGAGTAGTTAAGCACGTATAGCGGCAGGGTAGAGTGGCAGGGAGATCCTCCTACATCTCCCACAGTTTCTCTCTCTTTTCTTTCTTCTCTCTCCTAGGTTTTTCTCAAATTCGTATGGGATGAGAGAGTGAGGGTTTAAGGTTCTTATATAGGCCCAAAACTCTCCAAAAATAGACTCCAGGTCAAGGTATACTTAGGTTATAGCCAAAGTGAGGTTATTCCATCTCAACGGAGCACTTCTGGCTACCTCCCTTGAGCCAAAGGTCAGACTTAAGCTCACTGACCTTGGATCTAGGTCGAGTTAAGTTTTCGTTTAGGTCAGATTTCCAGATCGCACGTGTCGGACCAGTTTCAGTTCAACGGTCAACGAATGTCTATTGGGGATTTCAAGTACACTGACCTGTGTTGGACTTTTTACCTGATCTGAGGGTGTAATTTGGTCTGATTCTGACGGTGTGGTTGCTTATAAATTGTCCGCAAGCGACATGTTCCAGATTTCATAAATGTGTATTTTATTTTTAATTAATTTCACATTTCTCACACTCTTCACTCCGGGCTCAAGCGAATAGCCCCAGAACACTATCTGGATTTGATTCCGAGATGGTTGTCAAACCCATCAAGGTTGTCCTAATTCTATAACTTCGTATTATTCAGACTTTCGACGTGCGGTCTAGATCTGATACGGAGTTTCGTGATGCTCCTGAGAGCAGCCGGGTAATGAGATTGATCCTAGATTTTAGGGTAACCTAGCGTCAATGATTCTACAAGTTTTGGGTCTTACAGATTGTATTTAAAGTGGATCAAGCGGATTTCGTAGCTAATCTAGTTTAGTACTTAGTTACTTTGTCTCATTTCTAAAGGATTTGATCCTGATCGATTTTTGCCTGAGGTGGCACACGGGTCTTTATACGGATTTCTAAAGTATTATTCTTCATCACCTAAACTTTAGGATTTAGGCCTAATATGAAAGTACTTAGAAAATTTTGAAGGACGAGGTAGTGAAATGTGAGATACTGAAGGAAATGTGAGATTTTGAAGAAAATGGTTTGAAAAGGGATTTGAGACTTTTGAATTGAGCGTTTGAGAAGTTAATCAGGTGTTAGGATCGACCCATTGCCTGAGGACGTCTATCACCAGGTTGGGAAAAATTCAAGATGTTACACACTTAATGTATATGAGGCCCATTGGTGCGGGCCATGTGATGTGGCCCACTTGATGTATATGAGGCCCATTGTAATGTATTTGAGGCCCATGGATTGAGACCCAATGTGATGTTTATAAGGGCCATAGGTTGAGGCCCAATGTGATGTATATAAGGACCATGAGTGAGGCCCAATGAGATGTATGTGAAGCCTTCGTGTGGGGCCGAATGTGATGTATATGAGGTCCATTGTGATGTGTGATTCCACCATGATATATGTAATGATGTTTATGGTGGGTCATGCCTTGGGAGCAATGATGGTTTGACATTCACATTGTAAGAGCAATGATGGTTAAATGTCCACATTATAACTCTCCCTAGGGCCCATTGTTAGGCTCATACTTGTTGTGTGTAGGCCGTCTAGGCCTATCTTCGTTATGAAGGTAGTTGATCACCATATAACATGCTTAGTATAACTTCAAAATTCATGCTCATACGCATCATATGTATGCTCGATATGAGGAGTGACTGATCATAACATATGTCATTAGGCAGATTGTTTATGGGTCTCACTAATAGGAGTTGCCCACATGAGTGTGCGGTACACGCAGGATTGTTGTATAACTGTACAACATGATTCATGCATCTCGCATTTGTGTGACATGATTATTATACGCCCTAGTAACATCAGGGTCGTGGCCTCCACAGGCACATCATGGATGGCTAGATTGGATTTCGAAAATATTGGCTCTAGCACTGTGGGCACAGAGGATGTCCTTGGGTGAAAGTTTCAGAACCTTTTTGGTACTAGGAGATGCGCTAACGTCTAAACCAAGTGGATACATGAGCGCACGAGTGCCGAATACCAGTAGGTCGTGTCTCCCACTGTGTCATGTCGGTTGGAAGGGGGTGTGACCTTATCAGCCTGAGTGAGGGGGCTATACATTAGGCTGAGTTTAACCAGCTTACAAATGGGTCCACTATCGATGAGCCAGGTAGGTATTAGCAGACTACTGGTCAGGTGGACAGTGTGGTCTCTTCCACTCGCTGGGCTGTACGGCTAGGGAGGCGGCAGTCAATGTGGAGTGTACTAGATCCCAGTGATATTCCAGAGGGGAACTGTGCTGATATATCTACTTGATGAGGAGACTGGCATGCTTGCGTTGCATCTTTCATATGACATTTGGCTACGTAGGCCTCGCATTGCATGGCCTTATTATGGCTGATAGCATTCATGCCTCACATCGCATAACCTTAGTACGGCTGATAGTATTCATGGACTTACCAGTATACTTTTGCATTACTCTGATATTGCATACTTGACACTTACCTTGAGCACACACTTATACCACCCTTTAAGATTTTCGTAAGGTTATGCACGACCGTTGTGTACAGGTGATGTTGGATCGCACCAGTACTGAGGCAGGAGTGTGTAGCTGAGCTTTTAGAAGTTTCGATATCTATATTTGTATTTCTCTTTTTGCATTGTAGTCAAATTCTTTGATATAATAGATATGTGGTGATGTTGTTTTGTGAGTTAGCTATTCTTGTGGTTATGCTCCATTACAAAAAAAAATCATATTAAAAATCCTCCTTGTAGGATCCTAGGATCGAAATCTGGCATATAGGTTCCACATGCCGGGAATGGGGCAGTACCAAGGCTGTCAGTGCCAGATTCGGCAATCGAAAATTCTGTGAGCCTAGTTTTCGAGTTTGGGGCGTGACAGAAGTTGGTATCAGAGCATAACCTGGGAATACTTGAGGATCACAACACATATCTGCTATGAACTTAGAATGATAGGTTCCGCGTCTGAATAACCTATCGATTTTCGGATATAGACTTTTAATGTTTTCGCCTTCGAGAGTTCTCATGCCTGATAGGCCCCTTGTTCCTTCCTATAGGACATGCTGCCTAGGAGAACGATCAGAGCGACTCCCACTCCCTCATCTGAGTCTAGCATAGCCCCAACAGCACCCATGACTACAAATCAGATTCAGAAGATGCTGCAGGTGATAACTACTATCCTTCAGGAGCAGGGTGGGGCGGCCTACTATTACGCCAGCCCAGGAATGGCAGGATCGCGAGAGCCTCCTTCTCAAAAACTTCCGACAGCAAGATCCTCTGCACTTCCGGGGCGAGTCAGACCCTACTGTAGCAGAGATATGATGCTTTTAGGTGGAGAAGATATTCGACACCATGAGATGTACAACCCAGCAGTTGGTCCCGTTAGCTGTATTTCTTCTCCAAGGTGAGGCTCAACACTGGTGTGCATCAGTCGCCCGAGTGGCAGCGGTCAATTTCGATTGGACCTGGGAGGACTTTGTAAACTGGTTCGATCAGAAGTTCTTTCCCGAGCATGTTCGACAGCAGCGTGCATTAGAGTTCGAGACCTTGGTCTAGGGAGACATAACAGTGTCCCAGTATGAGGCACATTTCATTGCGCTATCGAGATTCGTGACATACCTTGTTGATGATGAGGGGAGGAAGGCCAGCCATTTTGAGAATGACTTGTGTCCTGCCCTCAGGAGCCATGTGGTCGAACACATGCTTCTGACATTTGAACAAATTGTACAAAGGGCCCCGGTCTACGAGGCAGATTGGGCTGATTTGCAGAGGGCTCGTGATTGCAAAGGAGACCAGAAGAGGAAGACACCCTCTGATAGCTCCCAGCAGTAGCAACATCATCCACAGTAACAACGCACGACCTGCCCAGCATTTTGAGCACTAGTGGCACCCCCAACACCACCTCCTAGACCTTTCCCAACTGCTTGTTTTGGATGTGGTAGGACAGGACATTGTAGGCATGAGTGTCCCCATCTGCAGCAGCAGCGGTCGATGGCACCACAACAGCGACCACAACACTAGCCTCAAAGACCTACCCACAGCAGCAGAGGCAGTAGATTAGGCCGTTGTAGCGGCAGCAACAGCAACAGCCACGACCTCAAAGGGGACAGGTACCTCCCAAACCGGCCCAGGGCAGATTCTATGCCACTCAACAGGACCCTCAATCATCCAAAGGGGTCATTAAGGGTACCCTACCTATTTCTACATGCATAGCACGTGTATTGTTTGATTCTGGTGCATCACATTTCTTAGTGGCCGAGGATTTCTACCGATCAACCAGTTTGTCATTGGAGTCTGCTTGTGAAGGTTTGTCGGTATTGACACCCTTGGTGAAGACTGCAGTGTTAGGCTGATTTTGCTTGTCATGTCCCGTCCTAGTTAGGGATATCTTTTTTGCATGCCAATCTGTTTGCGTTGCTAATGTCTAAGTTTGATGTCATCCTGGGCATGGATTGGCTTGCCGCATACCACATTATATTGGACTGCTTCGCGAGGACAGTCATGTTTTATATACCCGACGTGTCGCAGTTCCAGTTTGTAGCAAAGCCCAGAGGAGAGCAGCCTTCCTGCCTATTGTCATGTGTCATTGACGAGTCAATTACTTTGAGTATCGACCAGCTATTGGTCGTTTGTGGTTTTCCCGATGTGTTTCAGGAGATTCCGGGTTTACCACCTCAAAGGCACACAGAGTTTCAGATTATTCTCAAGCCCGGTACCTTGCCTATTTCAAAGGCACCGTATCACATGGCACCGTTGGAGTTGCAGGAATAGCAAAAGCAGTTGGATGAGTTGCCCAAGTTAGGCTTTATCCATCCGAGTAGTTCACACTGGGGAGCATCGGTACTCTTCGTGAAGAAGAAGGATGTCTCATTGAGGCTTTGTGTAGATTACCACGAGTTCAATAAGGTCACGATTAAGAACAAGTATCTGGTCCTGAGGATCATGATTTATTTGATCAGCTGCAGGGTCTATAGTTCTTTTTGAAGATTGATATGCATTCTGGTTATCATCAGATTTAGGTTCGTGAGGAGGATATCCTGAAGATAGCATTCAGGACGCGCTACGGTCATTTTGAGTTCTAGGTCATGTCCTTCGGACTAACCAATGCACCCGTGGTATTCATGCAGTTGATGAACGAGATCTTCCGTCCATTTCTCGATCAGTTTGTTGTGGTGTTTATTGACGACATTCTAATATATTATAGGACCCGTGAGGAGCATGGGTTGCACTGGAGATTACCTTGCAGACCTTCCGCGCACACCAGTTTTACTCAAAGCTGGAGAAGTGTGAGTTTTGGCAGGAGGAGGTGAAGTTCCTTAGTCATGTAGTGACAAGGTAGGGCGTCGCAGTGGACCCCTCAAAGATTTATGTCATACGTCAGTGGGGTCATCCCATAAATGCTTTCAAGATCCGTAATTTCCTTAGTTTGGAGGGCTACTACCGACTTTTCATTGAGGGATTCTCCCGTATTGCACCTCCGTTGACCAGGTTGACTCAGAAGGGCACCGAGTTCATTTGGAACGATGCTTGTGAGCAGGCATTTGTGGAGCTGAAGGACCACCTCAAGTCCGCTCCTGTCCTCACTCTTCCCTCTTAGAGTGATGGATTTGTTATATTTACCGATGCCTCATGAGTTGGCTTGGGTGCTAACCTGATGCAGCATGGGAAGATGGTGGCTTATGTGTCTCACCAGCTCAAGGTCCATGAGCTGAACTACCCCACGCATGATTTGGAGCTGGCAGCAGTTGTCTTCACACTGAAAGTGTAGAAGCACTATCTCTATGGGGTTAAGTTCGAGCTCTTCTCTGATCACAAGAGCTTGAAGTATCTATTCTCTCAGTTCAAGCTGAACACGAGGCAAAGGCGTTGGATGGATCTCCTAAAGCACTATGATTTTGATCTTCAGTACCACCGGGGCAAGACGAACTTGGTGTCAGTTGCCTTCAACCGTCAGCCATGAGGCTTAGTGGTGCACGTGATGATTTAGGAGTGGAAGATACTTAAGGATGTGTCAGCATACGACTTTGAGATCGGCTTGCAGCCTTCTATTGTGCAGTTATCAAGCCTGTCGATTCAACCCTCTCTTATCGCAAGGGTGATCTAGGCTCAACAGGTAGATGAGTTGTTGCAGAGTTATCGAGTAGAAGCAGCATCTAAGAGTCAGTCGGATTGACAAATTGGTTCTAATGGTGGACGTCGCTTCAGAGGCCGATTATGTGTCTCGAATATTCCTGAATTGCGTAGAGATCTTATGACTGAGGCTCATCGATTGCGGTTCTCTATCTACCCTGGCTCAACGGAGATGTATCGTGAAATGAGGTATCAGTATTTTTTCGAGGACTCAGCGTAGTCACGACGCCATCTGGGTTGTCATTGATGTTCTGACGAAGTTGGCACATTTCCTTGCGATTAATGTGAACTGGACTTTGGACCGGCTTACAAGGTTATTCATTGAGGAGATTGTGAGACTGCACGGTATTCTAGTTTTGATCATTTCTGACCTAGAACTGAGGTTCACGTCTCAGTTTCGGAGGAACTTCTAGATGGTGATGGGGTCTTTTTTGTAGCTCAACACCGCGTATCATCCATAGACCGATGGGCAGACCGAGAGGGTCAACTAGATCCTTGAGGATATGCTCAAAGCTTGTGTAATTGACTTCACGGGTAGCTGGGATGAGCACCTATGATTGGCTGAGTTCGCGTACAACAACAGCTATTAGGCGATCATTGACATGACTCCTTTTGAGGCATTATAAGGAAAACCGTATAGATCTTCGAGTAGTTGGACCGAGGATGGAGAGCGGCGTCTCCTAGGTCCCGAGCTTGTGCAGCAGAAATCAGAGGTCATCGACATCATCAGGCAGAGGATGCGCACAACTCAGAGCTGGCAGAAGAGTTTTGCTAATCATTAGCGTCGTCCCTTAGAGTTTACCGTTGGGGACCATGTGTATCTCAAGGTCTCACCCATAAAGGGTGTGGTTCGTTTTGTAGTGAAGGGCAAGCTTGCCCTGAGATTCATTGGACCTTTCGTGATCACTGGGCACATTAGTTGTCTGGCATTAGTATAGTTGATAGCATTCATGCCTTGCATCGCATAGCCTTGGTACGGCTGATAGTATTCATGGACTTAACAACATACTTCCGCATTACTCTAATATTGCATACTTGACACTTGCCTTGCGCACACACTTACACCACCCTCTAAGCTTTACGTATGCTTATGCATGACCGTTACGTGAAGGTGACGTTGGATCACAGTAGTACTGAGGCAGGGGCATGTACCTGAGCTTTTAGAAGTTCCAATATCTATAATTATATTTCCCTTACCCTATTATACTCAAAATTTCTGATATAGTGAATATGTGGCGATGTTGTTTTGTGACTTGGCTATGCTTGTGGTTATGCTCCATTACAAAAAAAAAATCATATGGAAAATCCTCCTTATAGGATCCCAGGATCAAAATCTATCATATGAGTTTCAAGAGCCGAGAATGCAGCACTACGAAAGTTGTTGGTGCCAGATTTGACGATCGGGAATTCTGTGAGCCCATTTTTCAAGTTTAGGGCGTGACATTTCCCTTTCAAGAAATGGGTGATGGCACGATCCGGGCCCTTCCCTGGGCCACATGGAGCGATCCCGGCCTCTCCCTTTAGGGTGACGCGAGTTGAATACGTGAGACATCTCGTCTTACAACAAAATGACAAGATGTTGAGTATTTCATGGGATACTCCGAAACTCACAAGAATGGCCTGAAAAGTGGGACCCGTGGTGATCAAAAGCTTCATCTAGTCCGTTCAAATGGACCAGATCTTAAGGAAGTACTATAGATGGAAGGTTGCCATTAATGGCCCTCTAATCTTCCCTGTTGGAGCATCTGACCCATGACAACGAGATGGGCCCCACCAGGGCTAAAAATTTACTCTCCTAGTGGGCCATTGCAGCGGGAATCCATCCCCAAGGTCAGATGGACCCCATGCATAATGGTTTTTTGAGGATGGCTGTTGCAAATAGAATTTAAGTGCAAGAAACCTCCCTTGGCCATAAAATGCCCAGTTCTGCTAAGTGGATGCAGCAGATGGCTTGTGGCCAGCTAGGCCAGGGTGTGCCTAGTCCAGTCGACTTTGGGCTAGCAGATGATGGGCTACCTAGTCCATGGGGCATCATATGCAGTTGTTGGGCCAGGACGAGCCCAACCCAGTAGCCACTATTCGAATCTTGTGGAGCTATCAGGTGCTGGGCCCGGACGAGTCTAACCTAGCTCTGACATTCGTAAGAGAAGGCCGTTGTAACTATTGGCCAGCCCGGCCAGGACGAGCCCAGCCCAGACGGCCCTAATCAGTAGAAGCTGGGCCGAAAATGGCCTAGCCAGAGGTTCTATCACTGTTGCCTAGCCAGCCCACTTCTATCTGTGGAGTGATATTGGGTCGGGATAGCCCAGCCCAACCCATGGGCTAGTTGTACACGATTGTTGGGCCAGGAACGGCCCAATCCATCCCGACTCTGGTACATATAGGATCTGGCAGTTGGGCCAAGACAGGCCCGGTTCGGGCCGTACCTAAGGGTAACTTCAGGCCCAATCTGGGCCACTTGTTGGACAAAAGTCTTGTGAGCCTGTTCACTCTAATGCAAGCTCAAATAGCCGTATTCATGAGACCTTTCAAACCCACATAACTTCAACGTGTTAGTTAGTTAAAACCTTGGGAGCATTTGACTAATACAAACTATGACTTTAAGAAATTATTTGTGTGATTTTCGGCCACAAGATACTCACGGAAACTTGAATCGAGGACAGGGATATGACCCTACAGGTGATGACTTCTTCCCCTTAAGTTTTCCATTTTCAAATCAGTTCAAGTATTAGTTTTTATTAAATTCACAAGTGTAATCTCATGACATGTGATCTCTTACATTAGTTATAAAATCTTAAGACATGACTAGTATTTGAATTATAGTTGGTAGTTATGACAGCATGCAATAGTTACTCACATAATAGCTTCTGTTTAAATCTCAATTGATAATTCATGCCATGACTTATTGTGATTATGAATCAAATGATTAACATATGTGTGTCATGATATAATTATATGCTTTTACATCAGTTGTTCTAAGTTGTTAATAGAATCCAATTCACTACATTAATTAGTGGAAAAACACCACTTGTGTATGTGAACCCATACTTAACATGTATCAAGCTAGAGGGTGGTAAGGAATGGGCCCTAGATTGGAGGTTATGTAGGACATGGAATATTAATGTGGGATTTACCATCCATATGTCATTCGGCTTAAGTAGCCTAGAAATGACCTCTTTAACCGCTTTGGTTTAATCTTGTCTGACCCCTTTATCGTTTCAATTTAATGCACTGAGCAACCTTTTACCGCTGCGATTTAACGTCAGTCCTATGTTTTGATGATTGCCTTGCATGCCTTCGATGGCCTATAACCATGCAATGGTAATCCTTAATTATCAAATTTGATTGGTCGTTGGTCAATGGGCATCCATTAAGCATCCTAAGATGGGGAAACCTCATGAGCCGAGGATGGTGGTCGTGGGACACTATGCCCGAGCTGTCGGCCTATGATGGGTGATGAGCCCCCTGTTGTGACCATTGAGTTACTTAAAATGGCTGATTGTAATTGGAATAATAATGGTTTGGTTAATCATGCATTCATAGCACATTAGCGATGATGGGTGGCTAATTCTGGATGTTGTTGCACTTGCCCTTAGGTTCATTGGGGTGTCGTTTTGTTAGCTCCCAGATCACTGACTATCGACACTTGGTCACTATACTGTACGAGTTATGTTACGCTAGTGACATACGTATGAGATATGTACGATGACTTGACACCATACTGTATGAGAGAATACTACGTTAGTAACCAGTCTTATGCATGGGTGACGAGCCCAAGTCCGACTGGATGAGCATCCCTAGGTCGATGTGCATTCATGCATCCATACATTTAAAAAGATTGCATCATGTATTATTTTGAATGCCCTGTTGTTTTAACTATACCTAGCTAAGGCGGCGTTGTGTAATCTTGAGGAGAATTCACACCGAGTTGGCCACTCATCCATCAAATATATAACCATATAGGTAGCACGGGTGGCTTAAGTGATATTCAAGTTCAAACTGATGAGGAGCTAGGTATAATTGATAGGGATGCATGATCATACCTACAAAGAGAAGTTATGCGATCTAACAGCTTACATTTAAATGCATTCTAATATTTTTCATGTATTAAATTATGTGAATCTTGTAATTGTTAATATAAAGACATTGGTTTGTATAAGTCATTATGGGCAGCTTCTTGTATATTCTAAATGTAAATGCAAACTTTCCTTTATGTTGATTTGTCCATCCTACGCTAAACTGCTAACTCTGATAAAAGAAAAAAAAATTGTATGTATGGAATTTTGGCTCTCTATAAGTTAACACTTAGGTTTTTGGGAAACGAGTCATATACTCGAGTCCTGAAAACATGGGGCGTTACAGTATCAGAGTATAGTTTGGACAAACCTGGCCTTGGAAAAATGATCTTATACAAACTTTAAATGTCTCAAGTTAGGATGTTTGAAACTAGAAATTTGAACCTAAGTGGATCTCCCCTAGAATTAGGGAAATTTTAAAGAACATATAGACCCAAAATCTTAGGCCCCTAGAAATTGTTTGGATGAACGAAGAACTTAGAAATGAACTTAGGCCTCTTTGAACATTTTAGGTCTAGTCATTTGAACTTAGGCAAAATTCCCCTAGAAATAGGAGAAAATTGAAAACATAGAAATTTCAAACTTTAGACTCCCTTCAAAATTTTAAGTTAGACCCTTGGACTTTAAACTTGTGTAGAAATTCCTTAGAAATGATTAGGATAGCCATTTAAAATTAGCTGAATTTCCCTTAGAATTAAGGAAAATTGGAAATATAGATACCTAATATTTTAGGTTCCTTAGAGAGTTGTTTAGATAGTCCTAGAACTTACAAACCAAACTTAAGTCCCTTGAAAATTTTAAGTTTAGCCATTTGAACTTAGAAACAAAGACTTTGGTCCTCTTGTAAACTAACAAAATTGTTGTTTGAAACTTAGAAACTAAGCTTAAACATCGTGGGGGAACAAACACCCACTACGATATAATTGAAATTATCAAGAACCTACCTTGAACCAGGCTCACAAAGGACAAGTTTTAGGAAATCCGTAACTTGAAATTTTCTAGAATATCATTAGATAGGAATAAAATTATCGCAATGTTTGAAAAATGAAACGAATTTACACTTCGTAGGAATTTCCTTAATCACCAGAGTGTACACTTGATTGGACACAAGTGCTCTCTAAACTTAAGAATCGCACTAGGAATTGTAGCTTGGATTCCCTAAACGTCTCCTTACTTAGAAATAACATTTCCCACAATTCCACCATGTAAAATTTATTAGAGGCGGAATTTTAAAATTTTAGGTGGACTTTCAACCCTAGGCTAAGCATATTGGAATTAGATTTGAAAATCACAGATAGATTTAGCAAAACTTTAAATTGAGGTTTCATGTAGGGATCCTGGACCTGAAACTTCCAAATAGTGCTTAGATAATCAGAGTGCACAGTGAAAGTGTAATGGGCCACCTAGACTTATCATAATGAGAATATAAGGTTTCATGACATTTCCCAAGAGTCTAGAACAATCAGGATCATGGACTAATGGAAAAATGTTTAAGCAAAGTTTTCATGGTTTGACTCAAATTCTAAGTCCTAGCAAATCTCAACAATCTCAATGCCCTGATCAAGCAAACGATTGAGATTTAACAGGATTATAAATGGAGACCAAAATTCTCTGTCTTGCACAGGCAGATGATCGATGTATCGAGCTCAAACCTACTACGACCATCTATTTGTGTTAGCCTGAACATTGAAAAATAGAAATTATATTGTACTTTCGACAATAGGGAACTATCATTTGAAGTAAAAGAAAATAAAGAGAAAGATACAATATTACAATTAGTTTCCACTTAGATGAACTTGTAATCTTAGTGAATACTATAGGAAATCCTGACGTTGGTTGCAGTTTAAATAAATTGCTAAAATTGGTTTATATTGGAATGATTCCAATCCTTAGTGGAACTTAAAATCCTTAGTTGAATTGCTAGACGAGGAACGTAAGGGTTGCGAGAAATTTAAATAAAGCCTGTTGGGACTTCACACGTAGACATATGGTACATCTTTAGGATAATTGAACCACTTGTTATATTTATGACGTACATCATTAAATCTTGAAGTAGGATTTTATTTATTTTTTCTTTAAGGGGGGTAGATGGTAATGACCCTTGCCCTAGTAGTAAGTCATAAGCGCTTTCTTATAAAATAAACTTGGTATGGAGAATTAACGGATGCATATGGACACCATAAGGTAGATTGTTGCCCACATTTATAGTCGAAGTGCTGAATTTCGGTAGTGAAATTCTCTTTAAGGAGGGTAGATTGTAACACCCCGTACTTTTCAGTACTCAGGTGTTACCTTGAAAATCTAAATTAATTACACACACGGGATCACATGTGACTCACCTTACACATCATCATCTAGTGATCCTCAATCTATCCATTTAACACAATCTTCATTCATATATCAAGTCATCTGACTGTTGGTTCTCAATAACGAACATTCACCTCATCCCAAAAGTAACATTGATCTTTAGGAACCCACTGTGTTGCTAGAATCCAAATGGCGACAGGAGTCTAACCCTACCTTATTAGATAGAATGAGCCATACATTATCGATTGTAGGCCTTAGATCATCAGATCCACCATTAGTTGGATCCGCAACATCCAACTTAAAAGTCTGCCACCTGGTCATCACAATCTAACATCGGACCACCAATTCAACTATAGATTTTCATCTAAACAAACCTTACGACCCTTAAGGCCGTTGGAAGTAACCTTTACCCATAGATGAAGCCATCCATCTATTATTTCTAGAATAGACAAATCTAACCCAACCATCATAGATTTATGGCTATGGATCACGAGATCCACTGTTCATCACATCCACGACACCCTATTGATCTAGCCATTGAGATTACTGTCGATTCCCACCCAAGCGAATCCCTAGGACCCCAATGGTTATTGATAACTAGATATGAATCAATCCGACCGTTAGATTGGTTGAATGGTCAGGATATTGAAGATTGGTAATTAGGCATCCATACAGCGTGTTGCAGTTAACACTTAAAAATAGTTAAGGACTAGGAACGTAAATCATAGTGGCTAATTTACCATAAGGACAGTTCTGGAGTAGGCCCTACAAGTTAACTCAAAATAATAATAATAATAATAATAATAATAATAATAATAATAATAGTAATAATGATTAAAGATGTGATAATACTGACATTCAATGAGGTAAATTCATAAGATAAGTGGTCCTGACAATCCGAACAATTTCCAAGACCGTTAAACCTCAGATCGGAATCAATCCAACTGTTAGATCAATATGAATCAACAAATAAGGCAATATCACTTAATGTGGCCCATTTAAGACTTGAATCCACCTCATTTCCGACTGAGTGTCCCAATATGATCTATAGAATGTGATGGATAGAGTGGGCTTATCACAAACATAACGGTGGAACCCATATAGAATACGAGTGCACCTAAAGATGCCTGTGCACGAAGTGCACGGGACGGGATTGCTGTTTTGACCACACTGACCTGTGCCTCATGAGAAAAGTCAAGAAATCCTCCCGCCAAGGTTTTTTATTAACTGACGGATGTCGGCTTCCACAGTGGCCCACCTTGACCACTATCTGGCTAATCCAAACCGTCCATCGAACATGCAAAGCCTGGACGACCAAACCCTAGTGGTCTGTCCGGACCCATGCAAAGGGACATGGATTTGAGATTGGAATCGATTAAACCTAAGCGAATGGTGAAGCTTATGGATGGTGGGCCAACCTTTGGCCACATGGGCGATCCACGATCAGCCTGATCATGCAATCCCAGCCATCCATCCACTCATTTCAAACTGCATTCTCCCGTTACCAAAAATGGCTGAACAACAACGTGCACCAAGGAAAGCAAAAGGAGACATTTCCCTTTTGGGAAATGGGTACTGGCGCAATTTGGCCCTTCCCTAGGCCACGTGGAGCGATCCGGGCCTCTCCCTTTAGGGCGATGCGAGTTGATTACGTGAGACATCTCGTCTCACGAGAAAATGGTGAGATGTGGAGTATTTCGTGAGATACTCCAAAACTCACATGAATGGCCCAAAAAGTGGGCCCCGTGGTGATCAAAAGCTTCATATGGTCCGTTCAAATGGACTAGATCTTAAGGAAGCACCGCAGATGGAAGGTTGCCATTAATGGCCCTCTCATCTTCCTCGTTAGAGCATCCGACCCATGACAACGAAATGAGCCCCACCAGGGCTAAAAATTTACTTTCCAGGTGGGCCATTATAGGGGGAATCCATCGCTAGGGTCGGATGGACCCCATGCATAATGGTTTTTTGAGAATGGCCATTGTAAATGGCATTTTCATCTCAGTCATTGGCTGAGATGCGCAAGAAACCTCCCTCGACTATAAAAGATGTTAGGACGCCTTGGGATCTGCATTAGAGAAAGAGAATGGAAAAGAGAGAGAGAGAGAGTTGGGACGTTTTGGGATATATATATATATATATATATATATATTCATGTGGTGTACAGGCATGAATATATATATATATATATATATATATATCAGATTGATTCAAAGCTTTGGGGTGGGCCGCTCATGCAGGCCCCACCTTGACGTATGGGTTTAATCCATGCCATTCATTCCATTCTCCAGATCATTTTAGGCGTTGAGCCGAAAAATAAAGTCAATCCGGTTTTTTAGTGGGCCATAGTATAGGAAACAACATTTTCTACTGTTGAAATCTACCTTGATGTTTCTGTACCCCAAAATATACCAAATATTGGGTGATGGGTCTGTCTTGAGCCCTAAAATCCAACGGCTGACTCAATTTCCTTGATGCGGGCCCCACCTGTGAAAAACCATAAGAAAATAATTTTTCAAATATATATATAGGCAGCAGGCGCTACTGACATGCAGCAACGTCCTGCTGCGCTGGGAAGCTAGAGGCGGGACAGGGGTCCCATGTGTGAGACCCACCATGATGTGTCTTGAACATCCACACTATGCACCTGATGGCCCCCCTCTAAAAATTTAGCCGTATACGTGGCTCAGGTGGCCCACATCATAGGAAATAATGGTGATTGAGCAGCTGCCATTGAACCCCTTTTTGGGTATCACAGAAGTTTTGTATCACTATGAAATTTGTTTTTTTCTTCATTAGGGTCCTTGTGACCTTATCAATAGTTGGATGACAGATAAACGTTATGGTGGGCCCCACATGGAACCCACTGATGTTGTGTTTAACCCACACCGTCCCCATACATATGGGAGTGCACGGCTAGTGTACCTCTGCTGGAGTGGCATCACCAAGATTCATGGGTCCCACTAGTATCATCCATGTTATCCACCTATATGGGACCCACTCCATGATGCATGTGTTGCATCCAAGCCGTCCAACCGTTTTGAAGCTCATTCATGGCATAAGCTAAAGAATGAGGCACATCTAGGATCAAATGGACCACATAGCAAAAAGTAGTGGGGATTGAGTTTTTGCCATTGAAACCTTTTGTTTCACAAAAGTTTTAGATCATTAGGAAGTTTATTTCCTCTTAATCTAGGTCTGTGTGACCTTATGGCTAGATTGGATAGAAAGTAAATGATATGTTAGGCCTTGAGGATTTTAATGGTGGAAATCATTATCACCACTGTTATTTGGAGTGTGGTCCGGTTGATCTTTTGATATGATTCATATATATATATATATATATATATATATATATATAAACATCTTAATGTATTTATGGCCATCTGTTGAGGCCCACCTTGATATATATATAAGGCCCATTTGATGTATTTGAGGCCCATGGGCAAGGCCCGTTGTGATGTATTCAAGGCCCATGGGCGAGACCCAATGTGATGTATTCGAGACCCATGGGCGAGGCTCATTATGATGTATCCGAGACCCATGGACGAGGCCCATTGTGATGTATTCAAGGCCCATGGGCGTGGTCCATTACGATTCGTTTGAGGCCCTTGTATAAAGCCCAACGCGATAAATGAGAGGCCCATAATGGGGCCCATTGTGATGTATGTGTGGCGGATACGTTGTGTATGAATCCCTTATGTGGGCCACTCCTTGGGAACAATGTTGGTTAGATGTCCACATTGATGGGCAATGATGGTTGGATATCCACATTGACACCTTCCCTTAGGCCTTGTTAGGCCCATTCTCATCATTCCCTTAGTGGGTTAACACAAATAATTGGGCTCTATTCACCGTAGATGGATGACTCCATGCTATCAATTTTGATTTAACCATGACTGAGTGTCGATCCTTATACTATGAATGATCAGTTGTTCATCTATGGACCCCTCCTTGTTTATATGCTAATTGTGGGTGCCGATTATCGATGCTGCTTATGGATGCCGATTATCGAGGCTGAGTATCAAGGCCGATTCTGATTTGTCGAGGGCAATTTCGATTATCGAGGCTGAGTATAGAGGCCGATCCCGATTATCGAGGCCGAGTATCAAGGCCAATTCCGATTGTCAAGGCCAATTTCGAGTGTCGATTCTGATTGTTGAGGCCAATTTCGATTGTCGAGGCCAATTTCGATTGCTAAGGCCAATTGTCGAGACCTATGTGATGTATATGCGACCCGTAGTCGAGGCCCATTATGATGTGTATTCAGCCTGTGTGATGTATATGCAACTCATATTTGAGGTCCATTGTGATGTGTATCCAGCCCGTGTTTAAGGCCTAATGTGATGTATATGAGGTCTATGTGATGAGGCTCATTGTGATGCATTTAAGGGTCAGGCGATAGAGCCCATTGTGATGTATGTTAGGCCCATGTGAAAGGCCCATCATGATGTGTATTAAGCTCTTGAGTAAGGCCCATGGTGTTGTATATATCAAGCCCTTTGTGAGGCCATGGATCCACTATATGTTAGGCTCTATGTGGGCCACTCCTTGGGGGCAATGTTAGTTAAATGTCCACATTGTCGAGGCCGATTGTTGATGACGATTATTAAGGCCGGTTATTGGTACAGATTATGAGTATGTGACAACATAACATCATAATACATGCTCATACGTATCATCTGCATATTTGTTATGAGATGTGATTGACCATTGCATATGTCATAGGGCAGGTTGTTCATAAGACTCCCTAATATGAGGAGTTACCCCACATGAGCGCAAGGTATGCGCAGGATTGATGCATGATTGGACTGTGTGACTTATGCATCTTACATTTATGTGACATGATCATTGTACGCCCTAGTGACATCAAGGCTGTGGCCTCCATAGACACATCATGGATAGCCAGATGGGACACCGAAAATGCTTGGTTCTAACACTTTGGGCACGTAGGATGTCCTTGGGTGAAAGTCCCAAAACCTCTTTGGTACCAGGAGATACTTCAACATCTAGACCGAATGGAATATGAGCATCGGTGCCTATACCATGAGGCCGTGTCTCTCACTGTGTCGTGCTTGGTTGGAAGGGGGTGTGACCTTATCTGCCCGAGTGAAGGGGCTATAAGCTAGGCTGAGTTTAACTAGCTCGCAAATGAGTCCGCTATCGATAAGCTAGGTAGGTATTGGCAGACTACTGGTTAGGCGGATAGTGTGGTCTCTTCCACTCGCTGGGCTGTGCGGCTAGGGAGGCGGCAGTCAGTGTGGAGTGTAATAGACCCCGGTGATGATCCCAGATATGAACTGTACTAATATGTGGACCTGATATGAGGATTGTCATGATGACACCCCGTCATTGTTGATCATGTGAGCGAGAGCACGTGGGCAGACTCTAATGTGGGAGGGTGTGATGTGGGTGGGGCTAAGGCCTGGGTGAGCTACCACACTGGACGAGCTACTAGTGGTTGGCAGACTACTGTGCTGGCAAGCTACTGAATAGGAGTTGCATACTCATTCATTCATCCATTGACTATCCACTCGGGCTGGTACTGAGGAACTATTTGTTACGTGTACCTTTGTAATGGCTAAGGTTTCGGTTGGGGCGTGCGACTAACTTGAGATCAGGAGTTTACCACGTTGTGTTTGACTATCCAAATTTAGGTATGGGACTAGTTTGGATAAAATTCCCTTGTGATGGATCCCATAGCCTACAATACTATGTACTATCATCACAACTTTACTCCAGCTTGGTCATTTCATTCACATCGCATATTGCATTTCATCCACGACATATAGCATTTTGAATTGCCACGTTTCTGCACTTATATGGCTTAGACGGACTTGGCAGGATCTGTATATTGCGTTGCATCTGCAGTATATGATATTTAGCTCACTATGATATGTATTGCGTACTCTGATATTATATAACTCATGGACTTGTCAGTATTTCCACTTATTCCGATGATGTATGATTTATGGGCTTTATTATATACTTGGCACTTACCTTACATACACTTTCACCACCCTCTAAGCTTTCTATAAGTTTATGCATGATAGGTGCATCCAGGTGGCATTAGGTCGCAGCAGCGTTGAACTTGGACCGTGCAGTGGACTTCTGGAGCTTTGATTTTTATAAATATGTATTTCCCTTTTAGCATTGTTTTCAAATGTTTATATTAATGGATATATGGTGATGTTGTTTTGTGACTTAGTTATGCTTGTGGTTATGCTCTACTATAAAAAAAATCACTGAAAATTCTCATTGTAAGATCCCAGGATCGGAATCTGGCACATGAGTGTCGGGAGCCTTGAATGGGGCACTACGGAGGTTGTCGGCACCGGATTCGGTAATTGGGAATTTTATGAGCCCGTTTTTCGAGTTTAGGGCATGACATATGATGGTTGCTTTCGTGCCAAGGACGGCTCAGCTAACCCTTCCTATGATTTTTATTTCTCTGCTGAGCAAAGAGCCTGCACAGCCAGCTTGGGGTAGAGGCTCTACTATTGGGCCCATCATGGAGTTGGAAAAAGCTCAGTTTTGCTAAGTGGATGCCCCAGATGGCTTGTGGCCTGCTGAGCCAGGGTAAGCCCAGTCTGGTCGACTTTGGGCCAGCAAATGGTGGGCTGCCCAGTCCATGGGGCATCATATATAGTTGTTGGGCCGGGATGAGCCCGGCCTAGAGCCACTATTCGAGCCTTGTGGAGGTATTAGGTGTTGGGCCTAGACGAGTCCAACCCAGCTCTAGCATTCATAAGAGGAGGTCGTTGCAACCATTGGCTAGCTGGGCCTGGACGAGCCCAGCCTAGACGGCCCTAGTTAGTAGACGCTAGGCCAAAAATGGCCCAGCCAGAGGTTGTATCGTTGTTGCCCAGCTAGCCCACTTCCATTTGTGGAGTGATGTTGGGTTGGGCCCAACCCATGGGCTAGTTGTACACGGTTGGTGGGCCAGGAACTGCCCAACTCAACCCAACTTTTGGATATTTATAGGATCTGGCAGCTGAGCCAAGACAGGCCCAGTTCGGTACTTAGCTAAGGGTAACTTCAGGCATAATCTGGGCCACTTGTTGGACAAAAGTCTGGTGGGCCTGTTCACTCTAATGCAGACATAAATAGCCTTATTCATGAGACTTTTCAAACCCACACAACTTTAACGTGTTAGTTAGTTAAAACCTTGGGAACATTTAACTAATACAAACTATGACTTTAGGAAATTATTTGTGTGATTTTGGGCTGCAGGACACTCATGGGAACTTGAATCAAGGACAGGGACACGACCCTACGAGTGATGACTTCTTCCCCTTAAGCTTTCCATTTCCAAATTAGTTCAAGTATTAGTTCTTATTAGATTCACAAATGCTTAACATATGTCTGTCATGATATAATTATATGTTTTCATATGAGTTGTTGTAAGTCATTGATAGAATCTAATTCACTACATCAATTAATGGAAAAACCCTCTTGTGTATGTGAACCCATACTTAGGATGTATCAAGCTAGAGGGTGGTAAGGAATGGGCCCTTGATTGGAGGTTATGCGGGACATGGAATATTAATGTAGGATTTACCATCCAGAGGCCATACAGCTTGAGTGACCTAGAAATGACCTCTTTAATCGCTCTGGTTTAATCTTGTCTGACCCCTTTGCCATTTCGATTTAATGCACCGAGAAACATTTTACCGCTGCGATTTAATGTCAGTCCTATGTTTTGATGATTGCCTTGCGTGCCTTTGATGGCTTATAACCATGCGATGGTAATCCTTAATTATCGAATTTAATTGGTCGCTGGTTGATGGGCATCCATTAAGCATCCTAAGATAGAGAAACCTCATGAGCTGGGGATGGTGGTCATGGGACACTATGCTCGAGCTGTCAGCCTACGCTGGGTGACGAGGCCCCCGTAGTGACCTTTGAGTTACTTAAAATGGCTGATTGTAATTGGAATAATAATAGTTTGGCTAATCATGCATTCATAGCATATTGGCGATGATGGGTGGGTAATTCTGGATGTTGCGGCACGTGCCCTTAGGTTCCTTGGGGTATTGTTTCACTAGCTCCCAAACTACCGACTATCGACACTTAACAACTATGGTATATGAGTTATGATACGCTAATGACTTACGTACGAGCTATGTACGATGACTTAGCACCATGCTGTACAAGATATGCTACGCTGGTGACTAATCTTATGCAAGGGTGACGAGCTCAAGTCCGACTTGATGATCATCCTCAGGTCAATGTGCATTCACGCATCCATGTATTTAAAAAGATTGCATCATGTATTGTTTTGAATGCCCTGATATTTTTAACTATGCTTAGCTAAGGCGATGGTGTGTAATCCTTAAGGGGAATTTACACTGAGTTTACCACTCATCCATCAAATATATAACCGTACAGGTAGCATAGGTCTCTTAAGTGATATTTAGGTTCAGACTGATGTGGAGTCGGGTATAATTGACAAGGATGCATGCTCGTACCTTCCAAGAGAAGCTGCGCGATCTAACAGCTTATGTTTAAATGCATTATAATATTTTTCATGTATTAAATTATGTGAATCTTGTAATTATTAATATAGAGAATTTAGTTTGTATAAGTCATTATGGGCAGCTTCTTATATATTCTAAATGTAAATGCAAACTTTTCTTTATGTTGATTTGTCTATCCCACGCTAAACTGCTAACTCCGATAAAAGAAAAAAAAAATGTATGTATGGAATTTGGCTCTCTATAGGTTAGCATTTGGGTTTTTGGGAAACGACTCATATACTCGGGTCATGAAAACATAGGGCATTACATATCCTCTCTAGTTGGAAGAAGAGACGGTCAAATCTCTGAACTTCTCATTGTTTTAGCCTTAATGAAGGAGAATTGTGGTGAATTGGAAGGGATTCCATCACCCAACCATGCCCAGGAGACAATGAAAAATAATGGAATTCACAAAATCCACAATCTCAAATAGAAAAGAAGATATTTAAAGTTATTGCAGACTTATTATAATTTTACTTGTGCTCTTGCCAATCTTTACTCCATCCTTAGTTTCCTTGGATCTTTGGCATAAGAATTGTCCGCTCTTGGTCTCCTAAGATCCCTCCTTTGCCTTGGTAATTTTTGAGCATTAAATTCATGCTTTTAGCATCCTTTTCAATCCAAGCTCTTAAATTCACCTTGCAACACAAACATGATTAAAATAGAACATTAAGCATTATCATGTTTATAAAATCAAGTAATAAATGAGGGATAATGTGCAATATTTGACCCTCAACAAACCATGACTTAGCCTTTTCTTTCAAAGAGAAAGAAAATAATTTAAGTCTAACCGTGTCCTCAGATACATTTGGGAAGTGTAAAGTAGATATAATTTCATTTAACTCTTTCATATGCAAGTATAGAATTTCAAATTCTAGTCCATGAAACTTAAGGAGGAGTTGAATTACTCCTAGTTTAATATCCACAGTTCCTGCATTCAATGAAAATATCATGCAGGAAGGTGTACTCACCCTCGCTGATTATAAACAATCTCGTAGAGTACTAAGCCGGGGTGCATTATGCACCTCGTTTTCATCTTGAACTTCCTCAATTGATGGTTGAGGTTGATTTGCAGCCATTACTTTAATTAATTGAGAGGATCTTAAGTAGTGTCTAATCCTTTGATGGATAGGCAACCTTTTGAGTAATTCTCCTTCACTCAAGAGATGTTAAGTGTTTTCATGAACCCACTTGGGCATGAAACATGCATAGCCCTCAAGCTCGAAACAACTAAAACCTAGTAGAAAGAAAACTAAAGTAAATAAGAAATCTAAAAAAGAAAGAGAGAATTGGAAAGAGGTTATCGAATTGGAGTTGCTATGTTAAGATCCTACAAAACAGAAAACAATGTTAGTTTATAAAAACAATTTCAAAAAAAATCATAACCTAAAAAAAAAAGAGTAAAAGGTTAACATTAATCTTAACCTAATTCTAAAACCAATTAATTCCAAAAAAATGTAGCCGTAATCCCTGGCAATGGTGCCAAAAACTTGTTCACAACCCCAAGTGTAGGGTCGCAATATGGTAATAACTCAGTAAGACCAAGGTCGAATCCATAGGGACTAAACTTGTATGTATTTTAAAAATAATTAAAACTAGAACTAAAAAAAAATCTAAATTGAAATCTGAATAATTGAGAGTAATGGTGAATAATGTCGATTAAAACTTATGAATTTAAAGGTGGGAACTAGGGTGCCAAGGGTCCACTTGTAGCTATTGGGATGCTACCTTGATTCAAGAGTTCCAATTGGAATCAGAGTCCTAACTTATCCAATTGGAAAAAAAGATGATCAAATCTTTGAACTTCTCATTAATCTAGCCTTAATGGAAGAGGATTGTGAAGATTTGGAAGGGATTCCGTCACCAAACCATGCCTAGAAGACAATGACAAACAACAGGATTTACCAGTCCCATAATCTCAAATGAGAAAAGAAGATACTCAAAGCTATCATAGCGTCTACTGTAATTTGAGTCACAATAAGCCATTTAAAACTAAAAATATTCCTTAAAATCAAATAGAAATCAATGAAGCTCAACATAAACATGAATCAAAGTAAAGTAAACATCCCAATCATGCTACAAGCTTCACCTCTTAGCCCTAGCTAAGAGGTTTGGCCAATCATAGACATGATTAAACCAAGAACTCTTAAACAAAGCATAAAAATAATTAAGGAACAAGAAGCAAAACTCTTAGCGGTGGCTCTCCACCCTTTTGCTCCACTCCTTATACCCTAGAAGATGCTTTGGAGCATCCTAGGAACTCTTATTTATAGTTGAGGAACTCCAACTTTCACACCGAGTTGGAAAAGTCTGGAAACCATCTCAAATTAGTGCAGTTTGTGGAAAATTTATGTAACCTTCGACTAGTCAAGAGAAATCTTTGACTAGTTGAGAGTCATCTTTGACTAGTCGAGAGAAATTTTCGATTGGTCGCAGGTCACGCGAATTTGAAAGATAATGTTGCTGGAGTTTGAGTCGAACTTTCTTGGGCTAGTCGAAGTAGAACTTAGGTTAGTCAAGGTAGAGCTTGGGCTAGTCGAGCCAAAGCTTGGGCTAGTTGAACCAAAGCTCGGGCGAGTCGAACTTCATGCGTATTCCTTTTCTTCACTTCAAATCTTCAATTCTCTTTATTCCTTACTTGATTTCCTTGGATTTTTTATATGTGAATTCTTCAATCTAGGCTTCCTAAGATCCATCTTTTGCCTTGGTGATTTTTTAGCATCAAATCTATGCTTTTAGCATTCTTTACATTCCAAGCTCTCATATTCACCTTGCAACACAAACATATATAAAATATACCTTTAAGCATCATGATGTTCATAAAATCAAGATATAAATAAGGGAGAATATTGCAATATTTGACACTTAACACAATCCCCAACCAACATTTTGCTAGTCCCGAGCGAAACATGCGTGAAGAAGTCTTTAATCTTTAATGTTCAAACCTTTTTCAGAAAATAATCTTTTATGCAATCAAGTATGAATGAGTAGAATTAAGACAAGAAGGTGGGATCTTGAAAACCTAGAGCCGAATCACTTAAGCCATCAATCAAATAGGTTCTTTATCAATTACATCAGAGTATAAGTTCATATATCAAGTTTTTCAATGTGCTTAGTGAAAATCAACTTACTCCCTATAAGAATACTATCATTTCATTATGTTAGCCATGCTCATCATTTCAAGATTAGTTGAAAACTCAAGTGTTGATTCTGAACTTATCCCCCTTTCCTTCTTTTACTAGTTTTTTTTATTTTATATCGATGGTCACTTGTATTCATTTAGTATTTTTATTCTCTTGATCTCCATTCTTTTTCAGACTTTACATTCTTGCATTCTTTTTCAATCTTTTCACTATTACATGACCTTTTTGTCGATCTCCTTTTTTTTAACTGGTTCTTTTCATCTTTTAAGGTGGATAAAATTCTCCAGACTCAATTCTCAACACCTATCAGTGATTCACATGCTAAAAATAAAAAATTCTAGCATATCCCAAGGAAGCAAAATGAATGTGTCTTGTGATTTAGATTAACATGATATTCAAACTTATTCTTAATCAATTTAGTTCAAGAACAGTAAGTGATAAGCTACTCAGTTTATCAAACTCCGACAATTCAAAATTCAATTTCAATCTTATCATCATACTCAAAGCATTCTCAATCCACAAATTATCAATTTCCAAATAGGTTTTATCTTGAAAATTTGAAAAAAATTTCAAAGTTATTTGCTCAAAACTAAGAAAATACTAATTAGTCTACTTAATCCACACTCCTAACCTAAAATCTACATTGTCCTCAATGTAAAAGATATAAGCCTGTAATGCATATGAGATAACAAAAAGAAAGGAGAAGTGATGGAAAGGTAGTACCTGAAGAAGTAGAATCTACGCTATTCCAAGGATCTCAGTATGAAGTT
This sequence comes from Magnolia changhungtana, assembly GCA_030180095.1. Lineage (NCBI taxonomy): Eukaryota > Viridiplantae > Streptophyta > Magnoliopsida > Magnoliales > Magnoliaceae > Magnolia > Magnolia changhungtana. Next base: position 3,538,151 of record JASAUF010000644.1, on the reverse strand, counting down.
GGGTTAGCACAAAGACTAGACAAACCAAAAGCAAACTACCCTAATCCTATGAAAGCAATAAATTCTAATCCTAAACTGGAAAAGTAAGGGAAATCTACTCAATCATGCAACAATGTTCCTCCTCCAGCCAGTATCTTAATAAGTTTCTCGGTAGGTTTCTCAATTAGATCATTTAAAAGCCCTTTTTTCAATAGGCTTGGATACCTGGATCATGAATATCCAGAGAAATTTATAGACCTTAGCATAAAGTTTCTTTTTAATCTCTTAAGGTGTCCAAAGTATATATGATTCACTTGTTGTTGAGTGTCAAATATTGCATATTTTTCTCCATTTATATCTTAGTTTTATGAACATGATACTGGTTAATGGTATATTTTATACATGTTTGCGTTGCAAGGTGAATCTAAGAGCTTGGATTGAAAACAATGTTAAAAGCATGGATTTAATGCTCATGAATCACCAAGGTAAAAGATGGATGTTAGGATACCAAGAATGAAGCATTTACATGCCAAAGATCCAAGGAAATCAAGTACAAAGGATGAAGAAAAGACTGGCAAAAGCATAAGTTTAACAGAAGAAAATTCAGAAAATTTGATCCCACCTAAGCCAACTTCGGTTCATCCGAAATTGCACAAAACAGTTCAGAAAGAAATCAAGATTTTTAGGATTAATTCAATCTCACCTAAGCCAACTTCAGTGCTACCGAAGACAACTCGGTCCCACCTAAGCCAATTTCGGTCCCACCTAAGAACGCTGCACATAAACTTCAGATGTGATTTCGGTGTGACCGAAAGCAACTTCGGTATGACCGAAATCGCGCAGAATTGTCCAGCGAGAAAGTGCAATTTTCAATCTTAATTCGGTCTGACTGAACCCAACTTCAGTCCTACCGAAGCGTAACACGGAAAAGCTGCGGACTGCATAACTTGAGGCGGTTTCGCAATGGATTGTAGAAATTCCAAGTTAGTGCCTAAGGTGGAGCTTCACAACTATAAATAAGAGTCCCTAAGATGTTCCTAGGCATCATCTAGGGTTGAAGGAGTGGAGAAAAAGGGTAGAGATCTGCTACCAAGAGTCTTTTTTCTTCTTCATTAGTTGTTTTTATGCTTTTCTTAAGAGTTCTTAGTTCAATCATGTCTATGGTTGGCTAAACCTCTTTACTAGGGCTAAGAGGTGAAGCTTGTAGCATGATTGTGATGTTTACTTTGATTCATGTTTATGTTGAACTTCATTGATTTATAGTTGACTTTAAGGAATATTTTCAGTTTTTAATGGTTTGTTGTGATTCTTGTTCACAACCCCAAGTGTAGGGTCGCGATGTAGTAATAACTCATGAGAATGAGGTCGAATCCACATGGACTAAACTTATACATATTTTGAAAAGAACTAGAACTAAAACTAGAAAAAGATCTAAATCTAAATATGGAATAAAAGAGAGTAATTGTGAAGGATTTATCAAATATCAAAAGTGAACTAAAGCGTTAATGATCCACTTGCAGTGATCAGGAAGCCCTCTTACTTGATTCAAGTACCACAATTGGAATTGGAGTTCTATCCTATCCAATTGGAAGATATAACCATTAAGATCAGATCTGAACTTTCCTTCACCTAATTCTCAATAGAGGAGATTGTAATAATTGGAAGGGATTCCATCACCAAACCATGCCCATGAGTGATGGGTAACAATAGGATTTACTAATCCTACAATCTCAAAATTAGGAAAAGAAGATACTCAAGGCTATTGCAGATCTACTGTAATTTGAGTCACAATAAATCATTAAAAGCTGAAAGTATTCCTAAAATATCAAATTAGAATCAAAGAAGATTCAACATAAACATGAATCAAAGAAAGAGAAACATCCTATCACGCTACAAGCTTCACCTCTTAGCCCTAGCTAAGAGGTTTAGTTAACCATAGACATGATTGGACCAAAGTCTCGTAAGAAAAACATGAAAATAACTAAGGAAGAAGAAGAAAAACCCCTGGCGACGACTTCTCCACCCTTTTACTCCACAACTTGAACCCTAAAAGATGCCTATGAACATTATAGGGAGTCTTATTTATAGTTGTAGAACTCCAACTTTTGCACCTAATTGGAAAACTCTAGAAACTGCCTCAAATTTACACAGTTTGCTAAAATAGACTTTACTATGCGCAATTTCCCAAAATAGACTTCACTCTCCGTAATTTCACAGAATGACCCAGAGTTTAAGAGTGTACTTTTTCAGGACAATTTCAGGATTCCTTTTCTTCACTTCAATCTTTGATTCTTTTCATTCCTCAATTGGTTTTCTTGGATCTTTGGCATGCGAATTCTTCAATCTTGGTCTTATAAGATCCATCCCTTGCCTTGGTGTTCTTGAGCATCAAATTCATGCTTTTAGCACCCTTGTCAATCCAAGCTCTTAAATTCACCTTGCAATACAAACATGAGTAAAATAAAGCATTAAGCATTATCATGTTCATAAAACCAAGATATAAATTGGGGGATAATATGCAATATTTAATCCTTAACAATTCCAATTACAATAAATCTGCGATAACTTTGAATATCTTCTTTTCCTCTTTATGATTATGGGATTAGTAAATCTCATTCTTCACCACTGTCCCTTGGGCATAGTAGGGTGACCGAATCCCTTCCAATCTTCACAATTCTCCTCCATTGAGGTTGGATCAGTGAGAAGTTCAGAGATTCAATCATTTCTGTAAGGCCCATATCCTCATATCGTACCATTCCACCAACTCCTGCGATCCTCTCTGACGAATTCCTGTGACTTGTAGAGAATAAATGGCGCAACTTTAAGTTACGTCCTAAAGGTCTGATTCGACTCGACCCGAAACTTATACCCTAGCGACTGCATAGTCGTCGCGGTTAAAACGTAGCATCTTACACACCAATGTGATACCTAGGCTAAGAGTTGTGGGCTCGCGTATATTTCGAGAAAACACCGCATGTTGCGAATCCCGAGAGAGAAATCTCTAACCATCCTATCACATCAACTAGTCAAGTGCAACCCATGACTAGCTCATGCCTTTCTTCCCACCAAGACAAGCAACATATTCCCAAAGTCAACTGTCATGTCACTCCTCTTATACCACCATACCTTCCACCCCATCCTTTCTCTTACACACCAATCCCTCTCTCCTTACATCTTCCATCTTTCACTCATTCCATTATTTACCATACCCTAGCAACCAAGAGAAAAAAATCCTAAGGAGAGAAAAGAACCTAAGTGCTAGGCCCATTTTCTTACCCTAAATCTCACCATCCAACCATCCAAACTTCATCATCCACCATTGAAAAAAGAGCTTAGGAGCTAAGGATTTCAAGGAGCCAAGAAGAAGAGTTATAGGTGGGTGTTCATAGGACTAGAACTTAATTTTGATGATGGGTCAAGTGGGGCCTACCGGTTAATAGTATGGATCCTATTTGGAGCCCAAGGTGTGGCCAATAGCCCACCATGATTCATACATGTAACTCCATGATGGGGCCATTCTCCATGAACCCCACCATGATGTTTATTTGATATCAACATGTAGAGGTCATTTAAACCTTGTGTTTGTGTAGGGATGATATCCCCACCTTGATTTCCTTATTTGAGGGCCCACATGTTTTAGGACCCATCTTGATGTATGTAATATAGCTCGAGGGAGCACATACTGGCGGAGCTCCCTTCCACCACTCGTCTCTCTCTACCTCTCTCTTTCCCTGTTAATAGCCCACCTCAATGCATGAGTTTCATCCACGCTATCCACCCAAGGGGGACGCCCACTGTCCAGCAAAGCAAGGCTAACCTACTACCCATTTTCTACGCATGTGTGACCGATCAATCACACAGGCTCGGATGAAGGGGAAAACACAAATATAAGCATGATCTGGAAGTGGGGTGGCCCACTCATGTGGACGCCGTCTTGATATATGTGTTGTATCCACACTGTCTAGCCCAAATAGGGCTAGCGGCCCAGCAGGACTGTCCGTCCAAGTAAGCAGGGCCCACCATTGCTGTCAATGTCTAACAGCCCACCTGGTCGTCCGTTTTCGGACAGGCCCCAAATGAAGGGAAATCACCAATATCAGCTTAAACGTGGGCTAGTTGGCCATGCACACGTGGTCCCACCCTGATGTATGCATTATATCCTAGTTGTCCATCAGTGGGACACTGTTGGACTATCGTCCAGTAGCTGTAAGGCCCAACTGATGTATGTTTTATCCACACCATCCAGCAGGAGGGATGGTGGGGCCTTGATGTATGTGTATTATCCACACTGTCCAGCAGGTGGGACGGTGAGACCTACCATGATATGTATTATTCGCACCGTCCAGCAGTCAGGCCCGCATTACTGGATAGTAGTGGGCTGACACCCACCATTGAAACTTTCTGGGGCCCATGGTGAAGTTTGTGGGAGACCCAGTGGTCGGCCTAATTCTGGGTGGCCCACATCCAGTGGGACCCACCATGCATATGTGTTTTATCCAGGCCATCCATTGGCCAGACCGCCCAGCTGGCCAGGACGCTGCTGGGATAGTCACTGCTAGGTTGGCCGTCCACCAGCTGGCCCACCTGATGTATGTATTCTATATCTACTCTCTCCACATGATAAGGCCCATAAAGATGTGATAAGGCCCATTGTGATGTGATGAGGCCCAATGTGATGTGTGAGGCCCATTGTGATGTGAGAGGCCCATCATGATGTGTGTGTTATATGCACACTATCCACTTATTTATGCAGACCATGGGCCACCTTATGCAGGCCCACCATGATGTATGAGTGATACGCCCAATAAGGGGCTGCCTTGAGAGGCCCACCATGATGTATGAGTTATACGCCCAATAAGGGGCTGCCTTGAGAGGCCCACCATGATGTGTGTCAGTGCACACTATCCATCTATTTCTAGAGATTTTAAGGGCCGAGGGCGCTATTGTGATTCTGATTCCAATCCCAATGGACCGCACCATAGGACAATGGTGGTTAAATATCCACGATTGTAAATCTCCCTAGGGCCCATTGTTAAGCCCATTTCAACCCTTACGTTATTGGGCTAACCCAAACCATTGGGTCCCCACTTATGTTAGTGATGCCCATTAGGCTAACCCAAACCATTGGGTCCCCATTTATGATGGTGCTTTCCACCATGCCTTGTAGGAATTATCCAAACATTGGAGCCCACCTTGTGTACGGATCGAGCCCCATAGGAAGGCCCAGTTTATTGTGTGATCAAGTGTGAAGATGCCCACTTGTTGTACATAGTTTCACCCTCTCAACTCTCCCTCTTGTATAGCCATTAGACTCACCCATGAGGCCCATTCTTGATGTAAGTATGACACCTATGCCATCTGTTGTTTAGTACATCATCACCCCTTGTCGTAAATGAAAGAATATGTGATATCAAGTATGGTATATCTAATGTTTAGTACATCATCATCCCTTGCTGTAGATGGAAGAATATGTGGTATAAGATTTGGTATATCCACTATTTAGAGCCTATCTGAATGTTTGGGCTAGATCCACCATCCCTCTATAGACCCCACCATGTATTTAGGCCGATTATTGTTTATATTTGATAACCATGCTAGTGTACTTAGTCTAGTAGGACACACTGAGAACATGCTTAGTATTACATCATGATACATGCCCAACGCATCGTTTGTATGTCGTTGTAAGGAATGATTGATCATAACATTTGTCATTGGGCTGAGTTACCTAGGGAACACCTTGTGAGACGGTGTTGCCCCACATGATCACACAGTACGAGCAGGTTTGATGCATGACTGGATGGTATGACTCATGCATTACGCATTTTGTGTGACATAATCACTTAGCGCCCTAACGATATCAGGGTTGTGGTCTCCACAGGCATATTATGGATGGTCAGATCGAATACAAGAAATATTTAGTTCTAGCACTGTGGGCGCTTAGGATATCCTTGAGTAAAAGTCCTAGAATCCTTTTGGTACTAGGAGATGTTCCAACATTAGACCGAGTAGATATATGAGCGCCCAAGTGCCGAATACCAATAAGTCGCGTCTCTCACTATGTCGTGGTCGGTTGTGATGGGGGTGTAGCCTTATCTGCTCGAGTGAGGGGGCTGAAAGCTATGATGAGTATGACCAGCTCGTAATTAGGTCCGCTATCAATGAGCCAGGTAGGTATTGGCAAATTACTGGCTAGGCGGATGGTGAGGTATTTTCCACTCACTGGTTATGCGGATAGGGAGGCGACCACTAGTGTGGAGTGTACTAGACCCCGGTGATATTCTAAAGATGAACTATATTAACATATGTACTAGTATGTGTGCATTGCATCTTGCATATGACATTTGGCTACATAGGCCTTGCATTGCATAGCCATGGTATTTTGTTATCGCATGCTTGGTACATGCATTGCACACACATGCACACACCCTCTAAGCTTCGTTGTGAGCTTATGCACGACCGTTGCGTGTAGGTGACGTTAGGTCATAACAACATTGAGGCAAGAGTTTATGGAAGATCATTTTAGAGATTTTTTTATTTACATATTTCCCTTTCCACATTATAGTCAAATGGTTTATTATAGTGGATATGTGGTGATGTTGTTTTGTGACTTGGTTATGCTTGTGGTTATGCTCCTTTACAAAAATAATCATATTGAAAATCCTCCTTGTAGGATCCCAGGATCGGAATTTGACATATAGGTGTTGGGAGTTGAGAATGGGATACTACGGAGGCTGTCGGCGCCGGATTTGGCGATCAGAAATTCTGTGAGCCCGGTTTCCAAGTTTGGGGCGTGAAATTTTTTTTCTCCAACTGGATAAGATAGGACTTTGATTCTAGTTGGATCTCTTCAATTAAATAAGGTAGCATCCTGATAGCTACAGGTGGATCCTTGGCACCTTAGCTCCTACCTTTAAATTTATAAGTTTTAATTACCTTATTCAACATTACTCTTTCCAAATATTTTAAATTTAGATTTACATCTTCTTCTAGTTCTATTTTTAGTTACTTTAAGAAACGTACGAGATTAGTCCCTATATATTCGACCTCGGTCTCCCCGAGATTATTACTACATTATGACCGTACACTTAGGGTTGTGAACAAATTTTTAGCGCCGTTGTCAGGGATTAACGGTTGTATTTTTTTGAATTTAATTAGTATTAAAATTAGGATAAGATTAGGGTTTATTTTTTATTTTATTTATAGGTTAGGAATTTTTATGCATTTTTTTAGAAACTAATTTGTTTTTCTGTTTTGTAGCATCCTAACAGAGAGATCTCCAATCTAGTGACCCCTTTCTAATTCTCTCTCTTTATTTTCTAGATTTCTTATTGCTTTTTATTTTTCTTCTTAAGGTTAGGTTGGATTCTGAACTTGAGGTGTGAGAGTATTTCATGCCCAGGTGGGTCCGTGACAATGCTCTACGTCTCTTGAGTGAAGGAGGATTAGTTGAAGGGTTGCCTATCCATCACATGATTAGACACCACTTGAGATCCTCTAAGTCAGTGGAAGTTATGGTTGCAAATTAACCTCAACCTCTAGTGGAGGAAATCCAGGATGAAAATGAAGTGCAGAATGCACCCCTGCCTCGTACTTTATGAGATTTCTTACAACCAGCGAGAGTGAGCACACCTTCATATATGATTTTTCTAAAAAATATAGGGAATATGGATATCAAGCCAGGGGTGATCCAACTCCTTCCAAAATTCCATGGACATGAATATAAAAATCCAAATTTACACTGAAAGAGTTTGATGAGATCATAGCCACTTTATACTTTCCTAGCGTGTCGGAGGACACGGTCAGGCTAAAATTCTCTCCCTTCTCCTTAAAAGAAAAGGCTAAGACATGGCTGCACCTACCACTTCCATGATCGATTGACAGATGGAACAACATGACAACAGAGTTCATTAAGAAAATTTTCCCATATCATAAAAGGAACACCCTTAGAAAGTCAATTATGAACTTCGATCGAAAGGAAGATGAAACATTCTTCCAATTTTGGGAACGGTTCAAAAATCTTCTCAGTTCATGCCCACAACATGGTTTTGAAATGCGCATAACATGTTTCTTCTACGATGGGCTGACATCTTCTATGCATCAAATGGTCGAGACAATGTGCAATGAGGAATTCATGAACAAAGATATCAATTATGTGTGGGATTATTTGGACAAGATTGTTGAAAACACACAATCATGGGACATCTCCCCAAAACTTAGCACCACTTCTAAGCCTACTCAATCAAAGGAGAAGGGTGGAATATATCTTTTGAAAGAGGAAGACAATATAAATACTAAAGTGGCCAGTCTCTCAAGGAAACTTGAGGCCATGGAACTTAAGAAGGATAAGGCTAACGAAGTTGTCTGCGAAATTTGTGCTTGTAATGATCATACAATTGAGAATTGTCCAACAATACCTGCTTTTCAAGAAATATTGAACAAGCAATCGAATGTCGTAAACAACTACCAAAGGCCTTTCAAAGGACTTACTTCAAACAGATACAATTCAAGTTGGAGAAATCATCCAAACTTCAATTGCAGGAATAGACAAATTGCTAGTCCTCAAGGAATCCCTAACCAATTTTGGAATCAAGGGAAACCTCGAGAGGAATTGGTTCAAAATCCTACACAAACTCAAGAGCTTATCCAGCAAAGTACTCTCTAAGCCTTACAAGAACTTACTAAGGGTATATAAAAAATAGACTCTCGTATTACAGTTATGGAGAAAGGGATCCTTCCAGCTCAACCTATTGTTGAGGGTCAAATATTGCATATTATCCCCCATTTATTTCTTAGTTTTACAAACATAATATGACTTAATGGTATATTTTACATGTGTTTGTGTTACAAGGTGAATTTAAGGGCTTGGATTGAAAAGAATGGTAAAAGCATGGATTTAGTGCTCAAAAGTCACCAAAGCAAAGAAGGGATCTTTAGAGACCAAGATTGAAGATTTCAAGACTCCAAGATCTAAGAAAACCAAGTGGAGAAGGAAGGAAGTTGAAAGAATATGTGCAGAAATCACAAAGACCGTATCATCGAGAACTGTTCGATGACATCAAAGATTTATTCAATGACATCAATCACTAGTCGATGACAACGAATTTATGAGAGAAAATTGAGTTGGTTGATGGACATATTGGGTGCTTTCCTCGATCAATCGAAGATATGTTTGATGACTTGAAGGAAGGTGCTTGATGACATCGAAGACTTCTCAATGACATCAATTTTATTGAAGAAATTAAAGCAACTCGCTAAACTATTTTAGACACATTCTCAATGCCTCAAAGACCTATTTGATGGATTGAAGCTTCGCTCGATGACATCGAAGGACAGTTCGATTACACATAGACCTACGCAATATGAAAGAAGAAAAGGCGTGACTTTCGAATTCAAACCCCTTTGATGACTGTGTAAATTTGATCCGATTTTGCGATTTTGCGGAACTTTGCTATAAATAGGGGTTTCTTAAATCTTTTGAGGATATCTAGGGTTTGGAGGAGTAAAGCGAAAGGGCGGTGCCACTTCCCAAAGTTTTTCTTCCCTTCTCCTTAGTTTTTAATGCTTTCTTCTAGGGTTTTTAATCTAATCATGTCCATGGTTGGATAGATCCCTTAGCTAAGGCTAAGGGGTGAAGCTTATAGCATGGTCGGGATGTTTTTCTTATTTGATTCTTGTTATTGTTAAACTCCTTTGATTCTAGTTTGATATTTAAGGAATACTTTTAGTGTTTAATGGTTTATTGTGACTAAAATTATAATGGATTTGCAATAGCTTGAAGTATCTTCTTTTTCTGTTTGGAGTTTATGAAAATAGGAAATCATGTTGTTCCCCATCATCCCTTGGGCATGACTGAGTGATGGAATCCCTTCTATTCTACATAATTCTCCCATGTTGGTTATTAGATCGGTATATCCTGTTGTCTACCATAATCTCCTAAGCATGGTTAGGTGATGGAATCACTTCCAATCCTCACGACTTTCATTCATTGATAATTAGGTCAGTGGAAGTTCAAATCTGAGTTTATTGAATATCTTCCAATTGGATAGGATAGGACTCTAATTCCAATTGAGTGTCTTGAATCAAATAAGGAAACATCCTAATAGCTGCAAGTGGATCCCTGGAAACTCTAGTTCCCACCTTTAAATTCTTAAGTTTCTAAATTCATCATCTCACAATTACTCCCTCTACTTTCTAGATTTAGGTTTACATTTTCTTCTACTTCTACTTCTAGTTGCTTTCAGAATTACTCACAAGATTAGTCCTTGGGGATTTGACCTCGGTCTCACCGAGATTATTACTACATCGTGAACCTACAATTGGGGTTGGGAACAAGTTTTTGGCAACATTGACGGGGACTAACGGTTGCGTTTTTCTAAGACTAGCTAGTTTTGGAATTAGTTTAGAATTAGTTTAAGATTAGGGTTTTTCTATTTTATTTTAAAAACTAACTTAGCTTTCTATTTTTGGGTTTAGAAACTTTCCTATATTGATTTTAAAAAACTAATTTTTCTCTTTTTAGAAACTTTCTATTTTCTATTTTTGAAACTTTCCTTTTTAGACACTAGTTTACTTTCCTAAGTTGTTTTTATAAACTTTCTAATTTTAGAATTTTTGTTTATGAAACTGACTTATTTTGTTTTGTTCTGCAGGATCTTAATTTAGGAATTTCTAATTTGGTAACTTCTTTCTAATTCCCTCTCTCTTTTTATTCATAGATTTCTATTTCCCTTCTTTCTTTTAGGTTTAGGTTGGAATCTGAAATTGAGGGCTAAGAGTGTTTCATGCTCAAGAGGGTCCGTGACAACACTCAACGTCTTTTGAGTGAAGGAGGATTAGTTGAAGGGTTATTTATCCATCACAAGATTAGACACCACTCGTGATCTTCAGAATCAATTGAGATTATGGCTGCAAATCAACCTGTAAATCAACCAATGAATCAACCGCAACCACGTGTTGTGGAAGTCCATGATGAAAGTGAGGTGCACCATGCACTCCCGCCTTGTACTTTACGAGATTATTTATAACCGGCGGGGGTGAGCACACCTTCCTATATGGTTTTTCCAGAAAATACAGGAAACATAGACATCAAGCCTGGAGTGATCCAACTCCTTCCAAAGTTCCTTGGACTTGAATCTGAAAGTTCATACTTACATTTGTAAGAATTTGACTAGGTGATAGCCACTTTATACTTTCCAAATGTGTCTGAGGACACGGTCAGGCTGAAACACTTTCCTTTCTCCTTGAAAGAGAAAGCTAAGATGTGGTTGCACTCACTATGTCCACGATCTATTAGCACATTGAATGACATGATGAAGGAGTTCATAAAAAAAAATTCCATACCATAAGACGAACACCATCAGTAAGTCAATCATGAACTTCGCTCAAAAGGAAGATGAAACATTCTTCTAATGTTGGGAGCGGTTCAAGGATCTCGTCAGTTCATGCCCATAACACAATTTTAAAATGTGGCGCATAATAACTTTCTTCCATGACGGACTGACATCTTCCATGCACCAATTCATTAAGACAATGTGCAATGGGGAATTCATGAACAAGAATGTCAATGAGGTGTGGGATTACTTTGATAAACTCGCTAAAACTGAACAATCATGGGACATCTCTCCAAAATCTAGCACCACATCTAAGCCTACTCAATCAAAGGAGGGGCATATTATACCTTTTGAAAGAGGATAATGTTATCAATGTTAAGGTGGCTAATCTCATAAGGAAATTCGAGGCCATGGAACTGAGGAAGGATAAGGCTAAGGAAACTGTTTGTGGTATTTGTGCTTGCAACATTCACACAATTAAAAATTGTCCAACAATACCTGCCTTTCAAGAGGTATTAAATGAGCAATCTAATGCCATGAATGATTACCAAAGACCTTTCAATGGACCTACTTCCAATACATACAATCCTAGTTGGAGAAATCATCCAAATAGTTGGAGGAATGGACAAACTACTACCTCTTAAGGTTTCTTCAATCAAATTCAAAATCAAGGGAAACCTCAAGAGGATCCGGTTCAAAAACATATTCGAGACCAAGAGCTACTCAACCAGGATATTATATCAGCATTGGGAACGCTTGCATCATTTATTCAAAGGATAGAGTCACATTTAACAATTGGGGGAAAGGGGATGCTTCTTGCTCAACCTCTCCCCAATTCCAAACTGCGATATGAGATAAGTGATCCAAGCTCTTCAAATTAGATGGAGCAAGCTAAATCTAACACCACTCTTAGGAGTGGGAAAACCATTAATAAAACCATTTCGGTTAGGGCTGAAAAGCTTAAGGACCCGAAAGAGGACAATGATGATAGACCTAACACTACTCCACAAGAATTGGAATTGGAACTTTAAGGCAAGCCGATTGCCCCATTCCCCTAACAGTTAATAACACCAAAACCTCTCTCTAACTCTTAGGACATTCTAGAGGTGCTTAAGCAAGTGAATGTCAATATTCCTCTACTAGATGTTGTTAAACACATACCTTCATATGCCATATTTCTGAAGGACTTGTGTACGACCAAAAGATGATAAAATATTCAAACGAAAATATTTTTAACTGAAAAAGTAAGTGCCATCCTAAAGTAAGGTGCACCACAAAAGTACTAAGATCCCAGTAGCCCAACCATTGCTTGCGTAATTGGAAACTACCAGATTGAGCACTCACTTCTTGACTTAGGAGTGAGTGTGAATCTGATCTCGTACTCGGTTTATGAGCAACTGGGTCTAGGTGAATTAAAACCCATCCGGACCACATTACAACTTGCCAATCGCTCAGTTCGTGTACCGAGAGGGATAATTGAGGATATGTTGGTCCAGGTTAACAAATTTTACTACCTAGTAGGTTTTATCGTCTTGGACACTCAACCCATCGTGGACATGAGCACTCAAATTTCCATCATTCTTGGTCGCCCATTCCTTGCCACTTCAAACGCAATCATTAAATGTATGAATGGAGTCATGAGTATGTCTTTCGGGAATATGACATTGGAGAAAAATTATTCGAAAAATGCTTTTCAAAACTTAAAACCTAAAAGCAATAATATCAACTATAAAAATCAGAATCATAATCCTTTAGCTGAGAAATTTGTTGACTAACTTAAGGAGCTCTTAAAATCTAACTCAATGGGTCGGGCTTATAACATCTACAAACATAAGAAGACCAACTATACTCCTAAACCCAAAACTGTAATGAAATGGGTTCCTAAGGTTACTTGTTTGGTTGCCCACACCGCTTTCAAAGCTTCGATCCATTCAAAGTGGTACCTAGATAGTGGATGCTCCAGACACATGACAGGTGACAAAGGTTTGTTCACCAATCTTAAAGACATGACTGATGGTTCAGTCACATATGGTGATGGTAGCAACTGCAGAATGATTGGTCAAGGTACAATTCAACTCTTTAACCTCCCTTTATTTGAGAATTTTTTTATATGTAGAAGGGTTAAAACATAATTTATTAAGCATCTCTCAAATATGCGATAATAATTATAGTGTAAAATTCGTCAACCAAGGGTGTGAAATTTTAAATAAAAGTGGTTCTGTAATATTAACCAGCCGCAGAACTTCTGAAAACTGCTACACTGTTTGTGATTCAAACCCATCTAATCTATTGTGTTACATGGTCCAAACCGATGAGACCGAATTATGACATAAATACCTCGGACATGTACACTACTGCAACTTATATAGATTGAGCAAAAGAGAGTTGGTAAGAGGTTTACCTAAAATACAGAAAGTAGATAGAATATGTGCCGAATGTCAGATTGGCAAACAAACTAGGGGTACTCACAAAAAGGTTAACTCCAATGCCACATCTAAAACACTCGAACTTCTCCACATGGATCTCATTGGACCAACTAGAACGGAGAGTCGAGGTGGCAAGAGGTACATATGGTGATAGTAGATGACTTTACCAGATATACTTGGGTAGTCTTCTTGAGAGAGAAATTAGAAACTCTCGATGAAGTAAAGAGGATACTTAAACGTATCCAAATGGAACAAGTCTTTAAGATCCTTAGTGATCATGGTTCGAAATTTGAAAATAGCGGTTTTGAGAAATTTTGCAGTGATCAAGGAATATCACATGAATATTTTGTGCCCAAAACACCACAATAAAATAGTATAGTAGAAAGGAAAAATAGAGTACTTCAAGAAATGGAAAATGTAATTCTGAATAGTATGAAGCTTCCTAAAAATCTTTGGGCTGAAGCCGTAAATACAACTTGTTATATAATTAACCGCATTTATACTAGAAAATCAAATGGTAAAATAGATTATGAAATGTGGTTTGATAAGAAGCCTACTATCAAATACTTTCGAGTTTTTAGCAGCAAGTGCTATATTTTACGTGACCGAGAAAATCTGGGTAAATTTGACACCAAAAGTGATGAAGGGATATTTTTAGAATATGCTCTGAATAGTTGAGCGTATCGGGTTCTTAACAAGAGGACTGGTATAATTCAAGAGTCCATTAATGTGGTTATAAACAATCACTTGCATACACCTGTCTCAAGTTCAAAAAATGATGAAGTTCTTTTAATTGATAAACCAGACTCTTCATCAAATCAAAATAACACTGAACTGAGGATAGTTAAAGACCATCCTTCTAATCAAATCTTTGGAAACCCTATCACTGGTGTACGCACTCGTAGACAACTTGAAGATATGTGTAACTACGTATGCTTTACATATCAGAAAGAACCAACTAACGTAAAAGAAGCTCTTATTGATGAAAACTAGATTGTAGCGATGCAAGAAGAGCTCAATTAGTTTGTAAGAAATGATGTTTGATATTTAGTTCTAAGACCAAAAGATAAACACATTATCAGAACAAAATGCATTTTAAAAAATAAGTCTAATGAACTTGGTAATATTATCAGAAACAAGGCTAGGCTAGTTGTATAAGGGTACACTCAAATTGAAGGCATTGACTATGATGAGACCTTTACGCCCACTAGCTCATCTTGAATCTATCAGACTATTTATATCCATTGCGTGCTTTGGAAAGTTTAAAAATATACCACATGGATATAAAGAGTGCTTTTTTGAATGGCGATTTGCATGAAGAAGTGTATGTTGAACAACCAACGGGTTTTGAAGACCCTAAGCATGCTAATCATGTCTACCGCCTGAAAAAGGCACTCTACGATTTGAAACAAGGTCCAAGGGCATGGTACGAAAAGTTGATTAAGTTTCTACTAAGTCATAACTTTATAATGGGAAGTGTTGATAAGACATTGTTTGTAAAGAAATATAATGATCACATACTAATAGTGCAAATCTATGTTGATGACATTATCTATAGATCTACCTGTGCTAACATGACTGTTAAGTTTGCAGATCTTATAAAGTCTAAATTTGAAATGAGAATGGTTGGAGAACTAAATTATTTCCTAGGGTTGCAAGTCAAACAACTCCCTGATGGTTTCTTTATTTCTCAAACCAAATATGCTCGGAACTTAGTTAAAAAGTATGGATTTGAGAGTGGAAAAAATTTTGATACTCCAATGAGTACTACTCTAAAACTCTCTAAGGATTCAACAGGAAAAAGTGTGGATCCTAAGTTGTATCGCAGTATGATTGGTAATTTACTTTATTTAACTGCAAGCCAACCTGATATTGCATTTAGCATAGGAATTTGTGTTAGATATCAATCTGACCCTAAAGAGTCACATCTAATTGCTGTTAAGCGCATTTTGTGATATGTCGCTTGTTCAGCAAATCTTGGTCTCTGATATCCACATGATACTAGTATGTAATTAGCTGGTTACACAGATGCTGATTGGGCTGATAACATTGATGATCGTAAATCAACCAGCGGTGGTTGTTTCTATGTTAGGAATTGTTTAGTTTTTTGGCTAAGTAAGAAATAAAGTTTTGTATTGCTCTCCACAGCTAAGGCTAAATATATTACTGCGGGTAATGCTTTCTCTCAGCTTGTGTGGATGAAAAGAATGTTGAGCGATTACGAAATTGTGCAAAATTCCATGGTTTTATAATGTGATAATTCAAGCGCAATTAACATATCTAAAATTCCAATTCAACATTCACGAACCAAGCATATTGACATTAGATATCACTATATTCATGAATTAGTGGAAGACAAGACAATTTCTTTGGATTATATTCCAACAGAGACTCAATTAGCTGACATATTCACAAATCCGCTCGACAAAAGCAGGTTTGTAAAATTGAATTTGATCTTGGTATGTGCAATATGAACTGATGATTTGTGTCCTTTTGTATCATAATGTATATATTTTTATTTTAAAATTTTTTAGAATTCAAAATTTATGAAAAATTATAAATTTTGTGAGGTGCACAACCAATAGAGTACATACTCGACTAGTCGTGGCACGACCGGTCAAGAATGTACTCGACCCATCGTGAAACACGAGTTTGACCTTTTATTTGAAAAAAAATTACTTTTTCTTCATTTGGGTCTTTTTCTCCAACGAGCCCTACCTCGACCAATCGAACTCATCTTCGATTCCTCCATAGTTAGTGCATTATTTTCAATTTCCTTCTAGATTTAAGTCCTTTACACTTCCTTTTCTTCATTTGTTTGGTTTATTTCATGCTTTAAGATTATTTTAGGGGTTTTCTATTAAAAAATCTGATCTACTAGTAACCCTTCTTGTCTCTTTTGCAATCTCTTTATTCTTTGCTTTCCTTATTGCAAATGGAGGGTAGAAATAAGAAGAAAGGATCTTGTGGTCTTTCTTCATCTCGTTCAACTCTTATCACGGTGCGTCACCTTCGGTTACCCAAAGAAGATCCCAGTTATGTGTGGGATATTCGGTTGCGCAATGCGATAGTAAAACAAACTGTTAATCTTGATCATTTGACACTGTTTGATGTCGTTCCTCTCCTTCAATCTGTAGGATGGGATAACATTTAGGGTGGACCTACATACCGCTCCATTGCATAGGCTATGTATGCTTGCATTGCTAACTTTTCTATTGAGAATCTGACATTTACTATTAAGACCAGAGAAGGTCCAGTTGATGTGGACCGTCATCTTATTTCTGGGTTAATGGATATACCTATCAATGATAAAGGTATTCCCATTAGTTCTCTTGTGGACAAACCTTTTGAATCAAAAAAGAGAATGCTCACTAAATATTTATGTAATATGGATGCGGAATGGAGTACTGGGAATGCGCTCGCCTCCAAGTTTATGTTACCTAGATACAAAATTCTTCATAGGTTTTTCATTTCAAATGTTTATCCTCGATCCGGTAACAAAACCGAGCTTACTGCATTTATGGTTCGTATTCTTCATTCTATAATTTCTGGAGTCTCTGTATGTCTTCCTTCTCTGATTTGTCATAGCATAATTCAGTTCCGTCTCCACCCAGGTCACAATGACATACCCTTTGCTTATCTTATAACTGTGTTAGCCACCCATAGTTTAGTGGCTATGCCTATTAGAGAAGCTCCAATTCACCATTTACCCTTCAACAACTCTAACATTAACAAGATGAATTTGAAGTTGGCCCCAGGCCAAGTTGATGTGGGTGCTGGAGGAGCAGCTAAAGCAAATGAAGGAGAAGGTGATTTGCCTCCAGATGATGTCAATGTGGATGACATCTTTGATGAAATTGAGTCTGATTATGCTGGTGATCCTGATTATTAGTCATCTGATTATGATGAGCGGTTGAGCTCACTTGAGGAGAAGGTTGAAGGTATGCATGTGTTCCAAGAAATGCAATTTAAATATATGTGCAAATATGTTAGATGCATTAATAAGGGACTTCATCAAATTAATCATACCATACCTGCTCCTTCTTTTGGTTCATATTAGTATTTGAATATCTGTTATTTAATAACTTTTAAAATACTTGAATTTCTCTTATTTTTATGTACTCGGAAATGTTTTCTTTTTTATTTGTGGACATGTTTAACTGGTTATCTTGCCCATATCTTGTTATTATGTTATCTTAACCTTACCTCTCTCATTGATCTTGTCTTTCCATCATTATAGGTTCTTTCTTTTGTCATATTGTGATAAAAAGAGGGAGAATTAAATCCTGACCTGCCTATTTCATTATGCCTATTTCATAATGTGGAGAATGAATGTGGAACTGTTGAGAATGTGGTTAGGTGATAGGTAACATTTTTTACTCCTCTTGGATTCTATGCAGTAAGATATTAAGGGGGAGTATTTGCATGATTCTTTGACCAGTTTGTAACTGGTGCATGATTCTTTGACCGGGTTGTGACTAATGCATGATTTTTTTATTGTGTGGATTATGCTTATCTTATTTTAATGAAGTGTGTTTTGTCACAAATTTGACAAAGGGGGAGATTGTAAGTGCTATATTTTCTAGCTCCTATGATTGTCAAATTTCGAAGTGCCAAAACCTCTTGGAATATGTATCTTGTTTAGTTCATCTTCTTATTCCAGATCATGCAAGTTCAAGATGTTTCACTTCAAGATTCAAGCATCACAAGTATAAGAGATATAGAAGTTCAAATACAACATCAAGTGATAGTTTAAGGTTTCAAAGCTTCAACTATGTCAAGACAATGTGCTTTACTTTGGAAGTTAAAGCTCAAGGTGAAATACAACTCACAAGTACTTCAAGTTCAAGCTTCAAAGTACTTCAAGTTCAAGATTCAAAGTAAGTTAAGATATCAAGCTTCGTGTACTTCAAGATCAACTATCAACCGAAGTAAATGATGATTCAATATTCAAATCTTCACTTATAAGGTATGTAAGACCCTAGATTAACCATAGGTTAGGTCATATTGATTGCATAGTTAAATTGGGTCAATATATACTTCTATAGGCTCTTTCTTGACTAGTCTTAGGCTATGTTCGACGAGTCCTAGTACTGTCTTGACCAGTCCAAGAAATTCCTTGACTAGTCTAAGGTTTGTTACTATTTTTTAGGATTTTTTGTTGGATCTTCGACCAGTCCTGGAGACTGCTCGACCAGTCGAGTGAACAGTGCTCAACCAGTCGAGCAGGTTCGACTCAAAGTCCAGCAACTAAATTGGGTTCCACATGACCAGTTGAGTGCAGGGTTCGACCTGTCGTGCAAGCCACTCTACCAGTTGTGGAACGGTTTTATCTTATCGCGCCCGAAATTTTAAAAATTTGTTGGTCCTTCGACCAGTCGAGCTGTCCTCTGGGCCAGTTGAGTGAACAGTTTCTGCACTTGTAAATAGAGTATGATTTTCAGAGTTTTTCATTGAATTCAAGCAAAAGCAAGACACCACTCTGAGAGATAAGTTAGTGATATTCTTAAGTAATTAGTGCTCATTTAATATTCTCTTTAATTAGCTTTTTGTATTTGATTTTGAGATTCTATATTCCAATCTTATTTGAAGAAGGGATTTTAGTTTTTCCCTTCATTGGAATCAAAATGTAACACCCCTTACTTTTGCATACATGAATGTTACCATTATAAACCCAAATTGCATATTTATAGGAGGGTACACAAAACCTAAGTTATTAACTAAGCCATAATACTTACAACCCACCACTAAAACTCGACAGTTAAATTCACAAAATTCAATGGTTAAATTAAAATAAACCTATAATAGTAAGTTGAGACTCTTATATTGTGACCCACATAAACAACTAGAGAAAAGTACAAGAGAAGAGTACAAGAAATCGTAGATACTGTTACCACTAATAATAATAATAATAATAATAATAATAATGATAATAAAATTATTAAAAGTATCGTAATGATTATAAATACATATGGAGTCATCTAATCCCTAATTAAGCAACTGGTTACTAGTTAAGTGTTCTATAATGCCCTGAAAATCAGGGGTTAAGCATAAACTCAACTCCCGAGTTCCAACGCATCACTTATGCAACATAAAGAATGATGATTGAATGTTGTTTGTATTAGTGCATTAAAGATGAATGGGATTAAGCCAAAACATCATATCATACCCCAGAGACAGTTAAATTATGCAAGCGGAAGACTGTGATAGATATATAAACTATATAAACTATGGTGAGTCTCCAGAGTGTGATAATGTCACCAGGTTAATTAATTACAAGTACAATTCCAAAATATACCAGATTGTGTAAGATCATCTAGTCAACATCTCTGTAACCTCATCGATCAAGACACGACTCACATGAAGCCGCCAGAATATAACATATATGAACAAGCTTCATCATCATCACAAAGGTCCGGCTCCGCCTCATAAGCATCGCCAACACCTGAAACTCAAACAAGGTCTGGTTGGTGTATACAACACCGTCCTGTAATGTGGGAGTGAGTGATCAACTCAGTGGAACAATAAAGCATAGGTTAACATGTTATCAATTCAGTCAAGCAGTAATGATAAATGTAACATCCCGAATTTTTCCCAACCTGGTGATAGACGTCCTCAGGCAATGGGTTGATCCTAACACCTGATTAACTTCTCAAACGTTCAATTCAAAAGTCTCAAATTCCTTTTCAAACTATTTTCTTCAAAATCTCACATTTCCTTCAAAATCTCACATTTCACTACCTCGTCCTTCAAAATTTTATAAGTACTTTCATATTAGGCCTGAATCCTAAAGTTTAGGTGATGAAGAACAATACTTTAGAAATCTGTACAAAGACCCGTGTGCCACCTCAGGCAGAAATCGCTCAGGATCAAATCCTTTAGAAATGAGATAAAGTAACTAAGTACTAAACTAGATTAGCTATGAAATCTGCTTGATCCACTTTAAATATGATCTGCAAGACCCAAAACTTGTAGAATCATTGACGCTAGGTTACCCTAAAATCTAGGATCAATCTCATTACCCAGCTGCTTTTGGGAGCATCACGAAACTCCGTATCAGATCTAGACCACACGTCGAAAGTTTGAATAATACGAAGTTATAGAATTAGGACCGCCTTACTAGGCTTGACAACCATCTCGGAAATCAAATCCAGATAGTGTCCTGGGGGCTATTCGCTTGAGCCCGGAGTGAAGAGTGTGAGAAATGTGAAATTAATTAAAAATAAAATATAAATTTATGAAATCTAGAACATGTCGCTTGCGGATAATTTATAAGCAACCAGACCATCAAAATTAGACCAAATTACACCCTCGGATCAGGAAAAATTTTCAACACAAGTCAGTGTACTTGAAATCCCCGATCGACATTCGCTAACCGTTGAACTGAAACTAGTCCGCCACGTGCGATTTGGACATCTGACTGAAACGAAAACTTAACTCGACCTAGATCCAAGGTCAGTGAGCTTAAGTCCGACCTTTGGCTCAAGGGAGGGCTGTTAGAAGTGCTCCGTTGAGACGGAACAGCCTCACTTTGGCTATAACCTAAGTATACCCTGGCTTGGAGTCTATTTTGGAGAGTTTTGGGCCTATATAAGGACCTTAAACCCTCACTCTCTCATCCCATACGAATTTGAGAAAAACCTAAGAGAGAGAAGAGAGAAAAGAGAGAGAAAGTGTAGGAGTTGTGGGAGCATCTCCCTGCCACTCTACCCTGCTGCTATCCATGCCTAACCATCCCGATCTAATCGCTTTCCCAGCGATTCCGACTTCATTTCTAGGTAAAAAAAACCTAACCCTAAGTTGTTTTAGGGTTTCTAAGAGTGTTGGTGATGTAATAGTTGACATGTTTCATGATTCAGGTTGCCTAATCACCATAGACGAAAGCGTAGAGATTCTATCAACTCCGTTACTATTCTACGGCATAAGGTGCGAACTTTAGATGTATAGGTTATGGTTTTCAACGTTTTCAATGTCAGATAATGATAGATTCATGATCTGCATGTAATTATATATGTACAAGTGCTGTCCGTTTCATTTTTCAGATATACGTTAACTATGTTGAATATACTGTATTCCTCGTATTTGTAGAAAATACCGTATACGTATAAATTTTGAAAGTGTGTTTGCCATAATTAATCATTGTATGAACATGCTATATATGTGTATAATACTTACTTAGCGAAAGGGTTCGCCCTAATACTTATTTTTGCTAAGTATACGTTATGTATGTTGAAAGAGTGTATCCTAAGTGTTGTGAAAATGCTTGTAAGAGTAAGTGCTTAGAGAATTGTGCTTTAGGTAGGTGTTGAGATAGGATTCTCAGCTACCTTAGAGATGTATATGATTTCCTCCATGTTGTTTGTTTAATTTAACTGCTAACTTATGAAATATATGTGTTTGTATTTCCTATTTATATTGTGCCTTATAACACGCTTTATAACATGCTTTATGACATGCTTGTTAACATGCTTGAATTACTTTGTTCTGAGATTCATTCGCCATGCAAGATGTGTTCGACGAACTCGAGTCATACTTTGGTTGACGATAGTGGCTGGCCAGACGAAGTGCTTATGCGCTTCATATCGTTCAACTTATTGTGCACTCGAGCTAGTCGAGCTCGTCAAGTAACCCGATCTGTCTTATGTATGTTCACCATGTTTGGACGCATCTATTTAAACCTGAGGTACTAACCTTACTAGTGGAATCCCGTTAACCGTGGTACCTCAATCCGCTAAGACTCATGAGCCGGGCATGGTGGTATGGGAAACCGTGGTCGAGCTGTTGGCCTACGCTGGGGCCATGTGCCTCCCCGTAGTGACCAGTGAGCAACCAGACTCATGATCTGATTATGGTGGTATGGGACACTATATTCGAGCTGTCGGCCTAAACTGCTTTGATGGGTGATGGGGGAGTGGTGCAACGATTCCATGTAACAGCCCTGGTAGTCCTTACCGTTCTCGGTGTAGTGACCTCGAGCATACTCTAAATCTGAGGTGAGGAGATGAGCCTTCCCATAGTAACATGGTATAAACTTGGCCTGTATTGATAAGGTGATGGGGGAGTGGTGCAACGATTCAGCGTAACAGCCCTGACAGCCCTTGCATCGACCTAGAAACACACCATCGTATGAGATTGTCTAGGACTGATGACCCTAGAATGGATCATTGTTTGGGAATGATATAAGGAAGGTACTTTAGTTTCCCAATACTGCTATTTGAAATGGACTAATAACAACTCGGTAATCATGCTCATCATCGCATTGCATGTGCCTGGAAGATGTGGAGCACTGAGGGTGACAGCATGCCGCGGACGTAAGATGGTGCCGCACGAGGAAGTATGTTAGCGAGGGCATGCATCATAATCGCATCTCATCCTTGTATTAATTACAGTATTTAGGATTGTTTGACTATACTGCTTTATCATTACTGCTTGACTAAATTGATAACATGTTAACCTATGCTTTATTGTTCCACTGAGTTGATCACTCACTTCCACGTTACGGGACGGTATTGTACACACCAACCAGACCTTGTTTGAGATTCAGATGATGGCGATGCTGTGAAGCGGAGTCGGACTTTTATGATGATGAGGAGGATTTCTCCTTTATGCAGTTTTCAGGCAGTTTCCTATGAGTCGTGTCCTGATCGACGGGGCTTTCTGGGATGTTGACTAGATGACATTACACCTTTGGTATAATTTGAAAATTTACATGTAATTATCTAACCTGGTAACATCATCACACTCTAGAGACTCACCACAGTTTATATATTTTATATATCTATCACAGTCTTCCGCTTGCAAGTTTAACTATCTCTGGAGTATGATATGTTGTTTTGGTATAATCCCATTCATGTTTGATGCGTTGGAACTCAGGAGCTGAGCTTTGCTCGAGCCCCGATTTTCAGGGCATTACAATAAAGCAGTACAATCAAATAATCCTAATTACTCTTGTTAATGCAAGTATGAAATGCAGTCATGATGCATGCCCTCACCAACATACTCCCTCGTGAGACACCATCTTACGTCCACAGCATGCTTTCATCCCTCAGTGCTTCACATCTTTCAGGCACATGCAGTGCGATATGAACATGATTACTGAGTTGTTATTAGTCCCTTTCATACAGCAGGATTGGGAAACTAAGGTACCTCCCTTATATCATTCCCAAACAATGATCCATTCTAAGGTCATCAGTCCTAGATAATCTCATACGATGGTGCAGTTCTAGGTCGCTGCAAAGGGCTGTCAGGGCTGTTACACGCACTCGTTGCACCACTCTCCCATCACCTTATCAATGCAGGCCTAGTTTATACTCTTTTACTACGGGAAGACTCGTTGCCTCACCGCAGATTTAGAGTATGCTCGAGGTCACTACACCAGGTACAATCAGGGTTGTCAGGGTTATTACACGCACTCGTTACACCACTCCCCCATCACCCATCAAAACAGTGTAGGCCAACAGCTCGAATATAGTGTCCCGTACCACCGTATTTAGCTCACGAGTCTGGGTTGCTCATTGGTCACTACAGGGAGGCACATCGCCCTAGCATAGGCCGACAGCTCGACCACGGTGTCCCATACCACCATGCCCGGCTCATGAGTCTTAGCGGATCAAGGTACCAAGGTTAATGGGGTTGCACTGGTAAGTTTGGTATCTTAGGTTCAAGCAATGGCGTCCAAACATGGTGAACATACATCGGGTCAATCGGGTTACTTGACAAGCTCGACTGGTACAAGCGTACGCTGAAGTAGCCAACAAGGTACTGCTGTTGACAACCATCGTACGACTCGGATTCATCGAATGTGTCTTGTGTGGCGAAATGACTTTAGCCACACAATCAAGGCCTGTTACCGATTGCTTGGACTATACAAAGCCCCAATCATATTCAGTTACAGCAAAATATCTTAAAAGATAGTTAAAGTAGTTATGAATCAAGATTTCAGCTCATACAATCAAATATCCAATATTGTCCGCTTAGGGCTACTTGGGCTGTTGCATGCACTCGTTACACCACTCCCCCATCACCCTTCACGGACCTTATGGAATACAATTTAAACATGGATTTATACGCATTACATAGAGAAACAGATATTATAATAGACGGTACATGGAGGAAAACATACACATACTTAAAGAGTTAAGAATTATAACTCAACACCCTTATACATTACAATTTACTAACTACTACTCATTCAGACATTCTAACCAACATTTTAGATTACATACATCAACATACCTGACGTATGTTGATCACATAGGTATTAGGCCAAATCCTTTCACTAGGGAGCTGCCTCATGGATAACACATGTGCACCCACGATGAATAATCATGGCAAACATGAATCCAAGTTCCATATTCATTTGAACATTTTCACAAACACTTGGGCTACAAAATTTAACATATATAGCGTATCTTGGCCATGGCGCGATTTAGGGAAAATTCTTTCGTCAAATGGGTATCGCCTATACAACAATCATATATCCATGACAATTAGTCATGGCGAGCATGAATGCGAATTATATACTCATTCAGTCATTTTCACAAACACTTAAAATACACTCTTTCAACATACATAGCGTATACTACCAAAAACATGTATTAGGACGAATCTTTTCGCCGAGTGAGTATTATATATATATAGCATGTTCATACAGTAATTAATCATGGCTAACATACTTTCAAAATTTGTACGTATACGGTATTTTCTACAATTATACAGAATACACAATATACCATAATTTGTATATGCAATCGAATTGCAAAACGAATATCGGTTTGTGCATGTACAATCACACTTAGATCATGAATTTATCATTATCTGACATTGAAAGCGTTGAAAATCATAACATATACGTCTAAAGTCCGCACCTTATGCCGGTAAATGTGAAACGAAATCAGTTTGAATACAACGCCTTTGACTACGGCACAACGACAACCTATAACAGGGAATAGGTTAGTTATTCCACCTTTTATTCTATTTAAACCTCCAAAACAGGTTAGGGTTAGGATTTCTTACCTAAGAACGAAGTCAGAATCGCCAGAATAGCGATCTGGTAGCGATGGTTAGGCACGTAGATACGTGGGTTTGAATCCCAGGAAGAAACAGCAATCCCTCACACTTCCTCTCTCTTTTCTCTCTTCTCTCTCTTAGGTTTTCTCAAATTCGTATGGAATGAGAGAGTGAGGATTTAAGGTCCTTGTATAGGCCCAGAACTCACCAAATTAGACCCAAGGCCAAGGTATACTTAGGTTATGTCCAAATACGGACTGTTCCGTCTCAACGGAGCACTTCTGGAGCCCCCCTTAAGTTAAAGGTCGGACTTAAGCTCACTGACTATGGATCTAGGTCGAGTTAAGTTTTCATTCCAATCGGGTTTCCAGATCGCACGTGACGGACCAGTTTCAGTTCAACGGTCATAGAGTCTCGATCAGGGTTACAAGTACACAGACATGTATGGAAAATGTTTCCTGATCCGAAGGTGTATTTGGGTTAGATTTCGACAGTCTGATTGCTTATATTTGGCTCGTAAACATCAAGTCTTAGATTACTTAAATTTAATCTAATTTCTAAAGAAACTTAGGCTTTCTCACTCCTCGCTCCGGGCTGGAGCGAATAGCTGTGGGACACTATCTGGATTTAATTTCTGAAATGGTTATCAAGCCCAGCAAGGCAGTCCTAATTCTATAACGTCATATTATTCAGACTTTCGATATGCGGTCCAGATCTGATACGGAGTTTCGTGATGCTTTCGAGAGTAGACGGGTAATGAGATTGATCCTAGATTTCAGGGTATTGTAGCATCGATGATTCTACAAGTTTTGGGTCTTGCAGATCATATTTAGAGTGGTTCGAGCTAATTCTATTGATTGTTTAGTTCAGTACTTAACTAAATTCTGCCCTAATTATGACAGAATACGGTCCTAGGGAAGTTCTACACCCTTTTTGGCATCTATAATTATTATATTATTTTAATTATTTTTCTAGTAGTTCATAATTAAGCCTACTTTATCTCCATCAAATTTCATTAGATTTCATTTTGTAGAAAAATTCTAAAAATTCTAGAAGCAACAACTGTCCAAACTAATAATTTTTAGACTATTGACACAATGACCTATATTTAGCTATATTAAATATTTTATTATATTTTTCACTTATTTTTATATGAAACTAGACTTATTAATCTTCAATCTGGCTTTTGAATTATCTAAATCGAAGTTATAACGAGGGAGATATGACTTTTTGAAGTTAGACCAAAATCACAGAAAAATGTGGCGGAAAATGGGCCAGCCAATGAACTGCGGCCCACCCGGGCCCGCTGGACTGCGGTAGACCGTGGTAGGCGCGGTGCCACCGCGGTCCACTGGACTGTCTGGTGGTGGTTTCTGCCACGTGATTTTTGAAACGGGCGTATCTTGTGAACTGGGATGAGTTGTTCGACGTGCAACGTATGATTTTGGAGTAGGAGAAGCTGATTTATCCGAATAACCTATTTATTTCTTGAGATTCCAAAAGGTTAATGGTCAAAAAGTTATTTTAGTTATTTATTTAATATTTATAGTAAATTTTAATTTAAGTGTTGTTCTTCCTCACCTAAACCTTAGGATTCATGTCTAATATAAAAGTACTTAGAAAATTTTGGAGAATAAGGTGATGAAAGGTGAGATTTTGAAGGAAATGGGTTAAAAAGAGATTTTAGACTTTGGGATTGAGTTTTGAGAAATTAATAAGATGTTAGGAATGACCCATTGCCTAAGGACGTCTAACTCCAGGTCGGCAAAAAATCTGGGGCGTTACATGTTCCCTTAGACCTTTTTCTTTTTTTAATCGTTGATACTCGAATTAGAATCAATCCGGCCACTAGATCAATGTAAATCCACAAATAAGAGTCAAAGGTTAAAAATAGAGCCCACCTAAGCATATGAATTGCCCAAAAAATGGTCAGATACCCTAACAGGACATATGGATTCAAACAGATGGCGTGGATCACACTGGTCATCACGTGGACCCCACCTTTTAATTCACATGTGTACACAAACATGTGTACACCCGCCGAACGTGGGATCAGAGATCGGGTCAAACAAAGTTTAACCCAATAAAAATTCAAAAAAATCGAATCTTCACCCGACTTCCCGCTATGCTTGCAGGCAAACTCAACTGTCCAATTTTCATCACGAAATGGCCCACCATCAGGGACCTTTTCCATGATCTAAACCATCCATCTGCTAATTACGGTCCCACCAACCATAACCATGGGTTGATCCACGGTTGGAGGTTACCTGTGCCATCTCAGTCAAGGACTGATCAGGCCTTGCAAAGGAAAGATGCTAACGG
The DNA here is from genome assembly GCA_030180095.1 of Magnolia changhungtana. Taxonomy (NCBI): domain Eukaryota; kingdom Viridiplantae; phylum Streptophyta; class Magnoliopsida; order Magnoliales; family Magnoliaceae; genus Magnolia; species Magnolia changhungtana. Next base: position 3,510,085 of record JASAUF010000644.1, on the reverse strand, counting down.
GGAGGAAAACTCCACGTCCGCTGATGCGCTGGCAAATCCAGCCGTTGGAGAGCGTCGGACGGAAGCTACGCACACTAAAGTAGCCTCGTCACCCCTACAGTTTCCAAAAATACACCCCTACCCGTCGAAAGGCGTAAAGAATCCTTTCCCTTTTTAGCAAGTGTAAATCTCGACCTTCTCTCACCTTCTAGAAGCTTCATCCAAGCAATCCGGAGCGTCCAGTCTAGGACTGGCTGAAAATCTCATAAGGAAGGATGAGATTTTGGTGAGTCACAGCCACATCTCGTACCACCTTCGTTTTAAGACAATTATCACCAAAACCGTCCACACCCACCGTATGGTGGACCCCACATCACTAATAGGCCATATCAAGATCATCCAAACGGCCCTGATCTATAGATTAGCCACTCAGTTAAGAAATGTCATTACTAGCAGTCGTCTTCCTTAAACGGACTGTGAGAACCGACCTTTTGAGTGGGTGGCCCATTCACCCATCCAAGCCGTTCATCGTGTAGCCCACCCCAGTTAAAATCCATCTGGGCAGTCGTTTTAACACCATGCACCAGATGCAATACATTGGAAGACCCTAATGGCTGTCCATCCTCATCTAATGCATATTACCTCTGCACTAATCCTTGTGATTAGCCGTAGATCTTTCCAAAAACGGAAATGGCTATAAAAACCCATCTGTTAGGGTAGATTCCAAAGGAGAAAAAGAAAGGAAATAGAAAGAGAGTGGTGATTGGGGCGCCGCACTAGCCGTTGCACCTAATCGAGTCAACTCGGTCCAAGTCTGGGCCGAGATCTGACCTGTTCTGGTTGAAAGAGAAGAAGGAGAAGACGAGAGGGAGAGAGAAACTGAGGAGCAGGAAAGTAAGAAGAAGAAAGAGAGAAGGAAGAAGATTAACAATAGAAAAAAACAAGGAGCCTGCCATTTCCGCCGCACCAACTCGGTGCTAACTCGATCAAGCAAATCCGCTCCATCAGTCCGCTCAAGCAACTTACATCTGAAGAGGATGGGGCAGGATCCAACCTATCAGAAGACATCCTCGATCAACATTGTTTAGCAGGTAACCTATTGCTGCCCAACCCTAGTTTTGACTCTGAACTATTAGTGAGTCATTTGCTCTCCAACTTAGCCAGTCTTGAAATTTCAGGATGAAGTTCTGAGTTAACAGGACCAATCCATATCTTCTCTACTCTACTGGTTGTAGTAGACAACACTCAGGTATGAGACTTCCCTAGACTGTATACATTAGAAACCATCTCAACTCAGAGGCGAGTTGACTTACCTAGTTCCCTAATCATGTTGAGATCTAACCTAACTTTAGCTAAGTTCTCTTTTGGGTGAACCGATGTGTTGTTGCAGACCCAGGGATCCATGACAAGCTACTTCAATGAGTAGCTTCTCTCAGGACTCACAACTCAACTAGTTGGTTGAGTAGGAATCCCAACCGAGTCGTGTCCTCGAGACCAACCACCCTACTCGCTGCAAGTCGTGCCTCTATCTCCTCCTCACCATCAATTGGAACCGGTCTCAGTCAGGTATTATCACCAAACCCCTTCATTTCAGCTAGTGTTTCACTTAACTCGTTGGTGAGTTGACTCAGTAGACACCCAACTAAGTTAGATTTGTTTCACCTCCAAGGTCTAATGTCTGGAACCATCTGAAGGAGTTTCAAGAACATTGCCAAATTCATAGACCAGAAGAACCTAAGGGAGACCCCAAGTATTTCTCTCCCATCCACCTAGTCTTTTAACTAGACACCCAACTGAGTCGACTCAGTTGTAACTCGCTGAAATAGGTAAACAGGAAATATCCATTGTTGCCTACCTTGAAGAACTCTCCTACCCCTACTCAAGCTAGATTAGAATTCATAAACCTTCAAGCATATAATCACATAAGGAAGACGTTCATCTAAGGTGAGGGATATCCCACTTGGCTTCCTCCTTCATGGAATTCTAAGATAGTTTGAATTTAAATTTATAATAATATTGTGATTGTGTGGATAGTAATTATGTCTCTTTTAAATTTCAATTGATGATCACGCCCCTAATTCATCTTATAAGAATAGTGTTACACACATTATGCCACACTTAGAAATGCTCATATCCATGTACACCCCACTACTTACATCATGAAGTAAGAGGTCTTGTTCTCATTTGAAGAATGAAAGAAAGATTGTGGACTTGTTATTAATTTATAATGCTTGAAATGTCTCATGTTTAAATGCTAGATATCATATTTGAAGACCACAAATCTTGATCATGCTTATGAGACTAATCTTGTTAATCTTATGAAATGTGCATGAGTATCATGGCACATAACATCCATGCATGACATATGAGCTTTTCCGAGTGCCTAATGTAAGTCACACTCTGTTCGATTTACTAGAGGTTCTAGCACTTCAGTTAAACTCTCCGAGTATATGCATTTGTGCCACTTTGGGTGCTCTTTCTTTGCATGAGGTTTTTCCGGGATTAGACACTCATCGGGTGTACCCCGTGTATTTTTTTAAGGAGATATCCTTGGGCGCACTCACTTATGGCTTTTTTCAGGTAGATAATCTACCGCGAGTAGTCTATATTATATGGTCTTTTCCGAGTGGCTAGTTCTCCTTGGGCATACCTATGAGTTTTTTTCTGTGTGACTAGTTCGCCTTAGGTGACCTTTTATTTTTGGTAGCTGGATGTGCATCCCCAGATCTGTGACTTAAACATACATTCATACACCCATACATTCATTTGAAATTTCATGATTTGTCTCTTTGTAATTTGAATATGTTGATTTAGACTATCCTGAAAATAATATGATATGCATGAATCCTTGCGGGAAGTTCCCACGGAGTTTTCACTCACCCAATTGTACGATTGCACCAAATAGACATAAGTATGATGAACAGGTGGAGCCCCTACAACGGGATTCCAAGGATGGCTAAGGTGGAGGAATAACTCTATGTAAATGTTTTTGAGCTGTTGAACCTCAATTGTTGTTTTAAGATTTACTTGCTTTCGTATTTTAGACTATGTATTTTATTTGAGTTGTAAAATATTTCCCCTGTTGTGGGATTTCATTTTGCTCACATTTACATGTATTAAGCTTCCTTGTTGTTACTCTTGATATCCTTAGTTTATGCAATGTTGCCTTACTCCATGTTATGGAATTTACTGCTATTTAGATGTATGTTAGTACAATTCACAACGTAATACCCGGGTTCTCAATGAGGAGCGGCTATCCTCAGGTTTCGAGAACCAGGGTGTTACACAAAATCAAATCAAGCAAGTCCAAGGTGATTTAATCTAAAATTCATTTAGAACTTATAATCTTTTCATAAGTGAGTGTGGACATTGAACATCTACGTTAAACATCTACTCCGAATTAGTTCTACCGGGCTTTATCAAAGGAGAATATCCAGATAAGTATTTTATATTTTTGTTTTTGGTTTTTTTGAGATTGTTCCAGGAAAAATCTCTTTCTTTTTGGTTTGTCTAAGGTGATCCAAAAAACTCAAAGTGTGGGGTTTTTGAATTGTGTAAGCCCACTTGAAAGACACTATTGTGAAGGTTTTAGTTGAACCTTAAAAAACCTATTGCATACTGAACGCCAATATCCACTTTGTGAGGATATTGGGAGTGGAGTAGTTGTGTAGCTGTTTTTCTAAATAGTTAGTATACACACAAGCTAACCACTATAATTTTTGGTCTTATGGTGGTTGATTGATTGTGGCATTATGTGAATGTTGTAATTTCCTTTTTAGCATTTGTGGAGAATATTGTAGTCTTTTATGCAAGTGTCGGAATGCTGTAATAGTTTAGTTATTTTGTTTGCTATTTTTATTCTTTATTCCTCTTCCTCTGTATCGGTTTGAGATTTTGATACACAGACCTTTACTAGGAATCAGGTTGTCCTACCATGAACCATTGGTTTTTGGTGTAAGGTTGTCTTTATAACAACATCTATATCAACCTCTCAATACTTGTACATTTGAGGTTGTTATTCATTTCTGCTTTGTGGGATTGATGCTATCTTTATTTATATTTGTTTAATTCCACATTTAATTTTTAAATTTGGCACAGTCCTATTCAACCCCCCCCCCCCCCCCCTACAGGACTCTTAGCTCGGCCTTTCCAGTTCTTAGAAAAATGAAAGAGTCATCCTCAGCCACAAAGTGGGTGGTTAAGGGAAAGAAAAATTGCCTTGTGACTCACTCAAATTTTAAAACAGGCAATTGTGTTAAGTGGTGCTTAAATAGGGGATGCTCCAGACATGTCATGGGTGACAAATCCCTTTTCTCATACTATTCAAATCTTAATGATGGGATAGTCACTTATGGTGATGAAAGCACCGCTGAGGTAGTAGGGCGTGAAACCATAAAAGGATGGAGATGCTAAAAAATGAGAATGTTTTTTTTTTCTTTTGCATAAAAGGACTAACTCACAATCTTTTAAGCATCTCTCAAACATGTAACAACAAACATGTGGTTACCTTTGAGAAACTAAAGTGCAAGATCCTGGACGTATCAGGAAAATCCGTTACGGAGGGTCTTCGCACCAGTGACCACTGTTATGTCATTAAAGAAAATGGAAAGTTTAACCCATATGCTTAGTAACAATTGAGCATAGAAAACATGTCCAGACTATAGCATCTAAGTCTGGATGAATACATGCAAATGATACATTTTTTATGATTATCATGATATATCAGAGGTTTCTATACCTCAGTTCTTTTTGTGCATAAGCATTATTGATGTTTATAAGTTTGATGATTACAACTTTTTATAAAAGCTGACATAAGAATATTTGAAGATATACATATATGGAAGATTATCGAAAATTGAAGATAACATGTCCCATCCTTCTTCTCGATAAGTGAATCGTTAAATCGAATGAGTCGTCGATATCATAGGAACCGCATTGATCCCATCGACGACCTCTCAAGAATCTGAAACGTTGGGTCGATTGGTCTGTCCTTGAACTCATCATCGATAACATTGGTTAGGGTATATCGATATCATCGAAACGAAGTTCAATAATATTGAAGGTTATCGCCCGATAAAAAGCGGACGAGGGGGAAAATTTTATTTCTTTACTCAAAGCTTGTTCTTCTCTATGTTGCTCGTCCTCCTCGGCCATTTTACATGTTTATTTATCTATGAGCATTCTCTTAAATCTCTCAAGATTGCATCTCGTGTCTTTGGGTGTTTCTAGATTATAGAGGGAAGTTTTATCTAGAAGATCATCAATTCGTTTTCAAAATCCTTCAATCTTCTATCAGATCCCACTCTCAGTCACCCCATTCTAAGTTGTAAACGTTCAATGGGGAAGGACAAAAGAAAAACTCTTGTTACTGGGGAATCCTCAAGATCCTCCAAACATAAATCCTTGCACCTAGAAACAAGGCAAAGGCTCTTGATCAAGGGACTCCAACACACCAACAAAGTTCCAGACAAACATCACGTGTTGGGTCTTAAAGTGATGCACTTGTTCCTCCTCCTGTTGTAGTAGATCTTAATCTGGCAAAATATCTTGGAAGATGGTTAGTACAGACACAAACGGTGTAGTAATTGGTTGATCTGATGACCTGCCGACAAGACGACACCGCACCGTCTTCATCAGCCCCTCCACCATAGTATTAATAGCCTTCGTATCGTCACAAACACCAGCTACTCATCTCTATGTACGAGCATGAATATCTTTTTGAATGTCTTGCGTTCTTGTGTGTGTATGAGGTGGCTAGCTAACACGAAAAGACTAACTGTTTTTTTTTTTTATGTGAGGTTTATGAATATCCTTAACATGAGGAAAATACTTATATTTTTGTAGGCCCATTGTTGGGCTAGATATTTGGTTGTGTTGAATTGGGATGGATGATGAAATACTGCCAAGCTTGGGCAGTTTTCACTTTGGATATTTTTTATGGTTGTTTGCTAATTCATATATATTTGCTGCCATGATTATCTACTCTCAATCCTTCTCTAGAATGCTGGTATAAACTGTGATTACCTTCTACTGCATATTCCTTAACGATTGAGAATTAGATTGTGTTTTCTATCTTATGAGGTTATACTACTATTTTCTTTGTGAAATCACAGCTCTCCTTTGACCTGGTATGCATGAATGGTTTTCATGCGTATAGAGATGTTGTTATCTGTTATACATCTGTCTCTTATGCATTTTCAAGATGTCATTATCTGTTATGAATTAAAATATCTAGATCTCTATTGATTTTCTCACATCTTTATGCTACAACTTCAATCAACTAATATTGAGATATTGCCCTTTGCCAATGACTGACAAAAAGGGGGAGAACAAATCCCACCGCGGAGAAAATTGTGTGTATCTATGTATGAATGGTGGTACAGGTGTTAGGGGGAGCAGTTGCATGAAGACAGGGGGAGCAGCTACATATTTCTGTGTTTAAACCTGCAGTAGCATTGTAAAATTATGTAAAGAGTTATGTACACATAATTTAGGGTGTTAGTCTAGATGTTGTTCTAGGATTTTAGGTGTTTTTTCACGTAATTGACAAAGTGGGAGATTGAAAGTGCCTTGAATTATCAATTAGTGTGAGTATTGAGTCAGTAAGACAAGTGAGCTTATAGGAAGATCATTCAAGCGTCTGCCTCAACAGGATGTGTGCCCAAACTCGTCAAAGGTAAACTTAGCCTCACATCCCATGACCCAAAACACTAGGTAAATAAAACCCTTAAAAATGGAACGAACAACATAGAGTTTAAGGTGTGAAAACTATTTTGCAAAATCAGGAAAATCTCTAAGTTTTCATCCTTTGTCGATTAATCGATAAGTGCTTTAATGGAATCGGACTCTATTATTGATGTCCTTGATACTCACTCGATGTTATCGAAATGAGGACTTCAGGTGTCTAGCAACCAAAATAAATCTTGGACTGAATTATCGATAAATCGATGACATGATCGATATCATCGACATCTGGTCAGTTTGTGTCTAATATGCAGTTAAGGAAAATCATGTGATTTTTGATATCTTGAAGAGAGCCTCGATATCATCGAAATTCAAACCTCGATGATACCGACGGATCTTTGATGATATCGGATTGGGACACAAATCTGTGTAGTAAGCTTTCAAGTAAAATCTTTCAAAATGTTCAAAGTATTGAGAATCACTCGATGATATCGATATTCAAAGATCGATCATAGCGAGACCAGGTCGATAACATCAAATTAGGACACAAGACTGTCCAGCAAGTTTATAGGAAAATTTCTTGAAAAAAACTATGAATCGAAACTGGTATCAATATCATCAATATTGATATCGAGGGATACTCAATCATATCGATGCTTGTTCAGTTTTTAAGGCAAGTCTGCTCTCGGGTTTTTTAAACGTCGAGGAATTAATCCATCGGTTGATGTTATTGGAGTTCAAAATCCGATGACATCGAAGCATACTCAATTTCTTCGATCTGTTGGCAAAAAGGTTCATAAGCATTTAACAGATTGAGTTTGTGTTATCAAGCGACCATTTGATGCTATCGGGAGTATACGCTTGATGATATCGAAGCCTACTCGATGATAACGAACTCTGTAAAAAATATGACTGTTTTATTTTCGTTGGAACTTTCTTCCTATTTAATGCGAGCTTGGCTGAGGTTGTTTGTAGAGAAAATAGATAGAGCTTTTGAGTGTTTAATTCAGATCACCTATCCTAAGCCTTTTCTCTCATGGGAGTTCATTCCTCAATCCACCCTCATCATTGATATTCAATAGAGTGGATTGGTGAATGAACTTTCGCATTCAAGGATCCTCTAGCTACCACCTTAATGGAAAATCATTGAGCTGGGATACCTTGAATGCATAGATGCTTGAAATCACTCGGTCATTAATATAGGAAAACATTTAATAGAGTAGGATTCCAACATACCTTGACCCAACCCGTCGCCGTACATTAGAGCATCATAAGTGTTGCGGATCAAGGGAACTGAAGATTCTTCATCAACAAAGGAGGAGATCTTCATCAATGTACTAAATGGGGCACATCTACTTATCTGTAAGTCATTAAAGTCTAGAGACCCTGCTGATCATTCCTTTATGTAAGATTGGGTCACAAGTGATTCTCACCCCTTTCAAGTCCTCATAGGAGGCCTCCGATGAGAGAATACGTGTAGGTGTTGTGTGTTGACCTTTGCTCTTGTGTAGGGCATAAACTCTAGGTTCCTTGTGTGGATCCTTGGCCTATGTGGCCTAAAACCTAGGTGTTATGTGTTGACCTTTGATCTTGTGTAGGGCATAAACTCTAGGTTCCTTGTGTGAATCATTGGCATGTGTGGCCTAAAACCTAGGTGTTGTGTGTTGAACTTTGCTCTTGTGTAGGACATAAACTCTAGGTTTCTTATGTGGATCCTCAGCCTGTGTGGCTTAAAATGTAGGTGTTGTGTGTTGAGTTTGCTCTTATGTAGGGCATAAACTATAGGTTCTTTATGTGGATCCTTGTCCTATGTGGCCTAAAATCTGGGCGCTGTGTGTTGACCCTTGCTCCTGTGTAAGGCATAAACTTGTGTCTCATAGAGACATATTAGGTACCTTATGTAAGTCCTAGAGTTAGCCTTGTGTAGGTTATACTGGTTTGAGGTGAACCTGATTTGAAACCTCTATTAGTGAGATCCGATACACTCAAGGGTTGAGTGTATTTGCCGGAAGGGGAGTAGACACATAGTCGAACCACTATAAAAACGACTGTGTTTGGGATTGCTATTTACTTTTATTGCTTGTGTGATTTCTCTAAATGTTCTCATAATGCATGTTTACATGATTACCTAGAACTAATTAGAATCACATCTCACACACAGTCACATCCATCATGAACTATGTTATACATCTTGTTTATATTTTGAATAGTCTTATGATTGGATCCTCTATTTGGCTTGGAAGCCATTAGAGTTACATTGAAGAAATCCTGATACTTGCATATTGATTTAGGATAGGGTTGATAGGTTGTAAATCATCATACAATATTAAAAAGTCCTATTCACCCCCCTCCCCCCCCCCCCCCCCACTTCTACTAAAGCAGTCATTACCGCAATTTCATGGGTGTCATGCCTTATTGGTAAGAGAAGGATGGGATAGGTATAGGTTGTACTTGACTTATACTTGATTGATTGATGTGATGTTTAGGTAGAAATTCTCTCAGGATTCGCAATGCGCGGCATTTCCTTGAAATATACGCGGGCCCCAACTCCTAGCCTGTGTATCGTATCGGTGTGCAAGATGCGGAGTTGGAACCGCGGCGACGACACAATCACACTAGTACAAGTCTCGGGTCCAGTCGACTCAGATCTATGGGATGTGACTTAGGGCCGGTGAAAACACCGATTATAGGTCACGGGTTGCCGGAATTTAACGGGAAGGATCGTGGGAGTCTAAGGAACGGTACAGACTAGGATATGGGCCTTACACTTAGGCCAGCCGAACTTCACAGATCCTTGACTATAAATAGAGGCTCTTTCTTACTCTTTAAACCATGAATATTCATAAATCTATATTATATTGCAAAGAGAGAAAGTTCAAGCCTCCTTTAGCTATTTGTGTTATAATTCATATATTTATTTTTAGCTAATTCTATTCTCATTCTCAAGTTAATTAAATGTTTTAATAAAGTAATCCATACTCTACTTTTGAGAAAAGGGGATAATCGAATTTACAGCAATAGGGCATCACTCCTTTTATTGAAAATACATTAGATATGTTTATTTATTTTTGGTTGAACTCCTAGAAAGACTTCATCTACATCCCAAGAAGAAGATTATTGCATTTAAGCTACAGCTACGACTTCGACTCGCCAATCGAAGATAAGTACTGTCTTTTCATTTATTTCAATTTGGGTTTTTCTTAGATAGCTCGAAAATCTCAGCAGGTTTGTTTGTGGTGATCCCGTGAAAATCACAAAGTGAGTTTGAATGTGATAGTCCGTGAAAATCAAAATAACTATATCAGGTTGCAATGCCCTAGATTTCGAGGGTCGACCAAAGCTCTGCTCCCAAGATCCATTACATTACTTATGCAACATGGTAATGATGTTCAGATTTCGTCCTATTAATGAGTTAAACATGAGTAGGATTATACCAAAACAACATATCATACTCCAGATATAATTAAATTAAGCAAGCGGAAGACTGAAACATATATATTTAAGTATGTAAGTGTTTCACAACCTCGAGAGTATGAGTACGTTATCAGGCTGAATATATACATGTATTGTTCCAAAATCGACAAAATATCAAAATGTAAAGTATCCAACTAATCCATATGTCCTTGTAATCCCGTTGAATCAACAGGAGGTCTACATAGACCCGCTTGAGAGCTGAACGTAGGAGAATTCTTCCTCATCATATATGAAGTCCAACTCCACTGCATAGGCTTCCCCATCACCTACATCTAAACCAGAGTCTGCTAGGTGTTTTAAAACACCGTCCCAGGGTGGGAGTGAGTGATCAACTCGGTAGTGCTTACTATAAGGCAAAGGTTAACATGTTATCAAGTCAATCAAGCAGTAATGATAAAGCAATACAATAATCACTTCATAACTAGTCATGTTAATGCAGGAATGGAGTGCAATAATGATGCATGCCCTCGCACAAAGATCCTCACAAGCGACTCCGACAACCAAGTTCACGCACGATAACCTCCATAAAGTGCATCTTCCTTACCAAAGTACATGCAATGCGGTGCATGGTCGTGTTAGCTGAGTACTTAATTAGGCTCATTCATACATCACATTTGGAAAGCTAAGGTACCTCCCTTTATATCATTAACCCAAACGAAGGATCCATCTAGGGTCGTCAATCCTAGTTAACCACATACGATAAGCAAGTTGCAGGGCACCACCCCTAACGAAAATCAAAAGTTTATACTCATGGGCACTATGGGAAGGCTCGTCACCTCAGCGTAGCTGACAGCTCAAACACTGTGTCCCATACCACCATGCCCAGCTCATGAGTTTGGGTTGATCACTGGTCACTATGGCGAGGCTTATCACCCCAGCGTGTAGGCCAATAGCTCGACCACGATGTCCCATACCACCATGCTCGGCTCATGAGTCTTAGCGGATCGTGGTACCATAGTTGAAACGGGCTTTTACATTGGTAAGTAGTACCTTAGATTCAAGCAGTGATGTCCATACATGGTAAATATACAATAGGCCAATTGGTTTGTTTGGCAGGTTCGATTGGTATGAGCACACATCGACTTAATCGACATGGAGTGCACAAGCACCCTTTATGACCTAACCACTGTCGACAATCATCGTGCGACCCAGATTCGTCGAGTTACCCAATGTGGCGAGACTAATTTGGCCACCTATACATGGACTGTTACCAGTTGCCTGGGCTACATTGTAGCCCTAATCTCGTTCAGATGCAATCGGTAGATACATGTGATAATTATATCAGCATTTAACAAACAATCCAAATCAATTCCTCATTTCAGCATTTCATCAAACACATTGATCATATTACATAACGCTTGCATTTTATCCATAAATTTCATAACGACAAATATGATTACATGAAAGAAACTATACATATGATTAAGGTAATTGAGAATCCAATCTTACTACTCTTAATAAATATAAATCATCAGCATTTTCTCATTCAGAGAATTTATCAAACACTTAAGCTACACTTCACCAAATATATAGACTAGGTTAGTTACAAAATATATTTTAGCGAATCCTTATACAAAGAGGTCAGCATACATATGGCAACAATGAATCCTAGATTAGTAGGCATATCAAACACAAATCATGTTTACTTGTTCATTCAAACATTTCAATAAACACATGGGATGCATCTTTTATTCAACATAGTTCATACATGTATGTTATATCGAAAACGTCGTATCTAAGACAATATGGTAGCAATCAAGTTAGACATAAAACATTATTTGACATTGAAAGCATTAAAAATCATAAATTAAACGTTTATAGTCCACACCTTCCATCGGAATACTCGATTCAAATTCTACGTACCCGAAAACGGACCGACGGGTACCTAAACCATGAAATAGGTTAACTAGTTTATCGATTACTCAATCCGGATCTCTAAATTAAGATTAGGGTTAGGTTGTCTTACCCAAATCGTAGTTGAGACTGATCGTGTAGAGAAAAGGGTAAGCGATTCAAGCTGTGGAGTCGTGGGAAAGAATCATAGCAATGATCTCCCTATTTCTCTCTTCTCTCCTTACTCTTTTCCCTTCTTTTCTCTCTTCTCTCTCCTAAGATTTGGAGAAATTCGTATGGGAGAGAGATGGGGTGGTTTAAGGGTTATATATAGGCCCAGAAGTGATGTAAATGGCCCCAGGGCCATCGTATACTTAATTTATATCGAAAGGGTGCCTATTTTTAATAAACAGGGCACATAGGAAGGCTCATTATTAACTTACATCGTAGGGTAAGTCCCTTGATAATGGATCTATGCCAGGATGTGATTTGAGCGCGATTAGATAGGTCGATCGACCGTGGAGGACCTGTGTCAAATCAACGGTCATACTTACTCGATCAAGGTTACAAGTATACGGATATGTGCAGGGAAATTTTCTTTTCCTATGGGTAAAGTTTGGTCCGAAACTAGTGGTCCGAAATCCTCAATTTCGTGCGTGAGCAAATGACCCAATTCACTTAAGTTTCAATACATTTTCTAAAGGTATTCACGTTTCTCACACACTTTACTCAGGGCTTAAGTTGTGCATTTCTGGACACTATCTGGGATCGATTCCCGCGATGACTGTCAAGCCCAGTATGACGGACATAACCCTATAGTTTCGGGGTCATCGGACTTTCGAAGTGCAGTCCGAGTATAATACAGAGTTTCAATGTACTCTCGAGAGCGACAGGCCCTCAGGATTTTCCTCAGGTCTTTATGTAGTGTTGAGTCAGTGGTATTAATGGTTTTTGGTATTCTCATTTATGAAAATGGTGGTTCAAGCTAAATCCACCGATTATTTAGTTTATTACTTAACTAATTTTCACCTAAATTACGACAGGATATGGTCCTCAGGTATTTCTGCCTGAGGTGGTACTCCGGTCTTTGTATGAATTTTTTCGAGACGTAACAATCTACCCACCTTAAAGAAAAAAATTTGTCTTCAAAATTAGTACCTTTTCGTACTCCTCAAGATCTGGGGTAGTTCTTACGGACTTAAGCTTTCGTTTCCCAAGCAGCCTCTTCCTCAGTGTATTGTATCCATAACACTTTCACGAGTGGGATAACCTTGTTGCGTAGCACTTGATCCTTCCTATCTAAGACACGCGTTGATCGCAATACATAGGTAGCATCTTCACTTAGCTGTACTTGCTCCCATTTGATAATATGGGTGGGGTCAGGAATATATTTCTTCAGCATCGATACATGAAATACGTTGTGCACGCCTGCGAGTGGTGTGGGCATGGCGAGAGGGTATGCTACCACACCCACTCAGTCTAAAATCTGGAACGGGTCAATGAATCTCAGCGTGAGTTTTCCCTTCTCACTAGAATGAAGGACTCCCTTCATTGGGGAAACTTTAAGGAATACATGGTCCACAACTTCAAACTCTAACTGTCTTCGCCTTGTATCTGCATAACTCTTCTGTTTACTTTGGGTTGTAAAGAGTCGACACCTGATAATATCAATCTTTTCTGAGGTCGCCTGAACTAGGTCTGGGCCAACCAAGATCTTCTCACCAACCTCTGTCCAATATTGTGGAGCTCGATAAGGGCGTCCATACAAGGCTTCGTAAGGAGCCATGTCAATGCTTGCTTGGAAGCTGCTGTTATAAGTAAACTCGGCATAAGGGAGACAGTATCCCAGCTGTCCTTGAAGTCAAGTATGTGTGCTCGTAATATGTCCTCGAGCATCTGATTTATCCGTTCCGTCTGCCCATCGTTCTGTGGGTGGAACGCAATACTGAACTTCAGTTTCACTACCATTGCTTCTTGGATTCGAGTCCAGAAAATAGACGTGAATCGTGTGTCTCGGTCCGACACAATCTCTATAGGAACCCCATGCAATCGTACTATCTCATTAATGTACATCTTGGCCAGGTCATCGGCTGAATTAAAAACTCTAATCAGGAGGAAATAATCCAATTTCGTCAATCGGTCCACAATCACCCAGATGGAGTGATGCCCTTTTCTCGTCTTTGGTAACTGGGAAATGAAATCCATAGATATGAAATCCCATTTCCACTCAGCTATGGGATGAAGTAAACCAGGGGTCGATGATGCTTGGCCTTAACTTGTTGGCACGTGAGACATCGGGATACAAAATCTGTTATGTGGGCCTTCATGTTGTCCCACCAGTACGAACACTTCACGTCTCGATACATCTTTGTACTACCCGGATACATTGCTAACTTCGAATTGTGTGCGGCTTCCAGAACTTCTCTCCTCAAGTCATGGAGGTTCGGGACGCATAGGCGGCCACGATATCTCAGACCTCCATCTAAGTCAATCCTTCATTCGGACTCTTCATTGTCACTTGCACGCTCTTTCATATTTACCAACAGTTCATCTTCTTTCTGAGCGACAATGATTCGATCATTGATAAGTGGTTGCACATGGAAGTGCGCGACGCTCTCAAATGACTCTGCTGTTAGTTTCTGCTCGAAGTCTCACACAAATTCCATCATATTCCACTCTTCTATCATCAGTGGGGCTGTAAATTTTATAGTTCTCTTACGGCTCAACGCATCAACCACAAGGTTGGCCTTGCTAGGATGGTAGGAGACCTCAAACTTGAAGTCTTTCAGGGTCTCCATCCAATGTCATTGCCTCATATTCAAGTCCCTCTGTGTAAAGATGTATTTGAGGCTCTTGTAGTCACAAAAGAGCTCGAACTCCTCTCCATAGAGGTAATGTCTTCAAAGCTTTAATGCGAAAATGACTGCCGCCAATTCTACGTCATAAGTGGGGTAATTCTCTTCGTGTTTCCTCAACTATCGTGATGCATAGATGATTACATAAGTACACAATACAAACTGACTTGAGAGGCATTAGTGTAAATGGTATATTTGACTCCTTGCTATGGTAGTATTAGCACAGGTGTAGATGTCAGCTTGTCCTTTAATTCATGAAAGGCTGCTTCTGTTTTCTCGTTCCACACAAACTTAAGGTCCTTCCGAGTGAGTTGAGACAACAGTCGGGCTATCTTAGAGATTCCTTAATGAATCATTAATAATAGTCGGCAAGTCTGAGGAAACTCCTCACTTCTATAACCGAGCAGGGTTGCTCCAACCTTGGCAAGGTCCACGACGATTCCTTCATTGGAAACAACATGTCCCAAGAACTTGACTTCTTCCTTCCAGAAATCACATTTTCGATATTGTGCAAATAATTGATTATGCTTGAGAGTATCAAAGACTGCTCGTAGGTGTTCTTCATGATCTTTCCGATTCTTAGACTACATCAAAATGTCATCTATAAATACAATGACGAATCGGTTGAGATACGGCTGAAACACCCGGTTCATGAGATCCATGAATACGATCGATGCATTTTTAAGTCCAAACAGCATCACAAGGAATTCATAGTGCCCGAAGCTGGTTCTGAATGTTGTCTTCTATACGTCTTCGTTCCTTACCCACAACTGATGATACCCGGACTGTAAGTCTATCTTAGAAAAATATTACGCCCCCTTCAACTGGTCAAACAGGTCATTTATCCTGGGCAGAGGATACTTGTTCTTTACTGTGATGTGATTTAGTCTATGGTAATCAACACAATCGCAGCAATCCATCCTTCTTCTTTACAAATAACATAGGCACTCCCCAAGGAGATACGATCGGTCATATGAAACTCGAATCTAACAAATCATCAATCTGCTTTCTCAACTCCTCCATTTCACACGGAGGCATACGGTATGTCGGTAAAGAGATAAGCGTCGCGCCTACCACAAGGTCGACAGTAAAGTCGATCTCACACTGAGGAGGCAATCCAGAGATCATTCTGAACACATCCATGAAATCTTGGACTATTGGCGTGTCCTCAAGAGACGGACCATCAACATTCTCTAATAGGGAAGCATAACAACTAATACGACATGGCCAACTGACCTGGACTGGGAAAGTGAATGTCGTGTTTTTGGGCCCATGTGCTGTCACCAATCTGATTTCATAGTCGATCACGGCCTTCATTTCGGTGAGCCAATCCATGACAGTCGATCTCGGCCTTCATTTCGGGAGTGAGGCGTCTCCCCTAGTAGATCGTGTTGTGTTGATTATCTAAGTCAAGGCAAGAATAGGCAGGCACAACTTGTCTCCTTGTCCAGCTCTGTACAGGAAGTCCACCATAAATTTAGTGCATTCTATGCAATTACTCCACCTAGGATACGCATTGTACATGCATATATGGTGGAGTAAGCAGAAGTCATCTATCATACGAGTCGATGCGATGGTATTTCCTCGCCTCCAATTTACAAGTTGGCCGCATAGGAAATGTGTGCAGTGATTTCTCTCCCGTTCACTAGCGAGATTAGTCTCGCTGGCATGTACCACACCACATTCTATCTTCATGATACGTGCCATGACATCCACATCGAAAATGGCGTGAGATCTCCCCAACGGTATGATAAATTGAAGAGGCACCAGAGTTGGGTCCGGTATGTGAGCATAGAAGGCTTGCATAACGCCTTCACTCGCATGAGTGTTTCCCTCGAATATGGGACCCCACCCATTTTCTAGA
Organism: Magnolia changhungtana; assembly: GCA_030180095.1. Classification (NCBI taxonomy): domain Eukaryota; kingdom Viridiplantae; phylum Streptophyta; class Magnoliopsida; order Magnoliales; family Magnoliaceae; genus Magnolia; species Magnolia changhungtana. Next base: position 3,493,396 of record JASAUF010000644.1, on the reverse strand, counting down.
AGGAGATTAATCATGGGATATAATCCAAATAATTTCTCGTCAACATAGCTTCAAATATAACTTTGCGACCACCGATCTTACCAAGTTCGGCGCCCACCGGTAGCGACCTTTCTATCGGGAGTTGAGGGTCGAGATCCTGTTTCGACCTTCACTCGGTGCTTGCACTAGTCATGGTGCTCGCCTTCTTCTTAGAACGGCTTGGACGGCTAGGCCCAGCCTCATCCGGGGCTGCTCTCTTCTTTCCCATAAGGGAAAGGAGCGTTGAGATGGAGAAAAAGGTGGTGACAAGCTCAAAGAGAGTCATTGACATGGAAAGGCTTTGAGATTGGAGTGGGTTTGAGGATTTGGAAGTTATGAGACACAAAAGAGGGTTTTTGTGATCAAATAGGTGAGAATAATGGAGATGGAGAGATTAAAAGGGTAATTTTTGAGGAATGGTGGCGGATGGGTGTAGGATGTAGAAGATTTGGAATATTTGAGTGAATGAAAGTGGAGATTTGAGAGAGAAATGGGGTGTTGGACGGTTTAAAGGTGTTTGGAGGGTTAGAAAAGGGTGAAAATAGGGGTGAAATGGGGCTAGGGAATTAAAAGGAGGGGCCCCACACATGAAACAGGCCCCACATGGGCGGCAGGTCGACGGCGCACCGCTGCTGCTGCGGTGGCACTGCCAGCCTGGCGGGGCCACCGCGCCCCTCTGCGGTGTCTCACGGTGGCCACCCCCTCCCGGGGTGTCGGTTTGATGCATGGGACCCCCTAGGCCCCACTGTATTTTGTGCCCTTTGGGTCTGTTTTAGGATTAAAATTCGTCGACTAATGATTTAAACTCATCGACTGACGACCTAAAAGTGATGGAGATCAATTTACATGATCTAGGATGTGCACTAGCTAAATTACAGTGTTCGGTCTCGCCTATCGGTGAAACTTTGGGATCCTAAGATCATTTTTAAATTTCATTGCCCCTTCCAAAGTTATAGTGCATCTTGTTACCTATAACCCAGGTCCAGTTTAATCCAAATCATGTTCTGATACCAACTTGTAATGCCCTAAATTTCGAGGGTCGAGCAAAGCTCTACTCCTGAGATCTAGCACATCACTTATACAACATGTATAATACTGTTCAGATTTCGTCCATATTAATGAGTTAAACATGAGTGAAATTATTCCAAAATAGCATATCATGCTCTAGATATAATTAAATTAAGCAAGCAGAAGATTAAAACATATATATTTAAGTATGTAAGAATTTCACAACCTCCAGAGTATGAGTATGTTACCAGGCTAAACATATACATGTATTGTTCCAAAATTGACAAAATATCAAAATGTAAAGTGTCTAACTAATCCATATGTCCCTGTAATCCCGTCGAATCAGAACGAGGTCTACATAGACCCGCTTGAGAGCTAAACGTAAGAGAATTCTTCCTCCTCATCTATGAAGTCTAACTCCGCTGCATAGGCTTCCCCATCACCTACTTCTAAACCAGAGTCTACTTGGTGATTTAAAACATCATCCAAGAGTGGGAGTGAGTGATCAACTCAGTGGTACTATAAGGCAAAGGTTAACATGTTATCAAGTCAATCAAGCGGTAATGATAAAGCAATATAACAATCACTTCTTAACTACTCTTGTTCATGCAGGAATGGAGTGCAGTAATGATGCATGCCCTTGCACAAAGCTCCCTCACAAGTGACTCTGACAATCAAGTTCTGGCATGACAACCTCCCTAAAGTGCACCTTCCTCGCCAAAGCACATGCAATGCAGTGCATGGTCGTGTTAGCCGAGTACTTAATTAGGCTCATTCATACAACAGATTTGAAAAGTTAAGGTACCTTCCTTTATATCATTAACCCAAACAAAGGATCCATCTAGGGTCGTCAATCCTAGTTAACCACATACGACAGGCAAGTTGCAGGGCATCACCCCTAATGAAAAGCAGTTGATAGGAAAATTTAAAAGTTTATACTCACGGTCACTACGTGAAGGCTCGTCACTCAGCGTAGGCTGACAGCTCCAACACGGTGTCCCATACCACTATGCCCGACTCAAGAGTTTGGGTTGCTCACTGGTCACTACAGGGAGGCGCATCACCCCAGCGTAGGCCGACAACTAGACCACGGTGTCCCGTACCACCATCCCGGCTCATAAGTCTTAGCGAATCGTGGTACCATAGTTGAAATGGGCTTTTATATTGGTAAGTGGTACCTTAGATTCAAGCAATGATGTCCATACATGGTAAACACAGAATAGTCTAATTGGTTTGTTTAGCAGGTTCGATTAGTAAGAGAACACGTTAAGTTAATCGACATGGAGTGCATAAGCACCCCTTATGGACTAACCACTGTCGACAATCGTCATGTGACCCAGATTCGTCGAATTACCCAATATGGCAAGACTAATTCGGTCACCTGTACATGGACTATTACCGATTGTCTGGGCTACGTTGTAGCCCCAATCTCACTCAGATGCAATAGGTAGATACATGTGATAATCATATCAACACTTAACAAATAATCTAAATCAGTTCCTTATTTGAGCATTTCATCAAACACATTGTTCATATTACATAACATTTGCATTTTATCCATAAATTTCATAGCGATAAATATGATTACATGAAAGAAACTATACATATGATTAAGGTAATTGAGAATCCTATCTTACTACTCTTAATAAATACAAATCGTAAGCATTTTCTCATTCAGACAATCTATCAAACACTTAGGCTATGCTTCACCAAATATATAGACTAGGTTAGTTACAACATATATTTTAGCAAATCCTTATACAAAGAGGTCAGCATGCATATGGCAACAATAAATCCTAGATTAGTAGGCATAAAAACCATAAATCATATTTACATGTTCATTCAAACATTTCAACAAACACATGGGATGCATCTTTTATTCAACATATTTCAAACAAGTATGTTTTAACGAAAACGTCGTATCTAAGACAATATGGTAGCAATCAAGTCAGACATAAATCATTAGCTAACATTAAAAATATTGAAAACCATAACTTAAATGTTTATAGTCCGAACCTTCCGTCAGAATACTTGATTCTGACTCGGTTAGAATTCTACGTTCCTGAAAACGGACCGATGGGTACCTAAACCATGAAATAGGTTAGCTAGTTTATCGATTACTTAATCTAGATCTTTAAATCAAGATTAGGGTTAGGTTGTCTTACCCAAATCAAAGCCGAGACTGATCGTGTAGCGAAAAGGGTAGGTGATTCAAGGTGTGGAGTCGTGTGAAAGAATCACAGCAACGATCTCCCTATTTTTCTCTTCTCTCCTTACTCTTTTCTCTCTTCTCTCTCCTAGGGTTTGGAGAAATTCGTATGGGAGAGAGATGGGGTGGTTTAAGGGTTATATATAGGCCCAGAAGTGATGCAAATGGCCCCAGGGCCATGGTATACTTAATTTATATCCAAAGGGCGCCTGTTTTTTGAAAGGGCCAAGCTATATGCCTTAGAGGGGGCTGAATAGGGCGATGCCAAATAAAACTTAAAACAGCGGAATAATAAAATATATAAATAATAATGCTGAAATAATAACAATCTCAAAGCACATAAAATATGAGAATGATACTAAATCAGTTCTAAGAACAACCTTACACCAAAAACCAATGGCTTATGGTAGGACAACCTTATTTCTAGAACGATCTAGAAAACACAAATGATATGGAGAATAAATCAAGAATAACTTAAAGAAATAAATCCTAAGTTATTACACCATTCAACCACACTTGCTTGAAATGAAAATTACAACATTCATCCATAAAAGCAATTCTCAATAATGAAGGAATAAATGAATAAAGAAATCAAGCACATCCACAACACAACGATATATAGTGGTTAGCCTGTGTGTTCACCAACTGTTAGCCAATAGCCACACAGAATGCTACTCCACTCCTAATATCCTCACACAGGGGATATTAGCATGCACTATCAAAATAGGTTTTCACAGGTTCACCCAAAACCTTCACAATTGTGTCTTTTTATCTCGGGCTTACACAATCCAAAAACTCCCACAAACTGATTTTCTGGCTCTCCTCAGATAACCAAAACAATGAGATTTTTCTGGTAAATCTCAAATAAAACCAGAGAAAGTAAATTACAAAGTAAAATACCTGGATCTCCTTTTGAAGTAGCCCAGTAGAACCAATCGGAGTAGATGAATGATACGTCGTTCAATGTCCAATACTCACATAAAGAATGGTTCTAAGTCTAATTGATTTTAGATTAAATCAAGAAGAGCAAGGTCTATTTGATTTTGATCCCAGAAGAAGGAATATCACAAATTCCTCTTTTCTAAATAAGATTAGAATATGGATCAAAATCACAATAGAAAAATGCTAACAAAAGGAATATTAAATATGCACAATAGCTTAAAAAAATAATCACTACTTATCTCAGAGTATAGCCTTAAATCGCTTGAATTGAATGGAATGGAATGAATAAACTCTGAAATTCGTGCACTATTTATAGCCTTAAAAATCTCATCTTCAACTGGTCTTAGAATCCTAGGACTGGTCGTAGCGTCAAAGATTTTGAAAGATTTCCGAGGGATTAGATTTGCTATACTCACGACTGGTCTTAGGTAGTCTATGACCGGTCGTGGACCACCTACGACTGGTCGTGAGAAACCTACGACCGGTCGTGATACTCGAGATAAGTCGCTGGAGTTCGAGTCGTAGAACTACGACTGGTCGAAGGATAAGTCGTAGGACTTCTCAGAACTGGTCGAAGCAAGTCCAGACTAGTCGAAGGACAACCAGGGAAAATCTAAAAATCAGTAACAACCTAGGATCGGGTCTGAGAAACCTAAGATCGGTCGAAGCAAAGCTAGGGCGGTCTTAAGATTTCTAGGACTGGTCTTAAACATCACACCAAGTAAATTAAAATATTCGGATTATGTATCCAGAATGACCTATCATATAGACCAACCTAAGGTCAATCTAAGGTCAAACAAACCTTGAGTGAGATGGACATTGAAGTCTTGAAGGTCTGTATTCTCAGATGATCTTGAAGTAGAAGCTTGAGTCGAGTTGATGGTCTTTCTCGAGCTTGGTACATTCTTGACTTGTCTTGATGAAGTCTTTTAATCTTGAACTTGATAGAAGCAAACTTGGAGTCTTCTATTGTTGTAGACTTCATTCATGACATGTCTTGCAAGCATTCTTCATTTATGATCTTGTCTTGAAAACATTCTTCATTCATGATCTTGTCTCGAAGCAGTGTCTAGTCACAAACAAGAAACACAAGAAGTATAAGACATATAGGTTTTGGCACTACAAAATTTGACAACCAAAGGGATATGAAATCATAGCACTAACAATCTCCCCCTTTGTCAAATTTGTGACAAAAACACATTTATAAATATAAGAGTAAAATGAAGAAAGAATCATGAGCCATCAGAGTGAGAAAAAGAAATACTCTACTCCCCCTAAGTGAGTAGAAACAATCAACCATTTTCAAGTAATCACTTTCTCCCTTTCTCCCATTCTCCCCTTTCCATACTACTCCCCCTTTTTGTCACAAAATGACAAGGGAAGGCCAAAGGAGAGAAGAGAACACCATATGAAGAGTCAAGATTTAATTATCAAATTAGTACAACACTTCAATGTCATCAATCCAAACCATACAACTAAAGTCATCAAATGTAATAATAATACAGAATCCATCATATTCAAACAAAAAAAAAATCCACCTAATCAAATCCAGATGGAGCAGGGATGGTTGGATCAATCTGATGTAAACCCCTATTAATGCGATGAAGATATTTTCGCATATATTTAAATTGCATATCATGGGCTACACTCAGGTAATCAACCTTCTCCTCCAATGCACTTAGACGTGCATCATAACCAGAAGATGGATCGTAATCAGAATCATTTTGGGAGTCAGTTTTAATTTCTTCAAATATATCATCCATATTTATATTAGCCTGTAGAGGAAGATCAGCAGCTTCTCCTTCATTTCCAGCTTCAGCACCTTCACCACCACCTTCATAGAATTGACCAGGAAGCAAATCCAACTTCATCTTATTTAAATTAGTATTATTGAATAAAAGATGATGAATTGGTGCCTCATTCTCGGGTAAAGCAACGAGCATATTTGTGGCTAAACAAGTCATAAGATAACCAAATAGAATATCACTATGACCCTTGGATGAAGACGAAATCAATGATAAAATGACATATCAAAGAAGGTAAACAGACAAACCATGCTTGGACACAACAGAGTGCAATACATGAACCATAAAGGCGATTAACTTCGGTTTTATTGCACCCAGAGGATACACGTTTGAAGTGAAGATCCGGTGCAAAACTCAGATATCTGGGTAATAAAAATTTTGAAGGAGCACATTTCCTTTGTGCGTCCAATGCACTTCCATATTGCATAAATCTCTTGTCAACATTTATTTTTCCGATTCTGATGATTTGTCATATAATGTATGAATCGGAATACCTTCATCTTTGACAGGTATATCCATAATACCTGATATCAAATGTCGATCTATCAAAAATTTCCCTTCTCTAGTAGCAATTGAGAACGTTAAATTATCAAGGGAAAAATCAGAGATACATGCAACCATAGATTGTGCAATGGACTGGTATGCAGGCCCACCCCAAAACAAAATATTAGTCCAGCCAACAGATTCAAGAGAGGTGTAATCTCAAATTGTTCAATGTGACTGAGACTTACAGGATGCTCAACGATAACTTTACGGTTACGTAACTCCCGTACATCATTGGGATCATCTTCGGGTGACCAAAGGTGCCGTCTTGTTATAGATGTTGATCTAGATGAAGATGAACCACAGGATGTTTTCTTTTTCCCTCTAACATCCATTTTCAACAAGATTTACCAAGGACCAAGCACAAAGAACATTAGAAGTGGTGGGTTTCTCTAGATCAGATTTTTAGAGAGGAAACCCTAAACAATCAATAAAAGACGAAATCTAGCTTATGGAATAAACAAATCAAAGCATAGAAAGCATAAATCTTCAATAAAAATGAAGAAAAACGACTTATCTTGAAGAAAATCACGAACTCTCAAGACTGGTCAAGCCACGACTCGTTGAAGGAAGAAGAGGAAATGAAGAACAAAGATTTTCCCCGAATTATATGATGCTCACGATCTCTACGACCGGTCGAGTGCAGTCCACGATCGATCGAGTCAGGACCGGTCGTGTATGGCAAAGGCCGGTCGAGCATCGACAAAAATAAATATTTTTATGCAGAAATTGAAATTTATTCACATACAAATTTAAAATATAGTACACTATGATACATGCAGACAAGTATATTCAATTTAAAATGCACATACCAAGATCAAATTTCATTTTAGTAAACCTGCTTTTGTCGAGCGGTTTAGTAAATATATCAGCAAGTTGGACATTAGTTGGAATATATTCCAAAGAGATAGCTTTTTCTTCAACTAATTCACAAGTGTAATGATACCTAATGTCAATATGCTTAGTACGCTAATGCTGAATTGGATTTTTGGAAATATTGATAGCACTGGAATTATCACAATGTAAGATCATTGAATCTTGATTAATTCCATAATCGCTTAACATGCATTTCATCAATACGAGTTGTGTACATGCATATCCTGCTGCGATATACTCAGCCTCAGCAGTGGAAAGTGATATTAAACTTTGCTTCTTGCTAAACCAAGAAACCAAACAATTTTCAATGTAAAAACAACCACCAATGGTTGATTTTCTATCATCAATATTACCAAATTGTCAAGATCGAATATCCAACTAATTTAACATTAGTATCAAAAGGATACCAAAGACCCAAATTAGTTGTACTTGCGACATATCTAGTAATCCGTTTGACAGCAGTAAGATGTGAATCTTTAGGATTAGACTGATATCTCGCACAAATACCAATGCTAAAAGCGATATTAGGTCTACTAGCAGTTAGGTATAATAAAGTACCAATCATACTACGATATAGCTTAGGATCTACATCTTTACATGTAGAGTCTTTTGAGAGTCTCAAGGTTGTACTCATAGGAGTATCAAATTTTTTACCATTTTCAAATCCAAACCTTTTAACCAAGTTTGTAACATACTTGGTTTGAGAAATGAAGATTCCATCAGGTTGTTGTTTTACTTGTAACCCCAGGAAGTAATTTAGTTCACCAACCATGCTCATTTTGAATCTTGATTTCATCAACTCTACAAACTCAATAGACATGTTAGAACAAGTTGATCCATAAATAATATCGTCTACATAGATTTGAACCATTAAAATCTCATTATTATGTTTCTTAACAAATAGCGTCTTATCGACACTTCCCACTTGAAAACTATGACTCAGTAAGAATTTAGTCAATTTTTCATACCATGCCCCAGGGCGCTTGTTTCAGACCATAGAGAGCCTTTTTGAGACGAAATACATGATCAGAAAGCTTGGGGTCTTCAAACCCTGAGGGTTGTTCTACATAAACTTCTTCATGTAATTCGCCATTTAAGAAGGCACTCTTTACATCCATCTAATAAATTTTAAACTTTCTAAAGCAAGCGATGGAAATAAAAAGTCTGATAAATTCAAGGCGAGCAACTGGAGCAAAGGTTTCATCGTAATCGATGCCTTCAATCTGAGTGTACCCTTGTACAACCAGTCTAGCCTTGTTTCGTATAACATTTCCAAGTTCATCAGACTTGTTTTTAAAGATCCATTTTGTTCCAATAATGTGTTTATCTTTAGGTCTAGGAACAAGATACCAGACATCATTACGAACAAATTGATTAAGTTCATCCTGCATAGCTACTATCCAATTTTCGTCAGAAAGAGCTTCTTTTACATTGACCGGTTCTATTTGGGATGTAAAACAAACATAATTGCATATGTTTTCAAGTTGTTTACGTGTACGAACTCCAGTGAGAGGATTTCTAAGGATTCGATTAGTTGGATGATCTTTGACAGTCCTAGGTTCAGATTGAGATGAAGAGGTATCTTGATTTTCAATTATAAGAATTTCATCATCATCTGAACTCGGAGCAGGTGCATTTAAATGATCATCAATGACCACATTGATGGACTCTTGAATCACACTGTTCTTTATTTAGAACCCTATAGGCTCGACTGTTTAAGGAATATCCAAGGAAAATACCTTCATCACTCTTCGTATCAAATTTTTCCAAATTTTCACGATCTCGTAAAATGTAACACTTACTGCTAAAAATTCAAAAGTATTTGACAGTAGGTTTCTTTTCGAACCATAACTCATAAGCAGTCTTATTTTCAGATTTACTAGTATAAACACGATTAATAATGTAGCAAGCAGTATTAAATGCTTCGGCCCAAAGATTTTTGGAGAGCTCATACTATTTAACATGACATTAGCCATATCCTAAAGCACTCTATTTTTTCTCTCAACTATACCATTTTGTTGAGGAGTTTTGGGCGCAGAGAATTCATGTGATATTCCCTGATCACTACAGAATTTCTCAAAACTGCTATTTTCGAATTCAGAACCATGATCACTACGAATCTTATAAACTTGAGAACCTTTTTCATTTTGGATTCATTTGATGATCTTCTTTACCTCATCTAGGGTTTCAGATTTGTCTTTTAAGAACGATACCCAAGTGAATCTAGTAAAGTCATCTACGATAACCAAGATGTATTTTTTGCCGCCTCGACTCTCCGTTCTAGTTGGTCCAATGAGATCCATGTGGAGAAGCTCGAGAGGTGCTAGATGTGGTATTGGAGTTCACTTTCTTGTGAGAGCTCCTAATTTGTTTACTTACCCAACCGGCATTCACCACATATTTTGTCTACTTTTTGTAATTTGGGTAGACCTCTTATAAGTTCTCTTTTGCTCAATCTAAATAAGTTCCGGTAGTGTACATGTCCAAGGCGTTTATGCCATAATTCAATCTCATCAGTATGGATCATGTAACACGATTGAGTAGATGAGCTTGCATTACTAACGATGTAGCAGTTTTCAGAAGTTCTGCGACTAGTTAATATAACAGAACCGTCTTTATTAACAATCTCACAACCTTGATTAGAAAACTTTACTTATGATTGTTGTCGCATATCTGAGATTGTAACGCCCTGAAAATCGGGGGTCGAGCATAAACTCAACTCCCAAGTTCCAGAACATCACTTATGCAACAAAATGAATGATGATTGAATGTTGACTGTATTAGTGCATTGAACATAAGTGAGATTAAGCCAAAACAGCATATCATACTCCAGAGACAGTTAAATTACGAGCGGAAGACGATGATAGATAGATAAAATATATAAACTGTGATGAGTCTCCAGAGTGTGATAACATTACTAGGTTAAATAATTACAAGTACAGTTCTAAAATATACCAAATGTGTAAGTGTAATATCTTCTATCCCAAGTACCATAGCCCTCACAATCAATGCATTAGTGTCTTCGTGAGACCCGTCGAGAGAGTTACATGATAGGAGAACTCCTCTTCATCACCATAGAAGTAGTCTGGCTCTGCTTCATAAGCATCGCCATCATCTGAAATTCAACAAATCTGGTTGGTGTGTACAACACCGTCCCGTAATGTGGGAGTGAGTGATCAACTCAGTGGAACAGTAAAGCATAGGTTAACATGTTATCAATTCAATCAAGTAGTAATGATAAAGCAATAGAAATCAAACAATTCTAACTACTCTTATTAAGTGTGAGAATGAAATGACATGATGCTGTATGCCCTTGCCAAACCACCCTCATGCGACATCATCTTACGTTCGCGAATGCTTAACTCCCTCAGTATACCACATCTACTAAGCACATGCGGTGCGATGATGATCATGATTACCGAGTTATTATTAGTCCATTTCAAACAGCAGTATTGGGAAACTAAGGTACCTCCCTTGTATCATTCCCAAACATGATCCATTCTAGGGTCGTCAGTCCTAGTTAATCTCATACGATATTATGGTTTGAGAGGCGTAGCGAAGGCATCACAAAGGGCTCGTCACCCGTCGGCGAAGACGGATATAGATCTCACCGTATGCGGCTCAATTGTTGACCGTCAGTCGAGGGTCGAGTACGTCTCACCGTACTCGGCTCAATCACTAGTGTCGGCTCGAATACAGTCTCACCGTACTCGGCTCAACTCATACTCCAGTTGCTGTGAAAGACTCGTCACCAATTACAGACCTTGGAGTATACTCGAAGATACTACAGAGGACTCATCGCCCGTCAGCACGAGTACAGGTCTCACTGTACTGGGCTCTCGCCATAAGTATCGACAGCTCGAATATAGTGTCCCATACCACCATAATCGGCTCACGAGTCTGGTTGCTCACTGGTCACTAAGGGGAGGCACGTGGCCCCAGCGTAGGCCGACAGCTCGACCACGGTGTCCCATACCACCATGCCCGGCTCATGAGTCTTAGTGGATCGAGGTACCATGGTTAAAAGGGATTTCACTGGTAAGTTTGGTACCCTAGGTTCAGGCAGTAGCGACCAAACATGGTGAACATACATAAGATAGATCGGGTTACTTGACGAGCTCGGCTAACTCGAGCGCACAACAAGTTAAACGACATGAAGTGCATAAGCACTTCACGTGGCCAAACACTATCGCCAACCGAAGTACGACTCGGGTTCGTCGAACACATCTCACGTGGCAAATGAATCGCAGCCACGAATTCAATTTTGGTACCGATTGTCTGGACTATAATCATAGCCCCAAACATGATAACTTGCAGATAGATAAAGCAGTAATGGATCAAGATTCTACTCATACAATCAAGGTATGGTATTATCCGTTTAGGGCTGTTGCACGCACTCGTTGCACCTCTCCCCCATCACCCATGACGGATCATACAACGTAAATATAAATTTAAACATATGCATTACATAGTTATAATCATAAAGCAGTTGAGCATGTTATGAATCACAACACAAGCATGAGTTTATACATGTTCAATTCCTAATCGCACAACAATCTAAGGAGATCATACACATAGTTAAAAGAGGTTGAGAATCATATCTCAACACCCTTATATATTACAATTTGCTAACTACTACTCATTCAGACATTTCAAGAAACACTTAAACAAACATGCATCAACATACATGACATATGTCGATCACATAGGCATTAGGCCAAATCCTTTCACTAGGGAGTTGCCCCAATCATAACACGCGTACACCCACGACGGATAGTCATGGCAAGCAGGAATCCAAGTTTCATATTCATTCAGTCATTTCCACAAACACTTGGGCCACACATTTTAGCATATATGGTGTCTATTGGCCGTGGCGTGATTTAGGGCAAATCCTTTCGTCAAAAGGGTATCGCCAATACAACAATCATGAATCCATGACAATTAGTCATGGCGAGCACGAATGAGGATTCTATACTCATTCAGTCATTTTCACAAACACTTAGAATACACTAATACAACATACATGGTGTATGTTAGTAAAACATGTATTAGGGCTATCCTTTAGCCAAGTGAGTATTTTATCTATGTATAATATATTACTACATCAAATAATCATGATAAATGCATCTCCAAAATTTATACGTATACAGTATTTTCTAGAATACGCATTTTCAACATACATACTGTATACAAGCAAACATGTATTACGGCGATTCTCTTCGCCAAGCAATTATTTTATACGCACATAATATATTTATACGACGATTAATCATGACGAACACATCGCTAAAATATACATGTATACAGTACTTCTTACAATACCGTATTTCTACATACATAGTGTTTATTAGTAAACATGTATTTAGGCGAATCCTTTCGCCAAATAAGTATTTTATCCATACGTCATATATCCATACGACAAATAAACATGTCAAACACATTTCCATAAAAAATACGTATACGGTATTTTATACGAATACCTAGAGTATGTGAAATTCCAAATTCTACAATTCTAATCGAACGAAAACGGAAAGCACTTTGTACATGTGCAATTGCATGCAGATCATGAATCTATCATTATCTGACATTGAAAGCGTTGAAAACCATAACCTATACACCTAAAGTCCGCACCTTGTGTCGTAGAATCATAACGGAGTCGATAGGTTCGCTAAGGTTCCAGATATGGAGGAGTTTTACCTAAAGAAACGAAATCAGTTTAGCTATTTCATAACCTACAACCTATACAACCCTAAAACAGATTAGGGTTAGGGTTTCTTACATAGAAACGACGTCGGAATCGTCGGGAAAGCGATGAGAATCAGGCGGTGGAGCCCGAATAGCGGCAGGGAATAGCAGCAGGGAGTTCCTCCCACATCTCCCTCACTTTCTCTCTCTTTTCTCTCTCTCAAATCCAAATTCGTATGGCTGGAATGGGAGAGGGTTTAAGGTCCTTTTATAGCCTAAAACCTTCCCAAAATAGACTCAGGTTCAAGGGTTATTGCTATTATAAGCATTTCGGCGATGTTCCAGCTCAAAAGAGTGTTTTTGGTGGCCCCCCTTGAGCCAAACGTCAGACTTAAGCTCACCACACATGGATCTATGTGGGATTACGTTTTCGACTTGATCGGATTCCCAGATCGCATGTGGCAGACCACTTTCAGTTCAACGGTCAGTGTGCCACGATCCGAAATTCCAAGCACATGTAAATGTTCCTGAAATTTTTCTTAATCCGAGGGTGTAATTTAGTCTGATTCTAACGGTCTGGTTGCTTAATACTGATGTGCAAGCGAATGGTGCCAGATCACTATTCCAGATATTTATTTTGTAAAGGGAATAGTGTTTTTTACATACTCTCGCTCCGAACTCAAGCGAACAGCCGTGGGACATCGGTTGGATTTGATTTCGAGATGGTTGTCAAGCCCAGTGAGGCGGTCCTAAATCCTTAACTTCGTGTTAATCGTATTGTTCGGACTCGGATGTGCGGTCCGGATCGAGACTGAGTTTCGAGATGCTCCCGAGAGCAATGCAAGGGTAATGAGATTGATCCTAGATTTCAGGGTAACCTAGCGTCAATGATTTTACAAGTTTTGGGTCTTGCAGATCGTATTTAAAGCGATTCAAATGGATTTCGTAGCTAATCTAGTTTAACACTTAGTTAACTTTGTCAAATTTCTAAAGGATTTAATCCTAAGTGATTTCCGTCTGAGGTAGTATTTAGTCTTTTGCAGTTTATATCTAAGTGATCCAAGTTATACTACTTAGCTAGTTTAAGATAGTGTCTAGGGCGAAAGTGCTTTGAAAAATTGGAAGATCAAGGTAGTGAAGGGTGGGATTTGTAAAGGAAATGGGTTAAGGAGCGATTTCAGACTGTGGGATTCAATTCTGACAAGTTAATAAGGTGTTAGGATCGACCCATCGCCTAAGGACGTCTAATTCCAGGTTGGTAAAAATCCGGGGTGTTACAGAGATATACTCAGTAGGTTGTGTTTCAAGCCCTCAACATATAATACATTTTTAAATAAGGGAAGGTTATAAAGCTGAACCGTACCTTGGCCAATGATTTTGCAATTGCTTCCATCACCAAAAGTGACTGACCCATCAGTCTGATCTTCAAGATCGGTGAATAAAGCTTTGTCGCCTGTCATATGTTTGGAGCATCCACTGTCAAGGTACCACTTTGAATGGCTTGTCGCTTTGAAAGCAGTGTGGGCAACCAAGCAGTCAACTTTAGGAACCCATTTCAGTACTGTTTTGGGTTTAGGAGTGTGGTTGAACTTTTTCTATCTATTGTTATATGAATGACCTATAGAGTTAAATTTTAATAGCTCCTTGAGAAGATCAATAATCTTTTCAACCAAAGGATTTTGGTTTTGAAGATTGAAGTTGGCATGGCTATTTTTAGATTTTTGAAAGGTCCTTGAATTTTTTGAAAAACCTCGATAAGTATACTTTACTTTTGAGTTCAAAGACTCTCCTTTCACAAACTTAGGAGCAGTATTCTTTTGTTTAGGAGAAGTATTCTTATCATAGCCCAACCCGGATCTATCGCCACATTTTCTCGATCCGGATAATAATTTTTCCAATTTAGGATCACCTTGGGCATATCTCCAAGTGTCTTTTAAACTCAAAAGAGAAGCTACTTCATTTTTGAGTTTCTGGTTCTCGGTTTTCAAATCATCAACTTGAGAGGTTTTGATTTTTAAATCACATTTGGTCTTTTCAAAAAAATCAAAAATATGAGATTTTTCTAAAACAAGAGACTCATAATCTTCTTTAAGTTTAGAAAATTTTTCCTTTTGTAATTTAAGCTTGACAGCAATTTTACAACTCTCCTTATAAAGGGCATTGTATGCATCCTGAAGATCATCTTCATTGTCACAATCACTATTCAGATTCTCTTCGCTAGTTACTTCATCATAATCTGAAAGAGTGACTTTGGCTAGAGTCATAAGGGCTTTAACATCATCTCCCGATTCGTTTTCAGAATCTTCTGATTTCGAAGAGGATTCCGAATCAGATGATTCATCCCAAGTAGCCAACATACTCTTCCTTTTTGATTTGTCCTTTTTAAGACATTTGTTAGCCAAGTGCCCATACTCTTGACAGTTGTAACATTGACTATCTTTCAAAGATTTTTGAGCTCTAGGTTTAGATTGTCTCTTATTGTTTGATTTTTAAAAATCTCCTCTTTTCTTATTTTTCAAAATTTTATAAAACCTTTTTACAAAAAGTGCCATATCATCTTCAGAATTTTCAAAGTCTGAAGTGCTCTCTTGTGGAATATTTTTAGATGACTTGAGAGCAATTGATTTTCTTTTTGGAGCTTTAAAGTTCAATTCGTAGGTTTGTAAAGAACCAACTAGTTCCTCAACCCTCATGTTATCCGTATCACGAAGTTCCTGAATTGCGGTTACTTTTGAATTGAACCGTTTAGGAAGTGAGCGTAGTATCTTTGTACATACTTTACTTTCTGGGATTCTATCACCAAGACCCTACATTGAGTTTACAATGTCATTCAATCTAGTGTAGAAGTGAATAAACATTTCATTCTCCTCCATATGAATTTCTTCAAATTTAGTTGTGAGGAGTTGAACTTTAGATTTCTTGACAATTGATGTACCCTCGTGTGTCATTTCTAAAAGATCCCATGCTTATTTAGCATTTTCACACGAGATGATTCTTTTGAATTCATCTGGTGACAATGCACAAGTAATTGCATTTAGTGCTTTTGCATTGGCACTACTCTCACTTTTCTGAAGTGTGGTCCAAAGAGCATAAGATATTATTTCATTGATTTTGAACCATCTTCATCAGTTACTTCAGTGATAGGTAGTTTCCATCCGTTTACGTGGCTACCACACACTTTCATCCATGGATTTGAGAAAGATTCTCATCCTTGCTTTTCAATAGGCATAGTTTGTGCCATTAAAGGGTGGTGGCCTAGTGACAGATAAGCTTTCAAAATTTGACATCTTAATATAGATTAGATCGTTAGCTCAGGAAATAAATCCAATAAATAAGCAATAAGCACGAGCTATTAGGCTCTGATACCACTTGAAAGGGCCAAGCTATATGCCCTAGAGGGGGTGAATAGGGCAATGCCAAATAAAACTTAAAACAATGGAATAATAAAATATATAAATAACAATGTTTGAAATAATAACAATCTCAAAGCACATAAAATATGAGAATGATACTAAATCAGTTCTAAGGACAACCTTACACCAAAAACCAATGGCTTATGGTAGGACAACCTTATTTCTAGAACGATATAGAAAACACAAATGATATGGAGAATAAATCAAGAATAACTTAAAGAAATAAATCCTAAGTTATTACACCATTCAACCACACTTGCTTGAAATGAAAATTACAACATTCATCCACAAAAGCAATTCTCAATACTGAAGGAATAAATGAATAAAGAAATCAAGCACATCCAGAACACAATGATATATAGTGGTTCGCCTATGTGTTCACCAACTTTTAGCCAACAGCCACATAGAATGCTACTCTACTCCTAATATCCTCACACAGGGGATATTAGCATGCACTATCAAAATAGGTTTTCACAGGTTCACCCAAAACCTTCACAATTGTGTATTTTTATCTTGGGCTTACACAATCCAAAAACTCCCACAATCTGAGTTTTCTGGCTCTCCTTAGATAACCAAAACAATTAGATTTTTCTGGCAAATCTCAAACAAAACCAGAGAAAGTAAATTACAAAGTAAAATACCTGGATCTCCTTTTGAAGTAGCCCAGTAGAACCAATCAGAGTAGATGAATGATACGTCGTTCAATGTCCAATACTCACATAAAGAATGTTCTAAGTCTAATTGATTTTAGATTAAATCAAGAAGAGAAAGGTCTATTTGATTTTGATCCCAGAAGAAGGAATATCACAAATTCCTCTTTTCTAAATAAGATTGGAATATGGATCAAAATCACAATAGAAAAATGCTAACAAAAGGAAATTAAATATGCACAATAGCTTAAAAAAATAATCACTACTTATCTCAGAGTATAGCCTTAAATTGCTTGAATTGAATGGAATGGAATGAATAAACTCTGAAATTCATGCACTATTTATAGCCTTAAAAATCTCATCTTCGACTGGTCTTAGAATCCTAGGACTGGTCGTAGTGTCAAAGATTTTGAAAGATTTCCGCGGGATTAGATTTGCTATACTCACGACTGGTCTTAGGTAGTCTACGACCGGTCGTGGACCACCTACGACTAGTCGTGAGACACCTACGACCGGTCATGATACTCGAGATAAGTCGCTGGAGTTCGAGTCGTAGAACTACGACTGGTCGAAGGACGAGTCATAGGACTTCTCAGGACTGGTCGAAGCAAGTCCAGGACTAGTCGAAGGACAACCAGGAAAATCTAAAAATCTGAATAACCTAGGACTGGTCTGAGAAACCTAAGACTAGTCGAAGCAAAGCTAGGACTCTTGGTCTTAAGATTTCTAGACTGGTCTTAAACGATCACACTAAGTAAATTAAAATATTCGAATTATGTATCCAGAATGACCTATCATATAGACCAACCTAAGGTCAATCTAAGGTCAAACAAACCTTGAGTGAGATGGACATTGAAGTCTTGAAGGTCTGTATTCTCAGATGATCTTGAAGTAGAAGCTTGAGTCGAGTTGATGGTCTTTCTCGAGTTTGGTACATTCTTGACTTGTCTTGATGAACTCTTCTAATCTTGAACTTGATAGAAGCAAACTTGGAGTCTTCTATTGTTGTAGACTTCATTCATGACATGTCTTGCAAGCATTCTTCATTTATGATCTTGTCTTGAAAACATTCTTCATTCATGATCTTGTCTTAAAGCAGTGTGTAGTCACAAACAAGAAACACAAGAAGTACAAGACATAGGTTTTGGCACTACAAAATTTGACAACCAAAGGGATATGAAATCATAGCACTAACATTTTTGACAAACAGGGTACATAGGGAGGCTCATTATTCACTTACATCATAGGGTAAGTCTCCTGACAATGGATCTATGCCAGGATGTGATTTTTAGTGTGATTGGATAGGCCGATCGACCGTGGAGGACCTGTGTCAGATCAACGGTCGTACTTACTCGATCGGGGTTACAAATATACGGATATGTGCAGAAAAATTTCCTTTTCCCATGGGTGAAGTTTGGTTAAAAACTGACGGTCTGAAGTCCTCAAATTTATGCGTGAGCGAATGACCCAATTCACTTAAGTTTCAATACATTTTCTAAAGGTATTCGCGTTTCTCACACACTTTACTCAGGGCTCAAGTTGTGTATTTCTGGACACTATCTGGGCTTGATTCCCACATTAAATGTCAAGCCTAGTATGACGGACATGATCCTATTGTTTTGCGGTCATTAGACTTTCAACATGCGGTCTGGGTCCGATACGGAGTTTAATGTACTCCCGAGAGCGACAGGCCCTCGGGATTTTCCTCAGGTCTTTATATTGTGTTGAGTCAGTGGTATTAATGGTTTTTGGTCTTCTCATTTGTTGTAATGGTGGTTCGAGCTAAATTCACCGATTATTTAGTTGAGTACTTAACTAATTTTCACATAAATTACGACAGGATACGATCCTTAGGAATTTCTGCCTGAGGTGGTACTCGGGTCTTTGTACGGATTTTTTGGGACGCTACATAAGTTGTTAAGGTGACCCTAAAAAACCTTGAAATAGTGAAAGCCAAAATTGCAGTTGTAGTAATTTTGGGAGTGGAGTAAGTTGCATTGAAGCACCAAACTACTATAATTCTCTTGTGCATTATGGTGATTGGTTATTATTATTTGTGCATATTTTGTACTTTATTTATTCTTGTGATGGTTTGATATTTTGAATCCAAAGGCGCCGTGAAATAAGGTTGTCCTACCTAAATCTTTTGGGAGAAAGGTTGTCCTACGAATTATTTGATATAAAAAATTCAATACTTTGCATAATTTTATTTATTTGATTTATTATTCCGCATTATATCGAAATATTTGGTATAGTTATATTCGCCCCCTGTAGGACTTCTATAGCTCATCCTTTCAAGCCCAAATGAGACAGATCCAAATCTTAAGCGGACAACACTACGGGAAATAGTGTTGAATTAACTCCCACCATTAAAAACTTTTTAAGGCCCGCGGTAATGTTTATTTGTCATCTAACTTGTTGAGTAAATCACACGGACTCGGATGAAGGGAAAAAACAAATATCAGCTTGATCAAAAAGTTGAAGACCCCCAAGAAATTTTAATTATGGGCATTAAACCACCACTATTTCCTGTGAAGTGGTCCATGGGAGATTTGGGGCACTACAAGAAAAACAGGTATTACTGGCGGCCAAAACCGCCCCTAAAAGTCCAAAAAAACCCCCGGTATAAGAATTACCGGCGGTCGGGAGGCTGCCGCAAAATGGGGCGTCGCTGCGTCATTTACCGGCGTTCGTCCTTTTTAGCAGCATTTTTGGTAGCCGCCGCTACAAATGTTATTTACCGGTGCTTATTACCATTTACCGGCGACTTCGCTGACTGCCGATAAAAGCTATATAAGCACCGGTAAAATTCAGCAAAACGCTGATAAAAACTGTATGAGACGCCGGAGAAAACTTTACTAATCGCCGGTAAGAACTTTTAAAACGCCGCTAAAAATATAAATTTTGTAATAAACGCCGTTGAAAGTAACAAAGAATGCCGAGAAACTGTAACATGTGCTAATGAGAGATTAAAAAATGCCTGTAAAATCTGTTTAAAACGCTGGTAAATTATTTGCAGTGTAAAAGAAAAAATAATAAAAACAACTAAAAATTCTACTAGGTTGAATCTTCTAAATCAAAAGACTTTTACAAGCTTAAATTAGCATTCAACCTGTAAATCATTTACGACCAGCCTCAGACTTCAGCGATGCCTGAGGCGAGACTTCTCAAATGCACCTCAAGAACCAGAACTCATGCATATAGAGGACCTTTGTCAGCACCACCCTGCCATGCATAGAGCAAAAGGCACTTCTATAGAAATTCTTCCTGAGTTATCTGCACAAGTTCCCGCCTTAAAAGTATTTTAAACTATAAGAAAAGGGCATTTTCTTGTCAAAAATCATTAAACTTGTTTTTTAGTTTCCACGGAATTTCAAAGGTAGTCCACTTTAAAAATCAACATGTGCAGTCAGCCCCATCCAAAAAACAACTGCTTCAAGTTACTTTGCAAGTCAACAGTAACAACTATTTAAGTTTCACAAATAATGCATCACGGGTCAAGGCCCATGGTTTAGTAATCCTGACCATTGGCCCTGCCATGGATGGAACATGCCCCAAAAACCTCCTAAATGGAATAATCCCAAGTTCCTGACCTTCAGTTTATGGCCTGAAAATAGACTGTCAAGGGAAAAGAGGAAAAAATTAAAAAGAAAATGAATTGAAAATCAATAGAATGAATGGAAAAAAAACTTTAGAAATGATGAAACTGATTCTTCAATTCATTTGCAATTTTTAGTTTTTAGTAAATAAGATTCAGCTTTTTCTCTTTGAGACCTGAATTGAATTTTAGGATTTTTCAAAAAACATTATACTAATGTTTACCATTCCTACTCATAAAACCAAAATAATCAAAATAATAACTGAATTCTAACCGAGACAATGACCTGACTGTTCTGTGGTGAATTGGAGATGGATTTGAGATGTTCTTCCGCTATTCTCTTCTTCGACTTCTAATAAGCCAAGCCTCGATCTCTCCCTTGGTGAAGGATCTGTTTCTTTGATATGTCAATGGAAAACCCCACTAGTCAGAAAACACAAAATACAAAGTGCACATAAAACAACTATAGAAAGGCAATTTTCTTGCTTGAGAATTGAATCCAATTGACAGCATGAATTTTGGACAGTTTTGAATTGGAATTCATGACTTTCAATCCAAATAATTTTAGGCACCCCCCTCCAAATCCACCTTGGAACGAAAATCCTCAAAAGGCTCATTTTAAATTTAAAAGAAAAAGTGGGAAGCAAAATCCTAGATTTTGAATCATTTTCAACTATTATAAAACCACTCTCCTCTTTTCAAGGGCCATAATTAAGTTCCCAATTCCACATCTAGGCTACCAAACACAACTATAAAAAGAAATGTAAAATTCAGGTTTGAAAATTGAGTAAGTTAAAATCCAAATCCATGCAGCCAAACGACACCTAATAAGCTCGAAATCTTATAATGTACTTGAGTAAATACCAATAAAATCTCTTCAATCCTTTCAACGGATGCCCACGCTCCTGTTCACATTTGAAGTCTAATGAGTTTCCATGTCATCATTTATAACAATTAATAACAGTTTGTAGCTAACCTGTCTCTAAAATTATCACAAAGCAAGGATTTAAATGATAATGGAGCCACCAAGACTCCCAAACAAACAGCTTCATAACTATCTCATTAAGTATATACAAGGGTAAAGATAAATTTTAGCCAAAAGGCCCTAATCACTGACAACTGTTGCCATTGGAGGAGAATACAATGGAAAACAGTTGCCATGCATTGTTAAAGGACCTTAAGGAGACACAAAGTGACACCAACACTGTAAGACCAGTATCCTAGTTCGTACTGTTTCGATGAATCCCGTAATCCTTTCCGTCGAAGTCCGGCAGTCCACGACCGATAATCGACGTTGTGCATGACCGTAAGTCATATCTTGTAAATTCGAGTTGGTTTAATCCGAGACCTTTATCATTGCGACCGCACCGTCGCCGCGGTTCCAACGCCGTGACTCGCGCACCGATTAATACCCTGACCAGAAGATGTGAGCCGACATTTATTTCGAAGAAACGTCACGCTTTTACGATCCCGAGAGAATCTCTACACAATGTGAAATCAATCCCATCAATCAATCAATCACATCAATCAATCAATCACTTCAATGTCAAGTACAAGCAACCCATGCTACCTTTTTCCACAAGTAAAGTAACCACCAAAGTCAACCAATCCATCACCTCACCCATCACTCACATCCATCATCCATCTCCCATCACCTCTCCTTACAATCTCTCTCTTTCCCTCCACATTTTTCCAAGCAACCATTCCAAGCAAGAGCACCACACGTCCATGGTTTCCAAGAGAAAAAAGTAATTTTTGTGGCCCACTTTCCCTTCCCAAGATCTCTCATCCTAGCCATCCATTTCTCATCTCCACCATCAAAGAGGAGCACAAGGAGGGTGGCGTTCCAACGAACCGAAGAGATCAACCGGTGGGTGCTTTGATAAGGTAGTTTTTATGTCTTCTTAGATGGGCCAAGTGAGGCCTACCGATCAATGGTATGGATCTCACTTGGGACCCTAAGATATGGCCAATGGCCCACTATGATTATCTTTTGATGTATGATGGAATGCAAGGGAGGGCCCATAGTGTCGGGGTCCCTCCATCACCCGTGTGCCCCACTCTTTTCTCTCTCTCTCTCTCTCTCACTCACTCTCTTTCATTTCCTTTCAAATGATGATGATGTGGCTATGTGGCCACCCGAATGGACCCCACCATGAAGCATATTTTTCATCCTAGCTATCTATAGGTGGGGCCCACTTTATATATGTGTATGTTCCACACCAGCCAGCCATGCGGTGGCCCACCTATGCAGGGCCCACCTTAATGATTCATTTGCAAGCCCCAAAGAGAGTCCAGCGTTTGGATGTGCACTCTGGAAATAGAAATATTGGGTTTGATTCAAAGGTTTTTAGGGAGAGCTGCCATGCAGATCCCACCTTGATATATGTATTCAATCCACGCCGTCCATCTTATTTACCAGCCCATTTTAGACGTTGAGCCAAAATGGGAAGTCAATCCGACTTTTGGGCAGGCCAAACCCTTGAAATCAGTGATTTTCACCATTTAAACGCACCTAAATCCTTCTACACGCCGAAAAATATCCGATATTGGACTTGTTGGGTCCATCTCAGGCCATGGAAATCAGTAGATGGGGTGGATTTGGCTGAAGCAGGCCCCACACGTGAAAAACCCTAGAAATAAAGGGATTTCAAATAATAATAATATAACAGCAACATGGCTGCTGCTGCTGTCAGGGATAGGGAGAGGACGTTGGGCATCCTGGCGCTAACGAGCAGGGACCCACGGGTCCCCAGCCATGGGCCCCACTATGATATATATTTACCATCCAAGCTGTCCATTAGGTGGGCCACTGTCTGACGTGGGCCCCCTCCAAAAAATCAGGCCAATCCAGCGCTCGGGCGGCCCACATCATAGGAAACAGTGGGAATGAACGTTTACCATTGAAACCCTTTTTGGGACAGCAGAAGTTTCAGATCAAGCTGGAAATTGTTTTTCCCCTTCATCCTGGTCCGTGTGACCTTATGAACGGATTGGATGGAAGATAAACGCTATGGTGGGCCCCACATGGGACCCGCAGTGATGAATGTGTTGCATGCCCACCGTCCATACAGACGGTGGGGCCTACCTTGATGTATGTGTTCGTCCGCACTGTCCACCCTAGACGGTGGGACCCCCTGCTATGAGTGTGTGTGGCTGTGCACGTGTGTGCATGCAGGTGTGAGTGTGCACATGTGTGTGCATGTGTGTGTGAGTGTACACGTGTGTGTGTGTGTGTATATATATATATATAATATTATATTATATATAGTATTGTATTTATATATATATATTGTATATACCTGATGATGGGCCTCTATGGGCCCCACCATGATGCATTTGTTGCATCCAAGTCGTCTAACCATTTGGCCGTTGTTGAGGCCCACCTGGATGTGTATTTATGGCCGTTGTTGAGGCCCACTTTAATGTGTACTTGTGGCCGTTGTTGAGGCCCACCTTGATGTGTATTTATGGCCGTTGTTGAGGCCCACCTGGATGAGTACTTGTGGCCATTGTTGAGGCCCATCTATTATGTATTTAAGGCCCATGCGATGGGGCCCATCTGAATGTATTTGAGGCCGTTGTTGAGGCCCACCTTGATATGAATGCAAGGCCCGTGTTATAAGGCCCATTTGGGTGTATCTTAAGGCCCATGGGTCGAGACCCATTGTGATGTATAAAGGCCTGTGGGTTAAGACCCACTGTGGTGTGCATAGGGCCCATGTTATGAGACCCATTTGACGTATTAGAGGCCCATGGGTCGAGGCCCAATGGGATGTACATAAGGCTCATTAAAGGTGATTCCACCGTGGTTTATGTGTTGACCTTTATGGTGGGCCATGACTTGGGAGCAATGTTGGTTTGACGTCTACATTGTAAGTATAATATTGGTTAAATGTCCGCATTACGACTCTCCCTAGGGTCATTGGTAGGCCCATACTTGTTATGTGTAGGCCGTCTAGGCCCATCTGCGTTGTAAGGATAGTTCATCACCTTATAACATGCTTAGTGTAGCTCCATGATTCATGCCCATACACATCATATGTATGCTTGATATGAGGAATATTTGGTTATAACATGAGCCGTTGGGCCGAGACATTTACGGGACTTCATATGAGACGGAGTGCCCGACATGAGCGCATGGTACGTGCGAGATTGCTGCATGTTTGTACGGTGTGATTCATGCATCTCGCATACATGTTACTTGATCATTGTACGCCCTAGCGACATCAAGGCCGTGGCCTCCACAGGCACATCGTAGATGGCTAGATGGGACACCGAAAATATTTTGTTCTAGCATACGGGTGCCATAAATGTCCCTGGGTGAAAATCCCTGAACCTCCGTGGCCAGGAGATGCCCCAACATTGAGACCGAGTGGATGTATATGAGCGCAAGAGGGTCGTATACCAGTAGGTCGCGTCTCCCACTGTGTCGTGGTCGGTTGGGAGGGGGTGTGACCTTACCCACCTGAGTGAGGGGGCAATGTCTAGGTTGAGTTTGACCAGCTTGAGGAATGGGTCTGCTATCGACGAGCTGGGCTCGATATTGGCAAGCGGATAGTGAGGTCTCTTCCACTTACCCAGTTGTGCCCTCGGATAGGGGCGGTAAGCTGGCTAGAGTGTAATAGACCCCGGTGATGATCCTAGAGAGGAACCGTACTGATACGTGGACTTATTGAGCAGGAATTGCATACCCATTCATTTATTCATTTACTATCCACTCGAGCTGGTGGTGCGTAACTATTTGTTACGTATACAATCGCATGGCCAGGATTTCGGTTGGGCACGCGACTAACCCGAGATCAGGAGTTTACCACATTGTGTCTGACTATCCAAATTTAGGTATGGGACTGGTTTGGATAGAAGTCCCTTGTGATGGACCCCATAGCCTGTGATACTTCGTACAATCATCCTGACTTCACGTTCCTGCATGGTCATTTCATTCGCACCGCATATTACATTGCATCTGCAGTACTTAGTATTTTGGGTTACTATGTTTTTGCACTTATATGGCCTAGATGGGGTTGGTGGTATTCGTGGCTCATCAGGATTTGTATATTGCATTGCATTCTTAGCATCTGTTATTGTCTAATTATGTTTTGCATCGCATTGCCTTGATACGGCTGATAATGTTCACACCCCAAGTGCAGGGTTGTGATGTAGTAATAAACTTGGTGAGACCAAGGTCGAATCCACAGGGACTGAAACCTGTACGTCTTCTGAAATTGACTAGAACTAGAATCAGAATAAGATATAATCTAAATTGGGTGATTTGAATAAATAATGGTGAAATAATTGTCTAAAACTTAAGAATTCAGAAAGGAAAAATACTAGGGATTCAGAGGATCCACTTGTAGAGATACGTCCGTTGCCGATCCGGTCATCTATCTCGGAGCAGGGGGATCTTATGCCTGCTTCACAAATCATGGGAATGAACTGACTTTGATATAGTTTTCAAGAGATGAAAGGTATATGAATTAGAATGGCTTCCATCACCAAACTATGCCCAAGAGGCAAAGCAAACAATAGAATTAAACTAATTACCAACCAGTCAACATGCCATAGAGGTTAGGAAGGGTACCGACATCCAACCATGCCCAGGAGACGATGGTGAACAACAAGGTTTCCTGACATCATAAACATCAAGAGGAAAAGAAATACTCAAAACCACCGCAGATCTATTGTAATTTCAGTCACAACAAACCATTGAAAACTAAAAGTATTCCCTTAATTAAACTAAAATCGAATTCAGTTCATAAATCAAAATCTCATTAAAGTTAAAAAAATAAAATCTCCCTTCTCACTACATGCTTCACCTCTTAGCCCTAGCTAAGAGGCTTAGCCGCTCATGATTAGGCTATAGCTCTCCAACATTAAGAAAAGCAAAAGAAAAAAAAATAAGAAAACAAAAGAAAAAGCTCCCCTGTCGTGCTTCACGTCCAAGCTCCCCAGATCTGATCTCCAAAACCTGAGCGCTCCTTCAATCCAGATGATCCCCAGCCGTCAGCTCTCTCTCCCTTTTATATGTAGCAGAGTGGTGTAGAGTCCGTTCTTGAGTCGTGAAAAGCTGCGGACGGTGGAGAGTTTTCGCAGCAACAGCTTTATGCTGATTTTGAGTGCGGCCCAAACGTAGTGTCGGATGTGAAATCCAATCCGTTCATCAGCTTCTTCTCTAAAAAGCAGTTGGAAACGACAGGTTTTTGATTAGATTCGGGATGGCCCACACTGTTTTCTGCTCTGCCATTCATGCTTCATTTGGACGGATAGATTTTGATCCTCGTTACTTCTGAAAATTATTCCACCTAGGTTATGGTTAATGGACCCGTATAACTCTGATGAACGGTCCAGATCGTACCTTTGAAGTACGGTGGTGGCCCACAAAGCTTCGTCGCATGCTCTGTTCTAGCGTAAACAGAGGAAAAAAACTAATTCCTTCCGCTGAGCTGCTAGCGGGGGCCACAATTCAAATCAGCTGAGAAATCTACACCGTACATTGAATTCCTGGCGAAAAATCGTCCGAAAAAAGTGAAATTTTATTAATTTTTGGTGTGGCCCATTGAATTTTAATCCAGCCATCCATCCTGCGTTTTTCATCGATCAACGTCCGTACACATGCATGGGACCAAACGGACATCTAGGCGAGGGTCACACCCACCCTAGAGATGCAATGGACGGTTCAGATGGATGATCCGATCACGTTCTGCGTCCCACAACTCTACGAAAGATCCGACTCTTCGGACGCATGATATTGGCTCCAAAACTGCACTGACATGTTTGGTGGGCCCCGCAGTGATAGTTTCAGAGAAATCTACTCCGACCATTAGATTTGTCTCAAAAAACCGTCCAGATATGCTTAGTTTTGATTTAGATTGAGCGTGGCCCAGTGAGTTTTAAACGCGCCGTCCGTTTGATGCGGTGATGATGTCTCCATGCGTATGCGAGCTGGGATTTGAAAACCCACCATATGTACAGTCGGTTTTACCTTCTAGGACGAATGGGCGGTCCGGATTTGGCGTTTGGATCATGATGATGGCGGTGATGATATCTCCACGCCGAAGTTCGCCTGCACTCCCTGTTGCGGTGAAGAAAACAGGAAATCCTGTTTTAAGAAGGAGTCGGGTCAGCGCCTGTTGACTCGACTTGGTGCATTCGGTGGGTAGCGCCCCTTGTGTACATGGTGTACACGTCCCATACCATGGGGTCCACTGAGATGTTTGTTAGAAATCCGCTCCGTCCATCTTCTTTTCCACCTTATTTAATGAATCGATACTTAATTTGAAACGTATCCAGGTACCTGGTGGGCCCCACTTAATGAATTAATGGGATGATCCATCCATTGGCCCACTTCCTGAGATATCCAAAGGTTGAAACTTTATTTGTACGGTTAAATTATGGTCCCCAGCCAATGTATGAAGTCTCGAGCCGAGAAGATGCTGAGAACCATGTGATCTTGCATTCTGGACCAATTTCGGGCTTCTTCATCATGAGTGGCTGGAATTTCTTTGATCTCCGGCTTGTAAATCCTTGATCTTGGTCCCATGGAGTCCATCCCTTACCTTAGTGTCCTCAGATTATTAAATCCATGCTTTTTAGCGACTTTTTCGGTCCAATCTCGTGAATACACCCTGCACCACAAACACAGTTAAAATCGGACGTTAACCAGCATCTTATTCGTAAATCCAGGCAGTAATTGGGGTCTGATATGCAATATTTAACCCTCAACACAACCCCCAACCAGCATTTTGCTAGTCCCGAGCAAAGTATGCGAAAATAAATTGAGAATTACCGAACAATTTCTAAGAACTCGAGTGATTTAGAAAATAATCCAGATACTAGAAATCTGAGATTCGCAACTGTTGGGCACAAATTTCTCCTGGAATCCAGCTCATGGTGACTACATAATCAAGTTCAAATATTAATCCATAGCCTAGAATAATTCTTAATCATTGAGTTCCATGGGTGTATAGTGTAATCTTAACTTATCACATTCAGTTTCCGTCTTTCTTTCATGATATCATTGGTAACCAACGAGGTCATCCATGACAACCAAAACCTAACCCAAGACTTGCCTCAAGAGTCATTCTTCCTTTTTCTCTTATATATATATATATATATATATATATATATATTACTTTTTAAAAGAATGTCAAGAGGGGAATCAAATTTTCACTTATAGGGAGCAGACCTATGGTGAAACTAGTCGCCCAACTCTTTCCAACTGTTAATCATGAAAAATCAAATCCACACCTATAGGGAGCAAACCCATGGTGCAATTCTATTTTATACCCTGATGGCCAAATCTTTTAGGCTGGTTTCTTTCATGCTCCGTGATTACCAAATTAACCATTCAGTTTCAAACTGAAATCTTAATGTGTAAGCGAGATGTGACATGTGAAATCATGACTCAATCAATGCTTACAACTTTTAATCATGGATTAATAATTCAAACTAAACTGTGAAATCTAACGAGCAACTGAATCCAAGAGTAGTAAATCACCAACATTCCATATCATGTAATTCTAAATAAAAGATGGTCGTCAAATCACTTCGAATTCCCCAGAAAGTCTAGAAAAAATTTAAAAATTTTCACAATTTTTGCTCAAGACGAAGAAACTTAAGACGAAGAAAACACTGATTAGGTAACCTAATCTCCCACCCCCAACCTAAAAGCTACATTGTCCTCAATGTAAAAGATATGAGTATGGAATGCACATGGGACAACAAAAGTAAATGTGGAGTGATGGAAAGATAGTACCTGGATGATGAATCGTGAGAGACATTCCAAGTGCAGGCAGCATGGAATCCAATCAGCACAAGAGAGAGAGAGAGAGCAACACAAAACTAACAAAAAAAATAAAATAAAATCCTATCTATACCACTTTCGCAGGTGCTCTCGATTGCATTTAGCGCATACAACAAGCCTTTAAACCCCTAGATTGCCCCTAGTGGACGAGTTGCAGTCTCGTGAGGGTTTGCAGTAATGTTACCCACAAACATTGAACTAACTAGGAAAATGAAATAAATTGAAAAGCTGAGTTGCCTCCCAGGAGCGCTAAGTTTAACGTCTTCAGCTAGACCAAAGCAACTACCCTAGTCCTATGCAAACAGGAAACCTACCTATACCTCCATCAGACTAGGAGATCATTCCTGGTAAACAGGATCAGTCAAAGGCATGGGCATGTCCTCTGGATCAAATTTCTCGACAAATGGCTTTAAGCGATGTCCATTTACTTTAAACTCCTTGCCATTGTCAGGGTCTCTTATCTCGACGGCCCCATGAGGATATGTAGTAACAACAATGTAAGGGTCGGTCCAACGAGATCGAAGCTTACCCGGAAAGAGATGTAATCGAGAATTATACAAAAGGACTTTCTGACCTGGCGTGAATGATTTTCGTAAAATATGTTGGTCATGAAACGCCTTCATCCTGTCCTTGTAAATTCTCGAGTTCTCGTACGCGTCGTTCCAGATTTCTTCAAGTTCATTTAATTGAAGTTTGCGTAGCGAGCCAGCGTTGTTGTAAGACCCGTATCCTAGTTCGTACTGTTCCGATGAATCCTGCGATCATTTCCGTCGAAGTCCGGCAATCCGTGACTGATAATCGACATTGCAATCGATCGTAAGTCGTATCCTTTATATTCAAATCCGTTTAATCCGAGACCTGTATCATTGCGAATGCACCGTCGCCGCGGTTCTAACGCCGCGACTCACGCACCGATCCGATACCCTGACCAGAAGATGTGAGTCGGCGTTTATTTCGAAGAAACGCCGCGCTTTCTCGATCCCAAGAGAATCTCTACGACACATCCCATCAATCAATCAATCAATCACTTCAATGTCAAGTACAAAGCACCCATGCTTTCTTTTTCCACAAGTTAAGCAAACCCAAAAGTCAACCAATCCATCCCCTCACCCATCACTCACCTCACCCATCACTCACCTCACATCACTCCCCTCACATCCATCACTCTCTCTCCTTATCTCTCTCTCTCCCTCTCTCATTCCATCTCTCAACTCCCAAGCTCCATACGTCCCAACATTTCCAAGCAATCTCAAAGGCCAAGTGTGGCCCACTTTCCCCTACTCTCACATCTCCCATCTCAACAGTTGGATCATCATCAACCACCATTGAAAGTGGAGGCTAGAAGCTAAGGAGGCTAAGGGAGCAAGGAAAAGGCTAATAAGGTGGGTGATCCACCGTTATTTCTTATTTTAGGGCCCACTTGTTGGTGGGACCCATTTGATGTATGTGATTTAACCAAGAGGGGCCCATAGTGGCGGGGTCCCTCTATCTCACCGTGTATCTCTCTCTCTCTCTCTCTCTCTCTCTCTCTCTCTCTTCCTAGAATAAAGTGGGCCCCACCAAATCATGTTAAATTCACTCCATTCATCAAATGGTGTGGCCCACCACATTTTAGGCAAAATCCACCGTCCGGTGGAAAGTCTTCATATAATATAACATATGATATTTATTTTATATTAATATTATACTATATATGTATATGTATGCATGGTGGGCCACGTGCATGTGGGACCCACCATGAGGCCTGTGTGTATACCGTCTAGTGTCCAGAGACGCTGAACGTGATGGTGGGCTAACATGGAGTACGTGTGCTGACATGGTGGTGTACTTACAAGCTAACAAAAAGAAAAATGTGGTTTTGGAGTGGGCCGCTCATGCAGGCCCCACCTTGTTGTATGTAGATGATCCACGTCATCCATTCTATTCTCCAGCCCATTTTAGGCGTTGAACCAAAAGATGAGGCTGATCCGATAATCGAGTAGGCCTTACCATAGGAAACAGTAGTTTTTACCGTTAAAACTTTGAGAAATGATTGCTGGGGTCTACTTGAAGCTTGGACCCACCTGAAATTTGGTTTGGACGCCTAATTTTATGGGACACATACAATGGACGGGGTAGATCTGGTTAATGTGGGTCCCACCTAGGGTAACAAAAAATTATATATATATGAGAAAAGGTGGCAGACACCTTGCTGCCATGACGTGCACAAAAAAGAATGGGTCCCCATTGGCCCTAGTTGTGGACCCCACAATGATGTGTGTTCTAAATCTTTGCCGTCCATTTGTTGGGACCCCTTTGATGACGCGTCGATTCCAAAAATCAGCCATGAATAGTTCTTAGATGGTCCACATCGCCACTGTCTATACGAAGGTATGTTAAACCACTCGGAAATGATTGCTGGGGTCTACTTGAAGCTTGGACCCACCTGAAATTTGGTTTGGACGCCTAATTTTATGGGACACATACAGTGGATGGGGTAGATCTGGTTAATGTGGGTCCCACCTAGGGTAACAAAATTTTTTTTACATATGAGAAAAAAGGTGGCAGGAACCTTGCTGCCATGACGTACACAAAAAAAGGTGGTCCCCATTGGCCCTAGTTGTGGACTCCACCATGATGTATATTTTGTATCCACACCGTCCATGAGGTGGACCACCCTCTGAGGTGGGTCCCCTCCAAAGATCAGCTCGATCCAACGCTCAGGTGGCCCACACCACAAGAAACAAAGCGGTGATTGAACTCTACCATTGAAACCTTTCCTGGACCCACTGAAGTTTTGGGTCAATCTGAAATTATTTTTCCTCTTCATTCAGGTCTACGTGTGACCTCATGAACGGATTGGATGGCGTATAAATATTAAGGTGGGCCCCACATGGGACCCACAATGATGCATGTGTTTTATTACCACCATCCACCTGGATGGTGGTACCCACTGTGGTGTTTTTGTTTCAAAACCCACCATCCAGGGAACGGTGGGCGTGTGGGGTGTGCACGCTTGTGTGCATACGTGTGGGGTGTGCACGTGCGTGTGTGCATGCGTGTGTGAGTGTGCACGTGTGTGTACATAGGTGTGTGAGTGCATGTTTGTGTGTATATATATATATATATATACTATATATATTAGAAGTTGGTATTAGAGCATAACTTGGGAATAACCGAGAACAGCATCACATGTTTACTATGAGTTTAAGGCGATTAGGTTCCGAGTGCGAAACCTTCCGATTGACTTCTCTAACGTATGATTCTCGAAGTTGATCAGCGTCCTTATCCCTCCTATAGGACATGCCGCCCAGGAGAGCGACCCGTTCTACTCCCGCTCCACCACCTGAGGCTCCAGCTTTGCCACCTGTGCCTCCCGTTCTACCGTCAGAGATCCCTACTCCCTTTTCTGAGGATAATGTTCCTCCACCTGATGTCGGTGCGGATCCGACCGTTTCTGTGAGTGCATCGCAGTTACAGCAGATGATGTCGCAGGTCGGATCTGCTGCGCTTCGAGGGGCGGGCGATGCCCGGTTGTTTCACCGAGCGAGCGCAGCCGGAGCGTGCGAGTGCTCTTCTACGTGAGTTCAGACGGCTTGATCCTCCACGTTTCCAAGGCGAGTCAGATCCGACTGCAGCAGAGAGATGGCGCTCTGATGTGGAGAAGATCTTCGATACTATGTCATGCACGACCCAGCATCGAGTTCGGTTAGCGGTATTCCTTTTCCAGGGTGAGGCAGAGCATTGGTGGACCTCCGTTACCCGTGTTGCAGGACCTGATTACATCTGGACATGGGATGACTTTATCGATAGATTCGAGGAGCAGTACTTCCCTGACCACATTCGACGTCAGAGAGCACTGGAGTTCGAGACTCTGGTGCAGGGGGACATGACCGTGGCGCAGTACGCGGCCCGTTTTGTGGCGCTATCGAGGTTTGCGCCATATATGGTTGATGATGAGGGGCGAAAGGCTCGCCGTTTCGAGAACGGCTTACGTTACGGTCTTCGAGGCCGTGTTATTGGGCATGAGCTCCCGACCTTCCATGCAGTAGTGCGGAGGGCTCAGATCTATGAGGCCGAGTGGGCCGGCGGACAGATCAACCGAGATCAGAGGAGGGGTCAGAAGAGGCAGGCCCCCTCCAGTAGCTCCCAGCAGCACCGACGACCGCAGAGATACAGGAGTCACCCATCCGCCAGAGCACCAGTAGCACCGACGGCACCCCCAGCGGCACCACTTCAGAGACAGCTTCCTGACACTTGCTATGGATGCGGTGGGATAGGACACCATAGGTGGGAGTGTCCCCGACCACAGTAGCAGCAGCCGAGAGCACCACAGCAGCCAAGAGCACCACGGCACCACTAGAGCACCACAAGGCCTCCGCGGCGGCGGCAGCATGACAAATAGAGATTTCACCACCGAGGCCCCCTCGGCGGCAAGAACACCGCCCTCCAGGACCTCCCCCGCAGCAGCAGAGGCCTCAGAGGGGACCTGCACCTCGCCAGCAGGCCCAGGGTAGATTGTATGCCGTTCAGCAGGACCCTCAGTCATCAGGAGCAGTCGTTGATGATTCATGTGACTTGGCCCCTACACCATCTTGCTAGATTGCTTATGGATGATGCGTCTTGAGAGTTAGAGCTTGAGATTCATGGGCGTTATCCCCATCTTTTGATGTTTGATGTATATTGTACTGTGTTTTAATCATACATGATTTTATGTTCCTTATCCTCTTATGAGTTACATTTAGTTGCGATGTTAGTGCAAATTTCGAGGACGAAATTTTTATTAGGTGGGGAGAGCTATAAGACCCGTATCCTAGTTCGTACTGTTCCGATGAATCCTGCGATCATTTCCGTCGAAGTCCGGCAATCCATGACTGATAATCGACGTTGCGATCGATCGTAAGTCGTATCCTTTATATTCGAATTGGTTTAATCCGAGACCTGTATCATTGCGACCGCACCGTCGCCGCGGTTCTAACGCCGCGACTCACGCACAGATCCGATACCCTGACCAGAAGATGTGAGTCGGCGTTTATTTCGAAGAAACGCCGTGCTTTCTCGATCCCAAGAGAATCTCTACGACCCATCCCATCAATCAATCAATCACATCAATCAATCAATCACTTCAATGTCAAGTACAAAGCACCCATGCTTTCTTTTTCCACAAGTTAAGCAAACCCAAAAGTCAACCAATCCATCCCCTCACCCATCACTCACCTCACCCATCACTCACCTCACATCACTCCCCTCACATCCATCACTCTCTCTCCTTATCTCTCTCTCTCCCTCTCTCATTCCATCTCTCAACTCCCAAGCTCCATACGTCCCAACATTTCCAAGCAATCTCAAAGGCCAAGTGTGGCCCACTTTCCCCTACTCTCACATCTCCCATCTCAACCGTTGGATCATCATCAACCACCATTGAAAGTGGAGGCTAGGAGCTAAGGAGGCTAAGGGAGCAAGGAAAAGGCTAATAAGGTGGGTGATCCACCGTTATTTCTTATTTTAGGGCCCACTTGTTGGTGGGACCCATTTGATGTATGTGATTTAACCAAGAGGGGCCCATAGTGGCGGGGTCCCTCTATCTCACCGTGTATCTCTCTCTCTCTCTCTCTCTCTCTCTCTCTCTCTCTCTTCCTACAATAAAGTGGGCCCCACCAAATCATGTTAAATTCACTCCATTCATCAAATGGTGTGGCCCACCACATTTTAGGCGAAATCCACCGTCTGGTGGAAAGTCTTCATATAATATAACATATGATATTTATTTTATATTAATATTATACTATATATGTATATGTATGCATGGTGGGCCACGTGCATGTGGGACCCACCATGAGGCTTGTGTGTATACCGTCTAGCGTCAGAGACGCTGAATGTGATGGTGGGCTAACATGGAGTACGTGTGCTGACATGGTGGTGTACTTACAAGCTAACAAAAAGAAAAAGGTGGTTTTGGGGTGGGCCGCTCATGCAGGCCCCACCTTGTTGTATGTAGATGATCCACGCCGTCCATTTTATTCTCCAGCCCATTTTAGGCGTTGAACCAAAAGATGAGGCTGATCCGATAATCGAGTAGGCCTTACCATAGGAAACAGTAGTTTTTGCCGTTAAAACTTTGAGAAATGATTGCTGGGGTCTACTTGAAGCTTGGACCCACCTGAAATTTGGTTTGGACGCCTAATTTTATGGGACACATACAATGGATGGGGTAGATCTGGTTAATGTGGGTCCCAGCTAGGGTAACAAAAAATTATATATATATGAGAAAAGGTGGCAGACACCTTGCTGCCATGACGTGCACAAAAAAGAATGGGTCCCCATTGGCCCTAGTTGTAGACCCCACCGTGATGTGTGTTATAAATCTCTGCCGTCCATTTGTTGGGACCCCTTCGATGACGCGTCGATTCCAAAAATCAGCCATGAATAGTTCTTAGATGGTCCACATCGCCACTGTCTATACGAAGGTATGTTAAACCACTCGGAAATGATTGCTGGGGTCTACTTGAAGCTTGGACCCACCTGAAATTTGGTTTGGACGCCTAATTTTATGGGACACATACAATGGATGGGGTAGATCTGGTTAATGTGGGTCCCACCTAGGGTAACAAAATTTTTTTTACATATGAGAAAAAAGGTGGCAGGAACCTTGCTGCCATGACGTACACAAAAAAAGGTGGTCCCCATTGGCCCTAGTTGTAGACTCCACCATGATGTATATTTTGTATCCACATCGTCCATGAGGTGGACCACCCTCTGAGGTGGGTCCCCTCCAAAGATCAGCTCGATCCAACGCTCAGGTGGCCCACACCACAAGAAACAAATGGTGATTGAACTCTACCATTGAAACCTTTCCTGGACCCACTGAAGTTTTGGGTCAATCTGAAATTATTTTTCCTCTTCATTCGGTCTACGTGTGACCTCATGAACGGATTGGATGGCGTATAAATATTAAGGTGGGCCCCACATGGGACCCACAATGATGATGCATGTGTTTATTACCACCGTCCGCCTGGACGGTGGTACCCACTGTGGTGTTTTTGTTTCAAAACCCACCGTCCAGGGAACGGTGGGCATGTGGGGTGTGCACGCTTGTGTGCATACGTGTGGGGTGTGCACGTGCATGTGTGCATGCGTGTGTGAGTGTGCACGTGTGTGTACATAGGTGTGTGAGTGCATGTTTGTGTATATATATATATATATACACTATATATATTATATATATATATATTATATTTTATACAATATATCTGATGGTGGGCCTCTATGGGCCCTACAATGATGCATGTGTTGCATCCAACCCGTCCACCCATTCTGAAAGCTCATTTTATGCCATAAATTACAAAATGAATTAGATCCATAGTTCATTGGACCCACCATGATGCATGTGTTGCATTCAAGTCATTCAACTATTTATGGCCGTTGTTGAGGCCCACTTCAATGTGTAATTGTGGACTTTATTGAGGCCCACCTTGATATGTAATTGTGGCCGTTATTGAGGCCCACCTTGATGTATATATGGCCCATGTGTTTAGGCCCATTCAATGTAATTGTGGCCCATGTTACGAGGCCCATTGTGATGTTTTCAAAGGCCCATGGGTTATAGCCCATTGCAATGTACATAAGGCCCATTGATGTGGCCCACTTAATGAATGTAAGGCCCATGCGATCCATTTGATGTATTTAAGGCCCAATAGGATGTCCTTAGGGTCCATTGCAATTGTGATTCCTCCATGGTCTGTGTAATGATACTTTATGGCGGGCTATGCCTTAGAAACAATGTTGGTTCGATGTCCACATTGTAAGGATAATGTTGGTTAAATGTCCGCATTGTCACACTCCTTAAGGCCCAATGATAAGTCCATATCTGTACTCTGCAGTCCGTTTAAGCCCATCTTCACTTTGAGCAACCCTCATTATCATACCATAAGTATAGTGTTGCCCCATGATTCATGATCATACGCATCATATGCATGCTTGAGATGAGGGGTGACTGATCATAGCATATGCCTTCTGCAACTGTTACGGGCTCCCTGATAGGCGGAGTTTCCCTGCATGAGCGCATGGTTTACGCAGGGCTGTTGCATGACTGGTAGTGTGACTCATGCACTTGCATTGTGTGATTGTAGTTACTGTATGCCCTAGCGACACCAGGGCCATAGCCTCCACAGACACATCGTGGGTGGCTGGATTGGATACCGGAAATGTTTGGTTCTAGCATACGGGCGCCATAGATGTCCCTGGTGAAAATCCCTAAACCCGATGGTACCAGAGGATGACTCAATGTCGAGAGACCGAGTGGATGTACGAGCGCATGAGGGCCGAATACCGGAGGTCGCGTCTCCCACTGTGTCGTGGTTGGTTGGAAAGGGGTGTGACCTTACCCGCCTGAGTGAGGGGGCAATTTCTAGGTTGAGTTTGACCAGCTTGAGGAATCGGTCCGCTATCGACGAGCCGGGCCCGATATTGGCAGGCGGATAGTGAGGTCTCTTTCGCTCTTCCAGTTGTGCGTCTGGATAGGGACGACAAGCTGGCGTAGAGTGTACTAGACCCCGGTGATTATCCAGACTGATAACTGTATTGAGAGGAGGATTGACATGTTTGAACTGCATCTTGCATCGCATGGTTTTGGTATGGCCGATTGCACTCATATCTTGTACTGCATAGCCTTGGTACGACTGACTGCATTCATGTACTCATTGGCACGATTCCGCATTACTCTGACCCTGCATTCTGAGCACGCTCATATTGCGCACACACTTACACCACCCTCTAAGATTTCTATAAGCTTATGCACGATTGATGCGTGCAGGTGACGCCAGGACGCAGCCGTAGTCTCGCCGCAGTTGGAGTGTGCAGCCGAGCTTCTGGAGTTTTGTTATTAGCACTATCTTGTATTTCCCTTTCTTACGTCTTGTACTTAAAGTTTTTGTTCATAGTGGATTTTGTGATGGTGTTCTTGTGGTTATTGTTTGTAGGTTATGCTTGTGGTTATGCTCATTACGAATTAAATTGATTATTAGAAATCCTCCTTGTAGCATCCCAGGATCGGAACCTGGCGTATGGGCGCTGGGAGCCGAGAATGGGGTTCTACGGAGGCTGTCGGCGCTGGATTCGGCGATCGGGAATTTTGTGAGCCCGGTTTTCGAGTTCGGGGCGTGACAGTTGTTCAGATTGAAATTCAGATTTTTTATCGCCCAGTAGGCTCTATGTTCTAACTCTACAGGCAAGTGGCAAGCCCTCCCATAGACGAGTCTAAAGGGAGACATTCTAATAGGAGTTTTAAAAGCAGTACGATGAGCCCATAAGGCATCGGTCAATCGAATTGACCAATCCTTATGGTCAGGGTTAACCGTTTTCTCCAAAATGTGTTTGATCTCCCTATTGGAAATCTTAGCTTGCCCACTTGTCTGTGGGTGGTATGGGGTGCTCACCTTATGAGAGATACCGTATTTCTTCATTAAACTCTCGAATGGCCTATTACAAAAGTGTGAGCCCCCATCACTAATGATGGCTCGAGGCGTTCCGAATCGGGAAAGGATGTTTTCTTTTAAGAATTTAATGACCGTGCGATGGTCATTAGTTCGACACGGAATCGCTTCAACCCATTTAGTGACATAGTCTACGACAAGCAAAATATATAAATTTCCAAAAGATTGGAAAAATGGTCCCATGAAATCGATGCCCCAGAAATCAAATGCCTCTATGATAAGAATGGGATTCAAGGGCATCATATTTCGATGAGACAATGCTCCTAATTTCTGACAACGCTCACAAGCTTTGCAAAACTCATGAGTGTCCCTGAACATAGTGGGCCAATAGAAGCCACACTACAAAATCTTGGCTGTGGTCTTTTTTGCAGAAAAGTGACCACCACAGGCCTGTGAGTGACAGAAGGAGATGACACTCTGATGCTCATCGTCTGGCACACATCTCCTCAAGATTTGGTCTGGGCAATATTTAAACAAGTATTGATCATCCCAGAAGAATTTGCGTACCTCTGTGAAAATTTAAGACCTAAATTTATCCAAGGCAAACACTACGGCTAAGAGTTCCTTTTCTATAGTCGAGTAGTTCACTTGGGCAGGATTTAAAGTCCTACTCGCCTAATGGATGACGTAGGGCCTCTTATCTTTTCTCTGGCCTAGAACCACTCCAAGAGCATAATCAGAAGCGTCGCACATAAGCTCAAAAGGAAGCTCCAGTCAGGTGGCTACATGATGGGTGCAGTGGTTAATGTGCCTTTAAGCTTGGTGAAAGCTTCCTGGCATTGCTCAGTCCACTCATATGGAGCATCCTTTTGAAGAAGATTACATAAAGGACGAGAGAGGAGACTAAAGTCCTTTATGAATCGCCTGTAAAATCCTGCGTGTCCTAAGAAGGATCGCACGTCCCTGATGTTCTTGGGTGGATGCAGGTTAGAGATAAGATCGATTTTTGCCTTATCTACCTCAATTCCCTTGGACGAGATGATATGTCCAAGGACAATTCCCTTATGAACCATGAAATGACACTTCTCCCAATTAAGTACCAAGTTTTTTTCCTCACATCTTTTCAGCACACATTTAAGACTTTCCAAACACTTGCTGAAAGATGAACCATAGACAGAGAAATCGTCCATGAAGACCTCTAGATATTGCCCCACCATATCAGAAAAGATACTTAGCATACATCGCTGAAAGGTGGCAGGGGCATTACATAGTCCAAATGGCATCCTTCGGTAAGCAAAGGTGCCGTAGGGACATGTAAATGTGGTCTTTTCCTGGTCCTCAGGGGCGATTTTAATCTAATTGTAGTCTGAATACCCGTCAAGGAAACAGTAATAGGAATGACCAGCTAGCCTTTCCAAGATTTGATCAATGAAGGGCAAAGGAAAGTAATCCTTCCTTGTAACGGTATTTAACTTTCTGTAGTCAATGCACATTCTCCAACCAGTAGTGACTCTAGTTGGCACGAGTTCATTATTAGCATTGGCTACAATGGTGATTCCGGACTTCTTAGGAACCACCTGAGTTGGACTCACCCATTGACATTAGATATAGGGTATATGATACCCACATCCAATAGTTTAAGAACCTCGGCCTTAACCACTTCCTTCATGTTTGGATTTAGTCTACGTTGTGGTTGCCGACCGGTCTTCGCATTATCCTCAAGATATATGTGGTGAGTACAAATCGAGGGGTCGATTCCCTTGAGGTCTGCGATCGTCCATCCTAGGGCTCCTTTATGCTCAATGAGAGTAGATATGAGCATACTCTCCTGTTCTTTCTCCAGGTGGGCAGAGATCACCACTGGGTATGACTCATCTTGACCTAAATAGGCATATTTCAAATCAGAGGGCAAAGGTTTTATGTCAAGCTTCGGTGCCTTGAGGTTAGACGGAAGAGGCACTACATCAGTTTGTGGCAATTCTTCAAATTGTGGCCTCCACTGGTTAACTTCAAATACCGGTGCAGTATCAAGCAAGGCACACATCTCCCTACTCATATCATCATCAAACTCATGGGAGTGGGCCAAGCACGTCTCTAGAGGATCAGAGGATAAGGTAAGGGGTGTCCTATCTTCCACGAAAGCATCGATCATGTTAATGTCGTGGACATCGTCATCATCCTCTGAGTTGCTGCCGTTATTAAAAAAATGTTTGACTCCAATGTCAAATTTTCAAACGACATAGTCATGACACCATTCCTGCAATTGATGATTGCATTTGACGTGGCAAGGAATGGGCGACCAAGAATGACGGGAATCTGAGTGCTCATGTTATTGATGGGTTCTGTGTCCAGGATGATAAAATCCACAGAGTAGTAAAATCTATCGACTTGGACTAACACATCTTCAATAATCCCTCTTGGTACACGAACAGTTCGATCGGCAAGTTGTAGTGTGGTTAGAGTGGGTTTTAACTCACCTAACCCTAACTGTTTGTATACCGAGTAGGGAATCAGATTGATGCTCTCTCCTAAGTCAAGAAGTGTGTGATCAATTCGATGGTTCCCGATTACACATGATATGGTTGGGCTACCGGGATCCTTAAATTTCTATGGCACGTCTTGCTTCAGGATGGCACTCACTTTCTCAGTTAAGAAAATCTTCTTTTGAATACTCTGCCGTCTTTTGGTCGTGCATAGGTCTTTCAGAAATTTTGCATATGAAGGAACCTGTTTTACGACATCAAGTAGAGGAATGTTGACTTTCACTTGTTTCAACACCTCCAGAATATCCTGAGAGTTAGAAAGACGTTTTGGTGCAACCAACCGTTGGGGGAACGGAGCAACTGGCTTCTCTAAAAGTTCCGGTTCTAATTTTTGTGGGGCATCACCAGATCCATCATTGTTGTCCTCTTCTGGTTCTTGAGGCTTTTCAGGCCTAACCGGAAGGGTTTTATCAATGATCTTCCCACTCCTAAGAGTGGTGATGGATTTAGCGTGCCCCATTTGATTTGAAGAGCTGGGATCATTTATCTCGTACTGCGGTTTAGGGTTGGGGAGAGGTTGTGCGGGAAGCATCCCCTTTTCTATAACCGTCATACGTGAATCCATTTTTTGCATAAAATCCCGCATTGTCTAGGCCAGCTCTTGCATGGAATTTTGAACCGGTTCTTCTTGAGGTTTCCCCTGATTTGGATTTTGATTGAAGAAACTTTGAGGGGTAGCAGTTTGTCCATTCCTCCAACTAAAATTTGGATGATTTCTCCAACCAGGATTATATGTATTAGAGGTAGATCCATTGAAAGGTCTTTGATAGTTATTTACGGCATTAGCTTGCTCATTCAACACTCCTCGAAAAGCAGATATTGTAGGACAATTTTCAGTTGTGTGAATGTTGTAATCACAGATGCCGCAAACAATTTCATTAACCTTATCCTTCTTTCCTTCCATGGCCTCGACTCTTCGTATGAGATTAGTCACTTTAAAATTTATATCATCCTCTTCTTTCAAGAGATACACTCCACCTTTCTCCTTAGATTGAGTTGGCCTAGACGTGGTGTTTGATTTTGGATAATGGTCCCAAGATTGTGCATTTTCGGCATGTTTATCGAGATAATCCCATACCTCATCGACCTCTTTATTCATGAATTCTTCATTACACATTGTCTCGACCAGTTGGCGCATGGAAGATGTCAGTCCATCATAGAAAAAATTTGCAATGCGCCATATTTCAAAACCGTGTTATGGGCATGAACTGACAAGATCCTCGAACCTTTCCCAGCATTGGTAGAATGTTTCATCTTCCTTTTGGGCGAAGTTCATGATTGCTTTTCTGAGGGTAATCGTTTTATGGTGTGGGAAAATTTTCTTTATGAATTCCCTCTGCATATCATTCCATGTGCCAATGGATCTAGGACGCAAAGATGAATGTAACCACGTCTTAGCCTTCTCTTTCAAGGAAAAAGGAAAGAGTTTCAGCCTGATTGTATCCTCGGATACATTGGGAAAGTATAAGGTGGCTATAATCTCATCGAACTCTTTCAAATGTAAGTATGGACTTTCTGATTCAAGCCCATGGAATTTAGGAAGGAGTTGGATAACTCCCCGGCTTGATGTCCATCTCATCATGTGTTTTCGGAAAAATCATACATGAGGGCGTACTCACCCCCGCCGGTTGTAAATAATCCCGTAAAGTACGAGGCGGGGGTGCTTGATGCACCTCATTCTCATCATGTACTTCCTCATCCATATGTTGAGGTAGTGCTTGAGGTTGATTTGCAGCCATAACCTCAATTAACTCAGGGGAATTCGAGTGGTGTCTAGTCCTGCGATGGACAGTCAACCCCTCAACTAATCCTCCTTCAGTCAAGAGACGTCGAGTGTCGTCACGGGCCCACTTGGGCATGAAACACTCGCAGCCCTCAATCAAATTCTAAACCTAATCCTAAGAAAGAAAATGAAAATCTAGAAAGAAAGAGAGGGTTGGAAGGAAGTTACCAAATTGGAGACTCTAAGCTAAAGACCTGCAAAAAAAAAAAGTTAGTTTCTAAATAGAAGAAGTTTCTAAAGCAAACCAAATCTAAAGAGTTAGAAAATCTATAAAATTAGAAAGAGTTTACCAAATTAGAAGTTCTATCTTAACAACATACAGAATATGAAATAGGTTAGTTATATGAATTAAATAGAAAACAAAATTAAAATTAGTAAAATCCAAATCTTAAACTAACTCTAAATCCAATTAATTTCAGAAAATCGTAGCCGTCAGTCCCCAGTAACGGCGCCAAAAACTTGTTCACACCCCAAGTGCAGGGTTGTGATGTAGTAATAAACTCGGTGAGACCGAGGTCGAATCCACAGGGACTGAAACCTGTACGTCTTCTGAAATTGGCTAGAACTAGAATCGGAATAAGATATAATCTAAATCGGGTGATTTGAATGAATGATGGTGAAATAATTGTCTAAAACTTAAGAATTCAGAAAGGAAAAACACTAGGGATTCAGAGGATCCACTTGTAGAGATACGTCCGTTGCCGATCCGGTCGTCTATCTCGGAGCAGGGGGTTCTTATGCCTGCTTCACAAATCATGGGAATGAACTGACTTTGATATAGTTTTCAAGAGATGAAAGGTATATGAATTAGAATGGATTCCATCACCAAACCATGGCCAAGAGGCAAAGCAAACAACAGAATTAAA
Organism: Magnolia changhungtana; assembly: GCA_030180095.1. Lineage (NCBI taxonomy): Eukaryota > Viridiplantae > Streptophyta > Magnoliopsida > Magnoliales > Magnoliaceae > Magnolia > Magnolia changhungtana. The sequence continues at coordinate 3,449,244 of JASAUF010000644.1, read as the reverse complement.
CTAATTACCAACCAATCAACATGCCATAGAGGTTAGGAAGGGTATCGACATCCAACCATGCCCAGGAGACGATGGTGAACAACAGGGCTTCCTGACATCATAAACATCAAGAGGAAAAGAAATACTCAAAGCCACCGTAGATCTATTGTAATTTCAGTCACAACAAACCATTGAAAACTAAAAGTATTCCCTTAATTAAACTAAAATCGAATTCAGTTCATAAATTAAAATCTCATTAAAGTAAAAAAAATAAAATCTCCTTTCTCACTACATGCTTCACCTCTTAGCCCTAGCTAAGAGGCTTAGCCGCTCATGATTAGGCTATAGCTCTCCAACATTAAGAAAAATAAAAGAAAAAAAAAAAGAAATAAGAAAACAAAAGAAAAAGCTCCCCTGCCATGCTTCACGTCCAAGCTCCCCAGATCTGATCTCCAAAACCCGAGCACTCCTTCAATCTAGACGATCCCCAGCCGTCAGCTCTCTCTCCCTTTTATATGTAGCAGAGTGGTGTAGAGTCTGTTCTTGAGTTGTGAAAAGCTGCAGACGGTGAAGAGTTTTCGCAGCAACAGCTTTATGCTGATTTTGAGTGCGGCCCAGACGTAGTGTCGGATGTGAAATCCAATCCGTTCATCAGCTTCTTCTCTAAAAAGCAGTTAGAAACGACAGGTTTTTTATTAGATTCGGGATGGCCCACACTATTTTCTACTCTGCCATTCATGCTTCATTTGGATAGATAGATTTTGATCCTCGTTACTTCTGGAAATTATTCCACTTAGGTTATGGTTAATGGACCCGTATAACTCTGATGAACAGTCCAGATCGTACCTTTGAAGTACGGTGGTGGCCCACAAAGCTTCGTCGCATGCTCTGTTCTGGCGTAAACAGAGAAAAAAAATAAATTCCTTCCACTGAGCTGCTGGCGGGGCCCACAATTCAAATCAGCTGAGAAATCTACACTGTACATTGAATTCCTGGCGAAAAATAGTCCGAAAAAAGTGAAATTTTATTAATTTTTGGTGTGGCCCATTGAATTTTAATCCAGCCATCCATCCTGCGTTTTTCATCGATCAACGTCCGTACACATGCATGGGACCAAACGGACATTTAGGCGAGGGTCACACCCACCCTAGAGATGCAATGGACGGTTCAGATGGATGATCCGATCACGTTCTGCGTCCCACAACTCCACGAAAGATCCGACTCTTCGGACGCATGATATTGGCTCCAAAACTGCACTGACGTGTTCGGTCGGCCCCGCAGTGATAGTTTTGGAGAAATCTACTCCGACCATTAGATTTGTCTTGGAAAACTGTCCAGATATGCACAATTTTGATTTAGATTGAGTGTGGCCCAGTGAGTTTTAAATGCGTCGTCCGTTTGATGCGGTGATGATGTATCCATGCGTACGCGAGCTAGGATTTGAAAACCCACCATATGCACGGTCGGTTTTACCTTCTACGACGAATGGACGGTCCGGATTTGGCGTTTGGATCATGATGATGGCCCGCTGAAGTTCGTCCGCACTCCCTGTTGCGGTGAAGAAAACAGGAAATCCTGTTTTAAGGAGTCGGGTCAGCCCCTGCTGACCCGACTTGGTGCGTTCGGTGGGCGGCGCCCCTTATGTACATGGTGTACACGTCCCATACCATGGGGTCCACTGAGATGTTTGTTAGAAATCCGCTCCGTCCATCTTCTTTTCCACCTTATTTAATGAGTTGATACTTGATTTGAAACGTATCCAGGTACCTGGTGGGCCCCACTTAATGAATTAATGGGATGATCCATCCATTGGCCCACTTCCTGAGATATCCAAAGGTTGAAACTTTATTTGTACAGTTAAATTATGGTCCCCAGCCAATGTATGAAGTCTTGAGCCGAGAAGATGCTGAGAACCATGTGATCTTGCATTTTGGACCAATTTCGGGCTTCTTCATCATGAGTGGCTGGAATTTCTCTGATCTCCGGCTTGTAAATCCTTGATCTTGGTCCCATGGAGTCCGTCCCTTACCTTAGTGTCCTCAGATTATTAAATCCATGCTTTTTAGCGACTTGTTCGGTCCAATCTCGTGAATACACCCTACACCACAAACACAGTTAAAATCGGACGTTAACCAGTATCTTGTTCGTAAATCCAAGCAGTAATTGCGGTCTGATCTGCAATATTTGACCCTTAACAGATAACATTCATGGACTTACCAGTATACTTCTGCTTACTCTGATGTCATATGATTCATGATCTTGTTAGTATTTCTGCTTATCCCGATGATGTATGATTTATGTGTTTTATGGTATACTTGGCACTTATCTTGTGCACACACTTCCACCACCCTCTAAGCTTTTGTAAGCTTATGCACGATAGATGTGTGCAGGTGGAGTTAGGTTGTAGCAGCGTTGAGCTTGGAGCGTGCAGTTGTCCTCTGGAGCTTCGATTTCGATATATGTATTTTCATTTCATACACATTGTACTTAAAGTTTTTGATATAGTGGATATGTGGTGTTGTTGTCTTGTGACTTGGTTATGCTCCATTACAAAAATCATACTGAAAATCCTCCTTGTAGGATCCCAGGATCAGAATCTGGCGTATGAGTGCTGGGAGCCGAGAATGGAGTACTACGGAGGCTGTCAGCGCCGGATTTGGCGATCGGGAATTTTGTGAGCTCGGTTTCTGAGTTTGGGGCTGCCAAACACAACTATAAAAAGAAATGTAAAATTCAGGTTTGGAAATCGAGTAAGTTAAAATCCAAATCCATGCAGCCAAACGACACCTAATAAGCTCAAAATCTTATAATGTACTTGAGTAAATACCAATAAAATCTCTTGATTCCTTTCAACGGATGCCCACGCTCCTGTTCACATTTGAAGTCTAATGAGTTTCCATGTCATCATTTATAACAATTAATAACAATTTGTAGCTAACCTGTCTCTGAAATTATCACAAAGCAAGGATTTAAATGATAATGGAGTCACCAAGATTCCCAAACAAACAGCTTCATAACTATCTCATTAAGTATATACAAGGGTAAAGATAAATTTTAGCCAAAAGGCCCTAATCACTAACAACCGTTGCCATTGGAGGAGCATAAAATGGAAAACAGTTGCCATGCATTGTTAAAGGACCTTAAGGAGACACAAAGTGACACCAACATGCAAGCACTACTAGACACACCCTCGAATATGCAGGCCTGTGTGAAATGGAATTACCCAAAAAAAAAAAAACTGTTCACAGGTTGAAATGAATAGAAACACAATAACTAAACTGTAAAGATCCTGAGTTTAGCTCTAGGAGAAACTGAAAATCTACATATATTCCACACACAAACAAATTAACAGTGCATGGGACTAAATTTAGAACTGGTGCAGGAATGAGAAAAAGAAAAAAGCAACAACTATTTCAATCTCAAGAAATTCTTTTTCATCTTTAGGACAATCTAGTGTAATAAGAAACCGAATTCTAGGATAAACTACAAGATTCTACTTGTAGGCCGAAAGAAGAAGCATCAAAGTTGATCAATCTTGACTGTTAAAATCAAGATATACAATTTCCAAACAAGATTTAAGAGCTCTGCACTAGTTTGAGAGAAATGATTTCAACAAAGAAGCAGGAAATTCTCATTAAAGATTCGGTACGTTACCGTTTTTGAATTTCCCAACTTATTCGAAAATTTACACTCAAAGCCCTAATTCACTCAATTGAAGTACAAAAGCATCTGAAACCAGACAAATTGCTGCAAGAAACCTTCGACCATGACAAAACCATAATTTCTCAACAGATCTGAACCAATTATATTTAAGTAAATCAACTTTTGCTAATTATAAAACTATCCTTTGAACAAGAATTCCTTACAAAATATCATAGACATGGTGACTTAAAAAAGTCAAGGGCTGGGACAGACTGTTCTTGCAAGTATTGGGTGATAGCTAGAGTCACTTGCTGAACAAATGTCTACATCAGTAAGTGTTAAATGTCTTCTCACACATGCACATCAGCCAATGTTCTACTATTAGTATTTAACCCGCAAAAACATGCAACTACGTAAAGGACAATAAATTCCTACATATATGTACAATCTTTTATATTTAAGGGTCTGGATTCAATGGTGTGATGGGGTAGAACACATATCAAAGATTCGAGCCTATCTTTCAAAACATATGGTTTTAAAAGCTTAGTGAATTATATCAGATTTTTATTTTTAAATATGAGTTTAAACTGGAAAATAAGAAGAGGTCATCTATCCTTTACACAGCCTACTGATACCGACTGTTCATCTGGTGGACCCTTGTCTGTATATATAACTTGTACTCACATCTCCATCAAAGCTTATGTAAAATCAAGATAAACTCAATCCAAATAAGACAGAAAAGACTCAGAAACAAACATTTAAGGCAACAATATCTCACCTGATCATGAGATTGTGAGTATCCACCATTACCACTGACTTACTTTTTTAAACACTCCCTGCAACGAAAATTGGATTAAAAGACCTAATCTACTGCATGGATTAAAATTCATCCTATATCTATTCCAGCAAGAAACTAGAAAGAAAAGAAATTGAAGACTTGCATCTTTTTCAAATTTTCTCCAAAATGGCCTAGAGAACTTTGATTCATCCAAGTCGCCCAAATCGAGTGTTTTAATCCGCAAAGAGCTTATTTTAACACAAAAAAGATGGATGTTTTCCTTGGCTACTTTTTTATTTTCCATTTCCACCAATCCAAACAGCCCCTAATTGAATATAGAAATTGTAAATTTACAATAGACAAGTTGAAAAAACAAGCTTTGTTCTGTCACTTTCAACTGATTTTCCCTTCTTTTTTAATTAAATGTCAATGATTGCATGGTGATTTGGGAAATAAGAAAACATGGAGGCTTTAGGAATCCGATTAAATGGGTTATTGAGAGAAGAAGAATAGAACCTGGTAATGCGATGAAAGCGTTGGAATGGCAGGACATCTCTGGCTTCCTTTAATGCATGGTAGCCAATTTGTAAGAGTTACACAATGAACAATAGCAACCTTTGACATATATAAGAATGTGTAATAAGTTACTGACCAATGAAGATAAAGACTGTTGCTGCCTAAGCTGAGTCTCAACCTGCTAGGTTTGAGAAAATTTTTGGGCAGACTGAGTTTGTGTATGTGACTCAGATTGAGGTTGAGGAACTGCAAGTTTCTGTTTGTACAATTTAAAATACATTTCCAATCCATTCATCAGGAAAAAAGCTCCATCAAAAAAGAATAAGAAAACCCATGAGCTAAAAAACATCAAAATAGAAACCCATAGTGCAAATGTATTACACAAGAGAAGGACAAAAACATCATAAAGAATTGGGGCTCTTAGCGATTCAACATGGGCTGAGGGTCTGTGATGGAAGTTGGGAAGTTTCCTTCCCAATCCAACCTACCAAACAGTCCCTTCCACTGATTGTGCCTATTGGCTGTGTTTGGCAAGCATCAAGGTACACTCATAATCTGAGTTACACTATCTAAAATTAAATTTTAAGTCATAAATATTTCCTGCAAAAATAACCATACCGAATGAAGTCCATATCCATCCCCATATGAAGCAGCAAAGCCCCCCTTTGTTACCAATGCTCCACCTTCAGTTACCAATTAATACTCAGATAATCTCTAACTATTTCCACAAACACATGGTCTTATAAATGGAGGTTTAAGGAAAAAAGAAGAAGCTTTAGTTAGAAGATAATCTTCTCAATGAAAAGAAGCATGGAAGAACAATTCTATTGCTTAGATGATCATGGGCCGAGCATGTCCAAGTCATTGTCATTGAGACTAGCTAGCTCCGTTCATAGATGTCATATGGTTGATGCAATAGAGTAACTCCCTGTTCACTATCAGTTTCTCAAGTCTTTCTAACATTACACTAAGGAATCAAGTCTTTTTAATGTGAGGTGCATCATCATCATATCAAACTTAAATTAATTGAAGGGAAAATGCCAGTTTTTTGAGGAATGAACTAGCTCCAGTGCTGCTAGTCCTCATGGTGACAGGGTGTTTTGTCTGATAAAGAAATAACTTTTCCATCTCCAAATGCAACAGATCAGCCTAAGTTCCACCTACAACGATAGCTTCGATGAGGATCTTAGTCCCTTGCAGCTTCACCTTCTATAGTAGCTACATCAGCAACTTCATCCTATGCATACTTGAGGTGGCAGTGGGTAGTGATCTGGTCATATCATTGCTTGGGTGGGGTGGCTGGATGTCCTCTGTTTTGATTATGCTATCTGGAGTAGTAGGGATGTGGGTTGTAGGTGGAGTTGTTGATTTTGTTTGGTAGGGTAATGGTGTTGGTGGGCCTATTTGGTATGATGGTTGGTTAGGGGTGATAGTAGTGTTAATGGAAGTAGTTAGTCTTTCTTTTGTCTTTTGTTTATTGAATATGGTTTGTTCGTGCATTTCTTACAGTTGATCAATTGAGAGGATATTCTGGGATTAGTCTATTCATGATGGGAGCTGTCACACCAATGTTTAGGATATACAAACCATGGCTCCAAATATACAAATTAAGTTCCAAATGTGGAAGTTCCCTAATTTGAAAGAATAAGGAATTCAAACCTCAATATTTACAATTTCATATATTCATGAACTCAGCTTCAAGAAAAACTTGACAATCTGGCAGAGTGGTGGACGATGCACAGACAGAAATTAGTTACAACTTCCAAGTTGCATATGTTACATACAATTAATTCAAATTAAGCTAGCCAAATTATGGGTTCCTATTTCGATGCATCATGAACTAAAAATCAAGGTTATTTGTTATCTATGAATATTAGATTGGTGGATACTAATTGGGTGGTTAAAAATAAAAATAAAAATGTTCAATGGTCCCGTTTCAACAAACAAGGGTCCAAAAACCAGAGGTTAGGATTGTTCAGGAAATCTGATTTTTGGATTGAACTAACGATGGTTTGACAGTTTAGTAGGTTTAGTTTGAATTAAATGCATGCTGCGTATGGGTGCCTATCTATCAAATCATCCTAATAAATAAATAAATAACTGTAGTTATCTGACTTTGTAACAAGTGTACCCGAAGTTGTTGTTTATACTAGCATTGCTAACAAAACTTCTCGGAATTGAACTGTAAAGGATGGAATCTGATCAAGGCGTAAAACCAGCCTCATTGCTAAACTTATAATTAATTTGTAGGGCCATTATAAACATCAGAAGACGAATAATATAAAAAAATTCGAGGATGCAAGAAATGTGATTAGTCAACATTCAACAACATGTATCCTTTCCCATGACCTATGATATGCCATGATTTCAAAAAACACCATGACACATTACAACCGACCCTAATCTTTGATTCAGGCAAGGGTCAGTTGAAGGCAAGGAACAAATTTCCAAGATATGCTCAAGCGATATGAAGAGTTTAGCGAAATTTGTTTCCTTTGCACAAAATCTTCTCATCAAGTGATGGGATGATGACATTGAAGACTTAAAAATGGTAAGGTAAATTCAAGATCAACCCGATGGATCCGCATGACACATCAATCATAAATATTTAGAATAATAAAGAAATTTACTATTGGAGATAACCCCAAAATCTACACCAAACAATGATCCTAACCTTCTGATTGGGCACTTATTAAAATGAAAAAAGCACACAAATTCATAAGAAATATACAATACCAAAAGCATAGTGCCCATTATAAATGGAAGTAGCTAGAAAATACAGAGATAATAAGCAAAATTAGAACGCATCAAAATGTTATTAACTGCCAACAACAAACTAGTGACAATGCAGCAAAGAAAAAAGCTATGATTACGAATCTCTAAAAACCATTATTAGCATGACCAAACCTGATTTGAATTACCCATTGGGAGCACTAACATGATTAAACTAATGCATAAATGCAAAAAAGAAAGAAAAAAAAATCTAAAATAAAAAAATGAAAGTAGAATAAAAAAAACCATCAAATGCCCAATTATATAAGTCCATATTTAAGATTAGCAAATACAAAACAACTTTGGAAAAGAAAGAGCCACAGATTCTAGGAGCATGATACCATCTGGTTGTTACATAATCCTGCGAATAAATACACGTATAAGACATGGGATCATGAGCACAAGTGCATAACACACATGGCATCATAATCAAACAAACATCAAGTACATAACATAATATGTACTGCAACATGTCTGTCAACAACTTCTCTTGATCCTCTCTAAATATATGATTTCCAACAAAATTTTATCAGCAAGGACCTGCATCGACCTTTACAATCATATATACATAGAGGTATTGAACGTATGACTCCTTGAGGATGCCTTCAAATGTAGTTGATTCCTATTGTCATACTTTGTAATCTATAATTGTTGAAAAATGGGAATCCATTTATTAAAACAAACAAGATTGTCCCTTATAAATGTTAAAGAACTGTCATAAATTTATTTAGGTAAATGAGTCAAAGGAGTGCATTCGCAGTTTGTTTTGTACAAGGGAGCAAATGACAATAGCTTGGTGTTTGTTCATGTGAGAAGAAATTTCTGTTCAATCTGTTAATGAAGGCCCATCTAACCATCTTATATATATTAGCAGTAGAGAATCCAGGTGAAGATAACAGGGATTCTATCCATCATTCGGTAAATGAGGCACTTCGTGGACTTGAACATCTAGCGGTCATGGCAATTGTAGTCCTTTTTTTCCACATTTGGATTGTGATGTCTATCTACTGACCATTAATACCTTGGATTGTAAATGTTGGGACTGATGTTCTTGCTATTTCTTTTGGTAACTCCAACAGGAATGTTACTACCCATTTTAAAAGTCACACTTTACAATTCAGAATGAGATCCAAGTAGTGAATCAGGTGGGCCCTTTCATGTTGCTACACATTTTAAAAGTCACATGATTAGTTAGAACAGTCAACTAATGAACACCCATGGATAGAAAAAAGCTATAGCCCGCATTCAACCAGAACAATCCTCATTAAATGGCTTGAACGGTCTGATCATGGTTCTCCATTAGCAAAACTAATTGCTAGAGCAAACATGTCTAAGACATGCTCACATAATATATCACCATCATCATTATCATCTAAGCCACCACAGTACTTACCTGATGCACTTAAAATTAAAATTTTTAAGCCTATGATCCTTACGGAGATGGAGTCAAAGGGATGGATGAGACAGAGTAATCAGCCATTTTTGTCATTTCAAAGGATACAAACATCTTTTGCAACCATGCCATTAATTACACACCCAAGAATTTTCTTACTCAATTGCTAATATATATCAAAGCTTGTTATGAAACTACAAAAATACAGTAATGGAAACTGATTACTAGAGTGAAATGGGATTTTTCTCTTTCCTTAAGCCTTTTTAATAGTAATAGAATATGCTTTTAGATTCAAAAATATTCTCCTGAAGTTGCAAATGAAAAGATAGAATTAGTGTGAATACATGGATGAATTTACTAGTAGATTCAGGTCATTACGTTACATACCCCTTCTCTGGCATAAGGGCAAGGAGCCAATTCCCTTTTTGTGACGACATGCATTCAACCTAACAAACAAACCCATTGTCCTACCACTACAGAGATATGCATAATAGCTCAATTATCAATTTTAGGCAAAACAAGTCCTTTTCCATCACATGTTACCATTAAAGCGAGAATAAAATTATATACACACAAATACAAATAGGCATTATAGGATGATCAACATGAAGAAACATCATGTTTATAAGTGTGGCTGCATAACCTAAACCATTGGAAATGGGATGGACCATCTCCTTTCATGATGCTAGCAAATGTGATAAAAACATATATTAAAAACATTCAAGTCAATGACACTTTACAAAAATTGTATGTCAAAGTCAATGGACTAAGATCTAGTGTTTCCTACAGACCATCAATGGCAAACAAGTCATCAGTCCACTCAAATGGTAAGTATGTTTACATATTGGAAATGCCACACTTTCATTCCTTGTTAACTTCACTATGTCAAATAAAGAAAAAAAAAAAAATCCCGTAATTAACTTCATTCCCAGGTTCTCATCGAATCCAAATGCACTTTGGTGCATCTTTGTGATAGTTCAGCCACAATGATCAACCAGATCTCAGCCCATGCAATTTAAATGTTAGGTGGGATTGTAAGATGATGGTTAAAAAGATGAGAAAGGCATCAAACAAGACTAGGCAAACATCTTGAAAATCACTCTTAAGAGAAAAATAAAGGTCAATGATCTAGCTTTAACAGGCAAAATCTACCAAATAGAAAGCTCTACCAAATAGAAAGCTTAAATTTTAACTGATGTTATTGATAATATTGGCGATGCCAGATATTGGATCTACCAAATAGAAAGCTTAAATTTTAACTGATGTTATTGATAATATTGGCGATGCCAGATATTGGATCTACCAAATAGAAAGCTCAAATTTTCTATTGGACCTATTTTTTCATAGATGGTTTTGATATGCCATTGATCAGATGGTTATATTCATCCCATCAGTATGATCTTTACATGGTAGCTCATGAAACCTCTACTGGAGCTAATGGACTGCCTATATTGAATCAGACTTCAAGAGATAGTCTATATTCCATAAAACAACAACTTTAAATATGGATTTTTAATCCAAGGAAATTATCAAACACTTGACATGTATATATGCAGTACGTGTACAATATATGGGCCTTTCATCAGTTATGCATCAGAATGGATGGGGCATCCCAAAAATCTAACTATTTCAGGCTCTAATCTTTAGAATGAATAACCACAGTGCAAGAGTCCATACACCTCAGGTCTGGCACAACTATTAAAGGAATAAACACGGACCTTAATTCCAGCCAACAATTGTTAACACCAATAGCAGTATCTTGTAAAAATATAGACTAACAACAACAAATCAATGTGTATTTACCTCAAGCTGCTGAATGATCCAAACCTTGCCACGTGCAATTTGATCACAATGCACCAAAAAAGGAAAGGGTGTGCTGCACTCCAATTAGTTTCCTCTTACAAAATATGCATCAAACACACTATAACAAGTACACTATGCCACTGAAGCAACAAGTGGATCAAGCTCATAGTTTTGAAATTTTCTCAAATGCCCTCATTCTAATAATCACGTAGTCACGCTAGCAAGCAACAACACCCAGCTGAAGAGATGCATTCAAATCAAAATATTGACCTAGGCACACCGCAAAATCCCCAGAAATAAAGTGGAAAAAATACATGAAGAAAAAGGAGGAGAGAAGCAAAACCAAATTACAAGCATACCCCTCCCACCATGTAGACCTGATGAAGGATCTTCTCGATTGCCATTTCCACCTGGTCTTTACAATAAGCATCTTACAGCATCAACAACCCGTGGCATACACAAAATCACCAAAAACCCATTACCAGAATCTTCAAAAAAATAAGAACCTAACATGACTAGACTCTTCAACTCTAAGATGCTCACACGAAAGAGAATCCACCGAAAGCCACAACAAACCCAACAAAAAAAAAAAAAAAAAAAAAAAAAAAAAAAAAAAAAAAAACATTAATAACTAAAAAAATGTCAAATATAAAGAAAGCGACACATAAATAGATAAGCAAAAATTAGTCAACTAAACTTACTAAATTCATACAGGCAATCAATCAAACACATCATATGCAGCATTACTTCCTTGTCCTGGTGTTCCAATAGTTGTCTATTTCTTAATTGCATAAACATAAAAACTACTTCCTTTGGAGTTTACAAACTCATTCAAACAGAAAACAAAAGAAGCCCAACTAATTAAATGGTATCTACTTTATTCATTATGACAAACCAGCAAGTAAAACAAGAAGCAAATAAAGTATACTTCTCCAGGGCATCACTAACAGCTGAATAGAGAGATTCCTCATAATCAAAACATCTCTACTTAATCACATATCAAGATCATCTGATGAGCTACAAATAAAATATCTTTTTTAAGTCTCCCAACCATGCAAATTTTGTTGTGAGTTCTTGAAAAAATCCAATGCCCATCTCTAGACACACTGCATAAGATAAGATGTTTAAGCTACAACTATATCAGCACAGGGCTAGTGGCTATGTAAAACAATTGCCAACCATTGAAAAGGCCAAAGGTAGCAAAAGCAATGCATATTGGCCCTTAACATATTCAATGCCATTCGTGCAGCAGGCCATCCTGAGTTATCCCAACAATGCTACTTGAAATAAGTGATCCAGGAGGCTCAAGAGAACCTGAGAAATAGAATCAGAGCCAATGAATAATGCGGGAATAAAAAAGGAGATTGAAAGAACCTGTGAAATGCATCATAAGAAAAAGACAAGGCCACAAAACAGAATTCCTGTGAAATGAAAAGTATCATATTCCCAAATAAACTAAAAAGAGTCATTTCCAGATGAACCAAACTTACTGAAGTCTCTCCCCAACAAGAGATTTTTTAAAAAGCTGAAAGCATTCATACATTCATGTGCCCCCAACACAGTCAAATGCAAGAAAACTAGACAACAGTTCACGAATACAAAAGCGACCCCACCACCACAGGGTATCACGACCATTAACCCCAGAAAAAAATTTTAAAAAATAAAAAAATAAATAAAAAGAAGAAGAAGAAGAAGAAGAAGAACATCAAAACCTCCAAATCACCCAAAAAAAACAAGATATCCAAAAAAGTTAAAGAAGTAAACACCAAAACCTGAAAATCGGCCATTAAAACCCTGAAAATCAAGACAACATGAACAAATGAACATCAAACCTTCCAAATCAGTCATCAAAACCCTCGAAATCAACAAAACATGAACAAACGAACATCAACTCCACCAAATCTGCCATCAAACCCTTGTTGGGTTTAGTACCGATGGGTGCTGCGTACCTTTGTTGGAGAAGATGATTGACAGTGCGGCTTTGTATCGCCGGATCTATGTCGATGGTCATTTGTTGTATTGCCGAATCTAGGTTCGGCGGGCGAAGCAATCGCATCCCGCAGTGCTTCACAGGAGAGAGAGAGAGAGAGAGAGAGAGAGAGAGAGAGAGAGAGAGTTTCGGTCAGTTATTGAAGGGAGGAGAGAAGAGGGGAGAAGGGTTTTGGGAGAGAAGAAGTGGGAGAGAAGAGGAGGGAAGGGTTTTTGGGAGAGAAGAGTTGCGCGGGAGAGAATAAATGCGATTTGGGGAGGGCGCGAGATTTGAGGGTAAAAAATCAATTATAGGTTTTTTTTTTTTTTTTTTTTTTTTTTTATTTTTTTTTAAACGGGCGGCGGTGGCTTCGTTTTACTCGGGTGGCCACACAAAAACGCCTCTGATTTCTATCTACAGTGGCGGTTTGTTGTGGCCGCCTGTGATAAAAACGCCCCTGATACAGATTTTTTTTGTAGTGGGGATACCTCATTTTGGGCTCATAAACTAAAACAAGCTAGAAAAATGGATGGATGGCGTGGATGAAATGCAAACGTCATGGTGGGGTTCACAGAGCACTGACCAATATGAGCTCACAAACGGAGGGGTCACTACCAAAATGAACTCCGATTTAAATCTTTAAAGGGACAACTGTGTCAACGAAGCAGAGGAAGAAAATACAGAAGTCGGTGTCTATTTCCAAACACCTACTCTTAGTCATCGTTGTGACTTTACCATCGTTATCGTTTTTCAGTAATTACATAAAATAAAACAGGCCTACGGTTTGTTAGGCAGCACAAAATTTCATGAAATATAATGAAATTTTGCAGCATACTAAGAGTTACTAATCACGCACTAGGTGGATCTACTAGGATAGGCTGAACTTACAAATCAATGAATGGGACCAATGTGGTGTTTTAATGATATACCCAATCCGTCCATCATGTGCACCCCCTCCCATTCTCTTGGCTGCAAAATTCCTGCGGATCCATATCATGTGCATTGGGGACTCCCACCAAAAAAAAAAACCTTCTAAATTGTCTGTGGACCCACCGTGTATATTCTATGTCATCTAATCCATTCAGATGATGCATCCACCAGGATGAATGGACATCAGAAGATCAGGCCACTCCAAAATTCAGGCGAGTGGCCACAACACGTTATTTTAGAGACTTTAGGCATTATCTTACATACTGTTGCCCAATAACTTTTCAATTGGCTTTATTTTTTAGATCTAAGGAAAACATTAGGGGGCACGCATGATGGACGGATTGGATGTCAATAAAAATAATGGTTAGCCCCACGTGTCAATTTGTACATTAAGCTGATTCCGAAAACATTTGTCTTGGAACCGGCCTCGCCATCAAACATAATCATATTGGCGCAATCAAATGCACCCTTAGTAAATAAAGTGGCGCACAAAGTTCTTGATCAAGCTTTCATGTTAATCCAAATCAGTCCACAAACAAGCATTGAATCTGACAACAGGAAGCGTATAGATTTTCATATCACATTTCAATAAAAATCTAGACAACTTCTTTGGACGCAAGTCACGCAACTGACTCAAAATAAGATATTACTAAACTAAAAAGAAAAGGCATATCATTGCCATTATCGTAATAACACGATCTCTCTGCTTCGGATATGCAGCGATATACATGTTCACAGAATGTCAGACTTAGAGGCGGGACCGAGCGAGCGCCTGCGGTTCATGCGGCTGGAACCGCTGGTTGCCACGGGTGTTCGAACGGTTGGGCTTGGTTAGCAATTTTTGGGAGGGTTTATCTGGACTTGGCAGTGTTGTAGCCACTTCCCTAAGCTGGAATTTTTGAATTTTTCCTGTAGAAGTTTTGGGCAGATCTTTCAAAAATACCACTCGTTTGGGAACCATAAAACGCGGCAGATTTTTTCTGCAATGTGAAATGAATTTTTCCTCATCAATTTTTCGGCTGTCTCCTTTCAAGTGCTCCTTTTTCAAGGACACAAAAGCACACGGGGTCTCACCCCAGTGCGGATGTGGCATTGCCACTACGGCGACCTCTGACACCATTGGGTGGCTGTATAGTACGGTCTCCACCTCAACGCTGCTTATGTTCTCCCCGCCGGAGATGATCACGTCCTTAGACCTGTCCTTGAGCTCCACATATCCATCTGGGTGGACCACCGCCACGTCCCCCGTGCGTAACCAACCGTTTTTGAAGGCTTCTGACGTGGCAGTGGAGTCCTTGTAGTACCCCTTCATGATGCTGCTGCCACGTAGGACGATCTCCCCGACGGACTGCCCGTCGCGGGCCACGCTCTCCATCGTGATCGGGTCCTTCACATCCGCATCGGCAAGCGTCAGAACGCTGATGCCCTGCCGAGCCTTGATCCTAGCTTGGTCGGCTCGCGGCAGTTGGTTCCACCTTGCTTGCCACTCGCAAACCATGGCGGGCCCTGTCGCCTCTGTGAGGCCATAGGCGTGAGTCACGTGGAATCCGAGCTGTTCCATCTTCACCAGAAGAGCGGCTGGCGGTGGGGCCCCACCGGTGAGTACCTGGATTTGGGGCGTGATCGGGCTGCGCTCTGTCGGCTTGGCTTCTAGGATCATGTTGAAGACGACTGGCGCACAGCACATGTGGGTCACACCGTGATTGGAGATGGCCCGGTACATCTCCGCCGCAGACGGGCTGCGGATGCACACATTGGTGCCACCACGTGCGGCCATACCCCACGTGAAGGTCCACCCATTGCAGTGGAACATGGGAAGCGACCACATGTAGACGGGCTCGCTCCCAACTTCCCACTGAAGAAGCAGGCTGAGAGTGCTCAGGTAGGCTCCACGGTGGCTGTAGACCACTCCCTTAGGGGCCGACGTGGTGCCTGATGTGTAATTCAGAGCGATTGGGTCCCACTCATCATCAGGAACATGCGGTACGTACTTGGGGTTGCCACGCTGTACCAGCTGCTCGTACTCGAGCTGGCCCAACCGGACACCCGACGGCGCATGAACATCGTCGATTACAACGACCAACGGTAGGGATGTATCGGCCGTTACAGACTCATCCCCAGCGAAGGACTTGAGGGCGTCCCCTGCCAGTTGCACGTACTGATAATCCACAAAGAACACCTTGGCTTCCGAGTGGCGGAGAATGGTAGCCACATTTTTAGCGTCGAGCCGTGTATTTATGGTGTTGAGAACGGCCCCGGCCATGGGCACTGCGAAATGCATCTCGTAGAGGGCTGGAACATTCGGTGCAAGCACCGATACAACATCGTTCTTTGCCACGTTGAGGGATCGGAGGGAGGAGGCAAGGCAACGGCACCGATCGTATGTCTGCTTCCACGTGAAACGGGTACCTTCGTAGATGACCGACGTACGGCCGGTATAGACGGTGGCCGCTCTCTCCAGGAAGGTAACAGGAGAAAGGGGCACGTAGTTAGCACCACATTTGCTTAGCTTATCCATTAAGTGCACTCCGAGAGAGAGAGAGAGAGAGAGAGAGAGAGAGAGAGTTGGGAGCGTGTAAGAGAAGTGCAACGGAAAGGGAATATTTATAGAGAATTTGAGTGGCAAGTAAGGTTTGAGTTGCAAGGAAAGAGATGTGATGGACCGATGGTGCACAGAGGTTGCACTTGTTTTAAACGGAGATTATTGACCCTGACGTTGTTTCCATGTATTGCATGTGATTCACATGTTACTGGGGCTGCTTGGCTGCTTGGCTGCAATCTAGTGGTGAGGTACCGTACCATCCGATTTAGTTTATGGGGTCGATTCGAATATTTGTTTCTCGCTAATTATTCAAATCAGGGGCCTTATACATGTTTAGTTCATAGTTTAAAATACCTGAGAAAAACAATCAACCCAACTTAACCAAGTTGACTCCACTCGATGTTGAAAAGAACTGGATTTGTCCATGGCCCTGGTAAAGTAAGGAAAATGGCTTGGAAACATGTAATTATTAAGTCTACAAAGATTCCACTGGTCACAACTCAGTTGTCTGAAAAGATTCGGCTCAACTCGACAAAACAGGAAAAAACTCTATTAAAGTCGACAACATTATAATTATATTTTTGACATTAAATATTTTTTTAAAAAAAACTTGACTAGGTCATCAAGTTAAAAATACAATTTTTGACTCAACTAAAAAATATGTAACATTACGTTTGTACTATATATTGTATTTTTAATATTAAGTGTCACTGAAAAAACTTGTCCAAATTACTTTTTTAATTTTTCATACAGGCACTCACGTCCCACATACAGCCACACACTCACACCAGTCTGATTTCACCGGAATAGGTACTTGAACCCATGACCTCATGTTGAAACTCTTGTGAGTCTAGCTACCATTAATGCTTTAGTAAAAACCTCACTTGTCCAAATTACTGGACCCAACAGATCTTCGCGTCTAGTTTTTGAGTTTTTAAAACATGGTTCCCATGTGGGGCACCATTATGCATGAGCAAAGTGCAAAAATAAGAGGGTTTAAAGGGCTGATGAATTCTATGGTCTAGATAGGTGTGCATATCCTACCACATTGTACACAAATTGCCAAAATTATTGCAATTTGGGACAAATGCACAACAAAATGTCGTACAAGCTTACATGGATGTATGCCTAATGAAATCTTCTACATACAGCCTTTTTTTTTTTTTTTTTTTTTTTTTTTTTCCACCATTGTAGTGTTGGTAGGGCCCATCTTGTCTTTTATTTTCTTTTATAGTTTAGCAGGGTTGCAATTGAACTCGCGAATCTGATCCGTCATGATATAAGGTAAAATGGTCTAACCAAAAGACATGCCTGCTTTACCATGAAAGGAAAGAACACATTTTCCTACATTCTTGTAATGGGTTGGATGAGTAAAACATGGTGTGAGATGATGTAAATAGACGGGGATTGCGTAATGAGTAGCTACAGAGTAAACTCTATGAGGCCCACGTGACATGTCTTATATATATATATATATATATATATATATATATATATAGAGAGAGAGAGAGAGAGAGAGAGAGAGAGAGAGAGAGAGAGAGAGAGAGAGAGAGAGAGAGAGAGAGAGGTGTTCTGGGAGCGTGGAAGAGAAGGGCAAGGAAAAGGGGTATTTATAGAGAATTTAAGTGGCAAGTAAGGTCTTTATGGAGAAGAGAGGTGGTATGAGTTGTAAGGAAAGAGATGTGAAGGTGCGCAGAGGTTGCACTGGGATCCACATGTATAAGGAAAGGGAGACTATGGACCTTGACCTTGTTTCCATGTATTGCATAGGATTCACGTATGGGAAATTGTCTGTAGTGACCTCGAAGTTTGAGCCAATTACCTAAAAAGCTAAGAGTGACCTTTTGACAACGTTTGAAGATTGTTCGGATGAAAATGCCCATGTCCTTGGTTCAGGAGTTGTACGGTCCTGGAGTGAAGTAGAAGTCACTTGCTGCTCCAATGCCTGAGAAAGCGATAGATCGGCTACTCCCCCTGCCACCAGGCTGGTGCTCGGTAGTCGTTGGGACCCACTACCATGTATGTGTTTCATCCATGTCATCCATATATTTTTCCAGATCATTTAATGGTATGAGACCCAAAATGAGTTATATCCCAAACACAAGTGGACCACATTACAAGAAACAGTGTTGAATGAGCGTCGTAGACCATTAAAATGATCCCTCTCATTTTTGGGATCAAGCCCTAAAATGATCAGTCAAAAGAGATGAACAACCATGCCTTTCACTGTAAAAACAGATGAATGGAATGGATGAAACACATACGTCATTGTTGGACCCATGGCTGGTGATAGGGGGAGTAGCCAATCCGTTCTCCCCCAGAGAATACGGAAGAATATATGAGCTTGGAAAGGCCGAATGTCGCCTTTCGCATGCACCTTTTAAAGACCTTCTTCTTCTTCTTTCATTTTTTATAGAAAAATGAAGATCCAGGGACCAACTTCTAGCAAGGGACATTGTTTGTCCTTGTCTGAAATTGTTGTCCACTATGAGGTCCGTATTTTAATTTTAATTTTAATTTTTTTTTGTAGGCATTTTGATAAGGTAAAGGAAGATTAAATTCGAGAAAGTTCTTGTCACATGAAGGGAGCTTACTGTAAGGCACACCTCGATCAAACATAAACCATTGATAATAGAAAATTACGACTTAACGCTTTCAAACCTTCCACCCTCTAAGAAATCAAACCTTGACCATCGATAGTGACAACCCCGACCTTTCACGTATTCAAAACCACGACCCAGACGAAGGATCGTGGTTCTCAGTTCCCATGCACATTGGATCTTGGTTGTCATGTTATAAGGATCATGTTTTTCACATGCACATGAGTCGTGGTCATCATGTTACATGGGTCGTGGTTGGCAGATGTTATGGGTCGTAGTTGCCATACTAAATGGGTCATGGTCGTCATGTTATAAGGATCGTGCCTTTCACTACCCTGTGAACCAGGACTCATTTTGGTTGAAAACCATGACCCTTCGAGTGGTTCGTGGTTGTCAATCACGACACCTATATAACTGTGAACCACGACCCATATAACATGTTAACCACGACCCATATAACATGTCAACCACGATGCAACATAGTGGGGCCAACGAGTTAGGACTTTAATGTGGCCCTTATAACCACGACCCTTACCATATGACAATCACGACCCTCACCATTACCATATATGACATTTTATTGCACCCGAAAATTACATTATACGTGAATTCTGCAAGATGACTATAAAATCAACAAGTGAACTTCCGTTTAATTACAAGAATAACATGACAAGGAAGAAGAAGAGTGATTGGATGGAAGCTACAGGTGGGCCAATTTAAGGTTTTCAAATCTTTCAACGGCCGCAGCTTTCGCTTCCTTTGCCACGTTGTACCTCTCAATTTAGTGCAGCCTTTTCTCATTAAAGTCCTGCTCGCGAGACCAAACAGAACAACACCACTCGATTTCTCTATCTACCTCAGAGAAATTATGTTCGAGTTGCCGGAGTTTTGAAATTGTCTTCAGAATTTCATATGGAGGCCGTTGATTTTCAAGAAGATCGATAACATCCCTGAGGAAAAGGAAAGGATCACCCATAAAGGAAGAATGCAAGAAGGATTCGATGCCTTCTTCGAATTTCTCCTCCATTATTTTGATTGAATAAGCAAAAAAATTCATAAATGCTTAAGGTGTTACAATAAGGATTCTGGTTCAGATTGGCTTATTAAAGTAATTTGAAACCCAAGTACCACTTTTATAGGCTAGTGAACGGGTGGTTAATGTGATTAGGATATCGTGCGACTATTTATTTCCCGATGTTAGGAATACCATTTTTTGGAATTACGGGGAAATAGCGAAATGAATGCAATTTCCTGAAAAAGAATGTGACGCTATTACCGAATAGGTCGTGGATATGACGAACAATGGGTTGTGGTTGTCATTCACAAGGGATTGTGGTTGGGAACAACCACCCAATGTGTATGACAACCACGACCTTGTCGTGTGATCATGGTTCACATGCATATTAGATCGTGGTTATTGTCTATGTTGGATCATGGTTTTGATGAACAATGGATCGTTATTGTATATGAGTCATAGAACGTGGTTGCCAACCATGATCCATATACCGTAACAACCACGACCCATGTAAAATGAGAACCACGACCCATATCAGCTGACAACCATGACACATCTAACATAAAAACCATGACCCATATAACATGACAACCATGACCCAAACGAGTTGTGCCTTGCAATAAGGATTCTAGTTCAGATTGGCTTATAAAAGTAATTTGAAACCCAAGTACCACTTTTATATGACAACCATGACCCTGTCGTGTGATCGTGGTTTACATGCACATTGGATCGTGGTTGTCATCCTCGTTGGATCGTGATTTTGATGAACAATGGATCGTTGTTGTATATGGGTCGCAGAACGTGGTTGTCAACCACGATCCATATACCGTGACAACCACGACCCATGTAACATGAGAACCATGACCTATATCAACTGACAACCACGACCTGTCTAACATAAAAACCATGACCCATATAACATGACAACTATGACCCAAACAAGTTGGGCCTTGCAATAAGGATTCTGGTTCGAATTGGCTTATGAAAGTAATTTGAAACTCAAGTACTACTTTTATATGACAACCACGACTTTGTCATGTGATCGTGGTTCACATGTACATTGGATCGTGGTTGTTATCCACGTTGGATCGTGGTTTTGATGAACAATGGATCGTTGTTGTATATGGGTCATTGAACGTGGTTACCAACCACGATCCATATACTGTAACAACTACGACCCATGTAACGTGAGAACCATAACCCATATCAGCTGACAACCACGGCCCGTCTACATAAAAACTATGACCCATATAACATGACAACTATGACCCAAATGAGTTAGTCCTTACATAGGGCAGTGGAAGGCAAGATCCTTATAACATTACAACCACGATCCATTTTGGTTGAAAACCATGACCCTTCGAGTGGTTCGTGTTGTCATCCAAAGTGGGTCATGGTCATCAACCACTACCCAATGTCGATGACAACCACAAACCAATGTGGATGATAATCACGACCCATTTAAGATGACAACCAGTATCCTACATTCCTAACAAGTTGTACCTGTTCAATTTTTTTACAAATTAACTAATATTGGAAGAGTATGGGTTGTATGTCTATATTATGCTATTATGATGGAGCAAGTGTATATGACAAGGGAATGTTTACTTACAATGGTGGAGACTCAAAGAGATTTGTTGTGAGTGATGATACTACATATTAACAGCTCCTAGATAAAGTGCATCAGATTATGAAGACTGCATTGGATGAATTCGATTTGATAATTAAGTTGTGTACGGTGATGTATTACATGGATTCCTCCACCCACATATAATCAAAGACGATGAAGATCTCGAAGCATATATATTATTCTGTGGACAGACTCTTTCAACATAAATACCATGGTATGTAGAGAAAGTGAGGCGTTGTCCTTTCGTTGACGATAACAACATAGATTATACTTTACATTCGAACCTATCATCTCTTCATTCGCAGCCTTCAAGTAATGATCGGAGAGTCGATGATTCCAATATACCTGGCCTTTCAAGTAATGATAGATATCACGATCGAGGAGTCAATGATTGCGATATAAGTGAACCTTCATGTAGCGATACACATCATGATTTAGGGAATAATGACTACGATATACCTGGCCCTTCAAGTAATGATAGATATCACGATCGAGGAGTCAACGATTGCGATATAAGTGGCCCTTCATGTAATGATACACATCATGATCTAGGGAATGATGACTGTTATATACCTGACCCATCAAGTAATGATAGATATCATAATCGAGGACTCGACGATTGTGATATATGCGGCCCTTCAAGTAACGATTAATTTCAAGGAGCAACTGACCAGTGCGATCTCAAAATCTCATCTATCAGTGATGCGTCTTTTGATCCATCCTTATAGGTTAATCCGCAGCTTATAAACTTAAATTTATCCAACCGGTGTATGAAGAAAATGGAGATATTCATAGATGATTGTATACTGTCGTCGCTTCATCTGATGAAGCTTTTTCCAATTCAGATCATCAAGGATATCGGGAATTTGTGGAAGATCCAATCGAAATATCTGTCGGGCAAGTGTTCAAGGATAAAGGTCGATTACGACATTTTCTATGTAAACATACGATGCACCACAAGTTCCAGTATAATGTCTTGAAATCTAACAAGCTGATATATATGATTAGGTGCACTATAGAAAATTGTAGTTAGAGGATACATGCTTCAGAGTTGGATGACACAAGGATGTTCATGATAAAGACTTACAACTCGAAGCATACATTTAGCATGTCGTTTGAGGCGATACGCCACTCTGAGTCAACGATCATAAATAATGGTCGTGATATAATAACCTTGAAGAGGAAGGGAAGAGATCATCGTCAAGCTACTAATTTGATGAGTAGTGAATTTGACGTTGGTCGTATGAGTTTGAGACTGACTTGCACGCCAAAAGAAATTCAATATAGTATGAGTGAGATGTACAAGATTGAAATTAACTATAAAAAATCGTGGAAAGGTAAAGAGATTGCAATGGAACAAGTCTTGGGATCTTACGAGGGTTTTTATAATGAGCTTTCAACCAATCTTCATGAGTTGAGAAAGGCCAATTTAGGGACTATGACGGAGTTACAGCTGAATGACAAAATAAATATTTTTCAACGATGCTTTATTGCAATTGGATAGTGCATCAGAAGCCTACATTTGGATATTAGGAGGGTGTTGTGTGTTGATGCGACACATTTGACAGGAAGGTACAAGGGTTTTATTTTCATGGCTACTGCATTGGATAGAAATAATCACATCCTCCCTGTGGTCTATGGGATCGGAGAATCTGAGAACAATAATAGTTGGAGGTGGTTCATTAGGATTTTATCCAAAGCAAACGAGATTCTTCCGGGACTAGTTGTAGTGTCAGATCGTCACAAAGGGCTGGTCAGTGAAGTCCCTAACATTTTTCCATATGCGATACATGGATATTGTGCTCATCATATTCTTAGAAACATGAAAAAGACATGTTCGGATGATTTTATGAAGGAATACTTTTGGGGTGCTGTTAAGACATACCGGACATCCACGTTTTGGGAGATGATGTGTGCATTCAAATGTCGAATCCCATAACATATCAGTTCCTTAATGGTATAGAAAAGGAAAGATGAGCATCTGTTTTCTTTCCTGGCATGAGGTATAACATTGTAACTACTGACATCGTCAAAAGAATGAATGTATTGTTAGTAGATACACAAGAGTACCCCGTCACGAAACTTCTTGAATCAATAAGGAGTAAAATCTAAAACTTCTTCCTCCGCTGACGAGACGGGGCACTGGGTTGCATGGGAATTTTGACTTCTTAGGCAGAAAAAAGATTGTTTGAACTTTATCACTCGGAAGTATGAAAGACACAATACATCGCGAATTCAACGGATGAGTTCCATGTGACTGCACGAGGAATGACCGATGTAGTGAAGCTAAGAGAAATGAAGTGTACGTGCGGTGAGTTTGGAAAAATGTTGTTGTAATGTGTTCATGTGATAACGACCTATGATAAGTATCAGCTTGATATGTACAAATACTGCTCTCCATTATACTTAAATGAAATATATCGTAAAACATACCAAGAGTCAGTTTACCCAGTTCTTGATAAGACATATTAGGATATTTCAGATGAAGCAAAGATTTTATGTGAGAATATGAAGCCTCTAGAAACGAGAAGATTTGCTGGAAGACTGAAAAATGTTTGAATTATATCCTAAGGAGAAGATAGGCCAACACCCAGATGCTCAGATGCAAACGAATAGGTCACAATTGGCGTCGATGCACTTTCGTCCTTGCAGGCTGAGGCTGAGGCTGATGATGACTTATTATTTTGATTTTTTTTATTTTTTTATTGTTTTTGAAAATGTAATGTGAACTGTAATATACTTATTGATTCATAAACCTTGGTGCATGTTAACCACAATCCAATGTGGATGATAACCATGATCTGTTCTGCATTTGAACCACGACTGTAGAGAGTCAAATATTACATATTAGACCCCAGTTATTCATTGGTTTTATGAACATGATAATACTTAATGTTCTATTTTAATCATGTTAGTGGTGCAAGGTGAATTCAAGAGCTTGGATTAAAAAGGATGTTAAAAGCGTGGATTTAATGCTCAAGAATCACCAAGACCAAGAATGAAGAATGCACATACTGAAGATCTAAGAAAATCAGAGTTTTGAAGTGAATTTGCGTGATCCTCGACCAGTCCTGGCTCCGGCTCGACTAGTCCTGCATACGCTTGACCAGTCCTAGACTCTGCTCGACCAATCCTGGCCTGACCAGTGGAGCTGCCTTGACTCGAACTCCAACAACTAAAATCGCTAAAAATAGGTCATCCTCGACTAGTTGAAGAAAATCCTCGACCATTTGAAGGTGCCCTTGACTAGTCCAAGGATTTCCTTTACTAGTCCAAGGTTACGCGGACAGCACACAAAGTGCAAAAATTTGAAGTGGTTTCCAAATTTTTCCAACTCGATACGAAAGTTTAAGTTGCAAAACTATAAATAGGAGTCCCTATGGCATCCTTAAGGATCATCTAAGCTTTGGGGAATGGTGCAAAGGCGTGGAGGAGCTGTCACCAAGAGTTTTTCTTCCTTTTCCTTAGTAGTTTTTATGCTTTTCTTAAGAGATTCTAATTCAATTATGTCTATGGTTGGCTAAACCTCTTAGCTAGGGCTAAGAGGTGAAGCTTATAGTGTGATGGGCTGTTTTATATTACTTTGATTCATGTTTATATTGAACTATCTTTGATTCTAATTTGATTATAAGGAATACTTTCAGTTTTTAATGGTTTGTTATGACTTAAATTACAATAGATCTGCGATAGCTTTGAGTATGTTCTTTTCATGCTTTGAGATTGTGAAATTAAGAAATCCTGTTATTCACCATCGTCCCTTAGGCATGGTTGAGTGATGGAATCTTCCCTAACTTTCACAACTCTCTCAGATTGGTTGTACTATTGGCAAATCCTGTTGTGAGCCATTGTCTCATGGGCATGGTTTTGTGATGGAATCATTTCTAGTTCTCACATTGCTCTTCCATTGAGAATTAGGTCAAAGGAAGTTCAGATTTGATTTTACTAAGATATCTTCTAATTGGATAGGATGAGACTTCGATTCCAATCATGTGACTTGAATCAAGCAAAGATCTCCCTGATCTCTACTAGTGGATCCTAGGAAACCCTGGTTTCCCACCTTTAAATTCCTTAAGTTTTTCATTAAATTTCTCACAATTCCTCTTAAATATTTTAGATTTAGGTTATCATCTTTTTCTAGTTCTTCTGCTAGTTGTTTTCAAAAAACACATGAAATTAGTCCTTGTGGATTCGACCTCGATTTCACTGCAATTATTACTACAACGCAACCTTACACTTAGGGTTGTGAACAACAACCCATAGAGGAAATCGTGAACTTAACGACGGGTCGTGGTTGTCATGATATATGGATTGTGGTTGTCATGTTATATGGGTTGTGTTTCAGATTATAAGGTTGTGGTTGTCAAATACGATCCAACATGGATGACATCCACGATTCATTACAACTGTGAACCATGACTAATTTAACATGACAACTATGACCCATATCAACTACGACCAATGTTTCACGTATACCATGACCCATATAACACAACAACAACAACCCATATATCATTCCATTCAGGGTCCATGTATCATGACAACTACGACCTATACAACCTTACAACCATGACCCATATACAATGACAGTCACAACCCATATATCATGTCAATTACGACCCAATATGGATGATAATCATGAGCCTTTATGCATTTGAACTATGACCCAATGTGGTTTGTCAATTAGCATGAGTGTTGAGTCGTTAGACTACAGAGCCTGATAGGAAGATCATTTCAAGCGCCTGCCTCAACCGGATGTGTGCAAGCTTGCCACAGGTAAATCTAAGCCTCACATCCATTATCTCAAATCACTAGGTATACTAAAACCCTTTAAAATGTTAGAATATCATAGGGTTTTTAGGGTGAGAAAACATTTTCAAAATAGGAAAATTATCTAAGTTTTCTTGCCATGTCAATTTTATCGATACACATCTCGATATGATCGACCTGCTCTGTCGAGTCCTTGGAGCTTCATATCAAAAAGAGGACCAAATATGTCCAGTAACCTTATACACATCTAAACAAAATTATCGATGTATCAATACACCTATCGATATCATTGATATTCAAATTTCGAATCTATCCATGTTGAATCGATCTTATCGACAGGCAGAATTCCGGCACCCCCGTTTTTCTTAAAGAATATCATATAAGCTTCAATATATCGAAGCCTCCTTGATACCATCGAAATTCAAACCTCGATGATATCGGTAGGCCCTCGATGATATCGGTCTTGGGTGCCATGTTCTCCAGCAACATATCTCAGGGTGTTTTATCTATGATTGGAGGTCATTCGATAGAATCGATATTCAAATATCTATGATATCGATGCCATATCGATTGTATGGAACATGGACATAAACTGTCCGACAAGCTTTATGAAAAATCCTTTTGATTATTGATGCATCGACACAGCTATCGATATCATCGACATCCAAATTTTGATGATCTCGAAGGTCCCTCGATCACTCATGAAAACTTAAAATATTTCAAGGCAAGTCTCTCTCATTTTTCAAGTATCGATGGATCAAATCTCTCATCGATGGAATCAGAGTTCAAAATTCGATGACATCAACAATCGTTTCAATTTATCGACCAGCTGGCAATAGGTTTCAAAAGCGTATGACATTAAGTTCGAGTCATCGAGCGAACCATCGATGCTATTGAGAGTATACACTCGATGATATTGAACTTGCTCGATGATATTGAACTCTGTCATAAATGTGACCATTTTAATCCGTTGGAACCTTTTGCCTATATATAGAGGACTTGTCTATTGTCGTTGTGAAAGAAAGAAGAGAGAGCTTTTGTGTGTTTAACCTTAGATCGTATACACAAAGCCCTTTATCTCAAGGAAGTTCATCCTCCAATCCACCCTCACCATTGATATTCAATAGAGTGGATTGGGGAATGAACTTCTGCATTCAAGGATCCTCTACCTACTACCTTAATGGTAAATCATGAAGCTGGGATGCCTTGAATGCATAGATGATTGAAATTGCTCTATCTTCCTTATAAAAAAATCTTTTAAGAGTAGGATTTCATCATAACCTTGACCCAACCCGTCGCCATGCATTGGTACATCTTTTGAGTTGCAGATCAAGGAGACCGAAGACTCTTCATCAACAAAGGAGGAGATCTTCGTCAACGTGCTTAATGAGACTTATTCACTTATCTGTAAGTTTCTAGAGTCCAGAGGAAACTTGTGATCATTCTTTTTTAGGATTGGGTCTTAGGTGTTTCTCACTCCTTCAAGCCCTCGTAGGAAGCCTCCGGCAAGAGTGTACGTAGTGGGTGCGTTGTGTGGACCCTTGCTCTGTAGAGAGCATAAACATCTGGTTGAAGGTGAACCAGTCAAAACCCTAGGTTTGAGGTGAACGTGTGAAACGTCGGGTTTGGGGTAAACCGCGTAAAACCTCCGGTAGGGTCTTATGGAAGATCCTTGGCCAGTGTGCCTAAAAGTGAGTATGTTGTGTTGACCCTTGCTCGTGATAGCATAAACAGTCAGCCTCAGTGTAGGTTGTAAGGGTTGAAGGTGAACCTGATTTAAAAGCTTAGGTTTGAGGTGAACCACTGTGAAACCTCTTTAGTGAAATCCAGCACACTCAAGGGTTGAGTGCGTCTGCCGAGAGTGAAGTAGACTGATTGTCGAACCACTATAAAAATGACTATGTTTGAGATTGCTATTTTTTTGAATGTATGATTTACTTTAATATTTTCAATGTTTGAATATCTGAGATCACACCTCACACACATACACAGTCATATCCATTATAAACTAGTTTGCATACTGTTCACTTATTAAATAGTTTGTGATTGGATCCTCTACAAGGCTTGGAAGCCAGTAGAGTTATTTTTTAGTAATCCTAATATGAGCTTAGTGTTAGGATTAGTGCAATAGGATTTTAAATAAATCATAAAAACTTTAAAAGTCCTATTCACCCCCCTCTAGGACATATTAGCATATCCCTACTTCAACTAAATTGGTCTTCACCGCTATTTCAATTGGTATCAGAGTGGGTCTCTCTTTAAGGGCTTCACCATCTAGAGAGTGATCTTGACTGAAGTTGGTAATATGGCCAAAGGAGAGGGCTCATCGGTCACTAGGTCTCCAGTATTTGATGACTCAAATTATGCATTCTAGAAGGATAGGATGCATTACTTTCTCAGATCTTTAGATCATGATGTTTGGGATATAGTTGAAAGTGGATACGTGCCACCAACTAAACAAATTGTACTTGACAGTGGCACAACCATCACAAAACCCAAATCCAAAGAAAAGTGGACGGCGTTTGATAAAGAAAAATAGACTAGTGCAACAAAAGCTATGAACGCCATCTACTGTGTTGTGTCCCAGGATATATTCAATCAGATAAGTATGTGTGAGACATCCAAAGAAGCATGAGATTTATTAGAAACAACCCATGAGGGCACAAGCACTGTGAAGAGGTCCAAACTACAACTTCTGGCTTCATAGTTCGAAGGTCTCAGAATGGAAGAGCATGAGACCTTTATGAAATTTTTCACAAAGTTGAATATCAATTACAACTCCATTGGTGGATTGGAAGAAAAAGTTCTGGTTCCTAAAATCTGTAGGAAAATACTTAGATCATTGCTGGAACGGTTTAATCCCAAGATTACAACTATTGAAGAGTGTAGGAATATTAATGAAATGAAAGTAGAAGAATTGGTAGGTTCCCTACAAACTTTTGAACTACACTTCAAACAAACCCAAAAATCTAAAACAACTGTCCTAAAAACTTCTAAGAAAACAATACATGAGGACAGTGAGAGCGAAAAGGAAGATGAAGATGAGGAAGTGGCTTTGCTGGCACAACGATTCAGGAAGTTCTTTCATAAAAATCGTGGCCGGCCTTCCAGAGGAAGAAAGGTGAACAACAAAACTTCCACAGGCAAATTTGGAAAAATGACCAAGGAACCACAATGTTATGCTTGTCAGGAGTATGAACACCTGTTAACCGAATGCCCACACAAGAAAACTATGGGCAAGGCAATGGCTACCACGTGGGATGATATTGAAGAGTCAAATTCAGAATCTAGTGACTTAGAAAGCGATGGAGATCAGAAATCATTGAAAAACCTCATGATCTCCACTGCTTCAATCATTCCCACAGAATCTGAGAATGAGAAAGAACAGCAAGCCACTGAATCATTTCCATCTGATAATGAGGAAATTGGAGAAGAAGAAGAAGAAGAAGAAGAAGAAAAGGATAAACTACAAGATGCTTATAATCAACTCTACATCCATAACATATATATCCTTAAGAGACTCAGAATAGCGGATAACAAAAGTAAGTTGCTGCAAAAAGATTTAGATAAAGCATTGGAAATCAACACACAATTAATAAATGATCTGCAGAAATATCATACATATAATGATAGACTTGAATGAATTAATACCTTTCATGAAAATAAGTCTGAGAAATTGAACAAACAGGTCAAGATCTTAAAAGACAAAATTGTGCTTCTTTAAAATGAAAATCATACAATCCTGTTTGACTTAGAAGAATCTCGAAAGATCGCTAAGATAAATTACAAGTTTTCCCAGAGTGGTGAGAAATTAGAAAAACTCTTAGGGATGGGAAGACCTGGAAAGGACAAGAACTGTCTAGGATATGAAAATGTTAAATCTAAATCCAGAAATGCAGCACCAATAACTGGAAAATCTACTGGTTCAGGAAATAACACAAGCACTTCTCCCATCTCTCATTTGTGTGGTGATTCTGGTCATTATAAGTTCGAATGCATGACACCTAAGAGGACTCAATATAACTCTGGTCAGAAATTCAAACCAACTAGAGAAATGCAAAATTTCAAGAGTCCACTTAGAAATATGGATACACATCCATCACCACCTAAAATGAAAGACAAGAAAAGGGAATCATTAGATCAAGAGGGTAAGATAGACATGGATGCTAAATCTAACACAGTAGAGAAATCTGTCTCTAAATGGGTAGTAAAAGAAAAACTGAATTGTCTAATGACCAGTTTACATATACCTTGAAATATTAAGCATAAAAGGTCAAGTCCAGATCATGCATCTAGATCTGGATGTTTGATGAAATGATGCAATTTTGCTGAGCTTAAAATGATAAATCTGAGGTTTTTCACCTCCATCTTTTGAATATAAACATTCAAATGTTTATAGCTTTGATGTGTACAGAAATTGTACATAGTTTTGCTGAGTATATTATTGATTCATAGAAATTCTAAAAGTATACTTGAAGGGTCGGCTGAATACTGAAAATGTAAAAACATACGACTATCGATATGACATTCTCGATTGATCAATCAAGGGTTGATATAATCGATGACTCTTTAGAATATGAACAACCATATGATCAAGAATGGTATTGGGGACAGGCTCGATAAAATTAATCAAGAGTACCTCGATATCATTGAAAAAAGGACCGATGATATCGACAGATGTCGCACGATAAAAACAGCGGATAACAAAAAGGGGTTTAGTTTCTCAAGGGTGTCGGTCATTTTCTTTACTTAATCCTCTCGACCAAATCATTAGGAGCCACGTTGGACTACTCAAATCATTCCACAAATCTGGTAATACCCTTCTAACACATCAAGAGTCCATTCCTCTTTTGGGTATTTTCAATTTTGTCAGTTTTTTGTCGTCTTTCCCAAATCTTTCAAAATTCTGTTTGTCCCCATGGGAAAAGACAAAGGAGTAGCGTCCAGTCTAGGGGAGTCTTCAAGAACCACCCAACAAAAAGTGCTCGCCTTAAGAGAAAGGGCAGGGGGCTTGGAACGTGGGACCCTCACAAGACAATGCTCGAAGAGTGGCGAGTCCCAGTCTGAGGCACAGGTAACGCCTTCGGTTAGAGCAACATCACGTCCACCGAAATACGTGGGCAGGAAGCTCATCCATGAGAGAAAAGTAGACAGGGATTGTTTAACACCATACAATCTGGAACCCCTGTTTGCTGCAATCGGTTGGTTGCCCGTCCTAGATTTCGGAGGGCCATGTCAACTTGAACAAACACGCAACTTCCTTACAACGTGTCACTCTCCTGTATCTAATCCTCCTTGAATCATGGTCTCTCTAAATGGTGATGATGTGCTAATCGCCCCTACCACAATGGCTAACATCCTCGATCTATAGATGGTTCCAGAAGGCCTCCTTGAAATAGGTCTCAACCATCCTGAAGTTTGATCCATGGTAACCAAGTACCTATGCCATAATAGAGATATCCCCTAACATCAAGGGAATGCATTGAAGGCCAGATACATGGAACCCTGATTTCAGATTCTGCATAGTATCGTCACCACAAATATATATCCTAGAAGTACCAATCGATCCGATCTCGTAGGGGTTTATGGCCATAATAGTTTACTAAATCGCCAGAGGGACAAAAATTTGCCTCCCAACTCTGCTTATCAATCAGTTGGTAAATGTTGTTCATACCTCTAAGAATATTCATCTCCCATATCCCTGGATCATAAGCAGGGTATGCAATGCCATTAGGTTTCCATCTACCACTGATCCTGTACTTTCACTTCAAGTCTTCAATATAAAGAACATTCGCAAAATGGACCTGAAGTTCCACAAGTACCCAGAGGATGAAGCAGAGGGGATTCAAGGAGCAGAAGGTGTTGGTGACCCTCGCACAGAAGAAGTTGAGATAGCGGGAGATGAATCCTTTGGACCCGATCCAGCCACATCAACGATCGGATACACCAAATGATTTAAGCTGGACAGAATTGGGGCACTTCAGAGGGAGGTCCACTCAATACATGAGTGGCTTACAGTCCCGGAGCGACTAGTCCATGGAGTACAACAGACTGTGCAACATTTGGTCGATCTGATGACTTGTCGACGGGATGACATGGCACCATCCCACTCTGCTCCAGAGTGTTGATTCTTAAAATGTTATCACACACACTTCACTCTTAACTCAGCGTATGAACATCAGTATCTTTTTAGATGTTCTACACTCCCTTAGGTGTATGTGACAACTCTCTAACTTGCATAGATTGTTTTTCTTTTGTTGTGTATGCCCACGGTTGGGCCAAATACTATTGATTATTTTTGGGTGCCCTCAAATGGGTTTGATAGTTTTTTGGGGTAACTGTTTTCTACCGCCATGGCTAGGCAATGTACATTTTATTTTAGCTATGTTGGAAGTGGCTGGCTATATTTCTAATTTACTGTTATTCTGATCCTCTGGTTTGTCTGATGTGGAATACATGTGATGCTTTTACTAAATATTCTAATCACTGCATCACTACTCTATTTCTGTCTGCTATGCATATATATTCATTGAAAATGATGTCTGATTCTGTAACGCCCTGAAAATCGGGGGTTGAGCAAAGCTCAGCTCCCGAGTTCTAACGCATCACTTATGCAACATAGATAATGATGATTATGATGAGTGCCTTGAAACATGAATGGGATTAGACCAAAACAACATATCATACTCCAGAGACAGTTAAATTATATAAGCGAAAGACTGTGATAGATATATAAAATTTATAAACTGTTGTAAGTCTCCAGAGTATGAACATGTTACTAGGTTAAATATAGACATGTATACACCAAAAATGAATAAAATGAATATACATGGGTATTTCAAAAGTACAAACTAAAGTGTAATGGCGTCTAATCAGCAATCATGTAATCCCGTCGATTAGAAGATGATCTACATAGACCCGCCTGATAGCTTCACATAGGAGAAACCCTCCTCATCATCATAAAAGTCCGGCTCCGGTTCGCAAGCATCGTCATCATCTGAAACTAAGACAGGGTCTGCTTGGTGTGTACAACACTGTCCCGTAATGTGGGAATGAGTGATCAACTCAGTGGAACTATAGAGCAGAGGTTAACATGTTATCAACTCAGTCAAGTAGTAATGATAAAGTAATACAATCAAGCATTCATCGATACTCTTATTAATGCAAGAATGATATGAATAATGATGCATGCTCTTGCCTACACTCCCTTGTGCGACACCATCTTACGGTCGCGGCATGCTTTCTTTCCTATATACTCTTCAACCCGGGGCACATGCAGTGCAATGTTATGAGCGTGATTACCAAGTTTTTATTAATCCTTTTCATACAACAGAATTGGGAAACTAAGGTGCCTCCCTTATATCATTTCTCAAACAATGATCCATTCTAGGGTCATCAGTCCTAGTAAATCATATACGATAAGCAAGTTATAGTTCATTACCACCAATGCCCTACCAATTAGCAGTCTATTTTCGAAGGCTCGTCGCAAACCCGACTGGGGACCACAGCCAGGCTGCACCGGGGTAGGCATATTTCATACTCTAGTGCTATGAAAAGGCTCGTTGCCTCTACGCAGGCCCAGAGTATGCTTGAGGTCACTATAAAGGGCTCATCACCTTATCAGTGTAAGCCGACAACTCGAATATAGTGTCCCATACCACCATATTCGGCTCACGAATCTATGTTGCTCACTGGTCACTACAGGTGGTCTCATCGCCCTGACGTTGGCTGACAGCTCGACCACAGTGTCCCATACCACCATGTCCATCTCATGAGTCTTAGCGGATCGAGGTACCAAGGTTAAACAGGATTTCACTGGTGAGTTTGGTACCTTAGGTTCAAACATTAGCGTTCATACAAGGTGAACATACAATAGGTAAATCGCGTTACTTGACGAGCTTGACTAGTATGAACGTACATCGAATCAATTGACATGAAGCGTGTGAGTATTTTGTGTGGCCTAACCACTGCCAACGACCAATGTATGACTCGGGTTCACCGAACATGTCCAAGGTGGCGAAAACAACCTCAGCCACCAAATCAGGGCCTATTACCGATTGCCTGGACTATATCATAGTCCCAACCTCATTCAATTTCAACAAGGTAATCATATGAGACAGTCAAAGTAGTAACGAACAAATAATTCAATTCTTACAATCATATGAGCATGTTGTAAAGTGCAACACAAATATGATTTCACACACATTCATTCCATAAATAAAACAGAAATCATAAGGTAACCTACATGGAGGAAATCATACACATAATTAAGGGAACCGAGATTCATATCTCAACCCTCATACAAAATACTTCTTAGTAATAACTAGCTCATTCAGATATTTCTACAAACACTTAGACTACATACATCATCATACATGATGTATGCTGATTACACATGTATTAGGCCAAATCCTTTTACTAGGGAGTTGCCCCGTATACCACACGCATATACCCACCATGGATAATCATGGCATGCATGAATCCGGGTTCCACATGCATTTAATCATTTCCACAAACACTTAGGCTACTCACTTTATATATATCACGTATATTGGCCGTGACGTGATTTAGGGCAAATCCTTTCGCTAAGGAGTTATCACATATATAACAAGCATATATCCACGATAGATAATCATGTTAGGCACAAATTCAAATTCCATACATATTCAAACATCTCAACACATACATAGAATACATTATATCCAACATAGCTCATATATAACTGTAAAGCGAAACAAACGACACCTTTTGCATGTGAAATAGCACCTACGTCAAGAATAAATCATTAACCGACATTGAAAGCCTTAAAAACCATAATTTATACGTCTATAGTCCGCACCTTACACCGATA
This sequence comes from Magnolia changhungtana, assembly GCA_030180095.1. Lineage (NCBI taxonomy): Eukaryota > Viridiplantae > Streptophyta > Magnoliopsida > Magnoliales > Magnoliaceae > Magnolia > Magnolia changhungtana. The sequence continues at coordinate 3,414,057 of JASAUF010000644.1, read as the reverse complement.
AACGTGTAATGGATTCATTTTAAACATGTAGTCTTTGTTACCGGCAGGATGGCAACCTATAACATGAACTAGGTTAGCTATTTCATCATTTTAACTATTTGAAACCCTAGAACAGATTAGGGGTTGAATTTCTTACTTAAGAATGGGATCAGTAGCGCCGGTAGAGCGGTACAGAAGTGGTGGTAAGGCACGTGGAGTGATGGGATTGAATCCCAAGGATGAACTCCCACTCTCTCTCTCTTTCTCTCTTTCCTCTCTTCTCTCCTAGTGTAAGACCCGTATCCTAGCTCGTACCATTCCGTATGCTTCCGCGGTCCTCCTGGTCAAATTTCGGTGACCCGCGATCTGTTACCAATGTTTACACGCGATCCTAAGCTGAGTCATGCATATCTGAGTGGACTCGACCCGAGACTTGTACCAGTGCGACCGCACCGTCGCTGCGGTTCCGATGCCACGACTCGTGCGCTAAGGTGATACCCTGGTCAGGAGATGTGGCCCCACATTCAGTTTGAGAAAAAATACCACATGTTGCAATTCCAAGGGAATCTCTACAAAATGTCATATCAATCCATCAATCAATCAAAATACTCCTATCACCTCATGTCAAGTACACATCACCTCATCCCTAAGTAACCCCTAAAGTCAACACTCTCTGACACAAAGTACACCCATCACTCACTTTTTCACCCATCACACCCATCTATCTATCTCTCTCTCTTACACCTCTCTCTTATCTCTCTCTCTCTCTCTCTCTCTCTCTCTCTCTCTCTCTCTCTCTCTCTCTCTCTCATTCTCCTAGTAAGCATCCCACGTCTAAGCAAGCTTTCATGGGAGAGGGCTTGTGTGGCCCACTTTCCTACCTCCCATCTCCACCATAAAAAAATCATCTCAACCGTCGAAGTTTTACCTTTGGAGCTCCATCATGCATTGGCGGAAGAAGGAAGAAGGGATCTACAGTGGGTGATTCTCTCTCCTTCCTTTATTTTGTGACCCACATGATGAGTGTATGTGATATCTAGACCGCCCATCTGACGGACCACATGGTCGTCCAACATGGGGACCAACCCATCTTGCTACCATTTTGTTTGAAGGGTACAGATGATGGAAAAATACAAATATGTGGTGGACCCAACATGGCCAGATGGACCAACCCAGAACTTGCCGGACGTTTGTTGTCCAGACCATCCCGCAAGGTCTGGACATTGCTGGGATAAAAATAAAGATATTAGTTAATAAAAATGTGGGGCCCACGTGTTGTTTAGATCATCCAGACCGCCAGACACTTGGTCTGGACGGAGGGAAAACATGAATATTACCTTGATCCAAATCATGGTGACCCACCCATGTGGCACCGCCATGATGCCTGTGATCTACCCTCACCTTCCATACGTTAAGGACGGTGGGCCCCTGAGCCCCTGATGCCTAGACCTACATCCGGTCGTCCGTTCAGGACGTTGGACGGCTATTGTGCAAATATATATATATATATATATATATATATATATATATATATATATATATATATATATATATATAATATGTATGTATAATAAATAAATATGTTAAATACATATAATATTTATAGTAAGGTGGCCCTATATGGGACCCACCTCGATGTAAATAGTTTATATCTACACCGTCCATTTGGACTGTGTTGTGTGACACGCACTGACGTGTGGGTTTCACCCACACCATCCATCTGAGGTGGGCCCCAACATGTGCACGGGATGTGTGGGGCCACTGTGATATATGTGTTACATCCACCGTCCTTGATGGACGGTGGGATCCAACGAGATGAATGGCTGGTCCACACCGTCCAGATTGTTGGACGGTGGGCCATGCCCTGTTATGTGTGATTTATCATCACCGTCCATCCAGCATGTGGACCCTATCATGGTGCATTGATCCAGACCGTCCGTTGGAGGGACGTCTAGTCTTCTGGACGCTGACACTCCCTCCCACACACACACACACGTATATATATTTGAGATATATTATTAGATAATTAATATTTTATATTAAAATAATATATATGCTATGGTGGGCCACTCCCACGTGGGACCCACCAGATGTAAGTATTTTATCCCTTCTGTCCACCGTCCAGTGGATAACCCACCATGATGTATGTTTTCATCTGCACCGTCCACCATCTATGATAGTGGGACCCACCTCCATGTACGTTAAATCCACACCGTGCATCCACCATGATGCATGTGTTTCATCTTCACCGTCCACCTGCTGGGCCGCACCAGTCATCTAGCTGTTGTTTTTCATGACAGCAAGTTCTGATCATGAGGTGTGTGCCATACCATACCCGTCCATCTATTTTGCTAAGCATGGATAATCCACCATGATGTATTTATAATCCACACCGTGCTGGATGGGTCCATCGAATGTTTGGACAGTGTTGTCTAATGTTTGGACGGTGCAGATTTACATGGATGGTGTTGATTTACATAGACAATGTTTAGGCGGTGCCGTGGGCTTCACCATGATGTATTTGTTATCCACGTTGTCCATCTTATGCAATGCGGCCCACCTTGATATATGTATTTTATGTTTACACCATTCATTGCTAGGCAGTGTCATGTGGGGCCCACCATTGATGCATGTATTGTATATCTTCGTCGTCCGCCCCTTGGATGTGTGGCCTACCTTGAGGTACGTGTTGTATCCAAATCGTCTAGCCATATGGATCACCCAGACCGTCCAGATCATGGGGCCTACCTTGATGTGTATTTGTGGCCCATTTGACAAAGCCCATTGTGATGTATTCGAGGCCCATTGTAATGTATTCGAGGCCTATGGGAGAGGCCCATTGTGATGTATTCGAGGCCCATTGTAATGTATTCGAGGCCTATGGGCGAGGCCCATTGTGATGTATTCGAGGCCCATGGGCGTGGCTCATTGTGATTCGTTTGAGGCCCGTGTATGAAGCCCAACGCGATATATGAGAGGCCCATGAATGGGGCCCAATGTGATGTATGTGTGGCTGATACGTTGTGTATGAATCCCTGATGTGGGCCACTCCTTGGGAGCAATGTTGGTAAGATGTCCACATTGATGGGCAATGATGGTTTAATGTCCACATTATGACCTTCCCTTAGCCTCTTTTGGCCGATTCCGATTGTCGTGACCAATTATCGACTCCGATTGACATGATCGATTTACCGATTCTGATTATCAATCGATTTCGATTGTTGTGGCCGATTACTGACTCTGATTGTCGTGACTGATTGCCGATTTCGATTGTCGTGACCGATTACTGACTCCTATTGGTGACTGATTTGCCGACTTTGATTATCAATCGATTCCGATTGTCGTGACTGATTACCGACTCTGATCGACATGACCGATTTACCGATTCTGATTATCAATCGATTCCGATTGCTGCCAATTACCAACTCCGATTGACGTGACCGATTTACCGATTCTGATTATCGATCGATTCCAATTATCGTGACTAATTATCCACTCTGATTGCCATGACCGATTGTCGATTTCGATTGTCGTGACCGATTACCGACTCCGATTGGTGACCGATTTGCCGACTGTGATTATCAATCGATTCCGATTGTTGACCGATAATCGACTCCGATCGGTGATCGATTTGCCGACTCTGATTATCGATCGATTCCAATTGTCATGACCGATTACCAACTCCGATTGATGTGACCGATTTACCAATTCTGATTATCGATCGATTCCAATTACCGTGACCGATTACCGATTCCGATTGACGTGACTGATTTATTGATTATGATTATCGATCGATTCCGATTGTCGTGACCGATTATCGACTCTGATTGTCATGACCGATTGCTGATTTCAATTGTCGAGACCGATTATCGACTTCGATCGGTAACCGATTTGCCGACTCTGATTATCGATCGATTCCGATTGTCGTGACCGATTATCTACTCTGATTGACATGACCGATTATCGACTCCAATTGACGTGACCGATTTGTCGATTTTGATTATCGATCAATCTAATTGACGTGATTGATTTACCAATTCTGATTATCGATCGATCCCGATTGTCTTGGCCGATTGGCGATTCCGATTGGCATGGCCGATTGTTAACTCTGATTTACGCTACCGATTTGCCAATTCTGATTATCGATTGATCCCAATTGTCGTGGTTGATTACCGATTCCAATTGATGTGAACGATTTACCGACTCTAATTATCGATCGATCCCAGTTGTCATGGTTGATTGCCGATTCTGATTGACGTGACCGATTTGTTGACTCTAATTATCGATCGATCGGTTGTCGTGGCCGATTGTTGATTACGATTGACATGACCAATTTGCCGATTCTGATTATCGATCGATCCCGATTGTCGTGGTCGATTGCCGATCCGATTGACGTGACCGATTTGTCGACTCTAATTATTGATCGATCCCGATTGTCGTGGCCGATTGCCGATTCCGATTGACATGATCGATTTGCCGATTTTAATTATCGATCGATCCCAATTGTCGAGGCCAAGTATCGAGGCTGACTCCGATTGTCGAGGCCGAGTCTGAGTGTCGATTTTGATTGCTAAGGCCAATTTCGATTGTCGAGGCCTATATGATGTATATGTGACTCGTAGTTGAGGCCCATTGTGATGTATGTTAGGCCATGTGAAAGGCCCATCGGGATGTGTATTAAGCTCTTGAGTTAGGCCCATGGTGTTGTATATTTGGCCCTTGTGTGAGGTCATGGGTCCACTATATCTTACGATCTATGAGGCCCATTCCTCGGGGGCAATATTAGTTAAATGTCCACATTGTCGAGGTTGATTGTCGTTACTGGTTATTGATACCGATTATAAGTATGGGACAACATAGCATCATGATACATGCCCATACACATCATCTGCATGTTTGTTATGAGATGTGGTTGACCATTGCATGTGACATTGGGTAGGTTGTCATAAGACTCCCAGATAGGCGGAGGTTATCTCACATGAGTGCATGGTATGTGCAGGATTATTACATGACTGGATTGTATGACTCATGCATCTTGCATTGTGATTACTATATACCATAGCGACATCAGGGCCGTAGCCTCCACAGGCATATCGTGGGTGGCCAGATGGGACACCGGAAATGTTTGGTTCGAGCATCGGGCTGTCATAGATGGCCCTGAGTAAAAATTTCTAAAACCATCTTGGTACCAGAGGACGCTCCAACGTCGAGACCAAGTGGATACATGAGTGCCTGAGTACTGAATACTAGGAGGCCACGTCTACCATTGTGTCGTGGTCGGTTGGGAGGGGGTGTGGCCTTACCCGCTCGAGTGTAGGGGGCATTGCTAGGCTGAGTCTGACTAGCTCGAGGAATGGGCCCGCTATCGATGCGCTGAATAAGTATTGGCAGACTATTGGCCAGGCAGATAGTGAGGTTTCTTACGCTCACTTGGACTGTGCGGCTGGAAGAGCGGCAGTGCCATTTGGAGGGTACTAAATCTCGGTGATGATCCCAGAGATGAACCGTATCAATATATGGACTTATTGAGCAGGATTTACATACTCATTCATTCATTTACTCATTATCCACTCAAGCTGGTGGTGCTCAACTATTTGTTATGTGAACTTTCGCAATGGCCAGGATTTCGGTTGGGGCGCGCGAATAACCTGAGATTGGGAGTTTACCACATTGAGTTTGACTATCCAAATTTAGGTATAGGACTAGTTTGGATAGAAGTCTCTTGTGATGGACCCCATAGCCTGCGATACTGCATACTATCATCCCGACTTCACACTCTAGCATGGTCATTCTATTCGCACCGCATATTGTATTACATTTGTGGCCTATGACATTTTGGGTTACCTATGTTTCTGCATTTATATGGTTTAGATACAACATCTGATATTTAACTCTTTATGACTCCTCATTTATATAGTTGATCTGTATTGCGTATTCTGATATTATTCCTCAATTGTATAGTTGATCTGTATCGCGTATTCTGATATTATTCCTCATTTGTATAGTTGATCTGTATTACATATTCTGATATTGCTTGACTCATGGACTTATTAGTATTTTCGCTTACTCTGATAACTTATGATTATTGACCTTGTGCCTATTTCAACATTGTATGATTATGACATTGCGTTGAATACTTGAAACTTACCTTGTGCACACACTTTAACCACCTTCTAAGCTTTCTATAATCTTATGCACGATAGATGCGTGCAGGTGATGTTAGGTCGCAGTAGTGCTGAGCTTGGAGCGTGCAACGGCCTTCTAGAGTTTGATTTTCAATTTATGTATTTCTCATTTAGCATTGTACTCAAATGATTATATTAGTGGATATGTGATGATGATGTTGCCTTTATGAATTGGGTAATCTTATGGTTATGCTTATTATGAGTTAAATGTACAAAAAAAATCCTCCTTGTAGGATCCCAGGATCGAAATCTGGTGTATGGACGCTAGGAGCCAAGAATGGGGTACTACGGTGGCTGTCGGCACCGGATTCGGAGATCGGGATTCTTGTGAATCCGATTTCCGAATTTGGGGCGTGACACCTATGATTTCCCAAATTCGTATGGGATGAGAGAGTGAGGGCTTTAGGCCCTTATACAGGCCTAAAATTGATGGAAATGGCCCCAGGGCCAAGGTATACTTAGGTTGTAGCTAAATGAGGCTTGTTCCGATCCAACAGAGTAGTTCTGGAGGCCCCATTTCTATATGCAGTCGGACTTAAGCTCCCTGACTATGGATCTAATGTGAGTTAAGTTTTCGGTCCGATCGGGTTTACAAATCACTCGTGGAGGACTAGTTTCAGTTCAACGGTCCACGATCACCGATCAGGGCCATAAGTACACTGACCTGTGTGGAAAATTTTTCCTGATCTGAGGGTGTATTTGGGTTAGATTCTGACGGTCTGAATCTTTATATTCAGCCCGCAAGCGACAAGTCTCAGATTACTTAAATTCGAATTTTATTTCTAAATATATTTACGTTTCTCGCACACTTCGCTCTCGGCTCAAGTTGTCCGTTTTCAGACACTATCTGGATTTGATTTCCGAGATGGTTGTCAAGCTCAGCAAGGCGGTGCTAAGCACTTAGTCTCGTGGTCATCGGACTTTCGACGTGCAGTCCAGATCCGATACGAAGTTTCAATGTGCTCCCAAGAGCAACTGGGTAATGAGATTGATCCTAGATTTTAGGGTAACCTAGCGTCAATGATTCTATAAGTTTTGGGTCTTGCAGATATTATTTAAAGTCGTTCAAGCGAATTTTGCAGCTAACCTAGTTTTGCACTTAGTTAATTCCATCTAATTTCTAAAGGATTTAGTCCTGTATGATTTCTGCCTGAGGTGGTACTCGGGCCTTTGTAGTTTGTATAGAAGGTGATTCAAGCTATTAATACCTAATTAAATTACGCCCTAATCACGGTAGAATAAGGTCCTAGGGCAGTTCTACGTCCAAGGGCATCCATTGCCAAGTTAGGAAAATCCAGAGTGTTACAATCTACCCCCCTTAAAAATAATTTCGTCCCCGAAATTGGCTAAGGGTAATGAGTAAAGATTTCATTATTCCTTTTGCCTAAGTTTTATTGACTTCAAGTTTATATGCATGATAAGGTGTGTACTATCAATGCTAATCTGGCTCATTTTAGTCTACACTCCTTAAAATTGTTTCGCCTGCAATTGGCTAAGGCTTCTATTAAGTTCGTATTCAACGAGCACGGTTATAGATGCACTGACCTTAGCTATTGTAGTTCAGTTCGTACCCATTGTTAGGCCTATTCTTTAGTATGAATTGGTTTAGCACTTAGACTCTAATTGCTTTTATTCCAGTAACTTCAACATTGACTTTCTAAGGAAGATTCAGACCCTATTTAGTAACCTTTCCCTATGCACTGCCTGGATCAATTTCTTTCGATCCTGTGCCAGTGGGGCGGGGGTCCACCATGCTTCCGCTGCGCCACTTTGATCAAAAGGATGTATAAACCGGCTTAACTAGATTAGGCTCAAAATGTTCTACCCCCCTTAAAAATTATTTATACTCTCAAGGCTCAAGAATCTATATCCTGATCCGTATGTCATAACAAGGTATAATTTAGAACCTATCTTTGACATGAAATGGGAAACGACCTCTCAACACATTGATCTTCCTTCTATCACTGATGTGTACTGCAGCATTAGTACCTATGGTTATAGAAAGGAGTTAAAAGGATGTGTGTTGGGGTTGATTTCTGGGACAGGTGTGAGTTTGTGGTAAGATGCCTAATTTTACCAAAGAAGGACCTTTGCCACAGTCCCAACTTACCTTATTTAATCATGTCTAGCTTAACTGGCAGGCTATCTTTCTAAGTTCATATGCACAATATGTATGCCAACATGGCATGTGATTTAGGACCTAATTCCTAACTGTCTGTTGCCCATTTGGAAAATTCTTTAGGCCTAAATAGAAAATATCTATTGGTTATATGTTCTTAACACTTCTCAAAGATGAAATAATAAACTTTTAGTTGCAAGTGGTCGGGCCAACACGAAAGGAAAGTTGTGTAGTGGGTCTGAGTCAGATACATGGACCTTCTGCCTAACCACGATAGAAAGTTTGTCGTATCAATTCTTAATCCTCGTTGATCTTAATCTTCTGCTTGATCAGAGCATTGAGTTCATTGGTAACTACCAGGATTGAGAATTCGATTCAAATCGCAAACATTTCACTTATATATAGTTTCTCTACTCCGTGTTCCCGATTGTAATCAATCCCTGAGAAGGCAATTCTAAGGGGTGTGTTGATTTGACCTAACGTTCAATCTAAGGGATATATATAAGTTTTCCCTATGCATGAATAGTTTCTACGTCAAACAAGCTTCCTAAGAGTTACTAAAGAAGCCTATAAGCATTAAGGGGATTCAACGAAGGAATGAGGTCTCACTTTAACGTAATCAAGTCAACTACTAAATCTATCTTTCAAATATCTTAGCATAATTTGTCTTTTACGTTCCTTAGTATAACTAGTAGCCTAGCCTTAATTTATAATTAGTGGTAACCCAATAGTTGTGATCTAAGGTCTACGCTCATACACTAGATGATTTCATACCCTTTCTAATATAAGAAATTATTTTATCGCTTAGGGTCAAAGTTGTCTGATAGGAATTTGAGTTGCCTGAACTTGAATTTAACTACCCTCGAGCACTTCACATATGCTCATACTAGCTAAGGAGGTCTTAGGGTTTACGTTATCAATTTATTGGATTTCCCCTACTATCAAAATTTTCAAAATCGAGGACTACTAACTTAGGTCCAAAACTCTAAGGGCCTATTTAGCCAGTGGTATCAAGTTGTATTAAATGGGATTGCATTGCTAATCCCACCTCGAGATTGAGAGTAACATGTTTGGTAGGAGGGTGGGATGGGAGTAAAATTAAAATTTTTTTATAGGCTTTGGAAAATGAGCCTTGTGTTGGAAAGTGTGAGATGGGTTTTCCAAATCCCATGATGATGAATTTCTAAGTGTAATTTGAAAGAAAATCCCGGGATTTACTTTTAATTGCATACATTCCAAACATGGAATTGGAAAACATGGGATACACCCAATCCAGGGACAACACCTTACACATGCATTTATTGTTACTTTTACAATTCCATCCACCTTAAACTCACTTAATGCAGTTGGTCAAATGGGCCCTAAATGTCCCAACATTTGGAGGTTGTGAAGGTTATGAGACACAAATGTGGGTTTTGTGCTTAAATGAGAGGAAAGGAAGAAGGTGAACAGCTATAAGAGAGAGGTTTGAAAGGGTGGCGTGAGTGGTGCACGAAAATGGAAGGAGAAACTCTTGGAAAGGTGATTTGAATGAAGATTTTTTGGTTTTCTTAAAAAAATGAGAGCTTGGAGTGGTAGTTTGTGAAGGAGAGGCGACCTAGGAAGGGTTTTAATAAAAAAACCCATGCGCAAGTGGGCCACACAACGCCCTAAGAATGATCGACCTGATCGGCTCGCCCGGTCAGGCTCGTTTAGCGACGAGGCCTTGCCAAACCGGCGAGGTCCTCTGTAAGTGTTATGGTCTCATGCTTCTTTGGTTGTCAAATTTGTAATGTGTCAAAACATCTATCTGTGTCCTGTGCTTGTATAATGATTTATATGAATTCAAGGCACTGCATAAATACTTCAAGAAGCTACAAGTTGAACTTTTCAAGAAGCTACATATTGAAGTTCAAGAAGCTACATGTTGAAGTCTCAAGAAGCTACAATGTTGATGTTCAAGTCTTAAGAAACAACTCATGACTTCAAGACTAATAAGCAATGCATGAAGTAGTTGTTATGCTGATGAAGATCTCAAGTTTGAAGCTATAACAAGTTCAAGATCTCAAGCCTGATATGGTTCAAACATCTACATTCGTTGAATGGTTGAAGTTCAATGTCCATACGACATGATTCAGGTTTGAATGACCTTAGGTTGACCCTTTAAGTAGGTCACTTTGGATACATAAATCAAATATTTATTTTACATAAGTTTGGTCTATTCTACGACCAGTCCTAGCTCTTGTTCGACCGATCCCCGGCATTGGTTCGACTAGTCCAAGAAATTCCACGACCAGGTCCTAAGTTGTTGAAGATTTTTTGGAATTTTTGGTACGCCCACGACCAGTCCTGGAGGTCCTTCGACCGGTCGTAGGTGTGGCTTCGACTCGTCCACGACCAGTCGCGGATCTACGACTCAAAGTCCAGTAACTTTATCTATGGTCCTACGACCAGTCGTAGGGATCTACGACCAGTCGTAGGTGACCCACGACCAGTCGTAGGTGACCCACGACCAGTCGTAGGTACTCACGACCAGTCGTGGAACGACTTTCAAAGATCGCGCTCAATATTTCAAAAATCTGTTAGAGCTAAGACCAGTCAAAGGTTTCTAAGACCAGTCGTAGGAACGATTTTTGCTTCTATAAATTGAACACGAAATTCAGAGTTTTCACACTTCAACTCTATTCTATTCAAGAATTTTCAAGTGATCACTCTGAGATAAGTCTGTGTTTATTTTAAGCTACATTGTGCTTATTTAATATTCCTTTTTGCTAGCTTATTTAATTTGATTTTGTTTCTATATTCCAATCTTATTTGAAAAGAGGAATTATCTTATTCCTTCTTCTTGGAATTAAAATCAAATATAGCTACGCCCAACAAGTTAAATCTAAAATCTATTAGAATTTAGAACCTTATGAATGTGAGTATTGGAAATTGAACTTTGACATTCAATCATCTACTCCGATTGGTTCTACCGGGCTTTGCTAAGAAAAGGAGAAATCCGGTATTTTACAATTACAGTAAAATTTATTTACTTTTGGTTTTGTTTGAGGTTAAGCGGAAAAAATCTCATTGTCTTGGTTTTGTTTGAGGTTGAGCGGAAAAATCTCATTGTATTGGTTGTCGAGGAAAACCAAAAACTTCGAGAAAAGAGGGGTTTTGAATTGTGTAAGCCCAAGTGAAAAAGACACAATTGTAAAGGTTTTTGGTGAACTGTGAAAACCTATTTGATAGTGAACGCTAATATCCCTGTGTGAGGATATTAGGAGTGGAGTAACTTTCTGTGGTCATTGGAAAGCAGTTGGTGTACACACAAAGTGAACCACTATAACTCTTTGTCTTGTGGATTGAATGCTTGCTTAATTTTCATATCTTTTATCATTCGATTGTGTGGAATGTACAAGTGGATGTGAATGTTGTAATTATTTACATTTCAAGCAAGTGTGGGGATTGTTGTAATAATTTAGATCTATACTTCTGCATTTAATTTCAATTCCTTGCTATTTCATTTACCTATATTAAAATTGAGTCCTTGATCCAAAAGAGGTTCTAAACATAAGGTTGTCCTACCATAAGCCCTTGTTTATTATAGTGTAAGGTTGTCCTTAGAACTTAATTTGTATCAATCTCTCAATACTTATTTATCAAGGTGATTTAAAATTTAGCATTGTGAATTGATTTATATTGTAAGGCTATTGGTTTAATTTATTTCCGCTGATTTTATTTTAAATTTGGCATGATCCTATTCACCCCCCCCCCCCCTCTGGACATATAGCTTGGCCTTTTCAAGTGGTATCGAGCCTAATAGCTCATTTTTGTTGCTTTTTATTTGGATTTATTTCCTGAGCTAACGTTCTAAGCTATATAAAAAGATGTCAAATTTTGATAGCCTTTCAGTTACTAGGCCTCCACCTTTTGATGGTTCCAACTATGCCTATTGGAAAGTCAGAATGAGGATCTTCCTCAAATCAATGGATGAAAGTGTGTGGCAAGCCACAGTGACTGAATGGAATCCTCCTACCATGGAAGTAACTGGTGTTGATGGTTCAAAATCTATGAAAATTACATCGTATTACCAATGGACCACACTTGAAAAAATGAGAGTAGTGCTAATGCTAAAGCACTAAATGCAATCACTTATGCTATATCACTGGATGAGTTCAAAAGAATCATATCCTGTGATCTTGTAAAAGCAAGCTTTGGGATATTTTAGAAATGACACACGAAGGTACATCAATTGTCAAGAAATCTAAAGTCCAACTCCTCACAACTAAATTTGAAGAAATTCATATGGAGGAAAATGAAATGTTTATGGACTTTTTCACTAGATTGAATGACATTGTAAACTCAATGTGGGGTCTTGGCGATAAGATCCCAGAGAAAGTAAAGTGTGTGCAAAAATACTACGCTCTCTTCCGAACGGTTCAATTCTAAGGTAACGCAATCCAGGAACTTCGTGATACGGACAATATGAAGGTAGAAGAATTAGTTGGTTCTTTACAAACCTATGAATTAAGTTTTAAAGTTCCTAAAGGTAAATCTATTACTTTGAAGTCATCTAAAAGTATTACTCAAGAAAATTGATTCAGAAAAGTCGAAGATGATATGGCCCTTTGGCGAAAAAAGTTTTATAAGATTTTCAAAAGTAAGAAAAGAGTCGACTTTCAAAAGGCAAATGAAAAGAAACGTTCTAAACCTAAGTCTAAAACTTGGAAATCATTGAAAGATAGTCAATGCTACAATTGTCAAGAATATGAGCATTTAGCAAACAAATGTCCTAAAAAGGACAGATCCAAAAGGAAGGGTATGTTGGCTACTTGGGATGAATCGTCTAATTCAAGCCTCTTCCGAATCGAGAAAATTAAACCGAGTCGGCAAAGGAACTTAAGGCCCTTATGACTCTAGCCAAGTTTACCTTTTTCGATCACGATGATTCAACAAGTGAAGAAAATTTGGATAGTGATAATGAAAATGATGAAGATCTTCAAGATGCTTACAATGCCTTATATAAGGAAAGTTGTAAAATTGTCAAAAACTTAAACTTCAAAAAGAAAAGTTTTTTAAACTTAAAGAATGTTTTAAACCCTTGTTTTAGAAAAATCTCAAATTTCAGATTGTTTTGAAAAATCAAAGTGTGATCTAGAATTCAAAACCTCTCTAATTGAAAATTTGAAATCTGAAAATGAGAAACTTAAAAATGAAGTATCTTCTCTTCTGAGTTTGAAGGACACATGGAGATATGCCCAAGGTGATCCAAAATTAGAAAAATTATTATCCGGATCAAGAAAATGTGGCGATCGATCCGGGTTGGGCTATGATAAAAACACATCTCCTAAACAGAAGAATACTCCTTCCAATTTTGTGAAAGGAGAGACTTCTAACTCAAAAGGAAAAGGTACCAGTCAAGTTTTTTCTAATACAAAAACTTTTCAAAAACACAAAAGCAGCTATATAAATTTCAAAAATCAGATTCGAAACCCACTAGCTGAAAAAATTGTTGATTTACTTAAGGAGCTATTAAAATCTAACTCAGTAGGTCACTCTTATAACTATAAACAAAAGAAGACCAATTATTCTCCTAAACCCAAAACAGTACTGAAATGGGTTCCTAAGGTTGCCTGTTTGGTTGCTCACACTTTCAAAGCTACAAGCCATTCAAAATGGTACCTAGGCAAAGGGATGCTCCAGGACATATGACAAAGCGACAAAGCTCTATTCACCGATCTTAAAGATATGACTGATGGGTCAGTCACATTTGGTGATGGTAGCAACTGCAAGATAATTGGCAAAGGTACGGTTCAACTCTATAACCTTCCCTTATTTAAAAATGTTTTATATGTTGAGGGTTTAAAACACAACCTGTTGAGCATATCTCAAATATGCGATAACAACCATAATGTTAAATTTTCTAATCAAGGTTGTGAAATTATAAATGAAAAAGGTTCTGTAATATTAACTGGTCGCAGAACTTCTGAAAACTGCTATATAGTAAGCAATGGTAGCTCATCTGAACAAACGTGCTACATGGTCCATACCAATGAGACAGAATTATGGCATAAACGCCTTGGACATGTACACTACCGAAATTTATACAGATTGAGCAAAAGTGAACTAATTAGAGGACTACCTAAGATGCAAAAAGTAGACAAGATTTGTGGTGAATGCCAGTATGGTAAACAAACTAGGAGCTCTCACAAAAAGGTGAACTCCAATATCACCACAAGACCACTCGAGCTTCTCCACATGGATCTTATAGGACCAACAAGAACGGAAAGTCAAGGTGGCAAAAAGTACATCTTAGTTATTGTAGATGATTACACAAGATACACTTGGGTTTCATTCTTGAGAGATAAATCGAAACCCTTGATGAAGTGAAAAAGATTATAAAATGATTCAAACCGAAAAATGTTCTCAAGTCAGCAAGATCCGTAGTGATCATGGATCCGAGTTCGAAAATAGCGGTTTTGAGAAATTTTGTAGCGATCAGGGAATATCGCATGAATTCTCTGCACCTAAAACTCCTCAACAAAATGGAATTATTGAGAGGAAGAATAGAGTGCTTCAAGAAATGGGAAATGTTATGTTAAATAGCATGAAGCTCCCTAGGAATCTTTGGGTTGAAGCAGTGAATACAGCCTGCTACATTATTAACCGTGTTTATATTTGTAAATCTAATAATAAAACGGCTTATGAAATGTGGTTTGAGAAAAAGCCTTCTGTCAAATACTTTCGAGTTTTTGGCAGCAAGTGCTATATTTTGCGTGACCGTGAAAATTTGGGAAAGTTCGACACTAAAAGTGATGAAGGGATCTTTTTAGGATATTCTTTAAACAGTCGTGCATATCGGGTTCTGAACAACAGGACCGGTGTGATTCAAGAGTCAATAAATGTTGTGATTGACGATATTTTGAATACACCTGTCCCTAGTTCAGATAATGATGAAGTTCTTATACTTGAAAAACAAGAAATTTCATCAAGTGAAACTAATCCAGAATTAAGGATTATTAAAGATCATCCAACTTCTCAAATACTTGGAAACCCTCTCACTTTGGTGTGCGCACTCGTAGACAATTAGAGGACATATGTAACTACGTATGCTTTACATCCCAGTTGAACCTAGGTTAACGTAAAAGAAGCACTTTCGGATGAAAATCGGATTCTTGCGATGCAAGAAGAACTTAATCAGTTGTCGAAATGATGTCCGGCACATTGTTCCTAGACCTAAAGATAAACATATTATTGGAACAAAATGGATTTTCAAAACAAATCGATGAACTTGGAAATATTATTCAAAATAAAGCAAGACTAGTTGTGCGGGGTATACACAAATTGAAGGTATTGACTATAATGAAACATTTGCTCCTCAGTAGCTCGTCTTGAATCAATCAGACTTTTTATCTCCATTGCATGTTTTAGGAAGATTAAAATTTACCAAATGGATGTAAAGAGTGCCTTTCTGAATGGTGATTTACATGAAGAGGTATATGTTGAACAACCTACAGGGTTTGAAAATCCTAAATTTACTGATCATGTGTATCGTCTTAAGAAGGCTCTCTATGGTCTGAAACAAGCTCCCAGAGCATGATACGAAAAACTGACTAAGTTTTTACTGAGTCATAATTTTCAGATGGGGTGTGTTGATAAGACGCTCTTTGTTAAGAAACATAACGATGATATTCTAATGGTTCAAATATATGTTGACGATATTATTTATGGATCAACCTGTACTAACATGACTGTTGAGTTTGCAGATTTGATGAAGTCTAAATTCGAAATGAGTATGGTTGGAGAATTAAACTATTTTCTAGGGTTGCAAGTAAAACAACAACTTTGATGGAATTTTATCTCTCAAACCAAATATGCTCGAGTTTAATTAAGAAATTTGGATTTGAGAAAGGTAAAAATTTTGATACTCCTATGAGTACAACTTTGAGACTCTCAAAAGACTCTACAGTAATGATGTGGATCCTAAATTGTATCGTAGTTTGATTGGTAGTTTGCTTTATCCGATTTCTAGTAGACCGATATTGCTTTGAGTGTTGGTATTTGTGCTCGTTATCAATCAAATCCTAAAGAATCTCACTTAACTTCTTTGTTAAGCGGATTATGCGATATGTCGCAAGTTCTACTAAACTCGGTCTCTGGTATCCACATGAGACTAATGTTCAATTAGCTTCTGCACGCAGATGTTGACTGGGATGGAAACATTGATGATAGGAAATCAACCAAAGTGGTGGTTGTTTCTACATTGGAAATTGTCTTGTTTCTTGGTTTAGCAAGAAGCAAAGTTCTATATCGCTATCAACGGTGAAATTTGAATACATTCTTCTTTGAAAATGCATGTACTCAACTTGTTTGGATGAAACGAATGTTAAGCGATTATGGAATTACTCAGATTCTATGATTTTATTTTGTGATAATTCGGTCAATAAATATCTCTAAAAATCCATTCAAAGCATTCACGTACTAAGCATATTGACATTAGATTTCATTACATTCGTGAATTAGTGGAAGAAAAATTAATATATTTGGATTACAACCGAGACTCAACTTGCGGACATTTTCACTAAACCGCTCGACAAAAGCAGGTTTAATAAATTAAAGTTTGATCTCGGTATGTGCAATTTAAATTGAATTTGCATGATTTGGTGTATCATAATGTACATAAATTTGATGTTTTATTTGCTTAAATTTGAAAATTATTTAAAAAATTGTAAATTTTAAGTCGTACTCGACCGATCATGTGAGTGTACACGACCGGTCGTGCCACGACCGGTCGAGAACTTACACGACCAGTCGTGAAACTCGGGATTTCACTTTAATTTGGGGATTTTGACTCTTCTTCTTCATTTCCTTTTACCCTCCAACGGTTCTAACTACGACCGGTCGAACCCACCTTCATAGTACTTCAAGGTTAGTGGTTCTTTTGCATTTTCTTTGTAGATTCTTGCTATTAGTGTTTCAAATCTCATTCTTGTGGAATCTATTTGGTCGTTCATTGCAAGTTTGGGGTTTTATCTTGAAAAATCTGTTCTATCTAAACCTCATTTCTTCTATCTTGCATCTTGTTGTTTCCTTGAAATCTTTCTTTGAAAATGGATCTTTAGAGGTAAAAGAAAACTACTTGAGGTCCCTCTTCATCTAGATCGCACTTCTATTGTACAACGTTATCTTCGCTCTCCCGAAAATGATCCTTCGATGCTCGGGATTTGCGTATGCAAATGTTATTGTTGAGCGTCATGTTAATATTAATCACATTGCTTCATTTGGTATCCTTCCTCTGTTGGAATCAGGGATGGGATAACATCTTACATTGGGGTGGAGGCGCATACCAGTCCATTGCCCAATCCATGTTTGCATGTATCATGATTTTTCTCTTGAGGATTTAACTTTTAAAGTTGATACTCGGAAGGATTGTTTTTAGTGGATCGACATTTGATTGCTTGACATTATGGAAATACACATCAATGATGAGAGCATTCAATTAATATTTTACATGACGGTCTCTCTAATCGAACGAAAAATGCTTACTAGATATTTATGTAATTTGAATGTTCATTGGACTCATAAAGGTCATGTACTTCCCTCAAGGTATTTGTTACCCGGACACGTAGTACTTCATAAGATATTCATCTCAAATCTTTATCCACGTTACGGTAATAAACCGAACTCACTTCGCTTTCATGGTTCGTGTTTTGCATTCTCGTAGTCTCCGGTGCAAAAATATGT
Source organism: Magnolia changhungtana (assembly GCA_030180095.1). Lineage (NCBI taxonomy): Eukaryota > Viridiplantae > Streptophyta > Magnoliopsida > Magnoliales > Magnoliaceae > Magnolia > Magnolia changhungtana. The sequence goes on along the minus strand of JASAUF010000644.1, from coordinate 3,396,066 downwards.
CTACCGTCTTTAATTTGTCATTCCATTATTCTCACGTCGTCACCATCCTGGACACGTGATATACCCTTTGGTTATTTATTGACTATCTTTGGCAAATCATATGCTCGTGGCTATGCCTACTAGAGAAAAACCCATCCATCATCTCCTTTTAATAATTCCAATCTTAACAAGATGAATTTAGAATTGGTGATGGCCAAGTGGATCTTGTAGCGGTGGTCTTTGAAATGCGAGAAATGCTCAAGCTAGTGATCTTCCGAAGACGTAAATATGGATGATTTATTTGAAGAACTTGAATCAGACTCAGCTGATGATCCTGATTTTCAGCCTTCTGATTTTGATGAAAGATTGAATTTCCTTTAAGAGCAGGTGACTCAAATTCGTGTTAACCAAGACACACAATTTTCATATTTACGCAAATATATGAGGCGGATTGCTAAGGGTTTACATAAAATTGATCCATCTAATCCTGCACCCTCTTAAGTTACATTTGAATTTTTAATGGGTCTGTAATATTTTTTTACTGAACTTTACATGCTTACTAACTTTTTTAATTATGCACTATGTTCTCTTGAATCAACTCCTATTTTCATTATTATTGATGCTCTTCTTCCTTTGTCATTTTGTGTCAAAAAGGGGGAGAAGTTTTGGTTTTGGAGGTTTTTGATTCATTTGAATTTGATCTTTATGATGTGCTACTATTACTCAGGGGGAGTCAAGCTTCTCAGGGGTAGGCTATTACTCAGGGGGAGTTAAGCTTCTCAGGGGTAGTTATGGGAGAATGATGCTAGTTATTACTTATCATATCTATATATCTGTGCATGCTTCTCTATTGTGAACCTGTTGTGTTTGTACTTCTCTTATGTCTATTGGAAGTATTATTACTTGGGTGTTTTGTCACAAATTTGACAAAGGGGGAGATTGTAAGTGTTATGGTCTCATGCTTCTTTGGTTGTCAAATTTGTGATGTGTCAAAACATCTATCTGTGTCTTGTGCTTGTATGATGATTTATATGAATTTAAGACATTGCATAAATACTTCAAGAAGCTACAAGTTGAACTTTTCAAGAAGCTACATATTGAAGTTCAAGAAGCTACATGTTGAAGTCTCAAGAAGCTACAATGTTGATGTTCAAGTCTTAAGAAACAACTCATGACTTCAAGACTAATAAGCAATGCATGAAGTAGTTGTTATGCTGATGAAGATCTCAAGTTTGAAGCTATAACAAGTTCAAGATCTCAAGCCTGATATGGTTCAAACATCTACATTCGTTGAATGGTTGAAGTTCAATGTCCATACGACATGATTCAGGTTTAAATGACCTTAGGTTGACCCTTTAAGTAGGTCACTTTGGATACATAAATCAAATATTTATTTTACATAAGTTTGGTCTATTCTACGACCAGGTCCTAGCTCTTGTTCGACCAATCCACGGCATTGGTTTGACTAGTCCAAGAAATTCCACGACCAGATCTAAGTTGTTGAAGATTTTTCGGAAAATTTTGTACGCCCACGACCACGATCCCGAGGTCCTTCGACCGGTCGTAGGTGTGGCTTCGACTCGTCCACGACCGGTCGCGGATCTACGACTCAAAGTCCAGCAACTTTATCTATGGTCCTACGACCAGTCGTAGGGATCTACGACCAGTCGTAGGTGACCCACGACCAGTCGTAGGGTACTCACGACTAGTCGTGGAACGACTTTCAAAGATCACGCTCAATATTTCAAAAATCTGTTAGAGCTAAGACCAGTCGAAGGTTTCTAAGACCAGTCGTAGGAACGATTTTTGCTTCTATAAATTGAACACGAAATTCAGAGTTTTCACACTTCAACTCTATTCTATTCAAGAATTTTCAAGTGATCACTCTGAGATAAGTCTGTATTTATTTTAAGCTACATTGTGCTTATTTAATATTCCTTTTTGCTAGCTTATTTAATTTGATTTTGTTTCTATATTCCAATCTTATTTGAAAAGAGGAATTATCTTATTCCTTCTTCTTGGAATCAAAATCAAATATAGCTACGCCAACAAGTTAAATCTAAAATCTATTAGAATTTAGAACCTTATGAATGTGAGTATTGGAAATTGAACTTTGACATTCAATCATCTACTCCGATTGGTTCTACCGGCCGCTAAGAAAAGGAGAAATCCGGTATTTTACAATTCAGTAAAATTTATTTACTTTGGTTTTGTTTGAGGTTAAGCCAAAAAATCTCATTATCTTGGTTTTGTTTGAGGTTGAGCGAGAAAAATCTCATTGTATTGGTTGTCTGAGGAAAACCAAAAACTTCAGAAAAGAGGGGTTTTTGAATTGTGTAAGCCCAAGTGAAAAAGACACAATTGTAAAGGTTTTTGGTGAACCTGTGAAAACCTATTTGATAGTGAACGCTAATATCCCCTGTGTGAGGATATTAGGAGTGGAGTAGCTTTCTGTGTGGCTGTTGGAAAACAGTTGGTGTACACACAGGCGAACCACTATAACTCTTTGTCTTGTGGATTGAATGCTTGCTTAATTTTCATATCTTTTATCATTCGATTGTGTGGAATGTACAAGTGGATGTGAATGTTGTAATTATTTACATTTCAAGCAAGTGTGGGGATTATTGTAATAATTTAGATCTATACTTCTGCATTTAATTTCAATTCCTTGCTATTTCATTTACTTATATTAAAATTGAGTCCTTGATCTAAAAGAGGTTCTAGAAATAAGGTTGTCCTACCATAAGCCCTTGTTTATTATGGTGTAAGGTTGTCCTTAGAACTGAATTTGTATCAATCTCTCAATACTTATTTATCAAGGTGATTTAAAATTTAGCATTGTGAATTGATTTATATTGTAAGGCTATTGGTTTAATTTATTTCCGCTGATTTTATTTTAAATTTGGCATAGTCCTATTCACCCCCCCCTCTAGGACATATAGCTTGGCCTTTTTATCCTCGCCGACCTCTGGACCTTCTAGCAAGGGGTCGCCGGTCCAGCGAGGTCATCCCCCCCCCCCCCGGTCCAAAAATGTGCCTGGACTTGCTCGGTTTGGCCCCCGACTCCGATTTGAGTCGTTTCGGGTATGTTTCTAATGTACAGCTGTACATGGAGATTTTTGAAGGCTGGGATGAGGTCAACCATGCTCTAAACCCATCGCTTGATGGTCTAAGGAAGGTCCGGGGTTGCCTCAAGCGATCATGGAGGTGTACAGACCCGAACATGGTGATCGATTTCGGTGAACTTCACCAATTGGCGAAATTGGGAAAACCTAAGCTTGTTTCTACATTTTCCTTGCACCAACCTAGGTCTAAATGCGTCAGCGTATGTCGTGTGACCAAAACCAAGGTCCGGTTTAATCCAAATCATGCTCTGATACCATCTTGTAATGCCCTGAAAATCGGGGGTCGAGCAAAGCTCAGCTCCTGAGTTCCAACGCATTACTTTTGTAACATAGATAATGATGATTATGATGAGTGCCTTGAAACATAAATGGGATTATACCAAAACAACATATCATACTCTAGAGACAGTTAAATTATGCCAACGGAAGACTGTGATAGATATATAAAATTTATAAACTGTTGTAAGTCTCCAGAGTATGAACATGTTACCAGGTTAAATATAAACATGTATACACCAAAAATGAATAAAATGAATATACATGGGTGTTCCAAAAGTGCAAACTAAAGTGTAATGGCGTCTAATCAGCAACCCTGTAATCCATTCGATCAGAAGATAGTCTACATAGACCCGCCTGATAGCTGTACATAGGAGAAACCCTCCTCACCATCATAAAAGTTCGGCTCCGCTTCGCAAGCATCGCCATCATTTGAAACTAAGATAGGGTTTGGTTGGTATGTACAACACCGTTCCGTAATGTGGGAGTGAGTGATCAACTCAGTGGAACTATAAAACAGAGGTTAACATGTTATCAACTCAGTCAAGAAGTAATGATAAAGCAGTACAATCAAACATTCATAGATACTCTTATTAATGTAAGGAGGGTCCCACCCCCACACGTGTCACACGTGTGTGGTGGGCCCCACATTCAAAACAAATGTATGGTGTATATAAAACACATACATCATGGTAGCCCCCGAAACTTGCTGACATCAATCAGCAGTTAGGATCCACCATCCTATGTTTGGACGGTGTGGATTTAAAATACATTCATCAAGGTGGGTCTCACCCCCACACGTACCACACATGTGGGGTAGGCCCCACAGTCCTTTTAAAAAGATGGACAATGTAGGATATAACACATATCTCATTGTCCACCCACTGTCCTAAAATCGGATAGACAGTGTAGATTACATGCATCTAAGGTGGGTTCCACCATCCTGCAATGGATGGTGGACATCACATACACATATACATTAAGGTGGGACCACATGTGTGGACCACCATTCTCTAGGATCAATCAAATATTTGTTGTTTCCCTACATCCAGGCTAGTCTGAAAAAGGGCAACAAGTGGGCCTCACTTGCTGGACGTCCAGAAAATCTGATCAGTTCAGTTTTTCGATCACATTAGGTGGGCCACACACATATATCATTATTACCATTAAAAGAAAAGGAGAGAGAAAGAGAGAGAGAATGGTGAGATGGAGGGATCCCGCCACTATGGGCCCCTCATCCATGCATCACAACATACATCAAGTGGGTCCCATTACATGTGGGCCCACCAATCAAAATCAACGGTGGAGATCCCTTCTCCACTAAAATGCAAGGTCTAGATGAGCTTTTCATACTAGGAAAATAAACATCATGATGGGGTCCATGGAGAATGGCCCCATCATGGAATGATCATGTGAATCATGGTGGGCCGTCGGCCACACATAAGGTCCAAAGAGAGATCCAAACCATCAATTGGTAGGCCCCACTTGGCCCATCATCAAAAACAAAATCTAAACCTATAAGAACACCCACCTAAAGTCCTCTTCTTTAGCTCCTTGGAATTTTAGGCTCCTAAGCTCACCCTTTAAGGGTGGATGATGAAGTTTGAAGGGTTAGATTGAGAGGTTTTGGGGTAGGAAGTGGGCCACACACTTAGCTTATTTTCTCTCCTTAGTCTTTTTCTCTCTTAGTTGCTAGGAAAAAATGGTAGAGAATGAGTGAAAGATGGGTGGAGTTGTCATGCCCCAAACTCAGAAACCGGGCTCACAAAACTCCCGATCGCTGAATCCAGCGTCGTAGTACCCCATTCTCAGCTCCTGACACCCATATACCAGGTTCCGATCCTGGGATCCTATAAGGAGGATGTTCAACATAAATTTGATTCGTAATAAGCATAACCATAAGCATAACCCATGAACAATAACCAAGGCACCATCACAAAATCCATTATGATAAAAAACTTTAAGGTACAATACACATAAAGGAAAAATCCATTGATAATAATAACAGAAACTCCTGAAGCTCGACTACATGTTCCTGTTGCGACTAAGTTGCGGCTGTGTCCTGGCGTCACCTGCACGCATCAATGTTGCATAAACTTATAGAAAGCTTAGAGGGTAATGAGAGTGTGTTCACAATATAAGCGTGCTCAGAATGCAATATTAGAGTAATGTGGAATATGTTGGCGAATCCATGAATACTATCAGCCGTACCAAGGCAATGCGATATAAGGCACGAATGCTATCGGCTATACCAAGGAAACGCGATACAAGGCGTGAATGATGTCGACCATACCAAGGCCATGCGATACAAGATGCAACTCAAGCATACAGTCCTCATCCGAATCCACATAACAATGAGGCTCATCACTAGAGCATCAAATATCAATACAATTTTCACTTTGGTAATCACCGGGGTTTAGTACACTCCAAATGACACTACCTCTTTCCCAGGCACAGTCCAAGTAAGCGTAAGAAATGTCACTATTTGCCTGGCTAATAGCCTACCAATACCTATCCGGTACGTCGATAGAAGACCCATTTACGAGCTGGTCATACTTAGCCTAGCAATGCCCCCTAACCTCGGGCAGGTAAGGCCACACCTCCTTCCAATTGACCAGGACATAGTGGGAGACTTGGCCTCCTAGTATTTAGTCCTCGTGTAGTATGTATCCACTCGGTTTCGACCTTGGAGCATCTTCTGTTTAGGAATTTTCACCTAGGGACATCTATGACGCCCCGATGCTAATAATAGTATTTTCGGTGTCCAATCCTGCCATCCACGATATACCTGTGGAGGCTACGACCCTTATATCACTAGGGTATACAGTAATCACAACACACACTGCAAGATGCATGAGTCATACAATCTAGTCATGCATCAATCATGCGCATACCGTGCGCTCATGTAAGACAATCTCCGCTTATAAGGGAGTCCCATGACAACCTACCCAATGACATATGCAATGGTCAACTACATCTCATATCAACCATACAGATGATGCGTATGAGCATGTATCATGATGATATGCTAAGCATACTCATAATCAGTGTTAATAACTGGCATTGATAATCAGTATCGATAATTGGCCTACATGCAAGGCAGGGTCCGTAGATGAACAACTGATCTAAACCATAATATGAAGAATGACCCTCAGCAGTGGATATATCAATTCCAGTAGCACAGAGCCTACGGTGAGGATGAACCATGCAACATCAATGAGGCCCAATAATTTAGGTTAACCCACTTAGAGAATGATGAGAATGGGCTTAACAAGGCCTAAGGAAAGGTCACAATGTGGACATTTAACCATCATTGCCCATCAATGTAGACATTTAACTAGCATTGCTCCTAAGGAGTGGCTCACATAGAGCCTAACATATAGTGGGCCCATGACCTCACATAAGGGCCTAATACACATCCCATTGGTCCTCACACACAAAGGCCTCATACACATCACGATGGGCCTCACTCATGGGCCACATATGCATCACATTGGGCCGCAATATATGGGTCTCATATACGTCAAATGGGCCGCAATACATGGGCCTCATATACATCAAATAGGCCCCAATACATGGGCCTCATATACATTAAATGGGCAGCAATACATGGGCCTCATATACTTCAAATGAGCCACGTCCCATAGGCCCCAGATACATTATAATGGGCCACAACCCATGGACCCCAAACACATCACAATGGGCCTCTCATACAGGTCCATATATGCATCACATCAACATAGGCCTTAATGGATGGTCCACAAATACGTCAGGGTGGGACTCATGGATGGGCTACAAATACATTAAGGTGGGCTCCATGGATAAGCCATAATTACATCAAGGTGGGCCCCATGGATGGACCACAAACACATCAAGGTGGGCCACATCACATGGGCCGCACCATCTATACCATTCATCGATTTAACAATTTATTTTAGAGCGTTACCAAAAAAATGAATCATATCGAAAGATCATCTAGACCATACCACAAATAATAATGGAGATAGTGATTTCCACTGTTTAAACTGCATAGGGCCACCATAACAATTATTTTCCATCTAATCTGTTCATAAGGTCACAAAGGCCTGAATTAAGGGGAAAAAGAAATTTCATATTGATACGGAATTTCTATGACACCAACGGTTTCAATGGTGGACGTTCAATCTTCCACTGATTTTTGCGGTGTGGTCCACCTGGTAGGCAGATCTATCTTATTTTTTTCATCACAAGCCTTAAGACTAGCTCGCAAGGGGGATGGATGGTTTGGATACAACAGATGCATTAGGGGTGGGTCACACCGTCCACGGTGTGGGACGGTGTGGATAAGACCCGTACATCACGTTGGGCCTCACTTAACATCGGTTGACGGTGTGGATACAGAATATATACATCAATGTGGGTCCCCACCCGTCCAACAAAATGGACTGCATGGAGGTGACCATGCATCATGATCAGCCCACACAGCCATCCAGATGGACGACGTTGATACGTAATACATACATTAAGGTGGGCCCCACCCTGACGGATGGATGACATGGGTGAGATCCGCACATCATGCGGGCCTTCAAAACTTCCTAACATCACCATGGGTCCCCAGCGAATAGATGGACAGTTTAGATAAAAACACTCGCCCATTTGTTTTCCACGTGTGGGGCCTATGCTGCTGGGCAGCTTAGAAAAAACACTTACATCACGGTGGATCTCACCGTCCTTGCTTGACGGCGAGGATGCCACACATGTGTGTGTGTGGGTGAGGGGGGGGGGGTGGTAGGCCCCACCATCCTAGCCCCTGGACAGTGGACAACATGCATGAAACACATACATCTGGTGGAGTCCACGTCAGCGTGGCCCACCAGCTTTGGAGCAGACTGATATTTGTGTTTTCTCGCCATCTGGGCCGATCCAAATGGAAAACAGGTAGGACCCAGATATGACAGTGAGGTGGGCCCCGCTTGGACAATGAAGAGGTCCACCAATGCACGGCGTGGATAAGATACTTATATTATAGGTGGGTCGTAGGGAGAGGGAGAGGGAGAGGGAGAGGGAGAGAGAGAGAGAGAGAGAGAGAGAGAGAGAGAGAGAGAGAGAGAGAGAGAGAGAGAGAGAGAGAGTGACGTTTGAAGGGGAGGGACCTCGCCACTATGGGCCCTCCCTATACTTAATACAATGCGTACATCAAGTGGGTTCCACTACAAGTGGGCCCACAAATAGAAATCAACGGAAGAAATCCCAAGATCACCCACCAATTGGCCTTCTCTTTAGCTCCTTGGACTCCTTGGCTCTTAAGCTAACTCTTTAAGGGTGGATGATGAAGTTTGAAGGTTTAGATGGTGAGATGAGGGGGTAGGAAGTGGGCCACACACTAGGCTTTCTCTCCTTAGAATTTTTCTCTCATAGAAGCTTGGGAAATATTGGAGAGAATAAGAGAGGAGAGGGTGTTGTAAGAGAGATGGGATGAGAGCAATGGATGTTGTAAGAAAGGGATGGGTGGAGAGAGAGAGAGAGTTGACTTTAGGAATGGGACAGAGATGGGAGTCATGCCTTGTTAGTAAGAGAGGGATGGGTTATGTACTTGACTTGTGATTGATTGATTGATTGATGTGATGGATTGTAGAGATTCTCTTAGAATTTATAACGCGCAGCGTTTTCCTCAAAATAAACGCAGGCCCATAACTCCTGGCATGGGTATCGCATCGTCGCGCGTGACGCGACGTTGGAACCGCAGTGATGGTGCGGTCGCTAGGATACAAGTTTCGAGTCGAGACGACTCAGATCTTCGGGATACAACTTAGGGTCACTTGCAAATACTGATTACAGGTCGTGGGTTGCTAAAATTCCATTGGGAGGACTGCAGAAGCCTACGTAATGGTACAGTTTAGGATATGGGCCTTACAAGAGTGGTTTGTGTATGTGATGGCATGAAAATGTATGGGTGGAGAGAGAGAGAGAGAGTTGGCTTTGGTAATGAGAGACGGATGGGCTAGGTACTTGTTTGAAGTGATTAATTGATATAAGTTTAGGGTAGAGAATCTCTTAAAATTTATAACGCATGGCGTTTCTTCAAAATATACCCGGGCTCATAATTGTTGGCCTAGGTATCGCATCTGCGCATGAGACGCGGTGTTGGAATTGCAGCGACGGTGCAGTCGCAAGGGTACAAGCCTCAAGTTGAACCGACTCAGTTCAACAAGATGCGACTTAAGGTGGAGCACAAATGTTATTTACACGTTGCGGGTGCCGAAATTCAACCGGGAGGACCGAGGGAGTCTAAGGAACGGTACGGACTAGGATACGGACCTGACATAAACATCGAGCCATCCATAATCCATGCCATGTACTGCCCTGTGCAAGGCCCAACTCGTTTGGCCCATAACCTTGCATTGTGGTTGTCCAGTTACATGAGTCGTGGTTGTGACGGTATATCGACCGTGGCTTGAAGGCTGTTACGGATCGTGGTTGTCATGTTATATAGATCATGGTTTTCATGTTACATAGGTCATCGTTGTCAGCTGATGTGGGTTGTGGTTATCATGTTACATGAGTGGTGGTTGTCGCGGTACATGGATCATGGTTGGCAACCACGCTCCATGCAGGATACAACAATGATCCATTGTTCATCATAACTATGACCTATGTGCATGACAACCATGATCCATTGTGCATTTGAACCATGCCCCATTGTCCATGACAATCAGGGCCATTTACACTTCATAACCACGACCCTTCGTACTGGCCTCGATGCATGGTCCGCCCTTTAAGAAATCAAACCTCGACCATTGACAGTCACAACTAAGACCTTTCATGTTGAAAAACCACGACCCAGACAATGTTTCATGGTTCATATGCATAGTGGATCGTTATTGTCATATAGATGGATTGGATTTGTGGGCCCTAGTAACTTTGTATAACAAGGAGTATAGGAATATCCGTGTGCCCAGTCAATCGGCCTCCCTCTGTAGCATTGATGTGTTTGACTGTTCTAGTGTCTAGATGGCACATATATCATGGTACTGCATTCCCGTGACTTGCCATATGGTACATAATATCATACGCACGATGATGGCGTGACTTGAACCACATAAATGAGTATCAGAATATGTTTATATGAGATCCATTCCATCCATCTGACAATTAATCATATTTTCACCATGTATCCTAAATTTCATTTAAATATAATAGTCATTTGTATCACATCATAGGGAAAAGTGTGAAATCACTTATAAAAACTCTAAATTCACTTTTTAAGCACACATGAGCATTTCATGCAATTATCATTTCAGGAAACGCAATCTTCCTTTTGTGTTGGTCGGATGAATAGATTGGATTGCGTGCATTCTTCCTTCTAGTGGTGATATTTCTAATCTCAATTGTAGAAAATACGAATGTTGTATTACTCTGATTTTTTATTCCCTATAAAAATACATGGTGGGCCATCTGATATACGACTTAGATATTATGCACATGAATCCATACTATACAAATCAACAAAAGTAACGTGCTCATTCATACGACAGTAACACAGGAAAAGTTTGTACATCACACTACTCTTAATTGATGGCATCAGTAGCAAATGCAGGCTTTTCAGGGAATTGGATTAGGGTCGTGGTTGTGAAACACGATCCAACGTGGATGACTACCACGATCCATTGTGGATGACAACCATGATCCAATATACATGTGAACCATGAGATCACATGACAGGGTCGTGGTTGTCATACACGCTGGGTCGTGGTTCCCAACCACAATCCATTGTGGATGTCAACCATGACCCATTGTTCGTCATATTCACGAGTACATGGGATAAACGATATCTACGTATGTCATGTTATATGGGTCGTGGTTCTGATTTCCTGCTCCTAGATTGCATCACAACCATGATCCATACAACATGTGGACCACGACCCATATATACATGGGATATTCGATATTTGCGTCTGTCATGTACTAACTTTGATGGGTTGTGGTCTATTACAACCGCGACCCATATAACAGCACAACCACGACCCATTTAACATGATAACTATGACCCATGACAACCACGACCCATAACTCATGACAACCATGACCCCTACTACATTACAACCACCTGGGCCTATGTTACGATACAAATATCGTTTGCATGACTATGACGTGACTTGCACCAACTTGGTGAGTACATGGGATATTCGATATTCCTTTGAGTCTCCACTATTGTAGGTAAACATTCCCTTATCATATGCACTATCTCCATCATAATAGCATAATATAGACCTATGACCCATACTCTTCTAATATTGGTTAATCTACGAAAAAATTGAATGGGTACAACTTGTTAGGAATGTAGGGTACTGGTTGTCATAATATAGGCCTACGACACATACTCTTCTAATATTTATATTTCTAACACTATCCAATACTCAATAGTAAATCATAGAAGTTCAACTTGGCTTGTTGCGCACTTATGAAGATGGGAACCATAAGGATCGACAGGTCATGAAGTGTGATAAGTTGAATGAAAATCTTATAAATATAGTTGTCGGTGATTAGGATGTCAAGACCACTTTTGAAAGCCAAGACCAATTTTATAGGCTAGTGAGCCAATGGTTAATGTGATTAGGATACAATATGACTATTGGTTTTTCAATGCTAGGAATATCATTTTTCGGGATTACAAGTAGTGACATTAATGCGATTTCCCTGAAAAAGAATCCGGTGCTGATTCCTTGTGTATATGACGATAAGGGTCTTGGATATGACGAACAATGGGTTGTGGTTGACATCCATAATAGATCGTGGTTGGGAACCATGACCTAACGTTATGACAACCATGACCCTATCGTGTGATCATGGTTCACATGCACATTGGACCATGGTTGTTATCCACGTTGGATCGTGGTTTTTTTTCACATTGGAAAGTGGATTGGGGGAAAATAGATTGGCTAATTCCCTTGTAACCAACCATGGGCCCAACCACGACCCAAATCAGCTGACACACAAACCGTGTAACATGAAAACCACGACCCATATAACATGACAACCATGATCCATAACAATTGGAGGCCACGATCCATATACTGTGACAACCACAACCCATATAACCTGTCAACCATGATACAAGGTTCTGGGCCAGACGAGTTGGGCCCTGCACAGGGCAGTGAAAGGCACGATCCTTATAACATGATGACCACAACCCTATTATCTGCCAACCATGACCCATGTAGTCACCAAGTTAGTGCAAGTCATGCCATAGTTGTGCAAACGATATCTGTATAGCAGCATAGGTCGCATCAAGTGGTTATAATGGGGTAAGGGTCGTGGTTGTAGTGTTGTAAGGGTTGTGGTTATCATGATATATGAGTCATGGTTATCATTATGTAAGGGTCGTGGTTGTCTTCATGATATATAGATCGTGGTTGTCATGAGGTAACATGAGAACCATGACCCATATAACATGACAACTACGACCTATATAACATAACGACCACGACCATGAAAACTACAACCCATTACAACCACGAACCATATTTCGTGATAACCACAACCCATATCAAATGAGAACAACTATCCATGGCAACCACAACATAACAACCACCACTCCATGGGAAACCATGACCCATATAACATAACTACTAATATAATATGAAGAACAGTTCTCTTCAACGGGAATCCAACGAGCTGAAAAACTCTCTTGAGAATGTCTTCTTTGAGCCCAACCATAAACTGTAAAACCACGAGTCTATGGGAAACGAACATACCTCTTCAGCGGGCACCCAGCGAGCTGACAAACTCAGTTAAGAATGTCTTGTTTGAGCTTGACCATAAACTAGACAACCACGACTCCATTGGAAACCATGACCCATATAACGTAATTACCACGACCCATATAAGATGACAACCACAACCATAATTATAATACAATATGAAGAACAATTCTCTTAAATGGGCACCCAATGAGCTGAAAAACTATGTTCAAAATGTCTTGTTTTAGCCTGATCAAAAACTCCGTTGAGAAGGTCAGGCTTAAACAAGACATTCTCAACATTATTTTTCAGCTCGCTAGGTGCCCGTTCAAGAGAACTGTTCTTCATATCGTATTGTAATTATGGTCGTGGTTGTCATGTTTTATGGGTCGTGGTAGTTACGTTATATGGGTCGTGGATCTTCACTCTCTAGCAGTTGGTCCCTGGATCTTCAGTTTTCTAGGAAAACGAAAGAAGAAGAAGAAGAAGAAGGTCTGTAAAAGGTGAATAAAGTCAACATTTGGCCCTTCCCAAGCTCATAAATACTTCTGTCCATGCCATGGGGCTAGTGTTTGGTGCTCTATGGGCCTAACCATGATGTGTGTGTTCCATCCATTCCGTTCATCAGTTTTTACAGATCATTTTAGGGCTTCATCCCAAAAATGAGAGGGATATAAATCTCTAGGGTGGACCACAACACAGGAAAACAATAGTGATTGGATTTCCACCATTGAAATCCTCTTAGGGCCCACAGTATAGTTTATTTGATATCCAATCTGTTGATTAGGTCGTATAGACCACTGTGGCTGACAACCATGAACCACTAGAAGGTTCATGGTAATAAGCAAGATAAGGGTCATGGTTGTCATCCACAGTTGGTCATGATACCTATGTGACTGGCAACCACGATCCACTGGAAGGGTCATGGATATGGCAAACAATGGGTCGTGGTTATCATCCATAATAGATCGTGGTTGGGAACCACCACCCAGTGTGCATGACAACCACGACCCTATTCTGTGATCTCATGGTTCACATGTATATTGGATTATGGTTGTCATCCGTGTTGGATTATGCTTGTCGACCACGACCCACTCTAGATGAAACCACAATCCATTACTCAAAAAGGCCTCTATCCATGTCACATTATTGGGATTGTTCAAAACAGGTAACTTCTTCTGTACTCTGAAAATGTACAACTACTGATCTAAGGTCAAGTGACATTTTTATCTAAAACATTTATAAAGGTTGTCAGAAGTCCACCCTCGGAATATTTGAGAGGTGGGACCATGAATCGAGGCCAGTATGAAGGGTTGTGGTTGTGAAATGAAAAGTAAATGGTCCTGGTTGTCATGAAAAATGGGGCATGGTTCAAATGCACATTGGATCATGGTTGTCATACACGTTGGGTCGTGGTAATGAAGAATAATGGATCATAATCGTATCCAGTACCATATTCCGTGACAAGCACGATCCATAACAGTTGACAACCACGACTCCTGTAAGTAGAAAACTACGATCCATATAACATGACAACCATGATCTGTGACAAGTGGCAGCCATGATATAAATACCATCACAAAATGTGAAGTCATGGTTTTCTACCATCAATGGTGGAGGTTTGATCAAGGTGTGCCCTACGGTAAACTCCCTTTCACGTGACAACCAGAACCCTTAGCTTCTTGACTCTGATCTTCCTTTTACCTTAGCAAATGCCTATAGTAAAAAAACAAAAAAACCAACCTTGTAGTGGAAGAGGCTTTCAGACAAGAGGAACGACAAGGAGAAACAATGTCGCTCTCTGGCAGTTGGTCCCTGGATCTTTACTTTTCTAAGAAAATAAAAAGAAGAAGAAGAAGAGGGTTTGTAAAAGGTGAATAAAGGCGACAATTGCCCCTTCTGAAGCTCATAAATGCTTCCGTCCACCCCATGGGGCTGGTGTTCGGTACTCTGTGGGCCCCACCATGATGTATGTGCTTATCCATGCAATTCATCCACTTTTAAATATCATTTTATGGCTTGACCCCAAAAATGAGAGGGATATAAATCTCAGGTGGACCACATCGCAGGAAAATAATAGTGATTGAATATCCACCATTAAAATCCTCCTAAGGCCCATTGTATTGTTTCTTTGACATTCAATCTGTTGATTAGGTCGTACAGACATAGATGAAGGGAAGAAACAAAGATCAGCTTGATCCATAACTTTTATGGTCCCTAAAAAGTTTTTAATGGTCTACAACAGTCATTCAACAATGTTTCTTGTAATGTTGTCCACTTGATATTGGAGTACACCTCATTTTTGGACTCATACCATAAAATGATCTCTAAAAATATATGGATGACATGGATCAAACACATATGTGGTGGTGAGGCCCATAGACCGTCGAGCACCAGCGATTGGCTGGTGCTCGGTGGGAGTAGAGTAGTCGATCCGTCACTTTCTCGAGGGTTGAAACAGAAGGTAACTTCTGTTTCACTCTAGGACCGTATGACTCTTGAACCAAGGTCAAGGGCATTTTCATCCAAAATAATATCAAAAAGATGTTAGAAGGCCACTCTTGGGATATATGGACCATCGTAGCTTTCTAGGTAATGCGCCCAAACATTGAGGCTAGTACAATCTAATTCCCTTCATATATATGGGGTTGCTTGATTGCAATCTAGTGGTGACTGGTGAGGTACCCCACCACCTGAATTAGTTTATGGGGTCAATTTCAAGGTTCGTTTCTCATTAATTATTCGAATAAGGGGCCTTATGTTTAGTCCATTGTTTAAAACACCGAAAAAAAATCAACTCAACTTGACCAAGTTGACTATACTTAGAGGCAGGAGAAAAGAACTGGACTTGTCTCTGACCCACTTAAAGCTAAAGAAAATTTCTTTGCAAAACTCGACTTAATTCGGAACATGTAACTATTAAGTCTAACAAGATTCGACTGGGTCATAACTTAGTTAAGTAAAAAAAGATTCATATCAACTCCACAAAATAGGGAAATTATCTATTAAAGACGACAGCATTATAATTATAGTTTAGACATTAAATATTTTATATATTATTGGAGTTACAAACCAAAACCCATGTCCCAGGAACTGCTGGTGACTGTTGAACTCCTGATGCAGAAACAACAGTTTTGAAGGAGCTATTTTGAAAGATGTAAAACTTGTGTAGGTTTCTAGAAATATTAAATGTTGGAAGCACCTAATAGGGGTGTTGTAGTCTTTTTACATTTCATGTGAATGTCTATGTAAAGAGTTTTGTGTATCCAGCTACAGCAAGGTGAAGAAGTAGCAAAACAATTTGAAAGTTTGGAGAGAAAAAAAGATTATACTTATCTTATCTCTCTTCCTTCTTTCTACATAATCAGTTTTTCTGAGTTATCTTGAGGCTTTATAAAGCCAATAAAAATTTGGTTTGTACAGCTAACACATACACACACACACACACACACACACACACACACACACACACACAACAGTTGAAAATACTTGACTAGCACATTAAGTTTTAAAAAAAATCATATTTTCCACTGCCTATCTTCTATGATATTTCCGAATAAACGCATACTTTCAAAATATTTAAAGCAAAATGCTTGAGGTTTGCACTGGTCACATTCAACCACCGACTGTCCTATGTTGTTAGGGTTAAATATGGTTTATAAACCATATTTTTCAAAATGACCAAACTACCCTCATTCTCTCCTGTTGGATCAAGCCATCTCCTCATTCCCCCCTCGTTTGGTAAAAACATCATCCGAACCTACTCACCTCATAAAACTCGAACAGATCATCTTTCCTCTCCTGCTTTGCATCTCTTCTCTCTCCCATTCTCTTTGCCCCACCATGATTTATGTCTGACATAGGGATGGACGTGATGAGGTCAATCACCATCTTCCTGAGGATGATAACAACTCCAAATCCACAGAGCTTTCCTAGAGTCCACACAGAGATACCTTGAATCCATGAGGGAAAATAAGAAAATAAAAATAAATTTTAGAAATTCAAAAATTGATTGATATATGGTAAAATGAATTTACGACCCTTTAAATAGTGATACCAAACCTTGGAAGAAGTTTCAGAATCACACTCTCCCTAAAATTCTTGAGTTACTATAAATAATAAACTTACTATTTATAGACGGCATGATTTTTGGCTAAAAATAGTAAGTGTCCTATTTGGCCTAACCACGTTGTTCTCCTAATTTTTCTAAGTCTTTTTCATGTAGGACACAACTCCTAAAGCATAAAGGATGAAGAGTTATTATTAAACTAAAACTTACTATAAATAGTAAAAATGAAAATAAAATGGATTTTTTACCATCAATCGGATGGAATCTTGTAAATTCGAAGTGGCTAACCTGCTTGGTTGGATAAAGTAGCTTCTCTTGCCCTAAAATCATATATGGTATGTCGAATAAGTCATTTCGATTTGTGAGATATGACTATTTTAAGGTTCTGATGGTCCGAATCACTTCCACCTCCAATCAAGCCTTCTCTTGTCCATCTTGGACATGAAAGTGTCCACGGCCCGCTCTAGATCAGTCCCTTCCACTTCAAAAGAATGCTTCCTCGAGTTCTCGTCCCGTTTTAGTTCATGATACTTGGTTAGGTCTACGATGTTGGAATTACGTGAGATCTCTATGTCATCCGGAAGATCAACAACATAAGAGTTATCATTGATCTTTCGAAGGATCGGTACCAGTCTAATCTTCTTATTCTTCAACTTGTTGTAAGTCGTGATCGGAAATCTCTCCTTGCATAGATGGACCATAACTTAGTCGCCCACCTCAAACACCTTTTGTTTCTGATGTTTGTTGATGTTTATAACCCCAAGTGCAGGGTCATGATGCAGTAATAACCTCAGTGAGACCGAGGTCGAATCCATAGGGACTAATCTCGTGTGTCTATTCTGAAAGTAGTTATAATCAAGACTAGGAGAAGATCTAGCCTAAATCACGAAAGTATAGAGAGTAATTGTGATTAAAGTGATTAAAACTAACAAATTAAAAGGTGGTAACTAGGGTTTCTAAGGATTTACTTGTAGAGATCAGGGAGCCCTCTTACTTTATTCAAGTCACACGATTGGAATTGGAGTCCTATCCTATCCAATTGGAAGATATATAATTAAGATCAATCTAAACTTTCCTTGACCTAATTCTCAATGAAGGAGAATTGTGATAATTGAAAGAGATTTCATCACCAAACCATGCCCATGGGACGATGGCTAACAACAAGATTTACCAATCCCACAATCTCAAAATCAGGAAAAGAAGTTATTGCAGATCTATTGTAATTTGAGTCACAATAAACCATTAAGAACTGAAAGAACTCCTTTAAAATCAAACTAGAATCAAAGAAGGTTCAACATTAATATGAATCAAAGTAAAAGAAACATCCCATCTAGCTACAAGCTTCACCTCTTAGCCCTAACTAAGAGGTTTAGACAACCATAGACATGATTGAACTAAAATCTCTCAAGAAAAGCATAAAAGCCACTAAGGAAAAGAAAGAAAAACTCTTGGCAATGGTTTCTTCATGCTTTTGTTCCACTCCTCAAACCCTAGAAGATGCCTAGGAACATCTTAGAGACCCCTATTTATAGTTTTGCAACTCAAACTTTCGCACCGAGTTGGAAAATTTCAGAAACTGCCTCAAATTTATACAGTCCATGTAACCTTAGACGAGTTGAGGAAATCCTTTGACTGGTCAAAGATGAATGGAATTTAGAGAATTTTGTCACTGGAGTTCGAGTCGAGGAATCTTCGACAAGTTGAGTAGGAGCCTTCGACTAGTTGAAGATGGGCTTAGATTAGTTGAAGGATGCAGATTTTTAGGGTTCCTTTTCTTCACTTCAAGTCTTCAATGCTCTTCATTCTTAACTTGATTTTCTTAGATCTTTAGCATGTGAATTCTTCATTCTTTGTCTCATAAGATCCATCCTTGTCTTTGGTGATTCTTGAGTGTTAACTTCATGCTTTTAGCATCCCTTTCAGTCCAAGCTCTTAAATTCACCTTGCAACACAAACATGATTAAAATAGAACATTAAGCATTATCATGTTCATAAAACCAAGTAATATATGGGGTGTCACGCTCCAAACTTGGAAACCTACTAATAAAATTCCCAACTGCCGAATCCGGTGCCGACAGCCTCCGTAGTACCCCATTCTTAGCTTCCAACATTCACACGCTAGATTCCGATCTTGGGATACTATAAGGATGATTTTTAATGTACATTTGTTTCATAACAAGCATAACCTCAAGTTTACCCCAATCACAAAGACAGCATTAATCATCACATATCCACTAATATAAACATTTGAATACAATGCTGAAAGAGAAATACATATGTATTAAAATCAAAGCTCCAGAAGTCCGCTGCGTGCTACAAGCTCAATGCTGCTGCAACCTAATGCCACCTGCACGCATTTATCTTACATAAGCTTATAGAAAGCTTAGAGGGTGGTGTAAGTGTGTGCACAAGCTAAGTGCCAAGTATGTAATACAATGCTGTAAATCATACAATATCAAAGTAAGTGAAATACTTCAAGTCTATAAATCATACAATATCAGAGTATGCAATACAGATCAGCTATGTAAATGAGGAGTCATAGAGAGCCAAATATTAGATGTTGATGATACAATGTAATATGCAAATTCTAAAGAGCCACGATTACCATCAACCTCATCTAGTCCATATAAATGCAGAAATGTAGCAACTAAGAATACCATATGCCGTGGATGCAATGCAATATGCAGTGCGAATGAAATGACCAAGTTGGAGTGTGAAGTCGGGATAATAGTACGTAGTATCGCAGGCTATGGGGTCCATCACAAAGGACTTCTATCCAAACAAGTCCCATACCTAAATTTGAATAGTCAGACTCAATGTGGTAAACTCCTAATCTCAGGTTAGTCATATGCACCAACCGAAATCCTGGCCATTACGAAGGTATATGTAATAAATAGTTGCGCACCACCAGCCTGAGTAGACAGTGAATGAATGAATGAATGAATGAGAAAAATGCTGAGTATGTAACTCCTGCTCCACCAATCAGTACTGTACATCTTTGAGATCATCACCAGGGTCTAATACACTCCTAACTAGATTGTCACCCCATCGTGCGTAACCAGGTGAGTGTAAGAGACTTCACTATCCACCTGACTAGTAGTTAGCCAATACCTACCTGACACGTCGATAGTGGACCCATTTATGAGCTGGTCAAACTTAGCTTAGTTTTGCCCACTACGAATCGGGCGGAAAAGGCCACACCCCCTTCCGACCAACCACGACACAGTGGGAGACGCGGCCTACTGGTATTTGGCAGTCGGGCGCTCATGTAATCCACTCAGTCTATACATTGGAGCGTCTCCTGGCCACAGAGGTTTAAGGACTTTCACCCACGAACATCCAAAGTGCCCAAATGCTTGAACTAAATATTTTCGGTGTCCCATCTAGCCATCCACAACATGCCTGTGGAGGGTACGACCCTGATGTCATTAGGGCAAATAGTAATCACAACACATAATGCAGGATGCATGAGTCATACAATTCAGTCATACATCAATCCTATGCATACCGTGCGGTCATGTGAGACAATCTCCGCCTATCAGGGAGTCTCATAACAACTTGCCTAATGACATATGCAATGGTCAACCACATCTCATAATAAACATGCAGAAGATGGGTATGAGCATGTACATGATGCTATGTTGTCACATACTTATAATCGTTATCGATAATCAGCCTCGATAATCACAATCAGCCTTGACAATCAAAATCAACCCCGACAATCAGAATCGGCCTCAACAATCAGAATTGGCAATCGGAATTAGCCTCGATAATCGGAATCGGCCTCGACAATTGGAATCGGCCTTGATAATCGGAATTGGCCTCGACAATCGGAATTGGCCTCGATAATCAGAATCGGCCTTGACAATCGGAATCGGCCTCGACAATCGGAATCAGCCTAACAAAGCGCCTAAGGGAAGGTTACAATGTGGACATTAGCCATCATTGCCCATCAATGTGGACATTTAACCAACATTACTCCTAAGGAGTGGCCCACATAGAGCCAAACGTATAGTGGGCCCATGGACTCACACAAGGACCCCATACACAACAAAATGGGCCTCACACAAAGGGCCTAATATGCATAATGATGGGCCTCATCACATGGGCTTCAAATACACAATAGGTGGGCCTCGCACATGGGTTGGGATACATCATATTGGGCATCAAACATTGGCCTCATAAACATCACATCGGCCCCACACAAAGGTGTCACATACATTTCATTCGGCCTCATATACATCAAGTCGGGCCTACAATACACGGGCCTCAGATACATCACAATGGGCCACAATACATGGGTCTTAAACACATCATAATGGGCCACAACCCATGGGCCCTGAATACATCACAATGGGTCACAACCCATGGGCCCCGAATATATCACAATGGGCCACAACCCATGGGCCCCGAATACATAACAATGGGCCATAACCCATGGGCCCCGTATACATAACAATGGGCCATAACCCATGGGCCCCGTATACATAACAATGGGCCATAACCCATGGGCCCCGTATACATCACAATGGGCCATAACCCATGGGCTTCAAATACACAATACGTAGGCCCTTCACATGGCCTCAATACATCACAAGTGGGCCTCAAGTATACATCACGGGTGGAATTTCCATGTGAACGGTATGAATATACACACATCTCAAGGTGGGCCCCACCCGTCTGACATATGGACGGAGTGAATATAGAATAGATACATTAAGGTGGGCCCTGTAAAATGCAGGTGGGCCTGCAGATAAACAGCCTGCATGATACACATACATCACGGTGTGCCTGGCATGACTGCACCGTCTAAACATCGTCCATGTAAATCAGCACTGTCCAAATGTTGTTAGCAGGTGGGTCACACATTGCATGGTGTGGATGCACAAAACATACATCATGATGGCCCACAAAACTTACTGATGTCATCTAGCAATGGGACCCACTGTCCTAACATTGGACGATGTGGATCCAGTCCATAACCACAGTGTCATCCCACTGTCCCATTCAAATGGGCGGTGACGATAGGGAATACATACAGCAAGCTGGGTTCCCACCCCACACGCTGCTGGATGGACGGTAGAGATAAAACTCATACATCATGGTTGCATGAATGGCGTAGATGTAATGCACATACGTCCAGGTGGGGTCCACGTCACTGTGGCCCACCTAGTTTTAAATCAAGCTGATATTTATTTATTATTATTATTATTTTTTTTAAGCTGCACCAGCGTCCAGATACCCACTGTTCAGGATTGGATACACATACATCACGGTGTGCCTGGCATGACTGCACCGTCTAAACATCGTCCATGTAAATTAGCACTGTCCAAATGTTGTTAGCAGGTGGGTCACACATTGGATGGTGCGGATACAAAAAACATACATCATGATGGCCCACAAAACTTACTGATGTCATCTAGCAATGGGACCCACTGTCCTAACATTGGACGATGTGGATCCAGTCCATAACCATAGTGTCATCCCACTGTCCCATTCAAATGGGCGGTGAGGATAGGGAATACATACAACAAGCTGGGTTCCCACCCCACACGCTGCTGGATGGACGGCAGAGATAAAACTCATACATCATGGTTGCATGAATGGCGTAGATGTAATGCACATACGTCTAGGTGGGGTCCACGTCACTGTGGCCCACCTAGTTTTAAATCAAGCTGATATTTATTTATTATTATTATTATTAATTTTTTTAAGCTGCACCAGCGTCCAGGTACCCACTGTTCAGGATTGGACGGTGCGGATAGAATGCAAACATCAAGGTGGCTCCGATCCCCACACGTGCCACACGTGTGGGATGGGTCCACATATCAAAACAGATGGACGGCTTAGGTAAGTACATACCTCATGTGGGATCCACACGTGTGGGTGGTGTGTATAAAACACATACATCTTGGCAGCCCACAGCTGCTGGTGTCAATCAGCAGGGGGACTCACCGTCCTATCTTTGGATGGTATGGATTGTAATTCATACATCAAGGTAGGTGTCCACATGCACAGCTGGATGGTGGAGACCCCACACGTGTAGCTGGGTCCCACCGTCCAACAATGGATGGATGACATGGAATGAAACGAATACATCATGAATGTGGGTCCCACCCGTCCAGATTGTTGGATTGTGTGTATACACAAACGTACAATATGGTGGCCCCACATCCCACGTGGATGGAATGGATAGAACACAGACATCATGGTGGGTCCCGTGAGTATGTCCAGACAGCTAGACAGCTGGATAAACAAATGGACGGTTTGAGATTTAACATATGCCGCATGATGGGGCCCAACACACTTGTTGACCTCAGATACAACAACTAAATGGTTGGGATGGGGCCACGTCCAAATGGATGGACAGTCTGGATAAGACCCAAACATCTGTGCGGCCCATCCATCACCATCCATAAGTGGATGGTGTGGATACATAATACAAACAGCGAGGTGGGTCCCACTTGGGTGAAAATGTATGTGCATCGGGGTGGGCCATCAATAAGGGGGGAGGGGGGGGGGGAGAGAGAGAGAGAGATAGATAAAGAGAGAGAGACGAGTGAGAGAGGGGAGGGACCCCGCCACTATGAGCCCTCCCTATACATTGCATACATCAAGATGGGTCCCACCACATGTGGGCCTTTAAATCACAAAAATGGTAAAATAAGGATCACCTACCTTTGATCTTCTTAAACTTCTCCTCATCTTAGCTCCAATAGGACATGATTTAACAGTTAAGATAAACTTTGGATGGTGGAGATGGGAGGTAGGAAGGTGGGCCACACAAGCTCTATCCATGGAGCTTAGAGCTTGGACGTGGGTTGCTTGCTTGAAAAAATGGAGAAAATGAGAGAGACAGAGAGAGAGAGAGAGAGGATGGATGGGTATAAGTGATGGAGTCATGGGGAGAGGGTTGGTGAAGTGATGGAAAGTTGACTTTTTTTGGGGTTACTTTTGTACTTGGGGATGAGATAAAGTAATGGGTTGACTAATGGGTGTACTTTGATAAGCGAGGTGATTGATGTGATAGATTCTCTTGGGATTTATAATGCGTGACATTTTTCTTGAACTGAATGCGGGCCCACATCTCCTAGCCCGGGTATTGCCTTGGTGCACGAGACGCGGTGTCGAAACCGCTGCGACAGCGCGGTCGCAAGGGTATAAGTCTCGAGTCGAGACGACTCTAGAATACAGGATACGACTTAGGGTCATGCCCAACTGCTATCTACATGTCGCGGGTCACTTGAATTCGACCGGGAGGACGGCAGAAGCCTATCGAACGGTACGGTTTAGGATATGGGCCTGATAGCTCTCTCCTTCTTATAAAAAATTCATCATCGAAATTTACAGAACAGACAAGGGAATGGGAAACATCATCAAGTATATATGTCAAAGTACAATCAATCTACGAAATGATGAAGATAACACTCTTTAATCTCAACCTCGCCCTCTCAGGACACCTCATCAATGCTATAATGACACCACTGATCCTCAAATCTCGGATCATAAACGATTGAAGGTGGAATACTATGCAGCCTCACAATCTCAACGGTGGGGAGCTATAGCATAAAATCTCTAAGTTATTCAAACTCGGGGATCTAATCATTATAAGTTCTCAACATTTATAGAGTGAAGGATAGCTATCAGCACATATGTGATGTTATCTTCATGTATTCCCAAGTTATTCTCTGATACCATCTTCTGTCACGCCCCAAACTCGAAAACCGGGCTCATAAAATTCCCAATCGCCAAATCTGGTGCTGACAGTCTCGGTAGTACCCCATTCTTGGCTTCTAACGTTCATACGCCAGATTCTGATCCTAGGATCCTACAAGGAGGATTTTTAACGTACATTTGTTTCATAATAATTATAACCACGAGTTTACCCAAATTAGAAAGATAACATCATCATCACATATCCACTAATATAAACATTTGAATACAATGCTGAAAGGGAAATACATATGTATTGAAATCAAAGCTCCAGAAGTCCGCTGCATGCTCCAAGCTCAACGCTGCTACGACCTAATGCCACCTGCATGCATCTATCGTACATAAGCTTATAGAAAGCTCAGAGGGTGGTGTAAATGTGTGCACAAGCTAAGTGCCAAGTATGCAATACAATGCTATAAATCATACAATATCAGAGTAAGTGAAATACTTCAAGTCTATAAATCATACAATATTAGAGTATGCAATACAGATCAGCTATGTAAATGAGGATTCATAAAGAGCCAAATATCAGATGTCGATGATGTAATGTAATATACAAATTCTAAAAAGCCACGATTACCATCAACCTCATCTAGTCCATATAAATGTAGAAACGTAGTAACCTAGAATACCATATGCTGTGGATGCAATGCAATATGCGATGCAAATGAAATGACCAACTTAGAGTGTAAAGTCGGGATAATAGTACGTAGTATCGCAGGCTATGGGGTCCATCATAAAGGACTTCTATCCAAACCAGTTTCATACCTAAATTGGGATAGTCAGACTCAATGTGGTAAAATCCTGATCTCAGGTTAGTCACACGCACCAACCGAAATCCTGACCATTGCGAAGGTACATGTAACAAATAGTTGCACACCACCAGCCCGAGTGGACAGTGAATGAATGAATGAATAAAAAAAATGGCGAGTATGCAACTCCTGTTTTACCAAACACTACTGTACATCTCTAGGATCATCACCGGGGTCTAATACACTCCCAACCAGATTGTTGCCCCATCGCGCGCAACCAGGTGAGTGGAAGAGACCTCACTATTCGCCTGTCCAGTATTTAGCCAATACTAACTCGACACATCAATAGAGGACCCATTTTTGAGCTGGTCAAAATCAGGCTAGTTTTGCCCACTACAAATCAGGTGGATAAGGACACACCCCCTTCTAACCGATCACGACACAGTGGGAGACACGGCCTCCTTGTAACTCCCTGAAAATCGGGGGTCGAGCATAAACTCAACTCTCGAGTTCCAACGCATCACTTATACAACATAATGAATGATGATTGAATGTTGTCTGTATTAGTGCATTGAACATGAGTGAGATTAAGCCAAAACAGCATATCATACTCTAAAGACAAGTGAGATAGCAAGCAGAAGACTGTGATAGATATATAAACTATATAAACTGTAGTGAGTCTCCAGAGTGTGATAATGTTACCAGGTTAACTATTTATAAGTACCATTCCAAAATATACCAAATTGAGGAAGTGTAATGTCTTCTATCCCAAATACCATAGCCCCGTCAATGCCATTCCAGGTCTTCATAGACCCGTCAAGAGTTACATGTAGGAGAACTCCTCCTCAACATCATCGTAGTAGTCCGGCTCTGCTTCATAAGCATCGCCATCACCTGCAGCTAAGACATCTGGTTGGTGTTGCAAGCACTGTCTCGTAAAGTGGGAGT
This sequence comes from Magnolia changhungtana, assembly GCA_030180095.1. NCBI lineage: Eukaryota > Viridiplantae > Streptophyta > Magnoliopsida > Magnoliales > Magnoliaceae > Magnolia > Magnolia changhungtana. The sequence goes on along the minus strand of JASAUF010000644.1, from coordinate 3,369,485 downwards.
GAGTGATCAACTCAGTGGAACAATAAAGCATAGGTTAACATGTTATCAAAACAGTCAAGCAGTAATGATAAAGCAGTACAGTCAACAATCCTAAGTACTCTTCTTAATGCAAGTATGAAATGCTGTCATGATGCATGCCCTCACCAACATACTCCCTCATGCGACACCATTTACGTCCACGGCATGCGTTCATTCTTCAGTGCTCCACATCTTCCAGGCACATGCAGTACGATGATGAGCATGATTACCGAGTTGTTATTAGTCCATTTCAAATAGCAGGATTAGAAAACTAAGGTACCTCCCTTGTATCATTCCTAAACATAATCCACTATAGGGTCGTCAAACCAAGATAATCTCATATGATAGCGTGGTTCTAGGTCATTGTAAAGGCTGTCAGGGCTGTTACACACAATCGTTACACCACTCCCTCATCACCTTTTTAACGGTTCATTACTACATTGATACAGGCCTAGTTCATACTCTATTCACCGCGACAAAACTTGTTGCCTCACCGCAAATTCAGAGTATGCTCGAGGTCACTACAAAGGGCTGTCAGGGCTGTTACATGCAATCATTTCACCACTCCCCCATCACCTTATCAATGTAGGTCGACAGCACGAATATAGTGTCCCATACCACCATAATTGGCTCACGAGTCTGGTTGCTCAATGGACACTACGGGGAGGATGCACTCGCAACACCACGAAACCCCAGCGTAGGCCGACAGCTAGACCACGATGTCCCATTCCACCATGCCCGGCTCATGAGTCTTAGCGGATCGAGGTACCATGGTTAACGGGATTTCACTGGTAAGTTTGGTACCCTAGGTTCAAGCAGAGGCATCCAAAAATGGTGAACATATATAAGACAAATCGGGTTACTTGACAAGCTCGACTAGCTCGAGCGCACGACAAGTTGGGAGACATGAAGTGCATAAGCCCTTCGCGTGGCCAACCACTATCACCAACCGAAGTATGACTCAGGTTCGTCGAACACATCTCACGTGGCGAATGAATCTCAGCCATGAATTCAATCCCGTTACCGATTGCCTGGACTATACAATAGCTCCAATCACATCCAATTATGAAACAGTTAAAGCAGTAATGGATCAAGATTTCAAATTATACAATTAAATATCCAATATTGTCCACTTAGTGCTGCCAGGGCTATTGCACGGAATCGTTACACCACTCCCCCATCACCCTTCACGGCTCCTATGGAATACAACTTAAACATATGCAATACATAGATAAAATCATACAATCAGTTGAGCATGTTATGAAGTACAACATAAGCATGAGTTTGTACATATTCAATTCCTAATCACACAGATATTTAAAGAAATCATACACATAGTTAAAGGAATTGAGAATCATATCTCAACACCCTCATACATTATAATTTACTAACTACTACTTATTTAGACATTTCAATAGATACTTTAGACTACATATATCAACATACATGACATATGTTGATCACATAAGTATTAGGCCAAATCCTTTCACTAGGGAATTGCCCCAATTATAACATGCATGCACCCACAACGGATAGTCATGGCAAGCAGGAATCCAAGTTTTATATTCATTCGGTCATTTCCACAAACACTTGGGCTACACATTTTAACACATATAGCGTATAGTGGCCGTGGCGTGATTTAGGGCAAATCCTTTCGTCAAAGGGGTATCGCCTATACAACAATCATATATCCATGACAATTAGTCATGGCGAGCATGAATGCAAATTCTATACTCATTCGGTCATTTTCACAAACACTTAGAATACACTCTTTTAACATACATAACGTGTACTAGCAAAAACATGTATTAGGGTGAATCCTTTCGCTGAGTGAGTATTATACATATATATAGTATATTCATACAGTAATTAATCATGGCTAATATACTTTCAAAATTTGTACGTATACGGTATTTTCTACAAATACGAGGAATACAGTATATTCAACATAGTTAAGGTATAACCGAAAAATGAAACGGACAACACTTTGTACATGTGTAATTGCATGCAGATCATGAATCTATCATTATCTGATATTGAAAGTGTTGAAAACCATAACCTATACACCTAAAGTCTGCACCTTTTGTCATAGAATCGTAACGAATTCGATAGGTTTGCTAAGCATCAGTATACGGTAGTTTGGCAACCTATAGAATGAAATAGATTAGCTATTTCATCATTTGAAATGTTCATAACCCTATATCAGATTAGGGTTAGGGTTTCTTACCTAGAAACGAAGTCGGAATCACCGAGAAAGCGATTAGGTCGAGGTGGTTGGGCTTGTATAGCGGCAAGGTAGAGTCCCACATCTCCCACACTTTCTCTCTCTTTTCTCTCTTCTCTCTCCTAGGTTTTTCTCAAATTCGTATGGGATGAGAGGGTGAGGGTTTAAGGTCCTTATATAGGCTAAAAAGTCACCAAAACAGACTTAAGGTCAAGGTATACTTAGGTTATAACCAAAGTGAGTTCAATTCAATCCAACGAAGCACTTCTGGCAGCCCCTTTTCTGCATGTGGTCGAACTTAAGCTCACTAACACTGGATCTAGGTTCAACTGAGGTTTCGTTCCGTCGGATTTCCATATCACATATGGCGGACCAGTTTCAGTTTAACGGTCAGCGAATCCTGATCGGGGATTTCAAGTACATGGATATGTTTGGGCAAATATCCCTGATCCGAGGGTGTAATCTGGCTTGATTCTAATGGTCAGGTTGCTCAATATTGAACCGCAAGTGTCACATGCCAGATTTCATAAATCCTTATTTATTTTGGAATTATTTTCATGTTTCTCACACTCTTCGCTCCGGGCTCAAGTGAATAGTGCTGGGACAGTATCTGGATTTGATTTCCGAGATGGTCGTCAAGCCCAGTAAGGCGGTCCTAATTCTATAACTTCGCATTAATCGGACTTTTGATGTGCGGTCCAGATCTGATACGAAGTTTCAATGTTCTCCCGAGAGCAATTGGGTAATGAGATTGATCCTAGATTTTAGGGTAACCAAGCATCAATGATTCTACAAGTTTTGGGTCTTGCAGATCGTATTTAAAGTGATTCAAGCGGATTTCGTAACTAATCTAGTTTAACACTTAGTTACTTTCTGAAGGATAAGGTAGTGAAAGGTGAGATTTGTGAAGGAAAGGTAAGTTTTTAAATGAATGGTTTGAAGAAGGGATTTAAGACCCTTGAATTGAGTGTTTGAGAAGTTAAACAGGAGTTAGGATTGTCCCATTGCCTAAAGATGTCTAATTCCAGGTTGGCAAAAATCCATGTTCGGCACTCGGGTGCTCATATATTCCACTCGGTCTAGACGTTGGAACATCTCCTGGCTACAGAGGTTTATGGACTTTCATCCACGGACATCCAAAGTGCTTAGATGCTTGAATCAAATATTTTTGGTGTCCTATCTAGCCATCTATGACATGCCTGTGGAGGGTACGACCTTGATGTCGCTAGGGCGTACAGTAATTACAACACATAATACAAGATGTATGAGTCATACAATCCAGTCATGCATCAATCTTGTGTATACCGTGCGCTCATGTGAGACAATCTCCACTTATCAGGGAGTCTCATAATAACCTGCCCAATGGCGTATGCAATGGTCAACCACATCTCATAATAAACATGTAGAAGATGCGTATGTGCATGTACATGATACTATGCTGTCACATACTCATAATTGGTATCGTTAACCGGCCTCGATAATCGGAATCAGCCTCGATAATCAGAATTGGTCTCGACAATTGGAATTGTCCTCGACAATCGGAATCGACCTCAACAATCGGCCTAACAAAGGGCCTAAGGGAAGGTTACAATGTGGACATTTAACCATCATTGCCTATCAATGTGGACATTCAACCAACATTGCCCCCAAGGACTGGCCCACCTAGAGCCAAACGTATCATGGGCCCATAGCCTCACACAAGGACCCCATACACAAAAAAATGGACCTCACACAAAGGGCCTAATATGCATCATGATGGGCCTCATCACATGGGCTTTAAATACACAACAGGTGGGCCCCGCCCATGGGTCGAGTATACATCATATTGGGCCTCAAACATGTAACGTAAGCGGAAGACTGAAAGATGTATATCAATGTATATAAAACCAAAAATGTCAAAATCGGTCTCCAGAGTATGAACACCTTACTGAGTCACCATATACATGTATTAGTTTCAAAATCAAAATGCCAAAAAAAGGTACAACTATCATGGTAAACCTTGTAATCCCATCATCTGAATGGCCTAAGTGTAGCCTCCAGAGAACTGCATGTAGGAGAACTCATCCTGATCATCATAGTAATCAGGCTTAGCCTCCTGTGTCTTGTTGATACCTGCATCTAAGACAGAGTCTGGTAGGGTGTCCAGAACACCGTCCCGTAACGTGGTAGTGAGTAGCTAACTCAGTAGAACAATAAAATATAGACTAACATGTTATCAATTCAGTCAAGTAGTAATGATAAAGTAGTATAATCAAACACTCCTAAATACTCTTATTAATGCAAGTATGGAATGCAGTCATGATGCATGCCCTCGCCAATGCTCCCTCATGCGACAACATCTTACATCCACGGTAAGCGTTCATCCCTCAGTGCTCCACATCTTCCAGGCACATGCAGTGCTATGTTATGAGCGTGATTACTGATTTATTATTAGTTCTTTTCATACAGCAGTATTGGGAAACTAAGGTACCTTCCTTATATCATTCCCAAATAATGATCCATTCTAGGGTCGTTAGTCCTAAATAATCTCATAAGATGATACAGTTCTACGTCGCTGTAAAGGGCTACAAGGGTTGTTACACGCACTTGTTGCACCGCTCCCCCATCACCTTATCAATACAGGCCTAGTTTATACTCTGATTACTACAGGAAGGCTCATCGCCTCACCGCAGATTCAGAGTATGCTCGAGGCCACTATAAAGGGCTGCTAGGGTTGTTACATGCAATCGTTATACCACTCCCCCATCACCTTATCAGTGTAGGCTGACAGCTCGAATACAGTGTCCCATACCACCATATTTGGCTTACGAGTCTGAGTTACTCACTGGTCACTATAGGAAGGCTTATGGCCCCAGCGTAGGCTGACAGCTTGACGACGGTGTCCCATACCACCATGCCCGGCTCATGAGTCTTAGCGGATCGAGGTACCAAGGTTAACGGGGTTACACTGGTAAGTTTGGTACCTTAGGTTCAAGCCGTAGCATCCAAACATGGTGAGCATACATTAGACAGATCGGGTTACTTGACGAGCTCGACTAGCACGAGCGCACAACCAGCTGAACGACATGAAGTACATAAGCACTTCACGTGGCCTAACTACTGTCACCAACCAAAGTACGACTCGAGTTCGTCAAACACATCCTACGTGGCGAAGGAATCTTAACCACGAATTCAAGTCTGTTACCGATCGCTTGGACTATAACATAGCCCCAATCATATTCAATCCTTAACCAGAAGCATGTAGAGTAAAGCAGAATAAATAAAATAATTCAAACATGTTAACAAGCATGTTATAAAGCACAAGGCAAGCAAGAAATACAAACACATATATTTCATAAGTAAGCAATTAATTTAAACAACTTGTATGGAGAAAATCATACACATCTCTAAGGTAGTTAAGAATCCTATCTCAACACCTATCTAAAGCACTATCATCTAAGTACTTACTCTTACAAGCATTTTCACAAACACTTAGAATACACTATTTGAACATACATAGCGTATACTAGCAAAAACATGTATTAGGGCGAATCATTTCGCCGAGTAAGTATTACACATATATATAGAATGTTCATACAGTAATTAATCATGGCAAACACACTTTCAAAATTTATTTGTATACGGTATTTTCTACAAATATATAGAATACACAATATGCCATAATTTGCGTACGCAACTGAAACATAAAATGAACATTGCATTGTGCATGTACAATAATACCTAGATCATGAATCTATCATTATCTGACATTGAAAGCTTTAAAAACCTTAACCTATACATCTAAAGTCTGCACCTTATGCCGTAGAAGCGTAAAGAACTCGATAGAATCGATAAGCCTTTGTCGACGGTGATTTGACAACCTACAACATGACTCAGATTAGTTATTTCACAACTCACACTACTTAGAGCTTTAAAACAGGTTAGGGTTAGGTTTTCTTACCTAAGATCGAAGCCGGAATCATCGGAAAAGCGATTAGATAGCGATGGCTAAACACGTATAGCACCAGGGTAGAATAACAGGAAGATTCTCTCACTTCTCTCACACTTTCTCTCTCTTTTCTCTCTTCTCTCTCCTAGGGTTTCTCTCAAATTCGTATAGGCTGAATGAGAGAGGGTTTAAGGTCCTTATATAGTCTCAAAACACTCTAAATTAAACTCAGGGCTAAGGTATACTTAGGTTATAGCCAAAGTAAGTCTGTTCCGTCTCAACGGAGCACTTCTGGAGCCCCCCCTTGAGCCAAAGGTCAGACTTAAGCTCACTGACTATGGATCTAGGTCAAGTTAAGTTTTCATTCTAATCGGGCTCCCAGAGCACACGTGGTGGACCAGTTTCAGTTCAACGGTCCACGATCACCGATCAGGGCCACAAGTACACTGGCCTGTGTAGGAAATTTCTCTTGATCCGAGGGTGTATTTGGGTCAGATTTCTTATATCAGGCCTGTAAGTGACATGTCTCAGATTACTTAAATTAGATTTAATTTCTAAAGAAATCTACGTTTTCTCACCACTTCACTCCGGGCTCAAGCGAATAGCCCCGGGACACAATCTGGATTTGATTTTTGAGATGGTTGTCAAGCTCAGTAAGGAGGTCCTAAATGCTTAATTTCGTGGTCATCGAACTTTTGACGTGCAGTCCAGACCCATTACAGAGTTTCAACGTGCTCTCAAGAGCAACTGGGTAATGGCATTGATCCTAGATTTTAGGGTAACTTAGCGTCAATGATTCTACAAGTTTTGAGTCTTGCAGATCGTATTTAAAGTGATTCAAACGGATTTTATAGCTAATCTAGTTTAACACTTAGTTAAACTTGTCTAATTTATAAAGGATTTAAGGTTTGAAAGGTTCATAAGGGGTTAGGATCTACCCCTTGCCTAAGGACATCTAACTCCAGGTTGGCAAAAATCTGAGGTGTTACAAAACATTGTCCTCATAAACATCACATTGTCCCCACACAAAGGCGTCACATACGTCTCATTGGGCCTCATCTACATCAAGTCAGGCCCACAATACACGGGCCTTAGATACATCACAATGGGCATCAATACATGGGTCTCAAACACATCACAATGGGCCACAACCCATGGGCCCCAAATACATCATAATGGGCTACAACCCATGGACCCTGAATACATCACAATGGGCCATAACCCATGGGCCCCGAATACATCACAATGGGCCATAACCCATTGTAATGCCCCGGATTTTGAGGGTCGAGCAAAGCTCTACTCCCGAGATCCAACACATCATTTATGCAACATGGATAATGATGTTTAGATTTTGTCCATATTAATGAGTTAAACATGAGTGAGATTATACCAAAACAACATATCATACTCCAGATATAATTAAATTAAGTAAGCAGAAGTTTAAATCATGTATTTAAATATTGAAGGGTTTCACAAACTTCAGAGTATGAGTATCTAACTGGGCTAAATATATACATGTATTATTTTAAAATATATAAAATGTGAGACTGTAAGATGTACAACTAAGCCAATATCCTTGTAGTCCCTGTGCATCGGTACGAGATCTACATAGACTGCCCGAGAGCTGAACGTAGGAGAACTCTTCCTCCTCGTCCATGAAGTCCTGCTCTGTTGCACAGACTCCATCAATACCTACATGTAAACCAAAGTCTGGTTGGTATTTTAAAACACTGTCCTAGGGTGGGAGTGAGTGATCAACTCAGTGGTACTATAAGGTAAAGGTTAACATGTTATCAAGTCAATCAAGTAGTAATGATAAAGCAATACAACAATCACTTCCTAACTACTCTTATTAATGCAGGAATGAAGTGCAAGTAATGATGTATGCCCTCACACAAAGCTCCCTCACAAGCGACTCTGACAACTAAGTTTGCGCATGACAACCTCCCTAAAGTGCACCTTCCTCGCTAAAGCACATGTAATGCGGTGCATGGTCGTGTTAGCCAAGTACTTAATTAGGCTCATTCATACAGCAGATTTGGGAAGCTAAAGTACCTCTCTTTATATCGTTAACCCAAACAAAGGATCTATCTATGGTTGTTAATCCTAGTTAACCAAATATGATAGGCAAGTTGTATGGATCACCCCTAATGAAAAACAGTTGATAGGAAAATTCAAAAGTTTATACTCGCGGTCATTATGGGAAGGCTCATCACCTTAGCGTAGGCTGATAGCTCGAACATGGTGTCCCATACCACCGTGTCTGGCTCACAAGTATGGGTTGCTCACTGGTCACTACAGGGAGGCTCTTCACCCCAGCGTAGGCCGAAAGCTCGACCATGGTGTCACATGCCACCATGCCTGGCTCATGAGTCTTAACAGATCATGGTACCATAGTTAAAAATGGGCTTTTACATTGGTAAGTGGTACCTTAGATTCAAGAATTGATAACCATACATGGTAAACATACAATAGGTCAATCGGTTTATTTGACAAGTTCGATTGGTACGAGCACACGTTGACTTAATTGACATAGAGTGCATAAGCACCCCTTGTGACCTAACCACTGTCGACAATCGTCGTGCGACCCGGATTCGTCGAGTTACCCAATGTGGGAAGACTAATTCGACCACCTATACATGGACTGTTACCGATTGCCTGGGCTATGTTGCAGCCCCAATCTTACTCAAATGCAATAGGTAAATACATGTGATAATCATATCAACATTTAACAAATAATCCAAATCAATTTCTCATTTGAGCATTTCATCAAACACATTGATCATATTATATAACCCTTACATTTTATCCATAAATTTCGTAGCGGCAAATATGGTTACATGAAAGAAACTATACATATGATTAAGGTAATTGAGAATCCTATCTTAATACTCATAATAAATACAAATCATCAACATTTTCTCAATCAGACAATTTATCAAACACTTAGGCTATACTTCACCAAATATATAGACTAGGTTAGTTACAACATATATTTTAACAAATCCTTATACAAAGAGGTCATCATGCATATAGTAACAATGAATCTTAGATTAATAGTTTTGGCAAATGCAAATCATGTTTACATATTCATTCAAACATTTCAACAAACACATAGGATGCATATTTGTTCAACATAGTTCATATATGTATAATACATCGAAATCGATGTGTCTAAGACGACATGGTGGCAATCAAGTTAGACATAAATCATTAGCTGACATTGAGAGCATTGAAAACCATAACCTAAACATTTATAGTCCACACCTTTTGTCGGAATACTCGATTCAGACTCGGTTCGAATTCTACGTTCCCGAATATAAAATGTCGGGTACCTAAATAGTAAAATCAGTTAGCTAGCTTGTCAATTACTCTATTTAGATTTCTAAATTAAGATTAGGGTTAGGGTTTCTTACCCAAATCGTAGTTGAAACCAATGGTGTAGCGAAATGGGAAGGTGATTCGAGGCGTGGAGTGGTGGGAGAGGATCACAGCAACGATCTCCTGAGTTTTCTCTTCTCTCCTTACCCTTTTCTCTTCTTTTCTCTCTTCTCTCACCTAGGGTTTGGAAAAATTCGTATAAGAGAGAGGTGGGGTGGTATATGGGTTATATATAGGCCCAGAAATGATGTAAATGGCCCCAAGGCCATGATATACTTAGGTTATAACCAAAAGGCGTCTGTTTTTGATAAACGGGGCACATAGGGAGGTCCACAACTCACATACATCGTAGGGTAAGCTCTTTGGCCATGGATCTATGCCAAGATGTGATTTCGATGCGATCGGATTAGTTGATCGACCGTGGAGGACCCATGTCAGATCAACGGTCATACTTATTCGAACGGGGCCACATTTATATGGATATGTGCAAGGGAATTTCCTTTTCCCATGGGTGAAGTTTTGGTCAGAAATTGAAGGTCTGAAATCCTTAATTTTGTGTGTGATCGAATGGCCCAATTCACTTAAGTTTCAATACATTTTTTAAAGGTATTCTCGTTTCTCACACACTTTACTCAGGGCTCAAGTTATGAGTTTCTGGACACTATTTGGGCTCGATTCTTACAATGGTTGTCAAGCCCAGTACGACAGACATAACCTTATAGTTTCACGATCATCGGACTTTTGACGTGTGGTCCAGGTCTGATACAGGGTTTCAATGTACTCCCGAGAGCAACAGGCTTTTGGGATTTCTCCTATGTCTTTATGTAGTGTTAAGTCAGTGGTATTAATGGTTTTAAGTCTTCTCATTTGTGGAAATGGTGTTCTAAGCTTAATCCACTGCTTATTCGGTTTAATACTTATCTAAATTCCACCTTAATTACGACTAGATACGGTTCTTAGGCATTTCTGGCTAGGGTGGCACTCGAGTCTTCGTATGGATTTTTCCAAGACGTTACAATCTACCCCCTTAAAGAAAAATTTTGTCCCTAAAATTAGTATTTTTTTGTACTCCTCGAGGATCTGTGGGTAGTTCTTATCGACTTCTGCTTCCGTTTCCCAAGTAGCCTCTTCCTCAATGTGGCGTGTCCACAATACTTTCACGAGTGGGATAACCTTATTGCGTAGCACTTGCTTCTTCCTATCTAGGACACGTGTTGGTCACAATATATAGGTAGCATCTTCACTTAGCTGCACTTGCTCCCATTTGATAATATGGGTAGGGTTAGAAACATATTTCTTCAACATCGATATATGAAATACATTGTGCATGCTTGTGAGTGGTGTGGGCAAGGCGAGACGGTATGCTACCACACCCACTCGGCCTAAAATCTAGAACGGGCTAATGAATCTCAGCGCGAGTTTCCCCTTCTTGCCAAAATGAAGGACTCCCTTCATCGGGGAAACTTTAAGGAATACATGGTCCCTAACTTCAAATTTCAGTTGTCGTCGTCTTGTATTGATGTAACTCTTCTGTCTACTCTAGGCGGCAAGAAGGCGACGCCTAATAATATCAATCTTCTTTGAGGTTGCCTTTACCAAATCTGGGCCAACCAAACTCTTATCGCCAACTTTTGCCCAACAATGTGGAGCTCGGGAAGGGGGCCCATTCAAGGCTTCGTAAGGAGCCATGCTAATGCTTGCTTGGAAGATGTTGTTATAAGCAAACTCAGCATAAGGGAGACAGTCATCCCAGCTATCCTTAAAGTCAAGTACGTATGCTCGCAATATGTCCTCGAGTATCTGATTTACCCGTTCTGGCTGCCTGTCGGTCAGTGGGTGGAACGCGGTACTGAACTTCAGTTTCACCCCCATTGCTTTTTGGATTCGAGTCCAAAAAATAGACGTGAATCATGTGTCTCAGTCCCACACAATCTCTATAGGAACCCCGTGCAATTGTACTATCTCCTTGATGTATAACTTGGCCAGGTCATCGGCCAAATTAGAAACTCTAATCGGGAGGAAATGAGCCAATTTCGTCAACCGGTCCACAATCACTCAGATGCAGTCATGCCCCTTTCTCGTCTTTGGTAACCTGGAAATAAAACCCATAAATATGAAATCCCACTTCCACTCAGCTATGGGCATGGGCTGAAGTAAACCAGGGTGTCGCGGATGCCGGCCTTAACTTGCTAGCACGTGAGACATTGGGATACAAAATCTGCTATATGGGCCTTCATGTTGTCCCGCCAATATGAACGCTTCACGTCTCAATACATCTCTGTACTACCCAGATGCATCGCTAACTTCAAATTGTGTGTGGCTTCCAGAACTTCTCTCCTTAAGTCATGGAGGTTCGGGACGCATAGGCGGCCACGATATTGTAAACATCCATCCAAGCCAATCCTCCATTCAGATTCTTCACTGTTGCTCGCATGCTATATCAAACCAACAGTTCATCTTCCTTCTGAGTTACAACGATTCAGTCATCGACAAGTGGTTGCATGTGGAAGTGTGCGGCGCTCTCGAATGGCTCCTCCACTATTGGCTTTTGTTCAAAGTCTCGCATAAATTCCACCATATTCCACTCTTCTATCATCAGTGGGGCTGCAAACTCTATGGTTCTCTTATGGCTCAATGTGTCAGCCACAAGTTGGCCTTCCCAAGATGGTAAGAGACCTCAAACTTGAAGTCTTTTAAGGTCTTCATCCAACGTCGTTGCCTCATATTCAGGCCCCTTTGTGTAAAGATGTATTTGAGGCTCTTGTAGTCGCAAAGAGCTCGAACTCCTCTCTATAGAGGTAATGTCTCCAAAGCTTTAATGCAAAAATGACTGCTACCAATTCCAAGTCGTGAGTGGGGTAATTCTCTTCGTGTTTCCTCAACTGTCGTGATGCATAGGCGATCACCCTATCTTTCTGCATAAGTACACAACCCAAATCGACTCGAGTGGCGTCAATGTAAATGGTATATTTAACCCCTTTCTCTAGCAATACTAGCATGGGTGCGGACGTCAGCTTGTCCTTTAATTCTTAAAAGGCTGCTTCTACTTTCTCGTTCCATGCAAACTTAAGATCCTTCCTAGTGAGTTGGGACAACGGTCAGGCTATCTTGGAGAAGTCCTTGATGAATTGGTGGTAATAACTGGCAAGTCCGAGGAAACTCCTCACTTCCGTAACCAAGCTGGGCTACTCCCAGTCTTGCACCACAGTCACCTTGGCAAGGTCCACGGTGATTCCTTCCTAGGAAACCACGTGTCCTTCTTCCTTCCAAAAATTGCATTTTTGATATTGTGCAAATAATTGATTCTGCCTGAGAGTATCAAAGACTGCTCGTAGGTGTTCTTCGTGATCCTTCCAACTCTTGGAGTATATTAAAATGTCATCTATAAATACAATGACGAATCGGTACAGATACAGCCGAAACACCCGGTTCATGAGATCCATGAATACGGCCTGTGCGTTTGTAAGTCCAAATGGCATCACGAGGAATTTGTAGTGCCCAAAGCTAGTTCTGAATGTTGTCTTTTGTATGTCTTCGTTCCTGACGCGCAACTGATGATACCTGGATTGTAAGTCTATCTTAGAAAAATATTACGCCCCCTTCAACTGGTCAAACAGGACATCTATCCTAGGCAGAGGATACTTGTTCTTTACTGTGATGTGATTTAGTCTGCAATAATCAATACACAATCACAGCGATCCATCATTCTTCTTTTGTAACGGCCTGAAAATCGGGGGTCGAGCATAAACTCAACTCCCGAGTTCCAGAACATCACTTATGCAACAAAATGAATGATGATTGAATGTTGACTGTATTCGTGCATTGAACATGAGTGAGATTAAGCCAAAACAACATATCATACTCCAGAGACAGTTAATTTTACAAGCGGAAGACTATGATAGATAGATAAAATATATAAACTATAATGAGTCTCCAGAGTGTGATAACATTATCAGGTTAAGTAAATGCAAGTACAGTTAGAAAATATACCAAATGTGTAAGTTTAATGTCTTCTATCCCCAGTACCACAGCCCCGACAATACAGTACCAGGTCTTCGGAGACCCGTCAGAGAGTTACATGATAGGAGAACTCCTCCTCATCACCATAGAAGTAGTCCGGCTCTGCTTCATAAGCATCGCCATCATCTGAAATTCAACAAATCTGTTTGGTGTGTACAACACCGTCCCGTAACGTGGGAGTGAGTAGCTAACTCAGTGGAACAATAAGGCATAAGTTAACATGTTATCGATGCAGTCAAGCAGTAATGATAAAGCAGTAAATCAAGCACTCCTAGTTACTCTGATTAATGCAAGTATGAATGCAGGTATGATGGATGCCCTCACCGACATACTCCCTCATGCGACACCATCTCACGTTCGCGCATGCTTACATCCCACAGTGCTCCACATCTTTCAGGCACATGCGATGCATGATGAGCATGATTACCGGGAGTTTTAATTAGTCCATTTCAAACAAATGGGATTGGGAAACTAAGGTACCTCCCTTGTATCATTCCCAAACATGATCCATTCTAGGGTCGTCACCCTAGTTAATATCGAACGATGGTGTGTTTTCTAGGTCACTGCGAGGGCTTGAGTACATTACGTACAAAGGTTACACCACTCCCCATCACCCCTTAAACGATTCATCACTATACGTAAACAGCCTAGTTCATACTCTATATATCGCGGCGAACCCTAAGGCGCATCTGCGACTTCAGAATATGCTCGCGGTCACTACAAAGGGCTGCCAGGGCTGTTACGCACAAAGGTTGCACCACTCCTCCATCACCTTATCAATGTAGGCCGATAGCGCGAATATAGTGTCCCAACCACCATAATCGGCTCACGAGTTAAGTTGCTCACTGGTCACTACGGGGAGGCACGTAGCCCGGCGTGGGCGACCCTCGACCACGGTATCCCATACCACCATGCCCGGCTCATGAGTCTTAGCGGATCGAGGTACCATGGTTAAAGGGGTTTTCACTGGTAAGTTTGGTACCCTAGGTTCAAGCATTAGTGACCAAACATGGTGAACATACATAAGACACACGGTTTACTTGACGTGTTCGGCTAGCTCGAGCGCACAACAAGTTGGGCGATATGAGGCGCAGAAGTACCTCGTGTGGCCAATCACTATCGCCAACCGAAGTACGACACGGGTTCGCCAATACATCATGCGTGGCGGAACGAATCCCAACCACATCTTCAAGTCGATCTGGGATGCGGACTATGAACATAGTCCCAAGCTCAGTCAAATCCTAACCATAGCATGTGAAATACGGCATGATAACATGGTAATTCAAGAACACTAGCAATCATATTATAAAGCATAACATGAAGCATGTTAATAAACAAGTCACAAAGCATGTTCCAAAAGCATGTTATAAAGCATTATGTAGATAGGGATACAAATACTTATATTTCGTAGGCGAGTGGTTAGAGTGAATAACCACATGGAGAGTGTCATATGTGACTCTAAGGTAGCTGAGAATCCCATCTCAGCACCTACCTAAGATTCTAACACTTAAGCACTTACACTCACAAGTGATTTCACCAACACTTGGAATGCAATATTTCAACATATATGACGTATGCTAGAGAAATGTGTACTAGGATTGTCCCTTTACTAAACTAGTATTTTATACATATACATCATATTCATACAGCAATTAAACATGGCAATCACGTCAGCAAATTTTATACGTATAGGGTACTTCCTTGTATATCCAATTTCGACATACATAGTGTTTACAAAGGAACATAGATTGCGGCGATTCCTTTCGCCAAACTAGTATTTTAATCATGTATTGTATAATCATACATTAAATAAATATGTCAAACATTAGTCCAAAAGAAATACGTATACGGTTTTTCTAAAATACGTAATTTCAACATACGGCGCATTTACAAGCGAACATATATTTTGGCGATTCCTTTCGCCAAACTAGTAATTTATTCATGTATTATATAATCATACATTAAATAAACATGTCAAACATTTATCCGAAAAAATACGTATACGGTATTTCTACGTATACCTAGAATATGTGAAATTCCATATTTCACAACGTTAATCGAAGCAGGAAACGAGCACTTTGTACATGTGCAATTGCAAGCGATCATGAATCTACCATTATCGACATTGAAAGCGTTGAAAACCGTAACTTATACACTTAAAGTCCTCACCTTTGCCTTTGGAAACAAACTTAATCAAGCAAGGGTAGAAGAACTTCCCGTATCGGGAGATTTCTAGCCTAAAGAGCGGAATCGATTAGCTTTTTCATAACCCACAACGATTCTATCTTAAATCAGGCCTAGGGTTAGGGTTTATTACCTTCAAATGGGATGGATACCGCCGGGAAAGCGCCTAGAACAGGGCGGTGTAGGCCGAATAGCTAGCGCGAGGCAAACGAAATAGACGAATTCCTCCCACATCTCCCTCACTTTCTCTCTCTTTTCCCTCTCTCAAAACCAAATTCGTATGGCTGGAATGGGAGAGGGTTTAAGGTCCTTTTATAGTAAAAAATATTCCCAAAATAGACTCAGGTTCAAGGGTTACTGCTAATATAGGATATTCGTCACTTTTCCAACTCAAATGAGTGTTTCTGGTGGCCCCCCTTGAGCCAAACGTCAGACTTAAGCTCTCTACTCATGGATCTACGTGGAACTACGTTTTCGACTCGAACGGATTCCCAGATCGCACGTGGCGGACCAGTTTCAGTTCAACGGTCAGTGGGCCACGATCAGAATTCTAAGTACATGTAAATGTTCCTGAAATTTTTCTTAATCCGGGGTGTAATTTGATCGATTACGACGGTCGGTTGTATCTTGTGACGCGTCAATGAATGATGCGAGATCACTATTCACGATATTTATTTTGGAATAGGAATAGTGTTTTTCAACACCCTCGCTCCGGATCGGCGAATGGCCATGGAACATCGGATGGAGCTGATTTTGAGATGATTGTTAAGCCCGGTGGGCGGTCCTAGTTCTTTAGCCGTGTTAATCGGACTTCCGATGTGCGATCTAGACCTAATCAAGTTTCGTTTCATTCCCGAAAATGTAGGGAAATGAGTTTGGTTCTAAACTTTAGGGTAACCTAGCGTCACTTGTTCTGCAAGTTTTGGGTCTTGCAGATCGTATTTAAAGCGATTCAAATGGATTTCATGGCTAATCTAGTTTAGCACCTAGTTCACTTTGTCAAATTTCTAAAGGATTTAATCCTAAGTGATTTTCGTCTGAGGTGGAACTTAGTCCATTATAGTATGTATATAAAGTGATCCAAGTTATACTACTTAGCTAGTTTAAGATAGTGTCTAGGGCGAAGGTGCTTTGAAAAATTGAAAGCACAAGGTAGTGAAGGGTAGGATTCGTGAAGAAAATGGTTTAAGGAGCGATTTGAGGCTTTAATTGAGCGTTTAAGAAGTTAAACCTGTGTCAGGATTGACCCATTGCCTAAGGACATCTAATCCCAGGTTGGCAAAAATCCGGGGCGTTACATCTTTACAAACAACACAGGTACTCCCCAAGGAGATATGCTCGGTCGCATGAAACCCGAATCTAACAAATTATCAATCTGCTTTCTCAACTCCTCCATTTCACACGGAGGCATACGGTACGTCGGTAAAGAGGTATGAGTCGCGCCTGGCACAAGGTCGATGGTAAAGTTGATCTTGCATTGAGGAGGCAGTCCAGGGATCATTCTATACACGTCCGTGAAATCTTGGACTACTGGCATGTCCTCAAGAGACGGACCATCAACATTCTCTAACAGGGAAGCATAACAACTAATACGGCAGGGCTAACTGACCTGAACTGGGAAAGTGAAGGTTGTGTTTTCGGGCCCATGTGTTGTCACCAATCTAGTTTCACAGTCGATCTCAGCCTTCATTTTGGTGAGCTAATCCATGTTGAGGATGATGTCTTAATGATATATCGTGGTGACAATCAGGTCAATGCACACCACCCTGCTTCCCAAATATATCGGGCAATTCTCACAAAACTTAGTGGCATCAATAAAAGTTCCTGCTGCTGCGATGACTCTCACCCCAACCATAGGGGTAGTGCTCAGGCCTAATCACTTGACTGTGGAGTATGCTATCATCAAAATAGTGGACCCGGTGTCCACCAACAGAAATACCAGTGTACCTTGGATGTGGGCAGTGACTTCGAAGGCTAGTGGTAAGCGGCGATCGCATGCACTCGAGCTTGTTGTGGACGATTGGGTTGCGCTGCCATAGGTCATTGAGGTGGCCTATTTCGAGGCACGGGGGGTCGGTAGAGTGGCTATGCCGGTGATGCAGATCGTAGAGGTTGAGCCGATATAACTTGTGGTGGCTGACAGTTGATCTTTTGAAGCGGCGTAAAGCAGTTGTCCCTCATCTTGGTAAAATAAAATGGCTCTGTATGGCCCCCCTTGTTACAATAGATGCACCAAAGATCAGATCGCCTCTACTGGATTGGTGGAGCTAATAGTCTCAGAGGTAAATTTGCACGCGGCCTCTTGCCAAGAAATGGTCGGTTCAGTAATTTAGGACGAGGCTGCACGGGTGGCATAGTGTAGGTATTAAGGTTTCTTGCTCCTATAATTGTCAAATTTTGTAGTGCCAAAACCTCTCTTGGAATCTGTGTCTTGTGTAGCTCATCTACATAATGAAGACTATGCATCACTCAAGAACAAATGCATGCTTTTAGATGTGCACGACCAGTCGAGTATATACTCAACTAGTCGTGGCACGACCGATTGAGCATATGCACAAGCAGTTGTGTAGTGCGGGTTTGACCTTTATTTAGAGGAAAATCCCTTTTTCTTCTATTTGGGGCTTCTTCTCCAACGGGTCTTAGCACGACCGGTCGAACCCATCTTCATTATTCTTCAAGGTTAGTGCTTTATTTCCATTTTCCTTATAGATTCAAGTTCATTTCACTTCTATTTCATCTTTGGAGTGATCTATTTCTTGATTCATTGAGGTTTTTGGGGTTTTCTTCTCTAAAATCTGATTTTGAGAAAACCCACTCTACATCTTTTGCAACCTTTTGATTCCTTCATTTCTTAGTTACAAATGGATGCAAAAGGTAAAAAGAAAACTTTCC
Source organism: Magnolia changhungtana (assembly GCA_030180095.1). Lineage (NCBI taxonomy): Eukaryota > Viridiplantae > Streptophyta > Magnoliopsida > Magnoliales > Magnoliaceae > Magnolia > Magnolia changhungtana. The sequence goes on along the minus strand of JASAUF010000644.1, from coordinate 3,350,838 downwards.
GTTTTCCTTCAACATCTAGATTGACACCTATCATACGGCGCCACTTTCGGTCACTCGAAGATGATCCCTCCTAAGTGCGGGATTTAAGGTTGTGCAATGTTATAGTTGAATGACCTGTTCATGTTGAACTTATTGGTCCGTTTGAACTCCTTCCTTTTCTCCAATCTGTAGGATGGGCTAACATTCTATATTGGGGTGGGCCGACATACCGGTCTATTGCGCAAGCTATGTTTGCTTGTATTTCTGATTTTTTAACTGAGAATTCAATGTTTATTATTGTAACTAGAGAAGGTCCATATGAAGTAGACCGACATCTGATCTCTGCTCTAATGGACATACCTGTCAATAATGAAGGTATTCCAATTAGCACTCTAGTTGATAAACCATCTGAATCAGAAAACGTGTGTTTACTAGAGCATTGTGCAATATAGATGCGTAATGAAGTCAAAATGGAAATGCGCTTGCTTCAAAGTATTTATTACCTAGATATAGGGTCCTTCACAGGATATTATTTCAAATCTTATCAACGTTATGGTAACAAAACTGAACTCACTTCTTTCATGTGGATTATGAATTCCATTATCTCTGGTACATCTGTATGTCTTACTTCTTTAATCTGTCATTCTATCATTCAATTCCGTCTCCATCTTAGACACAGTGATATCCCTTTTGCATATCTTATGACTGTGTTGGCCACCCATATGTTAGTGGCTAAGTCTGTTGGAGAGGCTCCCAATCAACACCTTATTTTCAACAACTCAAATATAAACAAAATGAATTTGAGGTTGGCTGCTGGTCAAGTTAATGTGGGTGTTGGTTGAGCTGAAGCAGTAGATGAAGAAGAAGGTCATTTACCTGCAGATGACATTAACATGGACAATATCTTTGATGAGATCGAATCAGATTCTGAGGCTGACCCTGATTATCGGCCTTTTGATTTTGCTAAGAGGTTACATTCTCTTAAGGAATAGGTGGCTCAGATTAGTGCAACCCAGGATTCTCAATTTTCTTATATGCATAAATATATTAGACGCATTAATAAGGGTTTACATCAGATTGATCCATCTATTCATGCTCCCTCTTCAGGATCTGATTAGTATTTTCGTATATGGATTGTAATAACTCTTATGATACTTTGCTTCTTTTCGGTTTGTGGGATTGACTTTGGTTGAACTTGGATGATGTTGATTGATGATGCTTGAACATTACTTGCTTATGAATTTTCATATCTTGCTCCTTTATTCCTCATTGATCGTCTTATTCTTTGTTTATCTACATCCTGTTTCTTGTATTGGGTTCTTCCTTTGTCATATTGTGACAAAAAGGAGGAGAATTTTGACATACTTGATATATGGTGTTTGTGATTTAAGGCATGTGGATTGTGGATGGATGACTAGGAGTAAGGGGGAGTAGTAGCAATAGTAAAATGCTTGCTTTCTTTTTTATAACTGGTGCATGATTCTTTAACCAGGTTGACTGGTTTATATTGATAACTGGTGCATGATTCTTTATGCGTATAATGCTTATGTTTGTATGGAGTGTGTTTTGTCACAAATTTGACAAAGGGGGAGATTGTAAGTGCTAAGGTTTCTTACTCCCATATTGTCAAATTTTGTAGTGCCAAAACCTCTCTTGGAATCTGTGTCTTATGTAGCTCACTACATAATGAAGACTGTGCAGAACTCAAGAACAAAGATCGTTACTTCATGAAATGCAAGTTTACATGGTTATGTTCGAGTACAACATCAAGTATGTGTTTAATGTCTAAGATTTATAGTTCAAGCTCCAAGTCAAGAAAAAGTTCCCATACTTTGAATCTCAAGCTCAAGATTCAAGATAGTCAATTTCAAGCTTCAAAAGGTCTCAAGTTCAAGCTTCATTATATGTAAAGATCTTAAGCTTCGTGAACTTCAAAGAATGATCATCAACTGAAGGAAAAGAAGGTTCAATGTTCATACATTACCAACAAGGTATGAATGACCATAGATTGACCTTAGGGTAGGTCATTTTGAATACATAATTCAATTAAGTCATTTTATAAGTGAATAGACTGTTTCTCGACTAGTCCTGGACTCTGTTTGACTAGTCCTAGCACTGGTTCAACCAGTCTAAGAATTTTCTCAACCAGTCTTAAGTTTGTTACAAAATTTCAGAATTTTTTGTTAAGCCACAACCAGTCCTGGAGACTGCTCGACTAGTCGTGTGAACAGTGTCGACTCATTCTCGACCAGTCCTGCAGCCATGACTTAAAGTCTAACAACTAAATCTGGCTGCACATGACCAGTCGTGGACAGGTCACGACCAGTCGTGGAGGTCCTTCGATCAGTCGTGAAGGGCTTACGACCAGTCGTGGAACGGCTTTATCCAATCATGCTCAAAATTTTAAAAATCTGTTGGTCCTACGACCAGTCATAGTGTCCACAGGACCGGTCGTGAACGCGATTTCTTCACCTATAAATAAAGCATGAATTTCAGAGTTTTTTCATTCAATTCAAGATAATTCCATTCGTCACTCTAAGAGATAAGTTAGTGTTCTTTTTAAGCTATATTGTGCTCATTTAATATTCTCTTAATTTAGCTTTATTATATTTGATTTTGTATTCTTTATTCCAATCATATTTGAAGAAGGGATTGAGATTGCCCTTTTCTTGGAATCAAAATCAAATAGAGCTAGCCCAACTTGATTTAATTTAAAATCAATTTAGAACCTAAAACCATTTCATAAGTGAGTTTGGACATTAAACTTCTACGTTGAAATTCTACTCCAATTTGGTTCTTCCGGGCGGCATCGAAAAGGGAATATCCAGGTATTTTATATTATTGTAAATTTCTGTTTTAGTTTTTGAGATTGTGCCAGAAAAATCTCTGTTTTGGTTTGTTTGAGGTGATCCAGAAAACTCAGAGCGTAAATTTTTTGAATTGTGTAAGCCCACTTGAAAGACGCAATTGTGAGGGTTTTAAGTGAACCTGGAAAAACCTATTTTCATAGTGAACACTAATATCTACTGTGTGAGGATATTAGGAGTGGAGTAGTTGTGTGGCTATTTTTCTAAACAGTTGGTGTACACACAAGTGAACCACTATAATTCTGTCTTATGGTTTGATTGTTTAGTTATTTGTATGGATGATTGTAATTTCTCTTTTTACATTTGTGGAAAATGTTGTAATCCTTATGTGGATGTGTGAGAATGTTGTAATAGCTTAGATTTCCCTTCTTGCTATTTATTTCTTTATTCCACTGTATCAGTTTAAGTTTTTGATATACAAACTGTTCTAGTAAGGTTGTCCTGCCATAAACCCTTAGTTTTTATGGTGTAAGGTTGTCCTTAGAACAATATTTGTATCAACTTCTCAATACTTGTTCACTTGAGGTTTTCTTTGAATTCAGCATTGTGGGATTATCTATTGCTATCTGTATTTAATTTATTTAAATTCTGCTATTATTTTTGTAAGTGTTATGATTTGATTCCTCTTTGATTGTCAAAACTTCTTCATATGTCTTGTGTTTATATCTTGATAAATTTATTCGAGACACCTTGTCAATACTTGAAGTCTAGTTCAAAGAATTCTTCAAGCTTCATGATAGTTCAAGCTACAATGTAGAAGATATTAAAGAATAGCTCAGGGTCAAGACTCAAGTTCAAGTGCAAGTGGAAGTTCAAGATTCAAATATAAGTACGGAACTCAAGTGCAACTTAAAGTGACATTAATCTCAAAGCTTGTGAAGTAGTCAAGCTACTTAAAGATGAACTCAAGCTCAAGACACAAGCTTTGTAATGATCAAAGTCTAAGCAGATGAAGTGTTCAATGTCCATACTTCATGTCCCAGGTATGATAAACCTTAGATTGACCTTAGAGTAGGTCACTTTGGTTACATAATTTAATTGAATATTATTACATGATTTTGGTCTATTCTAAGACCAGTCCTAGACTTTGTTTGACCAGTCCTGACACTATTTTGACCAGTCTAAGAAGTTCCAAGACTAGTCCTAGAATTGTTGCAATTTATCGGATTTTCCATTTCGGCTACGACCAGTCCTGGAGGCTGCTCAACCGGTCGTGGGATGGTCTCGACTCGACCTTCGACCAGTCGTAAAGCTACGACCCAAACTTCAGTGAGTAAATCAAGTGTCGCACGACCAGTCATAGAGGGGTCACGACCAGTCATGGACTGCCTACGACCGGTCGTATAATGGTCTGATGCGATCGTGCTAAAAAATTCAAAAATTAGTTTATCCCAAGACCAGTCGTGGTGACCCTAGGACCAGTCGAAGACGAATTTTAGAGTTTTTTTTATTGAATATTAAGTGAATCCAAGCCTTCACTCTGAGTTAAGTTTGTGTTTGTTTTTAAGCTATTTTCTGCATAATTGCTTTCTCTTTTTGCTAGCTTATTTAATTTGAATTTGTTTCTATATTCCAATCTCATTTGAAAAGAGGAATTACCTTATTCCTTCTTCTTGGAATCAAAATCAAATATAGCTACGCCCAACAGGTTTAAATTTAAAATCAATTAGAACTTAGAACCATATTAAAGTGAGTAGTGGATATTGAACTTCTATATTCGAACATCTACTCCGATTGGTTCTACCGGGTTGCTACGAAAAGGAGAAATCCAGGTATTTTACAATTTTGTAAATTCTATTTTGTTTTGGTTTTTGTTTGGGATTCGCTAGAAAAATCTCAATTTATGTGGATGTTTGAAGAGAGCCAGAAAACCCAGAAGTGTGGGTTTTTGAATTGTGTAAGCCGAAGTTAAAAAGACATAATTGTAAAGGTTTTGGGTGAACCTGTGAAAACCTATATGATAGTAAATGCTAATATCCCCCATGTGAGGATATTAGGAGTGGAGTAGCATTCTGTGTGGCTGTTGAAAGACAGTTGGTGTACACATAGGCGAACCACTATAACTCTTTATCTTGTGGATTGAATGCTTGCTTAAATTTCATATCATTTATCATTCAATTTTGTGGAATGTATGTGTGGATGCGTTTGTTGTAACAATTTACATTTCAAGTAAGTGTGGGGAGTGTTGTAATAAGTTAGATCTTTATTTCTACACTTTATTTCAATTCCTTACTATTTGGTTATTTCTATTCAGATTGAGTTATTGATTCAAAAAACGTTCTAGAAATAAGGTTGTCCTACCATAAGCCCTTGTTTATTATGGTGTAAGGTTGTCCTTAGAACTGAATTTATATCAACCTCTCAATTCTTATTTATTGAGGTTGAATTGATTTTAGCGTTGTGAATTGATCTATAATTGTAAGGCTATCTATTTATCTCTATTCCGCTGATTATATTTTAATTCGGCATAGTCCTATTCACCCCCCCCTCCCTCTAGGACATATAGCTTGGCCATTTCAATTTTTTAATTTGGCATAGTCCAATTCACCCCCCCTCTAGGACATATAGCTCGGCCTTTTCACATAGGCGGGACCACATTCATGTTTTAGGCAACGGCCCCTGCAATAATAGCCAAAACTTATTGTTGTTACTACATTAGGAGCATCATCTGCTCCAACCTATTAGGGGGAGAGGTCACTTAAGGCACGCGTGGCTTCGACGTAGACCCACAGTTTTGATCTAGAACCGGTGGTGCACTAGGTGTTGGCCCATTCGTGGGGCCAGTGGCCGACTATGAATCCTGCATTGTCTCAATACCCGGGCCCAAACTGGGATCATTGTGGCTATCGCTCAGGGGAGGTACCGCATTAATCGATCTGCCAAGTGGGAGACGTACCATATTCTAAGTATTTTTAAGAGGCATTCCATATATACAACATAGGGTGCAACGTTTACAGGATTAGGATAACATCAACCACTTTTTTCAAACATTCTACACATTTATAAACAAAAGAAACTGCATGCATTTCATTTAGCCCAAAATTATCACAATACATATGATGTAGTATTACATGAATTATGACAAAGAATACATGTGAGCTAATTTTAACAAAAGGCTTTAACACTAACTAACCTAACATCTAACTAAGCTTAACTAAGGTTATTATAAAAAACAAATCAAGAACAACAACTACAAATATATCACTAGTCCTCCAATTTTGGCGAAGGTGGAGGCGCTCCCTTATCCTGCATACATCACAGGAGGGCCTTTAGGGTGCAAGACATCTTCTTGAACTTTTACTTCAGATAGGCCTGGTTCTCCTCAATTTTCAGCTTTAAGTGGGCCTGGTTCTCTTCAATCTTAACCATGCGGGCTTCTAAGGCGACCTGGTCATGTTTGTCCTCATGTGTAGCAGTAGAAGGTCCCCCATCTACGTCTTGGGCCTCTTCCTCTTCTTCTTGCTCCACTTCTTCACTGCCTTCCTCTTCTTTACAACCTTCTTCCTCTTCATTTCCTTCCTCTTCTTCACTGCCCTCTTCTTCTTCAGTCTCTTCTTCTATCTCATCCTCATACTTATCAAGCCTCACTTGGCGTTTCCTGGGGCCTATTCCCATATTGTTAAGTGTAGTTTCACTGATGAAATGTTTTGGGGGTGGTCTTCCATATGGAGTCTGAAGCTGAAATTTTAGGCAATCTTGCAAATGAGTTAGCCGAAAGGGAGTGAGGCGTCTCCCCTAGTAGATTGTGTTGTGTTGATTATCTGAGTCAACGCGAGAGTAGGCAAGCACAACTCGTCTCCCTGTCCATCTTTGTATAGGAAGTCCACCATAAATTTAGTGCATTTTGTGCGGTTACTCCACCTAGGATACACGTTGTACGTGCATATATGGTGGAGTAGGCGGAGGTCGTCTATCATACGAGTCGATGCGATGCTCTTTCCTCGCCTCTAATTTGCAAGTTGGCCGCATAAGTAACGTGTGCGGTGATTTCTCTCCCGTTCACTAGCGAGATTAGTCTCGCTAACATGCACCACACCACGTTCTATCCCCATGATATGTGTCATGATGTCTACATCAACCTTGGCTTGAGATCTCCCCAATAGTATGATAAATTGAAGAGGCACCAGAGTTGGGTCCCGTATGTGAGCATAAAAGGCTCGCACGGTGCCTTCACTCGTATGTGTGTTTCCCTCGAATATGGGACCCCACCCATTCTCTAGAAGGTGATATATCACGAGATATAATCTAAATAATTTCTAATCAACATGAGCTTCAAACATAACTTTGTGACCATGAAACTTACCGAGTTCGGCGCCCGCCGATAGCGACCTTTCTATCGGGAATCGAGGGTCGAGATCCCGTTTCAACCTTCGCTCAGCGCTTGCACTAGTCTCGGTGCTTGCCTTCTTCCTAGAACGGCTTAGATGGCTAGGCCTAGCCTCATCCGAGGTCACTCTGGTCTTTCCTAAAAGGTAAAGGAGCATTGAGATGGAGAAAAAGGCGGTGACAAGCTCAAAGAGAACCATTTATGTGGAAAGGCTTTGAGATTGGAGTGGGTTTGAGGATTTGGAAGTTATGAGACACAAAAAGAGGGTTCTTGTGCTCAAATAGGTGAGAATAATGGAGATGGAGAGATGAAAACGGTATTTTTTGAGGAATGGTGGCGGATGGGTGTAGGATGTAGAAGATTTGGAAGATTTGAGTGAATAGAAGTGGGGATTTGAGAGAGAAATGGGATGTTGGAGGGTTTAGAGGTGTTTGAAGGGTTAGAAAAGGGGAAATAGGGGTGAAATGGGGCTAAGGGATTAAAAGGAGGGGCCCCACACGTGAAACAGGCCCCACATGAGCTCATAGTGGCGAAGCTCCTCTGCTACACACCATCTCTCTCTCTCTCTCTCTCTTGATGTGTGGCCCACCTGATGCTGTTTGAGAGGAATCCGGACCATCCAGCAGTAAGGACGCCCTTGCTGTCCATGTTACTGGACATCCAACGATCTCGGGACTTGATGTCGGGGGGAAAACCCAAATCAGCTGGATCTCCAGCCATATATTCACCTGCATGGACCCCACTATGATGTATGGGCTTTATCTACACTGTCCATATGGTGGGGTCACCCCAGTCATGGGCCTAAGGACTGGCTAGGCCCAACGAACAGGCTGTTATCCAGCGGACCTGGATGTTGAGGTCTGGACACCGTTTATATATATATATATATATATATAACATATATATATATGTAAATATATATAATATAATATAATACATATACTATATAATATATCTGGTGGGCCATATGTGTGATCCCACCTTGCATGTGCATGATCCACACCATCTAGACCTTGGACGGTGGATCCCATGGAGCTGGACAGCTGCTATATAGCGTTAGTAGATCTTTAGGCCACCATGATGTACGTTTTCTCCAGCTGTCCATCTATTTGGACGTGGGCCCATCCCACACGTGTGGCACATGTGGGGATGGGACCCACCTTGGTGTATATATTCTTTCTCCATTGTCTGTCCATCTGATCTGGATGGTGGACTCTACTTTGATGCAAGTGTTATATCCAGTCCATCCATCTGGACGGTGGAGCCAAGCCACACGTGTGGCATCCACACCGTCCAAACCTTGGACGGTGAGTCCCACTTCTGATGTATATGTTTTATATCTAAACCATCCATCCATTTTCTGGTGGGCCAGTAGCCAGCAGCTTACTGATGCTGTATCACATCAGCAAGTTCTGGGCCCATCATGATGTAGTGTTGTATTCACACTGTCCAAATCTGGACAGTGTTATGTGGGACACATCGTGATGCATGGATCTCATCCACGTCATCCAGTTGATGGGTGTGGGTCCACCGTGATGTAAATGTTTTATCCACCTTGTCCAGTCCATGAACGTGGACCACACCATGATGTATGTGTTTCTATCCACATCGTGCATCTGTGGGACCCTTGATGCATGAATTCTATCAGCACCATCCATTTGCAAGATCACGGGCCCACCTTGAGGACTGGCTATCCAGACCGTCCATCTAGGTCCCACATGATGCATGTGTTCTCCCAACCGACCATCACGTGGACCCATGGTATGTGTGTTTTATCCATACCGTGCAGCCATTTGTGGAGATCGTTTTATGCCATAGAATGATATAGATATAAATTTCAAGTGTGACCCACCTTTATGTGTTTCATCCACCGTCCAGCCTATGGACTGTGGGTCCCAGCCTGATGTAAGTATTTTATTTACATTGTCCATATGACGGTGGGCCCTACCATGATATATGTGTTTTAACTGCACCGTCCATCTAGACATGGGGACCCACCATTGTATTTGTTTTCATCGCCCATCTGTGGACAGGTGGAAGTCCAATTGATGAGTGCTAGCCACACATGGGCACCTATGATATATGTATCTTATATCCACATTGTCCAACTCTCTGGATAGTGGAATCCACCATGATATATTTATTTTATCCCCACCATCCATCTGGACGATGGGATCCTCCATGATGTATGTGGATTTCGTCCATGTCGTCCATCCATTTGGACCGTGGATCACACCATGAACTATGTGTTGTATATTCACACCGCCTAGGGCAGCGGCCCACCATGATGAATGTGTGGTATATTCAGGTTGCCCATCCATTTTTCCTAGGTTTTGGGTTACCCCATTAGGCCCATTTTATGGTACAACAGGCCCACTTTGATGCATGTATTGTAAGCACTCGACCCATCTATTTTTCTTGGCCATATGGGCTATTTCTTGAGGCCCGATGTGATGTATATGAGGCCCATGAGATAAGGCCCATTGTGATGTATATCAGGCCCATGGGTTGTGGCCCATTGTGATGTATTCAAGGCCCATGGGATGTGGACCAATATGATGTATGTGAGGCCCTTATAAGAGGTCCATAGTGATGCATTTATTGCCCTTGAGGGAGGCCCATTGTGATGTATATTAAGCCCTTATGTAAGGCCCATTATGTTGTATATGAGGCCCTGGCGTGAGGCCTATTATATTGTGTATGAGGCCTTTGTGTACGGCCTATGGTGATGTATATTAAGCCCTTGTGTGAGGCCATAGGTCCACTATACATTTGGTTCTATGTGGGCCACTCCTTGAGAGCAATGTTGGTTAAATGTTTACATTGTTACCTTCCCTTAGGCCCATTGAGATGCCGATTATTGATACCGATTGTGAGTACGTGATAGTATAGCATCATGACACATGCCCATACGTATCATCTGCATGCTTGATATGAGATGTTGTTGACCATTGCATATACCATTGGGCATGTTGTTATGGGGCTCCCTGGTAGGTGGAGTTATTCCACATGAGCGCGCGGTACGCGCAGGGTTGATGCATGACTGGATTGTTTGATTTTTTTATATAACCACCGTATACCCTAGCAACATTAGGGCCGTAGCCTCCACAGGCATATCGTGGGTGGCCAGATGAGACACCAAAAATCTTTTGTTATATGGGGTGGCATAGATATCCTGGGTGAAAGTCTCTAAACCCTCTAGGTACCATAGGACGCCCCAACGTCTAGACCGATTGGATACATGAGAGCCCGAGTGTCAAATACCAGTAGGCCACATCTCCCACTAGGTCATGGTCGATTGGGAGCGGGTGTGGCCTTGCCCACCCGAGGGAGTAAGTAATGCTACTGGATGCCCACTGTCAGATGGATGGTGGGCCCCCAAATACATAATCACAGTGGATTAAATCCACATCCAGACCGCTGGACGGTCTGGATCAAATGGATGGACAACGTTAGTAAAACACATGCACCATGGCTGGGTCCACATGTGTGCATCAGGCCCCACTGTTCCTACACTGGACGGTGGTGGATGCAATACATTCAACAAGGTGGGGTCCATGCACATGTGGCCCACCAGCAATATTAAGGTAGCCCCACGAGTGACAAGTATGGATAAAATACATCATGGTGGGCCTGTTGTCCCTGAACGGTCTGGATGTGCCTGCACATCAGGTGGGCCACACATCTCATCATCAATATAAAAAATGAAAGTAAGAGAGAGAAGGAGAGAGGAAGAAACGTGTGAAGGGGAGGGACCCCGCCACTATGTGCCCTCCCTATATAATGCATAACTCAAGACGGGTCCCACCACAAGTGGGCCCTTAAATCACAAAATCACAACATAAAATCACCCACCTTTGATCTTCTTGGACTTCTCCTCATCTTTAGCTCTAAAGGAACAAGTTTAAAGGGTTGAGATGAAGTTTGGATGGTGGAGATGAGAGATAGGAAGTGGGCCACACAAAGCTCTCTCATAGAGCTTAGAAGGTTGCATGGGAGGAAAAAATGAGAGAGAGAGAGATGAGAGAGAGAGAGAGGTGATGTAAGGAGAGAGGGGGATAGTGAGTGATGGATGGATTGAGTGATGGGTGTACTTGACTAGGTATAGGTTGTAAGAGAGAGAGAGAGAGAGAGAGAGAGAGAGATTGACTTTGGGGTTACTCTTATACTTAGCATGATGAGATGTGGTGTAATTGATTAATGGGACATGTTCTCTTGGGATTTGCAACATGCAGCATTTTCATCGAACTAAACACAGGCTCACATCTCTTGGTCTGGGTATCTCCTTGGCGCGCGAGACGCGGCATCGGAACCACGACAATGGCGCGGTCACAAGGATATGAGTCTCTCATCGAGCCGACTCTGGAATATGGGATAAGACTCAGGATCATGCACAAATGCCGGTTATAGATCGCGGGTCACTAGAATTCGACCGAGAGGACCACAGAAGCCTATAGAACTGTACGGTTTAGGATATAGGTCTCACACCTACCATTGAGATTGTGAGGCTGCATAGTATTTCACTCTCAATCATTTTTGACCAGGATTGGAGGATCAGTGGGGTCATCATAACTTATACGAGGTGTCTTAGGAACTCGAGGCTGAGATTCGTATGCGCTATCCCCATCTCTTAGGAGTTTGATTATGTTGATATGTTGTGTTCTGATTATATCTATAGTGATAGAATTTCCCTCCCTTGGTGAGCTCTGTATTAGTTATGTTGTGGTTTAAATTTCGAGGGAGAAATTTTTATTATGAGGGGAGAGTTTAAGACTCATATCCTAGACTATACCGTTTCGTAGACTTCCACAATCCTCCTTGTCGAATTCCAGCAAACCACGAACTGTAACAGGGGTTTGCGCGTGACCCTGAGTCACATCCCATATAATTGAGTTGACTCGACCTAAGACATGTACACTAGTGACCGTGCCGTTATCGCGGTTCCAACGCCGTGTCTCGTGTGCCGATGCGATACCCAAGCCAGGAGTTGTGGGCCCACGCATATTTCGAAAAAAATGCTGTACATTTGCAAAACCTAAGAGAAACTATCAAATCAATCACATCAATCAAATCAAGTACCACCCATCACTCACCCATGCCTCTCTTACTAACAAACCATGACACCTCTCTCTCTCTCCCGTCCCCAAAGTCAACCTTCCTTACAACAACCCATCCCTCTCTCCTTACATCTCCTCTCTCTCATTTTCTCCACCATTATTCCAAGCAACCTAAGGAGTGGTGACCGTCCAAGCTCCAAGACATAGAGTTAAGAGTGTGGCCCACCTTCCTACCCGCACATCTTTCATCCTAGCCCTTCAATCTTCATTATCCTCCATCAAAATCGAAGCCTAGGATCTAAGGAGTCCAATGAGCCAAGAAGAAGCGAAATCGGTGGGTGTTCGTAGCGCTAGGATTTGATTTTATTTTTTATTTTTTTTTTAATTTTGGGTCCACTCGATTTTTGGGACCTATCTTGATGTATGCATTATAATTGCTAGAGGAGCTCATAGTGGCGGAGCTCCTCCACTACACACCATCTCTCTCTCTCTTGATGTGTGGCCCACCTGATGATATGTGAGAGGAATCTAGACCATCCAACAGCAAGGATGCCCTTGCTATCCATGTTGCTGGACGTCCAATGATCCCGAGACTTGATGTAGGGGGAAAAACCCAAATCAGCTAGATCTCCAACCTTGTATTCACCTATGTGGACCCCACTATGATGTATGGGCTTTATTTGCACCATCCATATGGTGGGGTCACCCCAACCGAGGGCCTAAGGACTGGCAATGAACAGGATGCTGTCCAGTAGGCCTGGATGCTATTTTTTATTATTATAATATATATGTATATATGTAAATATATATAATATAATATATATACTATATAATATATCTAGTGGGTCACACGTGTGGATCAACTTGCATATGAAGGATCCCCACTGTCAAGACCTTGGACGATGGGTCGTAGGCAGCTGGGCAACTACCGTACATCATCAGTAAATCTTTGGGCGATATATGTTTTCTCTAGCCGTCCATTTATTTGGACGTGGGCCCATCCCACATGTGTGGCACTTGTGGGGATGGGACCCACCTTGGTGTATATATTCTTTAACCACTGTCCGTCCATCTTATCCGGACAGTGGACCCTAATTTGATGCAAGTGTTATAATAATATATACACCAAGGTGGGTCCTATCTAGATGGTGGAGCTAGGCCACACGTGTGACATCCACATCGTCCAGACCTTAGACGGTGGGACCCACTTCTAATGTATATGTTTTATATCTAAACCGTCCATCCATTTGTTGGTGGGCCAGTAGCCAGCAGCTTGCTATTGTTGTATCAGTCAGCAATTTCTGGGCCCACCGTGATGTAGTGTTGTATTCACACCATCCAAATCTGGACGGTGCTATGTGGGACACACCGTGATGCATGGATCTCATCCACGCCATCCAGCTGATGGGCGTGGGTCCACCATGATGTAAATGTTTTATCCACTCTGTCCAGTCCATGGACGTGGATCACACCATGATGTATGTGTTTCATATCCACATCGTGCATCTATGGGACCATTAATGCCTGAATTCTATTTGCACCGTCCATTTGCCACATCATGGGCCCACCTTGAGGACCGGCTATCCAGACCGTCCATCTGGGTCCCACATGACGTACATGTTCATCCAGTTGACCATCACATGGACCCATTGTATGTGTGTTCTATCGTCCAACCATTTTTGGAGATCATTTTATGGCGGAGAATGAGATAGATATAAATTTCAAGTGAGACCCACCTTTATGTGTTTCATCCACCGTCCAGCCCGTGGACGGTGGGTCTCAGCCTAATGTAAGTGTTTTATTTACATTGTCCATATGATGGTGGGCCCTACTATGATATATGTGTTTTAACTGCACTGTCCATTTGGATGTGGGGACACACTGTTGTATTTGTTTCCACCGCCCATCTGTGGATAGGTGGAAGCCCACCTGATGAGTGATGTCCACACATGGGCACCTATGATGTATGTATCTTATATCCACACTATCCAGCTCTCTGGACAGTGGAATCCACCATGATATATTTGTTTTATCCCCACCGTCCATCTAGACGGTGGGATCCTCCATGATGTATGTGGATTTCGTCCACATAGTCCGTCCATTTGGACCGTGGACCACACCATGATCTATGTGTTGTATATTCACACCGCCTAGGGTAGCGGCCCACCCTGATGAATGCGTGGTATGTCCAGGCTACCCATCCATTTTTCTTGGGTTATGGGTTGCCCCATTAGGCCCATTTTATGGTGCAACAGGCCCACTTTGATGTATGAATTGTAAGCACTTAGTCTAGCTAATTTTCTGGGCCATATGGGCTATTTCTTGAGGCCCGACATAATGTATATGAGGCCCATGAGATGAGGCCCATTGTGATGTATATTAGGCCCATGGGTTGTGGCCCATTGTGATGTATTTAGGCCCATGGTGAATAGGCCGAGCTAAGAGTCCTAGAGGGGGGGGGGGGGGTGGGTGAATAGGACTATGCCAAATTAAAATTTTAAATGCAAAATTAGACAAATAGAAATAAAGATATCATTTAAACAATCCCACAAAGCAGAAATGAATAACAACCTCAAATGTACAAGTATTGAAAGGTTGATACAGATGTTATTCTAAGGACAACCTTACACCAAAAACTAATGGCTTATGGTAGGACAACCTGATTCCTAGAATGGTCTGTGTATCAAAATCTCAAACCAATACAAAGGAATAAAGAATAAAAATAGCAAAGAAAATAACTAAGCTATTATAACATTCCCACACTTGCATAAAAGAGATTACAACATTCTCCACAAATGCTTGAAAAGAAATTACAACATTCACGTAAAGCCACAATCAATCATCCACCACAAGACCAGAAATTATAGTGGTTCGCTTGTGTGTACACCAACTGTTTAGAAAAACAGCCACACAACTACTCCACTCCCAATATCCTCACATAGTGGTAATTGGCATTCACTATGCAATAGGTTTTTCAAGGTTGACCTAAAACCTTCACATTTGTGTCTTTCAAGTGGGCTTACACAATTCAAAAACCTCACACTTTGAGTTTCTGGATCACCTTAAACAAACAAAAAAGAAAGAGATTCTTCCTGGCACAATTTCGAAAAAACCAAAAATAGATTTACAGAAATGTAAAATACTTATCTAGATATTCTCGTTTGATGAAGCTCGGTAGAACCAATTCGAAGTAGATGTTCAACGTAGATGTTCAATGTTCACACTCACTTATGAAATTTGAACATTGAATCATCATTTGCTTTGGTTGATAGTTGATCTTGAAGTACACAAAGCTTGATATCTTGACTTACTTTGAATCTTGAACTTGAAGTACTTTGAAGCTTGAAGTTGAAGTACTTGCGAGTTGTATTTCACCTTGAGCTTTGAGTTCCAAAGAAAAGCACATTGCCTTGATGTAGTTGAAGCTTTGAAACATTGAACTATCACTTGATGTTGTATTTGAACTTGTATATCTCTTATACTTGTGATACTTGAATCTTGAATTAGAACATCTTGAACTTGTACTTGAATTGCATGATCTGGAATAAGAAGATGAACTAAACAAGATACAAATTCCAAGAGGTTTTAGCACTACAAATTTTGACAATCATAAGAGCTAGAAAACATAGTACTTACAATCTCCCTCTTTGTCAAATTGTGACAAAACACACTTCATTAAAATAAGATAAGCATAATCCGTACAATAAAGAATCATGCACCAGTTACAACCTGGTCAAAGAATCATGCACCAGTTACAAACTGGTGAAAGAATCATGCACCAGTTACAACCTAGTCAAAGAATCATGCACCAGTTACAAACTGGTCAAAGAATCATGCACCAGTTATAACCTGGTCAATCAATACTCATCAATACTCCCCCTTAATACCTTACTACATAGAATCCAAGAGGAGTAAAAATGCTACCTATCACCTAACCACATTCTCCACAATCTCTACAGTTCAACAATCATTCTCCACATTATGAAATAGGCATGTCAGAATAAATTCTCCCCCTTTTTATCATAATATGATAAAGGAAAGAAAATAATGATGGAAACACAAGAGCAGTGAGAGAGGTAATGTTAAAATAACATATTAACAAGATATGGGCAAGATAACCAGTTGAACATGTCCACAAATAAAAAGAAAACATGTCCAAGTACATAAAAACAAGAGAAATTCAAGTATTTTAAAAGTTTTTACATAACTGATATTCAAATACTAATTCAAACCAGAAGGAGCAGGTATAGTATGATCAATTTGATGAAGCCTCTTGTTAATGCACCTAAGATATTTACACATATATTTAAATTGCATTTCTTGGGACACATGCATACCTTCAACCTTCTCCTCAAGTGAGTGTAATCGCGCATCATAATTAGGATCACCAGCAAAATTGGATTCAATTTCATCAAAAATATCATCTATATTGACATCATCTGGAGGTAAATCACCCTCCTCTTCATTTGCTACAGCAGTTCCACTAGCACCCATATCAACTTGGCCTGGGGCTAACTTCAAATTCATCTTGTTAATGTTAGAGTTGTTGAAGGGTAAATGGTGAATGAGAGCTTCTCCAACAAGCATAGCTACTAAACTATGGGTGGATAACACAGTCATAAGATAAGCAAAGGGTATGTAACAGTGACCTGGGTGGAGACGGAACTGAATCATGATATAACAAATCAGAGAAGGAAGACATACAGAGACTCCACAAATGATATAATGAAGAATACGAACCATGAATATAGTAAGTTCAGTTTTGTTACCAGGTCGAGGATAGACATTTGAAATGAAAATCCTATGAAGAATTCTGTATCTAGGTAACATAAACTTGGAGGCGATCACATTCCCACTACTCCATTCTGCATCCATATTACATAAATCTCTAGTGAGCATTCGCTTCTCAGATTCAGAAGGTTTTGTCACAAGAGAACTAATGAGAATACCTTCATCATTGACAGGTATATCCATTAACCAAGAAATAAGATGACGGTCCACATCAATTGGACATTCTCTGGTTGTAATAGTAAATGTCAGATTCTCAGTAGAGAAGTCTTTAATGCAAGCATACATAGCCTGTATAATAGAGCGGTATGCCGATCCACCCCAATGTAAGATGTTATCCCATCCTACAGACTAAAGGAGAGAAATAACATCAAATGGTGCCAAATGATCAGATTAACAGTTTGTTCTACTATCACATTGTGCAAGCGAATATCCCGCACATAAATGGGATCTTCCTCGTGTGACCAAAGGTGGCGCACCGTGATAGGAGTCGAATGAGATGAAGAGGGACCGCGAGATCCTTTCTTCTCGGTTCTACCCTCTATTGCAATAAAGAAATTAAGGAATAAATATATTGCAAAAGAGGTAAGAAGGGTTTATAGTAGATTAGATTTTTTGATAGAAAACCCTCAAAACAATCATAAAGCATGAAATAAACTACACAAATGAAGAAAAGGAAGTGCAAAAGACTTAAATATAGAAGAAAAATGAAAATAATGCACTAACCATGGAGGAATCGAAGATGGGTTCAATCAGTCGAGGTAGGACTTGTTGGAGAAGAAGACCTAAATAAACAAAAAGTGATTTTTTTTTTCAAATAAAAGGTCAAACACGTGTTACATGATGAGTCGAGTACATACTCGACCGATCATGCCACGCCTGGTCGAGTATGTACTCGACTGGTAGTATACTTGACAAAATTTGTAATTTTTCATAAAATTTGAATTTTAAAAATAATAACTATATACATTATGATATAGGAAAACACAAATCATCAGTTCATATTATACATACCAAGATCAAATTTTAATTTTGTAAACCTGCTTTTGTCAAGTAGTTTTGTGAATATGTCAGCTAGTTGAGTCTCGTTTGGAATATAATCCAAAGAAATTATCTTGTCTTCCACTAATTAATGAATATAGTGATATCTAGTGTCAATATGCTTGGTTCATGAATGCTGAATTAGATTTTTAGAGATATTAATTGCGCTTGAATTATCACAATATAAAACCATGGATTCTTGCGCAATTCCGTAATCGCTCAGCATTATTTTCATCCACACAAGCTGAGTGCATGCATTACCAGCAGCAATATATTCAGCCTCAGCTATTGAGAGCGATACGGAACTTTGTTCCTTACTTACCCAAGAAACTAAACAGTTCCTTACATAGAAACAACCACTGCTGCTTGATTTACGATCATCAATGTTACCAGCCGAATCAACATCCGTGAAACCAGCTAATTACACACTAGTATCATGTGGATACCAGAGACCAAGATTTGCTGAACTAGCGACATATCATAAAATGCGTTTAACAACAATCATATGTGACTCTTTAGGGTCAAATTGATATATAGCACAAATTCCTATGCTAAATGCAATATCAGGTCAGCTCGCAATTAAATAAAGTAAACTACCTATCATACTGCGATACAACTTAGGATCCTCACTTTTACCTGTTGAATCCTTAGAGAGTTTTATAGTACTCATTGGAGTATCAAAATTTTTTCCATTCTCAAATCTAAATTTTTTAACTAAGTTCAGTGCATATTTGGTTTAAGAGATAAAGAAAACATCAGGTAGCTATTTGACTTGCAACCCTAGGAAATAGTTTAGTTCTCCAACCATGCTCATTTCAAATTTGGACTTTATAAGATCTACAAACTCAACAGTCATGTTAACACAGGTATATCCATAGATAATATCATCAACATAGATTTGCACTATTAGTATGTGAACATTATGTTTCTTTACAAACAATGTCTTATCAACACTTCCCATTATAAAGTTACGACTTAGTAGAAACTTAGTCAACTTTTCATACCATGCCCCGGGAGCTTGTTTCAAACCATAGAGTACCTTTTTCAGGCGATAGACATCATTAGTATGCTTAGGGTCTTCAAAACCCGTTCGTTGTTCAACATACACTTCTTCATGTAAATCGCCATTCAAAAAAGTACTTTTTACATCCATTTGGTATATTTGAACTTTCTAAAGCACACAATGGATATAAATAGTCTGATAGATTCAAGACGAGCTACTGGGGTAAAGGTCTTATCATAATCAATACCTTCAATTTGAGTGTACCCTTATACAACCAGCCTAGCCTTGTTTCTAATAATATTACCAAGTTCATCAGACTTATTTTTGAAAATCCATTTTGTTCCGATAATGTGTTTATCTTTTGGTCTTGGAACTAAGTACCAAACATCATTTCTTACAAACTGATTGAGCTCTTCTGGCATCACAATGATCCAGTTTTTGTCAGTAAGAGCTTCTTTTACATTAGCTGGTTCAATCTGAGATGTAAAGCACACGTAGTTACACATATCTTCAAGTTGTTTACAAGTGCTCACACCAGTGAGAGGGTTTCTAAGGATTTGATTAGAATAATGATCTTTAACTATCCTTAATTCAATGTTATTTTGACTTGATGAAGAGTCTGGTTTATCAATTAAAAGAACTTCATCATTTTCGAAACATGAGACAGGTATATTCAAGTGATCGTCTATAACCACATTAATGGACTCTTGAATTACACCAGTCCTCTTGTTAAGAACCCGATACGCTTGAATATTCAAGCATACCCTAAAAATATCCCTTCATCACTTTTGGTGTCAAATTTACCTAGATTTTCTCAATCACATAATATATAATACATGCTGTCAAAAACTCGAAAGTATTTGATAGTAGGCTTCTTATCAAACCACATTTCATAAGTCGTTTTATCGTTTGATTTTCTAATATAAACGCGGTTAATTATATAACAGGCTATATTTACTGCTTTAGCCCAAAGATTTTTAGGAAGCTTCATACTATTTAGCATTATATTTGCTATTTCTTAAAGCATTCTATTTTTTCCTTTCCATTATACCATTTTGTTGTGGTGGTTTGGGTGCAGAATATTCATATGATATTCCCTGATCGCTGCAAAATTTTTTTAAACTGCTATTTTCAAATTTCGAACCATGATCACTACGGATCTTAAAGAGTTGTGATTCTTTTTCCGTTTGGATACGTTTAAGTACCCTCTTTACTTCATCGAGAGTTTTTTATTTCTCTCTCAAGAAGACTACCTAAGTATATCTGGTAAAGTCATCTACTATCACCATCCAATGAGATCCATGTGGAGAAGTTCGAGTGGTTTAAATGTGGCATTGGAGTTCACCTTTTTGTGAGTACTCCTGGTTTGTTTACCAATCTGGCACTCACCACATATTTTGTCTACTTTCTGTATTTTGGATAGATCTCTTACCTACTCTCTTTTGCTCAATCTATCAGTATGGACCATGTAACACGATAGATTAGATGAGCTTGAATCACAAATAATGTAGCAGTTTTTAGAAGTTCTACGACCAATTAATATTACAGAACCATTTTTATTTAAAATTTCACACCCTTGGTGAATTTTACACTATGATTATTATCGCATATTTGAGAGATGTTTAATAAATTATGTTTTAACCCTTCTACATATAAAACATTCTCAAATAGAGGGAGGTTAAAGAGCTGAACCGTACCTTCGCCAACAATTCTGTAGTTGCTACCATCACTGAATGTGACTGAACCATCAGTCATATCTTTAAGATTAGTGAACAGACATTTGTCACTTGTCACATGTCTGGAGCATCCACTGTCTAGGTACCACTTTGAATGGCTCGAAGCTTTGAAAATGGTGTGGGCAATCAAACAAGTAACCTTAGGGACCCATTTCATTACAATTTTAGGTTTAGGAGTATAGTTGGTCTTCTTATGTTTGTAGTTGTTATAAGACTGACCCACTGAGTTAGATTTTAAGAGCTCCTTAGATTTTAAGAGCTCCTAAGTCAACAATTTTCACAGCTAATGGATTACGATTCTGATTTTTATAGTTGATATGGTTTCTTTTAGGTTTTAAGGTTTGAAAAGTCTTACATTTTTAGAATAATTTTGATTTAGATTTTTCCTTTTTGAGTTAGAAGACTCCCCTTTCAAAAATTTAGGTGGAGCATTCTTATGTTTGGGAGGAATACTATTGTTGTAGCCCAATCCAGATCGATCGCCACATTTTCTGGATCCAGATAAGAGTTTTTCTAACTTAGGATCACCATGGGCATACATTCATGTGTCTTTTAAACTCAAAAGTGAATAGACTTCTAGTTTTAGCTTTCATTTTTAGATTTTAAGTTTTCAACTTAGGAGGTTTTGAAATCTAAGTCGCACTTAGTTTTTTCAAAGTAATCTGAAATATGTGATTTTTCTAAGACTAGATTATCAAAATTTTCTTTTAGTTTTGAAAATTTTTCTCTCTGAAGATTTAGCTTTACAACAATTTTATAACTTTCCTTGTATAGGGCATCATAAGCATCTTGAAGGTCTTCTTCATTTTCATTGTCACTAATC
The DNA here is from genome assembly GCA_030180095.1 of Magnolia changhungtana. Lineage (NCBI taxonomy): Eukaryota > Viridiplantae > Streptophyta > Magnoliopsida > Magnoliales > Magnoliaceae > Magnolia > Magnolia changhungtana. Next base: position 3,329,217 of record JASAUF010000644.1, on the reverse strand, counting down.
AGATTTTCTTCACTGGTTGAATCATCATTATCTGAAAAAGTGAACTTGGCTAAAGTCATTAGGGCTTTAACATCATTAACCAACTCGGTGTTGGAATCTTCTGACTCAGAAGAAGCTTCAGAGCAGGAAGATTTATCCTATGTAGCCAATATACTTTTCTTTTTACACTTGTCCTTCTTAGGACATTTGTTTGCTAGATGCCCATATTCATGGCAGTTGTAGCATTGGCTGTCTTTTAAAGATTTCAAAGTTTTAGATCTAGATCTTTTCTTTTCAATAGGTTTTTGCAAATCTATCCTCTTTTTACTTTTGAAAATCTTGTAAAACTTTTTAGCTAAAAGTGTCATATCATCTTCAGAATTTCTAAATTAGAATTATTAGAATTTTCTTGAGAGATAATTTTAGATGACTTAAGGGCAATAGATTTACCTTTAGGAACTTTAAAGTTTAACTCATAGGTTTGTAAAGAACCAACCAATTCTTCTACCCTCGTATTATCCGTATCACGAAGTTCATGGATCGCAGTTACGTTTGAATTGAACTGTTCAGGCAATGAGCGCAGTATCTTTGCACAGACTTTACTTTTTGGGATTCTATCACCAAGACATGGTGTTGACAATGTCATTCAATCTTATATAGAACTCCATGAAAGTTTCATTTTCTTCCATGCGTATTTCCTCAAATTTGGTTGTGAGGATTTAGACTTTAGATTTCTTGACAATTACTGTTCCCTCATGTGTCATTTCCAAAATATCTCAGGCTTGCTTTGCTGCATCACAGGATATAATTATCTTGAATTCATCCGGTGATAGTGCGCAAGTTATAGCATTTAAAGCCTTTGCATTGGCACCACTGTCACTTTTTTGAAGAGTAGTCCAAGAGAAGTAAGGTGTGACTTTTACTGTTTTAGATCCATCAGTACCAGTCACTTTAGTGGTAGGAGGGGTCCAATTGGTCACTGTGGGTTGTCACACGCTCTCATCCATGGATTTTAAGAAAATCCTCATTCCGGCTTTCCGATAGGCATAATTGGAGCCATCAAATGGTGGAGGCCTAGTGACTAAAAAGCTATCAAAATTTGACATCTTAAAATGCTCAGATCAATTAGCTTAAAAAATTAATCCAAAAAAAATTAGAGCTATTAGGCTATGATACCACTTGAAAAGGCCGAGCTAAGAGTCCTAGGAGGGGGGAGTGAATAGGACTATGCCAAATTAAAATTTTAAATGCAGAATTAGACAGATACAAATAACGATAGCTCTTTAACAATCCCACAAAGCAGAAATGAATAACAACCTCATATGTACAAGTATTGAGATGTTGATACAGATGTTGTTTTAAGGACAACCTTACACCAAAAACCAATGGCTTATGGTAGGACAACCTGATTCCTAGAACGGCCTGTGTATCAAAATCTCAAACCGATACAGAGGAATAAAGAATAAAAATAGTAAAGAAAATAACTAAGTTATTACAACATTCCCATACTTACATGAAAGAGATTACAACATTCTTCAAAAATGCCTGAAAAGAAATTATAACATTCACAAAAAGTCACAATCAATCATCCACCATAAGACCAGAAATTATAGTGGTTCACTTGTGTGTACACCAACTGTTTAGAAAAATAGCCACACAACTACTCCACTCCCAATATCCTCACAGTGGATATAGGCGTTCACTATGCAATAGGTTTTTCAAGGTTCACCCAAAACCTTCACAATTGTGCCTTTTAAGTGGGCTTACACAATTTAAAAACCCCACAATCTGATTTTTCTGGATCACCTCAAACAAACCAAAAAGAAAGAGACTTTTCCTGGCACAATCTCAAAAAAATAAAAAATAGATTTATAGAAATGTAAAATACTTATCTAGATATTCTCCTTTGATGAAGCTCGGTAAAACCAATTCAGAGTAGATGTTTAATGTCCACACTGACTTATGAAAAGGTTCTAAGTTCTAATTGAATTTTAGATTAAATCACCTTGGGCTTGCTTGATTTGATTTTGATTCTACGAAAGGAGAAAACTTCAATCCCTTCTTTAAATAAGATTGGAATATAGAACTCAAAATTAAATACAAAAAGCTAATTAAAGAGAATATTAAATGAGTACTAAATAGTTTAAGAATATCACTAACTTATCTCTCTCAGAGTGGTGTTTTGATTTTGCTTGAATTAAATGAAAAACTCTAAATATCGTGCTCTATTTATAAGTGCAGAAACTATTCACTCGACTGGCCCAAAGGGCCGCTCGACTAGTCGAAGGACCAACAAATTTTTGAAATTTTGGGTGCGATAAGATAAGACCGTTTCACGATTAGTCGAGTGGCCTGCATGACTGTTGAGATGTGGAGCCACATCTGGGGGTCACACGACCAGTCGTGGCCCTTACTCGACCGGTCGTGGGGTCCGCTTGACCAGTCATGAGTAGTCGTGGACTGGCTCGACTCAAAGTCCAGCGAACATCAATTTTTAGGGTCCGAGGTGGTCGACCAGTCGTGAGCCATTCTCGACCGGTCGTAGGGTTCTTTCGACCGGTCGTGCAGCCTTCACGACCATTCAAGGTTACCCAGATTCGTTTTCGGATTTGATGCAGACTGCAGAAATTTGAGTCGATTTTTGCAAGGGTACGAAAGGGAAGTTGCCTAAACTATAAATAGGTGTCCCCAGGGCTTTTCTAGGGTATGGAAAATAATTCTAAGGTGTGGATAAATGGTTTTCTATGTACTTCCATGGGAGAGAGTATATTGCCTTGTAATCTTCGTTCTTCTTCATAGTGGAAGTTTGCATCCGTGGTTTTTTACCCTTATTGGGGCTTTTCCACGTATATCTTATCTTGTGGTTTGTTTGAAATGCTTTAATTCTTTTTCTAGTTTATATTTCTTCTTGTTTATCATTTGTGGGTGAGACTTGAGATTAAATCTCGGTTCACTGCGTTGTTGGCGTGCTGTGCAACAACTGGTATCAAAGCTCTTGGTTTAGTTCTATTAGAAGCGATGACAGAAGAAGGGAAGACTAGAATTGAGAAGTTTAATGGTTTAAACTTTGTCTTCTGGAAGATGTAGATGGAGGATTATCTGTATCAGAAGGACCTCTATATTCTACTAGGAGGAAAAGAGAAGAAACCAGAGAAAAAGATAGATGATGAATGGTTTTTACTGGTTAAGAAGGCTTCAGGAATGATCCAACTCTCTTTGTCTAAGAGCGTCGCCTTCAATATACCAAGATGAAAACCACAAAAGAATTAATGGAAACCCTAGTCACCATGTATGAAAACCATCAGCGTCCAACAAGGTTTTCTTATGAAATAACTATTCAACATGAAGACGTCAGATGGTGGGAGCATGGATGAACATCTAAAAGAGTTCAATGCAGTCACGAGCCAATTGAAATCCATTGACATTATTTTTTATGATGAGGCCAGGGCATTATTGATCTTGTCTAGTTTGCCAGACAGTTGGGATGGTTTGGTGATTGCTGTGAGCAATTCTTAAGGGTCGACAAAGCTGAAATTTGATGATGTAGCCGATCTAATTCTCGGCGAAGAATCTAGAAGAAAAGCATCAGGAGTTTCATGGGATTCAGAGAATGCTTTAAACATTGAAGGAAGAGGAAGATCAACGAACAAATGAGGTAATAAACACGGGCGTTCTAAGTCGAGGAAGAAGTCCAAAGGACTGAAAGACAATGACGGGTGTTGGCATTGCGGTAAGAAGGGGAACATGAAATGTGATTGCAGGGCACTTAAGAAATAAGCAGGAAGCTCTCAAGGCGGGAAGGATTTAGTGAATCTATTTGAGGAGAGTGACACAAAGGTGTTGATCTTATCTCTTGATGCAAGGAATGAGTCTTGGGTTATAGACCCGGGTGCTTTGTTTCACGCCACATCATGTAACAAAGTTCTGTGTAATTATGTATCAGGTGACTTCGGGAGAGTCTACTTGGGTGATGATAAGCCGTGCAGTATCGTTGGAAAGGAGGACATTCATGTCAATCAGAAAAATGGAACAACTTTAAAATTGAAGGATGTCAGATATGTACCAAGTTTAAAACATAACTTGATCTTAGTGGGGCAGTTGACCGGTACCGGTTATGTAATGGCATTCACCAGTGATTCCTGGAAGATCATAGAAGGTGCCTTGGTGATATCTCGAGGCAAGAAGGAAGGTACTTTGTATGTGACTTTAGGATCATATAGTTCACTCGCAGTCGCATTAACTAGAGTGAATGGGCATTATGACATTAGAGGTTGGGACATATGAGTGAGAAATGGATGAAAGTGCTATTGTCAAAAGGGAAGCTACCAGGGCTGAAGTCTATTGACTTGAAATTCTGTGAGGATTGCATGTAAGGCAAGCAAAAGAAGGTAAGCTTCAAGAAGACAGGACGCGCTCCAAAGACGCATCTGTTGGAGCTTGTAGACACTGATGTGTGAGGACCGGCATAGGTATTATCACTTGGTGGCTCACGTTATTTTGTTTCCTTTATTGATGATGCTAGTAGAAAACCGTGGGTCTATTTCTTAAAACATAAATCTGATGTATTTGATGTATTTAAGAAGTGGAAAGTAATAGTAGAAAATGAGATAGGTAAAAAAGTAAAATATCTCAGATCTGATAATGGGGAGAGTACTGTGATAAGAGATTTGAGGAGTATTGTACAACAAATGGAATCAAACATCAAAAAATAATTCCAGGGATACCACAGTATAATGGTGTGGCTGAGCGCATTAACAGGACCATCCTTGAGCGTATAAGGGGCATGAGGTTACATGCAGGGTTGTCCAAGACCTTTTAGGCTGATACTGTAAATACTGTCGTATATCTCATCAATAGAAGTCCCCTAGCACCATTGGATGGTGGGCTACCAGAAGAAACGTGGATTGGGAAAGAAGTGAACCTTGTACATCTCAGAGTGTTTGGTTATACTTCATACATTCACATTGATACAGAGCACAGAAATAAGCTGGATGTGAAATCCATGAGGTGCATGTTTATAGGCTATGGGCAACATGATTTTAGTTATAAGTTTTGGGATGTAGAAAATAAGAAAATCATTAAAAGAAAGGACATAGTCTTCAATAAAAAATTGATGCATAAGGATAATGTGCAGGAAAATAAGGCCGAGTAAAAAGAATTCGTAGAGTTTGAAGAGTTACCGGACACGAGTGTTACAACGCCACGGGATGATCATGCACAGGAGCATTATGAGGCAGCGCCGCATACAACAGTTGTGAGGAGGTCTACTCGGGAGAGGAGACCGACGGTCCGATACTCACCCTTCTTAAATTATCTACCGCTGACAAATAATAGTGAACCAGAGTGTTTTAAAGAGGCGTTACAGTCAGATACACGAGTTAAGTGGGAGCAGGCCACGGATGATGAGATGAACTCTCTTGAGTCTAATCATTCATGGGAGCTATTCACTCTACCTAAGGGTAAAAAAGATCTTCATAACAAGTGGGTTTACACATATAAGGAGGAGCATGATGGTTCGAAATGGTACAAGGCCAGTTTGGTTGTGAAAGGATTTCAATAAAAGGCAGGTATCGATTTCACTGAAATATTTTCACTGGTAGTGAAAATGCCTATGATTCGCATGGTCTTAAATATAGTGGCTACAGAGGACTTACATCTAGAGTAGCTAGATTTTAAGACAGCCTTTCTTCATGGAGATCTTGAAGAAGAGATATACATGCATCAGCTAATAGGATACGTGGCACTAGGAAAGGAGAGCAAGGTGTGTAGACTGAAGAAAAGTTTATATGGCCTGAAGCAGGCCCCGAGACAATGGTACAAGAAGTTCGACAGTTTCATGTTGGGAAACGGTTTTAAGAGATGTCATACAGACCACTGTTGCTATTTGAAGAAGTTTGATACATCATACATCATCCTTCTTCTGTACGTTGATGATATGCTTGTGGCTGATTCAAGCATAAAGGACATCTCATATCTCAAAAGACAACTGTCTAGAGAATTTTCCATGAAGGATTTAGGAGATGCAAAATAAATCCTAGGCATAAGGATAAAGCGTAACAGGAAAAATAAGAAATTGATTTTATCACAGGCAGAGTACATAGCCAAAGTACTTGATCGATTCAATATGTGAGGTGCTAAGTCAGTTAGCACTCCATTAGCCAACCACTTCAAGCTATCTAAGGAGCAAGGGGCAAAGACGTAGGAGGAACGGGACTACATGGCTAAAGTCCCATACGCGACAACTATTGGGAGTCTCATGTATGCTATGGTGAGCACGAGGCCAGACATTGCTCAAGAAGTGGAAGTTGTTAGTAAGTTCATGAACAACCCCAGGAAGGAACATTGGGAAGCTGTGAAGTGGATCCTTAGATACCTAGTAGGTACTAAGGATGTAGAGCTATGTTATGGTGGATCAGAAATCAAGTTACAAGGTTATGTGGATTCAGATTTGGTAGGACATATCGACAGTAGAAGAAGCACCACATGTTATGTCTTTACTCTGGGTAGTGCTGCAGTCAGTTGGGTCTCTTAATTATAAAAGATAGTATCTATCAGTACGACGGAAGTATAATATGTTGCGGCTACAGAAGCATGTAAGGAGATGGTGTGAATGCAAGATTTTATGAAAAAGTTGGGTAAGAAGAAAGTGGATTGCAAGCTGTATAGTGGCAGTCAGAGTGTAATACACTTGACTAAGAATTTAGCCTTTCATTCAAGAACCAAGCATACTACCATCAAATATCACTTCATACGTTCGTTACTGGAAGATGGATCAATTGTGTTGGTGAAGATTCATACAAGTGAGAATCTTGCAGATATGTTGACTAAGGTAGTCACATGGGAGAAGCCAAAGCTTCGTTCAGCTTTGATTGGTCTTCAGGCTTGAAGACGAGGAGGCGATGCACTACGGATGAAGACAAAGGTTTATGGCGATGTGTCTTCAAGTGGGAGATTGTTGAGATGTGGAGCCACATCTGGGGGTCACACGACCAGTCGTGGCCCCTGATCAACCGGTCGTGGGATCCGTTTGACCAGTCGTGAGCATTCGTTGACTAGCTCGACTCAAAGTCCAGCGAACATCAATTTTTAGGGTCAGAGGTGCTCGATCGGTTGTGGGCCATTCTCGACAGGTCATAGGGTTCTCTTAATCGGTCGTATAGCCTTCACGACTAGTCAAGGTTACGCAGATTCGTTTTCGGATTTGATGCGGACTGTGAAAATTTGAGTCGATTTTTGCAAGGGTACGAAAGAGAAGTTGCTTAAACTATAAATAGGTGTCCCTAGGGCTTTTCTAGGGTATGGAAAATAATTTTAAGGTGTGGGCAAAGGGTTTTCTATGTACTTCCATGGGAGAGGTTAGTATATTGCCTTGTAATCTTTGTTCTTCTTAATAGTGGAAGTTTGCATCCATGGTTTTTTACCCTTGTTGGGATTTTTCCATGTATATCTTGTCTTGTGGTTTGTTTAGAATGCTTTAATTCTTTTTCTAGTTTATATTTGTTCTTGTTTATCGTTTGTGGGTAAGACTTGAGATTGGATCTCGGTTCACTACATTGTTGGCGTGCTGCACAACAACGACTGGTCAAACCCTGCTTCGACTGGTCATGTGGGACCCAATTCAGTCGCTGGACTTTAAGTCGAGCCTGCTCGACTGGTCTAATAGTCTCCAAGAGTGGTCGAGGGTCCAACAAAAAATCCTGAAAATTAGTGACAAACCTTGGACTGGTCGAGCCAGTAATAGGACTAGTCGAACATGGGCTAAGACTAGTCGAGAAAAAGCATATAGAAGTATATAGTGACCCAATTTTAATATGTAATCAATATGACTTAACTTATGGTCAATCTAGGGTCTTACATACCTTATAAGGGAAATTTGAACATTGAATCATCATTTGCTTCAGTTGATAGTTGATCTTGAAGTAAACGAAGCTTGATATCTTGACTTACTTTGAATCTTGAACTTGAAGTACTTCGAAGCTTGAACTTGAAGTACTTATGAGTTGTATTTCACCCCGAGCTTTGACTTCCAAAGCAAATCACATTGTCTTAACATAGTTGAAGCTTTGAAACATTGAACTATCACTTGATGTTGTATTTGAACTTGTATATCTCTTATACTTGTGATGCTTAAATCTTGAATTGGAACATCTTGAACTTGTACTTGAATTACATGATCTTGAATAAGAAGATGAACTAAACAAGATACAAATTCCAAGAAGTTTTGGCACTACAAAATTTGACAATCATAGGAGCTAGAAAACATAGCACTTACACGTGGAACGTGGCCCAATACGATGTATGTGAGGCCCTTGTCAAAGGCCCATAGTGATGCATTTGTGGCCCTTGAGGGAGGCCCATTGTGATGTATATTAGGCCCTTGCGTAAGGCCCATTATGTTGTATATGAGGCAATGGCGTGAGGCCCATTATATTGTGTATGTGGCCTTTGCGTACAGCCTATGGTGATGTATATTAGGCCTTTGTGTGAGGCCATGGGCCCACTATACATTTAACTCTATGTGGACCACTTCTTGGGAGCAATGTTGGTTAAATGTCCACATTGATGGGCAATGATGGTTAAATGTCTACATCATGAACTTCCCTTAGGCCCTTTGATAGGCCGATTATCAATACTAATTGTAAATACGTGATAGTATAGTATCATGACACATGCCCATACACATCATCTACATGCTCGATATGAGATGTGGTTGACCATTGCATATACCATTGGGCAGGTTGTTATGGGGCTCCCTAATAGGCAAAGTTGTCCCTCATGAGCGTGCAGTACTTGTAGGGTTGATGCATGACTAGATTATTTGACTCATCCACTCGCATTTTGTGATATAACCATCGTACGCCCTAGGGCCATCAGGGCCGCAGCCTCCATAGACATATCATGGCTGGCCAGATGGGACACCGAAAATCTTTTTCTGCATAGGGTGTCATAGATATCCCTGGGTGAAAGTTCCTAAATCCTTTAGGTACCAAAGGATACCCCAATGTCTAAACTGAGTGGATACATGAGCGCCCGAGTACCGAATACTAATAGGCCGCATCTCCCACTGTATCTTGGTCGGTTGGGAGGGGGTGTGGCCTTGCCCACCCGAGGGAGTAGGCAATGCTAGGCTGAGTCTAACTAGTTCATAAATAGGTCTATTATCGATGAGCCGGGTAAGTATTAGTAACTGCTGGCAGGTGGATAATGAGGTTTCTTCCCCTTACCCTGTTGTGCACTTGATGGGGCGACAGGTGGCGTCGAGTATACTAGACCCCGGTGATGATCCTAAAGATGTACGGTACTGATATGTGGACTTATTGACAGGAGTTGCATACTCATTCATTCATTCACTATTCACTCCGGTTGGTGGTGCGCAACTAATTGTTATGTGTATCTTTGTAATGGCTAGGATTTTGGATGGGGAGCGCGACCAACCTGAGATCAGGAGTTTACCACATTGAGTCTGACTATCCAAATTTAGGTATGAGACTGGTTTGGATAGAAGTCCCTTGTGATGGACCCCATAGCTTGTGATACTACGTACTATCATCCCGAGTTCACACTCCAGCTTGGTCATTTCATTTGCACCGCATATTGCATTGTATCCTTAGTGCATAGCATTTGGTTTACTATGCTTATGTATTGCATAAAATAAGGTTGATGATATTTATGGACTTACTATCATGTTTTCGTATTGCTCTGATATTGCATACTTGACACTTACCTTGAGCACACACTTTCACCACCCTCTAAGCATTCTATAAGCTTATGCACGATAGATGCGTGCAGGTGGCATTAGGTAGCAGCAGCATTGAGCTTGGAGTGTGCAACTATCCTCTGGAGCTTTGATTATTGATATAAATATTTCCCTTTCAGCACTGTATTCAACTGTTTATATTAGTGGATATGTGATGATGATATTGCCTTTGTGATTTGGGGAAGTTGTGGTTATGCTTCTTACGAGATAAATGTATGTTGAAAAATCCTCCTTGTAGGATCCTAGAATTGAAATCTAGCGTATGGGCCTTGGGAGCCGAGAACGGGGTACATAGAGGCTGTCGGCACCGTATTCAGCGATCAGGAATTTTATGAGCCCAGTTTCTGAGTTTCTGGTGTAACACCCTTACTTTCATATGAATTTCTATTATAAGAAAGGGGGAGAGAGAGGGAAGAAAGGGAGAAAGTGAGGGAGAGTAGTTAGTGTGGATGATCCACCCCGCTGTCACTAGCCGGCAACGCATCCGCATCACGTTGCATTGCCGGAATCTCCCCGGCAATGATTTGAGATAAATAACAAACCCTTTCATGAAGATTTACCTTTAAATTTTGAATGCACGAGACCTTACAAGCCATCTGTCTTGGGACAGGATGCCAATAAGCAAATTTGCAGGACCCTAGCCCTAGGAGCGAGCCCGAAATCCAGTGTGTTACTCCAAGGTGTGGACCATTACCCTTAGCTTTCCATTTACCAAACCCCTGTCACGATTAATGGTTTACGTAATGAATAAATAATAACATGTTACCTAATGTACATTTTTTCAATCAATTGCCCTCTATGAATTGTGAATTATGCATAATGTATCTTAAACATTTGATTGAATGTTATAGTAGGTTGAAGTCACTAAGATTCTTCCTCATGCTTTATATTATTCTCCAGCATAAGCATTTAACTTGTCTTATCACCTATAGATTATGATGAAATGAGTAGTACACCCGCATGTTCGATAGAATGTCCAACTCTAATACCTTCTCGTTTTACTGTTATGCAATTCTTCTTGTTCTCAAATTGAGTAATGTTTGAAGTATATTATTTGATTGCGGCTAATCGATTAATTGAGTTGGTCGGCAAACCTTTAAACTTGTGAAGGTAGCCCTATTTGGGTCAGCTAGCCCAGGCTAGTCCGATTGATCCAGGATAAACGCAGACAACCGACAGTAGTTGGACTACACGGGATGCTTGTACCTAGTGCCAGTTGCACCGATGTTTGCTTGAGTCAGCCGAACTAGTTTACTAGCTGACTAACCATGTGTGTTCACCATGTATGATCACACCTGCCTGAATTTGAAGCACCCCATACCCTTAGGAGGCCCACTATTAATAGTTAGTGATATAATCCCTAAGACTCAGGAGCCGATATGGTGGTATGGGACATTTTACCCATGCTATCGGCCTACACTGAGGTGACACGCCTCTCTGTAGAGACCGCGAGCAAACCCATTTCATAAATTTGCCTATCATATGAGCTCACCTAGGAGCGACGAACCCAATCGGATCAACGATCGCAGGTATGGGGCTGCCACGGCAACCCTGGGCTAAGTGATCTGGATAGGGTCATTGATTTAATGGTGATGTTTTGGCTTTCCCAATTTTACTGGATGAACGAACTTAACTAAATACTCTGCTAACATGAACATTCATCGCATTGCATTAGCTTAGATTGTGGCGACTTAGGTGTTGTTATCACATGTTGAGGGAGTGTTAGCATTAGTGAATAAGTTGTCGGAGATGCTTATGAGGGAGTGTTGGAACGCGAGGACATGCATTGTTAGCATTAGTGAATAAGTTGTCGGAGATGCTTATGAGGGAGTGTTGGAACGCGAGGACATGCATCGTCCTATAACAACATGCACATACATTAATAAGAGTACTTAGGAATTAGGTGTTAAGATGTTTTATCATTAATTGTGCTTGTGGAATTGATAACATGTGTAACTTGATGTTAATGGAACTAATAAGTTGATCACTCACTCCTACTCTGGGACGGTATTTCAAAACACCCACTAGACCTTATCTTAGATGCAAGTATCTTAGATTCCGACACACCGTAGAAGGCGTATCTGGACTCGGAGGAGGAGCTTTCATACTTCCAGACATTTGGATGGCTGATGTAGGACATCATCGGACCACCAGCAGGATCATAGAGCTGACACTTTTTTTTAAAAAACATTTTTGGACTATATGTTTATATACCGCTCACCTTCTGCCATGTACTCTGAACAAATATGGCCTTTTATCTATATTAGTTGGGATGTTTGGATTATTTATTTCATAGTATGTTGCATTGTCTAGCTTGACTATATGTCTACTGTGATACCCGACCAAATGTACCAATACTTGCATTCTCATAAAAGCATAAGTGACACCTGGGACCTTTGGAATTGAGTATGACTCGACCCTCGAATTTCAGGGTGTTACAGGAAACTATATTGCATATGCAGGTCACTGGGATGACCTTCTTGACACCTCATTGATCATTGTAAGTAGTGATATGCATTAGCCACCTTATTATGTTGCCCTGACTTGTGCTTTAGAACGAATATGAATTCCTGTAAAAATGCAACCCATCAAACATACACACGATTCACCTTAGCCTAACTATTAATGTAAGACCCATATCCTAGACCATACCATTCCGTAGACTCCCGCGGTCCTCTCGGTCGAATTTCGGTCACCCACGATGCGTAGATAGCATTTACACATGACCCTGAGTCACACCCTGTCAACCAGAATCGGCTCAACTCGAAACTTATACCTTAGCGACCGTGTTACTGAAAGTGCCCTAGTTTGTCAAGTTACATGAGTGGTAGGTCAGACTGTCTACAGAGCTCGATAGGAAGATCAATTCAAGTGTCTACCTGAACAGGATGTGTGGAAGCTCGTCACAAGTGAATCCAAAGCCTCACATCCCATAACCCAAAACATCAGGTAAAAAAAAGCCCTTAAAAACAAGTTAGAAATCATAGGGTTTTGAGGTGAGAAAACATTTTTCAAAATAGAAAAATCTTTAAGTTTTTCTCGCCTTGTCGATCTTATCGGAACACCCTCGATATGATCGACCTGCTCTGTCGATGTCCTCGATACCTTAACGATATTATCGATATGAGGACCAAAAATGTCCAACAACTAAATATTCATCTGGACGGATTTATCGATGTATCGATACACCTATCGATATCATCGTATAAGGACTAAATATGTCCAGCAATTCACAAAAAAATCTGGACGAATTATCGATGTATCGATACACCCATCGATATCATTGATATTCAAATCTCGAGTCCATCGAAGAGTGGCTCGATAAGATCGACAAACAGATTTTCGGCAGCCCTATCTCAAATTCCTTCAATATATCGATGACTATCCGATATGATCTGAATTCAAATATCGATAAGATCCGAGGTCCATCGATGATATCGATCGTGGGCGGACATTCCTTACAACAGATATTTCAGGTTTTTTTTAACTATGATCGGGGGCCCTTCAATAAAATCGATATTCAAATATTGATAATATCGACACCAAGTCAATTGCATTGAGTAAGGTCATAAATCGTCTAGCCAGCTTAAAGACAAATTCACAAGATTTATCGATGCATCGACTCTAATATGGATATCATCGACATTCAAATTCTGATGATCTTGACGGTTCCCCGATCATTCATGAATACCTGAAATATTTCAAAGTTAAGTCTCTCTCATTTTTCAAGTGTCAATGGATCGATCCTGTCATTGATGGAATCAGAGTTTGAAATCCGATGATATCGATAATAGTATCGATTTATCGACCATTTGGCAAAGAGTTTCAAAAGCATATGACATTGAGTCTGAGTCATCGAGCAGACCATCGATGCTATCGAGAGTATACGCTCGATGATATCGAACTTGCTTGATGATATCGAACTCTGTCATAAATGTGACTGTTTTATATCCATTGGAACTTTTTACCTATATATAGAGGACTTGTCTTTTGTTGCCGTGAGAGAAAGAAGAGAGAGCTTTTGAGTGTTTCAACTTACATCTTATATTTAAAGCCCTTTCTCTCGACGGAGTTCATCCTCCAATCCACCCTCTCCATCGATAATCAATAGAGTGGATTGGGGAATGAACTTTCGCATTCAGGGATCCTCCAGCTACTACCTTAATGGCAAATCATTAAGTTGGGATTCCTTGAATGCATAAGATTGGAATCACTCTATATTCCTGATAGGAAAATATTCTGAGAGTAGGATTTCATCTTCACCTTGACCTAACCCGAAGTCGAGTATTGGTACATCATTTTGTGTTGCGGATCAAGGGAGCTGAAGACTCTTCAACAACAAGGAGGAGATCTTCTTCATTGCGCTAAATGGGACTCATCAACTTATTTGTAAGTATCCAGAGTCCAAGAGGACACTTGTGATCATTCCTCTCTAGGATTGGATATTAAGTGGTTCTCACCCTTTGAAGTCCTCAAGGAGGCCTCTGGCGGGAGTGTACGTGGTGGGTGCGTTGTGTGAACCCTTGCTCTGTGGAGAGCATAAACATCCGGGTGCATTGTGTAGACCCTTGCTTTATGGAGAGCATAAACATCTGGGTGCGTTATATGGACCCTTTCTCTATAGAGAGCATAAACATCTGGTTAGGAGTGAACCAGTAAAACTTTAGGGTTAGAGGTGAACCGAGTAAAAACCTTCGTGTAAAGGTTGAAGGTGAACCTGATTTAAAACCTTAGGTTTGAGGTGAACCCTGGGAAATCTCCTTAGTGAAATTCGGTACACTCAAGGGTTGAGTGCGGCAGTCAGGAGTGGAGTAGACAAGCAATCGAACCACTATAAAAATGACTGTGTTTGAGATTGTTATCTTGATTGAGTGATTTGCATTAATATTTCCATATCCAAATATCTGATCACTTCTCACACACCTACACAGTCATATCCATAATGATCTAGACTTTATATTATTTAGTCTTTAAGCAGTTTGTGATTGGATCCTCTACCAAGCTTGGAAGCCAGTAGAGTTACATTTAAGTAATCCTAATTTATACATGTTATTAGGATTAGTGTAATAGTATTTTTTAATAAATCTTAAATCTTTTAAAAACTCATATTCAACCCTCTAGGAGATGTTGGCATATTCCTTCTTCAACTCAAGTGGTCTTCTTCAATTGGTATCAGAGCGGGTCTCTCTTTAAGGGCTTCACCGCCTAGAGAGTGATCTTGACTGAAGTTAGGAATATGGCCAAAGGAGAGGGCTCATCAGTCACTAGACCTCCAGTATTTGACGGCTCAAACTATGCATACTGGAAGGCTAGGATGCACTACTTTCTGAGATCTTTGGATCATGACGTTTGGGATATAGTTAAAAGTGGATATGTGCCACCTACTGAACAAATTGTACTTGATAGTGGCACAACCATTACAAATCCCAAATCCAAAGACAAGTGGACAGCATTCGACAAAGAAAGGCAAACATCTGAAGCCAAGGCTATGAATGCTATCTACTGTGCCGTGTCCCAGGATATTTTTAGTCAGATAAGTATGTGTGGACATCCATCCAAGGAAGCATGAGATTTATTGGAAACAACCCATGAAGGCACAAGCACGGAGAAGCGATCTAAACTTCAACTCTTGACTTCACAGTTCAAAAGTCTCAGAATGGAAGAGCATCAGACATTTATGGAGTTTTTCACAAAGTTAAATATAATTTGCAACTCCATGGGTGGATTGGGAGAGAAAGTTCTGGTACCGAAAATTTGTAGAAAAATTCTAAGATCCCTACTAGAACGATTTAATCTCAAGGTTACAATAATTGAGGAGTGTAGGAACATAGATGAAATGAAAGCAGAAGAACTGGTAGGTTCCCTTCAAACTTTTGAACTACACTTCACACAACCCCAAAAATCCAAAAACACTGTCTTAAAAACCTCAAAGAAAACAATTCATGAGGACAGTGAAAGTGAAAAGAAAGATGAAGATGAAGAAGTGGCTTTGCTGGCACAAAAATTCAGCAGATTCTTTCAAAAGAATCGTGGTTGGCCTTCTAAAGGTAGAAAGGTGAACAACAAACCGTCTGTAGGCAAATTTGGTAAAAAGACCAAAGAACCACAGCGCTATGTCTGTCAAGAGTATGGACACCTATCTACCGAATACCCAAACAGAAAAACCAAGGGCAAGGCTATGGCTGCCACATGGGATGATACTGAGGAGTCAAATTCAGAACCTAGTAACTCAGAAAGCGACGGAGATAAAAAATCTTTGAAAATACCTATGGTCTCCACTGCTTCGATCATTCCAAATGAATCTGAAGAAGAACAGCAAGCTATTGAATCATTTCTATCTGACAATGAGGAAACTGAAGAAGAGGAAGAAAGAGAACAAGATGAATTATAAGATGCTTACAATCAACTTTACATTCATAGCGTCAACATTGTCAAAAGACTTGGAATAGATGAAAACAAAAAAGAATTGTTGCAACTAGATCTAGACAGAACTTTAAATATCAACACTCATCTGATTAATAATTTGCAGCAATATCATTCAGATAATGATAAACTTGAAAGAATCAACATTTCTCTTAAATCTTAGTTTGAAAGATTAAATAAACAAATTAAAACATTAAATGAGAAAAACATGATTCTTCAAAATGAAAATCATTCACTTCAAGTTAAATTAGAGGAATCCAGAAAAATGGCCAAGCTAAACTGCAAAATTTCCCAAAGTGGTGAGAAATTAGAAAAATTGTTGGGCATGGAAAAATGTGGAGAGGACAAAAATGGATTAGGTTATGGAAAAGCTAGAACAAAAAAAAATATATGATGCACAACCTTTTGGAAAATCTGTTGCCTCTAGTAGTAACATCAGACCTATCCCAGCTCGTCACAAAAATGGTGAGTCAGTTTATCAGCCGAACAAAAGAAATGTGCAATCATCACCACTTGAGCTAGTTGACAGGATGAAGGAGTCATTAAGTCATGTGGAAAAATCAGACAAGATGAACAAATCTACCGCAAGTAAAACTCCTGTCATAAAGTGGGTGATTAAGGAAAAGACAAATTGCCTTGTTACACATTCAGATCATCTACCAGGCAATGAGGTCAAATGGTACCTTGATAGTGGTTGCTCAAGACATGTCACAGGTGACAAATCCCTTCTCTCTAACTATAAAAATCTTCACAAAGGAATAGTCACCTATGGAGATGGAGCCACTGCCAATGTAATTGGACAAGGAATGATAAGAGGAATTGATTTGCTAAAAAATGAGAATGCTTTTTGCATAAAAGGACTAGCACATAATCTGTTAAGCATCTCTCAAATATGTGATAATGGGCATGTGGTCAAATTTAACAACGAAGAATGTAATATCCTAGATCAATTAGGAAAATCAGTAATTAAGGGTCATTGCACAAACAACCACTGCTACATTATTATAGGAAAAGAAAGGAGCAACATTGAGAAACACTGAGCAGAGAAAGACAATTTCAGATCATGCATCTAGATCTGGATATTTGCTGAAATGATGTAATTTTGTTGAGTGTCAAATGATATATCTGAGGTTCCTCACCTCAATCTTTTGTAAATAAACATGCAAATGTTTATAATTTTTTATGTACAGTAATTGTACATAATTTTGCTGAGTATGCTATCAATATACTTGAAGGGTTGAAAAAGAAAAATATTCCTTCTCATACCTATCGATCTAACATTTCTGATTAATCGATCACGGGTCGATATCATCGACGACTCTCCGGGTAGCTAAAACGTCGGGACGGTTGTTCTTCCATAGAACTTGAAATTAAAAATAAAAATTTGGAAACTGAGAACATGAGCAAAGGGATAGGTAGACGTTGCTTGGTAAGAGTCAGTAGATCAAGAAGAAGAGCCTCATCGGGCGCTCTCAGACTTGGATATTTCAACTTTCCAAGATGGGAAAAGATAAAGGATTGTTCCATCCACAACATGCATCAACTGAAAAGAAGAAAGGTAAGCATGACACAACCGCCTCTTCTCCTTCATTCAACTTACATGTTGTGGTGGAACGAATGGTTCACAGAAAGAGTATTGAGCCCTTTAGGATCATCGATCTATTGAAACAAATTGGATGGAAAAATGTTATGAATATTGGAGGAACTTTTCAACATAATCTGGTACATCAGTTTCTAAGCTTGGTTTACAATGTTGAAAATGATCCCCCAGTTATCTCGGTCATGGTCATAAATCGGGTTGAATACATCGCACCAAACCGGGTAAGTAGGATGATTAACATGAAAATGACCGGAATAACTGTATCTAATCGAAATATGAATGACCTAGGTGTGTGGGGGGAAGTTACTCGAGCATTGTGTAATGGTGCCACAATTCCTAGGAATGTCAAAAATGTTCTTTACGTCAAGCATCTTGATCCTACCTATAGGATTCTTCACAGCATTTTTAGCTCTAACGTCTATCCTTGTGAAGTCTCCGGCAACAAGCTCTCGCCATACATCCTTAACATTTTGTACGATATTCATCTGGGAATTCCAATATGCCTACCCACTCTGATCGTACAGCAATTGATCTGTGTGTCTACAGAAGCATCCGTCACTACACTACCATTTCCATGTCTTCTATCTAAGCTTTCACGTCAATTCGGACTATCATCGTCTCATGATCTCCCTCATGCTTATGCGTCATTCAATTATGAAGACATACATAACCTAAACATCTTTGAAAATGTGTTTTGTGGTGGTAGAACCGGTTTAATTCACAGGCGATGCAGATCCGTACGCTTCGACTCTTTTAAAGTCATTCCAGACATCCCTGTACGAGACAATGTACAAGATCTTCTGGACGGACGAGCTCACGTTGTAAAGTGACTAGATGACTGCGAAGCCTATCTTTCTGAAGTTCAACAACGACTGGTAGCCCTACAACGTGCAACAAAACAAGTTTTGAAACGACTACCTACTCCATAAGCTTACTCAGGATAAACATTCATCACATCCCTGAAGTTCTCCTGAAATGCTCCAGGCTTAAATATCTTTTGAATGCCTGTGATCATATTTGTGGGTGTGATGAATTACAGACTTAGCAAAGTTCTTTTTTGGCTTGCATATACCTCAATGCGGGTTGCTGATGAGAAGAATTTCTTTTTGGTTAAACTGTTTTCATTACAAGTTCTGGAATGCACGTGATGTCATTAATGAATATTTTTCACTACTATATAACTGCTATATCATATCTAATATGCATTCATGAATTCTAATATTGATGTTTGATTGAATTAAGTTACAACTTTTATACATCAATGATTTACTTCTCCCTGATTGGTTCTCCCATGCAATTCACTCTTCAGTCAATATCAACTAAGATATCTTTGTCAATGATTGACAAAAAAAGAGAGAACATTTACAAACACCCCAAATGGAAAATTGTGTATCTATCTATGTGTTTCAGGTGTTAGGGGGAGCAACTGCATCAAGAAAGGGGGAGTTTTTAAAGTAAGGGGGAGCAAATACTGGGTTGTGTACATGGATCATTAGATTTTGTAAAATTATGTAAAA
Source organism: Magnolia changhungtana (assembly GCA_030180095.1). NCBI lineage: Eukaryota > Viridiplantae > Streptophyta > Magnoliopsida > Magnoliales > Magnoliaceae > Magnolia > Magnolia changhungtana. The sequence goes on along the minus strand of JASAUF010000644.1, from coordinate 3,309,941 downwards.
AACATGTACACACAATTTAGGATGTGTCTGTCTAGATATTATCCTAGGGTGTTTTGGGGATTTTGTAATGTAATTGACAAAGGGGGATATTGAAAGTGCCCTGGTTTGTCAAGTTCCGTGAGTGGTAGGTCAGACGGTTTACAGAGCTCGATAGGAAGATCAATTTAAGTGTCTGCCTCAATGGGATGTGTGGAAGCTCGTCACAGGTGAATCCAAAGCCTCAGATCCCATAACCCAAAACATCAGGTAAAGAAAAACCGTTAAAAATGAGTTAAAAATCATAAGGTTTTGATGTGAGAAAATGTTTTTCGAAATAGGAAAATCTCTAAGTTTTTCTCACCTCGTCGACTTATCGGAACACCCTTGATATGATCGACCTGCTCTGTCGATGTCCTCGATACCTTAACGATATTATCGATATGAGGACCAAAAATGTCCAGCAACTAAATATTCATGTAACGCCCTGAAAATCGGGGGTCGAGTGTAACTCAACTCCCGAGTTCTAACGCATCACTTATGCAACATATTTAATGATGTTTGAATGTTGTCTGTGTTAGAGCAATAAACATGAATGAGATTATACCAAAACAGTAATTCATACTCCAGATCAATTGTATAAAAGCAAGCGGAAGACTGAACTGTATATATATGTATGTAAAGAAACAAAATAAACGTTTCATTCTCCAGAGTATGAATCCATCTGAGTCTCTATATACATGTCTGTTTATAATCAAAATGTCAAAAATAAACTAGGTACAATCCCTGTAAAACCCGTCGGTCCTGGCAACCTAGTCGAAGCTGCCAGAGAACTGCATATACGAGAACTCCTCCTGGTCCTCGTCATAATCAGGCTCCGCCTCTAGAGTCGTCGGCTTGCCTAAACCTGAGACAGAGTCTGGTTGGTGTGCGCAACACTGTCCCGTAACGTGGGAGTGAGTAGCTAACTCAGTGGAACAATAAGGCATAAGTTATCATGTTATCAATACAGTCAAGCAGTAATGATAAAGCAGTAAATCTAACACTCCTAGTTACTCTGATTAATGCAAGTATGAATGCAGGTATGATGGATGCCCTCATCGACATACTCCCTCATGCGACACCATCTCACGTTCACGGCATGCTTACATCCCACAGTGCTCCACATCTTCCAGGCACATGCGATGCATGATGAGCATGATTACCGAGTTTTTAATTAATCCATTTCAAACAGCAGGGTTGGGAAACTAAGGTACCCCCCTTATATCATTCCCAAACATGATCCATTCTAGGGTCGTCAGTCCTAATTAATATCAGACGATGGTGTATTTTCTAGATCACTGCAGAGGCTACCAGGGCTGTTACGTACAAAGGTTGCACCACTCCCCCATCACCCCTTAAATGATTCATCACTATACAGAAACAGGCCTAGTTCATACTCTATATATCGCGGCGAACCCTAAGGCGCATCCGCGACTTCAGAATATGCTCGCGGTCACTACAAAAGGGTCGCTGTGGTCATTACGCACAAAGGCCGCACCACTCCCCATCACCTTATCAATGTAGGCCGACAAATAATATAGTGTCCCATACCACCATAATTGGCTCACGAGTTAAGTTGCTCACTTTGGTCACTACGGGAGGCACGTAGCCCCAACGTAGGCCGACAAACTCGACCACGGTGTCCCATACCACCATGCCCGGCTCATGAGTCTTAGCGGATCGAGGTACCATGGTTAACGGAATTTTCACTGGTAAGTTTGGTACCCTAGGTTCAAACATTAGCGACCAAACATGGTGAACATACATAAGACATACGGGTTACTTGACGTGTTCGGCTGGCTCGAGCACACAACAAGTTGGGCGATATGAAGCGCAGAAGCACCTCGTGTGGCCAACCACTATCGCCAACCGAAGTACGACACGGGTTCGCCAACACATCATGTGTGGCGAAACGAATCTCAACCACAATTCCAAGTCTGATACCGGATGCCTGGACTATGGACATAGTCCCAAGCTCAATCAATTCCTAACCATAACATGTGAAGTACAGTATGATAAATAAGGTAATTCAGGAACGCTAGCAATCATGTTATAAAGCATGTCATAAAGCATGTTAATAAATAAGTTACAAAGCATGTTCAAAAGCATGTTGTAAAGCACTATACAAATAGGGATACAAATACATATATTTCATAGGTGAGTGGTTAGAGTAAATAACCACATGGAGGGTATCATATGTGGCTCTAAGGTAGTTGAGAATCCCATCTCAGCACCTACCTAAGGTTCTAACACTTAAGCACTTACATTCACAAACAATTTTTACAAACACTTGGAATGCACTTTTTCAACATACATGACGTATGTTAGAGGAAAGTGCACTAGGTCTGTCCCTTTACCAAACTAGTATTTTATATGTATACATCATATTCATACAGCAAATAATCATGACAATTACATCAGCAAATTTTATACGTATAGGGTATTTTCTAGGATACCCAATTTCAACATACATAGTGTTTACAAGGGAACTTATAATACGGCGATTCTTTTCGCCAAGCAATTAATTTATACGCACATAATATATTTATACAACAATTAATCATGACAAACACATCGCTAAAATATACACGTATACGGTACTTCTTACAATACCGTATTTCTACATATATGGTGTATATTAGTAAACATGTATTTAGGCGAACCCTTTCACCAAATGAGTATTTTATCCATACGATAATTAAACATGTCAAACACATTTCCATAAAAAATACGTATACGGTATTTTATACGAATACCTAAAGTATGTGAAATTCCAAATTCTACAATTCTAATCGAAACCGAAAACGGAAAGCACTTTGTACATGTGCAATTGCATGCAGATCATGAATCTACCATTATCTGACATTGAAAGCGTTGAAAACCGCAACCTATACACCTAAAGTCCTCACCTTTGCCCTTGGAATCACAACGGATCTGAAAGGTTTGGTGAGCTTCCGTATTCAGGAGTTTTCTTGCTTAAAGAGCGGAATCGGTTAGCCTTTCACAACCTATAGCCTATCTACTTCAAATCAGACCTAGGGTTAGGATTTTTCACCTTCAAACGGAGTGGATACCGCCGAGAAAGCGCCTGGAAAGAGGCGGTGTCGGCCGTGCGATAATCGAAAGCAGCAGGAGGAAGTTCTCCCACAAATCCCAAGCTCTTCTCTCTCTTTTCTCTCTCTCTCTCTAGGGTTTTATCCCAAATTCGTATGGCTGTGAGAGGGGCTGTTCTAAGCCTCTTTTATAGCCAAAAACCTCCCTAAAATAGACTCAGGTTCAAGGGTTACTGCTAATATAGGTATTTTGTCACTTTTCCAGCTCAAAAGAGAGGTTTTGGTGGCCCTCTTTGAGCCAAACGTCAGACTGAAGCTCACCACACATGGATCTACGTGGGATTATGTTTTCGACTCGATCGGATTCCCAGATCGCACGTGGCGGACCACTTTCAGTTCAACGGTCAGTGGGCCACGATCAGAAATTCCAAGCACATGTAAATGTTCCTGAAATTTTTCTTAATCCGAGGGTATAATTTAGTCTCGATTCGACACACCGTTGCTTATCTTGATGCGCAAGCGAATGGTGCCAGATCACTATTCCAGATATTTATTTTGTAAAGGGAATAGTGTTTTTCACACTCCCTCGCTCCGGATCCAAACGAATGGCCATGGGACATCGGCTGGACCTGATTTTTGAGATGATAGTCAAGCCCAGCGAGGCGGTCCTAAGTCCTTAACTTTACGTTAATCGGATTTCCAATGTGCGGTCTAGACCTAATACAAAGTTTCAAGTCATTCCCGAGAATAGCCGGGTAATGAGTTTGATCCTAATCTTTAGGGTAACCTAGCGTCGATGATTCTACAAGTTTTGGGTCTTGTAGATCGTATTTAAAGCGATCCCAACGGATTTCATGGCTAATCGAGTTTTGCACTTAGTTAACTTTGTTAAATTTTTAAACGATTTAATCCTAATTGATTTCTGGTCGAGATGGTACTCGAGCCAAAGTACGGAAATTTACAGGTCGTTACAATCTACCCCCCTTAAACAAAAAATTTTGTCCTCGAAATTTATACCTTTTCGTATTCCTCGAGAATCTGAGGGTAGTTCTTCTTGACCTCGGCCTCAGTCTCCCAAGTAGCTTCCTCCTCGGAATGATGTGTCCATAGCACCTTCACAAGTGGAATGACCTTGCTACGTAGTACCTGCTCCTTCCTGTCAAGGATACGTGTCGGGCGCCACTCATACATAGCATCCTCGCTCAGCTGTACCTGCTGCCATCTGATGATATGCGAAGGATCGGGAACGTACTTCTTCAGCATAGACACATGAAATACGTTGTGTACCAACGCAAGTGGTGTGGGCAGAGCGAGACGATACGCCACATCACCCACTCGATCCAGTATCTGAAAGGGACCGATAAACCTCGGTGTGAGCTTCCCCTTCTTCCCAAACCGAAGGACTCCCTTCATAGGGGAAACTTGAAGGAACACATGATCCCCGACCTCGAACTCCAGCGGTCGCCGCCTCGTATCGGCGTAACTCTTCTGCCTGCTCTGCGCTGTAAGTAATCGACGCCTGATAGTGTCGACCTTCTCTGTAGTCACCTGTACCAACTCCGGGCCAATTAGACTGCGCTCGCCAACCTCGGCCCAACAATGCGGTGCTCTACAAGGACGACCATATAGAGCCTCATATGGCGCCATGCCAATAGTCGCCTGGAAGCTGTTATTGTAGGCGAACTCTGCGTACAGAAGACAGTCATCCCAGCTGTCCTTGAAGTCCAACAAACATGCTCGCAACATATCCTCTAGAATCTGATTCACCCGCTCTGTCTGCCCATCAGTCTGAGGATGAAATGCCGTACTGAACTTCAACTTCACACCCATCACCTCCTGGATACGAGTCCAGAAGATGGATGTGAACCGCGTGTCTCTGTCCGACACGATGTCTAAAGGAACCCCGTGCAGGCGGACGATCTCTCTGATGTACAATCTAGCCAGCTCGTCTGGAGAGTTTGTAACTCTGATAGGGAGGAAATGGGCCGATTTGGTCAACCGGTCACAATCACCCAAATGGAATCGTGTCCCTTCCTCGTCTTCGGCAGCCCGGATATGAAATCCATGGAGATGAAGTTCCACTTCCACTCTGCTATGGGCATGGGCTGAAGCAATCCAGGAGGTCGGCGATGTTTTGCCTTGACCTGCTGGCACGTCAGACATCGAGACACATACTCAGCAATGTGGGCCTTCATGTTATCCCACCAATACGTTCGTCTCATATCCCGGTACATCTTCGTGCTACCAGGATGCATCGCAAGCTTCGAGTTATGGGCAGACTCGAGAAGCTCGCATCTCAAGTCAGGCACATCAGGAACGCATAGGCGGCCACGGAATCGTAGACCCCCATCAGAACCAACTCTCCACTCGGAGTCCTCGGCGTCGCTAGCCTGCTCTCGAAGCTCAGACAGCCGTATATCGCCCTCCTGGGCCTCAACAATCCTGTCGTCAATAAGTGGCCGCACCCGAACATGCACAACACACTCACATGGCTCCTCGACAGTGAGTCTCTGCTCGAAGTCCCATACGAGCTCCACCATGTCCCACTCAGCTATCATCAGTGGTGCCGCAAATGCAATCACCTTCTTGCGGCTCAACACGTCTTCCACAAGGTTCGCCTTGCCAGGATGGTAGGAAACCTCGAACTTGAAGTCCTTCAAGGTCTCCATCCATCGACGTTGTCTCATATTCAAGTCTCGCTGTGTGAATATGTACTTAAGGCTCTTGTGGTCGCAGAAAAGCTCGAACTCCTCTCCGTAGAGGTAATGTCTCCAGAGCTTCAATGCAAAGATGACAGCTGCCAACCTGTGTCGTGTGTAGGGTAATTCTCCTCGTGCTTCCTTAATTGTCTCGAGGCATACGAAATCACCCCATCCTTCCTTCGCATCAGGACACAACCTAAACCAACGCGAGACGCGTCAGTATATATCGTGTATTTCTCCCCTTGCTCTGACAATACTAGCACAGGGGCGGACGTCAACTTGTCCTTCAGCTCCTTGAAAGCTACTTCCGCCTTCTCATTCCAGGTGAACTTCAGGTCCTTCCGGGTCAACTGAGACAACGGCCTAGCAATCTTTGAGAAATCACGAATGAAGCGCCTGTAATACCCTGCCAGGCCAAGAAAACTCCTTACTTCGGTAACCGAGCCAGGCTGCTGCCAATCCTGAACCGCGGCTACCTTAGCAAGGTCCACTGCTATCCCATCCTTAGACACTACATGTCCAAGGAACTTGACTTCCTCCTGCCAGAAGTCATACTTCTTGTACTGTGTGAACAATTGGTTCTTCTTCAGTGTACCCAACACCGCCCTCAGGTGTTCCTCGTGCTCCTCTCGACTAGTAGAGTATATCAAAATGTCATCAATAAAGACGATGATGAATCGGTACAGGAAGGGCCAAAATACTCGGTTCATCAGATCCATGAACACGGCTGGTGCGTTCGTAAGGCCGAACGACATCACCAGGAACTCATAGTGCCAAAAGCACGTCCTGAAGGCTGTCTTCTACACGTCCTCATCTCTCACGCGCAACTGGTGGTACCCCGACTGTAGATCAATCTTCAAAAAATACTTCGCCCCCCTCAACTGATCAAACAGATCATCTATCCTGGGCAAAGGATACTTGTTCTTCACTGTGACCTGGTTCAACCTACGGTAGTCAATATATAACCGTAGCGACCCGTCCTTCTTCTTCATAAATAGCACAGGTGCTCCCCAAGGAGACACACTAGGTCGTATAAAACCCTTGTCTACCAGCTCGTCAATCTGTTTCTACAGCTCCTCCATCTCACATGGAGGCATACGATAAGTCGACAATGAGATGGGTGTCGCACCAGGCGTAAGATCAATTGTAAAATCAATCTCACACCGAGGAGGTAAACCAGGAATAGTCTCAAACACGCCTGCAAATTCTCAAACCACCGGCGTATTTCTCAACGTCGGACCATCAATCGGCGCTAATAAAGTAGTATAACAGTCAACACGGCAATGCCAACTGACCTGTACTGGAAACGTGAAAGCTGCGCCATCTGAGTCATAGGCCGTCACGACTCGAGTATCGCAATCTATCTCTGCTCTCATCTTCGAGAGCCAGTCCATACCGAGAATAACATCGTAGTGCCACAACGGAGCAACGATGAGGTCGACGAGCACGGTGCGGCTACCCAAATCCACAGAGCAACCCTCACATAACCGTGCGATATCAGAAAAAGTACCAGTGGCCGTAGTAAGTCTCAGTCCCTTAGTGGGAATAATACACAAAGATAGACGTTTAACTGCCCCATAAGAAATAATAGAAGTAGTGGACCCAGTGTCCACCAACAAGGAAACAGAAGTACCGAGAATGTGAGCCGTACCCTCAAAAGCTATCGGGGCCGCAAGTGACGTCTCAGGTGCCTCAGCCACAAGCGTATGAACGCGCGCCTGCTGCTGACGGTTCGGCTGAGGGGCCAAGGGCCGTTGCGGCGGCCTGAACCGTGATGCAGGAGGTCGAAAGGAAGGATGTGCAGGTACAGTCTGTAAAGGTGTAGTCGATAAGGCCTGCGGGCGAGAACGACCCAACATCTGTGGTGGAGAGAAACCACTATCCTTCATCCGCGCGAAACAACTCCCAATAAGATGACCCTGCTTCCCGCAGTACGTGCAGGTCACAATAGGGCACCTCACCGGAGCCACTGGCGCTACGATCCTGGGAGGCGAGTCAGCACGAGGCCTCTTGCCTAAGATAGGCCTGCTCTGTATCTCCTGTCGTGGCCTCGCAACCATAGCACCATGAGATCGGGCCAACCGGTCCACATCCTGCTCTGTCGTCATAGACATGTGAACCAGTGCTACATAGGTAGGTATACTGAGGCAGCATATCTTCGACCATATCTCCGGTCGTAAACCCAAGGAAAAATGGCACATCCGCATCTGCTCATCCACCAGTATAGTCGGGACAAAGCGGGCCAACTCTGTGAAGCGGTGCTCGTACTCCGTAATCGTCATGCCTCCCTGCCTGAGGCGCAAAAACTCATCCTCCCGCTCATGTCGATATGTCTGCGGGTAGTATTTCTCGTAGAACCGGAACTCGAAAGCCTCCCAAGTCCACACGTAGTCTGCTGCGACAGACCACAACACACTATCCCACCATAAACTGGCCTCCCTCTCAAACATGAAAGCGGCTAGCTCAACCTGCTCTGCCTCTGAACAGTGCAGCATCCGAAGCATCTTGGAGATGCGGTCAAGCCAAAACTCTGCCTCCTCGAGTCTGTGAGAACCCATGAATGAGGGAGGCCTCAAGCACTGAAATCGCTCGAGTAAACCGCGGGTATTGACATCTCCAGTAGGAGGTACAACGGGTGAGGGTAGAGGCACATCCTCAAACTGAGCAGGAGGCTCCGAATGCTCAGCAGGACGTGCAGATGTCATAGGTGGAGTCGCACTACCACCCCGGGATAAGGCCTCAGCAATAGTGGTCATAAGTTGATGGTCTTCTGGTGTTCTTCGCATCTGTCCGATGCATCATCGCATCAACCGCTCGATCCTATCCGTAGCGGAGCGACACAGTGAGTCATGCCGCACGATGATGATGCCCCGTCACGCTCACGAACCGGGGGCGTGTAAGGTGGCAGTCCACCGGTAGGACCAGCAGGAGGCTGATCAGAATCTAACCCTCGGTCAGGGACCACCACTACCAAAGGAGTCCGGTCCATCGAGCTAGTAAGAAGGAGGCGTGCCGATTCTCACAGCGTATCTTTGCCATGCATGCCCTATACAACATAGGGTGTAATGTTGGTGAGATTTAAAGTATATCCACACATTATTTAAGCACTTTAAGCATCCCACACATCTCATAACAAAAGAGGCTACGTGCTTTTCATTTACCCAAAATTATCATAATATATGGACTACCGAGTTATATGAATCATGACAGAAATTACATGCAAGCCAATTACATCCAAAGCATCAAACACTTAAAACATGTTACTAACTACTACATCATTAGCATGAAAGCATAAACTGCCTAATGCGGTAATCAAAACAACTAAAACAATAACTTAGATGACTAGGCATCCGAATCAGGTGATGGAGAAGGAGCATTCTTGTCCTGTAAACAACACAGGATGGCCTTCAAGGTGCGAGACACCTTGCTAAGCTTGGTTTGGACCCACCCGACTTCCTGTCACAGGGCGGCTTGGCCCTCCTCGAGACGGGCTAAACGCACATCTATGGAAGCCCGATCGGTGCCCTGCTCCTGAGCCGCAGGAGGTGAACTCTCCTCTGTATCCTGGGCCTCAGGTTCCTCTTCCTCTTCTTCAGCTTCACTCCCATCTTTACTCTTGTCTTCTTCGCTCTCAATCTCATCCTCACTCTCCACATGTCGGGCCCGTCGTCGCCGCGCCCCGAGTTCCATTTGATGGAGAGTACTTTCGTCGATTTGGTGGATCGGTGCTGGCCTTTCCACCCTCAGACTGTAGCCAAACTCCCGTACAATCCTGCATATGAGTCGGCCGAAGGGAAGTGAATCAGAGCTTCTGGTGGAGCGTGCAGTACTCACAATCTGTCGCAACACGAATGTAGGCACGCACAAGTTCGCCCCCTGCCCCACTTGGTACAGAAAGTCCACCATGAGTCGCGTGCACTCGCTGCGATTGCTGTGTCTGGGGTAGAGGGTATATTGTGATCTAGACATGTCAATAGACGGTCTAGAAGTGATTTGGGATCGACTCGTGCGATCAGGATCGAGTACGAACCCGATCAAAACGCACGTTTTCGATGAACTTCGCCAAATGGCGAAATTGGGGAAACCTAGGACTGTTTCTATATTATTCTCGCACCCTCCTAGGTTGTAATGCGTCAGCATACGTCGTGGGAACATAACTCAGGTCCGGTTTAATCAAAATCATGCTCTGATACTAACTTGTAACACCCTGAAAATCGGGGGTCGAGTGTAACTCAACTCCCGAGTTCCAACGCATCACTTATGCAACATATTTAATGATGTTTGAATGTTGTCTGTGTTAGAGCAATAAACATGAATGAGATTATACCAAAACAGTAATTCATACTCCAGATCAATTGTATAAAAGCAAGCGGAAGACTGAACTGTATATATATGTATGTAAAGAAACAAAATAAACGTTTCATTCTCCAGAGTATGAATCCATCTGAGTCTCCATATACATGTCTGTTTATAATCAAAATGTCAAAAATAAACTAGGTACAATCCCTATAAAACCCGTCGGTCCTGGCAACCTAGTCGAAGCCGCCAGAGAACTGCATATACGAGAACTCCTCCTGGTCCTCGTCATAATCAGGCTCTGCCTCCAGAGTCGTCGGCTCGCCTAAACCTGAGACAGAGTCTGGTTGGTGTGCGCAACACCGTCCCGTAACGTGGGAGTGAGTAGCTAACTCAGTGGAACAATAAGGCATAAGTTATCATGTTATCAATACAGTCAAGCAGTAATGATAAAGCAGTAAATCAAACACTCCTAGTTACTCTGATTAATGCAAGTATGAATGCAGGTATGATGGATGCCCTCACCGACATACTCCCTCATGCGACACCATCTCACGTTCACGGCATGCTTACATCCCACAGTGCTCCACATCTTCCAGTGCACATGCGATGCATGATGAGCATGATTACCGAGTTTTTAATTAATCCATTTCAAACAGCAGGGTTGGGAAACTAAGGTACCCCCCTTATATCATTCCCAAACATGATCCATTCTAGGGTCGTCAGTCTTAGTTAATATCAGACGATGGTGTATTTTCTAGATCACTGCAGAGGCTGCCAGGGCTGTTACGCACAAAGGTTGCACCACTCCCCCATCACCCCTTAAACGATTCATCACTATACAGAAACAGGCCTAGTTCATACTCTATATATCGCGGCGAACCCTAAGGCGCACTGCGACTTCAGAATATGCTCGCGGTCACTACAAAAGGGTTGTCAGGGCTTTTACACACAAAGGCTGCACCACTCCCCCATCACCTTATCAATGTAGGCTGACAGCGCGAATATAGTGTCCCATACCACCATAATCGGCTCACGAGTTAAGTTGCTCACTGGTCACTACGGGAGGCACGTAGCCCCAGCGTAGAGGTCGACAAATTTCGACCACGGTGTCCCATACCACCATGCCCGGCTCATGAGTCTTAGCGGATCGAGGTACCATGGTTAACGGGATTTTCACTTGTAAGTTTGGTACCCTAGGTTCAAACATTAGCGACCAAACATGGTGAACATACATAAGACACACGGGTTACTTGACGTGTTCGGCTGGCTCGAGCGCACAACAAGTTGGGCGATATGAAGCGCAGAAGCACCTCGTGTGGCCAACCACTATCGCCAACCGAAGTACGACACGGGTTCACCAACACATCATGTGTGGCGAAACGAATCTCAACCACAATTCCAAGTCTGATACCGGATGCCTGGACTATGGACATAGTCCCAAGCTCAATCAATTCCTAACCATAACATGTGAAGTACAGTATGATAAACAAGGTAATTCAGGAACGCTAGCAATCATGTTATAAAGCATGTCATAAAGCATGTTAATAAACAAGTTACAAAGCATGTTCAAAAGCATGTTGTAAAGTACTATACAAATAGGGATACAAATACATATATTTCATAGGTGAGTGGTTAGAGTAAATAACCACATGGAGGGTATCATATGTGGCTCTAAGGTAGTTGAGAATCCCATCTCAGCACCTACCTAAGGTTCTAACACTTAAGCACTTACATTCACAAACAATTTTTACAAACACTTGGAATGCACTTTTTTAACATACATGACGTATGTTAGAGGAAAGTGCACTAGGGCTGTCCCTTTACCAAACTAGTATTTTATATGTATACATCATATTCATATAGCAAATAATCATGACAATTACATCAGCAAATTTTATACGTATAGGGTATTTTCTAGGATACCCAATTTCAACATGCATAGTGTTTACAAGGGAACTTGTAATATGGCGATTCTTTTCGCCAAGCAATTAATTTATACGCACATAATATATTTATGCAACAATTAATCATGACAAACACATCGCTAAAATATACACGTATACGTTACTTCTTACAATACCGTATTTCTACATATATGGTGTATATTAGTAAACATGTATTTAGGCGAACCCTTTCGCCAAATGAGTATTTTATCCATACATCATATATCCATACGACAATTAAACATGTCAAACACATTTCCATAAAAAATACGTATACGGTATTTTATACGAATACCTGGAGTATGTGAAATTCCAAATTCTACAATTCTAATCGAAACCGAAAAAGGAAAGCATTTTGTACATGTGCAATTGCATGCAGATCATGAATCTACCATTATCTGACATTGAAAGCGTTGAAAACTGCAACCTATACACCTAAAGTCCTCACCTTTGCCCTTGGAATCACAACGGATCTGAAAGGTTTGGTGAGCTTCCGTATTCGGGAGTTTTATTGCCTAAAGAGCGAAATCGGTTAGCCTTTTCATAACCTATAGCCTATCTACTTCAAATCAGACCTAGGGTTAGGGTTTTTCACCTTCAAACGGAGTGGATACCACCGAGAAAGCGCCTGAAAAGAGGCGGTGTAGGCCGTGCGATAATCGAAAGCAACAGGAGGAAGTTCTCCCACAAATCCCAAGCTCTTCTCTCTCTTTTCTCTCTCTCTCTCTCTCTAGGGTTTTATCCCAAATTCGTATGGCTGTGAGAGGGGCTGTTCTAAGCCTCTTTTATAGTTAAAAACCTCCCTAAAATAGACTCATGTTCAAGGGTTACTGCTAATATAGGTATTTCGTCACCTTTCCATCTCAAAAGAGAGGTTCTGGTGGCCCTCTTTGAGCCAAACGTCAGACTTAAGCTCACCACACATGGATCTACATGGGATTGCGTTTTCAACTCGATCGAATTTCCAGATCGCACGTGGCGGACCACTTTCAGTTCAACGGTCAGTGGGCCACGATCCGAAATTCCAAGCACATGTAAATGTTCCTGAAATTTTTCTTAATCCGAGGGTGTAATTTAGTCCGATTCGACGACTGCTGGTTGCTTAATACTGATGCGCAAGCGAATGGTGCCAGATCACTATTCCAGATATTTATTTTGTAAAGGGAATAGTGTTTTTCACACTCCCTCGCTCCGGATCCAAACGAATGGCCGTGGGACATCGGCTAGACCTGATTTTTGAGATGATAGTCAAGCCCAGCGAGACGGTCCTAAGTCCTTAAATTTGCGTTAATCGGATTTTCGATGTGCGGTCTAGACCTAATACAAAGTTTCAAGTCATTCCCGAGAATAGCCGGGTAATGAGTTTGATCCTAATCTTTAGGGTAACCTAGCGTCGATGATTCTACAAGTTTTGGGTCTTGCAGATCGTATTTAAAGCGATCCCAACGGATTTCATGGCTAATCGAGTTTTGCAGTTAGTTAACTTTGTTAAATTTCTAAAGGATTTAATCCTAATTGATTTCTGGTCGAGATGGTACTCGAGTCAAAGTACAGAAATTTATAGGTCGTTACAATTCATCTGGATGGATTTATCGATGTATCGGTACACCTATCGATATCATCGATATAAGCACTAAATATGTCCAGCAATTCACAAACATATCTGGACGAATTAGCGATGTATTGATACACCCATCGATATTATCGATATTCAAATCTCGAGTCTATCGAAGAGTGGCTCGATAAGATCGACAGGTAGATTTTTGGTGCCCCTATTTTTTAATGAAAATGTCAAATTCCTTCGATATATCGATGACTGTCCGATATGATATGAATTCAAATATCAATAAGATCGGAGGTCCATCGATGATACTGATCATGGGTGAGCATTTCTTATAGCAGATTTTTCAGGTTGTTTTTAACTATGATCGAGGGCCCTTCGATAAAATCGATATTCAAATATCGATGATATCGCCACCAGTTCGATTGTATCGAGCAAGGTTATAAATCGTCCAGCCAGCTTAAAGACAAATTCGCTGGATTTATCGATGCATTGACTCTGATCTCAATATCATCGACATTCAAATTTAGATGATCTCGACGGTTCCTCGATCATTAATGAAAACCTGAAATATTTTAAAGTCAAGTCTCTCTTATTTTTTAAGTGTCGATAAATTGATCCTGTCATCGATGGAATCGGAGTTTGAAATCCGATGATATCGACAATAGTTTCGATTCATCGACCATTTGGCAAAGTGTTTCAAAAGCATATGACATTGAGTCCGAGTCATCGAGCAGACCATCAATGCTATCGAGAGTATATACTCGATGATATCATACCTGCTCGATGATATCGAACTCTGTCATAAATGTGACCATTTTATATCTGTTGGAACTTTTTGTCTATATATAGAGGACTTGTCTTTTGTTACTGTAAGAGAAAGAAGAGAGAGCTTTTGAGTGTTTCAACTTACATCTTATATCTAAAGCCCTTTCTCTGGAGGGAGTTCATCCTCTAATCCACCCTCTCCATTGATAATCAATAGAGTGGATTGGGGAATGAACCTCTGCATTCAAGGATCCTCCAGGTACTACCTTAATGACAAATCATTAAGCTGGGATGCCTTGAATGCATAAGATTGGAATCACTCTATATTCCTGATAGGAAAATATTATGAGAGTGGGATTTCATCTTCAGCTTGACCTAACCCAAAGCCGAGTATTGGTACATCATTTTGTGTTGCAGATCAAGGGAGCCGAAGACTCATCAATAACAAGGAGGAGATCTTCGTCATTGCGCTGAATAGGACTCATCAACTTATTTGTAAGTATCAAGAGTCCAAGAGGACACTTGTGATCATTCCTCTCTAGGATTGGGTCTTAAGTGGTTCTCACCCTTTGAAGTCCTCAAGGAGGCCTCCGGCAGGAGTATACGTGGTGGGTGTGTTGTGTGGACCCTTGCTCTATGGAGAGCATAAACATCCGAGTGCGTTGTGTGGACTCTTACTCTATGAAGAACATAAACATCCAGGTGCGTTGTGTGGACTCTTGCTCTGTGGAGAGCATAAACATCTGGGTGCATTGTGTGGACCCTTGCTCTATGGAGAGCATAAACATCTGGTTAGGAGTGAACCAGTAAAACTCTAGGGTTAGAGGTGAACCGAGTAGAAACCTCCGTGTAAAGGTTGAAGGTGAACCTGATTTAAAACCTTAGGTTTAAGGTGAACCCTGGAAAACCTCCTTCGTGAAATCTGGTACACTCAAGGGTTGAGTGCGGCAGCCTGGAGTGGAGTAGACAAGTAGTCGAACCACTATAAAAATGACTGTGTTTGAGATTGTTATCTTGATTGAGTGATTTGCATTAATATTTTCATATCTAAATATCTAATCACTTCTCACACACCTACACAATCATATCCATCATGAACTAGACTTTATATTGTTTACTCTCTAAGGAGTTTGTGATTGGATCCTCTACCAGGCTTGGAAGCTAGTAGAGTTACATTTGAGTAATCTTAATTTGTACATGTTATTAGGATTAGTGTAATAAGAAGTTTTAATAAATCTTAAATCTTTAAAAAATCCCTATTCACCCCCTCTAGGAGATATTGGCATATTCCTTCTTTAACTCAAGCTGTCTTCACCGTTATTTTAGCTATCACCGCAGTTCTAACGCCGTGTCTCATGCACCGATGTGATACCTGTTTCGATAAGAAACGAATGTATTTCGAATGGGGAACTTTCATTTATTTGAACAAATTAACAAAGGAAAAACATTGAGGATAATTACTTTATTTATTCATTTTAAGTTCTTTACATCCCTTTCTCCTCTGATTCCAAATAGAATATGCATGAATATTAGCATAACGTAAGCCTTCATATTATGTACAAATAGAGAAAAACATTAAACATAATATTGAACACTGTCTCAGAAGCCATCCTACACCGTTAGAAGTCATTGTGCCCTGTTAGAAGTCATTGTACACAGGCAGGAACTGTTGTGCATTGGAGTTGTGTGCAGATAGAAGTTGTAGTGCGCTAGAACCCTTTGTGCACTAGCTGTTTTGTGCATTGGAAACCATTGTGCACTAGCTGTATTGTGCGGTGGAAACCATTGTGAACTAGCTTCTATTATGTGCCAGAATCTTTTGTGCACTAACAATGTCATGCGCCACACAATGATCCTTCCACATAATGCATGCAGGCTTTACCTTTCTTCCTTTGCAATCTCTCTTTGTAACACCCCGAACTTTTCAATACCCGAGTATTGAAAATCCTCAAATGTTACCATGAAGTTTAACTTGATACGTACATGTGTACGATACTAACTTAGCTATCCTAATCCTACATCCATTCCCCAACAAGAATTGAACCATTGGGGATGATCTACATTCATAGATCTAGTTATCTAACCGTAGACTTCAAGGTAAGACTCCATCATGAGATCTAATGTACGTGTCTTCCCTTAAAGGAATTAACGAATAACTCCCTATCCCTAACAATTTAGATATACATTCTTTTCTAAGAATTTCTTAGAAGCACGCTTAAAACCATGTAGAGCCAATAAATTTCACAAAACCCTCATATTAGTAATAATTACGAAAACGTCATTGACCTAGGCCCCTGAATTCCAATTCACACAGTCCTCATGATCCGTTTCATGTGAAATTTTATATCATGCCTAATTATCAGAAATTAACCGTACACATCAAATTTCAGCCCTTGGATCATAATAAATCAGCTACTTGACCTCTACATCCGTTCATACACTTACCAAATCAAGATTCTGACCCGTCCATCTTGTTCACCCCATATGGATATGCTTAACCTACCATTAGAATTTCAATCCAAGGAACTTACACATGTGGACAAGTCACTCGAATCCAACAATATATGTTTCATACCCATAATCACTCTAGAAACACACCTTATGACCATCCATTTACGAAACTGACCGTACATCCACTGACATACATGGCCAGAGTGCTAACCATCAAGTCCCCTTATTATTAACAAGTCATCTGACCACCCATCATGTTTGGATCCACCAACGGGCCATGTAAACATCATGGCAAACTGATCATCATGAAGATCTTAGGGTTTAGGTTCCAACTGCCCGATAACTTGTCAATCAGGGGAGTACAAATATTATTTTAGAATTTTAAAAAATATTAGCCATCAAAGGAGAATCTTAGTCATCCTTGAGAGATCATAGGTCAAGTTTGGACAACGGAAAGAGTGTGAAAAATAAAGATCACCTGTCAAATTTCATCACATTTAGACGGTAGACCTATGAGTTACAGACGATAGAAGTTTTGAAAAGAAAAGGGGTAGAATTGTAAATATGTTAACACCACATGCATGCATGGCACTGTTGACGAAGAGTTACAATTAAAGTTTTAACGTTGGATATTATTCAATGCATTAGTAGATCGTTCGGCCCACCTGAAGTTCGGATCTACTTCAAATTTGGGACCATGGGTTTGTACGGCGTGCCAAAGACAGTGAATGGAGTGGATCTTCCAGAAGTTTATCACAGGTGGACCCTGTCTATTTTTTTTACAACAAGATAGAAAAGAAACATGTGCATGCTGTGATAGCGGATGGTGAAACCAGGAGTTACAGTGGTTTCCACCCCCATGTCCTTACATCATGTGGTCCCAGTCATCTGATAAATTCTGGGGACCATTCTGGCCATTAACATTCAATTTAGGAACAATCTGACCATTAAATTGACGAGAATCCACCGTTAGAGCTAGGAATTGAACCGTATGGGCCACCTGGACCTTAGATTTGCCCCATCTTTGGTAAAGGGCTATGGTAGGACTCACCAAATACAGTGGATAATGTGGATTTCTTCCAAACAGCACGGTGTACCCCACATGAGGTTCGAGTGCACCTAGTGCACTCGTGCTTGCCGTGCACCAGGCATGCCAACTTGGTTAGTAGCGGCTGACCCGTATTTTACTTAAAATGAAGAGACATCTCTCTCTCTCTTTGGCTTCCACCAACAGACGGACAACCGTCCATTTCCTTGATCAAAGGCCCACCTACACTGGCCATCTGGACGATCCAAATTGTCCATCTGATGGAGAGACCTCGACCTACCAAAACCTCTGCTCTTTCATATAGAAGTGCACATGTGTGAGGACATAGTGATGGGCTTAACGGAGCTGTGTAAGTATGGATTTTCCCAAAAATGGAAACCTCATCCTGCGATTGCTAACCTGACAATGCGAGTACATTACTTTCCTTCATTTACAACCATCAGATGCAAAGCATCTCAGCCATCCACTGGCTTAGGGTTTTCCCCAAACAAAATCAGGGCAGTTTCATTCCCTACCCACTGTTTTGGGGGAGGTTTTCCACCAGATTGGATCTGGTTCGTTCACCATTAAATGGACAGCTCTGGGATGCTAGGTTTAGTGAATATAAGGAGTTAGATCGAGTAACAGGAGCTTGTCCTCCATTCTGGCAGCCATATCTCCGAAAATCGGCCGTCACCTTCCATCTCCGAACCCACCTCCCAAACCATCTCAGACCTCTAATTTTTGTATCCATGAAGATCTTCTAGACATATACAAAGACTCCAAAAGAATCGAAATGAAGAAGAAAGGCTTGAATCACGTTCTGCCATTAGAGGCAGATCATCTTCCTCGTTGAAGCCAAACCGAGTTCGGTCCCGTCCTGGACAAAATGTTGCTGCCGTATGGAGTATGATCCATTCCAGATCCTGTACGAGCCCAAGAAGAGAGAAAGAAGAGGTATAAAGAAGAAAGAAAAGAAGAAGGAGATGAAGAGGTGTGGCTGTTGCACCGCACTGAGTTGATGGCTGCGGCATTTTGCTAACCTGACCGAGTTCGGCTTGGGTTAGTGTTCTTGCTGACCAGAGTTGAAGGGAAAAAGGAGGAAAGGTGACATGAGAGAGGAGAGGAAGAAGCTAGAGAAGAATGGAGGCAAGTTGTTGCGTTGAGTTGACTCAACAACCCAACTCACTCGACTGAGTTAACACCTACTAGAGCTCGATCAAGTTTGGATTTCGGTAATTTTTTTAACAGAGAGAAGGGAAGAGAAAGAAAAGAGAAAAGAAGGAAGAAGAGAAAGAATAGAGAAAGGAAGGAAGAATTTGAGTCAACTCGGCTCTAACTGAGTCCACCGAATGAGCCCACATTTTTGTTTTGATTTGAATAATCATTTCTATTATTATTATAATTTTTAGGGTTATTAAAAATAGGTATAATTAGGAATTAGTAAATTACCTATGCAAATGTTAGTTAGTACAAACAAATTACAATTGTTAGATATTAGTGTTGTATTTCATGTTATCGTTATTAAAGATTAGCCTTGATGATAAGAGCATACTACATATTTTCATCACAATAGTTATTGGCGTCATGTTAGCTAATAATGATCATATATCGCTAGTATCAATGGTGGTCTTTGTGAATATTAATATTAGTAGAATTGTGATTAATCGTACAATCAATTGACATATTGAATCCTATAGTCTAACCTAGACCTAGACTCTAAGATAAAATTCTAGACCTAAGTAACCAAAACCCTAGGCCTCTACTTAAGACCTAAATGGTAAGTTAAAGTATAAATCTAATTGTAGAAATTCATAATAATGGTAGATCATAATACCTATCATCATGATTAAATCCACTATGGATAACTATTATTGCTATTATTATCATTAGAAACTATTGATTGTGCTCCTTGTAGGATTAGTATAATCCTTGTTGATATGATTATAAGTGTAAATCCTTATTATATTAATGTTAGTAAAGAAATCTTATTATTAGTACTTGCACCATTTGTCATTGCAAGAATAATGGATAGTATCGGTGTATTCAGATATGGACTTGGGCACCCTCATTAATACGGATGGATTAATACTCCTATCACGAATATTATTCGGCCCATGGTATAATGATGATAATAAGGATGACGTAAACAATGATCTAGGACTCAAATCCTAGAACCTAAGTGTTTTAATAAGCTCTAGGATAAAACTCTAAATCTATACCAAAAACTAAAATATTAGTAATTAAAACCCTAAGCCATGATCTTAAACTTAGGTAGTGCGTAGAACTTGGATCTAATTGTACAAGTTCATGATTTGTGTTAGGATATGCTTCTAAGGGCGAAAGCACTTAGCGACACTAGAAGATGATTCAAAGTATAAGGTGATGATTCTTCCCCTTGAGCTTTCCATTTTCCCATTAGCTTAAGTCATAGTTTCTATTTTACCATGTAATTGAATCTCCATTTCATAGTCACATGTTTTAATTATTGGAATTAAATTATTACATGCTTAATGTTTATCCTACATATTTATTCATGCTTATGGATTATTTGTGGATTGCTTATGGAACTTAAATTGGTACACCAGTGGGAAACCCCCCCTATATGTGTACACCCATACTTGGGATGTAACTCAACTGGTTGTGAATGTAATGGACCTTCAGCTTAGTGGTTATTGAATGATGATTTAAATTAACCATTGATGTGGGCCTACTATCCAGGGTTGTTGTGTCCAACGACTTTTAAGGATGGTCTTTTATCGCATGGTTTTGATACTCGCCCTATGCAGCTTATTTTGATATCTGTCTGTGTGGCTTGTTTCGATATCGCCCTATGTGGCTTTATTTTGGTATTTTCCTTATATGGGCTTGATATTTTATATTTTGTAACCATGTGATGGTGAGCCTCATATGTTGTAATATGATTGACCACTAGTCGACGGTTTTCTATTAAACATCCCAAGGTGGAAGACCTCATGAGTCAGGAATGGTGGTAATGGGACACTATGCCCGAGCTGTCGGCCTACGCTGGGCTCTGAGCTCCCCGTAGTGACCATTGAGCTACTTAAATTAACTGATTGTAATCGAACTAATAACGGCTGGCTAATCACGCATTCGTAGCATATTGGCGATGAAGGATGGCTAATTCTGGATGCTGTAACACGTGCCCAGAGTTGTTGGGGGTATCTTTTCGCTAGCTCCCAGACCATCGACTATCGACTCCTGTCTGACTGGATGATTTTCCCAAGTCGATGATTTGCATGGGCCACGAGCCCAAGTCCGACTGGATGTGCATCCTCAGGTCGATGTGCATTCACGCATCCATGCATTTAAAAAGACTGCATCATGTATTGTTTTGATTACCTTGTTGTTTTATAACTATGCTTACCTAATGCAGCGGTGTGTAATCTTGAGGGGAATTCACACTGAGTTGGCCACTCATCCATAAAAAATATAACTGTACAAGTAGCACAAATGACTTAAGTGATATGCAGGTTCAAATTGATGAGGAGCCATTATGGAGGTCAAGGACACGTGGTTGTACCTGTTAAGGAAGCTACGCGATCTTGCGGCTTTCGTTGTGTTTCATATGCTTTTAAATTTCTCATGTGTAATCTTGTATTTGTTATTGTGGAGACATTGGTTTGTATAAGTCATTATGGGGGAGCTCTTGTATATTTAAATGATAATGAGAACTTTCCTTTTATGTTTGATTTGTTCATACTACGCTCATCTGCTTACTTTGATAATTAAAAAAAAATGTACAGTCGAATTTGACCATCCTTTAAGGTTAAACTTGGGTTTTCGGGACACGGGTCGTGTACTCGAGTCCAGAAAACACGGGGCGTTACACTCTTCTCTCTCTCACTATGATTAGTCGCTAATGACCCCACTGGAGGGGGGGGGTATTTATAGCCCTCTCACACATGTGAGTGTGCCACGTATGTTCCTCGTGCTCCCCATTGTGCAGAACTTACTGCGCACTCCTCCATTGTGTGGAACTTGCTGTGCACTCCTCCGTTATGCAGAAATTGTTGTGTGCTCCTCTGATGTGTGGAACTTGTTATGCACTCCTCCACTTGTGCGGTACTTGTAGTGCACTCACTGTTATGCAGAAATCACTGTGGGCCAACTGCTTATGCGGAAATCACTATGCGCCACAATTACTTCGCACAATAGTCTTTTCCGCACAATGATTATGTTTTCCGTATAATAGCGTTCCACTTTCCACACAATGACAATTTTCTTTCATTTTTCACCCCTTTCTCTTTATTTTATGCCTCAATAGATGCCCCCTTGATCCTGCATTTTTGTTTTGACACTCATAAAATAAATATGTAGGATCAATACCAAGAAATTTCTAAACTTATTTTAAATCTATAGCATTGTGCACATATTTTCTTTGTTGTGCCCAAAGATTGCGTGGAATCAAATTCGCACATTGAGTTAAGTGCAATGGGTTGCGCACAACAATTTGCACACAATGGGTGGCACACAATACCTTAGACTTTGCCTATAAATTCAGAACTTCACTCTTATTTTCACCATCTCTCTCTGTTGCCCCATACTTATTTCTTCATCAGATCAATTAACTTTGTGCACTAACCTTATTGTGCGCCGCACAATGCCCACTATGAACAACCAGACTTAGAATTCAGCGCACAATAGGTAGCATACAACACTTAGCTAGGATTCCACACACTTGATACTTTGTGCGCAACATGTTGGCGCACAATAGCTTGCCCACAAAAGCCAGTGCACATTCACTTTACGCACAGTAATTTGTGCACTATAACCTTCGCACGATAGTTTGCGCACAAAAACCTGCATACAGTGTTCAGTTGTATAACAATTTTATGCATGACTCTGATCCCCCATATATTTTCTGCCCTTCCATTTATCTATGTTCTTTCCCCAGTAATCTTTTCTCCTAACTCTAATTTTCTTTGCTAACACTTTGTTCAGATTCTTAAATGGCAAGCTCTAAAAGACCACTTGCTTCCTCAAGTACATCTGGACCAACTGACCAGCAATCTGATGAAACCCATAACCCCAAAAGGCCTCGTTCTGGTGAATATTATAGCTCTTTCTTTAAGGAACCGCCCCCTGTCCTCGTGAACTTTGCCGATCGCATTCAACGCTTATCCGAGGATATCTGCATGGCTATCATTAGGAAAGAAATAGAGGGACCTCCCCTTTCGGCACAAGAGTCTGACTGGGAAAATTGGCTGAAATGTACAACCAATTATCGCATGGATATTACTTGTCTCCCTGATGCAGAAGCTTCTCCTCCCCCAATTGTTCCACAGCAAACTAGAGCGAGGCACCCAGACGAAGTTTTCCAGGAGAAAGTTCGAGAACACAACCAAAGACATTTTTAGAATGCCTGAGATTTAGTAAAGTTGACCACTGAGGCAATCAAGTTTCGCAATCTGTATAAAGATGAAACCATTGCTCTCCCTCTACAACTTCAACGTCACCGTTCGATCCTTGAAAGTGAACCCCAAGATTTCATGACTCAGAACACGCTTTTATATATATCCAATTGGGTTATCAAAGAACCACATATCCTTGAGGGTTACTTTATAGATAAAGGTTTAACTCAAAAGACCAGACAAGTAAGATACATGCGTTTTCTCATACCATGCCATGATCCCCATTCTTTATATCCTACTCATTTTTTTGAAACAATTCAACAGCGCTTCCACCACTGCGACTCTTTATGAGGCAAGGATGAATTCAGAACACGGGGCCTCTAAACAAACCGTCCATACTATAGTGCTTGGACTAAAGCAATTCTAACAAAGTATGAGGATGCTTTACTTATCGTCCAGATTTATGATGCTATAGAAGCCACTTCTGAATTCTTTTAGAAAGACACAGTGATTTATAAAGGCTTCTTGAAGTACTGGTCCTCAGTTACAAAATCTTTCCATCTCCCGATAGGAGAAGTGAGCATCGCATTATGGGATCTTAACAGAATGGTCGGCCTGCCTATCTCAAGATCCTTCCTTGGACGAATACGTTCCTTCAAATCTGGAGTTTGCTTATGTTAGATCTGATAGAGTGCCCAAAAATACACCATCGACTATCGGGCTTTTTTGCGAGACATCTTACTTTACTGATGTCCATAAGATCTCTCCTATCCAATGGCTGACACATTTTTCTCGCTATTTAGTGTAAGTATTCTAACTTTTCCTTTTCTTCTCAAACAATACTTGTTTATAAGTCAAAACTTACTCACTGATTTTTTTCTTTGCTTTCAGGTTCTCTGGTAGTCACTGCGCTGAATTAGAAGCCAATCGTAAGAAAATAAAGGGCCCAGCTGATTTCACCGCTGACACTAAACAAACTGCCTTCCTGGCCTACTGGTTGAGCTTGATTGTGCTCCCTAGTTCCAAAAGTTCAGATTCAATTCAACCGACCTTATTTGTGGCAGCAGGGCCAATGACAGAAGGCAGAAAGAAATATTCCTTAGCCCCTCATATCTTATGCTCACTATACAGGTCTTTTGGTCATGCTGCATCACATTGTTCAAGCCCGACAGTAGGAGTTACACCTGCTTTTAATCCATGGCATTATTTTTCTGGATGGCTCAGCATTTATTTTCCTTGGATGTATAATGACCCAGAGAAGGCTTACGTTCACCCAAATCATCTACCTTTGTGGTACTTTTTGAAGAGGAAAATGATTTTTAAAAAAAGTTATGAATGGATAACTGACAAAATCGACAGCATAGAGTCTATTGATTTCTTCCCTTTTTATTTAGACTATCAAGCCGAAGACAGAGACGTGATAGATACCAATGACTTGAAGCCTCTCGAAAGAACTTTCTTTCTCTGCATTCGCTCTTGTAATCTTCTACTGAGAGAGGGACTAGAATTCTGGCGAGAACTGTATTATCTAAATTGATTCACTAGATAATTTGGCTATGATCAAACCATACCCCAAGCAAACGATGAAGTCACTCGTACTATGAGAAGTTATGGAGTTGGTGCTTATAACTGGTCTTTAATATGGAAATAACTCCTGGCCAGAAATTTCGATTCTCAGTTCGTGCTTCCTGGATACAATCATGGAGTAACAGCTTCATACTCTTAGATGCAATGGTGGAGTCATCAGTATCATCTAGTACGCAATTGTTTTCCAGTAGATCGGCCTGTCTGGATTCCTCCTCCTCATTTGAAGAATTACAGACTAGAACAAGGAATTAGATACTTCTACGAGAGGGGATCATGCTGCCACTCCGGGACAATTTTGCTGTAAAATTTCTGTTGAAGAACCCATTAGAGAATTGAAATCCTCAAACACTTTAAAGGGTTGGATTGCTTTCAATTCTCCTCTGGACTTATAAATCAAGAAGTAAGATCGACAGCTCCCACAAATGAATGTGAAACAGTAGGCAATATTCTGCCTTCTCCTACTCCAGAAGGGGAAGATCATCCTACACATTCTACTCCTTCTAAACCTCCGGTTGTAGATCCTTCCACAATCTCTCAGCCTGTTAATCGTACAAATGCTTCGGTTACCCCTATTGTAGATCTTACAGAGGCCACTAATCATCCTACCACAGTAACAACCCCTCCAACTGTGCGCCGAATCATTATTACCACATCTCCTATGACTCGCTCCCATACCAAGTTGCTATCTCCCGAAGTTCTGGCGCAACCAACCCCTTCTTCTCCTCAAGGTACACGTCTTCTTCCTGTGAAGACTGTTTATAAAGGGAAGTAGACCATATCTGATGAAGATAGCTTTAGCTCATCAGAATATTTGGCTAATACAACGAGTGAAGATACGTCCACACCCACCAGTCTGACTGATGAAGTGAATGCTTTACTTAATGTAGATACTGATGCTAAACCAGACGTTGGATGAGATAGTGATACTGGAGTTAGGTCTCCTCTCCTTAAGGTTCCAACCACTCAACCTTTTCTGGAGACTTCGCTAGATAATGAGGAGCAACTTGATTACAAAGAATATGGCGGTACTCCGGGCAGAAATATTTTCCTTTCTTTTGATGCTTCGTATTCTCCTCGCATTATGAAAACTACTGATGCGGCCACCCAGGCAATGTTAACTTCCAAAGATGTAGAAGTTCGGTTCTCAGAAACTCAAGCAATAACAGGGAATATACTTCTTCTTCCTGGTCCAGAAGAGTTTAGACCATCAATCCCTCACTCATTTGATGCTCCCGTTCGGACTAGCAACTCCCCTATCATGTGTCTTTCTATTATTCAACCGGTGGCTTGAAGCTTGGAATTTCTTCCCGACCCAACTGACATTCCAACACCAAGTACTTTGAACTCGAGCACCGCGGGAGCTCAAGAACTTTCTTTTAATGCCATTGTAACTACTGAGGCTCCCAGCTCTATAGCCCCTGTAACTCATTCAGCTTCATTTACTCTTGCCCCTACTTGAAAAGGCCAAGCTATATGTCCTAGAGGGGGGGTGAATAGGACTATGCCAAATTTAAAAATAAATCAGCGGAACTAAAGTAAATCAATACCCTTACAATAATGAATCAATTCACAATGCTAAATATAAATCACCTTGATAAATAATTATTGAGAGATTGATACAAATTCAGTTCTAAGGACAACCTTACACCATAATAAACAAGGGCTTATGGTAGGACAACCTTATTTCTAGAACCTCTTTTTGAATCAAGAACTCAATGTTAATATAAGTAAATGAAATAGCAAGGAATTGAAAATAAATGCGTATAAAGATCTAAATTATTACAACAATCCCCACACTTGCTTGAAAATGTAAATAGTTACAACATTCACATCCACTTGTACATTCCACACAATCGAATGATAAAAGATATGAAAATTAAGCAAGCATTCAATCCACAAGACAAAGAGTTATAGTGGTTCGCTGTGTGTACACCAACCGTTTTACAACAACCACACAAAATGCTACTCCACTCTAATATCCTCACACAGGGGGATATTAGCGCTCACTATCAAATAGGTTTTCACAGTTCACCAAAAACCTTTACAATTGTGTCTTTTTCACTTGGGCTTACACAATTCAAAACCCCTTTTTCTCGAGTTTTCTTCTCGGTTTTCCTCGGACAACCAATACAATGAGATTTTTCTCGCTCAACCTCAAACAAAACCAAAATAAATGAATTTTACTGCATTGTAAAATACCTGGATTTCTCCTTTAGCAAATTTCTAGAGACCAATCGGAGTAGATGATTGAATATCAAAGTTCAATTTCCAATACTCACATTCATAGGGTTCTAAATTCTAATAGATTTTAGATTTTGACTTGTTGGGCGTAGCTATATTTGATTTCGATTCCAAGAAGAAGGAATAATATAATTCCTCTTTCAAATAAGATTGGAATAGAGAAACAAAATCAAATTAAATAAGCTAGCAAAAAGGAATATTAAATAAGCACAATTTAGCTTAAAATAAACACAGACTTATCTCGAGTGATTACTTGAAAATTCTTGAAAGGAATGGAGTTCGGATGTAAAAACTCAATTTCGTGTTCAATTTATAGAAGAAAAAATCGTTCCTACGACCGGGTCTTAGAAACCTAGGATCGGTCGTAGCTCTAACTTTTTGAAAAATTGAGCGCGATCTTTGAAAGCCGTTCCACGACCGGTCGTGTGTACCCCTACGACCGGTCGTGGGACACCTACGACCCAGTCGTGGGTCACCTACGACCGGTCGTAGGACCATGAAATAGGTTCTTTGGATTTTCGGTCGTAGCTTCACGACCGATCGTGGACGAGTCGAAGCCAACCTACGACCGGTCGAAGGACCTCCAGATCGGTCGTGGGCGTTCCAAAAATCGAAAAATCTTCAACTAATTAGACTGGTCGTGGAATTTCTTGGACTAGTCGAACCAATGCTAGATCGGTCGAACAAGAGCTAGGACTGGTCTTGGAACGTACTCAAGCTCATGTAAAATAAACATTTGATTTATGTATCCAAAATGACCTACTTAAAGGGTCAACCTAAGGTCATTCAAACCTGAAATATGTCGTATGGACATTGAACTTCAACCATTCAACGAATGTAGATTGTTTGAACCAATATCGCTTGAAATCTTGAACAATATCAGGCTTGAAGTCTTGAACAATATCAGGCTTGAACCTTTAACTTCGACATCTTGAGCTTTGACATCTTGAGCTTTGACATCTTGAGCTTCAACTTGTAGCTTTTTGAACTTTAACATCTTGAGCTTCAACTTCTTCAACTTGTAGCTTTTTGAAGTATTTAAGCAGTGTCTTGAATAAAAATCATCATACCAGCACAAGACACAGATAGATGTTTTGACATAACAAAATTTGACAACCAAAGGAGTATGAGACCATAACCCTTACAATCTCCCCCTTTGTCAAATTTGTGACAAAACACCAAGTAATAATATTTCCAAGAGACATAAGAGGTGAGAAACATGCACAGATATATAGACATGATAAGCAATAATCATTTTCCTGTAACTCTTGAGAAGTTTAACTCCCCCTGAGTAATAGGACTCCCCCTGAGTAATAGCACAACAAAATTAATAATCATTCAATAACATTCACCAAACTTCTCCCCCTTTTTGACACAAAATGACAAAGGAAGAAAAAGCATAAATGTGCATAACAAATTAGGAGTTGAAGCAAAAAAAATAGTCCATAACCAACAAAAAGGTTTTGAGACGCAAAGCTAATATCAAAATATTACGACCAAAAAAAAATTCAATCGAACCAGAAGAGGGTGCGAGGATTAGATGGATCAATTTTGTGTAATCCCTTAGCAATTGCCTCATATATTTACGCATATAAGAAAATTGTGTGTCTTGAGTAACACAATTTGAGCCACCGCTCTTGAAGAGAATTCAACCTTTCATCAAAATCGAAGGTCGAAAATCGGATCATCACCGAAGTCCGACTCAAGTTCTTCAAATAAGTCATCCATATTCACGTCCTCGGGAAGATCACTAGCTTCAATTACCCTTCACCACCACTTGCTACATAAAGATCCACTTGGCCTCTAGCCAAATCTAAAGTCATCTTATTAAGATTGGAATTATTAAAAGGGAGATGGTGGATGAGTTTTTCTCTAGTAGGCATGGCTATGAGCATATGATTTGCTAACATAGTCAGTAAATAACCAAAGGGTATATCACTATGTCCAGGATGGTGACGTGACAGAATAATGGAATGACAAATTAAAGAAGGGAGGCATATTTTAGCACCAGAGACAACAGAATGCAAAACACGAACCATAAAAGCAGTGAGTTCGGTTTTGTTACCAGAACGTGGATAAAGATTTGAAATGAATATCTTATGAAGTACTCTGTGTCTGGGTAACAAATACCTTGAGGGAAGTACATGACCTTTATGAGTCCAATGAACATCCATATTACATAAATCTCTAGTAAGCATTCGTCGTTCAGATTCTGAGAGACTATCATGTAAAATATTAATTGGAATGCTTTCATCATTGATAGGTATTTCCATAATATCTGCAATCAAATGTCGATCTACAACAAACAAACCTTCTTGAGTATCAACTTTAAAAGTTAAATTCTCAAGAGAAAAATCGCAGATACATGCAAACATGGATTGGGCAATGGATGGTATGCAGCTCCACCCCAATGTAAGATGTTATCCCATCCCACGATTCCAACAAAGAAGGAATACCAAAAGAAGCAATGTGATTGACATTAACATGACATTCAACAATTACATTACGCATAATGCAAATCTCGAGCATCAGTAGGATCATTTTCAGGAGAACGAAGATGACGTTGAACAATAGAAGTTGATCTAGAAGAAGATGGACCTCGAGTAGTTTTCTTTTTACCTCTAGCATCCATTTTCAAAGAAAGATTTCAAGGAAACAACAAGATGCAAGATAGAAGAAATGAGATTTAGATAGAACAGATTTTTCAAGAGAAAAACCCCAAATCCTGCAATCAATGATCAAATAGATTCCACAAACATGAGTTTTGAAGCACTAATAGTAAGAATCTACAAGAAAAATGTAAAAGAATCACTAACCTTGAAAAACAATGAAGATGGGTTGGGCGTAAGACTAGGGGCGGTTGGAAAGAAATGAAGAAATGAAGAAGAAGACTAAAATCCCCAATTTTAAGTGAAATCCGTGCTTTACTGACAATGTGTCGTGTACGTGTTCGACCGGTTAGGAAATGACGGCCGATAAATGTATTCTCACGACGGATCAGTATGACAAAAAAATTTGCAATTTTTTTTTCTTATTTTTTTTTTTTTAAATAATTTCAAGTTTAAGCAAATAAAACATCAAACTTATGATACACAAAATCATGCAAACTCAATTTAAATTGCACATACCGAGATCAAATTTTAATTTATTAAACCGGCTTTTGTCGAGCGGTTTAGTGAAAATGTCCGCAAGTTGAATCTCGGTTGGAATGTAATCCAAATTTATTAATTTTTCTTCCACTAATTCACGAATGTAATGAAATCTAATGTCAATATGCTTAGTACGTGAATGCTGAACTGGATTTTTAGAGATATTTATTGCACTGGAATTATCACAAAATAAAATCATAGAATCTTGAGTAATTCCATAATCGCTTAACATTCGTTTCATCCAAACAAGTTGAGTACATGCATTTCCAGCAGCAATGTATTCAGCCTCAGCAGTTGATAGCGATATAGAACTTTGCTTCTTGCTAAACCAAGAAACAAGACAATTTCCAATGTAGAAACAACCACCACTTTGGTTGATTTCCTATCATCAATGTTTCCAAATCGAAGATCTCAGCGTGCTCTATTAATTGAACATTAGTCTCATGTGGATACCGAGAGACCAATTTAGTAGAACTTGCGACATAACGCATAATCCGCTTAACAAATAGCTAAGTGAGATTCTTTAGGAATTGATTGATAACAAGCACAAATACCAACACTCAAAGCAATATCCGTCTACTAGCGATAGATAAAGTAAGCTACCAATCAAACTACGATACAATTTAGGATCCACATCATTACCTGTAGAGTCTTTTGAGAGTCTTACAGTTGTACTCATTGGAGTATCAAAATTTTTACCTTTCTCAAATCCAAATTTTTTAATTAAACTCTGAGCATATTTGGTTTGTGAAATAAATATTCCATCAGGTTGTTATTTTACTTGCAATCCTAGGAAATAGTTTAATTCTCCAACCATGCTCATTTCAAATTTAGACTTCATCAAATCTGCAAACTCAACAGTCATGTTAGTACAGGTTGATCCATAAATAATATCGTCAACATATATTTGAACCATTAGAATATCATTGTTATATTTCTTAACAAAGAGTGTCTTATCAACACACCCCATCGAAAGTTATGACTCAAAAAACTTAGTCAATTTTTCGTACCATGCTCGGGGAGCTTGTTTCGAACCATAGAGAGCTTTCTTAAGACGATACACATGATCAAGAAATTTAGGATCTTCAAACCACATAGGTTGTTCAACATATACCTCTTCATGTAAATCACCATTCAAAGGCACTCTTAACATCCATTTGATAAATTTTAATTTTCTTAAAACATGCAATGGAGATAAAAAGTCTGATTGATTCAAGACGAGCTACTGTAGGGCAAATGTTTCATTATAGTCAATACCTTCGATTTGTGTATATCCTGTACAACTAGTCTTGCTTTATTTCAAATAATATTTCCAAGCTCATCGATTTCTTTTTGAAAATCCATTTTGTTCCAATAATATGTTTATCTTTAGGTCTAGGAACAAGTTGCCGGACATCATTTCGACAAGCGATTAAGTTCTTCTTGCATCGCAAGAATCCAATTTTCATCGAAAGTGCTTCTTTTACGTTACCGGTTCAATCAAGGGATGTAAAGCATACGTAGTTACATATGTCCTCTAATTGTCTACGAGTGCGCACACCAAAGTGAGAGGGTTTCCAAGTATTTGAGAGGTTGGATGATCTTTAACGGTCCTTAATTCAGATTAGTTTCACTTGATGAAGTTTCTTATTTTTCAAGTATAAGAACTTCATCATTATCTAAACTAGGGATAGGTGTCTTCAAAAGATCGTCAATCACAACATTTATTGACTCTTGAATCACACCGTCCTGTTGTTGTTGAGAACACGATAAGCACGACATTTGTTTAAAGAATAACCTAAAAGATCCCTTCATCACTTTTAGTGTCGAATTTTCCCAAATTTTCACGGTCACGCAAAATATAGCACTTCTTTACTGGAAAAATTCGAAAAAATTTGTGAAGGCTTTTTCTCAAACCACATTTCATAAGCCGTTTTATTATTAGATTTACAAATATAAACACGGTTAATAATGTAGCAATTTCGTATTCACTTGACCCAAATTTCGTAGATTCCTAGGTAGCTTCATGCTATTTAACATAACACTTCCCATTTCTTGAAGCACTCTATTCTTCCTCTCGACAATTCCATTTTGTTGAGGAGTTTTAGGTGCGAGAGAATTCATGCGATATTCCCGATCGCTACAAAATTTCTCAAACCGCTATTTTCAAATTCGATCCATGATCACTACGGATCTTCTTTGACTTGAGAACATTTTTCGGTTGAATCCGTTTTATAATCTTTTTCACTTCATCAAGGGTTTCTGATTTATCTTTCAAGAATGAAACCCAAGTGTATCTTGTATAATCATCAACAATAACTAAGATGTACTTTTTGCCACCTCGACTTTCCATTCTTGTTGGTCCTATAAGATCCATATGGAGAAGCTCGAGTGGTCTTGTGGTGATATTGGAGTTCACCTTTTTGTGAGAGCTCCTAGTTTGTTTACCATACTGGCATTCACCACAGATCTTGTCTACTTTTTCGCATTTTAGGTAGACCTTTTATTAGTTCACTTTGCTCAATCTGTATAAATTTCGGTAGTGTACATGTCCAAGGCGTTTATGCCATAAATCTGTCTCTCATCGGTATGGACCATGTAGCACGTTTGATTAGATGAGCTACCATTGCTTACAATATAGCGGTTTTGAAGTTCTGCGACCAGTTAATATTACTGAACCCTTTTCATTTGTAATTTCACAACCTTGATTAGAAAATTTAACATTATGGTTGTTATCGCATATTTGAGATATGCTCAACAAGTTGTGTTTTAAACCCTCAACATATAACACATTTTTAAATAAGGGAAGGTTATAGAGTTGGACCGTACCTTTGCCAATTATCTTGCGATTGCTACCATCACCAAATGTGGTGACCCATCACCATATCTTTAAGATCGGTGAATAGAGCTTTGTCACACAATTGTCATATGTCCGGAGCATCCACTGTCTAGGTACCATTTTGAATGGCTTGTAGCTTTGAAAGCGGTGTGAGCAACCAAACAAGTAACCTTGGGAACCCATTTCAAGATCTTGTTTTGGGTTTAGGAGAGTAATTGGTCTTCTTTTGTTTATAGTTATAAGAGTGACCCTCTTGAGTTAGATTTTAATAGCTCCTTAAGTAAATCAATAATTTTTTCACTAGTGGGTTTCGAATCGATTTTTGAAATTTATATAGTTTGCTTTTGTGTTTTTGAAAGGTTTTTGTATTTTTAGAAAAAACTTGATTAGTACCTTTTCCTTTTGAGTTAGAAGTCTCTCCTTTCACAAAAATGGAAGGAGCATTCTTCTTTTAGGAGATGTGTTTTTGTCAAAGCCTAACCCGGATCGATCACCACATTTTCTTGATCCTATAATAATTTCTCTAATTTTGGATCACCTTGGGCATATCTCCATGTGTCCTTCAAACTCAAAAGAGAAGATACTTCATCTTTAAGTTTCTCATTTTCGATTTCAAATTTTCAACTAGAGAGGTTTTGAATTCTAAATCACACTTTGATTTTTCAAAACAATCTGAAATTTGAGATTTTTCTAAAACAAGGATTTCAAAACATTCTTTAAGTTTAAAGAACTTTTCTTTTTGAAGTTTAAGTTTGACAGCAATTTTACAACTTTCTTTATATAAGGCATTGTAAGCATCTTGTAGATCTTCATCATTTTCATGATCACTATCCAAATTTTCTTCACTTGTTGAATCATCGTGATCTGAAAAGGTAAACTTGGCTAGAGTCATAAGGGCCTTAAGTTCACTGCCCGACTTCGGTTTACAATTTTCGATTCGGAAGAGGCTTCAGAATCAGACGATTCATCCCAAGTAGCCAACATACCCTTCCTTTTGGATCTGTCCTTTTTAGGACATTTGTTTGCTAAATGCCCATATTCTTGACAGTTGTAACATTGACTATCTTTCAATGACTTCCAAGATTTAGACTTAGGTTTAGAACGTTTCTTTTCATTTGCCTTTTGAAAGTCAACTCTTTTCTTACTTTTGAAAATCTTATAAAACTTTTTTGCCAAAAGGGCCATATCATCTTCAGACTTTTCTCAATCAATTTTCTTGAGTAATACTTTTAGATGACTTCAAAGCAATAGACTTACCTTTAGGAGCTTTAAAACTTAATTCATAGGTTTGCAAAGAACCAACTAATTCTTCTACCTTCATATTGTCCGTATCACGAAGTTCCTGGATTGCGGTTACCTTTGAATTGAACGCTTCGGAAGAGAGCGTAGTATTTTTTGCACACACTTTACTTTCTCGAGATCTTTTCACCAAGACCCCACATAGAGTTTACAATGTCATTCAATCTAGTGTAAAAGTCCATAAACATTTCATTTTCCTCCATATGAATTTCTTCAAATTTAGTTGTGAGGAGTTGGACTTTAGATTTCTTGACAATTGATGTACCTTCGTGTGTCATTTCTAAAATATCCCAGGCTTGCTTTGCATATCACAGGATATGATTCTTTTGAACTCATCCTAAGATAGTGCGCAAGTGATTTGCATTTAGTGCTTTAGCATTAGCACTACTCTCATTTTTCCGAAGTGTGGTCCATTGGAAATATGGTGTAATTTTCATAGATTTTGAACCATCAACACAGCTTACTTCCATGGTAGGAGGATTCCATTCATCATACTGTGGCTAGCCACACACTTTCATCCATTGATCTGAGGAAGATTCTCATTCGGCTTTCCAATAGGCATAGTTGGAGCCATCAAAAGGTGGAGGCCTAGTAATGAAAGGCTATCAAAATTTGACATCTTTTATATAGCTTAGATCGTTAGCTCAGAATTAAATCCAAATAAAAAGCAACAAAAATGAGCTATTAGGCTCGATACCACTTGAAAAGGCCAAGCTATATGTCCTAGAGGGGGTGAATAGGACTATGCCAAATTTAAAAATAAATCAATGGAACTAAAGTAAATCAATACCCTTACAATAATGAATCAATTCACAATGCTAAATATAAATCACCTTGATAAATAATTATTGAGAGATTGATACAAATTCGATTCTAAGGACAACCTTACACCATAATAAACAAGGGCTTATGGTAGGACAACCTTATTTCTAGAACCTCTTTTGAATCAAGAACTCAATGTTAATATAAGTAAATGAAATAGCAAGGAATTGAAAATAAATGCGTAGTAAAGATCTAAATTATTACAACAATCCCCACACTTGCTTGAAAATGTAAATAGTTACAACATTCACATCCACTTGTACATTCCACACAATCGAATGATAAAAGATATGAAAATTAAGCAAGCATTCAATCCACAAGACAAAGAGTTATAGTGGTTCGCTTTGTGTGTACACCAACTGTTTACAACGACCACACAAAATGCTACTCCACTCCTAATATCCTCACACAGGGATATTAGCGTTCACTATCAATTAGGTTTTCACAGTTCACCAAAAACCTTTACAATTGTGTCTTTTCACTTGGGCTTACACAATTCAAAAACCCCTTTTTCTCGAGTTTTCGGTTTTCCTCGACAACCAATACAATGAGATTTTTCGCTCAACCTCAAACAAAACCAAAATAAATGAATTTTACAGAATTGTAAAATACCCGGATTTCTCCTTTAAGACCCGGTAGAACCAATCGGAGTAGATGATTGAATATCAAAGTTCAATTTCCAATACTCACATTCATAGGGTTCTAAATTCTAATAGATTTTAGATTTTGACTTGTTGGGCGTAGCTATATTTGATTTTGATTCCAAGAAGAAGGAATAATATAATTCCTCTTTTCAAATAAGATTGGAATAGAGAAACAAAATCAAATTAAATAAGCTAGCAAAAAGGAATATTAAATAAGCACAATTTAGCTTAAAATAAACACAGACTTATCTCGAGTGATTACTTGAAAATTCTTGAAAGGAATGGAGTTCGGATGTAAAAACTCGAATTTCGTGTTCAATTTATAGAAGAAAAAATCGTTCCTACGACCGGTCTTAGAAACCTGGGACCGGTCGTAACTCTAACAATTTTTGAAAAATTGAGCGCGATCTTTGAAAGCCCACGTTCCACGATCGGTCGTGTGTACCCTACGACCGGTCGTGGGACACCTACGGCCGGTCGTGGGTCACCTACGACCGTCGTAGGACCATGAAATAGGTTCTTTGGATTTTCGGTCGTAGCTTCACGACCGATCGTGGACGAGTCGAAGCCAACCTACGACCGGTCGAAGGACCTCCAGGGGCGGTCGTGGGCGTTCCAAAAATCCGAAAATCTTCAACTAATTAGACCGGTCGTGGAATTTCTTGGACTAGTCGAACCAATGCTAGGACGTCGAACAAGAGCTAGGGACTGGTCTTGGAACAGACCAAGCTCATGTAAAATAAACATTTGATTTATGTATCCAAAATGACCTACTTAAAGGGTCAACCTAAGGTCATTCAAACCTGAAATATGTCGTATGGACATTGAACTTCAACCATTCAACGAATGTAGATTGTTTGAACCAATATCAGGCTTGAAATCTTGAACAATATCAGGCTTGAAGTCTTGAACAATATCAGGCTTGAACCTTTAACTTCGACATCTTGAGCTTTGACATCTTGAGCTTTGACATCTTGAGCTTCAACTTGTAGCTTTTTGAACTTTAACATCTTGAGCTTCAACTTCTTCAACTTGTAGCTTTTTGAAGTATTTAAGCAGTGTCTTGAATAAAAATCATCATACCAGCACAAGACACAGATAGATGTTTTGACATAACAAAATTTGACAACCAAAGGAGTATGAGACCATAACCCTTACACTACTCCTGGTATATATATACTTTTTCATCATTTTTTTTTAGTCATTGCACTAGCTATAGACTTTCATTTTAAACTTATACTTCTCTGTCTATCTTTTAGTTTTAACCACTCCAACACCCAGCGGATCTGAAGGATCTAATTCTATGGCTGCGGCTTTTGACAAACTTTCGCTAGAAAAAGTGCCCCCTCTCATGTTGGGACTTTTTAAGCATGCAATTTCAGTTATTGCCAGTACTTTTAAAGATCCAAGTCAATGGCCCTTTTTGGATGGTGCTCTAGTAGTTCTTACTCCAGCAGCTCGCTTGGCACGTGTCGACATTCAGGGCCTTTATACTTCTTTGTCACAATTTTGGGACTCCACGAAGACTTTGGAAGCGGCACAGAATATAGTCGTAGCTCCTGAAATTCTAAGTTGCCAGCAGGAATTGGCACTTCTTAGAGAAAAACTCTCGAAAGCAGATGGTACCATTGTTGATCATAATACTATTAATCAATATTTTCAAGAGAAATTGAAGGTTTCAGAAAGAAACAAGGCAAACATCAATGATCAAATTTCCCTACTTGAAAAAGAAATTTTATTACTCAAGAGTCAATGGGAAGTGAAAAATTCAACTGCATGTCAGATCCAAGCAGAACGTGAGACAAATACTTAATTAATCAATACCATACAAGCTAACCGATCAAGAGATGAAGAGGCTGCTACTTCTTTGGCATCTGAATTAATTGGTGTTCCTGATCAAGCTAGCTTGATTCTTGAAACCGAACATACAACTGTTGTATTACAATCTCAGTTGAAAGAAGAATTGCAACCATACTTGGAAATTTTGAACATAACTGAAGAATTGTAAACATTATATGTAAATATTCTCTTGATATTATGATATATAATCATCTTGGACAATTTTATCAATGAAGATCTTCATCGTAAATTATCTAAAACATGTTCATTTGTTTAACAATTTCAACATGACACTTTATTTCATATTATGATTGTTAGTATGGGATTTTCCTATATGATTTCGCTTTGATAGGTGGTGTTATGTTTCAGTTTAGTTAGATAGTAATACACAGTTTAAGCTCTTAAGTACTTAGAGCAATCATGGCTGTGAATTGGATTTACGCACTGGGATGGCCATAGTAACTCTCTAAAGTTCACAGGGCTTTACTAGGCTACCAAAAGTACCAAGTCCAAGGCTGTCAATCCATCAATGAGTAGGTTTTTATATCCTTCCTCATGAGTTAATACCGAAATTCAACCGAGGATTTGGATTTCCTTTGTTTGTGAGTTCGGACCCATTACTAAGAGGGTATTTTCTTCCTTGTTCATGACGCTATCAGAGAGCTCACAGATGGCG
The DNA here is from genome assembly GCA_030180095.1 of Magnolia changhungtana. Taxonomy (NCBI): domain Eukaryota; kingdom Viridiplantae; phylum Streptophyta; class Magnoliopsida; order Magnoliales; family Magnoliaceae; genus Magnolia; species Magnolia changhungtana. The sequence continues at coordinate 3,271,669 of JASAUF010000644.1, read as the reverse complement.
TTAGTCTTACATATGACTAGCCACATTATGATTTTTGTTTTATAATCATTGGCTTTATCCACTGCCCGCATGGGTCCTTCACAGGCTTTGTCTTGTGTGTGATGGCCTTTCACGGGATTTTTTAGGGCCACTGGTCTCACTGCTGCCCGAATGGCGAGAACAATATTCTGGCTAGGTTGTCTTTAAGAACTAAGATGTCACCGCTGTCATCATCTTTTATGTGGTTGATTATATAGTCTGCCTTACTGCCCAAATTGATGAATCAAAAATTGATATTTCACCATCACTGCAAATGTCCGAAGAACATCCATATTTTGTTTTAAATATTGGATCGGGTTGGTGATGATAGCAATCTTGATAACAATAAGCAGTATTTCATGTTGATGAGTATTTCATGATGACAACGATAGTCGCTAATCTTTGGCGATGATGATTATGAATAATCGTCGATATTGGTGGCGATCATCGACGCTTGGGGTAATCATCAATAGCGGCAATCGTTAATGCTTCTGATATATATGTACTTGAACAATTTTACTTTGAGAACTTGTGCCTTTCATTCTTTCATATGAGGGAGAGTACATAAGTTTGTCTTTCACAGTTCTTTTGTTCATGAAGATAGAATATAAGGCTATGTCTGTAAAGGCTATTTCATCATTTCATCCTTTCATCTGTGATTGCCCCCCTTTTGATATAGAAGAATTATCTTGATAATCTTCTAAATCAAAAGTCCCTTCATTGTCAAGAATACTACTTCTTAAGGAAGCGAGCATTGACAGGTATACTGATGCCTTGTCCGTCTTGATCTATTACCCTATATGCCTCATTGGAGTAAACTTCAGTTATTACATACGGACCATCCCATTTAGGATCAAACTTGCCCCCTATTCTTCGAGTGATCACTATCCTCCTTTTCAACATCAAAACCAAATCCCCTTTCCTGAAAGATTTGTGTTTAACCTTCTTATCAAAGGTAGCAGAAACTTTAGCTTGATATAACTGTAATCGTTGTTGAGCTACCAGTCTCTTCTCGTCAAGCATATCCAACTCCTTAAGTCGTATCTTCTCATTTTCATCATCCGTGATTGATTGATGCATTGCCACTGTTAGTGAAGCTACTTGTACCTCAATTGGTATGACTGCCTCCACACCATAGACTAACAAATACGGGGTGGCTTGTGTCACTGTATGGTGCTTTGTTTTGTAAGCCCACAGAGCTTCTTGCAATTTCTCATCCCAGTCATGCTTATTCTCACTCACCGTCTTCTTCAAAATTTTTACATTCATCTTATTAAATGCTTTGGCCAGACCATTGGCTGGTGGATAATAGGGAGCCGAGAAAGATTAATGAATACTGAATTTCTGGCACAACTTCTCTACTCTCCTGTTCTTGAAAGGAGTATCGTTGTCTGTAATGATTCTCTTTAGGATACCATAGTGATATATTATCGCATGCCATATGAAATTGACAACATCTTTCTCCTTAACATTTCGCAGCACAACTACTTTCATCCATTTGGAGAAATAATCTGTTGCCACTAATATGTACTACTTTCCTCTAGACGAGGTTCGATGACATCGAGTCCTCTTATAGTAAAAGGCCAAGAAGTAACCGATTGATGAAGATCTTCAGGAGTAATATGTATGATATCCCCATGGATCTGGCACTCATGACATCGCTTTACATAATTGATCGCATCTTTAAACATTGTTGGCAAGTAGTATCCCATTCGATGCACTCGATGGAACAAAATTCTCCCAGCTTGATGTCCCCGCATTCTCCAGAATGAGCTTCACGTAGGACTTGGCGTGCCTCATCTTCACCGAGACATCGCAACAATATTTCATTAGAAGATTTTTTATACAATTCCTCATTATACAAGATGAATCTCTTCACTTTTTGCTTGATCTGCAACTTCGCTTCTGAATTTTCCGGTAGGATATCATACTTGAGATAATCAATGAAAGGTTGACGCCAATCATTTATCATCACTTCCAAGCATGACACGGGTAAGACTTCCATTGTCTCATTATTCACCTCTGAAGATGACAAGAATCTCCTTTCTTCGATTGTTATCTACAAAGGACATATATCTGGATAAGACAACGCTGCTGCTAAACTGACCAAAGCATCCACTTTCGTGTTCTCGCTTCGAGGTACATGTTTAACTTCGACATTCAAAAACCTCTCCAATAAGCACTATGCCCTTCGACAGTACGGCAAAAGTTTCGGTTTCCTTGTCTCAAACTCTATCACTACCTGATTTATAACCAGCTTAGAATCCCCATAAATCTGCAGATCTTTTATTTTCAATTCACTGGTTATCTCCATCCCGATGATAAGGGCATTATATTCGGCTTCATTGTTCGTGCACGCCACTCCTAACATGAAAGAATAAGGCAACAAGTCACCCTGCAGGGTAATGAATATTACTCCGGTACTTGCTCCTGTTGTCTGGGCTGCCCCATCAAAAAACATCTGCCACGCTTTAGGCAATTCCGTCATCATAACTTGTTCGTCCGGAAATTCATAAAAAACGGCTTCGTAATTTGTTACAAGATGAGCTGCTAGAAATTCTGCCACTATTTGCCCTTTCACTGCTTTGGCTAATTCGTATGTGATCATATACTCTAATAACAGTAACATCCATTTCGCTAACCTTCCTTACAGCATTGGCCTTGTCATCAAAAACTTGATAGGATTTGCTCGAGATATCAAAGTTATGTCGTGGGACAAACAATAATGTCTTAATTTTTTAACCGTAAAAACCAATGCCAGACACATCTTTTCGATAGGCATATAATTGCATTTCGCACTGATCAACGTTTAATTTAATAATAAAGCGCTGCTTCTTTCCCACTATCATTCACTTGTGCTAACAAAGCTCCTAGCAAATTCTAAGTTGTTGATATATACAAAATGAGGGGCTTTTCTTTTACGGGAGCTGTCAGTACTGGAGGTTGTTTCAACAATTCCTTTATTGCATCAAAGGCATTCTGGAAAGATTTATCCCATACGAATTCTGCTCCTTTCTTCATCAGATGAGAGAATGGCTGGCATCTTCCTCTTAGGTTTGAGATGAAACGATGGATATAGGCTAGCTTGCCTTGTAAACTCTTTAGCTCTTTCAATGTTTTAAGAGGAGGCATATCTTGAATAGCTCGCACTTTTTCTGGATCTATTTCAGTACCTCTGTATCTCACTACGAAGCCCAGAAATTTGCCCGACGATACCCCAAATGCGCATTTAGTCGGGTTCATCTTCAACTGCCTCTTTCTAATTCGGTGAAAGACTGATGCCAAATGTTCGCGATGCTCCTGATGATTTCTCGACCAAACCACCAAATCATCAACATAGCAATCAACATGTTTATACATCATGTCTTGGAAGATATTCTGCATTGCCCGTTGATACGTTGCCCCAGCGTTCTTGAGACCGAAAGGCATAACCTTATAACAGTATATCCCTAACAGAGTTCTGAAAGTTGTCGCCTCTTCATCTTCAGGCACCATCCGTATCTGATGGTAACCAGTGTATCCATCCATAAAAGACATGATAGCGTACTGCATGGTGCTATCAATTAAAATTTCAGTTATAGGCAACGGAAAAACATCTTTTGGACACGCATCATTCAAATCCTTGAAATTGATGCAAACCCTTATTTGTCCATTCTTTTTCTTCACTGGGACTATATTTGATATCCACTTGGGATATTTAACTTCCCTAATGAATCTGACCTTTTTAGTTTGCTTATTTCTTCTTCTATCTTGGGAACCAGGTCTGGGTGAATTCGTCTCTGCGTCTGTTTAATGGGTCTCCTATCTTTAGAGATATTTAGCCGATGCGTTGCCACTACTGGCTCTAAACATGGCATTTCCGCTTACGTCCAAGCAAAGACATCCCTATTCTCTTTCAACAGACTGATATAACGATCGACTTCTTCTTGCGGTAAATTGGTACTTATGAAAGTATTCCACGGTTCTTCCTCTGTCCCTAAATTTATCTCAATTAGGCTGTCAATTGTCGGTTGACCCCCATCCTTCATTTGCTTCAGAGCTGTCTCAGGCTTACTGATTATGTCAAGGTTCGCCTTTCCTATCTGATTGACTATCACCATATTTACTGAAGATTCTGCCCCCAGTCCACATAATTTTTCCCGTTTCTTCTGATTAACTCCAATTGGAACCTGAATTCCTTTTCCACCATTTAAACCAATAGGCTCTTCATAGTCAGAACCTATTTTCTTCATAATCTTTCAGCTTGTCCAGCTATATCTCTCCAATTCTTTGGGCATTAAGCTTTCATTTTTCATCCCAATGTTGTTTGCCTCGTCATGTCTGATTTCTGGTGGAGTATAAAACTCAATTGGCTCTGGATTTCTTTCATTAGGTTCTACACATATCCTATTTGGAATGTGGGGAAATGGCCGACTTCTTTCAGCATATGGGAGTGGTACTGTATAATTTGTCTGTAGGATTTCGAACTGTCCAGACAATAGTTGTGTTAATGGCGGTTGTCCTGGCTGTCGTAAATACTTTAGAACGGAATAAAATTTCTTCTTAGCTTTCTCTTTTACAGATGATTTCATCCCTTCTTTTCTCACTATTTCCCTGTAAGCATTTTCTTGGATTTTGTTTTCATCATTCTCTCTCTCCCCTGCCAGTAAATGCATCATAATAACTAGCATCTGTGAAAAAAGTTTCAACTTCTGTATAAGGTCTTGCATCGGCTATCACTTTATGCTTTACCCCATCTTTGCAGTATTTAAAACATTGATGCTGGGTAGAAGGTATGATGCCATTCTGATGCATCCACGATCTTCCCAGAAGAAGATTGTATGTAGTCACTGCATCTATAACATAACAAACGAACATGCATAGTTAGTTCTCCTATCTCCAATGTTATTGTAATCTTTCCAAGCGTGCGCTGCCCATCTTGATTGAAGCCCTATATCGGCGTAGATTCGTGCGTCGATAACCTAATTTATCAAGCATCGTTAATGGCAACAGGTTTACAGTGGACCCATTATCCAGCATTATTCTTTTCACTTGTTTACCCTGAATATATCCCATTATCATCAATGGCCTATTATGTTTGCCATCACAGACCAGATCTTCATCAGAGAAAGAGATTACTGGCAGACAGTCTCTTCGTTTCTCATTTTCTAATTCAGCCATCAATACTTCCCTTATGCTTTCATCTGATAAAGCTCTAACCAAGCTTCGTCGGGAGTCCTCTGACAACTTTAGAGTGTCATAAACGCTTAATCGGGCTGGAATGCTTTTCAAGTGACTTATGATATCATACACTACTATTCCTGCCTCTTTTCCTTTTCCTTTCCCATGCTATCATTGTTGCCTGCATAACCCGCAGCTGCTTCTACCTTCATTTTTTCACTCTTTGACCTTGACGGACTACCCATCTTCCTTCCTGATCGGAAAATAGTTACAACAACTTTTCTTGTTGTCTTCAGATCATCCGCCCTTCTCTTCATTTGATAATCTTCTCACATAGTAAGTACATTTGTTGTTGCTCTCCTTTCTCTTTCCTTCTCTTTCCTAACTATTATCTCGCCATTGTTTATCATTTTCTGTATAATACACTTTAGTGTATACCAATTTTCTGTCGGGTGCCTTACTAAACGGTTGTAGTGACAGAAGTCCCTTTTCTTTATTTTAGATGCTTCCTCGGGATGCTTTCACAGTGGCAATTCAATCGTCCTAGCTTTTAGCAATTGATTCAACATGGGGAGTACATCCTCCTTTTCGAACGCGAAGCCCTTGTAAGCATTCAATGATTGGAACTTTTTGTCATAAAACTTTCCTCTAAGACGACTCGACTCTTCTCTCCTTTTGGTTCTTTTACCCTTTGCATCTCTTACTTCTTGGTTCCTTTTGTCGTGTTCAACCATGTTCGTGATCAATCTCTGAGATCCCTTTCTGACTGTATCATTGTAACGCCCCAGATTTTTGCCAACCTGGGATTAGACGTCCTTAGGCAATGGGTCGATCCTAATACCTCATTAACTTGTAAGAACTAAATCCCAAAGTCTAAAGCCCCCTTTGAACTCATTTCCTTCACAAATCTCACCCTTCATCACCTTGATCTTCCAATTTTTCTAAGAACTTTCACCCTAGACACTATCTTAAACTAGCTAAGTAGTATAACTTGGATCACTTTATATACAAACTACAAAGGCCTGAGTACCACCTCGACCAGAAATCACTTAGGACTAAATCCTTTAAAAATGAGACAAAGTAACTAGGTGTGAAACCAGATTAGCTACGAAATCCGTTTGAATCGCTTTAAATACGATCTGTAAGACCCAAAACTTGTAGAATCATTGACGCTAGGTAACCCTAAAATCTAGGATCAATCTCATTACCCTACGCTCTCGGGAGCACATCGAAACTCCGTATCGGATCCGGGACCGCACGCGTCGGAAGTCCGAATAACTTGAAGTTAAGGAATTAGGACCGCCTCCTTTGGGCTCGACAACCATCTCGAAATCATGTCCAGACAATGTCCCATGGCCATTCGATCTTGTCCTGAGCGAGGAGTGTGAAAACCACCATTTCCTTTACAAAATAAATATCTTGAATAGTGATATGGCATCATTTATTTGCGGATCGATTAAGCAACAGACCGGCATTCGAAATCGACCAAATTACACCCTCGGATCAGGAAAAATTTCATACACATTTACATGTACTCGGAATCTCCGATCGAGATCCGCTGGCCGTTGAACTAAACCGTCCGCCACGTGTGATCTGGAATCCCGACCGAAATGAAAACTTAATAGAACGTAGATCCAGCGTTAGTGAGCTTAAGTCCAACCTTTGGCTCAAGGAGGCCCGCCAGAAGTCCTCCGTTGAGCTGAAAAAGTTCCACTTTGGCTATAACCTAGGTGAACCTTGTCTAGAAGTCTATTTTGGTAAATTTTTGGGCTATATAAGGACCTTAAACCCTCTCTCATGGCAGCCATACGAATTTGAGATTGAGAGAGAGAAAAGAGAAAGAAAGTGTGGGAGATGTGGGAGGAACTCCCTGCTGCTGTTCCCTGCCGCTATTCGGGCTCCACCGCCTGATTCTCATCGCTTTCTCGGTGATTCCGGCGTCGTTTCTAGGTAATAAACCCTAACCCTAACCTGGTTTGGGACTTGGGTGGTTGTAGATTATGAAATAGCTAACGTATTTCGTTCCATGGGTTGTCAAACTGCCGAATACGGGAGCTTAGCAAACCTATCAACTCTATTACGATTCTACGACAAAAGGTGCGGACTTTAGGTGTATAGGTTATGGTTTTCAACGCTTTCAATATCAGATAATGATAGATTCATGATCTGCATGCAATTGCACATGTACAAAGTGCTTTCCATTTTCTGTTTCAATTAGAATTGAAGAATATGGAATTTCACATACTCTAGGTATTCGTATAAAATACCGTATACGTATTTTTTTTAGAAATATGTTTGACATGTTTATTTGTTGTATGGATATACGATATATGGATAAAATACTTATATGGCGAAAGGATTCGCCGAAATACATGTTTTACTAATATACACTATGTATGTAGAAATACTGTATTGTAAGGAGTGCCGTATACATGTATATTTTGGAAATGTGTTTGCCATGATTATTTGTCGTATGATTATATAATATATGAATAAATTACTTATTTGGCGAAAGGAATCGCCGTAATACATGTTTGCATGTATACTCTATGTATGTTGAAAATGCATATTTTAGAAAATACTGTATACGTATAAATTTTGGAGATGTATTAATCATGATTATTTGCTGTAGTAATATATTATACATGGATAAAATACTCACTTGGCTAAAGGATAGCCCTAATATATGTTTTGCTAACATACACCATGTATGTTGTAATAGTGTATTCTAAGTGTTTGTGAAAATGACTGAATGAGTATAGAATCCTCATTCGTGCTCGCCATGACTAATTGCCATGGATTCATGATTGTTGTATTGGCGATACCCTTTCAACGAAAGGATTTTCCCTAAATCACGCCACGGCCAATATACATTATATATGCTAAAATGTGTGGCCCAAGTGTTTGCGAAAATGACTGAATGAATATGGAACTTGGATTCTTGCTTGCCATGACTATCCGTCGTGGGTGTACGCGTGTTATGATTGGGGTAACTCCCTAGTGAAAGGATTTGGCCTAATGCCTATGTGATCGACATATGTCATGTATGTTGATGTATGTTTGTTTAAGTGTTTCTTGAAATGTCTGAATGAGTAGTAGTTAGCAAATTGTAATGTATAAGGGTGTTGAGATATGATTCTCAACCTCTTTTAACTATGTGTATGATCTCCTTGGATTGTTGTGTGATTAGGAATTGAACATGTATAAACTCATGCTTGTGTTGTGATTCATAACATGCTCAACTTCTTTATGATTATAACTATGTAATGCATATGTTTAAATTTATATTTACGTTGTATGATCCGTCATGGGTGATGGGGGAGTGGAGCAACGAATGCGTGCAACAGCCCTGACAGCCCTAAACGGATGCTACCAGACCTTGATTGTATGAGTTGAATCTTGATTCACTACTGCTTTATCTATCTGCACTTGATTGTGTTTGGGGCTATGATTATAGTCCAGACAATCGGTACCAGAATTGAATTTGTGGCTGCGATTCATTTGCCACGTGAGAGGTGTTCGACGAACTCGAGTCGTACGTCGGTTGGCGATAGTGGTTGGCCACGCGAAGTGCTTATGCACTTCATGTCGTTCAACTTGTTGTGCGCCCGAGCTAGCCGAGCTCGTCAAGTAACCCGATCTGTCTAATGTATGTTCACCATGTTTGGACGATACTGCTTGAACCTAGGGTACCAAACTTACCAGTGAAATCCCTTTTAACCATGGTACCTCGATCCGGTAAGACTCAAAGCTGGGCATGGTGGTATGGGACACCATGGTTGAGCTGTCGGCCTACGCTGGGGCCACGTGCCTCCCCGTAGTGACTAGTGAGCAACCAGACTAGTGAGACGATTATGGTGGTATGGGACACTATATTCGAGCTGTCGATACTTACGGCGAGAGCCGAGTACGGTGAGACCATACTCGTCTTTGACGGCAACGAGTCCTCCGTAGTATCTTCGAGTATACTCCAAGGTCCGTGATTGGCGAGAGTCTTTCACAACAACTAGAGTATGAGTTGAGCCGAGTGCACGGTGAGACCTGTACTCGAGTGACGACTAGTGATTGAGCCGAGTACGGTGAGACCTGTACTCGAGCTGATGGCCAGCAATTGAGCCGCATACGGTGAGATCTGTATCCGTGCTGACGGGTGACGAGCCCTTTGCGATGCCTTCGCTATGTTTCTCGAACCATAATATCGTATGAGATTAACTAAGATTGACGACCCTAGAATGGATCATGTTTGGGAATGATACAAGGGTGGTACCTTAGTTTCCCAATACTGCTGTTTAAAATGGACTAATAATAACTCGGTAATCATGATCATAATCGCACCGCATGTGCTTAGTAGATGTGGCGCACTGAGGGAGTTAAGCATTCGCGAACGTAAGATGATGTCGCATGAGGGTGGTTTGGCAAGGGCATACAGCATCATATCATTTCATTCTTGCACTTAATAAGAGTAGTTGGAATTGTTTGATTTGTACTGCTTTATCATTACTGCTTGACTGAATGGATAACATGTTAACCTATGCTTTATTGTTCCACTGAGTTGATCACTCACTCCCACGATACGGGACGGTGTTCCAAACACCCACCAGACTTTGTCTGATTGCAGATGGCGACGCTATTTCTGAGGCGGAGCCGGACTTCTATGATGACGAGAATACTTCCTCGTATATGCTGTTTTCTGGCGGCTTCGTGAGAGTCGTGCCTTGATTGTCGGGGCTACAGGGATGTTGACTAGATCACACTACACAACTTGGTATAATTTAAAATCATACTTGTAATTATTTAACCTAGTAACTTTATCACACTCTGGAGACCCACCACAATTTATATATTTTATCTATCTATCATAGTCTTCCGCTTGCAAATTTAACTGTCTCTGGAGTATGATATGCTGTTTTGGCTTAATCTCACTCATGTTCATTGCACTAATACCGATCACATTCAATCATCATTCATTTTGTTGCATAAGTGATGCGTTGGAACTCAGGAGTTGAGTTTATGCTCGACCCCCCGATTTTCAGGGCGTTACAATCATACTTGAATGCTGGCATTTTCTAAGTCATTAATTTTAGAGCATGTGCCTTTGTAGCCAAGTCGCGGAAGGTCCGGATGTTAGCACTGGTAAGACCGAATGCTATCTCGGTCTCCATAGAATTCAAACACATTTCACCTATTCCTTTTCTTTTGGCAATTGCCTACAAGAAGCTCCCAAAGTCTTCCACCTGTATATGATTTTTTCCATTGGCTCTCCTTCTCTCTGTCGCACCGAAGCTAACTCTGAGATGCTAACATCATGCTCTAACGAGAAGAAATTTGACATAAATGCATCCTGCGTTTGTTCCCATGTTCTTATCGATCTAGGTGTTAAACTAACATATCATCCGAATGCTTTATTTGTCAAAGAAGACCCAAATAATCGAAGACAGAACTGAGGTACTGTGGCAAAATTCCCCATGCTAGTGATGAAATGCATCAAATGTTCTTTTGGTGATCCATCCCCATTGAACTTTTGAAAGTCTGGGTGTTTAAAATTGTTAGGGAATGGTATATCTTCCACTTCTCTTGGATATGGCGTTCGGTATCTGAATCTCCCGATTTCTTCACGTTCTCTTTCTGATCTGACCGCTTCTTCGACGACTTGTCGTACTTCTTCTTGTGTTACTATACCTGTAGTGGGAACAGATCCATGCGACCCCGTTCTTCATTTTTGCGACCCCTCGGGAGGATGCTTTCTTTCATTTGTATTATTAGTCACCGGGGGTGCTGCCATTCGGGTGACATTATGCGGAAGCGTTGCTAAAGCTTCTCTGAGATTCTTGCATTCTTCCATCAATACTCTTTGTGCTTCAGCCATTACATTTACACGGTTTTCTATGGTTGGTATATTTTCCTGATTGGTTCCTGCCATGTGTACCGTAGCTTCTCTAATCTTCGATGAATCCGTAGTAGGAGTAGGATAAGAGTAGGTTGACGAAAGAGGGCTTACGAAAGGACGAGAGGATGGAGTTTGCTTCAACTTCTCTGTACGTCCATTACCACTGTCTGATCAGGGTGAAGTGGACGCCGATGAGTTTGCTAATAATGCTTTACCCTTTTGTGCTCTTGTCCACCTGGCTTTCGGGGTTGTCAGTGCAGGGAAATCATGTGACGTTAGTTGTGGAACTGTCCGTTTAGGGTATATCGAAGGAGGAGCAAGTTTGGGATTCCTCCTGGCGGCATTCCAGGTTACTGGACCTCTGACTCTGCTTGGTGGTGAAGCAGTTCTTACTGCCATTATATTCTGAGCCCTGGTCCCCCTGCGAGTGACAATGATCCATTCATCTTTCACTCCTTGTGCTATTGGCGAAGCAGTCACGACTATTGTGGCTGTTTGTGATTCCATTTGCTTATTTATTGTCTCTTTGTCTTCACGATGTTCAATTAGTTTATCAGTATACTCCACAACAAACCCTGTCATAGTGAAGTAAAAAAACGGTGCTCCTTTGAGTAATTGGCATTTGCTGAGTTAATTGTAGTATTCTTCTTCACTTCTTTTGTATATTCCTGAAAGAATATAACAGAATAGTATTTATATTAAACTATACTCTATTTTGGAGATGAAAGGTAGGATGTTCCCATTGAAAGTCGCCATTTTGACATCTTAATGATGCCAAACTGTTGTGATTATCTTCTATGTAATTCCTAAGTTGATATTCAAATGATAACGAAAATGAAATTCCCCAGCAGAGTCACCATTTTGTTTCGACAAGAAACGAATGTATTTCGAATGGGGAATTTTCATTCATTTGAACAAATTAACAAAGGAAAAATATTGAGGATAATTACTTTATTTATTCATTATAAGTTCTTTACATCCCTTTCTCCTCTGATTTCAAATAGAATATGCATAAATATTATCATAATGTAACCCTTCATATTATGTACAAATAGAGAAAAATATTAAACATAATGTTGAACACTATCTCAGAAGCCATTGTGCACTGTTAGAAGTCATTGTGCCCTGTTAGAAGTCATTGTGCACAGGCAGGAGCTGTTTACATTGGAGTTGTGTGCAGACAGAAGCTGCAATGCGCTAGAACCCTTTATGCACTAGCTGTATTGTGCACTGGAAACCATTGTGCATTAGCTGTATTGTGCATTAGAAATCATTGTGTACTAGCTTCTATTGTGCGCCAGAATCCTTTGTGCGCCAATGGTGTTGTGCGCCGCTCAATGATCCTTCCGCACAATGCATGTGGGCTTTACCTTTCTTCCTCTACAATCTCTCTTCTCTCTCTCGCTATGATTAGTTGCTAATGACCCCACTGGAGGGGTCAGGGGGTATTTTTAGCACTCTCACATGTGTGAGTGTGCCACATAGGTTCCTCGCGCTCCCCATTGTGTGAAACTTGTTGCGCACTCCTCCATTGTGTGGAACTTGCCGTGCGCTCCTCTGATGTCCTGTAACATCCCGGATTTTTGCCAACCTGGGATTTGACGTCCTTAGGCAATGGATCAATCCTAACACAGGTTTAACTTCTTAAACGCTCAATTAAAGCCTCAAATCCCTTTTCAAACCATTTTCTTCACAAATCCCACCATTCACTACCTTGTGCTTTAAATTTCTCAAAGCACTTTCGCCCTAGACACTATCTTAAACTAGCTAAGTAGTAAAACTTGGATCACTTTATATACAAACTACAAAGGCCCAGGTACCACCTCGAGACAGAAATCACTTAGGACTAAATCCTTTAGAAATTAGACAAAGTAACTAAGTGCGAAACCAGATTAGCTACGAAATCCATTTGAATCGCTTTAAATACAATCTGCAAGACCCAAAACTTGTAGAATCATTGACGCTAGGTTACCCTAAAATCTAGGATCAATCTCATTACCCGGCTGCTCTCGGGAGCATCTTGAAACTCCGTATCGGATCTGGACAGCACGTCGGAAGTTCGATTAACACGAAGTTAAGGAACTAGGACTGCCTCGCTGGGCTTGACAACCATCTCGGAAATCAAGTCCAGACAATGTTCCACGGCCATTCGATCGCGTCCGGAGCGAGGGAATGTGAAAACCACTCTTTCCTTTACAAAATAAATATCTTGAATAGTGATCTGGTACCATTCGGTTGCGGATCATGATAAAAACCAGTGCGTCGAATCGGACCAAATTACACCCTCGGATCAGGAAAAATTTCAGGAACATTTACATGTACTAAGAATTTCGGATCGTGGCCCATTGACCGTTGAACTGAAAGTGGTCCGCTCCGTGTGATCTGGGAATCCGATCGAGTCGAAAACGTAATCCCACATAGATCCATGAGTTGTGAGCTTAGGTCTGACATTTTGCTCAAGGGGGACCGCCAGAAACACTCTTTTGAGCTGGAAAAGCGCCGAATTGCTTATAATAGTCGTACCTCTTGAACCGGAGTCTATTCCGGGGAGGTTTTTGGCTATATAAGGGCCTTAGAACAGCCCCTCTCACAGCCATACGAATTTGGGATAAAATCCTAGAGAGAGAAAAAAAGGAGAGAAAAGCTTGGGATTTGTGGGAGAATTTTCCTCCTACTGTTGTAGATCATCCAACGGGCTGCACCACCCCTTCCTTGACCTTTTTCTGGCGTCACCGACTCCGTTTTAAGGTGAGAAATCCTAACCCTAGATCTGATTTGAGGTGTATAGGTTTTAGGTTGTGAAATAGCTAACCGATTTCACTCCTTAGGCTAGAAAACTCCCGAATACGGAAGCTCATCCAACCTTTCTGATTCGTTGAGATTCCAAGGTGAAAGGTGAGGACTTTAGGTGTATAGGTTGCGGTTTTCAATGCTTTCAATGTCAGATAATGGTAGATTCATGATCTGCATACAATTGCACATGTACAAAGTGCTTTCCGTTTCCTGTTTCGAATAAATTTGTAGAATTTGGAATTTCAAATACTCTAAGTATTCGTATAAAATATCGTATACGTATTTTTTATGGAAATGTGTTTGACATGTTTATTTGTCGTATGGATATATGACGTATGGATAAAATACTTATTTGGCGAAAGGATTCGCCTAAATACATGTTTACTAATAAACACTATGTATGTAGAAATACAGTATTGTAAGAAGTACCGTATACATGTATATTTTAGCGAGGTGTTTGTCATGATTAATTGTTGTATAAATATATTATGTGCACATAAAATAATTGCTTGGCGAAAGGAATTGCCGTAATACAAGTTCCCTTGTAAATGCTATGTATGTCGAAATTGGGTATCCTAGAAAATACCCCATGCGTATAAATTTTGCTGATGTAATTATCATGATTATTTGCTGTATGAATATGATATATACGTATAAAATACTAGTTTGGTAAAGGGACAACCCTAGTGCACTTTCCTCTAACATACGTCATGTATGTTAAATTAGTGCATTCCAAGTGTTGGTGAAATTGCTTGTGAGTGTAAGTGCTTAAGTGTTAGTGCCTTAAGTAGGTGCTGAGATGGGGTTCTCAACTATCTTAGAGTCATGTATGATACCCTTCATGTGGTTGTTTACTCTAACCACTCACTTATGAAATATATGTATTTGTATCCCTATTTGTATAGTGCTTTACAACATGCTTTTGAACATGCTTTGTAACTTGTTTATTAACATGCTTTATGACATGCTTTATAACATGATTGCTAGTGTTCTTGAATTACCATATTATCATGCTGTACTTCACATGCTATGGTTAGGAATTGATTGTGTTTAGGGCTATGATTATAGTCCAGACAATCGGTACCAGAATTGGATTTGTGGCTATGATCCATTTGCCACGTGAGATGTGTTCGATGAACCTGAGTTGTACTGCGGTTGAAGATAGTGGTTGACCACACGAAGTGCTTATACGCTTCATATCGTTCAACTTGTTGTGCGCTCGAGCTAGCCGAGCTTGTCAAGCAACCCGATCTGTCTTATGTATGTTCACCATGTTTGGACGCTACCGCTTGAACCTAGGGTAACAAACTTACCAGTGAAATCCTGTTAACCATGGTACCTCGATCCGCTAAGACTCATGAGCTGGGCATGGTGGTATGGGACACCGTGGTCGAGCTGTCGGCCTACGCTGGGGCCATGTGCCTTCCCGTAGTGACCAGTGAGCAACCAGACTCGTGAGCCGATTATGGTGGTATGGGACACTATATTCGAGCTGTCGACACCTACGGCGAGAGCCGAGTACGGTGAGACCTATATTCGTGCTGACGGGCGACGAGTCCTCCGTAGTGTCTTCGAGTATACTCTAAGGTCTGTGATTGGTGACGAGCCCTTCACATCAACTAGAGCATGAGTTGAGCCGAGTACGGTGAGATCTGTATTCGAGCTGATGGCTAGCGATTGAGTCGAGTATGGTGAGGCCTGTATTCGAGCTGACGATCAGCAATTGAGCCCCATACGGTGAGATCTGTATCCGTGCTGACGGGTGACGAGCCCTTTGTGATGCCTTCGCTACACCTCTCAAACCATAATATCGTATGAGATTAACTAGGAGTGACGACCCTAGAATGGATCATGTTTGGGAATGATACAAGGGAGGTACCTTAGTTTCCCAATACTGCTGTTTGAAATGAACTAATAATTACTCGGTAATCATGCTCATCATCACACTACATGTGCCTGGTAGATGTGGAGCACTGAGGGATGGACGCATTCGCGAACGTAAGATGATGTCGCATGAGGGTGGTTTGGCAAGGGCATACATCATGTCATTTCATACTTGCATTAAATAAGAGTAGTTAAAATTGTTTGATTGTACTGCTTTATCATTACTGCTTGACCGAATTGATAACATGTTAACATATGCTTTATTGTTCCACTGAGTTGATCACTCACTCCCACGATACGGGACGGTGTTCCGAACACCCACCAGACTTTGTCTGATTGCAGATGGCGACGCTACTTCTGAGGCGGAGCCGGACTTCTATGACGACGAGAATGCTTCCTCGTATATGGTGATTTCTGGCAGCTTCGTGAGAGCCGTGCCTTGATTGTCGGGGCTACAGGGATGTTGACTAGATTACACTACACAACTTGGTATAATTTAAAATCATACTTGTAATTATTTAACATAGTAACTTTATCACACTCTGGAGACCCACCACGTTTATATATTTTATCTATCTATCACAGTCTTCCGCTTGCAAATTTAACTGTCTCTGGAGTATGATATGTTGTTTTGGCTTAATCTCACTCATGTTCATTGCACTAATACCGATCACATTCAATCATCATTCATTTTGTTGTATAAGTGATGCGTTGGAACTTGGGAGTTGAGTTTATGCTCGACCCCCGATTTTCAGGGCGTTACATGTGCGGAACTTGCTGTGCAGTCCTCCGCTTATGCGGAACTTGCAGTGTGCTCATTGCTGTGCGGAAATCAGTATGCGTCAACTGCTTGTGCGGAAATCACTGTGCGCCCCAATTACTTCGCATAATAGTCTCTTCCACACAATGATTATGTTTTCCGCACAATAGCGTTCCACTTTCCATACAATGACAGTTTTCTTTCGTTTTTCACCCCCTTCTCTTTTTTATTATGCCTCAATAATACCTTAGCTAGGAGTTGTGGGCCCATGTTTAATTCAAGGAAAATGTCGCACGTTGCATATTTCAAGAGAATCTCTACAACCCATCACATCAGTCATTCAATCACAAGTCACGTACATAACCCATCCCTCTCTTACCAACAAAGTATGATACCCATCTCTCTTCCATCCCTAACGTCAACTCTCTCTCTCTCTCTCCACCCATCCCTTTTCGTACACACAATCCATCCCTCTCTCCTATACATCACTCCATCCCATCCCATTCTCTACCATTTCTAAGCAACCAAGAGAGAAAAAGACTAAGGAGAGAAAAGAGAACCCAAGATCAAGGTGCACCTTCCTACCCCTACTTCTAACCATCCAACCCTTCAATCTTCATCATCCTCCATCAAAATCAAAGCTTAGGAACCAAGGATTCCAAGGAACTAAAGAAGAAGGCAATCAGTGGGCGTTTTGAATGATTAGATTTCAGTTTTTGTGAGGGACTAAGTGGGGCCTACCGATTGATGGTATGGATCCCATTTGGGACCCATCTTGATGCATGTATTGAAGTATGTATTTGAGGGGCCCATAGTGGTGGAACCCCTCCATCTCACCATTCTCTCTCTCTTCCTCCCTCTCTTTTTTTTTATGATGATAATGATATATGTGTGTGGCCCACCTGATTTGATTGAAATCCAGACTTCCAGAATTTTCTGGACGTCTCATTGGTGGAACCCACCTTGCTATTCACCACGGGTTAGACCTGGCCAAAGAGAAAACACAAATATTAGCTTTAATCCAAAGTTGGTGGGCCACCGAATGGACCCACCTGATGTACCTGTTATCCACACATGTGGACCCACCTTAATGTTGTGTAGATCCACACCATCCGTCCATTGATAGGGATGGTGGGTCCCAGCAGCTAAGTTGCATCACGTCAGCAAGTTCTGTGGATCTGACTATGAGATATGTGTTATATCCTTACCGCCATCCATTTAGCATGTGTGTGGGGCCCACCCCACATGTGCTACATGTGTGGGATGGGACCCAACTTGTTGTACGTGTTCTATCTCCACACCATCCATTACTCGACGGTGACATGTGGGGCCTACCATGATGGAGGTGTCTTACATCCAAGCTGTCCATCCAGCGTACCTGGACACTAGACGCTGGGTTTATATATATATATATATATATATATATATATAATATACTAGAAACATAATATATATATATATAATATTATATGGTGGGCCCACATGGGACCCACCTGCTGTGGCAGTAGGTTGGCTGATGTATCTCACATCAGCTATATAACTATTGTTGTGACATCACCAAGTTCTATGGGGCCTGCCATGATTTATGTGGTTCATACCATGTTGTCCATCTGTTTCATCAACACCGTCCATTTAACAGTGGACCCCACACATGAGGTATGTGTTATATCCCAACCGTCCATCATCTGGATGGTGGTCCAGCAATCCTCACACCAGCTATATGGCTGTTGTATTTACGTCAGCGAGCTGTGGGCCTGATCATCAGGTATGTGCTATATCAGACTGTCCATCTGTGGCCCCACGAGCAGCACAACTGCTGTAATGACGTTAAAGAGTCTGTGGGTCCCGTATAATGTATGGGTTATACCCAAACCTCCATTTATGTGGACCCCACCATGGACATAGTTGTATTGACGACAACAAGTTCTATGGGCCCTGATCATGAAGTATGTTTTATATCCAAACTGTTCATCTGTGTGGGACCCACACATGATGCATGTCTGATCACAAGGTATATGTTATACCCCAACCATCCATCCTCTTTGTGAGCTCGTCTTAAGGCTTGAGACGAAAAATAAGACAGATCGGTCTATCAGTTGGACCACATTGCAAAAATCAGTGAAGGATTCAACTTCTACCATTGAAACCCGTTTGGGATGACATAAGTTTGGATCAATATGAAATTCATCTTTTCCTCTTAATTTAGGTCTTTATTACCTTGTGAATAGATTGGATGAGAAATAAACGTTATGGTGGCCCCAGTGAATTGTTAACAGTGAAAATCATTATCTCCACTACTATTTGTGGTATGGTCCAGATGATCTTTTAATATGATTCATTTTTGGGTAATGCTCTATAATAATCTCTAAAAATAGATGTATGGTGTGGATATAAGAAAATGAAAATATAGTGTGTGTATCCCACCTTGATGTGATGTATATTGGCCTGTATGAGAGGCCCATTGTGATGTGTTTGAGGCCCATGGGTTGTGGCCCATTGTGATGTATTCGGGGCCCGTGGATTTTGAGATGGTGTCTTAGTTATTGTTCGTGGTTTATATTTATGGTTATGCTTGTTACGGAATAAATTCATGTTCAAAATCCTCTGTGTAGGATCCCAGGATTGGAACCTGTTATATGGGTTCCGGGAGTCGAGAATGGGGTACTACGGAGGTTGTCGGCACCGGATTCGGCGATCGAAAATTTTGTGAGCTTGATTTCCGAGTTTGGGAAGTGACAATTTGTAAACTTTAAGCGTTGATGGTCAGTGTAGAGAGCAAACTCTCTCTAGATCAAATAATGCCGCCAGTGTCGTAGTGCTTGAACAACTGCGCACAACTCAAGCTCATAGGTCAACCATTTCTTTCAGGCTTTGCTGAGCTTCTCGCTATAGAAGGCTCCTGACCTACCTTCCTGTGATAAAACTTCAATTTCGAGGTATAAGGCATCACACTCAACCCAGAGATTGGATTCGTACTTCCTGTGATAAAACTTCAATTTCGAGGTAAAAGGCATCACACTCAACCCAGAGATCGGATTCGTACGAATCCGATCGCCGAAATTTGGTGCCGACAGCCTCCGTAGTACCCCATTCTCGGCTCACAGCGCCCATACGCCAGATTCTGATCCTGGGATCCTACAAGGAGGATTTTCCAATGTACGTTTATCTCGTAAGGAGCATAACCATGAGTTTACCCAAATCACAAAGGCAACATCATCATCACATATCCACTAATATAATCATTTGAATACAATGCCGAAAATGAAATACATATGTCAAAAATCAAAGCTCCAGAGACCCGCTGCATGCTCCAAGCCCCACGCTGCAACCTAATGTTACCTGCACGCATCTATCGCGCATAAGCTTATAGAAAGCTTAGTGGGTAGTGAAAGTGTGTGCACAAGATAAGTGTCAAGTAAGCAATATCAGAGTAATCAGAGTAAGCAGAAGTACTGACAAGTCCATGGGTCATACAATGTCAGGGTACGTAATGCAAATCAGCTATGCAAATGAGGAGTCAAAGAGAGCCAAATATTAGATGTCGAGGATACAATACCATGAATCATACAACATTGAAATAAACGGAAATATACTAATAAGTCTATGAGTGTCATCAGCCGTACTAAGGCTATACGATGCAAGGCATGAATGCTAACGGCCATATCAATGTAGAAACATGGCAACCCAAAATGTTAAGTACTGCGGATGCAATGCAATATGCGGTGCGAATGAAATGAACAAGCTGGAGTGAATTCGGGATAATAGTACGTAGTATCGCAAGCTATGGGGTCTATCATAGGGGACTTCTATCCAAACTAGTCCCATACCTAAATTTGGATAGCCAGACTCAATATAATAAACTCCTGATTTCAGGTTAGTCGCGCGCCCAACCGAAACCCTGACCATGCAAAGGTACACAACAGTTAGTTGCGCACCACCAGCCCGAGTGGATAGTGAATGAATGAATGAGTATGCAATCTCTACCTAATAAATCCACATATCAGTACGGTTCTTCTCTAGGAAGTCACCGGGGTCTATTACACTCCAAACCAGATTGCCGCCCCATCGCGCGCATCAAGGTAAGTGGAAGAGACCTCACTATCGCCTGCCAATATCGGGCCCGGCTCGTCGATAGCGGACCCATTCCTTAAGCTGGTCAGACTCAGCCTAGCATTGCCCCCTCCTCTCGGGCAGGTAAGGCCGTTCCCCCTTCCAACCGACAACGACACAGTGGGAGATGTGGCCTAACGGTATATGGCCCTCATGCGGTCATGCATCCAATCGGTCTAGACGTTGGAGAAACCTCTGGAACCAAGAGGGTTTAGGGACTTTCACCCAAGGAAATCTATAGCACCCCATGTAGAACAGATTTTCGGTGTCTCGTCTGGCCATCCACGATATGCCTGTGGAGGCTACGGCCCTGATGTTGCTAGGGCACACAATGCAAGATGCATAAGCCATACAATCCATTCATGCATCAATCATGCACATACCGTGCGCTCATGTGAGATAACCTCTACCTAATGACATATGCAATGGTCAACCACATCTCATAACAAACATGCAGATGATACGTATGAGCATGTATCATGATGCTATGCAGTCACATACTCATAATCGGTATCAACAATCGGCCTCGACAATGTGGACATTTAACCAACATTGCCCCCAAGGAATGGCCACACAAAGCCAAACATATAATGGGCCCACGGCCTCACACAAAGGCCTAATATACAACATAATGGGCCTTACTTAAGGGTAATATATACACAATGGGTGGGCCCTGCTTATGGGCTTTAAATACATGATATGTGGACCCTACACATGGGTCTCGAATACATCAAATGGGTCATGCATCATGGGCCTAATACATATCACAATGGGCCTTGCCCATAGGCCACGAATACATCACAATGGGCCCAACTATAGGTCGCATATACATCATATAGGTCTCGACAATCAGCCTCGGCCTCAACAATCGAATTGACACTCGGAATCGGCCTCAATACGTGACCTCGACAATCGGAATCAGCCTCGATACTTGGCTTCGACAATCGGAATCGGCCTATACAATCGGCCTCGATAATCATAATCGGAATCATCCTCAATCGGCCTCGACAATCGGAGTCAGAATCGACAATCGGCATCGACATCGATAATCGGCCTCGCTACTTAGCCTCAACAATCAGAATCGGCATATACAATCGGCCTCGACAAATCTAAATCATCGGAATTGGCCTTGATACTCGAAATTGATCGATAATCGGAATAGGCAAATCAGTCACGTCAATCGGAATCGGCAATCGGTTAAGGTAATCAGAATTAGTAAATCAGTCATGACAATTGCACCGATCGATAGTCAGAATCGACAAATTGGTCACGTTAATTAAAATTGGTAATCGGTCAAGGTAATCAGAATCAGCAAATCGGTCATGGCAATCGCACCGATCGATAGTCGAAATCAGCAAATCGGTCATGTTAATCGAAATTGGTAATCGGTCAAGGTAATTAGAATCAGCAAATCGGTCACGGTAATCGCACCGATCGATAGTCAGAATCGGCAAATTGGTTACGTTAATTGAAATCAGTAATCGGTCAAGGTAATCTGAATTAGCAAATCGGTCACGACAATTGCACCGATCGATAGTCGGAATCGGCAAATCGGTCACATTAATCGAAATCGGTAATCGGTCAAGGTAATCAGAATCAACAAATCGGTCACAGCAATCGCACCGATCGATAGTCAGAATTGGCAAATCGGTCATGTTAATCGAAATCGGTAATCAATCAAGGTAATCATAATAAGCAAATCGGTCACGACAATCGCACCGATCGATAGTCATAATCGGCAAATCGGTCACGTTAATTGAAATCGGTAATCAGTCAAGGTAATCAGAATCAGCAAATCGGTCACGATAATCGCACTGATCGATAGTCGGAATCGACAAATCAGTCACGTTAATTAAAATCGGTCAATAATCGGAATCGACAAATTGGTCACGATAATCGGAATCGATCAATAATCAGAATCAGCAATTCGGTCACGTCGATCAGAATCAGCAATCGATAATCGGCCTCGATGAGAATGGGCCGAATAATGCCTAAGGGAAGGTCACAACGTGGACATTAAACCATCATTGCCCATCAATGTAGCCATTTAACCAACATTGCTCCCAAGGACTGGTCCACATAGAGCCTAGCATATAGTGGGCCTATGGCCTCATACAAGGGAGTTATACACGACGTAACGGGCCTCACACACATCGTATTGGGCCTTATCAAATGGGTCGAAAATGCATCACAATAGGCCTTGCCCATAGGCCACGAGTATGTCACAATGGGCCTCATATACATCAATATGGGCCTCTCACATGAGCCTCAAATACATCACATTGGGCCTCGCCCATGGGCCTAATACATATCATGATAGGCCTTACTCGTGGGCCTGATACACATCACGATGGGCCACATTCATGGGCTTCAAACTCATCAAGTGGGCCGCATCACATGGGCTACAATTGCATCAAGGCGGGCCTCATAAGTGGGCCACAAATACATCAAGGTGAGCCTGCACCTCCAAATGGGCCCACCAAATGAACAGGGTGGACATAAAATACATACATCATTGTCAATCCACGCAGCATCGCCCAGATGGACGGTGTGCATATTCAGCACATACATCATAGAGCGGCCCATGCAACACGTCCGAATGGATGGTGTGGATAAAAATAAATACGTCGAGGTGGGTCCCACCATACGGACGGCTCAGATGAAACATATATATCATGGTGTGATCCACGGTCTAGATGGACAGTTGAGATGTAACACAGATGAACAGCGTGGATGCACATTACATCATCCATGGGGCCACGTGGAGGGTGCAGATATACAAATACACTACTGTGGTCCCCACAGAATTTGCTGACGTTACCATATCAGTATTTAGCTGGGCTACTGTCCCAGCGTCCAAACGGTGGGCGGATAGATGGAGCACGTACATCATAGGTGGGTCCACCGAGCTGGCTAACGTCCTGAATGGACGGCTTGGATTAACAGATAAATCACAGTGGGTCCACAACACCTGATGGCGTCATGGGGTCACTGATGGATGGTATAGATGAAGCATGTGAGGTCCGCACGTCCCGCGTGAGCGGACGGCTGGGATACATATCACAAAGGTGGGCCCACGTACATCATGGTAGGCCCCACCTGCCCAAATGGATGGACGTTTTGAATATAACATATACCTTTGATGAAGCATGTAGCGTGCTGACATCCAAGTAATGCGACCCACCGTCTTAGGCAATTGGACGGACAGCTTGAATATATAAAACATATATCTAGTGGGCCCCACCCTCACACGTGCCACACGTGTGAGGTGGGTCCCCCCGCCCTAAAAAGGGACGAGCAGCGAGCGTAAACCACGTACATTTACGTGTATCTTGGTGCCATGTGGTGGGCCACAACGGTTTAGATCAAGCTGAAATTTGTATTTTCTCACGCGGTCCCTGATAGACGGCTGGATACAGCTCATATCATGGTGGTCCCATGATTTGGACGGTGTGGATGACCACAAAATTACAGCGGGCCCACCGTCCTATGTTGGTTTGGACGGTGGGATGAATGCATGCCTCATGGTGGCACCACGTGGGTGGGCCACCAGATATATATATATATATATATATATATATATATATATATATATATATATATATATATATATATATATATATATATATATATATTATTCTATTTTTATTATTATTATTATTATTAATTATTATTTTAAACTCGTCCAGGCTCTGGATACGAGTTGGTATTTGTGTGTTCCCTCCATCCAGGCCCATCATCTGGACAGTCTAGATGGGGCACGTATGACAGGTGGGTCCCACGGACTAGGCTAACATTTGTGTTTTCTCTTCAACGGGCCTGTTCAAAACGGACAGGCTGGATGATCCGTTTGGACGTGGGAGTCCAGCACAGGTGGGCCCCAAATGCAGACAGTGGGTGGCCCGCTGATGGACAGTGTGGATTTAATCCATTCATCACAGTGGGGTCCGTGGGGTCCATACATCCCAAAGTGGACAGTATGAATATAATACATACGCCATAGGTGGGCCACACATCAAGAGAGAGAGAAGGATCGGAGTAGCGGAGGGACCCCGCCACTATGGGCCCCTTATGATGCAAATCATACATCAAGATGGGTCCCACCATAAGTGGGCCCTCCAATCATCAAAGTTAACAATTAAAATCACCTACTTTTGATCTTTTTGGACTTCTTCTTTCATCAACGCATCCTAGAGCTCCAAGGAACGTGATCCAACTGTGAAGATGAGGCTTTAATGGTGGAGATGGGAGGTAGAAAGGTGGGCCACACATGGCTTCTCTCATGGAGAGGTTGAGACGTTGGAGTGCTTGGAGAATGAGGGAGAGAGATGAGAGAGAGAGAGAGAGTTGTAAGAGAGAGATGGGAGAGTGATGGGTGATGGGTGATGAAAGTGTACTTGGTTGTAAGAGAGTATTAACTTTGGGGTTGCTTGAGGGTGGGTGAAAGGTGATGTGTATTTGACATTAGGTATGATGTGGTACTTGATTGATGGGATGTGATGTGATTGATTTGAAATATTGCCTTGGTTTTGCAAATGCGCGACGTGTCCTTGAACTGAACGCGGGCCCACATCTCCTAGCTTGGGTATCACCTCGGCACACGAGACGCGACATCGGAACCACGGCGACGGCGCGGTCGCTAGGGTACAAATATCGGGTCGACCTAACTCTAAAATACGGGATCCAACTTAGGATCCGGTGCCACTGCTATTTAAGCATCGCGAGTCGCTGAAATTCGATCGGGAGGACCGCGGAAGCCTATAGAATGGTACGGGCTAGGATACGGGTCTTACATATGGGGTGCTCACCCTATGAGAGACACCATATTTCTTCATTAAGTTCGCGAATGGTCTATTACAAAAATGTGAGCGCCCATCACTAATGATGGCTCGAGGCGTTCTAAACCGGGAAAGAATGTTCTCTTTTAAGATTTAATGACCGTTTGATGGTCATTGTTTCGGCATGGAATCTCTTCGACCCATTTAGTAACACAATCTACGGCGAGCAAAATGTATAAATTTCGACATGGAATCTCTTCGACCCATTTAGTGACATAGTCTACAGCGAGCAAAATGATAAATTCTCAAAGGATTGGGGGAATGGTCCTATGAAATCGATGCCCCAACAATCAAATGCTTCAATGATCAAAATGGGGTTCAAAGGCATCATTTTCTGATGAGATAATGCTCCCAAATTTTGACAATGCTCACAAGCTTTGCGAAACTCATGAGTGTCCCTGAACATAGTCGGCTAGTAAAAGCCACATTGCATGGTTCTGGTCGTAGTCTTTTTAGTAGAAAAGTGACCACCACAGGCCTGAGAGTGACAGAAGGAGATGACACTTTGGTGTTCATTGTCTGGCACGCATCTCCTTAAGATTAGGTCTGGGCAATAGTTAAACAAATATGGATCATCCCAGAAGAACTTACGAACCTCACCAAAGAAATTTTTTTTTTTTCTTATCTTGAACAGTTCAATGTATCGGCATGAAACTTGTAGCAAGATAATTAGCAATATCAACAAACTAAGGTGAATGAGAGACTTTGAACAATTGTTCGTCAGGGAACATGTCATTTATATGTGTCATCTCAAGGGAATCAGAGAGATCGAGGCGGGAAAGGTGGTCAGCCACTACGTTCTCTACTCTTTTTTATTTTTTATTTCCAGATCAAATTCTTGAAGTAAGAGGATTTATCTAATCAAGCGGGGCCTAGCATCATTATTAAAAAGAATATACTTGAGTGCCGCATGATCTGTGTAAATGACGATCTTAGATCCGATCAAGTAGGACTTAAATTTGTCCAAAGCGAACACTACAACTAAGAGTTCTTTTTCCGTAGTTGAGTAATTCACTTGGGCAGGATTTAGAGTTCTACTTGTGTAATGAATAACGTATGGCTTCTTTTCTTTTCTCTGGCCTAAAACCACCCTAAGAGCATAGATTCGACGCATCGCACATAAGTTCAAAAGGAAGGCTCCAGTCGGGTGGCTGCATGATAGGTGGGGTGGTTAACTTGTCCTTAATCTTAGTAAAAGCTTCTTCGCACTGCTCAGTCCACTCGTATGGTGCATCCTTTTGAAGTTGATTACATAGAGGACGAGAGAGGTGACTAAAGTCCTTTATGAATCTTCTGTAAAACCCGACATGTCCTAGGAAGGATCGTACGTCTCGTATGTTTTTGGGTACAGGTAGGTTAGGGATAAGATTAATTTTAGCAGTATCTACCTCAATTCCCTTGGACGAGATGATGTGTCCAAGGACAATTCTCTTACGAACCATAAAGTGACACTTCTCCCAATTCAACACCAAGTGTTTTTCCTCACATCGCTTCAGTACATTTTTCAAAATTTCCAAGCATTTGCTGAAGGATGGACCAAAGACAGAGAAGTCATCCATGAATACCTCTAGATATTGCCCCACCATACTAGAAAAAATATTCATCATACATCGCTGAAAGGTGGCGGGAGTATTACACAGTCCAAATGGCATCCTTCGGTAGGAAAAGGTGTTAAAAGGACATGTGAACGTGGTCTTTTCTTGGTCTTCAAGGGATATCTTAATCTGATTGCAGCTCGAATATCTGTTAAGGAAACAGTAATAGGAATGACCAGCTAAGCTTTCTAAAATTTGATCAATGAAGGGTAAAGGAAAGTGGTCCTTTCTCGTGACGGTATTCAACTTCCTGTAGTTAATGCACATTCCCCAACCATTAGTGATCCTAGTTGTCACGAGTTCATTTTTGGCATTGGCTACGATGGTGATTCCAAACTTCTTAGGAACCACTTAAGTTGGACTTACTCATCGACTATCAGATATAGGGTATATGATACCCACATTCAATAGTTTAAGAACCTCGGCCTTAACCAGTTCCTTCATGTTTGGATTTAGTCTACGTTGTGGTTGTCATGAGGTCTTCACATTATCCTTAAGATGAATGCGGTGAGTACAAATCGAAGGGTCAATTTCCTTGAGGTCCGCAATTGACCATCAAAGGGTTCCTTTGTGCTTAATGAGAGTATAAATGAGCATACTCTCATGTTCTTGCTCAAGGTGGGAAGAAATCACACCGGGTATGTCTCATCTTAACCTAAATAGACATATTTCAAATCAGAGGACAGATGTTTTAGGTCAAGCTTTGATGCCTTGAGGTTAGACGGTAGAGGCACTACATTAGTTTGGGGCAATTCTTCGAATTGTGGCCTCCACCGGTTAACTTCAAGTACCAGTACGGTATCTAGCATGGTCCCCATCTCCCTATTCATGTCATCATCAAAATCATGAGAGTGTGCTAGGAACGTCTTTAGAGGGTCATAGGATAAGGTCAAAAGTGTTCTATCTTCCACGAAAGAGTCAATCATGTTAATGTTGTGGAAATTGTCATCATCCTCTAACTATTTGCCTATATTGAAAAGGATATTCAACTCCAATGTCATATTCCCGAAAGACATATTCATGACTCAATTCCTATAATTAATGATTGCGTTTGAAGTGGCGAGGAATGGGAAACCAAGAATCACGGGAATTTAAGTGCTCATGTTATTAATGGGTTGCATATCTAGGATGATGAAATCTACTGGGTAGTAGAATCTGTCAACCTGGACCAAAACATCCTCAATTACCCCTCTCGGTACACGAACCGAGTGATCAACAAGTTGTAATGTGGTTAGGGTAGGTTTTAATTCACCCAAACCTAGCTGTTTGTAGACCACGGAAGGAATTAGATTTACGCTCGCTCCTAAATCAAGAAGTGTGTGCTCAATGCAGTAATTCCCAATTACACAAGTGACGGTTGGGCTACCGGGATCTTTGTTTTTCTGTGGCACATCTTGTTTTAGGATAGCACTCACTTTTTCAGTTAAAAAGATTTTCTTTTGAACATTCTGCCATCTTTTGGTCATACACAAGTCTTTTAGAAATTTGGCATATGAAGGTATTTGTTTAACTGCATCCAGTAGAGGGATGTTGACCTTTACTTATTTCAACACCTCTAGAATATCCTGAGAGTTAGAGAGAGATTTTGGTGCAATTAACCGTTGGTGGAATGGTGCAATCGGCTTGCCTGGAAGTTCCGGTTCTAATTCTTGTGGGGCGGTGTTAGGTCTATCATCATTGTCCTTTTCGGGTCCTTAGGCATTTCAGCTCTAACTGGAATAGTTTCCTTAAGCATTTCAGCTCTAACTGGAATAGTTTTGTCTATGGTCTTCCCACTCCTAAGAATGGTAATAGATTTAGCTTGCTCCATCTTATTTAAAGAGCTGGGATCACTTATCTCATATCGCGGTTTGGGATTGGGGAGAGGTTGAGCAGGAAACATCCCCTTTCCCGCAATTGCTAAGTGTAACTCGGTCCTTTGAACAGACAATGCAAGTGTTCCTATTGCTGATTTGATAACCTGGAATACTTGAGCCGAATTCTGATTAAGTAGCTCTTGGTGTCATGCCCCAAACTCGAAAATCGGGCTCACAAAATTCCCGATTGCCGAATTCGGTGCTACAGCCTCCGTAGTGTCACTCTCCAAACTCAAAAAAAGGGCTCATAAAATTCCCGATCACCGAATCTGGGGCCGACAACCTCTGTAGTACCTCATTCTCGGAACCCGTCACTCACATGCCCGATTCCGATCCTGAGATCCTACAAGGAGGATTTTCAGTATGATTTTTTTTAATGGAGTATAACCAAGTCACAAAACAACATCACCACATATCCACTATATCAAAAACTTTAAGTACAATGCAGAAATGGAAATACAAGGTGATAAAAAACTCTAAAATGATCTGATGTGCAGTCTTGCCTCAATGCTGCTACGATCTAAGGTCACCTGCATGCAACGGTCATGCATAAGCTTACAAAAGCTTAGAGGGTGGTGTAAGTGTGTGCACAAGGCCAGCGCCAAGTGTACAATATCAGAGTAATGCAGAAATATGTGGTAAGTTCATGAATGCTATCAGCTGTACCAAAGCTATGTGATGCAAGGCATGAATACTATCGGCCATACCAAAGCCATGCGATGCGAGGCCTATATAGCCAAATGTCATATGCGAGATACAAAACAAGCATGCCAGTACTCATCAAGTACACATATCAGTACAGTTCATCTCTGGGATATCACTGGGGTCTAGTACACTCCACACTAACTGCCAGCTCCCTAACCGCACAGCTCAGTGAGCGGAATAGACCTCACTATCCGCCTAACCAGTAGTCTGCCAATACCTACCCAGCTCATCGATAGCGGACTCATTTGCGAGCTGGTCAAATTCAGCCTAGCTTACAGCTCCCTCACTCATGCAGATAAGGCTAAACCCCCATCCAACAGACTGCGACATGGTGGGAGACGCAGCCTATAGGTATTAGGCACTCGGGTACTTGTGTATCTACTCGGTTTAGACGTTGGAGTAGCTCCTGGTGCCAAAAAGGTTCTGGGATTTTCACCCAAGGACATCCTAAGTGCCCACAGTGCTAGAACCAAGTATTTCCAGTATCCGATACGACCATCCATGATGTACCTGTAAATGTCTTAGTCACGCGATCATATGGGGCACTCCGTCTCATAAGGAGTCCCGTAAATGTCTTATCCCAACTGGCTTATGTTATGATCAAACATTCCTTATAACAAGCATACATATGATGTGTATGGGCATGAGTCATGGGATTATACTAAGCATGTTATAAAGTAATGAACTATCCTTACAACGCATATGGGCCTAGACGGCCTACACACAATAAGTAAGGGCCTATCAATGGGCCCTAGGGAGAGTTATAATACGAAAATTTAACCAACATTATTCTTACAATGTGGACGTCAAACCAACATTGCTCCCAAGGCATGGCCCGCCATAAATATCATTACACAAACCATGGAGGAATCACTCATTGCAATGGACTCTAAGGACATCTTGTTGGGCCTCGACCCATGGGCCTTAGATACATCAAATGGGCTGCATCACATGTGCCTTATATTGATCAAGTGGGCCGCACCAATGGGCCTTATGTACATTGCAATGGGCCATAACCCATGGACCTTGAATACATCACAATGGGCCTCATATAATGGGCCTTACATTTCATATCAAGGTGGGCCTCAACAACGGCCATAAATATGACAAGTGGGCCATATCACATTGTAACGCCCTCAAAATCGGGGGTCGAGTATAACTCAACACCCGAGTTCCAACGCATCACATATGCAACATAAATAATGATGATTAAATGTTGTCTATGTTAGAGCAATAATCATGAGTGAGATTATACCAAAACATTAATTCATACTCTAGATCAATTGTATAAAGGCAAGCGGAAGACTTAAACTGTATATATAATGTGTGTAAAGGAACAAAACCATCATGACCTCCAGAGTATGAATACTGAGTATCCATATACATGTATTTTTCTGAATAAAAAGGGTGAAAATACAACTAAGAGATAGATCCTGAAATCCCCACGATCCAGTCGACCTAAGCGTAGCCGTCTGAGTACTGCATATATGAGAACTCGTCCTGGTCCTCGTCGTATTCCGGCTCTGCCTCCTGAATCGACGCATCTTCTATACCTACGACAAAGTCTGGTTGGTGTGTAAAACATCGTCCCATAACGTGGGAGTGAGTAGCTAACTGAGTGGAATAATAAAGCATAGGTTAACATGTTATCAATTCAATCAAGCAGTAATGATAAAGTAGTACAATCAAACAATTCTAACTACTCTTATTAAATGCAAGTATGAAATGACATTATGAATGCCCTTGCCAAACCACCCCCATGCGACATCATCTTATGTTCGCGGATGCATACCTCCCTCAGTGCTCCACATCTACCAGGCACATGTGGTACGATGATGAGCATGATTACCGAGTAATTATTAGTCCATTTCAAACAGCAGTATTGGGAAACTAAGGTACCTCCCTTGTATCATTCCCAAACATGATCCATTATAGGGTCGTCAATCCTAGTTAATCTCATACGATATTATGGTTCGAGAGGCATCGCAAAGGGCTAGTCACCTGTCAGTACGGATACAGATCTCACCGTATGCGGCTCAATTGCTGACCGTCAGCTCGAGTACAGGTCTCACCGTACTTGGCTCAATCGTTGGCAGTCAGCTCGAATACAGGTCTCACCGTACTCTGCTCAACTCATACTCTAATTGCTGTGAAGGGCTCGTCGCCAATCACAGACCTTAGAGTATACTCGAAGACACTACAGAGGACTCGTCGCCTGTCAGCACGAATACAGGTCTCACCGTACTCGGCACTTGCCGTAGGTGTCGACAGCTCGAATACAGTATCCCATACCACCGTATTCGGCTCACAAGTTTGGTTGCTCAATGGTCACTACAAGTAGGCACGTGGCTCTAGCGTAGGCCGACAGCTAGGCTACGGTGTCCCATACCACCATGTCTAGCTCATGAGTCTTAGCGGATCAAGGTACCATGGTAAACGGGATTTCCACTGGTAAGTTTGGTATCCTAAGTTCAAGCAGTAGCGACCAAACATGGTGAACACACATTTGACATATCGGGTTACTTGACGAGCCTGGCAAGCTCGAGTGCACAATCAGCTAAATGACATGAAGTGCATAAGCACTTCGTGTGGCTTAACCACTGTCGCCAACTGACGTACGACTTAGGTTCGTCAAACGCATCCTACGTGGCAGAATGGATCTCAACCACGATCTCAAGTCTGGTACCGATTGTCTGGAATATAGACATAGTCCCAAACTCAATCAATTATCATCCATAGCGTGTGGAGTAAGGCATGATAAACAAAGTAATTCAAGCAAGTTAACAAATGTTATTAAGTATGTTATAAAGCATGTTGTAAAGCATGTTATAAGGCACTACATAAATAGGAATACAAACACATATGTTGAACAAGTAAGCGATTTAAGTAAACAACCACATGGAGGAAATCATACATGTCTCTAAGGTAGTTGAGAATCCCATCTCAACACCCTCCTAAGGTATCAACATCCAAACCCTTACTCACACAAGCATTTCTACAAACACTTAACATACACTATTTCAACATTCATAGTGTATGTTAGCAAACATGTGTTAGGACGAGTCCTTTCTCCATGTAAGTATTTTACGCATATGTAATACATTTATACGACAAATAATCGTGGTAAACACTTTTCTAAAAAATATATGTATACGGTACTTTCTACAATACGGTATTTCCACATACATAGTGTATTTTAGTAAAACGTGTATCCGGGCGAATCCTTTTGCCAAATAAGTATTTTATCCATATAGCGTATATTCATACTACAATTAATCATGTCAAACATATTTCTAAAATTTATACATATACGGTATTTTCTACGAATACCTAGAATATGTAAAATTCCATAATCTACATCGTTAATCGAAACAGAAAACGGAAAGCACTTTGTACATGTGCAATTGCATGCAAATCACGAATCTATCATTATCTGACATTGAAAGCATTAAAAACCGTAACCTATACACCTAAAGTCCTCACCTTACACCGTGGAATCGCAATGGATCAGCTAGGTTTTCCAAGCTTCCGTATTCGGCAGGTGGTAGCCTAAAGAATGAAATAGGTTAGCTATTTCATAACCTATGCCCTTCACACCCCAAAACAGATCTAGGGTTAGGATTCCTTACCTCAAAATGAAGTCAGTATCACCGGGAAAGCGGCAAGATCAGAGTGGTGTAGCTAGGGTAGGGATAGGAAACAGCAACAAGGAGATTCTCCCACTTCTCTTACTCTTTCTCTCTCTTTTCTCACTTCTCTCTCTAGGGTTTTCCTCAAATTCGTATGGCTGTGAGAGAGGGTGTTCTAAGGTCCTTATATAGCCTAAAAAGTTTCCAAAGTAGACTTAAGGTCAAGGTATGATTGGGTTATAGCCAAAGCGACGTTAATTCAGCTCAAAAGAGGGTTTCTAGCGGGCCTCCTTGAGCCAAAAGTCGGACTTAAGCTCACTAACCTTTGATCTACGTGGAGTTAAGTTTTCGTCTCAGTTAGATTCCCAGATCACGCGTGGCAGACCAGTTTCAGTTCAACGGTCAGTGGGCCTCGATCCGAAATTCCAAGTACATGTAAATGTTCCTAAAATTTTTCCTGATCCGAGGGTGTATTTGGGTCAGATTCTGACGGTCTGGTAGCTCACAAATTGACTGCAAGTAACAAGTCTTAGATCACTATTCATGATATTTATTTTGTATAGGAAACATGAGTTTTCACACTCCTTCACTCCGGACTCAAGCAAACAGCCGTGGGACACTGTCTGGATTTGATTTCTAAGATGGTTGTCAAGCCCAGCGAGGCAGTCCTAAGTCCTTAACCTCATATTATTCAGACTCCCGATGTGTGATAAAGACCTGATACGGAGTTTCAATATGCTCCAAGGAACAGACGGGTAATGAGTTTGATCCTAGATTTTAGGGTAACCTAGCGTCAAGGATTCTACAAGTTTTGGGTCTTGTAGATCGTATTTTGAAGTGATTCAAACGGATTTCATGGCTAATCTAGTTTAGCACTTAGTTAACTTTGTTAAATTTCTAAAGGATTTAATCCTAAGTGATTTCTGGTCGAGGTGGTACTCGAGTCATTATACGAAAATTTACAAGTCGTTACAATTTACCCCCCTTAAACAAAAATTTCGTCCTCGAAATTTGTACCTTTTCGTATTCCTTGAGAATCTGAGGGTAGTTCTTCCTGACCTTGGCCTCAGTCTCCCAACTAGCTTCCTCCTCTAAATGATGCGTCCATAGTACCTTCACAAGTGGAATGACCTTGTTACGTAGTACCTACTCATTCCTGTCAAGTATACACGTCGAACGCAACTCATATGTAGCATCCTCACTCAACTGTACCTGCTCCCATTTGATGATATGTGAAGGATCAGGAACGTACTTCTTCAGCATATATACATGAAATACGTTGTGTACACTATAAGTGGTGTGGGCAAAGCAAGACGATAAGCCACAGCACTCACTCGATCCAGTATTTGAAACAGACCGATAAACCTCGGTGTGAGCTTCCCCTTCTTCCCGAACCGAAGGACTCCCTTCTTAGGGGAAACTCGGAGGAATACGTGATCTCCGACCTCGAACTCGAGCAGTCGCCGCCTCGTATCGGCGTAACTCTTCTGCCTACTCTGCGCTGTAAGAAGTCGACGCTTGATGATGTCAACCTTCTCTGTGGTCGCCTGTACCAACTCTGGGCAATCAAACTATGCTCGCCAACCTTAGCCCAACAATGCGGTGCTCTGCAAGGACGACCATACAGGGCCTCATATGGCGCCATACCAATACTCGCCTGGAAGCTGTTGTTGTAGGCGAACTTTGCATAAGGAAGACAGTCATCCTAATTGTCCTTGAAGTCCAACACATATGCTCGCAACATATCCTCCAGAATCTGATTCACCCGCTCTGTCTACCCGTTAGTCTGAGGATGAAACGCCGTACTGAACTTCAACTTCACACCCATCACTTCCTGGATACGAGTCCAGAAGATATATGTGAACCGAGTGTCTCTGTCCGACACGATCTCTAAAGGAATTCCATGCAGATGGACGATCTCTCTGATGTACAATCTAGCTAGCTCGTCTGCAGAGTTTGTGTCTCTGATAGGGAGGAAATGAGCCGACTTGGTCAACCGGTCCACAATCACCCAAATGGAATCGTGTCCCTTCCCCATCCTCGGCAACCATGATATGAAATCCATGGAGATGAAGTCCCACTTCCACTCTACTATGGGCATGGGCTGAAGCAGCCCAAGAGGTTAGCGGTGTTCTGCCTTAACCTGCTGGCACTTCAGATAACGGGAAATATACTTTGCTATGTAGATCTTCATGTCGTCCCACCAATAAGACCGTCTCATATCCTGGTACATCTTCGTGCTACCAGGATGCATCGCGAGCTTCGTATTGTGAGCAGACTCGAGAAGCTCATGTCTCAAGTCAAGCATATCATGAACGCATAGGCGGCCACGGAATCGTAGATCCCTATTAAAACCAACCCTCCAGTCGGAGTCCCCGGCGTCGCTAGCTTGCTCTCGAAGCTCAAACAACTGCACATGAACGTGCGCGACACACTCAAATGCCTCCTCCACAGTGAGTCTCTGCTCGAAGTCCCACACGAACTCAACCATGTCCCACTCTGCTATCATCAACGGACCCACAAATGCTATAGCCTTTTTACGGCTCAACGTGTCTGCCACAATGTTCGCCTTGCTCGAATGGTAGGAAAGCTCGAACTTGAAGTCCTTAAAGGTCTCCATCCATCAGCATTGTCTCATATTCAAGTCTCGCTGCATGAATATATACTTAAGGCTCTTGTGGTCGCAGAAAAGCTCGAACTCCTCTCCGTAGAGGTAATGTCTCTAGAGCTTCAATGTAAAGATGACAGCTGCCAACTCCAGGTCGTGTGTAGGGTAATTCTCCTCGTGCTTCCTTAATTGTCTCAAGGCATGCAAAATCACCCTGTTCTTCTGCATAAGGACACAACCCAAACTAACGCGAGACGCGTCAGTGTATATTATGTACTTAACCCCTTGCTCTGGCAATACTAGCACAGGGGCGGACGTCAACCTGTCCTTCAGCTCCTTGAAAGCTACTTCCGCCTTCTCATTCCAAGCGAACTTCAGGTCCTTCCATGTCAACTGAGACAACGGCCTAGCAATCTTTGAGAAATCCCGAATGAAGCGTCTATAATACCCTGTCAGACCAAGAAAACTCCTCACCTCGGTAACCGAGCCAGGCTGCTGCCAATCCTGAACCGCGGTTACCTTAGCAAGGTCCACTGCTATCCCATCCTTGGACACCACATGTCCGAGGAACTTGACTTCCTCCTACCAGAAGTCGCACTTCTTATACTGTGCGAACAACTGGTTCTTCTTCAACGTATCCAACACTGCTCTCAGGTGCTCTTCGTGCTCCTCCCGACTCGTAGAGTATATTAGAATGATAAAGATGATGACGAATCGGTATAAGAATGGCCGAAATACTTGGTTCATCAGGTCCATGAACACGGCTGGTGCATTCATAAGACCAAACGACATCACTAGAAACTCATAGTGCCCGAAGCATGTCCTGAAAGCCGTCTTCTGTACATCCTCATCTCTGACGCGCAGCTGATGATACCCTGACTGCAGATCAATCTTCAAAAAATACTTCGCCCCCTTCAACTGATCAAACAGATCATCAATCCTCGGCAAAGGATACTTGTTCTTCACGGTGACTTGGTTCAACATACGGTAATCAATACATAACTGTAGCGACCCATCCTTCTTCTTCACGAATAGAACAGGTGCTCCCTAAGGAGACACACTAGATCATATGAAACCCTTCTCTACTAGCTCGTTAATCTATCTCCACAGTTCCTCCATCTCACAGGGAGACATACAATAAGTCGGCAATGAGATAGGTGTCGCACCAGGTGTAAGGTCAATGGTGAAATCAATCTCACGCCGAGGAGGTAAACCAAGAATCGTCGTAAACACATCTGTAAACTCCCGAACCACCGGCGTGTTTCCTAACGTCGGACCACCAATCAGCTTTAATAAAGCAGCATAACACTTAACACGGCAGGGCCAACTGACCTGCACCAGAAACGTGAAAACTGTGCTGTTAGATCCGTAGGCCGTCACGACCCGAGTATCACAATCTATCTCAGCCTTTATCTTCATGAGCCAGTCCATACCGAGAATGATGTCGTAATGCCATAGCGGATCAACAATGAGGTCGACGAGCACTGTCCTGCTACCCAAATCCATGGAGCAACCCTCACATATCCGTGCGACATCTGAAAAAGTCCCAGTGGCCGTAGTTAGTCTTAATCCCTTCGTGGGAATAGTACGTAAAGATAGATGCTTAACTGCCTCATACGAAATAATAGAAGTAGTGGACCCAGTGTCCACCAATAAGGAAATGGAAGTACCATGAATGTGAGTCGTACCTTCAAAAGCCGTCGGGGCTGAAATCGACGTCTCAGGTGCTTCGGCAACAAGCGTATGTACTCGAGCCTGCTGCTGATGGTTCGGCTGTGGAACAAGGGCCGTTGATGCGGCCTGAAGTGTGATATAGGAGGTCTGAAAGAAGGATGAGCAGGAGTAGTCTATAGAGGTGGAGCTGATATGGCTTGAGGGTAAGGGCGATCCAGCCTCTGCGGTGGTGAGAACCCACTAGCCCTCATACGTGAGAAACAACTCTCAGCAGGATGCCCCGGTTTCCCGCAATACGTACAGGTCACAAGAGGGCACCTCATAGGAACTACTGGCGTTGCGGCCCTGGGGGGAGAGTCGATACGAGGCCTCTTGCCTAAGAAAGGCCTGCTCTGTACCTCTGGTCGTGGTCTCGTAACCGTAGCACCATGAGAACGTGCTAGCCGATCAACATCCTGCTCGGCCATCATAGACATATGCACCAGCTCCGCATAAGAAGGTATACTGATGTAGCACATCTTCAACTGTATATCAGGTTGAAAATCCCCAGAAAAATGACGCATCCACATCTGCTCATCAACCAGGATAGTCGGGACAAAGCGGCTCAACTCTGTGAAGCGGTGCTCGTACTCAGTAACCGTCATGCCTTCCTGCCTGAGACATAGAAACTCATTCTCCTGCTCATATCTGTAGGTCTGCGGGTAATACTTCTCGTGGAACCGGAACTCGAATGCTGCCCATGTCCACACATAGTCCGCTGCGACAGACCACAGCACCCTGTCCCACCACAGACTGGCCTCCTTCTCAAACATGAAAGTGGCCAACTCGACCTGCTCTGCCTCAGTACAATGCAGCATCCATAGCATCTTGGAGATACGGTCTAGCCAAAACTCGGTCTCCTCGGGTCTGTGAGAACCCATGAATGAGGGAGGCCTCAAGCATTGGAATCGCTCGAGCAGGCCACGTGTACCAACATCGCCAGTAGGGGGTGCAATAGATGTGGGCAAAGGCACATCCTCAAACTAAGCAGGAGGCTCCATATACTCAGTAGGACATGCAGATGTTGGAGGTGGAGTCGCACTCCCACCCTAAGATAAGGCCTCAACAATAGTGGCCATAAGCGCTGGTGGTGCTACTGCTGTATCTGCTGCTGCTGCATCTGCTGCTGATGCATCATCAACATCAACTGCTCAATCCTATCAGTCAGTGAAGCAGCCTGTGGGTCATGTAGTGAAGATGATGATGCCCGGTGCTGCTCGTGAACCGGGGGTATATAAGGTGGCAGTCCACCAGTAGGACTAGCAGGAGGCTGATCAGAGTCTAACCCTCGGTCCGTAGGACCACCTCTACCAGAAGGAGTCTAGTCCATCGAGCCAGTAAGGAGGTGTGCTGTGCTCCGTGTATACTACCGTGGCATGCCCTATACAACATAGGGTACAACGTTGGTGAGATTAAAGCATATCAACACATTATATAAGCACTTTAAGCATTCCACACATCTCATAGCAAAAGAGGCTACATGCTTTTCATTTACTCAAAATTGTCATAATACATAGACTACAGAGTTACATGAATCATGACAGAAATTACTTGTGAGCCAATTACATCCAAAACATCAAACACTTGAAATATATTACTAACTACTACATCATCAACATGAAAGCATAAACCGTCTAATACGGTAACTAAAACAACAACTTGGATGACTAAGCATCCGAATCAGGTGATGGAGGAGGAGCATTCTTGTCCTGTAGACAACACAGGATGGCCTTCAAGTTACGAGACATCTTGCTAAGCTTGGTTCTTACCCGCCCGACTTCCTGTCGCAGGGCGGCTTGGCCCTCCTTAAGATGGGCTAAGCATGCATCTATGGAAGCCCGATCGATACCCTGCTCCTGAGCCGTAGGAGGTGAACTCTCCTCTGTATCCTGGACCTCAGGTTCCTCTTCTTCTATTTCATCGCCACTACCATCCCCAGTCTCTTCTTCTTCACTCTCTATTTCATCCTCACTCTCTTCATGTCGGGCCCGTCATCGTCGTGTCCCACGTTCCATCTGATGGCGAGTACTTACGTCAATTTGGTGGATCGGTACTGGCCTTTCCACCCCCAGACTATAGCCAAACTCCCGTGCAATCCTACATATGAGTCGGCTAAAAGGAAGCGAATCAGAGCTCCTTATGGAGCGTGCAATATTCATGATCTGTCGCAACACGAATGTAGGCACGCACAAGTTCGCCCCCTGCCCCACTTGGTACAGAAAGTCTACCATGAGTCGCGTGCACTCACTACGATTACTGTGCCTGGGGTAGAGATTGTATGTGAAGATATGATGTAGTAGGCGGAAGTCGTCTGACATGTGGGATGCTAGCAGGCTTTTGTTTGGCTGCCACTCAGCCAGTTTTCCACCACAAAGGTAACACGTGCGAGGATCCTTTTCATGAACAGTCCCCAAATTTTGCTCGCTGGCATGTACGTCACTAAGAGGCATATTCATAAGCCGCGCAATCACTCTCACGTCAACATGACAAACAGATCCACCTCAACCAAGAACCGGAACTGTAAAGGGTCTAGTGTAGGCTCACGAATGTTGGCGTAGAAGGCTCAGACAGTACCAGGATTTGTGCGACCTCTGGCCTCAAATAGCGGACCCTAGTGGGCCGCCTCCACTTGATCAAACAACTAGTATTCACCGAAGAGCCGACCATCCACCTGGGCTTCAAAAAGAACTTGGCGGTCCTCATACACTCCATGAGGTAGTGCCGCCAACTGAGCCCATTCAGTAGGGATCCGAGGATCAAGGTCCCGCTTCGTTCGAAATTCTTGGGCAAAGCTCGAGCTAGTGGCGGTGTCTCTCGGCCGCCTTGATCGTGTAGGGCGACTAGGCCCAGCCTCATCAGCGACGCTCTTTCTCTTACACATCAGAGAGAGAATGGTGGAGATGGAAAAAATAACTGTAACAACTTAAAAAAAAGCCATGAAAAATGAAGGAAAATGAGGGAAGGGGCTAGAAAAGGGATTCCTCCACGAATTTAGGGCCCAACAGTTATTGTAAAGGCCTGAGTGACAGAGAATGAAGGAGATAAGAGGGAGGAATGGAGTAGGGTAGGAGGCTACATGTTTTGGAGCTTTAAACTTGTAGTGTAGGGGCCGAAATGAGAGGGAATCAAATGGGTAGGGGGTGTGGACTGTTGTGCACAAAGGAAAGGGATGGGTGATGGTCGAAAATGGGAAATTGAGCGTTTGGAAGGGCGTTTTGTGAGAGAGGACAGCAATGCAAGAGGAAAAAATGGCTTGGGGAGGGAGTTTATGAAGGAGGTGTGGTTTTTGGTGATGAAAATAGGATGGGAGGTAGGTCAGGGGATATATGGGACAACCAAAAGTGATTGGCCCGAGCCGCGGGCCCGGCCCAGCCCAGAAAGTGGCGAAGCCTAGCTGAAATTTTTTTTGGTTTTCAAAGGGGGGACCCACGGGCGTGGTCCACCAGTCCCTTAGGCCCCAAAAAACACTGGGTCCCACCCTGGGTACCCCTGGATCAACATGGGTAGGCCCCCGACCCCGATTGGCTCAATTTCGGGTATTTTCGGGTACCTTCGGATACATACCTGTATTTACAGATTTTGACTACTGGGTTAAGGTATATTATGATCTAGGCATGTCAATAGACGGTCTAGAAGCGATTTGGAATAAACTCATGCGATTAGGATCGAGTACGAACTCGATCAAAAAGCTTATTTTTGATGAACTTCGCCAAATGGCGAAATCGGGAAAGCCTAAGACTGTTTCTATATTTTCATGCACCCTC
Organism: Magnolia changhungtana; assembly: GCA_030180095.1. NCBI lineage: Eukaryota > Viridiplantae > Streptophyta > Magnoliopsida > Magnoliales > Magnoliaceae > Magnolia > Magnolia changhungtana. Next base: position 3,230,349 of record JASAUF010000644.1, on the reverse strand, counting down.
CTAAGTTGTAATGCGTCAGCATACATCGTGAGAACATAACTCAGGTTCGGTTTAATCAAAATCATGCTTTGATACCAACTTGTAACACATTGAAAATCGGGGGTCGAGTATAACTCAACACCTGAGTTCCAACGCATCACATATGCAACATAAATAATGATGATTAAATGTTGTCTGTGTTAGAGCAATAAACATGAGTGAGATTATACCAAAACAATAATTTATACTCCAGATCAATTGTATAAAGGCAAGCGGAAGACTTAAACTGTATATATAATGTGTGTAAAGGAACAAAACCATCATGACCTCCAGAGTATGAACACTAACTGAGTATCCATATACATGTATTGTTTCTGAATAAAAATGGTCAAAATACAACTAAGAGATAGATCCTAAAATCCCCACAATCCAGTCGACCTAAGCGTAGCCATCAGAGTACAGCATATATGAGAACTCGTCCTAGTCCTCATCGTATTCTGGCTCTACCTCTTGAATCGACGCATCCTCTATACCTGCGACAGAGTCTGGTTGGTGTGTAAAACACCGTCCCGTAACGTGGGAGTGAGTAGCTAACTCAGTGGAACAATAAAGCATAGGTTAACATGTTATCAATTCAATCAAGCAGTAATGATAAAGCAGTACAATCAAACAATTCTAACTACTCTTATTAAAATGCAAGTATGAAATGACATGATGAATGCCCTTTCCAAACCACCCTCATGCGACATCATCTTATGTTCGCAGATGCATACCTCCCTCAGTGCTCCACATCTACCAGGCACATGCGGTGCGATGATGAACATGATTACCGAGTAGTTATTAGTCCATTTCAAACAGCAGTATTGGGAAACTAAGGTACCTCCCTTATATCATACCCAAACATGATTCATTATAGGGTCGTTAATCCTAGTTAATCTCATACGATATTATGGTTCGAGAGGCATCGTGAAGGCATCGCAAAGGGCTCGTCACCCATCAACATGGATACAGATCTCACAGTATGCGGCTCAATTGCTGACCATCAGCTCGAGTACAGGTCTCACCGTACTCGGCTCTCGCCGTAGGTGTTGATAGCTCGAATACAGTGTCCCATACCACCGTATTCGGCTCACGAGTTTGGTTGCTCAATGGTCACTACGGGGAGGCACGTGGCCCCAGCGTAGGCTGACAGCTTGGCCACGGTGTCCCATACAACCATGTCCGGCTCATGAGTCTTAGCAGATCGAGGTACTATGGTTAACGGGATTTCCACTGGTAAGTTTGGTACCCTAGGTTCAAGCAGTAGCGACTAAACATGGTGAACACACATTTGACATATCGGGTTACTTGACGAGCCTGGCAAGCACAATCGCACAATCAGCTGAACGACATAAAGTGCATAAGCACTTCGCGTAGCCTAACCACTATCACCAACTGATGTACTACTCGGGTTCGTCAAACACATCCTACGTGGCGGAATGGATCTCAACCACGATCTCAAGTTTGGTGCCGATTGTCTGGACTATAGACATTGTCCCAAACTCAATCAATTCTCATCCATAGCGTGTGGAGTAAGGCATGATAAACAAAGTAATTCAAGCAAGTTAACAAATGTTATTAAGTATGTTATAAAGCAAGTTGTAAAGCATGTTATAAGGCACTACATAAATCGGAATACAAACACATTTGTTGAATAAGTAAGCGATTTAAGTAAACAACCACATGGAGGAAATCATACATGTCTCTAAGGTAGTTGAGAATCCCATCTCAACACCCTCCTAAGGCATCAACATCCAAACCCTTACTCACACAAGCATTTCTACAAACACTTAACATACACTATTTCAACATATATAGTGTATGTTAGCAAACATGTGTTAGGGCAAGTCCTTTCGCCATGTAAGTATTTTACACATATGTAATATATTTATACGACAAATAATCATGGCAAACACATTTCTAAAATATATATGTATACGGTACTTTCTACAATACGGTATTTCCACATACATAGTGTATTTTAGTAAAACATGTATTTTAGTAAAACATGTATTTGGGCAAATCCTTTCACTAAATAAGTATTTTATCCATATAGCATATATTCATACAAAAATTAATCATGTCAAACATATTTCCAAAATTTATGCGTATACGATATTTTCTACGAATACCTAGAATATGTAAAATTCCGTAATCTACATCGTTAATCGAAATAGAAAACGGAAAGCACTTTGTACATGTGCAATTGCATGCAGATCATGAATCTATCATTATCTGACATTGAAATCGTTGAAAACCATAACCTATACACCTAAAGTCCTCACCTTATACCATGGAATCGCAACGGATCAGCTAGGTTTTCCAAGCTTCCGTATTCGGCAGTTTAGTGGCCTAAAGAATGAAATAGGTTAGCTATTTCATAACCTACACCCTTCACACCCCAAAATAGATCTAGGGTTAGGGTTCCTTACCTCAAAATGAAGTCGGTATCACCGGGAAAGCGGCAAGATCGGAGTGGCAGAGCTAGGGTAGGGATAGGAAACAGCAACAGGGAGATTCTCCCACTTCTCTCACTCTCTCTCTCTCTCTTTTATCACTTCTCTCTCTCTCTCTTTTATCACTTCTCTCTCTAGGGTTTCCTTAAATTCGTACGGCTGTGAGAGAGGGTGTCCTAAGGTCCTTATATAGCCTAAAAAGTCTCCAAAGTAGACTTAAGGTCAAGGTATACTTGGGTTATAACCAAAGCGGCGTTAATTCAGCTCAAAAGAGGGTTTCTAGCGGGCCTCCTTGAGCCAAAAGTCGGACTTAAGCTCACTAACCTTCGATCTACATGGAGTTAAGTTTTCATCTTAGTCGGATTCCCAGATCACACGTGGCGGACCAGTTTCAGTTCAACAGTCAGTGAGCCTCGATCCAAAATTCCAAGTACATGTAAATGTTCCTGAAAATTTTCCTGATCCAAGGGTATATTTGGGTCAGATTCTGACGATTTGGTAGCTTACAAATTGACCACAAGTAACAAGTCTCAGATCACTATTCATGATATTTATTTTGTAAAGGAACCATGAGTTTTCACACTCCTTCGCTCCGGATTCAAGCGAACAGCCGTGGGACACTGTCTGGATTTGATTTCCGAGATGGTTGTCAAGCCCAGCGAGGTGGTCCTAAGTCCTTAACCTCGTATTATTCAGACTCCCGATGTGTGGTCTAGACCTGATACGGAATTTCAATGTCAATGTGCTCCCAAGAGCAGACGGGTAATGAGTTTGATCCTAGATTTTAGGGTAACCTAGCGTCAAGGATTCTGCAAGTTTTGGGTCTTGTAGATCGTATTTAAAGCGATTCAAACGGGTTTCATGGCTAATCTAGTTTAGCACTTAGTTAACTTTGTCAAATTTCTAAAGGATTTAATCCTAAGTGATTTCTGGTCGAGGTGGTACTCGAGCCATTGTACGGAAATTTATGAGTCATTACACACATGGGCCATATGTATATCCAATGAGCCATCCCAATTGGGCCCCATGCATATCAAATGGGCCATACCTAAAGATGAGTGGTGATAATGATTTCCACTATTAAAATTCCCAAGGCCCACGATAACATTTATTTCCCATCCAATTTGATCATATGGTCACACTAACTCGAATTAAGAAGAAAAAAAATTTCCTAATGATTTAAAACTTCAGTGACAACAAAAGGATTTAATGGTAGACACTCAATCCCCACTCCTTTTTCCTATGTGGTCCACTTGATAGGCAGATCTACCTCTTTTGAGCCTTAAGCCATAAGATGGGCTTTCAAAATGGTTGGACGTATGGATACAACACATGCATCATGATGGGGTCCACACACATGGCCCACCAATTAAATGGATGGTTTGGATATAACACAGACATCAAGGGTGGAGCCTACTTGCCGTCCAGCAAATGCCTGGACGGCATTGATAAAACACATACATGGTGGGTTCCACCATGCACTGTCGTGGACGGTGGTGTGAATAAAATGCATGCATCATTTTGGGTTCCACGTGGGGCCCACCATAATGTTAATCTGCAATCCAACCCGTTGGTAAGGTCACATGGACCAAGATGGAAAGCAAAAACAAATTTCATATTGACCCAAAATGTCTGGACGCCCAAAAGGGTTTTAAATCACAGAGTTCAATTCAACACTGTTTCCTATGACGTGGGCCACCTGAGTCCCCATACGACTAATGTTTGGGGTGGCCCACTGCCTTGAGGGGGCCCACCCAAATGCACGGTGTTGATGACAACACACATCACAGTGGGGCCCACGGCTGGGACCGTGGTCCCTGCCCGCCCGCCAAAATGCAACAGCGTTCTACTGCTACGTCAGCAGTAGCAGGTACTGCCTGCGTATATATATATATATATATATATATATTTATTTTCTTTAAAAAATGGAATTCCTGGGGTTTTTCGTACGTGGGGCCCGCATCAGGTGAATTCGACCCATGCACTGGCTCCTATGGCTCAAGACAAGCCAAACAAGCCCAATATTCGATATATTTTGGGGTGTAGAAACATCAAGTGAATTTTCAATGGTAGAAAACACTCTTTACTATGATATGGCCCACCAGAAATTCGGATCAGCTTCATTTTTTGGCTCAATACCTAAAATGATCTAAAGAACGGAATGGACAGCTTGGATTAAAAACATACATCAAGGTGGAGACTGCATGACTAGCCCGCCCAAAAGCTTATGAATCAAGTTAATATTTATGTTTTCAATAGACGTCCAACTTCCCTGGACGCTGGGCGGTTTGGCATAACACATACTTAAGGTGGGCCCTACTCAGTTGGGCCACCAAATGATGGATGGTGTGGATACACCACATATGTAAAGTGGGCCCCACCTATATATGACTTGGATAAAATACATGCTTCATGGTAGCGTCCATCCAGGTGGGCCACACAACCACATCATCACATATAATAAGAGGATCTGAACGAGAGAGGGAGAGAGAGAGAGAGAGAGATAGAAAAGTGGGACACACGTGTTATGGAGGGACCCCAACACTATGAGCCCTCCTTTTTAAGCATTCAATCATACATCAAGTGGGTCCCAATACATGTGGGCCCACCAAATCAAAAATTAACGGTGGAGATTACTTCTCCACCAAAATTGAAGGTCTAGATGACCTCTTTAGATCTTAGGAAAGTAAATATCATGATGGGGTCCATGGAGAATGGCCCCATCATGGAATGATAATAAAAATGAAGGCGGGCCATTGGCCACATCAAGGGTCCAATGTGAGATCCATACCATCAATCGGTAGGCCTCACTTGGCCCATCATAAAAACATGAGAATCGAGCCTATAGAAGCACCCACCATTCGATCTTCTTGGTTCGATGGAAAGTCGATCTCCTTGTGTCTCACTTTGATGGAAGATGATGAGGGATGAATGGCTAGGTGAAGGATTTGGGATAGGAAAGTGGGCCACACAACACTCTTTTCTCTCATGAAAAACCATGGACATCCACACTCTTTTACTTCTTTGGTGTTGCTTGGAAAGTATGAAGAGAAAGAGAGAGAGAATGGGATGTAAGGAGAGAGAGTGATGAGTGATGGAGTGATGGATGTGAGGTGAGTGATGAGTGAGGTGAGGGACTTGTTGACTTTTGGGGTTTGATTGACTTATGGAGAAAGAAAACATGGGTTGCTCTTGTACTTGACATGAGGTGATTGATTGATTGATTTGAGTGATTGATTGATGGGACATGTTGTAGAGATTCTCTTGGGATTGCAAACACGTGGTGTTTTCTTCGAAATAAATGTGGGCCTACATCTTCGCACCTAGGTATCGGATCGGTATGGAAGACATGACGTTGGAACCGTGACAATGGTGAGGTTGCAATGGTATAAGTCTCGGATTAAACTGACTCAAATCTATGGGATACGCACAAACATCGATTATATATCATAAGTTGCTAGAATTCGATGGGAAGGATCGCGGGAGTCGACAGAACATTATGGACTAGGATATGGGTCTTACGGCTCTCCCCACCTAATAAAAATTTCATCTTCGAAATTTATAGTACCATCGTATTAAGCATCACTAATAAGGGAATAGGGAACATAACATCATATATGATCAAAACACAACATATTATCAAACACCTAATAGATGGGAATGACGCCCATGAATCTCAAGCTCTAACTCCTAAGACGCATCATTCATGAGCAATCTAGAAAGACGGTGTAGGGGCCAAGTCACACGAATCGTTGACGACTCCTCCTGATGTCTGAGGATCCTGTTGCTGCTATTGTGGAGGCTACTGCTGAGGAAGGGGACACTCACTCTTACGATGCCCTATCCCACCGCATCACCTGAGAACACCTGGGGTGGTAGGGGCACTCCTAAATGCAGTGCCCTGTTACACCACATCTAAAGCATACATTGGAGGACTGACATATAGGTGGTGCAAATGCTCGGAAGGATGGATGGTTCCTGTGCCTCTAGGACCATCGACATCGCTGCTGTTAGGAGCTACTGGAGAAGGCCTTCCTATTCCGGCCTCCTCTTTAAAGAATGGCGGTCATTTCTTACAACATATGTTGTAACTGGTCCGCACTTACGGACATGGTCGGTGTTGCGCTAGACTCAAATGGGGGTGTAGAAGACTCTAGTGGGGTAACAAGAGGCGGGGAAGCAAAAGTCATTCGGGTCACTTGCTTAGGTGTCATGTCCTACGGGAAGGAACAAGGGCCTATCATCCTTGGGCACTCTCGAATGCACATGCAATAAGGAGCTATATCAGGAAGTTTCTAAGTTATTTGAATTTAGGAATCTACTCGTTATAAGTTTGCAACAATCATATAGTATAAGGTAGCTATCAGTAGATATGTGATCTTATCCTCAGATATTCCCAAGTTATGCTTTGATACCACCTTCCGTCACGCTCCAAACTCGGAAAACGGGCTCACAAAATTCTCGATCTCCGAATCTGGCACCGATAGCCTCCGTAGTACCCCATTCTCGGATCCCGGCACGCACATGCCCGATTCCAATCCTGGGATCCTGCAAGGAGGATTTATAGTATGATTTTTTTTTTGTAATGGAGCATAGCTAAGTCACAAAATAACATCACCACATATCCACTATATCAAAAACTTTAAGTACAATGCGGAAAGGGAATACAGGGTGATCAAAAACTCCAAAATGATCTGATGTGTGCTCTTGCCTCAGCGCTGCTGCGATCCAAGGCCACCTACACGCAATGATCATACATAAGCTTGCAAAAGCATAGAGGGTAGTGTAAGTGTATACACAAGGCAAGCGTCAAGTATACAATATCAGAGTAATGCAAAAATATGTGGTAAGTTCATGGATGCTATCAACTGTACTAAAGATATGTGATGCAAGGCATAAATGCTATCGGGCATACCAAGGTCATGTGATGCGAGGCCTATGTAGCCAAATGTCATAAGTGAGATGCAAAAGAAGCATGCCAGTACTTATCAAGTACACATCAGTACAGTTCCTCTCTAGGATGACACCGGGGTCTAATACACTCCACATTGATTGCCGCCTCCCTAGCCGCACAGGCCAACGAGCGAAATAGACCTCATTATCTACGTGACCAGTAGTCTGCCAATACCTACCCGACTCGTCGATAGCGAACTCATTTGCGAGTTAGTCAAACTCAACCTAGCTTATAGTCACCTTACTCGGGCGGATAAGGCCACACCCCCTTCCAACTGACTGCAATACAGTGGGAGACGCGACCTACTGGTATTCGACACTCGGACGCTCATGTATCCACTTGGTCTAGACGTTGGAGCAGCTCTTAGTACCAAAAAGGTTCTGGGATTTACACACAAGGACATCCTAAGTGCCCGCAGTGCTAGAACCAAGTATTTTTGGTATCCGATACGGCCATCTAGGATGTGCCTGTGGAGCCATGACCCTGATGTCACCAGGGGGTATAATGATCATGACACACAAATGTGAGATGCATGAATCATACCATCAAATCATGCAGCAATCCAGTGAGTACCGCGCGATCACACACAATGTCTCAACCCAACTGGGTTATGCTATGATCAAACATTTCTTATATCAAGTATACATATGATGCGTATAAGCATAAGTCATGAGATTATACTAAGCATGTTATAAAGTAATGAACTATCCTTACAATGCAAATGGGCTTAGACGGCCTACACACAACAATACGGGCCTATCAATGAGCCCTAGGGAGAGTTATAAGCAGACATTTAACCAACATTATTCTTACAATGTGGACGTCAGACCAACATTGCTCCCAAGGCATGGCCTGCCATAAATATCATTACACAAACCAAGGAGGAATCACTCATTGCAATGGACCCTAAGGACATCCCGTTGGGCCTCGACCCATGGGCCTTAGATACATCAAATGGGCCGCATCATATGGGCCTTACATTGATCAAGTGGGCCACACCAACATGCCTTATGTACATTGCAATGGGCCATAACCCATGGGCCTTGAATACATCACAATGGGCCTCATAACATGAGCCTTACATTTCATATCAAGGTGGGCCTCAACAACGACCATAAATATGATAAGTGGGCCACATCGCATGGGCCATATGTATATCCAATGGGCCACACCAATTGGGCCTCATACCCAAAGATGAGTGGTCATAATGCTTTCCACCATTAAAAATCCCAAGGCCCATGATAACATTTATTTCCCATCCAATCTAATCATAAGGTCACACTGACCTGAATTAAGAAGAAAACAAATTTCCTAGTCATTTAAAACTTTTGTGACAACAAAAGGATTTAATGGTAGACACTTAATCCCCACTCCTTTTTGCTATATGGTCCACTTGATAGGCATATCTGCCTCTTTTGGGCATCAGGCCATAAGATGGGCTTTCAAAATGGTTGGACATATGGATACAACACATGCATCATGGTGGGGTCCACACACATGGCCCACCAATTAAATGGACGACTTTGATATAACACAGACATCAAGGGTGGGGCCTACTGGCCTTCCAGCAAATGCCTTGACAGCTTGATAAAACACATACACGGTGGGTTCTACCGTCCACTGCTGTGGACGGTGGTGTGAATAAAACACACACATCATTGTGGGTTCCACATGGGGCCCACCATAATGTTTATCTGCAATCCAACCCGTTGGTAAGGTCACACGTACCTGGATGGAAAGGAAAAATAAATTTCATATTGACCCAAAATGCTTAGACACGCAAAAGGGTTTTAAATGGCAGATGTTTGGGGTGGCTCACTACCCTGAGGGGGCCCACCCAAATGCACAGTGTTGATGATGACACATCACGGTGGGGCCTGGTCCCTGCCCGCCTGCCAAAATGCAGTAGCATTCTACTGCTGCGTCAGTAGTAGCAGGTGCTTCCTGCTTATATATATATATATATATATATATTCTTTTCTTTAAAAAATGTAATTCCTTGGGTTTTTTATACGTGGGGCCCACATCAGGTGATCTGATCCGTCCACTGGCTCTTATGGCTCAAGACAAGCTAAACAAGCCTAATATTCGATACATTTTGGGGTGTAGAAACACAAGTGAATTTTCAACGGTAGAAAACACTGTTTATTATGTTATGGCTCACCAGAAATTCAGATCAGCTTCATTTTTCAGCTCAACGTCTGAAGTGATCTAAGGAATGGAATAGACAGCTTGGATTAAAAACATACATCAAGGTGGGGCCTGCATGAGTGGCCCGCCCAAAACACATTTTGGCATAACACATACTTAAAGTGGGCCTGGCTCAGTTGGGCCACCAAATGATGGATGGTGTGCATACTACACATATGTAAAGTGGGCCCCACCTATAGATGATTTGGATAAAATGTATGCTTCATAGTGGGGTCCATCCGGGTGGGCCACATGGCCACATCATCACATATAATAGGAAAAAATGAAAGAGAGAGGGAGAGAGAGAGAGAGGAGAGAGAGAGAGAGAGAGAGAAAGAAGTGGGACACACATGTGATGGAGGGACCCCGACACTATGGGCCCTCCTTTTTAAAGATTCATCATACATTAAGTGGGTCCCAATACATGTGGGCCCACGAAATCAAAAATCAACGGTGGAGATTACTCTCCACCAAAATGGAAGGTCTAGATGACCTCTGTAGATCTTAGGAAAGTAAACATCATGATGGGGTCCATAGGGAATGGCCCTATCATGGAATGATAATGAAAATCAAGGTAGGCCATCGGCCACATCAAGGGTCTAAAGTGAAATCCATACCATCAATCGGTAGGCCTCACTTGGCCCATCATAAAAACATGAGAATCTAGCCTATAGAAGCACCCACCGTTCGATCTTCTTGGTCCGATGGAAAGTCGATCTCCTTGTGTCTCACTTTGATGGAAGATGATGAGGGATGAATGACTAGGATGAAGGATTTGGGATAGGAAAGTAGGCCACACAACACTCTTTTCTCTCATGAAAAACCATAGACGTCCACACTCTTTTACTTCTTTGGTGTTACTTGGAAAGTGTGAAGAGAAGAGAGAGAGGATGGGATTTAAGGAGAGATAGTGATGGGTGATGGAGTGATGGATGTGAGGTGAGTGATGGGAGAGGTGAGAGACTTGTTGACTTTTGGGGTTTGCTTGACTTGTGGAGAAAGAAAACATGGGTTGCTCTTGTACTTGACATGAAGTGATTGATTGATTGATTTAAGTGATTGATTGATGAGACATGTTGTAGAGATTCTCTTGGGATTGCAAACGCGTGGTATTTTCTTTGAAATAAACGTGAGCCCACATCTTCGGACCTAGGTATCATATCGGTATGCAAGACGTGATGTTGGAACCGCAGCGACGGTGTGGTCGCAATGGTATAAGTCTCGGATTAAGCTGACTCAAATCTACGGGATACGACTTAGGGTCACACGCAAATGTCGATTATACGTCACATATTGCCGAAATTACTCGGGAAGGATCGTGAGAGTCGACGGAATAATATGGACTAGGATACAGGTGTTACATGTAGTACCTCATTCTCGGCACCCAGCGCCCATATGCCAGATTCTAATCTTAGAATCCTACAAGGAGGATTGTCACGCCCCAAACCCTGAAATTGGGCTCACAAATTTTTGATCACCGAATCCGGTGCTGACAGCCTCCGTATTACCCCATTCTTGGCTCTTAGCGTCTATATGCCAAATTCCGATCTTAGAATCTTATAAGGAGGATTTTTTCATTGTACATGTAACTCGTAATAAGCATAACCACAAGTTTACCCAAATCACAAAGGCAATATCATAATCACATATCCACTAATATAAACTTTAAATACAATGCTGAAAGGGAAATACATATGTCAAAATAAAATCCAAGCTCCGGAATACAGCTACATAATCTAGGCTCAACGCCGCTATGACTAATGCCACCTATACGCATCTATCATGCATAAGCTTATAGAAAGCTTAGAGGGTGGTGTAAGTGTGTGAGCAGTATGTGCGTGCTCAGAATGTAATATTAGAGTAAGCAAAAGTACTGACAAGTCCTATAAAAATATCATCAACCTAATCTAGGATATGCAATAAAAAGACATAACAAGCCAATGTGAAATACTGATAAAGTAACGTAGGTCAGTTATGCAATGCGGAGACATAATGAGTTAATTATCAGATACCGATGATACAATACCATATGCAATTCTGAAGAGCTACGAATACCATCAACCTCATCTAAGTTATATGAATGCAGAAACATAACAAATCAAAATGCCATATGCCGAGGATGTAATGCGATATGCAATATGTGGTACAAATGAAACGACCAAGCTATAGTGTGAAGTCGGGATGAGAGTACGTGATATCGCAGGCTATGGGGCCTATCACAAAGGACTTCTATCTAAACCAGTCTCATACCTAAATTTGGATAGATAGACTCAATGTGCTAAGCTCCTAATCTCAAGTTAGTCGCGCGCCCCAACCGAAATCCTGACCATTGCGAAAGTACACAACAATTAGTTGCACACCACCAGCCCAAGTGGATAGTGAATGAATGAGTTTAATGCTAAGTATAAAACCCCTGCCCAATCAGTCCACAAATCAGTATTGTACATCTATGGGATCATCACCAAGGTCTAGTACAGTCCAAGCTGCCTACTGCCCCAGTGTAACGCCCTGAAAATCGGGGGTCGAGTGTAACTCAACTCCCGAGTTCCAACGCATCACTTATGCAACATATTTAATGATGTTTGAATGTTGTCTGTGTTAGAGCAATAAACATGAATGAGATTATACCAAAACAGTAATTCATACTCCAGATCGAGTGTATAAAAGCAAGCGGAAGACTGAACTGTATATATATGTATGTAAAGAAACAAAATAAACGTTTCATTCTCCAGAGTATGAATCCATCTGAGTCTCCATATACATTTCTGTTTATAATCAAAATGTCAAAAACAAACTAGGTATAATCCCTGTAGAACCCGTCGATCCTGGCGACCTAGTCGAAGTCGCCAGAGAACTGCATATACGAGAACTCCTGGTCCTCGTCATAATCAGGCTCCGCCTCCAGAATAGTAGGATCGCCTAAACCTGAGACAGAGTCTGGTTGGTGTGCGCAACACCGTCCCGTAACGTGGGAGTGAGTAGCTAACTCAGTGGAACAATAAGGCATAAGTTATCATGTTATCAATATAGTCAAGCAGTAATGATAAAGCAGTAAATCAAACACTCCTAGTTACTCTGATTAATGCAAGTATGAATGCAGGTATGATGGATGCCCTCACCGACATACTCCCTCATGCGACACCATCTCACGTTCGCGGCATGCTTACATCCCACAGTGCTCCACATCTTCCCGGGCACATGCGATGCATGATGAGCATGATTACCGAGTTTTTAATTAATCCATTTCAAACAGCAGGATTGGGAAACTAAGGTACCTCCCTTATATCATTCCCAAACATGATCCATTCTAGGGTCGTCAGTCCTAGTTAATATCAGACGATGGTGTATTTTCTAGGTCACTTGCAGAGAGGTCGCTGTGGTCAGCATTACGCACAAAGGTTGCACCACTCCCCCATCACCCCTTAAACGATTCATCACTATACAGAAACAGGCCTAGTTCATACTCTATATATCGCGGCGAACCCTAAGGCGCACTGCGACTTCAGAATATGCTCGCGGTCACTACAAAGGGCGCTGTTACGCACAAAGGTTGCACCACTCCCCCATCACCTTATCAATGTAGGTCGACAGCACGAATATAGTGTCCCATACCACCATAATTGGCTCACGAGTTAAGGTGCTCACTGGTCACTACGGGGAGGCACGTAGCCCCAGCGTAGGCCGACAGCTCGACCACGGTGTCCCATACCACCATGCCCGGCTTATGAGTCTTAGCGGATCGAGGTACCATGGTTAACGGGATTTTCACTGGTAAGTTTGGTACCCTAGGTTCAAACATTAGCGACAAAACATGGTGAACATACATAAGACACACGGGTTACTTGACGTGTTCGGCTGGCTCGAGTGCACAACAAGTTGGGCGATATGAAGCGCAGAAGCACCTCGTGTGGCCAACCACTATCGCCAACCGAAGTACGGCACGGGTTCGCCCACACATCGTGTGTGGCGGAACGAATCCCAACCACAACTTCAAGTCTGATACCGGATGCCTGGACTATGGACATAGTCCCAAGCTCAGTCAAGTCCTAACCATAGCATGTGAAATACGACATGATAACATGGTAATTCAAGAACACTAGTAATCATGTTATAAAGCATATCATGAAGCATGTTAATAATCAAGTTACAAAGCATGTTTAAAAGCATGTTATAAAGCATTATGCAAATAGGGATACAAATACATATATTTCATAGGTGAGTGGTTAGAGTGAATAACCACATGGAGGGTATCATATGTGACTCTAAGGTAGCTGAGAATCCCATCTCGGCACCTACCTAAGGTTCTAACACTTAAGCACCTACACTCACAAGCGATTTCACCAACACTTGGAATGCTCTATTTCAACATACATGACGTATGTTAGAGGAAAGTGCACTAGGGTTGTCCCTTTACCAAATTAGTATTTTATACATATACATCATATTCATACAGCAAATAACCCTGACAATTACATCAACAAGTTTTATATGTATAGGGTATTTTCTAGTAAACCCAATTTCAACATACATAGTGTTTACAAGGGAACTTGTAATACGTCGATTCTTTTCGCCAAGCAATTAATTTACACGTACTTAATATATTTATACAACAATTAATCATGACAAACACGTCGTAAAAATATACACGTATACGGTACTTCTTACAATACCGTATTTCTACATACATGGTGTATATTAGTAAACATGTATTTAGGCGAACCCTTTCGCCAAATGAGTATTTTATCCATACATCATATGTCCATACGACAATTAAACATGTCAAACACATTTCCCAAAAAAATACGTATACGGTATTTTATACGAATACCTAAAGTATGTGAAATTCCAAATTCTACACTTCTAATCGAAACAGAAAACGGAAGGCACTTTGTACATGTGCAATTGCATGCAGATCATGAATCTACCATTATCTGACATTGAAAGCATTGAAACTGCAACTTACACACTTAAAGTCCTCACCTTTGCCTTTGGAATCGCAACGAATCAGCAAGGGTCGTTGAACTTCCGTATACGGGAGTTTTCTAGCCTAAAGAGCGAAATCAGTTAGCCTTTACGTAACCTACAACGATCTTACATCAAATCAGACCTAGGGTTAGGGTTTCTTACCTTCAAACGGAATGGGTACCGCCGAGAAAACACCTAGAAAGGAGCGGTGTAGGCCGTGCGACAACCGAAAGCAGTAGGAGGAAGATCTCCCACAAAACCTAAGCTCTTCTCTCTCTTTTCTCTCTCTCTCTCTCTAGGGTTTTAATCCCAAATTCGTATGGCTGTGAGAGGGGCTGTTCTAAGCTCCTTTTATAGCCAAAAACATTCGAAAATAGACTCATGTTCAAGGGTTACTGCTAATATAGGATATTCATCACTTTTCCAAATTTCAAAAGGGAGGTTCTGGTGGCCCTCCTTGAGCCAAACGTCAGACTTAAGCTCACCATCTATGGATCTACGTGGGATTACGTTTTCGACTTGATCGGATTCCCAGATCGCACGTGGCGGACCACTTTCAGTTCAACGGTCAGTGGGCCACGATCAGAAATTCTAAGTACATGTAAATGTTCCTGAAATTTTTCTTAATCCGAGGGTGTAATTTGGTCTGATTCTGACGGTCAGGTTGCTTAATACTGACGTGCAACCGAACGATGCCAGATCACTATTCCTGATATTTTTATTAGGATGGGAATAGTGTTTTTCACACTCCCTCGCTCCGGATCGAAACAAATGGCCGTGGGACATCGGTCGGAGCTGATTTTTGAGATGATTGTCAAGTCCAGTGAGGCGGTCCTAGTTCCTTAACTTTGTGTTAAACGGACTTCCGATGAGCGGTCTAGACCTAATACGAAGTTTCGTTTCATTCCCGAGAGCAGCCGGGAAATGAGTTTGGTTCTAAACTTTAGGGTAACCTAGCGTCACTTGTTTTGCAAGTTTTGGGTCTTGCAGATCATATTTAAAGCGATCCCAACGGATTTCACGGCTAATCGAGTTTAGTACTTAGTTAACTTTGTTAAATTTCTAAAGGATTTAATCCTAATTGATTTCTGGTCGAGGTGGTACTCGAACCAACGTACGGAAATTTACGGGTCGTTACAATCTACCCCCCTTAAACAAAAATTTCATCCTCGAAATTTATACCTTTTCATATTCCTCGAGAATCTGAGGGTAGTTCTTCCTGACCTCGGCCTCAGTCTCCCAGGTAGCTTCCTCCTCGGAATGATGTGTCCAAAGTACCTTCACAAGTGGGATGACCTTGCTACGTAGTACCTGCTCCTTCCTGTTAAGGATGCGCGTCGGGCGCAACTCATATGTAGCATCCTCGCTCAACTGTACCTGCTCCCATCTGATGATATGCGAAGGATCAGGAACGTATTTCTTCAGCATAGATACATGAAATATGTTGTGTATGGACACAAGTGGTGTGGGCAAAGCGAGACGATACGCCACATCACCCACTCGATCCAGTATCTGAAATGGACCGATAAACCTCGGTGTGAGCTTCCCCTTCTTCCCAAACCAAAGGACTCCCTTCATAGGGGAAACTCGAAGGAATACATGATCCCCGACCTCGAACTCCAGCGGTCGCCGCCTCGTATCAGCGTAACTCTTCTGCACTGCTTGCGGCATACGTAAGTAATCGACCCCGATAATGTCGACCTTCTCTCAGTAGTCGCCGTACCAACTCGGCCAATCGACTACGCTCTCCAACCTCTCGCCCAACAAGTGCGGTGCCTACAAGGTCGACCATATAGAGCCTCATATGGCGCCATGCCAATAGTCACCGGAAGCCATTTGTTGTAGGTGAACTCGCATACGGAAGACAATCATCCCATTCCCCTGAAGTCCAACACACATGCTCGCAACATATCCTCCAGAATCCGATTCACCGCTCGTCGCCCATCGGTCCGAGGATGAAACACCGTATTGAACTTCAACTTTACACCCATCGCCTCCTGGATACGAGTCCAGAAGATGGATGTGAACCGCGTGTCTCTCGTCCGACACAATCTCTAATGGAACCCCGTGCAGACGGACGATCTCTCTGATGTACAATCTAGCCAGCTCGTCTGCAGAGTTCGTAACTCTGATAGGGAGGAAATGGGCCGATTTGGTCAACCGGTCCACAATCACCCAAATGGAATCGTGTCCCTTCCTCGTCTTCGGCAGCCCGGATATGAAATCCATGGAGATGAAGTCCCACTTCCACTCCGCTATGGGCATGGGCTGAAGCAGTCCAGGAGGTCGGCGATGTTCTGCCTTGACCTGCTGGCACGTCAGACATCGAGACACATACTCAGCGATGTGGGCCTTCATATTATCCCACCAATATGTCCGTCTCAAATCCTGGTACATCTTCGTGCTACCAGGATGCATCGCAAGCTTCGAGTTATGGGCAGACTCGAGAAGCTCGCATCTCAAGTCAGGCACATCAGGAACGCATAGGCGGCCACGGAATCGTAGACCCCCATCAGAACCAACTCTCCACTCGGAGTCCTCGGCGTCGCTAGCCTGCTCTCGAAGCTCAGACAGCCGTGTATCGCCTTCCTGGGCCTCAACAATCCTGTCGTCAATAAGTGGCCACACCGAACGTGCACAACACACTCATATGGCTCCTCGACAGTGAGTCTCTGCTCGAAGTCCCGTACGAACTCCACCATGTCCCACTCAGCTATCATCAGTGGTGCCGCAAATGCAATCGCCTTCTTGCGGCTCAACGCGTCCTGGCCACAGGTTCGCCTTGCCAGGATGGTAGGAAACCTCGAACTTGAAGTTCTTCAAGGTCTCCATCCATCGACGTTGTCTCATATTCAAGTCTCGCTGTGTGAATATGTACTTAAGGCTCTTGTGGCCGCAGAAAAGCTCGAACTCCTCTCCGTAGAGGTAATGTTTCCAAAGCTTCAATGCAAAGATGACCGCTACCAATTCTAGGTCGTGTGTAGGGTAATTCTCCTCGTGCTTCCTTAATTGTCTCGAGGCATACGAAATCACCCTGTCCTTCTGCATCAGGATACAACCTAAACCAACGCGAGACGCGTCAGTATATATCGTGTATTTCTCCCCTTGCTCTGGCAATACTAGCACAGGGGCGGACGTCAACTTGTCCTTCAGCTCCTTGAAAGCTGCTTCCGCATTCTCGTTCCAGGCGAACTTCAGGTCCTTCCGAGTCAACTGAGACAATGGCCTGGCGATCTTCGAGAAATCCCGAATGAAGCGTCTGTAATACCCAGCCAGACCAAGGAAACTCCTCACCTCGAATCGACTCAGCCGCCGCCAATCTGAACCGTAGCTACCTTAGCAAGGTCCATCGCTATCCCATCCTTAGACACTACGTGTCCCAGAACTTGACTTCCTCCCCGCCGAAGTCGCACTTCTTGTATTGTGCGAACAATTTGGTTCTTCTCCAGTGTACCCAGCACCGCTCTCAAGTGCTCCTCGTGCTCCTCCCGACTCGTAGAGTATATCAAGATGTCGTCAATAAAAATGATGACGAATCGGTACAGGAAGGGCCGAAATACCCGGTTCATCAGATCCATGAACACGGCTGGTGCGTTCGTCAGGCCGAACGACATCACCAAGAACTCATAGTGCCCGAAGCACGTCCTGAAGGCTGTCTTCTGTACGTCCTCCTCTCTCACGCGCAACTGGTGGTACCCCGACTGAAGATCAATCTTCGAGAAATATTTCGCCCCCCTCAACTGATCGAACAGATCATCTATCCTGGGCAAAGGATACTTGTGCTTCACCGTGACCTGGTTCAACCTACGGTAATCAATACACAACCGTAGTGACCCGTCCTTCTTCTTCACAAATAGCACAGGTGCTCCCCAAGGAGACACACTAGGTCGTATAAAACCCTTGTCTACCAGATCGTCAATCTGTTTCCGCAACTCCTCCATCTCACATGGAGGCATACGATAAGTCGGCAGTGAGATGGGTGTCGCACCCGGCGTAAGATCGATTGTGAAATCGATCTCGCGTCGAGGAGGTAAACCAGGAATAGTCTCAAACACGCCTGCAAATTCTCGAACCACCGGCGTACCCTCTACTGTCGGACCATCAATCGGCACAAGTAAAGCAGCGTAACAATCAACACGGCAGGGCCAACTGACCTGTACTGGAAATGTGAATGTTGTGCCATCAGGTCCATAGGCAGTCACGATCCGAGTATCGCAATCTACTTCCGCCCTCATCTTGGCGAGCCAATCCATACCAAGGATAACGTCGTAGTGCCATAGTGGAGCAACAATGAGGTCGACGAGCACTGTGCTGCTCCCAAAACTATCGGACAACCCTCGCACAACGTGTGACATCAGAACAGGTCCCAGTAGCCGTAGTGAGTCTCATTCCCTTTGTGGGAATCGTAGGCAAAGATAGACGTTTAACCGCCTCACAAGAAATAATAGAAGTAGTGGGCCCAGTGTCCACCAATAAAGAAACGGAGTACCATGGATATAAGCCGCACCCTCAAAAGTTGTCGGGCCGCAAGTGACGTCTCGGTGCCTCGGCCCATAAGCGTATGAACGCGCGCTGCTGCTTGACGGTTCGGTTGAGCGGCCAGGCTAGGCCGTTGCGGCGGCCCGAAACGTGATGCAGGAGGTCGGAAGGAAGGATGTGCAGGTACGGTCTGTAAAGGTGTAGTCGATAAGGCCTGCGGGCGAGAACGACCCAACATCTGTGGCGGAGAGAACCCACTATCCTTCATCCATGCGAAACAGCTCCCAATAAGATGACCCTGCTTCCCGCAGTACGTGCAGGTCACAATAGGGCGCCTCACAGGAGCCACTGGCGCTGCGATCCTGGGAGGCGAGTCAACACGAGGCCTCTTGCCTAGAATAGGCCTGCTCTGTATCTCCTGTCGTGGCCTCGCAACCATAGCACCACGAGATCGGGCCAACCGGTCCACATCCTGCTCTGCCATCATAGACATGTGAACCAGTGCTGCATAGGTAGGTATACTGAGGCAGCATATCTTCGACCGTATCTCCGGTCGCAAACCCAAGGAAAAACGATGCATCCGCATCTGCTCATCCACCAGTATAGTCGGGACAAAGCGGCCCAACTCTGTGAAGCGGTGCTCGTACTCCGTAATCGTCATGCCTCCCTGCCTGAGGCGCAGAAACTCATCCTCCCGCTCATGTCGATAAGTCTGCGGGTAGTATTTCTCATGGAACCGGAACTCGAAAGCCTCCCAGGTCCACACGTAATCTGCTGCGACAGACCGCAACACGCTATCCCACCATAAACTGGCCTCCCTCTCAAACATGAAAGCGGCCAGCTCCACCTGCTCTGCCTCTGAGCAATGCAGCATCCGAAGCATCTTAGAGATGCGGTCAAGCCAAAACTCTGCCTCCTCGGGTCTATGAGTGCCCATGAATGAAGGAGGCCTCAAGCGCTGAAATCGCTCGAGTAGACCGCGTGTACTGACATCTCCAGTAGGAGGCACCACGGGTGAGGGCAGAGGCACATCCTCACACTGAGCAGGAGGCTCCGAGTGCCCGGCAGGACAAGCAGATGTCGTAGGTGGAGTCGCACTACCACCATGGGACAAGGCCTCAGCGATAGTGGCCATAAGCTGCTGGTGGTGCTGCTGCTGCTGCATCTGCTGCTGATGCATCATCAACATCAGCGTACTCAAACCTATCAGTCGGCGGAGCGACACAGGGAGTCATGTTTGCCACGAAGAAGACGGCCGATCACGCTCACGGACCGGGCGTGTAAGGTGGCAATCCACCGGCGGGACCCGGCGGAGGCCGATCGAACCTAACCCACGGTCCGCAGGGACCGCTTACTACTGAAGGAGTCCGGTCCATAGAGCCGGTCGACGGAGATGTGCCGTGCTCCGCGTATACTGTCGCGGCATGCCCTATACAACATAGGGTACAACATTTGTGAGATACAGCATAACACACATCATAAAGCACTTTAAGCATTCCACACATAATCAAAACAAAAGGGGCTACATGCCTTTCATTTACCCAAAATTTGTCATAATACATGGAATACAGAGTTACATGAATCATGACAGAAATCACATGATAGCCAATACATGCACAACATTAAACACTTAGAACACGCTACTATATATTACATCAACTACATGAAAACATAAACCGCCTATCGCGGCAACCAAAAACAAACAACAACTACAACAACGTGGATGACTAAGCATCCGAAACAGGCGGTAGAGGAGGAGCGTTCTTGTCCTGCACACAGCACAGAATGGCTTTCAACGTACGAGACACCTTCTTAAAGCTCCTCTTCATGTAGGCTTCGGTCTCTTCGAGCTTGGCTCGGGTCTCACCAAGCTCAGCCCGAACTTGTCCAACCTCTTGCTGCAGGGCGGCTTGACCCTCCTCGAGACGGGCCAAACGTGCATCAAAAGCATCCCGATTCACACCCTGTTCCTGAGCCGCAGGAGGTGAACTCTCCTCAGTGTCCTGAGCCTCAGGTTCTTCTTCCTGTATGTCATCACCGCGCTCCTCATCACTCTCAGCCTGGAGGTCAACACTCTCCTCACCGGCGCTATCCGACTCATCTCCAGACTCGTCGAGTCGTGCTTGCCGCTGTTGAGGGCCGATCTTCATATTCTTGAGTGTCGCCTCATTTATGACTCGGACTGGTGCAAGGTCTTCCATGTTGAGTCTATAGCCGACATCACGAGCCATCCTGCAGATCAGATGGCCAAATAGGAGCGAAAGATCGTTCCTGGCAGAACGAACAACATGAACTATCTGGGATAGGATGAATGTGGGTAGGTATATGTTGTCCCCGCGTCCCATCTTATACAGAAAGTTCACCATCACCCGAGTACACTCCGTGCGGTTACTCCACCGTGGGTATACATTGTATGTGAAAATGTGATGGAGTAAACGGAAGTCTTCGGCCATCTTTGTCGCCGCAATACAATTTCCTCGCTTCCAAGTAACCTGGCGACCACAGAGATATCGCGTGCGACGGTCCCTTTCCCGCGCACTTCTAGAGAAGTCATCACTAGGCTGCACTTGACCAAGCGGGATCTTCGTGATTCGAACCACCTCATCCACGGTGATTGTGCGCCTTATGCCCCTCACGAGAGACGAGAACCGAAGAGGCTCTACTGATGAGTCCACGATGTGAGCGTAGAAAGCGCGAACCGTGTTCTCACATGCGGGAGACTCGCCTTCAAAAATAGAATTCCATCCGATATCCACCAAGTGGTCCATCATCGGGTGTAGGCCAAACATTCTTTCATCCATATGAGCTTCAAACACAACCTTGCGGCCTGCGAAGCGCCCATATTCAATGCCTATCGGATAAGCATTTCTGGCGGGATGGTCAGGATCCAGGTCTCGCTTTGACCTAAACTCCCGAACGGTGCTAGTGCCGGCCCCAATGTTGGATCTTCTTCAGGAATGGGCTGGCCTACTTGGGCCAGCGTCATCGGCCGCGGTTTTCCTCTTTCCCATGAAAGATAAGATGGAGGAAATGGAGAAAATAGTCGCCACCACACCAAAGAGGGCCATGGAAAAATGCTAAAATGGGGAAAACGTGGCTGATCTCTTTTATCTTCCACAAGCAACAATCCAATAGGTGTGGAAGGGGCTCTAGAGGTAGGAAAGGAAGAAGGAACAAAAAGAAAATGGAATGGGTTAGGAGATTACCCGATTTTGAGCTCCAAATGAGAGGTATGAGAGCTCCACCTTGAGGAAATGGGGAAAGGAGGAGGCTAGGGCTGTTGTGGAAGGTTGGGGTATGTGGGTTATGGAAGAAAATGGAAGATTGCAAGGTTTGGAGGGATGGGTTTAGAGAAAAATTGAAAATGGGTTTGGAGGTATTTGAAAATGGGTGAAATGAGGAAGAAGGGTGCTCCAGCCCTTTAAAACCCAACCCATTGCCAAAATGGCACGTGCCAGGGGTGTAGGAGGCTAGGCCGACCAACCTCATGCTTGGACCCACCTCAGAAAATCGACCGGACCGCGGTCCGCCGCCGGTGCCGCGACGCCGCCGCAGTTGGACTTGGCCGGAACCATGCCGCCGCGGTGGGGCCCTGTTTGCCATGTGTCCAGGGTGCCAAATGCACCCTGGTTCGATTGGGAACCTTAATGGATTAACGTGGGGGGCCCCCGAACTCAGTTCAGCTCCAGAACGGTTAGTTCCGAAAATTTTCTGAACTGATCTGATTTTTCCTGATTTTTGAAGACTGATTTTGGGTGGATAGTGACCTGGACACGTCAATAGATGGTCTAGGAGTGATTTAGAGTCTGTATGTGCGGTCAGGATCGAGTACAGACTCGATCAACGCATTCGTTTTTAATGAATTTCGCCGAACGGTGAAATCGGGAGACCCTAAGACTGTTTCTACATTTTTGCGCACCCTCCTAGGTTGTAACACATCAGCGTATGTAGTGGGGACATAACTCAGGTCCGGTTTAATCAAAATCATGCTCTGATACCAACTTGTAACGCCCTGAAAATCGGGGGTCGAGTGTAACTCAACTCCCGAGTTCCAACGCATCACTTATGCAACATATTTAATGATGTTTGAATGTTGTCTGTGTTAGAGCAATAAACATGAATGAGATTATACCAAAACAGTAATTCATACTCCAGATCAAGTGTATAAAAGCAAGCGGAAGACTGAACTGTATATATATGTATGTAAAGAAACAAAATAAACGTTTCATTCTCCAGAGTATGAATCCATCTGAGTCTCCATATACATTTCTGTTTATAATCAAAATGTCAAAAACAAACTAGGTATAATCCCTGTAGAACCCGTCGATCCTGGCGACCTAGTCGAAGCCGCCAGAGAACTGCATATACGAGAACTCTTGGTCCTCGTCATAATCAGGCTCCGCCTCCAGAATAGTAGGATCGCCTAAACCTGAGACAGAGTCTGGTTGGTGTGCACAACACCGTCCCGTAACGTGGGAGTGAGTAGCTAACTCAGTGGAACAATAAGGCATAAGTTATCATGTTATCAATACAGTCAGCAAGAATGATAAAGCAGGAAATCAAATACTCCTAGTTACTCGATTAATGCAAGTATGAATGCGGTATGATGGATGCCCTCACCGACATACTCCCTCATGCGACACCATCTCACGTTCGCGGCATGCTTACATCCCACAAGTGCTCCACATCTTCCCGGGCACATGCGATGCATGATGAGCATGATTACCGAGTTTTTAATTAATCCATTTCAAACAGCAAGATTGGGAAACTAAGGTACCTCCCTTGTATCATTCCCAAACATGATGCATTCAACGGTCGTCAGTCCTAGTTAATATCAGACGATGGTGTATTTTCTAGGTCACTGCAGAGGCTGCCAGGCATTACGCACAAAGGTTGCACCACTCCCCCATCACCCCTTAAACGATTCATCACTATACAGAAACAGGCCTAGTTCATACTCTATATATCGCGGCGAACCCTAAGGCGCATTGCGACTTCAGAATATGCTCGCGGTCACTACAAAGGGCTGCCGTGGTTATTACGCACAAAGGTTGCACCACTCCCCATCACCTTATCAATGTAGGCCGACAAAGACGAATATAGTGTCCCATACCACCATAATCGGCTCACGAGTTAAGGTGCTCACTGGTCACTACGAGGAGGCACGTAGCCCCAGGCCAGTAGGCCGAACGGCTCGACCACGGTGTCCCATACCACCATGCCCGGCTCATGAGTCTTAGCGGATCGAGGTACCATGGTTAACGGGATTTTCACTGGTAAGTTTGGTACCCTAGGTTCAAACATTAGCGACCAAACATGGTGAACATACATAAGACACACGGGTTACTTGACGTGTTCGGCTGGCTCGAGCGCACAACAAGTTGGGCGATATGAAGCACAGAAACACCTCGTGTGGCCAACCACTATCGCCAACCGAAGTACGACACGGGTTCGCCAACACATCGTGTGTGGCGGAACGAATCCCAACTACAACTTCAAGTCTGATACCGGATGCCTGGACTATGGACATAGTCCCAAGCTCAGTCAAGTCCTAACCATAGCATGTGAAATACGGCATGATAACATGGTAATTCAAGAACACTAGTAATCATGTTATAAAGCATATCAAGAAACATGTTAATAATCAAGTTACAAAGCATGTTCAAAAGCATGTTATAAAGCATTATGTAAATAGGGATACAAATACATATATTTCATAGGTGAGTGGTTAGAGTGAATAACCACATGGAGGGTATCATATGTGACTCTAAGGTAGCTGAGAATCCCATCTCGGCACCTACCTAAGGTTCTAACACTTAAGCACCTACACTCACAAGCGATTTCACCAACACTTGGAATGCTCTATTTCAACATACATGACGTATGTTAGAGGAAAGTGCACTAGGGTTGTCCCTTTACCAAATTAGTATTTTATACATATATATCATATTCATACAGCAAATAACCCTGAAAATTACATCAACAAGTTTTATACGTATAGGGTATTTTCTAGTATACCCAATTTCAACATACATACTGTTTACAAGGGAACTTGTAATACGGCGATTCTTTTCGCCAAGCAATTAATTTACACGTACTTAATATATTTATACAACAATTAATCATGACAAACACGTCGTAAAAATATACACGTATACGGTACTTCTTACAATACCATATTTCTACATACATGGTGTATATTAGTAAACATGTATTTAGGCGAACCCTTTCGCCAAATGAGTATTTTATCCATACATCATATGTCCATACGACAATTAAACATGTAAAACACATTTCTCAAAAAAATACGTATACGGTATTTTATACGAATACCTAAAGTATGTGAAATTCCAAATTCTACACTTCTAATCGAAACAGAAAACGGAAGGCACTTTGTACATGTGCAATTGCATGCAGATCATGAATCTACCATTATCTGACATTGAAAGCATTGAAAATCGCAACTTACACACTTAAAGTCCTCACCTTTGCCTTTGGAATCGCAACGAATCAGCAAGGGTCGTTGAACTTCCGTATACGGGAGTTTTCTAGCCTAAAGAGCGGAATAGGTTAGCCTTTACATAACCTACAAAGATCTTACATCAAATCAGACCTAGGGTTAGGGTTTCTTACCTTCAAACGGAATGGGTACCGCTGAGAAAACACCTAGAAAGGAGCGATGTAGGCCGTGCGACAACCGAAAGCAGTAGGAGGAAGATCTCCCACAAAACCCAAGCTCTTCTCTCTCTTTTCTCTCTCTCTCTCTCTCTCTCTCTAGGGTTTTAATCCCAAATTCGTATGGCTGTGAGAGGGGCTGTTCTAAGCTCCTTTTATAGGCAAAAACATTTCGAAAATAGACTCAGGTTCAAGGGTTACTGCTAATATAGGATATTCGTCACTTTTTCAGCTCAAAAGGGAGGTTCTGGTGGCCCTCCTTGAGCCAAACGTCAGACTTAAGCTCACCATCTATGGATTTACGTGGGATTATGTTTTCGACTTTATCGGATTACCAGATCGCACGTGGCGGACCACTTTCAGTTCAACGGTCAGTGGGCCACGATCAGAAATTCTAAGTACATGTAAATGTTCCTGAAATTTTTCTTAATCCGAGGGTATAATTTGGTCTGATTCTGACGGTGAGGTTGCTTAATACTGACGTGCAACCGAACGATGCCAGATCACTATTCCTGATATTTTTATTAGGATGGGAATAGTGTTTTTCACACTCCCTCGCTCCGGATCGAAACAAATGGCCGTGGGACATCGATCGGAGCTGTTTTTGAGATGATTGTCAAGTCCAGTGAGGCGGTCCTAGTTCCTTAACTTTGTGTTAAACGGACTTTCGATGAGCGGTCTAGACCTAATACGAAGTTTCGTTTCATTCCCGAGAGCAGCCGGGAAATGAGTTTGGTTCTAAACTTTAGGGTAACCTAGCGTCACTTATTTTGCAAGTTTTGAGTCTTGCAGATCATATTTAAAGCGATCCCAACGGATTTCACGGCTAATCGAGTTTAGTACTTAGTTAACTTTGTTAAATTTCTAAAGGATTTAATCCTAATTGATTCCTGGTTGAGGTGGTACTCGAACCAACGTACGGAAATTTACGGGTCGTTACACCCAGCCACCCGCGTAGCCCAGCGAGTGGAAAATACCTCACTACCCGCATACTAGTAGTATACCAATGCCTACCCAGCTCGTTGATAGTGGACCCATTTGGGAGCTGGTCAAACTCACCCTAGCTTACAGCCGTCTCGATCCGGCGGATAAGGCCACATTCCCTCCCATCCGCCCATGACACAATGGGAGACACGGCCTCCTAGTATTCGTCACTTGGGCACTCATGTATCCACTCGGTCTCGACATTGGGGCATCTCCCGGCCTCGAAGGTTTAGGGACTTTCACCCACAGACATCCAAAGTGCCCAGATGCTCGAACTCAAACATTTTTAGTGTCTCATTTGGTCACCCACGACTTGACTGTGGAGGTCACAACCCTGATGTTGCTAGGGCATATAGTAATTACAATCACACAATACAAGATGCATGAGTCATGTAGTCCAATCATGCATCAATCCTATGAATACCGTGCGCTCATGTGGGATAACTCCCATTATCAGGAAATCTCATAAACCATCTGTACTATGGCATATGAAATTGTCAATCACATCTCATAATAAACATACAGATGATGCATATGGGCATGTATCATGATGCTATGCTGTCACATACTCATAATCGGTATCAATAGCTGGCATCAACAATCGGTCTCGACAACATGGGCATTTAACCAACATTGCCCCCAAGGAATGGCTTGTATAAAGCCTAACATATAGTGGACCCATGACCTCACACAAGGGCCTAATATACAACACCATGGGCCTCACTCGAGAGCTTAAAACACATCACGATGGACCTCTCATATGGACCTAATATTTATCACGATAGACTCCATCACCTAGCCCTCAAATGTATCACAATGGGCCTCATCATATAGGCCTCATATACATCACATTAGGCCTTAAACATGGGAAGAATACACATCACAATGGGTCTCAAACAAGGACCGCATATACAACACATTGGGCCTCAAGCATGAGCTGAATGCACATCACAATGGGCCTCAAATACGGGCCGAATATACATCACATTGGGCCTCCACAATCGGCCTCGATATTCGACCTCAACAATCGGAATCAGAATCGGCTTTGACAATCAAAATCGGCTTGATAATCAAAATTAGAATCAACCTTAAAATAGGCCTCGACAATCAGAATCGGCCTTGATAATCAGAATCAGAATCGGCCTCAACAATAGGCCTCGATAATTGGAATCGGCCTTAACAATAGGCCTCAATAATTGAAATCGGCCTCGACAATCAGAATCGGCCTTGACAATCGACCTCGACAATCAGAATCAGCCTCAATAATTGTCCTCGACAATCAGAATCGGCCTCAATAATAGGCCTCGACAATCAAAATCAGCCTCAACAATCAGCCTCGACATTCGAAATTGGCCTTAATAATCGAAATCAGAATCAGCCTTAACAATATGCCTCGACAATCGAAATTGGCCTTGACAATCGGAATCAGAATCGGCATCGATCTCGATGCAAGGCGAGGTTCATAGATGATGACCGATGATGGTCCAAGTAATATTAATGGAGCCCATTCATTTGGGTTAACCCACTAGAGAATGATGAGAATGGGCTTAACCAGGCTTAAGGGAAGGTCACCATGTGGACGTTTAACCATCATTGCCCATCAATGTGAACATTTAACCAACACTGCTTCTAAGAAGTAGCCATGTAGGGCTGAACATAAAGTGGGCCCATGGGCCTCATATAAGGGCTACATACACATCACTATAGGCCGCATCACATGGGCCTAATATGCATTATGATGGGCCGCAACCCATGGGCCTCAAATACAACAAGTAGGTCTCATTAATGGGCCGCACCAATGGACCTCATATACAAAACAGGTGGGCCCTGCTCATGGGCCTCAAATATATCACAATGGGAATCTACTCATCGGCTCCAAATACATCACAATGGGCCTTAACCCATAGGCTCCAAATACATCACAATGGGCCTCAACCCATGGGCCCCGAATACATCACAATGGGCCTTAACCCATGGGCCCCAAATACATCACAATGGGCCTCAACCCATGGGCCCCAAATACATCATATTGGGCCTCATACAAGGGCCTCATATATCGCATCGGGCCATATCAAATGGGTCATACCAACTACATTCACCCATTTATAGAGATCATTTTAGAGCATTATCCAAATAAATGAATCATAAAAAAAAAATCATCTAGACCATACCACAAATAACAGTGTGAAAATGATTTCCACTATTAAAATTTAGAGGGCCCATCATAGCATTTATTTTCCATCCAGTCAGTTCATAAGGTCACAAAGGCCTAAACTGACAGGAAAAACAAATATCATATTGGTCTAAAACTTTTGTAACCCAAAGGGGTTTCAATGGTAAACGTTCAATCTCACTGTGTAGTGTGGTCCACTTGATAAATAAATCTGTCTTATTTTGTCTCAAGCCTTAAGACGAGTCCACCAAATGAATGGACAGTTTGGATGCAACACATACATCAGGGGTGGGGTCGCCCACCAGAGAACTGAATCTGCTTCATTTTTTTTGCCTCATGCTATAAAATGAAATCTCAAATGGTTGGACAATATGGATACAACACATGCATCATGGTGGGTCCCATAACACCGTCCAGAGGTCTAAATGGTGTGAATGAAACAAATATATCACGATGGGTCCACAGATGGACGGTAAGGAATACAAAACAAACATCGTGCATGGGGCCCATAGAACTTGCTGACCAAATAGCAGTAGGGAGGCCCAATGGCTAAAAACGGACGAATGACTGGGATGTAATCATGCTTCAGGGTGGGTCACACCATCCAGACCATCTAGACGGTAGAGGAGATGGATGAAACACATACCTCTGGTGGGTCCACACGTGTGGCCCACCAGCACTATAGAGAGCAAGCCCCATGCTTGCCCGTCCAACAACACCTGCTGCTGGACGGTGGATATTATAACACATATATGATGGGTGGGGTCCATGTCTCATGCATGGACGGGGTGGATGGTACATCATCAAGGTGGCCCTCATTCATCAAAATGGAGGGACATTGTGGATGGGGTTCACATAGCAGATGGGCCCCTCTACAGCTGGTGCCAATACAACAGCAATACAGTTGCTGATGCAGCCAGTGGCTGCTGCTTCAACAGCAGAGGTGGGTCCCACGTAGGACCCACCATCACATATATAATATTATAATATTATATTAATATAATATCTTATTTATTATTATATATATATATATTATTTGTTGATAGTACACCCCACTATTAATTCACCTTCATTGTCATCCACGTCCAGCGTTGGACAGTGGATGGTATAGATATACATACTTCAAGGTGGTTCCACATGGACGTGGCCCACCTGATTTGGTTTAATCTGGTATTCATGTTTTCTCATTATCCATGCCCGCTGGACGACCTGGATAAAACAGAGGGGTGACATTGATAAAATACATACAATGTGGTGAGTCCATGTGGTGGCCCACCTGAGCCTGGATCAGGCTGATATTTATGATTCCCCTTCATCCAGATCAGGCAGCAAGGCTGGCCCAATGACTATCACATAAGCACAAAATAGGTGGGCCACATCAACAAAGAAGGAGAGAGAGAGAGATTGGAGTAGTGGAGCGACCCCGCCACTATGGGCCCCTCTTTATAATGCATACATCATGATGGGTCCCACCATATGTGGGCCCTCAAATCATCAAAATCTCACAAATCACATCATAAAATACACTCACCTTTAGATCTTCGACTCCTCCTTCCACCGATGCAATCTAGAGCTCTACAGAATGCATTTTAATGGTTAAGATTGATTTTGGAGGGTGGGATTGGGTGGTAGGGAGTGGGCCACACAAAGCTTCTCTCCGATGGAAGCCATGGACGGTTTCTTGCTTAGAGAATGAGAGAGTGAGAGAGGTGATGGGAGAGAAGTGATGAGAGAGAGGGATGGTGAGTGATGGATGTGTGTACTTGGTTATAAGAGAGAGTTGACTTTGGGGGAGGATGGTTGTACTTGGGGATGGGGTGATGTGTACTTGACATGAGATGTGATTGATGGGACATGTCATAGAGATTCTCTCAGAATTCACAACGTGCGGCGATTTCGTCGAACTGAACGTGGGCCCACATCTCCTGACCTAAGTATCGCCTCGGCGTTTTCCTTGAACTGAACGTGGGCCCATATCTCGTAGAGTCTCACTGGTACAAGTCTTATATCGAGTTGACTCAGATCAATAGGATATAACTCAGGGTCATGCACAAAAGCTTATAACAGAACACGAGTCACCAGAATTTAACTGCAAGGACCATGAAAGCTCATGGAATGGTATGGGCTAGGACATGGGTCTCAAATGGATTTTTAGTGTGATTTTTTTTTTTGTAAAGGAGCACAACCAAGTCACAAACAACAACATCAGCACCACATATCCACTAATATAAACATTTGAGTACAGTGTTAAATGGGAAATACATAAATAACAAAATCTCGAAAGTGATCTGCCACAATCTCCTGCCTCAATGCTACTATGACCTGATTGCACACAACGGTCATGCATAAGCTTATAGAAAGCCTAGAAGGTGGTGTAAGTGTGTACATAAGATAAGTGCCAAGTACACAAATATCAACATAAGCGGAGTACTGGCAAGTTTATAAGTCATTTAATATCAGAGTATGCAATGTAGATTGGTTATGCAATGCGAAGTCATAGTGAGCCAAATATTAGATGCCGAGGATACAATACAATATGCAATTCTCGACGACCCATGAATGCAATGCGGAGTCATAGTGAGCCAAATAAAAAATGTCGAGGATGCAATTCTGACAAGTCCGTAATACTATTAACCTTATTCGGGCTAGACAATACAGAAACATAGTAAGCTAAATGCGATGTGCTGAGGATGCAATGCAATATGTGGTGTGAAAGAATTGACCAAGCTGGAGTGTGAAGTCAGGATGATAGTACGTAGTATCGCAAGCTGTGGGGTTCATCACAAGGGACTTCTATCCAAACTGGCCCATACCTGATTTGGATAGCTGGACACTATGTGGTAAACTCCTGATCTCAAGTTAGTCCCATACATAACCGAAATCATGGTCATTGCGAGGGTACACAATGATCTAGTTGCGCACCACCAACCCGAGTGGATAGTGAATGAATGAATGAATGAGTAAAATGCTGAGTATACAACTCCTACTTAGTAAGTCCATATATTAGTAACGTACATCTCTGGGATCATCACCGGGGTCTAGTACACTGTACGTCAGCTTGCCGCCCCATCAAGTGCACAATACAACTGGGTAAGTGTAAGAGACCTCGCAATCCGCCCACCAATATCGGCCCGACTCGTCAATAGCGGACCCATTCATGAACTGGTCAGACTCAACCTAACATTGCCTACTCCCTTAGGTGGGCAAGGGCACACCCCCTCCTAACCGACCATGACACAGTGGGAGATGTAGCCTGCTAGTAACGAACATCTCATACAATCACAATAGGCCTCATACAATCATAATGGGCCTCATACAATCACAACGAACCTCACATGGGCACAATAAGCATTATACAATCACAATTAACCGTACAATGACCTTATACAATTATAATGCTATACTAACACATACTCAGTGTGTATACTAACATAATCGTCATCAATAATTGACCTATGTATGGCGGGGTCCATAGAAGGACAACAAATCTAGTCTATAACATGAAGATCGGTCCTAAACAGTGGATATACCAAATTTAATACCATATATTCTTCTACATATGACCAGAGGTGATGATGCATCCTCCTCATAATAAGGATGGGTCTAAATGGCCTATTTGTGGGCTTAAGAGTGGGCTTCTAGGTTTGGGTACTTCTACTAGCATCAATGGGGACCCAAAGAATTGGGATAACCTGTCAACCCCCAAACTTGAAAAATAGGCTCACAAAATTTCCGTTCGCCGAATCCGGTGCCGACAGCTTCCTTAGTGCCCCATTCTTAACTCTCGACATTCATATGCCAGATTTCGATCCTGGGATCCTATAAGGAGGATTTTCAGTATGATTTTTTTTTTGTTTGTAATGGAGCATAACTACAAGCATAACCAAGTCACAAAACAACATCACTACATATCCACTATATCAAAAACTTTAAGTACAATGCGGAAAGGGAAATACAAGGTAATAAAAAAGATCCAAAATGATCTGATACGCACTACTGCCTCACCGTTGCTGCGATTTAACGATACCTGCACGCAACAGTCGTGCATAAGCTTACAAAAGCTTAGAGGGTGGTGTAAGTGTATGCGTAAGGCAAGTGCCAAGTATATAATATCAGAATAATGTAGAAATATGTGGTAAGTTCACGAATACTATTAGCTGTACTAAGGCTATGCGATGCAAGGCATGAATGCTATCGGCCATATCAAGACCATGCGATGTAAGGTCTATGAAACCAGATGTCATATGCGAGAGGTAAAGTAAGCATGCCAGTCCTCATCAAGTACACATATCAGTACAATTTCACTCTGGGATATCACCGAGCTCTAATACACTTCACACAGACTGCCGCCTCCTTAGCCGCACAGCCCAGTAAGTGGAAGATACCACACTATCCACCTGACCAGTAGTATGCTAATACCTACCCGACTCATCGATAGCAGACTCATTTGCAAGCTAGTCAAACTCAATTTAGCTTATAACCCCCTCACTCAGCGGATAAGGCCACACCCCCTTCCAACCGACTACGACACAATGGGAGAAGCGGCCTAATGGTATTTGATACTCGGACGCTTGTGTATCCACTTGGTCTAGACGTTGGAGCATCTCCTGGTACCAAAAAGGTTCTGGGACTCTCACCTAAGGACATCCTAGGTGCCCACAGTGCTAGAACCAAGTATTTACGGTATCCAATATGTCCATCCACGATGTACCAGTGGAGCCACAGCCCTGATGTTGCTAGGGCGTACAATGATCATGACACACAAATACGAAATGCATGAATCATATTGTCCAGCCATGCAACAATCCTACGCATACCACGTGATCATGTGGGTAACTCTTATTAGTGAGTCCCATAAATAGTCTGCCTAATGGCATATGTTATGATCAGTCACTCCTCATGCCAAGCATACATATGATGCGAATGGGTATGGATTATGGAATTATATTAAGTATATTATAAGTGATGAACTATCAACAAGTATGGGCCTATCAATGATCCCTAAGGAGAGTTACAATGCAGACATTTAACTAACATTGTACTACAATGTGGGAGTCAAACCATCATTGCTCCCAAGGCATAGCCCGCTATAAACATCATTACATAAACCATGGTAGACTCACACAATGTAATGGACTTGTGTACATCCCATTGGGCCTCGACCCATGGGCCGTATAACATGGGCCCTATATATACCAAGTGGGCCTTAACAACGGGCCACAAATACATCAAGATGGGCCTAATCACATGGGCCTTATATATATACTAAGGTGGGCCTCATACATCCCCAAAAACAATCATATGGAAGGATCATTTAGACCATACCACAAATAGTAGTGGAGATAATAAATTCGCACTGTTAAATAAATCATAAGGCCCACCATAAAGTCTATTTTTCAACCAATCTAATCATAAGGTCATAAAGACCTGGTTTAAGAGGGAGAACAATTCCCCATTGATCCAGAACTTTCGTGACCCAAATAGGTTTCAATAATAGACATTCAATCCTCCACTATTTTTGTGGTGTGGTCCACCTGATCAATGGATGATCACCTCATGGTGTAGCCCACCGTAATATATTTGAGATCCAAACAATTCATAAGATATCATAGTGATAGATGAAGTGAAAACAAATATCAGCTTTATTGAAACTACTGTGGCCCTTAGAAGTTTGAACGGTGGAAGTCACTGTCCCCACTATTTTAAATGGTGGGGTCTACTTGAACTATAGATCTGCCTTATTTTTAGTCTCAAGCTTTAAGACGAGCTTTCAAAATGGTTGGACGGCTTGGATGCAACCCATGCATCATGGTGGGTATCATAGATGGATGACGTGGATGATATAGGTGGACCCATAGAACTTGGTGATGCTTTAACAGCTATAGCTGGAGTGAGGTACACCAGCCATCCCACTCCCAGTGGTGGGGATGGTGTGGTTGAAACACATCATCAGTGGGTCCCACTGCGGCCCACCATAACGTTTATATGTCATCCAATCTGTTGATAAAGTCACACAGACCTGGATGATCGAAAACTTTTGTGATACCCAAAAGGGTTTCAATGGCAGACGTTCAATCAACGCCATTTCCTGTGACAAGGGCAACCTGAGTTCCAAATACGTATGATTTTTGGGGTGGCCCACTGCCCCAAAGGGGGCCTACCAAATGCACGGTGTTGATGTCAACACACACCATGGTGGGGCCAATGGCAGGGACCCACATCCTTGTTCGTCCATCAAATGTAGTAGGACGTTGCAGCGTCGTCTGGACACCATCAGCAGCACATGCTGCTTTACTTAAATATATATATATATTTTTAAAAATGTGTTTTCTTGTGGTTTTTCGCAGGTGGGGCCCGCACCAGAAGCGTCCACCCCACCCATTGGATTCTACAGTTCATAACAGATCCATCAAGCCCAATATTGAGCATGTTTCGGTGTATAGAAACATCGGAGTAGGTTTCAACGGTATAAAACACTACTTTCTAAGAAATGGGCTCCATTTTTCAGCTCAACGCCTAAAATTGGTTGAGGATTGGAATGGATGGCGTGGATAAGGTTCATACATCAAGGTGGGGTATATTTGAGTGGCCCACCCAAAAGTTTGGAATCAAATTGATATATATATATATATATATTATTCTTATTTTTTTTCTCTATTGCTGTTAGTACACCCAATGTTTGTTCACGCCTACAGAACACGTCCAGCGTCATGACCGTGATGTGTCCTCGGCAAACTCATGACAAAATCGGTAGATATGTGTTCCCACTTTCACATTGAGACTCTCAACGACTACAATAGACAAGGGGATCTCTGATGATCGGCCTTGACACGCTGGCACGTGTCACACTCGCCGTCAAAACTGGCTATCTAGAGCTTCATCCCCGACCAAAAATATTGACACCTCATATCGCGATACATTTTCGTTGAGCCAGGGTGGATAGAGAACCGCGATCGATGTACCTCAATCATAGGATCTCGGCACAACTCAGGAATATCTGCGACATATAATCGGCCTCTGAAGTGAAGTCCACCATTAGAACCAATTTGCCAATCTGACTGACTCTCAGATGCTGCCTTTGTCTGATAACTCTGTACTAACTCATCTACCTGTGGAGCCTTGTTCACCTTTGCGATAAGAGAGGGTTGAATCGATAGGCTCGAGAACTGTACAATAGAAGACTGTAAGCCGATCTCAAAGTCAAAAGCTGATACATCCTCAAGCATCCTCCACTCATGAATCATCATGTGCGTCTTTAGGCCTCGTGGATAACTACTGAGGGCATTCGCCACCATGTTTGCCTTGCCCGGGTGGTAGAGATCAAAATTAGAGTCCTTCAAAAGCTTCATCCAATGCCTCTACCTCATGTTCAGCTCGGACTGAGAGAACAAATACTTCAAGCTCTTGTGGTTGGAGAAGAGCTCGAATCTCATCCCATAAAGATAGTTCCTCCACACCTTCAAGGCGAAGATAACTACCGTCAGCTCCAAATCATGCGTGGTGTAGTTCATCTCATGGACCTTGAGCTGGCGAGATGCATAAGCCACCGGTTTCTCGTGCTGCATCAGGACAACACCTAAGTCAACTCGCGAGGCATCGGTAAATACCACAAATACATCACTCCTAGAGGGAAGAGTGAGGACAGGAGTGGACGTGAGGTGCTCCTTCAGCTCCATAAATGCCTACTCACAAGTATCGCTCCAAACGAACTCGGCACCCTTTCGGGTCAACTTGGTCAATAGGGCTGTAATACGAGAGAATCCCTTAATGAAACGTCGGTAGTAGCCCTTCAAACTAAGGAAACTACGAATCTCGGACATGTTCGTGGGGTGGCCCCACTAATGCACGACATCGATCTTCGAGGGGTCCACTGCGATGCCCTGCCTCGTGACCCATGACTGAGGAACTTCACCTTGTCTTGCCAGAACTAGCACTTCTCTAGCTTCGCGTATAACTGGTGGACGCGGAGGGTCTATAAGGTGATCTCTAGATGCCTCTCATACTCCTTACGGGTCCTCGAATATATCAGAATGTCGTCGATGAACACCACAACAAACTGGTCGAGATACGGACGGAAGACTTCGTTCATCAACTACATCAATACCGTAGGCGGATTGGTCAGTCCGAAGGACATGATCTGAAACTCAAAATGATCATAGCGTGTCTTGAAGGCTGTCTTCGGGATATCCTCATCGTAGACCAAACCAGATGATAACTTGACCGCAAGTCTATCTTTGAAAAGAACTACGCCTCTTACAACAAATCAAACAAATCATCGATCCTCGGGAGCGGGTACTTATTATTGATCGTGACCTTGTTGAGCTCGCTGTAATCTATACAAAGCCTCAACGAGTCATCCTTCTTCTTCACGAAGAGTACCGATGCTCCCCATGGCGAACTGTTAGGACGGATAAAGCCTAACTCACGCAACTCATTTAATTGCTTTTGCAGTTCCCCTAACTCCAACGGTGCCATACGATACAGGGCCTTCGAAATAGATGTGGTATCAGGCACGAGATCAATCTGGAACTCGGTGTGCCGACGAGGTGGTAACCTTGGAATATCCTAGAACACATTGGGAAAACC
This sequence comes from Magnolia changhungtana, assembly GCA_030180095.1. Taxonomy (NCBI): domain Eukaryota; kingdom Viridiplantae; phylum Streptophyta; class Magnoliopsida; order Magnoliales; family Magnoliaceae; genus Magnolia; species Magnolia changhungtana. Next base: position 3,192,869 of record JASAUF010000644.1, on the reverse strand, counting down.
ACAAATGACTGGAAGCTGGTTGATACTCAAAGTAACTGACTCCTCAATGACACACAACAACAGATAAGAAAGTTGCTCCCCTCTGGGCTTGGCAACAAACTGAAACTCTGGTACGCCGGGTATACAAAACGTGACTGTCCTTGCGGAGCAGTCCAATATGCCGTGGTACTCGGTGAGTCAATCCATGCCCAGGATAACATCTAACTCCGACATCGGTAGGCAAAAAGATGTCCCCAATCAGAATGGGACAAGATGAGCAAAATCGGTCTAATACTGTAGTCTTCCCCAATGACGCCTATACCGACAAACCCTCACGGGCAAACTCTATTGGCAAATCGGTCGATCAGTAGAAATCATCTGCCACAAAGGAATGCAATGCACCAGAATCAAACAATACATGTGCAATGCATACAGAAACAGGGACAGTACCCTCGACAATTCCTCCTGATGACTGAGGGTCCTACTAGGTGACATAAAATCTGCCCTAGGCCTGTTGGGGAGGTGAAGGTCCCCTCTGAGGTCTCTACTGCTATTGTTGCCATTGTGGTGGCTTGATCTACTGCCTATACTTCAGCGGGGAGGTCCCGGAGGCTGGTGCTGCAGTCGCTGCTGCTATTGTGGGGGCTGTCGTAGAGGCTGATACGGTGCCCTGCTGCTGCTGCGGATGGGGACACTCGTGCCTACGATGTCTTGTCCTACCGCACCTAAAGCAAGTACCTGAAAATGGTCCCTAAGGTGGTGCTGGGGGTGCCACTAGTGCTAGGAATGCTGGGTGGGTTGTGCGTCGCTGCTGTGGATGATGCTGCTGCTGCTGCTGGGAACCACCAAAAGGTGCCTTCCTCTTTTGGTCTCCTCTCTGATCACAGGCCCTCTGCAAACCGGCCCAATCTGACTCGTAGATCTAGGCCCTCTGCACAATCTGCTCAAACGTCGGAAGCATGTGTCTGATCACACGGCTCCTGAGGGCAGGACATAAGCCGTTCTCAAAACGGTGGGCCTCCACCCCTCATCATAAAAAAGATATGTCGCGAATCTCAATAGTACGATAAAAAGTGCCTCATACTGGGACATAGTCATGTCTCCCTGGACCAGGATCTCAAACTCTAATGCGAGCTACTACCGCACATGCTTGGAAAAGAACTTTAAATCAAACCAGTCTATAAAGTCCTCTCAAGTCCATACGAAATCGGCCGCTACTGCTCTGGTGACAGATGCCCATCAATGCTGAGCCTCACCCTGGAGAAGAAATATATCTAGTGGGACTCACTGTTGGGTCGTACATCTCATGGTGTCGAATATCTTCTCCACCTCGAAGCACCATATCTCTGCTGCAGTAGGGTCTGGCTCACCCAAGAAACGTGCGAGATCGTGCTGTCGGAAGTCCTTGAGAAGGGCGCTCGCATGCTCCTGCTCGACCTCGGCTAGCGTAACAGTGGGACGTCTGCTCTGCGCATGAAGAATAGCTGTCATTACTTGTAGCATCTTCTGCAGCTGGGCGGCTCTCACAGGTACAGTCAGATCTACACCTGTCTCAGGTAGAGGAGTGGCATCCTCAAGCTAGAAAGTAAGAATATCCGGTGGTGGAGCGGGAGTCGTAGGTGGTAGAGCGAGAGTCGCAGGTGGTGGAGCGGGAGTCGCAGGTGGTAGAGCGAGAGTCGCAGGTGGTGGAGCGGGACTCACTCGGGTCGCTCTTCTGTGCTGCATGTCCTTCAGGAAGGAACAAGGGCCTATCAACCATGAGAATTCTCGAAAGCATAAACGTTAAGGGTCTATGTCAAAAGATCGCTAAGTTATCCGAACTTGGAACATATTCATTCCAAGTTCATAGTAGATATGTGATGTGATCCTTGGGTATTATCAAGTTATGCTCTCATACCAACTTCTGTCACGCACCGAACTCGGAAAACGGGCTCACAAAATTTTCGATCGCCGAATCCGGTATCGACAGCCTCCGTAGTGCCCCATTCTCAGCTCACGACATTCATATGCCAAACTCCGATCCTGGGATCCTACAAGGAGGATTTTCAGTATGATTTTTTTTTGTAATGGAGCATACCAACAAGCATAACCAAGTCACAAAACAACATCACCACATATCTACTATATCAAAAACTTTAAGTATAATGCGAAAAGGGAAATACAAGGTAATAAAAAAGCTTCAAAATGATCTGATACGCCCTCTTGCCTCAGCGATGCTGCGATCCAATGACACCTACGTGCAATGGTCGTGCATAAGCTTACAAAAGCTTAGAGGGTGGTGTAAGTGTGCGAAAGACAAGTGCCAAGTATACAATATCAGAGTAATGCGAAAATATGTATTGAGTTCATGAATACTATCAGTCATACTAAGGCTATGCAATGCAAGGCATGAATGTTATCGGCCATACCAAGACCATGAGATGTGAGGCCTATGTAGCCAAACGTCATATGCGAGATGCAAAGCAAGCATGCCAGTCATCATCAAGTACACATATCAATATAGTTTCACTTTGGGATATCACTGGGGACTAATACCCTTCACACTGACTACCGCCTCCCTTGCAGCACAACCCAGTAAGTGGAAGAGACCACACTATCCACTTAACTAATAGTCTGCCAATACCTACCCAGTTCATTGATAGCAGACTCATTTATGAGCTAGTAAAACTCAGCCTAGCTTTCAACCCCTTCACTTAGGAGGATAACACCACACTCCCTTCCAACCAACCACGACACAGTGAAAGACAGGGCCTAATGGTATTCAGCAATCGGGCGCTCCTGTATCTACTCGGTCTAGCCATTGGAGCATCTCTTGGTAACAAAAAGGTTATATGACTCTCACCCAAGGACATCCTAATTGCCCACAGTGCTAGAACTAAGTATTTTCGGTACCCAATACGGCCATGCACGATGTGCCTGTGCAGCAACGGTCCTGATGTCACTAGGGTGTACAATGATCATGACACACAAATGTGAGATGCATGAATCACACTATCCAGTCATGCAATAATCTTGCGCATACCACGTGCTCATGTGGGTAACTCCTATTAGTGAGTCCCATAAATAGTCTGCCCAATGACATATGCTATGATCAGTCACTCCTGTTGCCAAGCATACATATGATGCGAATGGGTATGAATCATGGATTTATACTAAGCATGTTACAAAGTGATGAACTATCAACAAGTATGGGCCTATCAATGGGCCCTAAGGAGAGTTACAATACATACATTTAACCAACAATGTACTATAACGTGGGCATCAAACCATCATTGCTTCCAAGGCATAGCCCCCCGTAAACATCATTACATAAACCATGGTAGAATCACACATTGTAATGGACTTGTGTACATCCCATTGGGCCTCGGCCCATGGGCCTCCAATACATCAAATGGGCCTCATAACATGGGCACTATATATATACCAAGTGGGCCTCAACAATGGGCCACAAATACATCAAGTGGGCCTAATCACGTGGGCCTTATATATATACTAAGGTGGGCCTCATACATCCCCAAAAAGAATCATATGGAATGATCATTTGGACCATACCACAAACGACAGTGGAGATAATAAATTCGTAGTGTTAAATAAATCATAGGGCCCACCATAAAGTGTATTTTCCAACCAATTTTATCATAAGGTCATAAAGACCTGGATTAAGTGGGAGAACAATTCTCCATTGACCCAAAACTTTCCTGACCTAAATGGGTTTCAATGATAGATGTTTAGTCCTCCACTATTTCTGTGGTGTGGTCCACCTGATCAATGGATGATCACCTCATGGTGTAGCCCGCCGTAATATATTTAAGGTCCAACCAATTCATAAGATAACATAGTGATAGATGAAGTGAAAAGAAATATTAGCTTGATTGGAACTACTATGGCCCTTAAAAGTTTGAACAGTGGATGTCACTGTCCCCACTATTTTAAATGGTGGGGTCTACTTGAACTATAAATCTGTCTTATTTTTAGTCTCAAGCCTTAAGATGAGCTTTCTAAATGGTTGGACGGCTTAGATGCAACACATGCATCATGGTGGGTCCCATAGATGGACGACGTGGATGATATAGGTGGGACCCATAGAACTTGGTGATGCAACTCCAGCAGCTATAGCTGGAGTGAGGTACACCAGCTGTCCCACTGCCAGTGGTGGGGGCAGTGTGGTTGAAACACATCATCAGTGGGTCCCACGTGGGGCCCACCATAACTTTATATGCCATCCAATCTGTTGATAAGGTCACATGGACCTGGATGAAAAGGAAAAACAAATTTCATAATGATCCAAAACTTCTGTGATACCTAAAAGGGTTTCAATGATAAATGTTCAATCAACACCGTTTCCTGTGACGTGGGCCACCTGAGTCCCAAATACGTCTGATTTTTGGGGTGGCCCACTGCCCCAAAGGAGGCTTACCAAGTGCATAGTGTTGATGTCAACACACATCATGGTGGGGCCCACAGCAGGGACCCACGTCCCTGCTCGTCTGTCAAATGCAGCAGGACGCTGCAACGTCCTCTAGATGCCATCACCAACGCATGCTACTTTGCTTATATATATTTAAAATGTGTTTTCTTGTGGTTTTTTACAGGTGGGGCCCGCACCAGAAGAATCTACCCCACCCATTGGATTCTACATTTCATAACAGATCCATTAAGCCTAATATTGAGCATGTTTCGGTGTATAGAAACATTAGAGTAGGTTTCATCGGTAAGAAACACTATTTTCTAAGAAATGGCCCGCCAGATAATTGGATTGGCTCCATTTTTTGGCTCAACGCCTAAAATGAGTTGAGAAATGGAATGGATAGTGTAGATAAGTTCATACATCAAGGTGGGGCCTATATGTCTGGCCCACCTAAAAGTTTGGAATCAAACGGATATATATATATATATATATATATATTATTCCTTCTTTCTCTGTTGTTGTTAGTACACCCACTGCCTGTTCACGCCTATAGAACACGTCCAGCGTCCCTGGACGCTAGACAGACAACATGTACATACCATTCATCAAGGTGGATCCCACGTGTTGGGACCATGGCTGGTGGGTCCCACGTGTGGGGACCATGGCTGGTGGGTCCCATGTGCACGTGGCCCACTTCATCTTGATCACTCTAATATTTGTGTTTTCGCAACATCCATAAGGTAGGGCCCACGTGGTTTGGTCTTCCATGGGGTCCATTTGATGGATGGTCTAGATATCACAAACCCTCATCATGTGGGCCACAAAATAAAGGAAGGAGAGACAAAGAGAGAGAGATGATGATGAAGGGACCCCAGCACTATGGGCCCTCCCTTGCATTTAATCATACATCAAGTGGGTCCCATTACACGTGGGCCCATCAAATCGAAAATCAATGGTGAAGATCCTTTCTCCACCAAAATGTAAGGTCTAGACGACCCTATTCATACAAGGACAATAAAAATCATGATGGGGTCCATAAAGAATGGCCCCATCATGGAATGGTCATGAGAATCAATGTGGGCCATCAGCCACACCTAGGGTCCAAAGTGAGATCCATTCCATTAATCGGTAGGCCCCACTTTGCCTATCATAAAAGCCATGCAATTTAGGTCTATAAAAACACCCACTATTCAATCTTCTTAGTCTGATGGAATGCCAATCTCCTTATGTCTCACTTTGATGGAAGGAGATGAGGGTTGAAGGGCTAGGATGAAGGATTTGAGAGAGGAAGTGGGCCACACAACACTCTTTTCCCACCTTGGAAGAGCTTAGACGTGCACCTCTCTTTTACTTGGAATTTGTGAAGAGAAGGAGAGAGAAGTAAATGGTGGTTGTAAGAGAGGTGATGGATGTGAGGTGATAGGTGCACTTGACATGTATGGGTGTGTAAGAGACAGGGTGAGAGAGTGTTGACATTGGGGTTGCTCTTGTAGTTGACATGAGGTGATTGATTGATTGATTGATGGGACATGTTGTAGAGATTCACTTGGGATTGCAAACGCACAGTATTTCTCCTCGAACTGAATACGAGCTCACATCTCCTGGCCAGGGTATCGAATCAGTGTACAAGATGTTGTGACGATGCGGTCATAATGGTACAAGTCTTGGATCAAGCCAACTCAAATCTATAAGATATGACTTAGGGTCGCACACAAATGTCGATTATAGGTCACAGGTTGTCGGAATTCGACGGGAAGGATTGTGGGAGTCGACGGAACAGTACGGACTAGGATACGGGTCTTACATTGCCCAATAAGGTGAGATGGATCATACTAATAATAATAGGGGCCCATCAATTTGGGTTAGCCCACTAAGGGAAAATGAGAGTGAGCATAATACAATGACAATGGGCCTCATAACATCTCAATGGCTTGCATCATAATGTTATACTAGCACGTACTCATAGACGGCATCGATAATCGGCCTATACAAAAGGTGGGGTCCATAGATGGACAACAAATTCATAACATGAGGGTCAATCCTCAACTGTGGATATACTAAATCTGATAGCACGGATCCTTCCATCTGTGGTGATGATGAACTCTCCTCATATCAAGGTTGGGCCTAGGTGGCGTACCTATAATCCTAAGGATCCGGAACGGGTTTCCTTCACCATACTATCATATGGCCTGCTAGATGGACTCCAAGATTAAAAATAACCCTACTAGCAACCAATGGGGGCCCAACATTTTGGGTTAGCCCAATAAGAATAGATGGATCATGCGATTATTAATGGGGCCCAATGATTAGGGTCAACCCACATAGAGAAGGATGTGAATGGGCCTAACGAAGGCCTAAAGGAAGGTCATAATGTGGACATTTAACCATCATTACCCATCAATGTGGACATTTAACCAACATTGCTCCCAAGGAGTGGGCTTAAAAATAGGCCTTAGGGGAGATTTCAATGATAGACGTTTAACTACTATTGTCTCCTAGTGTACGGTCCACTTGGGATTTGAATCTAACTCTCAATGGGGCCCACGAGCCTAGAGGAATGGATGAATGATGTGAATATAACACAAACATCATGGTGGAATCACTCATCACAACTGGGCCTCATACAAGGGCTTCGTATACGTCACAATTGGCCCTCACACAAGGGCCACATATACATCACATCGGGCCTCATCACATGGGCTTCGTAAAATAGCCCATGGCCTAGGAAAAATGGGTGGATATTGTGTAACACATACATCAAAGTGGGCCTTATGGGATAGCCCATGGCCAGGAAAAATGGGCAAACGGTGTGTATATAACCCATACATCATGGTGGGCCTCATGGGGCTGCCCACGGCCCAGAGAAAAGGATAGACAGCCTGTATACAACACATATATCATGGTGGGCTTGCCTAAGGCAGCCCATGATTGGGTACATATGTAGGGTGGGCCTCTCAAGACAATGGGGCCCATGACCTTAAGAAAAAGAATGAACTGTGTGTGTATAATACACACATCATGGTGGGGCCTAGGACTTAAAATCAAGTCAATCAGTGACTTGTGTGGGCCACACTACGCATATCAGTTGAAAGGTTTACCCTCCATAAAACATTCATAATCATTCGTTGGGCCCACCAAGCTGTGGTTCAGAAATCCTGCCCATCCATTATGTGTGTCCCACTTAGTTAAGGGGTTAGACCAAGTTTCAGATGCATCCAAATCTCAGATGGACCCCAACAAGTGCTTTTATATGATTTAGCATGTCTCCACATGATTTAGCTGGTGTGGGCCTCTTGATTTTTGTGTACGACTGATTTTTAGGGACACCCCATTTTTAAAGGGGAGCCAATAAATGCATAGTATAGATGCTCCACATATATCATGGTGGGGCCTGTGTCCCTGCCATGTCCAGCAGCAAGACGCTGCAGCGTCCTCTGGATGCTAGACGTTAGAAGCAAGGGGCGTCCACCCCCTCTGCTATATATATATATATATATTTATTTTTGTTTTTTAATGGTTTTTCATAGGTGGGGCCAACATAAGAGGATCTACTCCACCTGTTGGGTTCCTGGGTTCGTTATAGGCCTAACAAGCCCAATATTCAAAATGTTTAGACGTACAAAAACATCACAGCGAGCCATATCAAATTACTTCACTACTATCATTATTTTCTACAACATGGCCCGCCAGAGATTCGGTTTGGCTTCATTTTCTAGCTCAACGCATAAAATGAGCTGGGAAATTGGATGTACGGTGTGGATCAAATACATATATCATGGGAGGGGGGGCATTGTGGTCCCACAGCCCCTCCCTAATACAACCTATTGGGATGTTGCTTGCTGTAACATTCTCTAGACGCTGGCAGCAACGTCCTCCTCTATCTATTGTGCCAATACAAAGCACCAAGCACCCACACTATAGTGGGATTTCACCACTTATGTGGGCCTACTTGATGGACGGTATGAATGGTTCACTGGATGGACAACGTGGATCAAATACATATGTTAAGGGTGGGCCATCAATGGGGAAAGAAAGAGATAGAGAGGAAGAGAGGAAAATGAGTGATGGAGGGCTCCTCCACCATGAGCCCTCCTAGCATTTATAATACATACATCAAGATGGGTCCCGAAACATGTGGGCCCACAAATTAAAATCAATGGTGGAGATCCCTTTTCCACAAAAAAATGCAAGGTCTAGATGACTTTTTTCAATGGAAAAAGTAAACATTTTGATGGGGTCCATGGAGAATGGCCCCATCATGGGATGAACATATGAATCATGGTGGGCCATCGACCACACCTAGGGTCAAAAGTGAGGTCCATACCATCAATATGTAGGCCCCACTTGGCCTATCATGAAAATCACAATCTAATCCTATGAACACCCACCAATTATTAATCTTCTAGGCTCCTTGGAATGTTAAGCTCCTTGGCTTCAACTTTGATGGAGGATGATAGAGATTGAAGGGCTAGGATGAGAGATGAGGCGGGGGGGGGGGGGGGGTAGGAAGTGGGCCACACTTAACTCTCTTGAAAGAGCTCAGACGTCCACTCCTTGGTTGCTTGAGATGGTAGAGAGAATGAGAGGGTGAGAGGTTGTGATGAGATGAAAAGGGATGGTGTGTTGTAAGAAAGTGATGGGTTGTTGTAAAAAAGGGATGGGTGGAGAGAGAAAGAGAGTTGACTTTGGGGATGGTTTGTGTAAGATAGGGATGGGTGGAGTGATGAGTTGTACTTAACTAGTATTTGATTGATTGATGTGATGTTTGGGTAGAGATTCTCTCGGGATTCGCAATACTAGGCGTTTCTTTGAAATAAACGGGGGCCCACAACTCCTAACTTGGGTATCACATCGATGCGCAAGACACGGCATTGGAACCACAACGACGACGTGATCGCTAGGTTACAAGTTGAAATTACGGTAAGGATCGCTTTAGCTGAAGTGAGAATAGGTTAAAGTGTCCTAGAGGGTGATGAATAGGAATTTTATAAAATTTTATGACAATTTAAAACCATATCACCATTATCTTGATCTAATATGCAAATGTCAAGATATCATCAATTTAACTCTAATGGTTTCTAAACCAATTAGAGAATCCAATCACAAGATTGAGCAGAATCTAAATAGTATATAACCTTAGTCTAAGATGGATTGAATGAGCGACTGTGTGTGGAATGTGATACTTATCAGTTCTAAATAATCATGTCACATGCATCAAGTGAACATTAAAAGCAAACACCATAAGAGAGTATGCAAATAACAATCCTAAACACAGTTGTTTTATAGTGGTTCGGATATATGCCTACTCCACTCTCGGCAGATGCACTCAACCCTTGAGTGTACCAGATTTCACTAACAGAGGTTTCAAATCAAGTTTACCTCAAACCAGTACAACCTACACAAGCCGGACTCTAGGACTTACACAAGATACCTAACGTGTCTCCACGAGAGACAAGTTTATGCCCCACACAGGAGCAAGGGTCAACACACAGCACCCAGGTTTTATACCCTACACAAGAGAAAAGGATCCACAGAAGGAACCTAGGGTTTTAGGCCAACATGCCAAGGATTCATATAAGGACCCTAGAGTTTGTGCCCTATACAAGAGCAAAGGTCAACACACAACACCTAAGTTTTATGCCCTACATAAGAGCAAAGGATCCATACAAGAAAACTAATTTTTAGGCCACACAGGCCAAGGATCTACACTAAGGACTTAAGTTTATGTCCTACACAAGAGTAAGGGTCAACATACAGCACTGAGGTTTTAGACCACACAGGTCAATGACTTACACTAAGGACCTAAGTTTATGCCCTACATAAGAGTAAGGGTCAACACATAGCACCCAACATACTCTCCCGTCAGAGGCCTCCTATGAGGACTTGAAGGGGTAAGAGGGACTTGTGACCCAATCCTACACAAAGGAATGATCAACAGGATCTCTGGACTATAATGATTTACAGATAAGTAGATGAGCCCCATTAAGCATGTTGATGAAGATCTCCTCCTTTGATGATGAAGATTCTTCAGCTCCCTTGATCCACAACACTTGATGATGCTCCAATAGAAGCGACGGGTTGGGTCAAGGTTATGTTGGAATCCTACTCTATTAAATATTTTCCTATTTTAGAGGAGTGATTCCAAGCTTTCCAACATTCAATGTATCCCAGCTCAATGATTTGCCATTAAGATGGTAGCTGGATTATCCTTTGAATGGGGAAGTTCATTCCTCAATCTACTCTATTAGATATCAATGATGAGAGTGGGTTGAGGGATGAACTCCCTTGAGAAACTGAGCTTGGGGTAGATGATATGCAATAACTCTCTCAAATCTCTCTCTATTTTCTCAATCCAGGGTTTCTGCATTGAGGAGATTTAAGCCTAATGACTTTTTATCAAGAGGTTGCTGGAGGATCCTTGAATGCTGAAGTTTATTCTCCAATCCAATCTATGGTGTATTCAATTAATAAGAAGGGATTGATGAATGAAGTTCCATGAGAAAAAGGTTAATTATGGTAGGTAAGAATTTACCTCCTTGGAACTCTCTCTTTTTTTCCCAAAACAACCTAAGGCAAGCTCTCATTAAATAGGTAAAAAGTTCCAATGAAAATAAAATAGTCATATTTTTTAGACAAAGTTCGATATCATCGAGCAGGCTTTGATATCAACGAGCTTATACTCTCGATAACATCGAATGACCGCTCGATGACACAAACTCAATCTTCAAATGCTTTGGAACCTTTTTACCAACTAATCGATGATATCGAACATGCTTCGATGTCATCAGATTTTGAACTCTGATTTCATCGACTTATGGTTTGATTCCTCGACATTTAAAAACATGAGAGCAAACTTGCCTTTGGAACGAAACATGCATCGATATGATCGAGCATTCCTCGATATCATCTGGTTTTGAATATCAATGATATTGGTACTAGTTCGATTCATCGATCTTTTTAAGGAATTTTCTTATAAACTCGCTGGATAATTTTCTGTCCCAATTCGATGACATCGACATGGTCTCCATATGATTGATCTTTAAATATCAATATCATCAAGTGATTCTTGATACCTCGAACATTTAAAAGAGTTTACCTGAAAGCTTGCTAGACAGATTTGTGTCCTAATCCGATATCATCTAAGGCCCATCGATATCATCGAGATTTGAAATTCAATGATATCAAGGCTCTCTTCGAGTCATCGAAAATCACATAATTTTCCTTAACTGCTTACTAGACACAAACTAACCAGATGTCGATTTTATCGAGTCGTTTCGATGAACTCGAGATTCAAAAGTCGATGATATTGATCATGTCATCGATTCATTGAGAATTCAGGCCAAGATTCATTTTAGTTGCTGGGCATCTAAAGTCCTCATTTCGATAACATCGAGTGAGTTTCGAGGACATTAATAACAGAGTCCGATTTCATCGAAGCACTATTGATAAATCAACAAAGGCTGAAAACTTAGAGATTTTCCTGATTTTGCAAAACAGTTTTCACACCTTAAACCTTATGTTGTTCTAACCATTTTAAGGGTTTTATATACCTGGTGTTTTGGGACATGATATGTGAGGCTAAGTTTAGCTTTGTACAGATCTGAAGCCACATCCAGTTGAGGTAGACGCTTGAATGATCTTCCTATGGGGCTCACTTGTCTTACTGACTCAACACTCACGCTAATTGACAAACCAGGGCACGTTCAATCTCCCTCTTTGTCAATTACGTGACAAAACACCTAAAATCTTAAAAAAAACATTTAGACCAACGCCCTAAATTGTGTGTACAAGAACTTTACACACCTTTACAAATATGTTATTTGAGTTCACACAAAAGATTGTAACGTTCAGTAGTAGCTGCTCCCCCTATCTTCTTATAACTGCTCCCCCTAACACCTGCACCACCATACATACATAGATATACAAAATTTTCTCCGTGGTGGGATTTGTTCTCCCCCTTTTTGTCAGTCATTGGCAAATGGCAATATATCAATATTAGTTGACTAAAGTTGAAGCATAAAAACATGGGAGAATCAAGACAATAGGAGGGCCATGTAGGGAAGCCTCATAACTTAAAGGCGATAGACTTCACTCTATAATATGAAACCATATTTTCAAAATGCATATCAGAGTATACAATATTCCACAAGAGACATAATAAGCACATATGAATTTGAAAATAGAGCATTGAAATCATCATTTAACAATAGGAATTACACCTTGATTGTGCACCTGCTAGTGCCCTAGTTTGTCAAGTTACGTGTGTGGTGAGTCAGACTGGCTGCAGAACTCGATAGGAAGATTATTTCAAGCGTCTGCCTCAACCGGATGTGTGGAAGCTCGTAATAGGTAAATCATAGCCTCACATCCCATGTCCCAAAACACCAGGTGATTAAAACCCTTAAAACAATATAGACATCTTAGGGTTTTTGTGGTGAGAAGACTTTTTCAAAATAGGAAAATCTCTAAATTTTTCTCGCCCTGTCGATTCTATCGGAGCACCCTCGATATGATCGACCTGCACTGTTGATGTCCTCTATACCTTAACGATATTATCGATAAGAGGACCAAAAGTATCCTGCAACTAAAAACTCATCTAGAGGGATTTATCAATGTATCGATATCATCGATATAAGCACAAATATGTCCAGCAACTTCACAATATATCTGGACGAATTATCGATATATCGATACTCATATCGATATCATCGATATTCAAATCTCGAGACCATCGGAAGTGGCTTGATAAGATCGACAGGCAGATTTTCGGCGCCCCTATTTTTTAATGAAAATCTCAAAATTCATCGATATATCGATGACCGTCTGATATGATCTGAAATCAAATATCGATAAGATCGGAGGTCCATCGATGATATCGATCGTGGGTGCGCATTTCTTACAACAATTATTTCAGGATGTTTTTAACTATGATTGGGGGCCCTTCGATTTAATCGATATTCAAATATCGATGATATCAACACCTGATAGATTGTATCGAACTAAGTCATAATCTGTCCAGCAAGTTCAAAGATAAATCTGCTGGAATTATCGATGCCTCGACTCAGATCTCGATATCATCGACATTTAAATTCCTATGACCTCGACGGTTCCCCCGATCATTCATGAAAACCTGAAATATCTCAAAATCAAGTCTCTCTCAATTTTCATGTGTCGATGGATCGAATCTGTCTTCGATGGAATCGGAGTTCAAAATCTGATGACATCGACTATAGCTTTGATTCATTGACCAATTGGCAAAGTGTTTCAAAAGCGTATGACATCGAGTCCGAGTCATCGAGCGGACCATCGATGCCATCGAGAGTATACACTCGATGATATTGAACCTGCTCGATGATATCGAACTCTGTCATAAATGTGACCGTTTTATATCCATTGGAACTTTTTGCCTATTTATAGAGGACTTGTCTTTTGTTGCTATGAGAGAAAGAAGAGAGAGCTTTTGAGTGTTTCAATTTATATCATATACCCAAAGCCCTTTCTCTCGAGGGAGTTCATCCTCCAATTCACCCTTACCATTGATATTAAATAGAGTGGATTGGGGAATGAACTTCCGCATTCAAGGATCCTCCAGCTACTACCTTATTAGTAAATCTTTATGCTGGGATGCCTTAAATGCATAAGAGAGGATCTACTTAATCTTCCTTAAAGGAAAATCTTTAGAGAGTAGGATTTCATCTCACCCTTGACCCAACCCGAAGCCAAGCATTAATATATCATCTTGCGTCGCGGATCAACAGAGCAGAAGACTCTTCGTCGACAAGGAGGAGATCTTCGGCGTTGTCCTTAACGGGACTCATCAACTTATATGTAAGTATCCAGAGTCCAGAGGACACTTGTGATCATTCCTTCCTAGGTCTTGGTCCTAAGTGGTTCTCACCCTTTGAAGTCCTCAAGGAGGCCTCTGGCAGGAGTGTACGTAGTGGGTGCACAGGGTGGACCCTTGCTCTTGTGTAGGGCATAAACCGTTAGGTCCTTGTCTAGGTCCTTGACCTGTGTGGTCTAAAATCCGGGTGCGTTGTGTGGACCCTTTCTCTATGGAGAGCATAAACATCTGGTTAGGAGTGAACCAACAAAACTCTGGGTTTGAGGTGAACCGCGTAAAACCTCTGTAAAGGTTGAAGGTGAACCTGATTTAAAACCTTAGGTTTGAGGTGAACCTTGGGAAACCTCCTTAGTGAAATCCGGTACACTCAAGGGTTGAGTGCGACAGTCGGGAGTGGAGTAGATAAGTAGTCGAACCATTATAAAAATGACTGTGTTTGTAACTGCTTTTTTATATGTGTGATTCATGACAATGCATTCATATTCATATATCTGAACACATCTCACACACACACACAGTCACATCTAACATAGACTAAATTACTTATTGTTATATCTTGATTAGTTTGTGATTGGATCCTCTACTTGGGTTGGAAGCCAGTAGAGTTACATTTGTGTAATCCTGAAAATTGCATACATAATAGGATTACAGTGATAAGATTTTTAATAACTCATAAATATTTAAAAAGTTTTATTCACCCCCCTTTAGGACATATTGACATATTTCAACTTCTACTCAAGCGGTCTTCACCGTTATTTCAATTGGTATCAGAGCGGGTCTCTCTTTAAGGGCTTCATCGCCTAGAGAGTGATCTTGAATTAAGTTGGAATCATGTTAAAAAATGTCCAAGAGGCTGTAACCAACCAGAATAGTTGTCTAGTAATCCTTGCTGCCCTAAAAGTCAGAAATAGTTCAAAGTGGTATCTAGACAGTGGATGCTCCAGACACATGACTGGTGACCAAACACACTTTTGTGAGTACTCAAACTTTGATGGGGGATCTGTCACATTTGGTGATGGAAGTTCACCCAAGATAGTTGGACAAGGAACTATAGCAGTACCAGGCCTTCCAAAGATCAAACATGTACTCTGTGTAGAAGGCTTGAAACATAATCTCCTGAGCATTTCCCAAATCTGTGATAAAGAACATCTTGTCACTTTCTCAAAGGATGTATGTAGAATTTTAGACCATATAGGAAAATCTCTCATAAAAGGTTTACGTACTAGTGATAATTGTTATGTCATTGAAAGTACGAGTGAGAAGGGACTATCCACAAAGTGTAACATGGCTGTGAAAGATAAATCCAAACTGTGGCACCAAAGGCTGGGACATGTTCACTACCAAAATTTAACAAAACTCAGTTCCAAGAATTTGCCGAGGGAACTTCCCAAGATTAGAAAAGAAAAAGTTGTCTGTGGAGAATGTCTAAAAGGGAAATAGATAAAGGTTGGACACAAGAAGACAACCTCCATTGCAACAATAGAACATTTGAATCTGCTACATATGGATCTAGTTGGACCAACTAAAGTGGAAAGCCATGGTAAGAAAAGATACTTCCTGGCAGTAGTAGATGACTACACCAAATTTACTTGGGTCGTATTTCTTTGAGAAAAATCAGATGCATTTGAGGAATTTGTGATCCTGGTAAAGCGACTCCAAAATGAAAAAGGATACGGGATCAATTGTATCAGAAGTGATCATGGTGGGGAATTTGAAAATGAGAATTTAAAAAAATACTGCAATGAGAAAGGAATTCGTCATGAATTCTCTGCTCCAAAAACCCCACAGCAAAATGGAGTCGTTGAAAGGAAAAATCATGTATTACAGGAGATAGGGTCAGTTATGTTAAATGGAAAGGATATGGCGAAAATTTTTGGGTTGAAGCTGTCAATACTGCTTGTTACATTATAAACAGAGTATATCTTAGAGCAGGTCTGAACAAAACTCCATATGAACTATGGTATGGGAAAATACCTAGTGTGAAGTATTTTCGAGTCTTTGGTAGTAAATGTTATATCTTAAGAGATAAAGATCACCTAGGGAAATTTGAGTCTAAAAGTGATGAAGGAATCTTCTTGGGATATGCCATGAATAGTCGTGCGTACAGAGTATAAAATCTATGAACTCTCACTATTCAAGAATCAGTCAATGTGGTTATCGATGATCAACTTTATGAAGAAGATGCACCTGTAAATGAATTAGAAGATGATGTAGATTCATGCATACTAGAAAAACCTGAAAATAAAACTTTATCACCCAGTGATCCTCAACCATCATCTGACATTCCCATTATAAAATATCATCCTCGAGAATAAATTATTAGAGACCTTAATGCTGGTGTAAAAACTCGATGACAGATAGAAAATATCTATAGTCATTTTTGCTTTACCTCAAAGATTGAGCCCAAGAACATTGTTGAAGCTCTTCAAGATGAACACTGGATAAATGTTATGCAAGAAGAACTTCAAAAATTTCAAAGAAATGAGGTATGAAAAATGGTTCCCAGACCACTCGATACAAATGTCATTGGAACCAAATAGGTCTTCAAGAATAAATCTGATGAATCAAGAAATGTGATTAGAAACAAAGCAAGGCTTGTAGCTCAAGGATACTCACTGATAGAAGGCATTGATTTTGATGAAACTTTTACTCCTATAGCACGCCTTGAGTCTATCAGAATTCTTTTGTCCATTGCATGTGCATTAAAATTTAAACTATTTTAAATGGATGTTAAGAGTACTTTTTTGAATGGGGATCTGGCTGAAGAAGTCTATGTGGAATAACCCATGGGATTTTCAGATTCTAAGTATCCTCAATACGTATATCGTCTAAATAAAGCCCTCTATGGTCTTAAACAGGCACCACGAGCTTGGTATGAACGATTGACAAAATTTCTTTAGACAAAAAATTCTGCAGAGGGAGTGTTGATAAAACCCTGTTTACCTAAAGAATAAAAGACTCACTGCTCATAGCACAAATTTATGTGGATGATATAGTCTTTGGTTCAACATGTGAAGATATCACATATAAGTTTGCCGATCTCATGAAATCTGAATTCGAAATGAGTATGATTGGTGAACTAAACTTCTTTCTAGGTTTGCAGGTCAAACAGCTACATGATGGAATCTTTATCTGTCAAACCAAGTATGCGAACGATCTGGTAAAAAGGTTTGGTCTTGAATTTGGTCGTTCCTATCACACTCCCATGAACACCACACTCAAACTCTCAAAGGATACAAATGGCAAGAGTGTGGATCAACATCTCTACTGGAGTATGATAGGTAGTCTACTATATCTCACAGCTAGTCGTCCTGACATATTCTTCAGTGTTGGGGTTTGTGCTCGATATCAAGCAAATCCTAAGGAATCTCATTTAACGACTGTTAAGAGAATCATCAAATATATAGCAGGAACTTCCTCCTATGGACTATGGTATCCATTTGAAACATCTACCATCATCGCCGGATACTCTGATGCCGACTGGGTAGGAAATTTGGACAATCGAAAATCAACAAGTGGAGGATGCTTCTATGTTGGAAACTATCTGGTCTCCTGGCAGAGCAAGAAACAAAATTCAATATCATTATCCACTGTTGAGGCTGACAACATTGTTGCTGGATGTTGTTGTATACAATATCATTATCTTGTTCAACATTCTCGGACTATGCACATTGATATCCGTCATCATTTTATTTGAGAACTTGTTGAAAACAAGATTATTACATTGGATTATGTTTTCACAGAAAAGCAACTCGCAGATATCCTCACCAAACCTCTTGATACAAACAGGTTTAGTGATCTTCAGAAATCCATTGGTGTCTGCACTCACTGAGAACATATCCCAGTGAATGTGTGCTACAAAGGTGATGACATTCTCGATGATATCCGTATAGTGTCAAAACTTACATGAGCATGGTGAATTTTAGGATAACTGTTGTCTGTGGCAGTATGCGTGATGGTTAGTTAAATTTTCTTTGTTTTGTTTGTTATTTGATTTGGTTTGGATAATACTTATAAAGATGGATATTTTGGTTTGGATATGGCTGCACAGAACTCACAGCTTTAATGCCATAATTTAGTTTGTGTTTTCCCTGGTTTATCCAAGTTCTGGAATGCATATGATGTTCTCAATGAATATTTCAACTGTTATACAACTGCTTTATCTTGTCTAATAAGCATTCATGACTTCTGAAATTGATGTTTGTTTTAAAATGATTTCATCCTTATACATCTATATCTGTTGGTTTTCCCATAAAATTCATTCTTCAGTCAATATCACTTACCGTACCTTTGCCAATGACTGACGAAAAGGGGGAGAACGGTTCAAAACACCCTGAGCAGAAAATTGTGTATCTATCTATGTTTATACAGGTATTAGGGGGAGCAACTGCAAGAAAGGGGGAGTTTTGAAGTAAAGGGGAGCAAATACTTCTAGAATGTGTACATGGGTTAGAAAACATTGTAAAATTGTGTAAATGCATGTACACACAATTTAGGGTGTGTCTAGAAGTATTCTAGGGTGTTTTGGGTATTTTGTCACGTAATTGACAAAGGGGGAGATTGAAAGTGCACCTGCTAGTGCTCTGGTTTGTCAAGTTACGTGTGTGGTGAGTCAGACTGGCTGTAGAACTCGATAGGAAGATTATTTCAAGTGTCTGCCTCAACCCAATGTGTGGAAGCTCGCAATAGGTAAATCATAGCCTCACATCCCATGTCCCAAAACACCAGGTGATTAAAACTCTTAAAACAAGATAGACATTTTAGGGTTTTTGTGATAAGAAAACTTTTTCAAAATAGGAAAATCTCTAAGTTTTTCTCACCCTGTCGATTCTATCAGAGCACCCTCGATATGATCGACCTGCACTGTCGATGTCCTCGATACCTTAACGATATTATCGATAAGAGGACCAAAAGTGTCCAGCAACTAAAAACTCATCTGGACAGATTTATTGATGTATCGATACACCTATCGATATCATCGATATAAGCACAAATATGTCCAGCAACTTCACAATATATCTGGATGAATTATCAATATATCGATACTCATATTGATATCATCGATATTCAAATCTCGAGACCATCGGGAGTGGCTCGATAAGATCGATAGGCAGATTTTCGGTGCCCCTGTTTTTAATGAAAATCTCAAAATTCATCGATATATCGATGACCATCCGATATGATCTGAAATTAAATACCGATAAGATCGGAGGTCCATCGATGATATTGATGATGGGCGCGCATTTCTTACAGTAGTTATTTCAGGATGTTTTTAACTATGATCGGGGGCCCTTCGATTTAATCGATATTCAAATATCGATGATATCGATACCTGATCGATTGCATCGAACTAAGCCATAATTTGTCCAGCAAGTTCAAAGATAAATCTGCTGGAATTATCGATGCCTCGACTCAGATCTCAATATCATCGACATTCAAATTCTGATGACCTCGACGGCTCCCCCTATCATTCATGAAAACATGAAATATCTCAAAATCAAGTCTCTCTTAATTTTCATGTGTCGATGGATCGAATCTGTCTTTGATGGAATCGGAGTTCGAAATCCGATGACATCGACTATAGCTTCGATTCATCGACCAATTAGCAAAGAGTTTCAAAAGTGTATGACATCGAGTCCGAGTCATTGAGTGGACCATCGATGCCATCAAGAGTATACACTCAATGATATTGAACCTATTTGATGATATCGAACTCTGTCATAAATGTGAGCATTTTATATCCGTTGGAACTTTTTGCCTATTTATAGAGGACTTGTCTTTTGTTGTTGTGAGAGAAAGAAAAGAGAGCTTTTGAGTGTTTCAAATTATATCCTATACCTAAAGCCCTTTCTCTCAAGGGAGTTCATTCTCCAATCCACCCTTACCATTGATATTAAATAGAGTGGATTGGGAATGAACTTCCACATTCAAGGATCCTCCTGCTACTGCCTTAATGACAAATCTTTATGTTGGGATGCCTTGAACGCATAAGAGAGGATCTACTTAATCTTCCTTATAGGAAAATCTTTAGAGAGTAGGATTCCATCTCACCTTTGACCCAACTCAAAGCTAAACATTGATATATCATCTTGCGTTGCGGATCAAGGGAGCAGAAGATTCTTCGTCGATAAGGAGGAGATCTTCGGCGTTGTGCTTAACGGGACTCATCAACTTATCTGTAAGTATCTAGAGTCCAGAGGACACTTGTGATCATTCCTTCCTAGGTCTTGGTCCTAAGTGGTTCTCACCCTTTGAAGTCCTCAAGGAGGCCTCTGGCGGGAGTGTAAGTAGTGGGTGCACAGAGTGGACCCTTGCTCTTGTGTAGGGCATAAACCGTTAGGTCCTTGTGTAGGTACATGACCTGTGTGGTCTAAAACCTGGGTGCATTGTGTGGACCCTTGCTCTATGGTGAGCATAAACATCTGGTTAGGAGTGAACCAGCAAAACTTTGGGTTTGAGGTGAACTGCGTAAAACCTCTGTAAAGGTTGAAGGTGAACCTGATTTAAAACCTTAGGTTTGAGGTGAACCCTGGGAAACCTCCTTAGTGAAATTCGGTACACTTAAGGGTTGAGTGCGACAGTCGGGAGTGGAGTAGACAAGTAGTCGAACCACTATAAAAATGACTGTGTTTGTGATTACTTTTTTATATGTGTGATTCATGACAATGCATTCATATTCATATATCAGAACACATCTCACACACACACATAGTCACATCCAACATAGACTAAGTTACTTATTGTTATATCTTGATTAGTTTGTGATTGGATCCTCTACTTGGCTTGGAAGCCAGTAGAGTTACATTTGTGTAATCCTGAAAATTGCATACATAATTGGATTACAATGATATGATTTTTAATAACTCATAAATCTTTAAAAAGTCCTATTCACCCCCCTCTAGGACATATTGACATATTCCAACTTCTACTCAAGCGGTCTTCACCGCTATTTCACACCCTACCACAAGCATAACCAGAAAAGTAATTACCATTCTATAATCATTCAGCATTCAATCCAGATGCGGATAAAATATGCAATATTTAGTATCCTACAGACATGATTCATTCTCATAGACAACTTAATTTCAAGCTTTTAAATACCACCTTTCATTAAAGCGTAGAAACCGCCCACGCTTGGCAGAGAACAAGTGTTTAAACCATCTAAAAAAATCATCTAGCCCATCCATGGGCACATTTACCTCCAAAAAAATTTTCCAATCATTTTTCCCATCCATGGGCAATATCAGATTACCATGTACGACGCTTCTGATTCTGAGAGATCATCAATGACATCAAAATTTTTTCGATGTCATCGAGGAGTCATTCGATTTATTGATTGACTCATCGAAGGGAAAAATGTGGCATTGATCTAAGTACTTCGATAGACTCTCGGAGATGCATATCATAAAATATTTCCTTTATAGCTTGTACACACAATAAAATTTGTACAAAATATTAAGAGACCTAAAATTATAAACATTTGCTATGTTCATATTCAAAAAGAATTTCTTGAGGTATAAAAACCTTAGATATACCATGATAACCACAAAAATGCATCATTTCACACACACGTCCAGGCCTAGATGCCGTGACCTGGACATATTATCTATGCTCACGTGATATTAGACAGATGGATCATTCTTTCTATTGCCTTTAACAACATAGCATAAGTCACTAGTGCGAAGACCCTTCATAATTGATTTTCCTGATAGGTTCGAGATCTTGCACTTTTATTTGAAGAATGTCACCACATGCTTATTGTCACATATTTAAGAGATGCTTAGAAGATTGTGTGTCAACCCTTTTATGCAGAGAGCACTCTCATTTTTTTAGCATTTCCAATTTGACTATAGTTCTATGCCCCATTACCTTAGTGATGCTTCCATTTATAAAGGTGACCACCTTATCATCAAGATTTGAATAATTTGAGAGAAGGGATTTGTCACCATTTACGTGTCTTGAGCACCTGCTATCAAGCTACCATTTAGCATTATTCCCTGTTTTTAAAGAAGAATGAGTTACAAGGCAATTTTTCTTATTTTTCGATACCCATTTTGTGGCAATTTTTCTTGGAGAAGTTTTTACTTCACTATGGGCTTGTTTGAGCATGTTGGGTAATTGAATCACATTTCCTTGTTTCATTAATTCATTTATTTTCTAATTCAGTTGAGCCACTTGACTTAATAACGCCTCCATTCTCTTTGTCATTCTAGGTGGAGATGGACGTTTCTTACCTCTTGGCATGAGCCTTGGCGGACTCTTGACATTCTGCATTGTTCTTCTGGTTGGTTTATATTTACCAGTAAAGTTCAAACCGGAATTGAGTTGAGTCCTGCCAAAGGTAAGGTATTCAAATTTATATTGGCCTGAGTCTCCACTTGAGTGACAAATAGGAGTAGCCCTTGTATTACTTCCTGATGCAGCAATTTTCTTAATCATTGGTGCTGCAGATGTGGGACTTGGTTTAAAATTTTCATATCCCAATCCTCTCTTGTCTTTTTGTGGTCTCCTCTTCCCTAAGATTTTTCTAGTTTTTCATTACTTTAGGAAAATTTGTAACTAAGCTTAGTGTAGGCCAAGGACCTATACTAAGGACCTAAGTTTATGCCCTACACAAGAGCAAGGGTCAACACACAGTACCTAGGTTTTAGACCACACAAGTCAAGGACCTTCACTAAGGACCTAAGTTTTGCCCTACAAAAGAGCAAGGGTCAACACGCAACACCCAGGTTTTAGACCACACAGGTTAATGACCTACACTAAGGACCTAAGTTTATGCCCTACACAAGAGCAAGGGTTAATACACAGCACCGAGGTTTTAGACCACACAGGTCAAGGACCTACACTAAGGACCTAAGTTTATACCCTACATAAAAGCAAGGGTCAACACACAACACCCAACATACTTTCCCGTCGGAGGCCTCCTATGAGAACTTGAAGGGGTGAGAAGCACCTGTGACTCAATCCTGCACAAAGGAATGATCAACAGGGTCTCTGGACTCTAATGACTTATAGATAAGTAGATGAGCCCCATTAAGCACGTTGATGAAGATCTCCTCCTTTGATGATGAAAATTCTTTAGCTCCCTTGATCCGCAACACTTGATGATGCTCCAATAGATGCAACGGGTTGGGTCGAGGTTATGTTGGAATCCTACTCTATTAAATATTTTCCTATGTTAGAGAAGGAGTGATTCTAAGATTTCATGCATTCTAGGTATTCCAGCTCAATGATTTGCCATTAAGATGGTTGCTGGATGATCCTTGAATGAGGAAGTTTATTCCTCAATCCACTCTATTAGATATCAATGATGAGAGTGGGTTGAGGGATGAACTCCTTTGAGAAAATGAGCTTGGGGTAGATGATATGCAATAACTCTATCAAAGCTTTCTCTATTTTCTCAATCCAGGGTTTGTGCATTCAAGAGATTCCAGTCTAATGATTTTCCATTAAAAGGTTACTGGAGGATTCCTGAATGCTGAAGTTCATTCTCCAATCCAATTTATAGAGTATTCAATGAATAAGAAGGGATTGGGGAATGAACTTCCATGAGAGAAATCTTAATGATGGTAGGTAAGAATTTACCTCCTTGGAACTCTCTCATTTTTCTCCAAAAACAACCTAAGGTAAACTCTCATTAAATAGTAAAAAGTTCCAACAGAAATAAAACAGTCATATTTTTTGACAAAGTTCGATATCATCGAGCGTATACTCTCGATAACGTCGAATGGCCACTCGATGACACAAACTCAATCTGTCAAACGCTCTTGAACCTTTTTGCCAATTGATTGATGATATCGAACATGCTTCGATGTCATCGGATTTTTAACTCCGATTTCATCGACCCATGGTTCAATTCCTCAACATTTAAAAACATGAGAGCAGACTTACCTTTGGAACTGAATAAGCATTGATATGATCGAGCATTCCTTGATATCATCTGGTTTTGAATATCAATGATATCGATGCCAGTTTAGATTCATCGATCTTTTCATGGAATTTTCTTATAAACTCGCCAGACAGTTTTATGTCACAATTCGATGACATCGACCTGGTCTTGATATGATCGATCTTTAAATATCGATATCATTGAGTGATTCTCAATACCTTGAACATTTAAAATAATTTACCTGAAAGATTACTAGACAGATTTGTGTCCCAATCCGATATCATCGAAGGCCCATCGTTATCATTGAGATTTGAAATTCAATGATATCGAGGCTCTCTTCGAGTCATCGAAAATCACATGATTTTCCCTAACTGTTTACTGGACACAAACTGACTAAATGTTAATTTTATTGAGCCGTTTTGATGAACTCGAGATTCGAAAGTCGATGATATCGATCCTGTCATCGATTCATTGAGAATTCAGCCCAAGATTCATTTTGGTTGCTGGACATCTGAAGTCCTCATTTTGATAACATCGAGTAAGTTTCGACGACATCGATAACAGAGTCCGATTTCACCGAAGCACTATTGATAAATAGACAAAGACTTGAAACTTAGAGATTGTCCTGATTTTGTAAAACAGTTTTCACACCTTAAACCCTATGTTGTTTTAACCATTTTAAGGGTTTTATATACCTGGTGTTTTGGGACATGGGATGTGAGGCTAGGTTTACCTTTGTAGAGATCTGAAGCCACGTCCAGTTGAGGCAGACGCTTGTATAATCTTCCTATGGGATTCACTTGTCTCGTGGACTCAACACTCACGCTAATTGACAAACTAGGGCACTTTCACAAGTCTCGGGTCGAGTCATCTCAGATCTATGGGATGTGACCTAAGGTACGCAAATGTCGATTACAGGTTGCAGGAATTCAATGGGGAGGGTCGTTGGAGTCTAAGAAATGGTACAAACTAGGATACGGGCCTTACACTTGGTCTTGAATATGTTTTAAAACTAGATCCTCTTGAAGTTTTCCTTGATTTGGAATTTGATTGAAGAAACCTTGAGGGGTAGCCGTTTGTCCATTCCTCCAACTGAAATTTGGATGATTCTCCAACCAGGATTGTATGTATTGGAGGTAGGTCTATTAAAAGGTCTTTGGTAATTGTTCATGACATTAGATTCCTCATTCAACACCTCTCGAAAGGCAAGGATTGTTGGACAATTTTCAGTTGTATAAATGTTGCAAGTATAAATATCGCAAACAGTTTCCTTAACCTTATCCTTCTTTAGTTTCATGGCCTCGAATTTTCTTATGAGATTAGGCACTTTAGCATTAATATCATCATCCTCTTTCATAAGGTATAATCCACCCTTCTCCTTTGATTGAGTGGGTTTAGAAGTAGTGCTTGATTTTGGGTAAGTGTCTCATGATTGTACGTTTTTAGCAAGTTTACCCAAGTAGTCCCACACATCATTAACATTTTTATTCATGAATTCCCCATTGCACATTGTCTCCACCAATTGGCACATGGAAGATGTCAGACCATCATAGAAAAAGTGTGTAATGCTCCATGTTTCAAAACCATGTTGTGGCCATGAACTAACAAGAACCATGAACAGTTCCCAACATTGGAAGAATATTTCATCTTTCTTTTAGGCAAAGTTCATGATTGACTTTCTAAGGGTGTTCATTTTATGATGTGGAAAAAAGTTCCTTATGAACTCCCTTATCATGTCATTCTATGTGCCAATAAATCTGGGATGTAGTGAATACAAGCACGTCTTAGCTTTCTCTTTTAAGGAAAAGGGAAAGAGTTTCAGCCTGACCGTGTCCTCAGACACGTTTGGAAAATATAAAGTGGCTATGATCTCATCAAACTCTTTTAAGTGTAGATATGGACTTTCATATTTAAGTCCATGAAATTTTAGAAGGAGTTGGATCACCCCTGGCTTGATATCCATGTGTCCCATATTTTCTGAAAAAACCATGCATGAGGCCATCCTCACCCCCGTCGGTTGTAAATAATCTTATAAAGGACGAGGCGGGTGTGCTTAATGCACCTCATTCTCATCTTGGACTTCCTCAACCCTAGGCTGAGGTTCTCTTCCTAGTTGATTAACCGGTTAATTTGTAGCCATCACTTCAATTAACTCTGAGGATCTTGAGTGTTGTCTAATCATGTGATGGATAGATAACCCTCAACCAATCCTCCTTCACTCAAAAGACGTTAAGTGTTGTCACGGACCCACTTGGGCATGAAAAACTCTCAGCCCTCAATTTTAGATTCTAACCTAAACCTAAAAGAGAGAAATGAAATAGAAAGAGAGAGGGAATTGGAAAGAAGTTATCAACTTAAAAGTTCCTAATTAAAATCCTGCAAAACAAAATAAAACAAGTCAGTTTCTAAAAACAGAAATTGTAAAATTGGAAAGTTCCTAAAAATAAAAATAGAAAATAAATTAGTTTCTAAAAAAGAAGTTTTTAAAAATAAAAAATAAAAAGTTTCCAAAAATTGATTAGGAAAGTTCTAAACCTAGAATTAAAAAGTAAATTAGTTTCTAAAAATAAAAGAAATCCTCGAATTAGAAAGTTTCTAAAAACAGAAAACAAACCCTAATCTAAAAATAGAAAATAAAAAAACCCTAATCTTAACCTAATTGTAAAACTAGTTAATCTTAGGAAAACGCAATCGTTAATCCCTAATAATGGTGCTAAAAACTTGTTCACAACCCCAAGTGTAGGGTTGCGATATAGCAATAATCTCAATGAGACCAAAGTCAAATACATAGGGACTAATCTCGTGTGTTTTCTGAAAGCAACTAGAACTAGAACTAAAAGAAGATGAAAACCTAAATCTGGAATACTTGAGAGAGTAATTGTGAGAAATTTAATGAAAAACTTAAGAAATTCAATGGTGGGAACTAGGGTTTCTAAGGATCCACTTGTAGAGATTAGAGAGATTGTTTCGAACAAGAAACAAATGTATTTTGTTTGGGGTAATTTAGTCACTTTATATTTATCAGAAGAAGGCAAGAAAGATAATCTCATTGTTCATTCATTCCAAGTTCTTTTATATCCCGTTTTCCCTTGATTTCAAAATAGAATATTCACAAACTATAATAGAAAGTAGATATTTGATTATATCAAATATTGGGCTGAAAGCCATTGTTCCAATGTGCACTAAAGCCTTTGTGTGCTGGAGGCTCTGTGCGCAGATGGGCTTTTATGCGCTGGAGGCTCTGTGCACAGATGGGCTTTGTGCACTATGAGCCTTTGCACGTAGCAAGCGTTGTGCGTAGGAGGCTTTGTGTGCCGCACAATGGCTATTCCGTGCAAACTTTACCTTCTCTCTCTTCGGTCCACTCCTCTCTAATAGATTGCTAATGACCCCTTTGAAGGGGTCAGGGGGTATTTGTAGCCCTCTCGCATGAGTGAACATGCCACGTCAGTACTGCATGCTCCCCCTTGTGCGCTCCTCCTTTGTGAGGACACCTTTGCCCGCTCCTCCTTTGTGCGGATCCCTTTGCGTGGATCCCTTTGTACGAACTCCTTTTTTGTGGACTCTGTTGTGCAGATCACTTTGTGCGGACTCCTTTTGTGCGGACTAAGTTGTGCGGATCACTTTGTGCGAACTCCTTTTATACAGACTCTGTTGTGCAGATCACTTTTGTGCGGACTCTGTTGTGTGGATCACTTTGTGCGGACTCCTTTGTATGGTAGTTGAGTCCAGGTAATTTCTGCACAACAACTGATTTCAGGTGATTTCCGCACAACAACTCCTGCTTTCTTCTTTCTCTTATTATTTTTTTTATGCCTCAACAGATGCCCCCTTGATCCTGCATTCATTTCACATTTGTAAATAATGTAGGATCAATCAATAGTAAAATTAATTTCAACATTCTTATTTTCATTTCCTTTATTGCACGCATTATGAAATCACTCTTTAGATTGTGCACGTGGTTCGATTTGTGCAGAATGGTTGGCGCACAACGGGTAGCGCATAATAGGTAGCGCACAGCGGGTCATTCTTTACCTATAAATACGAAACTTCACCTTTTAAATTGATTCTCCTCTATTGCTCGTTGTGTCAAGTTATTTTCATAACCAGACCATTTTGTGCTAACCCCATTGTGCACCGCACAACACCTTTTCCACACAAAACCTTTCTACGCATAACATCTTTTCCACGCACAGCTGCTTTTGCAGAAGGATAGGTAGCCCTTTTGCGGGCAAGTCCTCGGTTTCTTTTTATTTACGCATAAAGACAGGCGCACAATAGTTTTATGTTTCTACGCGCAAAGCAGATGCTCAACAGCTTATCTTCTGCGCTCAAGGAGCGGCGCACAATAGCTTATCTGTTGGCGCACAAAGATTAGCGCACAATGACCCTATGCATTTTCTTTAATTTTTAATTTTGACAAATCTTTCTCATTAGTTTTGATTCTTCTATCAACTCCTTGTGCAAGTCCTGATGGCTGGTTCATCAAAGAGACATCACACTTCTGTGGACACTGCAGGACCTTTCGATCCTTAACCAACTAAGTCCCATACTCACAAAAAGCCTAGATCTGAAGATTATTCCACCTTTTTCAAGGAACCAGCCCCTATCATCATCAATTTCACTGATCGCATTCAGCGTTTTTCTGAACATATCCAAACGCCTGTCATAATATAGGAAATAGAGGGACCCCTAACAAAGGGACAAGAGTCAGACTGAGAGAATTGGCTAAAGTGCATAGCCAATCTTCAAACAGATGTTACCCAATTAGCTGTCACGGAGACCTCCCCTATTGCAGCCTTTACCAAGAAGAAAAAAAAAAAGGAAAAGCAAATATGAAATCTTTCAAGAGAAGATCCGAGAACATAATCAAAGATGCTTCCAAATTGCTTGGGATTCGATCAAATCATATCCGGACTCATTTAAATTTCGTAATCCTTATAAGGATGAAACCATCACTATTCCCTTGCTCCTTCATCATCATCGCTCCATAATTCAAAGTGAACCGACTGACTTCATGACACAGAACAAGCTTTTGTACGTGTCAAACTGGGTAATAAAAGAACCAAAACTCCTTGAAGGCTACCTAACAGAGAAAGGGATGACCCAGAAAACTAGGCAGATAGTATACATGCGCTTCCTTATTCCATGTTACAATCCTCATGACTTATACCCTACTCACTTTTTCGAAACAATCCAACGACGCTTCCGTCACCGTGATTCTCTCTGGGGTAAGGAAGAGTTCAGAACCCGGGGTCTTTGGACAGATTGTCCATATTATAGTGCATGGACGAAGACAATTTTAAAGAAGTATAAAGATGTCCTTGTTGCGGTCAAAGTCTTCGACACCATAGAAGCTACCTCTGAGTTTTTCCATAAGGATACAATGTTTATAAGGGTTTTCTGAAACATTGGTCCTCTGCTACAAATTCTGTCCACCTCCCTTTTGGGTAGGTAAGCATCAGCTTATGGGACTTATTCAGAATCGTTGGCTTACCCATCACTGGATCTTTCTTGGATGAATACATTCCCATAAATGAAGAATTTGCTTATGTGGCCCCAAACAGGATTCCCAAAATTACTTCTTCAACGATCACACTTTTTCAAGAAATGTCTTATTTTCCAGATATTTACAAGATAGCCCCTCTTTAATGGCTTGCACACTTTTCATGATATTTAGTGTTAGTATCCTTATTATTCTCTTCATTCCTCATATAACACCTATTTATCCGTATAAATTGCTAATCTTCCTTTCTTTCCCTTTTCAAATTTCCTGGTAGTCACAGTCCGAAACTGGAGGCTAATCGAAAAAAGATAAGGGGCCCTCTTGAATTTACTACCGAAACTGAATTGGCTACTTTCCTAGCCTACTGGCTGAGATTGATTGTGCATCCAAGTTCAAAGAGCTCAGATTCCATTCAACCCACCTTGTTTGTCGCAGCAGGCGTGATGGCAAAGGGCAGAAAGAAATATTCTTTAGCACCTCCTGTATTATGTTCATTGTATTGAGCTTTCGGACATGTTGCGGCTCATTTCTCAAGCCCAACTCTAGGAGTCTCGTCTACTTTCGCTCCTTGGCATTATTTCTCAGGTTAGTTAGGTGTCTACTTTCCTTGGACATATAATGATCCTGAAAAAGCCTATGTCCACCTCGACCATCTACCTTTATGGCATTTCCAGAGGAAAAAAATGTTAAAGAAAACATATGACTATATAGTAGACAAGATTGATAATCTGGAATCCATTAGCTTCTTTCTTTTCTACATAGAGCATTAGGCCGAAGATAGGGATGTCGAGGACAATGACAACCTGAACCCTATCGAGCTAACTTTTTTCATAAGCATCCATTCTTGTAGTCTGCCTTTACGAGAAGGGGCAGAATTTTGGAGAGAACCGTATTAGCCCAATCGGTTTGCCAGGCAATTCGGATATGACCAGACTGTGCCACAAATAGGAGAAGATGTCACCCAGGTTATACGAAGGTATGGGGTTGGCCCCTATAAATGGGCCTTCATATGGAAGCAGCTTTTGACGAGGAACTTTGGTTCCCGATTCGTTCTCCTAGGCTACAACCATCGAGTGATAGCCTCATATGTTTAGATGCGATTGTGGGGGCACCATTACTATCTGGTACACAACTGTTTTCCAATGGACCGCCCCATTTGGATTCCTCCCCTATGTTTTATGAATTATAGGCCGGAACAGGGAATAAGTTATTTTTACGAGAAAGATCATTTTGCTGTTTCTGAAGACCTCTGCCGCAAGACTTCTTTAGAAAAGCCTATTAGAGAGATAAAACTGAAATTGCGGTGAAGACCGCACGAGTTGAAGAAGGAATATGCCAATATGTCCTGGAGGGGGGTGACTAGGACTTTTCAAAGTTTTTATAGTTTATTTTAAAATCCTATTACACTAATCCTAACAACAGACATATATTAGGAATACTCAAATGTAACTCTACTGGCTTCCAAGCCTGGTAGAGGATCCAATCACAAACTATTCAAGAAGTAGCAATATATAACTTAGTTTATGATGGATATGACTGTGAATGTGTGTGAGGTGTGATCAGATATATAAATATGAATGCATTGACATGAATTACAAACACAGTCATTTTTATAGTGGTTCAACTACTTGTCTACTCCACTCCTAGCAACTGCACTCGACCCTTGAGTTTACCGATTGCACTAAGGAGGTTTCACAGTGGTTCACCTCAAACCTAAGGTTTTAAATAAGGTTCACCTTAAACCTTTACAACCTACACTGAGGCTGACTGTTTATGCTCTTACGAGCAAGGGTCAACACAACGCACCCACTTTTAGGCACACTGGCCAAGGATCTTCCAAAAGACCTAGTAGAGGTTTCTACACAGTTGACCTCAAACCCAGAGTTTTACTAGTTCAATCCTAACCAGATGTTCATGTTCTCCATAGAACAAGGGTCCACACAATATACCCACCACATACACTTCCGCCAGAGGCCTCCTTAAGGACTTCAAAGGGTGAGAACCACTTAAGATCCAATCCTACAAAGGAATGATCACAAGTGTCCTCTTGGACTCTAGATACTTACAAATTAGTTGATGAGTCATATTTAGCACAATGTCAAAGATCTCCTCCTCCTTGTTGATGAAGAGTCTTCTGCTCCCTTGATCCACAACATAAAATGATATACCAGTACTTGGCTTCGGGTTGGGTCAAGGTCAAGATGGAATCCTACTCTCAAAGTGTTTTCCTATCAGGAAGATAGAGCGATTCCAATCTTATGCATTCAAGGCATCCCAGCATAATGATTTGCCATTAAGGAAGTAGCTGGAGGATCCTTGAATGCGGAAGTTCATTCCCCAATCCACTCTATTGAATATCAATGATGAGGGTGGATTGGAGGATGAACTTCCTTGAGAGAAAGGGCTTTGGGTATATGATCTAAGGTTAAACACTCAAAAGCTCTCTCTACTTTCTCTCTCAGCAACAATAGACAAGTCCTCTATATATAGGCAAAAGGTTCCAACGGATATAAAACGGTCACATTTATGACTGAGTTCGATATCATCGAGCGTATACTCTCGATAGCATCGATGGTCTGCTCGATGACTTGAACTCAAAGTCATACGCTTTTGAAACCTTTTGTTAGATGGTCGATGAATCGAAACCACTGTCGATATCATCGGATTTCGAACTCCGATTCCATCGATGGTAAGTTCGACCTATCGACATTTGAAAAATGAGAGAGACTTGACATGAAATATTTCAGGTTTTTAGGATATGATCGAGGATCAGCCAATGTCATCAGAATTTGTATATCGATGATATCGAAGGCAGTGTTGATCCATCGATAAATCCAATAGATTTACCAGTAACTCATTGGATAGTTTGTGTCCAATTTCGATGCAATCGACTCGGCCTCGATATCATCGACATATGAATATTGATTTCCTCGAATGGCCCCCCAATCAAAGTTAAAAACAACCTGAAATATCTGCTGAAAGAAATGAGCACCCACGGTCGATAACATCAATGGACTTCTAATCTTATCGATATTTGATTTCAGATCATATTGGAAGGCGAAATGATATATCGAAGAAATTCGAAGTTTTCTTTAAAAAACAGGGGCACTGAAAATCTGTCTGTCGATCTTATCGAGCCAATTTCGATGGGCTCAAGATTTGAGTTTCAATGGTATCGATAGGTGTATCGATACATCGATAATTCATCCAGATATGTTGTGAGGTTGCTGGACATATTTGGTCCTCTTTCTGATCATATCGATGAAGCATCGAGGACTCGACAGTGCAATTCAATCATATTGAGGGTGTTTCAATAAAATCGACAAGGTGAGTAAAACTTAGAGATTTTCCTATTTTGAAAAAGTTTTCTCACCTAAAAACCCTATGATTTTCTAGCTTGTTTTTAAGGGTTTTATTCATCTAGTGTTTTGGGACATGGGATGTGAGGCTTTAAATTTACTTATGGAGAGCTTGCACACATCCAGTTGGGGCAAATGCTTGAAATGATCTTCTTATCAGACTCTGTAGATAATCTGACTCAACACTCACATAACTTGACAAACCAAGGCACTTTCAAAAACCACCAAACACTCTGAAAGGTTGGTTTGCATTTGGTTCTCTTTTAGATTTGATAAAGCGAGGAACATAGCCCCTGACTCCTCGTACCCCTGTTCCTTGTGAAGAGTTTGAAACTGTGGGTGGTACTTTACCTGGTACTTCTACCACCCCTGTTATTACAGAACCTGCGATTGTTACTGCTCCATCCAATATTGTTCGCATTACCACAAGCCCCACAATAGTTGCAATCTCTCCAGTGGCTCGTCATACTACAACTTTTCCTACTGCAAATCAAGCTGCCGCATCTCCTATGACCCGATCCTATGCTAAACAATTTTCTCCTATTGTTTTGGCCCAACTAGCTCTTTCTCCAGCTTGAAAGACATGCCTTCTTCCTACGAAAACTATTTATAAAGAGAAACAAATGATATTAATGGAATAAAATTCTTCGGAATACTCGGCTAATACTGATAGTGATGATCTTTCTTCTTCTATAAGTTTAACTGATGATGAAGACGCCTTGTATGATGCGAACACTGATGCCGAAGTAGATGTTGGAGAAGGAGGTAACGTTAGAGGTAAATCTCCGCTTCATGACTTCTAATTGATCCAAATGTTCCTTTCCCAAACGCAATGGTTTCTTTAGAAGAGGAGCAACTTGACTATAGGGAATGTGAATGTTCCCCTGGAGCGAATATCTTCTTCTCCTTCAATGCCACATATTCTTCGCAGATTGTAGAGACCACTGGCATGACTGCTCGTGAAGCATTGATGTTAACTGAGACAGAGGCTCAATCGTCAAGACTTCTAATAGAAACAGAAGATGCTCCTCTTCATCACGGCATAGAGGAAACTTTGCTAGTCACAATTACACCACGTGATTTTCCTTCTCGTGTAGATGAATCTATCACGGTGTGTCCTTCATTCAACCAGTGGCTTAGAGTTTGGAATTCTTTTTAGACCCCGTTGATGTGCCGACCCCAACGACTGTTGATTGTAGTACGAGAGGGCTCAGGAACTCTCCTTCAACGTTGTTGCAACTACAGATACACCTGGATCTATAGTTCCTTCAACCTTCTCTACTCAAACTACTTTTGTCGTTGGTCCTGAACGAGGTACATATATATACGGATATATTTTCCTATCGGATGTATCTTCTTTTAAACTCACAATCCTCTTTTCCTTCTTATTCAACCACAATCATGCTAACCCCAAGTGGCTCTGAGGGTTCTAACTCAGTCGCTACAACCTTTGGTAGACTTTCATTAGAGATAGTGTCACCTTTCGTGTTAGGGTTATTCAAGAATGCACTCTTAGCCATCACTAATGCTTTTAAAGACCTGACTCAATGACCTTTCTTGGATAGTACTTTGGTTGTTCTTTGCTCACTCTGTTCGCCTTGCGCACGTCAACGTTCAATCTCTCCATGACTGTCTATCAGAATTCTATAATTCGATGAAGAATTTAGAAGCCGCTTAAAGTGTCGTTGTTGCTCTGGAAATCTTCAATCGTCAAAAAGAATTGGCATCACTTAAAGAGCAACTTTCTTGTTCGAGTGACGTTCTTGCTACTCACAAGATTACCAGCCAGTCTCTTCATGAGAAGCTAAGAGTTGCTGATAGAAATAGAGTGATTATCGATGATCAAATTATCCTTCTGAAGAAAGAGATATTACTGCTCAAGGGTAAGAAGGAAGCAGAAAAATTGATTATTCATTAAGCCAGGGAAGAACTCGAAGACAATATCCAGGCCATTGATCTTGTAAAGACTGAATGGACGAAAAAATGAGAAACTGCCGCTCTTTTATAATTAGAATTGGTCGATGTCCCTGATCAGGCTAAGATCATTCTAGAGGCTGAGCAAACTACTTCTGCAATATAACTTCCATTATAAGAGGAGTTACAACATTATATAACAACATTGAACATAACCGAAGATCTGTAAAGAGATTTCATATCATATTATCATGCATGTGTTTATGTGTTCCTTTTGGTGATGTAATATCTGAACGAACTATATATTTTAATGAATTTGCTTTCTTCTTCTTTTCATATATTAAATGGCGGCCATACGTGGCGTTTTATTTTAATGGGCGGAACTACTTTTTTTTGAAGTTAGTAGAGTTAGTTCACACACAGTTTAAGCTCTTGAGTAGTGGAGCAAGCAGTTTTTTAGACTCATGAGGGAGTCGGGTCTCACGTGATGGTCTCTGTAACTCTTAGGAGTTCACTAGTCTTCTCACAACCTGGTGAGTTCACAAACCACGATCCATCAGAGGGGCCAGTGAAGCTACCAGGGCTATGAACTCGGTTGGAATTATGCTCAAGGTTGGTCGCGGTAACTCTCTATAGTTCATAGGGCTTGCAAGGTGACCTTTGGGGTACCAAATCTAGGGCCGTCAGTCTATCAATGAGTAGGTTTAAGACCTTCCTCATGAGTTTGTATTGAAATCAAACCAAAGATCTAGGGGGTCTTACGCATGGTTGACCTATATATGGATATGGCCATAAAGCTCACACTGCAGCCTGCTTTTCCTTTATTTGTAAGGTCAACCCATTCACGGGAGGGCATTTTCCTCCCTTCCCCATGATGTTGTCAGAAAGCTATACAGACGGCATTGGTCTTATGCATGACTGGCCGTTGAGGAATTTTTGGCCTGTTAAGGCTTTTTTAGTCTTATACAGACGGCTTCGTCAGTTGCCCACATAGGTATGCATACGATGGCCTTCACGGGCTTTCTAGGGCCACTGGCTTCTCATCGCTACCCGAATGACAAAAATGATAGCTCTCATGCATAGTTGGCGATATTAGGCTTGGCTAGGCTGCTTTGAGTAAGCTATAATTGTTGTCATCGACTTTATATGTCGTTGGCTATATAGTTCATTTTTTCCGCCAAATTTGATGAATTAATAATTGATATTTTGCAATTGTTGATGATGTTTTAAGAATATTCATGTCATGTTTAGAATAGGGTATCAACTTGGTGATGATAGCAATTATGGTAAAATAAGCTTGCAGAGCGATTGATGATTGATGACAACAGCGATAGTTGTTAATTTTAGAGATGATCGTCGATGTTTGTCGATGTCGATGTTTGGCAATCGTTAATACTTTGGCGATGAGTTATTGTCAATGCTTTCAATGCGTTTGAGAAGCTTCTCTAAAGATTTGCGCTCCTTTTTATTCATTCTTATGAGGGAGAGTACATGGCTTTGTCTTTTACGATCTCTTTGCCCTTTTACTTGTCCTTATCATGCTCCCTTTTGATGTAGAATCATTATGCGGATAATAATCTGAATCAAAATCGACAATATCTTCAGGGACGATATCTTTTAATAAAGCGAGCATTGACCGGTACATTGATACCTTATCCATCTTGATCTACGATTCTGTACGCTCCATTGGAGTATACTTCTTTTACTATGTACAACCCATCCCATTTGGACTCGAATTTGCCCCTTGTTCAGCGGGTGACCACTATGGGCTTTTCAACATCAGCACCATATCCCCTTTTTTGAAAAAGTGATATTTAACTCATTTATCAAAGGCGACCAATACCCTATCCTGATATGATTACAATCATTGTTGCATCACCAAAAGTTTCTCATCAAGCAGATCCAACTCTTTCAGTCTTATTTTTACATTTTCTTCATTTGTTATGGACTGGTGTACTGCCACTCTAAGCGACGCTACCTGTATTTTAATAGGGATTACTGCTTCGACACTATAGACCAGTGAATATAGTGTTGCTCTTATTGCTATCCGATGAGTAGTTCAGTATGCCCATAATGCTTCTTGTAACCTTTCATCCTAATCACGCTTGTTCCCGGTCACTGTCTTTTTCAGTATCTTGATTATCATTTTATTAAACGCCTCTGCTAACCCATTGGCTGGCGGATAGTAAAGTGTCGAAAATGAATGATGAATACTGAATTTCTGGCAAAGCTTCTCCATGCCTCTATTTTTTAAGGGAGTGTCATTATCCGTAACAATTTTATTTAGAATTCCATGGCGGTATTTTATTGTGTGCCAGATGAAGTTGACCACATCCTTCTCTTTGACAGTGCGTAATGCTATTACTTCTGTCCACTTGAAGAAATAATATGTTGCTGCTAAGATATACTACTTTCCTTTGGATGAAGGCAGATTTATAGGACTAATGACCTTAAGTCCCCAGGCTGAAAAAGGCCAATAAGTGTCCGATTGGTGCAAATCTTCTGGAGGAACGTGTATAACATCTCCATGAATTTGGCATTTATGACACCGCTTTGCATAATTTATCTCATCTTGGAACATGGTGGGCCAATAATACCCCATTCGATGTATTCTATGGAATAAATTTCAGCTAGCTTGATGTGCCCCACATTCCCCAGAGTGTGCTTCTTGTAATGTTTGGCTCATTTCTTGTTTGTCTAAGCAACGTAGCAGCATTCCATTATAAGATTTGTTGTATAATACTTCACTGCATATGATGAATCTAGTTGACTGTTGCTTAATTTGTTGTCACTGCACCGGTTCTTCCAGTAAGATGTTATATTTGAGATAATCGATGAAAGGGTGACGCCAATCATTAGTCGTTACTTCCAAACATGATACAGGAAGCGTCTCCGCAGTTTCAATGATGACTTCCGAAGATGGCAAAAATCTTCTTTCTTCCATAGTTACTTGGAAAGGGCTCCAATTTACGCTGGATTGAGTCTCTGCCAAGTTAGCTAAAGCATCCGCTCTTGCATTTTTAGACCGCGGTACATGCTTAATCTCGACATGACAAAACTACTCCAACAACTGTTGCGCTCTTTGACAATATGGTAAAAGTTCTTGCTTCCTTATTTCAAATTCAGTCATCAATTGATTTATAATTAATTTAGAATCTCTGAAGATATGCAGCGTCTTTATCTCCATCTCTTGAGCCATCTCCATTCCAATGATAAGGGCCCTATACTCAGCCTCATTGTTTGTGCATGTTGTTCCCAATGTGAAGGAGTAAGGTAGTAAATTACCTTGAGGAGTAATGAATATCACCCCTACCCCCGCTCTTGATGTTCAAACAATGCCGTTGAAGTACATCTGCCATGGGCTTTGCGACTCAGTCAACATAACTTGTTCATCTGGAAAGTCATCATTGAGGTTTCACATTCTGCTACAGGGTGTGTTGCAAGGAAATCCACCACTACTTGCCCTTTTACCACCTTTGCTAGCTTGTACATAATAGTATATTCTGATAGCATCAACATCCATTTGGCCAGTCTCCCAGATAACATCGGCCTTGTCATAAAAAACTTTATCAGATCTGCTCTGTGATCAAAGTTATATCATGGGAGAGACAATAATGTCTCAATTTCTGAATCGCAAGTATCAGTGCCAGACATTCTTTCTCAATAGGAGAGTAGTTGCATTCCGCACCTATCAGAGTTCGGCTTAAGTAATAGAGAACAGTTTCTTTCTCAGCCTCATTCACCTGAGTCAAGAAAGCTCTTAAAGAATTCTTGGCGGCCGATATATACAAAATAAGCGGTTTTCCTTTTATCGGAGCTGTCAGTACCGGCGGTTGTTTCAGCAATTCTTTTATTGAGTCAAATGCATTTTGACATGATTGATCCCACACGAACTCCGTGTCCTTTTTCATCAGATGGGAAAATGGCTGACATCTCCCTACTATATTTGAAACGAAACGGCAAATGTATGCCAACTTTCCTGGCAAACTTTTCAATTCCTTTAATGTCTTCGGTGGCGGCATGTTTTGAATGGCTTTAACTTTCCCTGGATCGATCCCGATACCCCTGTGTCGGACCACAAAACTGAGAAATTTACCCGAAGATACCCCGAATGCACATTTAGCCGAATTCATCTTTAGTTATTTCTTTCTGAGTCGACGAAAAACCGCTGCCAGGTGTTTGCGATGCTCCTGATGATCTCCTGACGTTACTACTAAATCATCAACATAACACTCAACATGCTTGTGCATCATGTCTTGGAAGATATTTTGCATTGCCCTTTAATATGTCGCCTCGACATTCTTAAGACCAAATGGCATAACTTTATAACAGTATATTCCCAGTGGCGTCCTGAATGTCATTAGTTCTTCATCTTCAGGTGTCATCCGAATTTGATTATAACCTGCATAGCCGTCCATGATGGACATAATAACATACTGGGTCATATTGTCAATCAGTAATTTAGTGATCGGGAGAGGAAAATCATCTTTTGGACAGGCCTCGTTCCAATCTCTGAAGTCAAAACACACCCTGATTTGTCCGTTTTTCTTCTTCACAGGGTCAATATTTGATATCCACTTGGGATACTTGACCTCCTTGATAAACCCGACCTTTATCAACTTACTGACTTCTTCTTCTATCAGGGGAACCAAGTCTGGATGAAATTGTCTTTGTGCTTACTTAACTGACTTTTTCTCTTTAGAGATATTTAATCGGTGCAATGCTACGGGAGGTTTTAAGCCCGACATCTCTACATATGTCTAGCGAAGACATCTTTATTTTCCTTGCGGAGCTGAACATATTCCACAGACTCTTGCTCAGAAAGACCAGCGCTGACAAACGTGTTCCTTGGCTCTTTTTCAGTACCCAGGTTTATCTCGCATAAACTGTCTATTGTCAGCTGCCCCCCCGTCTTCCATTTGCTTCGGAGCTATTTCAGGATGCTCAACTGTTTGAGGGCCTTCTTCTGATAATCGTTCAGTTGTCACCATATTCACTGATGATGCTGCCTCCAGCCCTTGAAATTTTCTTCGCTTTTCCTGGCAATCCCAATAGGAATCTGAATTCCTTTCCAATGATTTAAGCTAGTGGGTTCTTCGTAATTATACCCCATGTTTCTCATGATTTTCCTGCTTGCTATACTATATTTCTTGAGGTCTTGCAGTGTTAGCCTAAAATGGTACACATTATCCTCAGCCTTTTCTTCAGCCTCTATTTCTACTGAGGAATAAAATTTTATTAGTTCTGGATGCTTTGCGCTAGCCTTGACTTGAAATCTTCATAGAGCAACTGAAAATGGCTTATTCCTTTCAACATACGTCAATGGTATTGTATAATTGGACTGCAAAATTTTCAACTTCTTAGCGATAACATGGTTAGCGGCAGTTGCCCTAGTTGTCTCAAATGTTTCGGCACAAAATAGAATTTCTACTTTTCTCTGCAGTTTTGGATGATTCCACCTTTTCTGTTTCTTTTTTAATCAAAATTATTTGAATGTCCTTTAGGTCTTTGCTTTCATCATTCTTTCTTTCTTCTTCAGTGAACCCTTTATAGTAACTAGCATCCGCAAAGAAGGACTCAGCCTCTGTATATGGCTTTACATCAGCCATTACTTTATACTTTATCCCATCTTTACAGTATTTGAAACATTGATGCAGCGTAGAGGGTATAATGCTGTATTGAAGTATCCATGGCCTTCCTAAGAGAAGATTATATGTCGTCACTGCATTTATAATGTGACATACGACATCGGTGGTCAACTCTTCTATTTCCAATGTCACCATAATTTTGCCAACCGTACGCTACCCATCTTGATTGAAGCCCTGTATCATCATTCCACTAGGGCATAGGTCAGAACGACGATAACTTAATTTACTCAACATCGAGAGTGGTAAGAGGTTCACTGTCGACCAGTTATCTATCATAATCCGTTTAACCTCTTTCCATGGATATGACCTTATATCATTAGTGGCCTGTTATGCCCTGCATCACAGATCAAATCATCATTGGAAAAGGAAACGACTGGCAGACAATTCTCATACTCATTATGCTCTTCATGTTCTATCTCTGCTAGTAACGTTTCTCTGACATCATGATTAGACAATGCTTGAACCAAACTGTCACGACCCAAACTCGGAAACTGGGCTCACAAAATTCCCGATCACCGAATCTGGTACCAACAGCCTCCGTAGTACCCTATTGTCGACTCCTAGCACCCATACGCCAGATT
Source organism: Magnolia changhungtana (assembly GCA_030180095.1). Taxonomy (NCBI): domain Eukaryota; kingdom Viridiplantae; phylum Streptophyta; class Magnoliopsida; order Magnoliales; family Magnoliaceae; genus Magnolia; species Magnolia changhungtana. Next base: position 3,151,741 of record JASAUF010000644.1, on the reverse strand, counting down.
CCGATCCTGGGATCCTACAAGGAGGATTTTCAGTATGATTTTTTTTTTTGTAATGGAGCATAACCACAAGCATAACCAAGTCACAAAACAACAACACCACATATCCACTATATCAAAAACTTTAAGTACAATGTGAATGAAAGGAAAATACAATATAATGAAAGTAACAGAAACTCCAAAAGCTCCAGAAGACTGCTACACGCTCCGAGCTCAATGCTGTTGCAACTTAATGCTACCTACACGCATCTATCGTGCGTAAGCTTACAAAAGCTTAGAGGGTGGTGAAAGTGTGTGTAAGGCGAGTGTTAAGTGTACAATATCAGAGTAATGCAGAAATATGCGGTAAGTCCATGAATGCTATCAGCTATACCAAAGCTATGTAATGCAAGGCATGAATGCTATCGGCCATACCAAGACCGTGCGATGCGAGGCCTATGTAGCCAAATGTCATATGCGATATGCAAAGTAAGCGTGCCGGTACTCATTAAGTACACATATCAGTACAGTTCCTCTCTGGATATCACCAGGGTCCAATACACCTCACACTGATTGCCTCCTCCCTAGTTGCACAGTCAAGCAAGTGGAAGAGACCACACTATCCGCCTGAGTATTAGTCTGCCAATACCTACCCGGCTCGTCGATAGAGGATACATTTGCGAGCTGGTCAAACTCAGCCTAGCTTATAGCTCCCTCACTTAGGCGGATAAGGCCACACCCCCTTCCAACCGACCATGACACAGTGGGAGACGCGGCCTACTGGTATTCGGCACTCGGGCGCTCGTGTTTCCACTTGGTCTAGGCGTTGGAGCATCCTCTGGTATAAAAAAGGTTATGGGACTTTCACCTAAGGACATCCTAAGTGCCCACAGTGCTAGAACAAAGTAATTCCGGTATTCGATACAGTCATCCACGATGTGCCTGTGGAGCTACGGCCCTGATGTCACTAGGGCGTGCAGTGATCAAGTCACACATATGCGAGATGCATGAGTCACACTGTACAATCATGCAGCTATCTCACGCGTACCACGCAATCATGTGGGGCACTCCGTCTCATAAGAAGTCCTATAAATGTCTCAGCCCAACGGCTTATGCTATGATCAAACATTCCTCATATCAAGCATACAAATGATGCGTATGAATCATGGAAGTGCACTAAGCATGTTATAAAATAATGAACTATCAACAAGTATGGACTTAATAATGGGCCCTAGGGAGAGTTATAATGCGGACATTAAACCAACTTCATTCTTACAATGTGGACGTCAAACCAACATTGCTCCCAAGGCATGACCCGCCATAAATATCATTACACAAACCATGGGGAGTCACACATTACAATGGACCTATATACATCTCATTAGGCCTCGACCCATAGTCCTCAGATACATCAAATGGGCTTTATATAAATCAAGTGGGCCGCATTAGTGGGCCTTATATACATTGCAATGGGTCATATCCCATGAGCCTTTAAATACATCAAATGGGCCTCCTATCATGGGCCTTACATATACCAAATGGGCCACACCAATTAGGCCCCATAGTACGTCAAAATGGGCCCGATCACATGGACCATATGCATAACAAATGGTGGGGTCCACCTGAATGGTTAGATCTGCCTCATTCCTTAGCTCATGCAATAAAATGGGCTTTTAAAATTGGATGGACGGGTTGGAGGCAATACATGCATCATGGTAGGCCCTAAAACAGCCCACCAGCCTACCGTGATATATATACATAAAATATATATATATATGGGAAAAGGTACAATACGCTCAAGCTGATTTTAGGTCCCATAAGGTCAAGCTGTGTGGGTCCCACCGTGATGCGTTTGGAACATCAACACCATCAGACAGATGCACCATTCCATCGTGAGCCTAGGTCTCAAAAATCAAGTCAATCCGTGACTTGTTTAGGCCACATCACATGCAAAAGTGGAGAGGGTCGTGCACCATTTAAAACATTCATAACCATTTTGACGGCCCACAAAGATGTGGTTTGTAAATCTAGCCCATCCATTATGGGTGTCCCACTTGCATGAGGGTTCAGCCCAAGTTTCAGGGGCATGCAAAATTTCAGGTGGGACCCACCGTCCACTGGACGGTGTGCATAAAACACAAACATCACCGTGGGCTCCATCGTAATATAACATATACATTATAGTGGGCTCCCACCATCCGCCTGGACGGTGGGAATAAAACACATAAATCACTATGGGCTCCACGTGGGGCCCACTGTAATGCTTATAAGCCATCCAAACCGTTCATGAGGTGACGCAGACCTAGATGAAGGGGAAAAACAAATTTCGTACAGATCCAAAACTTCTGGCAGCCCAAGAAGGGCTTCAATGGTAGACGTTTAGCCCCACTATTTCCTGTGGTGCAGGACACTTGAGATCCAGATGGAGCTGGATTTTGGAGGGGGCCCACCTAATGAATGACGTGGATGAAAAATATGCATCGTGGTGGGGCCCACAACAGGGGACCCGTGGGTCCCTGCCCCGTCCGCTCGCCGCTCAAGGCGAGGGCCGTCTGCTTTCCTGGCGAGCAGTAGCGTCTCGCCTTTTATTTTATTTTTTATTTTTTTTGAAAATCACGTTTTTCATGGTTTTCCATGTGTGCGGCCCGCATCAATTGAATCCATCCCACCCACTGGTCATTACTGCTCTAGACAGACCAAACGAGCCCAATATGCGGTATATTTTGGGGTACAGCAACGATAGAGTGCATTTAAGCGGTGAAAATCACTATTTCCTATGTTATGGCCCACCAGAACATCGGATTGGCTCCATTTTTCAGCTCAACGCCTAAAATGGGCTAAGAAAAGAGATGGACGGCTTGGATTGGATACACACATCAAGGTATGGCCTACATGAGCGGCCTGCCCAAATGTTTGTGAAACAGTCTAATATTTCTATTTTTCTTTCATCGTCCAGACGCTGGACTGTTTTTGGGCATGCAATATATTTAATGTGGGCCTGCTTAGGTGGGCCACCATATGACTAGGTGGTGTGGAACATTCATAGATAAAGTGGGCCTAACCTATAAATGGCTTGGATCAAATACATGCTCCATGGCGGGGCCCATCCAGGTGGGCCACTTGGTCATATCATGACATAAAAGAGAGAGAGAGAGAGAGAGAGAGAGAGAGAGAGAGAGAGAGAGAGAGATACGTGTAATGGAGGGACCCCGACATTATGGGCCCTCCCTTACATGATTTAAAACATACATCAAGTGGGTCCTATTGCATGCGGGCCCACCAAATCAAAGATCAACGGTGAAGATCCCTTCTCCACCAAGATGTAAGGTCTAGATGACCCATTTTCAAGCTAGAAAATAAACATCATGATGGGGTCCATGGAGAATGGCCCCATCATGGAATGATCATGAAGATCAAGGTGGGCCATCGGCCACATCTTAGGGTCCTAAGTGAGATCCATACCATTGATCGGTAGGCCTCACTTAGTCCATCATAAAAACATAAAGAATCTAGCCTAATAAGCACCCACCGTCAATCCTCTTGGTCCGTTGAAAAGCCAATCTCCTTGAGCTTCACTTTGATGGTGGAGATGAGAAATGGATGGCTAGGATGATGGATTTTGGAATGGGAAAGTGGGCCACCAAAATCACATTCCTCTCACATGGAGAAGCTTGGACGTGTGGGCTCTCTCTTGCTTGGAAATGGTGTGAGAAAAGAGGGAGAGAGAGAGAGTTGTAAGGAGAGAGGGATGGGTGTGATGGGTGAAAGGGTGAGGTGAGTGATGGATGTAGTACTTGACATGTAAGGTGTTGTAAGAGAGAGGATGAGAAAGAGTTGACTTTAGAGAGAGAAAGCATGGGTTGCTTTGTACTTGACATTGAAGTGATTGATTGATTGATGGGATTGATTTGACATTGTATAGAGATTCTCTTGGGATTGAGACAGTGCGATGTTTCTTTGAAATAAACGCCAGCTCACATCTTCTGGTCAGGGTATCGGATCGGTGCATGAGTCACGGCATTGGAACCGCAGCGACTGTGCGGTCGTAATGGTACAGGTCTCAGATTAAACCGAATCGAATCTAAAGGATACGACTTACGGTTGTATGCAACGTCGATTATCAGTCGCGGATTGCTGGACTTCGATGGAAAGGATCGTAGGATTCATCGGAACAGTATGAACTAGGATACGGGTCTTACACAAACTCTACCTAAACTCTTCCGACAACTTCAGCTCATCGTATACGCTTAACCAGGCCGGTATGCCCTTCAAGTGACTTACTACATCATAAGATACCTTCGCCGTCTCATTCTTCTTTTCTTTCTCATTATTATCACTCTGCCTATCGGCAACTTCTTTTCTTCTAATCCCTACTTTCTACTTCACAGGACTTGTTATCTTTTTTCCCGACCGTAACATAATCACTGCTACCTTCTTCGTCGTCTTACGGTCTTCTTGCTCTTTCATCTCTTGACCCTTTTCAATGTTGCCATTGTACCCCTTTCCTTTAATTTTCTAATTATTATTTCACCTCTATCTATCATCCGTTGTATTATACTTTTCAATGTATAACAATTCTCAGTCGGATGTCCCCCACCAGGCGGTGATAGCGGCAAAAATCTCTCTCTCTGGTTTTTGTCGCATCTTCAGGGTGCTTAGGTTCTGGTAGTTCGATCATGCCGTTCTTTAACAGTTGGTTCATCATAGGAATGACGTCTTCTTTGTCGAACGCGAACCCTTCGTGAGAATTGAGCATCCTAGGCCTCTTTCCACTGTATCTATTTCTTGATTGGTTCCATTCTTCTTTCCGTTCTGGTCTATTTTTCCTTGAGTCCCTTTTATCTTTACTTCTCTTTTCGCGATCGACGGTATTTACAGCCATCCTGCTGGGCATTCTTCTAGCCATCTCTTGGTGAAATGCCGGCATCTTACGGGTCATTAATTCTAAAGCATGGGCCTTGATGGTCAGGTCACGAAAAGTTCTGATGTCGGCGCCGATGAGTTCAAACGTGATTCCTGTCTCCATAGAATTTAGACACATTTTGACTTGTTCTTTCTCTTCTGGTAGCTAACTACACGATGCTCCCAATGTCTTCCATCTATTTATGAACTTTTCCAGTGGTTCACTTTCTCTCTGCCGCAAAGAAGCCAATTCCGTAATACTGACATCTCGCTCTGAGGAAAAGAAGTATGACATGGAAGCGTCCTTCATTTGTTCCCAGGTACGTATTGATGCTGGAGCCAGGCTGGAATACCATCGGAATGCTTTGTGCATCAGTGATGACCTGAACAATCATAAGCAGTATTGCGGTATCGTTTTCCATTAAGTGTTCTTCTAGCAATCCTTTTCCATTAAAATTTTAAAAATATGGATGTTTGAAGTTGCTGGAAATGGGATATCTTCTACTTCTCTTGGATATGATGTTTGGTACCTGAAACGACTAGTATTTTCGCCTTCTCTTTCTACTCTGATAGATTCTTTAATGACTTGTCTCACTTCGTCTTGAGTTATGGTTCTCGCGGCTAGAGCAGACCCTCGTAATCTTGTCCCCTGTGGTTGAAAGTCTTCAAGCTGGTTTTCTTGTCCATTCATTGTGCCCATTGTCAGAGCTGCCATGTGGGCTACATTATGCGTAAAGGTTGCTAAAGCGTCTCTAAGGTTCCTGCAGTCTTCCATGAGTGCTCTTCGTGCTGCTGCCATTACATCGATGCGATCCTCTGTAGTCAGCCTACTCTTTTGATTTGTCCCGGCCATATGTACAGCAACTTCTCCACTATTTGAAGAAGTTGTAGCTGGGGTGGGACAATAGAACGTTGCCATAATAGGGCTTACTAAGAGAGGAGAGGGTGGAGTTTCATTTGACTTCTTTATGCTTCCGGTACGACTGTTCATTGAGGCGATACGTACTTTGGTGAACTTAGTTGCACGATGTTAACTGTAGATCCGTTCGCCTGGGATATATCGCAGGTGGAGTGAGTTCAGGATTCTTCCTGGCAACATCGCGCGCTACTTGTCCTCTGACTCTTGTCAGTGGTAAATTTGTTCTTGCTACATTTACACTTTGGGTCCTTATCCTCCTGCGAGTGACGACGATCCATTCGTCTCTTTCTTCCTGTGTTATTGGTGAAGCAGTTACGACTGTGACAGCTACTCGTGAGTCTGTCTACTGGTTCGATGCCGCCTTATCTTTACTACCCCCAGTTTGTTTATCGGTATACTCCAGGACAAACCCTATCGCAGTGAAGTAGAAAACTGCTTTTCCTTGAATGATTGTCATTGCTTAGTTAGTTGCGGTATTCTTATCTTTCTCTTCCTATAACAACAAAAAAAAGGAAGAAAAGGAAAAGAAAAAAAAAGAAGATAAAGTAGTACTTATATTAAGTTATGTTCTATTTTGGAGATGAAAGGTAGGATGTTCCTGTTGAGAGTCGCCATTTTGGTGCCTTGAAAGCGCCAAATAGTCATGATTTCTCTCTTGTAATTCTTAAGTTAATATTTAAGTGAAGAAAAATAAATCTCGCCAACAGAGTCACCATTTGTTTCGAACAAGAAACAAATGTATTTTGTTTGGGGTAATTTAGTCACTTTATATTTAACAGAAGAAGGGAAGAAAGATAATTTCATTGTTCATTCATTCTAAGTCCTTTTACATCTTGTTATCCCTTGATTCCAAAATAGAATATTCACAAACTATAATAGAAAGTAGATATTTGATTATATTAAATATCGGGCTGAAAGCCATTGTTCCATTGTACACTAAAGCCTTTATGCGCTGGAGGCTGGAGGCTCTGTGCGCAGATGGGCTTTTATGCACTGGAGGCTTTGTCCCCAGATGGGCTTTGCGTGTAGTAAGCGTTGTGTGCAGGAGGCTATATGCACCGCACAATGGCTATTCTGCGCAAACTCTACCTTCTCTCTATTCTGTCCACTCTTCTTTAACGGATTGCTAATGACCCCTTTAAAGGGGTCTGTGTTGATGGTCAAATATTGCATATCTGACCTAGTTATTGCCTAGATTAATGAACATGATACTGATTAATGGCCTATATTTAATCATGTTTATACTGCAAGATGAATTTACAGGCTTGGACTGAAAAAGGGTGCTAAAAGCATGGAATTAATGCTCTGATGACAACAAGGCAAGGGACGGACTCCAGGGGACCAAGATTAATGCCAGCGATCCAAGAAAATAGAGAAATTGAAGCTCAAGTGGCCTGAAAGACGTCTGGAATGTAAGATCACAGGGTTTTCACCATCTGTTTGACTAGCAACTTCATAAATGGCCTGGGGACCATAAATTAACCGTACACATAAAAAAATCAGCCATTAGATCCTTGTGGAAGTGGCCCAATGGACAGATCAACACATGAATTTTTGATTTGGGGCCCACATGATCTCTGGATTTGCCTTAATTTTAGAGTCAACACCTAAAATGATATGATCGAACAGATGGATGAAACAGATTTCTCAACACATCAAGGTGGCCCCCACTTCATCAGGATGGTGTACATAGCAAGTGTACACCTGCCATGTACCGAAAAATCCAAAGTCGGTCAGCTTACGCTAACCCGACGCTAGCTCCAATTCGAAATCGAAAACGAACAGGGACTTGCGGTCCTTTGTTGTGGGCCACCATCATTATTCAAAGGTCCAATCCGGACCGTCCATTAGAACGACATGGCCCATATTACCATTGCCTAGGTGGCAGTATTTTAAATAACAGCGAAGATCGAGTTTTGATCGTCTAAACGGAAGACTGATGGTGTAAAATAAATTTCCTGGGCCACACCGAATCCAATCCAAACTTAACCATGTTTGAGTGGTTTTTCGAGCTGAATTCAGTGGATGGACTGGATTTCACCGTTGATGCAGATCATTGGCCCACCGATCTTTACAGCGCAAGGACCGTGTGCAGGCTCTGTGTCCACAAAAATCGGCCGCAGTGGGTCACTGTGCGATTAAGGAGATGATAAGATCGATGATCCGATCCGTCCAGAGGATGTAAAGGGGGATCCCGATCCTGTTTATGAAGTCAAATTAGATATCTTGAGCCATCAGCCATCACATTTTTAAGCCGATGCAAGTCAGTATCCAAAGATTCTCCGACTTGCGTTCCTGGTTACGTAAATGGTTGCGTAAAATCCATGCAACATCACTGAATTTTACAACCGACTCCAGCTAGGCCTCTCCACCGTCCCTAGCAAGCTATAAAAGGAAAGAAAAGTGAGAGCTTAGGGAGGATCTCGGCTTGGGGCTGGACGTGGAGGTAGAGAGTTAGAGACAAGCAGTATAGGGAGTATGAGTGTCTTTTATTTTTCTATTTTTATTTTCCTTTTCTTTTACGGTGTAGCCTCATCATATCTATGAGTGGCTAGACCTCTTAGCTAGGGCCAAGAGGTGAAGCTTGTAGCGTGATGGGGAGACATATAGCTTATGCCTTTTGTTTATATTGAATTGATGTTGATTTTGGTTTAATTACGGGAATGTATTTAGTTTTTAATGTTCTGTTGTGACTAAAATTACAATGGGTCTACAATAGCTTTGAGGATGTTCCTTTCCTTTTTATGTTTATGACGTTAGGAAGCCCTGTTGTTCACCATCGTCTCCTGGGCATGGTCGGATGACGGTACCCTTCCTAACCTTCATACATTGTTGATAGGTTGGTAATTAGTTTAATTTCGTTGTTTACTTTTCTCTTGGGCATGGTTTAATGATGGAATCTATTCCAATTCATATACCTTTCATCTCTTGAAAACTATATTAAAGGAAGTTCAGTCTTAATTTCCATGGTTACACTCTTTAACTAGATGAAGATGGGACTCTAAGTCCAGTTGAGTTCTTGAAGCAGGCATAAGATCTCCCTAATCTCTACAAGTGGATCCTATGAATCCCTAATTTCCTTTCCCTGAATTCTTTAAGTTTTAGATAATTATTTCATCATTATTCCTCAAATTACACTCAATTTAGATTTCATCTCATTCTAGTTCTAGTGCTAGTTAGTTTCAGATCATGTACAAGTTTCAGTCCCTTGGGATTCGACCTCAATCTCAGTGAGTTTATTACTACATCACAACCCTATACTTAGGAAGTGATAAAGTTTTTGGCACCGTTGCTGGGGACTGACAGCTACGATTCTCTAAAATTAATTAGTTTTAGAGTTAGTTTAAGATTAGGATTTTACTAACTTTAGTTTTAGATTTTTCTTTCTATTTGATTTTTAGAACTAACTTTCCTGTTTTGTAGGGTTGTTGATAGATCTTCTAAATTGGTAACTCTGCCATAATTTCTTTACTTTCTCTATCCTTTAGATTATGTCTTATTTCCTAGAAACTAACTTTATTTATTTTGTTTTGCAGGTTCTTAACTTAGGATTTTAAATTGGTAACTTCTTTCCATCTTTCTTCTTTATTTCTAAACTGCGCTTTCTATTCTTCCTTGATGAGGGTTGAATATTGCATTTCAAACCCCAGTTATTACCTGATTTCACGTACATGATAATGTTTGATGTCATATTTAAATTTTGTTTTTGTTGCAGGGAGTAATTAGGAGCGTGGACTGAAAAAGGATATTACAAGCATGGATTTGACACCCTGAAGTAACCGAAACAAGGGACGGACTCCAGAGGACCAACCTTGAAGAATTATATGCCAAGGATTTGAGGAAATCAAGCCATTTACGTTAAAGATGCCTAAAATTGGTTCAGAATGCAAGATCACATGGTTCCAACCATCCATTCGGCTTGAAACGTCTTACATGGCCTGAAGGCCATAAATTAACCGTACATATTAAATTTCAGCCATTGGATCACTGAGGAAGTAGCCCAACAGATAGATCAGCCCCTTAACTCCATAAATGGGGCCCACGTGGTCTCTAGATTTGCCTCAAATTTGGTCCCAACTATTTAAAAGATACTAGAGAAGTGATGGACGAAACAGATCTCTCAAGAACATTACAGTGGATCCCACCTTGTGTGGTAAGTGCATAGTGCACATGTGCACTAACCGTGCATTGTAAATGCAATATCGCTCAAAGCACCATTAACCGACAGAATTCAAAAAATAAAATAAAATAATAATAATAAAATAAAAAATAGGAAACTTTCGTTTCCAGCGTTTGCACCACGATCGTTTCCAGCGTTTGCACCACGATCGTCTATTTCTGTTGTGGGCTCCACCCATTGTCCATATAAACAATCCAAACCATCCTTTAGATTTTCAAGGCCCATGTTACTAGGGCCTAGGTGACAATATTTGACAAAATAAAGAGGATGAGATCATAACCATTTAAACACAAAACGGACGGTGGCTTTAAAGATTATGTGGGCCTCACTAAAGGATGGCCAAAAACCCCCTTTCCTGACTGGTTTTTCGAGGGGAATTCAATTAACGACACTGATTCTTCAAAAACCAAGGCATGTGGGTCCCACAGCTAACGCAACATCGGTTATAGGAGTCTTTACGCAGGCGTGCGTCCAAAGAAACCCGAATTTTTCGGGCTGTTACGCGTCGATAATGACTGTCAGATGGATGATCTAGACCATTTAGAAGGTTCATCAGTGGGCTAAGACCCTAACCATGGAGTCAGACTCCAAGGACAGACACCTTCTGTTCCAAAATCCGAGCCAAACACAAGTTGTTTTGCGTTTTCACTATGCATACGCAAGCTGACTGTGTAAAGAAAGTCAATTTCGCATCTCCATGCACAAACTCCACTGCACCAGCTCTCTACTGCCTTCCATCAGTCTATAAAAGAGAGTGAAAAAGAGAGGAAAAGGGAGGCTCGAGTTGTGGCTAGACGTGAAGCAGGGAGAGAGTATTTCAAATTTATTAGATTTTTAATGCTTCTTGTTATTATTTTTTTGATGATATTTGGCCTAATCATGTCTTTGCTAGGCTAAACGTGCCATTGCTGGGGACTGTTTCGGTCCAATTGGATTTAGGATTCTCTCTTATCATAATTCATAGTCTTAGGATTTCTTTTCTCATATCACTTTAGGAAACTTAATTTATTTTTATTTTTATTTTTTATAGGAATTGAGGAAGGAAACTGAAAATTACATTGTCTTCAAAGTGGATGAGCTCCCAATTCTTCGGAAATCAATCATCTCTTTTTTTCAGGTTCTTTCTTCCAATTATTGTTTACATAGTTTTATCTTATTTTTAGGAATTCATAATTTTTAGTTCTAGTTTATTTCTCTTAGGTTGCATCTTAGTTTAGTTTAGTTTTATTTCCTACATTGCAGTAATTCAGTTTATGCTGGGACATAGATCTCTGAACATAGAACTAGCACCTTTTGATCCTAAAATAAAAAGAACCTTTCGTAGAAGATTTAGAAACATCCTATTTGAAATGGTGGATGAGAATGGAATTAAAGCTCTTAGAGATTATTCAGCTCCTGTCCAATTTAATGCGCCTTCATGCATAGCGTTGCTAGCCACCATGACAGCACACTTTGAACTTAAACCTGGGGTCATACACTTGTTGCCCTCCTTATATGGTCTAGATAAGGAGGATCCATTCATCATGTGAAAGAATTCCTAGACATTATCTCCACCTTTAGGTTCTAAAACTTTTCAGTTGATTCGATCCATCTGCACCCTTTTTCCTTTTTCTTTGAAAGATAAAGCAAAAGCATGGTTGAATTCTCTAGGAGTTGGGTCTATCATTACATGGAACCAACTATCTAAGATGTTCTTAAACAAGTTCTTCCCGGTTCACAAAACTAATGCTCTCCGTAGAGAAATCACTAATTTCATACAAAAAGAGGGTGAGCACTTTCATGAATGTTGGAAAAGATGGAAGGACTTACTCCTTAAATGTCCACACCATGGTTTTGAAAAGTGGCAACTGGTTTAAAACCTTTATGATGATTTGACACCCCAAAACCGTCGCATGGTCGATACCACCAGTGGAGGGTCATTCATGACCAAAAGCGATGTCGAAGATTGGAATTTCTTTGAAAGCTTGTGTGAAAATTCCCAGCAATGGGACTATTCAAATAGAGATGCAAGAAGTCCCCAACCACAAAAGAAAGGAGGTATATATGAGATAGGAGTCACGCTAGATCTTTATGTCAAAATTGATAGCCTAACAAAGAAAGTTGATGCTTTGATGTTAAATAATGAACCTCCAAATACAACTCAAATCGAGTCATGTGTCATATGTTCCAGTCCCGCCTATCCTACGCAGTCTTGTCCATCTAGTGCATCATTTCCTGAATTTTTCTCTAAATAAGTGCATGTTATGAATACCTTTCGGAGACCTGGCAATGATCCTTACTCAGACACCTACAACCTAAGGTGGGCTAGACATCCAAATTTTTCTTGGGCAAAAGGACCACAACAAGGAGGACCATCTGGAAATCCTCCAATGCAACTGCACCCCCAAGTTAGCAGTCAGCAACTTCAAGAGTTTCCGCAGTATCAACAAGTACCTCCACAATCTAGGAAACCAACTCTTGAGGATACACTCAATCTTTTTATGCAGAGTTCATTTCAATTTAAAAAAGACACCCAATAAGCTTTACAAGCTTACCAACAAAGCTTACATGTAAATGCACAATCCATTGCCAAGCTCAAAGTACAGTTGGGTCAACTTGCTATCACATTGAGTGAGAGAGAGAAGGGAAAGTTCCCTAGTCAACCTGTGGTAAATCTAAAAGGACAGTATGAGATTGGCTCATTCAAACCAAGAACAATATCATAAGCAAGTCAAATCAATTATTACCCTTAAGTTCAACAAACAGATTGAGAACAAAGCAGAGATGCCTAGGGAATAATCAAATTGAAATCGGAAGACCAAAATGAAATGGAGAGACATACTAATGCATCCAAAGTCCAAAAGCACTCTAACTCTCTAGGAACCACTCATGTGTCATCTTATGTGCCTAAAGCACCTTTTCCTCACGTTTGACACCATTTAAGAAAAGAAACAACTTCAATGATATATTAGAGATGTTTAAGCAAGTGCAAATTAACATACCATTGCTTGATGCTATCAAGCAAGTCCCTGGTTACGCTAAGTTTCTTAAAGATTTATGCACTTAAAAGCGTAAGATAAATGTTCACAAGAAGGTCTTCCTTGCATAGCAACTCAGCTCCATGATTCAACATAACACCCCTCCTAAATTTAGGGATCCAGGAGCTCCTACCATTTCTTGCGTCATAGGAGAGCATAAGATTAAGAAGGCATTGTTTGATTTAGGGGAGAGTGTTAATTTGTTACCATATTTTGTATATGAGTAGCTAGGACTTGGTGAGCTGAAACCAACTAAAATAACACTTCAACTAGCTGATAGATCTGTCAAGGTGCCCCGTGGTGTTATTGAGGATGTGCTAATCCAGGTTGATAAGTTTTATTTTCTAGTAGATTTCATCGTTCTGGATACTCAGCCTGTCCAAAATCCTATTAGTCAAATTCTGATTATTCTGGGACGTCCATTCTTAGCTACATCCAATGTTATCATAAATTACAAGAATGGAGATATGAAGTTGTCTTTTGGTAACATGAAGATTAAACTCAATGTTTTTAATGTTAGACAACCACCGGAAGACTCGGATGATATATTTGAAGTGGACATGATTGAGAGTCTAGTGCGTGAATCTTTCCCTCAATCTTCCGAAGATGCACTTGAGACTTGCTTAGCACATTTTGGCATAGATTTTAACATAGAGAGTTCCATTCAAGAAGTCAATGCATTACTCGACTCTACTCCTATAATGGAGATTACAAAATGGAAAGCAAAAGTGGAACCTCATCCACCCTCTAAGTCTAAACCGGTCCCATCTATTAAGAAACAACCCGACCTTGACCTTAAACAATCACCTACAAATCTCGAGTATGCATTTTTAGGTCCTTCTGAGACTCTACCTGCCATCATATCTTCTAACCTTGAGAAGGAACAGGAGAGCATGTTGCTTAATGTTCTTAGAGAATATAAGGCAGCTATTGGGTGGACAATAGAGGACATCAAGGGAGTAAGCCCCACTTTGTGTATGCACCGTACTGATCTTGAAGAAAATATGAAAACGTCACGTGAAATGCAAAGGAGGCTTAACCCTAACATGGAAGAATTTGTTCGAGCGAAAGTGCTTAAATTATTAGCCGATGGTATCATTTACCCCATTTCAGATAGCACGGTTCAAGTTGTTCCCACAAAGTCTGGGATTGGTTAATCAAGATGTTGAGGATATTTATCTGGAGGACCCAGGTTAGCAAGATTGATTAATCCATGGTCCATGGTTGTTTCATTGCTTGTCTGGCTGAAGATGTTAAACTGAACGCTCCTAGGAGGCAACTCAGCTTTTCATTCCGTTTCATTTTCCTAGTTAGTTAGTTTAATATTTGTGGGTAACATTACTGCAAACCCTCACGAGACTACAACTAGTCCACTAGGGGTAACCTAGGGGTTTAAAGGCTTGTTGCATACGCTAAATGCAATCGAGAACACCTAAAAAGTGGTGTAGGTAGGATTTTACTTTTAGTAATGTTGTTTTGCTTTTCTTAATTTCTCTCTTGTGCTGAATCTTTTTTACGCTGATATCTTTGGGAAGCTTCTTGATTCTCTCATTCAAGTACTATCTTTCCATCACTCTTCTTTTACTTTCATTGTCTCATGTGCATTGCATGATTATTTCTTTTACATTGAGGACAATTTAGATTTTAGGTTGGGGGTGGGAGATTAGGTTACCAAATCAGTATTTTTTTGGTCTTGAGCAAACAATTGTGAAAAGTGAAAATTTTTAATTTTTTTTTTTTTTGGGAATTTCTTGTGAACTCAAAGTGATGTTGAAGGATAGTTGTGATTTTAACATTAAAAGATACAGAATGTTGGTAATTTATGACTCTGGGATTCAGTATATGTTAGATTTTACAGTTAAGTTTGAGTTGTTAACCCATGATTGGAGCTTTAAACATTGATTGAGTAATGATTTCACAGGACACATCTCGCTTACACATTGAATGATCAACTTGGTAATCACTAAGCATGAAAGGAACCAGCCTGAAGAAAAAAGAAATAAAAATTTAGGAAGAAGAATTGAAAGGGTAAGTCACGTAATCTTCACCATATGTTTACTCCCTATAGGTGTAGAGTCGATCCCCCATAGTTGACATTTAGAAAAAGTTAGGCAACAAGTTTTCACCATACGTTTGCTCCCTATAGGTGAGGATTTGATTCCCCTCCTTGGTGTTACTATTCATAAAGAAAATCAAAGGCTGGTAGAATGAAAAGTTAATCTATAAGGAAAGTGTTAGTTTCAGGTTTGGTTGTCATGAATTTTGTTATTAATTACCAATGATAACATGAAATTGACAATTGGATCTCTTAATGATTGTAAGCCTAGATTACACTATACACTCATGGAACTCAATGTTTAGAATTGTTCTAATTAATGGATTAATATTTTGAACTTGATTATGAAGTTTACTGTAATCTTGATTCCAGGAGAAAATTCTACTCACCATTCATGAATCTTAGAATTCTCACATCTCGACTATTTGTTCACAAGTCACTCAGGTTTACAGGAATTGTCTTTTAGTTATGAAATTATTTTTCACATGTTTTGCTCAGGACTAGCAAAATGCTAGTTGGGGGTTATGATGAGGGTTGAATATTGCATATTAGACCCCAGTTATTACCTGATTTCACTTATATGATAATGTTTAATGTCATATTTTAATTGTGTTTTTGTTGCAGGGAGTAATTAAGAGCATGGACTGAAAAAGGATATTACAAGCATGGATTTAACGCCCCGAAGTAACCAAAGCAAGGGATGGACTCCAGAGGACCAACCTTGAAGAATTTATACGACAGGGATCTGAGGAAATCAAGTCGTTCATGTTAAAGAGGCCCAAAATTGGTCCAGAATGCAAGATCACATGGTTTCGACCATCCATTCGGCTTGAAACGTCATACATGGCCTGAGGGCTATAAATTAACCGTACATATTAAATTTCAGCCATTGGATCATTGAGGAAGTAGCCCAACAGATAGATCAACCCCTTAATTCCTTAAATGGGGCCCACATGGTCTCTAGATCTACCTCAAATTTGGTCCAAACTGTTTAAAAGATACCAGAGAAGAGATGGACGGAACAGATCTCTCAAGAACATCACAGTGGACCCCACCTTGTGTCGTAAGTGCGTAGTGCACATGTGCACTAACCATGCATTGTAAATGAATGTCGGTCAAAGCACCTTTGACCGACAGAATTTTTTTTAAAAAAAAAACACACACAGGAACTTCCGTTTCTAGCGTTCGCACCATGATTGTCGGTTTCTGTTGTGGGCTCCACCCATTGTCCATATAAACAATCCAAATTGTCCTTTAAATTTCTAAGGCCCATGTTACTAAGGTCTAGGTGACAATATTTGATGAAACAAAGAGGATGAGATCATAACCATTTAAACACAAAATAGACGATGGCTTTAAAGATTACGTGGGCTGCACTAGAGGATGGCCAAAAATCCCCTTTCTTGACTGGTTTTTCGAGGGGAATTTGGTGGACGGGCTAGATTTCTCAAATACTTATGATTATTGGCCCCACTAGTGCCACACCGAAAGAAGAAATGCAGGCCCTGGGACCGTGAAAACCAGACACAGTGGGCCATTGTATGATTAAAGGGAGGGTCAAATTGATGATCTGGACCATCCAAAATATGCACAAGGGGGTCCTTACCCCAACCATGGAGAAAAAACTGGATAGTGGGATGATTCTTGGCCCCAAATTTCAGATCAAATGCAACTCAGTTTGGTTTATTGCATTGCTGCATGCGCAAACAGGGAGCTGTGTGGAAGCTTCAACTGACTTTCAGCCGACTTACGGATGACACATTTATAAAAGGTTGAGCCTAGTTGAAAGAAGGGAGGCTAGATCCTAAGAGCTAGGCTGGGCAAAGCGAGAGAGCGAGAGAGAGAGAGAGAGAGAAGAGCTTGGAAAGAGAAGAAGGAGAGAGAAGAAAGAGAAGAAAGAGGGGGGAGAGAGAGAGAGAGAGAGAGAGAGAGAGAGAGAGAGAGAGAGAGAGAAGGATGCTTTCTTTTTATGAATTTTATTTTTCCATCTTTCTAATTGATTTTATGGATTACTAATTTCTTGCCTAGGGCTAAGATGAAACCCCTAATTTGAATGACTCTCGTTTATTGTTGATTTCATCTGGATTTGATTGATTTGTTTCTTTCTCTAGTGTGCTTACATGAAAACTTCATGCTTCTCCATTCTATGAACTTAACCAAAGTCTAGATGTGGATGTTGTTTGGAATCTTATTCTAGGTGCTTGTGTATGACCATAAACAGGTTTTCTATAGAGAAAGAAATAGGAATTACATCTCTTTATGCCTGATCATGGATGGAAAGATGTGATCCTTATGCTTTAAGGGATTATACATTCTATGTGCCCGACCAAGGACATTGAGTGTGCTTTATTTATTAAATTCACATCAATCTGAGTGAGGGTGAATCAGTAGGTAAAACAAGGGTCACGATAACTAGGGGTGGATTCAAAAGTCCTAGTATTCTCCTTGATTGAATTTTCTTTATTGCTCTTGGTTATTTTTCATAGATTTGTGTTAGTTTACTTAATAGTTCGCTAAACTATTTGTTGGATTAATTAAGAAGAATCGTAAATTTCGAATTGTGACAACCAGTCCTCATGGGAACAATCTTGTAATACGTACCATATCTACATAGGATTTGTATACTTGCGAATTTAAAATCATTTAAATTAGATTGGTTTAAATAAAACATCATTCCTCTTAGGTCTAGGTTTAGGATCTGAAGTGAGGGCTGTGAGTGTTGCATGCCCAAGTGGGTTCATGATAACACTCGATGTCTCTTGAGTAAAGGAGGATTAGTTGAGGGGCTGACTATCCATCGCAAACTAGACACCACTCGAGATCCCCAGAGTTACTTGAAGTAATGGCCGCAAATCAACTCCCTTCACCCGGGATTGAGGGAGTCCATGATGAGAATGAGGTGCATCAAGTAAACCCGCCTCATACGTTACGAGATTATTTACAACCAGTAGGCGTGAGCAGGCCTTCACGCATGGTTTTTCCAGAAAATATGGGACACATGAATATCAAGCCAGGGGTGATCCAAATCGTTCCTAAATTTCATGGGCTTGAACCTAAAGAACCATATCTACACTTGAAAGAGTTTGATGAGATTATAACCACTTTATATTTTTCAAACGTGTCTGAGGACACAGTCAGGCTAAAACTCTTTCCCTTTTCTTTGAAAGAGAAAGCTAAGACATGGTTACATTCACTACGTCCTAGATCTATTGGCACATGGAATGATATGCAAAGGGAGTTCAGAAAGAAATTTTTTCCATATCATAAAATGTACACCCTTAAAAAATCAATCATGAACTTCGCCCAAAGGTAGGATGAAACATTCTTCCAATGTTGGGAAAGGCTCAAGGATCTTGTCAGTTCATGCCCACAACACGGCTTTGAAACGTGGCACATTACAAACTTTTTCTATGATGGATTGGCATCTTCCATGCGCCAAGTGGTCAAAACAATGTGCAATGGAGAATTTATGAATAAAGATGTCGATGAAATATGGGATTACCTCAATAGCCTTGTTGAAAAAACACAATCATGGGAGCATTACCCAAATTTGAACACCACGTCTAGGCCGAGTCAATCTAAGGAGAAAGGTGGATTGTATCTCTTGAAAGAAGAGGATGATCTCATTTATAAAGTAACTATTCTCATAAGAAAATTCGAGGTCATGGAAGGAAAGAAGGATAAGGTTAATGAAATTGTTTGCGACATCTGTGATTGCAACATTCACACAACTGAAAATTGTCTTACAATACCTGCCTTTCGAGGAGTGTTGAATGAACAAGCCAATGCCATAAATAACTATCAAAGACCTTTTAATGGACCTATCTCTAATACATACAATCCTGGTTGGAAAAATCACCCAAATTTTAGTTGGAGAGATGACAAACTGCTACCTCTCAAGGTTTCTTCAATCAAAATCCAAATCAGGGGAAACCTCAAGAAGAACCAGTTCAAAATTCCATACAAGAGCTGGTGTTATTTTATTTAAACCAACATAATTTAAATGATTTTTAAACTCGCAAGTATACGAATCAGATGTAGATACGGTACGTATTATGAGATCGTTCCCACGAGGACTGATCGTCACAATTCAAATCTATGATTCTCCTTAACTACTCCAACAAATAATGGAGCGAATTACTAAGCACAATTCTATGAAAAAAAAAAACAATTGAGAATAGGGAAGAAAATTCAATCAGAGAGAGAACACTAGGACTTTTGAATCCACCCCTAATTATCCTAACCCTTGTTTTGTCTGTTGATTCACCTTAATCTAGATTGATACCACTTTTATAGAGAAAGCACAATCTGTGTCCTTAATCGGGCATACAGAATGTCTAATTCCTTTAAGCAATGCCATGAATAACATATCCCATGTCCTTGGTCGGGCACATGGAATGTACAGTTCATTAAAGCACCCTGTTTCTTCCTCTATAGGAAACCTGTTCATGATCAGACACAAGCACCTAGAATAAGCATCCAAACAACATCCATATATATACTTTGGTCAAGTTCATAGATGGAGAAGTATAGAATTTAAACCAATCAAGCCCACTTAGAGAAATAAACACACCAATCAAATCAAAGTAAAATTAAAATATAACAAGAGTATTCAAATTAGGGGTTTCATCTCAGCCCTAGCTGAAAGATTAGCAATCCATAAAATTAATTAGGAAAGAAGAAAAAATAAATATGAAAAATAGGAACATCTCCCTTCTTCCTTCCTCTCTCTCTCTCTCTCTCTCTCTCTCTCTCTTTCTTGTCTTTGGCTCTCCTCAGCTATGGATTTGGAATCTCCCTTCCCACGTCCAAAAACTCCTCTTTTATAGCTGCTGGAGGGCTGGAGTCGTGGCAGAGTCGTAGCAGGACACAGAGTGTAACTTTTCACAGCCAAGTTCGGAGCTTCAAAACTCGCCACTTTCCTCGCTTAATTTCCAAAGAAATACCGTCCCTTAACATACTTTTGGGTCCTCTACATGATGGATGGATCAGATCTTCCATCTGATCAAAGATGGTGAGCCACAAACGCCACAAAAATTGGATTTCACGGACATGCGTAAGCCTACGAACGTGGCTTCGCTGACGTAATCGGTGGGTCCCACATAGGTGCTTTCGGGGAAATCCATCCCGTCCATTAGGTTTCTCTTGAAATTTCGGTTAAGAAGGGACGATTTTGGTTATCCGTTGATGCGTTCCAGAGAAGCAATCACTCCAGGATCAATTTTGACGTTGCAAAGTAGTCCACTTATGGCCTCTATACCGCACACGTGTACACGCATGGGCACAAAGTAACATCTTGGGTTTGATGTCTTCAAGCCCCTCTACAAGATGGACGGGTTGGATTGAACGTACGGATGATGGATGGGGCCCACTTTCTTCCGCAAACTGGACAGCGTGCGGATGCGAACAGAGTAGCGGATCTCTTCCGCTGTGACAATGGTGGGGCCCATTTTGATTTTGTATTGAGAGATCTAATCCGTTCACTGAATTAATCTCAGAATTTCGGTCAGAAACACATGGTCTTTCTCCATTTTGGTGTGATACACATAATATTTCATTACACCGTCTATTCTATGTTTGAACGGCTGAATTTCACTCATGATAATCATTTGCAACTCTGCCACTTAGGCAGTGATAATAAGCTTCACGCGGATCTGATTGATGGTTCGGATTGTCTCTATGGACAATAGGTGGGGCCCACAACTGCGATCCGACGGCCGGTTCGCAGACGCTGTATAAGAAACGGAAACTTTCGTTTTGAGGAGCGCGGGTGCGGGTCAGCGGTCTTAGACCGACTTCTTTTTTCCGGTGCGCAGCAGGCGTGTGTACACTATGTACACACGCTACACACATGGGGTCCACTGTGATGTTTATGAGAAATCTGCTCCGTCTATCCTTTTTGGCTCCGCATTTAAGGCATTGAATCCAACTTTGAGTCAGTTCCAGATATCAGGTGGGTCCCACTTAATGAATTAAGGGGCTGATCTGGCTGTTGGGCCACTTCCTGAGATATCTAATAGTTAAAATTTTATGTGTACAGTTAATTTATGTCTCTTAGACCATGTATGAAGTTTTGAGCTAATCGGACGGTGGGGAACCTGTGATCTTGCATTTTTCACCAGTTTCGGGCCTCTTTAACTTGAACGGCTTGATTTCCTCGGATCCTCAGCGTGTAAATTCTTCAATATTGGTCCTCTAGAGTCTGTCCCTTGCTCTGGTAACTTCGGAGCGTCAAATCCATGCTTTAAATACTCTTTTTTCAATCAATGCTCTTTATTACATCCTGCAACAAAAACATAATTAAATACCGACATTAGGCGTTATCATGTACGTAAAATTAGGCAGTATTCAGGGTCTAAGATACAATATTTGACACTCATCAGCTGGCTCAGGCAGTGTGAGGATTTATAGATTTTATGCAAAAGATGGATTCACATATGATGGTTATAGAAAGGGGGATGCTTCCTACACAACCTCTCTTCAATCCTAAACTGCAGTATGAGATAAGTGATCCAAGCTCTTCAAATCAGATGGAGGATGCTAAATCTATCACCACTCTTAGGAGTGGGAAGATTATTGATAAAACTCTTCTGGTTAGGCCCAAAAAGCCTCAAGAACCAGAAGAGGGCAACAATGATAGATCTAGTGATGCCCCACAAATATTAGAACCAGAACTTCTAGAGAAGCCAGTTGCTCTTTTTCCCCAACGGTTGGTTGCACCAAAATCTCTCTCTAACTCTTAGGATATTCTAGAGGTGTTGAAACAAGTGAAAGTTAATATTCCTCTACTAGATACCGTAAAACAAATACCTTCATATGCCAAATTCCTGAAAGAACTACGTACGACTAAAAGACGACAAAGTATTCAAAAGAAGATCTTCTTGACTGAGAAAGTGAGTGTCATCCTAAAGCAAGACGTGCCACAGAAATACAAGGATCCTGGTAGCCCAACCATATCATGTATGATCGGTAACTACCGCATTGAGCATGCACTTCTTGACTTAGGAGCGAGTGTTAATCGGATTCCTTACTCGGTATACAAACAGATAGGGTTAGGTGAATTAAAAACCACCTTAACCACGTTACAACTCGCTGATCATTCTATTCATATACCAAGAGGAATAATTGAGGATGTGTTATTTTAGGTTGACAAATTCTACTACCCTGTAGATTTCATCATCCTATATACCGAACCCATCAATAATGGAAGCACTTAGATTCCTATCATCCTTGATCGCCCATTCCTTGCCACTTCAAACGTAATTATCAATTGTAGGAATGGAGTCATGAGCATGTCTTTTGGGAATATGACATTAGAGTCAAACATTTTTTTCAATAATGGCAGAAATTCTGAGGATGACGACGATTTCCACAATGTTAACATGATTGATTCTTTCGTGGAAGATAGAACGCATCTAGCCTTATCCTCTGACCCTCTAAAGACATGCTTGGCACACTCCCATGACTTGGAAGATGACATAATTAGGGAGACACGTGCCTTGCTTGATACTGCGTCGGTACTTGAAGTTAACCGGTAGATGCCACAATTTGAAGAATTACCTCAAACCGATGTAGTGCCCCTATCGTCTAACCTCAAGCCGTCGAAGCTTGACCTAAAACCTTTGCCCTCTGATGTGAAATATGTTTATTTAGGTCAAGATGAGACATACCCGGTGGTGATCTCTACCCATCTAGAAAAAGAATAGGAGAGTATGCTCATATCTACTCTCATTGAGCATAAGGGAGCCCTTAGATGAATGATAGTGTGCCTTAAGGGAATCGACCCCTTGATTTGTACTCACCGCATATATCTTGAGAATAATGCAAAGACTTCATGACAATCACAATGTAGACTAAATCCAAATATGAAAGAAGTGGTAAAGGCCGAAGTTCTGAAACTATTGGATGTGGGTATTATATACCCTATATCTGATAGTTAATGGGTGAGTCCAACTCAGGTGGTTCTTAAGAAGTCTAGAATTACAATCGCGGCCAATGCCAATAATGAACTTGTACAAACCAGAGTTATTATTGGTTGGAGAATGTGCATTGACTACAGGAAGCTAAATACCGTCATGAGGAAGGACCACTTTCCTTTGCCCTTCATTGATCAAATCATGGAAAGGCTAGCTGATCATTCCTATTACTGTTTCCTTGATGGATATTCGAGCTACAATCAGATTGAAATCGCCCCTGAGTTTTAGGAAAAGACCACATTTACATGTCCTTATGACACCTTTGCCTATAGAAGGATGTCATTCGGGTTATGTAATTCCCCTGCCACCTTTCAGCGATGTATGTTAAGTATCATTTCTGACATGGTGTGGAAATATCTAAAGGTCTTCATGAACGATTTCTCTATTTTCGGTTCATCTTTCGGTGAGTGTTTAGAGAGTCTTAAGTGTGTGCTGAAAAGATGTGAAGAAAAGAATATGGTACTTAATTGAGAGAAGTGTCATTTCATGGTTCAGAAGGAAATTGTCCTTAGGCATATCATCTCATCCAAGGGAATCGAGGTAGATAAGCCAAAAATTAAGATAAAAATTGATCTTATCTCTAACCTACCTCCACCCAAGAACATCAGAGACGCGTGATCCTTCTTAGGACACGCAGGGTTTTACTGACAATTCATAAAGGACTTTAGTCTCCTCTCTCATCCTTTATGTAATCTTCTTCAAAAGGATGCACCGTACGAGTGGACTGAGCAATGCCAGGAAGCTTTCACCAAGCTTAAGGGCATGTTAACCACTGCACCTATCATGCAGCCATCCGACTGGAGACTTCTTTTTGATCTTATGTGCGACGCTTCTGATTATGCTCTTGGAGTGGTTCTAGGTCAGAGAAAAGATTAGAGTCCTTACGTCATTCATTATGTGAGTAGGACTTTAAATCCTGCTGTAACGCCCTGAAAATCGGGGGTCGAGTGTAACTCAACTCCCGAGTTCCAACGCATCACTTATGCAACATGTTTAATGATGTTTGAATGTTGTCTGTGTTAGAGCAGTAAACATGAATGAGATTATACCAAAGCAGTAATTCATACTCCAGATCAATTGTATAAAAGCAAGTGGAAGACTGAACTGTATATATATGTATGTAAAGAAACAAAATAAACGATTCATTCTCCAGAGTATGAATCCATCTGAGTCCATATACATTTCTGTTTATAATCAAAAAGTCAAAAATAACTAGGTACAATCCCTGTGGAACCCATCGATCCTGTGCAACCTAGTCGAAGCCGCCAGAGAACGCATATACGAGAACTCCTCCTGGTCCTCGTCATAATCGTGCTCCGCCTCCCGAGAGTAGTCGGATCGCTTTAAACCCGAGACAGAGTCTGCTTGGTATGCGCAACACCGTCCCGTAACGTGGGAGTGAGTAGCTAACTCAGTGGAACGATAAGGCATAAGTTATCATGTTATCAATACAGTCAAGCAGTAATGATAAAGCAGTAAATCAAACACTCCTAGTTACTCTGATTAATGCAAGTATGAATGCAGGTATGATGGATGCCCTCGCCAACATACTCCCTCATGCGACACCATCTCACGTTCGCGGCATGCTTACGTCCCACAGTGCTCCACATCTTCCAGGCACATGCGATGCATGATGAGTATGATTACCGAGTTTTTAATTAGTCCATTTCAAACAGCAGGATTGGGAAACTAAGGTACCTCCCTTGTATCATTTCCAAACATGATCCAATCTAGGGTCATCAGTCCTAGTTAATATCAGACGATGGTGTGTTTTCTAGGTTGTTATGCACAAAGGTTGCACCACTCCCCCATCACCCCTTAAACGATTCATCACTATATAAAAACAGGCCTAGTTCATACTCTATATATCGCGGCGAACCCTAAGGCACACTGCAACTTCAGAATATGCTCGCGGTCACTACAAAGGGCTGTCAGGGCTGTTACGCACAAAGGTTGCACCACTCCCCCATCACCTTATCAATGTAGGGCCGACAATGCGCGAATATAGTGTCCCATACCACCATAATCGGCTCACGAGTTAAGTTGCTCACTTGGTCACTACGGGGAGGCACGTAGCCCTGGCCAGTAGGCCGACAAAATCGACCACGGTGTCCCATACCACCATGCCCGGCTCATGAGTCTTAGCGGATCGAGGTACCATGGTTAACGGGATTTTCACTGGTAAGTTTGGTACCCTAGGTTCAAGCATTAGCGACCAAACATGGTGAACATACATAAGACACGGTTTACTTGACTTGTTCGGCTGGATCGAGCGCACAACAAGTTGGGCGATATGAAGCGCAGAAGCACCTCGTGTGGCCAACCACTATCACCAACCGAAGTACGACACGGGTTCGCCAACACATCATGCATGGCGGAACGAATCCCAACCACAACTTCAAGTCTGATACCGGATGCCTGGACTATGGACATAGTCCCAAGCTCAGTCAAGTCCTAACCATAGCATATGAAATACGGCATGATAACATGGTAATTCAAGGACACTAGTAATCATGTTACAAAGCATATCATGAAGCATGGTAATAAACAAATTACAAAGCATGTTCAAAAGCATGTTATAAAGCATTATGCAAATAGGGATACAAATACATATATTTCATAGGTAAGTGATTAGAGTGAATAACCACATGGAGTATGTCATAGGTGACTCTAAGGTAGCTAAGAATCCCATCTCAGCACCTACCTAAGGTTCTAACACTTAAGCACTTACACTCACAAGTGATTTCACCAACACTTGGAATGCACTATTTCAACATACATGACGTATGCTAGAGAAATGTGTACTAGGGTTGTCCCTTTGCCAAACTAATATTTTATACATATACATCATATTCATACAGCAAATAATCCTGACAATCATGTCAGCAAAATTTATACGTATAGGGTACTTCCTAGTGTACCCAGTTTCGACATACATAGTGTTTACAAGGGAGCTTGTAATACGGCGATTCCTTTCGCCAAGCCATTTATTTATACGCACTTAATATATTTATACAACAATTAATCATGACAAACATGTCGCAAAAATATACACGTACACGGTACTTCTTACAATACCGTATTTCTACATACATGGCGTATATTAGTAAACATGTATTTAGGCGAACCCTTTCGCCAAACGAGTATTTTATCTATACATCATATGTCCATACGACAATTAAACATGTCAAACACATTTCCCAAAAAAATACGTATACGGTATTTTATACGAATACCTAAAGTATGTGAAATTCCAAATTCTACACTTCTAATCGAAACAGAAAACGGATGGCACTTTGTACATGTGTAATTGCATGCAGATCATGAATCTACCATTATCTGACATTGAAAGCGTTGAAAACCGTAACTTGTACACTTAAAGTCCTCACCTTTGCCTTTGGAAACGAAACGAATCAGCAAGGGTAGAAGAACTTCCATATACGGGAGATTTCTAGCCTAAAGAGCGGAGTCGGTTAGCTTTTTCATAACCCACAACGATTCTACCTTAAATCAGGCCTAGGGTTAGGGTTTCTTACCTTCAAATGGGATGGATACCGCCGGGAAAGCACCTAGAACAGGGCGGTGTAGGCCGTGCGACACCCGAAAGCAGTAGGAGGAAGATCTCCCACAAAACCCAAGCTCTTCTCTCTCTTTTCTCTCTCTCCCTCTAGGGTTTTTCTCCCAAATTGGTATGGCTGTGAGAGGGGCTGTTCTAAGCTCCTTTTATAGCCAAAAACATTCTGAAATTAGACTCAGGTTCAAGGGGTACTGCTAATATAGGATATTCGTCGCTTTTCCAGCTCAAAAGGGAGGTTCTGGTAGCCCTCCTTGAACCAAACGTCAGACTTAAGCTCACCATCGATGGATCTACATGGGATTACATTTTCGACTTGATCGGATTTCCAGATCGCACGTGGCGGACCACTTTCAGTTCGACGGTCAGTGGGCCACGATCAGAAATTCCAAGTACATGTAAATGTTCCTGAAATTTTTCTTAATCCGAGGGTGTAATTTGGTCTGATTCTGATGGTCAGGTTGCTTAATACTGACGCGTCAACGAATGATGCCAGATCACTATTCTTGATATTTATTTTGGAATAAGAATAGTGTTTTTCACAGTCCCTCGCTCCGAATCGAAACGAAATGGCATGGGACATCGGATGGACCTGATTTTTGAGATGATTGTCAAGTCCAGTGAGGCGGTCCTAGTTCTTTAGCTTCGTATTAATCGGACTTCCGATGTGCGATCTAGACCTAATACGAAGTTTCGTTTCATTTCCGAGAGCAGCCGGGAAATGAGTTTGGTTCTAAACTTTAGGGTAACCTAGCGTCACTTGTTCTGCAAGTTTTGGGTCTTGCAGATCGTATTTAAAGCAATCCCAATGGATTTCATGGCTAATTGAGTTTAGTACTTAGTTAACTTTATTAAATTTCTAAAGGATTTAATCCTACGTGATTTCTGGTCGAGGTGGTACTCGACCCAATGTACGGAAATTTTCAGGTCGTTACAATCTACCCCCCTTAAACAAAAAATTTCATCCTCGAAATTTATACCTTTTCGTAGTCTTCGAGAATCTGAGGGTAGTTCTTCCTGACCTCAGCCTCAGTCTGCCAGGTAGCTTCCTCCTCGGAATGATGTGTCCAAAGCACCTTCACAAGTGGGATGACCTTGCTACGTAGTACTTGCTCCTTTCTATCAAGGATACGCGTCAGGCGCAGCTCATACGTGGCATCCTCGCTCAACTGTACCTGCTCCCATCTGATGATATGCGAAGGATCAGGAACGTACTTCTTCAGCATAGATACATGAAATACGTTGTGTATGGAAGCAAGTGGTGTAGGCAAGGCGAGCCGATACGCCACATCACCTACTCGATCCAGTATCTGAAATGGACCGATAAACCTCGGCGTGAGCTTCCCCTTCTTCCCGAACCGAAGGACCCCCTTCATAGGAGAAACCCGAAGGAACACATGATCCCCGACCTCGAACTCCAGCGGTCGCCGCCTCGTATCGGCGTAACTCTTCTGTCTGCTCTGCGCTGTGAGTAATCGACGCCTGATAATGTCTACCTTCTCTCGTAGTCGCCGTACTAACTCGGGCCAATCAGACTACGCTCGCCAACCTCGCCCAACAACAAGTGCGGTGCCCTACAAGGTCGACCATATAGAGCCTCATATGGGGCCATGCCAATAGTCGCCTAGAAGCTATTGTTGTAGGCGAACTCGCGTACGTACATGGTCATCCCAATTTGTCCTTGAAGTCCAACACACATGCTCGCAACATATCCTCCAGAATCCGATTCACCCGCCTGTCCGCCCATCACCGAGGATGAAACGCCAGATCGAACTTCAACTTCACACCCATCGCCTCCCGGATACGAGTCCGGAAGATAGATGTGAACCGCGTGTCTCGTCCGACACGATCTCCAAAGGAATCCCGTGTAGACGGACGATCTCCCTGATGTACAATCTAGCCAGCTCGTCTACAGAGTTCGTAACTCTGATAGGGAGGAAATGGGCTGATTTGGTCAACCGGTCCATAATCACCCAAATGGAATCGTGCCCCTTCCTCGTCTTCGGCAACCCCGATATGAAGTCCATGGAGATGAAGTCTCACTTCCACTCCTATAGGCATGGGCCGAAGCGATCCGGAGGTCGGCGATGTTACTCGCCTTGACCTGGCGGCAAGTCGGACATCGAGATACATACTCAAAGAATGTGGGCCTTCATGTTATCCCACCAATACGTCCGTCTCATATCCTGGTACATCTTCGTGCTACCGGATGCATCGCAAACTTCGAATTATGGGCAGACTCGAGAAGCTCGCGTCTCAAGTCAAGCACATCTGGAACACATAGGCGGCCATGGAATCGTAAACCCCATCGAACCAACTCTCCACTCGAGTCCACGGCGTCGCTTAGCTCAGCTCTCGAAGCTCGATGTGACCCGCATATCGCCCTCCTGGGCCTCAACAATCCCGTCGTCAATAAGTGGTCGCACCCGAACGTGCGCAACACACTCAAATGGCTCCTCGACAGTGAGTCTCTGCTCGAAGTCCCGCACAAACTCTATCATGTCCCACTCGGCTATCATCGGCACGTGCCGCAAATGCAATCGCCTTCTTGCGGCTCAATGCGTCTCGCCACAAGGTTCGCCTTGCCGGGATGGTAGAAACCTTGAACTTGAAGTCCTTCAAGGTCTCCATCCATCGGCGCTGTCTCATATTCAAATCCCGCTGTGTGAATATGTATTTAAGGCTCTTGTGGTCGCAGAAAAGCTCGAACTCCTCACCGTAGAGGTAATGTCTCCAGAGCTTCAATGCAAAGATGACAGCTGCCAACTCCAGGTCATGTGTAGGGTAATTCTCCTCGTGCTTCCTTAATTGTCTCGAGGCATATGAAATCACCCTATCCTTCTGGATCAGCACACAACCCAAACCAACGCGAGACGCGTCCGTATACACCGTGTATTTCACCCCTTGCTCTGGCAATACTAGCACAGGGGCGGACATTAACTTGTCCTTCAGTTCCTTAAAAGCTGCCTCCGCCTTCTCATTCCAGGCGAACTTCAGGTCCTTCCGAGTCAGCTGAGACAATGGCCTGGCGATCTTCGAGAAATCCCGAATGAAACATCTGTAGTACCCAAATGCACCAAGGAAACTCCTCACCTCGAGAATCGATTCAGTGCTTGCCAATCCCGAACATGGCTACCTTAGCAAGGTCCATCGCTATCCCATCCTTTGACACTACATGTCCCAGAACTTGACTTCCTCCTTGCGTGTCGCACTTCTTATATTGCGCGAACAACTGGTTCTTCTTCAGTGTATCCAATACCGCTCGCAAGTGCTCCTTGTGCTCCTCCCGACTCGTGGAGTATATCAAGATGTCATCGATAAAGACGATGACGAATCGGTAAAGGAAGGGCCGAAATACCCGGTTCATCAGATCCATGAACACGGGCCGGTGCGTTCGTCGACCGAACGACATCACCAAGAACTCATAGTGCCCAAAGCACGTCCAGAAGGCTGTCTTCTGCACATCCTCCTCTCTCACGCGCAACTGGTGGTACCCTGACTGAAGGTCAATCTTCGAGAAATACTTCGCCCCCCTCAACTGATCGAACAAATCATCAATCCTGGGCAAAGGATACTTGTTCTTCACCGTGACCTGGTTCAACCTACGGTAATCAATACACAACCGTAGCGACCCGTCCTTCTTCTTCACGAGCAACACAGGTGCTCCCCAAGGAGACACACTAGGTCGAATAAAATCTCTCTCTACAAGCTCGTCAATCTGTTTCCGCAGCTCCTCCATCTCACATAGAGGCATACAATAAGTCGGTAACGAGATGGGCGTCGCACCAGGCGTAAGGTCAATCGTAAAATCAATCTCACGCCGAGGAGGTAAACCAGGGATAGGCTCAAAGACTCCAACAAACTCCCGAACCACTGACGTACCCTCCAGTGTCGGACCATCAATCGGCACAAGTAAAGCAGTATAACAATCAACTCGACAGGACCAACTGACCTGCACTGGGAACGTGAAAGCTGTGCCGTCAGGTCCATAGGCAGTCACGATCCGAGCATCGCAATCTATCTCCGCCCTCATCTTGGCGAGCCAATCCATGCCAAGTATAACGTCGTAGTGCCATAGCGGAGCAACAATAAGGTCGACGAGCACTGTGCTGCTACTCAAAACTATCGAGCAACCCTCGCATAACCGTGCGACATCCGAAAAGGTCCCGGTAGCCGTAGTAAGTCTCATTCCCTTAGTGGGAATCGTATGCAAAGATAAGCGTTTCACCGCCCCACAAGAAATAATAGAGGTAGTGGACCTAGTGCCCACCAATAAAGAAACGGGAGTGCCATGAATAAAAGCCGTACCCTCGAAAGCTGTCGGGGCCACAAGTGAGGTCTCTGGTGCCTCAGCCACAAGCGTATGAACGCGCGCCTGTTGCTGACGGTTCGGCTGAGGAGCCAAGGGTCGCTGTGGCGGCCTGAAACGCGGCACAGGAGGTCGGAAGGAAGGATGTGCAGGAGCAGTCTGTAGCGGTGGAGCTGATATGGCCTGTGGGCGAGAACGGCCCAACATCTGTGGCGGAGAGAAACCACTATCCTTCATCCACGCGAAACAACTCCCAATAAGATGACCCTGCTTCCCGCAGTACGTGCAGGTCACAACAGGGCGCCTCACCCGAGCCACTCGGCGCTGCGATCCCGGGAGGCGAGTCAACACGAGGCCTCTTGCCTAGATAGGCCCGCTCAGTATCTCTGTCGTGGCCTCGCAACCATAGCACCACGAGATCGGGGCAACCGGTCCACATCTGCTCTCTGCCGTCATGAGACATGTGAACCAAGGTCTTTGCATAGGTAGGTATACCGAGGCAAATATCTTCGACCGTATCTCCGGTCGCAAGCCCAAAGAAAACGACGCATCCGCATCCGCTCGTCCACCCAAGTATAGTCGGGACAAAGCGGCCCAACTCGTGAAGTGGTGCTCGTACTCAGTAATCATCATGCCTCCCCACCCGAGGCGCGAAACTCATCCTCCCGCTCATGTCGATAAGTCTGCGGGTAGTATTTCTCATGGAACCGAACTCGAAAGCCTCCCAAGTCCACACGTAACTGGCCGCGACAGACCGCAACACACTATCCCACCATAAACCGGCCTCCCTCTCAAACATGAAAGCGGCCGGCTCTACTCGCTTCTGCCTCGAGCAATGCGAAGATCCGAAGCATCTTAGAGATGCGGTCAAGCCAAAACTCGCCTCCTCGGGTGCCCATGAGTGCCCATGAATGAAGGAGGCCTCAAGCGCCGAAATCGCTCGAGTAGACCGTGTGTACCGACATCTCCGGTAGGAGGCACCACGGGTGAGGGCAGAGGCACATCTTCACACCGAGCAGAGGCTCCGGGTGCCGGCGGCAGACAAGCGGATGTCGTAGGTGGGTCGCACTACCACCATGGGACAAGGCCTTAGCGATAGTGGCCATAAGGCTGGCAGAATGCTTTAGGCTGTCTTTTCAGATCTGCTGGCGATGGATCATCAACATCACCGCTCAAATCTATCGATCGGCGGAGCGGCACTGGAGTCATCTTCTTGTGAAGATGACGACCGATACGTCACGGACCGGGCGTGTAAGGTGGCAATCCACCGAGAGACCAAATAGGGGCGATCGTAACCTAACCCACGGTCCGCAGACCGCTCTACGTAAGGAGTCCGGTCCATAGAGCCAGTCAGACGGAGATGTGCCGTGCTCCGCGTATACTATCGCGGCATGCCCTATACAACACAGGGTACAACATTGGTGAGATACAGCATGACATACATCATAAAACACTTTAAGCATTCCACACATAATCAAAACAAAAGGGGCTACATGCCTTTCATTTACCCAAAATTAGTCATAATACATGGATTACAGAGTTTACATGAATCATGACGGAAATCACATGATAGCCAATACATCCACACATTAAGCACTTAGAACACGCTACTACCTAATACAACATCTGTACGAAAACACAAACCGCCTATCGCGGTAACTAAAGCAAACACAACATACAATAACATGGATGACTAAGCATCCGAAGTAGGCGGTGGAGGAGGAGCGTTCTTGTCCTGCACACAGCACAAAATGGCCTTCAACGTACGAGACACCTTCTTAAAGCTCCTCTTCATGTAGGCTTCGGTCTCTTCAAGCTTGGTTCGAACTTGACCAATCTCTTGCTGTAGGGCGGCTTGCCCCTCCTCAAGGCGGGCCAATCGCGCATCAAAAATATCTCGATCCACACCCTGCTCCTGAGCCGTAGGGGGTGAACTCTCCTCGGTGTCCTGAGCCTCAGGTTCTTCCTCCTGTATGTCATCACTGCGCTCCTCATCACTCTCAGCCTGGAGGTCAACACTCTCCTCTCCGGTGCTATCCGACTCATCTCCAGACTCGTCGAGTCGGGCTTGCCACTGTTGAGGGCCGATCTTCATATTCCTGAGTGTCGCTTCACTTATGACTCGGACTGGTGCAAGATCCTCCATATTCAATCTATAGCCTACATCACGAGCCATCCTGCAGATCAGGCGGCCAAATGGGAGCGAAAGATCGTTCCTGGCAGAACGAACAACATGAACTATCTGGGATAGGATGAATGTGGGCAGGCATATGTTGTCCCCGCGTCCCATCTTGTACAGAAAGTCCACCATCACCCTAGTACATTCCGTGCGGTTACCCCACCGTGGGTATACATTGTATGTGAAAATGTGATGGAGTAAATGGAAGTCTTCGGTCATCTTTGTCGCCGCAATACAATTTCCTCGCTTCCACGTAACCCGGCGACCATAGAGAAATCGCGTGCGACGATCCCTTTCCCGCGTACTTCTAGAGAAGTTATCACTAGGATGCACTTGACCAAGCGGGATCTTCGTGATTCGAACCACCTCATCCACAGTGATTGTGCGCCTTATGCCCCTCACAGAGACAGTAAACTGGAGAGGCTCTACTGATGAGTCTACGATGTGAGCGTAGAAAGCGCGAACCGTGTTCTCACATGCGGGAGACTCGCCTTCAAATATAGAATTCCATCCGATATCCACCAAGTGGTCCATCATTGGGTGTAGGCCAAACATTCTTTCATCCACATGAGCTTCAAACACGACTTTACGGCCCGCGAAGCGCCCGTATTCGATGCCTATCGGATAAGCATTTCTGGCGGGATGGTCAGGATTCTGGTCTCGATTCGACCTAAATTCCCGCACGGTGCTTGTGCCGGCCCCAACGTCGGATCTTCTTCAGGAATGGGCTGGCCTACTTGGGCCAGCGTCATCGGCCGCGGTTTTCCTCTTTCCCATGAGAGATAGGATGGAGGAAATGGAGAAAATGGTAGCCACCACACCAAGGAGGGCCATGGAAAATTGTCAAATGGGGAAACAAGGGGTTGATCTCTTTGATCCCCACAAACAACAATCCAATGGGTGTGGAAGGAGCTCCAGAGGTAGGAAATGAAGGAGAAACAAGAAGAAAATGGAATGGGTTAGTAGATTACCCGATTTTGAGCTCCAAGGAGGGGTATGAGAGCTCCAACTTGTGAAAATGGGGAAAGGAGGAAGCTAGGGCTGTTGTGGAAGGTTGGGGTGTGTGAGTTATGGAAGAAAATAGAAGATTTGAAGGTTTGGAGGGATGAGTTTTTGAGGAAAATCGAAAATGGGAGTGGAGGTGCTTGAAAAGGAGTGAAATGAGGAAGATGGGTGCTTCAGCACCTTAAACCCTAATCTATTGCCAAAATGGCACGTGCCAGGGGGTGTAGGATGCTGGGCCGACCAACCTAGGCCTTGGACCCACGCCAGAAAACCGTCGGACCGCGGTCCGCCGCCGGTGCCGCGGCGCCGCCGCGGTCGGACTTGGCCGGGACCGCACCGCCGCGGTGGGGCCCTGTTTGCCACATGTCCAGGGTGCCAAATGCACCCTGGTTCAGTCTGGGGGGTTAGTGGTTTAACGTGGAGGGGCCCCCGACTTAGTTTAGTGCCAGAACGGTTAGTTCCGGTAAATTTCTGATCTAATCTGATTTTTCCTGATTTTTAACGACTAATTTTTGGTAGATTGTGACCTGGACACGTCAATAGACGGTCTAGGAGTGACTTGGGGTCCATAAGTGCGGTCGGGATCGATTACGCACTCGATCAAACTGTTCATTTGCAATGAACTTCGCCGAACGGTGAAATCGGGAGACCCTAATACTGTTACTAGGTTTTGCGCACCCTCCTAAGTATAATGCGTCAGCGTACGTAGTGGGGACATAACTCAGGTCCGGTTTAATCAAAATCATGCTCTGATACCAACTTGTAACGCCCTGAAAATCGGGGGTCGAGTGTAACTCAACTCCCGAGTTCCAACGCATCACTTATGCAACATGTTTAATGATGTTTGAATGTTGTCTCGTGTTAGAGCAAGAAACATGAATGAGATTATACCAAAGCGAAATTCATACTCCGGATCAATTGTATAAAAGCAAGCGGAAGACCGAATCAGTATATATATGTATGTAAAGAAACAAAATAAACGATTCATTCTCCGGTATGAATCCATCCGAGTCCATATACATTTCTCGTTTATAATCAAAAAGTCAAAAATAACTAGGTACAATCCCGTGGAACCCATCGATCCCGGCAACCTAGTCGAAGCGCCGAGAGAATCGCATATACGAGAACTCCTCCTGGTCCTCGTCATAATCGAGCTCGCCTCCAGAGTAGTCGGATCGCCTAAACTCCGAGACAGTAGTCGCACAGTGTGCGCAACACCATCCCGTAACGTGGGAGTGAGTAGCTAACTCGGTGGAACGATAAGGCATAAGTTATCATGTTATCAATACGGTCGCAAGAATGATAAAGCAAGAAATCAAACACTCCTAGTTACTCGATTAATGCAAGTATGAATGCGGGTATGATGGATGCCCTCGCCGACATACTCCCTCATGCGACACCATCTCACGTTCGCGCATGCTTACGTCCCACGTGCTCCACATCTTCCGGGCACATGCGATGCATGATGAGTATGATTACCGAGTTTTAATTAGTCCATTTCAAACAAAGGATTGGGAAACTAAGGTACCTCCCTTGTATCATTTCCAAACATGATCCAATCTAGGTCGTCGGTCCTAGTTAATATCGACGATGGTGTGTTTTCTAGGTCATTGTAGAAATTTGCCGCCAGTGGCCATTACGCACAAAGGTTGCACCACTCCCCCATCACCCCTTAAACGATTCATCACTATACGAAAACAGGCCTAGTTCATACTCTATATACGCGGCGAACCCTAAGGCACACCGCAACTTCGAGAATATGCTCGCGGTCACTACAAAGGGTCACAGAAATGTCGGTACATTACGCACAAAGGTTGCACCACTCCCCATCACCTTATCAATGTAGGTAGGCCGACGCGAATATAGTGTCCCATACCACCATAATCGGCTCACGAGTTAAGTTGCTCACTGGTCACTACGGGAGGCACGTAGCCCCCGGCGTAGGCCGACAGCTCGACCACGGTGTCCCATACCACCATGCCCGGCTCATGAGTCTTAGCGGATCGAGGTACCATGGTTAACGGGATTTTCACTAGTAAGTTTGGTACCCTAGGTTCAAGCATTAACGACCAAACATGGTGAACATACATAAGACACACGGTTTACTTGACGTGTTCGGCTGGCTCGAGCGCACAACAAGTTGGGCGATATGAAGCGCAGAAGCACCTCGTGTGGCCAACCACTATCGCCAACCGAAGTACGACACGGGTTCGCCAACACATCATGCGTGGCGGAACGAATCCCAACCACAACTTCAAGTCTGATACCGGATGCCTGGACTATGGACATAGTCCCAAGCTCAGTCAAGTCCTAACCATAGCATATGAAATACGGCATGATAACATGGTAATTCAAGGACACTAGTAATCATGTTACAATGCATATCATGAAGCATGGTAATAAACAAATTACAAAGCATATTCAAAAGCATGTTATAAAGTATTATGCAAATAGGGATACAAATACATATATTTCATAGGTAAGTGATTAGAGTGAATAACCACATGGAGGATGTCATAGGTGACTCTAAGGTAGCTAAGAATCCCATCTCAGCACCTACCTAAGGTTCTAACACTTAAGCACTTACACTCACAAGTGATTTCACCAACACTTGGAATGCACTATTTCAACATATATGACGTATGCTAGAGAAATGTGTACTAGGGTTGTCCCTTTGCCAAACTAATATTTTATACATATACATCATATTCATACAGCAAATAATCCTGACAATCATGTCAGCAAAATTTATACGTATAGGGTACTTCCTAGTGTACCCAATTTCGACATACATAGTGTTTACAAGGGAGCTTGTAATACGGCGATTCCTTTCGCCAAGCCATTTATTTATACGCACTTAATATATTTATACAACAATTAATCATGACAAACATGTCGTAAAAATATACACGTACACGGTACTTCTTACAATACCGTATTTCTACATACATGGCGTATATTAGTAAACATGTATTTAGGCGAACCCTTTCGCCAAACGAGTATTTTATCTATACATCATATGTCCATACGACAATTAAACATGTCAAACACATTTCCCAAAAAAACGTATACGGTATTTTATACGAATACCTAAAGTATGTGAAATTCCAAATTCTACACTTCTAATCGAAACAGAAAACGGATGGCACTTTGTACATGTGTAATTGCATGCAGATCATGAATCTACCATTATCTGACATTGAAAGCGTTGAAAACCGTAACTTATACACTTAAAGTCCTCACCTTTGCCTTTGGAAACGAAACGAATCAGCAAGGGTAGAAGAACTTCCGTATACGGGAGATTTCTAGCCTAAAGAGCGGAGTCGGTTAGCTTTTTCATAACCCACAACGATTCTACCTTAAATCAGGCCTAGGGTTAGGGTTTCTTACCTTCAAATGGGATGGATACCACCGGGAAAGCGCCAGAAACAGGCGGTGTAGGCCGTGCGACACCCGAAAGCAGGAGGAAGATCTCCCACAAAACCCAAGCTCTTCTCTCTCTTTTCTCTCTCTCCCTCTAGGGTTTTTCTCCCAAATTCGTATGGCTGTGAGAGGGGCTGTTCTAAGCTCCTTTTATAGCCAAAAACATTTCGAAATTAGACTCAGGTTCAAGGGGTACTGCTAATATAGGATATTCGTCGCTTTTCCAGCTCAAAAGGGAGGTTCTGGTAGCCCTCCTTGAACCAAACGTCAGACTTAAGCTCACCATCGATGGATCTACGTGGGATTACGTTTCGACTTGATCGGATTCTCGGATCGCACGTGGCGGACCACTTTCGATTCGACGGTCGGTGGGCACGATCGAAAATTCCAAGTACATGTAAATGTTCTGAAATTTTCTTAATCCGAGGGTGTAATTTGGTCCGATTCACGGTCGGGTTGCTTAATGCCGACGCGTCAACGAATGATGCGATCACTATTCCCGATATTTATTTTGGAATAGGAATAGTGTTTTCACACTCCTCGCTCCGAATCGAAACGAATGGGCATGGGACATCGGATGGACCCGATTTTTGAGATGATTGTCAAGTCCAAGGTGAGGCGGTCCTAGTTCCTTAGCTTCGTATTAATCGGACTTCCGATGTGCGATCTAGACTAATACGAAGTTTCGTTTCATTCCCGAGAGAAATGGAAATGAGTTTGGTTCTAAACTTTAGGGTAACCTAGCGTCACTTGTTCTGCAAGTTTTGGGTCTTGCAGATTGTATTTAAAGCGATCCCAACGGATTTCATGGCTAATTGAGTTTAGTACTTAGTTAACTTTGTTAAATTTCTAAAGGATTTAATCCTACGTGATTTCTGGTCGAGGTGGTACTCGACCCAATGTACGGAAATTTTCAGGTCGTTACACCTGCCCAAGTGAACTACTTGACTACGGAAAAGGAATTCTTAGCCGTAGTGTTTGCCTTGAACAAATTTAGGTCCTACCTGTTCTGATCCAAGATCATTATCTACACAGATCATGCAGCACTCAAGTATCTTCTTTCTAAGAATGATTCTAAGCCCTGCCTGATAAGATGGATACTTTTACTTCAAGAATTTGATTTGGAAATTAAAGATAAAAAGGGAGTAGAGAACGTAGTGGCCGATCACCTTTCTCGCCTTAATACCTCTGATTCCCTTGAGGTGACCCATATCAATGACATGTTCTCTGATGAATAACTGTACAGAGTCTCTCATTCACCTTGGTTCACTGATATTGCTAATTATCTTGTCACAGGTTCCATACCGACACATTGGACCACACAAGATAAGAAGAAATTCTTTACCGAGGTGCGTAACTTTTTCTGGGATGATCAATATTTATTTAAATATTGCCCAGACCAAATCTTAAGGAGATGTGTGCCAGACGATGAGCATCAGAATGTCATCTCCTTCCGTCACTCACAGGCCTGTGGTGGTCACTTTTCTGCTAAAAAGACCACAGCTAAGATTCTGCAGTGTAGCTTTTATTGGCCCACTATATTCAGGGACTCTCATGAGTTTTGCAAGGCTTGTGAGCATTGTCAGAAATTGGGAGCAATGTCCCGTCGAAATATGATGTCTTTGAATCCCATCCTTATCATAGAAGTATTTAATTGCTCAGGCATTGATTTTATGGGACTATTCTCCTAATCTATTGGAAATTTGTATATTTTACTCGCCATAGACTATATCACTAAATGGGTTAAAGTGATTTCGTGTCAGAATAATGACCATCGCACGGTCATTAAATTCCTTAAAGAGAACATCTTTTCCCAATTCGGAGCGCCTCGAGGCATCATTAGTGATGGGGGCTCACACTTTTGTAATAGGTCATTTGAGAGTTTAATGAAGAAATATGGTATCTCTCATAAGGTGAGCACCCCACATCACCCACAGAAAAGTGGGCAAGCTGAGATTTTCAATAGGGTGATCAAACATATTTTGGAGAAAACGGTTAATCCTGACCATAAGGATTGGTCAATCCGATTGACCGATGCCTTATGGGCTTACCGTACTACTTTTAAAACCCTTATTGGAATGTCTCCCTTTGGACTTGTCTATGGGAAGGCTTGTCACTTGCCTATGGAGTTGGAACATAAAGCATACTAGGTGATCAAAAATCTAAATTTCAATCTAGATAACGCTGGCTCACTATGCAAACTTCAATTAAATGAACTTGAAGAAATCCGGAATGACGCATACGAGAACTCAAGAATTTACAAGGATAGGATGAAGGCGTTTCATGATTAACATATTCTTTGGAAATCATTCATGCCAGGTCAGAAAGTCCTTTTGTATGACTCTCGACTACATCTCTTTCCGGGTAAGCTTCGATCTTGTTGGACCGGCCCTTAGATTGTTGTTACTGCTTATCCTCATGGGGCCGTCGAGATAAGAGATCTCGACAATGGCAAGGAGTTTAAAGTAAATGGACATCGATTAAAGCCATTTGTCGAAAAATCTAATTCAGAGGACATGTCCATGCCTCTGACTACTCCTGTTTGCCAGGATTGATCTCCTAGTTTGATGGAGGTATAGGTAGGTTTATCCCTTTCATAGGACTAGCATAGTTAGTTTGCTTTATACATTATTTTATGATAGTTTGTTTTGTTGGTTTCTCTCTTGTGCTGACCCACTCTGATATCTTTGGAAAGCATCGTAATTCTTTCATCCAGGTACTATCTTTCCATCACTCCCCTTTTACTTTCATTGTCCCATGTGCATGGCATGCTTATTTCCTTTACATTGAGGACAATATAGATTTTAGGTTAGGGGTGGGAGATTAGGTTGCCTAATCAGTGTTTTCTTGCTCTTCAGCAAAAATTGTGAAAATTTTTAAATTTTTCTGGACTTTCTTGTGAATTCAAAGTGATTTTGACGGCCATCTTGGATTTAAAATTATAAGATACGTGATGTTAGTAATTTATGACTCTTGGATTCACTATCTGTTAGATTTCACAGTTAAGTTTGAAGTGTTAACCCAGAATTAGAAGTTGTAAACATTGATTGAGTCATGATTTCCCATGTCACATCTCGCTTTCACATAAATGTTTCAGTTTGATATTGAAGAGTTAACTTGGTAATCACTAAGTATGTAAAGAACTAGCCTGAAAAATTTTCCCGTCATGATCAATTGAAGAAGAAGAAAATACCTAGCAAAAAAATAAAAATAGATAGATACCTTTGTAAAGTTTTGGGCGAATAATCTTCACCATAGGTTTACTCCCTATAGGTGTAGATTTAATTCCCCGTGGATGATATTTGTAAAGGGTTGGGTGTATGGTTTTCACCATATGTTTGCTCCCTATAGGTGAGGATTTGATTCCCCTTCTTGGCGTTACTGTTAATGGAAAAATCAAAAGTTGAAAGAATGAAAAGATGATATGTGAGGCAAGTTTTGGTTATTATGCATTCTCTTGTTGATTACTAATGATATCCTGAAATAGAGAAGTGAATTTTAATGATGATAAGTCGAGATTAGATTATACACCCATGAAACTCAATGTTTAGAATTATTTTAATTAATGGATTAATAATTTGAACTTGATTATGAAGTTTACCGTGTGCTTGAGTCCAGGAGAAAGTAATACCCAACATTAATGAATCTTAGAATTTTTGTATCTGTATTATTTTGCAAAAATCACTCGAGTTTATGGAAATTGTCCTATACTGTAATTCTCAACTTACTTTTACATACTTTGCTTGGGACTAGCACGATGCTGGTTGGGGGTTGTGTTGATGGTCAAATATTGCATATCAGATCCAGTTATTGCCTGGATTTATGAACGTGATACTGATTAATGGCCTATTTTAATCGTGTTTATACTGCAGAATTTACAGGCTTGGACTGAAAAAGGGTACTAAAAGCATGGAATTAATGCTCCGATGACACCAAGGCAAGTGACGGACTCCAGGGGACCAAGATCAACGTCAGAGATCCAAGAAAACTGAGAAACTGAAGCTCAAGTGGCCTGAAAGATGTCCAGAATGCAAGATCACAGGATTTCCACCATCTGTTCGGCTAACAACTTCATAAACGGCCTGGAGACCATAAATTAACCGTGCACGTAAAACATCAGCCATTGGATCCTTGTGGAAGTGGCCCAACAGATAGATTAGCCCATGAATTTCTGATTTTGGGCCCACATGATCTCTGGATTTGCCTCAATTTTATACTCAACACTTAAAATGATATGATAGAACAAATGGATGGAACGAATTTCTCAACACATCAAGGTGGACCCCACTTCATGAGGATGGTGTACAAAGCAAGTGTACACCTGCCATGTACCGAAAAAGCCAAAGTCGGTTAACTTATGCTGACCCGACACTGGCTCCAATTCAAAACCAAAAATGAACAGGGACTTGCGGTCCTTTGTTGTGGGCCACCATCATGATTCAAAGGTCCAATCCAGACCGTCCATTAGACCAACATGGCCCATATCACCATTGCCTAGGTGGCAGTATTTTAAATTATAGTGAAGATCGGGTTTTGATCGTCCAAACGGAAGACTGACGGTGCAAAAGAAACTTTATGAGCCACACTGAATCCAATCCAAACTTGACCATGTTTGATTGGTTTTTCGAGTTAAATCCAGTGGATGGACTGGATTTCACTGCTGATGCAGATCATGGGCCCACCGATCTTTATAGTGCAAGGACCATGCGCAGGCTCTATGTCCACAAAAAACGGCCCCAGTGGGCCATTATGCGATCAAGGAGATGATAAGATCGATGATCTGATCCGTCCAGAGGATGCAGAGGGGGATCCTGATCCTGTTCAGGAAGTCAAATCAGATATCTGGAGCCATCAGACTTCACATTTTCTAGCCGATGCAAGTCAGTTTTCAAAGATTCTGCGACTTGTGTTCGTGACTGCGTAACTGGCTGTGTAAAAGCCACGCAACATCATTGACTTCTGCAACCGACTCCACCCAGGCCTCTCCACCGCCCCTAACAAGCTATAAAGGAAAGAAAAGAAAGACCTTAGGGAGGATCTCAACTTGTGGCTGGACGTGGAGGTAGAGAGTTAGAGACAGGGAGTATAGGGAGTAGGAGTGTCTTTTATTTTTCTATTTTTATTTTCCTTTTCTTTTACGGTGTAGCGTCATCATGTCTATGAGTGGCTAGACCTCTTAGCTAGGGCCAAGAGGTGAAGCTTGTAGCATGATGGGGAGACATTTAGCTTATGCCTTTTATTTATATTGAACTGATGTTGGTTTTGGTTTAATTAAGGGAATGTTTTTAGTTTTTAGTGGACTGTTGTGACTAAAATTACAATGGGTTTGCAATAGCTTTGAGCATGTTCCTTTCCTTTTTATGTTTATGACATCAGCAAGCCCTGTTGTTCACCATCGTCTCCTAGGCATGGTCGGATGACGGTACCCTTCCTGACCTTCATACATTGTTGATTGGTTAGTAATTAGTTTAATTTTGTTGTTTACTTTGTCTCCTGGGCATGGTTTGGTGTTGGAATCCATTCTATTGCATATACCTTTCATCTCTTGAAAACTATATCAAAGGAAGTTCAGTCTTGATTTCCATGGTTACACTCTTCAACTGGATGAAGATGAGACTCTAGATCCAGTTGAGTTCTTAAAGAAGGCATAAGATCTCCCTGATCTCTACAAGTGGATCCTCTGAATCCCTAGTTTCCTTTCCCTAAATTCTTTAAGTTTTAGATAATTATTTCATCATTATTCCTCAAATTACACTTGATTTAGATTTCATCTCATTCTAGTTCTAGTGATAGTTAGTTTCAGATCACATACAGGTTTCAGTCCCTTGGGATTCGACCTCGGTCTCACCAAGTTTATTACTACATCACAACCCTATACTTGGGGAGTGAATAGTCAGGGCATATTTATAGCCCTCTCGCACCTATGAACATGCCACGTCAGCACTACACGCTCCCCCTTTGTGCGCTCCTCCTTTGTGCGGACACCTTTGCGCGCTCCTCCTTTGTGCGGAGTCCTTTGCGTGGATCCCTTTACACAGATCTCTTTGTACGGACTCATTTTGTGTGGACTCCTTTTATGCGGACTTCGTTGTGTGGATCACTTTGTGCAGACTCCTTTTGTGCGGACTCCTTTTATACAAACTCTGTTGTGCGGATCACTTTTGTGTGGACTCTGTTGTGCGGATCACTTTGTGCGGACTCATTTGTGCGGTGAGTCCAATTAATTTCCGCACAACAACTGATTTTAGGTGATCTCTGTACAACAGCTCCTGCTTTCTTCTTTCTCCTATTATTATTTTTTTAATGCCTCAACAAAGATCTATGCTTAATTCAAGTTACACAATTGGAATCAGAACCCCATCTTATCCAATTGAAAGATATCTTAGTAAAATTAAATCTAAACTTCCTTTAACCTAATTCCCAATGGATGAGAGGTGTGAGAATTGGAAGTGATTCCATCATAAAACCATGCCCAGGAGATAATGGCTCACAACAGGATTTACCAATCCCACAATCAATCTGAGAGAATTGTGAAAGTTAGGGAGGATTCCATCATCCAACCATGCCCAAGGGACAATGGTGAACAACAGGATTTCCTAAATTCACAATCTTAAAACATGAAAAGAACATACTTAAAGCTATCACAAATCTATTGTAATTTAAGTCACAACAAACCATTAAAAACTAAATTTATTCCTTATAATCAGACTAGAATAAAAGAGAGTTTAATATAAACATGAATCAAGGCAATAAAAACATCCTATCATGCTACAAGCTTCACCTCTTAGCCCTAGCTAAGAGGTTTAGCCAACCATAGACATGATTGAACTAGAA
The DNA here is from genome assembly GCA_030180095.1 of Magnolia changhungtana. Classification (NCBI taxonomy): domain Eukaryota; kingdom Viridiplantae; phylum Streptophyta; class Magnoliopsida; order Magnoliales; family Magnoliaceae; genus Magnolia; species Magnolia changhungtana. The sequence continues at coordinate 3,107,391 of JASAUF010000644.1, read as the reverse complement.
TCTCTTAATTAAAGCATAAAAATGACTAAGGAAAAGGGAAGAAAAATTCTTGGCAACGACTTCTCCACTCTTTTGCTCCACTCCTCAAACCCTAGATGATTCCTAAGAGTGCCCTAGAGACTCCTATTTATAGTTTTACAACACCTCCTGTCGCACCGACTTGGAAAAATGTAGAAACTGCCTCAAATTTACGCAGCTTCGATATTATATAAGGGTCTTCGATATGTCCTTTGATATTATCGACATGTCTTCGATAGTATCGAAGATCAGTATAGAATGTCCAGTCTGTTTGGCCAAAAATCTTGAATTTCTCAATATTATATAAGGGTCTTCGATATGTCCCTTTGATATTATCTACAGGTCTTCGATAATATCGAAGGTCATTCTGACAGTTTTCCAAAATTAGACTTTTTTGGCCTTAGAATCTATTTTCAAGACAATTTTCAGGCTTTTCTTTTCTTCGCTTCAATTCTTCGATTCTCTTCCTTCATCACTTGGTTTCCTTGGATCTCTGGCATGTGAATTCTTCAATCTTGGCCTCCTAAGATCTATCTCATGCCTTGGTGACTTTTGAGTACTAATTCCGTATTTTTAATACTTTTTTCTGAACCAAGCTCCTAAATTCACCTTGCAATATAAACATAATTAAAATAGAACATTAAGCATTATCATGTTCATAAAACCAAGTACTAAATGGGGTCCAATATGCAATATTTGACTCTCAACAGCTTCCATGTCGACCACGTCATAGAGTACTTGATCTTTATAGTTTTTACTAATTGAAAATAAGACGGTGCAGTGTTCAGTTACCTTAGTCTCATTCACCTTTTTTATCCGGCCAAACAAGTAAGGGGAATGATGTTTTATCGTAAGTAGCCGCAACTTTGTCCATCATCACTTTTGAGACAATATTCTTGCTACTACCAGTGTTTAGATTACATCACAGACCTTTCCGTTGATGGTACACTCTGTGCGGAACATATTGTGCCTCTGTGGATGCAACTCCTTCCATTGGGTGTATAATAATCTTTTCACGACCAAGGATTCATCATGATCCTCAGTTATCCATTCTTCGTCACCAGCTCTTTCCTCAGTGTCTTGTTCATCTTCATCAAAGCTAAGTCCTTTTTTCTACTACAACACCTTCAGTCCCTCCTTCGTTAATGGTCAAGTAGGCTGCAGGATGTTGAGGGAAGGTGTTGATAAGTGGCCCAGTTGGCCACATCGGTAACAAGTGTTCGGGCTTAACCAACCATAAGAATTTGGAATCTTACTTAGGCCTGTTATTGTGGTTGCCACATGTTAAGGCCTAGTGGGCCGCTTACCGTTCATGGTTTGCGGTTGAATGATGTTGAGAACGTCCTCCTACTTGTTCTTTTCCTCATGTCAGCACTGAATCCTGCGTGGGACCCTTTATAAGGGGCCAAGTTGAAGGGTAAGGCCAAGTAGGTGTTTACAACCCCAAGTGTAGGGTCGCAATGTAGTAATAACTTAATAAGACCAAGGTCAAATTCACAAGGACTAAACTTGTACATATTTTGAAAATAACTAGAACTAGAACTATAAAAAGATCTAAATTTAAATCTGAATAATTGAGAGTAACGGTGAATAATGTTGATTAAAACTTATGAATTTAAAGGTGAGAACTAGTGTGCCAAGGATCCACTTGTAGCTATCAAGATGCTACCTTACTTGATTCAAGGAACCCAATTGGAATTAGAGTCATATCCTATCCAATTATAAGTTAAAGCAATTTAAATCAAATCTGAACTTTTCATTGAACTAATTCTCAATGGAGGAGAATTGTGATGATTGGAAAGGATTTCATCACCCTACAATGCCCGGAGACGATGGTGAATAACGGGATTTACCAATCTCACTATCTCAAAACAGGAAAAGAAGATATCCAAAGCTATTATAGCATCTATTGTAATTTGAGTCACAATAAATCATAGAAAAATGAAAATATTCCCTTAATATCAAACTATAAATCAATGAAGTTCACTAAGAATAAGAATTAAAGAAAAATAAACATCCAAACACGCTACAAGCTTCACCTGTTAGCCCTAGATAAGAGATTTAGCCAACCATAGACATGATTGAAACCAAATCTCTTAAACAAAGCATGAAAAATAAACTAGGGAAGAAGAAAAGCTCTTTGACAGCTACTCCACCCTTGTGTATGCTCCTTAAGACATTTTCAAACCCAAGAAGATGCTTTGGAGCTTCCTAGGGAGTCCTATTTATAGTTGTGGAACTCTAACTTTCGCACTGAGTTGGAAAAATCTAAAAACTGGCTCAAATTTACGCATTTTGCATAGTTTTCCAAAATAGACTTGGAGTTTAAATCGCCTCAAATTTACGCACTCTACGTAATTTTTCAAAATAGATTCGGAGTTTCAGAATATACTTTTTCAGGACAATTTCAGGAATATGTTTGTTTTTAGGACAATTTCAAGATTTCTTTTCTTCACTTCAAATCTTTGATTCTCTTCATTCCTCACTTGATTTTTTTGGATAGTTGGCATGTGAATTCTTCATTAATGACTTTCAAATCCTTATGTAACACCTCAAAAAATCCGTACAGAGACCCGAGTACCACCTCAGGCAAAAAGATCCCTAAGGACCGTATTCTGTAGAAATTTAGACAAAAATTAATTAAGAACTAAACTAAATTAATTGGTGGATTTAGTTCGAACCACCATTTACGCAAATGGCAAGACCCAAACCCATTAAAATCGCTAACTCGATACTACTTGAAAACCTATAAGAAATCCCATGAGCTTGCCGCTATCGGGAATACATTGAAACTCCATATTGGACTTAGACTGCATGTTGAAAGTCCGATGACCGTGAAACTATAGGATTATGTTCGTCCTACTGGGCTTGACAACCAATGTGGGATTCGATCTAAGATAGTATCCAAAAATGCACAACTTGAGTCCTAAGTGAAGTGTGTGAGAAATGCGAATATCCTTAGAAAATGTATTAAAACTTAAGTGAATTGCGCCATTTGCTCACGCACAAAATTAAGGATTTTTTACCGTCAGTTTCTGACCAAACTTCACCCATGAGAACAGGAAATTTCATTGCACATATCCGTATAATTGTGGCCCCAATCGAGTAAGTATGACCGTTGACCTGACATAGGTCCTCTACGGTCGATCAGCCCATTCGATCACACCAAAAACATAGTCCTGGCATGCATCCAGTGTCAGGGGGCTTACCCTGCAATGTATGTGAGTGGTGGACCTCCCTATGTACCCTGTTTGTCAAAACCAGTCGCCCTTTGGATATAACCAAAGTATATCATGGCCCTGGGGCCATTTACATCAGTTCTGGGCCTATATATAGCCCTTAAACCACCCCATTTTTATTCCATACGAATTTCTCTAACCCAGTAGAGAGAAGAGAGAAAAAGAAGAGAAAAGAGGAAGAAGAAGAGAGAGACTTTGGGAGATTGTTGCTGGGATTCTCTCCCACTACTCCACATACTGAATTACCTTTCCACTTCACTACACGATCGTCTTCGACTTTGATTTGGGTAAGAAAACCTAACCCTAATCTTGATTTAGAGATCCAAATAGAGTAATCGATGAAATAGCTAACCCATTTCATCGCTTAGGTGCTCGACGTTCCATTTTCGGGAACGTAGGATTCGAACCGCATCCGAATCGAGTATTCCGATGAAAGGTGCGAACTATAAACGTTTAGGTTATGGTTTTCAATGCTTTCAATGTCAGCTAATGATTTATGTCTGACTTGATTGCCACCATATTGTGTTAGATACAATGTTTTCGATATAACATACATGTATGAACTATGTTGAATAAAAGATGCATCCCATGTGTTTGTTGAAATGTTTGAATGAACAAGTAAACATGATTTGTGTTTACTATGCCTATTAATCTAGGATTCATGGTTGCCATATGCATGCTGACCTCTTTGTATAAGGATTTACTAAAATATATGTTGTAACTAACCTAGTCTATATATTTGGTAAGGCGTAGCCTAAGTGTTTGGTAAATTGTCTGAATGAGAAAATGTTGATGATTTGTATTTATTAAGAGTATTGAGATAGGATTCTCAATTACCCTAATCATATGTATAGTTTCTTTCATGTAATCATATTTGCCGCTATGAAATTTATGGATGAAATGCAAGTGTTATGTAATATAATCAATTTGTTTGATGAAATGCTCAAATGAGAAATTAATTTGGATTGTTTATTAAATTGTTGATATGATTATCACATGTATCTACCCATTGCATTTGAGTGAGATTGGGGCTACAATGTAGCCCAGGTAATCAGTAACAGTCCATGTACAGGTGGCCGAATTAGTCTCGCCACATTGGGTAACTCGACGAATCCAAGTTGTACGACGATTGTCGACAGTGGTTAGGCTATATGGGGTGCTTATGCTCTCCACATCGATTAAGTCAACGTGTGCTCATACCAATCAAACTTGCTAAATAAACTGATTGGCCTACTGCGTGTTTACCATGTATGGACATCACTGCCTGAATCTAAGGTACCCCCTCCGATGTAAAGGCCTATTTTAACCATGGTACCATGATCCGCTAAGACTAATGAGCTGGGCATGGTCATATGGGACACTGTGGTTCAGTTGACGGCCTACGCTGGGGTGACGAGCCTCCCCGTAGTGACCAGTGAGCAACCCAAACTCGTGAGCTGGGCATGGTGGTATGGGACACCGTGTTTGAGCTCTCAGCCTACACCGTCGCAGCCTGGCTGTGGTCCGAGCGTGGGTTGGGGTGAGATGTCTGATCCGGACCCTCTTCGAAAATAGTGCTCCAGTTGGTAGGGTGTTGGTGATGTGACCTCGAGTATAAACTTGTGAAATTGCATATCCACTGCTTCCAATCAGGAGTGATGACTCCACAACTTGCCTATCGCATGTGCTTGACTAGGAGTGATGAACCTAGATGGATCCTTCTGTTTGGGTAAACGATATAAAGGGACGTACCGTAGCTTCTCAAATCTGTTGTATGAATAAACTTAATTAATTATTGGGCTAATATGACCATGCATAGCACTGCTTTAGTTAGGACGTGCTTTAAAGGCGTGGAAGTGGCACAGGAGGTCGTGTCCTCATATGTGATATGGTGTCGGCATCACTTGTTGAAGGAGCTTTTGATGTGAGGGCATGCATCATTACTTGCACTCCATTTCCGCATTAACAAGAGTAGCTAGGAAGTGATTGTTATACTGCTTTATCATTACTACTTGATTGAATTGATAACATGTTAACCTTTACCTTATAGTACCACTGAGTTAATCACTCACTCCCACTTTGGGATGGTGTTTAAAACAACAACCAGACACTGGTTTAGATGTAGATGATGATGAGGTTTATGTGACGGAGCAGGATTTCATGGACAAGGAGGAGTTCTCCTACTATTAGCTTTCAGGCGGGTCTACATAGACCTTTAGCTGCTTCGACGAGATATTGAAAAACTTGTTAAGTTGGACACTTTGCATTTTGATATTTTATCAATTTTAGAACAATACATGTATATATTCAGCTCAGTAACATACTCATACTATGGAGGTTGTGAAACACTTACATACTTAAATATATATGTTTCAGTCTTCCGCTTGCTTAATTTAATTATATTTGGAATATGATATGCTGCTTTAGATTAGTCCCACTCATGTTTAATGCATTGATATGGATGACATCTAGACATCATTATCCATGTTGCATAATGTTGGAGCATAAAAAATATTACCAAGAAGATTGGTTGCGCAGGTCACGGAACCAAGAAGATCGGTTGCGTGGTCACGGAATCAAGAAGATCCGTTGCGCGGGACGCGGAAGCAAGAAACATTGTGCATGTCGCGGAAGCAAGAAGATGGGTTCCCCATATCGCGCAATCAAGATGACACGTTTCGTGGGTCACCAAACTAAGAAGTCAGTTACGCGGATTGTGCAATCAAGGAATCTACTGACACAAGAATTGAGGATTGGCACATGTGTGGGGCCTATAAATACCCCGCTCCTCTCATTTAGATTGATTAAAGATTCGGGGAAACTAGAGTGGAGCAACTGAAGGTAGAGAGCAGAGGTAATGATCATTTGCGCGGACCGCGTAACAAGGTTGTTAATTGCGAGGACCGCGCAATAAGGTTACCTGTTCCGCAGACTGCGCAACCACGACCGCGCAACTAGTTTAGTGGTTGCGTGGGTCGCAGAACTGGATCGGCTAGCCAACTTCATATGAAGGTCGAAATGCTACTGGATTCTCAAGCCTCTTTCTTTGAAAAAAGAGATTAGTTGATGAATTCAACATTCCTCCCAAGTATTGGAAGATGACCGAAGAAGCTGCCGGAGTGCTGCTGAAATTTCTATCTCCAGGGAGATTGGATGATCAATTCAGCAATTCCTCCTAAGTATTTGGGAGATGACTGAAATAACGTCAAAATGCTGCCGAAATTTACATTGGACAATGACAATTGCACTTAGGATAATTCTTCTATTCTAAATGATCCACCTTAGAATCAAGGGATATAGAAAGGATGTAAATGAACTCAATATCAATGAAAAATATGATGATTGTTCTAAGTACTCTTATTGTTATGTTTGAATAAGATCAGTTCCTAAATCAAACACATTTATTTCCTTATCGAAACAAAATGGTGACTCTACTGAGGACTTTTCTCATTTTAGCATTAACATTAAGATGATTAGGAACTCTCACCATAGTTTGGCGTCTTTATGACGTCAAAATGGCCACTCTCAGTGGTAACATCCTCCCTTTCATCTCTAAGGTAGATCATCTTATCCCCTAAATACAAACTATAATTTTGTTTCACTATTGAAGGTGTCCAAATTCAACTACAAGTTACAATCAATGGCAATTCCTGGAAGGGAAGTAAGCTTTCATTTCACATCAACCGGGTTCGTGGTAGAATATATGCCGGATCGATCTCCCGCATACATGAATAAGTTTCCCGTAAGCAAAAACAATATGATTCAAGCGACAGCTAGAGTCGTATCTGCTTCGCCCAAACCATCAGATAGTGACAAAGGCTGGACCGTTGTAATGTCCCATAAGACAAGGGCACGAAATGCAAAAAATGCTCGAACGAATCAGCCTTCCCTGAGAGTAAGAGGGCTTGTAACAGGCAATACAGTCAGGAAATAACCTGAACTCACTCCACCTGCAATATGCCCCGAACGAGTAATTGCACAGGTGGCGTTGCATGACTTTCCGGCTTTAGTTGTCCCAAGGGCAAGATGGATGAAAGAGCAGAAAGGCAAAGCATTAATGGCAGTTTCACCAATATCCGTGTCTCCCCAGACGAGTTCGCTGATGTTCGTATCACCCCAACTAATTGATGACTCCAAGAGTGTAGAGAAGTTAAATGAAACCATATCTTCTCCCCTCTTTGTAAGTCCTATTATGTCTGCATACTCTCGCCTTACTCCAAGTACAACTTCATCAAAGAGTGGTGAAGCTACGGTATATGTGACTAAGACAAACCAAAATAATATACCGACTGCAGAGGATCGCATCAATGAGATGGCGGAAGCACAAAGAATGCTAACAGAGGAGTGCACACACCTCCGAGAGGCCCTGGTAACCCTTGCACATAACGTAGCTCAGATGGCGTCCCCACCAATGATGGGTACAATGAATGGGCAGGAAAACCGGGCCGAAGGCTCTCATCCACAAGGGGAAGGATCAAGAGGGTTTGTTTCTGCCACGAGAACCATAACGCAAGATGATATAAGACAAGTCATTGAAGAAACTATGAGAATAGAAAGAGAGAGTGAAAATACTGGCTGCTTTAGATATCGTACGCCATATCCAAGAGAGGTGGAGGATGTTCTGATCCCGGCCAACTTCAAGCATCCAGATTTTCAGAAGTTCAACGGGGAAGGCTCGCCAGAAGAGCATCTGATACACTTCATTATCAGTATGGGGAATTTTTCTACGATACCGCAGTATTGCTTAAGATTGTTCGGGTCATCATTTACGCACAAAGCATTCCGGTGGTATTCCAGCCTAACTCCAGGGTCAATGCGAACTTGGGAGCAAATGTAGGATGTCTTTATGTCAAATTTTTTCTCCTCAAAGCGTGATGTTAGTATTACAGAATTGGCCTCCATACGATAGAGAGAAGGAGAACTAGTAGGAAAATTCATAGACAGATGGAAAACATTGGGAACCTCGTGCAGACGGTTGCCAGAAGAAAGGGAACAGGTCAAAATGTGTCTGAATTCTATGGAAACGGGATTTGCATTCAGACTCACCAGCATTGACATCAGAACATTCTGTGATCTAGCCACCAAGGCTCATGCTTTGGAATTAATGACTCACGAGACAGCTAGGAGAGCACCCGGTAGGATGAGTGTGAATACTGCCGATCGTGATAAGAAGAGCAAAGATGCGAGAGACTCAAGGGACAGAAGGCCATAATAGAAAGAGGGATGGAATCAACCAAGAAATAGATACGATGGAAAAAGACCCATAATGCTTAACTCTCATGAAGGGTTTGACTTTGATAAAGAAGATATTGTCCCCATGATGAAACAACTGCTAAAAGCTGGCACGATGAATTGCCAGAACCCAAGTGCCTTGAAGATGTGACAAAAACCAGAGAAAGAGATTTCTGTCGTTATCATTGCCTGGTAGGGCACCCGACGGAGAATTGTTGTACGTTGAAGTGTATAATACAACGGATGATAAACAAGGGTGAAATAATAACCGATGAAGGAAAAGAGAAGAACACGAGGGTGACAGTAAATATGCTCACGATCTGGGAAAAGGCCCGAGCGATGAAAGAGAAAGATGATCAAAAGATAGTAAAGAATGCAGCAATGATTATGTTGCGATCAGGGAAGAAAGTGACGAGTCCTCTGAAACAGAAAGCAGGGATCGTAAGGAAAGAAGTCATTGAAAAACATAACAGTGATGATGGAAATAAAAGCGGGAGCGAAATGGCAAAAGTGACTTATGATGTAGTCAGTCATTTGAAGGGTATACCGGCACATTTAAGCATCTATGATGCACTCAAAATATCAGAAGAGTTTCGATGGAGTCTAATCCAAGCATTGTCTGATCACAATGTTAGAGAGACTCTACTAATAGAAATGAAACATGAAAGACAAAATGAACAGGCAGATTGTCTATCAGTCATCTCATTCTCCGATGATGATTTGATTGGCGAGAAGGAACACAACAGGCCATTAATGATAGAAGGTCATATCTGTGGGAAAAGGGTAAAATAGATTATGATAGATAATGGGTCTGTAGTAAACCTTTTGCCACTCTCAATGGTAAGCAAATTGGGTTATCGCCATTCTGACCTACAACCTAGTGGAATGATGATACAGGGCTTTAATCAGGATGGACAATGCGCGCTTAGTAAAATTGCATTGACGTTAGAAGCTGGAGAATTGATGACCAATGTCATATTCCACATTATAGACGCCATGACAACGTACAATCTTCTCTTGGGAAGGCCATGGATACATCAGTACAGCATTATACCCTTTACTCTGCACCAATGCTTCAAATACTGTAAAAACGGAATATAGTATAAGGTGATGGCAGATGCAAAACCATATACAGAGGCTGAGTCTTTCTTTGCAGATGCAAGCTATTACAAAGGGTTTGCTACATAAGTGAGAGATAATGATGAAAACAGAACTTTGGAAGATATTCAAGTAAACATTGTCCGAGAAGAAAGGGCAAAATCTCATAGGACTGCAGAAGTAAAGAAAAAGTTCTATTTCATACCAAAGCATCTGAGACAACAAGGGCAACCACCACTAACCTTATTATCACCAGAATAGCTGAGAATTTTGCAATCTAATTATACAATGCCGCTGCCAAATGTCAAAAGATGTAGCCATTTTCAGCGGCTCCAAGAAGATTTCAAGTCAAGGCTAGCGCAAAACACCCCGAGCTAATAGAATTTTATGCCATAGTAAAAATAGAGCCAAGAGAAGAAATCAAGAGTAATGTATATCACGGTAGGTTGACACCACAAAATCTGGAAAAATACAGTTCAGTGAGTAAGAAAATCATGAGAAACATGAGTTTTGATTGCAAAGAACCCACTAGGTTGAATCGAGGAAAGGGAATGTAAATCCCTCTTGGGATTGATCAAGGAAAACGAAGGAAATTTCAAGGACTGGGGGCAGAATCATCAGTAAATATGACTGTAGCCGCACAAGTATCAGAAGAGGACCCTTAAGCTATTAAGTATCCTGAAACGGCACTAAGGCAAATGGAAGACGGGGGGCAACCAACAATAGACAGTTTGTCGGAAATAAACTTGGGCACAAAAGAATAACCGAGGAACACATTTATCAGTGTTAGTCTTTTTGAACAGGAAGCTGAGAAATACATCCAACTCCTCAAATAAAATAAAGATATCTTCTCTTGGACTTATGTAGAGATGCCAGGTTTAGAGCTATCCATAGCAATGCACCGATTAAATGTCTCCAAAGAGAAAAGGCCAGTTAAGCAAGTGCAAAGACGATTCCATCCATACTTAGTTCCATTGATTGAGGAAGAGGTTAACAAGCTGATAAAAGTTGGGTTTATCAGAGATGTCAAATATCCTAGATGGATATCGAATATTGTTCCTATGAAAAAAGAAAAATGGACAAGTCAGAGTGTGCATTAACTTTAGGGATCTGAACGAGGCCTATCCGAAAGATGATTTTCCACTCCCGATAACATAGTTGCTGATTGATAGTACAACTCAGTATGCTATTATGTCCTTCATAGATGGCTACGCAGGGTATAATCAGATTAGAATGCCACCTGAAGATGAGGAAGCAACAACATTCAGAACGCTACTTGGAATTTATTGCTATAAGGTCATATCATTCGGTCTTTAAAATGCGGGAGCAACATATCAAAGGGCAATGAAAAATATCTTCCAAGACATGATGCATAAACACGTAGAGTGTTACATAGATGACTTGGTAGTCAGGTTCAGAGATCATCAGAAGCACCGCGAACACTTAACATCAGTCTTCCGCTTATTGAGAAAGAAGCAGTTAAAAATGAATCCAGCTAAATGTGCATTCGGGGTGTCTTCGGGTAAATTTCTTGGTTTCATTATACGGCATAGGGGCATCGAGATCGACCACGAGAAAGTTAAAGCCATTCAAAATATGCCTGCACCAACAACACTGAAAGAATTGAAAAGCTTACAAGGAAAGCTGGTGTACATTCGCCATTTTATTTCAAATTTGGCAGGAAGATGTCATCCATTCTCGTATTTAATGAAGAAAGATACAGAGTTCATATGGGATCAAGCCTGTTAGAATGCATTTGATTCGATAAAGGAACTGCTGAAATAACTGCCAGTACTGATAGCTCCGATAAAAGGAAAGCCACTTATTTTATATATATTTGCAACTGAAAATTCTTTGGGTGCTTTGTTGGTTTTGGTAAATGAAGCTGGGAAAGCGACTACTCTTTATTATCTAAGTCAAACGCTGGTGAGTGTGGAATGCAATTATTCTCCGATCGAAAAGGAGTGTCTGGTGCTAATATTCGCAGTACAGAAACTAAGACATTATTGTCTCTCCCATGAGATAACTTTAATCTCAAGAGCAGATCCGATAATGTTTCTGATGACAAGACTACTCTTGTTGGGAAGATTGGCCAAATGGATGTTGTTGCTTTCAGAATACACTATTATATATGAATTGGCAAAAGCAGTAAAAGGACAAGTAGTGGCGGATTTTCTTGCAGCCCTGTAGCAGAATGTGAGACTATCAACGATGACTTTTCGGATGAACAGGTGATGCTGACTGAGCCGCAAAGCCCACGGCAGATGTATTTTGATGGTGTTGCTCGAACATTAAGAGCGGGGGCAGGAGTGATATTCATTACTCCTCAAGGCGATTTGTTACCTTACTCCTTTGCATTGGACACTACATGCATGAATAACGAGGCCAAATACAGAGCCCTCATTATTGGGATGGAAATAGCTCAACAGGTGGAGATAAAGATGCTGCATATCTTCGGAGATTCTAAATCGATTATAAGTCAATTGACGACTGAGTTCGAGGTAAGAAAGCAGGAACTATTGCCTTTTTTGCGAAAAGCAAGAAGTTACTAGAACGGTTCTGCCATGTAGAAATCAAGCATATACCGCAGTCTGAAAATGCGAAAGTGGATGCTTTGACTAGTTTTGGGGCAGCCCTGTCCTACCCTAATCAAAGTCCTCTCCAGGTAACTATCGAAGAAAGAAGGTTTCTACCATCTTCAGAGGTCATCGAAGAAGTTGTCAATACACTTCCGATATCATGCTTAGAAATAACGGAAGATGATTGGCGTCAGCCTTTCGTTGATTATCTAAAATATAATATTCTGCTAGAAGATCAAGTATAGAAGTAGCAAATCAAGCAGCAGTCAAGAAGATTCATCAAATTCAGTGAGGTATTGTATAGAAAATCTTACAATGAAGTGTTGCTACGTTGTTTAGACAAACAAGAAGCAAGCCAAACATTGCGGGAAGCGCACTCTGGTGAACGCGGAGCACATCAGGCTGGCCGAAACCTATTCCACAGAATACATCATATGGGTTATTATTGGCCCACGATGTTCAAAGATGCAATAGATTATGCAAAATGGTGCCACGAATGTCAAATTCATGGGGACATTATACACATTCCTCCAGAAGATCTGCTTCAGTCTGTCGCCTCTTGGCCCTTCTCCGCTTGGGGACTTGACTAATTGGTGCTATAAATCCACCGTCGTCCAAAGGAAAGCAGTATATCCTGGCAGCAACCGATTATTTCTCCAAATGGACTGTAGCAGTTGCTTTGCACAATGTTAAAGAAAAGGATGTGGTTAATTTCATCCGGCATGCCATAATATACCGCCATGGTATTCCAAAGAAAATCATTGTAGATAATGGCACCCCCTTAAAAAACAGAGGCATGAAAAAGTTATGTCAGAAATTCAACATTCGACATTCATTCTCAACACCTTACTATCCACCGATGAATGGATTAGCAGAGGCATTTAATAAAATGATAGTCAAAATATTGAAAAAAATGGTGACAGGAAATAAACGTGACTAGGACGACAAATTGCAAGAAGCATTATGGGCACACATAACTACTCATCGTACGACAACAAAAGTAACACTGTATTCATTTGTATATGGAGTAGAAGTAGTCATCCCAATCGAAATACAAGCAACATCGCTCAGAGTAGCAGTGCATCATTCTATAACAGATGATGAATAAGGTGATGAGAATGCAAAAATAAGGCAGAAAGAGCTAGATTTGCTTGATGAGAAACGCCTGATAGCCCAACAGCGATTGCAATCATATCAAGCGAGGATATCTGCTACTTTCGATAAGCGAGTTGAATACCACTCTTTCAAAAAGGGAGATATGGTGTTAATGTTGAAAAGCCCTATAGTGGTCACCCGCTGAACAGGGGGCAAGTTCGAGCCTAAATGGGATGGGCCATATATAGTAAAGGAATTGTACTCCAATGGGGCGTATAGAGCTGTAAATCAAGATGGACAAGGTATCGGTATACCAGTCAATGCTCACTTCATCAAAAGATATCGTCCCTAAAGAAGTTCTGACCAGCATATTTTCAACATAATATTTCGATTTTGATCAAGAATATTATCAGCATAATGATTCTACATCAAAGGGGGTAAGAACGTATATCATCAAATGAATAAAGAAGTAGTTCACGAGCATATCAAGACTATGTGTCCATAATCATTATTATCAAGCGAGCTCTGCAAAACTCTGCTGAAATTGATAGTGTCACCAAGCTGGTAAATTACAAACAACACAGACGGATACCTTTAAAGATATTAGCAGAGGTGATGACGTATTAATCTCAGCCAGAGACGAATATCATTCTCACAACAACGACGATTACATTTCATATTATTTGTTAAGACATTTCAAGGCAGTCTAGCCAAGCTCTAAAAGAGCCGAATCCTAAAAGGGCCAAATCCTAAAAAGGGCCAAAACCTAAAAAGGGCCAAATCTCAAAAAGAGCCAAATCCTAAAAAAGGATCGAGCTCTAAAAGAGCCAGAAGCTCTAAAAGGATCAAGCTCTAAAAGAGCAAGAAGCTCTAAAAGTATCAAGCTCTAAAAGAGTCAGAAACTCTAAAAGGATCAAGCTCTAAAAGGACCAGAAGCTCCAAAAGGATCAAGCTCTAAAAGGGCCAGCTACGCATAAGACCTATCAAGATTGCCATTCGGGCAGCGGCGAGAAGCCAGTGGCCCTAAAAAGCCCGTGAAGGCCATCGTACTTATACCCATGCGAGCAGCCGATGAAGTTAGTGACCAAAAGCCTAAAAGGCTAAAAGTCCTCAATGGCCAGTCACGAGTAACCCCTATGCCGTCTGTATAGATTTCTGGCAGCGTCATGGGGAACGGAGGAAAGTGCCCTCCCGTGAATGCGTTCGACCTTGTAGATGAAGAAAATAAGGGCCGCCGTATGAGCTTTAGATAAGCCAACCGTGCATAAGACCCCCAGATCTACTGTTTGATTTAGTATTAACTCATGAGGAAAGGCTTAAACCTACTCATTGACGGACTAGCTACCCTAGGTTTGGTACCCCAAAGGTAGCCTTGTGAGCTCTGTGAACTCTAGAGAGTTACTGCGGCTAACCCTGTGCGTAAAACCAACCGAGTTCACCGCCCCGGTAGCTTCACTAGGCCCCTCTGATGGATCAGGGTTTGTGAACTCCATAGGCAGTAAGAAGTCCAGCGAACTCTTAAGAGTTACAGAGATCATCACGTGAGACCCAACTCCACTACTCAAGAGCTTAAACTGTGTGTGCTTCACTACTCAGGAGCTTAAACTGTGTGTGGCTAACTGAACTAAAACCTAGTATCGCCAATTAAGATAATGATCATCTAGGAAATCCTTACTGACAGAGCATAAGAGGATATATATATATATATATATATATATATATATATATATAATAAAATAGAAAAATAAAATAAAAGTGGCACAATATATCATAAACACATTAGTCAAAATATCACATACAAAGCATCATCCTCTGAATGTCTTAAGTTATTTACAATTTTGAAAGCATGAGCAAGTAGTAAAATATATCAAAGTTATACATTTTACAGCTCTCTCGTGATACCTAACGCTGCCAAGCATTGTCGCAAATTATGCTGAAAACTAACTTGCGCAGCATCATGCTCCAATCGACCATTCGAAATCAACCGGGTAGGATCCGGAGCATCAGCTAGCTTTTCTTCTAAAGAAATTATCAGCTTTTCATTCTTCACCAGTTCGGATCTCTCAGAGTCTACAGAATGACAGCTGCATTCTATCTTTTCCTGGACTCTTTCGATATTTAACCCTATCTCCAAACTCTGCCTTTCTAACTGTGAAATTTCTTGCTTTAGGACTGTAATACGATCTTGAACAAATGCTTTTTCATTAACAAAAGTCTTCAGTTGATCTTGTAAAGACAATTGTTCTTGATCGTGGCGAGAGACAAGAGGAGCAAGTTGAGAAACTCTCTCTAAGAATACGCGAGCTGCTTCCTGTACTCCAAGATTTCGAGAGGAACAATTATAGTTATAGCTGATGACATAACAGTTATTGAATTATGAAACCTTAAGAGAGAATCACGCATGGAGGAAACATCAACTCTAGCCATTCGAGAAGCACTGTCCAAAACATCTAGAGCGACGGCTAAATCAGACCATTGATCAAGATCTTTAAAATTTTTAACAATAGCCAGTACCGAATTTCTGATCAAGGCTAATTTATGAGCAGAGATCGTCTCAAATGATGACGCATTCAATGAAGTGCCGATAGAACAAGGAAAAGAAATGTAAAAGGTTATAATGAAAGTTTTATGCACAGGTAATAAGGAAAGTATCAACAAGGAAAAGAATATACTTTTTTCTGGTACCAAAGTAGCAAATGATAGCGTCTCTCTAGTAAGAGAAGGATCAGGTTCTACCATCTCTGCAAAAGACGGAGCCTTGTTTTTGGCACTCAGAGTGGCAGTAATAGTAGGGATGGGAAGATTAGTTGGTCCTGCTGGAGAAGCTATTGTTAGTGCTATGATTTCATATCCCTTTGGTTGTCAAATTTTGTAGTGCCAAAACATGTCTTGTACTTCTTGCGTGTCTTGTTTGTGACTACATACTGCTTCAAGACAAGATCATGAATGAAGAATGTTTTCAAGACAAGATCATAAATGAAGAATGTTTGCAAGACATGTCATGGATGAAGTCTACAAGAATAGAAGACTTCAAGTTTGCTTCTAACAAGTTCAAGATTAGAAGACTTTATCAAGATAAGTCAAGAAAGTACCAAGCTCTATAAAGCAGTCAACTCGATTCAAGCTTCTCCTTCAAGATCATCTGAGAATACAGACCTTCAAGACTTCAATGTTCATCTCACTTCAAGGTTTGTTTGACCTTATATTGACCTTAGGTTGGTCTGTATGATAGGTCATTCTAGATACATAATCCGAATATTTTAATATACTTGTTATGACTATTCTAAGACCAGTCCTAGAAATCTTAAGACCAGTCCTAGCTTTGTTTCGACCAGTCTTAAGCTTCTCAGGACCAGTCCTAGGTTGTTACAGATTTTCAGATTTTCCTGGTTGTCCTTCGACCAGTCCTGGACTTGCTTCGACCAGTCCTGGGAAGTTCTACGACTCATCCTTCGACTGATCGTAGTTCTACGACTCGAACTCCAACGACCTATCTAGGGTCCTACGACCAGTTATAGGTGACATACGACCAGTCGTAGGTGGCCCACGACCGGTCATAGGTTACCTATGACCAGTCATGAGAACAGCTAATCTAATCCTGCAGAAATCTTTCAAAATCATTGAAGCTACGACCGGTCCTAGGGATCCTAAGACCAGTCGAAGATGAGATTTTTTCAGGCTATAAATAATGCACGAATTTCAGAGTTTTAGATCCCATTCCATTCAATTCAAGCGATTTAAGGCTATATCTGAGATAATTTGTGATTATTTTTTCAAGCTACTGTGCATATTTAATATTCCTTTTGTTAGCATTATTCTATTGTGATTTTGATCCACATTTCAATCTCATTTAGAAAAGAGGAATTTGTAATATTCCTTCTTCTGGGATCAAAATCAAATAGACCTTGCTCTTCTTGATTTAATCTAAAATCAATTAGACATAGAACCATTCTTTAAGTGAGTATTGGACATTGAACGACGTATCATACATGTACTCCGATTGGTTCTACTGGGCTACTTCAAAAGGAGATCCAGGTATTTTACTTTGTAATTTACTTTGTAACGATCTAAGCTATATTAAGATGTCAAATTTTGATAGCCTATCTGTCACTAGGCCACCACCCTTTATTGGCATAAACTATGCCTATTGGAAAGCAAGGATGAGAATCTTTCTCAAATCCATGGATGAAAGTGTGTGGCTGGCCACAGTGAATGGATGAAAACTACCTATCACTGAAGTAACTGATGAAGATGGTTCAAAATCAATGAAAGTAATATCTTATGCCCTTTGGACCACACTTCAGAAAAGTGAGAGTAGTGCCAATGCAAAAGCACTAAATGCAATTACTTGTGCATTGTCACCAGATGAATTCAAAAGAATCATCTCATGTGAAAATGTTAAACAAGCATGGGATCTTTTAGAAATGACACACGAGGGTACATCAATTGTCAAGAAATCTAAAGTCCAACTCCTCACAACTAAATTTGAAGAAATTCATATGGAGGAGAATGAAATGTTTATGGACTTCTACACTAGATCGAATGACATTGTAAACTCAATGTGGGGTCTTGGTGATAGAATCCCAGAAAGTAAAGTGTGTGCAAAGATACTACGCTCACTTCCTGAACGGTTCAATTCAAAAGTAACCGCGATTCAGGAACTTCGTGATACGGATAACATGAGGGTTGAGGAACTAGTTGGTTCTTTATAGACCTATGAATTGAACTTTAAAGCTCCAAAAGGAAAATCAATTGCTCTCAAATCATTTAAAAATATTCCACAAGAGAGCATTTCAGACTTTGAAAATTCCAAAGATGATATGGCACTTTTTATAAAAAGGTTTTATAAAATTTTCAAAAATAAGAAAAAAGTAGATTTTCAAAAATTAAACGATAAGAGACAATCTAAACCTAGAGCTCGAAAATCCTTGAAAGATAGTCAATGTTACAACTGTCAAGAGTATGGGCACTTGGCTAACAAATGTCCTAAAAAGGACAGATAAAAAAGGAAGAGTATGTTGGCTACTTGGGATGAATCATTTGATTCGGAATCCTCTTCGAAATCAGAAGATTCTGAAAACGAGTCAGAAGATGATATTAAAGCCCTTATGACTCTAGCCAAAGTCACTTTTTCAGATTATGATGAAGTAACTAGTGAAGAGAATCTGAATAGTGATTGCGACAATGAAGATGATCTTCAGGATGCATACAATGCCCTTTATAAGGAGAGTTGTAAAATTGCTGTCAAGCTTAAATTACAAAAGGAAAATTTTTCTAAACTTAAAGAAGATTATGAGTCTCTTGTTTTAGAAAAATCTCATATTTCCAATTTTTTTTAAAAGACCAAATGTGATTTAAAAATTAAAACCTCCCAAGTTGATGATTTGAAATCCGAGAACGATAAACTCAAAAATGAAGTAGCTTCTCTTTTGAGTTTGTAAGACACTTGGAGATATGCCCAAGGTTATCCTAAATTAGAAAAATTGTTATCCAGATTAAGAAAATGTGGCGATCGATCCGGGTTGGGCTATGATAAGAATACTTCTTCTAAACAAAAGAATACTGCTCCTAAGTTTGTGAAAGGAGAGTCTTCGAACTCAAAAGTAAAGAATACTTATCAAGGTCTTCCAAAAAATTTGAGGACCCTTCAAAAACCTAAAAATAGCATGCCAACTTCAATCTTCAAAACCGAAATCCTTTGGTTGAAAAGATTATTGATCTTCTCAAGGAGCTATTGAAATTTAACTCTATAGGTCATTCGTATAACAACAGACAACAAAAGTCCAACTACACTCCTAAACCCAAAACAGTACTGAAATGGGTTCCTAAAGTTGGCTGCTTGGTTGCCCACACTGCTTTCAAAGCTACAAGCCATTCAAAGTGGTACCTAGACAGTGGTTGCTCCAGGCATATGACAGGCGACAAAACTTTATTCATTGATCTAAAAGATAGGACTGATGGGTCAGTCACTTTTGGTGATGGAGGCAATTACAAAATCATTGGCTAAGGTACGGTTCAGCTTTATAACCTTCCCTTATTTAAAAATGTATTGTATGTTGAGGGCTTGAAACACAACCTACTGAGTATATCTCAGATATGCGACAACAACCATAATGTAAAGTTTTCTAATCAAGGTTGTGAGATTGTTAATAAAGAGGGTTCTGTTATATTAACTGGTTGCAGAACTTCTGAAAACTACTACATCATTAGTGATGCAAGCTCATCTACTCAATCGTGTTACATGGTCCATACTGATGAGATTGAATTATGGCATAAATGCCTTGGACATGTACACTACCGGAACATGTTTAGATTGAACAAAAGAGAACTTATAAGAGGTCTACCCAAATTACAAAAAGTAGATAAAATATGTGGTGAATGCCAGTTAGGCAAACAGATTAGGAGCTCTCACAAGAAAGTGAACTCCAATACCACATCTAGACCTCTCGAGCTCCTCCACATGGATCTCATTGGACCAACCAGAACGGAGAGTCGAGGTAGCAAAAAAAACATCTTGGTTATCTTAGATGACTTTACTAGATTCACTTGGGTATCGTTCTTAAAAGACAAATCTGAAACCCTAGATTAAGTAAAGAAGATCATCAAACGAATCCAAAATGAAAAAGGTTCTCAAGTTTATAAGATCCGTAGTGATCATGGATCTGAATTCGAAAATAGTAGTTTTAAGTTCTGTAGCGATCAGGGAATATCACATGAATTCTCTGCGCCCAAAACTCCTCAACAAAATGGTATAGTTGAGAGAAAAAATAGAGTGCTTCAGGATATGGCTAATGTCATGTTAAATAGTATGAAACTCTCCAGAAATCTTTGGGCCGAGGCAATTAATACTGCCTGCTACATTATTAATCGTGTTTATAATAGTAAATCTGAAAATAAGACTGCTTATGAGTTATGGTTCGAAAAGAAACCTACTGTCAAATACTTTCAAATTTTTAGCAGTAAGTGTTACATTTTACGAGATCGTGAAAATTTGGGAAAATTTGATACGAAGAGTGATGAAGGTATTTTCCTTGGATATTCCTTAAACAGTCGAGCCTATAGGGTTCTAAATAAAAGAACATGTGTGTTTCAAGAGTCCATCAATGTGGTCATTAATGATCATTTGAGTACACTTGCTCCGAGTTTAGATGATGATGAAATTCTTATAATCGACAATCAAGATACCTCTTCACTTCAATCTGAACCTAGGACTGTCAAAGATCATCCAACCAATCAAATCCTTGGAAACCCTCTCACTGGAGTTCGTACACGTAAACAACTTGAAAACATATGTAATTATGTTTGTTTTACATCCCAAATAGAACCGGTCAATGTAAAAGAAGCTCTTTCTAACGAAAATTGGATAGTAGATATGCAGGATGAACTTAATCAATTTGTTCGTAATGATGTCTGGTATCTTGTCTAGACCTAAAGATAAACACATAATTGGAACAAAATGGATCTTTAAAAACAAGTCTGATGAACTTGGAAATATTATACAAAACAAGGCTAGACTGGTTGTACAAGGGTACACTCAGATTGAAGGCATCGATTACGATGAAACCTTTGCTCCAGTCACTCGCCTTGAATCTATCAGACTTTTTATTTTCATCGCTTGCTTTAGAAAGTTTAAAATTTATCAGATGGATGTAAAGAGTGCTTTCTTAAATGGCGATTTACATGAAGAAGTTTATGTAGAACAACCCTCAGGGTTTGAAGACCCTAAGCTTTCTGATCATGTATTTCGTCTAAAAAAGGCTCTCTATGGTCTGAAACAAGCGCCTAGGGCATGGTATGAAAAATTGACTAAATTCTTACTTATTCATAGTTTTCAAGTGGGAAGTGTCGATAAGACGCTATTCGTTAAGAAACATAATAATGAGATTTTAATGGTTCAAATCTATGTAGACGATATTATTTATGGATCAACTTGTTCTAACATGTCTATTGAGTTTGCAGAGTTGATGAAATCAAGATTCAAAATGAGCATGGTTGGTGAACTAAATTACTTCCTAGGGTTACAAGTAAAACAACAACCTGATGGAATCTTCATTTCTCAAACCAAGTATGCTACAAACTTGGTTAAAAGGTTTGGATTTGAGAATGGTAAAAAATTTGATACTCCTATGAGTACAACCTTGAGACTCTCAAAAGACTCTACATGTAAAGATGTAGATCTTAAGTTATATCGTAATATGATTGGTAGTTTATTATATCTAACTGCTAGTAGACCTGATATCGCTTTTAGCATTGGTATTTGTGTGAGATATCAGTCTAATCCTAAAGATTCACATCTCACTGCTGTCAAACGGATTATTAGATATGTTGCAAGTACAACTAATTTGGGTCTTTGGTATCCTTTTGATACTAATGTTAAATTAGTTGGGTATTCAGATGCTGATTGGGCTGGTAATATTGATGATAGAAAATCAACCAGTGGTGGTTGTTTTTACATTGGAAACTGTTTGGTTTATTGGTTTAGCAAGAAGCAAAGCTCAATATCGCTTTCCACTGTTGAGGCTGAGTATATCGCAGCAGGATATGCATGTACTCAACTCATATGGATGAAACACATGTTAAACGATTATGGAATTAATCAAGATTCAATGATCTTACATTGTGATAATTCCAGTGCTATCAATACTTCCAAAAATCCAATTCAGCATTCGCGTACTAAGCATATTGACATTAGGTATCATTACATTCGTGAATTAGTTGAAGAAAAAGCTTTGGAATATATTCCAACCGATGTCCAACTTGCTGATATATTTACTAAACCGCTCGACAAAAGCAGGTTTACTAAAATGAAATTTGATCTTGGTATGTGCATTTTAAATTGAATATACTTGTCTGCATGTATCATAGTGTACTATATTTTGAATTTTTATGTGTATAAATTTCAATTTTTGTATGAAAATACTTATTTTTGTCAATGTTCGAGCGTTCATAGACTGCACTCGACCAGTCGTGAAGATCGCGAGCATCTTATAATTTGGGGAAAATCACTTTCTTCTTCATTTCCTCTTCTTCCTTCGACGAGTCGTGGCTCGACCAGTCTTGAGATTTCGTGATTTTCTTTAAGATAAGTCGTTTTTCTTCATTTTTATTGAAGATTTATGCTTTCTATGCTTTGATTTGTTTATTCCATAAGTTAGATTTCATCTTTTGTTGATTTTTTAGGGTTTCCTCTCTAAAATTCTGATCTAAAGAAACCCATCACTTCTAGTGTTCTTTTTTGCTTGCTCCTTGGTAAATCTTGTTGAAAATGGATGTTAGAGGGAAAAAGAAAACATCCCGTGGTCCATCTTCATCTAGATCTACATCTATAACAAAACGGCACCTTCGGTCACCCGAAGATGATCCCAATGATGTACGGGATTTACGTAGCCATAATGTTATCATTGAGCGTCTTGTAAGTCTTAATCACATTGAACAATTTGGGATTGCCCCTCTCCTTGAATCTGTTGGCTGGGCTAACATTTTGTTTTGGGGTGGGCCTGCATACCAGTCCATTGCATAATCTATGGTTGCATGTATCTCTGATTTTTCCCTTGATAATTTAATGTTCTCAATTGCTACTAGAGAAGGGAAATTTCTAATAGATTGACATTTGATATCAGGTATTATGGATATACCTGTCAAGGATGAAGGTATTCCAATTCATACATTATATGGCAAACCATCAGAATCGGAAAAACAAATGTTGACAAGAGAGTTATGCAATATGGAAGTACAATGGACGCACAAAGGAAATGCGCTCCCCTCAAAATTTTTATTACCCAGATCAGAGTTTTGCACTGGATCTTCATTTCAAACTTGTATCCTCGGTCCGACATTAAAACCGAGTTGACTGCCTTCATGGTTCGGGTATTGCACTCTGTTGTGTCCGGCATCGTTATCTGTTTACCTTCTTTAATATGTCATTTTATCATTCAGTTTCGTCTTCATCCGGGTCATAGTGATATTCCATTTGGTTATCTTATGACTTGTTTAGCCACAAATATGCTTGTTGCTTTACCTGAGAATGAGGCACCAATTCATCATCTTTTATTCAATAATACTAATTTAAATAAGATGAAGTTGGATTTACTTCCTGGTCAATTCTATGAAGGTGGTGGTGAAGGTGCTGAAGTATAAAATGAAGGGGAAGCAACTGATATTCCTCCACAGGTTAATATAAATATGGATGATATATTTGAAGAAATTGAAACTGACTCCCAAAATGATTCTGATTACGATCCCTCTTCTAGTTATGATGCACGTCTAAGTGCATTGGAGGAGAAGGTTGATAACCTGAGTGTAGCCCATGATATGCAATTTAAATATATGCGAAAATATCTTCGTCGCATTAATAGGGGCTTACTTCAGATTGATCCAACCATACCTGCTCCTTCATCTGGATCTGATTAGGTGGATTATCCCTTTTTTTTTTGGTTTGTATTATATTTGAATATGATGGATTCTGTATTATGATTGATGACTTTGGTTGTATGTTTGGTTTTATTGTATATCCTTTATTTGGATTGATGACATTGAAGTGTTGTACTAATTTGATAATTAATCTTGACTCTTCATATGGTGTTCTCTTTTCTCCTTTGGCCTTCCCTAGTCATTTTGCGACAAAAAGGGGGAATAGTATGGAACGGGGGAGAAAGGGAGAGAGTAATTGAAGTAATTGAAAGAGGAAGAATATGGTTGATTGTTTCTACTTCTTAGGGGGAGTAAAGTATTTTTGATGGCTCTGATGGCTCATGATTCTTTCTTCATTTTACTCTTATATTAATAAATGTGTTTTGTCACAAATTTGACAAAGGGGGAGATTGTTAGTGCTATGATTTCATATCCCTTTAGTTGTCAAATTTTGTAGTGCCAAAACCTATATGTCTTGTACTTCTTGTGTTTCTTGTTTGTGACTACACACTGCTTCAAGACAAGATCATGAATGAAGAATGTTTTCAAGACAAGATCATAAATGAAGAATGTTTGCAAGACATGTCATGGATGAAGTCTACAAGAATAGAAGACTTCAAGTTTGCTTCTAACAAGTTCAAGATTAAAAGACTTCATCAAGACAAGTCAAGAAAGTACCAAGCTCTAGAAAGCCGTCAACTCGATTCAAGCTTCCCCTTCAAGATCATCTGAGAATACATACCTTCAAGACTTCAATGTTCATCTCACTTCAAGGTTTGTTTGACCTTAGATTGACCTTAGGTTGGTCTGTATGATAAGTCATTCTGGATACATAATCCGAATTTTAATATGCTTGTTATGACTGTTCTAAGACCAGTCCTAGAAATCTTAAGACCAGTCCTAGCTTTACTTTGACCAGTCTTAGGTTTCTCAGGACTAGTCCTAGGTTGTTACAGATTTTCGGATTTTCTTGGTTGTCCTTCGACCAGTCCTGGACTTGCTTCGACCAGTCTTGGGAAGTTCCACGACTCATCCTTTGACCGGTCGTAGTTCTACGACTCGAACTCCAGCGACCTATCTAGGGTCCTACGACCAGTCGTAGGTGACACACGACCAGTCGTAGGTGGCCCACGACCGGTCGTAAGTTACCTAAGACCAGTCGTGAGATCAGCTAATCTAATCCCGTGGAAATCTTTCAAAATCTTTGAAGCTACGACCGGCCCTAGGGATCCTAAGACCAGTCGAAGATGGGATTTTTTCAGGCTATAAATAATGCACGAATTTCAGAGTTTTAGATCCCATTCCATTCAATTCAAGCGATTTAAGGCTATACTCTGAGATAAGTTGTAATTATTTTTTTAAGCTACTGTGCATATTTAATATTCCTTTTATTAGCATTATTCTATTGTGATTTTGATCCACATTCCAATCTCATTTAGAAAAGAGGAATTTGTGATATTCCTTCTTCTGGGATCAAAATCAAATAGACCTTGCTCTTCTTAATTTAATCTAAAATCAATTAGACATAGAACTATTCTTTAAATGAGTATTGGACATTGAACGACGAATCATACATCTACTCCGATTGGTTCTACTGGGCTACTTCAAAAGGAGATCCATGTATTTTACTTTGTAATTTACTTTCTCTGGTTTTGTTTGAGATTTGCCAGAAAAATTTCATTGTATTGGTTATCTGAGGAGAGCCAGAAAACTCAGATTGTGGGGGTTTTTGGATTGTGTAAGCCCAAGATAAAAAGACACAATTGTGAAGGTTTTGGGTGAACCTGTGAAAACCTATTTTGAGAGTGCATGCTAATATCCCTTGTATGAGGATATTAGGAGTGGAGTAGCATTCTGTGTGGCTGTTGGCTAACAGTTGGTGAGCACACAGGCGAACCACTATATATCGTTGTGTTGTGGATGTGCTTGATTTCTTTATTCATTTATTCCTTCAGTATTGTGGATTGCTTTTGTGGATGAATGTTGTAATTTTCATTTCAAGCAAGTGTGGTTGAATGGTGTAATAACTTAGGATTTATTTCTGTAAGCTATTCTTGATTTATTTTCCATATCATTTGTGATTTCTAGATTGTTATAGAAATAAGGTTGTCCTACCATAAGCCATTGGTTTTTGGTGTAAGGTTGTCCTTAGAACTGATTCAGTATCATTCTCATATTTCATGTGCTTTGAGATTGTTATTATTTCAGCATTGTTATTTATATCTTTTATTATTCCGCTGTTTTAAGTTTTATTTGGCATTGCCCTATTCACCCCTCCTCTAGGGCATATAGCTAGGCCCTTTCAGCTATTCCATGTTCAACACTTGGGACAGTAGTAGCAGGAATGAGCGAGTTAGTTGGTTCATCTGGAAAAGTGATCTCGCGTGCCATTGATCACGGAGGTATGGGGAGTCTTAGTGAAGCTGATGGTGCGACAGGAGGAAGGTTCAGAGGAGAAGCACTATTTGCCTCAGCATTTGTAGCATGATCACCTGAAATAAAACGTGTGAGATAAGAAAGAAAGGAGAAACATATAAGTGATGTTCTGAATCTTGGGAGTTGAGCCTTGCTTGACCCTCAAAATTTAGGGCGTTACACCCTAAACTTCATTTAGTAATCTTTTGAGTATAAATCTTCCTTTTGACATCAATTTCACCTTAAGCTCTCGAAATCACCTCGCGTATGAAAACATGCATAATTAAATCGATTAAGCATTATCATATTTATAAAACCAAAGAATAAATAGGGGAAATATGCAATATTTCACATTCAACAATAAGGACTCTTGTAAGTTAGATTTTTACCCTACCTACCAACTGAACTACTTCATTCATGGTCCCCGACTGGGTGCATTTGAACTCAGTATTGAATCATTGATCATAATCCAACTATGAATCGTGCTACCTTCTACGATTCAGTTTCTGATAGGTCATTCTGCATTGCTAACCTCTGGAATTCTTCGGTGTAATCTGTGGTGGTTCAATTCTCCTGTAGATAATTTTGGTATTACTGGAACAATACCTGCTCGTAATCACTAGAGAAGAATTATGATAGAAAAAGGCATCTCATCCATGGCTAGGATCGGATGGGCGCCTTTTTCTCTCAGACACGTGAGAGTTGTAATTGCTTCCACCATGCATGTTTTGAACAAGAAACAAATGCATTTTGTTTGAAAATTTTTATTCACTTGATAATTAACAAAAGAAGACCAAGAAGACAATCAATTATTTATTTATTCTAAGTTCTTTTACATCCCTTTCTCCTTTGATTTCAAAACAGACTTGTGATGATAGTCCAAAATAAAATTGATATGAGCTAAGGCAATAATTGCTGGAAGCATCATGTGTTGCAGACTGTTGCCCATGCCTGTTGTGCGTCAAAAATCCTATACGTCAGGAGAATTCGCTATGCATCAAGAGGTATTGTGCACCAGGGGAATTCATTGTGCACCATGATGCATTGTGCACCCGGACCCATTGTGCGCTCAGACTCATTGTCCGCCCGAACTCATTGTACACTCAGACTCATTGTGCGTTCGGACCCATTGCGCACTCAGACCCATTGTGCGCTCAGGCCCGTTGCACACTGGGACTTGTTTCCCACTGATGGTGTTTGTACACCGCACAACACCTATTTCGCACAATAGGAGCAGAGTTCTACCTCTCTCTCCTTGGATTCTTCTTCTGCATCTTGATTGGCTGCTTCTGACCCCTTACCGATGGGTCAGAGGTATTTATAGACTTCTCACACGTTCGAACATGCCATGTAGTCATTGTGCGGTCCCTTTTGTGCAGACCTTTGTGCAAACTCCTTTGTGCCGATCACCTTTGTACGAATGTCCTTTGTGCACTGATTCCTTTGTATAGACCTCCTTTGTGCACTGATCCCTTTATGCAGATGTAAGTGTTCTGTTATCTGTATTTTAATGTCTATATCCGCACAATGATTTGCGCAGAACACTTAATTATGCACAATGATTTGCACATAACACTTAATTTCACACAATGATTTGCGCACAACGATTCTTCAGCTACCTTTTTTTCTCTTTTTTGTGCCTCAATAAATGCCCCCTTGATCTTGCATTTTTATTTTTACACCTACAAAATAAATATGTAGGATCAATAATAATTCTTTCTAAATACTATTTTTTGCCATCCTTTATTGGGCGCATAATTATTTTCCTTGTGCGCATACTGATCTGCGCACAGTGAATTTTGCATAACCTTCATCATGTAACGCTTATCGCACAATAGTTACCGCATAACTGTTACGGCGCAACGGCCCAGTCCCCGCCTATAAATACAGGACTTAGTTGTTCTATACTGTTTCTACGTCAAGCTGCCATCTTTGTGCGCTAAAGTCATTGTGCGTCACACAACAACTGCTCCGCACAACACCCTTTTGCGCATAACATCTTGTTCCGCACAATAAGACTGTGCGCACAATACCATTTTATACTTGGTCAAAATCCTACATACAAGGATAGGTAGTGCACAATGCCCTTGTGCATAACACTTTGCATGCAACCCTTTACGCACAACACTTTGTGCACAACAGTTCACGCTCAACACTTTGCACGCATCAATTCACGCTCAACACTTTATGCGCAACACTCTATACTTTGAACATTCTTCTTGTACTTCAAATTTATCTGTCCTCTCTCCCCAACAATATTTTATACTTTTCTTTTTAGTTTAATAAACCTTTCTTTCTGACTTTAATTCTTTTACCGACTCCTATATAGGATTCCAATGGCAATCTCAAAAAGGCCTCTTACTTCTCCAAGTACTACTAGGCCGTCTGACCCACAATCTGTCGAGACCCATAATCAGAAAAGACTCCGCTCTGGCGAGAACTACAGTTCCTTCTTCAAGGAGCCGACTCCTGTCATCGTTAACTTTGCCGATCGTATTCAATGCTTATCGAGCATATCCGCATGGCCATAGTAATAAAGGAGATAGAGGGACCCCCCATTTTAGGACAAGAATTTGATTCGGATAATTGGTTAATATGCACTACCAACTTTTGCATAAATGACACCTGTCCTTCTGCTGCAGAGGCTCCTCCTTCCCCAACCATTCCAAAACAAACAAGAGAAAAGAACAAAGACGAAGCTTTCTAGGAAAAGATTCGAGAACATAATCGAAGACATTTTCAGAACACTTGGGACTCGGTCAAGTTAAATACTGAGGTAATAAAATTTCGCGACCTATATAAAGATGAGACCATTGCTCTCCCTTTGCAACTTCAGCACCACCGGTCTATTCTTTAGAGTGAACCGACGGACCACATGACACAGAACACGCGCTTGTATGTGTCTAATTAGGTGATCAAAAGCTGCAAATCCTTGAAGGCTACCTCACAGATAAAGGCTTGACCCAAAAGACTAGGCAAGTAATATACATGCGTCTTCTCACACCATGTCACGACCCTCATTCCTTATATTATACTCATTTCTTCAAAACAATTCAACAACGTTTCCATCATCGTGACTCTTTGTGGGGGTAAAGACGAATTTAGAACACGAGGTCTTTGGACTAGTCATTCATATTACAGTGCTTGGGCCAAAGCAATTTTGAAAAAGTATGAAGATGTCCTCATTACAGCAACGATTTATCACGCCATAGAAGCCACTTCAGAATTCTTTTAAAAAGACACAATGATTTACAAAGGCTTTCTGAAATACTCGTCTTCTGCCACGAATTCCAGTAGGGGAAGTAAGTATCATCTTATGGGATCTACATAGGATGGCCGGTCTACCTATCTCTGGATCCTTGATGAATACGTTCCTTTAAACGAAGAGTTTGCCTATGTCACACCCAATAGAGTACCCAAAATTACAGCATCAACCATCAGGCTTTTTCATGAGACATCTTACTTTGCTGATGTCCATAAGATATCTCCTCTTCAATGGCTAGTACATTTTTCTCGATACTTGGTGTAAGTATTTTAACATTTTCTTTCCCTTTCAAACAATACTTACCCATAAATATGAATTGCTCACTGGTTTCTTTCCTCTCTCCTCTATTTTTTTTAGGTTTCCTGGCAGTCATTGTACTGAACTAGAAGCTACTCGTTAAAAGATAAGGGGCCCGACCGACTTCACTGCCGAAACCGAATTAGGTGCTTTCCTGGCTTATTAGTTGAGCTTAGTTGTGCTTCCTGGTTTAAAAATTTTAGACTCTATTTGGCCAACTTTATTTGTGGCGGTGGGTACAATGGCAGAAGATAGAAAAAGATATTCCCTAGCCCCTCCCATCTTATGTTCGTTATACAGAGCTTTCGGTCATACCGCGGCGCACTGCTCAAGCCCGGCACTAGGAGTTTCATCTGCTTTTACCCCATGGTATTACTTCTCCAGATGGCTTGGCATTTATTTTTCCTGGACATACTATGACCCAGAGAAGGCTTATGTCCATCTTGATCATATGCCCTTGTGGCATTTTTTGAAGCGAAAAATGATAAAGAAGGGATATGAATGGATAGTTAACAGAATTGACAACATGGGATCTATTGACTTCTTCCCTTTTTACTTGGACTACCAGGCTGAAGATAGAGATGTGGAAGATAACAATGACTTGGAACCTATCGAAAGGACTTTCTTTCTTTGCATTCATTCTTACAGTCTTTCATTGCGAGAAGGACTAGAGTTTTGGCGAGAACCATACTATTCAAGTCGATTCACCAGAAAGTTTGGATATGATCAAGCCATGCCCCAAGCAAGTGAGGAAGTCACCTAAACAATGAGGAGTTATGGAGTCGGTCCTTATAATTGGGCTTTGATATGGAAGCAACTCCTGAATATAAATTTTGGTTCTCGATTTGTCCTCCCGGGGTACAATCATAGAGTAACAGCTTCATATACTTGGACGCAATGGTGGGGTCATCATTACTATTTAGTACATAACTACTTTTCAGTGGATCGTCCTATCTAGGTTCCTCCCCCATGCTTGAGGAATTACAGATCGGAACAAGGGATTGAATATTTTTACGAGAAAGATCAGGCTACCATTCCAGGACAACTTCATCGTAAAATTTCTGGGGAAGAGCACATCAGAGAAATAAAGCCTTCAAACACTCTGGAAGGTTGGATTGCTTTTAGTTCTCCTCTGGATCTGATAAATTGGAGAGAAAGATCGACCACTCCTCATAATGAACATGAAACTGCAGGGGGTATTTTACCTTCTCCAACTCCTGAAGGAGGAGATCAGCCTGCACTTCCTACTCCTGTCATTCCTCCTGTTACAACTTCTCAACCTGTTGAACGCGCGATTGCCATAGTTATCCCTCTTGTGGATCTTACAGAAGCCACAACCAATCATGCTACAGCCACAACTTCTCTTACCACGCGTCGAATTGTTATTGCTACATCTCTTATGGCCCGCTCTCATGCTAAGTCGTTGTCTCCTGAGGTTTTGACACAACCAATTCCTTCTCCCTCCCAAGGTGCATGTCTCCTTCCTGTGAATACTACCTATAAAGGAAAACAGATCATATCGAAAGAAGACAGCTCACCAGAATATTCGGCGAATACTGCAAGTGAAGATACATCTTCTCCCACAAGCCTCACTGATGAAGGACATGCTTTGCTAGATGCAGATACTGATGCTGAGGTAGATATTGGAGAAGAGAGCGATGTTGGAGTTAGGTCCTCTCTTCCTAATGCTCTAACAACTCATCCTGATACTTCCCATCCTATTCTGGAGACCTCCATAGATAATGAGGAGTAATTTGATTATGGAGAATACAATTGTTCTCCTGGTGCGAATATCTTTCTTTCTTTTAATGCTTCGTATTCCCCTTATATCATGGATGTTGCTGATGTGGTTATTCGTGAAACATCAACTTCAAGGGATGTAGAGGCTCATCCATCCAAAATTCAAGCAACGATGGGGATTATACTTTTTCTTCCCAGTTCAGAAAAAACCTTGCCACAAGTCTCCCAAACATCTGATGCCCCCATTCAGACTAACAAGTCTCCTACTGTGCGTCCTTCTCCTATTCAGCCAGTAGCTCGAAGTTTGGAATTTCTTTTTGATTCGGCTGACGTCCCTACTCCAAGTACTCTTAACTCAAGTACTGTAGGAGCTCACGAACTTTATTTTAATGCTGTTATGACTACAGAAGTCCCCAGCTCTACAACACCCACAACCGATTCTGTTCTAGTTGCCTCTGTTGTTGTTCCTAATCTGGATATATATCTTCTTTTCTCATTTTATGTTAGCCTTATATATGCATATGTTTTCTTTTGAACTTATATTTCCTACTTCTTATCTTTTAGTTTCAGTCGTGTCAACTCCTAATGGATTTGAAGGATCTAACTCAGTGACTGTAGCTTTTAATAAACTCTCTTTGGAAAAGGTGCCACCTCTCATGTTGGGGCTCTTCAAGAATGCAATTTCTGTTATGATTGGTGCTTTTAAAGATCCAACCCAATAGCTCTTTTTGGATAGCGCTCTAGCAGTTCTTACTCATTCAATTCGCCTGACACGTGTTGATGTTCAGTCTCTTTACACTTCCTTGTCACAATTTTATGATTCCATAATGAACTTAGAAGTAGTGCGGAGCATGGTCATTGCTCCCAAAATTCTAAGTCGTCAAAAGGAATTGGCATTGCTTAAGGAGAAACTCTCTCATGCGGATGATGTTCTTGCCGATCGTAATGCTGCTAATCAATCTCTCCATGAGAAATTGAAGGTTTCCGATAGAAACAAGGCAATCATTGGCAACCAAATTGCTCTTCTTGAGAATGAGATTTTATTACTCAAGAGTCAAATGGAAGCAAAAGACTCAACTATTTGTCAGATCAAAGCAGAGCTTGAAACAAACACTGAAGTAATTAATACTGTACAAGCTGAACGAACAAGGAATGGGGAAGTTGTTGCTTCTTTGGAATCTGAACTGATTGGTGTTCCTGATCAGGCCAGCATGATCCTTGAAGCTGAGCGCACAACTGCTGTAACACAATCTCAATTGAAAGAGGAGTTGCAATGTTACTTAGAGATATTGAACATAACTGAAGATCTGTAAGCATTGCATGTAAATATTCCTTTTGTGTCATGATATATAAACAACTTGCAATATTTTATTTAGAGATACTTCGAGATATTCAGTTCTTTCATAAATTTTTATGTCATCAATCATTCTAAGAACATTCA
Source organism: Magnolia changhungtana (assembly GCA_030180095.1). Lineage (NCBI taxonomy): Eukaryota > Viridiplantae > Streptophyta > Magnoliopsida > Magnoliales > Magnoliaceae > Magnolia > Magnolia changhungtana. The sequence continues at coordinate 3,074,583 of JASAUF010000644.1, read as the reverse complement.
TCTATGCAATAGTCTCAACATGATATTTTAATGAAGAACTATTAACAAAATCACCACATGTTATGATTGCCAATATGGGATTCCCTTATATGATTTTCATTTTGATAGGCAGTGCTAGGTTTCAATTTAGTTAGATAATCACACACAGTTTAAGCTCTTAAGTAGTGGAGCAACACAGTTTAGACTCTTGACTAGTGGAGTAAGGTCTCACGTGATAGTCTCTGTAACTCTCATGAGTTCACTGAACTTCTCACAGCCTGGTGAGTCCACAAATCGGGATCCATTAGAGGGGCCCAATGAAGCTACCGAGGCCGTGAACTCGGTTGGATTTACGCACAGGGTTGGCCATAGTAACTCTTTAGAGTTCACGGGGCTCATAAGGCGACCTTTGGGGTACCAAATTTAGGGTCATCAATCCATCAATGAGTAGGTTTAGGCCCTTCTTCATGAGTTAATACTGAAATCAAGCCAGAGATCTGGGGGGTCTTATGCACGGTTGACCTATCAATGGATATGGCCAAAGAGCTCACATTGTAGCCTACATTTTCTTGGCCTGCAAGATCGAACCCATTCACGGGAGGACATTTTCATCTGTTCCCCGTGACACTATCGGAAAGCTATATACACGGCATTGGCCCTTTAGGGCTCTTTGTCACTGGTTCCATCCGTTGCCCGCATGGGTATGCATATGATAGCCTTCACGGGTTTTTTAGGGCCATTGGCTTCTCACTGCTGTTCGAATGGAGAAAGTGATAGGCTTTACACATAGCTAGCCATTTTTAGGGCTTGGCTAGGCTGCCCTAAAGGATAATAGTAGGTGGTCATTGTTGTCGCAAGAATGATAGACATCTCTAACTGAGATTGATACGTCACCACTTATGCTAATATCTTCAGCGATATTCATATGTGTTGTTCACAATACATCAGCTTGGTGATGATACCATTTTCAACAGAAATACCAGTTTCAACAAAATCTTGTAGAGCTTACTTGATGATGATAACGATGGTTACTTTCTTTTTTGTAACACTTGTTGGTACATAGTCTTGATGTGCTTGCAAATTTCTTCTTTATTCATCTATCTAACAGTACATAGTTGTGGTCTTGTTTATTCTTGCCCCCATTTGATACAAAATCATTATTCTGATAATATTCTGGATCAAAATCAGTACTATATTCAGGGACCATATCTTCTGATGAAGTGAGCATTGACCAATATACTGATACCTTGTCCATCTTGATCCATGACTCTGTATGCTCTATTGGAGTATACTTCTTTTATTATGTACGGCCTATCCCATTTGGGCTCAAATTTGCCCCATGTTCTATGGGTGACTACTATAGGTCTTTTCAACATTAGTACCATATCCCCTTGTTTGAAAGAGCGATACTTGACTCGTTTATCGAAGGTGGCTGATATCCTTGCCTGATACGATTGCAATCGTTGTTGGGCTGTCATGCATTTCTCGTCAAGTAAATTCAGCTCCTTTAGCCTTATTTTTGCATTTTCATCATCTGTAATAGACTGATATACTGTCACCCCGAGTGACGCTACCCGTATTTCAATCGAAATCACTGCTTCTACACCATAAACTAGTGAGTACGGTGTTGCTCTTGTTGCTGTCCGGTGGGTAGTTTTGTATGCCCACAATGCTTCTTGTAACCTTTCATCCCAATCACGCTTATTTCTTGTCACTATCTTCTTCGGTATCTTGACTATTATTTTTTTAAACGCCTCTACTAATCCATTGGTTGGTGGATAGTAAGGTGTTGAAAATGAATGATGAATGCTAAATTTCTAACATAGCTTTTCCATACCTCTGTTTTTTAAAGGAGTGTCATTATTTGTAACAATTTTCTTCAGAATACCATGGCGGTCTATTATTGTGTGTTGGATGAAATTAACCACATCTTTCTCCTTAACATTGCGTAATGCAACTACTTCTATCAATTTGGAGAAATAGTTTGTCGTTGCCAAGATATATTGTTTTCCTTTGGATGAAGGCCGATTTATAGGGCTAATAACATTAAGTCCCGTGGCAGAGAAGGGCCAAGATGCGACTGACTGATGCAAGTCTTCAGGAGGAATGTGTATAACATCTCCATGAATCTGAAATTTATGACACCACTTCGCATAATCTATCACGTCTTTGAACATGGTAGGCCAATAATACCCCATTCGATGTATAGATGGAATAAATTTCGGCCAGTTTGATGTGCCCCACATTCTCCAGAGTGTGCCTCTCGGAACATCTGGCTTGCTTCTTGCTCGTCTAAGCAATGTAGCAACATTTCATTGTAAGATTTTCTATAAAGAACTTCGCTACATATGATGAATCTGCTCGACTTTTGCTTGATTTGCTGTCTCTGTGCTGGATCTTCTAGTAAGATGTCATATTTGAGATAATCTATGAAAGGCTGACGCCAATCATCTGTCGTTACCTCTAAACATGATACAGGAAGTGTCTCAATAATTTCATCGTTGACCTTTGAAGATGGTAAAAAGCTTCTTTCTTTTATAGTTACTTAGAGAGGGCTTCGATTTGGGCAGGACAGAGCCGCTGCCAAGCTTGCTAAAGCATCTGCTCTTACATTTTCAAACCGAGGTATGTGTTTGATTTCGACATGATAGAATTGCTCTAGCAACTGTTGTGCTTTTCGGTAGTATGACAAAAGCTCTTGCTTTCTTATGTCGAATTCAGTCATCAATTGATTTGTGATCAATTTAGAATCCCCAAAGATATGCAGCATTTTTATCTTCTTTTCTTGAGCCATTTTCATTTTGATGATGAGGGCTCTGTATTTGGCCTCATTGTTTATGCACGTAGTTCCCAATGTGAAGGAGTAAGGTAACAAGTCACCTTGAGGAGTAATGAATATCACTCCTGCCCTTGCTCCTGATGCTCGAGAAGTGCCATCAAAATACATCTACCATGGGCTTTGCGACTCGGCCAACATAACTTGTTCATCGGAAAACTCATCATTGATGGTCTCACACTCTGCTACAGGGTGTGCTGAAAGGAAGTCCGCTAAAACTTTCCCTTTTACGGCTTTCGCTGTTTGATACGTAATAGTGTATTTCGAAAGTAAGAACATCCATTTGGCCAATCTCCCAGATAACATTGGTCTTGTCATCAAGAACTTTGTCGAATTTGCTCTTGAGATAAAAGTAATGTTATGGGAGAGACAATAATGTCTTAATTTTTGTACAGTGAATATCAACGCCAAACATTCTTTCTCAATTGGAGAGTAGTTGCATTCCACACCTATCAAAGTTCTGCTTAAATAATAAAGAGCAGTCTCTTTCCCAGATTCATTCACATATACCAACAAAGCTCCTAAAATAAGCGGCTTCCCTTTTATTGGAGTTGTCAGTACCGGTGGTTGTTTCAGCAATTCCTTTATCTAATCAAACGCATTCTGACAGGCTTGATCCCATACAAACTTTGTGCCTTTCTTCATCAAATGGGAAAATGGTTGACATCTCCCTGCTAGTTTTGAAATAAAACGGCGAATGTATGCCAGCTTTCCTTGCAAACTTTTCAATTCTTTTAATGTCTTTGGTGGCGGCATATTTTGAATGCCTCTAACTTCCCTGGATCGATTTCATGCCCATATGTTGGATAACAAAACCGAGAAATTTTCTTAAAGACACCACAAATGCGAATTTAGCTGGATTCATCTTCAGCTGTTTCTTTCTGAGACGATGAAAAACTGGTGCCAATTATTCGTAATGCTCCTGATGATCTCCTGACCTGACTACCAAGTCATCAACATAACACTCAACGTGTTCATGCATAATGTCTTGGAAGATATTCTGCATTGCCCTTTGATATGTCGCCCCGACATTTTTTAGACCAAATGGCATAACTTTATAACAATAAATCCCCAACTAAGTTCTAAACATTGCTGCTTCTTCATCTTCAGGTGTCATCCTAATTTGATTATAACCTACATAACCATCCATGAAGGACATACTGAGTCGTACTGTCAATCAGCAATTCGGTTATTGGGAGAGGAAAATCATCTTTCGAACGGGCTTCATCCAGATATCTAAAGTCACGCACACCCTTACTTGACCGTTTTTCTTCTTCACTGGGACAATGTTCGATATCCACTTTGGATACTTGACCTCTCTGATAAACCTAACTTTTATCAACTTATTCACTTCTTCTATTAGGGGAACCAAGTCTAGATGAAATCTCCTTTACGCTTGTTTAACCGGCCTTTTCTCTTTAGAAATATTTAATCGGTGTTATGGAAGGCTCTAAACCCGGCATCTTTACATACATCCAAGCGAAGATGTCTTTATTTTCTTTAGAAGTCGAACGTATTTCTCATACTCCTGTTCAAAAAGATTGGCGTTGACGAATGTGTTTCTCGGCTCTTCCTCCATATGCAGGTTTATTTCTCGCAAACAGTCTATCGTTGACTGCCCCTCATCTTTCATTTTCTTTGGAGCCATTTTAGTATGCTCGATTATTTTAGGATCTTCATCTGATAACTGCTCAGTTGTAACCATCTTCACCGATGATTCTGCCCCCAATCCTTCAAATTTTCTTCGCTTTTCCTGACCAACCCAATAGGAATTTGAATTCCTCTCCCATGATTTAGGCCGGTGGGTTCTTCGTTATCAAAACCCATATTTCTCATGATTTTCTTACTTACTGGGCTATAGTTTTTAAGATCTTGCGGTGTCAGCCTACCACAATATGCATTATTCTTGGCTTCTTCCCTTGCCTTTGCTTCCAATGAGGTGTAAAATTCTATTGGTTCCGGGTATTTGGTGCTAGTCCTGACCTGAAATCTCCCTGGACCGGTCGAAAATGGCTTATTTCTTTCAACATACGGCAATGGCACTGTATAATTGGACTGTAAAATTTTCAACTATTCAGGTGATAACAGGGTTAGTGGTGGTTGCCCCGGTTGTCTTAAATGTTTCGGCACAAAATAGAATTTCTTCTTTGCTTCTGCAGCCCTGGATGATTCTGCCTTTAAAGTTTCTTCTTTCATCACCTCCTTTAAGACTTTGCTTTCATCATTCTTTCTTTCTTCTTTAATGAATCCTTTATAATAATTGACATCTGCAAAGAAGGACTCAGCCTCTGTATAGGGCTTCGCATCGACCATTACTTTATATTGTATCCCACCTTTTCAGTATTTGAAGCATTGATATAGAGTAGAGGGGACAATGTTGTACTAATGTATCCACGGTCTTCCTATGAGAAGATTATATATTGTCACTGCGTTTATAATGTGGCATACAACATCAGTACTTAGCTCTCCGATCTCCAGCATCATTGTAATTTTACCAAGTGCACATTGCCCATCTTGATTAAAGCCCTTTATCATCATTCCACTAGGGCATAGATCAGAACGATGATAACATAGTTTAATCAACATCGAGAGTGGTAAGAGGTTCACCGCAGACCCATTATCTATCATAATCCACTTAACCTTCTTCCCACGGATATGGCCTTCTATCATTAACGGCATATTCTATCTCGTATCGCAGATCAGATCATCATCGAAGAAGGAAATGATTGACAGGCAGTCTTCTTGCTCTTTGTACTCTTTGTGTTCCATCTCTGCCAGCAATGTCTCTCTGACATCATGATCAGACAACGCTTGAACCAAGTTCTGTCGAAATTCCTCTGACAACTTAAGTGTGAAATGGTGATAAAGACCGCACTAGTTGAAGAAGGAATATGTCAATATGTCCTAGAGGGGGGTGAATAGGACTTTTTAAAGATTTACAAGTTATTAAAAATCCTATCACTTTAATCCTAACAAGTATGTAATTTTCAGGATTACTCGAATGTAACTCAACTGGCTTCCAAGCCTACTAGAGGATCCAATCATAGAACTATTCAAATAATAAGCATGAAGCAGTTATAGTCTATGATGGATGTGACTGTGTGTAAATGTGAGCAGATATGAATTCAGTTAACATAATCACACAAATGATCAAGCATAAGAATTAATCATAGACAGTCATCTTTATAGTTGTTCGACTACTTGTCTACTCCACTCCCGGTTGCCACAGTCAACCCTTAAGTGTACCGGATTTCACTAAGGAGGTTTCCTAGGGTTCACCACAAACTTAAGGTTTTAAATCAGGTTTACCTTCAAACTTTACACGGAGGTTTCTACTCGGTTCACCTCTAACCCTGGAGTTTTACTGGTTCACTCCTAACCAGATGTTTATGCTCTCCATAGAGCAAGGGTCCACACAACACACCAGGGAGTTTTACTGGTTCACTCCTAACCAGATGTTTATGCTCTCCACAGAGCAAGGGTCCACACAATGCACTCGGGAGTTTTACTGGTTCACTCCTAACCAGATGTTTATGCTCTCCACAGAGTAAGGGTCCACACAATGCACCCACCACGTACACTCCCGCCGGATGCCTCCTTGAGGACTTCAAAGGGTAAGAACCACTTAAGACCCAATCCTATAAAGGAATGATCACAAGTGTCCTCTGGACTTTAGGTACTTACAGATAAGTTGATAAGTCCCATTCAGCACAATGTCGAAGATCTCCTCCTCCTTGTTGACGAAGAGTCTTCTGCTCCCTTGATCCGTAACTCAAAAGATATACCAAGATGAGTCTTAGGGTTGGGTCAAGGTGAAGATGGAATCCTACTCTGTAAAGATTTTCCTATTTGGAAGATATAATAGCTCCAATCTTATGCATTCAAGGCATCCCAGTATAATGATTTGCCATTAAGGTAGTAGCTGGAGGATCCTTTAATGCGGAAGTTCATTTCCCAATCCACTCTATTGAATATCAATGATGAAGGTGGATTGGAGGATGAACTCCCTTGAGATAAAGGGCTTTAGATATAAGATATAAGTTCAAACACACAAAAGCTCTCACATTTCTCTCACAGCAACAAAAGGCAAGTCCTCTATATATAAGCAAAAAGTTCCAACGGATATAAAACAGTCACATTTATGATAGAGTTCGATATCATCGAGCAGGTTCGATTCATCGACCGTATACTCTCGATAGCATCGATGGTCTACTCAATGACTCAGACTCAATGTCATATGTTTTTTAAACTTCTTACCAATAGGTCGATGAATCGAAGCTATTTTGATGTCAACGGATTTCGAACTCCGATTCCATCGATGACAGGTTCGATTAATCGACACTTGAAAAATGAGAGAGACTTGACTTTAAGATATTTCAGGTTTTCATGAATGATCGAGGGAACCATCGAGATCATCAGAATTTGAATGTTAATGATATCGAGATCAGAGTCGATGCATCAATAAATCCAAAGGATTTTTCTTTAAACTTACTACATGATTTGTGTCCTTGTTCGATGCAATCGACCTGGTGCCGATATTATCGATATTTGAATATTGATTCTATCGACAAGCCCCCGATCATAGTTAAAAACAACCTGAGGTATCTGCTTTAAAAAACGCGCGCCCACTATCGATATCATCGATGGACCTCCAATCTTATCGATATTTGAATTCAGAGCATATCTGACAGTCATCGATATATCAAAGGAATTTGAGATTTTCATTAAAAAACAGGGGCACTGGAAATCTGCCTGACGATCTTATCGAGTCATTCCCGCTGGACTCGAGATTTGAATATCAATGATATCAATAGGTGTATTGATACATTGATAATTCGTCCAGATATGTTGTGAAGTTGCTAGACATATTTAGTGCTTTTATCGATGATATCGATAGGTGTATCGATATATCGACAAATCCATCTAGATGAATATTTAGTTGCTGGACATTTTTTGTCCTCATATCGATAATATCGGTAAGGTATCGAGGACATCGTCAGTGCAGGTCGATCATATATCGAGGGTGCATCGATAAAATCGATAAGGCGAGAAAAACTTATAAATTTTCCTATTTGAAAAAAGTTATCTCACCTTAAAAATCCTAAGACGTCCATCTTATTTTAAAGGTTTTAATCACCTGGTGTTTTGGGACATGGGATGTGAGGCTATGATTTACCTATGGCGAGCTTCCACACATCTGGATGAAGCATACGCTTGAATTGTTCTTCCTATCGAGCTCTGTAGATAGTCTGACCCACCATTCACGTAACTTGACAAACCAGTGCTCTAGCAGGTGCACTTTCAATCTCCCCTTTTGTCAATTATGTGACAAAATACCCAAAACATCCTAGGATACTTCTAGACAAACACACCCTAAATTGTGTGTACATGTTTTTACACAATTTTACAATTTTATAACCCATGTACACAACCAGTAGTATCTGCTCCCCCTTACTTCAAAACTCCCCCTTTCTTGGTGCAACTACTCCCCCTAACACCTGCAACACATTAGATATACATTTTTCCACTCGAGGTGTTTTGAACTATTCTCCCCCTTTTTGCCAGTCATTGGTAAAGGTATAGCAAGTGATATTGAATGAAGAGTGAATTACTTGGGAGAACCGACTAGGCAGAAGCAGATCAATTGATGCATAATAATTAACTCAGTTTAAGAAAACATTAATTGCAGAACTTATGGATGCATATTAGATAAAATAGAGCAGTTATATAGTAGTTAAAATATTCATTTAAGACATCACATGCAATCCATAGCAGTCATATTATAAACTAGGGGATTTTAAACATAATCATGACAGTAAGAATAAGAATTATACTTAGCCATTTACAAAAATATCCAAATATCTAAACACATACTGCTACAGACAACAGTAGATTGATCAGTTATCCTAAAATATATATATATATATATATATATATATATATATATATTTTCAGCCCAATCGTCATCAGAATACTCAGCAATGACTGTAGATGTTTCAAATAGGTACCACAAAATGAAGGTGGTTGTTACATACTTGATGATCCTTTTAACTGCTGATAGGTGTGATTTCTTTGGATCAGCTTGATATCGTGTACACGTACCTATGCTTCTGATTCTGCAAGTCCTTTGATGTTACTGAACTTTTCTCAAAGTTATCGAGGAGTGATTTGATTCATCGACAAACTTATCGAAGAGAAGAATATGACATTGATCTGTGTACTTCGATGACCTTTCAGATATGCATATCATAGAATATTTTCTTATCAGCTTGTATACACAGCAAAATTTGTAGAAAAAGTTGTGAAACCATAATTATAAGCATCATTTATGCTTATGCACAAAAAGTGTTTTTGAGGTATAAAAACCTCAGATATATCATGATAATTGCCAGAAATGCATTATTTCACACATCCATCCAGGTCTTGATGCCATGACCTGGACTTGTTTCCACGGTCAATTGTTACTAGGCATATGGATCATCATTTTATGACATAGTAGTGAGCACTTGTGCGAAGACCCTTCATAAGTAGTTTTCCTGATAAGTCCAGGATCTTGCACTTTAGCTTGTCGAATGTAATCTCGTGCTTGTTGTCACATATTTGAGAAATGCTTAGAAGGTTGTGTGTCAACACTTCTACCAGGAAATCATTCTCATTTTAAAGCATTTCTAATCCAACAATAGTCTCATACCCCATTACCTTAGCGGAGCTTCTGTCTCCAAATGTGACCACCCCATCATTAAGATTTGAATAATTTGGGAGAAGGGATATGTCACCCGTTGCATGTCTTGAGCAACCGCTATCTAAGTACCACTTAGTATCATTGCCTATTATATGATTTGAGTAGCAATGAGGCAATGATTCTTTTCTTTTAGAACCCATTTTGTGACAGGAATTTGTACTGTGGTAAATTTAGTTTTCTTATTTAATTTAACCACTTGATTTACTACTTCCTTCATTCTATTAACAATTCTAGGTGGTGATGGATGTCTGTGTTTCTTTTATCCATGTCCCTAGGTGAACTCCTGACATTTTGCATTTCTCTGATTAATTTGAATTTACCAATATGATTCTGACTAAAGCCATGATGGGTCCTCCTAATAGACATGCATTCGAATTTATAATGACCAGGGTCTCCACTTGAATGACAGATAAAAGTAGATTTTGTTTTACTTCCTGATACGGCTGATTTCTTGAACATTAGTGTTGCATTTTTATATTTGAATTTTTCATGTCCTAATCCACTCTTATCTTTCCCAGGTCATTCCATCCCTAAGTGTTTTTCTAATTTTTCACTATTCTGGGAAAATTTATAATTTACTTCAGCAGATTTTCTGTATTTCTCTATATCAAACATGAGTATGTGATTTTCATTCTTTAGATGCTCATTTTTATCTTTCAATAGTTCAATCTGTTTAGTAAGTTTCAAAGATTCAGATTTTAGAGACAAGCTTATCATTTTCAGAGTGGTATTATTGTAGATCATTAATCAAGTGTGTATTGATTTCCAATGTTTTGCCTAGATCTAATTGCAGCAATTTTATTTTATTTTTTTCATTTATTCCAAGTCTTTTAAGGATATTGATGTTATGGATATAGAGTTGATTATAGGCATCCTGCAGTTTATCCTTTTCTTCTTCTTCTTTCTTTATTTCCTCATTATCAAATGGAAATGATTCATTGGCTTGAGGATCTTTGATTTTTCTTAGTTTCTATTAGAATGATGGAGGCTGTGGAGACCATGAGAATTTTTAAGAATTTTCTATCTCCATCACTGTAACGACTCGAAAAATTCCGTATAAAGACCCGAGTACCACCTCAGGCAGAAATCACACAGGACCAAATCCTTTAGAAATTAGACAAAGTTAACTAAGTGTTAAACCAGATTAGCCATGAAATCTACTTGAATCACTTTAAATATGATCTGCAAGACCCAAAACTTGTAGAATCATTGACGTTAGGTTACCCTAAACTCTAGGATCAATCTCGTTACCCAGTTGATCTCAAGAGCACATTGAAACTCCGTATCGGATCTGGACTGCACGTCGGAAGTCCGAATAATATGAAATTATATATTTAGGACTGCCTTGCTGGGCTTGACAACCATCTCGGAGATGAAATCCAGATAGTGTCCCACGGTTATTCGCTTGAGCCCAGAGTGCAGAGTGTGAGAAGACATAGATTTCTTTATAAATTAAATTTAATTTAAGTAATCTGAGACTTGTCACTTGCGGGCCAGATATAAGCAATCTGACCATCAGAATCTGACCCAAATACACCCTCGAATCAGGGAAAATTTTATACACATGTCCATGTACTTGTAACTCTGATCGAGTTTCAGTGACCGTTGAACTAAAACTGGTCCGCCACGTGTGATCTGGGAACCCGACTGGAATGAAAACTTAACTCGACATAGATCCAAGGTCAGTGAGCTTAATTCTGACCTTTGGCTCAAGGAGGGCTTCAGAAGTGCTCCGTTGAGATGGAACAGACCTACTTTGGCTATAACCTAAGTATACCTTGGCCATGGGCCTATTTCTGGCAATTTTAGGCCTATATAAGGACCTTAAACCCTCTCTCATTCAGCCCATACTAATTTGAGAGAAACCCTAGGTGAGAGAAGAGAGAAAAGAGAGATAAAGTGTGAGAGAAGTGAGAGATTCTTCCCAATACTTTACCTTGCTATCCTACATGCTTAACCATCACGACCTAATCGCTTTTTCGGGGATTCCGACTTCATTTCTAGGTAAGAGACTCTAACCCTAACCTGTTTTAGGGTTTCTATTGGTACAAGTAGCGAAGTAGCTGACTTACCTTATCTTATAGGTCGTCGTATCAATGTTGATGAAAGCGTAGAGTTTCTATTAAGTTCATTACATTTCTACGGCGTAAGGTGTGGACTTTAGATTTATAGGTTAAGGTTTTCAAAGCTTTCAATGTCAGATAACGATAGATTCATGATTTGGGTCTTATTGTACATGCACAATGCGATGTTCATTTTGCGTTTCAGTTGTGTATGCAAATTATGGCATATTATGTATTCTGTATATTTGTAGAAAATACCGTATACGTATAAATTTTGAAAGTGTGTTTGCTATGATTAATTACTGTAGGAACATGCTATATATATGTGTAATACTTACTCGGTGAAAGGATTTGCCCTAATACATGTTTTTGCTAGTATATGTTATGTATGTTAAAGGAGTGTATTCTAAGTGTTTGTGAAAATGCTCGTAAGAGTAAGTACTTAGATGATAGTGCTTTAGATAGGTGTTGAGATAGGATTCTCAATTACCTTAGAGATGTGTATGATTTCCTCCATGCAAGTTGTTTAAATTGATTGCTTACTTATGAAATATATGTGTTTGTATTTCCTACTTGCCTTATGCTTTATAGCATGCTTGTTAACATTTTGAATTATTTTGTTTATTCTGCTTTACTCTACATGCTTTTGGTTAAGGATTGAATATGATTGGGGCTATGTTATAGTCCAGGCGATCAGTAACAGACTTGAGTTCGTGGTTGGGTTTCCTTCGCTACGTAGGATGGGTTTAACGAACCCAAGTTGTACTTCAGTTGGCGATAGTGGTTAGGCCACGCGAAGTGCTTATGCACTTCATGTCATTCAGCTGGTTGTGCGCTCGTGCTAGTCGAGCTCGTCAAGTAACCCGATCTGTCTAATGTATGTTCACCATGTTTGGACGCTATTGTTTGAACCTAAGGTACTAAACTTACCAGTGTAACCCTGTTAATCTTGGTACCTTGATCCAGTAAGACTCATGAGCTGGGCATGGTGGTATGGGACATCGTGGTTGAGCTGTCAGCCTACGCTGGGGCCACGAGCCTCCCCATAGTGACCAGTGAGCAACCAAGACTCGTGAGCCGAATACGGTGGTATGGGACACTGTATTCAAGCTGTCGGCCTACACTGATAAGGTGATGGGGGAGTGGTGTAATGACTGCGTGTAACAGCCCTGACAGCCCTTTGTAGTGACCTCGAGCATGCTCTGAATCTACGGAGAGGTGACGAGCCTTCCTGAAGTAAACAGAGTATAAACTAGGCCTGTATTGATAAGGTAATGGGGGAGCGGTGCAACGAGTGCATGTAACAGCCCTGATAGCCCTTTACAGCGACCTAGAACCACATTACCGTATGAGATTATCTAGGACTGATGACCCTAAAATGGATTATTGTTTGGGAATGATATAAGGAAGGTGCCTTAGTTTCCCAATACTGCTGTATGAAGAGGACTAATAATAACTCGGTAATCACGCTCATAACATAGCACTGCATATGCCTGGAAGATGTGGAGCATAAGGGATGAATGCATGCCCCGGACGTAAGATATTGTCGCACGAAGGAGCATTGGCGAGGGCATGCATCATGACTGCATTCCATACTTGCATTAACAAGAGTAATTAGAATTGTTGGATTATACTACTTTATCATTATTACTTGACTGAATTGATAACATGTTTACCTATGCTTTATTATTCCACTGAGTTAGCTACTCACTCCCACGTTACGGGACGGTGTTCTGGACACCCACCAGACCCTGTCTTAGATGCAGGTATAGACGAGACGCAGGAGGCTGAGCCTGATTACTATGATGATCAGGATGAGTTCTCCTTCATGTGGTTCTCTAGAGGCTTCGCTTAGGCCATTCAGATGGCGGGACTATAGGGTTTACCATTATAGTTGTACCACTATTTTTGACATTTTGATTTTGAAACAAATACATGTATATGGTGACTCAGTAGGTGTTCATACTCTATAGACCGATTGTGACGTTTTGGCTTTATATACATTTATATACATCTTTCAGTCTTCCGCTTGCATTTTATAACTTGATCTGGAGTATGAATTACTGTTTTGGTATAATCCCACTCATGATGATTGAACTAACATAGACAACATTCAATCATAAGCATTTATGTTGTATAAGTGATGTTTTGGAACTCGGGTGTTGAGGTGCTACTCGAACCCCGATTTTCAAGGCATTACAATCACTTTTTAAGACACTACATTTAGAATTTAACTCTTTTAGTATCATCACATGTGACTGCCATTACGTTTCCCTTAGTTTTTCTATTTGGGCATTCAGTAGTCAGATTTTTAAACTTTTGACAGGTATAACATTGTGGTTCCTTGGTCTTTTTGCCAGATTTACCTGTAGAATGTTTGTTGTCCAGCTATCTTCTGTTAAATGGTTAGCCTTGATTTCTAAACCGTTGAGTCAACAAAGCCACTTCCTCATCTTCATTTTCCCTTTCACTTTCATCTTCCTCATTTAAAGTATTCTTTGAAATTTTGAGGACAGTATTTTTGGTTTTAGGAGTTTGTTTGAAGTGTAGTTTAAAAGTTTATAGGGAACCTAGTAGTTCTTCTACTTTCATTTCATCCATTTTCCTACACATTTTTAGACCAAAGCTTTCTTTCCTAATCCACCCATGGAATTACAAATGATATTCAGTTTTTTTTTTTAAATTCCATGAAGGTCTCATCATCCTTCATTCTGATGTGTTCAAATTGAGATGTTAAGAGTTGTACCTAGGACCTTTTTACTGTACTTGCTCCCTCATGGGTTGTTTCCAATGGACCCATGCCTCTTTAGATATGTCTTACGAATACTTCTTGGGACACAGCACAGTAGATCTCATTCATTGCTTCTTCTTTTTTCAAATGTTTATTTTTCTTTCTTGAATGCAGTCCATATTTTGTTGGATTTAGGTTTGGAGATAGTTGTGCCATTTTCAAGAATCGCTTGGTGGCACATATATGGTTTCAACTATGTCCAAACATCACGATCCAAATAGTGCATCATAGACTTTCAATAAGTATAATTTGAACCATCAAATACTGAAGGTCTAGAGACCGATGAGCCCTCTCCTTTGGCCATAATTCCTACTTCATTCAAGATCACTCTCTAGGTGGTGAAGCCTCTAAAGAGAGACCTGCTTTGATACCAAGTGAAATGGTGGTAAAGACCGCACTAGTTGAAGAAGGAATATGTCAATATGTCCTAGAGAGGAGTGAATAAGACTTTTTAAAGATTTACAAGTTATTAAAAATCCTATCACTCTAATCCTAACAAGTATGCAATTTTCAGGATTACTAAAATGTAGCTCAACTGGCTTCCAAGCCTAATAGAGGATCCAATCACAAAACTATTCAAATAATAAGCATGAAGCAGTTATAGTCTATGATGGATGTGACTGTGTGTGAAGTGTGAGCCGATATGAATTCAGTTAACATAATCACACAAATGATCAAGAACAAGAATCAATCATAGACACAGTCATTTTTATAGTGGTTCGAGTAGTTGTCTACTCCACTCCCGACTGCCGCACTCAACCCTTGAGTGTACCGGATTTCACTAAGAAGGTTTCCGAGGGTTCACCTCAAATCTAAGGTTTTAAATCAGGTTCACCTTCAACCTTTACATGGAGGTTTCTATTCGGTTCACCTTTAACCCTGGAGTTTTATTGGTTCACTCCTAACCAGATGTTTATGCTCTCCATAGGGCAAGGGTCCATACAAAGCACCCGGGAGTTTTACTGGTTCACTCCTAACCAGATGTTTATGCTCTCCACAGAGCAAGGGTCCACACAACGCACCCAGGAGTTTTACTGGTTCACTCCTAACCAGATGTTTATGCTCTCTACAGAGCAAGGGTCCATACAACGCACCCACCACATACACTCCCGCCGGAGGCCTCCTTGAGGACTTCAAAGGGTAAGAACCACTTAAGACCTAATCCTAGAAAGGAATGATCACAAGTGTCCTCTGGACTCTAGGTACTTACAGATAAGTTGATGAGTCTCATTCAGCACAATGCCGAAGATCTCCTCCTCCTTGTTGACGAAGAGTCTTCTACTTCCTTGATCTGCAACTCAAAAAATATACCAAGACTAGGCTTAGGGTTGGGTCAAGGTGAAGATGGAATCCTACTCAAAGATTTTCCTATTGGGAAGATAGAGTAGCTCTAATCTTATGCATTCAAGGCATCCCAACATAATGATTTGCCATTAAGGTAGTATCTGGAGGATTCTTTAATGTGGAAGTTCATTCCCCAATCCACTATATTGAATATCAATGATGAGGGTAGATTGGCGAATGAACTCCCTTGAGAGAAAGGTCTTTAGATATAAGATATAAGTTTAAACACACAAAAGCTCTCTCACCTTTCTCTCATAGCAACAAAAGACAAGTCCTCTATATATAGGCAAAAAGTTCCAACTGATATAAAACGGTCACCTTTATGAAAGAGTTCGATATCATCGAGCAGGTTCGATATCATCGAGTGTATACTCTCGATAGCATCGATGGTCTGCTTGATGACTCAGACTCAATGCCATACGCTTTTGAAACTTCTTGCCAATGGGTTGATGAATCAAAGTTATTGTCGATGTCATCGGATTTCGAACTCTGATTCCATCGATGATAGGCTCGATTAATCGACACTTGAAAAATCAGAGAGACTTGACTTTGAGATATTTCAGGTTTTCATGAATGATCGAGGGAACCGTCGAGACCATCGGAATTTGAATGTTCATGATATTGAGATCAGAGTTGATGCATCGATAAATCCAACAGATTTATCTTTAAGCTTGCTAGACATTTTGTGTCCTTGTTCGATGCAATCGACCTGGTAACGATATCATCGTTATTTGAATATCGATTCTATTGAAGGGCCCCCGATCTAGTTAAAAATAACCTGAGATATCTGCTGCAAGAAATGTGCGCCCACTATCGATATCATCGATGGACCTCCGATCTTATCGATATTTGAATTCAGATCATATCGAACAGTCATCGATATATCGAAGGAATTTGAGATTTTCATTTAAAAAACTAGGGCGCCTGTTGATCTTTTCGAGCCATTCCCGATGGACTCGAGATTTGAATATCGATGATATCGATAGGTGTATCGATACATCAATAATTCGTCCAAATATGTTGTGAAGACATATTTAGTGCTTTTATCGATGATATCAATAGGTGTATCGATACATCGATAAATCTGTCCAGATAAATATTTAGTTACTGGACATTTTTTGTCCTCATATCGATAATATCAGTAAGGTATCGAGGACATAGACAGTGTGGGTCAATCATATTGAAGGTGCATCGATAAAATCGACAAGGCGAGAAAAACTTACAGATTTTCCTATTTGAAAAAAGTTTTCTCACCTTAAAAACCCCAAGTTGTCTATCTTATTTTAAGGGTTTTAATCTCCTTGTGTTTTGGGACATGGGATGTGAGGCTATGATTTACCTATGGCAAGCTTCCACACATCTGGATGAAGCAGATGCTTGAATTATTCTTCCTATTGAGCTCTATAGATAGTCTAACCCACCATTCACGTAACTGAACAAACTAGGGCTCTAGCAGGTGCACTTTCAAAGTGTGTCATATATGCTTAATCGAGCCGGTATGCCCTTTGAATTATTTATCACATCGTAAGTTACTTTTGTTGCCTCATCCCTCTTTTTTTTTTATCATCATCGTTCTGTCTTTCAACGACTTCTCTTCTTAAAACTCATGTTTTTTGCTTCGTAGGGCTTGTTATCTTCTCTCCCGATCATAGCGTAATCACTGCTACCTTCCTCGTTGTCTTACTATCCTCATTCTCCTTCATTTCTCGGGCCTTTTTCCTGGATCGTGAGCATATTTACTATCACCATTGTACTCCTTTATTTTTCTTTTCCAATTATTATTTCACCCATGTCTATCATTCCTTGTATTATACATTTCAACGTATAACAATTCTTCGTCAGATGTCCTACCAGGCGATGATAGTGGCAAAAATCTCTCTCTAGTTTTTGTCACATCTTCAGGGCATTTGAGTTCTGGTAATTCTATCGTACCGACTTTTAGCAGTTGGTTCATCATAAGAACAACATCTTCCCTATCGATCGCAAATCCCTCATGAGAATTGAGCATCTTGGGCCTTTTTCCACTGTATCTGTTTCTTGGCTTATTTGATTCTTCTTTCCGTTTCAGCCTTTTATCTCTTGAGTCTCTTACATCTATGTTTCTCTTTTCACGATCGATAGTATTTACGGCCATCCTACTAGTTGCACTCCTGGCGGTCTCATAGTGAAACACTGGCATCTTCTGAGTCATCAACTATAAAGCATGAGCCTTAGTGGTTAGGTCACGAAAAGTTCTGATATCGGCACTGGTGAGTCCAAATGTGATTCCCGTTTCCATAGAGTTCAGACACATCTTGACTTGTTCCTTTTCCTCCGGCAGCTGCCTACTAGTGTAACCCCGTTAACCTTGGTACCTTTTTCATAGAGTTCAGCTGCCAATGTCTTCCATCTGTCTATAAATTATTCTACTGGTTCTCCGTCCCTCTGCCGCACGGAAGCCAATTCTGTAATACTAACATCACACTCTGAGGAAAAGAAGTTTGACATAAAGGCATCTTGTATTTGTTCCCAAGTACGTATCAACCCCGGAGTCAGACTAAAATACTATCGGAATGCTTTGTTTGTCAGGGATGATCTGAACAATCGCAAGCAATACTGTGGTATTGTAAAAAAATTCTCCATGCTAGTAATGAAGTGCATTAAATGTTCCTTTGATGATCCTTCCCCATTAAAATTCTGAAAATCTAGGTGTTTGAAGTTGGATGGGAACATGATGTCTTCTATCTCTCTTGGATATGGCGTTCGATATCTGAAATAGCCAGTATTTTCACGCTCTCTCTCTACTCTGACAGCTTCTTCGACGACTTATCTCACCTCGTCTTGTGTTATGGTTATCGCTGCTGGGACAAACCCCAATGATCCCGCTCCCTGTGGTTAAAATCCTTTGGGTTGGTTTTCTTGTCCGTTCATTGTGCCCATCATCGGGGCGGCTGTTATCTAGGTTATATTATGTGCGAGAGTCGCTAAGGCTTCTATGAGGTTTCTACACTCTTCCATTAGTGCCCTTTATGCTTTTGCCACTTCATTTATACGATCCTCCGTAGTCGACATACCTTACGGGTTTGTTCTGGCCATATGTACTATGACTTCTCCACTCTTCGACGAAGCTGTAGTTGGATTGGGGTGGGAATATGTCGACGTAATAGGACTTACGAAGAGAGGGGAGGACAAAGTTTCATTTGACTTCTCTGCGTTCCCACTGCCATTGATCGATTGGGGTGATATAGACATTGGTGAACTTGCTAGTAATGCTTTACCTTTTCGTTCTTTCGTCCATCTAACTCTCGGGGCAACTAAAGCTGGGAAGTCGCACAATGTTAACTGTGGATCTGTTCACCTGGGATATATCATGGGAGGGGTGAGTTGAGGATTTCTCCTGGCGACATTACGTGTTATCAGCCCTCTAACTCTCCTCAGTGGTAAATTTGTTCTCGCTACAGTTACATTTTTGGTTCTTGTCCTCTTGCGAGTGATGATAGTCCATTCATCTCTTTCTCCATGTGCTATTGGCGAAGCAATTACAACAGTGACAATTACCTGTGATTCTGTTTGCTTGCTTGTTACTGCTTTATCCTTGCGACATCCAGTTTGTTTATAGCATACTCCACAACAAACCCTGTCGTAGTGAAGTAGAAAACTGTATTTCCTTGAACGATTGTCATTAATTGGTTGGTTGCAATAGTCTTCTCTGTCATTCACAAAATGATAAAAAATAGTACTTATATCAAGTCGTATTTTATTTTGGAGATGAAAGGTACAATGTTCCCATTGAGGGTCACCATTTTGGCACCTTGAAGACACCAAATAGTCGTGATTATCTCCCATACAGTTCTTAAGTTAATATTCAAGTGAATATAAGAAAAGTCCCCAACAGAGTCGCCATTTTGTTTCGAGCAAGAAATAAATACATTTCATTTAGGAAATTTCATTCACTTGATAATTAACAAAAGAAGACCAAGAAGACATCACATTATTTATTTATTCCAAGTTCTTTTACATCCCTTTCTCATTTGATTCTAAAACAGACTTGTGATAATAGTGAAAAAAAATGATATGAGCTAAGGCAATAATTGTTGGAAGCATCATGCATTGCAGATTGTTGCCCAAGACTGTTGTGCGCTAAAATCCTTATGCGCCAGGAGAATTCATTGTGCATCAAGATGTATTATGCGCCAGGGGAATTCACTGTTCACCAAGATCTATTGTGCGCCCAGACCCATTATGTGCTCAGACTCATTATGCGCCTGGACTCATTGTGCGCTCAGGCTCATTGTGCGCTCAACCCATTGTGCGCTCGGACTCATTATGCACTTAGACCCGTTGCATGCTAAGACTTGTTGCACGTTGATGGTGTTTGTGTGCCAATGGTGTTGTGCACTGCACAACACCTATTCCGCACAATAGGAGCGGAGCTCTACCTCTCTCTCCTCGGATTCTTCTTCTAATTCTTGATTAGCTGCTTCTGACCCCTTTTCGATGGGTAGAAGTATTTATAGCCTTCTCGCACGTGTGAGCATGCCATGTAGTCATTATGTGGTCCCCTTTACACAAACCTCCTTTGTGCGGGCACCTTTGTGCGGACCTCCTTTGTGTGGACTCCTTTGTGAGGACCTCCTTTGTGCGGACTCCTTTTGTGGATGTCCTTTGCGCACTGATTCCTTTGTTGCGGACCTCCTTTGTGCGTTGACCCCTTTGTACGAATGCAAGTGTGCAGTTATCTATATTTCAATGTCTATTTCTGCACAATGATTTGCGCACAACACTTAATTCCGTATAATGATTTGCGCACAACACTTAATTTTGCACAATGATTTGCACACAACAATTCTTCTGCTACCTTTTTTTCTCTTTTTTGTTCCTTAACAATGCAGAAGCACTGGATTTTAATTTGAATGCTACTAATTTCACCTTTTTATGCTCTTGCACTTGCATGTAATCAAAATATTGTTCAACTTTAGCAAGACAATCAACCAAATCTTCTATATGTAATAAGCCATTAAACTAGGAAGTTCAGTGTTACCTCAATGGTCTCTTTCAACATGACCTAGACGATATCCTCCATGGAATGGTCATCAGGCAAAGACATCATTGAGGTCCTCATTGCTAGAGCTCCAATCATATAGGGTATCCCTACGATTCACCACTGGTAGTGCTTTATGGAAATCTTGGTTTTGCCATACAATAACCATAGGAGGTTAAGCATCACCTTGTGCTCGGGGTGGAATTAGCGTATCCGCAAGATGGTTAAGGTTTTCCTGCAGCCCTTGCATGGTCAATTGACTCTCGTAGTGGAAAGATTTTATTCTTTCCAAAAGATAATGAATCCCTAGATCATCGTCCACATGATTTTGGTCCACACCTTCATTATTTGTCGTCAGTCCAAGGGGAATCCTCGCTTTAATACTAATTGACGCACGGATGGATGTGATAAGGTTTATCATCATCTTCCTCAAGGGGATAACTACTCGAGATCCACGAAGCTTCTCTTGACTTCTCACAGAGATGCCTCGAATCCACGAGGGAAAATAAGAAAATAGAAATAAATTATATAAATTCAAAAATTGATTGATAAGTAATAAAAATGAATTTACAACCCTTTAAATAGTGATACCAAATATTGGAAGAAGTTTTAGAATTAAACTCCAACTTAAACTCCCTAAAATTTATGACTTACTATAAATAGTAAACTACGGTCATGGTTTTCACTAGACATCATGGTTTTCGGCTAAAAATAGTATCCTATTTGGCCTAACCACATTGTTCTCCTAATTTTTCTAAGCCTTTTTCATATAAGACAACTCCTAAAGCTCAAAGGATGAAGAGTTATGATAAAAAATAAAACTTACTATAAATAGTAAAAAATGAAAATAAAATGGATTTTCAATCGTAGATATGATGGATTCTCACAAATTTGGCATGGGCAACCCATCATAGGAGGGTTGGGTCACTAAATTAGCTTCTCCTACCTCAAAATCATATATGGTACGTCGAATAACTCATTCCGATTTGCAATATGCGCCTGTTTTAAGGTTCTAGCGGTCAAGATCACTTCGGCCTCTGATCGAGCTTTCTCAAGTCCATCTTAGACATGAAAGTGTTTACGATGCACTCTACATCAATATCGTAGATCCACACGGAGCATGAGCCTAAAAATGAGGCACATGTAAAGCTCAAGGGGACCACACCTTAGAAAGAAGTAGTGATTAAACAACCACTATGGAAACCTCCATAGGATTCACTGTGAGATTTATTTGCCATCTAACCTCTTCATAAGGTCAAAGATGAAAGGAAATTACAAATATTAGCCTGATCTGGGCCTTCTGTGGCTCCAAGAAGTTTTAACGTTATACATCCAATTCCCATTGTTTCCACTAGTGTGGCCCACCTAAGCCTTGGATCTTCCTTAAATTTAGCCTCATACCCTAAAATATATGGTAAAATGAATGGTCATGTGGATTTGATACATACATCATGATGGGCCCAAAAAAGTTCCACACATCAACACTTCTGATTTTCTTCTCTACCATAGCAAGTTACGAAATTTCCTGATGTGTGAAATTTGTGTGTGTGTGATGCATTTCTTAGATCCGCACCATCCATCTATTGTTTTAGATCATTATAGGATATAAGCCTAAAACCAAGGCAAATCCAAAGCTTAAGTGGACTACATCACATGATTTCCGGTAAGAACTAATTCTACAATTAAAAACATCTTAGGGCCATAGAAGGCTTTGATCAAGCTCATATTTATTTTCTCCCTTCGTTTAAGTATGTGTGACCTTATGAAAAGTTAGATGGAACAAACCTTATTGTTGGCCCTACGAAGGTTTCAATGGTAGTTCGTTCAATCCCCACTTATTTCTTTGGTGTGGTCAACTTAACTTAACATTTGGATGTGCCTCATTTTTGGGCTCATGCTCTATAATGATCTAGAAAAATTAATGGATGGTGTGGATCTAACACTTACATCACGATGGGGACAAAAAAGATCCACACATTAAAAGTTATGTTTCTTAACACGTAATCTATTTGGAAGTGAGAACATGGGCATGTTTTGTGACATAGTGTCACGACAATGACAGGGACCAATGAGAAGCCACTGTGCATGAAATCTAGGGTTGTACATTGAGCCGAGTTGAGTCGAGGTGGGCAAACCTCGGCTTGACTCATCCATGCTCTACTCGAGTTCGAGCTCGTGCTCACCCTCAAGCTTAACATTTGAGCTTGGCTTGTTTGCCAAAGCTTTCGAGTCGGGTAAGTAGATTGAGTCGAGTCGAGCTTACCTCGAGTAGAGTTGAGCCTATTCCCATGTCAATTTATTATATTTTTTGGTAAAAATTACAAATTAAAAGTCAACGATATTAAGTTTAACATGTCTCACATGCCACATTACTAAGATAAATAAAAAAGTGTCACATATACCTCTAGATACCACATATTAGTCCTCAACATCAAATCCAAAAAGAAAAAATACATTACAAAATATAAAAGCTTAAACAAAAGTTTAAAAGCTTTCATTCCTTCAAGCAATTTTAGATACATTCTGGACCTCGTCTTCACTTCCATTATCGTCCTCATATTCTTCAACATTGAAACTGTTATCGTCCCAAACTGAATGCAACCAATCTTGCGTATATATCAGTGCTTCAACTATTTTTGAGTCGAGTGAACTTTGATACTTGCTAACAACCTTTCTTCCCATGCTAAAAGTTGATTCTGATGCCACGGTCGAAATTGGAATTGATAATATGTCTCGTGCTATTTCCGAAAGTCTAAGATATTCACGAGCACTCGACTTCTACCATTGTAAAACATCAAAATCGTCTTCCTGTAAGCTTATGACCTACTCCTTTAGACACTTCTCCACTTCGAATTTATTTTTATGTGTCTCCGTTTCTTCTTCGTCTAAAAAAGACATAAAGTCACGAAGTCGCTTCCTTCTAGTAGAAGTACTACACAACCTCATAATTTGAGGAGTAATTGTTGTACTGAATGTTGTGGCCAAAGTACCAATATACGAAGTGAACAACTCTTCAACTGCAGCTTGAATAATGGCGATCTCCACTAAAACTCTTTCAAAACTAGAATAAAGTGATATGAAAACATACCTAACCATTGCCATCTTGTACCGTTGATCCATAACAACTGCAATGGCCATTAACAAATGATAGTCAGCCAGATACTTATCGATTCATTTGTACTCCCAAAGCCATCATTTGTAAAAAATCTAGACCCTCATCAGCACACTTTTTCATAGTGTCCATAATGAAAATAATTTTTGAAAGAAACTGATTTGCCATATGATACTTTTTTCCAGAAAAATCTTCACACAGTCGTAAAAAAATTTGAAAAATTGATGGACATGTTCAACTTTCTTCCAGTCTTCATCACTAGGTATGTATATGTACATTTTATCGCGCACCGCAAGTTTAAGGAATTCAACTTTAAATTCTAAAGTTATATCTAACATTTTGTAAGTTAAATTCCAGCGCGTGCAGAAATCTAACTTCAACTACATTTTAGATTTCAAATCCAAATATTGGATTATATCATTCCACATACTCAATCTTGAAGGTGACCCCCTTATATATTTAACACCATCTCTCATGTGTTGGCGATCATGTAGTCAATTGCTTTCAGCCCTACTTGCACAATGAACTTTAGCATGTGTGCACAGTATCTAACTTGAAATAATTTACCCTCAAAGAATAAAATTTTAGTTGCTAATAATTGACTACGTAATAAAGAAACCAAAGTTTCGTTGGAAGAGACATTACATAAAGTTATTGAAGAGATTTTCTTTTCGATGCCCCACTCAACATGACAATTGTAAATGCAGTCAGAAATTACCACACTAGTACGATAAGGAGGAACGTAGTAAAAGTCTATAATATTCTTTTGTAGTTTCCATTCTGCATCAACAAAGTGTATGGTTAATGACATATATCACTTTCTTTGATTCGATGTCGTCTACATATCCGAAGCTAAACTTATTCTTAATATGGATGCTAGAAGAGCTTTCAAGTTTTCTTTCTCAATCGCATACATCTTTTTACACTCTCTTCTCATAGTAAGATGATAAGCCTTCTCACATATGGGATTAAGAAATTTACAAAATTCCATAAAAAATTTGCTCTTTTACCATGCTAAACCGCTTCTCATTAACTATCACTAATCTTGCATACCACTCTTTCAGCCTTTTCTCCAGATCATACTTATAGGTGGAGAGTGTAGCTTGAGAGTTGTCATTTTCAAAAGCAGTAAATGAAAGCAGTTGTTGTATTCCACTCATCGATATTTTTTTCTCTCTTTGCACATTTATCAAGATGTTACTGATAGTAAGTAGTACAAGAACTAGAATACTTACTGTAAAGAGTTTTACAATACTTGCATCTAACCTTAACTGAACCATCTGCTAGAGTAATCTCATCAAAAAATTCTCATACTGCTAATCTTTTTTTTTTCCTTTCACTTGAAGTCACTTCAACTTTGTTTTCCAATATGTCTCCCTCCACGATAAGCGGAGACGTGACTGACGCATCGGCACTAGGGGTACTTGGGTTTTCCTCACTAATCATTTATAAACCAAAAGATAATAGGGATAAGGTAAGATCAGGACTTTTACAAGTTGAAGTAATCAGCAAAACACAAGTGTATATATGAATATATAACATAAACAATATTTGGGCCCCTTCATAAACTGCAAAACACAAGTGTCTCAAATAGTACCTAATAAATAAATCCGTCGGGTTACTTACATATACAGAAATATAGATTGCTCTAATTATTTCAAAATTTGTTGACTAATTGTATCTAAATATCTCATCTATTCCTACTTGTCTTTATCTAGAGGTGTTAATTGTATCTATCCCATTCGGTAACATACTATGTACTATCCTCATACAGTTTACATGCGAGTTGAAATTTCGGCAGCATCTCCCCATATTTTCTAAATATATGTAAATTTCAATACTAATTAGTTGCCACATATAATCCATTATACATGGATAGAGGAAACCAATTAGTAAAGAACCGCATATCCGAAGAAAATATAGGGAGGCACTATTGAAATTTTAACTGCATGTAAATTGAAAATGAGGGCAACCTAAGTACATGGTATGGTACCAAACTATCTAAAATGGAACAATTTAGGAATCCACAAAGAACAAGCATTTTCACTCGAATGACTATACTTGTTCAATATAAATTCCTAAATAGGGGAATACATATTGCTAAACTACTAGGTGGCCTAAATGCTAATTAACAAAGAATCATAGGCATAAACAGTTAAAGAATAAATATCAAAATATATAAGAAAAAGATTTAGATAATGATTTAAAGCACAAATATGAAAATATGAAAATATAAAATCTACCTAAATTTTAATTAAAAAAGAACAAAGGAAATATCATATGGAACTTCAATCTTAAAATTTTGAAATATAGATTAAATTTTTATAGATTAAAGAATAGAATAGCCTACTTGATGGTTTAGATATGATCTTCAGGTTTTTTGGATTGCTTTAAGTACACCTACAAAAAATTTGAACCAGTGACAGAGAGCGGAAATCGATCCACTCTGTGGAAAGAAAAATAACCAAAAATCATCAAAGAGAGAGAGAGAGAGGATCAAATGGGTTGTAGTTCTTATGATTTAAAAAGAGAACAAATGTTATTTCCTAATGATGTATGCTAGGGAAGTTCATCAGTTTTTGTGAGTTCCTTGAATAAAACAGGATGTCCATAGTCTAGCCATTATACCTATTTGATAGGGCTAGGCTTAGATGTGGGATGCCTGAAAAACCTGTGGATTGAAGATTGTGATGACCATTCATTTTTAGTCTGTTTGCCTTTAATATGATTATATATATATATATATATATATATATATATATATATATATATATATATATATATATATATATATATATATATATAAAGCATGGAACAATTTGAATTTTTTGGAGACTTGAATTCAACCCAAGTTGAGCACAAACCAAAATTTTGACAAATACTAATCATCTAATCAATAAACATTCATCAGCTAGAACATGATCATGTCTTTTAGTACTTTTGTATGCCATGGACACAAGAATGTCCCTTCCTTTAGGCTTTGGATGTAATGCCCATATCATAGTCTGTACCGTTATATAAGCTTTCACGGTCCTCCCGGTCAAATTTCGATAACCCTTGACCTATATCCGACGTTTGCGCGAGATCCTAAGCCAAGTCATGTATATCGGAGTCGACTCGACTTGAAACTTGTACCCTAGCGACCTCGTCGTCACCACGGTTCCAACGCCGCAACTCGCGTACCGATCTGGTACCGGGCTAAGAAACGCTGCACGTTGTAACTTTTGAGAGAATCTCTACAACATGTCCCATCAATCAAGTTAAGTACACCCTCCATACCTAATGCCACCTCACCCCATCACAAGTACAAGAAACCATTACCTCTTTTTCCCTAAGTCAACTCTCTCTCTCCCTACCCATCCCTCTTTTACCAAAATTTCAAACAAACCCATGCTTTTCCATCCCCATTCCTTACAACAATTATTCCATCCTTCCCTTTCATCCATCACTCCTCTCCCTCCCACTCATTTTTATTTTCACTCCCCAACTCCCAAGAGAAATATCCAATGTTCAAGCTCCCCAAGCTTTCCCAAAAACTAAGTGTGGCCCATTTTCCCACTTTCTCATCTCCCATCTCAACCTTCCAATCTCCATCAACCTCCATCAAAATTGAAGGCAAGGAGCATAGGAGTCCAAGGAGCTAAAGAAGGAGGCCATATCTGGGTGATCCACCGCTGATCCTTATTTTTAGGGCCTACTTATAGGTGGGACACATTTTGATGTATGTGATGTAATTAAGAGGGGCCCATAGTGGCGGGGTCCCACTATCATCGTCTCTCTCTCTCTCTCTTACTTTATATGGTGATGATGGTGATGAGGTGTGTGGCCCATCTGGTGTGTGTGTGTCCCACTATGAAGTATATATTATATCCATTCCATCTATATATTAGGCCACCTTGCTGGGCTATCCAGTGGCAGCCCCACTGGCCTGTCTGTCTGGACAGGCCCAGTTGAAGAGAAAACACAAATATAATCTTGATAAAAATGTGGGGCCAACGTGATGTTTATGTCATCCAGACTGTCTAGACACTTAGTCTGGATAAAGGGAAAACACGAATATCATGTCGATCCAAATCATGGTGGCCCACCCACGTGACATCACCATGATGCATGTGAATACCCTCACCATCCATATAATAAGGACGGTGGGCCCCTTCTACCATCCAGCCGTCCGTCTAGGATGCTGGATGACTGGTTGTAAAAAAATAATAATAATAAAATATTTAAGATATAATAATAGTTATTATATAATATAATATATTTATATATTGAGAGAGACGGAAATAGGGTGGCCCACCTATGTGGGATCCACCGGTGACGTATGTGTTGTATCCCCACCACCCACCTCTAGATGGTGCTGGATGGGCCACATGTAATT
Organism: Magnolia changhungtana; assembly: GCA_030180095.1. Taxonomy (NCBI): domain Eukaryota; kingdom Viridiplantae; phylum Streptophyta; class Magnoliopsida; order Magnoliales; family Magnoliaceae; genus Magnolia; species Magnolia changhungtana. Next base: position 3,046,318 of record JASAUF010000644.1, on the reverse strand, counting down.
TATGGTTCTTATGCACACCGTCCAGCAATCTGGATAGGTGTGACCCACCCCGTATCAGTTCATCAATGTCATCCATCTGTTTGGGCCCCCTAATGCCTGCGCAGCATCCAGACCGTCCATCCACCAGCTGAATAGTTGCTGGAATGATGACAGCAAGTTTTATGGGCCCCGCTAACATACATGATGCATCTAAACCATCCATCCATTTGGTGACTCATTTCAAGGCTTGACACAAAAAAAAAAGACAAATCCAATATGATATTTATTTATTAGGTGGACCACACTACAGAAACAGAGTTGAACGTCTGTCATTGAAACCCCTTTTAGGTTACAGAAGTTTTGGACCAATATGATATTTATTTTTCCTCTCAATTCAAGTCTTTGTGACCTTATGAACCGACTGGATGGAAAATAAACGCTATGGTGGGACCCTCTAAATTTTAACAGTGGAAATCATTTTCACCACTGTTATTTGTGCTATGGTCCAGATGATCTTTTGATCTGATTCATTGTTTGGATAATGCTATAAAATGATCACAATAGATGGATGAATGGTGTTGCCCAAGTAGTGTGGCCCACTTGTTGTATTTAAGAGGCCCAATATGACGTATTCGGGGCCCATGGGTTAAGGCCCATTGTGATGTATTTGGAGCCCATGGGTACAGGCCCATTGTGATATATTAGGCCCATTTGATCGGCCCATTTGATTTGCCTAATTTGATCGGTCCATTTGATTCGGCCCATTTGATTCGGCCCATTAGACTTAACCCATTTGATTCAGCCCATTTAATTCGGCCCATTCGACTTGACCCATTTGATTCGACTTATTGATTCGGCCCATTTGATTCAGTCCATTGGATTCAACCTATTTGATATGGCCCGATGTGATATATATAAGTGAGGCCCAATGTGATGCGTATATGCCCCATAAACGAGGCCCTTGAACGAGGCTGTGGGCCCATTATACGATTGGCCCTATGAGTGTCACTCCTTAAGAGCAATGTTGGTTAAAGGACCACATTGATGGGCAATGATGGTTGGACGTCCACATTGTGATCTTCCCTTAAGCATTGTTAGGCCCATTCTCATCATTCTCTAGTAGGTTAACCCAAACGCTTGGGCCCCATTAATTTTAATTGATCCATCGTCGGTCGTCCATCTATGGACCCCGCCTTGCATCGAGGCTGATTATCGGTGCCGATTATCGATACCAGCTACTGCTGCCGATTATGAGTTTGTGATAGCATAGCATCATGATACATGCCCATCGCATCATCTGTATGTTTGTTATGAGATGTGATTGGCTATTGCATATGCCATAGTGTAGGTAATTTATAAGACTCCCTGATAGGCAGAGTTATCCTACATGAGCGTACGGTACGCGTAAGATTGATGCATGATTGGGCTGTGTGATTCATGCACTTTATATTTATGTGATTGTGATTACTGTATGCCATAGTGAGATCAGGACCGTTGTCTCCACAGGCACATCATGTGTAACGACCCGTAAATTTCCGTACGTTGGTTCGAGTACCACCTCGACCAGAAATCAATTAGGATTAAATCCTTTAGAAAATTAACAAAGTTAACTAAGTACTAAACTCAATTAGCCATGAAATCCGTTGGGATCGCTTTAAATACGATCTGCAAGACCCAAAACTTACAAAACAAGTGACACTAGGTTACCCTAAAGTTTAGAACCAAACTCATTTCCCGGCTGCTCTCGAGAATGAAACAAAACTTCGTATTAGGTCTAGATCGCACATCGGAAGTCCGATTAACACGAAGCTAAGGAACTAGGACCGCTTCACTGGACTTGACAATCATCTCAAGAGCGAGGGAGTGTGAAAAACACTATTCCCATCCTAATAAAAATATCAGGAATAGTGATCTGGCATCGTTCGGTTGCACGTCAATATTAAGCAACCTGACGGTCAGAATCAGACCAAATTACACCCTCGGATTAAGAAAAATTTCAGGAACATTTACATGTACTTAGAATTTCTGATTGTGGCCCACTGACCGTTGAACTGAAAGTGGTCTGCCACATGCGATTTGGGAATCCGATCAAGTCGAAAATGTAATCCCACGTAGATCCATAGATGGTGAGCTTAAGTCTGACGTTTGGCTAAAGGAGGGCCACCAGAACCTCCCTTTTGAGCTGGAAAAGTGGCGAAATGCCTATATAAGCAGTCACCCTTGAACCTGAGTCTATTTTGGGAATGTTTTTGGCTATAAAAGGGGCTTAGAATAGCCCCTCTCACAGCCATACGAATTTGGGATTAAAACCCTAGAGAGAGAGAGAGAAAAGAGAGAGAAGAGCTTGGAATTTGTTGCTGATCTTCCTCATACTTCTTTGGGTTGTCGCACGGCCTACACCGCCCCGTTCTAGGTGTTTTCCCGGTGGTATCCATCCCATTTGAAGGTAAGAAACCCTAACCCTAGGTCTGATTTAAGGTGGGATCGTTGTGGGTTATGAAAAGGCTAACCGATTCCGCTCTTTAGGTTAGAAAACTCCCGTATACGGAAGCTCTACTACCCTTGCTGATTCGTTGGAATTCCAAGGGCAAAGGTGAGGACTTTAAGTGTATAAGTTGCGGTTTTCAACGCTTTCAATGTCAGATAATGGTAGATTCATGATCTGCATGAAATTGCACATGTACAAAGCGCCTTCCGTTTTCTGTTTCGATTAGAATTGTAGAATTTGGAATTTCACATACTTTAGGTATTCGTATAAAATACCGTATACGTATTTTTTTGGAAATGTGTTTGACATGTTTAATTGTCGTATGGACATATGATGTATGGATAAAATAATCATTTGGCGAAAGGGTTCGCCTAAATACATGTTTACTAATATACACCGTATATGTAGAAATACGGTATTGTAAGAAGTACCGTATACGTATATATTTTTGCGACGTGTTTGTCATGATTAATTGTTGTATAATTATATTAAGTGCGTATAAATTATTTGCTTGGCGAAAAGAATCGCCGTATTACAAGTTCCCTTGTAAACACTATGTATGTTGAAATTGGGTATACTAGAAAATACCCTATACGTATAAAACTTGTTGATGTAATTGTCAGGGTTATTTGCTGTATGAATATGATGTATATGTATAAAATACTAATTTGGTAAAGGGACAACCCTAGTGCACTTTCCTCTAACATATGTCATGTATGTTGAAATAGAGCATTCCAAGTGTTGGTGAAATCGCTTGTGAGTGTAGGTGCTTAAGTGTTAGAACCTTAGGTAGGTGCCGAGATGGGATTCTCAGCTACCTTAGAGTCACATATGATACCCTCCATGTGGTTATTCACTCTAACCACTCACCTATGAAATATATGTATTTGTATCCCTATTTGCATAATGCTTTATAACATGCTTTTGAACATGCTTTGTAACTTGATTATTAACATGCTTCATGATATGCTTTATAACATGATTACTAGTGTTCTTGAATTACCATGTTATCATGCCGTATTTCACATGCTATGGTTAGGACTTGACTGAGCTTGGGACTATGTCCATAGTCCAGCATCCGATATCGACTTGAAGTTGTGGTTGGGATTCGTTTCACCACAAATGATGTGTTGGCAGAACCCGTGTCGTACTTCGGTTGGCGATAGTGGTTGGCCACACGAGGTGCTTCTGCGCTTCATATCGCCCAACTTGTTGTGCGCTCGAGCCAGCCGAACACGTCAAGTAACCCCGTGTGTCTTATGTATGTTCACCATGTTTGGTCGCTAATGTTTGAACCTAGGGTACCAAACTTACCAGTGAAAATCTCGTTAACCATGGTACCTTGATCCGCTAAAACTCATGAGCCGGGCATGGTGGTATGGGAAACCGTGGTCGAGCTGTCGGCCTACGCTGGGGCTACGTGCCTCCCCGTAGTGACCAGTGAGCACCTTAACTCGTGATCCGATTATGGTGGTATGGGACACTATATTCGTGTTGTTGGCCTACATTGATAAGGTGATGGGGGAGCGGTGCAACCTTTGTGCGTAATGCCCCACAGACCCTTTGTAGTGACCGCGAGCATATTCTGAAGTTGCAGTGCGCCTTTGGGTTCGCCGCGATATATAGAGTATGAACTAGGCCTATTTCTGTATAGTGATGAATCGTTTAAGGGGTGATGGGGGAGTGGTGCAACCTTTGTGCATAATGACCACAGCAAAATCTCTCGCAATGACCTAGAAAACACACCATCGTCTCGATATTAACTAGGACTACAACCCTAGAATGGATCATGTTTGGGAATGATACAAGGGAGGTACCTTAGTTTCCCAATCCTACTGTTTGAAATGGATTAATTAAAAACTCCTGGTAATCATGCACATCATGCATCGCATGTGCCTGGAAGATGTGGAGCACTGTGGGATGTAAGCATGCCGCGAACGTGAGATGTGTCGCATGAGGGAGTATGTCGGTGAGGGCATCCATCATACCTGCATTCATACTTGCATTAATCGAGTAACTAGGAGTGTTTGATTCTTCGCTTTATCATTATTGCTTGACTGTATTGATAACATGATAACTTATGCCTTATTGTTCCACTGAGTTAGCTACTCACTCCCACGTTACGGGATGGTGTTGCGCACACCAACCAGACTGTCTCATGTTTAGCGATCCGATGACTCGGGCGGTGGAGCACGATTATGACGAGGACCAGGAGGAGTTCTCGTATATGCGCTCTGGCGGCTTCGACTAGGTTGCCAGACCGACGGGTTTTACAGGATTGTACCTAGTTTATTTTGACATTTTGATTATACACGACATGTATATGGAGACTCAGATGGATTCATACTCTGGAGAATGAAATGTTTATTTTGTTTCTTTACATACATATATATACAGTTCAGTCTTCCGCTTGCTTTTATACAATTGATCTGGAGTATGAATTACTGTTTTGGTATAATCTCATTCATGTTTATTGCTCTAACATAGACAACATTCAAACATCATTAAATATGTTGCATAAGTGATGCGTTGGAACTCGGGAGTTGAGTTACACTCGACCCCCGATTTTCAGGGCGTTACAAGTTGGTATCAGAGCATGATTTTGATTAAACCGGACCTGAGTTATGTCCCCACTACGTACGCTGACGTGTTATAACCTAGGAGGGTGCGCAAAAATGTAGAAACAATCTTAGGGTCTCCCGATTTCACCGTTCGGCGAAATTCATTAAAAACGAACGCGTTGATCGAGTCTGTACTCGATCCTGACCGCACATACGGACTCTAAATCACTCATAGACCGTCTATTGACGTGTCCAGGTCACTATCCACCCAAAATCAATCTTCAAAAATCAGGAAAAATCAGATTAGTTCAGAAAATTTTCGGAACTAACCGTTCGGAGAGCTGAACCGAGTTCGGGGCCCCCACGTTAATCCATTAAGGTTCCCGATCGAACCGGGTGTATTTGGCACCCCGGGACACATGGCAAATAGGGCCCACACGCGGCGCGCGCGCTTCCGCCAAGTCCGACCGCGGTGGCGCCGCGGCACCGGCGGTGGACCGCGGTCCGGTCGACTTTCTGAGGTGGGTCCAAGCATGAGGTTGGTTGGCCCAACCTCCTACACCCCCTAGCACGTGCCATTTTGGCAATGGGTTGGGTTTTAAAGGGCTGGAGCACCCTTCTTCCTCATTTCACCCATTTTCAAACACCTCCAAACCCATTTTCGATTTTTCTCTAAACCCATCCCTCCAAACCTTGCAATCTTCCATTTTCTTCCATAACCCACATATCCCAACCTTCCACAACAGCCCTAGCCTCCTCCTTTCCCCATTTCCTCAAGTTGGAGCTCTCATACCTCTCATTTGGAGCTCAAAATCGGGTAATCTCCTAACCCATTCCATTTTCTTCTTGCTTCTCCTTCATTTCCTACCTCTAGTGCCCCTTCCACACCTCTTGGATTGTTGCTTGTGGTGGATCAAACAGATCAGCCCCTTTTTCCCCTATTTTGGCAATTTTTCCATGGCCCTCCTTGGTGTGGTGGCGACTATTTTCTCCATTTCCTCCATCTTACCTTTCATGGGAAAGAGGAAAACCGCGGCCGATGACGCCGGCCCAAGTAGGCCAGCCCATTCCCGAAGAAGATCCGACATTGGGGCCGGCACTAGCACCGTTCGGGAGTTTAGGTCAAAGCGAGACCTGGATCCTGACCATCCCGCCAGAAATGCTTATCCGATAGGCATCGAATATGGGCGCTTCGCGGGCCGCAAGGTTGTGTTTGAAGCTCATGTGGATGAAAGAATGTTTGGCCTACACCCGATGATGGACCACTTGGTGGATATCGGATAGAATTCTATTTTTGAAGGCGAGTCTCCCGCATGTGAGAACACGGTTCGTGCTTTCTACGCTCACATCGTGGACTCATCGGTAGAGCCTCTTCGCCATCGTCTCTGTGAGGGGCATAAGGCGCACAATCACTGTGGATGAGGTGGTTCGAATCACGAAGATCCCGCTTGGTCAAGTGCAGCCTAGTGATGACTTCTCTAGAAGTGCGCGGGAAAGGGATTGTCGCACGCGATATCTCTGTGGTCGCCGGGTTACTTGGAAACGAGGAAATTGTATTGCGGCGACAAAGATGACCGAAGACTTCCGTTTACTCTATCACATTTTCACATACATTGTATACCCACGGTGGGGTAACCGCACGGAGTGTACTCGGGTGATGGTGGACTTTCTATACAAGATGGGACGCGGGGACAACATATGCCTACCCACATTCATCCTATCCCAGATAGTTCATGTAGTTCGTTCTGCCAGGAATGATCTTTCGCTCCCATTTGGCCATCTGATCTGCAGGATGGCTCGTGATGTCGGCTATAGACTCAACATGGAATACCTTGCACCAGTCCGAGTCATAAATGAGGCGACACTCAAGAATATGAAGATCGACCCTCAACAGCGACAAGCACGACTCGACGAGTCTGGAGATGAGTCGGATAGCGCCGGTGAGGAGAGTGTTGACCTCCAGGCTGAGAGTGATGAGGAGCGCAGTGATGATATACAGGAGGAAGAACCTGAGGCTCAGGACACTGAGGAGAGTTCACCTCCTGCGGCTCAGGAACATGGTGTGAATCGGGATGCTTTTGATCACGTTTGGCCCGTCTTGAGGAGGGTCAAGCCGCCCTGCAGCAAGAGGTTGGACAAGTTCGGGCTGAGCTTGGTGAGACCCGAGCCAAGCTTGAAGAGACCGAAGCCTACATGAAGAGGAGCTTTAAGAAGGTGTCTCGTACGTTGAAGGTCATTTTGTGCTGTGTGCAGGACAAGAACGCTCCTCCTCCACCGCCTGTTTCGGATGCTTAGTCATCCACGTTGTTATAGTTGTTGTTTATTTTTGGTTGCCGCGATAGGCGGTTTATGTTTTCATGTAGTTGATGTAATGATAGTAGCGTGTTCTAAGTGTTTAATGTTGTGGATGTATTGGCTATCATGTGATTTCCGTCATGATTCATGTAACTCTGTATTCCATGTATTATGACAAATTTTGGGTAAATGAAAGGCATGTAGCCCCTTTTGTTTTGATGATGTGTGGAATGCTTAAAGTGCTTTATGATGTGTGTTATGCTGTATCTCACAAATGTTGTACCCTATGTTGTATAGGGCATGCCGCGACAGTATACGCGGAGCACGGCACATCTCCGTCTGACTGGCTCTATGGACCAGACTCCTTCTGGTAGTAGCGGTCCTACGGACCGTGGGTTAGGTTCTGATCAGCCCCCTACTGGTCCTGCCGGTGGATTGCCACCTTACACGCCCCCGGTCCGTGAGCGATGGCCGTCGCGTCTTCTTCGCGCGCATGACTCCCGTGTCGCTCCACCTCCGATAGGTTTGAGCGGTGATGTTGATGATGCATCGCCAGCGATGCAAAGAAGAAGCAAAGACTGGCCTTATAGCCACTATCGCTGAGGCCTTGTCCCATGGTGGTAGTGCGACTCCACCTATGACATTTGCTTGTCCTGTCGGGCACTCGAGCCTCCTGCTCAGTGTGAGGATGTGCCTCGCCCTCACCCGTGGTGCCTCCTACCGGAGATGTCAAGTACACGCGCCTCTACTCGAGCGATTTCGGCGCTTGAGGCCTCCTTCATTCATGGGCACTCATAGACCCGAGGAGGCGAGTTTTAGCTTGACCCCATCTCTAAGATGCTTCGGATGCTCGCATTGCTCGAGGCGAGCGGTGGGCCGGCCGCTTTCATGTTTGAGAGGGAGGCCGTTTATGGTGGGATAGCGTCTTTGCTGTGATGCGTCGCGGCAGATTACGTGTGGACTTAGGAGGCTTTCGAGTTCCTGGTTCCATGAGAAATACTACCCGCAGACTTATCGACATGAGCGGGAGGATGAGTTTCGCGCCTCGGTGGAGGCATAACGACACGGAGTACGAGCACCGCTTCACGTAGTTGGGCCGCTTTGTCCCGACTATACTAGTGGATGAGCGGATGTGGATGCGTCGTTTTCCTTGGGCTTGCGACCGAGATACGGTCCGAAGATATGTTGCGCCTCGATACCTACCTATGCAAAGATCGGTTCACATGTCTGTTGACGGCAGAGCAGGATGTGGACCGGTTGGCCCGATCTCGTGGTGCTATGGTTGCGAGGCCAAGACAGAGATACAGAGTGTGCCTATCTAGGCAAGAGGCATCGTGTTGACTCGCCTCCCTAGATCACACGCCGTGGCTGTGTGAGGCGCCGGATTGTGACCCGCACGCACCGTGGGAAGCTGTGGTCATCTTATTGGGAGTTGTTTCGCGCGGATGAAGGATAGTGGTTTCTCTCCCGCAGCATGTTGGGTCGTTCTCGCCCGCAGCCTTATCGACTACACCTTCTGCACCGTACCGCACATCTTTCCTTCCGACCTCCTCGCATCACGTTTCGGGCCGCGCAACGGCCCTTGGCCCTCGGAACCGTCGGCCAGCAGACGCGCGCGTGTTCATACGCTTGTGGTCGAGGCACCCGAGACGTCACTTGCAGCCCGACAGCGGCTTTTGAGGGTACGGCTTATATCCATGGTACTCCGTTTCTTTATTGGTGGACACTGGGTCCACTACTATTATTTCTTGTGGGGCGGTTAAACGTCTATCTTTGCCTACGATTCCCACAAAAGGAATGAGACTCACTACGGCTACTAGGACCTGTTCTGATGTCACACGGTTGTACGAGGGTTGTCCGATAGTTTTGGGTAGCAGCACAGTGCTCGTCGACCTCATTGTTGCTCCACTATGGCACTACGACGTTATCCTTAGTATGGATTGGCTCGCCAAGATGAGGGCAGAGGTAGATTGCGATACTCGGATCGTGACGGCCTATGGACCTGACGGCTCAGCTTTTACGTTTCCAATGCAGGTCAGTTGGCCCTGCCGTGTTGATTGTTACGCTGCTTTACTTGTGCCGATTGATGGTCCGACAGTAGAGGGTACGCCGGTGGTTCGAGAATTTATAGGCGTGTTTGAAACTATTCCTGGTTTACCTCCTCGACGCGAGATCGATTTTACAATCGATCTTACGCCGGGTGCGACACCCATCTCACTGCCGACTTATCGTATGCCTCCATGTGAGATGGAGGAGTCTGCGGAAACAAATTGATGATCCGGGTAGACAAGGGTTTTATACGACCTAGTGTGTCTCCTTGGGAGCACTGTGCTATTTGTGAAGAAGAAGGACGGGTCGCTATGGTTATGTATTGACTACCGTAGGTTGAACCAGTCACGTTGAAGAACAAGTATCCTTTGCCCAGATAGATGATCCGTTCGATCACTGAGGGGGGCGAAGTATTTCTCGAAGATTGATCTTCGCCGTGGTACCACCAGTTACGCGTGAGAGAGGAGGACGTACAGAAGACAGCCTTCAGGACGTGCTTCGGGCACTATGAGTTCCTCGTGATGTCGTTCGGCCTTACGAACGCGCCAGCCGTGTTCATAGATCTGATGAACCGGGTATTTCGGCCTTTCCTATACCGATTCGTCATCGTCTTTATTGATGACATCTTGATATACTCTGCGAGTCGGGAGGAGCATGAGGAGCACTTGAGAGCGGTGTTGGATACACTGAGGAAGAACCAGCTATTCGCACAATACAAGAAGTGCGACTTCTGGCAGGAGGAAGTCAAGTTCCTGGGACACATAGTGTCTAAGGATGGGATAGCAGTGGACCTTGCTAAGGTAGTCATTCAGATTGGCAAAGCACTGAGTCGATTACTGAGGTGAGGAGTTTCCTTGGTCTGGCTGGGTATTACAGACGCATCATTCGGGATTTCTCGAAGATCGCCAGGCCATTGTCTCAGTTGACTCGGAAGGACTTGAAGTTCGCCTGGAATGAGATGGCGGAAGCAGCTTTCAAGGAGCTGAAGGACAAGTTGACGTCCGCCCCTGTGCTAGTATTGCCAGAGCAAGGGGAGAAATACATAATATATACTGACGCGTCTCGCGTTGGTTTAGGTTGTGTCCTGATGCAGAAGGACAGAGTGATTTCGTATGCCTCGAGACAATTAAGGAAGCACGAGGAAAATTACCTTACACACGACCTAGAGTTGGCAGCTGTCATCTTTGCATTGAAGCTTTGGAGACATTACCTCTACGGAGAGGAGTTCGAGCTTTTCTGCGACCACAAGAGCCTTAAGTACATATTCACACAGCGAGACTTAAATATGAGACAACGTCGATGGATGGAGACCTTGAAGGACTTCAAGTTCGAGGTTTCCTACCATCCTGGCAAGGCGAACCTTGTGGCAGACGCGTTGAGCCGCAAGAAGGCGATCAGCATTTGCGGCACCACTGATGATAGCCGAGTGGGGACATGGTGGAGTTCGTACGGGACTTCGAGAGACTCACCGTCGAGGAGCCTTTGAGTGTGTTGCGCACGTCGGGTGCGGCCACTTATTGACGACAGTGGATTGTTTGAGGCCCAAGAGGGTGATATACGGCTGTCTGAGCTTCGAGAGCAGGCTAGCGATGCCGTGAACTCCGAGTGGAGAGTTGGTTCTGATGGGGGTTTACGATTCCGTGGCCGCCTATGTGTTCCTGATGTGGCTGACTTGAGACGCGAGCTTCTCGAGTCCGCCCATAACTCGAAGTTTGCGATGCATCCCAGTAGCACGAAGATGTACCAGGATATGAGACGGACGTATTGGTGAGATAACATGAAGGCCCACATTGCTGAGTATGTGTCTCGATGTCTGACGTGCCAGCAGGTCAAGGCAGAACATCGCCGACCTCCTGGACTACTTCAGCCCATGCCTATAGCGGAGTGAAAGTGGGACTTCATCTCCATGGACTTCATATCAGGGTTGCCGAAGACGAGGAAGGGGCACGATTCCATTTGGGTGATTGTGGACCGGTTGACCAAATCGGCCCATTTCCTCCCTATCAGAGTTACGAACTCTGCAGACGAGCTGGCTAGATTGTACATCAGGGAGATCGTCCGTCTGCACGGGGTTCCTTTGGATATCGTGTCGGACAAAGACACGCGGTTCACATCTATCTTCTGAACTCGTATCCAGGAGGCGATGGGTGTGAAGTTGAAGTTCGATCTGACGTTTCATCCTCAGACCGATGGGCATACAGAGCGGGTGAATCAGATTCTGGAGGATATGTTGCGAGCATGTGTGTTGGACTTCAAGGACAACTGGGATGACTGTCTTCCGTACGCAGAGTTCGCCTACAACAACAGCTTCCAGGCGACTATTGGCATGGCGCCATATGAGGCTCTATATGGTCGTCCTTGTAGAGTACCGCATTGTTGGGCCGAGGTTGGAGAGCGAAGTCTGATTGGCCCGAGTTGGTGGCATGTGCCACTATAGAGAAGGTCGACATTATCGGCGTCGATTACTTACAGCCACAGAGCGTGCGAAGAGTTACGCCCGATACGAGGCGGCGACCGCCGGAGTTCGAGGTCGGGGATCATGTATTCCTTCGAGTTTCCCCTATGAAGGGAGTCCTTCGGTTTGGAAGAAGGGGAAGCTCACACCGAGGTTTATCGGGTCCATTTCAGATACTGGATCGAGTGGGTGATGTGGCGTATCGTCTCGCTTTGCCCACACCACTTGCGTCTGTACACAACGTATTTCATGTATCTATGCTGAAGAAATACGTTCCTGATCCTTCGCATATCATCAGATGGGAGCAGGTATAGTTGAGCAAGGATGCTACATATGAGTTGCGCCCGACGCGCATCCTTGACAGGTAGGAGCAGGTACTGCGTAACAAGGTCATCCCACTTGTGAAGGTACTTTGGACACATCATTCCGAGGAGGAAGCTACTTGGGAGACTGAGGCCGAGGTCGTAAGAACTACCTCGATTCTCGAGGAATATGAAAAGGTATAAATTTTAAGGACGAAATTTTTTGTTTAAGGGGGTGATTGTAACGACCCGTAAATTTTCGCGTTGTTCGAGTACCACACCTCAACTTAAATTAATTAGGATTAAATCCTTTAGAAAATTAACAAAGTTAACTAAGTACTAAACTCAATAGGCCATGAAATCCATTGGGATCGCTTTAAATACGATCTGCAAGACCCAAAACTTGCAAAACAAGTGACGCTAGGTTACCTGTAACGCCCCGGATTTTTGCCAACTTGGGATTAGACGTCCTTAGGCAATGAGTCAATCCTAACACAGGTTTAACTTCTTAAACGCTCAATTAAAGTCTCAAATCATTCCTTAAATCATTTTCTTCACAAATCCCACCTTCACTACCTTAGTGCTTTCAATTTTTCAAAGCACCTTCGCCTGACACTATCTTAAACTAGCTAAGTAGTATAACTTGGATCACTTTATATACAAACTACAATGGACTAAGTTCCACCTCGATTTAAAATCACTTAGATTAAATCCTTTAGAAATTTGACAAAGTGAACTAGGTGTTAAACTAGATTAGCCATGAAATCCATTCAATCGCTAAAACATACGATCTGCAAGACCCAAAACTTATTGAGAACAAGTGACGCTTAGGTTACCCTAAAGTTTAGAACCAAACTCATTTCCCGTCTTGCTCTCGGGAATGAAACGAAACTTCATTAGGTCAGATCGCACATCGGAGTCCGATTAACACGGCTAAGGAAGTAGGACCGCCCCACCGGGCTTAACAATCATCTCAAAAATCGCTCCATCCGATGGCCCACGGTCATTCGTTTCAATCGAGGTAGTGTGAAAAATACTATTCATATCCAAAAATAAATATCTGAATAGTGATCCGCATCCTTCGTTGACGCGGTATTAAGATACAACCCGACCGTCGAATCGTACCAAATTACACCCTCGGATTAAGAAAAATTTCAGGAACATTTACATGTACTTGGAATTTCTGATCGTGGCCCACTGACCGTCGAACTGAAAGTGGACAGCCACGTGCGATCTGGGTATCCGAATGAGTCAAAAACGTAAGCCCACGTAGATCCATCGATGGTGAGCTTAAGTCTGACGTTTGGTTCAAGGAGGGCCACCAGACCTTCCCTTTTGAGCTGGAAAAGCGGCGAAAATCCTATATTAGCATTACCCCTTAAACCTGAGTCTATTTTCAGAATGTTTTTGGCTATAAAAGGGCCTTAGAGCACCCTCTCTCACAGCCATACGAATTTGAGTTTTGGGAGAGAGAAAGAGAGAGAAAGAGAGAGAGGACTTGGAGATCGTTGCCGATCTTCCTTCACTCACATTGGCTCACCACACGGCCTTCACCGCTCCGTTCTAAGTGATTTACCCACGGCGGTATCCAGCCCATTTGGAGGTAAGAAACCCTAACCCTAGGTCCGATTCAAGGTAGAATCGTCGTGGGTTGTGTAAAAGCTAACCGATTCCGCTCTTTTAGGCTAGAAATCTCCGTATACGAAGCTCTTTTACCCTTGCTTGATTTGTTGGAATTCCAAAGGCAAAGGTGAGGACTTTAAGTGTATAAGTTACGGTTTTCAACGCTTTCAATGTCGTATAATGGTAGATTCATGATCTCGCTGCAATTGCACATGTACAAAGTGCTTTCCGTTTCTGTTTTGATTAGCGGTGTGAAATATGGAATTTCACATATTCTAGGTATACGTAGAAATACCGTATATGTATTTTTTTTTGGATAAATGTTTGACATGTTTATTTAATGTATAATTATATAACATATGAATAAAATACTAGTTTGGCGAAAGGAATCGCCAAAATATATGTTTACTTGTAAATGCGCCGTATGTTAAAATTACGTGTTGTAGAAATACCGTATACGTAGTTCTTTTGGAATAATGTTTGACATATTTATTTAATGTATGATTATACCATACGTGATTAAAATACTAGCTCGGCAAAGGAATCGCAAAATCTATCTTCCTTTGTAAACGTTATGTATGTCAAAATTGGGTATACGTGGAAGTACCCTATACGTATAAAGTTTGCTGATGTGATTGCTATGTTTAATTGCTGTATAAATATGATGTATATGTATAAAATACTAGTTTAGAAAAGGGACAACCCTAGTGTACACTTCTCTAGCATACGTCATGTATGTTGAAGTAGTGTATTCCAAGTGTTGGTGAAATCACTTGCATGAGTGTAAGTGCTTAAGTGTTAACCTTAGTTAGGTGCTGAGATGGGATTCTCCGCTACCTTAGAGTCACATATGACACTTTCCACGTGGTTGTTCACTCTAACCACTCACCTATGAACTCTAAGTATTTGTACCCCTATGTGTTTAGTGCTTTATAACATGCTTTACAACATGCTTTACAACATGCCTTATAACATGCTATACTTCATGCTTTATAATACATGTTTTACTTCATGCTTTACTTTATGCTCTACAACTGATTGAGTTTGGGACTATGCCTATAGTCCACACATTCTGCATCAGACTTCTTCACAGTGGCCGAGATTCATATCGCCACGATGGACGTGTTCCGCGAACCCGAGTCGTACTTCGGTTGGCGATAGTGGTTGGCCACACGGAGTGCTTTTGCGCTCCATATCGCTCAACTTGTGGTGCGCTCGAGCTAGTCCGGCTCGTCAAGCAAACCGATATGTGTATATGTATGTTCACCATGTTTGGTCGCTACCGCTTGAACCTAGGGTACCAAACTTACCAGGTGGCAATCCCGTTAACCATGGTACTCGATCCGCTAAGACGCATGAGCCTGGACATGGTGGTATGGGACACCGTGGTCGAGCCGTGCCGCCTACGCCGGGTCATGTGCCTCCCCGTAGTGACCATTGCGCAACTAAACTCGTGAGCCGATTATGGTGGTATGGGACACTATATTCGAGTCAAGTCGACTTACGGCGAGAGCCGAGTACGGTGAGACTCATTACTCGTGGCCGACGGGGCGACGAGTCCTCCGTAGTATCTTCGAGTGTACTCAAGTGTCTGTGATTGCGACGAGTCTTTCACAAAGAATTAGAGTATGAGTTGAGCCAAGCACGGTGAGACCTGTACTTGAGCCGACGGCTAGTGATTGAGTCGTACGGTGAGATATGTACCGAGCCGACGGCCAAGAATTGAGCCGCATACGGTGAGATCTGTATCCGCGCTGACGGTGACGAGCCCTTTGCGATGCCTTCACTACGCTTCTCAAACCATAATATCGTATGAGATTAGCTAGGATTGACGACCCTAGAATGGATCATGTTTGGGAATTATACAAGGGAGGTACCTTAGTTTCCCAATACTTCTTGGTTGAAATGGATTAATAAAAACTTGGTAATCATGAGCATCATCGCACCGCATGTGCTTTGTAGATGTGGCGCACCGAGGAGTTAGCATTCGCGAACGTAAGATGATGTCGCTTGAGGGTGGTTTGGCAAGGGCATACAAACATCATGTCATATCATTTTTTGCACTTAACAAGAGTAGTTAGAAATGTTTGATTTGTACTCGCTTTATCATTACTTTGCTGATTGAATTGATAACATGTTAACCTATGCTTTAACTGTTCTAACCGAGTTGATCACTCACTCCCACGCACGGGACGGTGTTGTACACACCAACCAGATTTGTTAAATTTCGATGATGGCGATGCTTATGAAGCAAAGGTTTGACTACTTCTATGGTGATGAGGAGGAGTTCTCCTATCATGTAACTCTCTCGACGGTCTCCGAAGACCCGGTACCGTATTGACGGGCTATGGTATTTGGGATAGGAGACATTACACTTCCTCACATTTGGTACATTTTAGAACCGCACTTGTATTTATTTAACTTTAATGTTATCACACTCACTGGAGACTCATCATAAGTTATATATTTTATCTATTTATCACAAATCTTCCGCTTGCAAATTTAACTGTCTCTCGAGTATGATATGTTATTTTGGCTTAATCTCACTCATGTTCAATGCACTAATACCAACATTCAATCATCATTCATTTTGTTGCATAAGTGATGTTCGAACTCGGGAGTTGAGTTTATGTTCGACCCCGATTTTCGTGGCGTTACAAGATGGTATCGAGCATGATTTTGATTAAACCGGACTGGGTTATGGTCACACGACGCACACCGACGCACTCGACTTAGGAGGGAGCGACGAATGTAGAAACAATCTTAAGCATCCTGTCCCGTCCAACGGCTAGTTCACTAAAACGAATGCCGAAATCGAGTCTGTATTCAGCTATGGTCGCACGGGTCGACCTTACAATATTCCTAGGCCGTCTATTAAAGAGTCTAGATTACAATCCACCTCACCCCAATCCGTTGAAAATAGATAGAATACGGATAAACGTGGTGAGGATAACTACTCCGAATCCTGAGCTTCTCTGACTCCTCACAGAGACTTCTTGAATCCATGAGGAAAGAAAGCGAAACTAGAAATAAATTCTAATAAATCTAAAATTGATTAATGAATGAAGAAAAATGAGTTCTGACCCTTTAAATAGGGATACCAAGTAATGGGAAGGAAATCAGAAACAAACTACAACTAAGCCTCCTAGATTTCGCGACTTACTATAGGGTCGTGGTGTCTACTAGTGCGCAAGGTTTTCGGCCAAGAATAGTAAGTGTCCTATTTGACTTCACCAAACCATTCTCCTAATTAGTCTAAAGCTCTTTACGCGATGAGCGCAACTCCTAAAGCCCAACAGATGAAGGGTAATCAAACAAAAATTACTATTTTAGTAAAATGAAATTAAAACAGGAAAATGACCATCAATCGGAGGCTTTTCTCGCAATTTCGGGCTGCGCAACCCGGCGTAGCTAGGTTGGTTGGCTTCATTAGCTCGTTCTACCCCAAATTCATATATTTTACGTCAGATAACTCATTCCTCGATTGCAAGATATGTTCGGTTTGTCTTAACTACCCGAAATGAAGCGAATCGGGATCGGGGGGCCAAACGGAGCACTTCCGGAGGGATCCAAGGTGGGACCCAGAGATTTTTGGGGCCCAGGGGGCTGTACGAACTGGGCCATGGGGCCCCTTTTAAAAATTTCAAAATTTTTTGGCGAGGCCCTCGCCGGTTCGGCGAGGCCTCGCCGATTTTTTTGATGGGCCGGGCCCGCGGCTCGGGCCGACAGAGTTTGGGGGTCTTGGGACCTCCCTGATGTGTGGGCCGTCCATCGAAACACCCCCGATACCATACCTCCTTCACAAACTCCCCCTCCAAGCTCCCTTTTCCCCTCCAAGTTGCTGCCCTCTCTCTTAAAACTCCCCTCCGATCGTCCCATCTTCTATTTTCGACCACAACCTACCCACTTCCATCATGCCTCAGTTCTCCTCTTCTCCTTTCCCTCTTCGTTTCTCTCATTTGGATCCCCACACGCCCATTGGAGCTCCACAACGCGTGTGAACTCCCTCACCCACTTGCTCTCTCCATTCCCTTTCTTCATCACTGTCTGTTGGGCCTCTACAACTCCTGTTGAGACTCAAGTCTCGTGGAGAACCAAACCTCCAAACTTTTTTTTCTCCTCTTCATCACTTTTTCATTCACTTTCCATGGCCCTATTCGAATTGGTTACGGCCACTTTCTCGATTTCATGGGGTATGGGTGTATCCTATGTCTTCCGACACCATGTTTAGAATGTACGCAATTAAGAGTAAATTTCGAGAATTCCTTTCCAATAACACTTAGAAATTTCCCCATCGTGGGATATGAAAAATTCCATCTCACGTTTTTCCAACACCAGGCTCATTTTCTAAGGCCTATAAAATTAATCCCCTCCCACCCTCCTACCAACCATGTCACACCCAATCCCAAGGTAGGATTAGTAATGCGGTCCCATTTAATGCAACTTAAGGCCACTGGCCAAATTGTGTTGAAGTGATAAAGTCCCTTGACATATATTAACCCACCGCACTCTGATAGCTTAAGCTTTTGGAGTAAATGGTTGTTTGATAGATAGGCCCATAGAGTTTGGACCTAGAGCGATACTCCTAGTCTGACAAACCTGACCATATATAGAAATCCAACAAATTAATAATACAAACTCCAGGATCTTCTTAGCTGGTGTGCGCATGTGTGAAAAGCTCGAGCGTCAAGTACAGACAACTCAATTCCACTTAGACAACGTTTGACCCTACACGATGAATAATTTCTTATATTAGAAATGAAGTGAAATCATCTAGTGTATAAGCATAGACTTTGGACTCACCTATGGATTTCCTCTACTCCTAAATTAAGACTAGACTACTGGTTAGGCTAAGGAAAGTAAAAGACTAATTAATTATGCTAGGTCAATTGAATAATAGACTTAGTTATTCGGCTTAACTGACTCAGACCCACTATACAATTTTCTTTCCATGTTGGCCCGACCATTTGCAACTAAAGGTTTATCCCCTTGCTTTTGAAAAGTATTAGGAGTATATAGCCGATAGCGACTTTGTCTTTTAGGCCTAAGGAATTACCCAAATGGGCAACAGACAGTTAGGCATTAGGTCTCGAATCTCATGTCATTATAACATACACATTGTGCATATGAAAAAATAAATAAATAGTCTGCCTGTCGACCTATTCTTTCCAAATACCTTTGTACTAATAAGGTATAAAATTATCTTATAGTAATAAACTAGATATGACTTGGGAGGGTAAGTTGAGATCGTAATAAAAGTCCTTTGGTAGAATTAGGCATCTTGCCTCAAACTCACACCTGCCCGTGACCTCAACCACATTGCCCATCATTTTAGCTCCTCTCGATACCCGTAGGTATCAATGCCATAGTATACATCGTCGATGAAAGGTAGACCAATGTATTTCCCATTTCATTTTAAGGATAGGTTATAAATTACACCTTGTTCCGACATACGAAACAGGGCATAAATCTTAAGCCTTGAGGGTGAAAATAAATTTTAAGGGGGGTAGAACATTATGGTCCCAATCTAGTTAGGTCACCTATTGCATCTCTTTGATCTGGGCGGCACAGCGGAAACGCGGTGGACCCTACCCCACTGGCCCAGGATCAAAACGGTGCTCGTCGAATACGAACATTATAGAGGCCCAGCCTGCCCTAATATGAGAAAATGTTTTAGGATGATCTAGTAAGACCTGATTCCCCATTTCCTTTGACATAGATAATAACGAGGACTCTCTTAGACTGAGACCTAAAGGGCAACCTTAGAATAGACAATTTGAGCCTTTCAATGATGGACATTCCCTACTCTTGGAGAGTGATCGGACTACGGAGTTACTGACATCTACAACTGCGAAGTTTTCGCGGCTTGACCCAATTCCCAATCCTGGGTGACTACCGATGGACTCTCTGCTGACGAGCGGATGACCAGGATCCACCAGGATTCGGAAGGGATACGATGAGCTTCCTACCCTGGCTCGGTAGATGATCGATGTATCGAGATCGAGCCCACTATTATCGTCTCTCCGTGTTGGTCAAACAATGAAAACAACTATCTTACTCTAAATTGTGGGAATTGTCGTCGAGACTCCAAATAGGTAAAGAAATAAATGGTAGCAAACCATCAGGGTATGAGGAATGGATAAAGAATTAAGTTTTAAGGGGGGTAGACTAAAATGAACCAGCTGGTATATACCCTACCACGCGTAGGAACTCAAAATCAATAAGTCTTAGGCAAATGAAATGATAGAAATCTTTCCTTATTACCCTTAGACAATTTCGGGGACGAAATTTTGTTTTAAGGGGGGTAGATTGTAACGCCCCGGATTTTTGCCAACTTGGGATTAGACGTCCTTAGGCAATGAGTCAATCCTAACACAGGTTAACTTCTAAACGCTCAATTAAAGTCTCAAATCGTTCTTAAATCATTTTCTTCACAAATCCCACCCTTCACTACCTTGTGCTTTCAATTTTTCAAAGCACCTTCGCCTGACACTATCTTAAACTAGCTAAGTAGTATAACTTGGATCACTTTATATACAAACTACAATGGACTAAGTTCCACCTCGATTTAAAATCACTTAGATTAAATCCTTTAGAAATTTGACAAAGTGAACTAGGTGTTAAACTAGATTAGCCATGAAATCCATTTGAATCGCTTTAAATACGATCCGCAAGACCCAAAACTTGCAGAACAAGTGACGCTAGGTTACCCTAAAGTTTAGAACCAAACTCATTTCCCGTCCGCTTCTCTGAATGAAACGAAATCAGATTAGGTCAGATCGCACATCGGAGTCCGATTAACACGAAGCTAAGGAAGTAGGACCGCCCACCGGGCTTAACAATCATCTCAAAAATCGGCTCCATCCGATGTCCCACTTGCATTCGTTTCGAATCGGAGCGAGGTAGTGTGTGAAAAACACTATTCATATCCAAAAATAAATATCTCGAATAGTGATCGGCATCCTTCGTTGACGCGTCGGATAAGCAACCCGACCGTCGAAATGCATCAAATTACACCTCGGATTAAGAAAAATTTCAAGAACATTTACATGTACTTGGAATTTCGATCGTGGCCCACTGACCGTCGAACTAAAAGTGGACCGCCACGTGCGATCTGGGTATCCGAATGAGTCAAAAACGTAAGCCCACGTAGATCCATCGATGGTGAGCTTAAGTCCGACGTTTGGTTCAAGGAGGGCCACCGAACTTCCCTTTTTGGAAAGCGGCGAAAATCCTATATTAGCATTACCCCTTGAGCTGAGTTTATTTTCTAATGTTTTTGGCTATAAAAGGGCCTTAGAGCACCCTCTCTCACACCATACGAATTTGAGTTTTGGGAGAGAGAAAAGAGAGAGAAAAGAGAGAGAAGGACTTGGAGATCGTTGCCGATCTTCCTCCACCTCGCATTGGCTCACCACACGGCCTTCACCGCTCCGTTCTAAGTTATTTCCCACAGGTATCCAGCCCATTTGGAGGTAAGAAACCCTAACCCTAGGTCTGATTCAAGGTAGAATCGTCGGTGGGTTGTGTAAAAGCTAACCGATTCCGCTCTTTAGGCTAGAAATCTCCCGTATACGGAAGCTCTTTTACCCTTGCTGATTTGTTGGAATTCAAAAGGCAAAGGTGAGGACTTTAAGTGTATAAGTTACGGTTTTCAATGCTTTCAATGTCAGATAATGGTAGATTCATGATCTGCTTGCAATTGCACATGTACAAAGTGCTTTCCGTTTCTCACTTTGATGATTAGCGGTGTGAAATATGGAATTTCACATATTCTAGGTATACGTAGAAATACCGTATACGTATTTTTTTTGGATAAATGCTTGACATGTTTATTTAATGTATAATTATATAACATATGAATAAAATACTAGTTTGGCGAAAGGAATCGCCAAAATATATGTTTACTTGTAAATGCGCCGTATGTTAAAATTACGTGTTGTAGAAATACCGTCTACGTAGTTCTTTTGGAATAATGTTTGACATATTTATTTAATGTATGATTATACCATACGTGATTAAAATACTAGCTCGGCGAAAGGAATCGCCGAAATCTATCTTCCTTTGTAAACGTTATGTATGTCGAAATTGGGTATACGTGGAAGTACCCTATACGTATAAAGTTTGCTGATGTGATTGCTATGTTTAATTGCTGTATAAATATGATGTATATGTATAAAATACTAGTTTAGAAAAGGGACAACCCTAGTGTATACTTCTCTAGCATACGTCATGTATGTTGAAGTAGTGTATTCCAAGTGTTGGTGAAATCACTTGCGAGTGTAAGTGCTTAAGTGTTAGAACCTTAGTTAGGTGCTGAGATGGGATTCTCCGCTACCTTAGAGTCACATATGACACTCTCCACGTGGTTGTTCACTCTAACCACTCACCTATGAACTCTAAGTATTTGTACCCCTATGTGTTTAGTGCTTTATAACATGCTTTACAACATGCTTTACAACATGCCTTATAACATGCTATACTTCATGCTTTATAATACATGTTTTACTTCATGCTTTACTTTATGCTCTACAACTGATTGAGTTTGGGACTATGCCTATAGTCCACACATTCTGGTACCAGACTTACTGTTGTGGCCGAGATTCATATCGCCACGATGGACGTGTCTGGGCGAACCCGAGTCGTACTTCGGCCGGCGATAGTGGTTGGCCACACGGAGTGCTTTTGCGCCCATATCGCTCAACTTGTGGTGCGCTCGAGCTAGTCCGGCTCGCCACAAGCAAACCGATATGTGTATATGTATGTTCACCATGTTTGGTCGCCACGCTTGAACCTAGGGTACCAAACTTACCAGTTGGCAATCCCAACCATGGTACCTCGATCCGCTAAGACGCATGAGCCGACATGGTGGTATGGGACACCGTGGTCGAGCCGTCGGCCGCCGGGGGTCATGTGCCTCCCGTAGTGACCATTGCGCAACCAAACTCGTGAGCCGATTATGGTGGTATGGGACACTATATTCGAGTCGTTTGGTTACGGCGAGAGCCGAGTACGGTGAGACCCGTGCTCGTGTGACGGGCGACGAGTCCTCCGTAGTATCTTCGAGTGTACTCCAAGTGTCTCGTGATTGGCGACGAGTCTTTCACAAGAACTAGAGTATGAGTTGAGCCAAGCACGGTGAGACCCGTACTGAGTCGACGGCTAGTGATTGAGCCAGTGCACGGTGAGATATGTACTGAGTGACGGCCAAGAATTGAGCCGCATACGGTGAGATCTCGATCCGCGCCGACGGTGACGAGCCCTTTGCGATGCCTTCACTATGCTTCTCAAACCATAATATCGTATGAGATTAGCTAGATTGTGACCCTGAATGGATCATGTTTGGGAATTATACAAGGGAGGTACCTTAGTTTCCCAATACTGGCTGTTGAAATGGATTAATAAAAACTTGGTAATCATGAGCATCATCGCACCGCATGTGCTTTGTAGATGTGCTTGCACCGAGGGAGTTAGCATTCGCGAACGTAAGATGATGTCGCTTGAGGGTGGTTTGGCAAGGGCATACAAAGATCATGTCATATCATTTTTGCACTTAACAAGAGTAGTTAGAAATGTTTGATTTGTACTTTGCTTTATCATTACTTTTGCTTGATTGAATTGATAACATGTTAACCTATGCTTTGATCGTTCCACCGAGTTGATCACTCACTCCCACGTTACGGACGGTGTTGTACACACCAACCAGATTTGTTAAATTTCGATGATGGCGATGCTTATGAAGCAAGGTCTTAGACTACTTCTATGGTGATGAGGAGGAATTCTCCTATCATGTAACTCTCTGACGGGTCTAGAAGACCTGGCAACGTATTGACGGGGCTATGGTATTTGGGATAGGGAGACATTACACTTCCTCACATTTGGTACATTTTAGAACCGCACTTGTATTTATTTAACCCGGTAATGTTATCACACTGGAGACTCATCATAAGTTATATATTTTATCTATTTATCACATCTTCCGCTTGCAAATTTAATCCTTTAATCTCGGAGTATGATATGTCTTGTTTTGGCTTAATCTCACTCATGTTCAATGCACGAATACAGTCAACATTCAATCATCATTCATTTTGTTGCATAAGTGATGTTCTGGAACTCGGGAGTTGAGTTTATGTTCGACCCCCGATTTTCAGGGCGTTACATTACCCTAAAGTTTAGAACCAAACTCATTTCCTGGCTGCTCTCGGGAATGAAACGAAACTTCGTATTAGGTCTAGATCACACATCGGAAGTCCGATTAACACGAAGCTAAGGAACTAGGACCGCCTCACTGGACTTGACAATCATCTCAAAAATCAAGTCCATCCGATGTCCAACGGCCATTCGTTTCGATTCTGAGCGAGGAGTGTGAAAAACACTATTCCCATCTAATAAAAATATCGTGAATAGTGATCCGCATCGTTCGGTTGCACGTCAAGATTAAGCAACTCGACCGAGTCGAATCGGACCAAATTACACCCTCGATTAAGAAAAATTTCAGAACATTTACATGTACTTAGAATTTTCTATCATGGCCCACCGACCGTTGAACTGAAAGTGGTCCGCCACGTGCGATCCGGGAATCCGATCAAGTCGAAAACGTAATCCCACGTGAGATCCATAGATGGTGAGCTTAAGTCGATGTTTGGCTCAAGGAGGGCCACCGAACCTCCCTTTTGGAAAAGTGGCGAAATGCCTATATAAGCAAATCACCCTTGAACCTGAGTCTATTTTGGGAATGTTTTTGACTATAAAAGGGGCTTAGAACAGCCCCTCTCACAGCCATACGAATTTGGGATTAAAACCCTAGAGAGAGAGAAAAGAGAGAGAAGAGCTTGGAATTTGTTGCTGATCTTCCTCCTACTACTTTGGGTTGTCGCACGGCCTACACCGCCCCGTTCTAGGTGTTTTCCCGGTGGTATCCATCCCATTTGAAGGTAAGAAACCCTAACCCTAGGTCTGATTTAAGGTGGGATCGTTGTGGGTTATGAAAAGGCTAACCGATTCCGCTCTTTAGGTTAGAAAACTCCCGTATACGGAAGCTCTACTACCCTTGCTGATTCGTTGGAATTCCAAGGGCAAAGGTGAGGACTTTAAGTGTATAAGTTGCGGTTTTCAACGCTTTCAATGTCAGATAATGGTAGATTCATGATCTGCATGAAATTGCACATGTACAAAGCGCCTTCCGTTTTCTGTTTCGATTAGAATTGTAGAATTTGGAATTTCACATACTTTAGGTATTCGTATAAAATACCGTATACGTATTTTTTTGGAAATGTGTTTGACATGTTTAATTGTCATATGGACATATGATGTATGGATAAAATAATCATTTGGCGAAAGGGTTCGCCTAAATACATGTTTACTAATATACACCATATATGTAGAAATACGGTATTGTAAGAAGTACCGTATACGTATATATTTTTGCGACGTGTTTGTCATGATTAATTGTTGTATAATTATATTAAGTGCGTATAAATTAATTGCTTGGCGAAAAGAATCGCCGTATTACAAGTTCCCTTGTAAACACTATGTATGTTGAAATTGGGTATACTAGAAAATACCCTATACGTATAAAACTTGTTGATGTTATTGTCAGGGTTATTTGATGTATGAATATGATGTATATGTATAAAATACTAATTTGGTAAAGGGACAACCCTAGTGCACTTTCCTCTAACATACGTCATGTATGTTGAAATAGAGCATTCCAAGTGTTGGTGAAATCGCTTGTGAGTGTAGGTGCTTAAGTGTTAGAACCTTAGGTAGGTGCCGAGATGGGATTCTCAGCTACCTTAGAGTCACATATGATACCCTCCATGTGGTTATTCACTCTAACCACTCACCTATGAAATATATGTATTTATATCCCTATTTGCATAATGCTTTATAACATGCTTTTGAACATGCTTTGTAACTTGATTATTAACATGCTTCATAATATGCTTTATAACATGATTACTAGTGTTCTTGAATTACCATGTTATCATGCCGTATTTCACATGCTATGGTTAGGACTTGACTGAGCTTGGGACTATGTCCATAGTCCAGGCATCCGGTAGTCGACTTGAAGTTGTGGTTGGGATTCGTTCCGCCACACATGATGTGTTGGCGAACCCGTGTCGTACTTCGGTTGGCGATAGTGGTTGGCCACACGAGGTGCTTCTGCAGCTTCATATCGCCCAACTTGTTGTGCGCCGAGCCACCGAACACGTCAAGTAACCCGTGTGTCTTATGTATGTTCACCATGTTTGGTCGCTAATGTTTGAACCTAGGGTACCAAACTTACCAAAGAAAATCCCGTTAACCATGGTACCTCGATCCGCTAAGACTCATGAGCCGGGCATGGTGGTATGGGACACCGTGGTCGAGCCGCCGGCCTACGCCGGGGCTACGTGCCTCCCGTAGTGACCAAAGTGAGCACCTTAACTCGTGAGCCGATTATGGTGGTATGGGACACTATATTCGTGTTTGTCGGCCTACACATTGATAAGGTGATGGGGAGCGGTGCAACCTTTGTGCGTAATGCTCGACCACAGCGACCCTTTGTAGTGACCGCGAGCATATTCTCGAAGTTGCAGCGCGCTTTAGGGTTCGCCGCGATATATAGAGTATGAACTAGGCCCGTTTCTCGTATAGTGATGAATCGTTTAAGGGGTGATGGGGAGTGGTGCAACCTTTGTGCGTAATGCCACAAATTTCTCCTCAGGTGACCTAGAAAACACACCATCATCTCGATATTAACTAGGACCGACGACCCTAGAATGGATCATGTTTGGGAATGATACAAGGGAGGTACCTTAGTTTCCCAATCCCGTTGTTTGAAATGGATTAATTAAAAACTCGGTAATCATGCTCATCATGCATCGCATGTGCCCGGAAGATGTGGAGCACTGTGGATGTAAGCATGCCGCGAACGTGAGATGGTGTCGCATGAGGGAGTATGTCGGTGAGGGCATCCATCATACCCGCATTCATACTTGCATTAATCGAGTAACTAGGAGTGTTTGATTTATCGCTTTATCATTATTGCTTGACCGTATTGATAACATGATAACTTATGCCTTATTGTTCCACCGAGTTAGCTACTCACTCCCACGTTACGGACGGTGTTACGCACACCAACCAGGACTGCCTCGTGTTTAGGCGATCCGATGACTCGGGAGGTGGAGCTCGATTATGACGAGGACCAGGAGGAGTTCTCGTATATGCGCTCTCGGCTTCGACTAGGTTGCAGCAGACCGACATGTTTTACAGTGGATTGTACCTAGTTTATTTTTGACATTTTGATTATACACGACATGTATATGGAGACTCAGATGGATTCATACTCCTGGAGAATGAAACGTTTATTTTGTTTCTTTACATACATATATATATAGTTCAGTCTTCCGCTTGCTTTTATACAATTGATCTGGAGTATGAATTACTGTTTTGGTATAATCTCATTCATGTTTATTGCTCTAACACAGATAACATTCAAACATCATTAAATATGTTGCATAAGTGATGCGTTGGAACTCGGGAGTTGAGTTACACTCGACCCCCGATTTTCAGGGCGTTACATCATGGATGACCAGATTGGTTACCGAAAATATTGTTTCTAGCATTGGGGCACCATAAATGTCCCTAGATGAAAATCCCTAAACCCGATGCTATTGGAGGATGACTCCAACGTCGAGACTAATTGGATACATGAGTGCACGAGGGCCAAATACCAGGGGTTCACGTTTCCCACTGTGTCTAGATCGATTGGAAAGGGGTGTGGCCTAAGGGTAAAGGGCATTGCTAGTCAAAGTATGACCAGCTCGTGAATGAGTCCGCTGTCGACATGCCGGATAGGTATTGGCAGACTATTGACCAGGCGGATAGTGAGATTTCTTATGCTCACTTGGACTGTGCCTAGGGAAAGGGGCATTGCCATTTGGAGTGTACTAAACCCAGGTGATTATCCAAAGTGAGAACTATACTGATATTGATGATCTAGTGATGAGCTGCAGTGACATGTGGATTCGGATGAGGATTGGCATGCTTGAGTTGCATCTCGCATTGCATGGCTTTGGCATGGCTGGTATCATTCTTGCCTTGCATCACATGGTCTTGATATGGCCAATAATATTCATGTCGTGCATCGCATAGCTGACGAACAAAAACTATTGGTAATAATGTTTTATATTTTTGAGTGGAAAATTTTCGCAGAAAATTTTTGCCTAATGTTTTTTCTGACAAACAACAGCCATCAGTAATAATGTGCTTTTTTACCGACGAATCAAAATCGTCTGTAACAATATTATATTTTTTTAAGTGGAAGAATTTCACGTAATGTTTTTTATCGACGAACAACCACCATCGGTAATAGTGTGTTTTTTTACCAACGAATAAAAATCGTCAGTAAAAATGTTATAATGCGCTTTTTACCAATGAACTAAAATTGTCAATAATAATGTTAATGTTTTTTATCAACGAACAAAAACCGTCGGTAATAATATTATATATTTTGAAGTGCAAAATTTTCGCCTAATGTTTTTTACCGACGAACAAAAACGGTTGGTAATAATGTTATATATTTTTAAGTGCAAAATTTTTGCCTAATGTGTTTTACCGACGAATAAAAACCATCGGTAAACAGGATCAGAGAGGCTATTTTAGGGCATGTTAATGGTAAACTCCATTCTCAAATCATCTCTTTTCTTGGCTCCCCTAATGAAGTGACGTCACTACTTTCACTGGGTGCCACCATGATGTATGCATTGTATCCACACCATCCATCCATTTCGCGAGATCATTTTAGGGCATAATCAAAAGAGTAAGAAAGATCCAAATTTCATGTGCACCCCATTGCAGAAAACAATGAGGATTGAATGCCTACCATTAAAACCTCTTTAGGCCATAAAGGCTTTCGATCGAGTTAATATTAATGCTTCACCTTATTCCATATCTTTTTTAATTGTAAGGGAACTGACTTTTGGCATTCAACCAATTGTATTTCACCACGTCACTTTAGTAGCCAATCAAGCGTTCAGTATCTAATCCCCTCGACACTTCAGTAGCCAATCAAGCGTTCAATATCTAATCCGCTCCCCAAAATGTAGGCCCGAGTCAACTTGATTCAGTGGGATTTCGTGTCCATCCCGAGTCGCTCGCTTTGTTAGAGCCTTTAAAAAAATATATTAATTAAAACATATTTTGTGGCATCTTTCATGGAAAGAAGAGTACTTACCAATTAGTTATACATTATACATTAATGAGTATATGTGGCAAAGTTGTTTGGGTCCGACCATGATCTATCTATTTTATCCACACAATCCGTTCATTTTAAGATCATTTTAGATCATGAGTCCAAAAATGAAGCAGATCCAAATCTATGGTGAACCACACCACAGGAAACACTGGGAACAATGACGTCCACCATTGAAACCTTCACAAGGCCCATCATGATATTTATTTGCCATCCAACCTGTTTATAAGGTCACATAGACTTCAATGGGCTTAGGAAGTTTTCAATAATAAGCCTTCAATCCTCATTGCCTCCTATGACTCAATTTTTTTTACTCATGGTATAAAATGGTATGAAAAAATAGATGGACAGTGTATATATAACACATACATCATGGTGGGCCTACATAACTTTGTCATATATACATAAGTACCAAGGTCCTTGTTGTGTTTTATGGTACTCAATCTAAGCCTTTGGGTATACGCTAATTTCTTGGGAACAGGTGTTTAAATCAGTTTAGATTGATGAGTAAATAACTTCATATGTTTAAATCAAAATTCACTCAAATTGTTGATCAATCTTGTATGCCCAATATATTTCTCATATGTAGCATGATTGGGGGGAGTAACTAGTCAAATTGAGGGTAATGATCAGTAACTAGTCAAATTGAGGGTAATGATCAGTAAAATAGAGTGAATGGACCAGACATGTAAAATGGGCCAAATATTCTGGTCAAAATTGTGACCCAACTTATTGACCCCCTGAGAATCTAAGAATTAACGTTAGCAGGTTTTGTGTGTCGAACATCAACACCGTGCATTTGATGTGCCCCCTTTAGGTTATGAGATATCTCAAAAATCATCCATAAACAAAACTCAGTTGGGCCATACCATCTAAAACTATGTGAAGACATCCTAAAAAAATAAAAGCACTTGGTGGGGCCCACATGAGTTTTAAATGTGGTTGAAACTTGGTCTAACCCCTCATCCAAGTGGGACACACATAATGAGTGGGTTGGATATGTGAATCACATTTAGGCAGGCCCAATATATGATTATGAATGTTTTAAGGAAACCCCTCTCCGCTACATTTAGGTGAGTTACTCATTTCCCTAACCAGAGTAAACTCTATCGGGTCCACCATTATTTTTTTATTTTATCCACTGCATTCATCCATGTTAACAAATAATTTGAGGTCTAAAGAACGAAAGGGAAGCATATCCAAAGCTCAAGTGGACCACACCACAGGAAATAGTGTGATTGAACCTCTACCATTGAAAAATTCTTGGAGGCCATTGAAGTTTTGGATTAAGCTGATGTTTGTGTTTTCTCCTCAGTCATATCTTTTTGATATTATGAACAAGTTGGATTGCAAATAAACATTATTGTGGGCCCAAGGAAGGTATTAACCATGGAAATCATTATTCCAAACTATTTCGTGTGGCATGGTCCACTTGAGTTCTGGATTTACCAAAAATTTGGGATTAACCCACACCATTCATCCATTTTTCGAGATCATTTTAGATAATTATCTAAAAAACGAATCATATCCAAAGATTAAATGGACCACACCACCAATAAGGGGAACGGATTGGCTACTCCCCCTGACACCATCCAATGGCTGGTGGTTACTGCTCTGTGGGCCCCACCATGATGTATGTGTTTAATCCATTCCATCCATCTATTTTTAAAGATCATCTTATGGCATGAGACCAAAAATGAGGCATATCCCAATCTAAAATGGACCACATTACAGGAAACATTGTTGAATGAGCGTCAACCATTTAAAACATTTTGGGGGCCATAAAAGTTTTGGATCGAGATGATTTTTGTTTTTCCCCTTCATCTAGGCCTGTATGACCTAATAAACAGATTGGATGCCAAATAAACAGTACAGTGTGCCTTACGAGGATTTTAATGATGGATATCCAATCACTATTGTTTTCATGTGGTGTGGTCCACCTGATATTTATATACCACTCATTTTTTGGCCCCACCATGATGTATGTTTTATATCCATACCTTCCATCCATATAGAGAGATCATTTTAGGGCAATATCCAAAGAACGAGTTAAATCCAAAGCACCAGTGGACCCCAGCATAAAAAACAGTGGGATAATGATGCCCACCATTAAAAACTTCTAAAAGCCACAAGTTTTATATCAAGATGATATTTGTGTTTTCCCTTATTTCATGCATTTTTTAACTTCTGAACAGGCTCGATTTCAAATAAACATTATGATGGGCCTTAAGATAGTTTCAACGGTGGGAATCACTCTCCCCGCTCTTTTCTATGGTGGGGTCCACTACAAAGTTTAATCTGGCTCATTCTCTGGCCCATGACTTAAAATGATATCTCAAAATGGATGGACGGTGTGGATATAACAAATACATTGTAGTGGGGCCCATAGAACTTGGTGACGTCAGTGAAAGTAGGGCGTCCAAGAGATGCCCTACTTTCACGATACTCTCTCTCTCTCTCTCTCTGTCTCTCTCGCATCGTCCTCTCTTTATCTCCCACGCATCCTCTCCTCCTCTCTCTCTCTCTCTCTCTCGTCCTCTCTCTCCGATCCTCCACCTTGTCCTCTCTCTATCTCTCTTGCATCCGCTCCCTCCTCTCTCTGTCTCTCTCTGATCTCTCCACCCTACTGTTGCCGAACGCCCTACCCACACACGCCCTCTCTCTCTCTCTAAAGCTAGGTTGAAGGTCATTCAAGACTATGAGGTATCTCTCTCTCTCTCAATCTCTCTCAATCTCAATACCGATTTAGGGATTTGGGGATTGAACGTTGACCATTAAAAACTTCATAATGCCCATTGTAATGTTTGTTTTCCATCTAACTTGTTGATTAATAAAAAAATTTCAAATGTGGTAATGAAATCCCCAATGCTTTCTGTGGTATGGTCTACTTAAGTCTTTATTATGCCTATCTTTTGGATTCATTGCCTAAAACCATCTTTTAAAATAGATGGACGGCATGGATAAAACATATACATGATAGTGGGCTCCACGGATCCCTAACAGGACTATCTGTCCGTAGCTAGGTCCAGTTGGGGAATTGGGCTAGTGAACCCAGAACTAGCCAGCTAGCAGGTGTCAAAGCTCTGGTCCTCACTATAATGTATTTGTTTTATCCATGCGGTCCATCCATTTTTTCTCATTTTAGGGCACGACCCCAAAAATAAGACATCAAAATCTCAGGTAGACTGCATCACAGGAAAACAGTGTTGATTGAATGTCCACTATTAGAAGCTTAACAGGGCCCATTATAATGTTTCTTTGCCATCCAACCTATTGACAAGGTCATACGAACCTGTACAAAGGGAAGATAGAAATATCAGCCTTATCTAAAACTTATTTTATCACGCCCCAAACCCGGAATCCGGATTGCCGAATCCGGTGCCGACAGCCTCCGCAGTACCTCATTCTCAGCTCCTAGCGCCCATACGTCAGATTTTGATCCTGGGATCCTACGAGGTGGATTTTTTTTTTTACATTTATCTCGTAATAAGCATAACCACAAGTATACCCAAATCATAAAGGTAATATCATCATCATATATCCACTAATTTAATCATTTGAATGTAATGTTGAAAGGAAAATGCATATAACGAAAATTAAAGCTCCAGAGGTCCACTGCATGCTCCAAGCTCAACGCTACTGCAACCTAATGCCACCTGCACGCATCTATCATGCATAAGCTTATAGAATGCTTAAAGGGTGGTGTGGGTGTGCACAAGATAAGTGCCAAGTATTCAATATAATGGCATAATCATACAATATTAGAGTAAGTAGAAATAAACAAGATCATGAATCATACGATATCAGAGTAATGCGAAAACATACTGATAGACCCATAAATATCATCAGCCTTATGTAGGTTATGCAATGCAGAAATATAATAAAAATAATATCATATACTGATGAAGCAATGCAGATTAGCTATGCAATGCAAAGACAGTAAGCCAAATATCAGATGTTGATGCTACAATACAATATGCGGTGCGAATGAAATGACCAAGCTGGAGTGAAGTTGGGATGATACTACGTAGTATTGCATGTTATGGGGTCCATCACAAGGGACTTCTATCCAAACCAGTCTCATACCTAAATTTGGATAGTCAGACTCAATGTCGTAAACTCGATCTCAGGTTATTTGCACACCCCAATCGAAATCCTGGTCTTTGCGAAGGTACACATAATAAATAGTTGCACACCACCAGTCTGAGTAGATAGTGAATGAATTAATAAATGAGTATGCAACTCCTACTCAATAAGTCCATATATCAGTATTGTTTATCTCTGAGATCATTACTGGAGTCTATTACACTCTTCGCCAGCTTGCCGCCACTATCCGAGGGCACAACTGGGTAAGTGGAAGAGACCTCACTATCCCACTGCCAATATTGGACCCGGCTCGTCGATAGCAGACCCATTCTTTAAGCTGGTCAAAATCAACCTAGACATTGCCCCCTCACTCAGGAGGGTAAGGTCACACCCCCTCCCAACTGACCACAACACAGTCGGAGATGTGGTCTACTGGTATACTGCCCTCATGCGCTCATATATATCCACTCGGTCTCGATGTTAGGGCGTCTCCTGGCCACAGAGGTTTAGGGATTATCACCCAAGGACATCTATGGCTCTGGTATGCTAGAGCCAAACATTTTCGATGTCTCATCTGGCCATCCACGATATGTCTATGGAGGCAACGACCCTGATGTTGCTAGGGTGTATAGTAATCACAACACACAATACAGGGTGCATGAGTCATACAATCCAATCATGCATCAATCCTGCGCATACCATGCGCTCGTGTGAGATAACCTCCGCCTATCAGGGAGTCTCATAACTTGCCTAATGATATATGCAATGGTCAACCACATCTTATAACAAACATACAGATGATGCATATGGGCATGTATCATGATGTTATGTTGTCGCATACTCATAATTGATATCAATAACTGGCATCGACAATTGGCCTCGACAATGTGGAATTTAACAACATTGCCCCTAAGGAATGGCCCATATAAAGCCTAACATACAGTGGACCCATGGCATCACACAAGGGCCAAATATACAACACCATGGGCGTCACTCAAGAGCTTAATACACATTACGATGGGCCTTTCATATGGGCCTAACATACATCACAATGGGCTCCATCTCCTGGCCCTCAAATGCATCACAATAGGCCTCATCATATAGGCCTCATATACATCACATTGAGCCTTAAACACGGGCTGAATACACATCACAACAAGCCTCAAATACAGGCCACATATACATCACATTGGGCCTCAACAATCTGAATCAGCAATTGGCCATGACAATCAGAATCGACAATCGACGACGATAATTGGCCTCGATCGATAAGCGGCCTCGATAATCAGAATCGGCAATCAGCCACAATAATCGGAATCAATCGATAATCAGAATCGGCAATCGGTCACGATAATCGACCTCTATCGCTAATCGGCAATCAGCTACGATAATCGAAATCGATCGATCATCAGAACCGATAATCGTTCATGGTAATCATTCTCGATCGCTAATTGGCAATCGGTTTAATCAAGGGCCTAAAGGAAGTCACAATGAGGACTTTCAACCATCATTGGCCATCAATGTGGACATTTAACTAAGATTGCTCCCAAGGAGTGGCCTATATAAGGGATTCATACACAACCTAATGGGCCATGCATACATCGCATTGGGCCTCAACCATGGGCCTCGAATACATCACAATGGGCCTAATATGCATCACAATGGGTCACTCACACGGGCCTAATACACATCACAATGGGTCTCACCAATGGGCCTCATATACATCAAGTGGGTCGCATCAATGGTCCACACCAATGGGCTTTATATACAACAAGTGGGCCGCATTAATAGGCCACACCAATGGTCCTAATATACAACAAGAAGGCCGCATCAGTGGGCCACACCAATGGGCCTAATATACAACAAGCGGTCTACATTATGGACCACACCAATGGGCCTAATATACAACAAGCAGGTCGCATCAATGGGCCACACCAATGGGTCTAATATACAACAAGCGGTCCGCATCAATGGGCCACACCAATGGGCCATATGTACATCACATTTGGCCTCATATATGGGCTGTAAATACACCTTAATTGGCCACATACACATCAAGGTAGGCCCATAATCTGGACGGTCTGGGTGACCCAGATGGCTAGATGGTTTGGATACAACACTGACCTCAAGGTAGGCCACACGTCCAAGGGGCGGCTGACGGAGATATATAATACATGCATCAATAGTAGGCCCCACATGGCACCGTCCAGTGATGGACGGTGTAAACATATAATACATTTATCAAGCTGGGCTGCCTTGCATATGATGGACGACATGGATAACAAATACATCGCGGTGGAGCCCACGACACTGTCTAAACATTGTCTATGTAAATCAGCACTATCCAAACATTGGACAACACCATCCAAACATTGTCTAGCACCGTCCAACATAATCTGGACAGTGTGGATGAAATAAATACATCATGGTGGTGTCCACGCGGTGGGACATAAGTATATCAAAGTGGGCCTGATGGATGGGCCACAAAATACATAAAGGTGAGCCTCTCAGATGGTATCATGTCCCTAAGGCCCAGCAGGTCTGAATGTGTCTAGGGATGATGGACCCCTGAACAGTGTAAGATTTTAGACCATTGGGACCTAAAAATGGACATGCAACATGGTTTAAGCACATGAATCCCAGTATGGCACATGCATCTTAGTAGGGCCCACGCACGAACTAAGTGTATATACTACTTATACATCAAGATAGGGCCTACAATTGGCCCCATGACATGGTCAAATGACATGATTACAATGAGTTTGGAAGACTTTCCATCAATGGCCATTCAATCATCAACGCTATCCCCTGTGGTAGAATCCAACTGAAATTTAGATCTACCTCATTTCCTTAGTGCAACCAAACACAAATTGTGGCCCACCAGATTCTGAGAAATAGATGGACGGTATCGGTGAAAGCTTATAGGTCATGGTGGTCCCAAACGGGACCCTCATATCAACAAGAAGGATGAAATCCATGCATCATGGTGATGCCCAACAACCCATAACAGACCTCATTTCTTCTTATGGTTGCCACAGTATGGAGAGCACATGACCATCAATATAACTGAGGTAATGGGAAAGGTCCAACGGTGGACATTTTTGTACACCGATTACAAGAATGTGGCCCACCTATAATGTAGATCAACTCCATTCTTTAGCTCTTACTTTAAAGCGTGCTTGCCAGAAGGATGGACGGTTTGGATGAGTCACGTACATCAGCAGTGGGTCCCAGATGAACGGCTGGTGGTATCCCACTAGATAGTGTGGATTTAATACCAACACTACAGTGGCCCACCGTCCATGTACATCTACCAGTCCTTCATGGCATCGTCCAAATGGATCTGGACGGTGCAGGCATCTCTAGCAGGCGCTAAAGGTAGGTCCCACGTGGGAGTGGCCGACCATAGCGCATACATTATTTTAATATAAAATATTATATTATATAATAAATATATCAATATATATGTATATATACGTGTGTGTGGGAGGGAGTGTTAGCGTCTAGGTGATGATCCCGTCCAAACAGGGGACTGTGTGAGTGAAACACATGGACAGGGGTGGGTCCCACCATCCAGGGGTGGACTGTGCAGATAAAACACACAGGCCAAGGTGGGGTTCCACCGTCCACAGCTGTGGATGGTGGAAATAAAACACATACATCAATGTAGGCTCCACCGTCCACAGGGGTGGACGGTGTGAATAAAACACATAATTCATGGTGGGTTCCATGTGGGGCCCATCATAATATCTATATGCAATTCAACCCATTAATAGGATCACATGGGCCAAGATGAAAAGGAGAAACAAATTTCATATTAATCCAAAACGTCTGTACTACCCAAACAGGGTTACAATGGCTGACGTTCAATCCTACTATTTCCTATGATGTGGGCCACCTGAGTGTCAGATATGGTTAATTTTTGGAGGGGGCCCACTTCAGGAAGGGGCCTACAAGATGCATGTTGGGGATTTTGAACACACATCATGGTGAGGCCCATGGCTAGGACTGTGGGTCCCTGCTCGTCCGTCCGCCATCGCAACAACGCTGCTGCATGTATATATATTTTTTAAAATCTCTTTTTTTACAGCTTTTCCCAAGTGGGGCCCACATCTGGTGAATCCGTTCCAGCCATCGCACTCTACGGCTCAAGACAAATCAATCGAATCCCATATTCGACGTGTTTCGGCGTGTAGAAAAATTGAAGTGAGTTTAAATGGTGAAAATCACTATTTTCAAAGGTATGGCCCACCAAAAAATTGGATCAGCTTCATTTTTTAGCTCAACGCCTAAACTGATTTGGGAAATGGGATGGACGACGTAGATTGGATCCATATATCAAGGTGGGTCTTACACAAGTGACCCACCCAAATCCTCTTTTTTTCTTCCTTATGTAGGTGGTACACCCAATGTCAGTTCACATTTCACTTGTGGCAACGTCCAGCGTCCTTAGACGCTAGATGGTCACACGTACATTAAGGTGGGCCCCACCCATAAACATGCTATCAGGGTGGGCCACTAAATGGTTGGATGGTGTAAATAATACACACATCAAAGTGAGTTCCATTTTATGAACGGTTTGGACATCTCACAATTCATTAAGTGGGCCACACAATCACATCTTCACATACAAAACAAATGAGAAAGAGAGGGAGAGAGAGAGAGAGAGAGAATCACCCACCTTTGATCTTCTCTTCCTTCATCCGCCTATAGTCTCTATAGCTCTAAGGAAATGATTCTAACAGTTGAGATGGACTTTGAATGGTAAAGATGGGAGGTAGGAAGGTGGGCCACACTAGCCCTCTCATCGGGCTCTTGGACGTGGGTTGCTTGGGAGGAAAAATGAGAGAGAGAATGAAAGAGGGAGAGAGAGATGATGGGAGAGGAATGATGGGGTCTGTAAGAGATGTGATGGAAAGGTTGACTTTGGGGATGGTGTAGTGTACTTGTGGGATGGGATAGCGTACTTGACTTGATGGG
Organism: Magnolia changhungtana; assembly: GCA_030180095.1. Taxonomy (NCBI): domain Eukaryota; kingdom Viridiplantae; phylum Streptophyta; class Magnoliopsida; order Magnoliales; family Magnoliaceae; genus Magnolia; species Magnolia changhungtana. The sequence continues at coordinate 3,008,262 of JASAUF010000644.1, read as the reverse complement.
TGTACTTTGACAAGTGAAGTGATTGATGTGATGGATTCTCTACGGATTTATAACACACGATGTTTTTTTCGAATTGAACGCGGGCCCACATCTACTGGCCTGGGTATCGCCTCAACGCACGAGACACGGTGTCAGAATCGTGGTGATAGCACAGTCGTAAGGGTATAGGTCTCTGGTCAAGTCGACTCCAGAAAATGGGATACGACTTAGGGTCACGCACAACTGCCAATTACAGACCGCGAGTCACCGAAATTTGACTGGGAGGACCGCGGAAGCCTACGGAACAGTATGGGCTAGGATACGGGCCTTATAGCTCTCCCCTCCTAATAAAAATTTCATCCTTGAAATTTACAGAACAGACAGGGGAAGAGGAATCACTATCAAACATATATGTGAAGGCACAATCAACCTACAAAAGGATGAATATAGCGCTCTCTAATCTCAGCCTTGCTCTCCCAAGACGCATCCTTAACAGAATGGTGAACCATACTATTCCTTGGATCTCAGATCAGAAACTATTCAGCCTCATATTCTCAACGGTAGGGAGTTATATCAGAAATCTCTAAGTTATTCGAATTTGGGGATCTAATCATTCTAAGTTATCAACAATCATCGAGTGAAGGGTAGCTATCAGTAGATAAGTGATGTAATCCTTAGGTATTCCCAAGTTATGATTTGATACTAACTTCTGTCATGCCCCAATCCCGGAGATCGAATTCATAGGAATCTTAATTGGTAAATTCGCTGCCGACAGCGTCCGTAGTACCCCATTCTCGGCTCCTAACGTCCATATGCTAGATTCTGATCCTGGGATCCTACTAGGAGGTTTTTTTTGTACATTTATCTCGAAATAAGCATAGCCACAAGTATACTTAAATCATAAAGGCAACATCATCATCACATATCCACTAATATAATCATTTGAATACAATGCTGAAAGGAAAATGCATATATCAAAAATCAAAGCTCTAGAGGTCCATTGTATGCTCCAAGCTCAACGCTACTGCAACCTAACGCCACCTGCACGTATCTATCATGCATAAGCTTATAGAAAGCTTAGAGGGTGTTGTAAGTGTGTGCACAAGATAAGTGCCAAGTATTCAATATAATGTCATAATCATACAATATCAGAGTAAGCAGAAATAAACAAGATCATGAATCATACGATATCAGAGTAATGCGAAAACATACTGATAGACCCATAAATATCATCAAGTTTATGCAGGCTATGCGATGCAGAAATATAATAAAAATAATATCATATACTGATTAAGCAATGCAGATCAGCTATACAATGCAGAGACAGTAAGTCAAATATTAGATGCTGATGATATAATGTAATATGCGGTGTGAATGAAATGACCAAGCTGGAGTGAAATCGGGATGATAATACATAGTATCACAGGCTATGAGGTCCATCATAAGGAACTTCTATCTAAACCAGTCTCATACCTAAATTTGGATAGTCAGACTCAATGTGGTAAACTCCTAATCTTAGGTTAGTTGCGCATCCCAACCGAAATCTTGGCCATTGTAAAGATACATGTAACAAATAGTTGGGCACCACCAGCCAGAGTGGATAGTGAATGAATGAATGAGTATGCAACTCCTGCTCAATAAGTCCACATATCAATATTGTTCATCTCTGGGATCATCACCGGACTCTATTACACCCTACGCCAGCTTGCTGCCCCTATTCGAGTGCACAACTAGGTAAGTGGAAGAGACCTCACTATCTGCCTACCAATATCGGGCTCAGCTCGTCAATAGCGGACCCATTCCTCAAGCTGCTCAATCTCAACCTTGACATTACCCCCTCACTCGGGAGGGTAAGGTCACACGCCCTCCCAACCGACCATGACACAGTGGGAGACGCGGCCTACTCGTATACGGCCCTCATGCGCTCATATATATCCACTCGGTCTCGACGTTGAGGCGTCTCTTGGCCATGGAGGTTTAGAGATTTTTACCCAGAGACATCTATGGCACCTGTATGCTAGAACCAAACATTTTCAGTTTCTCATCTAGCCTTCCACGATATGCTTGTGAAGGATACGGCCCTGATGTCACTAGGGTGTACAGTAATCACAACACACAATGCAGGGAGCATGCGTCATACAATTCAGTCATGCATCAATCCTGCGCATACCATGCGCTCATATGAGATAACCTCCGCCTATCAGGGAGTCTCATAACATGCCGAAGACATATGCGATGATCAACCACATCTTATAACAAACATGCAGATGATGCATATGGCCATGTATTATGATGCTATGCTATCACATACTCATAATCGGTATCAATAACTGGCATCGACAATCGGCCTCGATAATGTGGACATTTAACCAACATTGCCCTTAAGGAATAGTTGATATACAACCTAACATACAGTGGACCAATGGCCTCACACAAGGGCCAAATATATAACACCATGGACCTCACTCAAGAGGTTAATACACATCACGATGGGCATAACATACATCACAATGGGTTCAATCGCCTGGCCCTCAAATGCATCACAATGGGCCTCATCATATAGGCCTCATATACATCACATTGGGCCTTAAACATGGGCTGAATATACATCACAACAGGCCTCAAATACGGGCCACATATATATAAATTGGGCCTCGATAATCAGAATCAGCAATCAGCCACGACAATCAGAATCGACAATCGGCCACGATAATCAGCCTCAATAATCAGAATCGGCAATCGGCCACAATAATCAGAATTGGTAATCGGTCACGATTATCGGCCTCGATCGCTAATTGGCAATCGGCTACGATAATCGGAATCGATTGATAATCGGAATGTGTAATCGGTCATGATAATCGGCCTCGATCGCTAATCGGCAATCGGCTATGACAATCAGAATCAATCGATAATCAAAATCGGCAATCGGTCATGATAATCAGCCTCGATCGCTAATCGGCAATCGGCCTAACCAAGGGCCTAAAGGAAGTCACAATGAGGACTTTCAACCATGGCCATCAATGTGAACATTTAACTAACATTGCTCCCAAAGAGTGGCTCATACAAGAGATTCATACACAATGTAACCGGCCATACATACATCGCATTAGGCCTCAACCATGCGCCTCGAATACATCACAATGGGCTTAATATGCATCACAATGGGCCACTCACATGGGCGTAATATACATCACAATCGGTCACACCAATGGGCCTCATATACATTAAGTGGGTCACATCAATGGTCCACACCAATGGGCTTCATATACAATAAGTGGGCGCATTAATGGGCCACACCAATGGGCTAATATACAACAAGAAGGCCGCATCAATGGGACACACCAATGGTCCTAATATACAACAAGCGGGCTGTATTAATGGACCACACCAATGGGCCTAATATACAATAAGCAAGCCGCATCAACGAGCCACACCAATGGGCCTAATATAAAAGAAGTGTGCTGCATCAATGGGCCACACCAATGGGCCATACGTACGTCACATTTGGCCTCATATATGGGTTACAAATACACCTCAATGGGCCTCACGCCTGGGCCCTAATTACATTTCGTCGGGCATCATCAAATGGGCCACACAGACATCAAGGTAGGCCCCATGATCTAGACGGTCTGGGTGACCCAGATGGCTAGATGGTTTGGATACAACACGTACCTTAAGGAAGGCCACACGTCCAAGGGGCGGACGACGAAGATATATAATACATGCATCAATGGTAGGCACCACATGGTACCGTCTAGCGATGGATGGTGTAAACATAAAATAAATTTATCAAGCTGGGCCGCATTATATATGATGGATGGCGTGGATAACAAATACATCACGGTGGAGCCCACGACACCGTCTAAACATTGTCTATGTAAATCAACACTGTCCAAACATTAGACAACACTGTCCAAACATTGTCCAGCACCGTCCATCATAATCTGGATGGTGTGGATGAAATAAATACATCTTAGTGGTGTCCACACGGTGGGCCACAAGTATATCAAAGTGGGCCTGACGGATGGGCCACAAAATACATAAAGGTGAGCCTCTCAGATGGTATCATGTATCTAAGGCCCAGTAGGTCTGAATGTGTCCACGGCCGATGGACCCTTGAACAGTGCAAGATTATAGACCGTTGGGACCTAAAAATGGACAGGTAACATGGTTTAGGCACATGAATCCCAGTGTGGCACATGCATCTCATTAGGGCCCACGTACGGACTAAGTGTAAATACTACTCATACATTAAGACAGGGCCTACAACTAGCCCCATGACATGGTCAAATGACACGATTACAGTGAGTTTGGAAGACTTTCCATCGATGGCCGTTCAATCATCAACGCTATCCCCTGTGGTAGATTCCAATTGAAATTTAGATCTACCTCATTTCCTTAGTGCGGCCAAACAGAAATTGTGGCCCACCAGATTCTTAGAAATAGATGGATGGTATTGGTGAAACCTATAGGTCATGCTGGTCCCAAACAGGACCCTCATATGAACAACGAGGATGAAATTCATGCATCATGGTGATGCCCAACAACCCATGGCTGAAATAGCGATGAAGACCTCTTGAGTTGAAGAAGGAATATGCCAATATGTCCTAGAGGGGGGGGGGGTGAATAGGACTTTTTTAAGTTTTTATGTTTTCTCTAAAAATCCTACTTCACTAATCCTATGATCATGCAAATATCAGGATTACTCAAAACTAACTCTACTGGCTTCTAAGCTTGGTAGAGGATCCAATTAGAAATTATTTTCGAAGTAAGCAGTATGCAAGCTAGCTTACGATGGATATGACTGTGTAGGTGTGTGTGATGTGATCAAATATTCAGATTTTTGAAGAATTTAAAGCACATCACACAATCATGAAAATAACACTCTCAAACACAGTCATTTTTATAGTGGTTCGATTACTTGTCTACTCCACTCCTGGCTGCCTCACTCAACCCTTGAGTGCACCAGATTTCACTAAGGAGGTTTCCCATGGTTCACCTCAAACCTAAGGTTTTAAATTAGGTTCACCTTCAACCTTTACACGGAGGTTTCTACTTGGTTCACCTCTAACCCTGGAGTTTTATTGCTTCACTCCTAACCAGATGTTTATGCTCTCCATAGAGCAAAGGTCCACACAACGCACCCGGATGTTTATACTCTCCACAAAGCAAGAGTCCACACAACGCACCCTCTACGAACACTCCTGCTGGAGGCCTCCTTGGGGACTTCAAAGGGTGAGAACCACTTAAGACCCAATCCTAGAAAGGAATGATCACAAGTGTCCTCTTGGACTCTAGATACTTAGAAATAAGTTGATGAGTCCCATTTAGCACAATGACGAAGATCTCCTCCTTGTTGTTGAAGAGTCTTCAGTTTCCTTGATCCGCAACACAAAAGATGTACCAGTACTTGGTTTCGGGTTGGGTCAAGGTTATGATGGAATCCTACTCTCTAAAGATTTTCCTATAGGGAAGATAGAGTAGTTCCAATCATCAAGGCATTCAATGCATCCCAGCTTAATGATTTGCCATTAAGGTAGTAGCTGGAGGATCCTTGAATGTGGAAGTTCATTCCCCAATCCACTCTATTGAATGTCAATGGTGAGGGTGGATTGGAGGATGAACTCCCTTGAGAGAAAGGGCTTTAGATATAAGATATAAGTTGAAACACTCAAAAGCTCTCTCTTGTTTCTCTCACAGCAACAAGAGACAAGTCCTCTATATATAGGCAAAAGCTTCCAACGGATATAAAATGGTCACATTAATGACAGAGTTCAATATCATCAAGCAGGTTCGATATCATCAAGCATATACTCTCGATAGCATCGATGGTCTGCTCGATGACTCAAACTCAATGTCATACGCTTTTGAAACACTTTGTCAATTGGTTGATGAATCGAAGTTATTGCTGATATCATCAGATTTCGAACCCCGATTCCATCGATGACAAGATCGATCCATCGACACTTGAAAAACGAGAGAGACTTGCCTTTGAAATATTTCAGGTTTTCATGAATGATTAGGGGAACCGTTGAGATCATTGGAATTTGAATATCGATGATATCGAGATCAGAGTTGATGCATCGATAAATCTAGTAAATTTATCTTTAAGCTTGCTGAACGATTTGTGTCTTTGTTCGATGCAATCGAACTGGTGCCAATATTATCGATATTTGAATATCGATTCCAATGAAGGGCCCCCGATCATAGTAAAAAACAACCCGAAATATCTGCCGTAAGAAATGCGCACCCACGATCTATATCATCGATGGACCTCCGATCTTATCGATATTTGAATTCAGATCATATCGAACAATCATCGATATATCGAAGGAATTTGAGATTTTCATTAAAAAACTTGGGCGCCAGAAATCTGTCTGTCGATCTTATCGAGCCACTCTTCGATGGGCTCGAGATTTAAATATTAATGATATCGATGGGTATATCGATACATCGATAATTTGTCTAAATACGTTGTGAAGTTGCTGGACATATTTAGTACTTATATCGATGATATCGACAAGTGTATCGATACATCGATAAATCCGTCCAGATAAATATTTAGTTGTTAAACATTTTTGGTCCTCGTATCGATAATATCGTTAAGGTATCGAGGACATCGACAGAGCAGGTTGATCATATCGAGGGTTCTTCGATAAAATCGACTGGGCAAGAAAAACTTAGAAAATTTGTTATTTTGAAAAAAGTTTTCTCTCCCTAAAAACCCTAAGATGTCTATCTTGTTTTAAGGGTTTTTAATTACCTAGTGTTTTGGGACAGGGATGTGAGGCTTTGATTTACCTGTGACGAGCTCACACACATTCGGTTAAGGCAAACGCTTGAATTGATCTTCCTATCAGGCTCTGTAGTCATTTTGACTCAACGCGCACGTAACTTGACAAACCAGGGTACTTTCAATCTCCGCCTTTGTCAATTATGTGACAAAATCCCCAAAACACCCTAGGATAATATCTAGACAGACATATCATAAATCATGTGTACATGCTTTTTACACAATTTTACAAATTCTAGGAAACCCATGTACACAACATATTATCTGCTCCCCCTTACTTCAAAACTCCCCCTTTTTTAGTGCAGCTACTCGCTCTAACACTTGCAACAACATTCCAGTAGATGCACAATTTCCATCTGGGGTGTTTGTAAATGTTCTCCCCCTTTTTGTCAGCCATTAACAAAGATATCTCAGTTGATATTGACTGAAGAGTGAATTGCATGGGAGAACCAATCAGGGAGAAGTAGATCATTGGTGTATAAAAGTTGTAACTTAATTTAATCAAACATCATTATCAGAATTCATGAATGCATATTAGATACGATATAACAGTTATATAGCAGTAAAAAATATTCATTAATGACATCACATGCAGTCTAGAACTTGATAAACTAGGGGAACGAAACACAAATATGGCAAGAAAAAAATTAAGCATTATATTCAACCATAAAAGAACCAAAACTGCCCCAGATGGCAGTAAATCCCAAGCTAAAAAAAAATCCGATTATCCAAAATAGATTGCTCAAGATTGGCAGCAAATTAACAGTTATCCCAGTAAAACCACTAAGCCCACAAAAAAAATGGTATTCAATTAACCAGCTTCTACCATCTTCGCGAGTCACCACGTGTGAGTAAATCAACTACTTGCTGATTTGATTGTTGGAGAGAATCGACTTTTTCTTCAATCACAGTGAGATGTCTCTCACAATTATGAAGTCGCTCCTCCATGCTTGCCATACCATTTAGTAGATGACGTTCAAGATGATGAGTTTGGCGATTTGTGATAGACTCCAGACTCAGCAATGGCATTTGGTTGGATCCCCATGATTATTACAGAGGAGCATGTGGAGCAGCCGACTGCAGGGGAGCACTGTTCTGAGGAAGAACTTAAGGAAGACACAACTGTTGTGCCACCAAAGCCGAATCACTATCAAACCACTTTTCTAGATAGACTTTGTCAGATGAGACAGGAATACCCACATGATGGGCTAATTTACAGATGAGTATAAGAAAAGCTAGTGTATCCTGATGATTTTCTTAAATGTCCCGAATCAGCTGCTTAAGAAGAAGTGTTGGGAGGCACACCTGAACTTCCTGATATACTTCATACAACACATTTAACACAAAGGGAGATAGATGATTACCATTCATGTCACACAAATAGACAATGGACCCAAAGATGTCATGAAGGATTTTAAAAGTGGGTCCAAGATGATTAATGTGAAGGGAATTATCATCGTTCCGAGAAATAGTAGTTCCCTGACATAGTGCATTAGTTATCTCACCCCACACACCAAGACCATTTAGATTTCGACTGGTAACAGGAATACGAGTGACTTGGAGATCTAAAAGGTGACTCAAGGTGATGGGAGTGATGTGCTTGGAGTAGTGCAATAATTCTACTTGAACACAAGGCGGATCGTCACAAATAACATGACTTTTACTGAGGAAGTCATGGATCACTTCAATTTGATAAGTACCACCAACATTCAGAATATTTTGCCATCTTATTACTTCTAGAAGCAGGTCTACACAGAAAGACTCGATGACGCTGTTGAGAACCAGATGTTCAACAACAGTGTCTGGATGTCTCACCGATGGAATGAGTTGATGCAAACTGGGTTGTTTTGCTTTCCCTTTTGAAGATTGAGAAAGAGACTTACCTTTCCCTTTGTTCATGATTTTTTAGTGTAAGGGGCAAGTAAGGGAGCTCAACCAAAAGAATGGAAAGTACCTGACCAAAAGTGAGATTAGACTCTGAAGTGGAAGGGATGGAAGGATAATACCTGTTTCTTTTGAAGCTTCTGGGACCCATTGATGGTCACTGGCCGAGAGAATCGAGCAGAGAAGATGACAGTGAAACCCTTGAGAAAATAACCCCCTTTTTCATTTCGCTAGTTTTTTATCGGGTGGCATTTGTCGATATGATCGACCATTGTTTCGATAATATTGAGAGGTTACTTATCGATTCTATCGAGTCCATTTCCAATATCATTCTTGGCCGCCCGACTTTTCATATCCTAAAGAGGGGTCGATAATATTGACCTTTTATCGATAAATCGAGAATGTCATATTGATAGTTATATCGAAGTTGAAGATTTTCAGTTTTCAGCATTCAAACAGATCTTCAAGTATACTTTTTGTATTTCTAGTATACTCAGTAAAAAATTATGTACACACCAAAATTATAAACATTTTAATGTTTATAGAAAAGATTGAAGCAAGGAACCTCAGATATATCAGTTTAAGTAAAAAAAAGATTTCATTTAAGCATAGGTTCAGAGTCTATTGCTTGGTCTGAACTAATTCTTTCTTATCCATTTCATTTTGTTAACCAATTTGAGTGATGGTCCAGGAGCATTGTTTCTATCCATATCCTTTAGAGGACTCTTGAAGTTCTGCACCTCTTTGGTTGACAATTTGTTAACATGATTTTGACCAGAGTCAGGTTGAGTCCTCCGAGGATTTATGCATTCAAAATTATAATGACCTAAATCACCACACAAATAACATGCTGGAGTTGTTCTAGTTTTGCTTCCAGAAGCAGCAGATTTTTTAGTTCTGGGAGCTGCATTTCCAGTCTTTGATCTATGTTTTTCATATCCAAGACCGCTTCTATCCTTTCCAGGTCTTCCCAATCCTAACAATTTTTCTAGTTTTTCACCACTCTGGGAAAACTTGTAATTTATCTTGGCTATCTTCTTAGATTCTTCTAGATCAAATAGGAGTGTATGATTTTCATTTTGAAGAAGCATGTTTTTTTCTTCTAATTACTCAATCTGTTTGTTCAATTTTTCAGACTCATTTTTAAGAAGAGTATTAACTTGTTCAAGTCTATCATTATCCACATGATATTGCTGCAGATCATTTATCAAACGTGTGTTGATTTCCAATGCTTTATACAAGTCTTTCTATAGCAACTTGCTTTTATTTTCTGCTATTCCGAGTCTTTTAAGGATATTGATGCTATGAATATAAAGTCGATTATAGACATCTTCTAGTTTATCCTTTTCGATTTCTTCTTCTTCTTTTTCTTCAGTTTCCTCATTGTCATATGAAAATGATTCAGTGGCTAGCTGTTCTTCTTCAGATTCATTTGGAATGATCGAAGCAGTGGAGACCATAAGTATTTTCATGGATTTCTGATCTCTGTCGCTTTCTGAGTCACTAGGTTCTAAATTTGACTCCTCAGTATCATCCTACGTGGCATCCATAGCCTTGCCCTTGGTTTCTCTGTTTGGGCATTCAGTAGATATGTGTCCATACTCTTGATAGGCATAACATTGTGGTTCTTTGGTCCTTTTACCAAATTTGCCTGCAAAAGGTTTGTTGTTCACCTTTCTACCTTTGGAAGGCCGGCCACCATTCTTATGAAAGAATCTTCTAAATTTTTGTGCCAGCAAGGCCACTTCTTCATCCTTATCTTCCTTTTCACTTTCACTGTCCTCATAAATCGTTTTCTTTGAGGTTTTTAGGACAGTGTTTTTGGATTTTTTGGGTTGTGTGAAGTGTAGTTCAAAAGTTTGTAGGGAACCTACCAGTTCTTCTACTTTCATTTCATCTATGTTCCTACACTCCTCAATTATTGTTACCTTGGGATTAAATCGTTCCGGTAGGGATCTTAGAATTTTCCTACAAATTTTCGGTACCGAAACTTTCTCTCCCAATCCACCCATGGAGTTACAAATAATATTCAACTTGGTAAAAAACTCTATAAACGTCTCATGCTCATCCATTCTGAGACTTTCGAGCTGTGAAGTCAGGAGTTGAAGTTTGGATCGCTTCACAGTGCTTGTGCCTTCATGGGTTATTTCCAATAAATCCCATGCTTCCTTGGATGTCCCACACATACTTATCTGATTGAATATATCATGGGACACGACACAGTAGATAGCATTCATAGGCTTGGCTTCAGATGTCTGCCTTTCTTTGTCGAATGCTGTCCACTTTTCTTTAGATTTGGGCTTTGTAATTGTTGTGCCACTATTAAGTACGATTTGTTCAGTAGGTGGCACATATCCACTTTCAACGATATCCTAAACATCATGATCCAAAGATCTCAGAAAGTAGTGCATCCTAGCCTTCTAGTATGCATAATTTGAGCCATCAAATACTGGAGGTCTAGTGACTGATGAGCCCTCTCCTTTGGCCATATTCCAATCTTCAGTCAAGATCACTCTCTAGGCGGTGAAGCCCTTAAAGAGAGACCCGCTCTGATACCAATCAAAATAGCGGTGAAGACCGCTTGAGTTGAAGAAGGAATATGCCAATATGTCCTAGAGGGGGGGGGGGTGAATAGGACTTTTTAAAGTTTTTATGTTTTATCTAAAATCCTACTTCACTAATCCTATGATCATACAAATATCAGAATTACTCAAAAGTAACTCTACTGGCTTCCAAGCCTAGTAGAGGATCCAATCACAAACTATTTTAGAAGTAAGCAGTATGTAAGCTAGCTTATGATGGTTATGACTGTGTAGGTGTGTGTGTGATGTGATCAAATATTCAGATGAGGAAGAATTTAAAGAACATCACATAATCATGAAAATAACACTCTCAAACACAATCATTTTTATAGTGGTTCAACTACTTGTCTACTCCACTCCCGGCTGCAGCACTTAACCCTTGAGTGTACTGGATTTCACTAAGGAGGTTTCCTAGGGTTCACCTCAAACCTAAGGTTTTAAATCAGGTTCACCTTCAACCTTCATACAGAGGTTTCTACTCGGTTCACCTCTAACATTGGAGTTTTACTGGTTCACTCCTAACCAGATGTTTATACTCTCCATAGAGCAAGGGTCCACACAACGCACCCGAATGTTTATGCTATCCACAAAGCAAGGATCCACACAACGCACCCACTACGTACACTCCCGCTGGAGGCCTCATTGAGGACATCAAAGGGTGAGAACCACTTAAGACCCAATCCTAGAAAGGAATGATCACAAGTGTCCTCTTGGACTCTGGATACTTACAAATAAGTTGATGAGTCCCATTCAGCGCAATGACAAAGATCTCCTCCTCGTTGTTGAAGAGTCTCTGACTTCCTTGATCTGCAACACAAAAGATTTACCAGTACTTGGTTTCGGGTTGGTTCAAGGTTATGATGGAATCCTACACTCTAAAGATTTTCTTATAGGGAAGATAGAGTAGTTCCAATCAACAAGGCATTCAAGGCATCCCAGCTTAATGATTTGCCATTAAGGTAATAGCTTGAATGCGGAAGTTTATTCCCTAATCCACTCTATTGAATGTCAATGGAGAGGGTAGATTGAAAGATGAACTCCCTTTAGAGAAAAGGCTTTGGATATAAGATATAAGTTGAAACATTCAAAAGCTCTCTCTTCTTTCTCTCAAAGCAATAAGAGACAAGTCCTCTATATATAGGTAAAAGGTTCTAACGGATATAAAATGGTCACATTTATGACAGAGTTCGATATCATCAAGCAGGTTCGATATCATCAAGCATATACTCTCGATAGCATCGATGGTCTGCTCGATGACTCAGATTCAATGTCATAGGCTTTTGAAACACTTTGCCAATTGGTCGATGAATCGAAGTTATTGTCGATATCATCGGATTTCGAACTCCGATTCCATCGATGATAGGATCGATCCATCAACACTTGAAAAATGAGAGAGACTTGCCTTTGAAATACTTTAGGTTTTCATGAATGATTGGGGGAACCGTCGAGATCATCGGAATTTAAATGTTGATGACATCGAGATCAGAGTCGATGCATTGACAAATCCAGTGAATTTTTCTTTAAGCTTGCTGGATGATTTGTGTCTTTGTTCGATGTAATCGACCTGGTGACGATATTATCGATTTTATTGAAGGGCCCCCAATCATAGTAAAAAATAACCTGAAATATCTACTGTAAGAAATGTGTGCCCACGATCGATATCATCGATGGACCTCCAATCTTATCAATATTTGAATTCAGATCATATCGGACAGTCATTTATATATCGAAGGAATTTGAGATTTTCATTAAAAAACTTGTGCGCCAGAAATCTGCCTGTCGATCTTATCAAGCCACTCTTCGATGGGCTCGAGATTTGAATATCGATGATATCGATGGGTGTATCGATACATCGATAATTCATCCAGATATGTGGTGAAGTTGCTGGACACATTTAGTGCTTATATCGATGATATCGACAAGTGTATCGATACATCGATAAATCAGTCCAGATGAATATTTAGTTGCTGGTCATTTTTGGTCCTCATATCAATAACATCGTTAAGGTATCGAGGACATCAATAGAGCAGGTCGATCATATTGAGGGTGCTTCGATAAAATTGACAGGGCAAGAAAAACTTTAAAATTTTCTTATTTTGAAAAAAGTTTTCTCTCCCTAAAAACCCTAAGATGTCTATCTTGTTTTAAGGGTTTTTAATTACCTGGTGTTTTGGGACATGGGATGTGAGGCTTTGATTTACCTGTGATGAGCTAGAACACATCTGGTTGAGGCAGACGCTTGAATTAATCTTCCTATCAGGCTCTGTAGTTACTCTGACTCAACGCACACGTAACTTGACAAACCAAGGCACTTTCAATGGCAACCTTCATTTCTTCCTGTGGTTGCCACAGTATGGAGAGCACATGACCATCAATATAACTGAGGTAATGGGAAAGGTCCAACGGTGGACATTTCTGTACATCTACTAGTCCTTCATGACATCATCCAGATGGATCTGGATGGTGCAGGCATCTCTTGCAGGCACTAAAGGTAGGTCCCACGTGGGAGTGGCCCACCATAGCACATATATTATTTTAATATAAAATATTATATTATATAATAATATATATCAATATATATTTATACACGTGTGTGTGGGGAAGGGAGTGTTAGCGTCCAGGTGATGATCCCATCCAAATAGGGGATGGTGTGAGTGAAACACATGCACAGGGGTGGGTCCACCATCCAGGGGTGGATGGTGCAGATAAAACACACAGGCCAAGGTGGGGTTCCACCGTGGACGGTGCAGATAAAACACCAATGCCAAGGTGGGGTTCCACCGTCCATAGCTGTGGACGGTGGAAATAAAACACATACATCAATGTAGGCTCCACCGTCCATAGCCGTGGACGGTGTGAATAAAACACATAATTCATGGTGGGTTCCACGTGGGGCCCAACACAATGTCTATTTGCAATCCAACCCATTAATAGGATCACATGGGCCTGGATGAAAATCGAGAAATAAATTTCAAGTTAATCCAAAACTTCTGTAATACCCAAATAGGGTTACAATGGCTGACGTTCAATCCTGTTGTTTCCTATGATGTGGGCCACCTGAGTGTCGGATATGGCTGATTTTTGGAGGGGGCCCACTTCAGGAAGGGACATACAAGATGCATGGTGTGGATTTTGAACACACATCATGGTGAGGCCAATGGCTCAGACCATGGGTCCTCAAGCTCATCCACTGCCACAACAAGAATGTGCACCGCCATTTCTTCCTCGACAATAGAAGCGTCACCGTTGCATGTATAATTTTTTTAAAATCTCTCTTTTTTTTTTTACGATTTTTCATGCGTGGGGCCTGCATTTGGTGAATTCGTTCCAGCTATCACACTTTACAACTCAAGACAGATCAAACGAGCCCCATATTTCACGTGTTTCGACGTCTAGAAAAATTAGAGTTTAAATGGTAAAAATCACTATTTTTAAAGGTATAGCCCGCCCGAAAATTAGATCAGCTTCATTTTTCGGCTCAACGCCTAAAATGATTTGGGAAATGGGATGGACGGCGTAGATTGGATCCATATATCAAGGTGGGGCCTATACAAGTGGCCCACCCAAATCCTCTTTTTTTTTCTTTATGCCGGTGGTACACCCAATGTCAGTTCACATTTCACTTGTGGCAATGTCCAGCATCCCTAGACGCTAGATGGTCACACGTACATTAAGGTGGGCCCCACCCATAGACATGTTATCAAGGTGGGCCACTAAATGGTTACATGGTGTAGATAATACACACATCAAGGTGAGGTCCATTTGATGAACGGTTTGGACATCTCACAACTCATTAAGTAGGCCACATAATCACATCTTCACACGCACAACAAATGAAAAAGAGAGGGAGTGAGAGAAAGAGAGAAGCATGCACTTTTGATCTTCTCTTCCTTCACCTGCCTATAGTCTCTAGAGCTCCAAGGAAACGATTCTGACGGTTGAGATGGACTTTGAATGGTGGAGATGGGAGGTAGGAAGGTGGGCCACACTAGCTCCCTCATGGGGAGCTTGGAGTTGGGTTGCTTGGGAGAAAAAATGAGAGAGAGAATGAAAGAGAGAGATAGAGAGATGATGGGAGAGGAGTGATGGGGTGTGTAAGAGATGAGATGGAAAGGTTGACTTTGGGGATGGTGTAGTGTACTTAGGGGATAGGATAGGGTACTTAACTTGATGGGTGTACTTTGGCAAGTGAAGTGATTGATGTGATGGATTCTCTATGAATTCGCAACACGCGACGTTTTCCTCGTACTGAACGCTGGCCCACATCTCCTGGCCCGAGTATCGCCTCGGCGCGCGAGACGCGGCGTCGGAACCGCAGCGACAGTGTGGTCGCAAGGGTACATATCTCGGGTCAAGCTGACTCTGGAAAATGGGATATGACTCAGGGTCGCGTGTAACTGCCGATTACAGATAGCGAGTCACCGAAATTCTACCGGGAGGACCGCGGAAGCCTACGGAACAGTACGGGCTAGGATACGGGCCTTACATATTTGGCCCCAAAAAAATTTCCAATGGCAAGAGTTCAATCACCACGGTATTCTGTGGTATAGTCCATCTGACATTTGGATCTACCTCATTTTTGGGCTCATCTCTCAAAACTGATATGGTCTATCTTTGGTCCGGGTCACCATCACCTTATTAGTGGGTTGGATGGAAAAAATAGTTGTGCATCTCATTATCTCACTATCTCTTGTGTTGTGGTTCACTTGAAATTTAGATATTTTCATTTTTGAGTCCATGTATTAAAATGACCTGAAAAAACTGGTGGACAGCATGGATATAAATCACATACATTAGGTTGGCCCCAAAGCGCCAACCAAGTTCTGTAGTTGGAATTTGTATGGGGCTTACATAGATAGCCATGACAAATCCACATCCGTCATTATTTTTGGAAGATTACAATAGGACAAGAATATTAAAATTAGGTAGATCCAATATTCATGTGGGCCACACCACTCAAACAGCAAGGATCGAACATCTACCATTAGAAACTTTTAATGGGCCATAAAAGTTTTTATCAGCTCTCCATTATCCAAGCAAACAATCATTTCCTACAAATCATTTATTTACATTTTAAAGCAAAACAGGATGGTTGTAAATGATTTACATTTTAAATCCTATGGAACGCAGTGAATTTTGCAACCTGTGGAATTGGGTGGTGGACTTTGCAAATCAGCTTTGAGGTGACAATGTAAAAATGGCTCTTTGAGGGTCAAGTAAATACTCAATCAAACATTGTGTATTTCTTCAATTTGTTCATGGAAATGCTCGCCCATTCTGATTGCTAAACACTCTCATCCAACCTACATTTAGTTATACTTTCACTTAGTGATGCTTAATATGTATTACATTATTTTTTCTTAAATTATTATCGTGACTTGTTAGTTTATAGTTGTGACTTGTGATTGTGATTTGTAAGTTAGATAATTAGTTACCCGTTTGAGGATTTTTATGTGGCCATACATATATATGGTGTGTTTTTAGTGGCATAGAAATTGATCAAATTGTCCCATTTTGGACAGTTCAAGGTTAGATGGATAGTTGGCTTTCATATAATCTATTTAAATGTTTATGCCTAATTCGCAGTCCATTTTCTCATTTCTCTCTGGATATGTTTCTTCCCTTCCCTATCCAATGCCAAATATCTTTACATGCTTTGGATATGTGACATCAGAATGTAACATAAGATCAACTTATCTAGAGAGGCATGGGGAGATGCTGTCGGATTTTCGGTATGGACGTTTAAATGGGAATATGAAAGTATTACAATCTATCCAACCTTGGATGGGTAACTAATTTAGGATTTAATTGTATTAGCTCGAAATTGATGGAGCAGACCCGAATGTGCGTCGAAGCTATCTGGATGTTTCAGCGGGTGTCCTTGAAAGGTGGGAACCGTTGTTATGACTATGATGAAGCTGTCCATTTCCTATGGACAACATTGGAGTGACTTGGCCATTTGGACGGGCCCGTGTTTATGTATTAGATCAGAATTGATGAAGTAGACCCGGATGTGTATCGGAGCTATCTGGATGTTAAGCAGGGGTCCTTAAAAAGTGGAAACCGCTGGTATGACTATGATGAAGCTGTCCATTTCCTATAAAATGCATTGGAGTGGCCTAGCCATTTGAATAGGCTCATGTTTATGTATTAACTCAAAATTAATAGAGCAAACCCTAGTATAACCCTAAACCTAAACCTACACCTAAAACTAAAATCTAAAAATAAATTGAAAATTGCTTTGGTTTGTCAATTAGCATGAGTGTTGAGTCAACTAGACTGCAGAGCCTCATAGGAAGATCAATTCAAAGCGTCTGCCACAACCGGATGTGTGCAAGCTCGCCAGAGGTAAATTTAAGCTTCATATCCCATGTCCCAAAACACAATGAATATAAAACCCTTAAAACAAACTAGAACATCATAGGGTTTTTAAGTTAAGAAAACTTTTTTCAAAATAGGAAAATTCGCTAAGTTTTCTTGCTTCATCGATTTTGTCAATACACATCTTGATATGATCAACCTGCACTATCGATGTCCTCGATACCTAAACGATATCATTGAAATGAGGATAAAAGCGTCCAACAAGCACATACTTATCTGGACAAAATTATCGATACATCGATATACTATCGATATCATCGATATTCAAATCTCGAGTCCATCGAAGGTGACTCAATAATATCGACTGGCAGATCTCAAGCGTCCCTATTTTTCCTTAAGAATACATATGTGCATCGATATATTGAAGCCTCCTCAATACCATTGAAATTCAAATCTCGATGATATCGGAAGGCTCTTGATGATATCGGTCATGGGCGACATGTTCTTCTAATAAAATATTTCAGGATTGTTTATCTATGGTCGTGGGTCACTCGATAGAGTCGATATTCAAATATCAATGAAGTTGGTATTATTTTGATGGCATCGAACAAGGACATAGACTATCTGGTAAGCTTAATGAGAAATTTGTTGGATTTATCGATGCCTCGACATAGTTATCGATATCAGCGATATTCCAATTCCGATGATCTCGAAGGTCCCTCGATCATTCTTGTAAACCTGAAATATTTCAAGTCAAGTCTCTCTCATTTTTAAATGTTGATGAATCGATGCTAATATCGATAGAATCAGAGTTCGAAATCCGATGACATCGACACCTGTTTCAATTTCATCGACCAGTTGGCAAGAGGTTTCAAAATCGTATGACATTTGAGTTTGTGTCATCGAGCGGACCATCGATGCTATCGAGAGTATACGCTCGATGATATCGAACCCGCTCGATGATATCGACTCTGTCATAAATGTGACCGTTTTATATCCATTGAAACCTTTTGCCTATATAAGGAGGACCTGTCTATAATTGCTGGTAGAGAAAGAAGAGAGTACTTTTGAGTTTTTTACCTTAGATCATATACCTAAAGCCTTTTCTCTTAGGGAAGTTCATCCTCCAATCCTGTAACGCCCTACAAGGTCGACCATATAGAGCCTCATATGGCGCCATGCCAATAGTCGCCTGGAAGCTGTTGTTGTAGGCGAACTCTGCGTACGGAAGACAGTCATCCCAATGCCTCAAGTCCAACACACATGCTCGCAACATATCCTCCAGAATGATTCACTTTCGCCTCACCGCCCATCGGTCCCGAGGATGAAACGCTTATCTTGAACTTCAACTTCACACCCATCGCCTCCGGATACGAGTCCAGAAGATGGATGTGAACCGCGTGTCTCTCGTCCAACACAATCTCCAAAGGAACCCGTGTAGACGGACGATCTCCCGATGTACAATCAGCCACTGGCTCCGTGCCAACGGAGTTCGTAACTCTGATAGGGAGCAAATGGGCCAATTTGGTTAACCGGTCCACAATCACCCAAATGGAATCGTGCCCCTTCCTCGTCTTCGGCAACCCTGATATGAAGTCCATGGAGATGAAGTCCCACTTCCACTCCGCTATAGGCATGGGCCGAAGAAACTCCCAGAGGTCGGCGATGTTCTGCCTTGACCTGCTGGCACGTCAGACATCGAGACACATACTCAGCAATGTGGGCCTTCATATTATCCCACCAATACGTCCGTCTCATATCTTGGTACATCTTCGTGTTACCAGGATGCATCGCAAACTTCGAGTTATGGGCCGACTCGAGAAGCTCGCGTCTCAAGTCAGGCACATCTGGAACACATAGGCGGCCACGAAATCGTAAACCCCCATCAGATCCAACTCTCCACTCGGAGTCCACGGCGTCGCTAGCCTCGCTCTCGGCTCGACAGCCGTGTATCGCCCTCCCGGGCCTCAACAATCCTGTCGTCAATAAGTGGTCGCACCCGAACGTGCGCAACACACTCAAATGGCTCCTCGACAGTGAGTCTCTGCTCGAAGTCCACCACAAACTCTACTATGTCCCACTCGGCTATCATCAGCGGTGCCGCAAATGCAATCGCCTTCTTACGGCTCAACGCGTCATGCCACAAGGTTCGCCTTGCCATGATGGTAGGAAACCTCGAACTCGAAGTCCTTCAAGGTCTCCATCCATCGGCACATGTCTCATATTCAAATCTCACAAGCGTGAATATGTATTTAAGGCTCTTGTGGTCGCAGAAAGCTCGAACTCCTCACCGTAGAGGTAATGTGTCTCCAGAGCTTCAATGCAAAGATGATGGCCAACTCCAGTGTCATGTGTAGGTAATTCTCCTCGTGCTTCCTTAATTGTCTCGAGGCATACGATATCACCCTATCTTTCTCGCATCAACACACAACCCAAACCAACGCGAGACGCGTCAAGATACACCGTGTATTTCACCCCTTGCTCGGCAATACTAGCACAAGGGGACGTCAACTTGTCCTTCGGCTCCTTAAAAGCCGCCTCCGCCTTCTCATTCCAGGCGAACTTCGAGTTCTTCCGAGTCACCGAGACAATGGCCCGCGATCTTCGAGAAATCCCAATGAAATGTCCAGTAGTACCCGGCCAGGCCAAGGAAACTCCTCACCTCGAGAACCGATTCAGTGCCAATCTGAACCGCAGCTACCTTAGCAAGGTCCACTGCTATCCCATCCTTGACACTACATGTCCCAGGAACTTGACTTCCTCCTGCCAGAAGTCGCACTTCTTGTATTGCGCAAACAACTGGTTCTTCTGCAGTGTATCCAATACCGCTCGCAAGTGCTCCTCGTGCTCCTCCCGACTCATGGAGTATATCAAGATGTCATCGATAAAGACGATGACGAATCGGTAAAGGAAGGGCCGAAATACCCGGTTCATCAGATCCATGAACACGGCTGGTGCGTTCGTCAGACCGAACGACATCACTAAGAACTCGTAGTGCCCAAAGCACGTCCTGAAGGCTGTCTTCTGCACGTCCTCCTCTCTCACGCGCAGCTGGTGGTACCCTGACTGAAGGTCAATCTTCGAGAAATACTTCGCCCCCCTCAACTGATCGAACAGATCGTCAATCCTGGGCAAAGGATACTTGTTCTTCACCGTGACCTGGTTCAACCTACGGTAATCAATACACAACCGTAGCGACTCGTCCTTCTTCTTCACGAACAACACAGGTGCTCCCCAAGGAGACACGCTAGGTCGAATAAAACCTTTCTCTGGTCGAGTCCGTTGAATCAGATCCGCAGCCTCCTCCATCTCACATGGAGGCATACGATAAGTCGGCAACGAGATGGGCGTCGCACCAAAGCGTAAGATCAATCGTCAATCGTAAATCAATCTCATGCCCAGGAGGTAAACCAGGGATAGTCTCAAACACGCCTGCAAACTCTCGAACCACCGGCGTACCATCTATGGTCGGACCATCAATCGGCACAAGTAAAGCAGCATAACAATCAATGCGGTAGGGCAAACTGACCTGCACTGGAAACGTGAAAACTGCACCGTCAGGTCCATAGGCCGTCACGATCCGAGTATCGCAATCTACCTCCGCCCTCATCCTGGTGAGCCAGTCCATACCAAGGATAACGTCGTAATGCCATATCGGTGCAACAATGAGGTCGATGAGCACTGTGCTGCTACCCAAGACTATCGCACAACCCTCGCATAATCGTGTGACCGTCGAGAAGGCCCCAGTAGCCATAATGAGTCTCGTTCCCCTAGTGGGAACAGTATGCAGAGATAGGCGTTTCACCGCCCCACAAGAAATAATAGAAGTGGTGGACCCAAGTCCACCAATAAAGAGACGGGAGTATCGTGAATAAAAGCCGTACCCTCGAAGGCCGTGAGTCGAAACCGACGTCTCGTGTGCCTCGGCTACAAGAGTATGAACGCGAGCCTCGCTGCTGCGGTTCGGGTGACGAGGAGCCAAGGGTCGCTGTGGTGGCCCGGCGCGGCACGAGGTCGGAAGGAAGGATGTGCGGAGGCATAGGAGCGTGGGCCGATATGGCCCGTGGGCGAGAACGGCCCATCATCCGTGGCGGAGAGAAACCACCGTCCTTCATCCGCGCGAAGCAACTCCCAATAAGATGACCCCGTTTCCCGCAAGTACGTGCGAGTCATAACAGGCGCCTCTCCCCGAGCCCCCGGCGCTGCGATCCTAGGAGGCGAGTCAACACGAGGCCTCTTGCCTGGATAGGCCCGCTCAGTATCTCCCGTCGTGGCCTCGCAACCATAGTGCCACGTGATCGGGCCAACCGGTCCACATCCTGCTCTTGCCGTCATAGACATGTGAACCAAGATCGCATATGTAGGTATAGTGAGGCGGATATCTTCGACCGTACCTCCGGTCGCAAGCTCCAAAGAAAATCGACGCATCCGCATCTGCTCGTCCACTAGTATAGTCGGGACAAAGCGGCCCAACTCGGTGAAGCGGTGCTCGTACTCTGTAATAGTCATGCCTCCCTGCCTGAGGCGCAGAAACTCGTCCTCCCGCTCATGTCGGTAAGTCGGCGGGTAGTATTTCTCATGGAACCGGAACTCGAAAGCCTCCCAGGTCCATACGTAGTCTGCTGCGACAGACCGCAACACACTGTCCCACCATAAACTCGCCTCTCTCTCAAACATAAAGGCGGCCAGCTCCACCTGTTCTGCCTCTGAGCAATGCAGCATCCGAAGCATCTTCGAGATGCGGTCAAGCCAAAACTCTACCTCCTCGGGCCTATGAGTGCCCATGAACGAAGGAGGCCTCAAGCGCTGAAATCGCTCGAGTAGACCGCGAGTGCCGACATCTCCAGTAGGAGGCATCACGGGTGAAGGCAGAGGCACATCCTCACACTGAGCAGGAGGCTCAGGGTGCCCAGCAGGACAAGCAGGAGTCGTAGGTGGAGTCGCACTACCACCATGTGACAAGGCCTCAGCGATAGTGGCCATAAGCTGCTGGTGCTGCTGCTGCTGCTGTATCTGCTGCTAATGCATCATCAACATCGCCCGCTCAAATCTGGCGGCGGGTGAGCGACACAGGGAGTCATGCTGTGCAGAAGATGATGGCCGAAACTGCTCACGGACCGGGGCGTGTATGGTGGCAACTGCCTGCCAGACTAGTAGGGGCCGATCGGAACTCAACCCACGGTCCCGCAGACCGCTTACTACTGAAGAGTCTGGTCCATGAGCCACGATCGAGGAAGGAGATGTGCCGTACTCCGCGTATCTGTCCAGCGGCATGCCCTATACAATACAGGTACAACATTTGTGAGATACAAAGATAATACACTCCATAAAGCACTTAAGCATTCCACACATCATCAAACAAAAGAGGCTATATGCTTTTCATTTACTCAAAATTGTCAGAATACATGGACTACAGAGTTTACATGAATCATGACGGAAATCACATGATAGCCAATACATCCACACATTAAACACTTAGAACACGCTACTACCTAATACAACATCCATACGAAAATACAAACCGCCTATCGCGGTAACAAAAGTAAACACGACAAACAACGATGTGGACGACTAAGCATCCGAAGTAGGCGGTGGAGGAGGAGCATTCTTATCCTGCGCACAGCACAGGATGGCCTTCAACGTACGGGACATCTTCTTGAAATTCTTCTTCATGTAGGCTTCATTCTCTTCAAGTTTGGTTCGAACTTGACCAATCTCAGCCCGAACTTGTCCAACCTCTTGCTGCAGGGCGGCTTGCCTCTCCTCAAGACGGGCAAATCGCGCATCAAATACATCTCGATCCACACCCTGCCCCTGAGCCGCAGGGGGTGAACTCTCCTCGTGTCCTGAGCCTCAGGTTCTTCCTCCTGTATGTCATCACCGCGCTCCTCATCACCGCCACTAGGTCAACACTCTCCTCGCCGGCGCTTATCCGACTCATCTCCGGACTCGTCGAGGCCGGGCTTGCAGCCGTTGGGGACCGATCTTCATATTCCCGAGTGTGGCTTCACTTATGATTCTGGACCGGTGCAAGATCCTCCATATTCAATCTGTAGCCTACATCACGAGCCATCCCGCATCGTCGGCCAAATGGGAGCGAAAGATCGTTCCTGGCAGAACGAGCAACATTAACTATCTGGGATAGGATGAATGTGGGCAGGCATATGTTGTCCCAGCGTCCCATCTTGTACAGAAAGTCCACCATCACCCTAGTACATTCCGTGCGGTTACCCCACCGTGGGTATACATTGTATGTAAAGATGTGATGGAGAAAATGGAAGTCTTAGACATCTTTGTCGCCGCAATACAATTTCCTCGCTTCCAAGTAACCCGGCGACCACAGAGAAATCGTGTGCGGCGATCCCTTTCCCGCGCAGTTCTAGAGAAGTCATCACTAGGATGCACTTGACCAAGCGAAATCTTCGTGATTCGAGCCACCTCATCCACAGTGATTGTACGCCTTATGCCCCTCACATAGACAGTAAACTGAAGCGGCTCTAGCGATGAGTCCACGATGTGAGCGTAGAAAGCGCGGACCGTGTTCTCACATGCGGGAGACTCGCCTTCAAAAATATAATTCCACCCGATATCCACCAAGTGGTCCATCATCGGGTGTAGCCCGAACATTCTCTCATCCACATGAGCTTCAAACACAACCTTACGGCCCGCGAAGCGCCCATATTCCATGCCTATGGGATAAGCATTCTGGCGGGGTGGTCGATCCAGGTCTCGCTTCGACCTAAACTCCCGCACGGTGCTTGTGCCGGCCCCATCGTCGGATCTTCTTCTGGGTATGGGTGGCCTACTTGGGCCGGCATCATCGGTCGCAGGTTTTTCTCTTTCCCATGAAAGATAGGATGGAGGAAATGGAGAAAATGGTGGCCACCACACCAAGGAGGGCCATGGAAAATTTCCAAAATGGGAAATAAAGGGCTGACCTCTTTTATCTTCCACAATCAACAATCCAACAAAGAAGCTCTAGAGGTAGGAAATGAAGAAGAAACAAGAAGAAAATGGGATGGGTTAGTAGATTACCCGATTTTGAGCTCCAAGGAGGGTTATGAGAGCTCCAACTTGTGGAAATGGGGAAAGGGAGAGGCTAGGGCTGTTGTAGGAGGTAGGTGTGAGTGAGTTATGGAAGGAAATGGAAGGATTGAAGATTTGGAGGGATGGGTTTTCAGCAAAATCGAAAATGGAGGTGGTGGTGGTTGAAAAGAGGGGAAATGAGAGAAAAGGGAGCTCCAGCCCCTTAAAACCTAATCTATTGCCAAAATCGCACGTGCCATGGGGTAGAGGGGACCGAACCGACCAAGCCCACGTTCGAACTCGCCGGAAAGCGGACCGGGCGCGGTCCGTCCGCCGCCATGCCGCGTGGCGCCATGGCGGTCGGGGTTGGCCGGAACCGCGCCGCCACGGTCCGCCCGCCCGTTCACCACGCTCCCGGGGTGCCAAATGCACCCCGGCTTGGTCCAAAACGTTAACGGATTAGTCGTGGGGCCCACGGACTCGCTTTGTGCCAAAACGGTTGGTTCAAAAAGTTCGATATAATCTGGTTTTTCCCGATTTTTAACGACTCATTTTTGGTAGATTGTGACTTGGACACGTCAATAGACGGTCTAGAGTGACACGGGGTCCATAAGTGTGGTCGGGATCGAGTACGCACTCGATCAAACTGTCCGTGTGCAGTAACTTCGCCGAACGGCGAAATCGGGAGACCCTAAGACCGTTGCTATATTTTTTGCGCACCCTCCTAAGTTGTGACACGTCGGCGTACGTGTGGTGGGGACATAACTCAGTGTCCGTTTAATCAAAATCATGCTCGATACCAACTTGTAACGCCAAAAATCGGGGTCGAGTATGAACTCAACTCCCGAGTTCCAACGCATCACTTATGTAACATACACAATGATGGTTAAATGTTGTCTGAGTTAGCGCAATACACATGAATGAGATTATACCAAAGCAGTAATTCATACTCCAGATCGCAGTATAAAAGCAAGCGGAAGACCGAATCAGATATATATGTATGTGAAGAAACAAAATAAATGATTCATTATCCAGAGTATGAATCCTTCAGTCACAATATACACGTCTGTTTATATAAACAAAATGTCAAAATAAACTAAGTACAATCCTCAGTAATCCCATCATCCTCCGAGCCTAGTCGAAGCCAAAATCGCATATATGAGAACTCCTCCGGTCCTCGTCATAATCGGGCTCCGCCTCCAAATGTAGTCGGATCGCTAAACCCGAGACAGTCCGGTTGGTGTGCGCAACACCGTCCCGTAACGTGGGAGTGAGTAGCTAACTCGGTGGAACGATAAGACATAAGTTATCATGTTATCAATACAAATTAAGCAAGAATGATAAAGCAAGAATCAAACACTCCTAGTTACTCATCGATTAATGCAAGTATGAATGCGGTATGATGGATGCCCTCTCCGACATACTTCCTCAAGCGACACCATCTCACGTTCGCGCATGCTTACATCCCACAGTGCTCCACATCTTCCCGGGCACATGCGATGCATGATGAGTATGATTACCGAGTTTTTAATTAGTTCATTTCAAACAAAGGATTGGGAAACTAAGGTACCTCCCTTGTATCATATCCAAACATGATCCAATCTAGGGTCGTCAGTCTAGTTAATATCGACGATGGTGTGTTTTCTAGGTCACCGCAGAGGCGCCAGTGGTAACATTACGCACAAAGGTTGCACCACTCCCCCATCACCCCTTAAACGATTCATCACGATACAACTATACGAAACAGCCTAGTTCATATTCTATATATCGCGGCGAACCCTAAGGCACGCTGCAACTTCGAGTATGCTCACGGTCACTACAAAGGGCACGCTGTGGTACACACAAAGATTGCACCACTCCCCATCACCTTATCAGTGTAGGCCGACAGCGCGAATATAGTGTCCCATACCACCATAATCGGCTCACGAGTTGAGTTGCTCACTGGTCACTACGGGGAGGCACGTAGCCCCAGCGTAGGCCGACAGCTCGACCACGGTGTCCCATACCACCATGCCCGGCTCATGAGTCTTAGCGGATCGAGGTACCATGGTTAACGGGATTTTCACTGGTAAGTTTGGTACCCTAGGTTCAAGCATTAGCGACCAAACATGGTGAACATACATAAGACATACGGTTTACTTGACATGTTCGGCTAGCTCGAGCGCACAACAAGTTGGGCGATATGAGGCGCAGAAGCACCTCGTGTGGCCATCCACTATCGCCAACCGAAGTACGACACGGGTTCACCAACACATCGTGCGTGGCGGAACGAATCCCAACCACATCTTCAAGTCTGATACCGGATGCCTGGACTACGAACATAGTCCCAAGCTCAGTCAAATCCTAACCATAGCATGTGAAATACAGCATGTTGACATGGTAATTCAAGAACACTAGTAAGCATAATATAAAGCATAACATGAAGCATATTAATAAACAAGTCACAAAGCATGTTCAAAAGCATGTTATAAAGCATTATGTAAATAAGTATACAAATACTTATATTTCGTAGGTGAGTGGTTAGAGTGAACAACCCCATGGAGAGTGTCATATGTGACTCTAAGGTAACTGAGAATCCCATCTCAGCACCTAGCTAAGATTCTAACACTTAAGCACTTACACTCACAAGTGATTTCACCAACACTTGGAATGCATTATTTCGACATACATGACGTATGCTAGGGAAGTGTGTACTAGGGTTGTCCCTTTACCAAACTAGTATCTTATACATATACATCATATTCATACAGCAATTAAACATGTCAATCACATCAGCAACTTTTATACGTATAGGGTACTTCCACGTATACCCAAATTTTGACATACATAGTGTTTACAAAGGAACATAGACTTCGGCGATTCCTTTCGCCAAGCTAGTATTTTAATCATGTATTGTATAATCATACATTAAATAAATATGTCAAACATTATTCCAAAAGAAATACGTATACGGCATTTCTACAATACGTAATTTCAACATACGGCACATTTACAAGTAAGCATATATTTTGGCGATTCCTTTCGCCAAACTAGTATTTTATTCATATGTTATATAATCATACATTAAATAAACATGTCAAGCCTTTAT
Source organism: Magnolia changhungtana (assembly GCA_030180095.1). NCBI lineage: Eukaryota > Viridiplantae > Streptophyta > Magnoliopsida > Magnoliales > Magnoliaceae > Magnolia > Magnolia changhungtana. The sequence continues at coordinate 2,980,589 of JASAUF010000644.1, read as the reverse complement.
CCGAAAAAAATACGTATACGGTATTTCTACGTATACTTAGAATATGTGAAATTCCATATTTCACACCGTTAATCAAAACAGGAAACGGAAAGCACTTTGTACATGTGCAATTGCAAGCAGATCATGAATCTACCATTATCTGACATTGAAAGCATTGAAAACCATAACTTATAAGCTTAAAGTCCTCACCTTTGCCTTTGGAAACGAACGAATCAAGCAAGGGTAATGGATCTTCCGTCTACGGAGCTATTTCTAGCCTTAAAGAGCGGAATCGGTTAGTCGGTATACATCCTACCTCGATTCCAACTCAAATCAGACCTAGGGTTAGGGTTTCTTACCTTCAAATGAGGTGGAAAACGCCGGAAAGCGTCTAGAATAGAGCGGTGTAGGCCGTGTAGCAAGCCAAAGCAGGAGGAGGAAGATTGGCAACAATCTCCAAGTCCTTCTCTCTCTTCTCTCTCTTCCTCTAGGGTTTCTTCCAAAATTCGTATGGCTGTGAGAGGGGCTGATCTAAGCTCCTTTTATAGCCTCAAACATTACGAGAATAGACTTAGGTTCATGGGAGTCTTGTTTATATAGGATATTCACCGCTTTTCCAAATCAAAAGGAAGTTCGTGGCCCTCTTTGAACCAAACATCAGACTTAAGCTCACCATCAATGGATCTACGTGGAATTACGTTTTTGACTCATTCGGATACGTAGATCGCACGTGGCGGACCACTTTCAGTTCGACGGTCAGTGGGCCACGATCAGAAATTCCAAGTACATGTAAATGTTCATGAAATTTTTCTTAATCCGAGGGTGTAATTTGGTCCGATTCGACGGTCGGGTTGCTTAATACGACGCGTCAACGAACGATGCGGATCACTATTCCGGATATTTATTTTGGCTTATGAATAGTGTTTTTCACACTACCTCGCTCCGATTAAACGAATGGCCGTGGAACGTCGGATAAAGCGATTTTTGAGATGATTGTTAAGCCTAGTGGGGCGGTCCTAGTTCCTTAGCTTTGGGTTAATCGAATCCCGATGTGCGATCCGGACTGTCTAATAAGTTTCGTTTCATTCCCGAAGCAAGACGGAAATGAGTTTGGTTCTAAACTTTAGGGTAACCTAGCGTCACTTGTTCTGCAAGTTTTGGGTCTTGCAGATCGTATTTAAAGCGATCCTAACGGATTTCATAGCTAATTGAGTTTAGTACTTAGTTAACTTTGTTAAATTTCTAAAGGATTTAATCCTACGTGATTTCTGGTCGAGGTGGTACTCGACCCAATGTACGAAAATTTTCAGGTCGTTACAAATCCACCCTCATGATTGATATTCAATAGAGTGGATTAGGGAATGAACTTCCACATTCAAGGATCCTCCAGCTACTGCCTTAATGGAAAATCATTAAGTTGGGATGCCTTAAATGCATAATTGGAATCACTCTGTCTTCCTTATAGGAAAACATTTTATAGAGTAGGATTCCATTTTAACTTTGACCCAACCCGAAGCATCGTATTGGTACATCATCTGTGTTGTGAATTAAATAAGCTAAAGATTCTTCATCAATAAGGAGGAGATCTTCGTCAACGTGCTAAATGGGACTCATCCACTTATTTGTAAGTTATTAGAGTCCAAAAGGACACTTGTGATCATTCCTTTTTAGGATTAGGTCTTAGGTGTTTCTCACCCTTACAAGCCCTCGTAGGAGGCCTCCGGCAGGAGTGTACGTGGTGGGTACGTAGTGTTGACCCTTACTCTGTAGAGAGCATAAACTTCCGGTAGAAGGTGAACCTGTCTAAAACCTTAGGTTTAATGTGATCCGAGTGAAACCTCAGTTAGGGTCTTATGAAAGATCCTTGGCCAGTGTGCGTAAAAGTGGGTGCGTTGTGTTGACCCTTACTTGTGAGAACATAAACAGTCAGCCTCAGTGTAGGTTGCAAAGGTTGAAGGTTAACCTGATTTAAAACCTTAGGTTTGAGGTGAACCACTGTGAAACCTCCTTAGTGAAATTTGGTACACTCAAGGGTCGAGTGCAGTTACTGGGAGTGGAGTAGACAAGTAGTCGAACTACTATAAAAATGACTGTGTTTAAGATTGTTATTATTTGGTTTCTGTGATTCGCTTTAATATTTTCATATCTGAATATCTGAGATCACATCTCACACACATACATAGTCATATCCATCACAAACTAGTTTGCATATTATTTACTTCTTAAATAGTTTGTGTTTGGATCCTCTAGAAGGCTTGAAAGCCAGTAGAGTTATTTTTTAGTAATCCTAATATGTACTTTTTGTTATGATTAGTGTAATAGGATTTTAAACAAACCATAAAAATTTTAAAAAGTCCTATTCACACCCCCTCTAGGACATATTGGCATATTCATACTTCAACTAAAGCGGTCTTCACCGTTATTTCGATTGGTATCAAAGCGGGTCTCTCTTTAAAGGCTTTACCGCCTAGAGAGTGATCTTGACTGAAGTTAGGAATATGGCCAAAGGAGAGGGCTCATCAGTCACTAGGCCTCCAGTATTTGATGGATCAAATTATGCATAATGGAAGGCTAGGATACACTACTTTATGAGATCTTTAGATCATGATGTTTGAGATATAGCTAAAAGTGGATATGTGCCACCAACTAAACAAATTGTACCTGACAGTGGCACAACCATCACTAAACCCAAACCTAATGAAAAGTGGATGACATTCGATAAAGAAAAGCTAACCGCTGAAGCTAAAGCTATGAACGCCATCTACTGTGCCGTGTCCCAAGATATTTTCAATCAAATAAGTATGTGTGGGACATTCAAAGAAGCATGGGATCTATTAGAAACAACAAGCACTCTGAAGAGATCTAAACTTCAAATCCTAACTTCACAGTTCAAAAATCTCAGAATGGAAAAGCATGAGACCTTTATGGAGTTTTTCACAAAGTTGAATATCATTTGCAACTCTATGGGTGGATTGGGAGAAAAAGTTTTGGTTCCTAAAATTTGTAGAAAAATACTGAGATCACTGTTGGAACGGTTTAATCCCAAAGTAACAACAATTGAAGAGTGTAGGAATATTGATGAAATGAAAGTAGAAGAACTGGTAGGTTCCCTACAAACTTTTGAACTGTACTTTAAACAAATCCCTAAATCTAAAACAACTGTTCTAAAAACTTCAAAGAAAACAACAAACGAGGATAGTAGAAGTGAAAAAGCTGATGAAAATAAGGAAGTGGCTTTGTTGGCACAAAGATTAAGGAAATTCTTTCAAAAAAATCATGGCTGTCCTACTAGAGGAAGAAAGATGGACAACAGACCTTCTACAAGTAAATTTGGTAAAAAGACCGAAGAACTGTAACGCCCTGAAATTCGAGGGTCGAGTAGCAACTCAACTCTCAAGTTCCAAAACATCACTTATGTAACATAAATAATGATAATTAAATGTTGTCTGTGTTAGAGCAATAAACATGAGTGAGATTATACCAAAAAAGTAATTCATACTCCAGATTAATTGTATAAAGGCAAGCGGAAGACTGAAACTGTATATATAAGGTATGTAAAGAAACAAAACCATCTCAATCTCCAAAGTATGAACACTAACTGAGTAACCATATACATGTATTATTTCTGAATCAAAAGGTCAAAATACAACTAAAAAGATAAATCCTGAAATCCCCACAATCTAGTCAGCCTAAGCAAAGCCGTCTAAGTACTGCATGTATAAGAACTCATCCTGATCCTCATCGTAGTCTGGCTCAGCCTCCTGAATCGACGTATCATCTACACCTGAGATAGAGTCTGGTTGGTGTGTACAACACCGTCCCGTAATGTGGGAGTGAGTAGCTAACTCAGTGGAACAATAAAGCATAGGTTAACATGTTATCAATTCAGTTAAGCAGTAATGATAAAACAGTACAATCAAGCAATCCTAACTACTCTTATTTAATGCAAGTATGAAATGACATGATGAATGCCCTTGCCAAACCACCCTCATGCGATACTATCTTACGTTCGCAATATGCATTCATCCCTAAGTGCTTCACATCTACCAGGCACATGCAGTGCGATGATGAGCATGATTACCGAGTAGTTATTAGTCCTTTCAAACAGCAGGATTGGAAAACTAAGGTACCTCCCTTATATCATTCCCAAACATGATCCATTCTAGGGTCGTTAATCCTAGATAATCTCATACGATAGTATATTTCTAGGTCGCTGTAAAAACTGTCAGGGCTGTTACGCACAATGGTTACATCACTCCCCTATCACCTCTTTAACGGTTCATCACTAAGCTGATACAGGCCTAGTTCATACTCTATACACTGCAGCAAAACTCGTCACCCCACCGCAAATTCAGAGTATACTCGAGGTCACTACAAAGGGCTCGTCACCAATCAGTGTAGGCTGATAGCTCGAATATAGTGTCCCATACCACCATAATTGGCTCACGAGTCTGGTTGCTCACTGGTCACTATGGGGAGCCACGTGGCCCCAGCGTAGGCCGACAGCTCGACTACGGTGTCCCATACCACCATGCCCGGCTCATGAGTCTTAGCGGATCAAGGTACCATGGTCAACGGAATTTCACTGGTAAGTTTGGTACCCCAGGTTCAAGCAGTAGTGTCCAAACATGGTGAACATACATTAGACATATCGGGTTACTTGACGAGCCTGATTAGCTCGAGTGTACAAGCAACTAAATGACATGAAGTGCATAAGCACTTTGTGTGGCCTAACCACCGTCGCCAACCGAAGTACAACTCGGGTTCGTCAAACACATCCTACGTGGTGAAATGAATCTCAACCACGATCTCAAGTCTGGTACCGACTGTCTGGACTATAAACATAGTCCCAAACTCAATCAATCCTTATTTAGAACATGTAGAGTAAAGCATAATAAACAAAGTAATTCAAGCATGTTAACAAGCATATCATAAAGCATGTTATAAAGCATGTTATAAAGCACTATATAAACAAGAATACAAACACATATATTTCATAAGTATGTAGTTAAAGTAAACAACCAACATGGAGGAAATCATACACATTTCTAAGGTAGTTGAGAATCCCATCTCAACACCTACCTAAGACACTATCATCCAGACACTTACTCTCACAAGCATTTTCACAAATACTTAGAATACACTATTTCTACATACATAGTATACATTAGCAAAACATGTATTAGGGCAAGTCCTTTCGCCAAATAAGTATTTTATCCATATATAATATATTCATACAACAAATAATCATGGTAAACACATTTCCAAAATTTATACGAATACGGTACTTTCTACAAATACCTAGAGTATGTAAAATTCCATATTCTAAGTCTTTAATCGAAACGGAAAACAGACAGCACTTTGTACATGTGCAATTGCATGCAGATCATGAATCTATCATTATCTGACATTAAAAGTATTGAAAACCATAACCTATACACCTAAAGTCCTCACCTCTTTCCGTAGAATCGTAACGAATATGATAGGTTTGCTAAGCTTCTGTATTCGGTAGTTTGGTAACCTATAGAATAAAATAGGTTAGCTATTTCATAACCTACAACCTTACAACTCCAAAACAGATTAGGGTTAAGGTTTCTTATCTAGAAATGAAGTCAGATTCACCAGGAAAGCGACTTGATAGGCTTGTAGAACGACAGGGAAAAGGGTAGGAAGGATATCCCACAACTCTCACACTTTCTCTCTTTTCTCTCTTCTCTCTCCTAGGGTCTCTCTCAAATTCGTATGGCTGTGAGAGAGAGGGTTCTAAGGTCCTTATGTAGCCTAAAAACATTCTAAATTAGACTTGTGGTTAAGGTATACTTAGGTTATAACCAAAGCAAGTTTGTTTCAGCTCAACGGAGGACTTCTGGCGGGCCTCCTTAAGCCAAAAGTCGGACTTAAGCTCACAGACCTTAGATCTAGGTGGAGTTAAGTTTTTTTTCAGTCGGAGTCCCAGATCACGCATGGCGGACCAATTTTAGTTCAACGGTCAGCGGATCTCGATCTGAAATTTCAAGTACATGGACATGTTTATGAAATTTTTCCTAATCCGAGGGTGTATTTGGGTCAGATTCTGATGGTCTGGTTGCTTACAAAATGACTGCAAGTAACAAGTCTCAGATTACTATTTGAGATATTTATTTTTAAAGAAAATCAAGTATTTTCACACTCCTCGCTCCGGACTCAAGCGAACAGCTGTAGGACACTGTCTGAATTTGATTTCTGAGATGGCTGTCAAGCCCAGCGAGGCGGTACCAAGTCCTTAACTTCGTATTATTCGAACTCCCGATGTGCGGTCCAGACCTGATATGGAGTTTCAATGTGCTCCCAAGAGCAGTCGGGTAATGAGTTTGATACTAGATTTTAGGGTAATCTAGCATCAATGATTCTACAAGTTTTGGGTCTTGCAGATCGTATTTAAAGCGATTCTAGCGGATTTTATAGCTAATCTAGTTTAGCACTTAGTTAACTTTGTCAAATTTCTAAAGGATTGAATCCTAAGTGATTTCTAGTCGAGGTGATACTCGGGTCTTTGTACGGAAATTTTCGAGTCGTTACAAGAACCATAATGTTATGCCTATCAGAAATATGAACATCTGTCTACTAATTGCCCAAACAGAAAAACTAAGGGCAAGGCAATGGCTGCCACATGGGATGATACATATGAGTCAAACTTAGAATTTAGTGACTCGGAGAGTGATGGAGACCAGAAATCCTTAAAAATTCTTATGGTCTCCACTACTTTAATCATTCCCAGTGAATCTGAGAACGAGAAAGAACAACAAGCAACTGAATCATTTCCGTCAAATAATGAGGAAACAGAAAAGGAAGAAGAGGAAGAAGAAGATCAAAATAAACTACAAGATGCTTACAATCAACTGTATATTCATAGCATCAACATCGTTAAAAGGCTTAGATTGTCTGTAAAAAGATTTGGACAAAACATTGGAAATCAATTCACATCTAATTAATGATCTACAATAATATCATTCAGACAATGATAAGTTGGAAAGAGTCAATTTGTCCCTACAAACGGAATCATCACAGATTACTAAACAAGTTGAATCATTAAAAGATGAAAATGAGCAACTCAAGAATGAGAATCACACACTTTGGTTTGACTTAGAAAAATTCAGAAAATTTACTGAAATAAACCATAAATTCTCTCAAAGTGGTGAAAAGCTCGAAAAACTGTTAAGGATGGGAAGACGGGGAAAAGACAAGAGTGGCCTAGGGTATGATAAAACTAAAAGGAAAGCTGAAAATGCAACCCCTGCAACTGAAAAATCTGCTGCTTCAAGTAACAATATGAGAACTTCTCCAGTTTGTCATTTATGTGGTGATATGGGTCATTATAAGTTTGAATGCTTGACACCTAGAAGGACTTCACATGACTCTAGTCAAAATGACATTGATAAATTCACACCAGCCAGAGAAATACGAAATGACAAAAATCCACCTAGGAGAAACACTCACCCATCACCACCTAAAATGAAATCATTGGATCAAGTGGGAGAGATAAATATGAAGACTAAAAAGAATTCTGTCTTAAAATGGGTAGTAAAAGAAAAACCGAAGTGTCTGATAACTAACTCTATCCATATACCCTAAAATATCAAAGCATGAAATGAACAAGTCCAGGTCATGCATCTAGGTCTGGATATTTGTTAAAATGATGCATTTTTTTTTGTTGAGCTTTAAATGATATATCTGAGGTTTCCCACCTCATCTTTTGCACATAAACATCTTAATGTTTATAATTTTGATTTGTACAAATCTTGTACAAAATTTTGCTATGTATATGGTTGATTCAAAGATGATCTATACTATACACGTAAGTCTGTCGTTCTAAGGGAAAATGAAAAATACTCACTCTTGATATGACTGTCAATAAGTCATGTGCATTTTCGATCAAATCGATCAATGGTCGATACCATCGACATCTCTTCAGAATTTGAAAAGTCACATGATTGGGACTATTATTGAAGCTATTATCGATAACGTCGAATGCGAATCTTCGATATGATTGAAACTAAGTTCGATAAAATCAAAGACTGCTACTCGATAAAAGACGGTCGAGTGGAAAAAATTTATTTTCTTTCTGAAAAAGGCTTTCCGTTTTCTTTTTGCTCGAATCCTCGGTTGGAAGTACATCGTGGGCCCCGGAAGCTCCTCGAGAACTGGTATTATCCTTCCACCCCTTCCAAAGTATATCTTCTCTTTTGGTCAGGTACTTTCAGGTTCTTTTAAAGTGAAACTTTGTCTGTTCTTCAAAAAATATGTCATTATGGGTAAGGATAAAGGGAAGGCATCTGGTTCGGGAGAATCATCCAGAAGCTCTCGACGGAAAGTGCTTTCCCCAAAAGAAAGGGCAAGGGTCCCTAAATATGGGATCCCCACAAGGCAACGGAAGAGACATAGTGGGTCCCAGTCTGAAACGCCGGCACCTCCTCCGGCTGGAGTAACTTCACATCCACAAAAATACACGAGAATGAAGCTCATCCAATATAGAAAGGTAAATAAGGAGTGTCTAAAACCATACAATCTCGAATCCTTGTTTGCTGCAATCGATTGGTTGCTTGTTTTAGATTTCGGCAGGCCATGCTAACTTGAATGAATGTGCAACATCCTCGCGGCGTGTCACTCTCCTGTGTTTGATCCTCCTTTTATCATGGTCTCTCTGGATGGTGATGATGTGCATATCACGCCTACTACAATGGCAAATATCCTTGGACTGACAATAGCATCTATGGGTCTCCTTGAAATGGACCTCGAAAATGTTGAACTTCGGTCCATGGTAACTAAGTACCTTTGTCATGGTAGGGACATCCCTTAGTATCAAGGGAATGCGTTGAAATCTAGATACATGGAACCAAGATTTCAAGTTGTGCACGGTATCTTCACTACAAATATATATCCCAGAAGTACCAACCGGTCTGATCTCACGGGTTTTATGACTATGCTAGTGTACTCAATTGCCAAAGGGATAAAGATCTGTCTTCTGACTCTTCTTGTCCATCAGTTGGTATACGTCGTTCATACATATAGGGACCTTCATCTGCCCTATCCCTATATCATAAACATGGTATGCAATGTCATTGGCATCCCAACGACAACTAATCTGGTTCTTCCTCTCCAAATCTTCAACAAAAGCAACATTCGCAAAATGGACTTGAAGTTCCACAAAAACCCTAAGGACCCAGAGGAAGATATTCAAGCAAAAGAAGAATGAGGAGCAAGTGTCGCTCCCACTGAATGGACTAAAATGGATAACGATAAACCACCTGGACCCAATCCAGCACCATCAACGTCAATGCCCAAGTATGCCAAACGGTTCAAGCTGGACAGGATTGGGGCAATTCAGAGGGATGTCCACTCGATGCACCAGAGGCTTACCATGTTGGAACAGCTGGTCCAAGGAGTGCAGTAGACAATACAACATTTAGTTGATCTGTTCACTTTTCGGCGCGACGACACGACACCGTCTACCTCAGCTCCATGAGCACTGGATGCTATCACATACACTTTGTTCTTATTTTCGCATATGAACATTACTATCTTTTTGAATGTTCTATGCTCACATGGGTGTATGTGACAGCTCTTTAACTTGCAAAGGCTGACGTTTTGTTTTATTTTGCTTTTTGTATATGCCCACGGTTGGGCTAAATGCTGATAGTATTTCTAGGTGCTTTGAAATGGGCTTGGTGTTTTTTTTTTGGGATAACTGTTAATCTACTGCTATCTGGGGCAGTTTATTTTTGGATATTTTATATATGGCTGAATGTAATTCTCATATTTACTGCCATTCTCATGCCTTTAAGATCCCCTGGTTTATCAAGTTTATATATAGAATGCATGTGATGTCTCTTAATGATTATCCTGTCTACTATATCACTGCTCTATCTAATTGCTATGCATACATACCTACTGCAAATGATGTCTGTTAATCAACTGTTTAAACATTTTACATCTATCTGTTATATGCATATTCCTCTGAATGACGATTCTCCCACCTTGCTTTAAACTTCAGTCAATATCAACTGTTATATCTTTGTCAATGACTAACAAAAAGGGGGAGAACTATTCAAACACCCAAAACGGAAAATTATATATCTGCTTGAAATGGTGTTGCAAGTGTTAGGGGAGCAACTGCACCAAGATAAGGAGAGTTTGAAGTCAGGGGGAGCAGATACTAGGTTATGTACATTGTTTCACTAGAAATTATAAAATTGTGTAAAATGCATGTACACATAATTTAGGATGTATTTGTCTAGATACTATTCTAAGGTGTTTTGGTATTTTGTCACGTAATTGACAAAAGGAGAGATTGAAAGTGCCCTAGTTTGTCAATTAGCGTGAGTGTTGAGTTAGCTAGACTGTAGAGCCTCATAATAAGATCAATTCAAAGTGTCAGCCTCAACCAGATGTGTGTAAGCTCGCCAAAGGTAAATCTAAGCCTCACATCCCATGTCCTAAAAAACCAGGTATATAAAACCCTTAAAACAAACTAGAACATTATACGGTTTTTAAGTTAAGAAAACTTTTTTCAAAATAGGAAAATTCTCTAAGTTTTCTTGCTTTGTCGATTTTATCGATACACATCTTGATATGATAGACCTGCGTTATCGATGTCTTCGATACCTAAACGATATCATCAAAATGAGGACAAAAGCATCCAACAACCACATACTCATTTGGACGGAATTATCAATGCATCGATATACTATCGATATCATCGATATTCAAATCTCGAGTCAATTGAAGGTGACTCAATAATATCGACAAGTAGATTTCCGATGCCCCTGTTTTTCCTTAAGAATATCATATGTGCATCGATATATCGAAGCCTTTTTGATACCATCGAAAGTCAAATCTCGATGATAATGGAAGGCTCTTGATGATATCAGTCATGGGCGCCATGTTCTTCCAGCAAAATATTTCAGGATTGTTTATCTATGATTAGGGGTCACTCGATAGAATCAATATTCAAATATCGATGATATCGGTATTGTTTCAATGACATCGATCAAGGACATAAACTGTCCAGTAAGCTTAATGAGAAATCCGTTAGATTTATCGATGCCTCGACACAATTATCGATATCATCTATATTTAAATTTCGATGATCTCGAAGGTCCCTCGATTATTCCTGTAAACTTGAAATATTTCAAGTTAAGTCTCTCTCATTTTCAAATGTCGATGAATCAACACTAGTATCGATAGAATCGGAGTTTGAAATCCGATGACATGGACACTTGTTTCGATTCCATCAGCCAGGTGGCAAGAGGTTTCAAAAGTGTATGACATTTGAGTTTGTGTCATCGAGCAGACCATCGATGCTATCGAGAGTACACGCTCGATGATATTGAACCCACTTGATGATATCGAATTCTATCATAAATGTGACCGTTTTATATCCGTTGGAACCTTTTGCCTATATAAAGAGGACTTGTTTATTGTTGCTGGTAGAGAAAGAAGAGAGTGCTTTTGAGTGTTTTACCTTAGATCATATACCCAAAGCCCTTTCTCTCAGGGAAGTTCATCCTCCAATCCACCCTCACGATTGATATTCAATAGAGTGAATTGGGGAATGAACTTCCACATTCAAGGATCCTCTAGCTACTACCTTAATGGCAAATCATTAAGCTGTGATGCCTTGAATGTATAATTGGAATCACTCTATCTTCCTTATGGGAAAACATTTTATAGAGTAGGATTCCGTTTTAACCTTGACCCAACCCGAAGCCTCATATTGGTACATCATCTGTGTTACGGATCAAGGAAGCCGAAGATTCTTCATTAATAAGGAAGAAATCTTCATCAACATGCTGAATGGTACTCATCCACTTATTTATAAGTTATTAGAGTCCAAATGACACTTGTGATCATTCCTATTTAGGATTAAGTCTTAGGTGTTTCTCACCCTTGCAAGCCCTTATAGGAGGCCTCCAGCGGGAGTGTACGTGGTGGGTACATAGTGTTGACCCTTGCTTTATGGAGAGTATAAACTTCCGGTTGAAGGTGAACCTGTCTAAAACCTTAGGTTTGAGGTGATCCGAGTGAAACCTCAGTTAGGATCTTATGGAAGATCCTTAGCTAGTGTGCTTAAAAGTATGTGCATTGTGTGGACCCTTACTCGTGAGAGCATAAACAGTCAGCCTTAGTGTAGGTTGTAAAGGTTAAAGGTGAACCTGATTTAAAACTTTAGGTTTGAGGTAAACCACTGTGAAACATCCTTAGTGAAATTCGGTACACTCAAGGTTTGAGTGCTGTTACCGGGTGTGGAGTAGACAAGTAGTTGAACCACTATAAAAATGACTATGTTTGAGATTTCTATTCTTTGGTTTGTGTGATTTGCTTTAATATTTTCATATCTAAATATCTGAGATCACATCTCACATACATACACAGTCATATCCATCATAAACTAGTTTGCGTATTGTTTACTTCTTAAATAGTTTGTGATTGGATCTTTTATAGGGCTTGGACGCCAGTAGAGTTATTTTCTAGTAATCCTAATATGTACTTGTTGTTATGATTAGTGTAATAGGATTTTAAATAAGCCATAAAAACTATAAAAAGTCCTATTCACCCCCCTCTAGGACATATTGACATATTCCTACTTCAACTAAAGCGGTCTTCACCATTATTTCATAAACATCATGGTGGGGACAGTGCTCCCGACCGTTGATTCCTTCCTGGGACCCACCATGATGGTTATTTGAGATCCAACCTATTGGTAAGTTCACGTTTACCTAGAAAAGAAGAAGGGATAACATAAATATCAGCTTGATCGAAAACTTTTGTGGCCCCAACCTATTTCGTCCATGCCATCCATCTATTTCGTAATATCATTTTAGGGCATATTACCAAAAATGATGCAGATCCAAAACTCAAGTGTACCACATCAAAGGAAACATTAGTGATTGAATACCCACCATTAAAAACTTCTTAGGAGCCACCTGAATATTTATTTTTCATCAAATCTGTTGATAAGGTCACAAAGACTTGGATGAATGGACCACAAAAATATCAGCTTGATCCACTTAAGATTTGGATCTATTATAATTTTGGAATTATGCCCTAAAATAAGCTAGTGAAAAAGATGGACAACCTAGATATAAGAAAAATACATCACGGTTGGTCTTAAAGGGATCCACCAAAGCCGCATCCACCCGATCCAATACTCAAGTAGGAAAAACAACATGGACCAATGGGGATGAGGATATCCAACACTGGAACATTCTCAGGTCCATATAAGATATATATATATATATATATATATATATATATATATATATATAATCCCTAAACCTAAACCTACACCTAATCCTAATCCTAATCTCAACTCCATAACCTAAACATAAAACTAAACTTGAAAACCCAAACCTAAACCCGATCCCGAACCCGAACCCAAATCCGAATCCCTAAACCCTAAGCCTAAGCCTAAACCTAAACCTAAACCTCACACCATAAACCTAAACCTACACCTAAACCTAAACCTATAACCCTAACCTATAACCTATAACCTAAACCTAAACCCAAACCTAAACCTAAACTTAAACCGATTCTCAAATCCCCAAACCTAAACCCAAACCCGAATTCTTAAACCTAAACCTAATCCGTAACTCAAATCCCAACCTAAACCTAAACCTAAACTTGAATACCCAAACCTAAAGCCAATCCCGAACCCGAACCCGAATCTAAATCCCTAAACCCTAAGCCTAAACCTAAACCTAAACCTAAACCTAAACCTATAACCTAAACTTAATTCACTTAACTTAAAGCTACACGTAAACCCAAACATATAACCCAAACCCAAATTTCAAAACCTAAACATAAACCTATTCTTAAATCCCTAAGCCCATAACCTAAATCTAAACCTATAACCTATAACCTATAACCTAAACCTATAACCTATAACCTTAACCTAAACTAAAATGTATACTCTTCTTAATCCTATAACCTAAACCTAAACCTATAACCTATTACCTAAACCTATCTTGAATCCCTAAACCTAAACTTACACCAAATTCTAATCTCGACACCCTAACAAAAACCTAAACCCATAGCCTAAACCTAAACCTATAACCTATAACATAAACCTAAATCTAAACCTAAACCTATAGCCTAAACCTAAACCTAAACCTAAACCTATAACGAATAACCTATTATAAAATCCTAAACCTAAACCCAAACCCGAACACGAATTCCTAAACCTATAACCTAAACCAAAACCTAAACCTATAACCTATAACCTATAACCTAAACCTATAACTTAAACCTAAACCTAAACCTACCTATAACCTATAACCTATAACCTTAACCTAAACCTATAACCTATAACCTAAACCTAAACCTAAACCTATAACCTATAACCTTAACCTAAAACCCATAACCTATATAACCTAAACCTAAACCAAAACTTATAACCAATAACCTTAACCTAAACCTAAACCTACAACCTTAACCTTAACCTAAACCTAAACCTATAACCCATAATATTAACCTAAATCTAAACCTATAACCTAAACATATAACCTTAACCTAAACTGCGCAACCTATAACCTTAACCAAAACCTAAACCTATAACAAATAATATTATCCTAAACCTATAACCTAAACCTAAACCTATAACCTATAACCTATAACCTAAACCTAAACCTAAACCTAAACCTAAACCTATAACCATAACCTAAACCTAAACATATAACAAAAACTATCCCTAAACCTAAACACGAACCCGAATTCAAATTCCTAAACCTATGACTTAAACCTAAACCTAAACCTAAATGTATATCCTAAACCTTAACCTATAACCTATAACGTATAACCTAGACATAAACCTATAACGTCTAGCAATAACCTAAACCTAAATCTATATACTTAACCTAAACCTATAACCTATAACCTAAACTTAAACCTAAACCTATAACCTATAACATTAACCTAAACCTAAACCTATAACCTATAACTTATAACCTAAACCTATGACCTATAACATTAACCTAAACCTAAACCTATAACCTAAAGCTAAACCGATAACCTATAACATTAACCTAAAACTATAACCTAAACCTAAAACTTAAACCTATAACCTATAACCTATAACATTAACCTAGACCTAAACCTACTTAACCTAAACCTATAACCTAAACCCAAGACCTATGACCTAAACCTACAACCTATAACATTAACCTAAACCTAAACCTATAACCTTAACCTAAACCTATAACCTATAACCTTAACCTAAACCTAAACCTATAACCTTTAACATTAACCTAAACCTAAACCTATAACCTAAACCTATAACCTTAACATAAACCTATAACCTAAACCTATAACTTATAACCTATAACCTAAACCTATAACCTATAACCCAACCTAACCTAAACCTAAACCTAAACCTATAACCTATAACCTCAAACCTAAAATCTAAACCTAAACCTAAAACCTAACCTAACCTAAACCTAAACCTAAACCTATAACCTATAACCTCAAACCTAAAATCTAAACTTAAACCTAAAACCTAAACGTACACCTAATCCTAAACATGTAACCCTAACCTAATCTTAAACCTATTTTTGTAAACTGACTCTAGTCTTTTCATTGTAGAGATGGATAAGAAGTGGATGCAAGCTAAAAACATGTTTGGCCTAGAGTATAACAAGGGTTCAAGAGTTCATGGAATTTACACGAAATCGGGCAGATTCAGGCAATAGGATTAGGTGTTCATGTCGAAAATGCAAGAACATGGTTCATAAGACTTTAGATAAAGTAGAAGACGATTTATTCATAGTTGGGATTGACTAGGGTTACACTTGGTGGATCCATCATGGTAAAGATATCCACAAAAGAGTTGAGGCTACTATAGTCCTTGTTGACCCAATTGTACTGGATGACGAGGATAAAGACGTTGACAAAATGTAAAATATCATAGGGGATGTATTCAGGGAAACAATTGTGGATACTGATTTTGTAGTGACAAGTAGTAGCCAAGATATTCCTCCTATAGGTGATGTCGATTCAGAAAAGTTTAGTAAGTTATTAAGGGATGCGCAATGTCCACTTTATCCGAGGTGTGAGAACTTCTCCAAGTTGAATTTTCTTACAAGGTTACTTCATTTGATGACAATAAATCGTTGGAGTAACAAATCCTTCAACATATTGCTTGACTTGTTGAAAGAAGCATTACTAAACGGTGAGACATTGCCTAAGTCTCATTATAAGGCAAAATCCTTAATGTGAGACTTGGGCCTTGGTTATATCTGTAAGTGCTATAGTTTATATCCCTGTATGTTGTCAAATTAGTGGTGACAAAAACACTGTTATATAACTTGCTTTAGTGAAGCTCTTTCTAAAGATCAACATTCATAAACAAGCAAAGCTCACAATAAGCAAAGATCACAAGTACAAAGATTAACCTTGACTTCAAGTATTGCTCTCAAGACAAGACTTCAAGAAGAGTACAAAGTAGTTCGTATAGAACTCAAGTCACTTTCGAGGTTGAGCAACATCAAGACTTCAAGGCTTAAACTTCTAGGTCACTTGTTCCTAATGTTTTCAATGTCCTTACTTCTTGATTGGGGTTTGAATGACCATAGGTTGACCTTAGAAGTAGGCCATTTTGGATACATAAGTCATATGTATATGACGCTTGTGTTTGGGCAGTTCGGGGACTTGTCCTAGGCTTTCTTCGACTAGTCCTAGCTTTGCTTCGACCAGTCCAAGAAATTCCTCGATTAGTCGTAAGCTTGTTACAAAATTCGGATAAATTCTGTTAGGCTTCAACCAGTCGAAGGAGGTCTTAGACCAGTCGAAGGAAAAGTGTCGACTGCTTCTACGACCAGTCGTAAATCTTCGATTAAAAGTCCAGCGATAATTAAAAGGTTTTCGACCAGTCGAAGGTGACCTACAACCAGTCGAAGGTAACCTACGACCAGTCGAAGGAGGACTTCGACCAGTCGTAAAATGGTCAAAGCTTATCGCGCCCAATTTTTTTCAAATCTATTATTTCTTCGACTAGTCGAAGAGCTCCTTAGACCAGTCAAAGATGCGATCTGCTCACCTATAAATAGAGCACGAAATTCAGAAGAATTCAAGCAATTAATTAATCCATTCAAGCCAATCTTTGTCAAACTTCTGAGAAGTATTTTTATGCTCCATCTAAACTAAGTGTGCTTATTTTATACTCTCTTTCTTTAGCTTTATTTAATTGATTTTGTTTCTGCTATTCCAATCTAATTTGATAAGAGGTATTGTTATTCCCTTTTTTTGGAATCAAAATCAATTAAGACAAGCCCTATTTGGTCTAATTTAAGATCTAGTAGAACTAGAACCATTGTAATTGAGTACTGGACATTGAACTTGAACATTCAATCATTTACTCTGATTTGGTTCTACCGGGCTGCTACAACGAAGAAGTTAATCAGGTATTTTACGTTTAATTATAAATTTCTTTCTGTTTTGGTTTCTTTCAAGATTTGCCAGAAAAATCTTGTTGTATTGGTTATCTAAGGAGAGCCAGGAAAACTCAGAAGTGGACTTTTTTTTATTGTGTAAGCCCACAGACAAAGACACAATTGTAAAGGTTTTGGGTGAACCTGTGAAAACCTATTTTGTGAGTGAACGCTAATATCCCCTGTGTGAGGATATTAGGAGTGGAGTAGCATTCTGTGTGGCTGTTGTTTAACTGTTGGTGAACACACAGGCGAACCACTATAATCCCTTGTGTTGTGGTTGAATGGTTTACATTTCAATCTTTAATATTCATTTGTGGGATGTATGTGTGGTGGTGAATGTTGTAATCGTTTAATTCAAGCATTGTGAGAATTTTGTAATAATTTAGAATTTACTTTCTGCTATTCCTTTATCTACTTGAATTTAAATTTCCTTTAAAGTTGTTCCAGCAAGGTTGCCCTGCCATTTTTATGGTGTATGGCTGTCCCTAAAACAATACATTTGTGATTACACTTTATTTCAATTTGTGCTTAATTCTGTATTCCTCTTTGTTTTGAGATTTGATACAAAGATCTTTCTAGAAATAAGGTTGTCCTACCATAACTCTGGTTTTTGGTGAAAGGTTGTCCTTAGAATAACATTTGTATCAATCCCTCAAGATCAAATTTTTGAGGTTGTTTTACTTTCCTGCATTGTGATTTATTTTGGCTATCATATTGTTTTTTAATTCCGCTGTTATAACATTTATTTGGCATAGTCCTATTCACCCCCCTCTAGGACATATAGCTAGGCCTTTTCAAGTGGTATCAAAGCCTAATAGCTCGTTCTTATTACTATTTATTTGGATTTATTTCCTGAGCTAACAATCTAAGCTATTTTAAAAGATGTCAAATTTTGATAGCCTTTCAGTCACGAGGCGTCCACCATTTGATGGCTCCAACTATGCCTATTGGAAAGCCAGAATGAGAATCTTCCTAAAATTAATGGATGAGAGTGTGTGGTGAGCCACAGTAACTGAATGAAAAACTCCTACCATTGAAGTAACTGAATCCGACGGTTCAAAAACTATGTCTGTACCTGCTTATTATTTATGGACCACTCTTCAGAAAAGTGAGTATATTGCTAATGCTAAAGCACTAAATGCAATCACTTGCGCACTATCACCGGATGAGTTCAAAAGAATCATTTCCTGTGATACTGCGAAATAAGCCTGGGATATACTAGAAATGACACACGAGGATACATCAATTGTCAAAAAGTCTAAAGTCCAACTTCTTACAACTAAATTTGAAGAAATTCATATGGAGGACAATGAAATGTTTATGGACTTTTACACTGGACTAAATGACATTGTAAACTCAATGTGGGGTCTTGGTGATAAAATCCTAGAAAGTAAAGTGTGTACAAAGATATTACGCTCACTTCCTGTATGGTTCAATTCTAAAGTAACCACGATCCAAGAACTTCGTGATACAGATAATATGAGGGTAAAGGAATTAATTGGTTCTTTACAAACCTACGAGTTAAACTTTAAAGCTCTTAAAGGTAAATCGATTGCTCTAAAATCCTCTAAATGTAATTCAGAAGAAAATTCTGATTCAGAAGATGATATGGCTCTTTTGGCTAAGAAATTCTACAAGATTTTTAAAGCAAGAAAAGGGTTGATTTCCAAAACTCAAACGATAAAAAGAAGTTTAGACCCAAATCTCGAAAATCTTAGAAAGATAGTCAATGTTACAGCTGTCAAGAATATGGGCATTTGGCAAATAGATGTCCCAAAAAGGACAAACCCAAGAAGAAGAGTATGTTGGCTATGTGGGATGAATCATCTGATTCTGAAACTTCTTCTGAATCAGAAGATTCTGAAACTGAGTTAGGAATGAAGTTAAAGCACTTATGACTCTAGCCAAATTCACATTTTCGATAATGACTCAACAAGTGAAGAAAATCTGAGTAGTGAATATAAAAATGGAGATGATCTTCAAGATGCTTACAATGCCCTATACAAAGAAAGTTGTAAAATTGTTGTCAAACTTAAACTTCAAAAAGAAAAGTTTTCTAAACTCAAAGAATGTTTTGAATCACTTGTCTTAGAAAAATCACAAATTTCAGATTGTTTTGAAAAAAAAAATGCGATTTGGAATTCAAAAATTCTTTAATTGTTGATTTGAAATTTGAGATTGAAAATCTCAAAAAGGAAGTATCTTCTCTTTTGAGTCAAAAGGACACATGGAAATATGCCCAAGATGATCCAAAGTTAGAAAAACTCTTATCCGGATTAAGAAAATGTGGCGATCTATCCAGGCTGGGCTATGATAAAAATTTATCTCCTAAACAAAAGTATACTCCTATGTTTGTGAAAGGAGAGTCCTCAAACTCAAAAGGGAAAAATACTTATCAAGGTTTTTCTAAAAACACAAAAACTCTTCAAAAACCTGGAAGCAGCCATGTCAACTTTAATCAGAAACGAAATCCACTAGCTGAAAAGATAGTAGATTTACTCAAGGAGCTCCTAAAATCTAACTCTATAGGTTATTCTTATAACTATAAACAAAAGAAGACCAACTATGTTCCTAAACCCAAAACAGTTATGAAATGGGTTCCAAAAGTCACCTGCTTGGTTGCTCACATTGCTTTCAAAGCAATAAGTCATTCAAAGTGGTACCTAGATAGTGGATGCTCTAGGCATATGACAGGTGACAAAGCTTTATTCACGGATCTAAAAGATATGACTGATGGTTCAGTCACATTTGGTGATGGTAGCAACTGCAAGATTATAGGCCAAGGTACGGTTCAACTTTTAATCTTCCTGTATTTAAAAATGTTTTATATGTTGAAGGCCTAAAACATAACTTACTTAGCATATCTCAGATATGTGATAATAACCATAGTGTTCGGTTATCTAATCAAAGCTGTGAGATACTAAATAATAAGGGTTCTGTAATATTAACTGGACGTAGAACGTCTGAAAATTGCTATATTATTAGTGAATCCAGCTCATCTAATCAAACATGTTACATGGTTTATACAGACGAGACTGATTTATGGTACAAGCGTCTTGGACATGTTCATTATCGAAATTTATATAGATTGAGCAATCAAGAACTTATAAGAGGTTTACCCAAACTTCAGAAATTAGATAAAATATGTGGTGAATGCCAAATAGGCAAACAAACAAGGAACTCACACAAAAAGGTGAATTTAAATACCACATCAAAACCACTCGAACTTTTTCACATGGATCTAATTAGACCTACTAGAACGAAAAGTCGTGGTGGTAAAAAGTATATTCTGGTAATAGTTAATGACTTTACCAGATACACTTGGGTAGTCTTCTTAAGGGATAAATCTGAAACCCTTGAAGAAGTAAGAAAAGTTCTCAAAAGGATTCAAACTGAAAAATCTTCTCAAATCAGTAAGATTCGTAGTGATCATGGATCTGAATTTGAGAATAGCAATTTTGAGAAATTTTGTATCGACCAAGGAATATTACATGAATTCTCAGCTCCCAAAACTCCACAACAAAATGGAATTGTGGAAAGAAAGAATAGGGTGCTTCAAGAAATGGCTAATGTCATGTTGAATAGCATGAAGCTCTCTAAAAATCTTTGGGCTGAAGCTGTAAATATAGCTTGTTATATTATTAACCGAGTTTATACTAGTAAAGATAATAATAAAACGGCTAATGAATTATGGTTCAACAAAAAGCCTACTGTCAAATACTTTCAAGTTTTTGGCAGTAAATGCTATATTTTACGTGATCGTGAAAATTTGGGAAATTTCGATACAAAGAGTGATGAAGGGATTTTTCTAGGATATTCCTTAAACAGTCGTGCTTATAAGGTTCTGAACAAAAGGACTGGTGTGATTCAAGAATCCATCAATGTTGTCATTGATGATCACTTAAATAAGCCAATCTCTAATTCAGATAATGATGAAGTTCTAATCATTGATAAACCCGATACTTCATCAAATCAGACTGAATCTGATTTAAGGACTGTTAAAGATCATCCAACCACTCAAATTCTTGGAAACCCTCTCACTGGTGTTCGCACCCACAGACAACTTGAGGATTTATGTAATTATGTATGTTTTACATCCCAAATAGAACCATCTAATGTAAAAGAAGCTCTTGCTGATGAAAACTGGATTGTTGCAATGCAAGAAGAACTTAATCAATTTGTAAGAAATGATGTTTGGTATCTCGTACCAAGACCTAAAGACAAACACATCATTGGAACAAAATGGATTTTCAAAAATAAGTCAGACGAAAGTGGAAATATAATTAGAAACAAGGCTAGACTAGTGGTACAAGGTTATACTCAAATAGAAGGAATTGATTTTGATGAAACTTTTGCACCAGTAGCACGTCTTGAATCTATCAGGCTATTTATATCCATTGCATGTTTTAGAAAGATAAAAATATATCAAATGGATGTGAAAAGTGCTTTTCTAAATGGCGTTTTACATGAAGAAGTATATGTTGAACAGCCAATGGGTTTTGAAGATCCCAAAAATACTGATCATGTGTATCGGCTTAAAAAGGCACTTTATGGATTAAAACAAGCACCTAGGGCATGGTATGAGAAACTAACAAAATTTCTTTTAAGTCACAATTTTCAAATGGGATCTGTTGATAAAACTCTATTTGTTAAAAAACATAATGATCATATCTTAATAGTACAGATTTATGTTGATGATATCATCTATGGATCAACTTGTACTAACTTGACTACTGAGTTTGCAGACTTGATGAAATCACAGATTTGAAATGAGCATGGTTGGGGAATTAACTTATTTTCTTGGTTTGCAAGTTAAGCAGCAACCTGAAGGAATATTCATCTCTCAATCTAAGTATGCCTTGAATCTAATCAAGAGATTTGGATTTGAGAATGGCAAGAATTTCGATACTCCTATGAGTACTAGCCTAAAACTCTCAAAAGACTATAATGGTAAAAATATTGATTCAAAACTTTATTAGAGTATGATTGGTAGTTTGTTATATTTAATTGCTAGTAGACCTGATATTTCTTTAAGTGTTGGTATTTGCACAAGATTTCAATCTGATCCAAAAGAATCTCACTTGATTGCTATTAAGCGGATTATTAGATACGTTGCAAGTACTATAAATCTTGGTCTCTGGTATCCTCATGAGACTAGTGTCCAACTTGCTGGGTACTCAGATGCTAATTGGGCTGGTAATCTAGATGATAGAAATCAACCAGTGGTGGTTGCTTTTACATTGGAAATTGTTTAGTTTCTTGGTTTAGTAAGAAACAAAATTCTATATCACTTTCAACAGCTGAAGCTGAGTATATTGCAGCTGGTAATGCATGTACACAGCTTGTTTGGATGCAACGAATGCTAAGTGATTATGGAATTAAACAGGATTCTATGTTATTGCATTGTGATAATTCCAGTGCAATAAATATTTCAAAAAATCCTATTCAGCATTCTCGTACTAAGCACATTGACATTAGATTTCATTATATTAGGGAATTGGTAGAAGAAAAAGTTATATCTCTGGAATATATTCCTACTGAAGATCAGAGAGCTGATATTTTCACAAAACCTCTTGATAAAATTAGGTTTAATAAGATGAAATTTGATCTTGGCATGTGTATTTCAAAATGATTATTTATGCCTACATGTATCATAGTGTATATATTTGCTAGGTTTAATTCCATTTTCTTTAAAAATTACAAGAAATATGTTTTTCTAGACTTCCTTCGACCTGTCGTGAGTATACTCGACCAGTCGACCTACGACCGGTCGTAGATACCTACGACCAGTCGTAGATCTCGAAAATCACTTAAATTTGGAGATTTTTGCTTTCTTCCTCACTTCTTCTTTTCTCTCTAAGGAGCCAAGCTTCCACTTGTCGAACCCATCATTCTTGTTCTTCAAGGTTAGTGTTTCATTTATGTTTTTCTTGCAAATCATTGTCTAGATTGCTCTCTTTTCTAACTTGAAGCTTTCTATTTAGGATTTCATTGAGATTTGGGGATTTGATTTTAAAAAATCTATTTTGAGTAAACCCATTTCTCAATTCTTTGTATTTTCTTATTTCCTTATTATTATTGCTGCATATGGCTTCTAGAGGTAGAAAATCTACTTCCCGTGGTCCTTCTTCTTCCTCCAGATTGACCAAACGTCATCTTCTTGAGCGTACTAATGATTCTTCTCATGTTATAGACCTTAGAGCTCGTAATGTTATTGTTGAACATCCTGTTGATATTAACCATATTGCACCTTTTGATATCATTCCTTTGCTTGAAGCTGTAGGTTGGGTTAACTTATTACATTGGGGTGGGGTTGCATACCGGTCCATTGCTCAATCCATGTTTACATGTATTAGTGACTTCTCATTGGATAATTTAACTTTTAAAGTATCTACTAGTGAAGGGCCATTTGAAATTGATCGTCATTTAATTTCAGCCCTTATGGATATTCCCGTGAATGATGAGGGTATTCCTATTCATAATTTGACTGATAAACCCTCTGTATCTGAAAAGCGTATGCTCACTAGAGACTTGTGCAACGTGAATGTTCACTGGACTAAAAAAGGGGATGCGCTTCCCGCAAGGTATTTGTTACCCAAATATAGAGTACTCCACAGAATCTTTGTGTCTAATCTGTATCCTCGGTCAGGTAATAAAACTGACTTGACCTCATTTATGGTACGTATTATTCATGCTATTTCCAGTGGTACTCAGATTTGTCTGCCATCCTTAATCTGTCATTTCCTTCTTCAGTTTAGACTCCATCCTGGTCATAGTGACATCCCTTTTGGTTATTTAATGACTGTATTAGCTACACATATGTTGGTCGATATGCCAGTTAATGAGGCACCTATCCATCATTTGATTTTCAACAACTCTAATCTCAATAAGATAAAGCTGGAATTACTTCCTGAACAAGGTGGTAATGGTGGTGGTGCTGGTCATGAAGAAGCGGGGGATGACATTAATATGGATGATATCTTTGAGGAACTGGATTCTGATTTAACAAATGATCCAGATTTTGTACCATCTGATTTTGATGCACGTCTTAGTGCATTGGAGGGTAAAGTTAAAAATTTGAATGAAAAGATAGAAAACATGTCTGTTGCTCATGATTCTTAATTCAAGTACATGTGGAAATATCTTCGGCGATTAGACAAAGGCATACACCAACTTGATCCCTCTATTCCTGCTCCGTCTTCTAGTTCTAATTCTGACTAGTTTATATGGGATTTTCTGGTTTGTAATAACTATGCTATTATCTCATATCTCATCTTATTTCCTCTCATATATCCCTTTATATTGTTATTTTATTTGTCATATTGTGACAAAAAGGGGGAGAATGGTTATGTTACTTAGGGAGAGTATGTTTGGAATGGTTTACGAATGGTTTAATGTTAGATAGGTTTAATGTTATGTGTTTTGTCTACTTTTATCTTGGTTATATCTTGTTAAGTGTTTTGTCACTATCTTGGATCTTTTATAGGGCTTAGACGCTAGTAGAGTTATTTTTTAGTAATCCTAATATGTACTTGTTGTTATGATTAGTGTAATAGGATTTTAAATAAGCCATAAAAACTTTAAAAAGTCCTATTCACCTCCCTCTAGGACATATTGGCATATTCCTACTTCAACTAAAGCGGTCTTCACCGTTATTTCATAAACATCATGGTGGGGACAGTGCTCCCGACTGTTGATTCCTTCCTGGGACCCACCATGATGGTTATTTGAGATCCAACCTATTGGTAAGTTCACGTTTACCTAGAAAAGAAGGGATAACATAAATATCAGCTTGATCGAAAACTTTTGTGGCCCCAACCTATTTCGTCCATGCCATCCATCTATTTCGTAATATCATTTTAGGGCATATTACCAAAAATGATGCAGATCCAAAACTCAAGTGTACCACATCAAAGGAAACATTGGTGATTGAATACCCACCATTAAAAACTTCTTAGGAGCCACCTGAATATTTATTTTTCATCAAATCTGTTGATAAGGTCACAAAGACTTGGATGAATGGACCACAAAAATATCAGCTTGATCCACTTAAGATTTGGATCTATTATAATTTTGGAATTATGCCCTAAAATAAGCTAGTGAAAAAGATGGACAACCTAGATATAAGAAAAATACATCACAGTGGGTCTTAAAGGGATCCACCAAAGCCGCATCCACCCAATCCAATACTCAAGTAGGAAAAACAACATGGACCAATGGGGATGAGGATATCCAACACTGGAACATTCTCAGGTCCATATAAGATATATATATATATATATATATAATCCCTAAACCTAAACCTACACCTAATCCTAATCCTAATCTCAACTCCATAACCTAAACATAAAACTAAACTTGAAAACCCAAACCTAAACCCGATCCCGAACCCGAACCCAAATCCGAATCCCTAAACCCTAAGCCTAAGCCTAAACCTAAACCTATTCTCAAATCCATAAACCTAAACCTACACCTAAACCTAAACCTATAACCCTAACCTATAACCTATAACCTAAACCTAAACCCAAACCTAAACCTAAACTTAAACCGATTCTCAAATCCCCAAACCTAAACCCAAACCCGAATTCTTAAACCTAGACCTAATCCGTAACTCAAATCCCTAACCTAAACCTAAACCTAAACTTGAAAACCCAAATCTAAAGCCAATCCCAACCCGAACCCGAACCCGAATCTGAATCCCTAAACCCTAAGCCTAAACCTAAACATAAACCTAAACCTAAACCTATAACCTAAACTTAATTCACTTAACTTAAAGCTACACGTAAACCCAAACATATAACCCAAACCCAAATTTCAAAACCTAAACATAAACCTATTCTTAAATCCCTAAGCCCATAACTTAAATCTAAACCTATAACCTAAACCTATAACCTATAACCTTAACCTAAACTAAAATGTATACCCTCAATCTTAACCTAAACCTATAACCTAAACCTAAACCTATAACATATTACCTAAACCTATTCTCGAATCCTCAACCTAAACCTACACCTAATTCTAATCTCGACACCCTAACAAAAACCTAAACCTATAGCCTAAACCTAAACCTATAACCTATAACCTAAACCTAAACCTAAACCTAAACCTATAGCCTAAACTTAAACCTATAACCTAAACCTATAACGAATAACCTATTATAAAATCCCTAAACCTAAACCCAAACCCGAACCCGAATTCCTAAACCTATAACCTAAACCAAAACCTAAACCTATAACCTATAACCTATAACCTAAACCTATAACTTAAACCTAAACTTAAACCTACCTATAACCTATAACCTATACCTAAACCTAAACCTATAACCTATAACCTAAACCTAAACCTATAACCTATAACCTTAACCTAAACCCATAACCTATATAACCTAAACCTAAACCAAAACCTATAACCTATAACCTTAACCTAAACCTAAACCTACAACCTTAACCTTAACCTTAACCTAAACCTAAACCTACAACCCATAATATTAACCTAAACCTAAACCTATAACCTAAACATATAACCTTAACCTAAACCTGCAACCTATAACCTTAACCAAAACCTAAACCTATAACAAATAATATTATCCTAAACCTATAACCTAAACCTAAACCTATAACCTATAACCTATAACCTAAACCTAAACCTAAACCTAAACCTAAACATATAACCTAAAACTATCCCTAAACCTAAACACGAACCCGAACCCAAATTCCTAAACCTATGACTTAAACCTAAACCTAAACCTAAACATATATCCTAAACCTTAACCTATAACCTATAACGTATAACCTAGACATAAACCTATAACATCTAGCATTAGCCTAAACCTAAATCTATATACTTAACCTAAACCTACAACCTATAACCTTAACATAAACCTAAACCTATAACCTATAACATTAACCTAAACCTAAACCTATAACCTATAACTTATAACCTAAACCTATGACCTATAACATTAACCTAAACCTAAACCTATAACCTAAAGCTAAACCTATAACCTATAACATTAACCTAAAACTATAACCTAAACCTAAAACATAAACCTATAACCTATAACCTATAACATTAACCTAGACCTAAACCTATAACCTTAACCTAAACCTATAACCTAAACCCAAGACCTATGACCTAAACCTATAACCTATAACATTAACCTAAACCTAAACCTATAACCTTAACATAAACCTATAACCTATAACCTTAACCTAAACCTAAACCTATAACCTTTAACATTAACCTAAAACTAAACCTATAACCTTAACATAAACCTATAACATAAACCTATAACTTATAACCTATAACCTAAACCTATAACCTATAACCCAACCCAACCTAAACCTAAACCTAAACCTATAACCTATAACCTCAAACCTAAAATCTAAACCTAAACCTAAAACCTAACCTAACCTAAACCTAAACCTAACCCTATAACCTATAACCTCAAACCTAAAATCTAAACTTAAACCTAAAACCTAAACGTATTCTTAAATCCCTAAACCTAAACGTACACCTAATCCTAAACATGTAACCCTAACCTAATCTTAAATCTATTTTTGTAAACTGACTCTAGTCCTTTCATTGTAGAGATGGATAAGAAGTGGATGCAAGCTAAGAACATGTTTGGCCTAGAGTATAAACAAAGGGTTCAAGAGTTCATGGAATTTGCACGAAATCGGGCAGATTCAGGCAATAGGATTAGGTGTTCATGTCGAAAATGCAAGAACATGGTTCATAAGACTTTAGACAAAGTAGAAGACGATTTATTCATAGTTGGGATTGACTAGGGTTACACTTGGTGGATCTATCATGGTAAAGATATCCACAAAAGAGTTGAGGCTACTAAAGTCCTTGTTAACCCAATTGTATTGGATGACGAGGATGAAGACGTTGACAAAATGTAAAATATCATAGGGGATGTATTCAGGGGAACAATTGTGGATACTGATTTTGTAGTGACAAGTAGTAGCCAAGATATTCCTCCTATGGGTGATGTCGAATCAGAAAAGTTTAGTAGGTTATTAAGGGGTGCGCAATGTCCACTTTATCCAAGGTGTGAGAACTTCTCCAAGTTGAATTTTCTTACAAGGTTACTTCATTTGATGACAATAAATCATTGGAGTAACAAATCCTTCAACATATTGCTTGACTTGTTGAAAGAAGCATTACTAAACGGTGAGACATTGCCTACGTCTCATTATAAGGCAAAATCCTTAATGTGAGATTTGGGCCTTAGTTATATCTGTAAGTGCTATAGTTTATATCCCTGTATGTTGTCAAATTAGTGGTGACAAAAACACTGTTATATAACTAGCTTTAGTGAAGCTCTTTCTAAAGATCAACATTCATAAACAAGCAAAGC
Source organism: Magnolia changhungtana (assembly GCA_030180095.1). Classification (NCBI taxonomy): domain Eukaryota; kingdom Viridiplantae; phylum Streptophyta; class Magnoliopsida; order Magnoliales; family Magnoliaceae; genus Magnolia; species Magnolia changhungtana. The sequence goes on along the minus strand of JASAUF010000644.1, from coordinate 2,951,783 downwards.
TCACAATAAGCAAAGATTACAAGTACAAAGATCAACCTTGACTTCAAGTATTGCTCTCAAGACAAGACTCAAGAATACATGACTTCAAGAAGAGTACAAAGTAGTTCGTATAGTACTTAAGTCACTTTCGAGGTTGAGCTACATCAAGACTTCAAGGCTTAAACTTCTAGGTCACTTGTTCCTAATGTTTTCAATGTCCTTACTTCTTGATTGGGGTTTGAATGACCATAGGTTGACCTTAGAAGTAGGCCATTTTGGATACATAAGTCATATGTATATGACACTTGTGTTTGGGCAGTTCGGGGACTTGTCCTAGGCTTTCTTCGACTAGTCCTAGCTTTGCTTCGACCAGTCTAAGAAATTCCTCGATTAGTCATAAGTTTGTTACAAAATTCGGATAAATTCTGTTAGGCTTCGACCAGTCGAAGGAGGTCTTCGACCAGTCGAAGGAAAAGTGTCGACTGCTTCTACGACCAGTCGTAAATCTTCGATTCAAAGTTCAGCGATAATTTACAAGGTCTTCGACCAGTCGAAGGAGACCTTCGACTAGTCGAAGGTGACCTACGACCATCGAAGGAGGCTTTCGACCAGTCGCAGAACGATCAAAGCTTATCGCGCCCGATTTTTTTTAAATCTGTTATTTCTTCGACTAGTCGAAGAGCTCCTTAGACCAGTCGAAGATGCGATCTGCTCACCTATAAATAGAGCACGAAACTTAGAAGAATTCAAGCAATTAATTAATCCATTCAAGCCAATCTTTGTCAAACTTCTGAGAAGTAATTTTGTGCTCCATCTAAGCTAAGTGTGCTTATTTTATACTCTCTTTCTTTAGCTTTATTTAATTGATTTTGTTTCTGCTATTCCAATCTAATTTGATAAGAGGTATTGTTATTCTCTTTCTTTGGAATCAAAATCAATTAAGACAAGCCCTATTTGGTCTAATTTAAAATCTATTAAACTAGAACCATTGTAATTGAGTACTAGACATTGAACTTGAACATTCAATCATTTACTCTGATTTGGTTCTACCGGGTTGCTACAACGAAGTAGTTAATCAGGTATTTTATGTTTAATTGTAAATTTCTTTCTGTTTTGGTTTCTTTCAAGATTTGCTAGAAAAATCTTGTTGTATAGGTTATCTGAGGAGAGCCAGGAAAACTCAGAAGTGGGGTTTTTTTATTGTGTAAGCCCACAGACAAAGACACAATTGTAAAGGTTTTGGGTGAACCTGTGAAAACCTATTTTGTGAGTGAACGCTAATATCCCCGTGTGAGGATATTAGGAGTGGAGTAGCATTCTGTGTGGTCATGTTTAACAGTTGGTGAACACACAGGCGAACCACTATAATCCCTTGTGTTGTGGTTGAATGATTTACATTTCTAATCTTTAATATTCATTTATGGGATGTATGTGTGGTGGTGAATGTTATAATCGTTTAATTCAAGCATTGTGGGAATTAATTAATAATTTAGAATTTACTTTCTGCTATTCCTTTATCTGCTTGAATTTAAATTTCCTTTAAAGTTGTTCCAGCAAGGTTGCCCTGCCATTTTTATGGTGTATGGCTGTCCCTAGAACAATTCATTTGTGATTACACTTTATTTCAATTTGTGCTTAATTCTGTATTCCTCTTTGGTTTGAGATTTGATACAAAGATCTTTCTAGAAATAAGGTTGTCCTACCATAAACTCTGGTTTTTGGTGAAAGGTTGTCCTTAGAATAACATTTGTATCAATCCCTCAAGATCAAATTTTTGAGGTTGTTTTACTTTCCTACATTGTGATTTATGTTGGCTATCATATTATTTTTTAATTCCGCTGTTACAACATTTATTTGGCATAGTCCTATTCACCCCCCCTCTAGGACATATAGCTAGGCCTTTTCAATATCCCCATACATGTATGTATAAATGATCGTGTATTGTATTGGAAAGATCATGAAAATGTTAAAAAATGTCCAGAATATGGAAAGTCTAGGTGGAAATATGACAAAGCCAAGTGTAAGAAAATCCCACAAAAGGTGTTAAGGTACTTCCCATTGAAACCCAGATTGTAAAGATTGTTTATGTCTCATAAGACGGCTGAAGATATGACATTGATGTATATTTGCAACCTTTAGTAGATGAGTTAAACGATTTGTGAAGTCAAGGTGTACAGACGTATGACACATTTGCATCACAGACATTTCGATCGCATGCAACGGTCTTATGGACAATAAACGACTTCCCTGCGTATGAGAATTTGTCTGGGTGGAGCACGAAGGAAAAGTTGGCTTGTCATACATGTAGTATTGAGACTTATTCATTGTCATTAAAGCATGGTAAAAAAACGTATTATATAGGCCATCGTCGCTTCCTTCCGAGCGATCATAGTTGGCGCAGGAAGACGATGATCTTTGATGGCAAATAAGATCATACGCCACCCCCAAAATAGTTATCTAGAGAAGATGTGATATAACAACTGAGTAATATTGGAGAAGTTAGATTTGGTAAGGCACCGCACTTGAAGAAGAGGAAACGTATAGTATTGGAGTGTAACTGGAGGAAGAAGAACATTTTTTTTAGTTGCCCTATTGGAGTGATCTGAAATTGCGACACAAGTTGGATGTCATGCATATCGAGAAGAATATATGTGATAATGTTTTCGGAACATTGATGAACATGAAGAAGAAAACAAAAGCCAGTTTCAAGGCTCGATTGGATCTACAAGCAATGGGTTTAAGGAAAGAGTTGCACTTACAACCACATGAAAATTTATATACTATACCAGCAGCCTGCTGCACATTGACAAAACCAGAGAAAAAATATTTATGTGAATGGTTAAGATCGGTGAAATTTCCTGATGGGTATGGGTTAAATATATCTTGGCACATAAAAATTACGGACTGTAAGGTAACAGGAACGAAAAGTCATAATTGTCACGTCCTTCTGTAACGTCTACTACCGGTTGCGATTTGTGGATTCCTGAATAAGGATATCAGTGCGGCGCTGATTGAGTTGGAGATATTCTTTAAGGATTTGTGTTTGAAATTGTTTAATCATTTGTAAACTTGAAAGAATATTTTCATCTGCATTTTTCGATGTCATGGTACACCTAGCGATTCACTTACCACATGAGGCGAAACTTGCATGCCCAATACAATATCGTTGGATGTATCTAATCGAAAGGTGGTAGAACCTACTAAAATTTTTATTCATTCTATAAACTACATATATCCATGTTTTCATATGTATAACATAGTAGTTTTGTGTACAGATACCTTCATACACTAAAATGATTTGTGAGGGATAAGGTACGTCTAGAGAGATCCATTGTTGAGGCGTACATTAATAATAAGTGCCTAACATTTTCCTCCATGTATATTTGTGGCATAGAGACTAGATTCAACCGAAAAGATCGGAATGCCGACGAAGGGCAATAATAATAACAAGGACTTATATCTGTATTCGAACATAACGTTTGTCCTTTAGGATCTCTAACATTTTAGAATATGAAAATTGGGGATCAAGCAAAGGCACGGTGGTATGTGTTGCACAACTGTGAAGAAATAGAGTAGTACTTAGAGTAAGTCAAATCCCTTGATAATTATATCTCTACATACGATGATCTTTAATGTTTTTTGCTGATGACGTGCCAGTTGTGTGTAGTGAACACATCGAGGAGATGAAGTTCTAATACCCTACAAATTATGATCGAATGCATTAGGATCAGTTTTCAGAATAGTTCGTAAAACGTATAAGATTTCACCTGGTATCTCACCACACTTAAAATTTTGTTGTAATGTACAATATTTAAACCTAAGAAAATACCTAAACACTTACATTTTGTACGTGATAATAGATGAAGACGTTGTGCGTTGGCAACTCTACGGACGCATCTAATGCACTCTACTCACTGGCGTGTGGCCCTGATAGACGTGTATCTAATTATAAAGGTTGTATTGTAAACGAGATTCAGTTTCACACTAAAGAGTGTGAGAAGTATAGGACCACACAAAATAGTGGGGTGGTTGTGAAGGGAATGCATGAGGAGGTAGAAATTGACTTTTATGGCATTTTGACAAATATTATTGAGTTGAGTTATTATATGAGAAAGCGGGTTTATTTATTTAAATGTGATTAGTGGGACATTGAAAATAAGAAGTTAGGAATACAGAATGACGACTACTTTGCGAGCGTAAATTTATCTCGGAAGTGGTTTAAGGACGACCCATTTATCCTCGCCAACCAAGTCGAACAAGTATTTTACCTTGCTGACACCAAGTTAGGTGGCTCTTGGCACGTGGTGCAAAAAATAAAGCCTAGGAATGTATTTGACATTCCCAAACCAGACGTTGAAGACAGCGAGGATGGGGGAAATGAAACGTCTAGTGTTGAACAAGCATATCAAGAAGACATGCCATCTGGGAATAGAGGGACTGATCTAAATGTTAATATTGATGTGGTGCAATTGAACAGAGATGATGTGCCACTTGATCATGTTGATGCCTCAATAATACATGACATTCTTAGAGATGATAGCAGTTTAATTTATGATAATGTTGCAGACGATGAAGAGGAAATACTGATCAACAATAATGATGGTGAAGAAGAAATAGTCCTAAGCGATAGTGATACAGACGACGAATATTAAATGTACACATGATTTACATGTCATTTTTCAATTCAAATAATTTGATTATTACATGTATACATGTTTTACAAGTCATGATTTATTCCTTTAATTAACTTATTTATAATCCACATTTGCAGTTGAGTTAATTTCTGATCATGTCCTCCTCAAACTAGAGCGTAGCAGAAGCACGCAACATACTTCATCAGTTGTTGCGGATAGACTTTCCGGCCCTATCTTCTTCTCGTAGGGCCAAAGAGATACTCGGTCTAGTCGATGAGTGTAGGGAGGAATATATCGACGATGACTCAGATTAAAGATTATACAATCTCAAAGAAATTCTAGACCTGATGGAGGAATATAACTACGAGAAACTTTGTATGGAAGATACGGTTTTGTCACTTGCACATATGAATAGAGTCCCGAGAGACTAGATTTCTCCTATTATAACTGGCATGTTAGCTGTAACAATGTCGAGTGCTTCACATAGCTTGACATATACTTCTGCAGCGTACGATAACTTACGCAGGGAGTACTTTGGATAGTTGATCCAAAGTTGTAGATTATTACAATAAAATACATGTATTTAATATAGAGTGACAATGTGTAATGAAATTTCTAAATTTTACTAGAATGGTTACGGTTTTATTATATTCTGTTTGCATTATAGTGTAATGGTCTAATTATATTTTAATCATCTCTCTAAGCATAAGCACAAATTCATTATACCATCAACACTACTTATATAATGTTTTAGTATATTCCACTTGCACTATAAAGTTTAATGTGTTTATTATATTGATGTTCATACACTTGTACTGACATTGTTTAAATTTATAAGTTCGCAGTTCGCACAGCTTAGTCATGACACCAACTGAGAGATCAGGTCATTCGTGCACTAGATCTACCCCTTCTACCCGTGATGCAGCCGAAACAACATCGATGTTGCATGCTGCATCACAGGTGTCTGAGCCCTTCGTTCAGCATACACCAGGCACTGCATGTAAATGTAGACATATATTTCTTTTAGTGACTTCTGTTTATGTTTAGAGTTACATATTTCTTTTGCCACAACATCGTTGACCAGTAGATGAGGATGTGGACCCACACGTGGGTTAATTTTAGACCAACTTGTGTGTGAGGGTATGGTGATGGTAGAGTTCCCACAGGACTACCTTAGACATGTTGGGGACAATGTTAGATTGTTTATGTCGGAGGTCAATGTCCTATGCCGATCTCTAATCCTCGTCACTACCCCCCATTGGGCAGACATGACAGATGATGTGCGGCAACTCATCCGTCACCGCCTTCAGGTAAATTTTAATAAATTAAATTTTCATTTGTGAAAGTTCATTACCTTAATCTATTATTTACGAAACTGTAGGATAAATTTGTCTTAGATTTGAGTGTTCCCTACATTTCTTTGTCTAATGCTATCCACTTTTCTTTGAATTTGGGTTTTGTGATTGTTATGCCACTGTCAAGTACAATTTGTTCAGTAGGTGGCACATATCCACTTTCAACTATATCCCAAACATCATGGTCCAAAGATATTAGAAAGTAGTGCATCCTTGCCTTCCAGTATGCATAATTTGAGTCATCAAATACTGGAGGTCTAGTGACTGATGAGCCCTCTCCTTTGGCCATATTCCCAACTTCAGTCAAGATCACTCTCTAGGCGGTGAAGCCCTTAAAGAGATACCGGCTCTGATACCAAATTAAAAAGCGGTGAAGACCGCACTAGTTGAAGAAAGAATATGTAAATATGTCCTAGAGGGGGGTGAATAGGACTTTTTAAAGTTTTTTATAATTTATTAAAAAATCATACTTCACTAATCTTATAATCATGCAATTCTTAGGATTATTCAAATGTAACTCTATTGGCTTCTAAGCCTGGTAGAGGATCCAATCACAAACTGCTTAAGAAGTAAACAATATATAATCTAGCTAATGATGGATATGATTGTGTAGATGTGCGAGGAGTGATCAGATATTCAGATATAGAAGTATTAAATCAAATCACACAATCAAAATAACAATCTCAAACACAGTCATTTTTATAGTAGTTCAACGATAAGTCTACTCCACTCCCGGTAACCACACTTAACCCTTGAGTGTGCCGGATTTCACTAAGGAGGTTTTGCAGCGGTTCACCTCAAACCTAAGGTTTTAAATCAAATTCACCTTCAACCTTTACAACCTACACTGGGGCTGATTGTTTATACTCTCATGAGCAAGGGTCAACACAACGCACCCACTTTTAGGCACACTGGCCAAGGATCTTCCACAAGACCTTACTAGAGGTTTCTACACGATTGACCTCAAACCCGAGGTTTCACATGGTTCACCTCAAACCCACAGTTTTACACGATTTACCTCAAACCCCAAGTTTTACTAGTTCACTCCTAGCCAGATGTTTATGCTCTCTACAGAGCAAGGGTCCACACAATGCACCCCTACGTACACTCCCTCCAGAGGCCTCCATGAGGACTTCAAAGGGTGAGAACCACTTAAGACCCAATCCTACAAAGGAATGATCACAAGTGTCCTGTTGGACTCTAGATACTTACAAATAAGTTGATGAATGCCGATAAGTACAATGCCGAAGATCTCCTCCTCCTTATTGATGAAAAGTCTTCTGCTCCCTTGATCGACAACATAAGATAGTATACCAGTACTCGGCTTCGAGTTGGGTCAAGGTCAAGATGAAATCTTACTCTCAAAATATTTTCCTATTAGGAAGATAGAGCGATTCCAATCTTATGCATTCAAGGCATCCTAGCATAATGATTTGCCATTAAGGAGTAGCTGGAGGATCCTTGAATGTGGAAGTTCATTCCCCAATCCACTCTATCGAATATCAGTGATGAGGGTGGATTGGAGGATGAACTCCCTTAAGAGAAAGGGCTTTGGATATATGATCTAAGGTTAAATACACAAAAGCTCTCTCTTCTTTCTCTCACAGTAACAAAAGACAAGTCCTCTATATATAGGCAAAAAGTTCCAATGGATATAAAACGGTCACATTTATAACAGAGTTCGATATCATCGAGCAGGTTCAATATCTTCGAGCGTATACTCTCGATAGCATCGATGGTCTGCTCGATGACTCAAACTCGATGTCATACGCTTTTAAAACTTTTGCCAATTGGTTGATGAATCAAAACTATTGTCGATGTCATCAGATTTCGAACTCTGATTCCATTGATGACAGGTTCAATCCATCGACACTTGAAAAATGAGAGAGACTTGACTTTGAAATATTTCAGGATTTCATGAATGAACGGGGAACCATTGAGATCATTGGAATTTGAGTGTCAATGATATCGATATCAGAGTCGAGACATCGATAAATCTAGTGAATTTTTGTTAAGCTTACTGAATAATTTATGACCTTGTTCGAAGCAATCGACTTGGTACCGATAACATCGATATTTGAATATCGATTCTATTGAAGGGCCCCTGATCATAGTTAAAAATATCCTAAAATATCTTCTGTAAGATATTCGCGCCCACGATCGATATCATTGATGGACCTCCAATCGTATCGATATTTGATTTCAGATCATATCGAAAAATCATCGATTTTCATTAAAAAAAGGGGCACCAGAAATTTGCCTGTCAATCTTATCAAGCCACTTTCGATGGGCTTGAGATTTGTATATCGATGATATCGATAGGGGAATCGATATATCGATAAATCAGTCCAGATGAGTATTTAGTTGTTGGACACTTTTAGTCCTTATATTAATGATATCGATAGGTGCATTGATAGATCAAGCAATCTGTCAAGATGAATATTTAGTTGCTGGACACTTTTGGTCTTCATATTGATAATATCGTTAAGGTATTGAGGACATCGACAGAGCAGGCCAATCATATCGAGGGTGTTTCGATAAAATCGATAAGGCAAGAAAAACTTAGAGATTTTCCTATTTTAAAAAAAAAGTTTTCTTACCTTAAAATCATATAATTTCTAACTTGTTTTTAAGGGTTTCTTTTACCTGGTGTTTTGGGTTATGGGATGTGAGGCTGTAGGTTTACCTGTGGCGAGCTTACACCTGGTTGAGGCAGACACTTGAATTGATCTTCCTATCAGGCTCTGTAGACAATCTGACTCAACACTCCGTAACTTGACAAACGAGGGCACTTTCACAATCTGAGTTTGATTTGAGTTGGAGTTCTATCTGAGTCGAGTCGAGCTCGGGCATGCTCGAACTCGATTCAAAATTGGTTTCGAGCTAAAAAAATCAGCTCAACTCGGCTCGAACTCAGCTTCGAACCTAGTCGAATCGATCTTTTTTTTAGTCGAGTCGAGTCAAGTCTGAAAGTGCCCTTGTTTGTCAATATACGTGAGTGTTGAGTCTGTCAGTCCAAGTGAGTCCTTAGAAGAAGACATCAAGACCAAGCCTTAATAAAAGATGAAGGCCATGATCAAGCTTAAACCTGCTAGCCATAGCCTCATCATCCCACAACAATCTGTAATAGGCATATGACCCCATATAATCCCAACTTACCCTATAAAATGAATTAAAACATCTTCTAGTATAGTTGGTATAATGCACCAAGAGTATAAATGGAAGAAAGAAACAAAACCTGAAAAAATCACAAGTCCTGGTCGAGTACATCGAACTGCAATCGAGGGTATCTTCGATACATCGAACCTCATTCGATATTATTGAATGATTGCCTATTCTGTCCAGCAACAAAATGAAAGAAATGCTGGAAATCTCGATAGCATCAATTGTTATTCGATATCATTGAAGTCCATACTTCGATAACATCGAATGGCTCTCGATTACTTCAACCTTGAAATTCTTCCAAAGAAACAATATATACTCTAAGTGTTCCTCGATGACATTAAAGCCTCATTGATATTATCGAGAGTAAGTTGTCGATAGAATCGAAGTCTATTCGATAGCATCAAAACTTACTTAGTTTTGTCCAGCAAGTTTTCTAAAGAAAACATATTTTCTTCGAGTTCATCGAAGACCATTCGATATCATCGAAATTCAAACTTCAATGGATCGAATGGATCTTCTATGGAATCATGAGACAAAATTGTCTAACAACCCTTATGTATTTTAACAAAGAAATCTTGATGGAATCGAGTGTCCCTCGATGAATCGAAGTGCACGTCGATATCATCGAAAGATGCTCGATTAAAAATAGTCAGAATCAATTCTACTCTCAAATGAATATATTGAGTAGATAGTCGATGTAACCAAAGGTGGTTCGATCGTATCAAAATTTAAATTTTGATAACATATAAAACACCTTTCGATGGCATTGACGATTACAAAATTCTACCCATTTTTTTACCATTGGGATTTTACTCTATAAATACACTAGTGTTACTCCTTGTAAAAATGAACAAGAATCAAAGAGAGTTTAAGCCTATTATTCCAATATCTACATACGCTCTTACTCACTCTCTCTTTCCTGTTAGAGTTCATCATTTAATCCCTTACTTAAGCATCAACTCATCATCTTATATGCTTTGGATTGAATTATGAACTCTTGCATTCATGGAGCTTCCAACTAAGTATACCTATCTTTGGAACTCCTGAATACATAGCTTATGGGAACCTTCTCTATTAATTTAAATCTTATCTTTTAAATGGAGAAGATAAAAAACCCTAAACCTCACAACCTCCAAGTATTCACGAAAGCATAATCAGCAGGTTGCAGTTCAAAGGGAACTGAAGGTTGTTCATCATCATTGAAGATCTTCACATTGTGCGAGAAAGAGACTCATCCACTTATTTGTAAGTATTAAGAGTCTATTGTGTCTGAAGACCTTTCCATTTGTAGGATTGGAATTCAAAGTTTGAGTGACAAACTCACCAAGTCCTAGTTGTAGGCTTTTGACGAGAGAATACGTTGTGTCCTTGTGTAGGACGTGTAGCCTTGTGTAAGCTTGAGTTGCCTTGTGTAAGCTCCCAGTGTTGTGTCCTTAGGTAGGACGAGTCGCCTTGTATAGGCATTTAAGGGAACCTTGCGGAGGTTGTGAAGGTTCATGGTTAACCTGATTTAAAACCATTAGATAGTGAAATCTGATACACTCTAGGAGAAAGTGCGTCCGCCAGGAGTAGAGTAGGTAAGTAGCTGAACCACTATACATGATTGTGTTTGGAGTTGCTTTAAGTACATTTATCTAAATATGCCTATGTTTATTATATGTTCACAATGATGCATGATTTAGTTAATGTATAAGTGTTGATGGAAGTCACATCCCACACACAATATGCGTTATCCTTATAGGATTTATTTATATATATAAATCTTGTATAAGCCTATGTAAATTGGACCGTCTATTGGCATGGAAGCCATAGAGTTACTTCGCCTTACTTCCTTTAGTTTACAAGTTATGCATAGTTTGTTGTTAATAGATAACAAGTTTTGAAAAGTCTTATTCACACCCCTCTAGGACATTAAGTTATACTTCATACTTCAGTACTAACGGCTCAACTGTAATTTCAATTGGTATCAGAGAGGATTCCTATTGAAGGGTTTAACAACCTAGAGGGAGATCCTTAAGCTGAAGTTAAAATTATGACTAACAGAGAGGGAGAAGTGTTAACCAACACTGAGGAGATAAGTGAATATGAAACACTCATCTTGGAAGTAGAAGAAGAAGAAAACATAAATGATGCTTATGATCAACTTTATTCCCATAACATTAATGTTCTTAAAAAACTTAGCATTGTGGAAAACAAAAATAGACAATTGCAAAAAGTTTTAATAAAGCATTGGATATTAATACTCATATGATCAATGATCTTCAACAATATCATGCTAACAATGACAGGCTTGAAAGGACAATAACAAATCAAAATTTAGAAATTAATGAACTGAATAAACATATAAATCAATTAAAATATGAAAATAGCAAACTAAAATCTAATAACTCACATCTAAATATTGAAAATCACAAACTGAAAATAGATGTAGAGAGATCTAAACATTCGGTTGAACTAAGTCACAAGTCCTCCCGTAGTAATGAAAGACTAGAAAGACTTATAGGGATGGGAAGAAACATTAAAGATAAGAGAGGTCTAGGATATGAATCATATAAATCAAGTTCTTCTCTTGCATCACCCGTGACTAAATGTGTTGCATCAAGTAGCAACATAAGAAACACTTTCCGGCTGGAACATGTAGAAAAATTCAAAACAGCCGAAAATGTAATAAAGAGAACTTCAAAGAATATATCTAAAGTTACTCCACCCAACGTGACTGAAAGGATGGAGGAGTTGCTAAAACAGGTAGCTCAATTGAATCAGAAAACTGAAGAATTGATGAAACAAGAAAATCTGATTCATCCCAAAGGATTCAAAGAATTCTTTGTTTATCATCATCGAAGAGAAAAATAAAAGAAAACAATCTTTTCAAAGAAGATGATAAACAAATGGGTAATAAAAAATAAGAACAATTGCCTTGTACTTCATACCGCACTAAAAGTAGGCAATAGTTATCTCGATAGTGGTTGCTCCAGACATATGATCAGTGATCGGACCCAATTCTGTGATTATTTTGAATTTGACGGTAGGTCGGTCACATTTGGAGATGGGAGCTCAACTAAGATAATTGGACAGGGTATAATAGTCAAGCCAGGGTTGCCCAAAATTGAGAGTGTTCTTTGCGTAGAAGGATTAAAGTACAACCTTCTAAGTATTTCCCAAATATGTAATAAAGAACAATTCGTCTCATTCTCCAAAGATATATGCAAGATCTCAAATCTTAAAGGAAAGCTAATCATGAAAGGTCTTCACACTAATAATAATTGTTATGTGATAGATATCATAGGAGGCAGTGGCCCATCCATGACATGGCACATGGTCTTATTAGATACTGAGTCCAAGTTATGACATTAATGACTTGGACATGTACACTATAGGAATTTGGCCAAGCTATACTAAAAAAAAACTTGGTGAGAGGACTACCTATGAATAAAAAGAAAGAAAAGATTACATATGGTGATTGTCTTAAGGGCAAACAAATTAAAGTTGGACACCAAATGTAAGACCCGTATCCTAGCCTGTACTGTTCCGTAGGCTTCCACAGTCCTTTCGATCAAATTCCAGCAACCCGCGACACGTAGATAGCATTTGCACACAACCTTCAGTCATATCCCATATTTCAGAGTCGGCTTGACTCGAGACTTTACCAGTGTGACAGTGCCGTTGCCGCATTTTCAACGCAGATACTTGCGCACCGACCCGATACCCAGGTTAGAAGATGTGTGCCCACATTTATTTTGAAGAAATACCGCACGTTTGCAATCCTAGGAGAATCTCTACAATATGTCCCATCAATCAATCACTCAAATCAATCAATCAATCACCTCATGTCAGGTACAAGAGCAACCAATGCTTTCTTTCTCCACAAGTCAAGTAAACACTAAAAGTCAACAAGTCTCTCACCTCACCCATCACTCACCTCACATCTATCACTCACCTCACATCCATCACCTCTCCCTTACAACCACCTCTCTCTCTCTCTCTCTCTCTCTCTCTCTCTCTTCTTATTCCAAGCAAGAGGAGACGGTGGACGTCCATGCATTTCTAAGGAGATAAAGTGCATGTATGTGGCCCACTTTCCACCTCAAAATCTTTCATCCTAGCCATTCAAATCTCATCACCTTCCATCAAAGTGAAGCATAAGGAGACCGGTGTTCCATCGAACCAAGAAGATCGAATGGTGGGTGCTTTATAGGCTAGATTTTCATGTTATAACAAAGGGCCAAGTGAGGCCTACCGATTGATGGTATGGATCTCATTTTGGACCGTAGGTGTGGCCGATGGCCCACCTTAATTCTCATGATCATTCCATGATGGGGCCATTCTCCATGGACCCCATCATGATGTTTATCTTCCTGACATGAAAAGAGGTCATCTAGATCGTCCATTTTAGGTGGAGAAGGAATCTCCACCGTTGATCTTTGATTTGGTGGGCCCACGTGTATTGGGACCCACTTGATGTATGATTGAATGTCAGGGAGGGCTCATAGTGGTAGAGCCCTCCATCACACGTGTCCCTCTTTCTCTCTCTCTCCCTCTCTTTTTTTCAAATTTTTTTCTTATATGATGATGTGGCCGTGCGGCCCACCCGGATGTTATGTGATGATGTAGTCGTGTGGCCCACCTGGATGAACCCCATCTTGATGTATGTATTACCCACGCCATCCAACATTTTGGTGGCCCACGTCTATAGGTGGGGCCCACCTCAAATGTATGTCTTATGTCCAAACCGTCCAGCATCTAGGGACGTTGGATGTGAACCGGGAAAATAAAAATATTAACTTGATTCTCAAGCTTTGGAGAGGATTGCTCATGCAGGTCCCACCTTAACGTGTGGATCCCATCCACGCCATCCATCCCATTTCCCAAATAATTTTAGGTGTTGAGGCAAAAAACGAATTTGATCTGATTTTCTGGTGAGTCTTAGCATAGCAAACTACGTTTTTACCGTTGAAATACCCCCTGACGTTTTTATACACCGAAATATATGGATATTGGGCTTGCTTGGTCCATCTCGGGCCATGGAATCCAATGAGTGGAGTGGATTCACCTAATGCGAGCCCCACATATGAAAAACCATGGAAAAACCCCCCTTTCAAAAAAATATATATAAGCAGGCAACGCCTGCTGCTACTGACGCAGCAGCAGAACGCTGCTGCGTTTTGGCGGACGGACAGCAGGGACCCACGGTCCCAGCCGTGGGCCCCAACATGCTGTGTGTTTATCATCGACACCGTTCATTTGGTGGGCCCCTTCTTGAAGTGGGTCCCCTCCAAAAATTAGCCTATATGGAACTCAGGTGGCCCACATCACAGGAAATAGTGGGATTGAATGTCTACCATTAAAACCCATTTAGGGTTTTCAAAAAATTCTTGGATTAATATGTAATTTGTTTTTCCCATTCATCTAAGTCCGTGTGACATTATCAATGGTTGGATGTTAAATAAACGTTACCCACGTGGGACCCACAATGATGTATGTGTTTTATTGACATCGTCCACGACAATGGACGATGGAACATTTATGTGTTTTATCAATATTGTCCAGGCATTTCTTGGACAGCCAGTAGGCCCCACCCTTGATGTCTGTGTTATATCCAAACCGTCCATTTAATTAGTGGGCCATGTGTGTGAACCCCACCATGATGCATGTGATGCATTCAAACTATACTACCATTTTGAAAGATAATTTTATGGCTTGAGATTAAAAATAAGACAGATCCAAGGATCAGGTGGGCCACATTATAGAGAACAGTGGGTTTAAAGGTCCACCATTAAACCCTTAAGAATATTAATGGTGGAAATCCACCACCTATATTTGGGTGTGGCCCATTTGATATACACATGGCCCATGTGATGTGGCCCACTTGCCATATATATGGTCCATTGTTAAGGCCCACCTTGATATGTAAAGCCCATGTGATGAGGCCCACTTAATGTATGTAAGTCCCATGTACGAGGCCCGTCGTTATGGCCCACCTTGATATATGAATTTTATATACACCCCGTCCATTTGGACAGTGCTGTATGGGCCAACCATAATGTATGTGCTTTGCGGCAACGCCGTCTATCTGTTTTGTGGGACGGTGGGCCCCTTAATGCATGCATTCTATACCAAGCCATCAATTTGTTTTGTTGTGGGACGGGTAGGGCTCACCTTGAGATGTGTTATATATTCACACCGTCCATCCACGTGGGTCCCACGTGATATACGTGTTTGATCCAAGCGGCCCGATGTGATGTATAAGGCCCATTGGTGCGGTCCATGGACGCAGTCCACTTGATGTACATAAGGTCCACTGGTGCAACCCATGTGATATGGCTAACTCGATATACAAAAGGCCCATTGGTGAGGCCTATTGTGATGTATTTTGGCCCGTGTGAGAGACCCATTATGTTATATTTGTGGCCTAGTTGATAAGGTCCATTGTGATGTATTTGTCGCCTAGTTAATAAGGTCGATTGTGATGTATTTATGGCCCGCATGGCTAGGCCCGATGTGGTGTATATGTGGCCCAATCCGATGAAGGTGCACCAATGTAATGTGTGATTCTACTATAATGCATGTAACGATGTTTATGGCGAGCCATGCCTTGGGAGCAATGATGGTTTGACGTCCACATTGTAAGAATAATGGTTAAATGTCTGCATTATAACTCTCCATAGGGCCCATGGATAGGCCCATACTTGTTGTGTGTAGGTCATTAAGGCCTATCTTCGTTGTGAGGATAGTTCATCACCATATAAAATGCTTAGTATAATTCTATGATTCATGCCCATATGAATCATATGTATGTCTGATATGAGGAATGTTTGATCATAGCATACGCCATTAGGCAAACTATTTACGAGATCCTTATGAGACAGAGTGCCCACATTATCGCGCCGTATGCGCAGGATTGCTGCATGACTGGATAGTGTGACTCATGCATCTCGCATATATGTGACTTGATCATTGTATGCCCTAGCGACATCAGGGATGTGGCCTCCACAAGCATATAGTGGATGGATAAATGGGACACAAAAAATACTTGGTTCTATCACTGTGGGCACTTAAGATGTCCTTGGGTGAAAATTCAAGAATCTCCGAGGCCAAGAGGTGCCCCAACGTCTAAACCGAGTGGGAAATGAGCGCACAAGTGTCGAATACCAGTAGGTCGTGTCTCCCACTATGTCGTGGTCGGTTGGGAGGGGGTGTGGCCATATCCGCCGAGTAAGGGGGCTATAAGCTATGCTGAGTATGACCATCTCGTAAATGGGTCCATATCGATGAGCTGATTAGGTATTAGCAGACTGCTGGCTAGGCGGATAGTGAGGTCTCTTCCACTCGCTGGGTTGTACGACTAGGGAGGCGACAATTAGAGTCGAGTGTAATAGACCTCGGTGATTTCTCAGACAGTAACCATACTGATATATGGACTTATTGAGCAGAAATTGCATATCCATTTATTCATTTATTCACTATCCACTTGGGCTGGTGGTGCGTAACTATTTATTACGTGTACCTTCTCATGGTCAGGATTTCGGTTGAGCGCGTGACTAACCTGAGATCAGGAGTTTACCATTTGAGTTTGACTATTTAAATTTAGGTATGGGACTAGTTTGAATAGAAGACCCTTGTGGTGGACCCCATAGCCTGCGATACTACGTACTATCATCCCGACTTTACATTCCAGCATGATCATTTCATTCACACTGCATATTACATTGTATCCACAGTACCTAACATTTTGGGTTACTATGTTTTTGTACTTATATAGCCTAGATGGACTTAGCAGGATTTGCATATTACATTGCATCATCGGCATCGGACATTTGGCTTCCACATTTGCATAGCCGATCCGCATTGCGTATTCTGTTATTGAATGATTCTTGGACTTACCAATATCTTTCCGCTTACTCTAATATTGTATGATTCATGATCCTGTCAGTATTTCTATTTTTCCCGATGATGTATGATTTATGAGCTTTATTATATACTTAACACTCACCTTCCACACACTTTCACCACCCTCTAAGCTTTCTATAAGCTTATGCACGATAGATGTGTGCAGGTGGCATTAGGTTGCAGCAGCGTTGAGCTTGGAGCGTGCAACTGTCTTTTAAAGCTTTGATTTGAACATATGTATTTCCCTTTCAGCATTGTATTCAAATATTTATATTAGTGGATATGTGATGATAATGTTGCCTTTATGACTTGGGTATACTTGTAGTTATGTTTCTTATAATACAAATGTACATTGGAAAATCCTCCTTGTAGGATCCCAAGATCAAAACCTGGCGTATGGACGCTAGGAGCTGAGAATGGGGTATTATGGAGGCTGTCGCCACCGAATTTGGTAATAAAAAATTTTGTGATCCCGATTTTCGATTTTGGGGCGTGACAGAAGTTGGTATCAGAGCGTAACTCGGGAATACCTAAAGATAACACCACATATCTACTGATAGCTAGCCTACACTCTATGATTGTTGAGAACTTAGAATGGTTAGATCCCCGAGTTCGAATAACTTAGAGATTTTCTGATATAGATCCCTACCGTTGAGAATGTGAGGCTGTATAATATTCTAGTTTCGATCGTTTTTAATCCAGGATTCGAGGTCCAGTTGGATCATCGTAGTGTTGATGAGGCATCTTGGAAGCAAGAGGTTGAGATTCGTGGGCGTTATCCCCATCTCTTAGGTGTTTAATTATGTTAGCATGTTTTGTTCAGATAGGATTTTCCTCCCTTGGTGAGATCTGTATTGGTCATGTTCTGTTTTAAATTTCGAAGATGAAATTTTTATTACGTGGGGAGAGCTGTAAGACCCGTATCCTAGCCTATATTATTCCGTAGGCTTCCACAATCCTTCCAGTCAAATTCCAGGAACCTGTGAGGCATAGGTAGCATTTACGTACAACCCTAAGTCAAATCCTATATTTTAAAGTCAGCTTAACTTGAGACTTGTACCAGTGCGTCCACACCGTTGCCGCGATTCCAACGTCGTGACATACACACCAACCCGATACCCAGGTTAGAAGATGTGTGCACGCATTTATTTCGAAGAAACACCACACGTTTTCAATCCCAAGAGAATCTCTACAACATGTTGGAAAAGGCCAAGCTATATGTCCTAGAGGGGGGGGGGGTGAATAGGACTATGCCAAATTTAAAATAAAATCAGCAGAAATAATGTAAACCAATATCCTTACAATATGAATCAATTCACAATGCTAAATTTTAAATCACCTTGATAAATAAGTATTGAGAGATTGATACAAATTCATTTCTAAAGACAACCTTACACCATAATAAACAAGGGCTTATGGTAGGACAACCTTATTTCTATAACATCTTTTGGATCAAGGACTCAATTTTAATATAAGTAAATGAAATAGCTAGGATTTGAAATTAAATGCAGAAGTATAGATCTAAATTATTACAACAATCCCCACACTTGCTTGAAATGTAAATAGTTACAACATTCACATCCACTTGTACATTCCACACAATCGAATGATAAAAGATATGAAAATTAAGCAAGCATTCAATCCACAAGACAAAGAGTTATAGTGGTTCGCCTGTGTGTACACCAACTATCTTTCAACAGCCACACAGAAAGCTACTCCACTCCTAATATCCTCACACAGGGGATATTAGCGTTCACTATGAAATAGGTTTTCACAGGTTCACCAAAAACCTTTACAATTGTGTCTTTTTCACTTGGGCTTACACAATTCAAAAACCCCTCTTTTCTGAGTTTTCTGGTTTTCCTCAGACAACCAATACAATGAGATTTTTCTGGCTCAACCTCAAACAAAACCAGTACAATGAGATTTTTCTGGCTTAACCTCAAACAAAACCAAAAGTAAATAAATTTTACTGCAATTGTAAAATACCCGGATTTCTCCTTTTCTTAGCAGCCCTAGGAGAACCAATCGAGTAGATGATTGAATGTCAAAGTTCAATTTCTAATACTCACATTCATAAGGTTCTAAATTCTAATAGATTTTAGATTTAACTTGTTGGGCGTAGCTATATTTGATTTTGATTCCAAGAAGAAGGAATAAGATAATTCCTCTTTTCAAGTAAGATTGGAATAAAGAAACAAAATCAAATTAAATAAGCTAGCAAAAAGGAATATTAAATAAGCACAATGTAGCTTAAAATAAACACGACTTATCTCGAGTGATCACTTGAAAATTCTTGAATTGAATAGAGTTGAAGTGTGAAAACTCGAATTTCGTGTTCAATTTATAGAAGCAAAATCGTTCCTACGATCGGGTCTTAGAAATCTTCGACCGTCGTAGCTCTAACATTTTTGAAAAATTAAGCGCGATCTTTGAAAGTCGTTCCACGATTGGTCGTGGAGTAGCCTACGACTGGTCGTGGGTCACCTACGACTGGTCGTAGATCCTTACGACTGGTCGTAGGACCATAGATTACGTTGCTGGACTTTGAGTCGTAGCTCCACGACTGGTCGTGGACGAGTCGAAGCCACACCTACGACCGGTCGAAGGACCTCCAGATCGGTCGTGGGCGTACTAAAAATTTCAAAATCTTCAACTACTTAGGACTGGTCGTGGAATTTCTTGGACTAGTCGAACCAATGCCAGGACTGGTCGAACAAGAGCTAGGACTGGTCGTAGAATAGACCAAACTTATGTAAAATAAATATTTGATTTATGTATCCAAAGTGACCTACTTAAAGGGTCAACCTAAGGTCATTCAAACCTGAATCATGTCGTATGGACATTGAACTTCAACCATTCAACGAATGTAGATTGTTTGAACCATATCGTGCTTGAGATCTTGAACTTGTTGTAGCTTCAAACTTGAGATCTTCATCAGCATAACAACTACTTCATGCAATGCTTATTAGTCTTGAAGTCATGAGTTGTTTCTTAAGACTTGAACATCAACATTGTAGCTTCTTGAGACTTCAACATGTAGCTTCTTGAACTTCAATATGTAGCTTCTTGAAAAGTTCAACTTGTAGCTTCTTGAAGTATTTATGCAAGTCTTGAATTCATATAAATCATCATACAAGCACAGACACGTATAGATGTTTTGACACATCAAAATTTGACAACCAAAGAAGCATGAGACCATAACACTTACAATCTCCCCCTTTGTCAAATTTGTGACAAAACACCCAAGTAATAATACTTTCAATAGACATAAGAGAAGTACAAACACAACAGGTTCACAATAGAGAAGCATGCACAGTTATATAGATATGATAAGTAATAACTAGCATCATTCTCCCATAACTACCCCTGAGAAGCTTAACTCCCCCTGAGTAATAGCCTGAGTAATAGGAGCACATCATAAAGATTAATAGGAGCACATCATAAAGATTAATTCAAATAAATCAAAAGCCTCCAAAACTTCTCCCCCTTTTTGACACAAAATGACAAAGGAAGAAGAGCATCAATAATAAAGAAAATAGGAGTTGATTCAAGAGAGCATAGAGCATAATTCAAAAAGTCAGTAAGCACGAAAAGCTCAGTAAAA
The DNA here is from genome assembly GCA_030180095.1 of Magnolia changhungtana. Lineage (NCBI taxonomy): Eukaryota > Viridiplantae > Streptophyta > Magnoliopsida > Magnoliales > Magnoliaceae > Magnolia > Magnolia changhungtana. The sequence goes on along the minus strand of JASAUF010000644.1, from coordinate 2,931,156 downwards.
AAAAAATTACAGACCCATCAAAAATTTAGTCAGAACCAGAAGAGGGTGCAGGATTAGATGGATCAATTTTATATAAACCCTTAGCAATCCGCCTCATATATTTGCGTAAATATGAAAATTGCGTGTCTTGGGTAACACGAATTTGAGCCACCTACTCTTGAAGGGAATTCAATCTCTCATCAAAATCAAAAAGCTGAAAATCAGGATCATCAGCCGAGTCTGATTCAAGTTCTTCAAATAAGTCATCCATATTCACGTCTTCAAGAAGATCACTAGCTTGAGCATTTCCTGCTTCAGCACCACTGCTACCAGCATCCACTTGGCCATCAGCCAATTCTAAATTCATCTTGTTAATATTGGAATTATTAAAAGGGAGATGATGGATGAGTTTTTCTCTAGTAGGCATAGCTACGAGCATATGATTTGCCAGCATAGTCAATAAATAACCAAAGGGTATATCACTATGTCTAAGATGGTGACGAGACAAAATAATGGAATGACAAATTAAAGAAGGTAGACATATTTTTGCACTAGAGACTACAGAATGCAAAACACGAACCATGAAAGCAGTGAGTTTGGTTTTATTACCAGAACGTGGATAAAGATTTGAGATGAATATCCTATGAAGTACTCTGTGTCTGGGTAACAAATACCTTGAGGGAAGTACATGACCTTTATGAGTCCAATGAACATCCAAATTACATAAATCTCTAGTAAGCATTTTTCGTTTAGATTCTCGAGAGACTCATCATGTAAAATATGAATTGGAATGCTCTCATCATTGATGTGTATTTCCATAATGTCGCAATCAAATGTCGATCCACTAAAAACAATCCTTCTTGAGTATCAACTTTAAAAGTTAAATCCTCAAGAGAAAAATCACGATACATGCAAACATGGATTGGGCAATGGACTGGTATGCGCCCCACCCCAATGTAAGATGTTATCCCATCCCACGATTCCAACAGAGGAGGATACCAAATGAAGCAATGTGATTAATATTAACAGACGCTCAACAATAACATTGCGCATACGCAAATCCCGAGCATTAGAAGGATCATTTTCGGAGAGCGAAGATGACGTTGTACAATAGAAGCCGATCTAGAAGAAGATGGACCTCGAGTAGTTTTCTTTTACCTCTAGCATCCATTTTCATGAAGGATTTCAAGGAAACAACAAGTTGGAAGAAATGGGGTTTAAATAAAACAGATTTTTCAAGATAAAACCCCAAACTTGCAATGAACGACCAAATAGATTCCACAAGAATGAGATTTGAAACACTAATAGCAAGAATCTACAAAAAAAAATGCAAAAGAACCACTAACCTTGAAGTACTATGAAGGTGGGTTCGATCGGTCGTAGCTAGAACCGTTGGAGAGTAAAAAGAAATGAAGAAGAAGAGTCAAAATCCCCAAATTAAAGTGAAATCCCGAGTTTCACGACTGGTCGTGTAAGTGTTCGACCGGTCGTAGCACGACCGGTCGTGTACACTCACGACTGGTCGAGTACGACTCAAAATTTGCAAAATTTTTAAATAATTTTCAAATTCAAGCAAATAAAACATCATAGTTATGTACATTATGATACACCAAATCATGTAAATTCAATTTAAATTGCACATACCGAGATCAAATTTTAATTTATTAAACCTGCTTTTGTCGAGCGGTTTAGTGAAAATGTCCGCAAGTTGAGTCTCGGTTGGAATGTAATCCAAATATATTAATTTTTCTTCCACTAATTCACGAATGTAATGAAATCTAATGTCAATATGCTTAGTACGTGAATGCTGAATCGATTTTTAGAGATATTTATTGCACTGGAATTATCAAAAAATAAAATCATAGAATCCTGAGTGATTCCATAATCGCTAACATTCGTTTCATCCAAACAAGTTGAGTACATGCATTTCTAGACAAGAAGAATGTATTCACCTCATTTCACCGTTGATAGCGATATAGAACTTTGCTTCTTGCTAAACCAAGAAACAAGACAATTTCCAATGTAGAAACAACCACCACTGGTTGATTTCCTATCATCAATGTTTCCAGCAAAGATCTCAAGATTCTACTAATTGAACATTAGTCTCATGTGATACCAGAGACCCAGCTTAGTAGAACTTGCGACATATCGCATAATCCGTTTAACAAAGAGCTTAAGTGAGATTCTTTAGGATTTGATTGATAACGAGCACAAATACCAACACTCAAAGCAATATCTCGGTCTACTAGCAATGATAAAGCAAACTACTAATCAAACTACGATACAATTTAGGATCCACATCATTACCTCGTAGAGTCTTTTGAGAGTCTCAAAGTTGTACTCATAGGAGTATCAAAATTTTTACCTTTCTCAAATCCAAATTTCTTAATTAAACTTTGAGCATATTTGGTTTGAGAGATAAAATTCCATCAAGTTGTTGTTTTACTTGCAACCCTAGAAAATAGTTTAATTCTCCAACCATGCTCATTTCAATTTAGACTTCATCAAATCAAAACTCAACAATTATGTTAGTACAGTTGATCCATAAATAATATCGTCAACATATATTTGAACCATTAGAATATCATCGTTATGTTTCTTAACAAAGAGCGTCTTATTAACACACCCCATCTGAAAATTATGACTCAGTAAAAACTTAGTCAGTTTTTCATACCATGCTCTGGGAGCTTGTTTCAGACCATAGAGAGCCTTCTTAAGACGATACACATGATCAGTAAATTTAGGATCTTCAAACCCTGTAGGTTGTTCAACATATACCTCTTCATGTAAATCACCATTCAGAAAGGCACTCTTTACATCCATTTGGTAAATTTTAATCTTCCTAAAACATGCAATAGAGATAAAAAGTCTGATTGATTCAAGACGAGCTACAGGAGCAAATGTTTCATTATAGTCAATACCTTCAATTTGTGTATACCCCTGTACAACTAGTCTTGCTTTATTTCGAATAATATTTCCAAGTTCATCAGATTTGTTTTTGAAAATCCATTTTGTTCCAATAATATGTTTATCTTTAGGTCTAGGAACAAGGTGCCAGACATCATTTCTGACAAACTGATTAAGTTCTTCTTGCATCGCAAGAATCCGCCATCCGAAGTGCTTCTTTTACGTTAACCGGTTCAATCTGGGATGTAAAGCATACGTAGTTACATATGTCCTCTAATTGTCTACGAGTGTGCACACCAGGAGAGGGTTTCCAAGTATTTGAGAAGTTGGATGATCTTTAACATCCTTAATTCTGATTAGTTTCACTTGATGAAATTTCTTATTTTTCAAGTATAAGAACTTCATCATTATTCGAACTAGGGACAGTGTATTCAAAAGATCGTCAATCACAACATTTATTGACTCTTGAATCACACCGGTCCCGTTGTTCGAACACGATATGCACGATTGTTTAAAGAATATCCTAAAAGATCCCTTCATCACTTTTAGTGTCGAACTTTCCCAAATTTTCACTTGGTCACGCAAAATATATAGCACTTGCTTTCACCAAAAACTCGAAAGTATTTGACAGAAGGCTTTTTCTCAAACCACATTTCATAAGCCGTTTTATTATTAGATTTACAAATATAAACACGGTTAATAATGTAGCAGGCTGTATTCACTGCTTCAGCCCAGAGATTCCTAGGGAGCTTCATGCTATTTAACATAACATTTCCCATTTCTTGAAGCACTCTATTCTTCCTCTCGACAATTCCATTTTGTTGAGGAGTTTTAGGTGCAGAGAATTCATGCGATATTCCCTGATCGCTACAAAATTTCTCAAAACCGCTATTTTCGAATTCGGATCCATGATCACTACGGATCTTGCTGACTTGAAAACATTTTTCAGTTTGAATCCGTTTTATAATCTTTTTCACTTCATCAAGGGTTTCTGATTTATCTTTCAAGAATGAAACCCAAGTGTATCTTGTATAATCATCTACAATAACTAAGATGTACTTTTTGCCACCTCGACTTTCCGTTCTTGTTGGTCCTATAAGATCCATGTGGAGCAAATTCGAGTGGTCTTGTGGTGATATTGGAGTTCACCTTTTTGTGAGAGCTCCTAGTTTGTTTACCATACTGGCATTCACCACAAATCTTGTCTACTTTTTGCATCTTAGGTAGTCCTCTAATTAGTTCACTTTTGCTCAATCTGTATAAATTTCAGTAGTGTACATGTCCAAGGCGTTTATGCCATAATTCTGTCTCATCGGTATGGACCATGTAGCACGTTTGTTTAGATGAGCTACCATTGCTTACTATATAGCAGTTTTCAGAAGTTCTCACGACTAGCTAATATTACGAAACCCTTTTCATTTATAATTTCACAACCTTGATTAGAAAATTTAACATTATGGTTGTTATCGCATATTTGAGATATGCTCAACAGTTGTGTTTTAAACCCTCAACATATAAAACATTTTTAAATAAGGGAAGGTTATAGAGTTGGACCGTACCTTTGCCAATTATCTTGCAACTTGCTACCATCACCAAATGTGACTGACCCATCACTATATCTTTAAGATCGGTGAATAGAGCTTTGTCGTCATCATATGTCCGAGCATCCACTGCCTAGGTACCATTTCGAATGGCTTGTAGCTTTGAAAGCAGTGTGAGCAACCAAACAGTAACCTTAGGAACCCATTTCAAGATCTTGTTTTGGGTTTAGGAGAATAATTGGTCTTCTTTTGTTTATAGTTGTAAGAGTGACCTACCGAGTTAGATTTTAATAGCTCCTTAAGTAAATCAACAATTTTTTCAAATAGTGGGTTTCGAATCGATTTTTGAAATTTATATAGTCGCTTTTGTGTTTTTGAAAAGTTTTTGTATTTTTAGAAAAACTTGACTAGTACCTTTTCCTTTTGAGTTAGAAGTCTCTCCTTTCACAAAATTGGAACGAGTATTCTTCTTTTAGGAGATGTGTTTTTATCATAGCCCAACCCGGATCGATCGCCACATTTTCTTGATCCGGATAATAATTTTTCTAATTTTAGATTACCTTGGGCATATCTCCATGTGTCCTTCAAACTCAGAAGAGAAGATACTTCATTTTTAAGTTTCTCATTTTCAGATTTCAAATTTTCAATTAGGGAGGTTTTGAATTCCAAATCACACTTTGTTTTTTTCAAAACAATCTGAAATTTGGGATTTTTCTAAAACAAGGGTTTCAAAACATTCTTTATGTTTAAAAAACTTTTCTTTTTGAAGTTTAAGTTTGACAGCAATTTTACAACTTTCCTTATATAAGGCATTGTAAGCATCTTGAAGATCTTCATCATTTTCATGATCACTGTCCAAATTTTCTTCACTTGTTGAATCATCGTGATCTGAAAAAGTAAACTTGGCTAGAGTCATAAGGGCCTTAAGTTCATCGCCCGACTTTCGGTTTTCAATTTTCTGATTCAAGAGGCTTTAATCGACGATTCATCCCAAGTAGCCAACATACCCTTCCTTTTGATCTGTCCTTTTAGGACATTTGTTTGCTAAATGCCCATATTCTTGACAGCTTGTAACATTGACTATCTTTCAATGACTTCCAAGTTTTAGACTTAGGTTTAGAACGTTTCTTTTCATTTGCCTTTTGAAAGTCGACTCTTTTCTTACTTTTGAAAATCTTATAAAACTTTTTCACCAAAAGGGCCATATCATCTTCAGACTTTTCTGAATCAATTTTCTTGAGTAATACTTTTAGATGACTTCAAAGCAATAGATTTACCTTTAGGAGCTTTAAAACTTAATTCATAGGTTTGTAAAGAACCAACTAATTCTTCTACCTTCATATTATCCGTATCACGAAGTTCCTGGATTGCGGTTACCTTAGAATTGAACCGTTCAGGAAGAGAGCGTAGTATTTTTGCACACACTTTACTTTCTCGGATCTTATCGCCAAGACCCCACATTGAGTTTACAATGTCATTCAATCTAGTGTAAAAGTCCATAAACATTTCATTTTCCTCCATATGAATTTCTTCAAATTTAGTTGTGAGGAGTTGGACTTTAGATTTCTTAACAATTGATGTACCTTTGTGTGTCATTTCTAAAATATCCCAGGCTTGCTTTGTAATATCACAGATATGATTCTTTTGAACTCATCCTAGGTGATAGTGCACAAGTGATTGCATTTAGTGCTTTAGCATTAGCACTACTCTCATTTTTCTGAAGTGTGGTCCATTGGTAATACGGTGTAATTTTCATAGATTTTGAACCATCAACACCAGTTACTTCCATGATAGGAGGATTCCATTCAGTCACTGTGGCTTGCCACACACTTTCATCCATTGATTTGAGGAAGATCCTCATTCTGGCTTTCCAATATGCATAGTTGGAGCCATCAAAGGGTGGAGGCCTAGTAACTGAAAGGCTATCAAAATTTGACATCTTTTTATATAGCTTAGATCGTTAGCTCAGGAAATAAATCCAAATAAAAAGCAACAAGAATGAGCTATTAGGCTTTGATACCACTTGAAAAAGGCCAAGCTATATGTCCTAGAGGGGGGGGGGGGGTGAATAGGACTATGCCAAATTTAAAATAAAATCAGCGAAAATAATGTAAACCAATATCCTTACAATATGAATCAATTCACAATGCTAAATTTTAAATCACCTTGATAAATAAGTATTGAGAGATTGATACAAATTCAGTTCTAAGGACAACCTTACACCATAATAAACAAGGGCTTATGGTAGGACAACCTTATTTCTAGAACATCTTTTGGATCAAGGACTCAATTTTAATATAAGTAAATGAAATAGCTAGGAATTGAAATTAAATGCAGAAGTATAGATCTAAATTATTACAACAATCCCCACACTTGCTTGAAATGTAAATAGTTACAACATTCACATCCACTTGTACATTCCACACAATCGAATGATAAAAGATATGAAAATTAAGCAAGCATTCAATCCACAAGACAAAGAGTTATAGTGGTTCGCCTGTGTGTACACCAACCGTCTTTCAACAGCCACACAGAAAGCTACTCCACTCCTAATATCCTCACACAGGGGATATTAGCGTTCACTATGAAATAGGTTTTCACAGGTTCACCAAAAACCTTTACAATTGTGTCTTTTTCACTTGGGCTTACAAATTCAAAAACCCCTCTTTTCTGAGTTTTCTGGTTTTCCTCAGACAACCAATACAATGAGATTTTTCTGGCTCAACCTCAAACAAAACCAGTACAATGAGATTTTTCTGGCTTAACCTCAAACAAAACCAAAAGTAAATAAATTTTACAGAATTGTAAAATACCTGGATTTCTCCTTTTCTTAGCGTTCCAGAGAACCAATCGAGTAGATGATTGAATGTCAAAGTTCAATTTCTAATACTCACATTCATAAGGTTCTAAATTCTAATAGATTTTAGATTTAACTTGTTGGGGAAGCTATATTTGATTTTGATTCCAAGAAGAAGGAATAAGATAATTCCTCTTTTCAAGTAAGATTGGAATAAAGAAACAAAATCAAATTAAATAAGCTAGCAAAAAGGAATATTAAATAAGCACAATGTAGCTTAAAATAAACACAGACTTATCTCAGAGTGATCACTTGAAAATTCTTGAATTGAATAGAGTTGAAGTGTGAAAACTCTGAATTTCGTGTTCAATTTATAGAAGCAAAAATCGTTCCTACGACTGGTCTTAGAAATCTTCGACTGGTCGTAGCTCTAACAGATTTTTGAAAAATTAAGCGCGATCTTTGAAAGTCGTTCCACGACTGGTCGTGAGTAGCCTACGACTGGTCGTGGGTCACCTACGACTGGTCGTAGATCCTTACGACTGGTCGTAGGACCATAGATTACGTTGCTGGACTTTGAGTCGTAGCTCCACGACTGGTCGTGGACGAGTCGAAGCCACACCTACGACCGGTCGAAGGACCTCCAGATCTGGTCGTATGGGCGTACCAAAAATTTGAAAAATCTTCAACTACTTAGGACTGGTCGTGAAATTTCTTGGACTAGTCGAACCAATGCCAGGACTGGTCGAACAAGAGCTAGGACTGGTCGTAGAATAGACCAAACTTATGTAAAATAAATATTTGATTTATGTATCCAAAGTGACCTACTTAAAGGGTCAACCTAAGGTCATTCAAACCTGAATCATGTCGTATGGACATTGAACTTCAACCATTCAACGAATGTAGATTGTTTGAACCATATCAGGCTTGAGATCTTGAACTTGTTGTAGCTTCAAACTTGAGATCTTCATCAGCATAACAACTACTTCATGCAATGCTTATTAGTCTTGAAGTCATGAGTTGTTTCTTAAGACTTGAACATCAACATTGTAGCTTCTTGAGACTTCAACATGTAGCTTCTTGAACTTCAATATGTAGCTTCTTGAAAAGTTCAACTTGTAGCTTCTTGAAGTATTTATGCAGTGTCTTTAATTCATATAAATCATCATACAAGCACAGGACATAGATAGATGTTTTGACACATCAAAATTTGACAGCCAAAGAAGCATGAGACCATAACACTTACACATGTCCCATCAATCAATCAATCACCTCATGTCAAGTACAAGAGCAACCCATGTTTTCTTTCCCCACAAGTCAAGCAAACCCCAAAAGTCAACAAGTCTCTCACCTCACCTATCACTCACCTCACATCGATCACTCACCTCATATCCATCACCTCCCATTCACATATTCTAAGTAAGAGGAGAGGGTGGACGTCCATGCATTTCTAAGGAGAGAAAGTGCATGTGTGTGGCCCACTTTCCACCTCAAAATCTTTCATCCTAGCCATTCAAATCTCATCACCTTCCATCAAAGTGAAGCATAAGGAGACCGGTGTTCCATCGAACCAAGAAGATCGAACGGTGGGTGTTTTATAGGATAGATTTTCATGTTATAACAAAGGGCCAAGTGAGGCCTACCGATTGATGGTATGGATCTCATTTTGGACCCTAGGTGTGGCCGATGGCCCACCTTGATTCTCATGATCATTCCATGATGGGGCCATTCTCCATGGACCCCATCATGATGTTTATCTTCCTGACATGAAAAGAGGTCATCTAGACCGTCCATTTTAGGTGGAGAAGGAATCTCCACCGTTGATCTTTGATTTGGTGGGTCCACATGTATTGGGACCCACTTGATGTATGATTGAATGCAAGGAAGGGCTCATAGTGGCGGAGCCCTCCATCACACGTGTCCCTCTTTTCTCTCTCTCTCGCTCTCTTTTTTCAATTTTTTTTCTTATATGATGATCTAGTCATGCGGTCCACCCGGATGTTATGTGATGATGTGGCCTTGTGGCCCGCTGGATGAACCCCATCTTGATGTTTATATTACCCACGCCATCCAACCTTTTGGTGGCCCACGTCTATAGGTGGGGCCCACCTCAAATGTATGTCTTATGCCCAAGCCGTCTAACGTCCAGGGATGCTGAATGTGAATTGGGAAAACAAAAATATTAGCTTGATTCTCAAGCTTTGGAGAGGGTTGCTCATGCAGGCCCCACCTTAACGTATTGATCCCATCCACGCTATTCATCCCATTTCCTAAATGATTTTAGGTGTTGAGGCGAAAAATGAATCTGATCTAATTTTCTGGTGGGTCATAACATAGCGAACAACATTTTTACCATTAAAATACCCCCTGACGTTTTTATACACCGAAATATATCAGATATTAGGCTAATTTGGTCCATCTCGGGCCATAGAATCCAATGGGTCGAATGGATTCCCCTAAACATATGAAAAATCATGGAAAAGCCCCCCTTTCAAAAAAATATATATATAAGCAGGTAGCGCCTTCTGCTGCATTTTGGCGGACGGATAGTATGGACCCAAGGTCCCAGCCGTGGCCCCCACCTTGATGTGTGTTTATCATCCACATGGTTCATTTGGTGGGCCCCTGCCGAATAGCAGTAGGTCGCGTCTCCCACTGTATCGTGATCAATTGGGAGGGGGTGTGGCCTTATCCGCCTGAGTGAGGGGGTTATTACCTAGGCTGAGTATGAACAGCTCATAAATGGGTCCGTTATCGATGAGCCGAGTAAGTATTGGCAGACTGCTGTCTAGGTGAATAGTGAGGTCTCTTCTACTCCCTGGGTTGTGCGGCTAGGGACGTGGCAGTCGGTGTGGAGTGTAATAGACCCCGGTGATTTCCTAAAGAGTAACCATACTGATATATGGACTTATTGAGTAGGAATTGTATATCCATTCATTCATTCATTCACTATTCACTCGAGCTAGTGGTGCGTAACTATTTGTTACGTGTACCTTTGCATGGTTAGGATTTCGATTGGGCGCGTGACTAACCAGAGATCAGGAGTTTACAACATTGAGTATGACTATCTAAATTTAGGTATGGGACTTGTTTGGATAAAAGTCCCTTGTGGTGGAACCCATAGCCTACGATACTACATACTATCATCCCGACTTCACATTCCAACATGGTCATTTCATTCGCACCGTATATTACATTGCATCCGCAGTACTTAGCATTTTGAGTTGCTATGTTTTTGCACTTAAATGACATTGACAAACTTAGCAGGATTTGCATATTGCATTGCATCATTGACATCTGACATTTGGCTTCCACATTTGTATAGCCGATCCGCATTGTGTATTCTACTATTGAATGATTCATGGACTTACTAGTATCTTTTTGCTTACTCTGATATCGTATGATTCATGATCTTTTAGTATTTATACTTATAACGATGATGTATGATTTATGAGCTTTATTATATACTTGGCGCTTACCTTGCACACACTTTCACCACCTTCTAAGCTTTCTATAAGCTTATGCATGATAGATGTGTGCAGGTGGCGTTAGGTTGAGCTTGGACGTACTACTGTCTTCTGGAGCTCTGATTTCGACATATGTATTGCCCTTTCAGCATTGTATTCAAATGTTTATATTAGTGGATATGTGATGATGATGTTGCTTGGGTCACTTTTCTTCGGGAGAAAAATGATGCATTTGATGAATTCCTGAAAATGACTAAACAACTCCATAATGAAAAGGGATATTGTATCAAAAGAATAAGGAGTGATCATGGTGGGGAATTTGAGAACGAGCGATTCCAAAAATTCTGTGATCAAAATGGATTCCAACATGAATTCTCACTCCCAAAAACACTACAACAAAACGGAGTAGTGGAAAGAAAGAACCGGGTGTTGCAAGAGATGGGCTTAGTAATGCTTAATAGCAAAAACATGGCTAAATGCTTTTGGGCCGAAGCTATTAACACCGCCTGCTACATAGTGAATCGAGTATATCTTAAAGCAGGATTAAACAAAACTCTATATGAGTTAAACCGCCTAGTGTCAAGTATTTTCATGTCCTTGGTAGCAAATGTTATATACTTAGAGACGGAGAACACCTAGGCAAATTTGACTCTAAAAGTGATAACGGTATTTTTCTTGGGTATTCACTGAACAGTCATGCTTATAGAGTATACAATTTAGGACACTCACCATTCAAGAAACTGTCAATGTAGTTGTTAATAACTAACCTCATGATGATAATGGTCCTTTAATTGATATAGAGGATGATGTGGAACCTTATATGATAAACAAATCTAACGACAAATCCATCTCCTCTCCTGATCCATAGTCGTCCAGTAATATACCTTTCATTAAGGATCATCCTCCAAATGAAATCATTGGAAATCCTAATGAGGGTGTAAAAACTCGACGACAACTCAAGGGTATTTACAGTAATCTCTGCTTGAGCTCAAAGATCGAACTAAAGAATGTTGTAGAAGAACTACAAGATGAATTTTGGATTGTAGCCATGTAATAAAAACTAAAACAATTTACAAGAAATGAGGTGTGACAACTAGTTCCCAGACCAAAAGACTCAAATATTATTGGAACCAAATGGATCTTTAAAAATAAATCTAATGAATTTGGGAATATAGTAAGGAATAAGGCAAGACTCGTAGCACAAGGATATTCTTAAATCAAGGGCATTGATTTTGATGAAACATTTGCCCTCGTAACTCGTCTCGAGTCTATTCGAGTTCTCATGTCTATTGCATGTGCCCTTAAGTTTAAACTATTTCAAATGGATGTGAAGAGTGCTTTTCTTAATGGTATTCTTTAGGAAGAAGTGTATATAAAACAACCAAAAGGATTTCTAGATCCTATATCCCCTCATCATGTATAATGGTTAAGCAAAGATCTCCATGGTCTTAAACAAGCACCCCTAGCATGCTATGAACGCTTGACACAATTTCTGATCAGTCGCTAGTTTTGTAAAGGGAGTGTTGATAAAACGTTATTCATAAAGAAGATTGGGAATGCCTTACGAATTGCCAAATTTTATGTAGATGATATTGTATTTGGTTTCACATGTGAAGCTATTGCTAATGAATTTGCTGAACTGATGAAATCTGAATTCGAAAGCATTGTAGGTGAGCTAAATTTCTTTCTCGGTCTATAAGTTAAACAAATGGCTAATAGGATTTTTATATGCCAATCCAAGTATGCAAAAGAATTAATAAAATAATTTGGACTTGAATCTGGTCGTACTCATCATACACCCATGTGTACCACACTCAAACTTTCTAAAGATATTCATGGCAAGAGTGTGGATCAACACTTGTACTGAAGCATGATAGGAATCTTACTGTATTTAACCACAAGCTGACCTGACATCTCATTTAGCCCAGGTGCTGTTGAGGGTCAAATATTATATATTGGACCTCATTTATATCTTGGTTTTATGAATATAATACTACTTAATGTCCTATTTTACTCATGTTTGTGTTGCATGGTGAAATTGAGAGCTAGGATTGGAAAAGGTGCTAAAAGCATAGATTCGACGCTCAAAGATCACCAAGGCAAAGAATGGATCTTAAGAGATAAAGATTGAGGAATTCAAGGTCCCAAGATTCGAGAAAACCAAGTGGAGAAGGAATGAAGCTGAAAGAACAAGTGCAAAATACCCATTGACTATGTCATCGAGCACCGTTCGATGACATTAAACACAGGTCGATGACATCGAATTTATGAAGGAAAATCGAGTTGGTCGCTGGACAAATTGAAAACTTTTTTTGTCACGCCCCAAACTCGAAAACCGGGCTCACATAATTCCCGATCGCCGAATTAGTTGCTGACAACCTCCGTAGTACCCCATTATTGGCTCCCGACACCCATATGCCAGATTCCAATCCTAAGATCCTACAAGGAGGATTTTCGATATGATTTTTTTTTTTTATAATGGAGCATAACCACAAGCATAACCAAGTCACAAAACAACATCACCACATATCCACTATATCAAAAACTTTGAGTACAATGCGGAAAGGAAATACAAATATAAATATCGAAACTCCAAAAGCTCAACTATACGCTCTGACCTCAGTTCTGCTGCTACGATCTAACGTCACCTACACGCAATAGTCATAATAAGCTTACGAAAAGCCTAGAGGGTGGTATAAGTGCATACACAAGGCAAGTGTCAAGTATGCAATATCAGAGTAATGCAGAAATATGTTGATAAGTCTGTGAATACTATCAGCCGTACCGAGGCTATGCGATGCAAGGCATGAATGATATTAGTCATATTAAGGCCATGCGATGTAAGGCATGAATGTTGTTGTCGGCCATACCGAGGCCATGCGTTGCGAGACCTACATAGCCAAATGTCATATGCGAGATGCAACGCAAGCATGCCAGTCCTCATCAGGTACATATATCAGTACAATTCCTCTTTAGGATATCACCAGGGTCTAGTACACTCCACACTGACTACCGCCTCCCTAGGTGCACAGCCCAGTGAGTGGAAGAGACCATACTATCGAGTTGTCCAGTAGTCTGCCAATACCTACTCGGCTCATCGATAGCGGACCCATTTGCAAGCTGGTCAAACTCAGCCTAGCTTACAATCCCCTCACTCAAGCGGAAAAGGCCACACCCCCTTCTAAGACTATGACACAGTGGGAGATGCGACCTACTGGTATTCGACACTCGTGCGCTCATGTATCCACTCGGTCTAGATGTCGGAGCATCTCCTAGTACCAAAAAGGTTTTGGAACTTTCACACAAGGACATCCTATGTGCCCATAGTGGTAGAGTTAATATTTTCAGTATCCAATCTGGCCATCCACCATGTGCCTGTGGAGGCCATGGCCCTGATGTCGCTAGGACATACATTGATCATGTCATATAGATGCGAGATGCATGAATTACACTATCCAGTTATGCAGTAATCCTGTGTGTACCGCACGCTCATGTAGGCAACTCGTATCAGTGAGTCCAATAAACAATCTGCCCAATGGTTTATGTTATGATTGACGTTGGTGGGGCCCACTCCATTATTATTTTGATGAATCCAAACCGTTCATTGGATGTAGAATGAAATTTCGGTCGGACATATGTAGTTTTCATCTTCTGTTGATGAGGTCCACTTGACTTTTCTCGCCGTCGTCCGTCCGACGTTTGAACAGTTGCATTTCACTCCTCGCGATATTTTGCATTTTTGCCACCTAAGCGGTGATAAGAGGCTTCACGGGGATCTGATGGAGGGTCCGGATTGAACCGTTGATGTATGGTGGTGTCCCACAACAGAGGATCGCGAGTCTTTGTTAAGCAAATGAAAACGGCAACTGCCGTATTTGAATTTGAGAAGGAGAGTCGGTCAGCGCATGCTAACCGACTTGTGGATTTTTAGTGCATGTCCGGTGCATCTATGCACATTGCACATTCGATGTATGAGTGGGTCTGATGGATATGCGTATCCGTAATCCGCTCCATCCATTCATTTCATCATCCCATTTAAGGCATCAAGTCTAAAATTGAAGTATATCCAGATATCATGTGGGCCGCAAATCATGATTTTAGGGGCTGATCTGTCTATTGGGCAACTTCTACAAGGATCCAATGGTTCAAATTGGGAGTGTATGGTTTATTTGCGGTCCTCAGGCCATGTATGAAATTTTGGGCCGAACGGATGGTGGGCACACTGTGATCTTGCATTCTGGATGCTTTTTCGGGCCTCTTTAACGTGAACGACTTGATTTTCTTGAATCCCTGGTGTGCAAATCCGTCAATGTTGGACCTCTTAAGTCCTTCCTTGCTTTGGTGACTTTGAAGTATCAAATCCACACTTTTAATACTCTTCTTCAGTTAATGTTCCTGATTACTCCCTGCAACAAAAACACAATTAAAATATGGCATTAAACATTATCATGTACGTAAAATTAGGTAATAATCGGGGTCTGATATGCAATATTTGACCCTCATCACAACCCCCCAACTAGCATTTTGCTAGTCTCGAGCAAAACATGCGAAAAATAATTTTAAAAATAAAAGACAATTCTTCTAAACCCAAGTGACTTGTGAACAAATAGTCGAGATGTGAGAATTCTAAGATTCATGAATGGTAGACTTTTCTCCTAGAATCAAGCTTACAGTAAACTTCATAATCAAGTTCAAAATATTAATCCATTAATTAGAACAATTCTAAACATCGAGTTCCATGAGTGTATAGTGTAATCTCGGCTTACAATCATTACAAGATCCAATTGTCAATTTCATGATATCATTGGTAATTAACAATAAAATTCATGACAACAAAACTTGAAACTAATACTTGCCTTACCGATTAACTTTTCATTCAACCAACCTTTGATTTTCTTTATGCATAGTAACGCTAAGGAGGGGAATCAAATCCTCACCTATAGGGAACAAACCTATAGTGAAAATTTGTCACCTAGCTTTTTCTAAATGTCAACCATGGGGGATCGAATCTACACCTATTGGGAAAAAACTTATGGTGAAGATTATGCAACTTACCCTTTCAATTTTTCTTTATAAACTGATGCTAAATTTTATTTTTTCAGGCTGGTTCCTTTCATACTTAATGATTACCAAGTTAATCATTCAATATCGAACCGGAACCTTAATGTGTAGGCGAGATGTGAAATGTGAAATCATGACTCAATCGATGTTTATAACTTATAATCATGGATTAATAACTCAAACTTAATAATGAAATCTAACATATACTGAATCCCAGAGTCATAAATTACTAATAGTCTGTATCTTATAATGTTAAAATCACAACTATCTTTCAACAACACTTCAAATTCACAAGAAATTCCATAAAAAATTTAAAAATTTTCACAATTTTGCTCAAGACTAAGAAAATACTAATTAGGTACCTAATCTCCCACCCCAACCTAAAATCTACATTGTCCTCAATGTGAAAGAAATAAGCATGCAATGCACATGGGACAACAGAAATAAAAAGAGGAGCAATGGAAATATAGTACCTGGATGATAGAATCAAGATGTTGTCTAAAGATATCAATGTAAAAACGATTCAGCACAAGAGAGAATTCAGCAAAAGCAAAACAAAATTAAAATATAAAATCCTACCTATACCACTTTCGCAAGTGCTCTCGATTGCATTTAGCGTATGCAACAAGCCTTTAAACCCATAGGTTGCCCCTAGTGGACGAGTTATAGTCTCGTGAGGGTTTGTAGCAATGTTACCCACAAACATTGAACTAACTAACTAGGAAAAAGAAATGAAAGCAAACTATCCTAATGTCATAAAACCGTCTATCCTAGAACAACATAAAGAAAACTACCCTAATTCTATGAAAACATGGAGAAAAAAAACTACTCAATCTAGCCGCAAGGTTCCTCTTCCGGCCAATATCTTGATAAGTTGCTCAGTAGGTTTCTCAACAAGATCATCCAAAAGCCCTTTTTGTAATAGGCTTGGATGCCTTGGAGCATGGCGTTCCAGAGAAACTTATGTACCTCATCAAAAATTTGTTATCGATTCGCCTGAGGTATCTAGAGTATATACGATTCACCTGCGACAGAAGAAGTTTCAATGGTAGTATTCCATGGTGAATTAGAGACTATAAGTATATAAGATTCAGAAAGGTTTTCAAGAAGTGATGTAGCCTCAACATATTTTGAAGTCACAGACTTGGATTTAATTTTCAACTCTTCAACCCTTAATAATAAACAATTAAGATCTAGGGAAGAAGGGGCTTCAGAGTAAGGGTGCTCTCGGTTAGTAACAACTATCGAGATAGTCTCTTGCGAGGCATCCACTATTTTTTTAATCATAAGATCATTCAAATCTGAAAAGTGTGCCACGCAATTGTCTATCTCCCGAATCATATCATCATTCAATTTAGAGGAGTGGTCCAAACATGCATCACAAAGGTTGGAAGGGTTAGTTGAAAGTGGTTCATCCTCTACATTTAAATCAGTCATGTCAAACAGGTGGAGTAGATCACTATGGTTGACAACTTCCTGAACCTCTTGATCATTGGCGAGGGCCACACCTGAGATTGAATCCCAATACTCATCATCATCTAATTTCGTGCAGTGCACACTTTGGATGGGATCACATTCCTCACATTCTATTCCTATATTGGGTTGAGGTTCAAATAAACTAACTTCTACCTCCTCATTATAATCATGTGTGTCCTGTGAATGAAGTGTGTCACTAGCATTATATTTAAAAGACACCCACGTCTCTTGATCAATCTTTTGGATAGTCATCGAGATCAACTCATTGGGAAATTGAATCATGTGCTCATTAATACAATCCAACTCTTCATTCTCAATTGCACTATTTTCCATAGTCGCATCATGTGAACTCCACTGTTGTACATCTTTTACAAGTTCTTGAAATCTTTGGAGTGTATTTTGATGAATGAGCTCCAGATTTTGTATGGAATTCTAAAGTGAAATCTCTTGGATCGTTTTTTGTTGGATTTCAGAGGTATAGGATCCAAGAGAATCATTACCATGATGCATTATTGATTCAACTTCCCAATTTTGATGGTTCCATTGATCATTGGTATGGGGTTGTGTATGGATAATTCGATTAGGTTGAGGCTGAGGTGCATTAGCCTCCATTAACCTATCAATGTGTGATTCAAGCTCTTATAGTAATTTTCTTATGTATGCAGAAGAGTCTGTGTCACTTTGAAATGAATTCTCTTAAATCGATTTTGGTTGAATCTCAAAGGTAGGGGATCCAAAAGAATAATCATTATAATAGGTTGTTGGTTCATCTTTCCAACATTGATGTTTCCACTGATTATAGTCATACAGATCATAGGTGGGAGAATCTGATGGTTAGTAATACCTATTATCACTCATAATATAATCACACATTGTTTTCTTTTTCTTAGATGGGTGATAATAATTCTCACTCCCATAGTTATGATAACCCCAACACTCACGTACTATCCATGGGGTGTAATTGTTCTCCCATATATGATCACGTAAGGACTTCTTAACTGATGGAGCATTATACTCTTGTCGGTTCTTGATGATTTTTTCAGAAAAATTATGAGACAGGTTAATTTCTATCAACATCATCATACATCCCTTCACACTTTTTCGCATTCTCAAAAGTTATCTCAGCATATTGACATTCTCACTCGTGCATATACATGGAGAAACCTAACTCTGAATCTAATCCTAAGAAAAAGAAAAGAAAAGATCCTGCAGCACTTTGGAAAGTAAGAGGAGAAGTTAGAAAGAAGTTACCAGACTTAGAGTTCTATGTTAAGGTCCTGCACAAGAAAACAAAAGAAATTAGTTTCTAAAAGTCTAAAGTTAGAAAGTTCCTAAAATAGAAATAGAAAGTTAGTTTCTAAAAAGGAAAGTTTCCTAAACCCACAATTAGAAAGTTTCTAAAACTAAAACCCTAATTCTTAAAATAGAAAAAGTTGAAAATTATAAAGAAATTACCGAATAAGAAGTGTATGTCAGGATCCTATAAAATAGGAAAACAGGTTAGTTTCTAAAAATCAAACAGAAAAACAAACAATAAATTTCTAACCTAAAATTAGAAAAATCCTAAGACTATGAATTATGATAAGAGAGAATCCTAAATCCAATTGGATCGAAATAGTCCCCGGCAACGGCGCTAAAAACTTGATGTTTTATTTAAACCAATATGATTTAAATGATTTTAAACTCGCAAGTATATGAATCAGATGTAGATATGGTACGTATTACGAGATCGTTCCCATGAGGACTGGTTGTCATAATTCGAAATTTAAGACTCTCTTAACTAATCCAACGAATGGTTTAGCGAACTATTAAGTAAACTATCACAAATCTATGGAGAATAACCAAGAACAACGAGGAAAATCCAATCAAGGAGAAGACTGGGACTTTCGAATCCACCCCTAATTATCCTAACCCTTGTTTTACCTGCTGATTCACCCTAATTCAAATTGATATCAAAATAAATAAAGCATACTCTATGTCCTTAGTTGGGCACATAGAATGTATAATTCCTTAAAGCATATGGATCACATCTTTCCATCCATGGTCAGGCATGGAGAAATGTCGATTCCTGTTTCTTCCTCTATAGGAAACCTGTTCATGGTCAGACACAAGAACCTAGAATAATATTCCAAACAATATCCATATCTAGACTTTGGTTAAGCTCATAGAATGGAGAAGTATGAAGTTTTTAGTTAAGCCCACTAGAGAAAGAAACAAATCAATCAAATTCAGGTAATATCAACACAACAAAAGTCATTCAAATTAGGGGCTTCATCTCAACCCTAGCTAAAAGATTTAGAAGCTCATGGAATGTAAAATAAATTCAACTAGAAAGAAGAAAAATATCACTGATAAAATAAACATCTGTTTTCTTCTTTCCAATCTCTCTCTCTCTCTCTCCCTTTATATACTTCACATCCACAACTGGGCTAGACGACGATGGTGACTTTCTTCCAGGACTCACCCCCCTTTCTTCTCTTTCTTTCCTTCTCTTTTTATAGATGTCAGGGACGGTCCCTCCCGCTGGAATCAGCTGAAGATCTTCTTTATACACAGCCATCCACGTGCGTAGGTTATTTACGCATGTAACCAAGATGCGTAATAGGTGGGGCCCACATTACCTTCTTTCTTTCCAAAGAAATGACATCACTTGGGAAGTTTTTGGGTGGTCTACATAATGAGCGGATCAAATCTGCCATTCGATCGATGACCATGATCGTGCACTCGGCCAAAGTTGGTCGGTTACAGACATTTAAAATCGAACATGCGTAAGAAATCTTACGCTATGACGTTGGTGGGGCCCACTCCATTATTATTTTGATGAATCCAAACTGTTCATTGGATGCAGAACGAAATTTCGGTCGGACATATGTAGTTTTCACCTTCTGTTGATGAGGTCCACTTGACTTTTCTCGCTGTCATCTATCCGACATTTGAACAGTTGTATTTCACTCCTCACGATATTTTGCATTTTTGCCACCTAGGCAGTGACAAGCGGCTTCACGGGGATCTGATGGACGGTCCGGATTGAACCATTGATGTACAGTGGTGTCCCACAACAGAGGATTGCGAGTCTCTATTAAGCAGATGAAAACGGCAACTGCCGTATTTGAATTTGAGAAGGAGAGTCAGTCAGCGCATGCTGACCGACTTGTGGAATTTTAGTGCACGTCCTGTGCATCTATGCACATTGCACATTCGATGTATGTGTGGGTCCGACGGATATGCATATCCGTAATCTGCTTCGTCCATTCATTTCATCATCCCATTTAAGGCGTCGAGTCTAAAATTGAAGTATAGCCAGATATCAGGTGGGCTGCAAATCATGATTTTAGGGGCTGATCTATTTGTTGGGCCACTTCTACAAGGATCCAATGGTTCAAATTGGGCGTGTATGGTTTATTTGTGGTCCTTAGGCCATGTATGAAGTTTTGGGCCGAACGGATGGTGGGAACACTGTGATCTTGCATTCTGGATGCTTTTTCGGGCCTCTTTAACTTGAACGGCTTGATTTTCTTGAATCCCTGGTGTGTAAATCCGTTAATGTTGGACCTCTGAAGTCCTTCCTTTGCTTTGGTGACTTTGAAGTATCAAATCTACGCTTTTAATACTTTTCTTCAGTCGATGTTCCTGATTACTCCCTGCAACAAAAACACAATTAAAAGATGGCATTAAACATTATCATGTATGTAAAATTAGGTAATAATCGGGGTCTGATATATAATATTTGACCCTCATCAATGATCAATCACTCCTCATATCAAGCATACATATGATGCATATGGGCATGAATCATGGAGTTATATTAAGAATGTTATATGGTGATGAACTATCTTCATAATGAAGATGTGCCTAGACCGCCTACACACAACAAGTATGGGCCTAACAATCGGCCCTAGGGAGAGTTATAATGCGGATATTTAACCATCATTGCTCTTACAATGTGGTCGTCAAACCATCATTGCTCCCAAGGCATGGCCCACCATAAACATCATTACATACATCATTATGGAATCACACATCGCAATGGACCTCATATACATCACATTCGGCCCCACACAAAGGCCTCACATATGTTTCATTGGGCCTCACTCATGGTCCTTATATATATCACATTGGGCCTCAACCCATGGGCCTTAAATGAATCACAATGGGCCTTATATACATCAAGTGGGCCACATCAATGGGCCACATTAGGATTAGAGTTTTTCTCAATTATTTTAGAAACTAACTTAGCTTTCTAATTCTAAGTTTAGAAACTTTCTTTTTTTCTACTTTCTAATTCTAGAATAGAAACTTTCCTACTTTGGTTTTTTTTAGAAACTATTTTTCTAAAAACTTTCTAATTTTTTTTTATAGAAATTTTCCTTTTTCATTTTTTAGCAACTAGGTTGCTTTCCTTATTTCCTTTTTAGAAACTAACTCACTTTCCTTTTTCTTTTGTAGGATCCTAACATAAAACCTTCACATTTGATAACTTCTGTCTAATTCTCTCTCTTTTTTATTTCTAGATCTCTATTCCCTTCTTTCCTTTAAGTTTAGGTTAAAATCTGAAATTGAGGGCTGAGGGTGTTTCATGCCCAAGTGGGTCTGTGACAACACTCGACGTCTTTTGAGTGAAGGAGGATTGGTTGAGGGGTTATTTATCCATCATAGGATTACACACCACTCAACATCCTCAAAGTTAATTGAAGTTATCATTGCAAATCAACCTGTAAAGAAATTGGTGAATCAGCCACAACCTTGAGTTGCGGAAGTCCAGGATGAGAATGAGGTGCACCATGGACCCCACCTTGTACTTTACGTGATTACTTACAACAGGTGGGGGTGAGCACCCCTTCTTGTATGGTTTTTCTAGGAAACACAGGAAACATGGATATCAAGCCTGGAGTGATCCAACTCCTTTCAAAGTTCCTTGGACTTGAATATGAAAGTCCATACCTACACTTGTAAGAATTTGACAAGGTTATAGCCACTTTATACTTTCCTAACGTGTATGAGGACACGGTCAGGCTAAAACTCTTTCCTTTCTCCTTGAAAGAAAAAGCTAAGATGTGGTTACACTCATTACATCCGCGATCTATTGGCACATGATATGACATGATAAAGGAGTTCATAAAAAAATTCTTTCCACACCATTAGGAAGTCGATCATGAACTTCGCCCAGAAGGAAGATGAAACATTCTTTCAATGTCGGGAGCGGTTCAAGGATCTCGTCAGTTCATGCCGACAACACGGTTTTGAAACGTGGCGCATAACAACTTTCTTCCATGATGGACTGACATCTTCCATGCGGCAATTCATCAAGACAATGTGCAATGGGGAGTTCATGAACAAAATGTCGATGCGGTGTGGGATTACTTTCACAAACTTACTGAAACTGCACAGTCATGGGACATCTCCCCAAATTCTAGCACCACATCTAAGCTTACTCAAGCAAGGGAGAGAGGTGGGATATACTTGCTGAAAGTGGATGATGATATAAATGCTAAAGTGACCAGTCTTGCAAGGAAGGTTAAGGCCATGAAACTTAAGAAGGATAAGGTTAAGGAAGTTGTTTACAGCATATGTGCTTGCAATATACATACAATTGAAAAATGCCTAACAATACCTGCTTTTCAAGAAGCACTGAACTAGCAATCGAATACCGTGAACAATTACCAAAGACCTTTCAATGGACCCATCTCTAACACATATAATCCTAGTTGGAGAAATCATCCAAACTTTAGTTGGAGGAATGAACAAATTGCTACTTCTCAAGGAATCCCTAACCAATTCTTGAATCAAGGGAAACCTCAAGGGGATCTGATGTGGAAACATATTCAAAACTAAGAGCTTATCAATCAGAGTATATTACAAACCCTTCAAGACCTTTCAAAGGTCATACAAGGGCGTGAGACAAAAAAATCAATTGGAGAAAAAAGGACTCTTTCAACCCTACCTTACCCCAATCATAAACCGTAATATGAAATAAGTGGTCCAAGCTCTTCAAATCAAATGAAGCAAGCTAAGTCTATTATCACTCTTAGGAGTGGGAAGATAATTGACAAATCTGTTCCGATAAGGGCTGAAAAGTCTAATGACCCAGAAGTAGATGAACCTGATAGACCTAGCAACACTCCACATGGATTAGAACTAGAACCTTTGAGCAAGCTGATTACCCCATTCCCCCAACGGTTGATTGCACCAAAACCTCTCTCTAACTCTCAGGACATTCTAGAGGTGTTGAAACAAGTGAAGGTCAATATTCCTCTCCTAAATGTCGTAAAATAAATACCTCCATATGCCAAATTTTAGAAAGACTTGTGCACGACCAAAAGGTGACAAAGTATCAAAAAGAAAAATTTTCTGACAGAAAAAGTGAGTGCCATCCTAAAGCAAGAAATACAAAGATCCCGGTAGCCAAACCATTGCTTGTGTAATTGGGAATTACCACATTGAGCACACACTTCTTGACTTAGGAGCAAGCGTAAATCTAATTCCTTACTTTATCTACGAATAGATAGGTTTGGGTGAATTGAAATCCACCCGAACTACATTACAACTTATCGATCACTCAATTCGTGTACCAAGAGGGGTAATTGAGGATGTGTTGGTCAAAGTTGACAAATTCTACTACCCGGTAGATTTTATCGTACTGGGTACTCAATCCATCTTGGACATGAGCACTTAAATTTCTGTCATCCTAGGTCGCCCATTCCTTGCCACATCAAATCAATCATTAATTGTAGGAATGGAGTCATGAGTTTGTCTTTTGGAAATATGACATTGAAGCTGAATATCTTTTTCAATACGGGTAAATAGGTAGAGGATGATGATGATGCCCATGATGTTAACTTGATTGATTCTTTTGTAGAGGATAAAACTCGGATGACCTTATCCTCTGACCCTCTAGAGACATGCTTGGCCCACTCTCATGATTTAAATGATGATATGATTAGGAAGACGAGGGCCATGCTTGATACTGTGTCGGTACTTTTAACGACTCTTAAATTTCTGTACAAAGACCCGAGTACCACCTCGACCAGAAATCACTTAGGATTAAATCCTTTAGAAATTTGATAAAGTTAACTAAGTGTTAAACTATATTAGCCATGAAATCCATTTGAATCACTTTATATACGATCTGCAAGACCCAAAACTTGTAGAATCGTTGACGCTAGGTTACCCTAAAATATAGGATCAAACTCATTACCCGACTACTCTCGGGAGCACATTGAAACTCCGTATCAGGTCTGGACCACACATCGGGAGTTTGAATAATACAAAGTTAAGGACTTAGGACTGCCTCGTTGGGCTTGATAACCATCTCAGAAATCAAACCCAGACAGTGTCCCACGGTTGTTCGCTTGAGTTCGGAGCGAGGGAGTGTGAGAACACTTGTTTTCTTTATAAAACAAATATCTCAAATAGTAATCTGAGACTTGTTACTTGCAGTCATTTTGTAAGCAACCTGACCGTCAGAATATGACCCAAATACACCCTCGGATCAAGAAAAATTTCATAAACATATCTATGTACTTGGAATTTTAGATCGGGTTTCACTGACCGTTGAACTGAAACTGGTCCGCCACGCGTGATCTAGGAATCCGACTGAAACAAAAACTTAACTCCACCTTGATCTAAGGTTGGTGAGCTTAAGTCCGACCTTTGGCTCAAGGAGGCCCGCCAGAAGTGCTCCGTTGAGCTGAAACAGAGACGCTTTGGTTATAACCTAAGTATACCTTGTCCACAAGTCTATTTCAGAGAGTTTTTAGGCTATATAAGGACCTTAGAACCCTCTCTCTCATAGCCATACGAATTTGAGAGAAACCCTAGAGAGAGATGTGAGAAAGAGAGAGAAAGAGTGAGAGTTGTGGGAGATGCTTCCTACCCTCTTCCCCTGCCACTACACAAGCTTCACCACCCCATTCTCGTCACTTTCCCCACGAATCCGACTTCGTTTCTAGGTAAGAAACCCTAACCCTAATATGTTTTGGGGTTGTAATGGTTGTAGGTTATGAAATAGCTAACCTATTTCATTCTATAGGTCACCTAACTACTGAATACGAAGGCTTAACAAACCTATCAGATTTGTGACGATTCTACGGTAAAAGGTGTGGACTTTAGGTGTATAGGTTATGGTTTTCAGTGCTTTCAATATCAGATAATGATAGATTCATGATCTACATGCAATTGCACAAGTACAAAGTGCCATCTGTTTTTCATTTTGATTAAAGATGTAGAATATGGAATTTTACATATTATAGGTATTCGTAGAAAATACCATATACGTATATATTTTGAAAATGTGTTTGACATGATTATTTGTTGTATGAATATATGATATATGGATAAAATACTTATTTGGTGAAAGGATTCGCCCTAATACATGTTTTGCTAATATACACTATGTATGTAGAAATAGTGTATTGTAGAAAGTACTGTATACGTATATATTTTGGAAATGTGTTTGCCATGATTATTTGATGTACGAATATATAATATGTGCGTAAAATACTTGCTTGGAGAAAGGACTCGCCCTAATACATGTTTTGCTAACATACATTATGTATGTTGAAATTGTGTATTCTAAGTGTTTGTGAAAATGCATGTGAGAGTAAGTGTTTGGATGATGGTGCCTTCAGTAAGTGTTGAGATGGGATTCTTAACTACCTTAGAGACCTGTATGATTTCCTCCATGTGGTTAATTACTTTTACCGCTTACTTATGAAATTTATGTGTTTGTGTTGCCTGTTTATATAGTGCTTTATAAAATGCTTTATAACATGCTTTATGACATGCTTGTTAACTTGCTTGAATTACTTTATTTAATATGCTTTACTCCACATGCTATGAATAAGGATTGATTGAGTTTGGGACTATGTTTATAGTCCAGACAATCGGTACCAGACTTAAGATCGTGGTTGAGATTCATTTCGCCATGTATGATGTGTTTGACGAACCCGAGTCGTACTTCGGTTGGCGACAGTAATTAGGCCACACGAAGTACTTATGCACTTCATGTCATTCATTTGATTGTGTGTTCGAGCTAGTCAGGCTCGTCAAGTAACCCAATATATCTAATATATGTTCACTATGTTTGGTCGCTACTGCTTGAACCTAGGGTACCAAACTTACCAGTGGAATCCCGTTAACCATGGTACCTCGATCCGCTAAGACTCATGAGCCGGGCATGGTGGTATGGGAAACTGTGGCCGAGCTGTCGACCTACACTGGGGCCACGTGCCACCCCATAGTGACCAGTGAGCAACCAGACTCGTGAGCCGATTATGGTGGTATAAGACACTATATTCGAGTTGTCGGCCTACACTGATTGGTGACGAGCCCTTTGTAGTGACCTTGAGTATACTTTGAATTCGCGGTGAGGCGACGAGTTTTTCCGCGGTGTATAGAGTATGAACTAGGCCTGTATTTGTATAGTGATGAATCGTTAAAGAAGTGATGGGGGAGTGGTGTAACCTTTGTGCATAACAGCCCTGGTAGCCTCTGCAGCGACTTAGAAACACATTATCATATGAGATTAACTAGGATTGACGACCCTAGAATGGATCATGTTTGGGAATGATACAAGGGAGGTACCTTAGTTTCCCAATACTATTGTTTGAAATGGACTAATAACAACTCGGTAATCATGCTCATCATGCATTGCATGTGCATGGAAGATGTGGAGCATTGAGGAATGCAAGCATGCCACAAACGTAAGATGGTGTCACATGAGGGAGTGTGTGGTGAGGGCATACATCATGACTGCATTCATACTTGTATTAATAAGAGTAGTTAGGAGTATTTGATTATACTGCTTTATCATTACTGCTTGACTGAGTCGATAACATGTTAACCTTTGCTTTATTGTTCCACTGAGTTAGCTACTCATTCCCATGTTACGAGACGGTGTTGTACACACCAACCAGACTCTGTCTCAGGTGTAGATGAGATGATGACTCAGGAGGCCGAGTCGGACTATGACGACGACCAGGATGAGTTCTCATTTATGCAGCATTCTGGTGGCTTCGACTAGACTGTCGGATCGACCGGACTTGTTGGGATTACTTCCCTAGTGGTATTTTTGACTTTTTGAACATAAAATAGATTTATGTATATGGTGACTCAGATGGGTTCATACTCTGGAGAATGAAATGATTTTGTTTCTTTTACATACATATATATACAGTTCAGTCTTCCGCTTGCCTTTATACAATTGATCTGGAGTATGAATTACTGTTTTGGTATAATCTCACTCATGTTTATTGCTCTAACACAGAGAACATTTAATCATCATTATCTATGTTGCATAAGTGATGCGTTGGAACTTGGGAGTTGAGTTATGCTCGACCCCCGATTTTCAGGGCGTTACAAGTTGGTATCAGAGCATGATTTTGATTTAACCAGACCTGAGTTATGTTCCCATGATTTACACTGACGCTTTGACTTAGGAAGGTGCGAGAAAAATATAGAAACAGTCATAGGCTTCCCCGATTTTGCCATGTGGCGAAGTTCATTGAAAACGAGCGTGTTGATCGAGTTCGTACTCGATCCTGATCGCCCGAGTCGATCCCAAATCACTTCTAGAGTGTCTATTGACGTGTTTAGTTCACAATACACCTTATCCCAGTAGTCAAAGATCTGTAAATATAAGTATGTGTCCGAAAGTGCCCGAAACTACCCGAAATTGAGCGAATCGGGATCGGGGGCCTACCCACGTTAATCTAGGGGTATCCAGGGGGGACCCACGGTTTTTTGGGGCCTAGGGTATAGGAGGGTCTCACCCATGGGGCGAGCCCTCGAAAACTGGACAAATGGTAGGCGAGGCCCTTGCCCGGTCGGCGATGCCTCGCCAGATTTAGGCTGGGTAGGGCCCGCGGCTCGGGCCGATTCACTTTGGGGGTATAAGGACCCCCCCCGACATATCTCCTATCCCATTTCAATATCTAAAATCCCTACTTCCTTCACAAAACCCACCTCCAAGCCATTTTTTCTCTCTCCACTTGCTGTCTCCTCTCTCCAATCGTCCTCTCTACTAGTTTCGACCACAACCCACCCATTCCCATCGTCCACAGCTGTCCTTTCCTCCCTTCCCTCTCCGTTTCTCTTGTTTGAGCTCTCACACCCCCATTTGGAACTCAAAAATCATGTGAGCTTCCTCACCCATCTGATCTCTCCATTTTCTTTCTTAAATCTCAATCATTTGGGCCCCTACAACGTCCGTTGGAACCCAAGTCAGTGGACAACAAATCCTCCAACCCTCTTTCTTTCCATTTCTTCCCTTTCCATGGCCTTTCTCTCAATAGTTTCAGCCATTTTCTCCATCTCCACCATCCTCTCTTTTATAGGTAAGAGAAAGAGCGCCACCGATGAGGCTGGGCCTAGTCGCCCTACACGTTCAAGGCGGCTGAGAGGCATCGCCGCTAGCTCAAGCTTTTCCTGAGAATTTCGAACGAAGCAGGATCTTAAACCCCAGATCCCTGCTGAACGAGCTCAGTTGGTGGTACTACCTCATGGAGTTTATAAGGACCGCATGATTCTCTTTGAAGCCCAGGTGGATGGGCGACTCTTTGGTGAATACTACTTGTTCGAGCAAGTGGAGCATCCCACCGGGGTCCGCTATTTGAGGCCAGAGATCACCCCAATCCTGGTACTGTCCGAGCCTTCTACGCTAACATTCGTGAGCCTACACTGGAACCTTTGCAGTTCCAGCTCTTGATTGGGGTGGATCTGTTTACCACTGTTGAGGATTGCTCGTGAGAGTGATTGCGCAGCTTATGAATATGCCCATTGGTGACATACATGCTAGCGAACAGAATTTGGGGACTGCTCTTGAAAAGGATCGTCGCACACGTTACCTTTGTGGTGGCCGACTGGTTGAGTGGCAGCCAAACAAAAGCCTGCTAGTGTCCCACATGTCAAACAACTTTCGCCTACTACATCACATCCTCACATACAACCCTACCTCAGACACAGTAATCGCAGCGAGTGCACGTGACTCATGGTAAACTTTTCGTACCAAGTGAGGCAAAGGGCGAACTTATGCATGCCTACATTCGTGTTGCGACAGATTGTGAGTATTACACGCTCCACCAGGAGCTCTGATTCTCTTCCCTTCAGCCGACTTGTATTCAGGATTGCACGGGAGTTTGGCTACAGTCTGGGGGTGGAAAGGCCAGCACCGATCCACCAAATCGACGAGAGTACTCTCCATCAAATGGAATTTAGGGCACGACGATGATGGGCCCGACATGTGGAGAGTGAGGATGAGTTTGTGAGCGAAGAAGAAGAGGGTGAAGATGGGAGTGGCAATGAAATAGAAGAAGAAAAAGAGGAACCTCAGGCCCAGGATACAAAGGAGAGTTCACCTCCTGCGGCTCAGGAGCAGGGCACCGATCGGGCTACTATAGATATGCGTTTAGCCCGTCTCGAGGAGGCCCAAGCCGCCCTATAACAGGAAGTTGGGCGGGTCTAAACCAAGCTCAGCAAGGTGTCTCGCACCTTGAAGGCCATCCTGTGTTGTCTACAAGACAAGAATGCACCTCCTCCATCGCCCTATTCAGATGCCTAGCCATCCATACTGCTATTTTATAGTTGTTTTGGTTTCCTCTGTAGTAGGTTTACGTTTCATGTTGATGATGCAGTAGTTAGTAGTATGTTTTAAGTGTTTGATGTTGTGGATGTAATTGTCTCACATGCAATTTCTGTCATGATTCATGTAACTCTGTATCCCATGTATTATGATAATTTTGGAAAAATAAAAAGCATGCAGCCTCTTTTACTATGAGATGTGTGGAATGCTTAAAGTGCTTGTATAATGTGTTGTTATGCTTTATCTCACATACGTTGCACCCTATGTTATATAGGGCATGCCGCAATAATATACACGGAGCACGACACACCTCCTTCTCACTGACTCGATGGATCAGACTCCTCGTAGAGGTGGTTCTACGGACTGAGGTTTAGACTCTGATCAGCCTCCTGCTGGTCCTACTGATGGACTGCCACCTTATACACCCCCGGTTCGCGAGCAGCACCGGGCATCCTCATTTACACAGTATGAGTCGCATGCTGCTCCACCTCCTGATAGGTTTGAGCAGTTGATGTTGATGATGCATCAGCAGCAGATGCAGCAGCAGCAACAGCACCAGTAGCTTATGGCCACTATTTCTAAGGCCTTGTCTCAGGGTGGGAGTGCGACTCCACCTCTGACATCTACACGTCCTGCTGAGTATACAGAGCCTCCTGCTCAGTTTGAGGATGTACCTCTGCCCACACCTGTTGTACCCCCTACTGGAGATGTTGGTACTCGTAGCCTACTCAAGCGATTCCATCGCTTGAGGCCTCACACATTCACTGGTTCTCACAGACCCGAGGAGGCTGAGTTTTAGCTAGACCGCATCTCCAAGATTCTACGGATGCTGCACTGTACTGAAGCAGAGCAGGTCGAGTTTACCACTTTTATGTTCGAGAGGGAGGCCAGCCTGTGGTGGGACAGTGTGCTGCGGTCTATCGCAGTGGACTATGTGTGGACTTGGACATCATTTGAGTTCAGGTTCCACAAGAAGTATTACCCACAGACCTATAGACACGAGCGGGAGGATGAGTTTTTACGCCTCATGCAGGGAGGCATGACTGTTACTGAGTATAAGCATCACTTTACCGAGTTGAGCTGCTTTGTCCCGACCATCCTTGTTGATGAGCAGATGCGGATACGCCATTTTTCTGGGGGTTTGCGACCTGATATACGGTAGAAGATGTGCTGCATTAGTAAACCTTCTTACGCGAAGCTGGTTTACATGTTTATGATAGCTGAGGAGGATGTGGACCGCTTGACATGCTCCCGTGGTGCTATGGTTACGAGACCACGACTAGAGGTTTAGGACAGGCCTTTCCTAGGCAAGAGGCCTCGTGTTGATTCACCTCCCAGGATCGCAGTGCCAGTGGCTACGATGAGGCGCTCTATTGTGACCTGTATGTACTGCGAAAAAACACGGTCATCCTGTTGGGAGTTGTTTTGCACAGATGAGGGATAACGAGTTCTCTCCGCCGCAGATGATTGGTCGTTCTTGCCCGCAGGCTATATCGACTCCACCACTTCGGATGACACCTGCGCATCCGTCCTTCAGACCACCTGCACCTCGTTTCTAACTGCCTCAACGGCCCATGGTACCTTAGCCTAACCGATCACAGCAAGTGCGTGTTCATGCGGTCACCGCAGAGGAACCAAATACTGTACCTTCTGTGCCTATGGCCTTCGAGGTCACTGCACACGTTCAAGGTACTCCCATCTTCTTATTAGTGAACACTGGGTCCACTACCTCTATGGTTTCATGCACGACAGTCAGGCGACTGAGTTTAGTTACTGCTCCTACGAGAGGAGTGAGGGTTATCACTGCTACTAGGACTTACTCTAAGGTTACTTGTATGTGCGAGGGCTGCCCGATAGACTTGGGTGGCAGAGTGGTACTAGTTGACCTGATCGTCGTCCCCCTATTCCATTACGATGTTATGTTCGGTATGGATTGGCTCACTCAGATGCGAGCCGAGATCGACTGCTAGACTAGGGCGGTGACTGCCTATGGACTCGATGGCATGGCCTTTACTTTTCCTTTTCAGGTCAGTCCCGCTACTCGGTTGCGATGTTATGCTTCTTCGTTAGAGGCTACTGATGTTTCGATGCTTGAGGATACGCCGGTAGTTCAGGTTTTTGCGGTCATTTTTGCACCGATTCCTAGGTTGCCACCTCGGCGCGAGATCGACTTTACTATTGATCTTACGCCCGGTGCGACACCCATCTCTTTACCGACGTATCACATGCCTCCGTGCGAGATGGAGGAACTGCGGAAATAGATTGATGGGCTAGTAGAGAAAGGCTTTATATGACCAAGTGTGTCTCCTTGGGGAGCACCTGTACTGTTTTTGAAGAAGAATGATGGTTCACTACAGTTGTGTATTGATTACCGTAGGTTGAATCAAGTCATCGTGAAGAACAAGTATCCTTTGCCCAGGATAGATAATCTGTTTGGTCAGTTGCGGGGGGCGAAGTACTTTTCGAAGATTGATCTGCAGTCAGGGTATCATCAGCTGCGTGTCAGAGATGAGGACGTGCAGAAGACAGCTTTCAGGACATGTTTTAGCCATATGAGTTTCTGGTGATGTCGTTCGGTCTTATGAACGGACTGGCCGTGTTCATGGACTTGATGAATAGGGTATTTCGGCCATTCTTATACCGATTTGTTATCGTATTCATCAATGACATCCTGATATATTCCATAAGTCGGGAAGAGCATGAGATGCACCTGAGAGCGGTGTTGGATGCTTTAAAGAAGAACTAGTTGTTCACGCAATATAAGAAGTGCGACTTCTGGCAGGAGGAAGTCAAGTTCCTCGGACATGTGGTGTCCAAGGATGGGATAGTAGTGGACCTTGCTAAGGTAGCCACGGTTCAGGATTTGCAGCAGCCTGGCTCGGTCACCGAGGTAAGGAGTTTCCTTGGTCTAGCAGGGTATTATAAATGCTTCAATCAGGATTTCTCGAAGATTCCTAGGCCGTTGTCTCAGTTGACACGGAAGGACTTGAAGTTCACCTGGAATGAGAAGGCAGAAGCAGCTTTCAAGGAGCTGAAGGACAGGTTGACGTCGGCCCCTGTGCTGGTATTGCCAGAGCAGGGGGTTAAGTACACGATATACACTGACGCGTCTCGCGTTAGTTTGGGTTGTGTCCTTATGCAAAAGGATAGGGTGATTTCGTATGCCTCAAGACAATTAAGGAAGCATGAGGAGAATTACCCTACACACGACCTGGAGTTAGCAGCTGTCATCATTGCATTGAAGCTCTGGAGACATTACCTCTATGGAGAGGAGTTCGAGCTTTTCTGCGACCACAAGAGCCTTAAATATATATTCACGCAGTGAGACTTGAATATGAGACAACACCGATGGATGGAGACCTTAAAGGACCTCAAGTTCGAGGTTTCCTACCATCCTGGCAAGGTGAACCTTGTGGCAGATGCATTGAGCCGCAAGAAGGCTATAGCATTTGCGACTCCGTTGATGATAGCAAAGTGGGACATGGTTGAGTTCGTGTGGGACTTCGAGCAGAGATTCACCATGGAGGAGCCATTTGAGTGTGTTGCGCATGTTCGGGTGTGACCACTTATTGATGACAAGATCATTAAGGCTCAGAAAGGCGATGGGCGGTTGTCTGAGCTTCGAGAGCAAGCTAGCGATGCCGAGGACTCCGAGTGGAGAGTTGGTTCAGATGGGGGTCTGCGATTCCGTGGCCGCCTATGCGTTCCTGACATACCTGACTTGAGACATTAGCTTCTCGGGTCTGCCCATAACTCGAAGCTTGCGATGCATCCTGGTAGCACGAAGATGTACTGGGACATGAGACGGTCGTATTTGTGGGATAACATGAAGGCCCACATCGCTGAGTTCGTTTCTCGTTGTCTGACGTGCCAGCAGGTCAAGGCAGAACATCGCTGATCTCCTGGACTACTTCAGCCTATGCCCATAGCAGAGTGGAAGTGGGACTTCATTTTCATGGATTTCATATCAGGGTTGCCGAAGATGAGGGAGGGACACGATTCCATCTGAGTGATTGTGGATCGGTTGACCAAATCGGCCCATTTCCTCCCTATCAGAGTCACGAACTCTGCAGATGAGCTGGCTAGGCTGTACATCAGAGAGATTGTGCGTCTGCATGGAGTTCCCCTTGAGATCATGTCGGACAGAGATGCGTGGTTCACGTCTATCTTCTGGACTCGTATCCAAGAATCGATGGGTGTGAAATTGAAGTTCATTACAGCGTTTCATCCTCAGACTGACGGGCAGACAGAGCGGGTGAATCAGATTCTGGAGGATATGTTACGAGCATGTGTGTTGGACTTCAAGGATAGTTGGGATGACTTTCTTCCTTACACAGAGTTCGCCTACAACAACAACTTCCAGGCGAGTATTGGTATGGCTCCATATGAGGCCCTGTATGGTCGCCCTTACAGGGCATGACATTGTTGGGCTGAGGTTGGCGAGCGTAGCTTGATTGGCCCAAAGTTGGTTCAAGTGACCTCAAAGAAGATCGACATTATCAGACGTCGACTTCTTATAGCGCAGAGCAGTCAAAAGAGTTAAGCCGATACGAGGCGGCGACCGCTTGAGTTCAAGGTCGGAGATCATGTTTTCCTCTGAGTTTCCCCTATGAAGGGAGTCCTTCAGTTCGGGAAGAAGGGAAAGCTCACACCGAGGTATATCGGTCTGTTTCAGATACTGAATCGAGTGGGTGCTGTGGCATATCATCTCGCTTTGTCCACACCACTTACAGCTGTACACAACGTATTTCATATATCTATGCTGAAGAAGTACATTCCTGATCCTTCACATATCATCAGATGAGAGCAGGTACAGCTGAGCGAGGATGCTACATATGAGTTGCGTCTGATGCGTATACTTGACAAGACGGAGTAGGTACTGTGTAGTAAGGTCATTCTACTTATGAAGGTACTATGGACACATCATTCAGAAGAGGAGGCTACGTGGGAGACAGAGGTCAAGGTCAGCAAGAACTACCCTCAGATTCTCGAGGAGTACGAAAAGGTATAAATTTCGAGGATGCAATTTTTGTTTAATGGGGGTAGATTGTAACGACCCATAAATTTTCGTACAAAGACCCGAGTACCACCTCGACCAGAAATCACTTAGGATTAAATCCTTTAGAAATTTGACAAAGTTAACTAAGTACTAAACTAGATTAGCCATGAAATCCATTTGAATCACTTTAAATACGATCTGCAAGACCCAAAACTCGTAAAATCACTGACGCTAGGTTACCCTAAAATTAGGATCAAACTCATTACCCGACTGCTCTCGGGAGCACATTGAAACTCTGTATCAGGTCTGGATAGCACATCGAGAGTCTGAATAATACGAAGTTAAGGACTTAGGACCGCCTCGCTGGGCTTGATAACCATCTTAGAAATCAAACCCAGACAGTGTCCCACAGCTGCTCCCTTGAGTCCAGAGCGAGGGAGTGTGAGAACACTTTTTTTCTTTATAAAACAAATATCTCAAATAGTAATATGAGACTTGTTACTTGCAGTCATTTTGTAAGCAACCTGACCATCAGAATTTGACCCAAATACACCCTCGGATCAGGAAAAATTTCATAAACATATCTATGTACTTGGAATTTCAGATCGGGTTTCACTGACCTTTGAACTGAAACTAGTCCGCCACGCATGATCTGGGAATCCGACTGAAATAAAAAATTAACTCCACCTGGATCCAATGTTGGTGACCTTAAGTCCGACCTTTGGCTCAAGGAGGCCCTCCAGAAGTGCTCCGTTGAGTTGAAACAGAGACGCTTTGGTTATAACCTAAGTATATCTTGTCCACAAGTCTATTTCATAGAGTTTTTAGGATATATAAAGACCTTAGAACCCTCTCTCTCACAGCCATACGAATTTGAGAGAAACCCTAGAGAGAGAAGTGAGAAAGAGAGAGAAAGAGTGAGAGTTGTGGGAGATCTTTCCTACCCTCTTCCCCTGCCACTACACAAGCTTCACCACCCCATTCTCGTCACTTTCCCGGCGAATCCGACTTCGTTTCTAGGTAAGAAACCCTAACCCTAATATGTTTTGGGGTTGTAATGGTTGTAGGTTATGAAATAGCTAACCTATTTCATTCTATAGGTCACCTAACTGCTAAATACGAAGGCTTAGCAAACCTATCAGATTTGTGACGATTCCACGGTAAAAGGTGAGGACTTTAGGTGTATAGGTTATGGTTTTCAGTGCTTTCAATGTCAGATAATGATAGATTCATGATCTGCATGCAATTGCACATGAACAAAGTGCCGTCTGTTTTCCATTTTGATTAAAGATGTTGAATATGGAATTTTACTTATTCTAGGTATTCGTAGAAAATACCATATACGTATATATTTTAAAAATGTGTTTGACATAATTATTTGTTCTATGAATATATGATATATGGATAAAATACTTATTTGGTGAAAGGATTCGCCCTAATACATGTTTTGCTAATATACACTATGTATGCAGAAATAGTGTATTGTAGAAAGTATCGTATACGTATATATTTTGGAAATGTGTTTTCCATGATTATTTGCTGTACGAATATATAATATGTACGTAAAATACTTGCTTGGCGAAAGGACTCGCCCTAATACATGTTTTGCTAACATACACTATGTATGTTGAAATTGTGTATTCTAAGTGTTTGTGAAAGTGCTTGTGAGCGTAGGTGTTTGGATAATGGTGCCTTAGGTAAGTGTTGAGATGGGATTCTCAACTACCTTAAAGACCTGTATGATTTCCTCCATGTGGTTGATTACTTTAGCCGTTTACTTATGAAATATATGTGTTTGTGTTGCCTGTTTATATAGTGCTTTATAACATACTTTATAACATACTTTATGACATGCTTGTTAACTTGCTTGAATTACTTTGTTTAATATGCTTTACTCCACATGCTATGAATAAGGATTGATTGAGTTTGGGACTATGTTTATAGTCTAAACAATCGGTACCAGACTTGAGATTATGGTTGAGATTCATTTCGCCACGTATGATGTGTTTGACAAACCCGAGTCGTACTTCGGTTGGCGATAGTGGTTAGGCCACACGAAGTGTTTATGCACTTCATGTCGTTTAGTTGATTGTGCGCTCGAGCTAATCAGGCTCGTCAAGTAACCCGATATGTCTAATATATGTTCACCATGTTTGGTCGCTGCTGCTTGAACTTAGGGTACCAAACTTACCAGTGGAATCCCGTTAACCATCGTACCTCGATTCGCTAAGACTCATGAGTCGTGCATGGTGGTATGGGACACCGTGGTCGAGCTGTCGGCCTACGCTGGGGCCACGTGCCTCACCGTAGTGACCAGTGAGTAACCAGACTCGTGAGCCGATTATGGTGGTATGGGACACTATAGTCAAGTTGTCGGCCTGCATTGATTGGTGACAAGCCCTTTGTAGTGACCTCAAGTATACTCTGAATTTGCGGTGAGGCGACGAGTTTTGCCACGGTGTATAGAGTATGAACTAGGCCTGTATCTGTATAGTGATGAATCGTTAAAGAGGTGATGGGGGAGTGGTGTAACCTTTGTGCGTAATAGCCCTAACAGCCTCTGCAGCGACCTAGAAACACATTATCGTATGAGATTAACTAGGACTGACGACCCTATAATGGATCATGTTTGAGAATGATACAGGGGAGGTACCTTAGTTTCCCAATACTGTTGTTTGAAATAGACTAATAACAACTCGGTAATCATGCTCATCATGCATTGCATGTGCCTGGAAGATGTGGAGCACTGAGGAATGTAAGCATGCTGTGAACGTAAGATGGTGTCGCATGAGGGAGTGTGTGGTGAGGGCATACTTCATGACTGCATTCATACTTGCATTAATAAGAGTAGTTAGGAGTGTTTGATTATATTGCTTTATCATTACTGCTTGACTGAGTCGATAACATGTTAACCTATGCTTTATTGTTCTACTGAGTTAGCTACTCACTCTGACGTTACGGGACGGTGTTGTACACACCAAGCAGACTGTCTCAGGTGTAGATGAGATGACCACTCAGGAGGCTGAGCCAGACTATAACGAGGACTAGGACGAGTTCTCATTTATGCAGTATTCTGGTGGCTTCGACTAGACTGTCAGATTGATGAGACTTGTTGGGATTACTTCCCTAGTTATATTTTTGACTTTTTGAACATAAAATAGATTTATTTATATGGTGACTCAGTTCAGTTCATACTCTAGAGAATGAAATGATTTTGTTTCTTTTACATACATATATATACAGTTCAGTCTTTCGCTTGCCTTTATACAATTGATATGGAGTATCAATTACTGTTTTGGTATAATCTCACTCATGTTTATTGCTCTAACACAGACAACATTTAATCATCATTATCTATGTTGCATAAGTGATGCATTGGAACTCGAGAGTTGAGTTATGATCGACCTCCGATTTTCAGGGCGTTACAGTACTTAAAGTTAACCAGTGGAGGCCACAATTTGAAGAATTGCCCCAAACTGATATAGTGCCTCTACCGTCTAACCTCAAGGCACCAAAGCTTGGCCTAAAACTTTTTCCCTTTAATTTGAAATATGTTTATTTAGGTCAAGATGAGACAAACCCGATGATGACTTTTTCTCAACTTGAACAAGAACAAGAGAGTATGCTTATCTCTAATCTCATTGAGCATAAGGGAGCCCTTGGATGGTCGATTGCGGACCTTAAGGGAATTGACCCTTCGATTTGTACTCACTGCATTAATCTATAGGATAATGCGAAGACCTCCCGGCAATCATAATGTAGATTAAATCTAAACATGAAGTGGTTAAGGCCGAGGTTCTTAAGCTATTAGATGTGGGTATCATATACCCGATATCCGATAGTCAATGGGTGAGTCCAACTCAGGCAGTTCCTAAGAAGTTCGAAATCACCATCGTAGCCAATGCCAATGATATGAACTTGTGCCAACTAGAGTTACTACTGGTTGGAGAATGTACATTGACTACAGGAAATTGAATACCATCAAGAGGAAAGACCACTTTCCTTTGCCCTTCATTGATCAAATTTTGGAAAGGCTAGCTGGTCATTCCTATTACTATTTCCTTGACGAATATTCGAGGTACAATCAAATCAAGATAGCCCTTGAAGACCAAGAAAAGACTACGTTTATATGTCCTTTTGGCACCTTTGCTTACTGAAGGATGCCATTTGGACTATGTAATGCCCCCGCCACTTTTCAGTGATGCATGATGAATATTTTCTAATATGCTGGGGCAATATTTAGAGGTCTTCATGGACGATTTCTTAGTTTTTGGTCCATCCTTCAGCGAATGCTTGAAATTTTTGAAAAATGTGTTGAAGCAATGTGAGGAAAAGAAATTGCAACTGAACTGGGAGAAGTGTCATTTCATGGTTCGTAAGGGAATTGTCCTTGTTGAACATATCATCTCGTCCAAGGAAATTGAGGAAGATAAGGCTAAGATTGATTTTATCTCTAACTTAGCTCCACCCAAGAACATATAAGACGTGCGATCCTTTTTAGGATACTGGATTTTACAAAAGATTCATAAAGGACTTTAGTCACCTCTCTCGTCCTTTATGTAATCTACTTCAAAAGGATATCCTATACGAGTTGACTGAGCAATGTCAGGAAGCTTTTACTAAGCTCAAGGGCATGTTAACCACTGCACTTATCATGAGCCACCCGACTAGAGCCTTCTTTTCTAACATATGTACGATGTGTCTGATTATGCTCTTAGGGCGGTTTTAAGCCATAGAAAATAAAAGAGGCCCTATGTTATTCATTATGCAAGTATAACTCTAAATCCTACCCAAGTGAACTACTCTACTATGGAAAAGGAACTCTTAGCTGTGGTGTTCGCTTTGGACAAATTTAGGTCTTGCATGATCGGATCCAAGATCATTTACACAGATCATGCGGTACTCAAGTATCTTCTCTCTAAGAATGATGCTAAGCCCTATGTGATAAGATGGATCCTCCTACTCCAATAGTTTGATTTAAAAATAAAAGATAAAAAGGGAGTAGAGAATGTAGTGGCTGACCATCTTTCCCACCTTGATCTCTCTGATTCCCTTAAGACGACATATATAAATGGCATGTTCCCTGATGAACATTTGTTCAAAGTCTCCCATTCACCTTGGTTTGCGAATATTGCTAATTATCTTGCTACGGGTTTCATGCCGACACATTGGACTGCACAAGATAACAAAAAATTCTTTACCAAGGTATGCAAAGTCTTCTGAGATGATCCATATCTATTTAAATATTACCCAGACCAAATCTTAAGGAGATATATGCCGGACAATGAACACCAAAGTGTCATCTCCTTCTATCATTCTCAGGCTAGTGGTGGTTACTTTTTTGATAAAAAGACCATGGCTAAAATTCTGCATGATGACTTTTACTGGCCTACTATGTTCAAGGATACTCATGAGGTTTATAAAGCTTATGAGCGTTGTCAGAAATTGGGAGCATTATCCCGTAGAAACATGATGCCCTTGAACCTCATTCTAATCATTGAAGCATTTGATTAATGGGGCATCGATTTCATGGGATCATTCCCTCAATCTTTCAAAATTTTATATGTTTTGTTCGTCGTAGACTATGTCACTAAATGGGTCAAAGTGATTCCATGCTGAAACAATGATCATCAAACGGTCATTAAATTCTTAAAAGAAAACAAACTTTCCCTATTCGGAACACCTCGAGCCATCATTAGTGATGGAGGTTCACATTTTTGTAATAGGCCATTTACAAACTTAATGAAGAAATATGACATCTCCCACAAAGTGAGCACTTCAAACAAGTGGACAAGCTAAGATTTCCAATAGGGAAATTAAACACATCTTGGAAAAGACGGTTAACCTTGACCGTAAGGATTGGTCAATCCAATTGACCGATGCCTTATTGTCGAGGGTCAAATATTGCATATTAGACCCCAATTAGTACTTGGTTTTATAAACATAATAATGCTTAATGTTCTATTTTAATCATGTTTGTGTTGCAAGGTGAATTTAAGAGCTTGGATTGAAAAGGATGTTAAAAGCATGGAATTAACACTCAAGAATCACCAAAGCCAAGAATGGATCCGATGAAACTAAGAATGAAGAATGCACACACCAAAGATCTAAGAAAATCAAGTCAAGAATGAAGAAAATCAGAGTTTTGAAGTCTTGTATACGCTCGACCAGTACTAGACTCTACTCGACGGGTCGAATCTTGACCAGTTGAGATGCCTCGACTCGAACTCCAGCGAGTAAAATAATTAAATTTCCATCCTCCTCGACTAGTCGAGGATGTCCCACAAACAGTCGAGGGTTTGACTAGTCGAGAACATCCCACAACCGGTCGAGGACGTCCTACAAACAGTCGAGGACAGCCCACGACTAGTCGAGGGTTACGCAAAAGTTGCGCAAACTGCGTATATTTGAGACAGTTTCTGGAAATTTCCACTCGGTGCGAAAGTCTAAGGCCTAAAACTATAAATAAGGTTCCCTAGTGCACTCCTAGGCATCTTCTAGGGTTTAAAGAGTGGAGCAAAAGGGTGGATCCGCCATCCGGGAGTTCTTCTTCTTCCTCTTTAGTTGATCTTTTTGTGTTGTATATGAGTCTTTAGTTCAATCATGTCTATGGTTGGTTAAACCTCTTAGCTAGGGCTAAGAGGTAAAGCTTGTAGCGTGATTAGGATGTTTGCTTTTTATTATTATTATTATTATTCATGTTTTGTTGAACTCTCTTGGATTCTAGTTTGATTATGAAGGAATATTTTTAGTTTTTAATGGTTTGTTGTGACTCGAATTATAATAGATCTGTGATAACTTGAGATATCTTCTTTTCATGTATTGAGATTTTGAAATTAGGAAATACTATTGTTCACCATCGTCCCAGGGGCATGGTAGGGTGATGGAATCCTCCCTAACTTCCATAATTCTCTTATGATTGGTTGTGGGTTTGGTAAACTGTTGTTGTTTGCTTTGTCTTCTGGGCATGGCTAGGTGACTGAATCACTTCTAAAACCTCACCACTATCATCCATTAATGATTGGATCTATGAGAAGTTTAAAGATCTGACAAATCTCTTCTTACCAACGGGATAAGATAAGACTTCGATTCTAGTTGTGTCCTTGAATCATGCACGGTAGTTTCCATATTGCTACAAGTGGATCATTGGCACTCTAATTACCACCTTTAAATTTATTAGTTTTTAATTAATCTATTAACGATTAATCTCTCAAAATATTCAGAATTAGGTTTACATCTTCTAGTTCTACTTCTAGTTACTTTTGGAAGACACAAGTTTAGTCCCCGTGGATTTGACCTTGGTCTTACTGAGATTATTACTACATCGCGACCCTACATTTGGGGTTGTGAACAAGTTTTTTGGTGTCGTTGCCAAGGATTGACGGTTGGCTTTTCTAAGATTAGATAATTTTAAAATTAGGTTAAGATTAGGGTTTTTCTAGTTTCTATTTTTAGGATTAGGGTTTTCTGAATTATTTAAAATACTAACTTAGCTTTCTATTTTTAGGTTTAGAAACTTTCCTTTTTAGAAACTAACTCATCTTTCTAGTTTTATTTTTGGAACTTTCTAATTTTAGAATTTTGGTTTTAGGATTTTTCCTGTATTTTTTTTTTAGAAACTAACATTGTTTTTCTGTTTTATAGGATCCCAACATAGAACTCTTCAATCCAGTAACGTCTTTCTAACTTCTTCCCTTTACTTTCTTTCCATATTGCTATAGGATTTTTCTTTTATCCTTTTTTTTTAGATTAGATTCAAAGTTAGGGTTTCACCATGAAAGAGTGGATACGTCAGTATGCAAAGATGGTTAAGAGATATTGGGGAGGGATGTATGATGATTATGATAGAAATCGACCCATGTCTCAAAACTTTTCTTAAACCATCATCGAGAATTATAAGGCCTATATCCTAGACCGTACCATTTCGTAGACTTCCGCAATCATCCCTGTCGAATTTCGGTAACCCGTGACGATTAGATAGCATTTGCGTGCGACCCTAAGTCACACCCTGTCAACCCAAGTCGACTTGACCCGAGGCTTGTACCTTTGCGACCGCGCTGTCGCCGC
The DNA here is from genome assembly GCA_030180095.1 of Magnolia changhungtana. Taxonomy (NCBI): domain Eukaryota; kingdom Viridiplantae; phylum Streptophyta; class Magnoliopsida; order Magnoliales; family Magnoliaceae; genus Magnolia; species Magnolia changhungtana. Next base: position 2,888,285 of record JASAUF010000644.1, on the reverse strand, counting down.
GGTTCTAACGACGCATCTCGCGTGCCGATGTGATACCCAGGCTAGGAGATGTGGGCCTGCATTTATTTCGAGGAAAACGCCGTGTATTTGCAAAACCCAAGAGAATCTCTACCAAATATCAAATTAATTAATCAAAGTACAAGTCAAGTACATATCCCATCACACCCATCCCTCTCTCACCCAAAGTCAACACAACCCATACCACAATCACCCATCACTCCATCCATCACCCATCCCTCTCTCCTTACATCTCCTCTCTCTCTCTCTCATTCTCTCCACCATTATTTTTTTCAAGCAACAAGGGTCGATGTCCAAGCTTTCCAAGAGGAGAGCAAGTGTGGCCCACTTCCTACCCCCTCAACTCTCACTTCCACCCTTTAAATCTCATCAACCTCCATCAAAGAGAGCGCTTAGGAGCTTAGCATTCCAAGGAGCCAAGAAAGAGCGAAATCGGTGGTTGATCATAGCATGAGATGGTGATTTTGATTTAGGGCTTGAAAGGGCCAAGGTATATGCCCTATAGGGGGGTGAATAGGGTAATGCCAAATAAAACTTAAAACAGCGGAATAATAAAAGATATAAATAACAATGCTGAAATAATAACAATCTCAAAGCACATAAAATATGAGAATGATACTAAATCAGTTCTAAGGACAACCTAACACCAAAAACCAATGGCTTATGGTAGGACAACCTTATTTCTAGAACGATCTAGAAAACACAAATGATATGGAGAATAAATCAAGAATAACTTAAAGAAAAAAATCCTAAGTTATTATACATTCAACCACACTTGCTTGAAATGAAAATTACAACATTCATCCACAAAAGCAATTCTCAATACTGAAGGAATAAATGAATAAAGAAATCAACCACATCCACAACACAACGATATATAGTGGTTCGCCTGTGTGTTCACCAACTGTTACCCAACAGCCACACAGAATGTTACTTCACTCCTAATATCCTCACACAGGGGATATTAGCATGCACTATCAAAATAGGTTTTCACAGGTTCACCCAAAACCTTCACAATTGTGTCTTTTTATCTCAGGCTTACACAATCCAAAAACCCCCACAATCTGAGTTTTCTAGCTCTCCTCAGGTAACCAAAACAATGAGATTTTTCTCGCAAATCTCAAACAAAACCAGAGAAAGTAAATTACAAAGTAAAATACCTGGATCTCCTTTTGAAGTAGCCCAGTAGAACCAATCGGAGTAGATGAATGATACGTCGTTCAATGTCCAATACTCACATAAAGAATGGTTCTAAGTCTAATTGATTTTAGATTAAATCAAGAAGAGCAAGGTCTATTTGATTTTGATCCTAGAAGAAGGAATATCACAAATTCCTCTTTTCTAAATAAGATTGAAATATGGATCAAAATCACAATAGAAAAATGTTAACAAAAGGAATATTAAATATGCACAATAGCTTAAAAAATAATCACTACTTATCTCAGAGTATAGCCTTAAATCGCTTGAATTGAATGGAATAGAATGAATAAACTCTGAAATTTGTGCACTATTTATAGCCTTAAAAATCCCATCTTCGACTGGTCTTAGAAACCTAGGACTGGTCGTAGCGTCAAAGATTTTGAAAGATTTCTGCGGGATTAGATTTGCTATACTCACGACTGGTCTTAGGTAGTATACGACCGGTCGTGGACCACCTACGACTAGTCGTGAGACACCTACGACCGATCGTGATACTCGAGATAAGTCGCTGGAGTTCGAGGCGTAGAACTACGACTGGTTGAAGGATGAGTCGTAGGACTTCTCAGGACTGGTCGAAACAAGTCCAGGACTAGTCGAAGGACAAGTAGGAAAATCTGAAAATCTGTAACAACCTAAGACTGGTCCTGAGAAACCTAAGACTGCTCGAAGCAATGCTAGGACTGGTCTTAAGATTTCTAGGACTGGTCTTAGAACAGTCACACAAAGTAAATTAAAATATTCGGATTATGTATCCAGAATGACCTATCATATAAACCAACCTAAGGTCAATTTAAGGTCAAACAAACCTTGAGTGAGATGGACATTGAAGTCTTGAAGGTCTGTATTCTCAGATGATCTTGAAGTAGAAGCTTGAGTCGAGTTGATGGTCTTTCTCGAGCTTGGTACATTCTTGACTTGTCTTGACGAAGTCTTCTAATCTTGAACTTGATAGAAGCAAACTTGGAGTCTTCTATTATTGTAGACTTCATTCATGACATGTCTTGCAAGAATTCTTCATTTATGATATTGTCTTGAAAACATTCTTCATTCATGATCTTGTCTTGAAGCAGTGTGTAGTCACAAACAAGAAACACAAGAAGTAAAAGACATATAGGTTTTGGCACTACAAAATTTGACAACCAAAGGGATATGAAATCATAGCACTAACAACTCCCCCTTTGTCAAATTTGACACAAAAATACATTTATAAATATAAGAGTAAAATGAAGAAAGAATCATTAGCCATCAGAGTGAGAAAAAGAAATACTCTACTCCCCCTAAGTGAGTAGAAACAATCAACCATTTTCAAGTAATCACTTTCTCCCTTTCTCCCATTCTCCCCCTTTCCATACTACTCCCCCTTTTTGTCACAAAATGACAAGGGAAGGCCAAAGGAGAGAAGAGAACACCATATGAAGAGTCAAGATTTAATTATCAAATTAGTACAACACTTCAACGTCATCAATCCAAACCATACAACCAAAGTCATCAAACGTAATAATAATACAGAATCTATCATATTCAAACAAAAAAATCCACCTAATTAGATCCAGATGAAGGAGCAGGGATGGTTGGATCAATCTGATGTAAACCCCTATTAATGCGACGAAGATATTTTCGCATATATTTAAATTGCATATCATGGGCTACACTCAGGTTATCAACCTTCTCCTCCAATGCACTTAGACGTGTATCATAACTAGAAGATGGATCGTAATCAGAATCATTTTGGGAGTCAGTTTCAATTTCTTCAAATACATCATCCATATTTATATCAGCCTATGGAGGAAGATCAGCAGCTTCTCCTTCATTTCCAGCTTCAGCACCTTCACCACCACCTTCATAGAATTAACCAGGAAGCAAATCTAACTTCATCTTGTTTAAATTAGTATTATTAAATAAAAGATGATGAATTGGTGCCTCATTCTCAGGTAAAGCAACGAGCATATTTGTGGCTAAACAAGTCATAAGATAACCAAATGGAATATCACTATGACCAGGATGAAGACGAAACTGAATGATAAAATGACATATCAAAGAAGGTAAACAGACAACCATGTTGGACACAACAGAGTGCAATACCCGAACCATGAAGGCAGTTAACTCGGTTTTATTGCCTGACCGAGGATACACGTTTGAAGTGAAGATCCGGTGCAAAACTCTGTATCTGGGTAATAAAAATTTTGAAGGGAGCACATTTCCTTTGTGCGTCCAATGCACTTACATATTGCATAAATCTCTTGTCAACATTTGTTTTTTCGATTTTAATGGTTTGTCATATAATGTATGAATCGGAATACCTTCATCTTTGACAGGCATATCCATAATACCTGATATCAAATGTCGATCTATAAAAAATTTCCCTTCTCTAGTAGCAATTGAGAACGTTAAATTATCAAAGAAAAAATCAGAGATACATGCAACCATAGATTGTGCAATAGACTGGTATGCAGGCCCACCCCAAAACAAAATATTAGTCCAGCCAACAGATTCAAGGAGGTGTAATCTCAAATTGTTCAATGTGACTAAGACTTATAGGACGCTCAACGATAACTTTACGGTTACATAACTCCCGTACATCATTGGGATCATCTTCGGGTGACCGAAGGTGCCGTCTTGTTATAGATGTAGATCTAGATGAAGATGGACCACGGGATGTTTTCTTTTTCCCTCTAACATCCATTTTCAACAAGATTTACCAAGGACCAAGCACAAAGAACACTAGAAGTGGTGGGTTTCTCTAGATCAGATTTTTAGAGAGAAAACCCTAAACAATCAACAAAAGACGAGATCTAGCTTATGGAATAAACAAATCAAAGCATAGAAAGCATAAATCTTCAATAAAAATGAAGAAAAACGACTTATCTTGAAGAAAATCACGAACTCTCAAGACTGGTCGAGCCACGACTCGTCGAAGGAAGAAGAGGAAATGAAGAATAAAGAGATTTTTCCTAAATTATATGATGCTCACGATCTCTACGATCGGTCGAGTGCAGTCCACAACCGGTCGAGTCAGGACCGGTCATGTATGGTAAAGGCCGGTCGAGCATCGACAAAAATAAATATTTTTATGCAGAAATTGAAATTTATTCACATAAAAATTTAAAATATAGTACACTATGATACATGCAGACAAGTATATTCAATTTAAAATGCACATACCAAGATCAAATTTCATTTTAGTAAACCTGCTTTTGTCGAGCGATTTAGTAAATATATCAGCAAGTTAGGCATTAGTTGGAATATATTCCAAAGAGAGCTTTTTCTTCAACTAATTCACGAATGTAATGATACCTAATGTCAATATGCTTAGTACGCGAATCTTGAATTAGATTTTGGAAATATTGATATGCACTTGAAATTATCACAATGTAAGATCATTGAATCTTGATTAATTCCATAATCGCTTAACATGCGTTTCATCCATACGAGTTGTGTACATGCATATCCTGCTGCGATATACTCAAACTTCAAGAAGTGAAAGCGATATTGAACTTTGCTTCTTGCTAAACCAAGAAACCAAATAATTTCCAATGTAAAAACAACCACCACTGGTTGATTTTCTATCATCAATATTACCAGCCCAATCAGCATCAGAATACCCAGCTAATTTAACATTAGTATCAAAAGGATACCAAAGACCCAAATTAGTTGTACTTGCGACATATCTAATAATCCGTTTAACAAATAGATAAGATGTGAATCTTTAGGATTAGACTGATATCTCGCACAAATACCAACGCTAAAAAGCGATATCAGGTCTACTAGCGATTAGGTATAATAAACTACCAATCATACTACGATATAGCTTAGGATCTACATCTTTACATGTAGAGTCTTTTGAGAGTCTCAAGGCTGTACTCATAGGAGTATCAAATTTTTTACCATTTTCAAATCTAAATCTTTTAACCAAGTTTGTAGCATACTTGGTTTGAGAAATGAAGATTCCATCAGGTTGTTGTTTTACTTGTAACCCTAGGAAGTAATTTAGTTCACCAACCATGCTCATTTCGAATCTTGATTTCATCAACTCTGCAAACTCAATAGACATGTTAGAACAAGTTGATCCATAAATAATATCGTCTACATAGATTTGAACCATTAAAATCTCATTATTATGTTTCTTAACAAATAGTGTCTTATCGACACTTCCCACTTGAAAACTATGACTCAGTAAGAATTTAGTCAATTTTTCATACCATGCCCTGGGCGCTTGTTTCAGACTACAGAGAGCCTTTTTGAGACGAAATACATGATCAGAAAGCTTGGGGTCTTCAAACCCTGAGGGTTGTTCTATATAAACTTCTTCATGTAAATCGCCATTTAAGAAGGCACTCTTTACATCCATCTGATAAATTTTAAACTTTCTAAAGCAAGCGATGGAAATAAAAAGTTTGATAGATTCAAGGCGAGCAACTGGAGCAAAGGTTTCATCGTAATCGATGCCTTCAATCTGAGTGTACCCTTGTACAACCAGTCTAGCCTTGTTTCGTATAACATTTCCAAGTTCATCAGACTTGTTTTTAAAGATCTATTTTGTTCCAATAATGTGTTTATCTTTAGGTCTAGGAACAAGATACCAGACGTCATTACGAACAAATTGATTAAGTTCATCCTGCATAGCTACTATCCAATTTTCGTCAGAAAGAGCTTCTTTTACATTGACCGGTTCTATTTGGGATGTAAAACAAACATAATTATAAATGTTTTCAAGTTGTTTGCGTGTATGAACTCCAATGAGAGGATTTCCAAGGATTTGATTAGTTGGATTATCTTTGACAGTCCTAGGTTCAGATTGAGATGAAGAGGTATCTTGATTTTCAATTATAAGAATTTCATCATCATCTGAACTCGGAGCAGGTGTATTCAAATGATCATCAATGACCACATTGATGGACTCTTGAATCACACCTGTTCTTTTTATTTAGAACCCTATAAGCTCAGCTGTTTAAGGAATATCTAAGGAAAATACCTTCATCACTCTTCGTATCAAATTTTTCCAAATTTTCACGATCTCGTAAAATGTAACACTTACTGCCAAAAATTTGAAAGTATTTGACAGTAGGTTTCTTTTCGAACCATAACTCATAAGCAGTCTTATTTTCAGATTTACTAGTATAAACATGATTAATAATGTAGCAAGCAGTATTAATTGCTTCGGCCCAAAGATTTTTGGAGAGCTTCATACTATTTAACATGACATTAGCCATATCTTGAAGCACTCTATTTTTTCTCTCAACTATACCATTTTATTGAGGAGTTTTGGGCGCGGAGAATTCATGTGATATTCCCTGATCACTACAAAATTTCTCAAAACTACTATTTTTGAATTCAAAACCATGATCACTACTGATCTTATAAACTTGAGAACCTTTTTCATTTTGGATTCGTTTGATGATCTTCTTTACCTCATCTAGGGTTTCAGATTTATCTTTTAAGAACGATACCCAAGTGAATCTAGTAAAGGCATCTACGATAACCAAGATGTATTTTTTGCCGCCTCGACTCTCCGTTCTAGTTGGTCCAATGAGATCCATGTGGAGAAGCTCGAGAGGTCTGAATGTGGTATTGGAGTTCACTTTCTTGTGAGAGCTCCTAATTTGTTTGCCCAACTGGCATTCACCACATATTTTGTCTACTTTTTGTAATTTGGGTAGATCTCTTATAAGTTCTCTTTTGCTCAATCTAAATAAGTTCCGGTAGTGTACATGTCCAAGGCGTTTATGCCATAATTCAATCTCATCAGTATGGACCATGTAACATGATTGAGTAGATGAGCTTGCATTACTAACGATGTAACAGTTTTCAGAAGTTCTATGACCAGTTAATATAACAGAACCCTCTTTATTAACAATCTCACAACTTTGATTAGAAAACTTTACATTATGATTGTTGTCGCATATCTAAGATATACTCAGTAGGTTGTGTTTCAAGCCCTCAACATATAATACATTTTTAAATAAGGGAAGGTTATAAAGCTGAACCGTACCTTGGCCAATGATTTTGCAGTTGCTTCCATCACCAAAAGTGACTGACCCATCAGTCATATCTTCAAGATCGGTGAATAAAGCTTTGTCGCCTATCATATGTCTGGAGCATCCACTGTCAAGATACCACTTTGAATGACTTGTCGCTTTGAAAGCAGTGTGGTCAACCAAGCAGTCAACTTTAGGAACCCATTTCAGTACTGTTTTGGGTTTAGGAGTGTAGTTGAACTTTTTCTGTCTATTGTTATATGAATGACCTATAGAGTTAAATTTTAATAGCTCCTTGAGAAGATCAATAATCTTTTCAACCAAAGGATTTTGGTTTTGAAGATTGAAGTTGGCATGGCTATTTTTAGATTTTTGAAAGGTCCTTGAATTTTTTGAAAAACCTTGATAAGTATACTTTACTTTTGAGTTCGAAGACTCTCCTTTCACAAACTTAGGAGTAGTATTCTTTTGTTTAGGAGAAGTATTCTTATCATAGCCCAACCCGGATCTATCGCCACATTTTCTCGATCCGGATAATAATTTTTCCAATTTAGGATCACCTTGGGCATATCTCCAAGTATCTTTTAAACTCAAAAGAGAAGCTACTTCATTTTTGAGTTTCTCGTTCTCGGTTTTCAAATCATCAACTTGGGAGGTTTTGATTTTTAAATCACATTTGGTCTTTTCAAAAAAATCAGAAATATGAGATTTTTCTAAAACAAGAGACTCATAATCTTCTTTATGTTTAGAAAATTTTTCCTTTTGTAATTTAAGCTTGACAACAATTTTACAACTCTCCTTATAAAGGGCATTGTATGCATCCTGAAGATCATCTTCATTGTCACAATCACTATTCAGATTCTCTTCGCTAGTTACTTCATCATAATCTGAAAAAGTGACTTTGGCTAGAGTCATAAGGGCCTTAACATCATCTCCCGACTCATTTTCGAATCTTCGATTTCGAAGATGATTCCAATCGATGATTCATCCCAAGTAGCCAACATACTCTTCCTTTTTGATTTGTCCTTTTTAGGACATTTGTTAGCCAAGTGCCCATACTCTTGACAGTTGTAACATTGACTATCTTTCAAAGATTTTCGAGCTCTAGGTTTAGATTGTCTCTTATCGTTTGATTTTTGAAAATCTCCTCTTTTCTTATTTTTTAAAATTTTATAAAACCTTTTTACAAAAAGTGTCATATCATCTTCAGAATTTTCAAAGTCTGAAGTGCTCTCTTGTGGAATATTTTTAGATGACTTGAGAGCAATTGATTTTCCTTTTGGAGCTTTAAAGTTCAATTCGTAGGTTTGTAAAGAACCAACTAGTTCCTCAACCCTCATGTTATCTGTATCACAAAGTTCCTGAATCGCGGTTACTTTTGAATTAAACCATTCAGGAAGTGAGCGTAGTATCTTTGCACATACTTTACTTTCTGGGATTCTATCACCAAGACCCACATTGAGTTTACAATGTCATTCAATCTAGTGTAGAAGTCCATAAACATTTCATTCTCCTCCATATGAATTTCTTCAAATTTAGTTGTGAGGAGTTGGACTTTAGATTTCTTGACAATTGATGTACCCTCGTGTGTCATTTCTAAAAGATCCCATGCTTGTTTAGCATTTTCACACGAGATGATTCTTTTGAATTCATCTGGTGACAATGCACAAGTAATTGCATTTAGTGCTTTTGCATTGGCACTACTCTCACTTTTCTGAAGTGCGGTCCAAAGAGAATAAGATATTACTTTAATTGATTTTGAACCGTCTTCATCAGTTACTTCAGTGATAGGTAATTTCCATCTGTTTACTGTGGCTAGCCACACACTTTCATCCATGGATTTGAGAAAGATTCTCATCCTTGCTTTCCAATAGGCATAGTTTGTACCATTAAAGGGTGGTGGCCTAGTGACAGATAGGCTTTCAAAATTTGACATCTTAATATAGCTTAGATCGTTAGCTCAGGAAATAAATCCAATAAATAAGCAATAAGCACGAGCTATTAGGCTTTGATACCACTTGAAAGGGCCAAGCTATATCCCCTAGAGGGGGGTGAATAGGGCAATGCCAAATAAAACTTAAAACAGCGGAATAATAAAAGATATAAATAACAATGCTGAAATAATAACAATTTCAAAGCACATAAAATATGAGAATGATACTAAATCAGTTCTAAGGACAACCTTACACCAAAAACCAATGGCTTATGGTAGGACAACCTTATTTCTAGAACGATCTAGAAAACACAAATGATATGGAGAATAAATTAAGAATAACTTAAAGAAATAAATCCTAAGTTATTACAACATTCAACCACACTTGCTTGAAATGAAAATTACAATATTCATCCACAAAAGCAATTCTCAATACTGAAGGAATAAATGAATAAAGAAATCAAGCACATCCACAACACAACAATATATAGTGGTTCGCCTGTGTGTTCACCAACTGTTACCCAACAGCCACACAGAATGTTACTCCACTCCTAATATCCTCACACAGGGGATATTAGCATGCACTATCAAAATAGGTTTTCACAAGTTCACCCAAAACCTTCACAATTGTGTCTTTTTATCTCGGCCTTACACAATCCAAAAACCCCCACAATCTAAGTTTTTTGGCTCTCCTCAGATAACCTAAACAATGAGATTTTTCTGGCAAATCTCAAACAAAACCAGAGAAAGTAAATTACAAAGTAAAATACCTGGATCTCCTTTTGAAGTAGCCCAGTAGAACCAATCGGAGTAGATGAATGATACGTCGTTCAATGTCCAATACTCACATAAAGAATGGTTCTAAGTCTAATTGATTTTAGATTAAATCAAGAAGAGCAAGGTCTATTTGATTTTGATCCTAGAAGAAGGAATATCACAAATTCCTCTTTTCTAAATAAGATTGGAATATGGATCAAAATCACAATAGAAAAATGCTAACAAATGGAATAGTAAATATGCACAATAGCTTAAAAAATAATCACTACTTATCTTAGAGTATAGCCTTAAATCGCTTGAATTGAATGAAATGGAATGAATAAACTCTGAAATTCGTGCACTATTTATAGCCTCAAAAATCCCATCTTCGATTGGTCTTAGAAACATAGGACTGGTCGTAGCATCAAAGATATTGAAAGATTTCCACGGGATTAGATTTGCTATACTCACGACTGGTCTTAGGTAGTCTACGACCGGTCGTGGACCACCTACGACTAGTCATGAGACACCTACGACTGGTCGTGATATTTGGGATAAGTTGCTGGAGTTCGAGTCGTAGAACTACGACTAGTCGAAGGATGAGTCGTAGGACTTCTCAGGACTAGTCGAAGCAAGTCCAAGGCTAGTTGAAGGACAACCAAGAAAATCTAAAAATCTGTAACAACCTAGGACTGGTCCTGAGAAACCTAAGACTGGTCGAAGCAAAGCTAGGACTGGTCTTAAGATTTCTAGGACTGGTCTTAGGACAGTCACACCAAGTAAATTAAAATATTCGGATTATGTATCCAGAATGACCTATCATATAGACCAACCTAAGCTCAATCTAAGGTCAAACAAACCTTGAGTGAGATGGACATTGAAGTCTTGAAGATTTGTATTCTCAGATGATCTTGAAGTAGAAGCTTGAGTCGAGTTGATGGTCTTTCTCGAGCTTAGTACATTCTTGACTTGTCTTGATGAAGTCTTCTAATCTTGAACTTGATAGAAGCAAACTTGGAGTCTTCTATTGTTGTAGACTTCATTCATGACATGTCTTGCAAGCATTCTTCATTTATGATCTTGTCTTGAAAACATTCTTCATTCATGATCTTGTCTTGAAGCAGTGTGTAGTCACAAACAAGAAACACAAGAAGTACAAGACATATAGGTTTTGGCACTACAAAATTTGACAACCAAAGGGATATGAAATCATAGCACTAACAGGGCCCACATGATTTGAGACCTATATTGATGTATGTATTGATGCATGTGTTAGAAAGGCCCATAGTGGTGGGGCCCTCCATCACACATTTCTCTCTCTCTCTCTCTCTCTCTCTCTCTCTCTCCCTCTCTATCTCTCTCTTTTTTGTGTATGATGGCCCACCTTAATGTATTATCCACGCCATCCAACTAAGTGGACCAAATTGGGGCCCACGTCGTGGCCACCTTGTTGCTCATTTGGGCAGACCCTGTCTGAAGGAAAGTGTAAATATCAGCTTGATCTAACTCCGATGAGCCACGTGCATGTGGACCCCACTGTACGTATATATGCTTCCATGCCATCCGCCCAGCCCAACAGGGCAAGGACGTCCAATAGGCCCACCCGAGGTCATCCAGGCCATCCATCTGAGGACATCCAACCAGCTTGGATGAAGAGAAACATAAATATCAGCTTCATTGAAAGCCTAGTGGGCCACATGTGTGGACCCACCTTGATGTTGTTGTTTATCCCCACCGTCCAGCATTTTTGCACAGTGGGTCATCAGACCGTCCAGATCATAAGCCTCACCCTGATGTATCTATTTACCCACACCATCCAGTAGCTGGATTTGTGGGGCTCCTTGATGTATGTGTGGGGTCCACACCATCCATGGGACCCACATGATATACGTGTGAATCCACCTTGTCCATCCTTGACAGCAACACATGATGTACATGTTTCATATCCAGGCTGTCCAGGGACTGGACATTAGCAGCAACATTACCTATTATATTAGAATATATATATGTATAATATCATATGTGGTGGGCCCCACGTGAGACCCACCTGATGAAATAGTGGATTGGTTGGAGTACCTTACAGCAGCTATATAGCCGCTGTATTGACTTCAGCAAGTTCCATGGGCCTGCTCATAAGGTATGTGTTTATCCTATCCATCTATGTATTTGACAGATGTGTGAGGCCCATCCCACACGTGCTGCACGTGTGGGATGGGGCCCACCTTGATGAATGTGTTTTATATCCTCACCATCCACTTGATTGGGATGGTGGGACGCCACCGTGATGCATGTATATCCACACAGTCAATCCGTTATCTGGACGAGTGAGGCCCAGCTTGAAGCATGTATTTTGTATCCTCACTATCTAGAGATGTCTAGACGGTGCTAAGGGACTCCACTGTGATGTATGGATTTAATCCACACTGTCCATCTTGACTGTGTACCGCATGGAGCCCAACCATGATGTATGTATTTCTCCATGATGTCTGACCACATGGCACATGGGCACGATGTAATGTATGTGTTTGATCCAAATCGTTCCTCTGATGGGGCTCATTTTGAATGTGCACGGTCACCCCAATCTGATTTGTATGAGGCCCATTTGATGAGGCCCAATCTGATGTGTACGAGGCCCATTTGATGAGGACCAAAATGCAATGTATTTATGGACCATTTGGCGAGGCCCATTGTGGTATATTTATGGCTCATTCTGTGAGGCCCATTGTGGTGTATTTATGGTCCATTTGGCAAGGCCCATTGTGGTATATTTATAGACCATTTAGTGAGGCCCATTGTGGTGTATTTATGGCCCATTGGGCGAGGCCCATTGTGGTGTATTTGTGGCCCATTTGGAATGTGCAGGGCCCACCTCAATGTGATGTATTTATGGCCCATTATGATGAATATGTGGCCCATGTGATGAGGCCCATTATGATATATATGTGACCCGTGAGTGAGGCCTGATGTGATGTATGAGGGGCCCATGAGATGAGGCCCATTGTGATATATATCAGGCCCATGTGATGCAGCCCATTGTGATGTGTATTAGGCCCATGAGATGCAGCCCGTTGAGATTGTATGTGACCTATTATGATTGTATGTGGCCCATTGTGATTGTATGAGGCCCATTGTAATTGTGTAAGGCCCTTTCCCCATTGTAAGTTAGATTTTATGGTAGGTCGTACTCTAGGTACAATGGTAGTTAAATGTCCACGTTGAAAAGCTCCTTAGAGCTCATTATCAAGCCCATTTCCATCTTCTATTATTGGGTTATCCTAAACCGTTGGGCCCACCTTGATGTTAGCGATACGCTTTGGGCTACCCAAACCATTGGGCCTCCAATAATAATGTTACCTTACACCATGCCTTGTAGAATTACTCATACCACGGAGCCCACCTTGTGTATATATTGGGCCACATAGGGAAGTCTAGTTTATTGCATGATAGAAAGGGTAAGGAAGCCCACTTATTGTACTTAAACTCGACTCTGCCCTTGGTAGGGGATATTATGAAGCCCTGTCACTATGATCACATGTGGACGGGCACACGTGGGTGGACGCTGATGTGGGTGGGGCCTATCAGGGCTAGGTGAGCTATCGGTAGTTGACAGGCTACTGTGTACATAGTGAAGGTAGAACTTTGTCCCACATCGGAAGCATCGTCCAATGTTGTGGTGGCTATAAGTTAGATTCCTTCCTTAACTGTCGTGACGCGTTTTAAATTAGTGAGCTTCGGCAAAGCAGTCTATATCACCGCTTGCCGTAGAGGGAAGGATATGCAGTATCAGGTTTGGTGTATCCTCTGTTTAAAGCCTATCTTGATATTTGGACTAGATGCGCCATCCTTCTATGGACCCCCATCATTCATATGCTTGTTGTGAGAGATGATTGATTAAAGCATATGTCATTGGGCTGAAATATTTATGAGACCTTTTGTGAGACGGAGTTGCCCTCACATGATTGCGCGATACGCGCAGGTTTGATGCATGGCTTAGATACGGCTAACAGTATTCATGGAATCGTCAAGATTTGCATATTGCACTGCATCCTCAGTATATGATAATTAGCTTATTATGTTTTTGCATCGCATAGCCTGGATAAGGATGATGGTATTTATGGACTTACCGGCATGTTTCCACATTGCTCTGATATTGCAAAAACATGGCATAGTAAGAAACAAAACTCTATATCTTTATCTACTATCAAGGCCGAACACATTGCAGCCGGTAGTTGCTACGCACAGCTTCTATGGATGAAGCAAATGTTGTTGGATTATGATATTACTCAATCTACAATGACAATATTTTGTGATAATACTAGTGCCATTAACATTTCTATGAATCCAGTTCAACACACTCAAACAAAATACATTGACATTCGACATCACTTCATGCGTGAACTTGTCGAAGAAAACATTATCATATTAGAACATGTGCCTACCGAGCAAGGACTTGCCGATATACTAACAAAACCATTGGATACCAACAGATTTGAGAATCTTCAAAAATCTATTGGAATACGCATGGTCTAATCCTTGTCTAAACAAGACCACCTGTGATTATTGTCATATTTGAGGATCTATAGCCTCATTAGTTTTGTTAAATTTCTATGCGCTTTGTTATCTTTTTTATTTCCTATGCATTTTTTTTGTGTACTTTGATTTTCTTAACTTGTTAACTATTTCTAACAAATGATTTCAGCATAACATGATAAAGGAAAAAGGTAAGGCACCAGCAAGAGGAGAAACCTCCACTAGAAGAGTTGCCAATCACATCTCTCCTAACTCCCATCCTACAATCGTGACTATGGCCAGTGAGACTATGTTTGATAGATTAGTCAAGTCCTTCCACATAGAACCATACAGGATTGACCTATTTATAGGATCTACTGGGCGGCACAATATACTGTACTTAGGGAGAGAGGTTCAATATGACCTCATTCATCAATTACTAAATTCTTGTAATGAAACTTAGGATGATCCTCCTTCGATTAGCATCCACTACATGAATACTACCAAGGAAATGACTCCCTTGATGTTGAGACACCTTCTAAGTCTTAAAGTCACTTACATTCCCCCAACTGATCATCCACTAAACCATCTAGGTGTTTGGGGTGAAGTGACTTGAGCCCTGTGTGATGACTCGATGATTCGTAAGAACAAGAGAAATTTCCTCTCTTCCAGGTATCTGGACTCCACCTTCAAAGTACTTCATAATATCTTAAGTATAAATGTTTATCCATGCGAAGTGTTTAGAGATATGCTCTCTCCCTATGTTCTTAATATCCTATATGATATACATCAAGGATTTGAAGTTTGCCTACCCACTCTCATTCTAAAACAACTGGTCCTTGTCATCAAAGGGATTCATCGCACAAGTCACCCATTTCCTAGTCTCATCTACAAACTATCCAAACTCTTAGGATTACCGCCTACCCATGATGTCATATATTCTACTGTTTGTTTCACTCGGGAAACTCTGATCAATCTTAAAATGTTTGCAAATGTGTATGAGGCCAACCGTCAGGACAAAAGTGGAGATGGTGCACAAAATATGCCTATGTCAATTGCTCGAGACTTCTGTCGCACTCCTCTGCCCGCTCCAAGGCCAGTCTATGTCAACACTGGCCGATTTCTTCATCAAAATGATCTCGTGCGTCATCTCCTTGAAGGCCAAACAAATATAGAACCTTGCATCTGACAATGTGAAAATTGTCTTTCTGGGATTGAACTGCGTCTTAACACTCTTCAACACACTGGAAAACACATCACAAAGCTGCTCCTTAATCGCCACAATCATATCCCTCCTTATAATGGTGACCCTTCAAGATGACGTTCCATGAGATTGATGTTAATATGTTGATGTTGCATGATGATACATTATTTTTTTTGGGATATTTATGCCTTAAAGGGCTTAATTTTTGAATGATTATAATAACCAAGCTTGGGGTAGTTATTTTGGTTAACTTTTGGAATGAATGATGATATCTTATCACTTTCTTTTTGCAAGATTGAAAATTCCTTTTATGATCTATCTTGATACATTTCTCAAAGGCATACTTAATTCACGTTTAGTTCTTATGCTTCATTCTTCTCTTTTATGAACTTATGTGGTTTTTAAAATCTCCCTCTAACCTGGATTTATCTGCACATTTCATACTTCAGTTGTATTAGTCTACATCTTCTATCATTTACCCTTTGCCAATAACTAACAAAATGGGGGAGAAACATATTATGCTCCCAAGTTTCTCTGTTGTCTTGTTTTTCTTATTTCTTAATGCAAGAACTTAGGCGTAGCATAAAGGAGAGCATGAACAATGGGGGAGCTACAATCAACTTAAGAATAGAAGTGGTTAAAGACTTTTAATGTATTGTGTTGATTGTAATAATCTAGGGTATGTTAGTTTGTTTTTGTCGCATAATAGACAAAGAGGGAAATTGAAAGTGCCCTTGTTTGTCAATATATGTGAGTGTTGAGTCTATCAGTCCAAGTGAGTCCATAAAAGAAGACATCAAGACCGAGCCTCAATAAAAGATGAAGGCCATAATCAAGCTTAAACCTGTCAGTCATAGCCTCATAATCCCACAACAAACCCTAGCAGGTATATGACTCCATATAATCCCAACTTACCCTATAAAATGAATTAAAACATCTTCTGGTATAGTTAGTATAATGCACCAAGAGTATAAATGGAAGAAAGAAACAAAACCTGAAAAATCACAAGTCCTGGTCAAGTACATCGAACTGCAATCGAGAGTATCTTCGACACATCAAACCTCATTCAATATTATCAAACGATCACCTATTCTATCCAGCAACAAGATGAAAGAAATGCTGAAAATGTCGATAGCATCAATTGTTATTCGATATCATCGAAGTCCATACTTCGATAACATTGAACGACCCTCGGTTACTTTGACCTTAAATTCTTCTAAAGAAACAGAATATACTCTAAGTGTTCCTCGACGACATCGAAACCTCCTCAATGTTATCAAGAGTAAGTTGTTGATAAAATTGAAATTTATTCGATAGCATCTAAACTTACTCAGTTTTGTCCAGCAAGTTTTTTAAAGAAAACCTATTTTCTTCGAGTTCATCGAAGACCATTTAATATCATTGAAATTCAAACTTCAAAGGATCGAAGGGATCTTCTATAGAATCAAACATGAGACAAAACTGTCCAACAACCCTTGTGTATTTTAACAGAGAAATCCCAATGGAACGGAGTGTCCCTAGATAAATCGAAGTACATGTCGATATCATCGAAAGATGCTCGATTAAAAATAGTCAGAATCTATTCTACTCTCAAATGAATATATCGAGTAGAGAGTCGATGTAATCAAAGGTGGTTTGATGGTATCGAAATTCAAATTTCTATAACATCGAATACTTTTCGATGGCATTGACGATTTCAAAATTTTGCCCATTTTTTTACTGTTGAGATTTTACTATATAAATACACTAGTGTTGCTCCTTGTAAAAATAAGATAGAATCCAAGAGAGTTTAAGCCTGTTATTCCAAGATCTACATACTCTCTTACTCATTCTCTCTTTCCCATTAGAGTTCATCATTCAATCCCTTGCTTAAGCATCAACTCATCATCTCATATGCTTGGATTGAATTATGAACTCTAGCATTCATGGAGTTTCCAACTAAGTATACCTATCTTTGGAACTCCTAAATGCATAGCTTGTGAGAACCTTCTGTATTAATTTAAATCTTATCTTTTAAATAAAGAAGATAAAAAACCCTAAACCTTGCAACCTTGGAGTATTCACGAAAGCATCATCAGCATATTGCGGTTCAAAGGGAACTAAAGACTTTTCATCATCATTGAAGATCTTCACATTGTGCGAGAAAGAGACTCATCCACTTATTTGTAAGTATTCAGAGTCTACTGTGTCTGAAGACCCTTCCTTGTGTAGGATTAAGATTCACAATTTGAATTTCAAACTCACCAAGTCCTAGTTATAGGCCTCCGATGGGAGAATACGCTATGTCCTTGTGTAGGAGGTGTAACCTTGCGTAGGTTGTGCCTTGTGTAGGCTTGGGTTGCCTTGTGTAGGCTACCAGTGTTGTGTCCTTAGGTAGGACGAGTCGCCTTGTGTAGGCATTTAAGGGAATCTTGTGTAGATCCCTTAGTTAACCTTATGTAGGTTGTGAATGTTCATGGTTAACATGCCTTAAAACTATTGGATAGTGAAATCTCGTATACTCTAGGAGAGAGTGCATCCACCAGGAGTGGAGTAGGCAAGTAGCCGAACTACTATACATGATTGTATTTAGGATTACTTTGAATACATTTATCAAATTATGCTTATGTTTATTATATGTTCACAATGATGCATGATTTAGTTAATGTATAAGTGTTGATAGAAGTCACATCCCACACAAAATGCACACTATCCTTATAGGCTTTGCTTTTATATATAAATCTTGTACAAGCCAATGTGAATTAGACCACTTATTAGCTTGGAAGCCATAGAGTTACTGTAACACCCCATACTTTCCCGTACTCGGGTGCTACCGAGTAACCCAAGTTAGTACGTACAAACCTAACTTATTTAAACATTTATATACATTCTAGTCTAAATCCACTGATCGTCAGGTTTACAACGTTCCTTGAATGGTCCATCCTTTGAAAACACAAATCAGATTGTCTGGGTTCAAATTCAACCCCTGTGTAAGACCCGTATCCAAGTTCGTACTGTTCCGTCGACTTCTGTGATCCTTCCCATCAAATTTCGGTAACCTACGACGTATAATCAATGTTTGCGATTGACCCTAAGTCGTATCCTATAGGATTGAGTCGGTTTAATCTGAGATTTGTATCATTGCAACCGCACTATCATCGCGGTTCCAACGCTGCGTCTAGCTTACAGATCCGATACCCTGACCAGAAGATGCGGGCCGACGTTTATTTCGAAGAAACGCCGCGCGGTTGCAATCCCAAGAGAATCTCTACATCATGTCCCATCAATCAATCACTCAAATCAATCAATCAATCAATCAATGCTTCCTTTCTCCCCAAGTCAAGCAACCACCAAGTCAACTCTTTCTCACCCTCTCTCTTACACACCCATACATGTCAAGTATAACATCACCTCACCCATCACTCTCTCCTTACATCCCATCTCTCTCTCTCTCTCTCATTTCTCTACACAATTTCCAAGCAACCAAAGAGAGCAAAAAAGTGCACGTCCATAGTTTTCTTCAAGAGAGAAAGTGAGTTGTGTGGCCCACTTTCCACCCCAAGATCCATCATCCTAGCCATCCATTTCTCATCCTCTCCATCAAAGTGAAGCACAAGGAGATCGACATTCCAACGGACGATGGGTGCTTCTATAGGCTACTTTTCATGTTTTTACGATGGGCCAAGTGAGGCCTACCGATCGATGGTATGGATCTCACTTTGGGCCCTAAGATGTGGCTGATGGACCACCTTGATTATCATGATCATTCTATGATGGGGCCATTCTCCATGGACCCCATCATGATGTTTACTTTTTAAGTTTGAAAGAGGTCATCTAGACCTTCCATTTTGGTGAAGGAATCTCCATCGTTGATTTTTTTTATTTAGTGGGACCACATGTATTGTGACTCACTTGACGTATGTTATAGATCATGCAAGGGAGGGCCCATAATGCCGGGGTCCCTCCCTCATCACGTCTCTCTCTCTCTCTCTCTCTCTCTCTCTCTCTCTCCTCTCTCTTTAATTTTTTTTTGGTATGATGATGTGGCCGTGTGGCCCACCTAGATGGACCCCACCATAAGGCATGTATTTTTATCCAACTTGTCTATAGGTGGGGCCCACTTTATATGTGTTATATCCCCACCATTCTCCATTTGGTGGCCCACCTGAGTAGGGCCCACCCTGCATTAGTGGTAAGCCCAAACCATCCAGCATCCCTGACGCTGGACGTCACTAGAAAACATGAATATTAGCTTTATTTTCAAAGCTTTTGGAGAGGGCTATCTATGTAGTACCCTCTTTGATGTATAAGTTTAATCCACACCGTCCATTTCATTCCCATGCTCATTTTAGGCGTTGAGCCGAAAAATGAAGCCAGTTTGATTTTTCTGGTGAGCCATAGAGTTGAAGACAGTGATTATTACCATTGAAACCCACTTTAAATTTTCTACACGCCAAGAAATATAGCATACTGGACTCGTTTGGTCCTTCTTGATCCATAGAATCCAATGGGTGGAGTGGATTTACCCGACACAGACCCCACCTAGGAAATTTCTCAAAAAAATAATTTTTCAAAAAAAAAAATGAGAGAGAGAGAACAATGCCAGCCGGCTTCGTCTTTGTCTTGTCCGAGGGCGCCGAGCATGCGTCCCGCACTGGGACGGTCGGCCAGGGACTGTGGGCCCCAAGATGTAGGCCCCACCGTGATGTGTTTGGACATTAACGCCATCCATTTGCTGGCCCATTTAGGGTAGAGGGTTCCTTCCAAAAATTAGCCACATCCAAAGCTCACATGGCCCACATCAGAGGAAACAGTTGGATGAAATGTCTGCCATTGAAACCACTTTTGGGTGTCCCAGAAGTTTTGGATCGACATGAAATTTGTTTTTCCTCTTCATTTGGGTCTGTGTGACCTCATCAATGGATTGGATGAAAATTAAACATTAAGGTGGGCCCCACGTGGGACCCACTGATGTATGTGTTTCATTGACACCGTCCACGGCTGTGGACGATGGAACCCACCACGGTGCATGTGTTTTATACATGTCGTCCAACCATTCTGTAAGGACAGTGGGTCCCGCTGTTGTGATTACGTGAGCAAGTTCCGTGGATCCCCTTAATGAATATATTATATCCATTGTCCGTACATCTAGACGGTGGACCCTACTATGATGGATGTGTTCTATGAATGCAGGGCCCACCTTGTATTGATGTATGTATGACCACCACCCATCTATGAGGCCCATACATGATGTATGTGTTATATCTCAACTATCCGTCCATCCAATTGGCAAGCTTGCCTTGAGGCCTGAGGCTAAAAATAAGACAGATTTAGGATCAGGTGGACCACATTATAAAAAGCATTGGGTTAGAATGTTCACAATTAAACCTTTAGGAATTTTAACGGTGGAAATCCTTATCACCACCTATATGTGGGTGTGGCCCATTTGATATACATATGACCTATGAGATGTGGCCCACTTGCCATATCTATGGCCCATTGTTGGGGCCCACCTTGATATGCATGAGGACCTGTTATTGAGACCTACCTTGATGTGTATGAGGGCCCGTTATTGAGGCCCACCGTTATTTGTATGAGGCCCGTTGTTGAGGCCACCTTGACATATATGAAGACCATGTGATTAGGCCCATTTTGTTGTATTTTAGGGCCCATGGGTTGAGGCCCATTGTGATGTATTAGGGCCCATGTGTTGAGGCCCATTATGATGTATTTGGAGTCCATGGGTGAGTCCATGGGTTAAGGCCCATTGTGATGTATTAGGGTCGTGGGTTGAGGCCCATTATGATGTATTCAAGGCCCATGGGATATGGCCCATTGCAATGTACATAAGGCCCATTGGTGTGGCCCATTTGATATGCATATGGCCCATGTGGTGAGGCCCACATTAATGTATTTATGGCCTGTTGTTGAGGCCTACCTTGATATTTATAAGGTCCATTTGAGAAGACCCACCTTGATGAATTTGTGGCCCGATATTGATGCTCACCTTAGTATACACATAAGGCCCATTTGAGGAGGCCCACCTTGATGTATTGGTGGCCTGTTGTTGAGGCCTATCTTAATATTTATGAGGCCCATTTGATGTATTGGAGGCCCATAGGTCGAGTCCTAATGAGATGTACATAAGGCCCATTGTAATGTGATTCCACCATGGGTTATGTAATGACATTTATGGCGGGCCATTCCTTAGGAGCAATGTTGGTTTGACGTCCACATTGTAAGAATAATGTTGGTTAAATGTCCACATTATAACTCTCCCTAGGGCCCATTGATAGACCTGAACTTATTGTGTGTAGGCCATCTAGGCCCATCTTCATTGTAAGGACCGTTCATCATTTTAACATGCTTAATATAGCTCCATGATTCATAACCATACGCATCATATGTATGCTTAATATGAGGAATGTTTGATCATAGCATGAGCCGTTGGGTTGAGACATTTACGGGACTCTTTATGAGATAGAGCGCCCCACATGAACACATGGTACGCGCGAGATTACTGCATGATTTTATGGTATGATTTGTGCATCTCGCATATGTGTGACTTGATCATTGTACGCCCTAGTGACATCAGGGTCGTAGCCTCCACAGGCACATCATGAATGACTTAATGGGACACCGAAAATACTTGGTTCTAATATTGTGGGCAGTTAGGATGTCCTTGGGCGAAAATCCCAAAACCTCTGAGGCCAGGAGTAGCCCCAATGTCTAGACCGAGTGGAACATGAGCGCCCGAGTGCCGAATACCAGTAGGCCGCATCTCCCACTGTGTCGTGGTCGGTTGGAAGGAGGTGTGGTCTTATCCGCCTGAGTGAGGGGGTTATAAGCTAGGCCGACTATGACCAGCTCGTAAATGGGTCCGCTATCGACGAGCCGGGTAGGTATTGACAGACTACTGGTCAGGCGGATAGTGAGGTTTATTTCGCTTGCTGGGCTGTGCAACTAGGGAGGATGTAGTCGGTGTCGAGTGTAATAGACCCTAGTGATTTTCTCATAGAGCAATCGTACTAAGATGTGGACTTATTGAGTAGGAATTACATATCCATTCATTCATTCATTCACTATCCACTATGGCTGGTGGTGCGTAACTATTTATTATGCGTACCTTCGCATGGCCAGGATTTCGATTGGGCGCACGACTAACCTGAGATCAGGAGTTTACCACATTGTGTCTGACTATCCAAATTTAGGTATGGGACTGGTTTGGATAGAAGTCCCTTGTGATAGATCCCATAGCCTATAATACTTCATAATATCATCCTGACTTCATATTCCTGCATGGTCATTTCATTTGCACCGCATATTACATTGCATCTGCAGTACGTAACATTTTTGGTTACTATGTTTTTGCACTTATATGGCCTAGATGGGGTTGATGGTTTCGTGGCTCGTCAGGATTTGTATATTGCATTGCGTCTTCAGCATCTGTTATCGTCTTATTATGTTTTGCATCGCATAGGCTTGGTACGACTGATAGCATTCATGGACTTACCAGTATACTTCTGCTTACTCTAATGTCATATGATTCATGATCTTGTTAGTATTTCTACTTATCCCGATGATGTTTGATTTATGTGTTTTATGATATACTTGGCACTTATCTTGTGCACACACTTTCACCACCCTCTAAGCTTTTGTAAGCTTATGCACGATAGATGCGTGCAGGTGGCATTAGGTTACAGCATCGTTGAGCTTGGAGCATGCAGCTGTCCTCTAGAGCTTTGATTTCTATATATGTATTTCCCTTTCAGCAGTGTATTCAAATGATTATATTAGTGGATATGTGAGATGATGTTGCCTTTATGATTTGGGTATACTTGTGGTATGCTTTATTAAAAAAAAAAATCATACTGAAAATCCTCCTTATTAGATCCCAGGATTGGAATCTGGTATATGGGCGCTGGGAACCGAAAATGGGGTACTACGGAGGCTGTCGGCACCGGATTCGGCGATCGGGAATTTTGTAAGCCCGTTTTCTGAGTTTGGGCATTACAGAAGTTGGTATCAGAGCATAACTTGGGAATACTCGAAGATAACATCACATATCTGCTGATAGCTACCCTTTCACTCTATGATTGTTGAGAACTTAAAACGGTTAGATCCCCGAGTTTAAATAACTTAGAGATTTTCTGATATAGCTCCCTACCGTTGAGATTATAAGACTGCATAGTATTTCAGTTTCGATCATTTCTGATCAGGATCCGAGGTCCAGTTGGATCATTGTAGTGTTAATGAGGCGTTTTGGGAGCAGGAGGCTGAGATTAGCAGGCATTGTCCCCATCTCCTAAGTGTTTGATTATGTTTGCATGTTGTGTTCGGATAGGATTTCCATCCCTTGGTTAAGCTCTGTATAGGTTGTGTCATGTTTTAAATTTTGAGGATGAAATTTTTATTAGGTGGGGAGAGCTGTAAGACCCGTATCCTAGTCCATACTATTCCGTCGACTTCTGCGATCCTTCCCATCAAATTCCGGCAACCTGCGATGTATAATCAATGTTTACGATCGACCCTAAGTCGTATCCTATAGGATTGAGTCAGTTTAATCAGAGACTTGTATCATTGCGACTACACCGTCGCTGCGGTTCCAACGTTGTGTCTTACACACCGATCCAATACCCTAACCAGAAGATGCGGGCCAGCGTTTATTTTGAAGAAACGCCGTGCGGTTGCAATCCCAAGAGAATCTCTGCATCATGTCCCATCAATCAATCACTCAAATCAATCAATCAATCAATCAATGCTTCTTTTCTCCCCAAGTCAAGCAACCACCAAGTCAACTCTTTCTCACCCTCTCTCTTACACACCCATATATGTTAAGTACAACATCACCTCACCCATCACTCACATCCATCACTCTCTCTCCTTAAATCCCATCTCTCTCTCTCATTTCTCTACACAATTTCTAAGTAACTAAAGAGAGTAAAAAAGTGCACGTCCATAGTTTTCTTCAAGAGAGAAAGTCAGTTGTGTGGCCCACTTTCCACCCCAAGATCCATCATCCTAGCCATCCATTTCTCATCGTCTCCATCAAAGTGAAGCACAAGGAGATCGGCATTCCAACGGACCGAGAAGATCGAATGGTGGCTGCTTCTATAGGCTAGTTTTCATATTTTTATGATGGGCCAAGTGAGGCCTACCAATCGATGGTATGAATCTCACTTTGGGCCCTAAGATGTGGCTGATGGACCACCTTGATTATCATGATCATTCCATGATGGGGCCATTCTCCATGGACCCCATCATGATGTTTACTTTCTAAGTTTGAAAGAGGTCATCTAGACCTTCCATTTTGGTGGAGGAATATCCATTATTGATTTTTTTTTTTGATTTAGTGGTCCCACATGTATTGGAACCCACTTGACATATGTTATAGATCATGCAAGGGAGGGCACATAGTGTCAGGGTCCCTCCCTCATCATCTCTCTCTCTCTCTCTCTGTCTCTCTCTCTCTCTCTCCCTCTCTCTTCATTTTTTTTTGGTATGATGATGTGGCCGTCTGGCCCACCTGGATGGACCCCACCATAAGGCATGTATTTTTATCCAACTCGTCTATAGACAGGGCCCATTTTATATGTGTTGTATCCCCACCATTCTCCATTTGGTGGCCCACTTGAGTAGGGCCCACCCTGCATTAGTGGTAAGCCCAAACCGTCCAGTGTCTCACTGGAAAACACGAATATTAGCTTTGTTTTTAAAGCTTTTGGAGAGGGCTATCTATGTAGTACCCTCTTTGATGTATAAGTTTAATCCACATCGTCCATTTCATTCCCAGGCTCATTTTAGTCATTGAGCCAAAAAATGAAGCCAATCTGATTTTTCTGGTGGGCCATAGAGTTGAAGACAGTGATTATTACCATTGAAACCCACTTTAAATTTTCTACACGCTAAGAAATATCGCATATTGTACTTGTTTGGTCCGTCTTGATCCATAGAATCCAACGGGTGGAATGGATTTACCCGACACAGACCCCACCTAGGAAATTCCTCAAAAAAATAATTTTTCAAGAAAAAAAGGAGGGAGAGAGAGCAACAGCTGCTGCTACTGTTATCCGTCAGAGGGCGCCAATTCGTCCTGCACTGGGACGGTCGGCCAGGGACCATGGGCCCCAAGATGTAGGCCCCACCGTGATGTGTTTAGACATCAACGTCGTCCATTTGCTCGCCCTTTTAGGGCAGAGGGCTCCTTCCAAAAATCAGCCACATCAAAGCTCAGGTGGCCCACATCAGAGGAAACAGTTGGATTTAACGCCTGCCATTGAAACCACTTTTGGGTGTCCAAGAAGTTTTGGATCGACATGAAATTTGTTTTTCCTCTTCATTTGGGTCTGCATGACCTCATCAACGGATTGGATGGAAATTAAACGTTAAGGTGGGCCCCACGTGGGACCCATTGATGTATGTGTTTCATTGACACCGTCCACGGCAGTGGACGGTGGAACCCACCATGGTGCATGTGTTTTATACATGTCGTCCAACCATTCTGTAAGGACAGTGGGTCCAGCTGTTGTGATTACGTGAGCAAGTTCCGTGGGCCCCCTTGATGAATATGTTATATCCACTATCCGTACATCTAGACGGTGGACCCTACTATGATGTATGTGTTCTATGAATGCGGGACCCACCTTGTATTGATGTATGTATGACCACCACCCATCTGTGAGGCCCATACATGATGTATGTGTTATATCTCAACTGTCTGTCCATCCAATTGACAAGCTTTCCTTGAGGCCTGAGGCTAAAAATAAGACAGATTTAAGATCAGGTGGACCACATTATAGAAAGCATTGGGTTTGAATGTCCACCATTAAACCTTTAGGAATTTTAACGGTGGAAATCCTTATCACCACCTATATGTGGGTGTGGCCCATTTGATATACATATGACCCGTGAGATGTGGCCCACTTGCCATATCTATGGCCCATTGTTGAGGCCCACCTTGATATGCATTGGGGCCCATTATTGAGGCCCACCTTGATGTGTATGAGGGCCCGTTATTGAGGCGCACTGTCATGTGTATGAGGCCCGTTGTTGAGGCCCACCTTGACTATGTTGGTTTGACATCCACATTGTAAGAATAATGTTGGTTAAATGTCCACATTATAACTCTCCCTAGGGCCCATTTATAGATCCAAACTTGTTATGTGCAGGCCATCTAGGCCCATCTTCATTGTAAGGACCGTTCATCATT
This sequence comes from Magnolia changhungtana, assembly GCA_030180095.1. Lineage (NCBI taxonomy): Eukaryota > Viridiplantae > Streptophyta > Magnoliopsida > Magnoliales > Magnoliaceae > Magnolia > Magnolia changhungtana. Next base: position 2,861,502 of record JASAUF010000644.1, on the reverse strand, counting down.
TTAACATGCTTAGTATAGCTCCATGATTCATAACCATACGTATCATATGTATGCTTAATATGAGGAATGTTTGATCATAGCATGAGCCGTTGGGCTGAGACATTTACGAGACTCTTTCTGAGATGGAGCACCCCACATGAACGCATGGTACGCGCGAGATTGCTGCATGATTGTATGGTATTATTTGTGCATCTCGCATATGTGTGACTTGATCATTGTACGCCCTAATGACATCAAGGTCATGGCCTCGACAGGCACATCGTGGATGGCTTAATGGGACACCGAAAATTCTTAGTTCTAGCATTGTGGGCAGTTAGGATGTCCTTGGGTGAAAATCCTAGAACCTCCGAGGCCAAGAGTAGCCCCAACGTCTAGACCGAGTGGAACATGAGCACCCGAGTGTCGAATACCAGTAAGCCGTGTCTCCCACTATGTCGTGGTCGGTTGGGAGGGGTGTGGCCTTATCTGCCCGAGTGAGGGGGGCTATATGTTAGGCTGAGTATGACCAGCTGGTAAATGGGTCTGCTATCGATGAGCCGGGTAGGTATTGACAGACACTGGTCAGGCGGATAGTGAGGTCTATTCCACTTGCTGAGTTGTGCAACTAGGGAGGAGGCAGTCGATGTCAAGTGTAATAGACCCCGCTGATTTCCCCAAAGAGCAATCGTACTGAGATGTGGACTTATTGAGCTGGAATTGCATATCCATTCATTCATTCATTCACTATCCACTTGGGCTGGTGGTGCGTAACTATTTATTACGTGTACCTTTGCATGGCCAGGATTTCGGTTGGGCGCACGACTAACCTGAGATCAGGAGTTTACCTCATTGTGTCTGACTATCCAAATTTAGGTATGGGACTGGTTTGGATAGAAGTCCCTTGTGATAAACCCCATAGCCTGTGATACTTCGTACTATCATCCTGACTTCACATTCCTGCATGGTCATTTCATTCGCACTGCATATTACATTGCATCTGCAGTACTTAACATTTTGGGCTACTATGTTTTTGCACTTATATAGCCTAGATGGGGTTGATGGTATTCATAGCTCGTCAGGATTTGCATATTGCATTGCATCCTCAGCATCTGTTATCGTCTTATTATGTTTTGCATCGCATAGCCTTAGTACGGCTGATAGCATTCATGGACTTACCAGTATACTTCCGCTTACTCTGATGTCATATGATTCATGATCTTGTTAGTATTTCTGCTTATCCCGATGATGTATGATTTATGTGTTTTATGGTATACTTGACACTTATCTTGTGCACACACTTTCACCACCCTCTAAGCTTTTGTAAGCTTATGCACGATAGATGCGTGCAGGTGGCATTAGGTTGCAGCAGCGTTGAACTTGAAGCACGCAGCTGTCCTCTGGAGCTTTGATTTCGATATATGTATTTCCCTTTCAGCAATGTATTCAAATGATTATATTAGTGGATATGTGATGATGATGTTGCCTTTATGATTTGGGTATACTTGTGGTTATGCTTCATTACAAAAAAAATATATATATCATTCTGAAAATCCTCCTTATAGGATCTCAGGATTGGAATCTGGCGTATGGGCGCTGGGAATCGAGAATGGGGTACTACGGAGGTTGTCGGCACTGGATACGGCGATCGGGAATTTTGTGAGCCCGTTTTTCGAGTTTGGGGCATGACACCCTAGGTCACACCTAAACACCCTTAGGGTTATTGATAACTAGATATGTGTCAATCCAACCGATGGGTTGGTTAAATGATTAGGATGTCAAAAATTAATAATTAGATATTCATGTGGTATGGCCCACATAATAGTTAAAGTTAGTTAAGGAGAAGATACATGAATTATAGTAGTTGATCTACCATAAGGATATCTTTGTTTAAGAATAGGCCCTACAAGTGTAACGTAAAATAATAATAATTTATATTATTGAAAATGTCATAATTATGACACTCAAAATTGTAAATCCATGGAATGAGTGGACCGAATCATCTGAACAATTTTCAAGACCACTGAAGTTCAGATCAGAATCAATCTGACCGCTGGATTAATGTGAATCAACAAATATGACTTAAATTAAGTTGTGAGGCCCACCTGAGCATTGGATCTACCTCATCTCTAGTCAGATGGCCTAGTTGGGCCCACGGAGCATCATGGATGGAGTGGATTTCTCTAAACATCACTATGGACCCCACACCCTTTGCGTGTGTGTACCAAGAGTGGTGCACCTGCGGTGCACCAGACCAGGGATCTGATCAAATCGGGTCTGACCCGTGCTTAGCCAAAAGAGGCAAATTCCTCTTCCACTCTTTCCCACCTGCGAGTATTTTAAATGGATGAATGTTTTTTCTTGATCAATGGCCCACCATCAGGCCTCTTTAGCATGATCTGATCGTCCATCATGGAGTCTATGAAATTTGATCAAAACCTAAGTGTTTCGCATGTTGTAAAGCCCGTGCGTACACACAATGTTGATCGCAAGAAGGCTGGTGTGTGATGGGATTCTGCTTCCAGCCCTATTAAAACCAAGCCACCATCACCAATGCAAGCCACCTTAACCTGATCCAAATCGTTCGTCTAGTAGGGCATCCCCGTCTAACCAAATCCACACTGTCCGTACACACTCATGCACATGTGCATGCACTCAAACCCGAGTCCAAATAGAGTCGCGTGCAGCATTTTTGAAAACAAAAACTGCCCCATTTTAGAGCTGGAAAGATTCTTTCCACCCCACGATTTGTGTGAACCAACAAGGGATGATCTGGACTGTCTTAAATGAAGTAATCTCAATCATCCATTGTTGTTCACGTGGATTAGGGTTTTCTGTCAAAAACCGAAGCCAAAACTACCATTGTATTAATTGTTTCAAGAAAACTAGATACCGCGATCAAATCCTAGCCTTTCATTCTCATTTAACTAACCTAAGAGCAATGGAGTTGCTATAAAGGAGGGAGGAATCGGACTGTAGCTTAGTTTTCTCCTCTAATTGCGACTGCCAAAGAAAAATCCATTGTTTCCTTCCAAGTTGAACCCACCACCCAAACCTTTCCCTAGCTTTGAAAAATCTTAGCCATAAGCTTCATACTGTCCATTTGGACCATCTAGAAGAAAGAAAATGGAGGAAGAGGTGCTGGTAGAGAAAACGCCATTAATGGCAGCCTTCTTCTTCCCCGTTAGTACAACACCAGTTGCCTCGAGTCAGGGCAAGTTTCGATCAGTTCAGAGGCCCTGCTGGCCATGGCCGAAGGAGAGAAGGAGAGAAGAAACAAGGAAGGAAATAAGGAGAAGAAAATCTAAGAGAAGGAGAAGAAAATTCGAGAGAAGGCGAGAGAGCTGGGTGGTAGTGTTGCACCACGTTAACCCGAGTTGCGGATGTGACTCGGGCTGAGAATGGACCGGTTTAGGCCAGGCCTCACATCCATTGCTGGATGTTTCCAGCTGGAAGAGAAGAAGGAGAAGGGAGAATGGGAGAAAGAGAGATTGAGGGAGATCGAGAGAGAAAGAAGAAAGCAAGTAGAGAGGGGTGGAGGACGAGTTGCAGTCCGTTGTTGTCATGCCACACTCTGACTTTGTCCGAGTTTAGGATGAGTTTAGGTCGAATTGGGCCTATTCTAGTCAGGAAGGATAAATAGAGAGAGAGAGAATATAGACAATGCGCCCCTTCATTTTCCACCGACTTACTGTGTCGTCCATCACTAGGTTGCTGGCCGTGATTTGGGCTGCTGTGCTTGGAAGGGAAAGGGAAGGAGTGAAGAAAAATAAATAATGGGTAAAAGAAGAAGATGAAAGAGCGTTGATGGCTGTCGTGTTGAGTAAAGTCAACTCGGATGGCAAGCTAAGTTGAACGTCGTGGGCCCTATTTAGGTCTATGATTGAGTGGCTTTAGTTCAGCGACCTTGTTGAAATTGGGAAGAAAGAGAAGACAAGTAACAAGAAAGAGAGAGAAGAAGGAAGAAATAAAAGTAAGGAGGGTGAGTTGTTACGCGTTATGTGCTGCATCAACTCAACTGCACTAAGTTGCCGTTGGGTTTGGTGAATCTGCTTATCCTGGCTAAGTTTGAGCCTTATTTTACATTTAAAGGTAAGGAAGGTAGGTAGAAGAAGTAGAGGAAGGGAGAGAGTCACTAAGTCAACTCGGTTGAATCAGATCGTCGATCTTATCCATCCTCCTGAGTCAACTTGCTCCACACTGAGTTGGATCGCATCAAACTTCTGCTGAGGTATAAATCTCCACCCTCTTGTGTGAGAATTTAGATTTGATTGTTTAATTATAGGTTATAATTATGAAGTTTGTATTTATCAAAGCCCTAATCTTAGGTTGGATTGTAGGTCAAAATCCACTAGATAACAAACATTAATCCTAATCGTAAATAGTTTGTAACACTTTGATCTAACCATAGAACTTATACTTTATGGTAGGATCCAAGTCTAAAGGTGTGCACACCTCCCAGGGACACTAGTAGATGATTAGATTCATAAGGTGATGATTTCTTCCCCTTGAGCTTTCCATTTTCCCATTGGCTTAAGTGATAGCTTATGCTTTAATTTAATTTTAGTTGGTAATTGATATCTCTATCTCATAATTATTTGTACCAGTTGTTGGAATTGAATTCTAGATTATGTGCTCAATATTTATCTAACATGAACATCTATATGTTGTACTTGTATATTTTCTCATGTTTGTGGATTGCTTGTGTAACTTACTTTGGTACATCATGGGGATACCCCACTTATAAATGTACATTCAGACTTGGGATGTAACTTGATTGATTGTGATTATAATGGACCTTTGACTTAGTGGTTACTTGAATGATGGTTTAAATGGATTATTGATGTGGGCCTACCATACATGGGTTGTTGTGTTTAAGTGGTTTTTGAGGATGGTCTTTTATCGCATTATTTTGAAATATGTCCTATGTGGCTTAGTTTTGATATTTGCCCTATGTGACTTAGTTTTGGTATTTGCCCTATGAGGGTTCGATGTATTATTTTTGTGCAACCATGTGATGGTAAGTCCCACATACTAAATTATGATTGGTCACTAGTCGATGGGCTTCCATTAAACATCCCAATGTTAGAGTCTCATGAGCCAGAGATGGTGGTCATGGGATACTATGTCCGAGTTGTTGGCCTATGCTGGGTGATGAATCCCCTGTAATGACCTTTGAGCTTTCTTAAACTGACTACTTGTAAATGGATTAATAATGGTTGAGCTAATCATGCATTCATAGCATACGGATGATGACGGGTGGCTAATTCTGCATGTTATAGCATGTGCCCTTAGTCATGGTATCGTTTTGCTAGCTCCCAGACCATCGACTATTGAACTACTTTTAGTGAGTTTGGCGCTACGCATGTACAATGTGTGAGGCCTGTATCCTAGACTGTACCGTTCCGTAGGCTTCCGTGGTCCACCCGGTTGAATTTCGGTAACTTGCAACGTGTAGATAGCAGTTGCGCGCGATCCTGAGTCGTGTCCCATATATTAGAGTCAGATTGACTCAAAACTTGTACCCTTACGACCCCACCGTCACCGTGGTTTTGTGCCGTGTCTCGAGCGCCAAGGTGATACTCGGGCCAGGAGATGTGGGCCCACGTTCAGTTCCTGGAAAAAAGCCATGTAGTTGTAAAACCCAAGAGAGAGCTTTTAAATCAATCTCATCAATTACATCTCATGTCAAGTACACATCACCTCACACCCCATCCCTAAGCAACCCCAAAGTCAACTTTCTCTGACAACCAAGTACACCCATCACTCACCCCATCCATCACCCATCCCTCTCTCTCTTACAACATATCTCTCTCTCTCTCTCATTTCTCTCTCTCATTTTTTCTAAGCAACCCAACGTCCAACATTTCCATGGGAAAGAGGAGAAGTTAGTGTGGCCCACCTTCCTACCTCCCATCTCCACCATCCAAGATTCATCTCAACTGTTGAAATCCATCCATTGGAGCTTTAGTATACATTGCCGGAAGAAAAATAAGAGATCTAAGGTGGGTGATTTTATGAATTTTCAACCATTGATTATTGTGTATTTGAGGGCCCATTTGTGGTGGCACCCATCTTGATGTACGCCTTATATCAAAGAGGGATCCATAGTGGCGGGGTCCCTCCCATCTCCACGTTCTTTCTATCTCTCCCTCTCTCCCACTCTCTTGTGAAGGGTGTGGCCCACTTGATCCATGCCATACAAGTTGTGGGCCCCACCATGACATATGGATTTGATCACCATCATCCAGATCCTCGACGGTGGAGCCTACCTTGATGTAATACCTCATCTAGGTCGTTCATAGGCTTAGACGATCAGAGAAAACCTAAATATTAGTTGTCCGTCTGGTGGGTCCCACACTGTGGCCCACCTCAATGCATGTGTATATCCAGCCGTCAATTTGTTGAATGCTGGGCTGCTGGCCCAGCAGTCCAGTGGCTGGAAATCGCTATGAGGCTCCATCATGATGTTTTTGTTGATCTAACCCGTCCATCTGTTTAGACGGTGGTGGATGAAGCCACCTTGGTGACGTATGCACCCTGCACGTGGGGCCACCCTGGTGACGTGTGCACCCTGTACGTGGGGCCTACCTTGATTTACAGATCCACACCGTCCACTGTCTGAACGGTGGAAGATCCACTTGATGTATGGGTTTTATCCCAATCGTCCATCTCTGCAGGACCCACCTACAATGTAAGCAGATTAGCTGGCCTACCACACACCAGCTATTTAGCCGTTGTATTGATGTCACCTACTATGGTGGGCCCCATCATGTTGCATGTGTTAAATCCCAACCGTCCATCTGTTTATCCAGCTGAGATGTGGACGTTCCACGATGATGCATGTGTTTTATCAATGTCGTCCATCTGTATCCCATATCTGGGACGTCCATCTGGACCGCCAGCAGCGTTAGCTGATGTAGTTACATTAGCAAGTTCTGTGGGTCCCCTTGATGTATATGTGATATCCACACCATCCAGCCATGGACCCCACTTCCTACACGTGTGAGATCCATCGTGATCTATGTATTTCATACATGTTGTCCAATGTTTAGACGGTGTAGATCTACATGGACAATGTTTGTACGGTGCTGTCCAATGTTAGGATGCTGCATATTTATATGGACAGTGTTGGATGGTGCTATCCAGTGTTTGGACAGTGCTGATTTAAGTAGACAATGTTTGGACAATGCTGATTTAGATGCACCATGTTTGGGCAGTGTTGATCATCATTAGAGTGGCATGTGCCCCATATAATGATAGTGTATAGTGATACACATGTTGCACCTACAACTATTGAAATGATTTTAGATATAATCTAAGCTCCCACTTGAGGCCCTTTGTAGTGGATATAAGGCCCATTAGTGCGGTCCATTGATGCGGCTCATTGACGCAGGCCCCACCATGATGAACGTGTTTCATTTATGACGTCCACTTATGCGGCCGACTCGATGTATATGAGGTCCATTGGTGCGGCCCATTGATGCGACCCACTTATTGTATCTAAGGACCATGGGTTGTGGCCCATTGAGATGTATATTTGGCCCATATGTCGTGGCCCATTATGATGCATTTCTGGCCCATTGGTAAGGTCCAATGAGATGTATTTCCAGCCCATATGGCATGACCATTGTGATGTTTTTGTAGCCCATTTGATGAGGCCCATTGTAAGACCCGTATCCTAATCTGTATCGTTCCACGGTCCTCTCGGTTGAATTCCGGCAACCTGCGGTTTGTTATCAGCATTTGCAAGCGATCCTAAATCGTGTCCCATATATCTTAGTCGGATCGACTCAAAACTTGTATCCTTGCAACGACATCGTCGCCGCGGTTCCGACGCCGTGTCTTGCACACCAATGCGATACCCAGGCGAGGAGGTATGGGCCAACGTTCAGATCAAGAAAAATACCACACATTGCAAATTCTGAGAGAATCTCTACAACATGTCCTATCAATCACATCAATCATAAGTCAAGTATATCTCATCACAAGCCATCACTCAACCTTACCTTTCCTTACCCAAAGTCAAAGCAACCCATGCTTAACCTTCCCTTTTTACCAACAAGTCAAGAGAGCCTATACCTTCCACCCATCTCCCTTACATCTCTTCTCTCTCTCTCTCTCTCTCTCTCTCTCTCTCTCTCTCTCTCTCTCTCTCTCATTTCTCATTTCATTCCAAGCAAATCCCCATGGTAGGTGGACCTTCAAGCTCTCCATGAGAAGAGCTAGTGTGGCCCACCTTCCAACCACCCAATCCCACCCTCCAAGATTCATCTCGACCGTTAAAATGCATCCTATGGAGCTCTAGATCGCATTGGTGGGATGAGGAGTCTAAGATCTAATAGTGGGTGCTTTCTAAGATTAGATTCATCTCATTTTTCTTGGATTTGATGATTGAGGGACCACATATGGTGGGACCCATCTTGATGTATGATTTGTATGAGGGGCCCATAGTGGTGGGGTCCCTCCGCTACTCTGATCTCTCTCCCTCTCTCTCTTTCTCTCCCTCTCTCTTACTATTTTGGGGACCCCACTATGATGTGTGTATGATGCATCCCATTGGCCATTTATGTGGTCCACCTTGCTACTAACTGGCGTGAGCAAAAGGGGAAAACTCAAATATCAAATTGATTAAATCAGGTGGGCCACTTTCACGTGGGACCCACCATGATGTTGTCATCCACACTATCCGTCCGTCCAACGTCCAAGGACGCTGGATGTGGACTAACGGTGTGGTGTGAACTGCCAGCAAGGTGTACTAACTAGCAAATAAAAATATATATAATAAAATAAATATTAATAATATATATATATATATATACATGTTATGGTCGGCCCTACATGAGACCCACCTGTGTTGCATTGAAGCAGCAGCAGCTATTTATTACGCACCTATGTAGCTGCTGTATTGATGTCAGAGCAGTGGGGCCCATATGCTACGTGGATCCCATCCACACCGTCCGTCCATTTTTGGACAAGTACGGCCACGTCGTTGACGTATTGATTATCCAAACCGTCCATTCAGCTGGACACTGGAGGTCCTTTAAAAAAAAGAAGAATAAAATAATATATAAATTATTTGATATATATATATAATAGAGAGAGAGAGAGGGAAGTGGGGTGGCTAACCTACGTGGGGCCCACCCTGCACGTGTCACACGTGCAGGTGGTGGGGTTGACCATGATATATGGGTCATATCCCCATCGTCCAAGGCAGGGACGGTGGGGCCAGTTGTGATGTTTGTGTTTTATAAACACCATCCATTCATTTGGCGAGCTCGTCTGGAGGCCTAAGACAAAAAATAAAAATAAAGTAGGTTCACGTCTCTGGTGGGCCACATGCGCAGACCCCACCCATGATGTGTGTTGCATCTAAACCATCCATCCATTTGGTGAGCTTTTCTTTAGGTCTGAGACCAAAATGAGGCAGATCCATATATCAGGTGGACCACACTACAAAAGTAGTGGGGATTAAAAGCATCCCAATGAAACTCCTCTTGGGAGTACAGAAGTTTTGGATAAGTATGAAATTTATTTTCCTCTTTATCCAAGTCTTGTGACCTTGTGAACAGATTGGATGAAAAATAAATGTTATGGTAGGGTCCACCTTGATGTATGAGATGGACATCCATGTTGTTCATCTGGTGGGCCCATTTGGGAGGTACAGACCCACCAGATGGTTATGCAGGGCCCACCTATTGTATGGCTCAGTGTGATGTATGTGAGGCCGACATGGAGAGGCCCATTGTGATGTATTTGAGGCCCACGGGATAGGGCCCATTATGATGGAATTGCGGCCAAGATGGAGAGACCTCGATGTGATGTATACAAGCCCATATGATGGGGCCCACCTGCTTGAATTTGAGGCCCATGGGCAAGGTCCATTGTGATGTATTCATGGCCTATGGGTAAGGCCCATTGTATATGTATTAGTCCCATTAGTGCGGCCCATTGATGCAACCCAATTGATATATATATATATATATATATATATATATATATATATATATATATATATATATATATATATATATGTATGTAGCCCATTGTCGTGGCCCGTGGAGGTGATCCACTTGATGTATATAAGGCCCACTAGTGCGGCCCATGTGATATGGCCAACTTGATATATATGAGGCCCATTGGTGTGGCCCGTGGATGCGATCCACTGGATGTATTTAATGGCCCGTGGGTTGAGGCCCAATGTGAGGTATATAAGGGTCACGAGTGAGGCCTAATGAGACATATGTGGGGCCTTTGTATGGGGCCAAATGTGATGTATATGAGGTTCATTGCGATGTGTGATTACTCCATGATGTATGTAATTATGATTATGGTGGGCCATGTCTTGGGAGCAATGATGGTTTAATGTCCACATTGACGGGCGATGATGCTTAGATGTCTACATTGTGACCTTACCTTAGGCCTTGTTCGGCCGATTTGTCGAGGCTAATTGATAGGCCAATTCTGATTGTCGAGGCCGAGTATCAAGGTCGATTCCGATTATTGAGGCCGATTCTGATTTGTCGAGGTCGATTGTTAGGCCGATTCTAATTGTCAAGGTCGAGTATCGAGGCCGCTTCCGATTTGTTGAGGATGATTATTAGGACGATTTCAATTGTCGAGGCCTACTATCGAGGCTGATTCTGATTTATTGAGGCTGATTGTATAGGTTTATTCCTATTTGTCGAGGCTGATTCTGATTGTCGAGGCCGAGTATCGAGGCCAATTCTGATTTATCAAGGCCGATTGTATAGGCTGATTCCGATTGTCAAGGTCAGGTATCGAGGTTGATTCCGATTTGTCAAGGCCGATTGTATAAGCCGATTTTGATTGTCAAGGCCAAGTATCGAGGCTGATTCGGACTTGTCGAGGCCTATTGTATAAGCCGATTCTGATTGTCGAGGCTAAGTATTGAGGCCGATTTTGATTTGTCAAGGCTGATTGTTAGGCCGATTTTGATTTGTCGAGGCCGATTGCATCAGCTGATTCCGATTGTCGAGGCCAAGTATCGAGGTAGATTCTGATTTATCGAGGCCAATTCCGATTTGTCGAGGTCGATTGTATAGGCCGATTCTAATTGTCGAGGCCTAGTATCGAGGCTGATTCCGATTTGTCAAGGCCAATTCCAATTGTCGAGGCTGAGTATCAAGGCCGATTCCAATTGTCGAGGCCGAGTACCAAGGCTGATTCCAATTTGTCGAGGCCGATTGTATAGGCCGATTCCAATTGTCGAGGCTGATTCCGATTGTCGAGGCCAATTATATAGGTTAATTCTGATTATCGAGGCCGAGTATCGAAGACAATTTCGAGTGTCGATTTTGATTATTGAGGCCGATTTTGATTATCAAGGCCGATTTCAATTCCCAAGGCTGATTGTCGAAACCTATATGATGTATATACGACCCATAGTTGAGGCCCATTGTGATGTGTATTTGACCTGTATGATGTATATGCAACCCGTGTTTAAGGCCTAATGTGATGAATAGAAGGCCTATGTGATGGGGCCCATTGTGATGTATTCGAGGACTATGGGCAAGGCCCATTGTGATGTATTCATGGCCCATGGACAAGGCCCATTGTGATGTATTCGTGGCCTATGGGCAAGGCCCATTGTGATATGTATTAGGCCCATGATGCATGGTCCATTTAATGTATTCAAGAACCATGTGTATGGCCCACATGTCATGTATTTGAGGCCCATGAGCAGGGCCCACCTGTTGTGTATATGTGGCCCTTAAGTAAGGCTCATTATGTTGTATATTAGGCCTTTGTGTAAGGCCATGGGCCCATTATATGTTTGCCTTTATGTGGGTCATTCCTTGCGGGCAATTTTGGTTAAATGTCCACATTGTCGAGGCCGATTATTTATGCCAGTTATTGATACCGATTATGAGTATGTGACAACATAGCATCACGATACATGCTCATATGCATCAATTGTATGTTTATTATAAGATGTGATTGACCCTTGCATATGCCATAGTACAGATGGTTTATGGGACTCCTTGATAGGCGGAGTTATCCCTCATGGACGCACAATATACATAGGATTGATGCATGATTGGACTACGTGACTCATGCATTTACATTGTGTGATTGTGATTACTGTACGCCCAAGCGACATCAGGGCTGTGACCTCCACAAGTATGTCGTATATGGCCAGATGGGACATCGAAAATGTTTGGTTCGAGCATCTGGGCACTTTGGATATCCATGGATAAAAGTCCCTAAACTTCCAAGGCTAGGAGACGCCCCAACGTTTGGACCGAGTGGATACATGAGCGCCCGAGTGTTGAATACCAGTAGGTCGCGTCTCCCACTGTGTCGTGGTCGTTGGGAGGGGGTGTGGCCAGGTGGTATTCAACCAGTCGAGGATTTCCTCGGCCTGTCATAGTACGACCGGTCGAAGAAAACCTACGACCAGTCGTAGATCGCGGTGATTGACTTATATTTTGGGGAAATCACCTTCTTCCTCATTTCTTCTTTCATCTCTGACTAGTCGACGCTCGACTAGTCGAACCCACCTTCCAAATCCTTCAAGGTTAGTATTTTATTTGCTTATTTCTTATGGATTTGTGTCCAGATTACTTCTATTTTCCTATTGAAGTTGTCTATTTCTTATTTCATTGTGATTTGGGGTTTTTTTTCTTGTGAAAAATCTATTTTGAGAAAACCATCTTCTCAATCCTTTGCCACTCTTCACTTTCTTGAAATTCTTATTGCAAATGGCATCTAGAGGGAAAAGGCAACATCCCGTGGTCCGTCTTCTTCTTCCAGACTAGCCCTCTCACAAAGCGTCATCTTCGGACTCCCGATGATGATCCGTCTTATGTTCGGGACATCAGATTACGTAATGTTATTGTTGAACATCCTGTTAATGTTAATCATGTTGCTCCTTTTGATATCCTTCTTATGCTTCAAGCTGTAGGTTGGGATAACTTATTACATTGGGGTGGGCCAGCATACCTGTTCATTGCACAGTCCATGTTCGCATGTATATGTGATTTTTCACTGGAGAATTTAACTTTTAAAATAGCCACAAGAGAAGGACCATTTCACATTGATCGTCATTTAATTTCAGCTCTTATGAATATTCCTGTGAATGATGAGGGCATTCCTATCCATAATTTATCTGATAAACCCTCACAAACAGAAAAATGTCTATTCACTAGAGATTTATGCAATCTAGATGCTTAATGGATTAAAAAAGGGAATGCACTTCCCTCAAGGTATTTGTTACCCAAATATAGAGTTCATCATAAAATCCGTGTCTAATTTATATCTACGATCGGGTAATAGATCTAAATTAACTTCCTTCATGGTTCATGTTCTTCATGTTGTTGTCAGTGGTACGTCTATCTGTTTACCATCCTTGATTTGTCACTTCATTCTTAATTTTCGTCTACATCCTGGTCACAGTGACATTCCTTTTGCTTATTTGATGATGATGTTGGCTACTCATATGTTAGTTGATATGTCGGTTGGTGAAGCCCCTATCCATCATCTGATTTTTAACAATTCTAACCTGAATAAGATGAAGCTGGAAATGCTTCTAGGTCAAGGTGATGGTTTTGGCAATACTGAAACTGATCATGTGGAAGATGTTGCCAATCTTCCTCTTAATGATATTAATATGGATGATATTTTTAAAGAACTTGATTTTGATTCTACAAATGATCCAGATTATGAGCCTTCTGACTTTGATGCTTGTCTACATGCATTAGAGGATAAGGTTAAGAATATAAATGTTAAGATGGAAAACATGTCTGTTGCTAATGATTTACATTTCAAGTATATGCGAAAATATCTTAAGCGCTTAAACAAGGGGATGCATAAACTTGATCCGTCTATCCCTGCTCCTTCATCTGGTTCAGATTAGTTTTTTTTTTTTAAAAGTTATCTAATTTGTAATATCTCTACTACTATTTTGCTAGTTTAGCTTTAACTCAGTTTATGAATTATGTGAGCTGATTTTGCTATTATCTCATATCTTGTCTTATTATCTCTCATCTATCTCTCTAATTTATTCCCCTTAGTCTATCTATTTTGTGTTTCCTTTGTCCTCTTATGACAGAAAGGGGGGGAATGGATATGTTCACTTGCTTGGATATGTCTTATATGTATGGAGAATGGATATATTTTATGTACTAAGGGAGAGTTTTGTACAAATGTGGACTGTGTTGAATTCTGATTTGCAGATTCATGTTACTGTGCATGATTCGTTAATCAGATACTCTGTGTTCTGTAACATATCTTGGAAGTGTGTTTTGTCATTAATTTGACAAATGGGGAGATTGTAAGTTCTATTGTTTATAGCCCTTTTTGTTGTCAAATTTATGGTGCCAAAGACACTGTTAGGAAGCTTGCATATGTGAAGATCAAAGCTCTACTCAAGATCAACTTTGATGGACAAGCACTGCTCACAAGTCAAGACTCGAGGAAGTGATTTGTTTAACTTAATTCAAAGATAAGGATAATGCAAGAAGCTTTCAAGTTCAATTTCAAGATCTCAAGAAGCTTTCAAGTTTGAACTACATCAAGACTTCAAGCTTCACTACTTTGAAGGTCACGTGTCTTTAAGTTTCAATGTCCTTACTTCACTATTGAGGTATGACTAACCGTATGTTGACCTTTAGAGTCGGTCATTTTGGATACATAATTCATATATTTTATATAAGAGAGTTTGGTCTGTTCTAAGACTAGTCCTGGACTTTGTTTGACTAGTCCTAGCACTGCTTCGACCTGTCCAAAGATTTCTTGGATCAGTCATAAGTTTGTTACAAAATTCAAAATTTTTCTATTAGGCTTCGACTAGTCCTGGGGACTGTTTGACTAGTCGTAGGAACAGTGTCAACTGGTTCTTCGATCAGTCGTAGACCTTTGACTCAAACTACCACGATGATTTGCCCTTAGCTTCGACCAGTCGTGTGTGACCTTCGACCAGTCAAAGGTGCCTTACAACCAGTCGAAGGTGCCCTACGACCAGTCGTGAAACTATCTCATCTTATCGCGCCCGAATTTTTAAACTTCTATTAGACCTACGACCAGTTGTAAAGGTCTTTAGACTAGTCGAAGATGTGATTTATTCACCTATAAATAGAGCATGAATCTCATAATAAAATAGATCATTTAAGCTATTAAAATTCGGCCTTCTGAGAGATAAATTTGTGCTCTGTTTAAGCTAAGTGTGCATATTTAATATCTTCTTTCTTTAGCTTTCTTAATTTATTTTGTTTCTTGTATTCCAATTAGATTTGAAAAGAGGAAGTGCTGTCTTTTCTTTTTCTTGAATCAAAATCAATTAAAGCTAGCCCATTTGTTTTAATTTAAAATCTATTAGAAATTAGAACCATTATATAATGAGTATTGGATATTGAACTTTGACATTCAAATCTCTACTCCAACTTGGTTCTTCTGGGTTGCTACAACAAAGAAGAAAAATAGCTATTTTACAATTCGTGTAATTTACTTTATTTAGTTTTATTTGAGGTTAATCCAGAAAAATCTCATTGTATTGGTTAGCTGAGGAGAGCCAGGAAAACTCAGAAAAGAGGGTTTTTGAATTGTGTAAGCTCTTTGAAAAAGACACATTTGTGAAGGTTTTTGGTAAACCTGTGAAAAGCTATTTGATAGTGAATGCTAATATCCCCTGTGTGAGGATATTAGGAGTGGAGTAACATTCTGTGAGGCTATTGTTGAATAGTTGGTGTACACACAGGCGAACCACTATAACTCTTTGTGTTGTGTGGATGTGTGCTTTATTTTCATATAATTAATTATTCAGTTGAGGAATGTATATGTGGTTGTGAATGTTGTAATCATTTTATTTCAAGCTCAGTGGGAATGTTATAATAGTTTAGATTTAAATTTCAGCAATTTATTTCTAGCTATTCCTTTATTAAGTTTGAGCTTTAGTTTCTTTAATTGTTCTTGTAAGGTTGCCCTGCCATTTTTATGGTGCATGGTTGTCCTGAGAACAATCAATATTTTAAATTCCTTTCTATTCCTCCATATAGTTTGAATTTATTTATGGTTTGAGTTCTTAATACAAAGACTTTTCTAGAAATCAGGTTGTCCTACTATAAACTTTGGTTTCTTGTGTAAGGTTGTCCTTAGAATAACTTTTGTATCAATCTCTCGATACTTATTTATTGAGATTGCTATTTATTTCAGTATTGTGAACTGATTTACTTTATTTAGCTATCTTGTTATTTAAATTTCGCTTTAATTATCTTAAATTTGGCATAGTCCTATTCAACCCCCCTGTCCTAGGACATATAGCTTGGCCATTTCAAGTGGTATCAGAGCCAAATAGCTCATTTTTATTTGTTATTCTTAGATTTATTTCCTGAGCTAATGATCTAAGCTTTATATAAGATGTTAAATTTTGATAGCCTTTCAGTCACTAGGCCTCTACCTTTCGATGACACCAATTATGCCTATTGGAAAGCCAGGATGAGGATCTTCCTCAAATCCATGGATGAAAATATGTGGCTAGCCACAGTGAATGAATGGACCCCGCCTACCACTGAAGTGACTGGTGTTGATGGTTCAAAAACAACAAAAATAACGGCTTATTTTTCTTGGACCATACTTCAGAAAAGTGAGAGTAGTGCAAATGCTAAAGCACTAAATGCAATTACATGTGCACTATCACCGAATGAATTCAAAAGAATTAAATTATGTGATTCTGCAAAACAAGCTTGGGATATATTAGAAATGACACACGAGGGTACTTCAATTGTGAAGAAATCTAAGATACAAATCCTCACAACTAAATTTGAGGAAATACATATGGAAGAAAATGAAATATTTATGAACTTCTATACCAGATTGAATGACATTGTCAACTCTATGTGGGGTCTAGGCGAAAAAAACCCTGAAAGCAAGATATGTGCTAAAATATTAAGCTCACTTCCTGAAGGGTTCAATTCTAAAGTAACCGCAATCCAGGAACTTCGTGATACGGACAATATGAGGGTTGAGGAATTAGTTGGCTCATTACAGACTTATGAGTTAACCTTTAAAGCTCCAAAAGGTAAATCTATTACTTTAAAAGCTTCTAAAAATGTTTTTCATGAAAATGATTTAAACTATGATTTAGAAAACTCTGAAGATGACATGACCCTTTTGGCGAAAAAAGTTTTATAAGATGTTTAAAAATAAAAAGTGGGTCGATCTTCAAAAATCATATGATAAAAAGAAACCTAAGACTAAATCAAGAAAGTCATTGAAAGACAGTCAGTGCTACAACTGCCATGAGTATGGGCATTTGGCTAACAAATGTCCTAAGAAGGGTAAGTCGAAAAAGAAAAGTATGATGGCTACTTGGGATGAGTCCTCTGATTCTGAAGTCTCTTCTGAATCAGAATATTTAGAAAACAAGTTAGGCAATGAAGTTAAAGCTCTTATGACTTTAGCAAAATTCACTTTTTCAGATAATGATGACTCTACAAGTGAAGAAAATCTGAATAGTGAATGTGAAAATGAATATGATCTTCAAGATGCCTACAATGCCCTATACAAGGAAAGTTATAAAATTGATGTGAAGCTGAAACTTCAAAAAGAGAAATTTTCTAAACTCAAAGAAATTTATGAATATCTTGTAATAGAAAAGTCTCATATTTCAAACTGTTTTGAAAAGACAAAATGCGATTTGGATTTTAAAACCTCCCAAAATGAAAATCTTAAATATGAAAACAAACAACTAAAACATGAAGTCTCTTCTCTCTTGAGTTTAAAGGAAACCTGGAAATATGCCCAAGGTGATCCTAAATTAGAAAAACTCTTATCAGGATCGAGAAAATGTGGCGATCGATCCGGTCTGGGCTTTGATAAGAGTATTCCTCCTAAACCAAAGAACACTCCTCCCAAGTTTGTAAAGGGAGAGACCTTAAACTCAAAAGGAAAAGATCAAATGTTTTCTAAAAACTCTAAATCTTTTCAAAAACCTAAAAGTAATTATTTCAACTATAAAAAACAAAACCAAAACACTTTGGCTGAAAAAATAGTTGATTTACTTAAGGAGCTTCTAAATTCTAACTCAATAGGTCATACTTATAATTCTTACAAATGAAAGAAGACTAACTACCCACCTAAACCCAAAATGGTTATGAAATGGGTTCCAAAGGTCACTTGTTTGGTTGCTGTTGAGGGTCAAATATTGCATATCAGACCCTAGTTACTGCCAGATTTTACATACACAATAATGTTTAACAGAGTATTTTAATTGTGTTTTGTTGCAGGATGCAATCAGGAGCGTTGACTGGAAACTGACACTAAAAGTATGGATTTGACACTCAGAATTCACCCGAGCAAGGGATGGACTCCATGGGACCAAGATCAACGATTTTACACAGCCAGAGATCCGAGAAAATCGAGAAACTGAAGCTCAAGTGGCCCGAAATTGGTCCAGAATGCAAGATCACAAGAGTTTCAACATCCGTTCGGATTGAAATTACATACATGGCTCCGAAGATAATAAATTAACCATACACTTCGAATTTCAACCATTAGACCCCCACGAAAGTGGCCTAACGGACAGATCACCCTCGAATTGTGATTCCAATACCCACTGATCTCTGGATATGCTTCAATTTTGGTCTCAACCGTTAAAATGAGGTGAAAAAGTGGATGAATGGATTGGATTTCTTGCAAACATCTCGGTGGACCTCAGATATAGGGAGTGTGCACCCGCACGGCAGAAGCACTGTGCGCACCAAGCATCCATGCTCTTCGGCCAAAACAGCGGGACCCGTTGTTCGAAAAATTAGATGCTTCAACAAATGGCGTAACGCATGCCATAGTATGCCTCTAAGTCTCGATTGTGGGCCCCACTCGTTGTCATTTTCAATGATCCGAACCGTCCAATTACTTAGGGATGCAGCCAAAACCCTTACCTAGCTGATCTTCTGGTCACATGCAGGCGACTGTGTGAGGTTTTTGTGTAAAATGCGGGATGGACGGTGTAATACAAAGTTGCGTGGACCACACCTACATCAATCCGATCTCGTCATTCCTAAATGGTTTTTCACAAGGAATCTAATGGACGGAACGGATTTCTCCATATGTATCGATCATAGCCTCAACAACCACGACAGAAGACGACTTGCGGCGACCCTGTTTCGCAAATCCGACACCGGTTTCGTGCAGTGGGGCCCACCCTCATCCATAAGCGTGATCGGGACCGTCCCATCGAGCCCACGGTCCCTCTCATCAAATCCTAGGTGGCAGAATCTCAGAAGATAATGAGCATCGGTTTTCAACCATTCAAACAAAAGATTGATGGTGAAATGAACGTTCTGTGGGCCACACTGAATTCGAGCCAGACAATATCAATTTTTACTGGTTTTTCGACAGAATTCCAATGGTTGGATTGGATTTTATTCCAGATTTTGATCATGGCCCCACCATTTCATCAGCCTTAAGGCAAGATTAGTTACGCGAACTCCATTTTTCGAACGGATCTTACGATCCAGGTGGGCCATTACGGCTGGCCGATGGGTAGATCCAACCCGTTCATCTTGTTGGCAATCCAAAACATCCTAAAGATGAGTAAAACTCGTACTGTGATGATCACGGCTGCAGGAGAAAACAGAGCAGCTGTTTTCCTGGTTCCGCATGCGGCTGCGTAACAAATACGCACTGACTCAAGCAGAGTCTCTGCTTTCTTGTCAAGCTGGAAGGAACATGGACTGCATAAGGAGTTCCACCGCCGAACCGACTCCCGGGGTTCCATAAAAGGGAGAGAGAAAGAGAGTTTTGGGAGATATTTTTTCGATTGTAAGGGAGTTTCATCAGTCGGCTGACGACAGGAGCAGAGACAGGAAAAGTATTACAGATTTTATTTATTTCTTCTTGTTCTTCATGAGGAGGTATAGAGCAATCATGTCCATGAGTTGCTAAACCTCTTAGCTAGGGCTAAGAGGTGAAGCTTGTAGCGTGATGGGAGGCCTCTTTGTTTGTGCCTTTTATTTAGACTGATCTGATATTGATATGGGTTTTATTAAGGGAATGTTTTCAGTCTTTAATGGTCTGTTGTACCGAAATTACAATGGGTCCGCAATGGCTTTGAGCATGTTCTTTTCCTCTTTATGTTTATGACGTCGAAAAGCTCATTGTTCACCATCGTCTCCTGGCATGGTTGGATGTCGGTACCCTTCCTAACCTTCATACATTGATTGGTTGGTAATTAGTTTAATTACATTGTTTGCTTTGTCTCCCCGGGCATGGTTTGGTGATGGAATCCATTCTAATTCATATACCTTTCATCTTTTGAAAACTATATCAATGGCGCTTCGCTTAATTTCCCGATTTTTAATCCGGCATAAGATCTCCCGATCTCTACAAGTGGATCCTCTGAATCCCTAGTTTCCTTCTCTAATTTTCTCTAAGTTTTAGATTAAATATTTCACCATTATTCCTCGAATTACAAATCAATTTAGATTTCATCTCATTCTAGTTCTAGTTCTAGTTGGTTTCGTATAACGTACAAGTTCCAGTCCTTGGGATTCGACCTCGGTCTTACCGAGTTATTACTACATCACAACCCTATACTTGGGGAGTGAACAAGTTTTTTCTTGCCATGTGGATTTTGTTGACGGCTACGATTTTCTGAAATTAATTGGATTTAGAGTTAGTTTAAGATTATGATTTTACTAATTTTAATTTTGTTTTTTTTATTTGATTCATAGAACTAACATATTTCTTATTCTGTAGGTTGTTAGGATAGAACTTCTAATTTGGTAAACTCTTTCTAATTTTCTAGATTTTCTAACTCTTTAGATTTGGTTTACTTCTGAAACTAACTTATTTTGTTTTATTTTGCAGGTCTTTAGCTTAAGGACTCTAAATTGGTAATCTCCTTCCAACACTCTTTTCTTTCTAGATTCAGATTTTCTTTCTTAGGATTAGGTTTAGAATTTAACTGAGGGCTGCGAGTGTTTCATGCCCAAGTGGGCCCGTGACGACACTCGACGTCTCTCTGACCGAAGGAGGATTAGTTGAGGGGTTGACCGTCCATCGCAGATTAGACACCGCTCGAATTCCCCTGAGTTAATTGAGGTTATGGCTGAAAATCAACCTCAAGCACTACCTCAACAGATGGATGAGGAAGTACATGATGAGAATGAGGTGCTTCTTCAAGCACCCCGCCTCGTACCTTACGAGATTATTTACAACCGGCGGGGTGAGCACGCCTCATGTATGATTTTTCCCGAAAACACAGACATATGGACATCAAGCCGGAGTTATCCAACTCCTTCCTAAATTCCATGGGCTTGAATCAGAAAGTCCATACTTACATTTGAAAGAGTTCGATGAGATTATAGCCACCTTATACTTTCCCAATGTATCCGAGGATACAATCAGTTGAAACTCTTTCCTTTTTCCTTGAAAGAGAAGGCTAAGACGTGGTTACATTCACTGCGTCCTAGATCCATTGGCACATGGAATGATTTGCAGAGGGAATTCATAAAGAAATTTTTCCCACACCATAAAACAATTACCCTCAGAAAAGCAATCATGAACTTCACCCAAAAGGAAGATGAAACATTCTACCAATGTTGGGAAAGGTTCAAGGATCTCGTCAGTTCATGCCCACAACATGGTTTTGAAATGTGGCGCATTACAAATTTCTTCTATGATGGACTGACATCTTCCATGCGCCAACTGGTCGAGACAATGTGTAATGGTGAATTCATGAATAAAGAGGTCGATGAGGTATGGGATTACCTCGATAGACTTGCCGAAAATGCACAATCATGGGACCATTACCCAAAATCAAACACCACGCCTAAGCCAACTCAATCTAAGGAGAAAGGTGGAGTATATCTCCTGAAAGAAGAGGACGATGTAAATTTTAAAGTGACTAATCTCACTTGAAGAGTCGAGGCCATGGAAGGAAAGAAGGAGAAGGTTAATGAAATTGTTTCATGCATCTCGTGATTGCAACATTCACACAACTGAAAATTGTCCTACCATATCTGCCTTTCGAGGAGTGTTGAATGAGCAAGCTAATGCCGTAAATAACTATCAAAGACCTTTCAATGGATCTACCTCCAATACATACAATCCTGGTTGGAGAAATCATCCAAATTTTAGTTGGAGGAATGGACAAACCTCTACCCCTCAAAGTTTCTTCAATCAAAATCCAAATCAGGGGGAAGCCTCAAGAAGAACCTGGTTCAAAATCCCATACAAGAGCCGACTCAGCAAGGTGCGTGGACTTACAGACTTTATGCGTAAAAATAGATTCACGTATGACGGTTATAGAAAAGGGATGCTTCTCGCACAACCGCTCCCCAATCCTAAACCGCAATACGAGATAAATGATCCCAAATCTTTCAAATCAAATGGGACACGCTAAATCCATCACCACTCTTAGGAGTGGGAAGATCATTGATAAAACCCTTCCTGTTAGGCCCGAAAAGCCTCAAGAACCGAAGAGAGACAATAATGATGGATCTCGTGATGTCCCACAAAATTTAGAACCGAACTTCTAGAGAAGCCAGTTGTCGTTTCCCAACGGTTGGTTGCACCAAAACGTCTTTCTAACTCTCAGGATATTCTGGAGGTGTTGAAACAAGTGAAAGTCAACATTCCTCTACTTGATGTCGTAAAACAGATTCCTTCATATGCAAATTTTTTGAAAGACCTATGTACGACCAAAAGACGGCAAAGCATTCAAAAGAAGATCTTCTTGACTGAGAAAGTGAGTGCCATCCTGAAGCAAGACGTGCCGCAGAAATTCAAGGATCCCGGTAGCCTAACCATATCATGTGTAATCGGGAACCATCGAATTGATCACGCACTTCTTGACTTGGGAGCGAGCGTCAATCTGATCCCCTACTCGGTATACAAACAGTTAGGATTGGGTGAGTTAAAACCTACCCTAACTACACTACAACTTGCCGATCGAATCTGTTAGTGTACCAAGAGGGATTATTGAGGATGTGTTAGTCCAAGTTGATAGATTTTACTACCCTCGTAGATTTTATCATCCCGGACACCGAACCCATCAACAACATGAGCACTCAGTTCCGTCATTCTTGGTCGCCCATTCCTTGCCACGTCAAATGCAATCATCAATTGCGGAATGGTGTCATGACTATGTCTTTTGAAAATTTGACGTTGAGTCGAACATCTTTTTCAATAACGGCAAAGAACGTTGCAGGATGATGACGATGTCCACGACATTAACATGATCGATACGTTCGTGGAAGATAGACACCCCTTACCTTATCCTCTCGATCCTCTAGAGACGTGCTTGGCCCACTCCCATGAGTTTAATGATGATATGATTAGGGAGACGTGTGCCTTGCTTGATATCGCACCGTACTTGAAGTTAACCGTGGAGGCCACAATTTGAAGAATTACCACAACCGATGTAGTGCCTCTACCGTCTAACCTCAAGGCACCGAAGCTTGACCTAAAACCTTTGCCCTCGATTTGAAATATGCCTATTTAGGTCAAGATGAGACATACCCTTTTGTGGTGATCTCGCCCACCTTGGAGAAAGAACAGAGAGTATGCTCATATCTACTCTCATTGAGCATAAAAGAGCCCTAGGATGGACGATAGCGGACCTCAAAGGAATCGATCCTCGATTTGTACTCACCACATATATCTTGAGGAAAATGCAAAGACCGCTAGGCAACCACAACGTAGACTAAATCCAAATATGAAGGAAGTGGTTAAGGCTAAGGTTCTTAAACTATTGGATGTGGGTATCATATACCCTATATCCGATAGTCAATGGGTGAGTCCAACTCGGTGGTTCCTAAGAAGTCCTAATCACCATCGTAGCCAATGCTAATAATGAACTCGTACAACCAGATCACTACTGGTTGGAGAATGTGCATTGACTATAGAAAGTTGAATACCGTCACAAGGAAGGATCACTTTCCTCTGCCCTTCATTGATCAAATCTTAGAAAGGCTAGCTGGTCATTCCTATTACTGTTTCCTTGACGGGTATTCGGGCTACAATCGATTGAAATCGCCCCCGAGGACCAGAAAAGACCACATTTACATGTCCCTACGGCACCTTTGCTTACCGAAGGATGCCATTTGGACTATGTAATGCCCCGCCACCTTTCAACATGTATGTTGAGTATCTTTTCGATATGGTGGGGCAATATCTTGAGGTCTTCATGGACGATTTCTCTGTCTATGGCTCATCTTTCAGTAAGTGCTTGGAAAGTCTTAAATGTGTGCTGAAAAGATGTGAAGAAAAGAATCTGGTACTTAATTGGGAAAAGTGCCATTTCATGGTTCATAAGGGGATTGTCCTTGGACATATCATCTCGTCCAAGGGAATTGAGGTAGATAAGGCAAAAATTGATCTTATCGCTAACCTACCTCCACCCAAGAACATCAGAGACGTGCGATCCTTCTTAGGACACGCAGGATTTTATAGGCGATTCATAAAGGACTTTAGTCTCCTCTCTCGTCCTTTATGTAATCTTCTTCAAAAGGATGTTCCATACGAGTGGACTGAGCAATGCCAGGAAGCTTTCACCAAGCTTAAAGGCATGTTAACCACTGCACCCATCATGCAGCCACCCGATTGGAGCCTTCCTTTTGAGCTTATGTGCGACGCCTCTGATTATGCTCTTGGAGTGGTTCTAGGCCAGAGAAAAGATAAGAGGCCCTACGTCATCCATTATGCGAGTAGGACTTTAAATCCTGCCCAAGTGAACTACTCGACTACAGAAAAGGAACTTTTAGCCGTAGTGTTCGCCTTGGACAAATTTAGGTCCTACCTGATCGGATCCAAAATCATTATCTATACAGATCATGCGGCACTGAAGTATCTTCTTTCTAAGAATGATTCTAAGCCCCGCTTGATACGATGGATCCTTCTACTCCAAGAATTTGATTTGGAAATTAAAGATAAAAAGGGAGTAGAGAACGTAGTGGCCGATCACCTTTCTCGCCTTAATACCTCGATTCCCTTGAGGCGACCCATATCAATGACATGTTCCCCGATGAACAACTGTTCGAGTCTCCCATTCACCTTGGTTCGATATTGCTAATTATCTTGCTCAGGGTTCCATACCGACACATTGGATCAAGAAGATAAGAAGAAATTTTTCACCGAGGTGCGCAAATTCTTCTGGGATGATCCATACTTGTTTAAATATTGCCCAGACCAAATCTTGAGGAGATGTTTGCCAGACGATGAGCATCAGAGTGTCATCTCCTTTTGTCACTCACAGGCCTGTGGTGGTCACTTTTTCTGCAAAAGACCACGGCCAAGATTCTCAGCAGCAGTGGCTTCTATTGGCCCACTATGTTCAGGGACACTCATGAGTTTTGCAAAGCTTGTGAGCATTGTCAGAAATTGGGAGCATTGTCCCGTCGAAATATGATGCCCTTGAATCCCATTCTTATCATAGAGGCATTTGATTGCTGGGGCATCAATTTCATGGGACCATTCCCCCAATCTTTTGGGAATTTATATATTTTGCTTGCTGTAGACTATGTCACTAAATGGGTCGAAGCGATTCCGTGTCGGAATAATGACCATCGCACGGTCATTAAATTCCTAAAAGAGAACATCCTTTCCCGATTTGGAACGCCTCGAGCTATTATTAGTGATGGGGGCTCACACTTTTGTAATAGGCCATTCGAGAGCTTAATGAAAAAATAT
This sequence comes from Magnolia changhungtana, assembly GCA_030180095.1. Classification (NCBI taxonomy): domain Eukaryota; kingdom Viridiplantae; phylum Streptophyta; class Magnoliopsida; order Magnoliales; family Magnoliaceae; genus Magnolia; species Magnolia changhungtana. Next base: position 2,835,873 of record JASAUF010000644.1, on the reverse strand, counting down.
GGTATCTCTCATAAGGTGAGCACCCCATACCACCCACAGACAAGTGGGCAAGCTGAGATTTCTAATAGGGAGATCAAACACATTTTGGAGAAAACGGTTAACCCTGACCGTAAGGATTGGTCAATTCGATTGATCGATGCCTTATGGGCGTACCGTACTGCTTTTAAAACTCCTATTGGAATGTCTCCCTTTAGACTCGTCTATGGGAAGGCTTGCCACTTACCTGTGGAGTTGGAACATAGAGCCTACTAGGCAATCAAAAATTTAAATTTCAATCTGAACAACGCCGGCTCGCTACGTAAACTTCAATTGAATGAACTTGAAGAAATCCGGAACGACGCATACGAGAATTCGAGAATTTACAAGGACAGGATGAAGGCGTTTCATGACCAACATATTCTACGAAAATCATTCACGCCAATAAGCCGTAAAAGTCCTTTTGTATAATTCTCGATTACATCTCTTTCCGGGTAAGCTTCGATCTCGTTGGACCGGCCCTTACATTGTTGTTACTGCATATCCTCATGGGGCCGTTGAGATAAGAGATTCTGACAATGGCAAGGAGTTTAAAGTAAATGGACATCGCTTAAAGCCATTTGTCGAGAAATTTGACTCAGAGGACATGTCCATGCCTCTGACTGATCCTGTTTACCAGGACTGATCTCCTAGTCTGATGGAGGTATAGGTAGGTTTATTGCTTTCATAGGACTAAACTAGTTATTTGTCTGGCTGAAGACGTTAAACTTAGCGCTCCTGGGAGGCAACCCAACTTTTCCATTTATTTCATTTTCCTAGATAGTTTAATGTTTGTGGGTAACATTACTGCAAACCCTCACGAGACTACAACTCGTCCACTAGGGGCAACCTAGGGGTTTAAAGGCTTGTTGCATGCGCTAAATGCAATCGAGAGCACCTGCGAAAGTGGTATAGGTAGGATTTTATTTTATTTTTGTTATTTTTGTTCTGCTTTCTCTCTCGTGCTGACTGGATTCCATGCTGCGATCTCTTGGAAAGTCTCTCACGATTCATCATTCAGGTACTATCTTCCCATCACTTCTCTTTTACTTTCGTTGTCCCATGTACATTCCATGCTCATATCTTTACATTGAGGACAATGTAGATTTTAGGTTGGGGGTGGGAGATTAGGTAACCTAATCAGTGTTTTTCTAAGTCTTGAGCAAAAATTGTGAAAATTTTTAAAATTTTTTCTGGAAATTCTTATGAATTTGAAGAGATTTTGACAACTATCTTGGATTTAGAATTGCAAGATACGTAATGTTGGAAATTCATGACTTTTGGATTCAGTATTTGTTAGATTTCACAATTAAGGTTGAATTATTAATCCATGATTAGAAGTTGTAAACATTGATTGAGTCATGATCTCACATGTCACACCTCACTTTCACATTAAGGTTTCAATCTGATATTGAAAGGTTGACTTGGTAATCACTAAGCATGGAAGGAACCAGCCTGAAAAATTGTCCGTCATGATCAATTGAAGAAAAAGAAAATACAAATGTCCCTGGAAAGGGGTGGGAGAATAATCTTCACCATAGGTTTGCTCCCTATAGGTGTAGATTTAATTCCCCATGGATGATATGTGAAAAGGGTTGGGTGTACGATCTTCACCATAGGTTTGCTCCCTATAGGTAAGGATTTGATTCCCCTCCATAACATTACTTTGAAAAAAAAAAAAAAAAAAAAAAAGAAAAATGAAAGAATGGTCTATGAGGCAAGTATTTGGTTATCATGAATTCTTTTGTTGGTTACCAACAATATCCTGAAATAGAGAATCGAATATTAATGTTGAAAGTCGGGATTGCACTCTACACCCATGGAACTCAATATTTAAAATTATTCCAGTTTATGGATTAATATTTGAACTTGATTATGAAATTCACCGTGTATGGGAGGCCAGGAGAAATTGATAATTAACATTCATGAATCCTAAGATTTCTCATATCTGGATTATTTTTCAAAACATCACTCGGCTTCACAAGAATTGTTTCGGAATTTTCAACTTAATGTTCGCATATTTTGCTCGGGACTAGCAAAATGCTGGTTGGGGGTTGTGTTGAGGGTCAAATATTGCATATCAGACCCTAGTTACTGCCAGATTTTACATACACAATAATGTTTAACAGAGTATTTTAATTGTGTTTTGTTGCAGGATGCAATCAGGAGCGTTGACTGGAAACTGACACTAAAAGTATGGATTTGACACTCAGAATTCACCAGAGCAAGGGATGGACTCCATGGGACCGAGATCAACGATTTTACACTACCAATGAGATCCGAAAATCGAGAACCTTCTCAAGTGGCCCGAAATTGGTCCAGAATGCAAGATCACAGTGTTTCCAACATCCGTTCGGATTGAAATTACATACATGGCCTGAAGATAATAAATTAACCATACACCTCGAATTTCAACCATTAGACCCCCCTGAAAGTGGCCTAACGGACAGATCAGCCCTCAGAATTGTGATTCTGGGCCCACCTGATCTCTGGATATGCTTCAATTTTGGTCTCAACCGTTAAAATGAGGTGAAAAAGTGGATGAGTGGATTGGATTTCTTGCAAACATCTCGGTGGACCCTGTATATAGGGAGTGTGCACCCTGCACGGCGCACCATGTTTGGTCGACATGCCACCGCACCGCTCTTCGGTCAAAACGGGCGAAGACCCGTGTTCGCCTTCAATCCGCTTCCAATAGCGTGGTAACGGGCCACGGTAGCCGGTCTCGATTGTGGGCCCCACTCGTTGTCATTTTCAATGATCCGAACCGTCCAATTACTTAGGGATGTAGTCAAAACCCTTACCTAGCTGATCTTCTGGTCACACGCAGATGCGGTGATGTGTGAGGTTTTTTGTGTAAAATGCGGGATGGACGGTGTAATACAAAGTTGCGTGGACCACACCTACATCAATCCGATCTCGTCATTCCTAAACGGTTTTCACAAGGAATCTAATGGGTGGCTAACGGGATTTCTCCATATGTATCGATCATAGCCAACAACCACGACAGAGACGAGACGACTTGCGGCGACCACGTTTTTTAAAATCCGACACCGGTTTCGTGTAGTGGGGCCCACCCTCATCCATAAGCGTGATCGGGACCGTCCATCAGGAGCCCACGGTCCCTCTCATCAAATCCTAGGTGGCAGAATCTCAGAAGATAATGAGCATCGGTTTTCAACCATTCAAACAAAAGATTGATGGTGAAATGAACGTTTTGTGGGCCACACTGAATTCGAGCCAGACAATATCAATTTTTTGGTTTTTGACAGAATTCCAATGGTTGGATTGGATTTCATTCCACGTTTTGATCATGGCCCCACCATTTCATCGGTATGGCGATGCAATGAAGTTACACCGAACTCCTATTTTGTCGAGGGGATCTTACGATCCAGGTGGGCCATTACGAAGACCTGGAATTGCATTAATGGCTATATTTGGCATAGAAGACATTACGGACTTGGTATATTTTGAAATTATACTTTTCATTAACCTGGTAACCTTATCACATTCTCGGGACTTACTATAGTTTATCCAACCCGTTCATCTTGTTGGCAATCCAAAAACATCCTAAAGTATGAGTAAAACTTTGGCTTGATGATGAAGTTCATTACACTAAAACAGAGCAACATTCAATCATTTCATTTTGTTGCATAAGTGATGTGTTGTAACAAATACGAGTTTATGCTCGAACCCCGATTTTCGTGGTATCAAAGCATTTCCTTAAACTTTGCCTGGAAGGAACATGGACTCATAAGGAGTTCCATAAAACCTAAAACCATAATTCAATCCCAAGTTCCATAAAAGGGAGAGAATAAAGAGAGTTTTTCACAGATATTTTTTCGATTGGAAGGGAGTTTCATCACCGGTGACGACGACGGAGTCGAGACAGAAAAATGTATTACGTGATTTTATTTATTTCTTCTTGTTCTTCATGAGGAGGTATAGAGCAATCATGTCCATGAGTTGCTAAACCTCTTAGCTAGGGCTAAGAGGTGAAGCTTGTATTTTGATGGGAGGCCTCTTTGTTTGTGCCTTTTATTCCTAACGATATAAATGATGAAGAATAATACTTAAACAAAAAAGTTACTATAAATAGTGAATATATGTATAAATTGGGCTTTTGACCATTTAAACTTTGGAATCTAACCAAATAAATGGGGTTAGTTGGATAGATTAGCTCCTCCTATCCCAAAATCATATGCTACATGTCACATAAAATCATTCTGGTATGCAAATTTGTCCTGAAACGGCTCAAAATGGAGTCGAGGGCCACACTATGAAATCCGGGGGGACCTGGGACAGACCCGGGGTACCATTGGCACCATGGGAGGGTGGAGAACACCACCCAGCTGTGGTGGCTCAGTGTCGAACAAGGCGGACAGTGGTGGAACCACGGTCACCGCGGTCCAGCGGGCCCGGGTGTGCCGTAGTTCATTGGCTGGCCCGTTTTCAGCCACATATTTCTACAATTTTGGTCTGACTTCAAAAAGTCATATCTCCCTCGTTATAACTCCGATTTAGGTGATTTAAAAGCCAGTTTAATCTCGATAAGTCTAGTTTCATATAAAAATAAGTAAAAAATATAATAAAATAGTTAATATAGTTAAATATGGGTCATTGTGTCGACTATCCAAAAATTATTAGTTTGGACAGTTGCTGCTTCTAGAATTTTTAGAATTTTTCTACAATGTGAAATCTAATGAAATTTGGTAGAGATGAAGTATACTTGATAATGAACTACTAAAAAAAATTAGAATAATAGACCAACTAGAAATACGAGAAAAAGGCGTAGAACTTCCCTAGGCATGTGTGGTGCCCACCAAATTTTGTGGGGGCCCCTGTTTCAAGTCCGTTTTGCCCTCTCCCTCTTACACACCCTTCCAAGCTCTCATTTTCTCCAAAAGTTTCTATTTTTTTCTCTCAAACCTCCTTTCCATTCACTCGTTCTGTCATTTTCTGTCACAACCTATTCACCTCCATCGTTCACAGCAATCCCTACCTCCCTACCCTCTCCATTCACTCTCATTTGGGCTCTTACATGCCCCATTTAGAGCTTAAAAACGTGTAAGCTCTCAACCCATCCCATCTTTCCATTTTTTCTCTTTATTCCCTTTTATTTGAGCCTATGTAGGCTCAAGATTTCGAAACCTAACAACCCCTCTCCTATCTCCCATGTTTTCCAATGCCATGTTTGGAATGTATGTAATGAAAAGTATATCTCGAGTTTTCCTATTACACTTAGAAATTCCTCATTCTGGGATTTGGAACTCACATCTCACACTTTCTGACACAAGGCTCACTTTCCAAAGCCTATAAAATGAATCCCCACCCACCCTCCTACTAAACACGCCATTCCCAATCCCGAGGAGGGATTAGCAATGCAAGCCCATTAAATACAACTTAAGACCACTGGCCAAATAGTGTTGAAGCGATAAAATCCCTTGATATACATTAACTCACCACACTCTGACAGTTTAAGCTTTTAGAGTAAAAGATTGTTTGACAAATAGGCCCTTGTAGTTTTAGACCTAGAGCGATGCTCCTAGATTTTAACAGACCTAACCATATAGAAAATCTAACAAATTAATAATGTGAACCCTAGGATCTTCTTAGCTAGTATGAACATGGGTGAAATGCTCAGGCATAGTTAAATTCAAGTTCGGGCAATTCAATTGACAACCTTTGACCCTAAGTGATAAAACCCTTCCTATATTAGAAATGATGTGAAATCATCTAGCGTATGATCATAGACTTTGGACTACACCTATGAATTTTCACTACTCCTAAATTAAGACTAGACTACTGGTTACATTAGAGAATGTTAAAGACCGATAGATGTAGCTAGGTCAAATTAATACACCTCTTTGATCTGGGTGGCGCAACGAATGCGTGGTAGACCCTACCCCACTGGCCCAGGATCGAAACTGTGCTCGTTGAATACCAATATTATAGAAGCCCTGGCAAGTTCTATTATGAGAAACCATTTTGGGATGATCTAGTAAGATTTGAGTCACCATTTCCTTGGACATAGATAATATTAAGGACTCTCTTAGACTAAGACCTAAAGGGCAACCTTAGAAATAGATAATTTGAGTCTTTCAATAATGGACATTCCCTATGTTTGTAGAGTGATCGGTCTACGGAGTTAATGAAATATACAATTGCGAAGCATTCGCGACTTGACCCGATTCTCAATCTTAGGCGACTACCAATGGACTCACTGCTGACGTGCAGAAGACCAGGATCCACAAGGATTCAGACGAGATATGATGAGCTTTCTACCCTGGCCCTGTAGATGATCGATGTATCGGGATGAAGCCCACTATAACCGTCTCTCCATGTTGGTTAAACATTGAAAATAACTATCTTACTCTAAATTGTTGGGAATTGTCGTCAAGACTCTAAATAGGTAAAGAAATCCATTATAGCAAACCATCGGGATATAAGCAAGGGATAAAGAAATAAGTTTTAAGGGGAGTAAACTAAAATGAACCAGGCTAGTATATATCCTACCGCGCGTAGAAACTTGAAATCAAAAAAACTTAGGCAAAAGAAATAATTAAATCTTTCCTTATTACCCTTAGGCAATTTCGGGGATGAAATTTTATTTTAAGGGGGGTAGATTGTAACATCCCAGATTTTTGCCAACTTGGAATTAGACGTCCTTAGGCAATGGGTCGATCCTAACACCTTATTAACCTGTTAGAACTCAATCCCAAAGTCTAAAACCGCTTTTGAACCCATTTCCTTCACAAATCCCACCCTTCACCACCTTGTTCTTTTAATTATTCCAAGTACTTTCACCCTAGACACTATCTTAAACTAGCCAAGTATTATAGCTTGGATCACTTTATGTATAAACTACAAAGGCCTAAGTACCACCTCAGACAGAAATCTTATAGGACTAAATCCTTTAGAAATGAGACAAAGTAACTAAGTGCTAAAATCAATTAGCTACAAAATCCGTTTGATCCACTTTAAATACAATCTGCAAGATCCAAAACTTGTAGAATCATTGACGTTAGGTTACCCTAAAATCTAGGATCAATCTCATTACCCGGTTGCTCTCGGGAGCACATTGAAACTCCGTATCAGATCTGGACCGCACATCGAAAGTCCGATTAATACGAAGTTAAGGAGTTAAGACCTCCTTGTTGGGCTTGACAACTATCTCAGAAATCAAATCCAGATAGTGTCCCACAGCTGTTCGTTTGAGTCCGGAGCGAGGAGTGTGAAAACACTTGTTTTTCTTTAAAAAGAAATATCTCAAATAATAATCTGAGACTTGTAGCTTGCGGGTCAGTATTAAGCAACCAGACCGTCAGAATCTGACCCAAATACACCCTCGGATCAGGAAAAATTTCACAAACATATCCATGTACTTAAAATTTTAGATCGAGACCCGTTGACCGTTGAACTGAAACTGGTCCGCCATGCGTGATCTGGGAATCCGACTGAAATGAAAACTTAAATCCACCTGGATCCAGAGCTTGTGAGCTTAAGTCCGACCTTTGGCTCAAGGAGGCCCGCCAGAAGTCCTCTGTTGAGCTGAAACTAGCTCGCTTTGGTTATAACCTAAGTATACCTTGACCATAAGTTTATTTTAGAGAGCTTTTAGGCTATATAAGGACCTTAGAACCCTCTCTCTCACAACCATACGAATTTGAGAAAACTCTAAGAGATAGAGAGAAAAGAGAGAGAAAGTGTGGGAGATGTGAGAGATCCTTCCTGCCGTTCTAACCTACCGCTCTACAGGCTCCGTCATCGCTTCCCTGGCGATTTCAACTCCATTTCTAAGTAAGAAACCCTAACCCTAATCTGATTTGGGGCTTTAGTGGTTGTAAGTTATGAGGTAACTGACCTGAATCAGGTAATAGGTTGCTAGCTCATCGTAGGAAGAAGCCTAACCAGTCTAGCGAGTTTATTTCGCTTCTACAGCTTAAAGGTACGGACTTTAGATGTATAGGTTATGATTTTCAATGCTTTCAATGTCAGATAATGATAGATTCATGATCTGTATGCAATTGCACATGTACAAAGTGTTTTATATTTTCTATTTCGATTAAAGACGTAGAATATGGAATTTTACATATTCTGGGTATTTGTAGAAAATACCGTATACGTATAAATTTTGGAAATGTGTTTGCCATGATTATTTGTTGTATGAATATAATATATATGGATAAAATACTTAGTTGGTGAAAGGACTCGCCCTAATACATGATTTGCTAATATACGCTATGTATGTAGAAATAGTGTATTCTAGAAAGTACCGCATACGTATAAATTTTGGAGATGTGTTTGCCATGATTATTTGTTGTATGAATATATTATATATGTGTAAAATACTTGCTTGGCGAATGGACTCGCCCTAATACATGTTTTGCTAATGTACACTATGTATGTAGAAATAGTGTATTCTAAGTGTTTGTAAAAATGCTTATGAGAGTAAATGTTTGGATGATGGTGCCTTAGGTAGGTGTTGAGATGGGATTCTCAACTACCTTCGAGACGTGTATGATTTCCTCCATGTTGGTTGTTTACTTTAACCGCTTACTTATGAAATATATGTGTTTGTATTCTTGTTTATATAGTGCTTTATAACATGCTTTATAACATGCTTTATGACATGCTTGTTAACTTGCTTGAATTACTTTGTTTAATATGCTTTACTCTACATCGTCTAAATAAGGATTGTTTGAGTTTGGGACTATGCTTGTAGTCCAAACAATCGGTACCAGACTTTTGATCGTGGTTGAGATTCATTTCACCACGTACGATGTGTTTGACGAACCCGAGTCCTACTTCAATTGGCGACAGTGGTTAGGCCATGCGAAATGCTTATACACTTCATGTCATTCAGTTGATTGTGCACTCGAGCTAGTCAGGCCCGTCAAGTAACCCGATATGTCTAATGTATGTTACCATGTTTGGTCGATACTGCTTGAACCTAGGGTACCAAACTTACCAGTGGAATCCCGTTAACCATGGTACCTCAATCCGCTAAGACTCATGAGCCGGGCATGGTGGTATGGGACACAGTGGTCGAGCTGTCGGCCTACGCTGGGGCCTCGAGCCTCCCTACAGTGACCATTGAGCAACCAGACTCGTGAGCCGATTATGGTGGTATGGGACACTATATTCGATCTGTCAGCCCAACTGCTTTGATGGGTGATGGGGGAGTGGTGCAATGATTCTGTGTAATAGCCCTAGTAGCCCTGACCGTACCTGGTGCAGTAACCTCGAGCATACTCTAAATTTATGGTGAGGTGACGAGCCTTCCCGTAGTAACAAAGTATAAACTAGGCTTATATTGATAAGGTAATGGGGGAGTGGTATAACGATTCCGTGTAACAGCCCTGACAGCCCTTGCAGCGACCTAGAAACACACCATCGTATGAGATTGTCTAGGACTGACTACCCTAGAATGGATCATTGTTTGGGAATAATATAAGGAAGGTACCTTAGTTTTCTAATCCTGCTGTTTGAAATGGACTAATAACAACTTGGTAATCATGCTCATCATGCATTACATGTGCCTAGAAGATGTGGAGCACTGAGGAATGCAAGCATGCCGCGAACGTAAGATGGTGTCACAGGAGGGAGTGTGTGGTGAGGGTATCCATCATGACTACATTCATACTTGCATTAATAAGAGTAGTTAGGAGTGTTTGATTATACTGCTTTATCATTACTGCTTGACTGCATTGATAACATGTTAACCTATGCTTTATTGTTCCACTGAGTTAGCTACTCACTCCCACATTACGGGACGGTGCTTGCAACACTAACCAGATTGTCTTAGCTGTAGGTGATGGCGATGCTTATGAAGCAGAGCCGGACTACTATTATGATGTTGAGGAGGAGTTCTCCTACATGTAACTCTCTAACAGGTCTATGAAGACCTGGAATTGCATTGACGGGGCTATGGTATTTGCCATAGAAGACATTACACTTCCACAACTTAGTATATTTTGAAATTATACTTGTAATTCATTAACCTGATAACCTTATCACACTCTGGAGACTTACTATAGTTTATATATTTTTATATCTATCACAGTCTTCCGCTTACAATTTAACTATCTCTAGAGTATGATATGTTGTTTTGGCTTAATCTCACTCATGTTCATTACACTAATACAGACAACATTCAATCATCATTCATTTTGTTGCATAAGTGATGCGTTGGAACTCGAGAGTTGAGTTTATGCTCGACCCCCGATTTTCAGGGTGTTACAAGGATATTTAGTCATACTTCATACTTCAGTACTAGTGGATCAACCGCAATTTTAAAGTTGATTTTTGAGTGGAGTTGAGTCGAGTGACCTAGTGCTCGAACTCAACTCCTTTTTTTACTCGAGCTCCAAAATGTGACTCGGCTCAACTCATCCTACTGAGTTGAGGCGAGTCAAGGCATGTTTTTTAAAGTTGAGTCGATCGAGTTTGTCCAGCTGACTCAGCTCATGACTAGGTCTAGCTTTATCTGAGTTTGATCTCCATTACGTTCCACAAAGGTAGTAAAGGGTCGAGGCATAGCTGATTTCTTGGCCAATCACCCCTCTGATATGGAGGAGCAAATTCCCTCTGGTATCCTAAATCTGTATTACGTGCAATTAACACCGTGAAAACTAATCTTTAATGGGTCGAGGACACAAGAGGCATCTAGAGCCGGTGTGATATTGATCACTGTTGAGGGTCAAATATTGCATATTATCCCCCATTTATTACTTGTTTTTATGAACATGATAATGCTTAATGTCATATTTTAATCATGTTTGTGTTGCAAGGTGAATTTAAGAGCTTGGATTAAAAAGGATACTAAAAGCATGGATTTAACACTCAAGAATCATTAAAGCCAAGGATGGATCTTATGAGATCAAGAATGAAGAATTCACATGCTAAAGATCCAAGAAAACCAAGTAAGGAATGAATAGCATTGAAGACTTGAAGTGAAGAAAAGGAACCCCAAAAATTTGCCTCATTCGACTAGTCGCTCGACTAGTTGAAGATTCTTCTACTCGAAGTCCAGCGACAAAAATCCTCTAAATTCCTATCATCCTTGACCAGTCGAAGGTGACCCTTAACCAGTCGAAGGTTGTCCTCGACTAGTGTAAGCTTATGTAGATTTTGCACGAACTGCATAAATTCGAAGGTTGTCCTCAACTAGATCAAGATTAGGTTAATAGGATTTTAAATTGTCATAAAAGTTTACAATGCCCTATTCAACCCCCTCTAGAACACTTTGACCTATTCCCACTTCAACTAAAGCGGTCCTTACCGCAATTTCAATTGGTATCAGAGCGGGTCTCTTTTAAGGGCTTAACCACCTAGAGAGTGATCTTAACTAAAGTTGGAATCATGGCCAAATGAGAGGGCTCATCTATGACCTCTTGTATTTGATGGTTCAAATTATGCATACTGGAAGACTCGGATGCACTACTTTTTGAGATCTTTGGATCATGATATTTGGGACATCGTTGAAAACGGATATGTGCCTCCAACCAAACAAGTAATACTTGAAAGTGACACAACTATCTCCAAACCTAAATCCATAGAAATGTGGACTACACATGACAAATAAAGACTGTCTGCTGAGGCGAAAGCAATGAATGTCATTTACTATGATGTGTCCCAAGAAGTCTTTAATCAAATCAGCATGTGTGACACTTCTAAAGAAGCATGGAGCCCTCAAGTGTTTTCAAGTTTAGGAATCAACTTCCCTTTTTATTATACATTTCCTCATATCAATCTTGTAGTTTTCCCTGCAGATTCCACGATTGTAGGTCTAAAGAGCTAACGGAGCTTCGTGACAATATTAAGGAAAGATCAAAGTACAGCTTATTAGGGGAGCTTGTGGCCTTCCTACCATATTGGCTGAGCATTGTGGTACTTCCAAGCTCAAAGTGGGCAGATGTTATTCGCCCTATAGTCTTTGTTGTTGTGCCGAAGCTTTGGTAGAGGGCCACAAGTATTCACTTGCACATCCAGTGCTATGCTATATTTTTAAAGCCCTTGGAGAAGTAGCCACCCATGTCAAGAATCTTACGATCGGAGCTTCCTCAGTGCATACTTCATGGCATTATATCAGTGGCTGGCTGGGAGTCTACTTTCCTTGGACTTTCGAAGCGACAGAGAAGGCATATATTCTACACACCTTCCGCTCTGGTTCTTCCAACAAAGGGCTATGGGCAAAAGGTCATACAACTGGATAGCCAACAAAATCTGGGATACTAATTAAGTGGACTTCTTTCAATTTTGCCTCCATCGCTATATCGAAGATACCGACATGGTGGACCAGGCAACACTCACCATAGCAGAAAGAGCTTTCTTCCTCTCTATACGCTTTTGCAATCTACCACTTTGGAGTTTTGGCGAGAGCCTTATTATCTCAGTCGCTTTGCTCACCAATTTGGCTATGACCAGGCCGTTCTAGAAGACTGCGGACTAGTCACTAAAAGAATGCATTGTTATGGCACTAGTCCTATCAATTGGGCCATGATATGGAAACATCTGCTAGGCGGTCGTGTTGATTCTTTCTTCATAATCCCCGTTTGTGATCGCATAGTTTGTACTTCTTATAGCTGGATACGGTGGTGGGATCACCAGTCATTTTTGGTCAACAATTGTTTACCAGTAGATTCACCCATCTGGTTTCACCCGCCCAAGCTAAGGGGTAGAAAAATTGAAGACGGAATTGGCTACATACCAGAGAAGAACCGCCCATTTTTTCATAATGTAATTTTCATAAAGATATCTTTAGAAGATCCAATCCGTCAAAAGAAACCCATCAATATCAATACTTTAGAAGGCTGGATTGCTCACGGACTCTTGACAGAATTCAGTGGCCGGGTTATAGATGATGTCGAAGGAACATCTTCTCCCATCCCGGTAGAAACTGTTGCGGTTCAGGATGAGCCAGCCCCTCCTTCACAGTCCACTCCTCTTAGTTCATCATCTCCCATGACTAGGTCTCGAGCACGCTTGAAAGTGTCGCTAGTTGTTCCTTAAGAAGGAGGTAGACAGGCCTTAACATACCCTTTAGTCTCAGCTATCATAGAACCTCAACTAGAAAGTAGTCGAGCTACTCTTTCTAAAGGAAAACAAATCATGATTAAAGAAGTAGATGAAGAAAACTTAGGGGATGAAAGTTCGGCTTCCTCATCAGAGGGTACTGCTTCTGCTGAATACGAAGATGATGAGGACGACGAAAATGGTGAAGATAAAGATGATGATTTTGAAGAAGGAGAAGTTGATATAGGTGGAGAGGATGATGTTATTGCAGAAAATACTGACAAAGAACACCCTCCTATAGATTTTGAAGCTCTTCCTGGTGCCAATATTCCTGCAAAGTCTCCTGCAATAATAGAGGAGGAAGAAGAACCTTTAGATTATGGGGAATATGGATATTCACCAGGTAGGGAAATTTTGTTTTTTTTTTTTTTTTTAATTCTGTATATATTCATATATGTATTTTGTGATAGTTATCTCATTATTATTATCATATCCTTATTTCAGGTACTCATGTTGTTAATACTAGGACGGGTGATACTCCTCCCATGAATCCTTCTACAACAGCACTGGTAATTTCACTGAGGGTTCCTATGGTCCTTTGGTAGAGCCAAAAGTGGTGGCCTGTGAAATTATCTTTCCAGCAGAGACCACTGATTTGCCTACCCCAACTACTAGAGATTCAAGTACAGAGGCCAGAGCGCCTTCTTTCGCTGACATGTTAGGAGATGGTCCTTCTACAGTTCAGGAAATCCCACCTCCTATTAGTCATACTTCTATGGCAGGTACATATATATTGATTACTTTATCAAGAGCTATACATCTTCTTACTCTTTATCGCTATTTTGAGTTCTTTCTTTCTTTCTATTATAAGAACCCCTCCTTATAGTGGGGCAGCAAGCTCTGAGTCTGTGGCCACTGCGTCTGAACTATTGTCCTTCACGAAGATTCCCGCACACAAGATGCTTTTAATGAAGAATTCTCCGTCACCAATAGTTCACATTTTCAAAGACCCTGAACAATGGTCGGATCTAGATATTGCCATTGAAATTCTCAAAAGTTCTGCAAGAATTGCGAAAATCAATATCTTCGCTCAGCATGATTCTCTTTTCAGATTTCACAATTTAATAATCTCTTTAACATCAGTGAAAAATGTCACAATTGCTGTTGAGATCTTGGAATATGGGAAGCAGCTAACTCTATCCAAGGAAAAGGCTTCTCTTATTGCTTTCACCATTTCTAAATTTGATCAAGAATAATTAGCTCTTCAAGAACAGTTGAAGGCTTATACTGATGACATAGTGGCTATTCGAGACCGTATCGCTACCCTGAAAGAGGAGATTTCACATCTAGAGTTGAATGATTACGACAAGGAATCATCTATGAAGGAGATTGAAGAGAGGATACAAGTCAATACTTAGTCTGTTAATGCTGAGAAATCCGAACTACTCAAAAGCGAAGGGATGATCACATCATTGAAAGATAAACTGGCTGGCATTCCTGATCAGGCAAAGATCACCCTTGAGGAAAAGTAAAAAATGCCGCAGCTCAACTGCAATTAAAGGAGGACTTGCAAAAGTATATGGGCATAGTAGGAATTATAGAAGAACTTTGAGTATGTAACTTCTTTGTGTATATATTTTTGAACAAGTAATCTCTTTTGACTCTCAACATATGAAGACATGATAATATTTTAAGATATTTACTCTTCCATGAATTTCTACATCATAGATCATTTCAAACATATTTATCTATACAATAATCTTGACATAATATTTAATGAGGAACTAATATAAAACACCAACATTTTATGCTTGTCAGTATGAGATTTCCTATATCATTTTATTTTAATTGGTGGTGCTAAGTTTTAGTTTAGTCAGATAATCACACACAGTTTAAGCTCTTGAGTAGTGGAGCCCACGCAGTTTTTTAGACTCTTGAGTAGTGGAGCCGGGTCTCACATGAAGGTCTCTGTAACTCTTAGGAGTTCACTGGACTTCTCATAGCTTGGTGAGTTCATAAACCATGATCCATTAGAGGGGCCCAGTGAAGCTACCGGGGTAGTGAACTCGGTTGGATTTACGTGTAGGGTTGGCCGCAATAACTCTTTAAAGTTCACGGGGCTCACAAGGCGACCTTTGAGGTACCAAATCTAGGGCTGCTAGTCCATTAATGAGTAGGTTTAAGCCCTTTCTCATGAGTTAATACTGAAATCAAGCCAGAGATCTAGGGGGTCTTACACATGGTTGGCCTACCTATGGTCATGGCCAAAGAGCTCACATTGTAGCCCGCGTTTTCTTCATCTACAAGATCGGACCCATTCATGGGAGGGTATTTTCCTCCATTCCCCGTGATGCTGTCGGAAAGCTATACAGATGGCATTGGTCTCATGCGTGACTAGCCGTTGAGGACTTTTTGGCCTTTTAAGGCTTTTGGTTACTAGATCCGTCAGTTTCCCGCATGAGTATGTACACGATGGCCTTCACAGGCTTACAGGCTTTCTAGGGTCACTAGCTTCTCGCCACTGCCCGAATAGAAAAAATGATAGGTCTCATG
This sequence comes from Magnolia changhungtana, assembly GCA_030180095.1. NCBI lineage: Eukaryota > Viridiplantae > Streptophyta > Magnoliopsida > Magnoliales > Magnoliaceae > Magnolia > Magnolia changhungtana. The sequence continues at coordinate 2,820,288 of JASAUF010000644.1, read as the reverse complement.
CGTAGTTGGCCATTTTCAAGGCTTGACAAGGCTGCCTTAAAAGATTATAATAGACGACCATCGTTGTCGTGAGCACGATAGACGTCTCTGCCTTAGATTGATAAGTCACCACTTCTGCTAATATCTTTAATGATATTCATGTGTGTTGTTCACAATACATTAGCCTGATGACGATGTCAATTTCAATAAAATTTTGTAGAGACCTCGCTTGATGATGATAATGATGGTCACTTTCTTTTTGTAACACTTGTTGGTACACAGTCCTGATGTGCTCGCAAATTTCTTCTTTATTCATTGATTTGATAGTACATAGCCATGGTCTTGTTTATTATTGCCCCCTTTAGATACAAAATCGTTATTCTGATAATATCCTGGATCAAAATTAGTAGTATCTTCAGGGATGATATCATTTGATGAAGCGAGCATTGACCGGTATATTAATACCTTGTCCATCTTGTCCACGATTCTATATGCTCCATTAGAGTACACTTCTTTTATTATGTACACCCCATCCCATTTAAGCTCAGATTTGCCCCCTATTCGATGGGTGACCACTATAGGCCTTTTCAACATCAGTACCATATCCCATTTTTTGAAAGAGCGATGTTTAACTCGTTTATCGAAGGAGGCTGATATCCTTACTTGATATGACTGCAATTTTTGTTGGGCTGCCAGACATTTCTCATCAAGTAAATCCGGTTCTTTCAGCCTTATTTTTGCATTTTCATCATCTGTAATAGACTGATGTACTGCCACTCTGAGTGACACTACTTGTATTTCAATTGGGATCACTGCTTCTACACCATAGACCAGCGAATACGATGTTACTTTTGTTATTGTCCGATGGGTAGTTCTGTATGCTCACAATGCTTCTTGTAACCTTTCATCCCAGTCACGTTTGTTTCCTGTAACTATTTTCTTCAATATCTTGACTATCATTTTATTAAACCCCTCTACTAATCCATTGGCCAGTGGATAGTAAGGTGTTGAAAACGAATGATGAATGTTGAATTTCTGACATAGCTTTTCCATGCCTCTGTTTTTGAAGGGAGTGCCATTACCTAAAACAATTTTCTTCAGAATATCGTGGCGGTATATTATTGCGTGTCAGATGAAATTAACCACATCTTTTTCCTTAACATTGCATAATGCCACTGCTTCTGTCCACTTGGAGAAATAATCTGTCGCTGCTAAGATATACTACTTTCCTTTGGACGAAGGCCGATTTATAAGACTAATGACGTCAAGTCCCCACGCCGAGAAGGGCTAAGAGGTGACGGACTGATGCAGGTCTTCTGGAGGAATGTGTATAACATCTCCATGAATCTGACATTCATGACACCGTTTCGCATAATCTATCGTGTCTTTGAACATGATAGGCCAATAATTCCTCATTCAATGTATGTGATGGAATAAATTTCAACCAGCTTGATGTGCCCCACATTCTCCAGAGTGTGCCTCTTGTAACATCTGACTTGCTTCTTGTTCTTCTAAGCAACGTAGCAACATTCCATTGTAAGATTTTCTATATAGCACTTCGTTGCATATGATGAATCTGCTTAACCTTTGCTTGATTTGAAGTCTCTGTGCTGGATCTTCTGGTAACATATTATAATTGAGATAATTTATGAAGGGCTTATGCCAATCATCTGTCGTTATATCTAAACACGATACAAAAAACGTCTCAATGATTTCATCGATGACCTCTGAAGATTGCAAAAATTTCTTTCTTCTATAGTTACTTGGAGAGGGCTTCGATTTGGGCAGGACAAAGCTGCTGCCAAGCTGGCTAAAGCATCTGCTCTTGCATTTTCAGACCGTGGTATGTGCTTGACTTCGACATGACAGAATTGCTCTAGCAACTGCTGTGTTTTTCGGTAGTATGGCAAAAGCTCTTGCTTTCTTATCTCAAATCAGTCGTTAATTGATTTATAATCAAATTGGAATCCTCGAAGATATGTAACGTTCTTATCTTCATTTCTTAAGCAATTTTCATCCCGATGATGAGGGTTATGTTTTCGACCTCATTATTTGTGCATATAGCCCCTAACGTGAAGGAGTAAGGTAATAAATCACCTTGAGGAGTAATGAATATTACTCCTGCCCCCGCTCCTAATGCTTGAGAAGCACCATTAAAATACATCTGCCATGGGCTTTATGACTTAGCCAACATAACTTGTTCATCTGAAAAATCATCACTGATGGTTTCACATTCTGCTACAGGGTGCGCTACAAGGAAGTCTGCCACTGCTTGTCCTTTTACCACTTTTGCCGACTCATACGTAATAGTATATTCTGAAAATAACAACATCCATTTGGCCAATCTCCTAGATAACATCGGTCTTGTCATAAAATTTTTTATTGGGCCTGCCCTTGAGATCAAAGTTATATCATGGAAGAGACAATAATGTCTCAATTTCTATACTACGAATATCAGTGCCAGACATTCTTTCTCGATTGGAGAGTAATTGCATTCCACACCCATCAGAGTTCTGCTTAAATAATAAAGAGCGGTCACTTTCCCAGATTCATTCACTTGTGCCAACAAAGCTCCTAAAAAATTCTCAGCTGCAGATATATACAAAATTAGTGGCTTTCCTTTTATCGGGGCTGTCAATATCAGTGGCTGTTTCAGTAATTCCTTTATTGAGTCAAACGCATTCTGACAAGCTTGGTCCCATACAAATTATGTACCTTTCTTCATCAAATGGAAAAATGGCTGACATCTCCCTACCAGATTTAAAATGAAATGGTGAAAGTATGCCAACTTTCCTTGTAAACTTTTCAATTCTTTTAATATCTTCGGTGGCGGCATATTTTGAATGGCTCTGACTTTCTCTGGATCTATCTCAATGCCCCTATGTTGGACAAAAAAATTGAGAAATTTACTTAAGGACACCCCAAATGCACATTTAGCTAGATTCATCTTCAGCTGTTTCTTTCTGAGTCGACGGAAGATAGATGCCAAATGTTTGCGATGTTCCTGATGTTCTTATGACCTGACTACGAAGTCATCGATATAACACTCAACATGCTTGTGCATCATGTCTTTGAAGATATTTTACATTGCTCTCTGATATGTCGCCCCAACATTTTTAAGACTGAACGACATAACTTTATAATAATAAATTTCCAGTGAAGTTCTGAATGTTGTTGCTTCTTCATCTTCAGGTGCCATTCTAATTTGATTATACCTTGCATAGCCATCGATGAAGGACATGATAGCATACCGAGTCGTATTGTCAATCAGTAATTCAGTTATCGAGAGAGGAAAATCATCTTTTGGACATGCTTCATTCATATCTCTGAAGACAACATACACCTTGACTTGTCCATTTTTCTTTTTCACGTGGACAATATTCGATTTCCACTTGGGATATTTGACCTCCCTAATAAACCCAACTTTTATCAACTTATTCACTTCTTCTTCTATCATAGGAACCAAGTCCGGATGAAATCATCTTTGTGCTTGTTTAACCGACCTTTTCTCTTTAGAAATATTTAATCGGTGCATCGCTACGGAAGGCTCCAAACCCGACATCTCTCCATATGTCCAAGCGAAGACATCTTTATTTTCTTTGAGAAGTTGAACGTATTCCTCAGACTCATATTCAGAAAGACCGGCGCTGACGAATGTGTTCCTGGGCTCTTCTTCCATACACAGGTTTATCTCTCGCAAACTGTCTATTGTCGGCTGCCCCCCCCCTCCCCCATCTTATATCTGCTTTGGAGCCATTTCTAGAAGCTCAACTATTTTAAGGTCCTCTTCCGATAACTGCTTGGTTGTAACCATGTTGACTGCTGATTCTACCCCCAATCCTTAAAATTTTTTCCATTTTCCTGACCAACTCTAATAAGAATTTGAATTCCTCTCCCATGATTCAAGCCGGTGGGTTCTTCGCAATCAAAACCCATGTTTCTCATGATTTTCTTGTTTGTCAGGCTATATTTTTTGAGATCTTGCGGTGTTATCCTATCGCAGTATACATTATTCTCGGTCTCTTCTCTTGCCTTTGCTTCCACTGAGGCGTAAAATTCTATTGGTTCCGGGTATTTTGCACTGGCCTTGACCTGAAATCTTCCTGGAGCAGCTGAAAATGACTTATTTCTTTCAACATACGGTAATGGCATTGTATAATTGGACTGCAAAGTTCTCAACTATTAAAGTGATAACAGGGTTAGTGGTGGTTGTCCTGGCTGTCTCAGATGTTTCAGCACAAAATAGAATTTCTTCTTTGCTTCTGCAGTCCCGAATGATTCTGCCTTTTTTGTTTCTTCTTTCATCACTTTTACTTAAATGTCCTTTAGGACTTTGCTTTCACCATTCTTTCTTTCTTCTTTAGCGAACCCTTTATAATAACTGGCGTCTACAAAGGACTCAGCCTCTATATAGGGCTTCGTATTAGCCATTACTTTATATTCTATCCCATCTTTATAGTATTTGAAGCATTGATAAAGAGTAGAGGGTACAATGTTGTACTAATGTATTCATGGCCTTCTTATGAGAAGATTGTATGTCATCACTGCACTTATAATGTGGCACACGACATCAATAGTCTACTCTCCTATCTCCAGCGTCACTATAATTTTACCAAGTACACATTGCCCATCCTGATTGAAGCCCTGTATCATCATTCCACTAGGGCGTAGATCAGAACCGCGATAACCCAGTTTACTCAACATTGAGAGTGGCAAGAGGTTCACCGCAGAGCCATTATCTATCATAATCCGTTTAACCTTCTTTCCATAGATATGGCCTTCTATCATTAGTGTCCTATTATGCTCTGCCTTGCAGATCAAATCATTATTGGAGAAGGAAATGACTGGTAGGCAGTTTTCTTACTCATCATGCTCTTTGTGTTCCATCTCTGCCAGTAAGGTTTCTCTAACATCATGACCGGACAATGCTTGGACCAAGCTCTGTCAAAATTCCTCTGACAACTTAAGCGCATCATAGATGCTTAATCGATCCGGTATGCCCTTCAAATGACTTACACATCATAAGTCACTTTCTTCGTCTCACTCTTCGTTTCTTTCTCATCATCATTGCTCTGCCTTTCAATGACTTCTTTTCTTATAATCGCCGCTTTCTGCTTCACAAAGCTTGTTATCTTCTTTCTCGATCGTAACGTAATCACCTCTACCTTCTTTGTCATCTTACAGTCCTCTTTCTATTTCATTTCTTGGGCCTTTTCTCGAATCGTGAGCATATTCACCTTCGCCATCGTACCCTTCTCCTTTTCTTTTCCAATTACTATTTCACCCATGTCTATCATTCATTGTATTATACATTTCAATATATAAAAATTCTCCGTCGGATGTCCTACCAAGCGATGATAGCGGCAAAAATCTCTCTCTAGTTCTTGTCACATCTTCAGGGTGTTTGGGTTCTGGTAATTCTATCGTACCAGCCTTCAGCAATTGGTTCATCATTGGAACAACATCTTCCCTATCAAATGCGAACCCTTCATTATAATTAAACATTTTAGGCCTTTTTCCGCTATACTTATTTCTTGATTGATTCCATTCTTCTTTCTGTTCCATCCTTCTATCTCTTGAGTCTCTTGTGTCTTTGCTTCTCTTTTCACGATCAATGGTATTTACGACCATCTTACTGGGTGTCCTCCTGGGTGTCTCAGAGTGAAACGATAGCATTTTCCAAGTCATCAGTTCTAAAGCATGAGCCTTAGTGGTTAGATCACGAAGAGTCCCGATATCAGTGCTGGTGAGTCCAAACGCGATTCCCATTTCCATGGAGTTTAGGCATAACTTGACCTGTTCCTTTTCTTCTTGCAGCTGCCTACCCGAGGCCCCCAATGTCTTCCACCTGTCTATAAACTTTTCTACCGGTTCTCCTTTTCTCTGCCGTACGGAAGCCAATTCCGTAATACTAACATCATGCTCTGAAGAGAAGAAGTTTGAGATGAAGGCATCCTGCATTTGTTCCCAGGTACGTATCAACCCCGGGGTTAGGCTGGAATACCATCAGAATGCTTTGTTTGTCAGGGATGATTTGAATAATCATAAATAATAATTCGGTATTGTCAAAAAATCCCCTATGCTCGTAATCAAGTGTATTAAGTGTTCCTCTGGCAATCCTTCCCCATTAAACTTCTGAAAATCTGGATGTTTGAAGTTGGCTGTAAACGGGACGTCTTCTACCTCTCTTGGATATGGCATTCGGTATCTGAAACGGCCAGTATTTTTATGCTCTCTCTCTCTCTCTCTACTCTGATAACTTCTTTAACAACTTGTCTCACCTCGTCTTGTGTCATGGTTCTTGCTACTAGAAAAGACCCCAGTGATCCTGCCCCCTGTGGTTGAAAGCCTTTGGGTTGGTTCTCTTGTCCATTCGTTGTGCCCATCATCGGGGGAGCAGCTATCTAGGCTACATTGTGTGTAAGGGTCGATAAGGCTTCTCTAAGATTTTTGCACTCTTCCATTAGTGCTCTTTGTGCTTCTGCCATCTCATTCATGCAATCCTCTGTAGTGGGCATATTGTCCTAATTTGTCCCCACCATATGTACTACAGCTTCTCCACTCTTCGATGAAGCTGTAGTTGGAGTGGGACGAGAATATGTCGCCATAGTAGGACTTACGAAGAGAGGAGAGGATGGAGTTTCATTCGACCTCTCTACGCTTCCATTATCATTGATCGATTGGGGTGATAAAGGCATTGGTGGACTTGCTAATAATGCCTTACCCTTCTGCTCTTTCGTCTATTTGACCCTTGGGGCAACCAAAGCCAGGAAGTCACGCGACGTTAACTGCGGAACTATCAGCCCGAGATATATCGCAGGAGGAGTGAGTTCAGGATTCTTCCTAGCTGCATTATGTGTTATTAGCCCTCTAACTCTTAGCGAGGGCGGATTCATTCTGGTATTCCGTGCCCTCTTCCTATGAGACATCACAATAGTCTAATCCTTATCTCCTTCCAGCAATTTAGGCAAAGCAGATGCAACCACAGCTGTTGCTCGAGTCAGGTTATTTTTGCTTGTAGGAAGTCAAGTCATGTATTCAGGGAGTTGGTTCAGTACATATTCTATCAGGAATCCGGTTGGAGTGAAATGGAAGCTCACTTTCCTTGTAGAAATTGCCATTGGTTGTAATTTGTAGTTGGATTCAAAAACCTTTAATCATAAAATATAACTATAGCTAGTGTTTAAAGAATCGAATAATCTATCTTAGATATGAAGGAAATGATGTTTCCACTGAGAGTCGCCATTTTAGCGTTGGAAAGACGTCAAACTATGATGAAAGTTCTATAATTATCTCAATGTTAATGTTAATTAAGATAAAGTCCCCAGCAGAGTTGTCATTTTATTTCGAACAAGAAACAAATGCATTCGATTCGGGAGATTATCCTATTCAAATGTAACAAAGAGAGAGTATTAAGGACAATCATCATATTTTATTAGTACTGAGTTCATTTACATCCTCAAACATCCCTTGATTCTAAGATAGATTATTTATAGTGTAAAAATTGACAAAGTTCAAATGTCCAAGTCAGATATCAAATCCGGTAGCACTTCGACTCGCGATTTAATCATCTCTTTAAGAGGGATATGATATAAATCTCTTCTACTGATTTCTCTTCTTGAAGCCTGGACAAAAGAAATCTGGAGACTTTAGTCTTTTCAACAGCATGTTAGCTCCTTAACATAACAGACTGTAGGGCAGTCTGGTTGCGCAGACCTGCGCAAGCCGCCAGTGCTTCTTCACTCCTACCTTTTGTCTTCTTTCTTGCTCTGCTTCTTCTCTAAAATCTTCAATCCGTCCAAATGAAGGGGGGAGGGGGTATTTATAGACCTCCGCAGGTGCAAAACCTTGATCTTGGTGCCAAGGGACCCACCTTTCATTGATACTTATCATTCTTTTGAAAACAAATCCATAAACTGGTTACGTGACATCATACAATTGAATTATTGGTTGCGCGGACCCGCGCAACCGATATGCCTTGCATGGACCCACGCAAGCCACCTAAAAAACACTTGTCTTTCTTCATTTTCTATTTCCTTCCACTTCTTTCTTTTCAATCTTCTTTTCTTCAATTCTTTCTTCTCATTTTTATGCCTTAACACCATCACTGCTGGATACTCTGATGCCGATTAGGTTGGAAATTTAGATGATCATAAATCAAACAGTGGTGGTTGTTTGTATATCAGAAATTATTTGGTATCTTGGCAAGGCAAGAAACAAAACTCGATATCCTATCCACTGTCGAGGCCGACTACATCGCAGTAGGCAGTTGTTGTGCACAACTTCTCTTGATGAAAATTCAGCTCAACATTCAAGGACTAAGCATATTGATGTCTGACACCACTTTATCCAAGAGCTTGTTGAAGACAAAATCATTGTGTTGGATTATGTGTCTACAGAAAGACAACTAGTTGACATCCTAGCGAAGCCTCTTAATGCAAATAGATTTGGTGACCTCCAAAAATCTATTGGAATATGTGCATTTTGATAAAATGCATGGGCAAAATGAGCTAGATTGGCACATCTGAGAACTAAGGTTCTCTCTTCTTTTTTTTTTTTTTAAAAAAAAGGAGAACATGGGAGTTGTTTGGCTTTGGTTGAATGTACATGTGCAAAATAAGCATATTTCGTATTACTAACCATTGCCCATTATGTATGTCAAAGAAGAGTGAAGTTCAAAAACTTTCAAAAAATTTGACATATCTGATGACATACATTGAACCAGTCTCGATGTCATTGAAGTCATCTGAAACCTAAATGAAACGTTCGTATATCAGGAAAGTACCTTCCAACGGTCAGACATTCTGGAATGTGAAACATCGTATATCACCGTGGGAGATGAAACGCTCAGACATTCTGGAATGTGAAACATCGTATATCAGGAAAGTACCTTCCAACGGTCATCGAACCTAACTAGTATCTCTGGGTATATGTGAAGTTCATCATTTTGTGCAGACATTTTTATTTTTTAGTATGCCCATGGATGGGCTAGATGATAGTTCTTTTTTATGATACAAAAACTTGATCACTGCCAAGCCTGGGCAGTTTCTTTTGATTGCTCCTATTATTTAATGATGATCTTTTGGAGCTTTATATGAATTAGGTATGAGATGCATGCAATGTGAGAAATGGTGATTGGTTACTTGCTGTTATTATAGGCCCATAAAAGTAGTTTATTATGTGTGGTATGGTGCTTACATGCTTTATAATGCACATCTGTCTAGCATCTATCTTGTCTTTTGAAAATATGTTTCCATGTTTTTAAATAGGAAATCACAACTCTCTTATTGCCTTAATTCTCCCAGTTTCTTTAATTATAACTTCAGTCAATCGATCTGGTATAGGTATATACTATCCTTTGCCACTGACTGACAAAAAGGGGGAGAACAAATCCCACCATGAGAATAATTATTTGTACGAATTATATGCATGGTGATGCTAGTAATAGGGGGAGTAGCTGCAAGGAGATAGGGGGAGAAGCTACATAAAAACTTTGTGATTGTGTATGAACACCGAATAGATAATCTGTGAAATTGTATAAAGTTCATGTACACATAATTTAAGATGTTGTTTTAGGTATTGTTCTAGGTGGTGTTTTGTTTTTGTCACATAATTGACAAAGGGGGAGATTGAAAGTGCCCTGGTAAATCGAAATTACCTTCGATAACATCAAATTTTAAATATTGATGATATCGAAGGATAGTCGATGATATCGATAAGTCTCAGAGCTCTATCCAACAAAGGCTTAGTAAATATTCTTGATATTGCTTGAGGAATCAAAGGACAATCGATATCGTCGAAATTCAAATCTCGATAATATCGACACAATATCGATGACATCGAAATAGGACAACTTGTGTCCAGCGAGTTTTTGAAAGAAAATCATCTAAATGTTCGAGGAATCGAAGCCCACATAGATCTCATCGAAATTCAAATTATGATGATATCGATATAGACTCGATACGATCGAATCGGGACAAAACTGTTCCAGCAAACTTGAAAAGGAAAATCTTATGTGAAGAATCAAGGAATCAGTATTGGCTCAATATGATCGTAATTCAAAAAATAGATGAAATCAATCTGAGATCGATATCATCGAATTGAGTCAAAAAATGTCCAGTAAGGTTTCTTAAAATATTCATTAAAAAGATTGATAAATCGAAACCATTATCGATGATATCGGAATTCAAAATTCAATATCATCGACGCATGTTCAATGCCATCGATCTTCAGTCAAAAGTTCCGGGTATGTGCTTTAGCCAAGTTCGCATCATCTAACCCTGGCTCGATGGAATCGAAAGTATACGTTCAATGACATCGAGTCAGGACAGAAGAGATTGAACTCAGTTAGACTTGACATATTTATTACCGCTAGGACTTTTTGCCTATATATAGGAATATGGTTGCTGATGTGAGAAAATAGAGAGAGCTTTAAGAGAGTTATTACATATCATCTACCCAAAGTTCATTTTCCCATGGGAGTTCATCCCTCAACCCACTCTCATCATTGATATCTAATAGAGTGGATTAAGGAATGAACTTCCCCATTCAAGGATCATCCAACTACTACCTTAATAGCAAATCATTGAGCTGGGATACCTTGATTGCATGAATGCTTGGAATCACTCATTCTCTAAAATAGGAAAACATTTAATAGAGTAGGATTCCAACATAACCTTGACACAACCTGTTGCTTTTATTGGAACATCATCAAGTGTTGCAGATCAAGGGAGTTGATCATCATCAAAGAGGACATCTTCATCAACGTGCTTAACGTGGTTCATCTACTTATCTGTAAGTCAATAGAGTCCAGAGACCCTGTCGATCATTCCTTGTGTAGGATTGGGTCAAAGGTGCATCTCACCCTTTCAAGTTCTCATAGGAGGCCTCCGACGGGAGTGTACATTTGGGTGTTGTGTGTTGACCCTTGCTCTTGTGTAGGGCATAAACTTAGGTCCTTTGTGTATGTCCTTGACTTGTGTGGTTTAAAACTTGAGTGTTATGTATTGACCCTTGCTCTTGTATAGGGTATAAACTTAGGTCCTTTGTGTAGGTCCATGACTTGTGTGGTCTAAAACTTGGGTGTTGTGTGTTGACCCTTGCTCTTGTGTAGAGCATAAACTTAGGTCCTTTGTGTAGGTCCTTCACCTGTGTGGTGTAAAACCCAGGTTCTAGGTGTGGATACTTTGCTGTTGTGTAGGGCATAAAATGTAGGTTCCTTGTGTGGATCCTTTGCTCTTGTGTAGGGCATAAAACCTAGGTTCCATGTGTGGATCCTTTGCTCTTGTGTAGGGCATAAAACTTAGGTGTTTCGTGTTGACCTTTGCTCATGTGTAGGGCACAAACTTGCGTCTTGTGTAGGCACATTTTAGGTACCTTGTATCGGTCCTAGAGTCAACCTTGTGCAGGTGGTAATGGTTTGAGGTGAACCTGATTTGAAACGTCTGTTAGTGAAATCTGGTACACTCATGGGATGAGTGCGTTCACTGGGAGTGGAGTAGGCACATAGCAGAACCACTATAAACGACTGTGTTTGGGATTGATATTTGCTTGATCTTTCATTATGTTTATCGTTGAATTTACATACAAGCATGCTAATATGAATCCTTGAATCTGAATCACATCCCACACACTTTCACACTTTTCATCCATCATAGACTAATTGAGAAATCATGTTTAATATTGAGTAGTTTTATGATTGGATCCTCTACTTGGCTTGGAAACCTTTAGAGTTAAATTGACGTTATCTTGATAGTTGCACACTATTTCAAGACTAGGTTAATAGAATTTTAAATTGTCATAAAAGTTTACAAAGTCCTATTCACCCCCTCTAGGACACTTTGACGTATTCCCACTTCAATTAAATCGGTCCTTACCACAATTTCAGACCCTACACTTGGGGTTGTGAACAAGTTTTTGGCACCATTGCTCGGGACTAATGGTTGCATTTTTCTGAGATTAACTAGTTTTATAATTAGGTTAAGATTAGGATTTGTTTACTTTTTATTTTTAGGTTAGATTTTTCTAATTTATTTTTAGAAACTAACTTTCTAATTCTAGGTTTAGAACTGTCCTAATCAGTTTTTAGAAACTAGGTTGTTTTTTTTTTTAAAAAAAAAAAAAAACTTTCCTTTATAGTTTTAAAAACTAACTCATCTTTTTTATTTATAGGTTAGAAAATTTCCTAATTTATTTTTCTGTTTTGCAAGATCTTATTATAAAAACTTCTAATTTGGTAATGTCTTTCTAACTCTCTTCCTTTCTTTTCTAGGTGTCCTATTTAACTTAGGTTTCTTTCTTTTTAGGAATAGGTTAGATTTTTCTTATTTTCTGAACTTTTTCTAATCTAGGGGTTTTGAGAACTTTCTAATTTTAGAATTTTATTTTTAGGATTCTTCCTATATTTATTATTATTATTATTTATTTATTTTAGAAACTAACATTGTTTTTTGTTTTGTAGGGTCCTAACATAGAACTTCGATCCGGTAACATTCTTCTAACTTTTTCCCTCTAATTGCTTTCCATACTTGTTGTAGGAATTAGAAAAGGAGTTTTGGTTAAAAAATCGATTGACAAGTTAGAAAATCCTTAAATATTTTGAAATATCATCTGAGAGCATGGCTTAAGAACATTAGATTGATGAAGGTCCTGTACATCACACACCGCCTATTAGGACGATGCACAATGAGAATGAAGTGCATCGAGTTCCCCCGTTCAAAGCGAGATTATTTATAACCGGTGAGAACAAGTTCACCTTCCTGCATAATTCTTCCAATCAATACTGGAAATGTGAACTTCAAACCTGAGATAATCCAATTACTTCCTAAGTTCCATGGACTTGATTCCGAAAATTCATATATGCACATTAAAGAATTTGAAGAGATTGTTACAACCATAGATTTTAATGATGTTCTTTCTGATACAATTAGCCTTAAATTATTTTCATTCTCTCTAAAAGAAAAGGGCAAATCATGGTTTCATTCATTAAGGCCTAGATCCATTGGCACATGGGGCAAAGATGAGCCAGGAGTTCTTTAAAAAGTTCTTCCCAACTCATAAAACTAATGTTCTTAGACGGGAAATAATGAACTTCTCCCAGAAAAATAATGAGACCTTCTTTGAATGTTGGGAACGCTTCAAAGACTTACTTCTCACTTGCCCACACCATGGTTATGTAACTTGGTGAACAATTGATCTTTTTTTATGACGAACTCAGTCCAAACATGCGCCAATTCATACAACTGATGTATAATGGCGAGTTCATGGATAAGAAACCAGAAGATGCATGGGATTACTATGATATGCTAGCTGAAAACGCTTGATCATGGGACACATCAAACCAAGCTAGTATTCCCAAGGAAATGGCAAGAGAGATAGGAATACATGTACTCGGGAAGGAGGATGATATTAATGTACAGTTGGCAATTCTCGCACGAAAAGTTGAGGACTTGGAATCTAGGAAGGAATCAACTCGGCCCAAAACAGTCGTCGAAACCGTATGTGGAATTTGTGAGAGCGATGTACACCCAATCAAAGATTGTCTTACAATCCCAGCTTTTCAAGAGGTGTTTCACGTTCAAGTAAATACTACAAACGCGTATCAACGACCACTTAGTGCACCAAATTCTGACATGCACACTCCTGATGAGTGGAACATTAATTGGGGAAATGAACCAACTACAAATGTAATTAATTATCCACAAGGGCCATGTAGTGGATTTCCACTAGGGAGAACCCTTGAGGATACATTAAATGCATTTAGGTAAGAGCAACTGCAGGCTATGAATGAGCTTAGGACTTTAGTTGTAAGACTTCAGACACAACTGAATGTTAGGGAGATTGGGATTTTTCTAGCTTAACCGCAACCTAACCAAACAAGACAATGTGAGATATGTGATCTCAAATCTTCAACTCGACATCTGGAACACGTTAAGACTATTACCACCTTGAAAAGTGGAAATGAAAAAGACAAAAAGATTCTAAGGAAGGTTAAGAAACCTAAGGAATCCAAAAATTCAAATGATGGTCGTGAATCTAGCAATGCTCTATATGATAAAGAGCCATTGTAGGGATACAAACTCGTGGCCCCATTTCCCCAACGTCTCATCACATCAAAAAGGCTAAGTAAGAGTCAAAATATTCTAGAGGTTTTTCAACAAGTCAAGATCAACACTCCCTTGCCAGATGAAATTAAGCAGTTCCCATCTTACGTCCAATTCCTGAAAGATCTGTGTGCGGTAAAGTGGAAGCTAAACGTACATAAAGAAGCATTTTTTACTGAACAGGTGAGTGTCATAATCAATCGAAACACTTCCCCAAAATATAAGGATCCTCGAAGTCTTATGATCTCATGTGTGATCGGCAACTTCAAGGTTAATAACACACTTTTAGACCTTGGGGCAAGTGTCAATCTGATACCATACTCAGTATATGAACTGTTAGGCCATGGTGAGTTGAAACCTACTAAAACAACATTACAACTAGCCGATCGCTTGACTAGAATACTGAGAGGTAAGATAGAAGATGTGTTGATCCAAGTTGATAAATTCTACTACCCAGTAGATTTCTTCATCTTGGACACACACTCAGCTTCAAATATGGGCGCTCAAATTCTGATCATATTAGGTCGACCATTCCTGGCCACTGCCAATACCATCATAAATTGTCAGAATGGAGTAATGAAAATATCTTTCGAGAATATGATGGTATAATTCAATGTGTTTCATTTGCACAAGCCACAAGAGGATGAGGACCTGACCCATGAGATGAACTTGATAGATATATTTGAAGATGATGAGTCTCTTTTAATGGAAACTCCTGAATCTCTGGATGTTTGCATGGCACACTGTAACACCCCATACTTTTCAGTACTCGAGTGTTACCATGAGAACCTGACTTAGTATAAATGCAAACCCGATTTATGTGAACATTCACATTCACATACTTTAGCCTAAATCCGACTGTTAGGGATAACCTTTATCCGTAGATCGAGCCATCTCGCCACTTAGTTTCAAGCTGGATTATCTCATCATCCAGGGATTCACATTTAACCGTAGAGGACTTAATTATAAGGACTCAATTGGTATACAATGTTAAATAACACTTTGTTAGATTGATTAAGTCACACCAAAATAAATTTCGAGACCAAGAGATACTTAATCCATACTTCATTGGCTTCAAGACCCCTGGGAGTGCAAACTGTCGCTCAAGTACTCGTATCAGCTATCCAATTATGGTAACCACTCTAAAATTCCCTCTGTAATGGGTAAGGGAACTGTAGAAATACTACAAGAAAAACAGGTAAAGGCAATGACCAAAAATCGTAGCAAAAGGCCCGTCGCTATTGGTGGGGTAGCTAAAGGTATAGCTATGGATTATATCCGTAGCAATAGATACTAATAGCTATGGATTATATTTGTAGCAATAGATACCAACATCTATGGACTATATCTGTAGTTATATATACTAATAGCTACGGATCACATCTGTAGCAATAGATACCAATAGCTACGGGTCATATCCGTAGCAATAGATACTAATAGCTACCAATAATATCCGTAGCAATAGATACCAATTGCTATAGATTATATCCGTAGTAATATATACCAATAGCTATGGATCATATCCATAGCAATAAATACCAATAACTACTAATAATATCAGTAGCAATAGATAACAATAGCTATGGATTATATCCATAGCAATAGATACCGATAACTACAGACTATATCCATAGTAATATATACCAATAGCTACAGACAAAAGGCGTAACTATAACTATGGATTATATTCCTAGCTATTTTTTAAAAAATTGTAATAATACGACCTATTTCCATTGCAAGAACCTGCTATGATTGATAACTCATCTAAGCTTAATGCTGATAGAAATAGTATATAAAATGCAATCAGAAAAAAATGATGCATTTATTACAAATAACAATCAAATCATACAATACATCTTACATTCACATTTCTACATAAACAATACTTCACTTTGCTCAACCTATCATAAGAATTACAACTAAGGCGTGCCCTCATGTGCAAGAAACAAATACACTCCAACACAGTAAACACCCTCCATATGCATTCAATAATGCTCACATTTTTACAGAATTCTCTTCCTTTAGATGGTCAATTTCACCAAATGCAGAAGATAGAACTTCTTCTTTCCTTGAAACTGCATATGTAACTTCTGTGGACTTTGACACAAGATCACTTTCAAGTTCTGAAACCCTTCCCATGAGAAAATGAATTTCATCCTCCACTGACTTCTTTAGCTTGTTAGCTTGTATAAAACAACATTTGTAGACATAATCAAACAAGCATGCCTTTGTACACATCTTTAAAGGAAGAAAGACAAAAAAAAAAAAACTTATATATGAAGAAATAAAAAATGTACGTACAAATCTTCTAAACTATGGCAAAATCCAACATGAGTAATGTGTTCAAACCTAGGATAGACTTTTAAACTCAAAACTCTAACTCAAACACACTAAAATATGTGACTTACTATAAAAAGTAAACTTAATATTTACAGACGATATCCATCCCTACTAGACTTCATAGTTTTCTGCCAAAAGCAGTAACAGCCCCATTTGGCCTAACCACATTATTATCCTAATTTTTCGGAGCCTTTTTCATGTTGGCACGTCTCCTACAACTCAGAAGGATCAAAAGTTATATGCGATCTAAAACTTACCATCTATAGTAAAAATGAAAATAAAATGGACTTTTGACAATTCACTAGATAAAATCTCATAAATTCAGCGTGGGCAACCCGGCGTAGTGGGGTTTATTTGCTAAAGTAACTTCTCATACCTAAAATAATATATGATATGTTGAAAAACTCATTCTGGTTTGCTAAAATGTTAACATGCTAAAATGTTGTACGTGAGCAGACACTACAAAGCAAGATTCATTCAAGTATGCTTGCCAACAAAGCAAGATTTTCTTGTCTGTTGTCATGTGATTGTGCTACATTATTACATCAATTGGGTTCAAGTTCGGGATCAAGTTTAGGTTTGGGTTTTCAAGTTTAGTTTTAGGTTTAGGTTAGGGAGTTGAGATTACATTAGGTGTACATTTAGGTTTAGAGATTTGAGAATACATTTAGGTTTTAGGTTTAGGTTTAGGTTTTAGTTTATAGGTTTAGATTTCAGTTTTAGGTTTAGGTTAAGGTTAGGTTATATGTTATAAGTTTAGGTTGTAGGTTGTAGGTTATAGGTTATGGTTTAGGTTATAGGTTTTGGTTAATGTTAAGGTTATAGGTTTAGGTTTAGGTTAAGGTTTAGGTTTGGTTAGGTTTGGTTATAGGTTTAGGTTAAGGTTTAGGTTTAGGTTATATGTTATAGGTTATAACTTTAAGGAATTGAGAATAGGTTAAGGTTTAGGTTTAGGAAATCGGGTTCGGGTTCGGGATTGGGTTTAGGTTTGGGTTTTCAAGTTTAGGTTTAGGTTTAGGTTAAGGTTTAGGTTAAGAGTTGAGATTAGATTAGGTGTAGGTTTAGGTTCAGGGATTTGAGAATACATTTAGGTTTTAGGTTTAGGTTTAGGTTTTAGCATATAGGTTTCGATTTAGGTTTTTGGTCTAGGTTAAGGTTATGTTATAGGTTATAAGTTTAGGTTATAGGTTATAGGTTATAGGTTAAGGTTTAAGTTATAGGTTTTGGTTTAGGTTAAGGTTATAGGTTTAGGTTTAGGTTAATGTTTAGGTTTAGGTTATAGGTTTAGGTTAAGGTTTAGGTTTAGGTTCAGTTATATGTTATAGGTTATAGCTTTAAGGAATTGAGAATAGGTTAAGGTTTGGGTTTAGGAAATCGGGTTTGGGTTCGAGAATCGGGTTTAGGTTTGGGTTTACTAGTTTAGGTTTAGGTTTAGATTAGGGAGTTAAGATTAGGATTACGTGTAGGTTTAGGTTTAGGGATTTAAGAATACATTTAGGTTTTAGGTTTAGGTTTAGGTTTTAGGTTTAGGTTTAGGTTTAGGTTTTAGTTTTAGGTTAAGGTTTGGTTATCGGTTATAAGTTTATGTTATAGGTTAAGGTTTAGTTTATAGGTTTTGGTTTAGGTTAAGGTTATAAGTTTAGGTTTTGGTTAAGGTTAAGGTTTAGGTTATAGGTTTAGGTTAAGGTTTAGGTTTAAGTTATATATTATAGGTTATAGGTTATAGCTTTAAGGAATTGAGAATAGGTTAAGGTTTAGGTTTAGGAAATCGGGTTCGGGTTTGGTATCGGGTTTAGCTTTGGGTTTTGAAGTTTAGGTTTAGGTTTAGGTTAGGGAGTTGAGATTAGGATTAGGTGTAGGTTTAGGTTTAGGGATTTGAGAATACATTTAGGTTTTAGGTTTTAGTTTATAGGTTTAGGTTTAGGTTATGGTTAGGTTATCGGTTATAAGTTTAAGTTATAGGTTATAGGTTATAGGTTAAAGTTTAGTTTATAGGTTTTGGTTTAGGTTAAGGTTATAGGTTTAGGTTTAGGTTAAGGTTTAGGTTTAGGTTATAGGTTGAGGTTAGGTTTAGGTTTAGGTTATATGTTATAGGTTATAGGTTATAGCTTTAAGGAATTGAGAATATGTTAAAGTTTAGGTTTAGGAAATCGGGTTCGGGTTTGGGATCAGGTTTAGGTTTGGGTTTTCAAGTTTGGGTTTAGGTTTAGGTTAGGGAGTTGAGATTAGGATTAGGTGTAGGTTTAGGCTTAGGGATTTGAGAATACATTTAGGTTTTAGTTTTTAGGTTTAGGTTTAGGTTTTAGGTTTAGGTTAAGGTTATGGTTATAGGTTATAAGTTTAGGTTATAGGTTATAGGTTATAGGTTAAGGTTTTGGTTTAGGTTAAGGTTATTATAGGTTTGATTTAGGTTTATGTTTTGGTTTTAGGTTTAGGTTAGGTTTAGGTTGTAGGTTAGGTTAGTTTAGGTTATAGGTTATAGGTTATAGCTTTAGGGAATTAAGAATAGGTTAAGGTTTAGGTTTAGGAAATCGGGTTCGGGTTCGGGATCGGGTTTAGGATTGGGTTTTCAAGTTTAATTTTAGGTTAAGTAGTTGATTTAGGATTAGGTGTACGTTTAGATTTAGGGATTTGAGAATACATTTAGGTTTTAGGTTTAGGTTATAGGGTTCGGGTTCGGGATCGGGTTTAGGATCGGGTTTAGGTTATAGGGTTAGGTTTAGGTTATAGGTTATAGGTGTAGGTTACAGGTTTAGGTTTAGGTTAGGTTGTAGGTTATAACTTTAGGTTATAGGTTATAAGTTATATATTAAAGTTTATGTTATAGGTTAAGCTTTAGGTTTAGGGTTTAGGGTGTGGTTTAGATTACGTGTGTGGTCCCTGCAAATACAGATATAAACACGGCCTGTCCAAATGGTTAGGCCCCTTCAATACTATCCACAGAAAGTGGACAGCTTCATCATGGTCATAACAATGGTTCACACTTTCCAGGGACCCCCGCTCAATAGCTCCGATGCACGTCCGGATCTG
Source organism: Magnolia changhungtana (assembly GCA_030180095.1). Lineage (NCBI taxonomy): Eukaryota > Viridiplantae > Streptophyta > Magnoliopsida > Magnoliales > Magnoliaceae > Magnolia > Magnolia changhungtana. The sequence continues at coordinate 2,800,837 of JASAUF010000644.1, read as the reverse complement.
CTTCATCAATTTCGAGATAATATATAAACATCGGCATGTCCAAATGGCTAGGCCACTCATATTGTTGTCCATATGAAATGGACAACTTCATCATGATCATAACAACGGTTCCCACCTTCCAAGGACCCCCGCTCAACATCCGGATAGGTTCGACGCACATCCGGATCTACTTCATCAATTTTGAGATAATATATAAACATGAGCCTATCTAAATGGCCAGGCCACTTCATCAATGAATCATATAGTATGAAGGAAAGAAGACTCATCAATTTAGCTAGCAGGGAGAGAAAGTGTGAGTGCTTGGAATGTCGTCCTTTCTTTGAATAATGGATGCATATTCCACAATGTAATCTAAGAATGAGTAAGTATTTTAGTTTCTCCGACAATGCATATAGGCATAGATTTACAAATAAAGATTTTAAAGATTGTAAAATAGAGTAAATGATTATATTAACTTCCAAGTATCAATTAAGAAGAAAAATGTAAATGATGATGGGAAAGAAATCTCGATATATTAAATTATTATACTTACCGATAGTTGGAATTGTGGTAATAATCTCCCCCAGCTTGAGCTTGAGTCTGTTTTCTATTACAATTAGTGAAATCAATACGAACTTACAACAATAGGTACCAGGTCTTTGGTCTAGGGGTGATCCACAATAAAAGGAACGATTTACCATGAACTAAAACCATATATTATCCATACCTTAATTGGACTCACTACAAGGGTAATCTTTTAATTATGGCCCACTGCTTCTGATAATCACTATAGGGGTAAGAAAATTACAAATAGTAAGACTCATGAGATGACATATGTACAAATAGTGACAAGACTAGCTGCAAATGACAGGAGGCTAAGACATCAAATTATTTATGAAGAGCAGGAAAAAACAACGATAAAATAAATAGTTAAAAACTTTACCATTTCAATATTAAACCTTGTAGTGGTAACAATGATCTGTGGGGCTAAAAATATATCAGCCTGCATATAAAAATCTCAAGTTAGTTGGGCCTTTGAGGTCCTCAAATGATAGTAGAAGAAGCCAGAAAACTATTGAAATTAACCATCAAGCATTTTAAAAATCTCTCTCAGAAAATGAAAGAAAAGTATACAACTCACCTTGATGCCCATTCTCCCTCCTTCTTTACCCGGGCTTGGGACCGGCAATGCAAGGAGTTGCATTGGCAGAGTTAAAATGGGGCTTAGGCTCCATTTAGTTTGTGACAACCAAATGGAGTCTAATATGTTTAAATATAGAGTATAAATTCATTCAAAATTATAAAAACCAAACCAAACAACATATAGAGTAACCAAAAAAAAAAACAAGTGAAACATCAATATAAAGTAACTAAAAACCAAACCAAGTTCTGAGTTCATCAATATAAAGTAACTAAAGTGTCAAATTAGTTCAAAATTAACTAAAAAAATAAGCGAAACATCATATAAAGTAACTAAAAACATCATCCCCACTAAGTTCAATTATAGAGTACCAAATTTGTTCAATTTATCGAAATCTCAAAGATTCCTTCCCCCATTGCACAATTGATCCCGGACCGGCCTCTCCAAGTGTAGATGCAAACCCATCTTCTTTCCACAAACGAGTGTCAGGATGTATAATCTCAGACAAGGTAATAGCAAAAGATCCCTCCTCCAATGGTTCGCAATAGACGGCTGCATTTGAATTAACTTCGTGTACTTGACCACGAGCAACTACATCACGATTTCCCCAACCAAGCAAGTCACATCTCTTACTGATATATATATAACATCTGGATACATGTACACATATAAAATGACATTAGTATTGTTATCATTTATAAAATAATTGTAAGTTTAATACAGTAGCAATTTTATACTTGCATACCGATGATGCCTGAGTAGATTTAGCAATTGTTAGTGATGAGAGGTTTTGAGTAGATTGCGCGTGTTACTGCATCTCCATCCAGGCCTCCATCTTGGCCAATAATTTCTTTATATCAAATATCTCCTGCACTAGGCTATCTCTTTCTTTTATCAATTTCTCTACCTTTGAATGGGCAGGGGCTGACATCTTCAGTCCTGTCTTGGTTATTGAGCAACCTAGACCCCGCATTCGCCCTCTACTGTCAGAACCAACTAATTGTAAAACATTGCAAATCAAGTTATTAGAAAATTCATAATTACCACGAATCTCACTGTAATTTTTAAATTTTATTATTACCTATGTAAGGACATCGTCAACGTTGGTAATCTTAGAAGAAGGATTGCTAGATTAAAGCTCATCTAATTTTTCCTGCGATAAAATACAAATGAATGTAAAATAATTCAAAGTTATACATTAACATCTCATAAAGGTACTAGTTAGTAGTAGAAGGGGATGTACTTACAACAAGGTTAGGATACTGGACAACTTTGTCCTTGCTTGTATGGGCTCTTAAGTAAACATCACATGTACCTATCTTAGCATCAGAGGTAAGATTCCTCTCCTTCGCCTTTGGCACATTACATATTAATGGAGTTAGATGAGTGATAATTCAAAAGTAAATTCAATATTAATCTATAATACCTATATTTATAAATAAATAATACATACCATCTGATGGCGAATAATAGCCATGTTGTTCCTCCCAAGACACGCAGGTCCTTTTAGCTTGGACCGATTGACTTTATTCCTTTTGCTTGCTCTATTAAATTCCTCAGTGTTATGTTGATTCACGAAGACTAACCAATCCTCCATAGGGATACCTGAGGGGGCATGATTATTTCTCACAACTGTAGGATCCTTATCTTTAATATATGTTGTAGTCAACCTTTTCTTGTAATTCTACCATGTTTCCTTGATGCGTTTTGTTATGTATGTAAGACTCGCATCCCAACTTTGACCCTCAAACTCATAAGCGCGTGACAATGACTCTATGATCATTTGAATGTGTGCATGAGACACTTGGCAAAAGTCATGGTATATGATTGGGATATGAGTACGAGCGAGGATACCGATATGCGATGCAAATTGCTTTTGTTCAGGACAATCCTCATTTGGTTGCCCGAATTCATTCATTTTTCTAGACGAATAAGAAGAAGCTGACACAACAGCATAAAAAGAATAACAGTTATATACACACATCGTTGATTACCACCAATATATAAGAAAATTGAAATTTACATATCTTATTAAGGAGAACTATCATATTACCTGTGGTCTTGCTCGCATCTGTAGTCTCAGTAAAGTGCACACCCAATGCCTCTGGTTGTGAATCCATGTGCCTATTCAAATTAAAGTAAAATAAAATAAACTAATGATTAATACAATAATTTGGATAACAGATAAAGTACAAACAATTCACTACATTATTCATACCTTGATTGGATTTCCTCTAATAAATATCATATTATTACATGCTTAGAAAATATAAACAATTCAAGAGATTCTCCTTGGTCGCTTTCTTTTCTTTGTTTTCTCGACTATAACACTGATGTCTTTAGGTTCATGGAATATCAACTCATCAACAATTGCTAATGAGGTGAGATCAGGTCCTGCATCGGCATCAGTTACATCCTTAAATCGTTCCAATAGATGGCATGTCTCTTCTTCGATAAAAATCTTTTTCGGAACCTCCAATACCACATGCCATTCAGGATTTTTTAGATCTCTGGAGTAGAAAACTTGTGTGGCATGCTCCAGAGGAATGAACGGCTCGGCACCCAATTTGTCTGAACTGTAAATATTGGACAAATTTACTAATCTCAGATGCGCTTCGACATAAAAAAAAACACCATGATGCATCACCTTCACCCAATTACACTTAAATAAGATGGTCTTGTACCTTGTTTTGTACTCCAATTGCATAATTCTATGAAGGACTCTGTAGTAAGGTTGATTTTCATCCACTGTATTCATATCCTTAGCACTAGATCGGAAGGTGGTCATACCCTCTGTCATAATCTACTATTTTGGTTCCCTTTATTCTCCTCATAGTCCTTAGTGACAAAGAGAAAACCATTAATACAATACTTATTGTATTGAGTACAAAAAATTAGAGGTCCTATCACTATATCTTTAAATTCTTTATCGTCAGATTCGCTAAACTCTGGTTGCCTCTTCAACCAAGGTATGAATTTATCCTCGCTAGGCACCCTGTTGGTCCTCCTATAACATCGCTGCAAGAAATCTTTGTGCTCCCTGCGCGTTATTTGATACCATTGTTATATTAAAATGGCATAAAGTAAAAAAGGTATATACAAATGAGCTAATTATGCATACCCTTCCCACACATCATAGCTGGGTTGACTCTTCAGTACCCATATACGAGCCTGTTCGTATTTGATACCCGCTAGTATAACACTTTGACCTGAACCTATTGGACCAACATCGTCATCATTGTTATCATCATCAACGACATCTTGTGACTTTTGTAGTCCTGAAATGACTCCATCAAACCGTTTTTCCAATTTTTTCAAGAGGCTTGTTTCTTGTTTTCCTCTGTATTGGTTACAATATATAATTGTCTCCTCTTAGATATATTGTTTTGCAATGCAACCCTCGGGTCGTGTCTTGTTATGGACATAGGCCTTGAATGTCTTCATGAACCTGACAAAGATTATGATACATTACAAATACATACAACCGTAGATGTTAAGCCGAATTATTCTTACTAAACTTATAGCGTACCTTTGGAATGGATACATCCATTGATAGTATACAGGACCACATATGTGACCCTCGTAAGCCAAGTGGATCGACAAATGCATCATCACGACAAATATAAATGAAGCGCATATAATCTCAAGCTGACATAATGTCCTAGCCATACCCCTCTCAAGAGTGAGGAGCATTTGAACGTCTACTGTTGTTGAGCACAAGGCATTAAAGAAGGTGCAAAAGCTTGTAATTATAGGACGAATGACCTTCCTATCCCTGAATAAATGATGGACGAGAATTGGGAGCAAATGTTACATCAACACATGGTAAGAATGAGACTTCATTCCCTTTAAATCCACACAATCTCCCTTTATAATGGTCTTCCAATTCGCATTAAAATCGATTGGAACACACAGGTCATGCAAAGTTTGGATGAAAAGCTTTTTATCTTCTTTTCTTAAATAAAAAGGACCTTATTTCTTAATCATCTTGTCATTTCTCTTTTTTAGTTATAGAAGCTTCTTAATTTCCAACAGTTTCAGTTCTATGCGCGCAATAGCATCATCCTTGGTCTTGCCAGGCGTGTTCAACAACAAGGCGATAAGGATTTCACATATATTTTTCTTGACATGCATAACATAAAGGTTGTGACGCACTGGAATATCTTTCCAATACTCCAGATCAAATAATATAGACCGTTTGAAGAACCATGGTGATTCAACATCACCCGTTAGCTCTTGTCGGCCTCCATGAATATCCCTCATATTCCTCTTCTCAATCTTCCCCCATTGCATATGCAGGTTCGCAGTCTGTCTTTCGACCTCAATCCCGTCCAGACGAATGGGTTGACGTCGTATCTCCACCTTCTTATTGAATGTGCCAACACTTGTGTCCTTCCTTGCCTGGTCTGACATTGGCAACCATCGTCTGTGACCCATATAAACATGTTTCTTTCCATATTGGAGTCGCAAGGAATCTGTGTTGGGACCACATACAAGACAACAATACTTACCCTTGGTCCTACAACCAGAAACATTACCATATGCTGGAAAGTTGTGGATTGTCCAGAGCAAAATGGCACGCATCTTAAATTTATTTTTATGATATGCATCAAGCGTCGTGACCCCTTTATGCCATAGGTCTTGCAATTCATCAATCAATGGTCATAAATAAACATCAATATCCTTACCTGGTTGTTGTGGTCCCTCAATGAGCAAAGTCAACATAGTAAATAGAGGTTTCTTGCAAGCTTTAATGGAAGGTTGTATGTCACACACATAACGGGCCGTGAACTATGAGTTGTAGTTAAAGCACTGAATGGGTTAAAACTATCTTTAGCCAGGCCTAATCAAACATTGCGAGGCTCAGCTAAAAAATCCATATACTTCTTATCGAGATTTTTTCATAAAATAGAATCAGCCGGATGCTCCATCTTTTCAGGTTGCAATTTTTTAGTTGAATGTCAAGACATTTCTTTTGCTAACCATGGCACACTAAACATTCTTTGTAGCCTTGGTGTTAATGGAAAATACCTTAACACCTTGACAGGTACTTTAGATTGTTTTTTCTCAACATTCATTTCTATCTTGAACCTAGGAGCTTTACAAGTTGGACAACTGGTTTTCATCTCATTCTCTTTCCAGTACAAGATATAGTCATTTGGACAAGCATGGATCTTCACATAATCAAGACCCAACTTTGTAATAATCTTCTTTGCTTGGTAGGTACTAGTAGGGGCCTTGTTACTGGAAGGTAATACCTTCTTTAGTAGTTGAAGGAGATCTATAAAGCTTTTTTCGCTCCATCCATGGTTCACCTTTAATTTGAAAAGTTGTACAATAAAAGTCAGCAAGGTGAAATCTTGGGCCCCTGGGTATAGCTCAGTCATTGCGTCTCGTAGATTTTCTTCAAACTCATCAGTTTCATTTTCCCCGAAGATGCCTTCGACTACAGGGGTCACATTCGGCTCATCCTGTTCAACTTCATCTAGTTTATTACCACTAAGTTCTTGAGCAATCGCGTTGTGAACCTCATTTAAGTTCAAGACATTGTGGTACTGTTGGGAACTTGATGCATATTTAGTACGCTTAGGTGATACATGCTCAGCATGTGTGTCCCAAACCCTATAGCTTGAGTCGAATCCATTTTTCATTAGATGTATTTTCAAATCATCATAAAAAAAACTGGTAATCGTAAACATCTGCAAGTGGCGCATGGACAAAGAATGGTTTCTCTAGTAGGAAGGTGTTCTCGTGCAAACTTCACAAAGCTTCTGATTCCAAAAATAAAATGAGGGTTCGAAAAACTTAGTGCCATCCACTCCCTATCTGTTATAGCTAGATCCTGATTAACCACGAGGTTCATTTTGAACCTGCACCTTACAAAAAAAATAGATTATTATTATTTTTCACCCATTCACGGATCTAATTCCAAACACATGCATCTATGACTATCATTGGAGTTTAGTCTTTGAATAGCTTTAACTTTTCATGGACATATCACGAGGGACCTGGATTGCCTACTGACAGTGCTGTGTGGGTCACCGCATGATGTATGTGTTTCATCCATGCGATTCATCCATTTTTTTACATCATGTTAGGGCATGAGACTGAAAAAAGGAAGATCCAAATCTTGTGTGGATTACATAAAACGAAATAATGATTATTGAACGCCCATTCATTTTTGGGCTCATGACCCGCGATGATACGGAAAAATGAATGGACAATCAAGCTCATGACTCACATCATGGAAAGTCTAGATTAATGACCGTTTGTAGTATGAATAATATAAACCATCAATTTCCTTAGCCATTATTTGAATAGTTAAGATCATCTAGTCAAAAGTGATTTTTTTGAGAGAGAGGGGCAATCAAGGATGGACCCATTTGATGGATTGCCCATATTGAAGGTTGGGACCAACCTTAATTTAGGTACAAGGCATGTTCCATTAGTATCGGGGAAGTGCTTGCCATCAATGAGATTTTTGAGAGGAATCCCACCACTGTTGAGAACTACGGAATTTGGTTACGGTACCAGAGCAGAACTAGTTACCACAATATGTACAAGGAATACTGGGACACCACTCTTAATGGTGTTGTTGAGCACATGTATGACGAGATGGCTTCTCACCACAGGGTAAGGTCTCCTTGCATTCAGATCATCAAGACAGCTACCATACCTAACTCTCTTTGTAAGAGAGAATACCAAGCAATTTCATGATTCCAAAATCAAGTTCCCATTGGTGTTCAAGAAGGTTAGGCCACAGGTTAAGACAACATTCAAGGCATCGAGGCCTAGCTAATTTGTTCGTGTAATTCTGATCAATGATGTCTGTGACTTTGTGTTGCAAAATCAGATTCATTTAAACTATTAGAAAGTTGAGTTGCTTCCAAGTTATTTGGGATTTTGGTCTCTATGGCATAAGCTTTTCTTTATCGGTTTTTATATTTTATAAATTTTAAGTGTGGTTTAAGACATGATCATGAAGGATATTAACTTGTTTTTTATTTCTAAAAAAAAAAAAGGTACAAGGCATGTTCATGTATATGCAGTGCCAGACTTGGCAATGTTAGAACATAAATGCCATTTTGACACATATGGAGTCGACCTCTAGCATGGCATGTTCATGGGTTTATATCAATCATATCATGCATGACTTGATGGAAAGAATTAAGAATGATCAACATTGGGGACAAAGACTCCAAGGATCCTTACTACCTAAGGTCAAGAAGGCTATACAGCTATCTTCAATTATAACCATGACACCACTACATGGCTAAAAGAGATTACTAACGCCCAACAATAACAACATGCTTGAAATCCATTGTTGAGAAGATGCCGCAACATCCTCAGAAACTCCTAGGTAATAAACACCTATCTTACATCAAACTACAACAAACAAGAATCCAAACACAAATTTACCTCAAACAAAATTAATGACTTGACTGGAGACAACAATACACCTCAACTTTTCCTCAAGTCCCAATCATGGATTGTTTAATCTATGCAAGATTCATGGTTTAGGTTTAGGTTTAGGTGTAGGTTATAGGTGGGTAATATAGGTTTAGGTTTAGGTTTAGGTTATAGGTTTAGGAATTCAGGTTCGGGTTCAGGTTCGGGTTTAGGTTTAGGTTTAGGTTTAGGTTATAGGTTTAGGAATTCAGGTTCGGGTTCAGGTTCGGGTTTAGGTTTAGGTTTAGGTTTAGGTTTAGGGATTTGAGAATAGGTTTAGGTTTAGGTTTAGATTTAGGTTATAGCTTATAGGTTTAGGTTTAGGTGTAGGTTATAGGTAGGTTATAGGTTATAGGTTATAGATTTGGGTTTAGGTTTAGGTTATAAGTTTAGGAATGATCAAGTACTTTTAATTGCATTAGTTTAATTAGACAGTCTAATCAGTTGATCTAAACTCTCTATAAGTGGTCATGGCTAATGGAGTACTAAGATTCACAACCCACAACTCTCCCTCCACCAGTGGATGATTAGTCCAATCTTAAGTTCTTAAAGATAATCAAAAGAATCCAATTCTCGTTGTATAAATTTCAATTCCTTATATCCTTATCTCATTCCTTGGGAACTAAATTTCAATTTCATTGATGGATGCAGGGAAATATGCTCAAGTTACAAATAATCCAGAGAATGATGGTTGTATAAATGTTGTTCTGTTTGTCTAAGATCCTTACTATGCACAGCAATGTCCCTTCATAAGAGCTATTTGAGCTAATCTTGAACATCGAGCTTTTTGACCAACCTTAATCTTGATCAAATGTGAGGAAACATTATATATTATAAATTGAGACACATCTATTTGGTTTTCAAGATGCTGCCTTACCTTATCACTCTCTTTTGCTGCATTTGGGTGTATGAGCTGATTGCATCGTGAACAATCAGTTCAATTGAGATTAAATGAGATGTTTTCTAGTGCTCATAATTAGGAAGCACGACCTCCAAATTGGAGTTTTATTCTTTCCATGTCTGAGATGTAATTGTAAATTGATGTGTATACCATCAATATGAATGGAAGGAAAATAAAGGAAAAGACAATCGAGTTATTTCCGCTCCATTAGACTAATAATTGCTATTCAATTTGGTAGTGCATCCAAATGCGCCCTGGCCTCTAGATGAGAGGGCACAGAATAGATGTCATTTGTAAGTTTTTGGATGAAAGATTGGTGAAAATGCTCCTATCCATAGATTGGATGTGATGTCGAATTGAGTTACAATTACTAGTCCATGGTAAAACAGAAATAACCAAGATATATGTTGAGACCCGAGGCTTGAAATTCCAAATTGCAATTAAGTGACTTAAAAATTGAAATTTGTTAGAATCTAAGAACTATTTGAATAATGGGGTGTTTGGGATATCTGGAATCATAAGAAGTCTATCATTTCCATTTCTTTCTTCTAGCTTAGAGGGAGAGAGCTCTTCCCTTTAAGCTAGGGTTTTTGCTTCTTTAATTGATAAAAAATAAAAATAAAAAACCCCTAGCTTTTTAGAGCTGGATTTTAACCATGGATGGACTCTCCTGGCTCGAATCTGGTCGACATCTACACCCGATATTGTGAGATTATATCAATAAATGAACATGCAAAATCAAAGGAGGAACTGGCTCTGCTTTCAAAGTTGGTTGACTCGAGAGGACAATCAAGTGACAGGAGTGTGATTTTTTACGACCTTTCGAAGCTCATGTCACTTCTAAACTTGACTGTAGATTCTCATTCATTCACATGTTTCTATGGGTTTGTGTTTTTCATTTGCTGTGAAAATGGGCAAAAGAACATTGGTGTAAGAAGGGCTGTAGCTGTGTGGAGATTAGTTTTGACAGGAAGGTTTCAACTTCTTAACCAATGGTGTGAATTTGTCGTGAAACATCATTGGCATAATATTTCTGAGGACACTTGGCAATAGCTTCTGCCATTTAGCAAATGCATACATGAGGATCTTAAAGGATATGACCCTAAAGGTGCTTGGCCTATTCTCATTAATGAATTTGTTGATCATATGTACATAATAACTCAATCCAATAGTTGTGGCACACGAAACATTTCTAGTGATTGTGGTTAAATGGAAACACAACCATGCATGCCTGGTTCATATGCTAGACTGAGAATGCTTCTTGGTATGAAGAGGAAATCTCTTGCCACTGTCGATGGAAATGAAGCACTGAACTCTTAGAACTCGATGAAATCAGAACATTTCTCAAAATGCCAACATAGCAGGTAGATTCCTGTTTTTGATAAATAGGCCTCCCAGGAGACCAACTCATCATATGATCACGTGGAAGTGAACAAACACAGTCAGCTAGGTCGCTCAAACAGTTTGTCGACAATAATGAAAGATGGGTGAGTGAACAATTCTTGCCTAAAAAGGTTGGAGTTCAATAGCATCAGATAAAATCAAATCAAACTAAATTCATCAGGGAATGGGTTTTATAGAATTCAACTTATAGGCATAGTACAAGTGGATGAGATCTGGAAATCATTTAAATGAACAACAGTAAATCATTCAAATGCAGTGAAACTGAGCCACAATACCACAACAGTAAATTTTGTTGGTGAAACTGAGCCACAATGCAACAATAAATCATTTAAATGCAGTGAAAATTTAAAACCCTACTTAAATCCACACTACATTTTCTTAAACTTGGAAAGCACATAATACAATTTGTTATTTCTATGATCTTTTTAAAAATTTCCCATCAAAACAAATAAAACAGTATAGATTCACATATTCTACCCTGAAAAAAGATTGAAAAATTAAAATATTCCATCAAAGAAGATCTAAAGAAAAATTCCAAATAGAAACAGAGAAAAAGTACCCTAATTCTAGTGTGTAAATCAGATATTTCCGAACACAATCCTCTAAAGTTGCACTTTCTCAAACCAGTAGCATACATTATCTTTCCAGAAAGAGGAATTCCATTAAGATTTCTCAAACTCCAGTAAAATCCATCGAAATCTCGCTATTTGAATCCTCTCAAAACTGAAATAAAGGAAGAACATGCATATTCGCATATAAGTTCTCAAATCAAAAGAAACTCCTTAAAAAATGAACAAACCAAAAGAAACATTCCACAAAACCCAAATCAGAGAGCAAAAACCCAGATTCGAGAGCTAAAACCTGCAAATTAGATCTCAAAAGTAAAAGAATCTCCACAGGAGATGAAACATCTCAAAAACCATACCTAAAAGTGAAATTTTGTCAGAAAATGCTCCAAACGGGATCAGATCTGCATTTACAGATAGGGTTAGGGTTTCGGCTCCCTCCCTTCTTTGGATCACAAACACACACACACACAGAGAAAGAGAAAAGTTAGAGGCGGAGAGAGAGGGGAATCATCAGTGGGGAGAGTGAGAGCGAGGAAAAGAGAGAGAGAGGGAGAGAGAGGGAGTGTTGGGTGCAGCTCTGTTTTGAGTGCGTGCCCAAATTTGGGGCTCCTCTGACAGACAGACGTGGATGGTCCGATCAGGGACTCGTGGGGCCCACCATGATGTATTTCGTTAATCCACTTCGATCTATAATTTTAATAAATTATTTTACTTTAAAAAACCAAATTTCAGATATATTGAAGGCCCAAGTGGACCACACCATAAGAAGTAACTGTAATTTAATATCAATATTTCCTACCATGTGGTCACTTGAGCCTTCGATCTAGTTGATTTTTTATTTTAACCTCTAAAGTAATATTCATAAATATATAGATGACTTAGAAAAAATATATAGTTTTTTTAGGCCTCATAGAGCCCCTTACAACACTATTAATTATTAATGGTGTATCAACTTTTTTGTTACGGATTAAAACCATAGCAACTATAGCTAAGGTTTAGATTTGTAGTAAAAAAGTAACGTGGTCTGAATCCTTTGCCCCTTTTTTTGGTAGTGAAACTATGGGAATCGAATTTCGAAATAATCCAACCATTGGGCAGGCAGGAATCACAACCCGAACCTAAAAACAAAGGCGATGTGGCCCTAGGTGACTTGCTGGTTAGATAAACGATTCAGATTGCATGATTTGACCTCATATTATCGTCAAATCGACGATGATTGGCCCTCAATGGCCATATTTCAATTAATATGGTCCACCTAAGTTATGGATATGTCTCATCCTTTGGGCTGGGTCTTAAATTAGGCAGACAAAATGAATGAATGGAGCATATTTGTTGGATTCATCACTGTAGACCTGCATTAGAGCCGCGCATACACAAGAAAGTGCTAATCGCTATGCACCGAATATCATTTTCGGTCAAACTGGCTTTGACCCGCCAGTAGCTGAAAGAAGAAATGATTCTTCTTCCTTTCTTTTTGCCATCGTGTGGAATAAGAATGTACGACCTCCATTTGAGTTAGATGTGGCCCACATCAGCGTCCCTTTTGAAGATCCAGACCATCCATATTATAGAGGACAAAAGCCATGCAATCCTTGCCCAATTTCACCTGATGCCTCGCACACACGTGATCACAAACACCAACATTAGCAGACTGTCGTCTGCGACTATTTTTCCAAAAACAAAAACCCATGTTTTTCTTCCATGCCGGCGGTCCGTGTGAGACTGAATCCACACATCTTGGTCCTTGGAGCAAGCTCATCCCAACCATCCATTTTCCACTGGTTTAGGGCTTCCCTACCAAGCTAAAAACCACAGCTGGTTTTGGTTTTACTGGCCATACTTGAAAGTTGTTGCAAGTTGGGCGCAATCCAGGCCATCCATCCTCCATTAGATGGCTTAGGGAGATTTAGGGCATCAAAATAGGGAGCATATATTGCAAAGGGTGCGCTGCTCCATTCATTGCAGCCGCACTTCCCAAACTCAGTAATTTCTTTCTAAGCCTAAACCCACCACCAAAACCAACTGGGAGCTTTGAAATCTCCCTCCTACAAACCTCCTTGGACTAGTCTTCAACGTCTCCATGCCTCAGATTGAAGAAAGATCTATCAGATAAAGTTTTGCCATTAGAGGAGCTCATCTTCCTCGTTAGAAACCACCCACCACACCATCATTTATAAGCATTGATTCGTGACTTGCTCGTTCATCAGGTAGGACATGTCTATTATCAATAGTAGCCTTGAAACAATCCCATTTTTGGGTCCCAGTCAGTAGATGAAACTGGGTGGTGTGTGAGGCTTGTTGTCGAGTCAAGTTTAAGTGAACTCGTTGACTGACCTAGCTATTATAACCTTCGTGAGTTGCTGGACTATCCAAGTCCCTATCTTATCGAGTCGTGAAAGTGAAAAGAGAGATAGAGATAAGAAGGGAGAGAGTTAGAGTCACCGAGTCAAGCTAAGTTGACTCGGTAACGGTCACTGAGTCCAGCACCAGGTATGCCTAAATGGGAGCTATATCAGCTCAAACATAGGTACCACTACAAAGTTAGGTAGTTGGACCCCTAACCTAACATGCTTGGTGCATCGCGAGTTAGGATTACTAATTCGACTCGATGATTGCCAAGTTCTCTGAGTTATGGTTATTTCATCCATGTAAGGAGTTTTAATCTCTGGGATCTAAATCGGGGTCATACCAAGGGTGAACTGCCAATTGGTTGAGTCGGCTCTCTAGTTGTGTTATATTAGTATGTAAAAACTTTATCTAGGTTGCTTATTTTCTTTTATTAGTCGAATGTAAAAATTCCCTAAAAGACTACCTTAGACCTTGTTGATTCCAAGTCAAGTTGGTGTGGACTCCGAGATTGGATTTATGCATTTTGAGGCAATTCAAGCTGATTTCACTTTATATGGATCTAGGTGAGGACTCACCCTTTGAGCTTCCCACTTAAATTCATTAATCTATACAAATATGATGCCTTGATTTCTCTCATTGAATTATTTTATCTTACTACATCGCTACCAGAAAAGGGGGCAAAGGCTACGGATAAAAACCGTTGCTAAAGACCTATTGCAACGGTTATAGTCCGTAGCATGACCGTAGTAAGTAGCTAACGGTTAAAAAGCTATGGCTACAGATTAAATCCGTAGCAATAGATATCAATAGCTACGGATATAATCTGCAGCCATACTTTTTGTAACGAAATGTACATAGAGTTACGGATAATATCTGTAGCTAAAAGTAATTGAAATCCATAACAATATGCTGAAGTCAGCAATAACTACGATTTTTAGAACATGAGCTGTGGTTAATATCTGTAGCTAGTTTTTTTAAAAAATATATATATATTATAACAATGGTGTCTATCATTACAAGAACCTGTTGTGATTGGTAAAGGTGTGTATGCAGAGTGTATGTTAAGTAAACCTCTATTTCCTAAAACACAATCATGCATAGGGGTAATCTGGTGGGAAGCGAATGGTTACCAAAAATATACCACCTGCAAAGGGACTATCTACTGGTCCCATAATTGTTGCTTGCTAATGGAACATGTAATCAGCAACAACCTATAATCATATAAAATATCCATTTTAGAAAAGCTGAAAACCAACCATAAAAGACCTTAAGAGCTAAATAGGGAGCCAAAACCAACCACAAATCAGAGACAATTAGAAAATGGACTATCGAAGTAATTTCCTTTAAAAAAAATTATGTGCCATACTTCAAGATCATTCACTAATCACTATACAAGTGTATGAGCTTCAAGCTGCAAATTGCATACTCCCATAATATAAACCAATATAACAAGTGAAAGCAAAACCAAAAGGTAAGAAACTTAGGAATAGACACTAAGGTTGAACAGGACTATGACCTACATCAAATTCTTACATAGAGAGTGAGAGTGTGGCTGTGTCGGCTACCAAGATAATCAAAGTGTAACCACCTTGCATGCCATTATCAGGTTGAACAAGGCTATGACCTTCATCAAATTCTTACTTATAACTCATTGCAGGAAAGTCAACATTCAAGGGTGGTTCATATCAACAGTATTTAAGAGTTCTGAAATTAAACAAAAAAAAAAAAACCCACAATGCACAAAGGAAGCAAAAATGGGTACCTCGGGCAGTGCATATCATATGCATTTTCAGAGACATGGGAAGTGACAACAGAAGATTTTAATTCATGTGCTTGATGGGAGTAGTGGCAGGCTAACTATGGGCAGGTTAGGTAATCTCCTTTGAAAAATCAGGAATCCATCTTCTAATAAAATAAAAGACTTCTACAACCATGATTGACTGAAAGCTCTCAATTGTGTCCTTAGAAAGCTTTACAAATAGTATCTCTTGATTCTTAACCCAAGTCTAGACCGTTCATCTCATTGTTTAAAACTTGAAAACCTAACTCAGTCAAAGTAACTACTACAACTATTTTATTTTATTTTTAAGGTTTGTGACTGAGATGTGATTTTCTTTGAGTCTAGATATAACCTGACTGAGTCAACCCTTCTAAGTCAGGTCAAGCTTTGGAACTATGATTCATTAAGTGGGTTCTGACTTCCAACAAACAGATTTGAATACAATGCATCATTGTAAAAATGAAAAATCCATATCCACAACCTACAAATCCTAGTAACTAATGATGTAGCAACCTCAATTTAAGTGGAACAGATTATAAAGATTAACAAGAAATGCAGCGAACAATTCCATTGTAAAACATCAACTCAAATGATGAAAAAAGCCCATCCTTGCACCTGATTAGAGCTAGGTACATAGTCTATGCATAAATCAAGTATTAATACCATTATAAACAGAACAAAGAGTAGCTTGAAGACTGTTAGCAAAACATAAGTAACAATGAATGCATGAAAAAAACAAAAGCACCTTTGCCTTCACCACCATATCAGGTTTGACATCTGCATGGGTGAAAACAGGCCCTTTGAATGCACTAGCCTGCATTTGAAAAAAGTTACACCTTAAGAATTTTGTTTCCAATTGGACCTTGGCACAAAATGCTTGTGAAAGTGGATTGTGTGTTAGGTAAACTACAACTAGTTGGTCACCAGTTCCCTTTTCAATATCCAGCTAAATAAAAGCAATCAATCATCATGAAAAAACAGAAAGAAAACCTAAATGGAATGATTGCATTGGATTATGCAATTGGAATTAAAAACCCAAAAATCCAAAATAAACCCAAATCAATTTCCTAGTGATTTTCGCAGATTCTGCTTGGATAAAGCTTTTGTAGTGGCAATAATCCATTTACAACCCGAAAATTAAAAGACGAGTGTGGACTCAAATGTACAATATGAATTGATTCATCCTACAATGAATATCATCATACATAAAAGTTGTGCCCCAAAACTGAAGAACTAAAAATACAGAAAAGGACAAGGATGAGATGTCATTAAAAAAAAAAAAAAAAAAAAAAAAAAAAAAAAAAACAAAGACAATACTTTAAGAGCACATGCTCATCTACTCAATTATAAACTCTAAGAAACTAAGCAAAATATGCGTCATCTAAAAACCAAATAAACATCCTACAATTCATGGGAGTGAATGCTTCCCCATACTTTTATTTGAATATTATTATTCCCATCTCTTTCTTTAGATCCATAGGTGCCTCAACTTGTTGGATAGTCATGGCCTGAACAAAATCATCAATACATAGCCTCCAAAACAAATAGTATTCAATTATCAACTTTCTTTTAGAAAGTTTTAAATCTCAAGTTTGTAACACTAGAGTAAAATGCGAAATATCGCATGGACATTTCAAACATGAGAATTATCTTCAAATTACCCCACATTATGATCCTAACCATTGAATGAGTGGGCCTTTCTAAAACTTGTTGTCCAACTATTTTGGACACTCAGAAACATCCAATTAGTAAGATATTACAATCTTGTAACTTAAAATAGCAAAAATGGCATTATTGATGATGAGATGAAGCCTCAAATCACAGAAGTGCCCCTGTTTACAACCAGATACAACTTAAAAAATTCACTACATTGGAAATACATTCAAAGTTGTATTCTATTTTCTTATAAGAACTGTACACCAATAAGAACTGCAGCATGTGGAATCAAAGCCCGTAGAAATCAATCCTTATTCATTCATCTGATCACAAGATATGAATGTCTCGGACAACCTTATTATTAAATACCAACTCAAGATAAACCATCATAATTCAAGTTTCAAGAGCATAAGAATTCAAATTTTTTTCTTGGGATGAAGAAACATTTCATGGCATCAACTCTATGAAGAATCATAGTCCACCAAAATTCAGTCATGAAACAACAAGCCATGGATAAATAAAGAGGTATCAATGCAATGATAGGGCTGACATTTTGGAGAATAGACTAGGTTTCCATTTTTTACAAGTGGGACCCACGGCTTGAGTGATCCAAATAATTGATATGGTGGGTCCATCCATTGATGGCTCATGCACTAAAAATCTCCTGGACTGCAAGATTATACATAGCTAATATACAACATTTTTCTTGCTTGAATACAAATTGTTGCGGCATATTCTTACTTAAAATGGTTAGGTTTTCCCACCTAGGAGATTTCCTTACAATGTTCATCTGCAATGGGGCACATTATATCATCGGCTTAGACCACTTAAACATGGACCCCACAGGTATGAACTTAAATTGACAAATTATATCACATCTTTTGATGAAAAGATTATTCTTTGCCATCTCTGCGTGAAGAACATACTTGGATTCTGCATAAAAAACCATGTCCTATAAAACCTAAAAAATTAACCATTTAAAGATACTCGATGTGAGTAAAGAGGATGGCATGAGCAGAATTTTATTTTCACCGAAGGAGACTGTATTATACCTGAATGATGGCTTTGGTAGTGAGTGAAAGATGGGCAGTGGAGAAGAGGGCAAAGCCCATTGGTTGTTCACCCTTGAAGTTCAGCTGAGAAGCCTCATAGCCCAGTAACCATCTCACCTGGTTCTGGAGTTCTCTCTCTTTGAGATTGGTCGGAAGACCAGATATGAAGATCATATGGACCTGCGAAGAAGGCATTGAAATAACATTTATAAGGAAGAGAAAAAAACAAGAAGAAAGCATTATCCTCTACCAAAAGCACCTAAATTCTGTTATTCACGCCACAAACAAGAGCAATAAGCACAATTGGTTCACACAAAAACATGTGGTATAAGAATCCTATATCTTAGAACAAAAAAGAAGGAAAGAAATAAATTGTTAGAGAGTATTAATCACAAAGATTCATAGTTTGAGATACTAAAACCCCAAGTTCTTGTATTGGTGGGTAGATTATCAGAAAGATGGCTGCATTTTCGTTTGTAATATGCATACATTTGAAACTTTGTTCTATCTCCACTTTGATACTGCTGGAAAAGTAATGTTGTCAATGTCCAATGTGGCTCAAAATGTTGAATAACTTTGTTAACTTTAATCCGAGGTTAATATGAGCACATTCAATGAAAATTTTGCAAGCCCTTCATAGAATATCCTTTCCTAATGTTTTTAATCTGAAAAGTGAACATTGCTGATCCAGCCATTATCAAAACTGAATGGCAGTATGATAAGCAACAGAACATCACTAAAATGCTGAGGAAATTCAGGAGTCGCTGCACATGTTTTAGTGGGTACATGTATTAAGGATCCAGGCCATTAATTAGGTGGGGGCCCTCTGACCCAAAAAGCAAGATGGTCTGCTCGTCAGGTGGCCAGATGTCTATGCGAAATATATTCAATCATCTTGTCATAACTTTCTCATCCATGTGCGGCCACCTGAAGAGTGGACTAGCTTGATTTCTGGGTCATGGAAATGTTTGCATTGACCCCTACATGATGAATCACCTAGATATCTCACATAAATGCCATGAATCACCTCTTCAATCTCTCCTCGTATGAATTACCCAACACTTTAAACATGGAAACATAGTACGAGAAGAAGTGGGAACAAAAATTTTCAGTTTGTGCCAACTACCATGAACTCGAGGGGAAATCCTCAACAGTATACAGAAAAAAAAAACGGAAGAACAAAGTGACAACAGATGCATTAGTTGAGTGGAGAAGAGGCAACTGTTGTAGCATAGAGGTGATGGGAAATCAAATTGTCAAATAACATTAAATTCTAGTTAAGTAGTGCATTCTAATTCAGTTTAGCATGGTATATCATGTCATGGAATTGTAAAAATTAACCTAAATAACCAATAAAGAGTAAGTTTGTGCACCCATTTATCAACCATGGGGCATGAATTGTTACCAGCACCACATTTAATCAAGAACAATAGCCATGTTTAAAGGACAATTTGACTTCATGATGATGTGACAAGAGAGTCTCTCGTGACATCTAAAAAGTTTAGTCGAATACTTACCTTGAGCCTCATGACAGCATCTACGGCTAGTTTAGCAAAATGCTCCTTATCCTAGGAAAGTATTTTTGGACTCAAAGTGGTCATAGTTATCTACATCAACTCTGATTTAAACTTCTCTGCATTGCAGCGATGGCAGTGTGTGTTAGAGACATACCAGAAGTAACACGAAAAAATGTAACATCATTAAAATATTAATTGCACCTTCCTTGCTTTTTTTATTATCAGCACATCATCAACACTTCTATTAAAGAAAGAAAAAAGTTTGAAAGAAAGAAAGAAATAATGAAGATGCGTATGTATCGTACCTCTAAAATCCTAAATCTTAATAGCATCTTGGATGAGTCTTGAATGGATGTTCGTGGGAGAGTTAGGGAGGATAAAAGCTCTATAATCACCGTCGATGTCTTTTCTCCTCAAGGAATTCAACATCTCTTCCATAGACAAAGTAGAATCAACTAGTGGTGGATAACCAAGGCAGTTTAAGAAACCCTAATGTGGGTGAGATCTATGATATTATCCATGAGACCAGGTGTTGTTCTACTTCTTCTCAGTTATGGACTTTGGTTATCAGAGGGTGTGTGGTCTCAGAGCTAGTCTTGCACCAAGGGTACGAGTTGTCGTAGTCGAAGAGTAAAACTTTGATGTCGTCTTCTGCGCATTCAACTGCATATCTAGGGTTGCTGTCGATCAAGACTTTTGCTCCCAAGGACTTGCAAAAGACAGGACTTACATTAAAATGATATGTCATCTGTGGGAATTTAGACAAATCACTGTGTTGGTTTCATTCATGGAAGTGACATGTTGGACATGGTGTTGTGCCTACATGCTTGCACACATGCAAGATCGAAGCCTTTGACTAGGTGTTACCTTCTATGTACATAACCAAGCACAAAAGTTAGGCCAGTGTATAGAACTAATGAACGTATTAAAAAGTTCTTTTAGCTATCCTATTTTCTACGGCGTGGCTTAGTTGGTGACTTGACCAGGTTGATTTTTGGGGTTAAGGATGCACCTGGCAGGGCTGGATGTTTACCACACGTGCCAATATAAACCGGTTGGCCAAATGCGTGGGATTAGCAAACCTTGTGAAAGGGATATAACATCACATTCTTTTACAGAAAGATGCATCCAACTAGAGTACAAACACATTAAGATGCATTATCTAACTATAGCACCAAACTAGGAATAACAAGAGTCATTTTGTTCAAATGGTCATGTTAATGCATGCCCAACACATTGACAACATGCTTGAGAAAAATAAAAACACACATTCTCTAGATGGCCTTTATTTTTTGGTAATTTTATAACATAGTGGCAATTTTTCTTACCACAAAAAGGGTGTCAATTTTTCAAAAAACTGGACTGTCCTTGTCAAACAGGTCTCTGCCACTGCATGACTCACACAAAATTTCTTTATTAAGAAATTGAGCATGACTTCAGCTAACAGAGTGAGCTCCGAGAGGCAGTTCATGTTCTTTCTTTATTTATTTGAAAAAGCTAAAGGTCGGTGCACACATTGTCTCCTGACATTTGAAGTATGCAGGAATCTCACTAGCATTTCATAGTTGCATTTTCAAATACCTATTAAAAAAATGCCCGCCATCATTATTAGATGGGGAGAGATGTGCATGACTCTCAATGAACACTATACGTGAAAGTGCCCTGGTTTGTCAATTAGCATGATCATTGAGTCAGCTAGAAAAAGGAGCCCCCATAGGAAGATTGATCAAGCATCCGCCTCAATAGGAGGTGTGTCCGAACTCGTCACAGGTAAATCTTAGCCTCACATCCTATGTCCCAAACACCGGGTAATTAAAACCCTTAAAATTGAACAGAACACCTTAGGATTTTTTACTAAAAAACCTTTTAAAACTTCAGAAAAATCTTTAAGTTTTCTACCTTTGTCGATTTATCAACAAGTGGTTCGATAAAATCGAACAATATTGTTGATGTCCTCGAAGCTCACTCGATCTTATCGAAATGAGGACCAAAGATGTCCAGCAACCGCAAAGATATCTAGACTAAATTATCGATGGATCGATGGACTCATCGATATCATCGAAGTTTGAATCTCGAGTCCATTGAGCCGACTCGATAAAATTGACATTTTGTCTGTTGTGATCCAAAGTATTGCTAAGGCAAATCATGTAATCCTCGATATATCTAAGAGCTCCTCGATATCCTCAAAATTCAAAAGTCGATGATATCAGAAGCCCTTCGATGATATCGGATTAGGCCACAAATCTATCGAGCATGTTTTCCGGTTATTTTTTCTTGGATCGAGAGTCACTCGATAAAATCGATATTCAAATATCGATCATATCGAGGTATGGTCGATGTCATCGAATGTGGAAAAAAACTGTCTAGCAAACTTATAGGAAAATTCATTGGAATTATTGATGAATCGACACTACCCTTAATATCATCGATATTCAAATTCTGATTATATCGAGTGATGCTCGATCATATTATATACCTGAAATATTTCAAAGGCAAGTGCTCTCACATTTTCAAATGTCGAGGAATCGAACCTCGTGTCGATGAAATTGGAGTTCGAAATCCGATGACATCGACGCTCGTTCAATTTCCTTGACCAGTTGGAAAAAGGTTTCAAAAGAGTTTGATAGTTGAGTTCGTGTCATCGAGCAGCCAGTCGATGCTATCGAGAGTATATGCTCGATGATATCGAACTCTGTAAAAAATGTGACCATTTTATATTCGTTGGAACCTTTTGTCTATTTAATGAGAGCTTGCCCTTGGTCGTTGGTATTAAAAAAAAAAAAAGAGTGTGCTTTTGTATTTTTAACCCTATATCATATATCCTAAGCCTTTTCTCTCATGGAAGTTCATCCTCCAATCCACCCTCATCATTGACATTCAATAGAGTGGATTGGGGAATGAACTTCCGCATTCAAGGATCCTGCAGCTACTACCTTAATGGCAAATAATTAAGGTGGGATGCCTTGAATGCATAGATGATTAAAATCGCTCTATATTTCTTATAGAAAAATATTTAATAGAGTAGGATTCTATCATATCCTTGACCCAACCCGTTGCCTTGTATTGGTACATCTTCTGAGTTGTAGTTCAAGGGAGCAAAAGATTCTTCATCATTAAAGGAGGAGATCTTTATCAACACACTGAATGAGACTCATCTACTTATTTGCAAGTCATTAGAGTCCAGAGGACCCTTGTGATCATTCCTTCTCACCCCTTGCAAGTCCTCGTAGGAGGCCTCCGGCGGGAGTGTACGTGGGGGTGCTTTGTGTTGATCCTTGCTCTGTGGAGAGCATAAACTCTTATGTCCTTGACATGTATGGTCTAAAACTTGAGTGCTTTTGTTGACCTTTGCTCATGGAAGCATAAACTGGTGTGGTTCCGTACGTGGATCCTTGGCCTATGTGGCCTAAAAGTCGGGTGTTGTGTTGACCCTTGTTCATGGGAGCATAAACTGTGTCGTGTAGACACATTGTGTCAGCCTAGGTGTAGGTTGTACCGGTTAGAGGTGAACCTGATTTAAAACCTCCTATTTGAGGTGAATCTTTTATGAAAACTTCATTAGTGAGATCTAGTACACTCAAGGGTTGAGTGCGTCCGCCGGAAGTGGAGTAGACAAGTAGTTAAACCACTATAAAAACAACTATGTTTGTGATTGTTATTGCTTATGTGATTTCCTTAAATAGTTTCATAATTGCTTATCCGAGATCACATCTCACACACAGTCACATCCATCATGAACTATGATTTGTACCTTATTTATCTTTCAAATAGTTTTTATGACTGGATCCATTTTTTTTGGCTTGGAAGCCATTAAAGTTACTTTGAAGAAATCTCGATATATGCATATTCTCTAAGGTAAGTTGGATAGGATTTTAAATTACCATAAAATATTAAAAAGTCCTATTCACCCCCTCTAGGACATATTGGCATTATTTCCACTTCAACTAAAGCGGTCATTACTGCAATTTCAATTGGTATCAGAGCCAGTCTCTCTTAAGGGCTTCACTCCCTAGAGAGTGATCTTAACTGAAGTTGGAATCATGTCCAAAAGTTCATTAGAGGGTGTGAAAGATCGGAACAATTGCCTAGTAATCCATACTACTCTGAAAGTTGGCAATAGTTCAAAATGGTATCTTGACAGTGGATGCTCCAGACACATGACTGGTGATTAATCTCATTTTTGTGAGTATTCAGACTTTAATGGTGGATCAGTCACATTTGGAGATGGTAGCTCTGCCAGAATTATTAGACAAGGAATGATAGTTGTACCAGGTCTTCCAAAAATAAAAAATGTCCTCTGTGTAGAAGGTCTGAAACATAATCTTCTTAGTATCTCTCAAATCTGTGACAAAGAACATTTGGTCACCTTCTCAAAGGATGTGTGTAGGATCTTAGACCATACAAGAAAATCTATCATAAAAGGTTTACGCACTAGTGATAACTATTACGTTATTAAAAGTACAAACGAGAGTGCATTATCCACAAAATGTAACATGGCTGTAAATCCAAATTGTGGCACCAAAGGTTGCGACATGTTCACTACTGAAATTTAGCAAAGCTAAGTTCAAAAAATTTGGTTAGAGGACTTCCCAAGATTAAAAAAGAAGAAAAAGTTGTATGTGTTGATTGTCTAAAAGATAAACAGATAAAAGTTGATCACAAAAAGACAACCACCACCACAACAACAAAACCTTTGGATCTGTTAAATATGGACCTAGTTGGTCCGACCAAAGTAGAGAATCATGACAAGAAAAGATACTTCCTGGTGATAGTAGATGATTATACCAGATTTCTTGGGTCGCATTTCTTCGGGAGAAATCAAATGCCTTTGATGAATTTGTAAATTTGGCTAAGCGATTTCAAAATGAAAAGGGATATTACATAAGTCACATTAGGAGTGATCATGGTGGCGAATTTGAAAATGAGCGATTTGAGAGATATTGTGATGATAAAGGAATCTGTCATAAATTCTCAGCCCCAAAAACCCCACAACAAAATGGAGTTGTTGAAAGGAAAAATCGAGTGTGGCAGGAAATGAGGCCAGTTATGTTAAATGAAAAGATATGGCGAAGAGTTTCTGGGTTGAAGCTGTCAACACTGCCTCCTACATCATAAGTAAAGTTTATCTTAGAGTAGGTTTAAACAAAACTCCATATGGACTATGGTATGGAAAACAACCTAATGTGAAATACTTTTGTGTTTTTAGAAGTAAATGTTATATCTTGAGAGACAAAGATCACATAGGGAAATTTGAGTCTAAAAGTGATGATGGGGTCTTTCTGGGGTATGCCTTGAATAGTCCTGCTTATAGAGTGTACAATCTAAGGACCCTCACTATTCAAGAATCAGTCAATGTGGTGATCGATGACCAGCCTCATGAAGAAGATAGCCCCTGGAATGAATTAGAAGATGATATAGATTCATGCATTCTAGAGAAATCAGATAACAAATCTCCATCATCTAATGAACCACAACCATCATCCAACATACCGATCATTAAGGATCACCCTTGAGAGCAAATTATTGGAGATCCTAGTGATGGTGTAAGAATTCGACGGCAGATAGAGAATATCTATTGTCACTTCTGTTTTACCTTAAAGATTGAACCCAAGAATATTGTGGAAGCTCTTCAAGATGAACACTGGATAAATGTTATGCAAGAAGAACTCTAACAAATCCAAAGAAATGAGGTATGGCAATTGGTTTCCAGACCACTCAATACAAATGTCATTGGAACCAAATGGATCTTCAAAAATAAATCTGATGAATCTGGCAATGTGATCAGGAACAAAGCAAGACTAGTGGCTCAAGGGTCTTCACATATAGAATGTATTGATTTTGATGAAACATTTACTCCTGTAACTCGTCTTGAGTCTATTAGAATACTTATGTCTGTTACATGTGCATTGAAATTTAAGCTATTTCAAATGCACGTAAAAAGTGTTTTCCTTAATGGGGATCTTGTTGAAGAAGTTTATATAGAACAACCTAAGGATTTTTCAAATCCTAAGTATCCTCATCATGTTTACCATCTGAACAAAGCACTCTAAGGTCTCAAACAAGCACCACGTGCTTGGTATGATTGATTGACGAAATTTCTTTTGGATCATAAATTTTTCAGAGGAAGCGTAAATAAAACACTATTTACTCAAATGACAAAGGATTCATTACTTATTGTACAAATCTATATGGATGATATAGTCTTTTGTTCAACATGTGAAGATACTGCATACAAATTTGCCGATCTCATGAAATCAGAATTTGAAATGAGTATGGTTGGTGAATTGAACTTCTTTTTAAGCTTACAAGTGAAGAAGTTAAATGATGGAATCTTCATATGTCAATTCAAGTATGTAAACGACTTGATAAAAAGATTTGGGCTCGAATCTGGTCGCACTTATCATACTCCAATGAGCACCACACTTAAACTCTCCAAAGATGTTAATGGCAAAAGTGTGGATCAACATCTTTATCGGAGTATGATAGGAAGCCTACTATATCTCACAGCCAGTCGTTTAGATATATCTTTTAATGTGGGAGCATGCGCTCGGTATCAGGTAGATCCTAAGGAATCTCACATAACGGTCGTTGAGAGAATCATCAAATACATAGTAGGAACTACCTCGTTCGGACTGTGGTATCCATTTGAAACATCCACCACCATTGCTGGATACTCTGACGACAACTGGGATGGAAACTTGGATGATCGAAAATCGACAAGTGGAGGATGTTTCTACATTGGAAATTGTCTAGTCTCCTGGCAGAGTAAGAAGCAAAATTCAATATCCTTGTCCAC
The DNA here is from genome assembly GCA_030180095.1 of Magnolia changhungtana. Taxonomy (NCBI): domain Eukaryota; kingdom Viridiplantae; phylum Streptophyta; class Magnoliopsida; order Magnoliales; family Magnoliaceae; genus Magnolia; species Magnolia changhungtana. The sequence continues at coordinate 2,774,244 of JASAUF010000644.1, read as the reverse complement.
TGCCGAGGTCGAATATATTGTTGCAAGTAGTTGCTGCGTACAACTCTTTTGGATAAAACAAATGTTGTTAGATTATGGGATTGAACAACTCGCAATGAGTCTTTTCTGTGATAACATAAGTGCTATCAACATCTCGAAAAATCATGTTCAACATTCTCGGACCAAACATATTGACATCCGTCATCATTTTATCCGAGAACTTATTGAAGATAAGATTATTGCGTTGGATTATGTGTCTTCAAAAAAGCAACTTGCTGATATACTAATAAAACCTCTTGATACAAATAGATTTAGTGATCTTAAAAAAGTCAATTGAAGTATGAACTCATTAATGATATCTTAGTAAACATGATCCACATAGGAAAATCTTCAAGCTGAGATATTCATGGTTAATTATCAACCATAAGTCTAAACCTCATGAATTAACCATGTTAGCTTTGGGAACATAAATACCAAATCGTCACATTCTCTATCATGCCCCAAACCCGGAAATCAGATTCACAGGAATCCCGATAGCCGAATCTGGTGTCGACAGCCTCCATAGTACCCCATTCTCGGCTCCCAGTGCCTATATACTAGGTTCTGATCCTGGGATCCTACAAGGAGGATTTTCAACATGAATTTATCTCATAAAAAGCATAACCACAAGTATACCCAAATCATAAGAACAATATCATCACCACATATCAACTAATATAATCATTTGAGTACAATACTGAAAAGGAAATGCATATATATAATAAAATCTCTAGAAGCACTGTCGCATGCTCTTGCCCCAACTCGACTGCGTCCTATTGTTATCTGCATGTATCTATCATGCATAAGCTTAGAGAAAGTGTGTGCACAAGATAAGTGCCAAGTATTCAACATAATGCCTTAATCATACAATATAGGAATTACTGGCATGAATAATACAATGTCAAAGTAAGCGAAAATACTGCAAGTCCATAAAATATCATCAACCTTATCCAAGATATTCGATGAAAAGACATAACAAGCCAATGTCATATATTGAGAAAGTAATGTAAATCGACTATGTAATGCAGAAACATAATGAACCAGATATCAGATATCGAGGATGTGATACAATATACAATTTAGAAGAGTTACTAATACCATCAGCCTTATCTAGGTCATATAAATGCAGAAATATAGTAATCCAAAATGCTAAATGCTGCGGATACAATGCAATATGCGGTGCGAATGAAATGACCAAGTTGGAGTGAAGTCGGGATGATAGTACGTAGTATCGCAGGCTACGGGGTCCATCACAAGGGACTTCTATCTAAACCAGTCTCATAGCTAAATTTGGATAGATAGACTCAATGTGGTAAACTCCTAGTCTCAGGTTAGTCGCACGCCCAACCGAAATCCTGGTCATGCGAAGGTACATAATAATTAGTTGCGCACTATCAGCCAGAGTGGATTGTAAATAAAATGAATGCACGAGTATGCAACTCCTACTCAATAAGTCAACATATCAGTACGGTTCCTCTCTAGGATCATCACCGGGGTCTAGTACACTCTACAAGCAATCGCAGCCCACTGACATGTGACCATGCAAGTGGAAGAGACATCACCATCCACCTGGCCAGTAGTCAGCCAATATCTACCCAGCACATCGATAGTAAACCTATTTACGAGCTTGTCAAACCCAGCCTATCTATGCCCTCTACCCTCGGGCGGGTAAGGCCACACCCCCTCCCAACCGACCATGACATAATGGGAGACGCGGCCTCGTGGTATTTGACCCTTATGCGCTCATATATATCCACTCAGTCTCGACGTTGGGGTGTCTCCTGGCCATAGAGGTTTAAGGATTTTCACCCAGAGACATCTATGATGCCCGTATGATAGAACCAAACATTTTCGGTGTCTCATCTGGCCATCCACGATATGCCTGTGGAGGTTATGGCCCTGAAATCGGTAGGGCGTATAGTAGTCACAACACACAATGCAAGATGCATGAGTCATACAATCCAGTCATGCATCAATCTGCGCATACCTTGCGCTCATGTGAGATAACCTCCGCCTATCAGGGAGTCACATAACAACCTGCCCAATGACATATGCAATGGTCAACCACATCTTATAACAAACATGCAGATGATGCGTATGGACATGTATTATGATGTTATGCTGTCACATACTCATAATTGGTATCAATAACCGACATCAACAATCGGCCTCGACAATGTGGACATTTAACCAACATTGCCCCCAAGGAGTGGCCCACATAGAGAAAAACATATAATGGGCCCACGACCTCACACAAAGGCCTAATATACAACACAATGGGCCTTACTTAAGGGCCACATATAGACGATAGGTTGGCCTTGATCATGGGCCTCAGATACATGACATGTGGGCCCTACACATGGGTCTCGAATACATTAAATGGGCCATGCATCATGGGCCTAATATATATCACAATGGGCCTTGTCGATAGGCCACGAATACATCACAATGGGCCTCATCACATAGACCTTCTATTCATCACATGGGGCCTTAAACACGAGCTGAATACACATCACAATGGACCTCAAATACAAGTCGCATATACATCACATTGGGCCTCAAACACAGGCAGAATGCACATCATAATGGACCATAAATACGGGCCACAACCGGCCACAACAATCAAAATCTATAATCGGCCACGATAAGCAGCCTTAATCGATAATTAGAATTGACAAATTGGCCATGTCAATTAGAATCGATAATCGGCCTCGATCGATAATCAGAATCGGTAAATTAGCCACGTCAATCGGAATCAACACTCGGTCACGATAGTCGGCCTTGACAATTGAAATTGGCCTCAATACTCGGCCTTGACAATCGAAATTGGCCTCAATACTCGACCTTGACAATCGGAATCGACAATCGGCCATGATAATTAGCCTTAATCGATAATCAGAATTGGCAAATCGGCCACGTTAATCAGCCTTGATCGATAATCAGAATCGACAAATCGGCCACATCAATCAGAATCGATAATCAGCTACAATAATTGGCCATAACAATTGGAATTAATCTATAATTGGAATTGATAATCTGCCTCGATAATCAGAATCGGAATAGATAATTGGCCTAGATGAGAATGGGCGAAACAAGGCCTAAGGGAAGGTCACAACGTGGACATTAAACCAACATTGCCCATCAATGTGGCTATTTAACCAACATTTCTCCCAAGGAGTGGTCCACATAGAACCAAACACATAGTGGGCCCACGGCCTCGTACAAGGGCCTAATATACATCATCATGGGCCTCACTAAAGGTCACGAACACATCACAGTGGGCCGCATGATATGGGCTGCATTAATGGGCCTCATACACAACAGGTGGGCTGCATCAATGGGCCGCATCAATGGGCCTAATACCATGGGCTTCAAATACACAACAAGCGGGCCTCATGGGTGACTCACAAATACATTAAGGTGGGCCTCACAAATGGGCCACAAGTACGTTATGGTGGGCCTTATGGATGGGCCACAAATACATCAAGGTAAGCCTCATGGATGGGCCATAAACACATCAAAGGTGGGCCTCATATACATCAACTGGGCCGTTACACATGGGCCCACCAATGAGCCTCATATATGTTAAGGTGGACCTCAACGGACGGGCCACAGATACATTAATATGGGCCTCATCACATGAGCCTTATATATATCAAGGTGGGCCTCAACAACGAGCTTTATAAATTCCCAAAAATGAATCATATTGAAGGATCATTTGGACCATACCCCAGGTGATAGTGGAGATAATAACTTTCATGGTTAAAACAATTCACAGGGTCCACTATAAAGTTTATTTTCCAACCAATCTAATCATAAGGTCATAAAGACCTAGATTAAGAGGGAGAATAATTCCCCATTGATCCAGAACTTTTGTGACCTAAATAGGTTTCAATGATAGACGTTCAATCCTCCACTATTTTCTGCAATGTGGTCCACCTGATCAATGGCTAGACACATCACGGAGTGGCCCAACGTGATGTGTTTGAGATCCAACCAATTCATAAGTTAACATAGTAATAGATGAAGTGAAAACAAATCAGCTATATTGAAAACTACTGTGGCCCTTAGGAGTTTGAACGGTGGATATCACTGTCCTCATTAATGGTGCGGTCCACTTGAACCTTAGATCTGACTTATTTTTAGTCTCAAGCCTGTAAGACAACTTGCCAAATGGTGGACGGTTTGGATGCAACACATGCATCATGGTGGGTCCCATCGTCCAAGGTTTGGACGGTGTGGATCAAACCCACCCAGCTGCTGATGCCATACAGCAGCTACATAGCTGGTGAGTGGTAAACCAGCCAATCAGTTTCCAAAGAGGTGGGTCCCACGTAGGCCCACCATCAAATATAATATATTATATTATATTAATAATAATATTATTATTAATATTATTATTATATCCAATCCAATGTCCAGACCATGGACACTTGGATGGACAGCATAGATATAACATATGCATTATGGTGCGATTCACACACGTGGAAGGTGTGGAATAAATACATTAGTGGGTCCCATGTGGGGCCACCATAACGTTTATTTTCCACCCAATCTGTTGGTAAGGTCACATGGACCTGGGTAAAGAGGAAAAACAAACATTATAATGATCCAAAACTTCTGCAACTCAAAAGGGTTACAATTGCAGGTGGTCAATCACACTGTTCCCTGTGATATGGGCCACCTGAGCACCACATACGACTGATTTTGGGGTGGCCCACGGTCCTAGAAGGAGGCCTACCAAATGCACAGTGATGATGTCAACAAACATCACGGTGAGGCCATGGCAAGGATCCACATCCCTGTCCATTCATGTACGTAGTATCCTGCTACTGCTCTGTTTATTTATTTATTTACTTTGAAAAAAATAGTATTTCTAAGGTTTTTGATAGGTGGGGACAACATTAGTTGAATCTACTCCACCCATTGGATTCTAGGACTCAAGACGGTCCAAACAAGCCCAATATTCGGCATGCTTCAGTGTGTAAAAAGATCAAAGTGGATTTTAACGGTAAAAACCACTATTTTCAATGCTATGGCCCGCCAGATCATTAGATTGGCTTCATTTTTTGGTTCAACGCCTAAAATGATCTGGGAAATAGCGTGGACGGAGTGGATTGAATTCATACATCAAGGTGGGGCCTACATGAGTGGTCCACCCAAAAGCATTAAACCAAAGCTTTTTTTTTGTTTTTAATTCACACTTCACTGTGGCCACGTCCAACGTCCCTGGACACTGGACATTTTAGGTCATAACACATATTTTAAGGTGGGCCCCACCTACTGACGTATTACCAAGTGGGCCACCAAATGGTTGGATGGTGTGGGTAAGGCATACATCAAAGTGGGGTCCATTCGAGTGGGCCACACGACTACATGGGCCCTCCCTTCCATACATCACAACATAAATCAAGTGGGTCCTATTACATGTTGGCCCACCGAATCAAAGATTAACGGTGGAGATTCCTGCTCCACCAAAATGGAAGGTCTAGATGACCCTATTTATGCAAGGAAAATAAACATCATGATGGGGTCCCTGGATAATGACCCCATCATGGAATGACCATGAGAATCAAGGTGGGCCATCGACCACACCTAGGGTCCAAAGTGAGATCCATACCATAAATCGGTAGGCCTCACTTATCCCATCATCAAAACATGAAAATCTAGCCTATAGAAGCACTCACCTTTAATCACTTCTTCCTTCTTCCGCCAACACGATCTAGAGCTCCAAGGGGACAATTTAAACGGTTGAGATGTTCTTTGGATGGTGGAGATGGGAGGTAGGAAGGTGGGCCACACTAGCTCTCTCATGGGACTCATGGACGTTGGACTCTCATGGAGTTACCTGATATGGATAAAGAGAATGAGAGAGAGAGAGAGAGGTGATGGGAGAGAATTGATGGGATAGAGGGATGGTAAGTGATGTTTGTTGTAAGAGAAAGTTGACTTTAGGGATTGGTGCTAGTACCTTGGGATGGGATGTTGTACTTGACATCTGAGGTGATTGATGGGATTGATTGATGGGACATTAGGTAGAGATTCTCTTGGGATTTGCAACGTGCGATGTTTTTCCTTGAACTGAATGTAGGCCCACATCTCCTTGCTCGGGTATCGCCTCGGCGCATGAGACACGGCATCAAAATTGCAGCGATGGCACGGTCGTACTGGTACTAGTTTCGAGTCGAGTTAACTCTGATATGTAGGACTCAGCTTAAGATCGAGCGCAAACATCTGATATAGGTCAATGGTCACCGGAATTCAACCAGAAGGACCGCGAAAGCCTACGGAATGGTACGGTCTAGGATATTGGCCTTACATTCTCAATGATATCTAGACTATTTCGATATCATCGACATTTAAATATCGATGATATCGAGGTTCACTGTCGATACAATCAAAGAGTCTTGGGAATGCATTGCTAAAACCACCCGTCCTTCCCAACGACTGGGCTGCTTCAGTGTCCACTTGATATTTGTGACATCCCAACGGTCATCAGCACAGTCTTCGATATCATTATGAGCCTAATTTCAATGTGATTGATGTGGGATCAATATCATCAACGACTCTACTATAAAAGAGAAGCATGTATCCGATTTAAATCAACCTACTCCTCTTCTCTGGTTGTTTCTTCTTACATTTACCTATCTTTTTGAGCTCTTCACATAGACTAACCATGGTAAAAAAATAGAGGTAAGGATCTTCCTCAATCCTCAAAATAAAAAAATAAGGAACTTGAATCCAGTCAGTCTCATCTGAATATGGTTGAAGTTACTCGAATCCCCATGACAAATCAAAATCTAAATGGGTTGGGAGTTTTGGGAGAGATAACATGTGCATTATGTCAGGACATTACCGTTCCCCGGAATGATGAAAATACTCTCCACATCAATCATCTTGTACCCTCTTTCAAAGTTCTCCTTAGCATTTTAGGGACCAATGTGTATCCATGTGATGTAAAGGGAAGTCACCTTACTGAAAGTGCACATGCTAGTGCCCTAGTTTGTCAAGTTACATGAGTTGTGAGTCAGACTATCTACAGAGCTCGATAGGAAGAACAATTCAAGCGTTTGCCTCATCCGGATGTGTGGAAGCTTGCCATAGGTAAATCATAGCCTCACACCCCTTGTCCCAAAACACCAGGTGATTAAAACCCTTAAAACAAGATAGACATCTTAGGGTTTGATGGTGAGAAAACTTTTTTTAACAAGAAATATCTAAGTTTTTCTCATTGTGTTGATTTTATCGAAACACTCTCAATATGATCGACCTGCTCTGTCGATGTCCTCGATACCTTATCGATATTATTGATATGAGGACCAAATTTGTCCAGCGACTAAATATTCATCTGGAGGGATTTATCAATGTATTGATAAACCTATCGATATCATTGATAAAAGCACTAAATATGTCTAGCAACTTCACAACATATCTTGACGAATTATCAATGTATCGATACACCTATTGATATCATCGATATTCAAACCTCGAGTTCATCGGGAGTGGCTCGATAAGATCAAGAGGCAGATATCCGATGCCCCTGTTTTTTAATAAAAATCTCAAATTCCTTCAATATATCGATGACCGTCCGATATGATCTGAATTCAAATATGAATAAGATCGGAGGTCCATCGATTATATCGATACTGGGCGCGCATTTCTTACAGCAAATATTTCAGGTTATTTTTAATTATGATCGGGAGCCCTTCAATAGAATCGATATTCAAATATCGATGATATCGACAGCAGGTCGATTGCATTGGACAAGGACACAAATCGTCCAACAAGCTTAAAGACAAATCCGCTAGATTTATTGATGCATCGACATTCAAATTTCGATGATCTCGACTATTCCCCCGATCATTCATGAACACCTGAAATATCTCAAAATCAAGTCTCTCTCATTTTTCATGTGTTGATTAATCGATACTGTCATCGATGGAATCGAATTTCGAAGTCCGATGACATCGACAATAGTTTCGATTTATCGACCATTTGGAAAAACATTTCAAAAGCGTATGACGTTGAGTCCGAGTCATCGACCAGACCATCGATGCTATCGAGAGTATACGCTCGATGATATTGAACTCTGTCATAAATGTGACCGTTTTATATCCGTTGGAACTTTTTGCCTATATATAGTGGACTTGTCTTTTGTTGCTGTGAGAGAGAAAATAGAGAGAGCTTTTGTGTGTTTCATCTTACATCCTATATCTCAAGCCCTTTCTCTCAAGGGAGTTCATCCTCTAATCCACTCTCACCATTGATATTCAATAGAGTGGATTGGGGAATGAACTTCCGCATTCAAGGATCCTCCAGCTACTACCTCAATGGCAAATCATTAAGCTGGGATGCCTTGAATGCATAAGATTAGAACTACTCTATCTTCCTTTTAGAAAAATCTTTAGAGAGTAGGATTCCATCATAACCTTGACCGAGCTCGAAGCTGAGTATTGGTATACTATCTTGTGTTGCGGATCAAGGGAGTAGAAGACTCTTCCTTAACAAGGAGGAGGAGATCTTTGGCATTGTGCTGAATGAGACTCATTAACTTATCTGTAAGTACTTAGAGTTCAGAGGACACTTGTGATCATTCCTTTATAGGATTGGCTCTTAAGTGGTTCTCACTCTTTGAAGTCCTCAAGGAGGCCTCCGGCGGGAGTGTATATGGTGGGTGCATTGTGTGGACCTTTGCTCTGTGGAGAGCATAAACGTCTGGTTAGGATTGAACCAGTAAAACTCCTAGGTGCATTGTGTGGACCCTTGCTCTATGGATAGCATAAACATCTGGTTAGGAGTGAACCAGTAAAACTCCAGGGTTAAAGGTGAACCAAGTAGAAACCTTCGTGTAAAGGTTAAAGGTGAACCTGATTTAAAACCTTAGGTTTGAGGTGAACCTTGGGAAACCTCCTTAATGAAATCCGGTACACTTAAGGGTTGAGTGCGGCGGCCGGGAGTGGAGTAGATAAGTAGTCGAACCACTATAAAATGACTGTGTTTGAGATTTTTATTTTGATTGAGTGATTTACATTAATATTTTCATATCTGAATATCTGATCACTTCTCACACACCGACACAGTCATATCCATCGTGAACTAGACTTTTTATTATTTAATCTTTTAGCGGTTTGTGATTGGATCCTCTACCAGGCTTGGAAGCCAGTAGAGTTACATTCGAGTAATTCTGATATTTGTATATTTAAAAGGCTTAGTGAAATAGGATTTTGAATAAACCATAAAAACTTTTAAAAGTCCTATTCACCCCCCTTTAGGAGATATTAGCATATTCCTTCTTCAACTCAAGCAGTCTTCATCACTATTTCAATTGGTATCAAAGCGGGTCTCTCTTTTTGGGCTTCACCTCCTAAAGAGTGATCTTGACTGAAGTTGGAATCATGCTCTAAAGTGTCCAAGAGGGTGTAACAAATCAAAATAGTTGTCTGGTAATCCATGCAGCCCTGAAAGTCAGAAATAGTTCAAAGTGGTATCTGGTCAGTGGATGCTCCGGACACATGACTGGTGAGCTGACATACTTCTGTGAGTATTTAAACTTTGATGGGGGATCTGTCACGTTTGGTGATGGAAGCTCATCTAAGATTGTTGGATAAGGAACTATAGCAGTACCAGGCCTTCTAAAGATTAAACATGTACTCTGTGTAGAAGGCCTGAAACATAATCTTCTGAGTATCTCCCAAATCTGTGACAAAAAACATCTTATCACTTTCTCAAAGGATGTGTATAAAATTTTGGATCATACAGGAAAATCTCTTATGAAAGGTTTACGTAATAGTGATAATTGTTATCTCATTGAAAGTATAAGTGAGAGGGTGTTATCCACAAAGTGTAATATGGCTATGAAAAATGAATCCAAACTATGGCACCAAAGGTTGGGACATGTCCACTACCGAAATTTAGCAAAGCTCAATTCAAATAATCTGTTTAAGGGACTTCCCAAGATTAGAAAGGAAGAAAAAGTTGTCTGTGGAGAATGTCTAAAAGGAAGACAGATAAAGGTCAGACATAAGAAGATAACCTCCATAGCAACAATAAAACCTTTGGATCTGCTACATATGGATCTAGTTGGACCAACTAAAGTGGAAAGTCATGGGAAGAAAAGATACTTCCTAGTGGTAGTAGATGACTACACCAGATTTACTTGGGCTGCATTTCTTCGAGAACAATCGGATGCTTTTAAGGAATTTGTGATCCTGGCAAAACGACTCCAAAATGAAAAAGGATACGGGATCAATCGCATCAGAAGTGATATGGTGGAGAATTTGAAAATAAAAAATTTGAAAAATACTACAATGAGAAAGGGATTCATCATGAATTCTCAGCTCCAAAAACCCCACAACAAAATGGAGTCATTGAAAGGAAAAATTGACTATTGCAGGAGATGGGGTCAGTTATGCTAAATGGGAAGGATATGGCTAAAAGTTTTTGGGTAGAAGCTGTCAACACTACTTGCTACTTCATAAATAGAGTATATCTTAGAGCAGGCCTGAACAAAACCCTATACGAATTATGGTATGGAAAACTGCCTAGTGTGAAATATTTTCGAGTCTTTGGTAGCAAATGTTATATCTTGAGAGTTAGAGATCACCTAGGGAAACTTGAGTCTAAAAGTGATGAAGGAATCTTCTTGGGGTATGCCTTGAATAGTCGTGTGTACAAAGTATACAATCTAAGAACTCTCACTATTCAGGAACCAATAAATGTGGTAATCAATGATCAACCTCATGAAGAAGAGACACCTGTGAATGAATTAGAAGATGATGTAGATTCATGCATACTGGAAAAACATGAAAGTAAAACTTTATCACCCAGTGAACCCCAACCGTCATCTAACATTCCCATTATAAAAGATCATCCTCGAGAACAAATCATTGGAGGTCCTAATGCTGGTGTAAGAACTCGACGACAGATAGAAAATATCTATAGTCATCTCTGCTTTACCTAAAAGATTGAGCCTAAGAACATTGTTGAAGCTCTTCAAGATGAACACTGGATAAATGCAATGCAAGAAGAACTTCAACAGTTTGATAAAAATGAGGTATGGAATTTGGTTCCCAAACCACTCGATACAAATGTCATTAGAACCAAATGGGTCTTCAAGAATAAATCTGATGAATCAGGAAATGTGATTAGAAACAAAGCAAGGCTTGTACCTCAAGGGTACTCACAGATAGAAGGCATTGACTTTGATGAAACATTTGCCCCTATAGCTTGCCTTGAGTCTATCAGAATTCTTTTGTCCATTGCATGTGCATTAAAATTTAAATTATTTCAAATGGATGTTAAGAGTGCCTTTTTGAATGGAGATCTTGCTGAAGAAGTTTATGTGAAACAACCCAAGGGATTTTTAGATCCTAAGTGACCTCAAAACGTATATCATCTAAATAAAGCCCTCTATGGTCTTAAACAAGCACCACGTGCTTGGTATGAACGATTGACAAAATTTCTTTTGGACCATAAATTTTATAGAGGGGGTGTTAATAAAACCCTATTTACTCAAAGAACAAAAGACTTACTGCTTATTGCACAAATTTATGTGGATGATATAGTCTTTGGTTCAACATGTGAAGATATCGCATACAAATTTGCCAGCCTCATGAAATTAGAATTTGAAATGAGCATGGTCGGTGAACTAAACTTCTTCTTAGGATTGCAGGTCAAGCAGTTACATGATGGAATCTTTATTTGTCAAACCAAGTATGCGAACGACTTGGTGAAAAGGTTTGGTCTTGAATTTGGACGCTCTTATCACACTCCCATGAGCACCACACTCAAACTCTGAAAAGGCCAAGCTATATGTCCTAGAGGGGGGGGGTGAATAGGACTATGCCAAATTTAAAATAAAATCAGCGGAACTAAAGTAAATCAATACCCTTACAATTATGAATCAATTCACAATGCTAATTATAAATCACCTTGATAAATAATTATCGAGAGATTGATACAAATTCAGTTCTAAGGACAACCTTACACCATAATAAACAAGGGCTTATGGTAGGACAACCTTATTTCTAGAACCTCTTTTGAATCAAGAACTCAATGTTAATATAAGTAAATGAAATAGCAAGGAATTGAAAATAAATGCGAAGTAAAGATCTAAATTATTACAACAATCCCCACACTTGCTTGAAATGTAAATAGTTACAACATTCACATCCACTTGTACATTCCACACAATTGAATGATAAAGATATGAGAATTAAGCAAGCATTCAATCCACAAGACAAGAGTTATAGTGGTTCTTTGTGTGTACACCAACTGTTTTCCAACACCACATTAATGCTACTCCACTCCTAATATCCTCACACAGGGGATATTAGCGTTCACTATCAAATAGGTTTTGGGTTCACCAAAACCTTTACAATTGTGTCTTTTTCACTTGGGCTTACACAATTCAAAAACCCCTTTTCTCTTCGAGTTTTCTCACGTTTTCTCAGACAACCAACACAATGAGATTTTTCTGCTCAATCTCAAACAAAACCAATACAATGAGATTTTTCAGGCAACCTCAAACAAAACCAATACAATGAGATTTTTCTGGCTTAACCTCAAACAAAACCAAAACAATGAATTTTACAGAAATGTAAAATACCTGGATTTCTCCTTTTCTTAGCAGCCCGGTAGAACCAATCGGAGTAGATGATTGAATATCAAAGTTCAATTTCCAATACTCACATTCATAGGGTTCTAAATTCTCTAATTGATTTTAGATTTAACTTGTAGGGCGTAGCTATATTTGATTTTGATTCCAAGAAGAAGGAATAATATAATTCCTCTTTTCAAATACGATTGGAATAGAGAAACAAAATCAAATTAAATAAGCTAGCAAAAAGGAATATTAAATAAGCACAATCTAGCTTAAAATAAACACAAACTTATCTCGAGTGATCACTTGAAAATTCTTGAAATGGAATGGAGTTGAAGTATAAAAACTCAAAATTAGTGTTCAATTTATAGAAGAAAAAAAAATCGTTCTACGACCGGGTCTTAGAAACCTGGGGTCAATTCGTAGCTCTAACAATTTTTGAAAAATTTAGCGCGATCTTAGAAAATGCATTCTACGACCGGTCGTGTGAACCCTACGACCGTCGTGGGACACCTACGATCGTCGTAGATACCTACGACCGTCGAAGGACCATGAAATCGATTCTTTGGTCTTTCGTCGTAGCTCCACGACCGATCGTGGACAGTCGAAGCCGACCTACGACCGGTCGAAGGACTTCCAGACAGTCGTGGGCGTTCCAAAAATCCGAAAAAAACTTCAACAACTTAGGGTGATCGTGAAATTTCTTGGACTAGTCGAACCAATGCTTAGGATCTGGTCGAACAAGAGCTAGACAGGTCTTGGAACAAACTAAGCTTATGTAGAATAAATATTTGATTTATGTATCCAAAATGACCTACTTAAAGAGTCAACCTAAGGTCATTTAAACCAGAATCATGTCGTATGGATATTGAACTTCAACCATTCAACAAATGCATATTGTTTGAACCAATATCAGACTTGAACTGTTGAACAATATCAGGCTTGAAGTCTTGAACATATCAACATAGTAGCATCTTGAACTTCAACATCTGGAACTTCAACTTGTAACTTCTAGAAGTGTTTATACAGTGTCTTGAAAAACATATAACATTACACAAGCTCAAGGCACAGATAGATGTTTTGACACTTCAAAATTTGACAACCAAAGAAGTATGAGACCATAACACTTACAATCTCCCCCTTTGTCAAATTTGTGACAAAACACCCAAGTAATAATACTTCCAAGAGAAACACAATAGGTGAGGCATGCACAGATATATAGACATGATAAGCAATAGCTAGCAATATTCATTTTCCTAAAACTCTTGAGAAGTTTAACTCCCCAGAGTAATAGAAACACATAACTAAGATTAACATCAAAATGACAAAGTTCACCAAACTTCTCCCCTTTTTGTCACAAAAAGACAAAGGAAGAAGAACATTAATGAAAGTAGTAGTTGTCACAACGGAAAAATGTCCAAAAAAATTTGAGATGCAAGCTAATATCGATGTAAATAATACAGACCCAGAAAATAACTTCAGTCAGAACCAGAAGAGGGTGCGGGATTAGAAGGATCAATTCTATGTAATCCCTTAGCAATTCGCCTCATATATTTACGCATATAAGAAAATTGTGTGTCTTGAGTCACACGAATTTGAGCCACCTGCTCTTGAAGCGAATTCATCCTTTCATCAAAATCAAAGGCTGAAAATCAGGATCATCACCGAGTCTGACTCAAGTTCTTCAAATAAGTCATCCATATTCACATCCTCGGAAGATCACTAGCTTGACATTACCTGCTTCACCACCACTGCTACTAGCATCCACACGGTCTCTACCCAAATCTAAAGTCATCTTATTAAGATTGGAATTATTAAAGGGAAGATGATGGATGGGTTTTTCTCTAGTAGGCATGGCTATGAGCATATGATTTGCTAACCTAGTCAATAAATAACCAAAGGGTATATCACTATGTCCAGGATGGTGACGTGACGAATAATGGTATGACAGATTAAAGAAGGAGGCATATTTTAGCACCAGAGATAACAGAATGCAAAACACGAACCATAAAAGCGTGAGTTCGGTTTATTACGAACGTGGATAAAGATTTGAAACGAATATCTTATGAAGTACTCGTGTATGCGGGTAACAAATACCTTGAGGGAAGTGTATGACCTTTATGAGTCCAATGAACATCCATATTACATAAATCTCTAGTAAGCATTCGTCGTTTCGGATCGAGAGACTATCATGTAAAATATTAATTGGAATGCTTTCATCATTGATAGGTATTTCCATAATATCTGCAATCAAATGTCGATCTACAACAAACAAACCTTCTTGAGTATCAACTTTAAATGTTAAATTCTCAAGAGAAAAATCGCAGATACATGCAAACATGGATTGGGCAATGGTGGACTCGTATGCGGCTCCACCCCAATGTAGGATGTTATCCCATCCCACAGATTCCAACAAAGAAGGAATACCAAAAGAAGCAATGTGATTGACAAGTAACATGACGTTCAACAATTACATTACGCATACGCAAATCTCGAGCATCAGTAGGATCATTTTCAGGAGAACGAAGATGACGTTGAACAATAGAAGTTGATCTAGAAGAAGATGGACCTCTAGTAGTTTTCTTTTTACCCCTAGCATCCATTTTCAAAGAAAGATTTCAAAGAAACAACAAGATGCAAGATAGAAGAGATGAGATTTAGATAGAACAGATTTTTAAGATAAAAACCCCAAATCCCAATGAATGATCAAATAAATTCCACAAACATGAGTTTTGAATCATTAAAAACAAGAATCTACAAGAAAAATGAAAAAGAATCACTAACCTTGAAGATCTAAGAAGATGGGTTGGCGGCAAAAGTAGTTAGAACCGTTGAAGAGAAATGAAGAAATGAAGAAGAAGGCAAAATCCCCAATATAAAGTGAAATCCGCGCTACTTTACGACATGGTCAGTACTTGTTCGACGGTCATTAACGACCGATGTCGTGTATTCCCACGACAGGTCGAGAATGACCAAAAATTTAAAATTTAAGAAATTCAACTTATGTACATTATAATACACAAAATCATGCAAACTCAATTTAAATTGCACATACCGAGATCAAACTTTAATTTATTAAACCTGCTTTTGTCGAGCGGTTTAGTGAAAATATCTCATGAGTTGAATCTCGGTTGGAATGTAATCCAAATTTATTAATTTTTCTTCCACTAATTCACGAATGTAATGAAATCTAATGTCAATATGCTTAGTGCGTGAATCTTTGACTGGATTTTAGAGATATTTATCGCCGAATTATCACAAAATAAAATCATAGAGTCTGAGTGATTCCATAATCACTTAACATTCGTTTCATCCAAACAAGTTGAGTACATGCATTTCAAAGAAGAATGTATTCAAATTTCCTCGTGATTGATAGTGATATAGAACTTTGCTTCTTGCTAAACCAAGAAACAAGACAATTTCAATGTAGAAACAACCACCATCGGTTGATTTCCTATCATCTATGTTTCCGGCCAATCGATCAGCATACCCAACTAATTGAACATTAGTCTCATGTGGATACCAGAGACCCAATTTAGTAGAACTTGCGACATAACGCATAATCCGCTTAATGTATTACTTAAGTGAGATTCTTTAGTTTGATTGATAACGAGCACAAATACCAACACTCAAAGCAATATCCGGTCTACTAGCGAGTTAGATAAAGTAAACTACCAATCAAACTACGATACAATTTAGGATCCACATCATTACACCAGAGTCTTTTGAAAGTCTTACCGTTGTACTCATAGGAGTATCAAAATTTTTACCTTTCTCAAATCCAAATTTCTTAATTAAACTCGAGCATATTTGGTTTGAGAGATAAAATTCCATCGTTGTTGTTTTTTTGCAACCCTAGAAAATAGTTTAATTCTCCAACCATACTCATTTCGAACTTAGACTTCATCAAATCGCAAACTCGACAAATATGTTAGTACGAGTTGATCCATAAATAATATCGTCAACATATATTTGAACCATTAGAATATCATCGTTATGTTTCTTAACAAAGAGTGTCTTATCAACACATCCCATCTCGAAAGTTATGACTTAGTAAAAACTTAGTCAATTTTTCGTACCATGCTCTGGGAGCTGTTTGAACCATAGAGAGCTTTCTTGAGACGATACACATGATCAAGAATTTAGGATCTTCAAACCCCGTAGGTTGTTCAACATATACTTCTTCATGTAAATCACCATTCGAAAAGGCACTCTTTACATCCATTTGATAAATTTTAATTTTCCTAAAACATGCAATGGAGATAAAAAGTCGATTGACTCAAGACGAGCTACGAGGGCAAATGTTTCATTATAGTCAATTCCTTCAATTTGAGTATATCCTGTGCAACTAGTCTTGCTTTATTTCAATAATATTTCCAAGCTCATCGATTTATTTTTGAAAATCCATTTTGTTCCAATAATATGTTTATCTTTAGGTCTAGGAACAAGTTGCCGGACATCATTTCGACAAATGATTAAGTTCTTCTTGCATCAAAGAATCCAATTTTCATCGAAAAGTGCTTCTTTTACGTTAGCTCGGTTCAATCTGGGATGTAAAACATACGTAGTTACATATGTCCTCTAATTGTCTACGAGTGCGCACACCAAAGAGAGGGTTTCCAAGTATTTGAGAGGTTGGATGATCTTTAACAAATCCTTAATTCGGGATTAGTTTCACTTGATGAAATTTCTTGTTTTTCAAGTATAAGAACTTCATCATTGTCTAAACTAGGGACAGTGTTTTCAAAAGATCATCAATCACAACATTTATTGACTCTTGAATCACACCATCTGTTGTTCGAACACGATAAGCACGATTTGTTTAAAGAATAACCTAAAAGATCCCTTCATCACTTTTAGTGTCGAATTTTCCCAAATTTTCACGGTCACGTAGAATATAGCACTTGCTGCCAAAAACTTCGAAAATATTTGTAAGAAGGCTTTTTCTCAAACCACATTTCATAAGCCGTTTTATTATTAGATTTACAAATATAAACTCGGTTAATAATGTAGCAGTCTGTATTCATGCTTGACCAGAGATTCCTAGGAAGCTTCATGCTATTTAACATAACACTTCCCATTTCTTGAAGCACTCTATTCTTCCTCTCGACAATTCCATTTTGTTGAGGAGTTTTAGGTGCGAGAGAATTCATGCGATATTCCATCGCTACAAAATTTCTCAAACCGCTATTTTCGAATTCGGATCCATGATCACTACGGATCTTGTTGACTTGAGAACATTTTTCAGGTTTGAATCCGTTTTATAATCTTTTTCACTTCATCAAGGGTTTCTGCTTTTATCTCTCAAGAATGAAACCCAAGTGTATCTTGTATAATCATCCACAATAACTAAGATGTACTTTTTGCCACCTCGACTTTCCGTTCTTGTTGGTCCTATAAGATCCATGTGGAGAAGCTCGAGTGGTCTTGTGGTGATATTGGAGTTCACCTTTTTGTGAGAGCTCTAGTTTGTTTACCATATTGGCATTCACCACAAATCTTGTCTACTTTTTGCATTTTAGGTAGACCTTTTATTAGTTCATTTTTGCTCAATCAGATAAATTTCGATAGTGTACATGTCCAAGGCGTTTATGCCATAAATCGACTCATCAAGTATGGACCATGTAACACGTTTGATTAGATGAGCTACCGTTGCTTACAATATAGCAGCTTTAGTTCTGCGACGCTTAATATTACAGAAACCCTTTTCATTTGTAATTTTACAACCTTGATTAGAAAATTTAACATTATGATTGTTATCACATATTTGAGATATGCTCAACAGGTTGTGTTTTAAACCCTCAACATATAAAACATTTTTAAATAAGGGAAGGTTATAGAGTTGAACCGTACCTTTGCCAATTATCTTGCAGTTGCTACCATCACCAAATGTGACGACCCATCGTCATATCTTTAAGATCGGTGAATAGAGCTTTGTCGCCTGTCATATGTCTGGAGCATCCACTGTCTAGGTACCATTTTGAATGGCTTGTAGCTTTGAAAGCAGTGTGAGCAACCAAACAAGTAACCTTGGGAACCCATTTCAGTACTGTTTTGGGTTTAGGAGAATAATTGGTCTTCTTTTGTTTATAGTTATAAGAGTGACCTACTGAGTTAGATTTTAATAGCTCCTTAAGTAAATCAATAATTTTTTCCTAAGCGGATTTCTAATCGATTTTTGAAATTTATATAGCTGTTTTTGTGTTTTTGAAAAGTTTTTGTATTTTTAGAAAAAACTTGACTAGTACCTTTTCCATTTGAGTTAGAAGTCTCTCCTTTCACAAAATTGGAAGGAGCATTCTTCTGTTTAGGAGATGTGTTTTTATCAAAGCCCAACCCGGATCGATCACCACATTTTCTTGATCCGGATAATAATTTTTCTAATTTAGGATCACCTTGGGCATATCTCCATGTGTCCTTCAAACTCAAAAGAGAAGATACTTCTTTTTTAAGTTTCTCATTTTCAGATTTTAAATTTTCAATTAAGGAGGTTTTGAATTCTAAGTCACACTTTGATTTTTCAAAACAATCTGAAATTTGAGATTTTTCTAAAACAAGGGTTTCAAAACATTCTTTAAGTTTAAAAAACTTTTCTTTTTGAAGTTTAAGTTTGACCGCAATTTTACAACTTTCTTTATATAAGGCATTGTAGGCATCTTGTAGATCTTCATCATTTTCATGATCACTATCCAAATTTTCTTCACTTGTTGAATCATCATGATCTGAAAAGGTAAACTTGGCTAGAGTCATAAGGGCCTTAAGTTCACTACCCGACTCGGTTTTGAATTTTCTGATTCAGAAGAGGCTTCAATCGACGATTCATCCCAAGTAGCCAACATACCCTTCCTTTTGGATCTCGTCCTTTTTAGGACATTTGTTTGCTAAATGCCCATATTCTTGACAGTTATAACATTGACTATCTTTCAATGACTTCCAAGATTTAGACTTAGGTTTTGAACTTTTCTTTTCATTTGCCTTTTGAAAGTCAACTCTTTTCTTACTTTTAAAAATCTTATAAAACTTTTTCGCCAAAAGGGCCATATCATCTTGGACTTTTTTAATCTGAATTTTCTTGAGTAATACTTTTAGAAGACTTCAAAGCAATAGACTTACCTTTAGGAGCTTTAAAACTTAATTCATAGGTTTGCAAAGAACCAACTAATTCTTCTACCTTCATATTGTCCGTATCACGAAGTTCCTGGATTGCGGTTACCTTTGAATTGAACCGTTCAGGAAGAGAGCGTAGTATTTTTGCACACACTTTACTTTCTGGAATCTTATCTCCAAGACCCCACATTGAGTTTACAATGTCATTCAATCTAGTGTAAAAGTCCATAAACATTTCATTTTCCTCCATATGAATTTCTTCAAATTTAGTTGTGAGGAGTTGGACTTTAGACTTCTTGACAATTGATGTACCTTCGTGTGTCATTTCTAAAATATCCCAGGCTTGCTTTGCAGTATCACAGGATATGATTCTTTTGAACTCATCCGGTGATAGTGCAAGTGATGCATTTAGTGCTTTAGCATTAGCACTACTCTCATTTTTCGAAGAGTGGTCCATTGGAAATACTGAGTAATTTTCATAGATTTTGAACCATCAATACCGCTTACTTCCATGATAGGAGGGTTCCATTCGATCACGTGGCTTGCCACACACTTTCATCCATTGATTTGAGGAAGATCCTCATTCGCTTTCCAATAGGCATAGTTGGAGCCATCAAAAGGTGGAGGCCTAGTAATTGAAAGACTATCAAAATTTGACATCTTTTAATATAGCTTAGATCGTTAGCTCAGGAAATAAATCCAAATAAAAAGCAACAAAAAATGAGCTATTAGGCTCTGATACCACTTGAAAAGGCCAAGCTATATGTCCTAGAGGGGGGTGAATAGGACTATGCCAAATTTAAAATAAAATCAGCGTAAACTAAAGTAAATCAATACCCTTACAATTATGAATCAATTCACAATGCTAATTATAAATCACCTTGATAAATAATTATCGAGAGATTGATACAAATTCAGTTCTAAGGACAACCTTACACCATAATAAACAAGGGCTTATGGTAGGACAACCTTATTTCTAGAACCTCTTTTGAATCAAGAACTCAATGTTAATATAAGTAAATGAAATAGCAAGGAATTGAAAATAAATGCGTATAAAGATCTAAATTATTACAACAATCCCCACACTTGCTTGAAATGTAAATAGTTACAACATTCACATCCACTTGTACATTCCACACAATTGAATGATAAAAGATATGAGAATTAAGCAAGCATTCAATCCACAAGACAAGAGTTATAGTGGTTCGCCTTGTGTGTACACCAACCGTTTTCCAACACCACACGAGAATGCTACTCCACTCTAATATCCTCACACAGGGGATATTAGCGTTCACTATCAAATAGGTTTTACAGGTTCACCAAAAACCT
Organism: Magnolia changhungtana; assembly: GCA_030180095.1. Lineage (NCBI taxonomy): Eukaryota > Viridiplantae > Streptophyta > Magnoliopsida > Magnoliales > Magnoliaceae > Magnolia > Magnolia changhungtana. The sequence continues at coordinate 2,753,189 of JASAUF010000644.1, read as the reverse complement.
TTACAATTGTGTCTTTTTCACTTGGGCTTACACAATTCAAAAACCCCTTTTTCTGAGTTTTCTGGTTTTCTCAGACAACCAACACAATGAGATTTTTCTGGCTCAATCTCAAACAAAACCAATACAATGAGATTTTTCTGGCTTAACCTCAAACAAAACCAATACAATGAGATTTTTCTGGCTTAACCTCAAACAAAACCAAAACAATGAATTTTACAGAAATGTAAAATACCTGGATTTCTCCTTTTCTTAGCAGCCCGGTAGAACCAATCGGAGTAGATGATTGAATATCAAAGTTCAATTTCCAATACTCACATTCATAGGGTTCTAAATTCTCTAATTGATTTTAGATTTAACTTGTAGGGCGTAGCTATATTTGATTTTGATTCCAAGAAGAAGGAATAATATAATTCCTCTTTTCAAATACGATTGGAATAGAGAAACAAAATCAAATTAAATAAGCTAGCAAAAAGGAATATTAAATAAGCACAATCTAGCTTAAAATAAACACAAACTTATCTCAGAGTGATCACTTGAAAATTCTTGAAATGGAATGGAGTTGAAGTATAAAAACTCTGAAATTCGTGTTCAATTTATAGAAGAAAAAATCGTTCCTACGACTGGTCTTAGAAACCTAGGACTGGTCGTAGCTCTAACAGATTTTTGAAAAATTTAGCGCGATCTTAGAAAACAGTTCTACGACTGGTCGTGTGAACCCTACGACTGGTCGTGGGACACCTACGACTGGTCGTAGATACCTACGACTGGTCGAAGGACCATGAAATCGATTCTTTGGTCTTTCGGTCGTAGCTCCACGACCCGATCGTGGACAGTCGGCTTACCTACGACCGGTCGAAGGACTTCCGGAGACAGTCGTGGGCGTTCCCAAAAAAATCTGAAAAACTTCAACAACTTAGGACTGATCGTGAAATTTCTTGGACTAGTCGAACCAATGCTAGGGGATCGGTCGAACAAGAGCTAGGACAGTCTTGGAACAAACTAAGCTTATGTAGAATAAATATTTGATTTATGTATCCAAAATGACCTACTTAAAGAGTCAACCTAAGGTCATTTAAACCAGAATCATGTCGTATGGATATTGAACTTCAACCATTCAACAAATGCATATTGTTTGAACCAATATCAGACTTGAACTGTTGAACAATATCAGGCTTGAAGTCTTAAACATATCTGGCTTGAAGTCAGGCTTGAAGTCTTGAACATATCAACATAGTAGCATCTTGAACTTCAACATCTGGAACTTCAACTTGTAACTTCTAGAAGTGTTTATACAGTGTCTTGAAAAACATATAACATTACACAAGCTCAAGGCACAGATAGATGTTTTGACACTTCAAAATTTGACAACCAAAGAAGTATGAGACCATAACACTTACAAACTCTCCAAAGATGTAAATGACAAAAGTGTGGATCAACATCTCTATCGGAGTATGATAGGAAATCTATTATATCTTACAGCTAGTCGTCCCAACATATCTTTTAGTGTGGGTGTATGTGCTCGATATCAAGTTAATCCTAAAGAATCTCACCTAACAGCAGTCAAAAGGATAATTAAATACATAGCTGGGACGACCTCCTATGGTTTGTGGTATCCATTTGAAACATCCACGATCATCGCTGGATACTCCGATGCCGACTGGGCAGGAAATTTGGATGATAGAAAATCAACCAGTGGGGGATGTTTCTATGTTGAAAACTGGCTAGTCTCCTAACAGAGTAAGAAGCAAAATTCAATATCATTATCTACTGCCAAGGCTGAATACATTGCTGCTGGTAGTTGTTTTGTACAACTCTTTTGGATAAAACAGATGTTGTTGGATTACAGGATTGAATAACCCACGATGAGTCTCTTCTATGATAACACAAGCGCAATTAATATTTCAAAGAATCCTGTTCAACACTCTCGGACTAAGCACATTGACATCCGTCATCATTTTATAGGAGAACTTGTTGATGACAAGATTATTACATTGGATTATGTTTCCACAGAAAAACAACTCACAGATATTCTCACCAAACCTCTTGATACAAATAGGTTTAGTGATCTTCAAAAATCCATTGGGGTTTGCACTCACTGAATATTCCAGTGAACTTAAGGTACATAAGTTTATTTTTTGCTGTCTGTGGCAGTATAGAGTTGGAAAATTTTAGTTTTATCTTGGATATGGCTGAACAAAATTTACATTTTAAATGCCATTTTTTTTTACTCCCTTGTTTATCAAGTTATGGATTGCATGTGATTGAAAACTGCTATATAACTGCTCTAACATGCATCCATATGTTCTGAAATTGATGCTTGCTTAAATTTGAGTTAACTCCTATACATCAATTCATCTGTTTTTGCCTGGATGATTCTCCCATACAATTCACTCTTCAATCAATATCACTTGTTATACCTTTGTCAATAACTGACAAAAAGGGGGAGAACATTTGCCAACACCCCGAGCTAAAAATTGTATATCTAATATGTTGCAAGTGATAGGGGGAGTAGCTGCACAAAATTGTATATCTAATATGTTGCAGGTGATAGGGGGAGCAGCTGCACTAGGAAAGGGGGACTTTTTTGAGGTAAGGGGGAGCGGACACTGGTTGTGTACATGGGTTAGAAAATTGTAAAATTGTGTAAAAGCATGTACACACAATTTAGGGTGTGTTTCTCTAGACGTATTCTAGGGTGTTTTGGGTATTTTGTCACGTAATTGACAAAGGGGGAGATTGAAAGGGAACATGCTAGTGCCCTAGCTTGTCAAGTTACGTGAGTTATGGGTCAGACTGTCTACAGAGCTCGATAGGAATAATAATTCAAGTGTCTACCTCATTTGGATGTGTGGAAGCTCGCCACAGGTAAATCATAGCCTCACATCAATTGTCCCAAAACACCAGGTGATTAAAACCCTTAAAATAAGATAGACATCTTAGGATTTTTATGGTGAGAAAACTTTTTTTAACAAGAAAATTTCTAAGTTTTTCTTGCTGTGTCGATTTTATCGAAGTACTCTTGATATGATCGACCTGCTCTATCGATGTCCTCGATACCTTACCGATATTATCGATATGAGGACCAAATCTGTCCAGCAACTAAATATTCATCTTGACAAATTTATTGATGTATCGATACACCTATCGATATCATCGATAAAAGCACTAAATATGTCCAGCAACTTCACAATAGATCTGGACGAATTATCGATGTATCGATACACCTATTGATATCATTGATATCCAAACCACGAGTCCATCGGGAGTGGCTTGATAAGATCGATAAGCAGATATCCGGCGCCCCTATTTTTTAATAAAAATCTCAAATTCCTTTGATATATCGATGACCGTCTGATATGATCTGAATTCAAATATCGATAAGATTGGAGGTCCATCGATGATATCGATAGTGGGCGCACATTTCTTACATCAAATATTTAAGGTTTTTTTTAACTATGATCGGGGGCCCTTTGATAGAATCAATATTCAAATATCGATGATATCAACACCAGGTCGATTGCATCGAACAAGGACACAAATCATCTAGCAAGCTTAAAGACAAATCCGCTAGATTTATCGATGCATCGACTCTGATCACGATACCATCGACATTCAAATTCTGATGATCTCGACGATTCCCCCGATTATTCATGAAAACCTGAAATATCTCAAAGTCAAGTCTCTCTCATTTTTCATGTGTCGATTAATCGATCATATCATCGATAGAATCGGAGTTCGAAATCCGATGACATCGATAATAGTTTCGATTTATCAACCATTTGGTAAAACGTTTTAAAAGCGTATAACATTGAGTCTGAGTCATCGAGCAGACCATCGATGCTATCGAGAGTATATGCTCGATGATATCAAACCTGCTCGATGATATCGAACTTAGTTATAAATGTGATCATTTTATATCCGTTGGAACTTTTTGCCTATATATAGAGGACTTGTCTATTGTTGCTGTGAGAGAGAAAATAGAGAGAGCTTTTGTGTGTTTCATCTTACATCCTATATCTTAAGCCCTTTCTCTTAAGGGAGTTCATCCTCCAATCCACCCTCACCATTGATATTCAATAGAGTGAATTACGGAATGAACTTTCGCATTCAAGGATCCTCCAGCTATTACCTTAATGGCAAATCATTAAGCTGGGATGCCTTGAATGCATAAGATTGGAACTACTCTATCTTCCTTATAGGAAAATCTTTAGAGAGTAGGATTCCATCATAACCTTGACCCAACTCGAAGCCGAGTATTGGTATACTATCTTGTGTTACAGATCAAGGGGGTAGAAGACTATTCGTCAACAAGGAGGAGGAGATCTTCGACATTATGCTGAATGAGACTCATCAACTTATCTGTAAGTACTTTGAGTGCGGAGGACACTTATGATCATTCCTTTCTAGGATTGGGTCTTAAGTGGTTCTCACCCTTTGAAGTCCTTAAGGAGGCCTCTGGTGGGAGTGTACGTGGTGGATGCGTTATGTAGACCCTTGCTCTGTGGAGAGCATAAACATCTGGTTAGGAGTGAACCAGTAAAACTCGTGGGTTAGAGGTGAACCGAGTAGAAACCTCCGCATAAAGGTTGAAGGTGAACCTGATTTAAAACCTTAGGTTTGAGGTGAACCCTGAAAAATCTCCATAGTGAATCTGGTACACTCAAGGGTTGAGTGCGACAACCGGGTGTGAAGTAGACAAGTAGTCGAACCACTATAAAATGACTGTGTTTGAGATTGTTATTTTGATTGAGTGGTTTGCATTAATATTTTCATATCTAAATATCTGATCACTTCTCACACACCTACACAGTCATATCCATCATGAACTAGACTTTTATGGTTTAATCTTTGAGCAGTTTGTGATTGGATCCTCTACCAGGCTTGGAAGCCAGTAGAGTTACATTTGAGTAATCCTGATAATTGTATATTTAAAAGTGTTAGTGAAATAGGATTTTGAATAAACCATAAAAACTTTTAAAAGTCCTATTCACCCCCCTCTAGGACATATTAGCATATTCCTTCTTCAACTCAAGCGGTCTTCACCGCTATTTCACTTCCTCCCTTTATACTGAATGTCCTTTATGATGTGCATCAAGAGATGCAAGTGTGCCTTCCAACTCTTCTTCTAGGACAGCTCATTCGTATAATTTGTGGTGATCATCAGAATATGCTGCCATTTCCTGCACTCATATGCAAACTTGCTCATTATATGGGTCTCCTAGTTACATCAGATGATGTTCGTCCAGGAGCATGGTTCGATGATGACGCCATGCAGGAGGAATAACAATTATGCTTCATCTCCTCGCTTCCACCGAATAGTCCTCCCGTACAGCCGGCTAAACATAATGATCAACCCTCATATCCATGGGGATCCAATCATACGCCGCTGTTCAGTCCGGTGTCTATCACCAATCGTCGGGATCATCACGTTGAACGTTATCTTCTTACCAGAATGGTTGGTATTTAGGAACGACTCTACAACTATGAAAGGAGCCTCATAGCGATTGAGGATAAAGTTGACTCCCTTCAGCATACCAGTCAGCAAGTAGTGGACTTGCTCACCAATGGCAACACTCGCGGACATTAGGTGGTGATTGGGAGGTGTATTATCACTGCAGCCATATCTGGACACTTTGGCTAACTTCTTTTTCTTACCTGCGTATAGTTTTTTTTTTCTAGTATGCCCATAGATGGGCCAAATACCTATAGATGTTTTGGATTGCCCATGGATGGGTTAGTTTTTTTTATGTTCAACTATTGTACCAATGTTGGGTAGAACACATTTTGGATATTTTGTTACATGGCGGGTTATACTTCAAATATATTGATTATCGTGCTTCTTTGGTATGATTAATGGTCTGTCTTGCATGATGATATTACCTAAGAATGCCTCCTCCTGCATAATTCTTGCTTGGTTTATGATGTTTTTATACTCTCTCTTGATCTAATATGCATACATGTCTTTACTTGTTTTACCTCTCTTACATGTTATTTGGGTCTTAGTTCTCCCATATGCTTCAACTTCAGTCAATATCCATTGTTATATTATCCTTTGCCAATGACTAACAAAAAGAGGGAGAACAAATTCCACACCCCTGGAAAATTTTGTGTATCTATTTGTGGATGGTGGTATAGGTGTTAGGGGGACACTACGCCAAAACTGGAAAAAAATGATGGTTGAAAATCATCTTAAAAGACAATAAAGGACGGTTTTGGACCGTCACAAGGGCCGTCCTATTTTTGGGTGTTGTATTACTTAATGGACGGTCATGAACCGTCATTTCTATGGACATTTAAAGGACGGTTATGAACCGTTTATAAAAAAGGATGGTCATGGACCGTCAATAAATATAGACGTTAAAACGATGGCTATGGACCGTCTATTACGAAGGACGGTCATGGACTGTCCTTAAAAAAGACTGTTACGAGCAGTCTCTGATGAACCTTAAAAGGATGGTCATGGACCATCCTTAAAAAGGACTGTTATGAGCCGTCTCTGATGAACTTTAAAAGGACAGTTATTGACCATCTCAGATTTGAATATTTAGAAAAAAAAATGGACGGCCTAAAGCCATTAGAAAATTTATTGGATTAAAAATATTAAAAAAAGAAAAAAAAATCAACAACAATTTTCTTTTTGTGTCTTTCATCTAATAAAAAAATATTTAACCAACAAAACATTATAATTCAGAATCATCTAGATTACAGAAACTTCATTCACTTTTTTTTTTTCCAAAAAACTGGGCACACTTTTTTAAAATAAAACTGATCATTAAAATAAAACTAATGCAAGCAAATAATGCAAAAAAGTGTTTCAATTCAAGTTAATAAAAACAACAACAAAAATTAAAGCTTTGTAAAAAGGGACGTGTTAAAGGGATACATCCTTGATTCCCATACATGAAAGTATAATGATTATGTAAGCAAGAATCGCAGCACAAGGTCCCATAAATACGGTAATGTTATCCTGCAAAGGAATAGGATAGTATTAGATGTTAACGCACTTGATCAGATTGCACATAAAGTTCCAATTAGAGTTACAGTTTAGTAAAGGTTGCCATGCATAGATGATAAGGAAGCTTAAAAGAACTAAAAAACTAAGCCCCTGTCTTTTCTGTTGCAACAGATTATGTAGAATCTTATTGAAACTATGCAATGAATTAAAAGAGAGTTTAAAAAAATATAGAAACAACAATAGGTTAAGGTTAGGTTTAGGTCTAGGTTATAGGTTAAAAGTTTAGGTTATAGGTTATAGGTTAAACATTTAGGTTATAGGTTAAGGTTTAGGTTTAAGTTAAGGTTTAGGTTTAGGTTATAGGTTTAGGTTTAGGTTTAGGTTATAAGTTATAGCTTTCAAGAATTGAGAATAGGTTAAAGTTCAAGTTTAGGAAATTGGGTACGGGTTCGAGATCGAGTTTAGGTTTGGGATTTCAAGTTTACATTTAAGTTGAAGTTAAGGAGTTAAGATTAGGATTAGGTGTAGGTTTAGGTTTAGGGATTTGAGAATACATTTAGGTTTTAGGTTTAGGTTGTAGGTTTAGGTTATAAGTGTAGGTTATAGGTTTAGGTTTAGGTTAGGTTATAGGTTAAGGTTTAGGGAATTGAGTTTAGGTTATCGGTTATAGGTTTAGGTTATATGTTATACGTTATAGGTTAAGGTTTAGGTTTAGGTTATAGGTTTTGGGATTTGAGAATAGGTTTAGGTTAATGTTGTAGGTTATAGGTTTAGGTGATAAGTTTATGTTAATGTTGTGGGTTATAGGTTTAGGGATTTGAGAATACATTTAGGTTTAGGTTTTACATTTAGGTTATAGGTTTAGGTTTAGGTTATAAGTGTATGTTATAGGTTTAGGTTTAGGTTAGATTATAGGTTTAGGTTTAGGGAATTGAGAATAGGTTAAGGTTTAGGTTTAGGAAATCGGTTTGGGTTCGGGTTTGTATTTGGGTTTTCAAGTTTAGGTTTAGGTTAAGGAGTTGTGATTAGTATTAGGTATAGGTTTAGGTTTATGGATTTGAGAATACATTTTGGTTATAGGTTTAGTTTAAGGTTATATGTTTAGGTTTAGGTTTAGGTTTAAGTTATAGGTTATAGCTTTAGGGAATTGAGAATAAATTAATGTTTAGGTTTAGGAAATCGGGTTTGGGTTCGGGATCAGGCTTAGGTTTGGGTTTAGGTTTTAGGTTTTAGGTTATAGGTTAAGGTTAAGGTTAAGGTTAAGGTTAAGGTTTAGATTTAGGTTTAGGTTATAGGTTGAGGGATTTGAGAATAGGTTTAGGTTATATGTTTAGGTTTAGGTTTAGGTTTAGGTTATAGGTTTAGGTTATAAGTCTTGGTTATAGGTTTAGGTTTAGGTTCGGTAATAGGTTAAAGTTTAGGGAATTGAGTTTAGGTTATAGGTTATAGGTTTTGGTTGTAGGTTATACGTTATAGGTTAAGGTTTAGGCTATAGGTTAAGGTTTAGGTTTAGGTTATAGGTTTAGGTTTTGTAATAGGTTTTGGGATTTGAGAGTAGGTTTTGGTTAATGTTGTAGGTTATAGGCTTAAGTATAAGTTTATATTAATATTGTAGGTTATAGGTTTATGTTTAGGTTTAAGTTTAGGGATTTGATAATACATTTAGGTTTTGGTTTTACGTTTAGGTTATAGGTTTAGGTTTAGGTTATAAGTGTAGGTTATAGGTTTAGGTTTAGGTTAGGTTATAGGTTCGGGTTCGGGTTTAGGTTTGGGTTTTCAAGTTTAGGTTTAGGTTAAGGAGTTATGATTAGGAGTAGGTGTATGTTTAGTTTTAGGGATTTGAGAATACATTTATGTTTTAGGTTTAGGTTTAGGTTATAGGTTTAAGTTTATATTATAGGTTATAGTTTTAGGGACTTGAGAATAGTTTAAGGTTTAGGATTAGGAAATCGGGTGGTTTAGGTTTTAGGTTTTAGGTTTTAGGTTTAGGTTATAGATTAAGGTTTAGGTTTAGGTTTAGGTTTAGGTTTAGGGGTTTAAGTTATAGGTTATAGGTTTAGGTTATAAGTTAAAGGTTTAGGTTATAGGTTTAGGGATTTGAGAATAGGTTTAGGTTTATGCTTAGGTTTAGTTTTATGTTATAAGTGTAGGTTATAGGTTTAGGTTAGGTTATAGGTTAAGGCTTAGAGAATTGAGTTTAGGTTATTGATTATTAGTTTAGGTTGTAGGTTATAGGTTATAGGTTAAGGTTTAGGTTATAGGTTAAGGTTTAGGTTTAGATTATAGGTTTGGGGAATTGAGAATAGGTTTTGGTTATTGTAGGTTATAGGTTTAGGTTATAAGTTTATGTTAATGTTGTAAGTTATAGGTTTAGGTTTAGGTTTAGGTTTAGAGATTTGAGATTACATTTAGGTTTTAGATTTAGGTTTAGGTTTTATGTTTAGGTTTAGGTTAAAAGTGTAGGTTATAGATTTAGGTTTAGGTTTAGATTTTACGCTTAGGTTATAGGTTTGGTTTAGGTTAGGTTATGGGTTAAGGTTTAGGGAATTGAGAATAGAATAAGGTTAAGGTTTAGGAAATCAGGTTCAGGTTCGGGTTCGGGTTTTCAAGTTTAGGTTTACGTTAAGGAGTTGTGATTAGGATTAGGTGTAAGTTTAGGTTTACAGATTTGCGAATACATTTAAGTTTTAGGTTTAGGTTTAGGTTAAGGTTATAAGTTTACGTTAAGGTTTAGGTTTAAGTTATTGGTTATAGCTTTAAGGAATTGAGAATAGTTTAAAGTTTCGATCTAGGAAATCGGGTTGGGGTTGGGGATCGGGTTTAGGCTTGGGTTTTGGTTTTAGTTTTTAGGTTATAGGTTTAGGTTGTAGGTTAAGGTTAAGGTTATAGGTTTAAGTTTGGGTTTATGTTACATGTTATATGTTTAGGTTATAGGTTAAAGGTTTAGGTTTAGGTTTGAGGTTTAGGGATTTGAGAATAGGTTTAGGTTTGGGTTTAGCTTACAAGTTATAGGTTTAGGTTATTTGTTAAAGCTATAGGTTTAGGTTATAGGTTTAGGGATTTGAGAGTATGTTTAGGTTTAGGTTTAGGTTATAGGTTTATGTTATATGTTTTGGTTTAGGTTAGGTTATAGGTTAAGGTTTAGGGAATTCAGTTTAGGTTAAAGGTTATAGGTTTAGGATGTAGGTTATACATTATATGTTAAGGTTTAGGTTATAGGTTAAGGTTTAGGTTCAGGTTATAGGTTTTGGGATTTGAGAATAGGTTTTGGTTAATGTTGTAGGTTATAGGTTTAGGTTATAAGTTTATGTTAATGTTATAGGTTATAGGTTTATATTATAGGTTTAGGTTTAGGTTTAGGTTTAGGTTTAGGTTTAGGATTTGTGAATACATTTAGGTTTTACGTTTAGTTTATAGGTTTAGGTTTAGGTTATAAGTGTAAGTTATAGGTTTAGGTTTGAATTTGGTTATAGGTTAAAGTTTAAGGAATTGAGAATAGGTTAAGGTTTAAGTTTAGAAATTAGGTTCGAGTTGGGGTTTGGGTTTGGGTTTTCAAGTTTAGGTTTAGGTTAAAGAGTTATGATTAGGATTGGGTCTAGGTTTAGGTTTAGGGATTTGAGAATAAATTTAGGTTTTAGGTTTAGGTTTAAGTTTACGTTTAAGTTATAGGTTATAGCTTTAGGGAATTGAGAATAGTTTAAGGTTTAGGTTTAGGAAATCGGGTTTGGGTTCGAGATCGAGTTTAGGTTTGTGTTTAGGTTTTAGGTTTTAAGTTATAGGTTTAGGTTATTAGTTAAGGTTAAGGTTTAAGTTTAGGTTATGGTTATAGGTTTAGGTTTGGGTTTAGGATTAGGTTTAGGTTAAGGTTACATGTTATGGGTTTGGGTTTAGGTTGTAGGTTATTGGTTTAGGTTATAGTTTAAAGGTTTAGGTTTAGGTTATAGGTTTAGGGATTTGAGAATAGGTTTAGGTTTAGGTTATAGGTTTAGGTTTAGGTTAGGTTATAGGTTAAAGTTTAGGGAATTGAGTTTAGGTTATAGGTTATAGGTTTCGGTTGTAGGTTATACCTTATATGTTAAGGATTAGGTTATAGGTTAAGCTTTAGATTTAGGTTATAGGTTTTGGGATTTGAGAATAGGTTTTGATTAATGTTGTAGGTTATATGTTTAGTTTATAAGTTTATGTTAATGTTGTAGGTTATAGGTTTAGGTTTAAGTTTAGGTTCAGTCTAGGGATTTGAAAATACATTTAGGTTTTAGGTTTTTCGTTTAGGTTATAGGTTTAGGTTTTGTTTATAAGTTTAGGTTATAGGTTTAGGTTTAGTTTAGGTTATAGGTTAAGGTTTAGTCAATTGAGAATAGGTTAAGGTTTAGGTTTAAGAAATCGGGTTCGGGTTTGGGTTTGGGTTTGGGTTTCCAAGTTTAGGTTTAGGTTAAGGAGTTGTGATTAGGATTGGGTGTAGGTTTAGGTTTAGGAATTTGAGAATACATTTAGGTTTTAGGTTTTGGTCAAGGTTATAGGTTTAGGTTTAAGTTATAGGTTATAGCTTTAAGGAATTTGAGAATAGTTTAAGGTTTAGGTTTAGGAAATTGGGTTCGGGATCGGGTTTAGATTTGGGTTTAGGTTATAGTTTTTATGTTATAGGTTTAGGTTATAGGTTAAGTTTAAGGTTTATGTTAAGGTAATAGGTTTAGGTTTGGGCTTAGGTTGTATGTTATAGATTTAGGTTATATGTTAAAGGTTTAGGGATTTGATAATAGGTTTAAGTTATAGGTTTAGGTTTAGGTTTTGGTTATAGGTGTAGGTTATAGGTTTAGGTTTAGGTTAGGTTATAGGTTAAGGTTTAGGGAATTGAGTTTAGGTTATAGGTTATGTGTTTAGGTTGTAGGTTATACGTTATAGGTTAAGGTTTAGGTTATAGGTTAAGGTTTTCATTTAGGTTAAGGTTTAGGTTTAGGTTATAGGTTTTAGGCTTTGAGAATAGGTTTTGGTTAATGTTGTAGGTTATAGGTTTATGTTATAAGTTTATATTAATGTTGTAGGTTATAGGTTTAAGTTTAGGTTTTGGTTTAGGGATTTGAGAATACATTTAGGTTTAGGTTTTATGTTTAAGTTATATGTTTAGGCTTAGGTTATAAGTGTAGGTTATAGGTTTAGGTTTAGGTTTAGGTTTTACGTTTAGGTTATAGGTTTAGGTTTAGGTTTTAGGTTTTAGGTTATAGGTTAAGGTTTAGGGAATTAAGAATTAATTAAGGTTTAGGTTTAGGAAATTAGGTTCGGGTTCGGGTTCGTGTTCGGGTTTTGAAGTTTAGGTTTAGGTTAGGGAGTTGTCATTAGGATTAGGTGTAGGTGTAGGTTTAGGTTTAGGGATTTGAGAATACATTTAAGTTTTAGGTTTATGTTAAGGTTATAGGTTTAGGTTTAGGTTTAGGTTTAACTTATAGGTTATGGCTTTAGGGAATTGAGAATAGTTTAAGGTTTAGGTTTAGGAATGCGGGTTCGGGTTCGGGTTCGGGTTTAGGTTTAGGTTTAGGTTTTAGGTTATATGTTATAGGTTTAGGTTGTAGGTTAAGGTTAAGGTTAGGGTTTAGGTTTAGGTTAAGGTTATAGGTTTAGGTTTGGGTTTAGGTTATAGGTTATACGTGTAGGTTATATGTTAAAGGTTTAGGTTTGGGTTTAGGTTATAGGTTATATGTTAAAGATTTAGGTTTAGGTTATAGGTTTAGGGATTTTATAATAGGTTTAGGTTATAGGTTTAGGTTATAAGTGTCGGTTATAGGTTTAAGTTTAGGTTAGGTTATAGGTTACGGTTTAGGGAAATGTGTTTAGGTTATAGGTTATAGGTTTAGGTTAAGGTTTAGTTTTAGGTTATAGGTTTATGTAACACCCTGAAAATTAGGGGTTGAGCAAAGCTCAGCTCCCAAGTTCCAACGCATCACTTATGCAATATAAATAATGATGATTATGATGAGAGTATTGAACCATGAATGGGATTATATCAAAACAGCATATCATACTCTAGAGACAGTTAAATTGTAAGCGGAAGACTGTGATAGATATATCAAATATATAAACTAAGGTAAGTCTCCAGAGTGTGATAATGTTACCAGGTTAATGAATTACAAATACAATTTCAAAATATACCAAAGGTGTAGTGTCATCTAGTTAACATCCTTGTAACCCCGTCGTTCAAGGCACGGCTCGCATGAAGTCGCCAGAAAACAGTATATACGAGAAAGTATTCTCGTCGTCACAAAAGTCCGGCTCCGCCTCAGGAGTAGCGTCGCCATCTGCAATCAGACAAAATCTGATGGGTGTCCGGAACACTGTCCCATAACGTGGGAGTAAGTGATCAACTCAGTGGAACAGTAAAGCATAGGTTAACATGTTATCAAAACAGTCAAGCAGTAATGATAAAGTAGTACAATCAACAATCCTAAGTACTCTTATTAATGTAAGTATGAAATGTTGTCATGATGCATGCCCTCGCCAACATACTCCCTCGTGCGACACCATCTTACATCTGCGGCATGCTTTCATCCCTCAGTGCTCCACATCTTCCAGGCACGTGCAGTGCGATATGAACATGATTACCAAGTTGTTATTAGTCATTTTCATATAGCAGTATTGAGAAACTAAGGTACCTCCCTTATATCATTCTCAAACAATGATCCATTCTAGGGTCCTCAATCCTAGATAATCTCATATGATGATGCAGTTCTAGGTTGCTGCAAGGGCTGCCAAGGCTGTTACATGGAATCGTTGCACCACTCCCCCATCACCTTATCAATACAGGCCTAGTTTATACTCTGTTTACTACGGGAAGGCTCGTCGCCTCTCCATAGATTCAGAGTATGCTCGAGATCACTACACCGGGTACTGTCAAGGCTGCCAGGGCTGTTACATGAAATTGTTACACCACTCCCCCATCACCCATCAAAGTAGTATAGGCCGATAGCTCGAATATAGTGTCTCATACCACCATATTCAGCTCACGAGTCTGGTTACTCACTGGTCACTACGAGAAGGCACATGGCCCGAGTGTAGGCCAATAGCTCGACCACGGTGTCCCATACCACCATGCCTAGCTTATGAGTCTTAGCGGATCGAGATACCAAGGTTAACGGGGTTGCACTGGTAAGTTCGGTACCTTAGGTTCAAGCAGTAGCATCCAAACATGGTGAACATACATTAGACAGATCGGGTTACTTGACGAGCTCGACTAGCTCGAGCACACGACAAGTTGAATGACATGAAGTGCATAAGCACTTCGCGTTGCCAACCACTATCGCCAACCGAAGTATGACTCGGGTTCATCGAACGCATCTCACGTGGCGAATGAATCTCAGCCACGAATTCAATCCCGTTACCAATTGCCTGAAGTATACAATAGCCCTAGTCACATTTAATTATGGAACAGTTAAAGCAGTAATGGATCAAGATTTCAAATCATAAAATCAAATATCCAATATTGTCCGCTTAGGGCTGCTAGGGCTGTTGCACGGAATCGTTACACCACTCCCCCATTACCCATCACGGATTTTATGAAATACAACTCAAACATGTGAAATAGTCAGAGCAGAAGTAAATAAACAAGCCATGCAAACATATTAACAAGCATGTTATAAAACATAATGTAAACAGGAAATCCAAACACATACGTTTCATAAATCAGTAAGTGATTAAACTAATAACTTACATGAAGGAAATCATACACATTACTAAAGTAGTTGAGAATCCTATATCAACACCGTTATACATTACAATTTACTAACTGCTACTCATTTGAACATTCCAACAAATATTTTAGATTGCACACATCAACATACCTAACGTATGTTGATCACATAGGTATTAGGCCAAATCCTTTCACTAGGGAGCTGCCCCATGGATAAGACGCGTGCACCCACGACGGATAATCATGACAAGCATGAATCCAAGTTCCATATTCATTTGAACATTTTCACAAACACTTGGGCTACACAATTTAACATATATAGCGTATATTGGCCATGGCGTGATTTAGGGCAAATCCTTTCGTCAAAGGGGTATCGCCTATACAACAATTATATATCCATGACAATTAGTCATGGCGAGCACGAATGTGAATTCTAAACTCATTCGGTCATTCTCACAAACACTTAGAATACACTCTTTTAACATACATAACGTATACTAGCAAAAACATGTATTAGGGCGAATCCTTTCACCGAGTGAGTATTATACATATATATAGCATGTTCATCTAGTAATTAATCATGGCTAACATACTTTCAAAATTTGTATGTATACGATATTTTCTAGAATTATACAGAATACACAATATACGATAATTTGTATACGCAATCAAAACACAAAACGAACATCAGTTTATGCATGTATAATCACACTCAGATCATGAATCTATCATTATCTGACATTGAAAGTGTTGAAAACCATAACCTATACATCTAAAGTCCGCACCTTATGCCGTAGAAGCATAATGAACTCGATAGATTTGCTAAGCTTCTATCTATAGTGATGTGGCAACCTATAACATGCTTTAGGTTAGTTATTTCATAACTTACAACTATCAAAACCCCAAAACAGATTAGGGTTAGGGTTTCTTACCTAGAAATGAAGTCGAAATCGTCAGGAAAATGATTAGAAAGGGATGGTTAAGCTTGCATAGCGGCAGGGTAGGGTGGCAGGGAGATACTCCCACTTCTCTCACACTTTCTCTCTCTTTTCTCTTTTCTCTCTCTTAGGTTTTTCTCAAATTCGTATGGGATGAGAGAGTGAGGGTTTAAGGTCCTTATATAGCCTAAAACATTATCGAAATAGACCTAAGGTCAAGGTATACTTAGGTTATAACTAAAGTGGGATTGTTCCGTCTCAACGGAGCACTTCTGACGGCCCCTTTTCTGCATGCTGTCGGACTTAAGCTCACCAACCTTGGATCTAGGTCGAGTTAAGGTTTCATTCCCATCGGGTTCCCAGATCACACGTGGTGGACCAGTTTCATTTCAACGGTCACCGGAACTCGATCAGGGTTACAAGTACATGGAGATGTGTATGAAATTTCCCCTGAATCGAGGGTGTATTTGTGTCAGATTCTAACGGTCTGATTGTTCATATCAGGCCCGCAAGTGACAAGTCTCAGATTACTTAAATGAGATTTGATTTCTAAAGAAATCTACATTTTCTCACACTCTTCACTCCAAGCTCAAGCGAATAGCCGTGGGACATTATCTGGATTTGACTTCTGAGATGGTTGTCAAGCCCAGCAAGGTGGTCCTAATTCTATAACTTCGTATTATTCGGACTTCGATGTGCGGCCCAGATCTGATATGGAGTTTCGTGATGCTCCGAGAGCAACTGGGTAATGAGATTGATCCTAGATTTTAGGGTAACCTGGCGTCACTGATTTTACAAGTTTTGGGCCTTGCAGATCGGATTTAAAGTGATTAGTGCGGATTTCATATGTGATCTAGTGTAGTACTTAGTTAACTCTGTCTAATTTCTAAAGGATTTAGTCCTGTAAGATTTCTGTCTGAGGTGGTTCTTGAGCCTTTGGTAGTTTGTATAGAAGGTGGTTCAAAGAATTAACACTTAACTAAATCACGCCCTAATTACAATAGAAGAAGGTTTTAGGGTGTAACAGCCCCGATTTTTTCCAACCTGGAATTAGATGTCCTTAGGCGATGGGTCAATCCTAACACCGGTTTAACTTCTCAAACACTCAATTAAAGCCTCAAATCCCTTTTCAAACCATTTACTTCACAAATCTCACCTTTCACTACCTCGTTCTTTAAATCCTTCTAAGTACTTTTATATTAGACACTATCTTAAAGTTTAGGTGATGAAGAACAATACTTAAACTAAACATTGCTACAAAAGTCTAAGTACCACCTCAGACCGAAATCACTCAGAACTAAATCCTTTAGAAATTTGAGAAAGTTAACTACGTGTTAAACTAGATAATCCATGAAATCTATTTCAATCACTTTAAATACGATCTGCAAGACCCAAAACTTGTAGAATCATTGACGCTAGGTTACCCTAAAATCTTAGATCAATCTCATTACCCAGTTGCTCTCGAGAGCATTTCGAAACTCTGTACCAGATCGGGACCGCACGTAGGAAGTCTTAATAACACGAAGTTAAGGAATTAGGACCGCCTCGCTGGGCTTGACAACCATCTCGGAAATCAAATCCAACTAGTGTCCCACGGCTGTTCGCTTGAGTCCAGAGCGAGGAGTGTAAAAATACTTGATTTTCTTTAAAAATAAATATCTCAAATAGTAATCTGAGACTTGTTGCTTGCGGGTCAGTATTAAGCAACCTGACCGTCAGAATCAGGCCAAATTACACCCTTGGATTAGAAAAAATTTCATACACATGTCAGTGTACTCAAAATTTTCGATTGAGATCCACTGACCGCTAAACTGAAAATGGTCCACCATGTGTGATCTGGAAATCCGACTGAAATGAAAACTTAACTCCACCTAGATCCAATGTCAGTGAGCTTAAGTCCGACCTTTGGCTTAAGGGGGGCCTCTGGAAATGCTCCGTTGAGCTGAAACAAAAGCCCTTTGGACAAAACCCAAGTATACCTTGTTCCTAAGTCTGTTTTGGTAAGATTTTAGGCTATATAAGGACCTTTGAACCCTCTCTCTCACATCCATACGAATTTGAGAGACCCTAGAGAGAGAAGAGAGAAAAGAGAGAGAGAATGTGAGAGAGAAGTGGGAGAATCTCCCGTCCACTCTACCCTGCCACTCTATGAGCTCCACCACTGTAATCTAATCACTTTTCCGGCGATTTCAACATCTTTTCCAGGTAAGGAACCCTAACCCTAATCTGATTTGGGGTGTTGATAGTTGTAGGTTATGAAATAGCTAACATATTTCATTCTATAGGTTGCCAAACTGCCGAATATGGAAGCTTAGCAAACCTATCGACTCCGTTACGATTCTACGACAAAAAGTGAGGACTTTAGGTGTATAGGTTATGGTTTTCAATACTTTCAATGTCAGATACTAATAGATTCATGATCTACATGCAATTGCACATATACAAAGTGCTTTCTGTTTTCCATTTCGATTAAGGACGTTGAATATGGAATTTTACATATTCTAGGTATTCGTAGAAAATACCGTATACGTATAAATTTTATAAATATGTTTGCCATGATTATTTGTTGTATGAATATACTATATATGGATAAAATACTTGTTTGGCGAAAGGACTCACCCTAATACATGTTTTGTTAACATACACTATGTATGTTGAAATTGTGTATTCTAAGTGTTTGTGAAAATGCTTGTGATGTAAGTGTTTGGATGATTGTGCCTTAGGTTGGTGTTGAGATGGGATTCTCAACTACCTTAGAGACCTGTATGATTTCCTCCATGTGGTTGATTACTTTAACCGCCTACTTATGATATATATGTGTTTGTGTTGCCTGTTTATATAGTGCTTTATAACATGCTTTATAACATGCTTTATGACATGCTTGTTAACTTGCTTAAATTACTTCGTTTAATATGCTTTACCCCACATGCTATGAATAAGGATTGATTGAGTTTGGGACTATGTTTATAGTCTAGACAATCGGCACAAGACTTGAGATCGTGGTTGAGATTCATTTCGCCACGTAAGATGTGTTTGACGAACCCGGGTCGTACTTCAGTTGGCGACGGTGGTTAGGGCACACGAAGTGCTTATGCACTTCAGGTCGTTCAGTTGATTGTGTGCTCGAGCTAGTCAGGCCCGTCAAGTAACTCGATATGGCTAATGTATGTTCACCATGTTTCGTCCCTATTGCTTGAACCTAGGGTACCAAACTTACCAGTGGAATCCTGTTAACCATGGTACCACGATCTGCTAAGACTCATGAGCCGGGCACGGTGGTATGGGATACCGTAGTCGAGCTGTTGGCCTACACTAGGGCCACGTGCCTCCCCGTAGTGACCAGTGAGCAACCAGACTCGTGAGCCGAATACGGTGGTATGGGACATTGTATTGGTGCTGTCGACAACTACGGCGAGAGCCGAATACTGTGAGACCTATATACATGCTGACGGGCAACGAGTCCTTCGTAGTATCTTCAAGTATACTCTGAAATCTGTGATTGGCGATGAGCCCTTCGCAGCAATTAGAGCATGAGTTGAGCCAAGTACGGTGAGACCTGTATTTGAGCTGACGCCAGCGATTGAGCCGAGTACGGTGAGACCTGTATTCGAGCTAACGGCCAGCAATTGAAACACATACGGTGAGATCTATATCCGTAGTGACGGGTGACGAGCCATTTGCGATGCCTTCGCGATGCCTCTCAAACCATAATATCGTATGAGATTGTCTAAGTTTGACGACCCTAAAATGGATCATGTTTGGGAATGATACAAGGGAGGTACCTTAGTTTCCCAATACTACTGTTTGAAATGGATTAATAACTACTCGGTAATCATGCTCATCATCGCACTGCATGTGTCTAGTAGATGTGAAGCACTGAGGGATGAATGCAGTCGCGAACGTAAGATGGTGTCACTTGAGGGTGGTTTGGCAAGGGCATACATCATGTCATTTCATACTTACATTAAATAAGAGTAGTTAGAATTATTTGATTGTACTGCTTTATCATTACTGCTTGACTGAATTGATAACATGTTAATCAATGTTTTGCTGTTCCACTGAGTTGGCCACTCATTCCCACGTTACGGGACGGTGTTTTAAAACACCCACGAGACCCTGTATCAGATACAGGTATCACTGGAGCACAGGAGACTGAGCCCGGCTTCTATGACGATCAGGAGGAGTTCTCCTACATGCAGTTCACTAGAGGCTTCGCATAAGCTGTCCAGTACTACGGGGCTACAGGGTTGATAATTTTAGTTGTACTATTTTGACATTTTGATTCAGAACCAACATTTATATATACGGTGACTCAGTTAGTGTTCATACTCTGGAGATCGAGAATGTTTTGTTATATATATATATCTATATATACCTTTCAGTCTTCCGCTTACGTTTTATACATGGATCTGGAGTAGGAATTACTATTTTGGTAGAATCTCACTCATGTTTATTATACTAACACAGACAACATTTAATCATCATTATCTATGTTGCATAAGTGATGTTCTAGAACTCAAGAGTTAAGTTACTACTCGACCCTCAATTTTTCAGGGCGTTACATAGGGCAGGAGAGGCTAATGTTTCTAAATAACCTATTTGTCGATGATTTCATAAGGTTAATGGTCAAAAGCCCATTTTACTTATGTTTATAGTAATTTTGAGTTTGAGTATTGTTCTTCATCACCTAAACTCTAAGATTTGTGTCTAATGTGAAAGTACTTATAAAGATTTAAAGAACGAAGTGGCGTGAGGTGAGATTTGTGAAGGAAAAGGGTTAAAAAGCGATTTTAGACTTTGAGATTGAGTTTTGACAAGTTAAAGAGGTGTTAGGATCGACCCATTGCCTAAGGACGACTATCTCCAGGTTGGCAAAAATCTGGGATGTTACAGTTTAGGTTTAGGTTAGGGTTTAGGTTAAGGTAATAGGTTTTGGGATTTGAGAATCAGTTTTGGTTAATGTTGTAGGTTATAGGTTTAGGTTAAAAGTTTTCGTTAATGTTGAAGGTTATAGGTTTAGGTTTAGGTTTAGGGATTTGAGAATACATTTGGTTTATAGGTTTAGGTTTAAGTTTAAGTTATAAGTGTAGGTTGTAGGTTTAGGTTTAGGTTAGGTTATAGGTTAAAGTTTAGGTTTAGGAAATCAGGTTCGGGTTCAGGTTCGGGTTTGGGTTTGGGTTTGGGTTTTCAAGTTTAGGTTTAGGTTAAGGAGTTGTGATTATGATTAGGTGTAGGTTTAGGTTTAGGGATTTGAGAATACATTTAGGCTTTAGGTTGAGGTAAAGGTTATAGGTTTAGGTTTAAGTTATAGGTTATAACTTTAGAGAATTGAGAATAGTCTATGGTTTAGGTTTAGGAAATTGGGTTCGGGTTTAGGTTTTAGGTTTTAGGTTTAGGTTAAGGTTTAGGTTTAGGTTTAGGTTAATGTTATAGGTTTAAGTTTGGGTTTAGGTTATAAGTTATAAGTTTAGGGTATAGGTTTTATTTTTGGTTTAGGCTAAGGGTTTAGGGATTCGATTTGGGTTTGGGATCGGTTTTAGGTTTGGGTTTTCAAGTTTAGGTTTAGGTTAGTGAGTTGAGATTAGCATTAGGTGTAGGTTTAGGTTTAAGGATTTGAGAATACGTTTAGGCTTTAGGTTTTAGGTTTTAGGTTTAGGTTTAGGTTATAGGTTTAGGTTTAGGTTTAGGTTATAAGTTTAGGTTTGGGTTTGAGTTATAGGTTGTAGGTTTAGGTTATATGTTAAAGGTTATAGGTTTGATCAGAATATAGGTTCGAGTTATATGTTTGGAATTAAATGTAGGTTTAAGTTAAGTGGATTGAGTTTAGGTTATAGGTTTAGGTTTAGGTTTAGGTTATAAGTTTAGGTTTAGACTAAGGGGTTAGGAATTCAGTTCGGGTTTGGGTTTGGGTTTGGGATCGGGTTTAGGTTTGGGTTTTCAAGTGTAGGTTTAGGTTAGGGAGTTGAAATTAGGATTAGGTGTAGGTTTAGGCTTAGGGATTAGAGAATACATTTAGGTTTTAGGTTTATGTTAAGGTTATAGGTTTAGGTTTAGGTTTAGGTTTAGGTTATAGGTTATAGCTTTAGGGAATTGAGAATAGGTTAAGGTTTAGGTTTAGGAAATCGGGTTG
Organism: Magnolia changhungtana; assembly: GCA_030180095.1. NCBI lineage: Eukaryota > Viridiplantae > Streptophyta > Magnoliopsida > Magnoliales > Magnoliaceae > Magnolia > Magnolia changhungtana. Next base: position 2,731,488 of record JASAUF010000644.1, on the reverse strand, counting down.
AGGTTCGAGATTGAGTTTATGTAACGACCCGTAAATTTCCGTACGTTGGTTCGAGTACCACCTCGACCAGAAATCAATTAGGATTAAATCCTTTAGAAAATTAACAAAGTTAACTAAGTACTAAACTTGATTAGCCATGAAATCCATTGGGATCGCTTTAAATACGATCTGTAAGACCCAAAACTTGCAAAACAAGTGACGCTAGGTTACCCTAAAGTTTAGAAACAAACTCATTTCCCAGCTGCTCTCGGGAATGAAACGAAACTTCATATTAGGTCTAGATCGCACATCGGAAGTCCGATTAACATGAAGCTAAGGAACTAGGACCGCCTCACTGGGCTTGACAATCATCTCAAAAATTAGGTCCAACTGATGTCTCACGGCCATTCGTTTCGATCCGGAGCGAGGGTGTGTGAAAAACACTATTCCCATCCCAAAATAAATATCAGGAATAGTGATCTGGCACCTTTCGCTTGCGCGTCAGTATTAAGCAACCTGACCGTCAGAATCCGACCAAATTACACCCTCGGATTAAGAAAAATTTCAGGAACATTTACATGTACTTGGAATTTCTGATCGTGGCCCACTGACCGTCGAACTGAAAGTGGTCCGCCACGTGCGATCTGGGAATCCGATCGAGTCGAAAACGTAATCCCACATAGATCCATAGGTGGTGAGCTTAAGTCTGACGTTTGGCTCAAGGAGGGCTACCAGAACCTCTCTTTTGAGATAGAAAAGTGATGAATATCCTATATTAGCAGTAACCCTTGAACCTGAGTCTATTTTGGGAATGTTTTTGGCTATAAAAGGTGTTTAGAACAGCCCCTCTCACAGCCATACGAATTTGGGATAAAACCCTAGAGAGAGAGAGAGAAAAGAGAGAGAAAAGAGCTTGGAATTTGTGGGTGATCTTCCTCCTACTGCTTTCGGTTGTCGCACGCCTACACTGCTCCTTTCCAGGTGTTTTCTCAGCGGTATCCATTCCGTTTGAAGGTAAGAAACCCTAACCCTAGGTCTGATTTGATGTAAGTTCATTGTAGGTTATGTAAAGGCTAACCGATTCCGCTCTTTAGGCTAGAAAACTCCCGTATACGGAAGCTCAACGACCCTTGCTGATTCGTTGTGATTCCAAGGGCAAAGGTGAGGACTTTAAGTGTATAAGTTACGGTTTTTAATGCTTTCAATGTCAGATAATGATAGATTCATGATCTGCATGTAAATGCACATGTACAAAGTGCTTTCCGTTTCCTGTTTCGATTAACGTTGTAGAATATGGAATTTCACATACTCTAGGTATACGTAGAAATACCGTATACGTATTTTTTTTGGAAAAATGTTTGACATGTTTATTTAATGTATGATTATATAATATATGGATAAAATACTAGTTTGGCGAAAGGAATCGCTGAAATACATGTTCGCTTGTAAATGCCTAGTATGTTGAAATTGTGTATTCTAGAAATACCGCATATGTGTGAATTTTGGAAATACAATTGTAATGATTATTTGCTGTATGATTATGATATACATGGGTAAAATACTCACGTGGCGAAGGGACAGCCCTAACACGTATTTTGCTAACATACATCATGTATGTTGGAATAGTGTATTCTAAGTGTTTGCGTAGATGCTTGTGTGTGTAAATGCTTGAGTGTTAGTGCCTTAGAGAGGTGCTGATATGGGATTCCCGACTCCCTTAGAGACATGTAGGATCCCCTCCATGTGGTGGTTCGCTATAACCACTCACTTGTGATGTGTATGTAATTGTATCCCTATGTGTATAAGTGCTTTACGACTTGCTTTACAACATGCTTTACAGCATGCTTTACTTCATGCTTTACTTCATGCTTTATAACATGCTTGTATTGCTTGTTTATCATGCTTTACTCCACATGCTATTGATGAGAACTGTTTGAGTTTGGGACTATGCCTATAGTCTAAACTTTCGGTACCAGACTTGAGGTTGTGGCTGAGATGCATGTCGCCACAAAGGATGTGTCTGGCGAACCCGAGTCGTATTTCGGTTGGCGATAGTGGTTGGCCACATGGAGTGCTTTTGCGCTCCATATCGCCCAACTTGTGGTGCGCTCGAGCTAGTCAGGCTCGTCAAGTAAACCGAAGTGTATATGTGTGTTCACCATGTTTGGTCGCTACTGCTTGAACCTAGGGTACCAAACTTACCAGTGGCGATCTCGTTAACCATGGTACCTCGATCCGCTAAGACGCATGAGCCGGGCATGGTGGTATAGGACACCATGGTCGAGCTGTCGGCCTACGCTGGGGCCATGTGCCTCCCCTTAGTGACCATTGCGCAACCAAACTCGTGAGCCGATTATGGTGGTATGGGATACTATATTCGAGCTGTCGATACTTACGGCGAGAGCCGAGTACGGTGAGACCTGTGCTCGTGCTGACGGGCGACGAGTCCTCCGTAGTATCTTCGAGTATACTCCAAGTGTCTGTGATTGGCGACGAGTCTTTCACAGCAACTAGAGTATGAGTTGAGCCAAGTACGGTGAGACCTGTACTCGAGCTGACGGCTAGTGATTGAGCCGAGTACGGTGAGACCTGTACTCGAGCTGACGGCCAGCAATTGAGCCGCATACGGTGAGATCTGTATCCGCGCTGACAGGTGACGAGCCCTTTGCGATGCCTTCACTATGCTTCTCGAACCATAATATCGTATGAGATTAACTAGGATTGACGAACCTATAATGGATCATGTTTGGGAATGATACAAGGGAGGTACCTTAGTTTCCCAATACTGGTGTTTGAAATGGACTAATAATAACTCGGTAATCATGATCATCATTGCACCGCATGTGCTTAGTAGGTGTGGCGCACTGAGGGAGTTAAGCATTCGCGAACGTAAGATGATGTCGCTTGAGGGTGGTTTGGAAAGGGCATACAGCATCATGTCATTTCATTTTCGCACTTAATAAGAGTAGTTAGAATTGTTTGATTTGTACTGCTTTATCATTACTGCTTGATTGAATTGATAACATGTTAACCTATGCTTTATTGTTCCACTGAGTTAGCTACTCACTCCCACGTTACGAGACGGTGTTTGCAACACCCACCAGACTCTGTCGCAGGTATAGATGGTGCCTCGGTTCAGGAACCGGAGCCCGACTTCGAGGAGGATCAGGATGAGTTCTCCTTTATGCAGTATTCTGATGGCTATGCTTAGGCCGACTGCATCGCGGGGATTCCAGGGCTTATCTACGGGATTGTATTTTGAAGTTTTGACTTAGAAATAATACATGTATATTGGTACTCAGTTAGTACTCATACTCTGGAGTTCACAAAATTTTGTTACTTTACATACTCTGAATATAAAATTTCAGTCTTCCGCTTGCCTTTATACAATTGAACTGGAGTATGATTTACTGTTTTGGTATAATCTCATTCATGTTTATTGCTCTAACTCGGACAACATTTAACCATCATTGTGTATGTTGCATAAGCGATGCGTTGGAACTCGGGAGTTAAGTTCATACTCGACCCCCGATTTTCAGGGCGTTACAAGTTAGTATCAGAGCATGATTTTGATTAAAACCGGACCTGAGTTATGTCCCCACTACGTACGCTGACGTGTCACAACCTAGGAGGGTGTGCAAAAATTTAGAAACAGTCTTAGGGTCTCCCGATTTCACCGTTCGGCGAAATTCATTAAAAATGAACACGTTGATCGAGTCTGTACTCGATCCTGACCGCACATACGGACTCTAAATCACTCCTAGACCGTCTATTGACGTGTCCAGGTCACTATCCACCCAAAAATCAGTCTTCAAAAATTAGGAAAAATCAGATTAGTTCAGAAAATTTTCGGAACTAACTGTTCTGGAGCTGAACTGAGTTCGGGGGCCCCCCACGTTAATCCATCAAGGGTCCAGATCGAACCAGGGTGCATTTGGCACCCTGGGCATGAGGGAAGCAGATCCCCACTGCGGCGGCGCGGCTCCGGCCAAGTCCGGCCGCGGCGGCTCGGCGGCTCGGGCGGCGGACCGCGGTCCGGTCGATTTTCCGGGGTGGGTCCAAGGCTGAGGTTGGTCGGCCCAACCTCCTACACCCCCTGGCACGTGCCATTTTGGCAATGGGTTGGGTTTTAAAGGGCTGGAGCACCCTTCTTCCTCATTTCACCCATTTTCAAACACCTCCAAACCCATTTTCGATTTTTCCCTAAACTCATCCCTCCAAACCTTGTAATCTTCCATTTTCTTCCATAACCCACACACCCCAACCTTCCACAACAGCCCTAGCCTCCTCCTTTACCCATTTTCTCAAGTTGGAGCTCTCATACCCCTCATTGGAGCTCAAAATCGGGTAATCTCCTAACCCATTCCATTTTCTTCTTGTTTCTCCTTCATTTCCTACCTCTAGTGCCCCTCCCACACCTATTGGATTGTTGCTTGTAGTGGATCAAAGAGATCAGCCCCTTTTTCCCCCATTTTGGCAATTTTCCATGGCCCTCTTTGGTGTGGTGGTGACTATTTTCTCCATTTCCTCCATCTTATCTTTCATGGGAAAGAGGAAAACAGCGGCCGATGACGCCGGCCCAAGTAGGCCAGCCCATCCCCGAAGAAGATAAGACATTGGGGCCGGCACTAGCACCGTTCGGGAGTTTAGGTCGAAGCGAGACCTGGATCCTGACCATCCCGTCAGAAATGCTTATCCGATAGGCATCGAATACGGGCGTTTTGCGGGCCGCAAGATTGTTTTTGAAGCTCATGTGGATGAAAGAATGTTTGGCCTACACCCGATGATGGACCACTTGGTGGATATCGGATGGAATTCTATATTTGAAGGCGAGTCTCCCGCATGTGAGAACACGGTTCGCGCCTTCTACGCTCATATCATAGATTCATCGTTGGAGCCTCTTCAGTTTACTGTCTCTGTGAGGGGCATAAGACGCACAATCACTGTGGATGAGGTGGTTCGAATCACGAAGATTCCACGTGGTCAAGTGCTTCCTAGTGACGACTTCTCTAGGAGTGCGCGAGAAAGGGATCGTCGCACGCGATATCTCTGTGGTCGCCGAGTTACTTGGAAGCGAGGAATTGTATATTGCGGCGACAAAGATGACCGAAGACTTCCGTTTACTCCATCACATTTTCACATACAATGTATACCCACGGTGGGGTAACCGCACGGAGTGTACTCGGTTGATGGTGGACTTTTTGTACAAGATGGGACGCGGGGACAACATATGCCTGCCCACATTCATCCTATTTCAGATAGTTCAGGTTGTTCGTTCTGCCAGGAACGATCTTTCGCTCCCATTTGGCCGTCTGATCTGCAGGATGGCTCGTGATGTCGGCTACAGGTTGAACATGGAGGACCTTGCACCAGTCCGAGTCATAAGTGAGGCGACACTCAAGAATATGAAGATCGGCCCTCAACAGCGGCAAGCACGACTCGACGAGTCTGGAGATGAGTCGGATAGCGCCGGTGAGGAGAGTGTTGACCTCCAGGCAGAGAGTGATGAGGAGCGCGGTGATGATATACAGGAAGAAGAACCTGAGGCTCAAGACACCGAGGAGAGTTCACCTCCTACGGCTCAGGAACAGGGTGTGAATCGGGATGCTTTTGATGCACGTTTGGCCCGTCTCGAGGAGGGTCAAGCCGCCCTGCAGCAAGAGGTTGGACAAGTTCGGGCTAAGCTTGGTGAGACCCGAGCCAGGCTTGAAGACACCGAAGCCTACATGAAGAGGAGCTTTAAGAAGGTGTCTCGTACGTTGAAGGTCATTCTGTGCTGTGTCCAGGACAAGAACGCTCCCCCTCCACCGCCTGTTTCGGATGCTTAGTCATCCACGTTGTTGTGGTTGTTGTTTGTTTTTGGTTGCCGCGATAGGCGGTTTATGTTTTCATGTAGTTGATGTAATAGATAATAGCGTGTTTTAAGTATTTAATGTTGTGGATGTATTGGCTATCATGTGATTTCTGTCATGATTCATGTAACTCTGTATTCCATGTATTATGACAATTTTGGGTAAATGAAAGGCATGTAGCCCCTTTTGTTTTGATGATGTGTGGAATGCTTAAGTGCTTTATGAAGTGTTATGAAGTGTATTGTGCCTTATCTCACAAATGATCTACCCTATGTTGTATAGGGCATGCCGCGACAGTATACGCGGAGCACGGCACATCTCCGTCTGACTGGCTCTATGGACCGAGGGTTAGGTTCTGATCAGCCTCCTGCTGGTCCTACCGGCGGACTGCCACCTTACACGCCCCCGGTCCGTAAGCAGTATCGTCCGTCTTCTTCTGCGCAGCATGACTCCCTGGCTGCTCCGCCGGCTGATAGGTTTGAGCGGTGATGATGTCGATGATGCATCGGCCAGCGAGATGCAAAAGAGAGAGCAGATGAGCAAGCAGCGGCGGCAGAGACCAGCAGCTTATGGCCACTATCGCTGAGGCCTTGTCCCGTGGTGGTAGTACGACTCCACCTACGACATCTGCACATCTTGATGAGCCTTCTGAGCCTCCTGCTCGGTTTGAGGATGTGCCTCTGCCCACATCCGTCGCACATCCTACTGGAGATACAGGTACACGCGGTCTACTCGAGCGATTTCAGCGCTTGAGGCCTCCCTCATTTATGGGTTCTCACAGACCCGAGGAGGCAGAGTTCTGGCTTGACCGCATCTCTAAGATGCTTCGGATGCTAAATTGCCCAGAGGCAGAGCAGGTGGAGCTGGCCGCTTTCATGTTTGAGAGGGAGGCCAGTTTATGGTGGGATAGCGTGTTGCGGTCTGTCACAGCAGATTACGTGTGGACCTGGGAGGCTTTCGAGTTCCGGTTCAACGAGAAATACTACCCACAGACTTATCGACATGAGCGGGAGGATGAGTTTCTGCGCCTCAGGCAGGGAGGTATGACGATTACAGAGTACGAGCACCGCTTCATAGAGTTGGGCCGCTTTGTCCCGACTATACTGGTGGATGAGCAGATGCGGATGCGTCGTTTTTCCATGGGCTTGCGACCCAACATACGGTCGAGGATATGCTGCCTCAGTATCCCCACCTACGCGGCATTGGTCCACGTGTCTATGACGGCCGAGCAGGATGTGGACCGATTGGCCAGATCGTGTGGTGCTATGGTTGCGAGGCCACGCCAGGATTTACAGAGCAGGCCTATCTTAGGCAAGAGGCCTCGTGCTGATTCGCCCCCCAGGGCCGCAGCACCAGTTGTTCCTGTGAGACGCCCGTTGGTGACCTGCACGTATTGCGGGAAACCAGGACACCCTGCTGAGAGTTGCTTCTCGCGCATGAGGGCTAGCGGCTTTGCGCCACCGCAGAGGTTGGATCGCCCTTATCCACAGGCCATATCAGCTCCACCGCTACAGACTGCTCCTGCACATCCTTCCTTCCGACCTCCTGTGTCGCGCTTCAGGCCGCCACAGCGACCCTTGGCTCCTCAGCCGAACCGTCAGCAGCAGGCGCGCGTTCATACGCTTGTGGCTGAGGCACCTGAGACGTCGATCTCGGCTCCGACGGCTTTTGAGGGTACGGCTTATATTCATGGTACTCCCATTTCTTTATTGGTGGACACTGGGTCCACTACTTCTATTATTTCTTGTGGGGCGGTTAAACGTCTATCTTTGCCTACGATTCCCACAAAGGGAGTGAGACTCACTACGGCTACTGGGACCTGTTCGGATGTCACACGGTTATGCGAGGGTTGTCCGGTAGTTTTGGGTAGCAGCACAGTGCTCGTCGACCTCATTGTTGCTCCACTATGGCACTACGACGTTATCCTTGGTATGGATTGGCTCGCCAAGATGAGGGCGGAGATAGATTGCGATACTCGGATCGTGACGGCCTATGGACCTGACGGCACAGCTTTTACGTTTCCAGTGCAGGTCAGTTGGCCCTGCCGTGTTGATTGTTACGCTGCTTTACTTGTGCCGATTGATGGTCCGACAGTAGAGGGTACGCCGGTGGTTCGAGAATTTGCAGGCGTGTTTGAGACTATTCCTGGTTTACCTCCTCGACGCGAGATCGATTTTACAATCGATCTTACGCCGGGTGCGACACCCATCTCATTGCCGACTTATCGTATGCCTCCATATGAGATGGAGGAGCTGCGGAAACAGATTAACGATCTGGTAGACAAGGGTTTTATACAACCTAGTGTGTCTCCTTGGGGAGCACCTGTGCTATTTGTAAAGAAGGACGGGTCGCTACGGTTGTGTATTGATTACCGTAGGTTGAACCAGGTCACAGTGAAGAACAAGTATCCTTTGCCCAGGATAGATGATCTGTTTGATCAGTTGAGGGGGGCGAAGTATTTCTCGAAGATTGATCTTCAGTCGGGGTACCACCAGTTACGCGTGAGAGATGAGAACGTGCAGAAGACAACCTTCAGGACGTGCTTTGGGCACTATGAGTTCTTGGTGATGTCGTTCGGCCTGACGAACGCACCAGCCGTGTTCATGGACCTGATGAACCGGGTATTTCGGCCTTTCCTGTACCGATTCGTCATCGTCTTTATTGATGACATCTTGATATACTCTACGAGTCGGGAGGAGCACGAGGAGCACTTGAGAGCGGTGTTGGATACACTGAAGAAGAACCAGTTGTTCGCACAATACAAGAAGTGCGACTTCTGGCAGGAGGAAGTCAAGTTCCTGGGACATGTAGTGTCCAAGGATGGGATAGCAGTGGACCTTGCTAAGGTAGCTGCGGTTCAGGATTGGCAGCAGCCTGAGTCGGTTACTGAGGTGAGGAGTTTCCTTGGTCTGGCTGGGTATTACAGACGCTTCATTCGGGATTTCTCGAAGATCGCCAAGCCATTGTCTCAGTTGACTCGGAAGGACCTGAAGTTCGCCTGGAATGAGAAGGCGGAGGCAGCTTTTAAGGAGCTAAAGGACAAGTTGACGTCCGCCCCTGTGCTAGTATTGCCAGAGCAAGGGGAGAAATACATGATATATACCGATCCGTCTCGCGTTGGTTTGGATTGTGTTCTGATGCAGAAGGATAGGGTGATTTCATATGCCTCGAGACAATTAAGGAAGCACGAGGAGAATTACCCAACACATGACCTGGAGTTGGCAGCTGTCATCTTTGCATTGAAGCTCTGGAGACATTACCTCTATGGCGAGGAGTTCGAGCTTTTTTGCGACCACAAGAGCCTTAAGTACATATTCACACAGCGAGACTTGAATATGAGACAACGCCGATGGTTGGAGACCTTGAAGGACTTTAAGTTCGAGGTTTCCTACCATCCTGGTAAGGCGAACCTTGTGGCAGACGCGTTGAGCCGCAAGAAGACGATTGCATTTGCGGCACCGCTGATGATAGCCGAGTGGGACATGGTGGAGTTCGTACGGGACTTCGAGCAGAGACTCACTGTCGAGGAGCCATTTGAGTGTGTTGCGCACGTTCGGGTGCGACCACTTATTGACGACAGGATTGTTGAGGCCCAGGAGGGCGATATACGGCTGTCTGAGCTTCGAGAGCAGGCTAGCGACGCCGAGGATTCCGAGTGGAGGGTTGGTTCTGATGGAGGTCTACGATTCCGTGGCCGCCTATGCGTTCCTGATGTGCCTGACTTGAGACGCGAGCTTCTCGAGTCTGCCCATAACTCGAAGCTTGCGATGCATCCTGGTAGCACGAAGATGTACCAGGATTTGAGACGGACGTATTGGTGGGATAATATGAAGGCCCACATCGCTGAGTATGTGTCTCGATGTCTGACGTGCCAGCAGGTCAAGGCAGAACATCGCCGACCTCCTGGACTGCTTCAGCCCATGCCTATAGCATAATGGAAGTGGGACTTCATCTCCATGGATTTCATATCAGGGCTGCCGAAGACGAGGAAGGGACACGATTCCATTTGGGTGATTGTGGACCGGTTGACCAAATCAGCCCATTTCCTCCCTATTAGAGTTACAAACTCTGCAGACGAGCTGGCTAGATTGTACATTAGAGAGATCGTCCGTCTGCACGGGGTTCCTTTAAAGATCGTGTCGGACGAGAGACACGCGGTTCACATCCATCTTCCGGACTCGTATCCGTGGAGGCGATGGGTGTGAAGTTGAAGTTCGACGGCGTTTCATCCTCGACCGATGGGCGACGAGCGGGTGAATCGATTCTGGAGGATATGTTGCGAGAATGTGTGTTGGACTTCAAGGACACCGGGATGATTGTCTTCCGTATGCGAGTTCGCCTACAACAACGCTTCCGGTGCGACTATTGGCATGGCGCCATATGAGGCTCTATATGGTCGACCTTGTAGGGCACCGCATCCGTTGGGCAAAGGTTGGAGAGCGTAGTCCGATTGGCCGAGTTGAGTTGGTACAAAGCGACACAAAGAAGGTCGACATTATCGGGCGTCGATTACTTACACGCAGCGGTGAAGAAGAGTTACGCCGATACGAGGCGGCGACCGCCGGAGTTCGAGGTCGGGATCATGTGTTCCTTCGAGTTTCCCCTATGAAGGAGTCCTTCGGTTTGGGAAGAAGGGGAAGCTCACACCGAGGTTTATCGGTCCATTTCAGATATCGGATCGAGTGGGTGATGTGGCGTATCGTCTCGCTTTGCCCACACCACTTGCGTCTGTACACAACGTATTTCATGTGTCTATGCTGAAGAAGTACGTTCCCGATCCTTCGCATATCATCAGATGGGAGCAGGTACAGCTGAGCGAGGATGCTACGTATGAGTTGCGCCCGACGCGCATCCTTGACAGGAAGGAGCAGGTACTGCGTAGCAAGGTCATCCCACTTGTGAAGGTACTTTGGACACATCATTCCGAGGAGGAAGCTACTTGGGAGACTGAGGCCGAGGTCAGGAAGAACTACCCTCAGATTCTCGAGGAATATGAAAAGGTATAAATTTCGAGGACGAAATTTTTTTTGTTTAAGGGGGGTAGATTGTAACGACCCGTAAATTTCCGTACGTTGGTTCGAGTACCACCTCGACCAGAAATCAATTAGGATTAAATCCTTTAGAAAATTAACAAAGTTAACTAAGTACTAAACTCGATTAGCCATGAAATCCATTGGGATCGCTTTAAATACAATCTGCAAGACCCAAAACTTGCAAAACAAGTGACGCTAGGTTACCCTAAAGTTTAGAAACAAACTCATTTTCCGGCTGCTCTCGGGAATGAAACGAAACTTCATATTAGGTCTAGATCGCACATCGAAAGTCCGATTAACACGAAGCTAAGGAACTAGGACCGCCTCACTGGGCATGACAATCATCTCAAAAATCAGGTCCAACCGATGTCCCACGGCCATTCATTTCGATCCGGAGCGAGGGTATGTGAAAAACACTATTCCCATCCCAAAATAAATATCAGGAATAGTGATCTGGCACCTTTCGCTTGCGCGTCAGTATTAAGCAACCTGACCGTCAGAATCCGACCAAATTACACCCTCGGATTAAGAAAAATTTCAGGAACATTTACATGTACTTGGAATTTCTGATCGTGGCCCACTGACCGTCGAACTGAAAGTGGTCCACCACGTGCGATCTGGGAATCCGATCGAGTCGAAAACGTAATCCCACATAGATCCATAGGTGGTGAGCTTAAGTCTGACGTTTGGCTCAAGGAGGGCTACCAGAACCTCTCTTTTGAGCTGGAAAAGTGACGAATATCCTATATTAGCAGTAACCCTTGAACCTGAGTCTATTTTGGGAATGTTTTTGGCTATAAAAGGAGCTTAGAACAGCCCCTCTCACAGCCATACGAATTTGGGATAAAACCCTAGAGAGAGAGAGAGAGAAAGAGAGAGAAGAGCTTGGAATTTGTGGGTGATCTTCCTCCTACTGCTTTCGGTTGTCGCACGGCCTACACCGCTCCTTTCCAGGTGTTTTCTCGGCGGTATCCATTCCGTTTGAAGGTAAGAAACCCTAACCCTAGGTCTGATTTGATGTAAGTTCGTTGTAGGTTATGTAAAGGCTAACCGATTCCGCTCTTTAGGCTAGAAAACTCTCGTATACGGAAGCTCAACGACCCTTGCTGATTCGTTGTGATTCCAAGGGCAAAGGTGAGGACTTTAAGTGTATAAGTTACGGTTTTCAACGCTTTCAATGTCAGATAATGACAGATTCATGATCTGTATGTAAATGCACATGTACAAAGTGCTTTCCGTTTCCGGTTTTGATTAACGTTGTAGAATATGGAATTTCACATACTCTAGGTATACGTAGAAATACCGTATACGTATTTTTTTTTGGAAAAATGTTTGACATGTTTATTTATTGTATGATTATATAATATATGGATAAAATACTAGTTTGGCGAAAGGAATCGCTGAAATACATGTTCGCTTGTAAATGCCTAGTATGTTGAAATTGTGTATTCTAGAAATACCGCATATGTGTGAATTTTGGAAATATAATTGTAATGATTATTTGTTGTATGATTATGATATACATGGGTAAAATACTCACGTGGCGAAGGGACAGCCCTAACACGTATTTTGTTAACATACATCATGTATGTTGGAATAGTGTATTCTAAGTGTTTGCGTAAATGCTTGTGTGTGTAAATGCTTGAGTGTTAGTGCCTTAGAGAGGTGCTGATATGGGATTCCCGACTCCCTTAGAGACATGTAGGATCCCCTCCATGTGGTGGTTCGCTATAACCACTCACTTGTGATGTGTATGTAATTGTATCCCTATATGTATAAGTGCTTTACAACTTGCTTTACAACATGCTTTACAACATGCTTTACTTCATGCTTTACTTCATGCTTTATAACATGCCTGCTAACATGCTTGTATTGCTTGTTTATCATGCTTTACTCCACATACTATTGATGAGAACTGTTTGAGTTTGGGACTATGCCTATAGTCCAAACTTTCGGTACCAGACTTGAGGTTGTGGCCGAGATGCATGTCGCCACAAAGGATGTGTCTGGCGAACCCGAGTCGTATTTCGGTTGGCGATAGTGGTTGGCCACACGGAGTGCTTTTGCGCTCCATATCGCCCAACTTGTGGTGCGCTCGAGCTAGTCAGGCTCGTCAAGTAAACCGAAGTGTATATGTGTGTTCACCATGTTTGGTCGCTACTACTTGAACCTAGGGTACCAAACTTACCAGTGACGATCCGTTAACCATGGTACCTCGATCCGCTAAGACGCATGAGCCGAGCATGGTGGTATGGGACACCGTGGTCGAGCTGTTGGCCTACGCTGGGGCCATGTGCCTCCCCGTAGTGACCATTGCGCAACCAAACTCGTGAGCCGATTATGGTGGTATGGGACACTATATTCAAGCTGTCGATACATACGGCGAGAGCGGAGTACGGTGAGACCTGTGCTCGTGCTGATGGGCGACGAGTCCTCCGTAGTATCTTCGAGTATACTCCAAGTGTCTGTGATTGGCGACGAGTCTTTCACAGCAACTAGAGTATGAGTTGAGCCGAGTACGGTGAGACCTGTACTCGAGCTGACGGCTAGTGATTGAGCCGAGTACGGTGAGACCTGTACTCGAGCTGACGGCCAGCAATTGAGCCGCATATGGTGAGATCTGTATCCGCGCTGACGGGTGACGAGCCCTTTGCGCCTTCACTATGCTTCTCGAACCATAATATCGTATGAGATTAACTAGGATTGACGAACCTAGAATGGATCATGTTTGGGAATGATACAAGGGAGGTACCTTAGTTTCCCAATACTGCTGTTTGAAATGGACTAATAATAACTCGGTAATCATGATCATCATTGCACCGCATGTGCTTAGTAGGTGTGGCGCACTGAGGGAGTTAAGCATTCGCGAACGTAAGATGATGTCGCTTGAGGGTGGTTTGGCAAGGGCATACAGCATCGTGTCATTTCATTTTCGCACTTAATAAGAGTAGTTAGAATTGTTTGATTTGTACTGCTTTATCATTACTGCTTGATTGAATTGATAACATGTTAACCTATGCTTTATTGTTCCACTGAGTTAGCTACTCACTCCCACGTTACGGGACGGTGTTTGCAACACCCACCGACTGCTGTCAGTATAGATGGTGCCTCGGTTCAGGAGCCGGAGCCCGACTTCGAGGAGGATCAGGATGAGTTCTCCTTTATGTAGTAATTTGACGGCTATGCTTAGGCCGAATGCATCGCGGGGATTCCAGGGCTTATCTATGGGATTATATTTTGAATTTTTGACTTAGAAACAATACATGTATATTGGTACTCAGTACTCATACTTTGGATTTCACAAAATTTTGTTACTTTACATACTCTGAATATAAAATTTCAGTCTTCCGCTTGCCTTTATACAATTGAACTGGAGTATGATTTACTGTTTTGGTATAATCTCATTCATGTTTATTGCTCTAACTCAGACAACATTTAACCATCATTGTGTATGTTGCATAAGCAATGCGTTGGAACTCGGGAGTTGAGTTCATACTCGACCCCCGATTTTCACGGCGTTACAGTTTAGGTTTAGGTTATAGGTTTAGGTTTAGGTTATAGGTTTAGGTTATGGTTATAGGTTTAGTTTTGGGTTTAGGTTATAGGTTATAGGTTTAGGTTTAGGTTGTAGGTTTAGGTTTGGGTTTAGGTTATAAGTTTATGTTAATGTTATAGGTTTAGGTTTAGGTTAAGGTTTAGGTTTATGTTATAGATATAGGGAATTAAGAATAAGTTAAGGTTTAGGTTTAAGAAATTGGGTTCGGGTTTAGGTTTGGGTTTTCAAGTTTAGGTGTAGGTTGAGGAATTGAGATTAGGATTAGGTATAGGTTTAGGTTTAAGGATTTAAAAATACATTTACTTTTTAGGTTTAGGTTTAGGTTTTAGGTTTAGGTAAAGGTTATAGGTTTAGGTTATAAGTTTAGGTTAGGTTTAGGTTTAGGTTAGAACTTTAGGGAATTGAAAATAGGTTAAGGTTTAGGTTTAGAAAATTGGGTTTAGGTTCGGGATCGGGTTTAGGTTTGGGTTTTCAAGATTCGGTGTAGGTTTAGGTTTAGGGATTTCAGAATACGTTAAGGTTTCGGTTTAGGAAATTGGGTTCGGGTTCGGGATCAGGTTTACGTTTGAGTTTTAGGCTTAGGTTTTAGGCTTATATTATAATTAGGTTATAAGTGTAGGTTATAGGTTATAGGTTTAGGTTAGGTTATGGGTTAAGGTTTAGGGAATTGAGTTTAAGTTATGCGTTATAGGTATAGGTTATAGGTTATAGGTTAAGGTTTAAGGAATTGAGTTTAGGTTATAGGTTATAAGTTTAGTTATAGGTTATCAGTTATAACTTAAGGTTTAGGGAATTGAGTTTAGGTTATAGGTTTAGGTATATGAAAGTGCACATGCTAGTGCCCTGGTTTGTCAAGTTACGTGAGTTGTGGGTCAGACTGTCTACAGAGCTCGATAGGAATAATAATTCAAGCGTCTGCCTCATCCGGATGTGTTGAAGCTCACCATAGATAAATCATAGCCTCACATCCTATGTCCCAAAACACTAGGTGATTAAAACCCTTAAAACAAGATAGACATCTTAGGGTTTTTATGGTGAGAAAACTTTTTTAAGCAAGAAAATTTCTAAGTTTTTCTTGCTGTGTCGATTTTATCGAAGCACTCTTGATATGTTCGACCTGCTCTGTTGATGTCCTCGATACCTTACCGATATTATTGATATGAGGACCAAATCTATCCAACAACTAAATATTCATCTGGACAGATTTATCGACGTATCGATACACCTATCGATATCATAGATAAAAACACTAAATATGTCAAGCAACTTCATAACATATCTTGACGAATTATCGATTTATCAATATTCAATCCTCGAGTCTATCAGGAGTGGCTCGATAAGATTGACAGGCAGATATTCGGCACCCCTATTTTTTAATAAAAATCTCAAATTCCTTCGATATATCGATGACCGCCCGATATGATCTGTATTCAAATATCGATAAGATCGGAGGCCCATCGATGATATCAATAGTGGGAGCACATTTCT
Source organism: Magnolia changhungtana (assembly GCA_030180095.1). Taxonomy (NCBI): domain Eukaryota; kingdom Viridiplantae; phylum Streptophyta; class Magnoliopsida; order Magnoliales; family Magnoliaceae; genus Magnolia; species Magnolia changhungtana. Next base: position 2,715,580 of record JASAUF010000644.1, on the reverse strand, counting down.
TATGGCAAATATTTCAGGTTGTTTTTAACTATGATCGGGGGCCCTTCGATAAAATCGATATTCAAATATCGATGATATCGGCATCAGGTCGATTGCATCGAATAAGGACACAAATCATCCAGCAAGCTTAAAGATAAATTCGCTGGATTTATCGATGCATCGACTTTGATCTCGATATTATCGACATTCAAATTCTGATGATCTTGACGGTTCCCCCGATCATTCATGAAAACCTGAAATATCTCAAAACAGGCAACATGGATGAGTTGGATAATGGATCAAAACACATCAAAGGTAGGTCCCACCTGCTGGTAACCTGAAATATCTCAAAATCACTTCGTGGGGCCCACTTGAAATTTTGATGCATATGAAACTTGGTCGAACTCCTCATCCAAGTGGAACACACATACATAATGGATGAGCTGGATTTGTGAACCACATAAAAATCCTCCTAAGACCCACTATACTGTTTATTTGACATCCAATATGTTGATTAGGTCATACAGGGCCAAATGAAGGGGAAAAACAAAAATCAGTTTAATCCAAAACTTTTATGGCCCCAAAATGTTTTTTAATGGTTGATGCCATTCAACACTATTTCCTGGAATGTGGTCCACTTAAGATTTGGATATATCTCATTTTTAGTCTCATACCGTAAGATGATCTTTAAAAATAGATAGACAACATGGATTAAACATATACATCATGGTAGGGCTCACAAAAGTTTTAGATCAAGCTAATATATATTTTTTCACTTCATCCAATTTTTTACACCTAATCAATAGGTTAGATGTCAAATAACCATTACAGTGGGCCCTAGGAGGTTTTTAACAGTGGACATTGAATCAAAAAAAATTTCCATGGTGTGGTCCACCTGAGATTTAGATCTATCTCATTTTCGGGATTAAGACATAAAATTATCTTTTAAAATGGATGGACGACGTGAATAAAACACATACATCATGGTGGGGTCCACATTGATTTATTCATTTATTCACTATCCCACTCTTTTCTATGGTGGGTCCACTTGAACTTTGGATCTGCCCCATTAGTCTGATGCACCATTCCATGGTGGGCCACGAGCTTAAAAATAAAGTCATTCCATGACTTGGGTGGTCCACACCACATACTATAGTAGAGAGGGTTACCCTCCCATTAAAACATTCATAATCATTTATTGGGCCACCTAGATGTGGTTCACAGATCCAACCCATTCATTATGTGTGTCCCACTTGGATGAAGAGTCAGATCAAGTTTCATATACATCCAAAACTCATGTGGGCCCCACCAAATGTTTTTATATGTTTTAGGGATGCCTTCACATAGTTTTAGATGTTATGGCCCACCTGAGTTTCGTATATAACTGATTTTTGGACTTAAAGGGGGCCCATCAAAAGCATGGTGTTGATGTTCTACACACACCATGGTGGGGTGCACACAGATTAACCTCATGGGAAGTTCCCACGAGGTGACCTTATAGTACTAATTCACTATTTAGGTAACTCCTTCATGGGTGTTACTCTAACCATGTAGGGCCCACCTTGATATATTTTATGTATATCAACACCGTCCATATATTTTTCCATCATATTTTAGGATGTGATTCCAAATCATAAGAACTCGGTAATCTCAGGTGGGCCATACCAATCAAAACAGTGATGAATAACTATTAAAAACCTTTTGAAGGCCACAAAAGTTTTGGATCAATTTGATCTTTATAGTTTACCTTCATCTAGATCTTCTTTACATTATTAATAAGTTGGATTGCAAATTAACATTACTAAAACCTTACGATGGGCTCTTTATAATTTTTAATGGCGATGTAATATATTATCATTCTTTCCAGTGGTGTGGTCCACTTAAGATTTAAATCTACACAATTTTTTATACCCGGCCCAAAAATGGGCTAGAGAAACATATGGGCGGCAAGGATATACAACACATCATCAAAATCTCACTTTCGTTATCTAATTTTTCATTTTTTCTTGTCAAAATGCAAAATCTAGTTTTCTTTATATATATATATATATATATATATATATATATATATATATATATATATATATATAATATATATTTCAAATTTGTCAAAATTTTCACAATTTTGTTTTATTTTTAAAATTTTCTTTTTCAAAATATAATTTTTTTCATCGAAATCCTTTTTTTTTCCAAAATTATCAACATTATTCAATGTTCTTATTTTATTATTATTTTTTTTCAAAATCTAGATTTTTATAAAATCATGGTTTTTTTTTTTTCAAAATCTAAATTTTCTTAAACATTATTAATTATTTTTCTAAGTTTCTCAACTTTTTTTTTTCAAAATTCATCATTTTTTTGAACTTCTCAATTTTTGACCTAGATACATAATACATACATGAAGGTGGACCACACCACATGAAAACAATAGTGATTGGATATCCATCATTAAAATCCAATTTTACATGAAAAAGTGGATATAATGACTTCAACCATTGAAACCTTTCTAGGCCCCACAGTGACGTTTGTTTGTCATCCAAGCTGTTCATAAGATCGTACAGACATGGATGAAAGGAAAACACAAATATAAGCTTGATCCAAAACTTCTGTGGCCCCCAAGAATTTTGCAACGGTAGAAGTTCATTTCACACTGTTTCTTGTAGTATGGTCCATTTTATCGCTGGATATGCTTAATTTTTTGTGTTTAAGCCATAAAATTATCTGATAAAATGGATGGACAAAGTGGATTAAGTACATAAGTCATGGTGAACTCCACAGAGTTTACTCAGTACGCTAAGTGTACTGAGTTACCTGTATGCAATCAGCTTCCTAGGGAAACAGATTGGCTAGTCCCCTACCACCAGCCATGTGGGCCCCACTATGAAGTATATCTTTTATCCGTGTTGTTCATCCATTTTTACATATCATTTTAGAGATTGATACCGAAAATGAGATGGATATAATTCTCAAGTGGACCACACAACAGGAAAACAATAGTGATTGGATATCCATCATTAAATTCCTCCTAAGACCCACTGTACTGTTTATTTGACATCTAATCTATTAATTAGTTCATACAGGCCTAGATGAAGGGAAAAAACTAATATATGATGGCTATGGACCGTCTCTAGTGCAAATGGTCTTTGACTATCTCGGATAATCAATATGATAGCTAAGGATCGTCTTTAATGCAGACAGTCTTTGACAGTCTCAAATAGTCACGATAGGACTGCCAATGACCGTCTCTCATGCAGACGGTCTTTCACTATCTCAAATAAGCAAGATAAGATGGCTAAGAACCGTCTCTAATGCCGACGGTCTTTGACCATCTCAGATGACCGCTATAGGACTGCCAATGACCATCTCAAATGCAAACCGTCTTTGACTGTCTCAACTAACTACATGTAAGACAGATAAGGACCGTCTCTAATGCAGACAGTCTTTAACAGTCTCAGATGACCGCTATAGGACTGCCAATGATCGTATCAAATGCAGACGGTCTTTGACTGTCTCAGATAACTGCATATAAGACGGCTAAGGACCGTCTTTAATTCTAAACGGTTGATAGCCGTCTTTTATCTGCAGTTAACGACGGATTCTAATTGTCTTAAATGATTTGTGGACGTTCAACATTTTTAAGACAATTTTATAAACGGTCACGAGCCATCTTAAATTTTAGAGACGGTTTACAGCCATCTTTAAACCAAGGAATTTTCTAGACGGTCCACAACCGTCGCAAAATCCATCTTTTTTTTCCCCATTTTTCACGTAGTGGGAGCAGCAACAAGAAGACCGGGGGAGATTGCTGTAAGGGGGAGCAGCTACTGAATAAAATGATCACCTGTGTGTGTGAACTAGATAACATTGTAAAATTGTGTAAAGTTCATGTACACACAATTTAGGGTGTGCGTCTAGAAGTTATTCTAAGGTGTTTTGGTGTTTTGTCACGTAATTGACGAAGGGGGAGATTGAAAGTGCCCTGGTTTGTCAATTAGCATGATCGTTGAGTTAGCTCAACAAAGGAGCCCCTATAGGAAGATTGATCAAGCTTCTACCTCAACAGGATTTGTGCCCGAACTCGTCACAGGTAAACCTTAGCCTCACATCCCTGTCTTAAAACACCAGGTAATTAAAACCCTTAAATTGAACAGAACACCTTAGGATTTCTGGCTAAAAAACTTTTTTCAAACTTCAGGAAAATCTTTAAGTTTTCTACCTTTGTCGATTTATCGACAAGTGGTTCGATAAAATCGAACACTGTTGTCGATGTCCTCGAAGCTCACTCGATCTTATCGAAATGAGGACCAAAGATGTCCAGCAACCACAAAGATATCTAGACTGAATTATCAAAGGATCGATGCACTCATCGATATCATCAAAGTTTGAATCTCAAGTCCATCGAGCCGACTCGATAAAATCAACATTTTGTTTGTTGTGTCCAAAGTATTGCTAAGGCAAATCATGTAATCCTCGATATATCGAAGAGCTCCTCGATATCCTCGGAATTAGAAAATTTAATGATATTAGAAGCCTTTCGATGATATTGGATTAGGGCACAAATTTATCCAGCATGTTTTCAGGTTATTTTTTCTTGGATCGAGAGTCACTCGATAAAATTGATATTCAAATATCGATCATATCAAGGCATGGTCGATGTCATCGAAAGTGGACAAAAACTGTCCAGCAAGCTTATAGGAAAATTCCTTGGAATTATTGATGAATCGACATTGCCCTTGATATCATCGATATTCAAATTCCAATAATATCGAGTGATGCTCGATCATATCATATATGTGAGACCCATATCCTAGACTGTGTCATTCCGTAGACTTCCGCGGTTTTCTCGGTCGAATTTCGGCAACCTTCGACCCTTAATTGGTATTTGCACATGACCCTAATTCACACGCCATCAACCCAAGTCAACTCAACCCGAGGCTTATACCCTAGCGACCGCGCCGTCGCCGTGGTTCCGGTATCGCGACTCGTGCGCCGATCCGATACCCTGGTCAGGAGATGTGGGTCGGCGTTCGGTACGAGAAAAATGCCACGCGTGCGAATTCTAAGAGAATCTCTACAATATGTCACATCAATCAATCAACCAATCAATCCCATCATGTCAAGTACATGTCAAGTACACATCACCTTTTTACCCATTCCCAAGCAACCCCTAAAGTCAACACTCTCTCTCTCTCTCTACCCATCAAGTACACCTATCCATCACTCACATCCCATCTTCTCTCTCTCCCTCTCTCTCTCTCTCTCTCTCTCTCTCTCTCTCTCTCTCTCATTTTCTCCATTTTCAAGCAAGTTCCCAAGAGCAACCGTCCATGGTTTTCTAAAGTGAGGGAGATGCCATGTGTGGCCCACCTTTCTACCACCCAATTCAACCGTCTAATCTCTATCATTCTCCATCAAAGTTGAAGCCGAGGAGCTTAGCTTGCATTGATCCAAGAAGAAGCTGAAAAGGTGGGTGTTTTATAGGCTTAAGATTTGTTTATTTTATGATAGAATAAGTGGGACCCACCATGAGTATGTGATTCATCTAAATCGTCCTTCTATTCAACGCCCAACAGGGCAGGGACGTTGGGTGGGCTGATCGTCCAACAGGGGCCCACCCTGCTGTGATGTTTGTATTACATCCATTCCATCCATTCCGTGGCCCACCTGGACACGTGTCACACTCCTGCTGGACTGGCCATTGAGGAATGGGCATTATCTAAACAGTCTCTATTGGGCCACACAATGATGTATTTGTATATCCACACCATCCAGACCATCTAGACAGTGCTGGATAGGTGGGACGGTCCTATGGACCCATTCATGATATATGTGTTTTAACCTGCTGCAACAGCAGCTGTGAGACCCACTTGTGTGTGGATTCCACGTGGTGTATGCCTTGTATCAATACTGTCCATCCGTTTTTACTCCCAGCCATCCATCTGTTCAGACGGTGGTGGGTGAATCCACCATGATTTATGTATTTTGTACTCTTTGCCCATCTGTTTTCTGGGTGTGGGACCACCTCACACATGCAACACATGTGAGGGTGGGACCCACCTTCTGTTATGTATTGAGAGGTCCTGGCATCAACGGTTACTAGATGGATGCCAGCAAGCACTGTGAGCCCCATCACGAGGTACACTGTACCGACACAGCACCAGCTGCTGTATCAACGTAACAAGCTGGGTGGGACCCACCAAATGATGTATGTGTCCGTCCATCAGGATAGTGGCTGGTGGAGCCCACCTTGATGTATCTATATCCACACAGTCCAGGCCCTGGACGGTGGTACCCACCTGACTCAGTACTGCATCCAGCACGTGAACCCCACCTACACGTATGCATTATATCTACACCGGCCATCTATCATTCCAGATCATTTTATTGCCTGTGGCTATAGGGCCCACATGCCACGTACACGACATCCAGACCGTCCATCCTACCTGGGCGTTGGATGGAAAATACAAATACCAGCTTTATTTAGCAGGCGGCCACATGCGTGGACCCACCTGATTAATGTGTTTCGTCCAACCATCCAGCTGGGACGATGGACCCACCATGATGTATCTGTCATATATACACTCCGTCCTTGTCCAGGACGGTGGATCCCACAGTGATGTGTGTGTTTTACACGCACCGTTCATCCGTTTTGAATCATGGCCCATCCCACACGTGTGACACGTGTGGGTAGGTGGGACCACATTGATGTATTTATCATATCTACACCGTCCAGATCTCCTGGACGATGGCAACCCACCTTGCATGTGCGTATAACTGTCCAAGGTCAGTGACTGGACATTTTCAAAAAGTTTTATATATATATATATATATATATATATATATATATATATATATATAAAATAAAGTATATAATATTGTATTGTATATACACACATAGATATATATGATACACATATATGGACATACACATGAGTGGTGGGTCCCACGGGCCCCATGTGGGACCCACCTGGAGGTGTTTATTATATCCAATCTGTCCGTTCATATAACCCACCTTTGATGTGTTTTGATCCAGACCGTCTGCCTGTTTTGCCAGCAGGTGGGACCCACCTGGAGGTGTTTGTTATGTGTTTTTATTTCCACCGTCCAGATCACTGGACGGTGGGGTGCACCGAGATGCATGTGCCTTATCAAGCACCATCTACCTGTGGAGCCCACATGTGATGTATGTACTGTGTAGCCGCGGGCCCCACTTGTCGCTGTGTGAGGTCCAACCGTCCATCAGCCGTTGTAGGTGCTGCGGACATCAGTACTGTGTACTCCACTGTGATGTATGTGGCATCCCACATATGATGTAAGTGTTTTATCCCAGCCGTCCATCATCTGGACGGTGGGATACCACCATGAAGTATCTGTTCTATCTCACACCGTCCACCCATTTTTAGATGGCAGGTGGGGGACCACAGTAATGTATTTATCATATATTCACCCTCCACATGGCCCACCTGGATGATGTGTTATATTTCCGCATCGTCCATCTGTGGGGCCCTTGTGATTTATGTGTTATATTTCCACCGTCCATCTTCATGGACATCCTACCGGTGGTGTGGGATACTAATATGTATGTGTCTATATTCACACCATCCATTTGGAGTCGACCGTGATGTATGTGGCTTACATCCATGTCGTCCATCCGTTTTGGACAGGCGGGACCCACCACAATGCATGTATGTGTGGGCCGATCGTGGTGTAGGTGTATTATACACATCGTCCGTCCATTTGTGCAACCCACTTGATGTGTATGAGGCTCATTAGTGTGACCCATTGATGCGGCCTGACTTGATGTACATGAGGCCCATTATGATGCGTATTAGGCCCTTATCGTGTGGCCCATTGTGACGTGTATTAGGCCCATGACGCATGGCCCATTTGATGTATTCAAGGCCCATGGGCGAGGCCCGATGTGATGTATGTGTGGACGTTACGTTATGTATGAATCCCTTATGTGGGCCACTCCTTGGGAGTAATGTTGGTTAGATGTTCACATTGAGGGGCAGTGATGATTAGACGTTCTCATTGTGACCTTCCCTTAGGCCTTGTTCAGCCCATTCTCTTCATGAGTTAACCCAAATAAGTGGGCCCCATTTGCCATAGACGAATGGCTCCGCGCTATTGGATTGGATACAACCACAGCCGAGGGTCGATCTTTATATTATGGTTCAATCGGCTGTTCATATATGGACTCTACATTGCTTATCGGTGTCGATTATCGATGCTGATGTTTTGTGCCAATTATCGAGGCCGATTTTGATTATCGATCGATTCCGATGGTCGTGACCGATTGTCGACTTCGATCGACGTGACCGATTTGCCGATTCTGATTAATGTTTTATCCCAATGGTTGTGACCGATTTGCCGATTTTGATTATTGATCGATTCCTATTGTCGTGACCGATTGCCGACTTCGATAGAGATGACCGATTTGCCGATTCTGATTATTGATCTATCCCGATGGTTGTGACCGATTTGCCGATTCTGATTATTGATCGATTCTGATTGTCATGACCGATTGTCGACTTCGATCGACGTGACCGATTTGCTAATTCTGATTACTGATCTATCCCGATGGTTGTGGCCGATTTATCGATTCTGATTATCGATCGATTTCGATTGTCGTGACCGATTGCCGACTTCGATCTATGTGACCGATTTACGATTATGATTATTAATCTATCCCGATGGTTATGACCGATTTGTCGATTCTGATTATCGATCGATCCCGATTGCAGTGGCCAAATGCCGATTTTATTGTTGAGGACAATTTCTATTGTCATGGCCGATTGTCGTGACCTATATGATGTACATGCGACCCATAGTTGAGGCTCATTGTGATATGTATTAGGCCCATGAGGAGGGTTCACCTATTGTGTTTATGTGGCCCTTGAGTAAGGCCCATTGTATTGTGTATTGGGCCTTTGTGTGAGGTCGTGGGCCCATTACATGTTTGGCTCTATGTGGTCATTCCATGGGGGCAATGTTGGTTAAATGTCTACATTGTCAAGGCCGATGGTTGATGGCGGTTATTGATACCGATTATGAGTATATGATAGCATAACATCATAATACATGCCCATGCGCATCATCTGCATGTTTGTTATGAGATGTGATTGACCATTGCATATGTCATAGGGCAGGTTGTTCATAGAGTTCCCTGATAGGTGGAGTTGCCCCATATGAGAGCATGGCATGCACATGATTGATGCATGACTGGATTGTTTGACTCATGCATCTTGCATTATGTGTTATGATTACTGCACGCCTTAGCGACATCAGGGTGGTAGCCTCCACAGGTATTTCGTGGATGGCGAGATGGGACACCGAAAATCTATTCTACATGGGGTGCTATAGATATCCATGGATGAAAGTTCGTAAACCCTCTTGGTTCCAGAGGTTGCTCCAACATCTAGACCTAGTTGATGCATGAGCGCACGAGGGACGCATACCGTTAGGCTGCGTCTCCCACTGTGTCGTGGTCGGTTGGAAGGGGGTACGACTTACCTACCCTAGAGAAGGGGGCAATGCTAGGCTGAGTCTGACCAGCTCGATGAATGGGTCCGCTATCGATGAGTCGGGCCCGATATTGACAGGTAGATAGTGAGGTCTCTTCCACTCACCTTGTTGCGCGTGATGGGGCAGCAATCTGGTTTGGAGTGTAATAGACCCGGGTGATGATCATAGAGAGGAAGCGTACTGATATGTGGACTTATTGAGCAAGATTTGCATACTCATACATTCATTTCATTCACTATTCACTCGGGCTGGTGATGGGCAACTAATTGTTACGTACCTTCACATGGCAAGGATTTCGGTTGGGCGCGCGACTAACTTGAGATCAGGAGTTTACCACATTGAGTCTGACTATCCAAATTTAAGTACGGGGCTGGTTTGGATAGAAGTTCTTTGTAATAGACCCCATAGCTTGTGATACTACGTATTATCATCCCGACTTCACTCCAACTTGGTCATTTCACTCGCACCGCATATTGCATTACATCCGCGACATATGGCATTTTGGGTTGTTATGTTTTAGCACTTATATAGCCTAGATGGACTTAACATGATTTGCATATTGCCTTGCATCCTCAGCATACAGTATTTGGCTTACTGTCTTCGCATTGCATAGCTGATCTATATTGCTTCCTCAGTATATTGGTTATTATATTTTTGCATTGCATAGCCTTACTACGGTTGATAGCATTCATGGATTTATAGATGGTCAGTATTTCTGCTTACTCTGATATCATATGATTCATGATCTTGCCTATATTACCAATGTTATATGATTTATGGCATTGTATTGCCTACTCAGCACTTATCTTGCGCACACACTTTCATCACCCACTAAGCTTTCTATAAGTTTATGCACGATAGATGCGTGTAGGTGGCGTTAGTTGCAGCAACATTGAGCTTGGAGAGTGCAGTGGACTTATGGAGTTTTGATTTTTGTCATATGTATTTTCCTTTCAGTATTGTATTCAACAGTTTATATTAGTGGATATGTGATGATGATGTTACCTTTATGATTTGGGTATACTTGTGGTTATGCTTACTACGAGTTAAATGTATATATAAAAAAAAATAATCCTCCTCGTAGGATTTGAGGATCGGAATCTGGTGCATAGGCGCTGGGAACCGAGAATGGGGTACTACGGAGGCTGTCGGCACCGGATTCGGCGATCGGGGTTCTCATGATTCCGATCTCCAAGTTTGGGGCTTGATAGAAGTTGGTATCAGAGCATAACTTGAGAATACTTGAGGATAACATCACATATCTGCTGATAGCTATACTACACTGTGTGATTGTTGAGAACTTAGAATGATTAGATCCCCAAGTACGAATAACTTAGAGATTTTCTGTTATAGCCCCCTATCGTTGAGGTTATGAGGTTGCATAGTATCCCAGTTTCGATCGTTTGTGACCCAGGATTCGAGGTTCAGTAGGGGTCACCATAGGGTTAATGATGCGTCTTAGGGTGCGAGGTTGAGATTAGAGACCGCTATTTTCATCCTTTTCCAGATTGATTGTGCCTTCACATTTGTACTAGATGATGTTTCCTCTTCCCTTGTTTGTTCTTCGAGGATGGAATTTTTATTAGGAGGGGCGAGCTGTGAGACCCCGTATCCTAGACCGTACCGTTCCGTAGACTTCCACAGTCTTCCCGGTTAAATTTTAGCAACCTTCGACCCTTAACCGGTATTTGCACACGACCCTAATTCACACGTCGTCAACCCGAGTCAACTCAACCCGAGGCTTATACCCTAACGACCACGCTGTCGCCGCGGTTCGGCTGTCGCGACTCGCGTGCCAATCCGATACCCTGGTCAGGAGATGTGGGCCAGCATTCGGTACGAGAAAAATATCGTGCATGCGAATTCCAAGAGAATCTCTACAATATGTCACATCAATCAATCAACCAATCAATTTCATCATGTCAAGTGCATGTCAAGTACACATCACCTTTTTACCCATTCCCAAGCAACCCCTAAAGTCAACACACTCTTTCTCTCTCCACCCATCAAGTACACCTATCCATCACTCACTTCTCATCCTCTCTGTAATGCCCTAAAATTCGAGGGTTGAGTAGCAACTCAACTCACGAGTTCCAAAACATCACTTATGCAACATAGATAATGATTATGAAATGTTGTCTGTGTTAGTGCAATAAACATGTAACGACTTGTAAATTTCCGTACAATGGCTCGAGTACCACCTCGACCAGAAATCACTTAGGATTAAATCTTTTAGAAATTTGACAATGTTAACTAAGTGTTAAACTAGATTAGCTATGAAATCCACTAAAATTGCTTTCAATACGATCTGCAAGACCCAAAACTTGTAGAATCATTGACGCTAGGTTACCCTAAAATCTCGGATCAAACTCATTACACGACTACTCTCGGGAGAACGTTGAAACTCCATATCAGATCTGGACAGCACATCGGGAGTCCGAATAGTACGAGGTTAAGGAATTAGGACCGCCTCACTGGGCTTGACAACCATCTCGAAAATCAGACCCAAACAATGTCTCACGGCTGTTCGCTTGAGAGCGGAGCGAAGGAGTGTGAAAACACATGATTCCTTTACAAAATAAATATCTGGAATAGTGATCTGAGATTTGAAACTTGCGGTCAATTTGTAAGCAACCAGACCGTCAGAATCTGATCCAAATACACCCTCGGATCAGGAAAAATTTCAAAAATATTTACATATACTCGGTATTTCGGATCGAGGTCTGCTGACCGTTGAACTGAAACTGGTCTGCCACACGTGATTTGGGAATCCGACTGAAACAAAAACCTAACTCCATGAAGATTCAAGGTTAGTGAGCTTACGTCCGACTTTTGGCTCAAGGAGGCCCGCCAAAAATCCTCTGTTGAACTGAAATAACACTGCTTTGGTTATAACCCAAGTATACCTTATCCTCAAGTCTAGTTTGGAGAGGTTTTAGGCTATAAAAGGACCTTAGAACACCCTCTCTCACAGCCATATGAATTTGGGGAAAACCCTAGAGAGAGAAGTGAGAAAAGAGAGAAAAAGTGAGAGAAGTGGGAGAACCTCCCTACTATTATTCCCAGCCACTACACAAGCTACACCACCTGTTTCTCATCGCTTTCTCGGCGATACCGACTTTGTTTTGAGGTAAGAAACCCTAACTCTAAATCTATTTTGGGGTGTGAAGGTTGCAGGTTATGAAATAGCTAGCTTATTTCATTCTTTAGGCTGCCAAACTACCGAATACGGAAGCTTGGAAAACCTAGCTGATCCGTAGCGATTCCAAGGTGTAAGGTGAGGACTTTAAGTGTATAAGTTATGGTTTTCAATACTTTCAATGTCAGATAATGATAGATTCATGATCTACATGCAATTGCACATGTACAAAGTGCTTTCTGTTTTCTGTTTCGATTAAAGATGTAGATTATGGAATTTTACATATTCTAGGTATTCGTAGAAAATACCGTATACATATAAATTTTGGAAATGTGTTTGACATGATTATTTGTTGTATGAATATACAATATACGGATAAAATACTTATTTGGCGAAAGGATTCGCCCAAATACATGTTTTACTAATATACACTATGTATGTAGAAATACTGTATTGTAGAAAGTACCGTAAACATGTATATTTTAGAGATGTGTTTGCCATGATTATTTGTTGTATAAATATATTATGTATGCGTAAAATACTTGCTTGGCGAAAGGACTCGCCCTAATACATGTTTGTTAACATACACTAAGTATGTTGAAATAGTGTACGTAAGTGTTTGTGAAAATGTTTGTGTGAGTAAGTGTTTAGATGTTGATACCTTATGATTTCCTCTATGAAGTTGTTTACTTAAACCACTTACTTGTACAACATATGTGTTGGTATTCCTATTTATGTAGTGCTTTATAACATGCTTTATAACATGCCTTATAACTTGCTTACTTACATGCTTGAATTACTTTGTTTATCATGCTTTACTCCATATGCTACGAATAAGGTTTGATTGAGTTTGGGACTATGTCTATAATTCAGACATTTGGTACCAGATTTGAGATTCATGTCGCCACGTAAGATATGTTTGACGAACCCGAGTCGTACGTCAGTTGACGACAGTGGTTAGGCCATGCGAAGTGCTTATGCACTTCATGTCGTTCAGCTGATTGTGCACTCGAGCTGGTCAGGCTCGTCAATTAACCCGATATGTCTAATGTGTGTTCACCATGTTTGGTCACTACTGCTTGAACCTAGGGAACCAAACTTACCAGTGGAAATCTCGTTAACCATGGTACCTCGATCCGCTAAGACTCATGAGCCGGACATGGTGGTATGAGACACCGTGGCTGAGCTGTCGGCCTACACTGGGGCCACGTGCCTCCCCGTAGTGACCATTGAGCAACCAAAATCATGAGCCGAATACGGTGGTATGAGACACTGTATTCGAGCTGTCGACACCTACGGCGAGAGCCGAGTACGGTGAGACCTATATTCGTGCTGACGGGCGACGAGTCCTCCGCAGTGTCTTCAAGTATACTCTAAGGTCTATGATTGGTGACGAGCACTTCGCAGCAGCTAGAGTATGAGTTGAGCCAAGTACGGTGAGACCTGTACTCGTGCTAACGGTCAGCGATTGAGCTGAGTACGGTGAGACCTGTACTCATGCTGACGGTTAGCAATTGAGCCGCATACAGTAAGAACTGTATCCATGCTAACAGGTGACGAGCCCTTTGCGATGCCTTGATGATGCCTCTCGAACCATAATATCGTATGATATTAACTAAGATTGACGACCCTATAATGGATCATGTTTGGGAATGATACAAGGAAGGTACCTTAGTTTCCCAATACTGCTGTTTGAAATGGACTAATAACTACTCGGTAATCATGCTCATCATCGCACCGCATGTGCCTGGTAGATTTGGAGCACTGAGGGAGGTATACATCCATGAACGTAAGATGATGTCACATGAGGGTGGTTTGGCAAGGGCATTCATCATGTCATTTCATACTTGCATTTAATAAGAGTAGTTAGGATTATTTGATTGTACTGCTTTATCATTACTGCTTGCCTGAATTGATAACATGTTAACCTATACTTTATTGTTCCACTGAGTTAGCTACTCAGTCCCACGTTACGGGATGGTGTTTTACACACCAACCAGACTCTGCCGCAGGTATAGAGGATGCGTCGATTAAGGAGGCGGAGCCAGAATACGATGAGGACCAGGACGAGTTCTCATACATGCATTACTCTGACAGCTATGCATAGGCCGACTAGATCGCGAGGATTTCAGGATCTAACTTTAGTTGTATTTTGACCCTTTTTATTCAGAAACAATACATGTATATGGATACTGTTAGTGCTATGATTTCATATCCCTTTAGTTGTCAAATTTTGTAGTGCTAAAACCTATATATCTTGTACTTCTTGTGTTTCTTGTTTGTGACTACACACTGCTTCAAGACAAGATCATGAATGAAGAATGTTTTCAAGACAAGATCATAAATGAAGAATGCTTGTAAGACATGTCATGAATGAAGTCTACAACAATAGAAGACTCCAAGTTTGCTTCTATCAAGTTCAAGATTAAAAGACTTCATCAAGACAAGTCAAGAATGTACCAAGCTCGAGAAAGACCATCAACTCGACTCAAGCTTCTACTTCAAGATCATCTGAGAATACAGACCTTCAAGACTTCAATGTTCATCTCACTCAAGGTTTGTTTAACCTTAGATTGACCTTAGGTTGGTCTATATGATAGGTCATTCTGGATACATAATTTGAATATTTTAATTTACTTGGTGTGACTGTTCTAAGACCAGTCCTATAAATCTTAAGACCAGTCCTAGCTTTGCTTCGACCAGTCTTAGGTTTCTTAGGACCAGTCCTAGGTTGTTACAGATTTTCGGATTTTTCTGGTTGTCCTTTGACTAGTCCTGGACTTGCTTCGACCAGTCCTGAGAAGTCCTACGACTCATCCTTCGACCAGTCGTAGTTCTATGACTCGAACTCCAGCGACTTATCTCGAGTATCACAACCGGTCGTAGGTGTCTCACGACCAGTCGTAGGTGGTCCACGACCGGTCGTAGACTACCTAAGACCAGTCGTAAGTATAGCAAATCTAATCCCGCGGAAATCTTTCAAAATCTTTGACGCTACGACCAGTCCTAGGATTCTAAGACCCGGTCGAAGATGGGATTTTTGAGGCTATAAATAGTGCACGAATTTCAGAGTTTATTCATTCCATTTCATTCAATTCAAGCGATTTAAGGCTATACTCTGAGATAAGTAGTGATTATTTTTTAAGCTATTGTGCATATTTAATATTCCTTTTGTTAGCATTTTTCTATTGTGATTTTGATCCATATTCCAATCTTATTTAGAAAAGAGGAATTTGTGATATTCCTTCTTAGGATCAAAATCAAATAGACCTTGCTCTTCTTGATTTAATCTAAAATCAATTAGACTTAGAACCATTCTTTATGTGAGTATTGGACATTGAATGCGTATCATTCATCTACTCCGATTGGTTCTATTGGGCTACTTCAAAAGGAGATCCGGTATTTTACTTTGTAATTTACTTTCTCTGGTTTTGTTTGAGATTTGCGAAAAAATCTCATTGTTTTGGTTATCGAGGAGAGCTCGAGAAACTTCAGTTGTGGGGGTTTTGGATTGTGTGCTAAGCCCGAGATAAAAAGACACAATTGTGAAGGTTTTGGGTGAACTGTGTGAAACCTATTTTGATAGTGCATGCTAATATCCCTGTGTGAGGATATTAGAGTGGAGTAGCATTACGTGTGGTGTTGGCTAACAGTTGGTGAACACACAGGCGAACCACTATATATCGTTGTGTTGTGGATGTGCTTGATTTCTTTATTCATTTATTCCTTCAGTATTGTGAATTGCTTTTGTGGATGAATGTTGTAATTTTCATTTCAAGCAAGTGTGGTTGAATGGTGTAATAACTTAGGATTTATTTCTTTAAGTTATTCTTGATTTATTCTCCATATCATTTGTGTTTTCTAGATCGTTCTAGAAATAAGGTTGTCCTACCATAAGCCATTGGTTTTTGGTGTAAGGTTGTCCTTAGAACTGATTTAGTATCATTCTCATATTTTATGTGCTTTGAGATTGTTATTATTTCAGCATTGTTATTTATATCTTTTATTATTCCGCTGTTTTAAGTTTTATTTGGCATTGCCCTATTCACCCCCCCTCTAGGGCATATAGCTTGGCCCTTTCAAGTGGTATCAGAGCCTAATAGCTCGTGCTTATTGCTTATTTATTGGATTTATTTCCTGAGCTAACGATCTAAGCTATATTAAGATGTCAAATTTTGAAAGCCTATCTGTCACTAGGCCACCACCCTTTAATGGCACAAACTATGCCTATTGGAAAGCAAGGATGAGAATCTTTCTCAAATCCATGGATGAAAGTGTGTGGCTGGCCACAGTAAACGGATGAAAACTACCTATCACTGAAGTAACTGATGAAGATGGTTTAAAATCAATGAAAGTAATATCTTATGCTCTTTGGACCACACTTCAAAAAAGTGAGAGTAGTGCCAATGTAAAAGCACTAAATGCAATTACTTGTGCATTGTCACCAGATGAATTCAAAAGAATCATCTCGTGTGAAAATGCTAAACAAGCATGGGATCTTTTAGAAATGACACACGAGGGTACATCAATTGTCAAGAAATCTAAAGTCCAACTCCTCACAACTAAATTTGAAGAAATTCATATGGAGGAGAATGAAATGTTTATGGACTTCTACACTAGATTGAATGACATTGTAAACTCAATGTGGGGTCTTGGTGATAGAATCCCAGAAAGTAAAGTATGTGCAAAGATACTACGCTCACTTCCTGAACGGTTCAATTCAAAAGTAACCGCGATTCAGGAACTTCATGATACGGATAACATGAGGGTTGAGGAACTAGTTGGTTCTTTACAAACCTACGAATTGAACTTTAAAGTTCCAAAAGGAAAATCAATTGCTCTCAAGTCATCTAAAAATATTCCAGAAGAGAGCACTTCCGACTTTGAAAATTCTGAAGATGATATGGCACTTTTTGTAAAAAGGTTTTATAAAATTTTGAAAAATAAGAAAAGAGGAGATTTTCAAAAATCAAACGTTAAGAGACAATCTAAACCTAGAGCTCGAAAATCTTTGAAAGATAGTCAATGTTACAACTGTCAAGAGTATGGGCACTTGGCTAACAAATGTCCTAAAAAGGAAGAGTATGTTGGCTACTTGGGATGAATCATCTGATTCGGAATCCTCTTAGAAATCAGAAGATTAAAAGGAGTCGGAGATGATGTTAAAGCCCTTATGACTCTAGCCAAAGTCACTTTTTCAGATTATGATGAAGTAACTAGCGAAGAGAATTTGAATGGTGATTGTGACAATGAAGATGATCTTCAGGATGCATACAATGCACTTTATAAGGAGAGTTGTAAAATTGCTGTCAAGCTTAAATTACAAAAGGAAAAATTTTCTAAACTTAAAGAAGATTATGAGTCTCTTGTTTTAGAAAATTCTCATATTTCCAATTTTTTTGAAAAGACCAAATGTGATTTAAAAATCAAAACCTCCCAAGTTGATGATTTGAAAACGAGAAACGAGAAACTCAAAAATGAAGTAGTTTCTCTTTTGAGTTTAAAGACACTTGGAGATATGCCCAAGGTGATCCTAAATTGGAAAAATTATTATCTGATCGAGAAAATGTGGCGATAGATCCGGGTTGGGCTATGATAAGAATACTTCTCCTAAACAAAAGAATACTGCTCCTAAGTTTGTGAAAGGAGAGTCTTCGAACTCAAAAGTAAAGTATACTTATCGAGGTTTTTCAAAAAATTCAAGGACCTTTCAAAAATCTAAAAATAGCCATGCCAACTTCAATCTTCAAAACCAAAATCCTTTGGTTGAAAAGATTATTGATCTTCTCAAGGAGCTATTAAAATTTAACTCTATAGGTCATTCATATAACAATAGACAGAAAAAGTTCAACTACACTCCTAAACCCAAAACAGTACTGAAATGGGTTCCTAAAGTTGACTGCTTGGTTGCCCACACTGCTTTCAAAGCGACAAGCCATTCAAAGTGGTACCTTGACAGTGGATGCTCCAGACATATGACAGGCGACAAAGCTTTATTCACCGATCTTGAAGACAGGACTGATGGGTCAGTCACTTTTGGTGATGGAAGCAATTGCAAAATCATTGGCCAAGGTACGGTTCAGCTTTATAACCTTCCCTTATTTAAAAATGTATTATATGTTGAGGGCTTGAAACACAACCTACTGAGTATATCTCAGATATGCGACAACAATCATAATGTAAAGTTTTCTAATCAAGGTTGTGAGATTGTTAATAAAGAGGGTTCTGTTATATTAACTGGTCGCAGAACTTCTGAAAACTGCTACATCGTTAGTAATGCAAGCTCATCTACTCAATCGTGTTACATGGTCCATACTGATGAGATTGAATTATGGCATAAACGCCTTGGACATGTACACTACTGGAACTTATTTAGATTGAGCAAAAGAGAACTTATAAGAGGTCTACCCAAATTACAAAAAGTAGACAAAATATGTGGTGAATGGCAGTTGGGTAAACAAATTAGGAGCTCTCACAAGAAAGTGAACTCCAATACCACATCCGGACCTCTCGAGCTTCTCCACATGGATCTCATTGGACCAACTAGAATGGAGAGTCGAGGTGCAAAAAATACATCTTTGTTATCGTAGATGACTTTACTAGATTCACTTGGGTATCGTTCTTAAAAGACAAATCTGAAACCCTAGATGAGGTAAAGAAGATCATCAAACGAATCCAAAATGAAAAAGTTCTCAAGTTTATAAGATCCGTAGTGATCATGGTTCTGAATTCGAAAATAGCGGTTTGAGAAATTACAGTAGTGATCAGGGAATATCACATGAATTCTCTGCCCAAAACTCCTCAACAAAATGGTATAGTTGAGAGAAAAAATAGAGTGCTTGAGGATATGGCTAATGTCATGTTAAATAGTATGAAGCTCTCCAAAAATCTTTGGCGAAAGCAATTAATACTGCTTGCTACATTATTAATCGTGTTTATACTAGTAAATCTGAAAATAAGACTGCTTATGAGTTATGGTTCGAAAAGAAACCTACTGTCAAATACTTTCGAATTTTTGGCAGTAAGTGTTACATTTTATGAGATCGTGAAAATTTGGAAAAATTTGATACGAAGAGTGATGAAGGTATTTTCCTTGGATATTCCTTAAATAGTTGAGCCTATAGGGTTCTAAATAAAAGACCAGGTGTGATTCAAGAGTCCATTAATGTGGTCATTGATGATCATTTGAATACATCTGCTCCGAGTTCAGATGATGATGAAATTCTTATAATTGAAAATCAAGATACCTCTTCATCTCAATCTGAACCTAGGGCCTGTCAAAGATCATTCAACTAATCAAATCCTTGGAAATCCTCTCACTTTGGAGTTCGTACATGCAAACAACTTGAAAACATATGCAATTATGTTTGTTTTACATCCCAAATAGAACCGGTCAATGTAAAAAGAAGCTCTTTCGGACGAAAATTGGATAGTAGCTATGCAGGATGAACTTAATCAATTTGTTCGTAATGATGTCTGGTATCTTGTTCCTAGACCTAAAGATAAACACATTATTGGAACAAAATGGATCTTTAAAAACAAGTCTGATGAACTTGGAAATGTTATACGAAACAAGGCTAGGCCCAGTTGTACAAGGGTACACTTCAGTTGAAGGCATCGATTACGATGAAACCTTTGCTCAGTTGCTTCGCCTTGAATCTATCAAACTTTTTATTTCCATCGCTTGCTTTAGAAAGTTTAAAATTTATCAGATGGATGTAAAGAGTGCCTTCTTAAATGGCGATTTACATGAAGAAGTTTATGTAGAACAACCCTCAGGGTTTGAAGACCCCAAGCTTTCTGATCATGTATTTCGTCTCAAAAAGGCTCTCTATGGTGCAAAACAAGCGCCAGGGCATGGTATGAAAAATTGACTAAATTCTTACTGAGTCATAGTTTTCAAGTGGGAAGTGTCGATAAGACGCTATTTGTTAAGAAACATAATAATGAGATTTTAATGGTTCAAATCTATGTAGACGATATTATTTATGGATCAACTTGTTCTAACATGTCTATTGAGTTTGCGAGTTGATGAAATCAAGATTCGAAATGAGCATGGTTGGTGAACTAAATTACTTCCTAGGGTTACAAGTAAAACAACAACTTTGATGGAATCTTCATTTCTCAAACCAAGTATGCTACAAACTTGGTTAAAAGGTTTGGATTTGAAAATGGTAAAAAATTTGATACTCCTATGAGTACAACCTTGAGACTCTCAAAAGACTCTATATGTAAAGATGTAGATCCTAAGCTATATCGTAGTATGATTGGTAGTTTATTATACCTAACGCTAGTAGACTGATATCGCTTTTAGCGTTGGTATTTGTGCGAGATATCAGTCTAATCCTAAAGATTCACATCTTCTTCTTTGTCAAGCGGATTATTAGATATGTCATGAAGTACAACTAATTTGGGTCTTTGGTATCCTTTTGATAATAATGTTAAATTAATTTGGATATTCGATCTTGATTGGTGGTAATATTGATGATAGAAAATCAACCAGATGGTGGTTGTTTTTACATTAAAATTGTTTGGTTTCTTGGTTTAGCAAGAAGCAAAGTTCAATATCGCTTTCCACTTCTTGAGGTTTGAGTATATCGCATGAGGATATGCATGTACACAACTCGTATGGATGAAAGCATGTTAGCGATTATGGAATTAATCAAGATTCAATGATCTTACATTGTGATAATTCCAGTGCTATCAATATTTCCAAAAATCCAATTCAGCATTCGCGTACTAAGCATATTGACATTAGGTATCATTACATTCGTGAATTAGTTGAAGAAAAAGCTATATCTTTGGAATATATTCCAACTAATGTCCAACTTGCTAATATATATACTAAACCGCTCGACAAAAGCAGGTTTACTACAATGAAATTTGATCTTGGTATGTGCATTTTAAATTGAATATACTTGTCTGCATGTATCATAGTGTACTATATTTTAAATTTTTATGTGAATAAATTTCAATTTACGCATAAAAATATTTATTTTTGTCGATGCTCGACCAAGGCCTTTGCCATACATGACCAGGTCTGACTCGACCGGTCGTGGAGTGACTCGGCTGATCAACCGGTCGTAGAGATCGTGAGCATCATATAATTTGGGGAAAATCTCTTTGTTCTTCATTTCCTCTTCTTCCTTGACGAGTCGTGGCTCGACCAGTCTTAAGAGATTCGTGATTTTCTTCAAGATAAGTCGTTTTTCTTCATTTTTATTGAAGATTTATGCTTTCTATGCTTTGATTTGTTTATTTCATAAGCTAGATCTCGTCTTTTGTTGATTGTTTAGGGTTTCCTCTCTAAAAATCTGATATAGAGAAATCCACCACTTCTAGTGTTCTTTGTGCTTGGTCCTTGGTAAATCTTGTTGAAAATGGATGTTAGAGGAAAAAGAAAACATCCGTGGTCCATCTTCATCTAGATCTACATCTATAACAAGGCGGCACCTTCGGTCACCGAAGATGATCCCAATGATGTCACGGGAGTTACGTAGCTTAGTAAAGTTATCGTTGAGCATCATGTAAGTCTCGGTCACATTGAACAATTTGAGATTACACCTCTCCTTGAATCATTGGTGGACTAATATTTTGTTTTGGGGTGGGCACGCATACAGTCCATTGCACAATCTATGGTTGCATGTATCTCGATTTTTCCCTTGATAATTTAACGTTCTCAATTGCTACTAGAGAAGGAAATTTTTGATAGATCGACATTTGATATCGGGTATTATGGATATACTGTCAAAGATGAAGGTATTCGATTCATACATTATATGACAAACCATCGAATCGGAAAAACAAATGTTGATAAGAGATTTATGCAATATGGAAGTGCATTGGACGCCTGAAAAATGTGCTCCTTCAAAATTTTATTACCCAGATCTGAGTTTTACACCTGGATCTTCACTTCAAACGTGTATCCTCGGTCGGAGCAATAAAAGCCAGAGTTAACTGCCTTCATGGTTCGGGTATTGCACTCTGTTGTGTCCGGCATGGTTGTCTGTTTACCTTCTTTGATATGTCATTTTATCATTCAGTTTCGTCTTCATCTGGGTCATAGTGATATTCCATTTGATTATCTTATGACTTGTTTAGCCACAAATATGCTCATTGCTTTACCTAAGAATGAGGCACCAATTCATCATCTTTTATTCAATAATACTAATTTAAATAAGATGAAGTTAGATTTGCTTCCTGGTCAATTTTATGAAGGTGGTGGTGAAGGTGCTGAAGCTGGAAATGAAGGAGAAGCTGATGATCTTCCTCCACAGGCTGATATAAATATGGATGATATATTTGAAGAAATTGAAACTGACTCCCAAAATGATTTTGATTACGATCCATCTTCTGGTTATGATGCACGTCTAAGTGCATTGGAGGAGAAGGTTGATAACATGAGTGTAGCCCATGATATGCAATTTAAATATATGCGAAACTATCTTCGTCGCATTAATAGGGGTTTACATTAGATTGATCCAACCATCCCTACTCCTTCATCTGGATCTGATTAGGTGGATTTTTTTTGGTTTGAATATGATGGATTCTGTATTATTATTACGTTTGATGACTTTGGTTGTATGGTTTGGATTGATGACATTGAAGTGTTGTACTAATTTGATAATTAAATCTTGACTCTTCATATGGTGTTCTCTTCTCTCCTTTGGCCTTCCCTTGTCATTTTGTGACAAAAAGGGGGAGCAGTATGGAAAGGGGGAGAATGGGAGAAAGGGAGAAAGTGATTACTTGAAAATGGTTGATTGTTTCTGCTCACTTAGGGGGAGTAGAGTATTTCTTTTTCTCACTCTGATGACTCATGATTCTTTCTTCATTTTACTCTTATATTTATAAATGTGTTTTTGTCACAAATTTAACAAAGGGGGAGATTGTTAGTGCTATGATTTCATATCCCTTTGGTTGTCAAATTTTGTAGTGTCAAAACCTATATGTCTTATACTTCTTGTGTTTCTTGTTTGTGACTACACACTGCTTCAAGACAAGATCATGAATGAAGAATGTTTTCAAGACAAGATCATAAATGAAGAATGCTTGCAAGACATGTCATGAATGAAGTCTACAACAATAGAAGACTCCAAGTTTGCTTCTATCAAGTTCAAGATTAGAAGACTTCATCAAGACAAGTCAAGAATGTACCAAGCTCGAGAAAGACCATCAACTCGACTCAAGCTTCTACTTCAAGATCATCTGAGAATACAGACCTTCAAGACTTCAATGTCCATCTCACTCAAGGTTTGTTTGACCTTTGATTGACCTTAGGTTGGTCTATATGATAAGTCATTCTGGATACATAATTCGAATATTTTAATTTACTTGGTGTGACTGTTCTAAGACCAGTCCTAGAAATCTTAAGACCAGTCCTAGCTTTGCTTCGACCAGTCTTAGGTTTCTCGAGACCCGATCCTAGGTTATTCTGATTTTCGGATTTTCCTGGTTGTCCTTCGACTAGTCCTGGACTTGCTTCGACCAGTCCTGAGAAGTCCTACGACTCATCCTTCGACCAGTCGTAGTTCTACGGCTCGAACTCCAGCGACTTATCTCGAGTATCACGACCGGTCGTAGGTGTCTCACGACCAGTCGTAGGTGGTCCACGACCGGTCATAGACTACCTAAGACCAGTCATGAGTATAGCAAATCTAATCCCGCGTAAATCTTTCAAAATCTTTGACCTTCGACCCGATCTAGGATTCTAAGACCCGGTCGAAGATGGGATTTTTGAGGCTATAAATAGTGCACAATTTGAGTTTATTCATTCAATTCCATTCAATTCAACCGATTTAAGGCTATACTCTGAGATAAGTAGTGATTATTTTTGAAGCTATTGTGCATATTTAATATTCCTTTTGTTAGCATTTTTCTATTGTGATTTTGATCCATATTCCAATCTTATTTAGAAAAGAGGAATTTGTGATATTCCTTCTTCTGGGATCAAAATCAAATAGACCTTGCTCTTCTTGATTTAATCTAAAATCAATTAGACTTAGAACCATTCTTTATGTGAGTATTGGACATTGAATGACGTATCATTCATTTACTCCGATTGGTTCTACTGGGCTACTTCAAAAGGAGATCCAGGTATTTTACTTTGTAATTTACTTTATCTGGTTTTGTTTGAGATTTGCTAGAAAAATCTCATTGTTTTGGTTATCTGAGGAGAGCTAGAAAACTCAGATTGTGGGGGTTTTTGGATTGTGTAAGCCCGAGATAAAAAGACACAATTGTGAAGGTTTTGGGTGAACCTGTGAAAACCTATTTTGATAGTGCATGCTAATATCCCTGTGTGAGGATATTAGGAGTGGAGTAATTCGTGTGTGGTACGTTGGCTAACAGATTGGTGAACACACAGTGAACCACTATATATCGTTGTGTTGTGGATGTGCTTGATTTCTTTATTCATTTATTCCTTCAGTATTGAGAATTGCTTTTGTGGGTGAATGTTGTAATTTTCATTTCAAGCAAGTGTGGTTGAATGGTGTAATAACTTAGGATTTATTTCTTTAAGTTATTCTTGATTTATTCTCCATATCATTTGTGTTTTTAGATCGTTCTAGAAATAAGGTTGTCTACCATAAGCCATTGGTTTTGGTGTAAGGTTGTCCTTAGAACTGATTTAGTATCATTCTCATATTTTATGTGCTTTGAGATTGTTATTATTTCAGCATTGTTATTTATATCTTTTATTATTCTGTTGTTTTAAGTTTTATTTGGCATTGCCCTATTCACCCCCCTCTAGGGCATATAGCTTGGCCCTTTCAGATACTCAGTTAGTGATCATACTCTGGAGATCATGATGGTCTTGTTTTCATACGTACCTTATATATATACAGTTTCAATCTTCCACTTGCCTTTATACAATTGATCTGGAGTATGAATTACTATTTTGGTATAATCTCACTCATGTTTATTGCTCTAACACAGACAACATTTAATCACCATTATTTATGTTGCATAAGTGATGCGTTGGAACTCGGGAGTTGAGTTCTACTCAACCCCCAATTTTCAGGGTGTTACAAGTTAGTATCAGAGCATGATTTTGATTAAACCGGACCTAAGTTATGTTCCCACGATGTACGCTGATGCATTACAACTTAGGATGGTGCGAGAATATTATAGAAAAGTCTTAGGTGTCCTAATTTCATCAAACGGCAAAGTTCATTGAAAATGGACGCCAAAATCTAGTCCGTACTCAACCCTGGTCACACAGGTCAACCTTAAAACATTCTTAGACCATCTATTGACGAGTCTAGATCACTATCCACCCAAATCCAGTCGTTGAAAATCAGTAAAAATCAGTCTAGATCAGAAATTTCTTGAAAACACCCTATCTGGAACAGGATGGAGCTGTGGGCCTCCCCACTTAAATCCAGTGGGACCTAGGGTCGAACCAAGGTGCATTTGGCACCTTGGGATGGTGGAGAGCAACACCCCACCGCGGTGGCGTGGCGGCGGGCAAGGCGGACCGCGGTCACCACGGCGCAATCCGCTCGAGTTGGGTCGGGCCTGGGCATGGTCGGCCTGACCTCCACGCATGTTTGGTGCATGTGAAATCCTCAGGGGGTCCCTATTTCATTCCGTCAGCCCCTACTATCCTTACTTCCACCCCTCCAAGCCCTCCAAGTTGCTGTCTCTCTCTCAACTCTCCCTTCCAATCACTGAATCTGTAAATTTTGACCATAATCCATCCATCCCCATCAGCTACAACAAACCCTACCCCCTATCCTCTTCGTTTCTCACGTTTAAACCCTTAAATCTCCTCCTTTTACCTCAAATTCGTGTAACCTTCTAGCCTATTCCATTTCTCCCTTGTCCCTTCATTATTCCCTGTTACTTGGGCTTCTACAAGCCCTGTGGAGACCTAAATCTGGGAAGAACTCAAATTTTCAGCCCATTCCTCTCTCCTTCCTCCATTTCCATGGCCCCTTTCGATTTGATTACGGCTATTTTCTCCATTTCCTCTATCTTCTCTCTCATGGGAAAGAGGAAAACTACTGCTAATGATGCTGGGCCAAGCATCCCTACCCGTTCCAGAAGAAAGGCTGACGATGGAGTCGGCACTAGCACCGTTCGGGAGTATAAGTTAAAGCGGGACCTGGATCCCCAACTACTGATCAGGGATGCACTACCGATTGGTTTCGAATACGGTCATTTTGCTAGCTGTAAGATAGTGTTTGAAGCTCACGTGGATGAAAGGATGTTTGGGCTACACCCGATGATGGACCATTTGGTGGATGTCGTCGGATGGGGTCCTATATTTGAAGGCGAGTCTCCTGCATGTGAGAACACGGTTCGTGTCTTCTACGCTCATATCATAGACCCATCATTGGAGCCACTTCAGTTCACTGTCTCTGTGAGGGGCATAAGGCGCACGATTACTGTGGCTGAGGTGCCGCGGCTCATGAACATCTCACGTGGTGAAGTGCTTCCAACTGACAATGTAACGCCCTGAAATTCGGGGGTCGAGTATGAACTCAACTCCCGAGTTCCAACGCATCACTTATGCAACATACACAATGATGGTTAAATGTTGTCTGAGTTAGCGCAATAAACATGAATGAGATTATACCAAAACAGTAATTCATACTCCAGTTCAATTGTATAAAGGCAAGCGGAAGACTGAAAGTTTATATTCAAAATATGTAAAGTATCAAAATTTTAGTGAACTTCAGAGTATGAGTACTAACGAGTACCAATATACACGTATTGTTTCTAAGTCAAAAATCAAAATACAATCCTCAAAGAGGCCCTGTAAATCCCGCGATGCAGCCGGCCTAAGCATAGCCGTCAGAGTACTGCATAAAGGAGAACTCCTCCTGATCCTCCTCAAAGTCAAGCTCCGGCTCCTGAACAGAGGCGCCATCTACACCTGCGACAGAGTCTGGTGGGTGTTGCAAACACCGTCCCGTAACGTGGGAGTGAGTAGCTAACTCAGTGGAACAATAAAGCATAGGTTAACATGTTATCAAATCAATCAAGCAGTAATGATAACGCAGTACAAATCAAACATTTCTAATTACTCTTGTTAAGTGCAAAAATGATATGACATGATGTCAGTATGCCCTTGCCAAACCACCCTCAAGCGACATCATCTTACGTTCGCGAATGCTAACTCCTCGGCGCCACATCTACAAAGCACATGCGGTGCGATGGTGCTCATGATTACCAAGTTTTTATTAATCCATTTCAACCAGCAGTATTGGGAAACTAAGGTACCTCCCTTGTATAATTTCCAAACATGATCCATTCTAGGGTCGTCAATCCTAGTTAATCTCGTACGATGTTATGGTTTGAGAAGCGTAGTGAAGGCATCGCAAAGGGCTTGTCACCGTCAGCGCGGATACAGATCTCACCGTATGCGGCTCAATTGCGGCCGTCGGCTCGGTACATATCTCACCGTGCACTGGCTCAATCACTAGCCGTCGGCTCAAGTACGGGTCTCACCGTGCTTGGTTCAACTCATACTCTAGTTCTTGTGAAAGACTCTGTAAGCCAATCACGACACTTGGAGTACACTCGAAGATACTACGGAGGACTCGTCGCCGTCGGCCGAAGCACGGGTCTCTCACCGTACTCGGCTCTCGCCGTAAGTATCGACAGCTCGAATATAGTGTCCCATACCACCATAATCGGCTCACGAGTTTGGTTGCGCAATGGTCACTACGGGGAGGCACATGACCCCAGCGTAGGCCGACAGCTCGACCACGGTGTCCCATACCACCATGTCCGGCTCATGCGTCTTAGCGGATCGAGGTACCATGGTTAACGGGGTTGCCACTGGTAAGTTTGGTACCCTAGGTTCAAGCAGTAGCGACCAAACATGGTGAACATACATATACACATATCGGTTTGCTTGACGAGCCTGACTAGCTCGAGCGCACCACAAGTTGAGCGATATGGAGCGCAAAAGCACTCCGTGTGGCCAACCACTATCGCCAACCGAAGTACGACTCGGGTTCGCCAGACACGTCCATCGTGGCGATATGAATCTCGGCCACAACAGTAAGTCTGGTACCGAATGTGTGGACTATAGGCATAGTCCCAAACTCAATCAGTTGCAGAGCATAAAGTAAAGCATGTATTATAAAGCATGAAGTATAGCATATTATAAGGCATGTTGTAAAGCATGTTGTAAAGCATGTTATAAAGCATGTTATAAAGCACTAAACACATAGGGGTACAAATACTTAGAGTTCATAGGTGAGTGGTTAGAGTGAACCACCACGTGGAGAGTGTCATATGTGACTCTAAGGTAGCGGAGAATCCCATCTCAGCACCTAACTAAGGTTCTAACACTTAAGCACTTACACTCGCAAGTGATTTCACCAACACTTGGAATACACTACTTCAACATACATGACGTATGCTAGAGAAGTGTACACTAGGGTTGTCCCTTTACTAAACTAGTACTTTATACATATACATCATATTTATACAACAATTAAACATAGCAATCACATCAGTAAATTTTATACGTATAGGGTACTTCCACGTATACCCAATTTCGACATACATAGTGTTTACAAAGGAAGATAGATTTCGGCGATTCCTTTCGCCCAACTAGTATTTTAATCACGTATGGTATAATCATACATTAAATAATTATGTCAAACATTATTCCAAAAGAACTACGTATACGGTATTTCTACAACACGTAATTTTAACATACGGTGCATTTACAAGTAAACATATATTTTGGCGATTCCTTTCGCCAAACTAGTATTTTATTCATATGTTATATAATTATACATTAAATAAACGTGTCAAGCATTTAACCAAAAAAAATACGTATACAGTATTTCTACGTATACCTAGAATATGTGAAATTCCATATTTCACACCGCTTATCAAAACAGGAAACGGAAAGCACTTTGTACATGTGCAATTGCAAGCAGATCATGAATCTACCATTATCTGACATTGAAAGCGTTGAAAACCGTAACTTATACACTTAAAGTCCTCACCTTTGCCTTTGGAAACGGAACGAATCAGCAAGGGTGATGGATCTTCCGTCTACGGCCGATTTCTAGCCTAAAGAGCGGAATCGGTTAGTCGGTATACACCCTACCTCAATTCCACCTCAAATCAGACCTAGGGTTAGGTTTTCTTACCTTCAAATGAGGTGGAAAACGCCGGGAAATCACTTAGAACGGAGCGGTGAAGGCCGTGTGGTGAGCCAATGCAGGTGGAGGAAGATCGGCAACGATCTCCAAGTTCTTCTCTCTCTTTTCTCTCTCTTCCTCTAGGGTTTCTTGCAAAATTCGTATGGCTGTGAGAGGGGCTGTTCTAAGCCCCTTTTATAGCCTCAAACATTACGAAAATAGACTCGGGTTCATGGGGTACTGCCTATATAGGATTTTCGACGCTTTTCCGGCTCAAAAGGGAAGTTCTGGTAGCCCTCTTTGAACCAAACGTCAGACTTAAGCTCACCACCAATGGATCTACGTGGGATTACATTTTTGACTCATTCGGATCACGCCGGATCGTACGTGGCGGACCACTTTCGGTTCGACGGTCAGTGGGCCACGATCAGAAATTCCAAGTACATGTAAATGTTCCTGAAATTTTTCTTAATCCGAGGGTGTAATTTGGTCGATTCGACGGTCAGGTTGCTTAATATTGACGCGTCAACGAACGATGCCAGATCACTATTCCAGATATTTATTTTGGCTTGTGAATAGTGTTTTTCACACTACCTCGCTCCGATTCGAAACGAATGGCCGTGGAATATCGGATAAGGCCGATTTTTGAGATGATTGTTAAGCCCAAGGTGGGCGGTCCTAGTTCCTTAGCTTCGGTTAATCGGACTCCCGATGTGCGATCTAGACCTAATACAGTTTCGCTTCATTCTAGAGCGGACGGAAATGAGTTTGGTTCTAAACTTCAGGGTAACCTAGCGTCACTTGTTCTGCAAGTTTTGGGTCTTGCAGATCGTATTTAAAGCGATCCTAACGGATTTCATAGCTAATTGAGTTTAGTACTTAGTTAACTTTGTTAAATTTCTAAAGGATTTAATCCTACGTGATTTCTGGTCGAGGTGGTACTCGACCCAATGTACGGAAATTTTTAAGTCGTTACAGACAACTTCTCTAGGAGTGCATGAGAAAGGGATCGCCGTATGTGATACCTTTGTGGTCGACGGGTCTCTTGGACGCGAGGAAACTGTCTTCCGTCAACGAAGATGATAGATGACTTCTATTTACTCCACCACATTTTCACATATAATGTGTATCCTTAGTCGAGTAACCGCACAGAGTATACTCGGTTGATGGTGGACTTCTTATACAGGATGGGACATGGGGACAACTTATGCCTGCCCACATTCATCCTATATCAGATAGTTCAGGTTGTTCGATCTATAAGGAATGACCTTTCGCTCTCGTTTGGCCGTCTGATATGTAGGATGGTTCGTGATGTCGGCTATAGACTCAACATGAAAGACCTTGCGCCAGTTCGAGTCATAAGTGAGGCTACACTTAACAATATGAAGATCAGCCCTCGCCAATGGCAAGCCCGACTCGACGAGTCTGGAGATGAGTCGGATAATGCCGGTGAGGAGGGTGTTGACCTCGAGGCTGGTAGCGAAGAGGGTGGAAGTAATGAGATACAGGAAGAGAAACCTGAGGTTCAGGATATAGATGAGAGTTCACCTCCTGCAGCTCTGGAGCAGGGTCCCGATCGGGCTTCCATAGATGCGCGTTTAGCCGGTCTCGAGGAGGGCCAAGCTGCACTGCGACAGAAAGTCAGGCAGGTTAAAACCAAGCTCAGTAAGATGTCTTGCAACTTGAAGGCCATCCTGTGCTGTCTATAGGACAAGAATGCTACTCCTCCATCCCCTGATTCGGATGCCTAGACATCCAAGTTGTTGTTTGTGGTTGTTTTGGTTACCACATTAGGCGGTTTATGTTTTCATGTTAATGATGTACTAGTTAGTAATATGTTTTAAGTGTTTGATATTGTGGATGTAAATGGCTCACATGTAATTTCTGTCATGATTCATGTAACACTGTAGTCCATGTATTACAAGAAATTTTGGGTAAATGAAAAGCATGTAGCCTCTTTTGCTATGAGATGTGCGGAATGCTTAAAGTGCTTATATAATGTGTTGTTATGCTTTATCTCACCAATGTTACACCCTATGATTGTATAGGGCATGCCGCGACAGTATACAAGAAGCACGGCACACCTCCTTCTCACTGGCTTGATGAACGAGACTCCTTCTCATAGTAGTGGTCCTACGGACCGAGGGTTAGACTCTGATCAGCCTCCTGCTGGTCCTACTGGTGGACTGCTACCTTATTCGCCCCCGGTTCGTGAGCAGTATCGGGCATCCTCATCTACACAACATGACCCACAGGCTGCTCCACCTACTGATAGGATTGAGCAGTTGATGTTGATGATGCATCAGCAGCAGATGCAGCAGCAGCAGCACCACCAACAGCTTATGGCCACTATTGCTAAGGCCTTATTGCAGGGTGGGAGTGTGACTCCACCTTCGACCTTTACGCGTCCTGCTGAGCACACAGAACCTCCTGCTCAGGCTGAGGCTATACCTCCCCCTGCACCTGTTGTACCTCTGGCCACACCTGTGGCGTACACTACTAGAGATGTTGGTACACATGGCCTACTCGAGCGATTCCAGCGCTTGAGGCCTCCCTCATTCATGGGTTCTCACTGACCCGAGGAGGCTGAGTTTTAGCTAGACCACATCTCCAAGATGCTACGAATGCTGCACTGTACTGAGGCAGAGCAGGTCGAGTTGGCCACTTTCATATTTGAGAGGGAGGCCAGTCTGTGGTGGGACAGTGTGCTGCGATCTTTTGCAACGGACTATGTGTGGACTTGGGCGGCATTCGAGTTCTGGTTTCACAAGAAGTATTACCCGCAGACCTATAGACATGAGCGAGAAGATGAGTTTCTACGCCTCAGGTAGGGAGGCATGATTGTTACGGAGTACGAGCACCGCTTCATAGAGTTGGGCCGCTTTGTCCCGACCATCTTGGTTGATGAGCATATGCGGATGCATCATTTTTCTGGGGGTTTGCGACCTGATATACGATCGAAGATGTGTTACATCAGTATACCTTCTTATGCAGAGCTGGTTCACGTGTCCATGATGGCCGAGCAGGATGTTGATCGGGTCATTTTCGTTGTGTTACGGTTACAAGACCACGACCTGATGTTCAGAGCAGGTCTTTCTTAGGCAAGAGACATCGTATTGACTCTCCCCCCAGGGCAGCGGCACCAGTAGTTCCTATGAGGCGCCCTCTTGTGACTTGTATATATTGCAGGAAACTGGGGCATCCTCCATAGAGCTGTTTCTCATGTATGAGGGCTAGCGGGTTCTCATCACCGCAGAGGCTGGATCGCCCTTACCCTCAGGCCATATCAGCTCCACCTCTACAGACTGCCCCTGCTCATCCTTCTTTCAGACCTCCTGTATCATGCTTCAGGCTGTCTCAACGGCCCTTGGTTCTGTAGCCGAACCGTCAGCAGCAGGCTCGAGTACATACGCTTGTTACCGAGGCACCTGAGACGTCGATTTCGGCCCCGACGGCTTTTGAGGGTACGACCCACATTCACGGTACTTACGTCTCCTTATTGGTGGACACTGGGTCCACTACTTCTATTATTTCATATGGGGCAATTAAGCGTCTTGTAATAACCCAAATAAATTTTGACAGTCGAAATTTAACCATTGATCGACATACCCAATTAGTCTGATTTGACCGTCGATCTACAAGATCAATTGGTTCAATCTCAACCATTAATTTGGACATATCCAAACCAACTGTTCATTAACTAATGAATCTAACCATACATTTAACCATTCATCCAACAATACAACCATCTAACCATCCATATGTTGAAAATCATCGAAACACTTGCCTTTGCATCTGAACTGACCATCCATCATATTGGTCATATGGCCACCAACAATCCTACCTGTCCATCCACACCTATACCTTGGAGTCTAGCCACCAATCATACAATAATGCATCTGCATATATCTATTCATCCATCTATGCATACATTAATCCATCCATCCATCTACATCATACACCTATGCACCATCAAATACATCACAACCACACACATGCACCAAACACATCATGCACATCCATTCATCTATCCATACATCCATCCGTCCATCTATTGATCCATCCATCCATCTACATCATACACTTATGCACAATTGAATACATCACAACTACACATACAGCAAACACATTACATACATACCTCTCACGCATACACAAGTAGCCCATGCATGCCTCATAGCTTACACATACATGTGTCACATGCATGCGGTGCACATAAGATGCATGCTACATATGTGCATTTAACCAGCCCACGTTGGAAAAAAAAAAAAAAAAACGTGATGAAAGGAGTTGCATAACGGAAGCATAAATGGTGTGAAGTGTTTAGACTAGTGCACGTGGTGTAAATCAAAAGAGAAACGTGATGTACAAAGATAAAAAATAAAAAATAAAAGGAAAGAAAACTGAAATTTTAAAAGTGCATTAATAGCACACGTGATGTTATCAGTATAAATAAGGAACAAAGAAAGAGAAGTGGGATGTGGTGTGACGTGAGAAGAGTGAGGAGAGAGAGAAAAGAGAGAGGGAAGAGAGAAAAAATAATAATAATAATAATATTGTTGGACATTACGTTGGAAGGAGAGGGAGAGAGAGAAGAGAGAGAAAAAGGAAGAAAGAAAAGGGGAGAGAAAAAAAGAAGAGAGAGGAACAAAAAGAAAAGAAAATATTTTTTAAGAAAAGTGAGTTTCTCTCACTTGATATTATCTTTCTTTATTTATTTTTCTTATAACAAATTCCACTTGGTTTTCTTTTATTTATTATTATTATGCAAATAATTCAATAATTGTGCATTTTTCTCTTATCTATTTATTTGATTCATATTTTGTTATGTTTATTTGACATGATGTTTTAGTTCTCTTTATTTTAATTAACAAGTTGTGAGTTAACTTTAAATTTAGATATATGTTTACCCATGCATTCATAATTCTTTGATTGTTATTTTTATATTTTTATAATTTTAAGAAAGTCAGGATTTAGATCATCTTTAAAACAAAAATAAAAATTAAAATTAAAAAAAAAAAACTTCAAGTTTAGTATACTCTTCCAGACTATCGGATCAAATTTGACAGATTACATTGCACAAATATATTTTTACGTAGAACTTTAAATCATGTATTAACACTCTACAATGGTTAGAAATAATTTGTCCTTAGAAATATTTTGCTCATGAAATATTAAAATTTTATATCCTTCGAATAGTTTTTGGAACACCAGAAAATAGGTGAGGCGATCAAGTCCTCTGGGTTGAAAATCCCTAAAGCGTAAATAGGTGGGGCGATCAAGACCCTTGGGTTGAAAGTCCCAGAAACCCAACTGATACCTTTTGGAACCTCTACCGTACCCTTTGAGTGGGTGAGCATGTCAGGATTGCAAAAGGTTCCCACTGCCAGGTTCGGTAGGGTAGTAGTCTGACCAGCTAACGTACAAATGGGTCCCTCACTAAGTGCCCTTTGGATGGGTGAGCATGTCATGCGAAAAGTTCTCATTGCCAGGCTAGGTGTTGTATTGGCGCAGGTGTTGGCCAACTAGTGTAAACTGGCCCTGGTGTTAAAAAGAATAAACCGCACATGTTATTATGGAGTATAACATATGTTGATTTCATTCATTCATTTTTCTTTGAATTTACATTGAAATATTTGGTTTATTAAATCTCCTCATTTGTTGTTTTACCTAAATAGGTATTGTATCTTTTAAGACTTTTATTCATGTTATATGAGGTTATTTTGAAACCTGTGTTGAAATTACTCACTAGGCTTCGCAGCTTACCCTGTTGGGATTTTAAAATTTCAGGATCGGGATCACATGGAAGAGCTTAAAGAGATTTCTTTTATTTATTTCTATTTCTTTACCATTATCTAAATAAGTGTAATGGACATTTAGTATGACAATATTTCGATGACATGTGAATGGGTAGAACATTGACATTTTATTCTTCTTTAAATAAAAGTTTGATTATTCAATTTTTGGATTGTTATATTTTATGAATGAGATCAATTTGTCAATACATATGTGAATTATGAAATGTAGACATATAAAACAAAAGTCATGCCTGCGGGTACGGAATCGGGGCAGATATACCCAGATGCCGGATTTCGGGGCGT
This sequence comes from Magnolia changhungtana, assembly GCA_030180095.1. Taxonomy (NCBI): domain Eukaryota; kingdom Viridiplantae; phylum Streptophyta; class Magnoliopsida; order Magnoliales; family Magnoliaceae; genus Magnolia; species Magnolia changhungtana. The sequence goes on along the minus strand of JASAUF010000644.1, from coordinate 2,679,716 downwards.
GACAGATTGGTATCAGAGCTTAAGTTTAGAATCATTGAGGACCTAGGGTTTTATTTGAAAATGTAGTCACTTTGAAAATTAGGATATATCCCCTGCGAGTGTTGTTGTGATATATATATATATATATATATATATATATATATATATATATAAACTTAACTTGTAGTATTGTCTTTTAGCGACCCATCCTTATGTGACATCTAAAGCTTGTTGTTTGATTTAGAACATGTCTGGGAGCTGGCATGGAGATAGAAGTAGAGGTAGAGCCAGTCCTGTGGCGGCCACACCGGAGACCACCGAAAGTGGCCAATCACTTGATGGGGTCTTTCGTGCTTTAGATGACATGACAGCCATTCTTGGACAACACATTCGTCGTGATAATAGAGGAGTCTTCCAAGTTGTGCAGGATGGCGTTGGGGGCTTAATAGAGAACTTTAAGAGATTGAAACCACCTACTTTTGAGGGTTTGTCGGGCCCTATTGAGGCAGAAAAGTGGAAAAAGCAAATAGAAAAGATATTCACTGTTTTAAGATGTGATGAGGAGCAGAAGGTTACACCGCGCTTTTTCATGTTCGAGGGAGAGGCCGACCACTGGTGGGAGACAATTGCTAGAACAATTGATGAAAATACCGTATGGACATGGGATATGTTCTGTGAGAAGTTCAATGAAAAATACTTTCCTGAGTGTGTACGGGAGCAGAAAGCAGAGGAATTCACAAGCTTAGAACAGGGGGAGATGACTGTAGGCCAGTATGAGTCTAAATTTACTGAATTATCCCGTTTTGCCCCATTTATGATTCAGGATGAAGCTCACAAAGCTAAGAAATTTGAGCGAGGTCTAAGAGGGTCAATTCGTAACAAGTTGACTCCACTTAAGCTTAGATTGTATGCCGATGTAGTAGAACGTGCTCTAATGATAGAACGAGACAACGAAGAATTCTAGAAAAGTCGTAACCAGAAGAGAGAAGTGAAGAGCAATGGTAGGGCTACACTGAATACATATCAAGTACACGGCGATGCTTCTAAGAAACAAAAGATGACGATAACAAACACCTCAGCTCCTGCTCAGCCAATGAACCGCTTTACGGGTAAATGTTATAACTGCGGAATGGAGGGTCACTCTGCTCATTTTTGTAAACAACCGCCTCAGCAACCACATTATCAGGCGCCACCGCAGATGCACTCGAGACCTCAGCTACAGTATCAAGCACCTCAGCCACAGTACCAAAGACCTCCACATCATCAAGTACCGTGAACGATCGTCAGACATCCACAACAAAGACCCCTCAAGAAGAATAACACTACCACCGAGGCGGGGCAAGGTCGGGCTTCTCGACAACCGGCCCAGGGTTGTGTGTTTACTATAGTACCATCAGACGCAAATGCTAATGGAGCAGTGGTGGAAGGTACCATAATTATCTATTCCTCACCCGCGCAAGTTTTATTTGATTCAGGAGCTACGCATTCTTTTATTTCGACTCTTTTCGTGCATACATTGGGTCTATCTCCTGAACTCCTACATAAGAATTTAATAATTGCTACACCAATAGGAAGCTCCGTAGTATTAAATCAGATATGTAGATCTTGCCCTGTCATGGTTGGAGATTCTGTATTATTAGTCGACCTTATCGTATTAGATATGCAAGAGTTCGATGTTATTCTGGGAATGGATTGGTTAGCTTCGTTCCATGCAAAGTTGGATTGTTTTGAGAAGACCGTGACATTCTCTATTCTTGGGCGACCGAGACTCCAGTTTATTGAAAAGCAAAAGATTGGACCGTTATGCGATTTCTTAACACTTTTGGAGGAAGAACCATACGAAGTAGGTATCGATCAAATTCCAATCGTATATGAGTTTTCTGACATATTTCAAGACATATCGGGGTTGCCCCCAAGAAGAGAGATCGAATTTGGTATAGATCTTATGCCCAGAGTCTCACCAATCTCCATAGCACCGTACCGTATGACACCAGTAGAGTTGAAGGAACTGAAGGAGCAGATTCAAAAGTTATTGGAGTAGGGTTTCATTCGGCAGAGTACATCACCGTGGGGTGCGCCAGTCTTGTTTGTAAAGAAGAAGGATGGCTCGATGAGATTATGTATTGATTATCGCCAGCTAAACAAGGTCACCATTAAAAACAAATACCTACTTCCTAGGATAGATGACCTTTTCGACCAGTTGAAAGAAGCCAAGTTTTTCTCCAAAATAGATTTGCAGTCAGGGTACCACCAGCTTAGAATTAAAGAAGTGGACATACCAAAGACGGCCTTTAGGACTCGTTATGGCCACTGCGAGTTTCTCGTGATGCTGTTTAGACTAACAAATGCACCAGCAGTATTTATGAACTTGATGAACAGAGTATTTAAGCCACACCTAGATTGTTTTGTCATATTATTCGTAGATGATATTCTTATATATTCCAAGACCCAAGAAGAACATGAGCAACATCTCAGAGTTACTCTTCAAACACTGCAGGAACATCGATTATATACTAAATTTGAAAAGTGTGACTTTTGGAAGGAGGAAGTGAAATTTTTGGGCCATGTAGTTTCGAAGAAGGGCGTGTCAGTAGACCCATTAAAGGTAGAAGCAGTATTGAAGTGGGAACAACCCACGAGTGTGACCGAAATACGTAGTTTTCTTGGTTTAGCGGGGTATTATCGAAGATTTATCAAAGACTTCTCTCGAATTGCAGCACCGTTAACTCGATTGACCAAGAAGGGTGTAAAGTTCATTTGGGATGATACTTGTGATCAAGCATTTTCAGAGTTAAAGATTAGGTTGACGACAGCACCTGTCCTCACCATTCCTTCGAGTGGTGAAAAGTTTGTAATCTTCAGTGACGCTTCATATAGAGGTTTAGGTTGCGTCCTTATGCAGCAATGTAAGGTTGTAGCTTACGCCTCTAGGCAACTGAAAGTGCATGAGCAGAATTACCCTACTCATGACTTGGAGTTGGCAGCTGTGGTTTTCGCTCTTAAAGTATGGAGGCATTATCTATATGGGGAGAAGTTCGAGCTATTTTCAGACTATAAGAGTTTGAAGTATCTTTTCTCATTGAAAGAATTAAATATGACGCAATGTCGGTGGATGGAATTCTTAAAGGACTATGATTTTACCCTCCAATATCATCCAGGTAAAGCCAATGTAGTAGCAGATGCCTTAAGTCGTAAGCCGCATGGAGTAACCGCTCACCTTATGATTCAGCAATGGAAAATGTTAGATACGGTGAAGGATTTTGACATCCAATTGAATCCGCAAACATCTGTTGTTCATCTCTTTAACCTAGCCGTTCAACCTTCCTTAATTAGTAAGGTTATAGAAGCTCAACAACAAGATTCATGGCTACAAGCTAAGGTAAAGGAAGCTGAAAAAGGTGATAAGTTAGAATGGAAAGTTGGTACCGATGGTGGGTTAAGGTTCCAAGGAAGATTATGTATACTAAATGTGGCTAAATTAAAGAAGGAAATTATGGACGAGGCACAACGTACTAAGTTCACAGTCCACCCTGGAGGTACGAAGATGTATCACGATATGCGTAGGCAATATTGGTGGAAAAATATGAAGAGAGAGATTGCTGATTTTGTGGCCAAATGTCTGACATGTCAATAGGTGAAAGCAGAGCATCAGAAGCCATCAGGGATGTTACAGCCACTACCGATTTCCGAGTGGAAGTGGGAGCACATATCCATGGATTTCATTATGGGATTGCCATGTACACGTAATAATCATGATGCAGTTTGGGTCATCGTTGACCGGTTAACTAAGTCTGCACATTTTCTTCCTATATGTGCTACCTATCCCTTAGAGGAATTATGTAAACTATATATTAAAGAAATAATTAGACTGCATGGAGTGCCTGTATCTATCGTATCCGATCGGGATTCCAGGTTTACATCTCGTTTTTGGAGAAGTTTACAGAAGGCACCGGGAACCACTCTTGATTTTAGCACCGCTTTTCACCCTCAGACTAACGGGCAGACTGAACGAGTGAATCAAATCCTTGAAGACATGCTCCGAGCTTGCGTGCTTGATTTCAAAGGGAGTTGGGATGATCATTTACCATTGATCGAGTTCGCTTATAATAATAGCTACCAGATGAGTATCGGCATGGCGCCATATGAGGCTTTGTACGGGAGGCCTTGTAGATCTCCAAATTGTTGGACAGAAGTTGGAGAAAGTAGTTTGCTTGGACCAGAGATTGTGCAAGAGACAACAGAGAAGATTTTTATCATTAGAAACCGTTTGCGTACAGCCCAAAGTCGTCAGAAGAGTTATGCAGATAATCACAGAAGAGATCTAGAGTTTGCAATTGGAGATCATGTCTTCTTAAAGATTTCTCCTATGAAGGGCGTCATGAGGTTCGATAAAAAGGAAAAATTGGCTCCAAGGTATATAGGTCCGTTTGAGATTCTAGAGAGGGTTGGTGTTATCGCATATAGGCTTGCTTTACCGCCTCAGTTGTCTAGTATTCATGATGTTTTCCATGTATCGATGTTAAGGAAATATGAGCGGGACATTTCTCATGTTACAGATTGGCAACCATTAGAGATCCGAGAAGACGCTTCGTACATCGAACACCCAGTACGTATTCTTGACCGGAAAGACCAAGTGCTTCGATCTCAAGTTATACCGTTAGTCAAAGTTCAGTGGAGTCACCATACTGAGGAAGAGGCTTCTTGGGAACAGGAGGCCAAGATCTAAGAGAAATACCCTCATCTATTCTCATTATATACCCAATTAGTCTGATTTGACCGTCAATCTACAAGATCAATTAGTTCAATCTCAACCATTAATTTGGACATATCCAAACCAACTGTTCATTAACTAATGAATCTAACCATACATTTAACCATTCATCCAACAATACAACCATCTAACCATCCATATGTTGAAAATCATCAGAACACTTGCCTTTGCATCTGAACTGACCATCCATCATATTGGTCATATGGCCACCAGCAATCCTACCCGTCCATCCACAACTATACCTTGGAGTCTAGCCATCAATCATACAACAACGCATCTGCATATATCTATTCATCCATCTATGCATACATTAATCCATCCATCCATCCATCTACATCATACACCTATGCACCATCAAATACATCACAACCACACACATGCACCAAACACATCATGCACATCCATTCATCTATCCATACATCCATCCGTCCATCTATTGATCCATCCATCCATCTACATCATACACTTATGCACAATTGAATACATCACAACTACACATACAGCAAACACATTACATACATACCTCTCACGCATACACAAGTAGCCCATGCATGCCTCATAGCTTACACATACATGTGTCACATGCATGCGGTGCACATAAGATGCATGCTACATATGTGCATTTAACCAACCCATGTTGGAAAAAAAAAAAAAAAAACGTGATGAAAAGAATTGCATAACGGAAGCATAAATGGTGTGAAGTGTTTAGACTAGTGCACGTGGTGTAAATCAAAAGAGAAACGTGATGTACAAAGATTATTTTTTTTTTAAAGGAAAGAAAACTGAAATTTTAAAAGTGCATTAATAGCACACGTGATGTTATCAGTATAAATAAGGAACAAAGAAAGAGAAGTGGGATGTGGTGTGACATGAGAAGAGTGAGGAGAGAGAGAAAAGAGAGAGGGAAGAGAGAAAAAAAATAATAATAATAATATTGGACATTACGTTGGAAGGAGAGGGAGAGAGAGAAGAGAGAGAAAAAGGAAGAAAGAAAAGGGGAGAGAGAAAAAAGGAAGAGAGAGGAAGAAAAAGAAAAGAAAAAGAAAAGAAAATATTTTTTAAGAAAAAGTGAGTTTCTCTCACTTGATATTTTCTTTCTTTATTTATTTTTCTTATAATAAATTCCACTTGGTTTTCTTTTATTTATTATTATTATGCAAATAATTCAATAATTGTGCATTTTTCTCTTATTTATTTATTTGATTCATATTTTGTTATGTTTATTTGACATGATGTTTTAGTTCTCTTTATTTTAATTAACAAGTTGTGAGTTAACTTTAAATTTAGATATATGTTTACCCATGCATTCATAATTCTTTTATTGTTATTTTTATATTTTTATAATTTTAAGAAAGTCAGGATTTAGATCATCTTTAAAACAAAAATGAAAATTAAAATTTAAAAAAAAAATCTTCAAGTTCAGTATACTCTTCCAGACTATCGGATCAAATTTAACAGATTACATTGAACAAATATATTTTTACGTAGAACTTTAAATCATGTATTAACACTCTATAATGGTTAGAAACAATTTGTCCTTAGAAATATTTTGCTCATGAAATATTAAAAGTTTATATCCTTCGAATAGTTTTTGGAACACCAGAAAATAGGTGAGGCGATCAAGTCCTCTGGGTTGAAAATCCCTAAAGCGTAAATAGGTGGGGCGATCAAGACCCTTGGGTTGAAAGTCCCAGAAACCCAACTGATACCTTTTGAAACCTCTACCGTACCCTTTGAGTGGGTGAGCAAGTCAGGATTGCAAAAGGTTCCCACTGTCAGGTTCGGTAGGGTAGTAATCTGACCAGCTAACGTACAAATGGGTCCCTCACCAAGTGCCCTTTGGATGGGTGAGCATGTCATGCGAAAGGTTCCCATTGCCAGGCTAGGTGTTGTATTGGTGCGGGTGTTAGCCAACCGGTGTAAATTGGCCCTAGTGTTAAAAAGAATAAACCGCACTTGTTATTATGGAGTATAACATATGTTGATTTCATTCATTCATTTTTCTTTGAATTTACATTGAAATATTTAGTTTATTAAATCTCCTCATTTGTTGTTTTGCCTAAATAGGTATTGTATCTTTTAAGACTTTTATTCATGTTATATGAGGTTATTTTGAAACCTGTGTTGAGATTACTCACCAGGCTTCGCAGCTTACCCTGTTGGGATTTTAAAATTTCAGGATCGGGATCACATGTAGGAGCTTAAAGAGATTTCTTTTATTTATTTCTATATATTTACCATTATCTAAATAAGTGTAATGGACATTTAGTATGACAACATTTCAATGACATGTGAATGGTTAGAACATTGACATTTTATTCTTCTTTAAATAAATGTTTAATTATTCAATTTTTGGATTGTAATATTTTATGAATGAGATCAATTTGTCAATACATATGTGAATTATGAAATGTAGACATATAAAACAAAAGTCATGCCTGCGGGTACGGAATCGGGGCAGATATACCAGATGCCGGATTTCGGGGCGTGACACGTCTATCTTTGCATACTATTCCCAGGAAGGGATTGAGACTCACTACGGCCACTGGGACTTTTTCGGATGTCGTACAGATATGTGAGGGTTACTCCATGGATTTGAGTAGCAGGACAGTGCTCGTCGACCTCATTGTTGCTCCGCTATGGCACTACGACGTTATCCTCGGTATGAACTAGCTCACTAAGGTGAGGGCAGAGATAGATTGTGATACTTGGGTCGTGACGGCCTATGGATCTGACAGCACAGCTTTCACGTTTCCAGTGCAGGTCAGTTGGCCCTGCCGTGTTGACTGTTATACTGCTTTGTTAGCACCGGTCGATGGTCCGACATTAGAAGATACGCTGGTGGTTCGGGAGTATACAGATGTGTTTAAGACGATTCTTGGTTTGCCGCCTTGGTGCGAGATCAATTTCACCATTGATCTTACGCCTGGTGCGACACCTATCTCATTGCCGACTTATCATATGCCTCCATGTGAGATGGAGGAGCTGCGAAGACAGATTGACGAGCTAGTAGAGAAGGGTTTCATACGACCTAGTGTGTCTCTTTGGGGAGCACCTTTCCTATTTGTGAAGAAGAAGGATGGGACACTACGGTTATGTATTGATTACCGTAGGTTGAACCAGGTCACGGTGAAGAACAAGTATCCTTTGCCCAGGATAGATGATCTGTTTGATCAGTTGAAGGGGGCGAAGTATTTTTTGAAGATTGATCTGCAGTCAGGGTATCATCAGCTGCGCTTTAAAGATGAGGACGTGCAGAAGACGGCTTTCAGGATATGCTTTGGGCACTATGAGTTTCTAGTGATGCCGTTTGGTCTTAGGAACGCACCGACCGTGTTCATGGACCTGATGAACCGAGTACTACGACCATTCCTATACCGATTCGTCATCGTCTTTATTGATGACATCTGATATACTCTACGAGTCGGGAGGAGCACGAGGAGAACCTGAGAGCGGTGATGGATACGTTAAAGAAGAATCAGTTATTCGCGCAGTATAAGAAGTGCGACTTCTGGCAGGAGGAAGTCAAGTTCCTCGGACATGTGGTGTCCAAGGATGGGATAGCAGTAGACCTTGCTAAGATAGTCGTGGTTCAGGATTGGCAGTAGCCTGGCTCAGTTACTGAGGTGAGGAGTTTCCTTGGTCTGGTTGGGTATTATCGGCGTTTCATTCGGGATTTCTCGAAGATTACCAGGCCGTTGTCTCAGTTGACACGGAAGGACCTGAAGTTCGCTTGGAATGAGAAGGCGAAAGCAACTTTCAAGGAGCTGAAGGACAGGTTGACGTCCGCCCCTGTGCTAGTATTGTCAGAGCAAGGGGTTAAGTATACGATATACACTGACGTATCTCGCGTTGGTTTGGGTTGTGTCCTTATGTAGAAGGACAGGGTGATTTCATATGCCTCGAGACAATTAAGGAAGTACGAGGAGAATTACCCTACACACGACCTGGAGTTGGCAGCTGTCATCTTTGCATTGAAGCTCTTGAGACATTACCTCTACGGAGAGGAGTTCGAGCTTTTCTGCGACCACAAGAGCCTTAAGTATATATTCACGCAGCGAGACTTGAATATGAGACAACGCCGATGGATGGAGACCTTGAAGGACTTCAAGTTCGAGGTTTCCTACCATCCGGGCAAGGCAAACCTTGTGGCAGACGCGTTGAGCTACAAGAAGGCTATAACATTTGTGACTCCGTTAATGATAACAAAGTGGGACATGGTTGAGTTCGTGTGAGACTTCGAGCAGATACTCACCATGGAGGAGCCATTTGAGTGTGTCGCGCACGTTCGTGTGCAACCACTTATTGATGATAGGATCATCGAGGCCCAAAAGGGAGATGAGCGGTTGTCTGAGCTTCGAGAGCAAGCTAGTGACGCCGAGGACTCCGAGTGGAGGGTTGATTCTGATGGGGGTCTACGGTTCCGTGGCCGCCTATGCGTTCCTGATACACCTGATTTGACACATGAGCTTCTCGAGTCTGCCCATAACTCGAAGCTTGCGATGCATCCTGGTAGCACGAAGATGTACCAGGATATGAGACGGTCTTATTGGTAGGACGGCATGAAGACCCACATAGCAAAGTATGTTTCCTATTGTCTAACGTGCCAACAGGTCAAGGCATAACACCGCGGACCTCCTGGATTGCTTCAGCCCATGCCCATAGCAGAGTGGAAGTGGGACTTCATCTCCATGAACTTCATATCATGGTTACCGAAGACAAGGAAGGGACACGATTCCATTTGGGTGATTGTGGACCGGTTGACTAAATTGGCCCATTTCCTCCCTATCAGAGTTACGAACTCTGCAAACGAGCTGGCTAGATTATACATCAGGGAGATCGTCCATCTGCATGGAGTTCCTTTAGAGATCGTGTCGAACAGAGACACTCGGTTCACATCTATCTTCTGGACTCATATCCAGGAAGCGATGGGTGTGAAGTTGAAGTTCAGTATGGCATTTCATCCTTAGACTAACGGGCAGATAGAGCGGGTGAATCAGATTCTGGAGGATATGTTGCGAGCATGTGTGTTAGACTTCAAGGACGGTTGGGATGACTGTCTTCCTTATGCATAATTCACCTATAACAACAGCTTCCAGGCGAGTATTGGTATGGTGCCATATGAGGCCCTGTATGGTCGTCCTTGCAGAGCACCATATTGTTAGGCTTAGGTTGGCGAGCGTAGTCTGATTGGTCCAGAGTTGGTACAGGGGATCACAGAGAAGGTCGACATCATCAGGCGTCGACTTCTTACAGTGCAGAACAGGTAGAAGAGTTACGCCGATACGAGGCGGGGACCACTCGAGTTCGAGGTCAGAGATCACGTATTCCTCCGAGTTTCCCCTATGAAGGGAGTCCTTCGGTTAGGGAAGAAGGGGAAGCTCAAACCGAGGTTTATCGGTCTGTTTCAGATACGGGATCGAGTGGGTGCTGTGGCTTATCGTCTCGCTTTGCACACACCGCTTGCAGTTGTACACAACGTATTTCATATATCTATACTGAAGAAGTACGTTCCTGATCCTTCACATATCATCAGATGGGAGCAGGTACAGCTGAGCGAGGATGCTACATATGAGCTGCGTCCGATGCGTATACTTGACAGGATGGAACAGGTACTGCGTAGCAAAGTCATTCCACTTGTGAAGGTACTATGGACGCATCATTCAGAGGAGGAAACTACTTGAGAGACTGAGACCGAGGTTAGAAAGAACTACCCTCAGATTCTCGAGGAATACGAAAAGGTACAAATTTTGAGGATGAAATTTTTATTTAGGGGTGTAGATTATAACGACTCATAAATTTTCGTACAATGGCTCGAGTACCACCTCGACCAGAAATCACTTAGGATTAAATCCTTTAGAAATTTGACAAAGTTAAGTAAGTGATAAACTAGATTAGCCATGAAATCCACTAGAATCGCTTTAAATACGATCTGCAATACGCAAAACTTGTAGAATCATTAACGTTAGGTTACCCTAAAATCTCGGATCAAACTCATTACCCGACTGCTCTCGGGAGCACATTGAAACCCCGTATCAGATCTTGACCGCACATCAGAAGTCCGAATAGTACGAGGTTAAGGAATTAGGACCGCCTCGCTGGGCTTGACAACCATCTCGAACATCGGACCCAAACAGTGTCCCACGGCTGTTCGCTTGAGTCCGGAGTGAAGGAGTATGAAAACACATGATTCCTTTACAAAATAAATATCTGGAATAGTGATCTGAGACTTGAAACTTGCGGTCAATTTGTAAGCAACCAGACCATCAGAATCTGACCCAAATACACCCTCGGAGTAGGAAAAATTTCAGAAACATTTACATGTACTCGGTATTTCGGATCGAGGTCTGCTGACCGTTGAACTGAAACTGGTCCGCCACGTGTGATCTGGGAATTTGACTGAAACGAAAACCTAACTCTAGGAAGATCCAGGGTTAGTGAGCTTAAGTCCGACTTTTGGCTCAAGGAGGTCCGCCGGAAATCCTCCGTTGAGCTGAAATAGCGCTGTTTTGGTTATAACCCAAGTATACCTTGTCCTTAAGTCTAGTTTGGAGAGGTTTTAGGCTATAAAAGGACCTTAGAACACCCTCTCTCACAGCCATACGAATTTGGGGAAAATCCTAGAGAGATAAGTGAGAAAAGAGAGAGAAAGAGTGAGAGAAGTGGGAGAACCTCCCTACTATTGTTCCCAGCCACTAAACAAGCTACACCACCTGTTTCTCATCACTTTCCCGGCGATACCGACTTCGTTTTGAAGTAAGAAACCCTAACCCTAAATCTGTTTTGGTGTGTGAAGGTTGTAGGTTATGAAATAGCTAACCTATTTAATTCTTTAGGCTACCAAACTACTGAATACGGAAGCTTGGAAAACCTAGCTGATCCGTAGTGATTCCACGGTGTAAGGTGAGGACTTTAGGTGCATAGGTTACGGTTTTCAATGCTTTCAATGTCAGATAATGATAGTTTCATGATCTGCATGCAATTGCACATGTACAAAGTACTTTTTATTTTCTATTTCGATTAAAGATGTAGATTATGAAATTTTACATATTCTAGGTATTCGTAGAAAATACCATATATGTATAAATTTTGGAAATGTGTTTGACATGATTATTTGTTGTATGAATATACAATATACGGATAAAATACTTATTTGGCGAAAGGATTCGTCCAAATACATGTTTTACTAATATACACTATGTATGTAGAAATACTGTATTGTAAAAAGTACTATATACATGTATATTTTAGAGATGTGTTTGCCATGATTATTTGTTGTATAAATATATTGTGTATGCATAAAATACTTGCTTGGCGAAAGGACTCGCCCTAATACATGTTTGTTAACATACACTAAGTATGTTGAAATACTGCATGTTAAGTGTTTGTGAAAATGCTTGTGTAAGTGTTTGGATGTTGATACCTTAGGAGGGTGTTGAGATGGGATTCTCAACTACCTTAGAGACATGTATGATTTTCTCTATGAGGTTGTTTACTTAAACCACTTACTTGTATAATATATGTGTTGGTATTCCTATTTATGTAGTGCTTTATAACATGCTTTATAACATACCTTATAACATGCTTGAATTACTTTGTTTATCATGCTTTACTCCACATGCTACGAATAAGGTTTGATTGAGTTTGGGACTATGTCTATAGTCCATACATTCGGTACCAGATTTGAGATTCATGTCGCCACGTAAGATGTGTTTGACGAACCCGAGTCGTACGTCAGTTGAAGACAGTGGTTAGGCCACGCGAAGTGCTTATGCACTTCATGTCGTTCAGCTGATTGTGCGCTCGAGCTGGTCAGGCTCGTCAATTAACCCGATATTTCTAATGTGTGTTCACCATGTTTGGTCGCCACTACTTGAACCTAGGGTACCAAGCTTACCAGTAGAAATCTCGTTAACCATGGTACCTCGATCTACTAAGACTCATGAGCCGGACATGGTGGTATAGGATACCGTGGTCGAGCTATCGGCCTACGCTGGGGCCACGTGCCTCCCAGTAGTGACCATTGAGCCACCAAACTCGTGAGCCAAATACGGTGGTATATGACACTGTATTCGAGCTGTCGACACCTACGGCGAGAGCCGAGTACGGTGAGACCTATATTCGTGCTGACGGGCGACGAGTCTTCCGTAGTGTCTTCGAGTATACTTTAAGATCTGTGAATGACGACGAACCCTTCGCGACAGTTATAGTATGAGTTGAGCCGAGTACGGTGAGACCTGTATTCGAGCTGATAGCCAGCGATTGAGCCGAGTACGGTGAGACCTGTATTCGAGCTGACGGCCAGCGATTGAGCCGAGTACGGTGAGACCTGTACTCGTGCTGATGGTCAGCAATTGAGCCGCATACAGTGAGATCTGTATCCGTGCTGATGGGTGACGAGCCCTTTGCGATGCCTTCGCGATGCCTCTCGAACCATAATATCATATGAGATTAACTAGGAATGACGACCCTAGAATGGATCATGTTTGGGAATGATACAAGGAATGTACCTTAGTTTCCCAATACTATTGTTTGAAATGGACTAATAACTACTCGGTAATCATGCTCATCATCGCACTGCATGTGCCTGGTAGATGTGGAGCACTGAGGGAGGTATGCATCCGCGAACGTAAGATGATGTCGTATGAGGGTGGTTTGGCAAGGGCATTCATCATGTCATTTCATACTTACATTTAATAAGAGTAGTTAAGATTATTTGATTGTATTACTTTATCATTACTGCTTGATTGAATTGATAACATGTTAACCTATGCTTTATTGTTCCACTGAGTTAGCTACTCACTCCCACGTTACGGGACGGTGTTTTACACACCAACCAGACTCTGCCGCAGGTATAGAGGATGCATCGATTCAGGAGGCGGAGCCATAATACGATGAGGACCAGGACGAGTTCTCATACATGCAGTACTCTGACGGCTATGCATAGGACGACTGGATCGCGGGGATTTCAGGATCTAACTTTAGTTGTATTTTGACCATTTTTATTAGAAACAATGTATGTATATGGATACTCAGTTAGTGATCATACTCTGGAGATCATGATGGTTTTATTTTCATACATACCTTATATATATACAGTTTCAGTCTTCCGCTTGCCTTTATACAATTGATCTGGAGTATGAATTACTGTTTTGGTATAATCTCACTCATGTTTATAGCTCTAACACTGACAACATTTAATCACCATTATTTGTGTTGCATAAGTGATGCGTTGGAACTCGGGAGTTGAGCTCTACTCGACCCCCGATTTTCAGGGCGTTATAAAACATGAGTGAGATTATACCAAAACAGTAATTCATACTCCAGATTAATTGTATAAAGGCAAGCGGAAGATTGAAACTGTATATAATTGTATGTAAAAGAAACAAAACCATCTCAATCTCCAGAATATGAACCCAACTGAGTCACCATATACATGTATCTATTTTACAATCAAAATGTCAAAAGTACAACTAGAGAAGTAAGCCCTGTAAGTCCCGTCGATCCAGGCAGTCTAGGCAAAGCCACCAAAATACTGCATATACGAGAACTCGTCCTGGTCCTCGTCGTAGTCCGGCTCGGCCTCCTGAGTTGTCACCTCATCTGCACCTAAGACAGAGTCTAGTTGGTGTATACAACACCATCCCATAACATGGGAGTGAGTAGCTAACTCAATGGAACAATAAAGCATAGGTTAACATGTTATCAATTCAGTTAAGCAGTAATGATAAAGCAATACAATCGAAAAATCCTAACTACTCTTATTAATGCAAGTATGAAATGTAGTCATGATGCATGCCCTCACCGACATACTCCCTCATGCGACACCATCTTACGTCCGTGACATGCGTTTATTCCTCAGTGCTCCACATCTTCCAGGCACATGCAGTGCGATGATGAGCATGATTACCGAGTTATTATTAGTCCATTTCAAACAGCAGGATTGGGAAACTAAGGTACCTCCCTTGTATCATTCCTAAACGTGATCCATTCTAGGGTCATTAAACCTAGATAATTTTATATGATAATGTGGTTCCAGGGCGCTGCAAAGGCTGTCAGGGCTGTTACACGCAATCGTTACACCACTCCCCTATCACTTTTTTAACGGTTCATCACTAAATCGATATAGGCCTAATTCATACTCCATACACCGCGGAAAAACTCGTCGCTTCACCACAAATTCAGAGTATGCTCGAGGTCACTACAAAGGGTTCGTCACCAATCAATGTAGGCCGACAGCTTGAATACAGTGTCCCATACAACCGCATTCGACTCACGAGTCTGGTTGCTTACTGGACACTATGGGGAGGATTGGGCTGACGCACTCGCAACACTACGAAACCCCAGCGTAGGCCAACAGCTCAACCACGATGTCCCATACCACCATGCCCGACTCATGAGTCTTAGCGGATCGAGGTACCATGGTTAATGGGATTTCACTGGTAAGTTTGGTACCCTAGGTTCAAGCAGTAGCGTCCAAACATGGTGAACATACATTAGACATATCGGGTTACTTGACGAGCCAGACTAGCAAGAGCGCATGACCAGCCAAACGACATGAAGTACATAAGCACTTCGCGTGGCCTAACCACTATCACCAACCGAAGTACGACTCAGGTTCGTCAAACACATCCTACGTGGCGAAATGAATCTCAACCACGAACTCAAGTCTGGTGCCGATTGTCTGGACTATAATCATAGTCCCAATTGCAATCAATCCTTATTCAGAAGCATGTGGAGTAAAGCATAATAAACAAAGTAATTCAAGCATGTTAACAAACATGTTATAAAGCATGTTACAAAGCACAATGTACACAAGAAATACAAACATACATACTGTATATTAGCAAAAACATGTATTAGGGCGAACCCTCTCACCAAGTAAGTGTTATACACATATATAATGTGTTCATACAGCAAATAATCATGGCAAACAAATTTCCAAAATTTATGCGTATACGGTACTTTCTACAAATACTAGGAATACAGTATATTCAACATAATTATCGTACAACCGAAAAGCGAAATGGACAGTACTTTGTACATGTGCAATTACATACAGATCATCAATCTATCATTATCTGATATTGAAAGCATTGAAAACCATAACTTATACACCTAAAGTCTGTACCTTATGTCGTAGAAGCGTAAAGAACGCGATTGATTTGTTAAGCTTTCGTATACGGCGATTCGGCAACCTAAAGAGTGAAATAGGTTAGCTATTTCATCACGTACAACTATTAAAACCCCAAATCAGTTTAGGGTTAGGATTTCTTACCTAGAAATGAAGCTGGAAATCACCGGGAAAGCGATGAGAAGTGAGTGGTGAAACTTGTGTAGCGGCAGGAAAAAAGGGTAGGAAGAATCCTCCCACAACTCTCTCACTTTCTCTCTCTTTTGTCTCTCTCCTAGGGTTTTTCTCAAATTCATATGGCTGAATGAGAGAGGGTTTTAAGGTCCTTATATAGCCTAAAACTACATCAAAATAGACCTAAGGTCAAGGTATACTTTGGTTATATCCAAAGTGGGCCAGTTTCAGCTCAACGGAGGACTTCTGGCGGGCCCCCTTGAGCTAAAAGTCAGACTTAAGCTCACCAACCTTGGATCCAGGTGGAGTTAAGTTTTCGTTCTAGCCGGATTCCCAGATCACGCGTGGCGGACCATTTTCAGTTCAACGGTCACTGAATCTCCATCGGGGATTTCAAGTACACTGCCATGTATATGAAATTTTTCCTGATTCGAGGGTGTATTTGGGTCAGATTCCGACAGTCTGATGGCTTATAATCGGCCTGCAAACATCAAGTCTCAGATTACTTAATTTCTAAAGAAAACTAGGTTTTCTCACACTCATCGCTCCGAACTCAAGCGAATAGCCGTGGGACACTATCTAGATTTGATTTCCGACATGGTTGTCAAGCCCAGTGAGGCAGTCTTAAGTCTATAACTTCGTATTATTCAGACTTCCGATTCGCGGTCCAGATCTGATACGGAGTTTCAATGTACTCCCGAGAGAAGTCGGGTAATGAGTTTGATCCTAGATTTTAGGGTAACCTAGCGTCAATGATTCTACAAGTTTTTGGTTTTACAGATCGTATTTAAAGTAATTCAAATGGATTTCATGGCTAATCTAGTTTAACACTTAGTTAACTTTGTGAAATTTCTAAAAGATTTTATCCTAAGTGATTTCTGGTTGAGGTGGTGCTCGGGCCTTTGTACGAAAATTTCTGAGTCGTTACAATCTACCCCCCTTAAGGAAAAATTTCATTCTTGAAATTAGTACCTTTTCGTACTCCTTGAGAATCTAAGGGTAGTTCTTTCTGACCTGAACCTCGGTCTCCCAAGTAGCCTCTTCTTCGGAATGATGCGTCCACAGTACCTTCACAAGTGGAATGACTTTGCTACGCAGTACCTGCACCTTCCTGTCAAGGATACGTGTTGGGCGCAGCACATATGTAGCATCCTCACTCAACTGTACCTGCTCCCATCTGATAATGTGAGAAGGATCAGGAACGTACTTCTTCAACATAGATACATGAAATACGTTATGTACAGCTACAAGTGGTATGGGCAAAGCGAGACGATATGCCACAGCACCCACTCGATCAAGTATCTGAAACGAACTGATGAATCTCGGTGTGAGCTTCCCCTTCTTCCCAAACCGAAGAACTCCCTTCATAGGGGAAACTCTGAGGAATACATGATCTCCGACCTCGAACTCAAGCGGTCGCCGCCTCATATCGGAATAACTCTTCTGTCTGCTCTGTGTCATCAGGAGTCGATGCCTGATAATGTTGATCTTCTCCGAGATCGCCTGTACCAATTCCGGCCTAATCAAACTACGCTCGCCAACCTCGGCCCAGCAATGTGGTGCCCTGCAAGGATGACCATACAAGGCCTCATATGGAGCCATGCCAATACTCGCTTGGAAGCTATTGATGTACGCGAACTCTGCATAAGGAAGATAGCCATCCCAACTGTCCTTGAAGTCCAAGACACAGGCTCATAACATGTCCTCCAAAATCTGGTTCACCTGCTCTGTCTGCTCATCGGTCTGAGGGAGAAACGCAGTACTGAACTTCAATTTCACACCCATCGCTTCCTGGATACGAGTCCAGAAGAAAGACGTGAACCGCACGTCTCTGTTTGACACGATCTCTAGGGGAACTCCATGCAAACACACAACCTCTCTGATGTACAGCCTAGACAGCTCGTCTGCAGAGTTCGTGACTCTAACAGGGAGAAAATGGGCCGATTTGGTCAACCGATCCACGATCACCCAGATGGAATCGTGTCCCTTTTTCGTCTTCGGCAGCCCCGATATGAAATCTATAGAGATGAAGTCTCACTTCCATTCAGCTATGGGCATGGGCTGAAGGAGTCCAGGAGGTCAGCGATGCTCGGCCTTGACCTACTGACATATGAGACAACGTGAAACATACTCGGCAATATGAACCTTCATATTGTCCCACCAATACGATCGCCTCATGTCCTGGTACATCTTTGTGCTATTAGGATGCATCACAAGCTTCGATTTGTGGGTAGTCTCGAGAAGCTCCTGCCTCAAGTCATGAATATCTGGAATGCATAGGCGGCCACGGTATCTTAGACCCCCATCTGTGCCAACTCTCCACTCGGAGTCCTCGGCATCGCTAGCTTGCTCTCGAAGCTCAGACAACTGCTCATCGCCCTTCTGGGCCTCGATAATCTTATCATCAATAAGTGGCAGCACCCGAACGTGCGTGACACACTCAAATGGCTCCTCCACGGTGAGTTTCTGCTCAAAGTCCCGCCCGAACTCCAACATATTCCACTCTGCTATCATCAGCGGAGCCGCAAATGCAATGGCCTTCTTGCGGCTCAACGCATCTGCCACATGGTTGACCTTGCCAGGATGGTAGGAAACCTCGAACTTGAAATCTTTCAAGGTCTCCATCCATCGGCGCTGCCTCATATTCAAGTCCCGCTGAGTGAATATATACTTAAGGCTCTTGTGGTCGCAGAAAAGCTCGAACTACTGTCCGTAGAGGTAATGTCTCCAAAGCTTCAATGCAAAGATGACAGCTGCTAACTCCAGGTCGTGCGTAGGGTAATTCTCCTCGTGCTTCCTTAATTGTCTCGAGGCATATGCAATCACTCTGTCCTTCTGCATAAGGATACAACCTAAACCAACGTGAGACGCGTCAGTATATATAGTGTACTTGACCCCTTGCTCTGACAATACTAGCACAGGGGTGGATGTCAGTCTGTCCTTATGCTCCTGAAAAGCTGCTTCTGCCTTCTCATTCCAGGCGAACTTCAAATCCTTATGCGTCAACTGTGACAACGGCCTGGCAATCTTCGAGAAGTCTCAAATGAAGCATCGATAATACCCTGCCAGGCCAAGAAAACTCCTCACCTTGGTAATTGAGCCAGGCTGCTTCCAATCCTGAACCGTGGTTACCTTAGCAAGGTCCACCGCTATCCCATCCTTGGACACCACATGTCCCAGGAACTTGACTTCCTTCTGCCAGAAGTCGCACTTTTTATACTACGCAAACAACTAGTTCTTCTTCAAAGTATCCAACACCGCTCTCAGGTGCACCTCATGCTCTTCCCGACTCATGGAATATATCAGGATGTCATCAATGAATACGATGACGAATCGGTATAAGAATGACCGAAATACCCTGATCATCAAGTCCATGAACACGGCCGGTGCATTCGTAAGACTGAACGACATCACCAGGAACTCGTAATGCCCAAAACAGGTCCTGAAAGCTGTCTTCTGCACGTCTTCATCTCTGACGCACAACTGGCGGTACCCTGACTACAAGTCGATCTTCGAAAAATACCTTGCCCCCTTCAACTGATCAAACAGATCATCTATCCTGGGCAAAGGATACTTGTTCTTCACGGTGACCTGGTTCAACCTAGGGTAATCAATACACAACTATAGTGAGCCATCTTTCTTCTTCACAAACAGTACAGGTGCTCCCCAGGGAGACACACTAGGTCGTATAAAGCTCTTCTCTACTAGCCCATCAATCTGTTTCCACAGTTCCTCCATCTCACACGGAGGCATACGATAAGTCGGCAGAGAAATGGGTGTCGCACCGTGTGTAAGATCAATAGTGAAGTTGATCTCGCGCCGAAGTGGCACCCCAGGAATCAGTTCAAACACGTCCACAAAAGCCTGAACTATAGGCGTATCCTCAAGCATCGGAACATCAATAGCCTCTAATGAAGAAGCAAAACATCTCAACCGAGTAGCATGACTGACCTGAACCGGAAAAGTACAGGTCGTGCCATCAAGTTCATAAGTTGTCACCACCTTAGTCTCGTAGTCGATCTCTACTCACATCTCAGTGAGCCAATCCATACCGAAGATAACATCATAATGGAATAGGGGGACGACGATCAGGTCAACTAGTATCATTCTGCCACCCAAGTCTATCGGGCAGCCCTCACACATACGAGTAACTTCTGATGAAGTCCCTGTAGCAGTGATAACCCTCACTCCTCTCGTAGGAGTAGTAACTAAACCCAGTCGCTTAATTGCCTTGCATGAAATCATAGAGGTAGTGGATCTAGTGTCCACTAATAAGAAGACGGGAGTACTTTGGACGTGTGCAGTGACCTCGAAGGCCATAGGCGTTGAAGTTGCAGTCTCTGATTCCTCTGCTATAAGCGCATGAACACGCGCCTGCTGAGATCGGTTAGGCTGAGGTAATATGGGCCGTTGAGGCGGCCTGAAGCGAGGTGCAGGTGGTTTGAAGGATGGATGTGTATTGCCATCCGAAGTGGTGGAGTCGATAGAGCCTGTGGGCGAGGGTGATCAATCCTCTGTGGCGGTGAGAACCTGCTATCTCTCATCCGAGCAAAATAACTCTATACAATGTGACCCGGTTTCCTGCATTATGTGCAGGCCACACCTGGGCGCCGCATCAGAACCACTGGCGCTGCGATCCTGGGAGGCTAATCAGCACGAGGCCACTTGCCAAGGAAAGACCTGCTCTGAACATCTGGTCGTGGTCTCGTAACTATACCACCACGAGAGCGTGTCAGCCGATCAATATCCTGTTCTGCCCCAATGGACATTTGAATTAACTCCGCATAAGATGGTATGCAGATACAGTACATCTTCGACCGGATGTCAGGTCGCAAGCCCTTAGAGAAGCGTCCAATCCACATATGTTCATCAGCAAGTATAGTCAGGACAAAGTGGCCCAACTCCGTAAAGCAATGCTCATACTCAGTAACGGTCATGCCTCCCTGTCTGAGGCATAGGAACTCGTTCTCCCTCTCGTGTCAGTAGGCCTGAGGGTAATATTTCTCGTGGAAGCGGAACTCAAATGCTGCCTAGGTCCACACATATCCCATTGCGACGGTTCGCAGTATGCTGTCCCACCATAAGCTAGCCTCCTTCTCGAACATGAAGGCGGCTAACTCAACCTGTTTAGCCTCAGAACAATACAGCATATTCAGTATCTTTGAGATGCAGTCTAATCAGTACTCAGCCTCCTCGGGTCTATAAGAACCCGTAAAAGTTGGAGGCCTCAAGCGCTGGAATAGCTCGAGTTGACCGCGAGTACCCACGTCTCCCGTAGGGTATGCAACAAGTGTGGGAGGAGACACATCCTCAGCCTGAGCAGGAGGCTCTATAGGCTCAGCAGGACGTGTAGATGGCGAAGGTGGAGTCGCACTCCCACCCTGAGATGATAAGACTGGAAGAAGCTGCAGGTGCTACTGCTGCATCAGCATCATCATCTGCTCAAACCTGTAAGTAGGTGGAGCCGCCTGCGGCTCATACGGTGTCGAAGAGGATGCCCGGTTCTGCTCACGAAGGGGGGTGTATAAGGTGACAGTCCACTAGTAGGACCAGCAGAAAACTGATCTGAGCCTAAACCTCGGTCTGTAGGACCACCTCTGCGGGAAGAAGTCTGGTCCATCGAGTCAATAAGCAAGAGGGGTGCCGTGCTCCTCGTATAATACCATGGCATGCCCTATATAACATAGGTGCAACGCATGTAAGACGAAGTATAACAACACAATACTGAATCACTTAAGCATACCACACACACCATAGCAAAAGAGGCTGCATGCTTTTCATTTACCAAAATTGTCACAATACATGGATAACAGCGTTACATGAATCGTGACTAAAGATGCATGTGAGCTAATTACAACCAAACTTCAAATACTTAAAACATATTACTAACTACTACTACGTCCATCAACATGAAAACATACACCGCCTAATGCGGTAGGTAAAACAAACTACAAACAACAACTTGGATGACTAGGCATCCGAGTCAGGTGATGGAGGAGGAGCACCCTTGTCCTGTACACAACACAGGATAGTCCTCAATGTGCGGGACAGCTTCTTAAAACTTCGTTTCATGAAGGCTTCGGTCACCTCAAGCTTGGCTCGGGTCTCACCAAGCTCGGCCCGAACTTGCCCAATCTCTTGCCGCAGGGCGGCTTGGCCCTCTTCAATGCAAACCAGACAAGCATTCCTCACAACCTGAGCAGCGTCCGGCTCTAGTGCTCCAAGAGGAGTGCTCTCCTCAATATCCTGATCCTCTTCTTCTTCTTCATGTATCTCATCACCGCTTCCTTTTTCGCTTCCTACCTCGAGGTCAATACTCTCCTCACCTGTGCTATCCGACTCTTCTCCAGACTCGTCGAGTTGGGGCTGCCGTTGTCGAGGGCCGATCTTCATGTTGTTAAGCGTAGCCTCACTTAGGACCCGGACTGGCGCAAGGTCTTCCATGTTAAGGCTATAGCCAACATCTCGAGCCATCTTGCATATCAGGTGGCCAAATGGGAGCGAGAGGTCGTTCCTAATAGATCGAACAACCTGGACTATCTGAAATAGGACGAAGGTGGGCTGGCATAAGTTGTGCCCATGTCCAATCCTGTATAGAAAATCCACCATCAAATGAGTACACTCCGTACAGTTACCCCATCGTGGATACACATTATATGTGAAAATGTGGTGAAGCAAACAGAAGTCATCTATCAACTTCGACGATGAAAGACAGTTTTCTCGAGTCCAAGAAACCCGTCGACCACAAAGGTATTGCGTACGGCGATCCCTTTCTCGTACACTCTTGAAGAAGTTGCCATTAGGAAGCACTTCACCACGTGGGATGTTCATGATCCGAGCCATCTCAACCACAGTAATTGTGCGCACTATGCCCTCACAGAGATAGTGAATTGAAGAGGCTCCAATGATGGGTCTATGATATGTGCATAGAAGGCATGAACCGTGTTCTCACATGCAAGAGACTTACCTTCAAATATAGGACCCCATTCAATGTCCACCAAGCGGTCTATCATCGCGTGTAGCCCAAACATCCTCTCATCCACGTGAGCTTCAAACACAATCTTACGGTTAGTAAAACGACCGTATTCGAAGACTATCGAAAAAGCATTTTTGATCGAAAGTTGGGCTCTAGGTCTCACTTTGACCTATGCTCCCGAACTGTACTGGGGCTGGCTTCAATGTCCACACCTCTCCTGGAACGGGTTGGACGACCAGGCCTAGCTTCATCTGCGGCAGCCTTTCTTTTCCCCATAAGAGAAAGGACAGCGAAGACGGAGAAAATGGCTGAAACAATGGAGAAGAAAGCCATGAAAAGTGAAGATAAGAGAGAGAAAGGGTTGCTCTCTTTGCTTCACCACGAACTTAGGTGTCAACAGTGGTTGTAGAGGCCCAAACGACCAGGGTTTAAGAAGAAAAATGAAGAGATGGAGTGGGGTAGGGGGTGTGCACAAATTTGAGACGAAATGGAGAGTGTATGGGCTAAAGTGGGAGAGAAATGGAGAGGATAGGGAGGTAGGGTTGCTGTGAACAAAGGAGAGGGATGGGTTGTGACCGAAAATAAGAGTTTTGATGATTGGGAGGGAGAGTTGAGAGAGGAGGCAGCAAGTTGGAGGGCTTGGAAGGGTAGAAATGAGGAAAGGGGGCAAACGAAATGGAAATAGGGGCCCCCACGCAATTTCGTGGGCCCCACACGTGTCCTGGGGTTAGGCCGACCCTGACCAGACCCGATATACCTGACCGTGGTAGACCGTGGTTCCGCCGCTGTCCGATGGGCCGGGTGTGGCACCTCTGTGGTAGGGTGGTGTTCATCACCCTCCCAAGGTGTCAAAAACAACCTAAGTCTGTCCTGGGTCCCTCTGGATTAGCGTGGGGAGGCCCACGACTCCGTTCGTTCCAAATTCGGGTAGTTTCGAGAAGTTTCTGATCTAAACAAATATTTACTGAGTTTTAATAGCTGGGGTTGGGTGGATTGTGATCTAGACCTGTCAATAGATGGCCTAGAAGTGTTTTGGGATTGACTCGTGTGACCAGGGTTGGGTACAGACTGGATTTCAGCGTTCGTTTCAGTGAACTTTCCCGTTGGATGAAACTGGGATGCCTAAGACTGTTACTACATCATTCTCACACCCTCCTATGTTAAAAGGCGTCAGCATATGTCATGGGAACATAACTTAGGTCCGGTTTAATCAAAATTATGCTTTGATACCAACTTGTAATGCCCTGAAATTTGAGGGTCGAGTAGCAACTCAACTCTCGAGTTCCAAAACATCACTTATGCAACATAGATAATGATGATTAAATGTTGTCTGTGTTAGTACAATAAACATGAGTGAGATTAAACCAAAACAGTAATTCATACTCCAGATCAATTGTATAAAGGCAAGCGGAAGACTGAAACTATATATAATTATATGTAAAAGAAACAAAACCATCTCAATCTCCAAAATATGAACCCAACTGAGTCACCATATACATGTATCTGTTTTACGATCAAAATGTCAAAAGTATAACTAGAGCAGTAAGCTCTGTAAGTCCCATCGATCCAGGCAGTCTAGGCAAAGCCACTAGAATACTGCATATACGAGAACTAGTCCTGGTCCTTGTCATTGTCCGGCTCAGCCTCCTAAGTCGTCACCTCATCTGCACCTAAGACAGAGTCTGGTTGGTGTGTACAACACCGTCCCGTAACGTGGGAGTGAGTAGCTAACTCAGTGGAACAATAAAGCATAGGTTAACATGTTATCAACTTAGTTAAGCAGTAATGATAAAGCAATACAATCGAACAATCCTAACTATTCTTATTAATACAAGTATGAAATACAGTCATGATGTATGCCCTCACCGACATACTCCCTCATGCGACACCATCTTACGTCCGCGGCATGCGTTCATTCCTCAGTGCTCCAGATCTTCCAGGCACATGCAGTGCGATGATGAGTATGATTACCGAGTTGTTATTAGTCCATTTCAAACAGCAGGATTGGGAAACTAAGGTACCTCCCTTGTATCATTCCCAAACATGATCTATTCTAGGGTCGTCAAACCTAGATAATCTCATACGATAGTGTGGTTCTAGGGCGCTGCAAAGGCTGCAGGGCTGTTACATGCAATCGTTACACCACTCCCCCATCACTTTTTTAACGGTTCATCAGTAAATTGATATAGGCCTAGTTCATACTCTATACACCGCGGCAAAACTCGTCGCCTCACCACAAATTCAGAGTATGCTCGAGGTTACTACAAAGGGCTTGTCACCAATCAATGTAGGCCGACAGCTCGAATACAGTGTCTCATACCACCGTATTCGGCTCACTAGTCTGGTTGCTCAATGGACACTACGGGGAGGCTCGGGCTGATGCACTCACAACACTAAGAAACCCCAGCGTAGGCCGACAGCTCGACCACGGTATCCCATACCACCATGCCCGGCTCATGAGTCTTAGCGGATTGAAGTACCATGGTTAACGGGATTTCACTAGTAAGTTTGGTACCCTAGGTTCAAGCAGTAACGTCCAAACATGGTGAACATACATTAGACATATCGGGTTACTTGACGAGCCAGACTAGCACGAGCGCACGACCAGCCGAACGACATGAAGTGTATAAGCACTTCCCGTGGCCTAACCACTGTCGCCAACCGAAGTACGATTCAGGTTCGTCAGACACATCCTACATGGCGAAATGAATCTCAACCACGAACTCAAGTCTGGTACCGATTGTTTGGACTATAATCATAGTCCCAATCGCAATCAATCCTTATTCAGAAGCATGTGGAGTAAAGCATAATAAACAAAGTAATTCAAGCATGTTAATAAACATGTTATAAAGCATGTTACAACGCACAATGTACACAAGAAATATAAACACATATATTTCATAGTAAGTGATTAAATTAAACAACCATCATGGAGGAAATCATATATGTTTCTAAGGTAGTTGACAATCTCATCTCAACACCTACCTAAAGCATGATTATCTAACCACTTACTCTTACAAGCATTTTCCACTATTTTAACATACATAGTGTATATTAGCAAAAACATGTATTAGGGCGAACCCTCTCACCAAGTGTTGTACACATATATAATATGTTCATACAGCAAATAATCATGGAAAATATATTTTCAAAATTTATATGTATACGATACTTTCTACAAATACTAGGAATACAGTATATTCAACATAGTTATCGTATAACCGAAAAGCAAAACGGACAGCACTTTGTACATGTGCAATTACATACAGATCATGAATCTATCATTATCTGACATTGAAAGCGTTGAAAACCATAACCTATAAACTTAAAGTCCGCATCTTACGCCGTAGAAGCGTAAAGAACGCGATTGATTTGCTAAGCTTTCGTATACGGCGATTCGGCAACTTAGAGAGTGAAATAGGTTAGTTATTTCATCTCGTACAACTATCAAAACCTTAAATCAGTTTAGGGTTAGGGTTTCTTACCTAGAAACGAAGCTGGAAATCGCCGGGAAAGCGATGAGAAGTGAGTGGTGAAGCTTGTGTAGCGGCAGGGAAAAAGGGTAGGAAGAATCCTCCCACAACTCTCTCACTTTCTCTCTCCTCTCTCTCTCTCTCCTAGGGTTATTCTCAAATTCGTATGATTGAATGAGAGAGGGTTTTAAGGTTCTTATATAGCCTAAAACTACACTAAAATAGACCTAAGGTCATGGTATACTTAGGTTATATCCAAAGTGGGCCAGTTTCAGCTCAACGGAGGACTTCTGGTGGGCT
This sequence comes from Magnolia changhungtana, assembly GCA_030180095.1. Taxonomy (NCBI): domain Eukaryota; kingdom Viridiplantae; phylum Streptophyta; class Magnoliopsida; order Magnoliales; family Magnoliaceae; genus Magnolia; species Magnolia changhungtana. Next base: position 2,652,909 of record JASAUF010000644.1, on the reverse strand, counting down.
CCCTTGAGCCAAAGGTCGAACTTAAGCTCACCAACCTTAGATCCAGGTGGAGTTAAGTTTTTGTTCTAGCCGGATTCCCAGATCACGCGTGGCGGACCAGTTTTAGTTCAACGGTCACTAAATCTCTATCGGGGATTTCAAGTACACTGCCATGTATATGAAAATTTTCCTGATCCGAGGGTGTATTTGGGTCAGATTCCAATGGTCTGATTGCTTATAATCGGCCCGCAAAAATCAAGTCTCAGATTACTTAATTTCTAAAGAAACTAGGTTTTCTCACACTCCTCTCTCCGGACTCAAGCGAATAGTCGTGAGACACTGTCTGGATTTGATTTCCGAGATGGTTGTCAAGCCCAGCGAGGCAGTCCTAAGTCTATAACTTCTTATTATTCGGACTTTCGATGCGCGGTCCAGATCTGATACGGAGTTTCAATGTGCTCCCGAGAGCAGTCGGGAAATGAGTTTGATCCTAGATTTTAGGATAACCTAGCGTCAGTGATTCTACCAGTTTTGGGTCTTGTAGATCGTATTTAAAGTGATTCAAATGGATTTCATGGCTAATCTAGTTTAGCACTTAGTTAACTTTGTCAGATTTCTAAAGGATTTGATCCTAAGTGATTTCTGGTTGAAGGGGTACTCGGGCCTTTGTACGGAAATTTCCGAGTCGTTACACACACACACACTCTCTCTCTCTCTCTCTCTCACATTTTCTCCACTTTCAAGCAAGCTCCCAAAAGCAACTGTCCATGGTTTTCTAATGTGAGGGAGATGTCATGTGTGGCCCACCTTCCTACCACCCAATCCAACCGTCCAATCTCTATCATTCTCTGTCAAAGTCGAAGCCAAGGAGCTTAACTTGCATTGATCCAAGAAGAAGCTGAGAAGGTAGGTGCTTTATAGGCTTAAGATTTGTTTATTTTATGATAGAATAAGTGAGACCCACCGTGAGTATGTGATTCATCTAAACCGTCCATCTATTCAATGCCCAACAGGGCAGGGGCGTTGGGTGGGTTGATCGTCCAGCAGGGGCCCACCCTGCTGTGATGTTTGTATTACATCCATTCCATCCATTCCATAGCCCACCTGGACACGTGTCACACTTCTGCTGGACTGGCCATTGAGGAATGGGCATTATCCAAACAATCTCTCACTACGCCAAAATCGCGGATTTGCGACGGACCAAATCCGTCGCAAAACCAAATAAACGACGGATTTCGTCCGTCGCTTGGTCCGTCGCTGTTTACTGGGTCGTTTTTTCTTTTCCGACGGATAAAATCCGTCGTTTAATTTGCGACGGATAAGGTCCGTCGTTTCATCTGGGACGGATAAGATCCGTCGCAAAAATAAAAAATCCGTCGCTGATATTCGAAAAAACCCACTATTATTCATCGTAAAAATTATTACCGACGGATTAGGTCCGTCGCTAACATGAGTAGCGACGGACCCAAATCCGTCGTTTATTTTTAACTTTTCAGAAATTTGCGACGGATTTGGTCCGTCGCTAAAATATCTGTGAATAAAAAAAATAAATTCGTGGATTTTTTTTATTTTTTTTTTTTTGAATCTTACACCTGATAGTCATTTAAAAAATAATGCACACGATTTTCTTAATAAGAATCCTATTCACAAAATTGATAGATACACAGCTTTCCTAGAACTTCCTTTCAATACAATAGTACCAAGTACAAAATCAAATTCTCGAGATTTCCTAACTGTGCAGGAATTGAACTAGAAATTTGATTTCTGTAGAGGTAAAAGTGTAAGGTTTCTTAAATTACCTAAAGTAGAAGGGATTGGACCTGTTAGACTGTTATTTAACAATGACAACTGAACCAAATTCTTGAGATTTCCTAATTGTGCAGGAATTGAACCAGAAAATTTTGATTGTTATAGAGGTAAGAGGATTGTCAGCCTGGTTAAGTTACCTAAAGATGGAGGAATAGGCCCAGTTATTTCATTAGACGAGATGTTGAGCTCTAAAAGGTGAGAAAGGTTAGCCATTGAAAGAGGTACTCCAGAGAGATTATTCATGGAGATACTGAGGGAGACGAGTCTGGAAAGAGTGCCAATATCAGCTGGGATGGTTCTAGTGAGTGGGTTGTCATTGAGATTGAGACGGAAGAGGTTTGGAAACGAGGAGAAGCTCAAGTTATCAAGCTTACCTTGCAAGCCAGCACTCGGTAGGCTTATCTCTATTACGCTTCCAAGGCCGTTGCAGGAGATCCCATATCATTTGCATAGAGAGATTGTGGTAGCACTAGCATTAGCAGCTGGAAGTGACCATGAATGGAGAGCTTGTGGTGAGAAGATGCTGGCTTTCCATTCCAAGAGAGCCTCTGCTTCTTCGAGTGTGGATCTTTGCTTGTTGTAAAGGCATTGGAAGAAAGAAATTCTAATATTAAAAGAAGAAAAGCAAGAGAGATTTTTGTATGGCCATGGCTGTTGTTGCTTATGGTCTATTGCGAACTTACGATGGATGGGTATTTATAGGAGGTTGATCGTACTCTGGACAAGAACACCTTGTCTTACTCTTCTGAAAAAAAGGAAAAGAAAAAAAGAAAAAAAAAAAAAGAAAAAAGAAAAGAGAGTTAATTGATAGAGGCACTGAAAAATATGACTACTAGTAGAAATGCATGTGAACACAATCTAAAACTCACACTGAAAAATGGGATGTGATTGGACCTGTCAGATTGTTATTGTACAACTGAAAAGTATGACTGCTCTTAGAAAGCGCATTTAGTCGGTTGGAGCCACGATTTGTGGGGCTCACAAGTGATGTATGTAAATCCAAAAATGAAACCGACTCAAATCTTAGAGAGCTAAAAAAATCCCTCCACATGTATTAGAAATGTTTCAACAGAGTCAGGCCTCAACACTGCAATTATAAACAATATCACACCCGAGCAAGAGATGTGCGAGTGTGCCTTTTGTAGATCATAAACTATAGCCATATTTACGAAGACAGACGGTGAATGTGATTGGGACAATAACAGTTCCAGTCCATATTTTTGTTGAGCGGAGGAGAGATAAGGGTCTGCAAAGTACATCCAAATGCACAACATCAACTGTTGTTTGGATCAAAAAGGGGTTTAGGCCTTAAAAGCCCCTTCGGAGTTTGCATCCAACATGCCCTTTGGAAACTGTTCTTGTTGCACGTTTGGACCAATCAAACAAGATCTAACTCTTTAAAACTAAGACCCATCTCTTTTACACTTTTCCGTAATGAGAATTTCAAACTTAAGATGTTCCAAAACTCAAAAGTCGGGATTCATACAAACATAAACACGACCTGAGATGTTCTAAGAAGGCTTAGAACTTTTTAACATCTGATTTAACATAGACTATTACTCACAATTTCGATAGACCATTACTCACAATTTCTGTACCAATGAAAATAAGAGTAGCTTAGGGTGCAGTTGGTTGCACCAAACATCATGAAATTCGGTTTATACCATTGAAAACTAACCTTCCACTTGAATCTTGCCAACCACTTTCTTTGCCACTCCATATATTCACTTGTATCCAATCATATCATGGCTGCCTCCTACAACATTGTCAGCAAAAAAAATGAAAATAACTATATAGTTAAAAGAACTGCTGTAATATAGAACTCTCTCTGGCCATTAAAAAAAGACCGGATTTATTTTTTTAAAAAATCCATACCGTTTTTGCCTAGATTTTTGCATTTTCCACCACCTGCATAAACATAATAAAGATGAGATCCAGAATGAAGCTCTAGCTAAACCATCAAGAACCCAAATTTCTCAGTTTAAAAATGACGAATAGAGTCACAGTAATTACAAAGTAGACTGCAACTCAATCCAATACCTGAAAATCTGTAAACCCCTTGATGGGGTCTACTCCAAAGGCTTCCAAAACCAAGCCAAATGAACATGAAAACCTAGCCATCAACAAGCTCGTCTGTCCTCCTACACCATACAAAACAGAGACCATAGCAAGCACAGTTGCAATTCAAAATTTAGTATGGTGCACTGTATATTTCATAGTAGAGAAAAAAAAAAATTGAAAGGATGATGTCACCCGAATTGCATCATCTAAGACATGAAACAAGACAATCATTACAACATGTAAAAGAAGGTAATAACAAATTGACCTAACACATGCAGTGACCAAAATACCCTTCACTTTCCTTCAATCTGCAAATAGTGAAGACATAACTTTTTGCATTTTCCGATCATACGAAAAGAGACTTCTGAGTACAATTTGTACCGTGGCATGATCTGAACCTTCCTAGTGCTCATGGAACCAATAGGCCTGCCATAAACTTCGGAGGACCGTCATACTTGTAGCTCCTACCTGCATTCAAATCATAATTCGACTCAATAAAATTGATGGCTATGCTTTTTTCTTCTGAATGTTTTAAAAACTGGAATTAAGTAGTGAAGCATAGTAGACAACTGGCGAGTTTTGTGGTTAAAATAACCTTGGAAAACCATCTTTCTAGTGTTTTGGATGTCAAGCCATCAGATCACCCCAACTTTCTACCTAAACAATCCAATTCAAGAGAATATTCTGATACAGTCACCTGATTTGATTTCCATTTTCAATTTTTATTTTTATTTTAATATGAAAAGTAAAAATGAGAAATCCTAGTTGATTTATGCATAAAAATAAAAATTTAAAAACACCATCTTTAACAAGTTGACTTTACCTGTGTTTTTACTGTCTCATCCCCACTTAAAATAAAGACAGACTGCTTCAGTTGAAGCATTTATAGCATTAATCTGTAAAAGATGGTTTCCATGGTCAATAGTTAATAGTGAAATTAAGTTACCGGTTAACAAATTGAATGTGAGATTGACCATACCTATACATTCAATTCATGTCAAGCCAAACAAGTGTTCGCAATCCCAATTGGGCGATTGTTCCATAGCTTCAACATTTGTCCTTATTTGTTGTCCCGAAAATAATATCCACGCTAGAAATCCAAATCACAAGATTCACAAGCATGACTTGTGATGTTTTTTCGAAGATGAAGAGCGATTAAGGGTAATCACCGGGAAAATAATACGAAAGAAGAGATTAACATGACAAGGGGTTCGAGAAAGCAAGCAATATATTAAGAAATTGTTTCATGAAGAGGCCACATGAAGGGCTTCCTCCATGTGTTTGGTGACATATACTCTTGGGCAACATATTGCTAGGGAATTTTGGCAAATGCAAATTTGTTTGGATACTTTCCATGCAAAGCGGGCCATTAGTTACCGATGCATGTGTTCATGTTTGAAGTATTGAATGTAGGCTTTTGCCATTTTACAGATAATGGACATTCTCAAATTAATCAGTGAAGAACTAAATGGAGAAGCTGGTCTTATTTCACGGAAATGAAGGTACTAATGGCCTTTTTTTGCTAGCGTTTGGCAGACATCAACATCACCAGCCTCACTTGGTAGTTTTTCTACTATCAAATCGTTTAGATATAAAACCCTGAGCAATTTAAAGCCTCTGTAAAGAAACTTCTATTACTCATTCCAAATTTTTCCTTTATCTTGGGGGACGAACATAATCTGAACAAAAGTGCCAAATGGAGCAATTTAAGTGTGTTTTGAACAACATGGCCTACTTAATGGAAAGCTTTGTTCTTGCAAGTTATGCTATATTGACACATTTAGCTACAAGTTGTTGTGCAAGGCTCCACCCACATGTGAGCATAGCAAACCTAACCCAGAACTTATGCCTAGGTCCAAGAATCAGGTTGGTCGCAAACTAGGTGAACCAAACATATATCAAAGATATGGGACTGCTAGCATTTAATCTATATCTATAGCCTATCAGATGATCAAAGTTTGATTCATGGGGAGCTAGACCAATTTTATCAATATTCACCAAGTACCTTTTATCAATTTCAATACATTTCCATTGAAAAAATGGTAGGAAATTTAAATATTTTCTTGTGTAGTTCAGTATCTATCTTACATGTAGTGTTGGGACCATGCATATCTTTTTCTTTATTTCTTTCTTCTTTTTTTTTTAAAAAAAAAAAAAAAAAAACTGAACCAATAACCTCTTGAGATGCACAAAAAACCAAAGAGAGATCAATGACATTTGCCAAAAGACGTACTTGTCAAGCTACCAAAATATCATTTAAAGTTTAGAGGATCTCATACCATGAACATTTGAGGCAGAGGATGAAAAGACTTGCATGTCACAAACATTAGCACATTGACTAATGCATTGATGAACAACAAAGACTCACATGTCACAAACAGTCAAGAAGGAACTCTGAAACAATGCATTGATGAACAATAAAAATTCACATGCCATGGACATTAGTATCTTGATATTCTAATGTTGGAGATGTCAGAATCTTTTGAATTTATTGGTAAGGACTATAACTAACAGAGTAATATGAAACAGAAGTATGGTAGCTCAATCAAGTGTGGAACAGTGAGAACCAGTTATAAGTATCGTGGCTTTAACTATTTTGAGGTTCATCCATACAAAATTACAAGTATGAACACATTAGCTTCTTCTTTCTTTTTATAACAATAAGTTTGAACACATTGGCATTATTACCAACAACGAAATTCCTTGACCAAACTATTTCCTAATCTCATGTGCAAAAACAAACCAGGTTGCGATTGACTACAATTTCACTATGGGAGAATCTCTAGTGGCAGAGACATAAATCTGCATGTTTCTCCAAATATCAATTTGTGGAAATGACTACAAAGAATCCTGTTACTGTAAAAAGCTGAAATTATTACTAGCTCAGCCAACACACATGGGCTTTTACAGCATCTATTGTATCTGCATACATATGAGGCCCATAACAAAATCGATACCCTCTATTTGTCCATGAAAAGAAGTTTTTGAGTGCATCATGTATCTTGAAAAGGAGGTGATAAGACCTATTTAAAACCAAAAAAGAAAAAAGAAAAAAAAAACAAAACAAAAACAAAAACAAAAACAAAAACAAAACAAAAAAAAAAAAAACAAAAACAAAAACAAAAAAACAAAAAGACCCTACAAACTCTCATCCAAAACATTCAATATATATATAAGGATTTTTATGCACCAAGGAGCACACTGTATCCGGTATTGAACTGTCCAAACAGGGACAATTTAAGGATTTTTATGCACCAAGGAGCACACTGTATCTATGCCTGGCCACATAAAAACCCTTAAATGGGTAACTGATTGTCTTAATCCATATACAATCACATCAAAATTTGGATGGCATGAAAACATTAAGATGGCATTTGATAAAATTAATTAAAGGCTCATCAACTGTTATCTAATGTTTTTAATAGTGTGGATTGATGTAAATACACAGGTATTGGATGGGTCTAAATGCTTATGATAATGTTATGCTTATGGGCCTCAGCAAGAAAATCCAATCCCATTAAAGTAGGCTGATCCACTTATTAGAAGGGCCACACCTGCACATTGAATCCAGGTGGTTGGCTAATTTTAATTCAAAGTGTTCATTCTCCTATGATGAGGCCCACACCATATGTGGATCAGCATGACATGTCATGCTCAGCTAATCAATGGCCCATGTTTCATCCTTAAGAGGATAAATGATGGACTTTTGAGATTTACAAAAACCACTCCTACAAAGAGTCCATCCATCGGTCCAATAATGATGCATAATTATCTAATCTGTGGCTGGGATGGGGTTGTCCGCCATTAAAAACTTTCCAAATTGTATGGGGCTCATATTATTTTATTTTATTTTATTTGCATAGGCCACCCATTCCAATCATATGATGCGACCTATCAAGATGAACAGACACTCCAAAATTCAGGCCATTCCCAGACTCTAGTAGGCCATGCCACATGACTTTAGATATTTTGAGCATGATTTTGCCTGATGAGGCCAACCTGAATTTTGGGACAAGATATTTCGGGAAAACAAGGAGAATATGAGGGATTACATGTGATGGACGGATTGGATGTCATGCACACATCACAGTGGGCCTCACACATCACATTAAGCCTCCAGCAGTACTGAATCATGTTTCCAACACAATTGCCAATAATCATCCCCATTGACACTGGAGTGCACTTTAAAAAGAGTACTCACCTAACACATGGTAACAAGCCAGACCTGTGTGAGATTAGAGCCTTTCATCATGCAATGACAACAATGTAGATACCACATGTAGGAAATCGGGCTTATGTATCAGGCGGTCACACATATACAAAACTAATGAACAGCTAGATGAAAGAAACATATGTGGCCCACCCAATGGTCATAATATATGCCCCATTTGAGGCAATTTGGAATCTACACGGTGAGGATTGCTCGGCAATCGGATCTATCTTGCATGCAATAGAAGAACAAAATCTATACCATAATCATCAATTTCCTGATCAACAAGATCAAGCTGGAGCCTGAGGCATTGTAAACGGCCTCCTGTCATTATGGAAGGCGGAACATTCAATTGAAACTCTCTATAACCATCCTCTGGAGCATTGCCAAGGCCCATAAATCCATGACAAATCACATATATCTTAAGCTGTTATCATCACAAGTGCGACGATCCCCAACCCCGTCTACAAACACAAAACTCAAAGTGAAAAAGAGTAAAATTTATATATTTTCAGTTCCATCTACCATAAGTAATATTTCATCATGATACAGTTGAACTGTCCATCATGTGGGCTTCGTCGTGGAGATGGTCTGTCTCAAAATAAGGCCACCAACTCATCGGCTGGTCACACATGTATTGGAGTGTGGACAGTACTGAAGTCCACATATCCAATATAGGAATGTGCCCACCGACTAGGCTTGGTCCTATTTATGGGTAAGGTCATCAAAACAGCCGGACAGGCGGCGGATGCGGACTCAATGGAAGTCCACTAATTCTTGAAAACAGCATGGTTATGATGCAAGAAAATACCAGAAAGTTTGTTGAGGCCGGGGTCGAGTATACCATCGTATAGATAAACATTGCTGATGCAAAAAAAAAAAAAAAAAAAAAAAAAAAAAAAAAGAGCATGTGCAAGCATTAGAAGTTGGGAGTGAATACAAAAGCAACAGAGCAAAAACACAATAATCAAGTAATTAAAAAATAATAATAAATAAATAAATACAAGTAGCGATGAAGCCCATCGAGTTGACATCAGCCATCAGACGATTTGCCAACCACTGGAGGTTGCCTTGAACGCTGAGACGAAAGGATGGAAAAACAAAGATTAGATCAGATAGAACTAGTACTAAATATCGGAAATTAATTGGTGCACACATTATTTCCCACTACCTAAAGACAATTGGCAGGAATCATGAAATTTGAATATTTAAAAGTCCATTTCAAAATACACAATAAGATTCCTACCCACCATTGTTGGATGGTGGGAGATGCGCGCACACTGGGTGGGCACAACCTTTCCTTCTGCAAAATAGCCATTTGGGTCTCACAAACCCTAATAAATAAAACCAAATGCAAGCAAAAGGTTACCATCACACGCCTCTCAGGGACACTTTCTGGAATTCCGCTTTCTGCGTCTGTTCAATTTCCTCCGTAAATGAAATTCATGGCTCCTGGAATTAGAAGAGATCTCCCTCGCTATATGGAAATCAAATAAACTGAAGTCTCTCTGGAATTTGTTTGTCCTGGTTGCTATCTTTGGAACTAGCTTGTTTTTCTTATTAGGTTTATATTCAAACTGTAAAAGTTGTAGAACATGTGAAACAGATGATAAGAAAAGAACATACATCAATATGGTGATGCACACGTTTATGAACTTAATGAGTAGTAAGTTTCTTCAAGTTAAAAATCTATCAAAGAACTGCAGAGGAAAAAAAACGTTAAAAAAAATTTTTGAAATAAAAAAACAACGAAATTCCTACTCTGTGAGATGAAAAAAAAAAACTACGCGGTTTGTAAAAGTCGATACTCAGAAATTTCTGTGTGGGAAAAATAAGAGATGATCCTACTAAGACTTGAATTCTATATTACTAGGATTTTTTTATATTAGAACTACTCCTCATTCAGCATATAGTATGAATTGTACAGATTGAGCTACAAATTCACTTGTGATATTGTTGGAGAAGCATAGGGAATGACCGAATGGAGTATGGCTCTGGCTCCCTAGTAAGTTACCATGGGGTTGAGCTATGACGGTCCCATTGTGATGTGTGTATGACTTCCATGGCATCCATCTGGTGTGACCCCTCATGCATGTTCACCATAAAGTCCAAAAATTAGGAAGCCTAAAAAATTGAATGATTGACAACTCAAGTGGGGAACAATAAATCACACCTCAAATCTTAAACTCATATTGTGTAGCCCAGCTGAATTTTGGATATTCCTGATTTTTTAGATGCGCCTGATCTATTGGAATTGTGCCATGGAAAACCACTCGTGAAAACCACAGGTGGTCTTGTCTACAGGTCATGATAATCACGGGTCAACATGTCATGGTTCCATAACTAATATTTGGGAGTACTTTAAACATAAGTAAACCTAGGTTAAAGGAGAGATTCTTCTAGTTGTCCTTGAAAACTTGAGATTAGACACAACCAATTTAGTTAGTATATACATCACACGCATCATATATCACATCCATCATGTATACATCACATGCATCATATATTCAGTTACAGATCACATGCATCATATATATTTAATATATATATGAATATCATATCAACATGGGTTCCACTTGGGCTTACCACGTGCACATGATGTGCTATAAGGGTACTTGCATGGTGAAATAAGGGGTGTTTGAATGGATGGACGGTTTGGATATTATCCACATACACCGTTCCTTCTGCAACTGAGGTTCATTGCACATTGTAAAAATTCTCATGCACGTGCATGTGCATTATATATATATATATATATATATATATATTCAATACAGCAGCGTCCAGGCCTGCTCTGCTGACGGTCGGCCTGGCTGAGCCATGTCATCAGGGTGGGGTCCACTTACGTAACCCACCACTACTGCTGGGTGGGGCCCACCTGTGGATGCAGGATGCGGTCCACCAACATCTGCACGGGCCCCAAACCAGGGTAGCCCACCAGCTTTTGGTGAGGCCCACCGCATTTGGTGAGGCCCACTGCGGTTGGTGACGCCTTGTTAACTTTTGGTGAGGCCCAAAGTCCGCCTCCTTCTTGCTTCGACTTGCAAATGCCCCTGTTTTAGTTGTTTTGGAGGCCGTTCTCAGCCTTGACTCTCAGCTCAACCACGGCTCTTTTCTCGGCCGTTTCACACTCACGTCGATGCCCAAATGGTGGCATGGTGACTACCACTTCTCTCAGCCAAAGAACGGTCCGATCAGGGCCGTTTTCATGCCAAAAATGGCCATTTCTCGTCGATTTTGAGGCATGCAAGCGACTCAACAGAGCCTACTTGTAAGCTGTCCCAGAATTGAGTTTCAACCCATAGTTTAAGGTTATTCCCACGCCATTGTTTGGCTCCAAACAAGGCCTGCTCTCAGGTCCGTTTCGGTCTTAATTTGGACAGATTGGATGGCATGAAAACACTAAGATGGTCCCACGTACATAAGTTTTGGGGAAATCTCAAAAAAAAAAAAGAACAAAAAAAAAAAGGGAGATTGCTCGTTGATAAAATTAATTAGAACTTGAAATTTTTTAGTAGAGATGGTCTTCTTTATGTGGATTTCTTGAACCAAAAAGATTTTTAAGAGGGAAAGAACACCATTGGCCTATCTATATACTTGACAATTACACAAAAAACCCAACACCCAAAAAAAAAAAAAAAAAAAAAAAAAAAAAACGAGGAGTTTCAAATCATGGGGGTTTCGAATCCAGAGGGTTTCCAATCATAGGGGTTCCGAATCCAGGGGGTTTCCAATCGTGGCGCTAGGAGAGAGAGATTGAGAGAGAACCACCACCATCAATCGATTGAGAGAGAGATTGAGAGAACCATCGCTATCAATCGATTGAGAGAGAGAGAGAGATTGAGAGAGAGAACGAGAGCATTACCTGATGTTCGTGAAGAGATCGACAGGAAGAGAGGTGGGAGAGATCTCTAGGGTGGCGGCCCTGGGAGAGGAACAGACGGAGAGTGTATGAGAGGGAGAGAGGAAAGGGGTCTCGTTTTAGGGCAGACGGATTGGCTACACGAGGCGGTGGTCGGTGCTCTGTGGGCCCCACCATGATGTACGTGTTTCATCCATTCCGTTCATCAATTTTTACAGATCATTTTATGGCTTTATACGAAAAATAATAGGGATATAAATCTTAGGTGGGCCACACCACAGAAAAAAAAAATGAATGGATATTCAACATTAAAATCCTCCTAAGGCCTGCTGTACTGTTTATTTGAAATCCAATATGTTGATTTAGTCATAAAGACCCAGATGAATGGAAAAAATAATTATCGGCTTGATCTAAAATTTTTATCGCCCCAAAATGTTTTTAATGGTCAAAATTCATTCAAAACTGTTTCCTGTAATGTGGTCCACTTGAGATTGAGATATAATTCATTTTTTTTCTTACATCATAAAATGATATATAAAAATAGATGGACGGCATGGATGACACACATACATCATGGTGGGCCCCACATAGCACCGAGTCGGGGAGTAGCCAAACCGTTCCCGTTTTTAGGGGGCGCGGATTAGATACTGACGGGTTTGGTAGCGAGTCGCTGCGAAGTGACGTCACCAGCTCTGTGGACCCCACTATGATGTATATGTTGTATCCACAACGTCCATTCATTTGGAGATATTATTTTAAGGCATGACCCAGATAACGAGGCAAATCCAAAGCTTTAGTGGACCCCACCAAAGAAAACAGAGGGAAGATTGATGCCCACCGTTGAAACCTTCTTGAGGTCCACCATGATGTTTTTTCAAAATCCAACTGTTCAAAAGTTAAAAAAGACATTAAAGATGGGAAAACACAAATATCGGCTTGATCTAAAACTTTCATGGCCTTTAGAAGTTTTTAACGGTGGTGTCACTCTCCCCACTTTTTTTCTCAGGTGGGGTCCACTAAATCTTTAGATGTGACTCATTCTTTGAGTCTTACACTAAAATGATCTCTCCCTGGATGGATGGGCGGCGTGGATACAAAACATACATCATGGTGGGGCCCACAGAACTAGGTGACGCCTGGCTACTCAACCTTTCTGTAGCCCATCCGCGCCTGTTGCAGGGACGTGGATTTCCTGCTTAGCCTTTCGCAGGAAGTTCGTGCCCAAGGATGTTGGGTGGGGCCCACTGCCATATTTGTGGGAAATCTATACCGTTAATCTGTTTATAGAGCTCATTTTAGAAAAAGATGCCAAAAACGAAGTGTATCCAAAACTCAAGTGGGCCACACGAAATGAAACAGTGGGGATTCAGTGAGAACCGTTGAAACATTCTTACAGCCATAAAAAGCTTTGTTTCAGGCTCTTTTTTTTTCTTTTGTATTTTCACTTATTGCCAGTGTTAATGACCTTATAAACTGTTTGGATGGCATATAAACATCAAGGTGGAGTTCAGAAGGTTTCAACCGTAGGTATTTGTATCCCCGCTATTTTCCTCTCGTGTGACCCACTTGATTTTTGGATCCAACTTGTTTTTAGTCTCTTGTCCTATAATGATTTCTAAAAAGCAGTTAACGGAGTAGATTTTCCAAACACATGGTGTTGGACCCTACCCACATCCTTGCGTAGGAATTTTCAATGGTAAAGGTTCAATCACACTATTTCCTGTGGTGTGGTCCACTTGAGCTTTGGATATGCTTCCTTTTTATTCTTTAGACCACAAATTATCTGTTAACATAAATAAACAGAATGGATAAAATAAATAAATAACAATGGACCCCACAACGTTTACTTTGTTAAAGGTAGCAACTAACTCACCTAAATGTAGAGGGCTTCCTTAAAACATTTATAATCATATATTGGGCTTGCCTTAATGTGATTCACATATTCAACCCATTCATTATGTGTGTCCAACTTGGATGAGGGGTCAGACCAAGTTTTAGCGGCATCCAAAACTCATGTGGGCCCCACCAAGTGCTTTAATATTTTTTATTATGTCTTGACATGATTTTAGATGGTATGGTCCACCTGAGGTTCGTTTACGGATGATTTTTTGAGATATCTCATAACCTAAAGGGGACACATTAAATGCACGGTGTTGATGTTCGACACACATCATGATGGGGCCCACAAAACTTATTAACATCAATTCGTAGGTTTTCGCGAGTTTAATAAGTTGGGTCACAATTTTGACAATAATATTTAGATCATTTTATATGTATAGTCCATTTACTCTATTTTATTGATCAATTCCCTCAATTTGACCAGTTACTCACCCCAACCAAGCTAGCTACATGTGAGAAAGGTATTGAGAATACAAGATTGATCAACAATTTAAGTGAAATTTGATTTAAACATTTGAAGTTATTTACTCTTCAATCTGGACTAATTCGATTGTCCAAAAACAGTTAAATGTTCAATTAGTGGATGTGCCTAATAATTTATTAAAAATATTTTTTTCCACAGATAAATATTAATTTCCATTTAAAATTTATATTTTTTTTTTCAAAATGTATATTTTTTTACTCTTAATTTTTCTTTGAAAACTTTTAACAAAATATCATTTTTATTATAAAATATTTCAAAAAATAAATTAAAATACAAATTCTGAAATTTTATTTTTAAAATATCTTAAATTTTCACAAATTTTATTTTTTTCCCAAAAATTCCAAAATGCCGATTTTTTCTTCAAAAGCATCATGTTGTTTTCAACTTTTCAAAATTTTAAAAAAATTATATATATATTTTCAAAATCTTAGTGTTTTTATAAATAACTTTTTCTTTTAATTTCAAATTTTAAACATTTTCAATTATTTTTCAAAATCACAAAATTTTTCAACTTACTTATTTTTCATTTCAAAATGTTTGTTTTTTGATAAAGTATCGATTTTTTAATATCATTTTATTTAAAAAAATTTCAATTCTTTTTCACTTCTCCATTTTTAAAAAAGCATTTTATTCGAACTTGTCAATTTTTATTGAACTTCACAATTTTATTTTATTTTTAATTTTCAAATTTTAAACTCTCATTTTCTTTTTTAAAATATTTTCATTTTTCAACATCGTGAAAATTTTCACATTTTTTAAAAATTTTTTAATTTTCTTTTTCAGGATATTTCTTCTCAAAATCAAATGCTTTTTTTTTTTTCAAATTTATCAACTTCATTAAATATTCCTTTTTGTTCCCACAAAATAGATTTTTATTAAATTACGATTTTTATTTTTTCTAATTTTTTCTCAAACATTGTTAAATTTTTTAAACTTCTCAATATTCTTTTTCATGTGATATTAGAAATCATTTAAATATTAGTTTTAATTAAAAAATAAAAATAAAAATTTCACTTATTTGATATAAAAACAAAATAAATTTTCTTTTTGCATTTAATCAATTGTTAAAAACTAATCATAGATACAAATATGTACGATTAAACCACTGAAATTCTATTAAAAAATAATTATTAGACTACAAAAAAACGTAATTTTCCACTATATTTTAAAAAAAAAATAACAAAAAAATAATGTTAGACAAGTCCTTTTACGACGGACCTGATCCGTCGTAAAAACAACTGAAAAGTGCGCCATTTTCTATTCTAGGCAGGAATTTGCATGTTCAATTTCCGTCGCCAAATCAAAGTTTACGACGGATTTAATCCGTCGCCTAGGTACGACGGACTAAAATCCGTCGTAAATACGTCGTAAATCAGATTTTAGCGACGGATTTCGGTCCGTCGCTAAATTCGGCGACGTTCGGACTAGGATATTCGCGGAAGACGAGTGTAGCGACGGACTTTTTCCATTAGCAACGGATTAAATCCGTCGTTAAACCAAGAGATTTTTGCGACGCAAAAATACGTCGCAAATTGGTCATTTTCACGTAGTGTCTGTTGGGCCACACAATGATGTATTTGTATATCCACACCGTCCAGACCATCTAGACGGTGCTGGATAGGTGGGATGGTCCTATGGGCCCATTCATGATATATGTGTTTTAACCTGCTGCAACAGCAGCTGTGGGACCCACGTGTGTGTGGATTCCACGTAGTGTATGCCTTGTATCAATACTGTCCATCCATGTTTACTCCCAGCCATCCATCTGTTTGGATGGTGTTGGGTGAATCCACCATGATTTATGTATTTTATCCTCTCCGCCCATCTGTTTTCTAGGTGTGGGACCACCTCACACGTGTTACACATGTGAGGGTGGGGGCCACCTTCTGTTATGTATTGAGAGGTCCCGGCAGCAACGGTTGCTGGATGGATGCCAGCAAGCACTGTGAGCCCCATCACGAGGTACAATGTACTGACGCAGCACCAGCTGTTGTATCAACGCAACAAGCTGGGTGGGACCCACCAAATGATGTATGTGTTCGTCCATCAGGACAGTGGCTGGTGGAGCCCACCTTGATGTATCTATATCCACATAGTCCAGGCCCTGGATGGTGGTACCCACCTGACGCAGTACTGCATCCAGCAGGTGAACCCCACCTACACGTATGCATTATATCTACACCGTCCATCTATCATTCCAGATCATTTTATGGCCTGTGGCTATGGGGCCCACATGCCACGTACATGATATCCAGACCGTCCGTCCTACCTCGGCGCTGGATGGAAAATACAAATACCAGCTTCATTTAGCAGGTGGCCACATGCGTGGACCCACCTGATTAATGTGTTTCGTCCAGCCATCCAGCTGGGACGGTGGACCCACCATGTTGTATTTGTCATATATCCACTCTGTCCTTGTCCAGGACGGTGGATCCCACAGTGATGTGTGTTTTACACGCACCGTTCATCCGTTTTGAATCATGGGCCCACCCCACACGCATGACACGTGTGGGTAGGTGGGACCCATATTGATGTATTTATCATATCTACAGCATTCAGATCTCCTAGACGGTGGTAACCCACCTTGCATGTGCGTATAACTATCGAGGGTCAGTGACTGGACGTTTTCAAAAAGTAATATATATATATATATATATATATATATATATATATATATATATATATATATATATATATATATATATTGTATGTATATACACACATGGATATATATGATACACCTATATGGACATACACGTGAGTGGTGGGCCCCATGTGGGACCCACCTGGAGGTATTTGTTATATCCAATCTGTCCGTTCATATAACCCACCTTTGATGTGTTTTGATCCAGACTGTCTGTCTGTTTTGCCAGCAGGTGGGACCCACCCTACATATTGTACACGTGTGGTGTGTGAGCCATACCATGACTTATGTGTTTTTATTTCCACCGTCCAGATCGCTGGACGGTGGGGTGCACCAAGATGCATGTGCCTTATCAAGCACCATCTATCTGTGGAGCCCACATGTGATGTATGTACTGTGTAGCCGAGGCCCCCACTTGTCGCTGTGTGAGGTCCAAGCGTCCATCAGCAGGTGTAGCTGCTGCAGACGTTAGTATTGTGTACTCCACTGTGATGTATGTGGCGTCCCACGTATGATGTAAGTGTTTTATCCCAGCCGTCCATCATCTGGACGGTGGGATACCACCATGAAGTATCTGTTCTATCTCACACCGTCCACCCATTTTTAGATGGTAGGTGGGGGACCACAGTAATGTATTTGTCATATATTCACCCTCCACGTGGCCCACCTGGATGATGTGTTATATTTCCACATCGTCCATCTGTGGGGCCCTTGTGATTTATGTGCCGTCCATCTTCATGGACATCCTACCGGTGGTGTGGGACACTAATATGTATGTGTCTATATTCACACCATCCATTTGGAGTCGACCGTGATGTATGTGGCTTACATCCATGTCGTCCATCCGTTTTGGACAGGCAGGACCCACCACAATGCATGTATGTGTGGGCCGATCGTGGTGTAGGTGTATTATACACATCGTCCGTCCATTTGTGCAGCCCACTTGATGTGTATGAGGCTCATTAGTGCGGCCCATTGATGCGGCCTGACTTAATGCACACGAAGCCCATTATGATGCGTATTAGGCCCTTATCGTGCCGCTCGTTGTGACGTGTGTTAGGCCCATGACGCATGGCCCATTTGATGTATTCGAGGCCCCAGGGTGAGGCCCAATGTGATGTATGTGTGGCCGTTACGTTGTGTATGAATCCCTTATGTGGGCCACTCCTTGGGAGCAATGTTGGTTAAATGTTCACATTGAGGGGCAATGATGATTAGACGTTTTCATTGTGACCTTCCCTTCGGCCTTGTTAGGCCCATTCTCTTCGTGGGTTAACCCAAATAAGTGGGCCCCATTCGTCATAGACGGATGGCTCCGCGCTATCGGATTGGATACAACCACGGTCGAGGGCCGATCTTTATATTATGGTTCAATCGGTTGTTCATATATGGACTCCGTATTGCTTATCGGTGTCAATTATCAATGCTAATGATTTCTGCCGATTATCGAGGCCGATTTTGATTATCGATCGATTCCGATTGTCACGACCGATTGTCGACTTCGATCGACGTGACCGATTTACTGATTCTGATATTGATCTATCCCGATGGTTGTGATCGATTTTTAGATTTTGATTATCAATCGATTCCAATTGTCGTGACCAATTGCTGACTTCGATCGACGTGACCGATTTGCCGATTCTGATTATTGATCTATCCCGATGGTTGTGACCAATTTGCCAATTTTGATTATCGATCTATTTTGATTATTGTGATCGATTGCTGACTTCGATCGACGTGACTAATTTGTCGATTCTGATTATTGATCTATCCCGATGGTTGTGACGATTTGCTGATTCTGATTATCGATCGATTCCGATTATCGTGACCGATTGCCAACTTCGATCGACGTGACCGATTTGCCGATTCTGATTATTGATCTATCCTCATGGTTGTGACCGATTTGCCGACCCTGATTATTGATCTATCCCGATGGTTGTGACTAATTTGTCGATTCTGATTATCGATCGATTTTGATTGTCGTGACCGATTGCCGACTTCGATCAACGTGACCGATTTGTCGATTCTGATTATTGATATATCCTGATGGTTGTGACTGATTTGTCGATTTTGATTATCGATCAATCCCGATTGTCATGGCCGAATGCCGATTCGATTATCGAGGCCGATTTCGATTGCCAAGGCCGATTGTCGTGACCTATATGATGTACATGCGACTCATAGTTGAGGCTCATTGTGATATGTATTAGGCCCATGAGCAGGGTCCACCTGTTGTGTATGTGGCCCTTGAGTAAGGCCCATCGTGTTGTGTATTAGGCCTTTGTGTGAGGTCGTGGGCCCATTATATGTTTGGCTCTATGTGACCATTCCTTGGGGGCAATGTTGGTTAAATGTCCACATTGTCGAGGCCGATGGTTGATGCCGGTTATTGATACCAATTATGAGTATGTGACAACATAACATCTGAATACATGCCCATGCGCATCATCTGTATGTTTGTTATGAGTTGTGATTGACCATTGCATATGCCATAGGGCAGGTTGTTTATAGGACTCCCTGATAGGCGGAGTTGCCCCATATGAGAGCATGACATACACAGCATTGATGCATGAATGGATTGTTTGACTCATGCATCTTGCATTCTGTGTTATGATTACTATACACCCTAGCGACATCAGGGTCGTAGCCTCCACAGGTATTTCATGGATGGCTAGATAGGATACCGAAAATCTGTTCTACATGGGGTGCTATAGATATCCCTGGATGAAAGTTCTTAAACCCTCTTAGTTCCAGAAGTTGCTCCAATGTCTAGACTGAGTGGATGCATGAGCGCATGAGGGCCGCATACCGTTAGGCAGCGTCTCTCACTGTGTCATGGTCGGTTAGAAGGGTGTACGGCCTTACCTGCCCGAGAGGAGGGGGCAATGCTAGGCTGAGTCTGACCTGCTTGAGGAATGGGTCCGTAATCGATGAGTCGGGCCCGATATTGGCAGGTGGATAGTGAGGTCTCTTCCACTCAATTATTGTGCGTGATGGGGTGACAATCTGGTTTGAAGTGTAATAGACCCCGGTGATGATCCCAGAGAGGAACCGTACTGATATGTAGACTTATTGAGCAAGATTTGCATACTCATATATTCATTTTATTTACTATCCACTCAGGCTGGTGGTGCGCAACTAATTATTTTGTACCTTCGCATGGCAAGGATTTCGGTTGGGCGTGCGACTAACCTGAGATCAGGAGTTTACTACATTGAGTCTGACTATCCAAATTTAGGTATGAGATTAGTTTGGATAGAAGTTCTTTGTGATAGACCCTATAGCTTGTGATACTACGTACTATCATCCTGACTTCACTCCAGCTTTATCTTTTCACTCGCACTGCATATTGCATTACATCCGCGACATATGATATTTCGTGTTGTTATGTTTCATCACTTATATAGCCTAGACGGACTTAGCATGATTTGCATATTGCCTTGCATCCTCAGCACATAGTATTTGACTTACTGTCTTGACATTGCATAGCTGATCTATATTGCTTCCTTAGTATATTGGTTACTATATTTTTGCATCGCATAGCCTTGGTACGGCTAATAACATTCATGGATTTATAGATTACCAGTATTTTCGCTTACTTTGATATCGTACAATTTATGATCTTGCCCATATTACCAATGTTATATGATTTATGGCATTGTATTGCTTACTCGGCACTTAACTTGCACACACACTTTCACCACCCACTAAGCTTTCTATAAGCTTATGCATGATAGATGCTTGCAGGTGGCGTTAGGTTGTAGCAGCATTGAGCTTGGAGAGTGCAGTGGACTTATAGAGTTTTAATTTTTGTCATATGTATTTCCCTTTCAGTACTGTATTCAACAGTTTATATTAGTGGATATGTGATGATGATGTTGCCTTTATGAGTTGGGTATAGTTGTGGTTATGCTTACTACGAGTTAAATGTATATATATATAAAATCCTCCTTGTAGGATCCCAAGATCGGAATCTAGTGCATAGGCGCTGGGAACAGAGAATGGGGTACTACGGAGGCTGTCGGCACCTGATTTGGCGATCAGGGTTCTCGTGATTCCGATCTCTGGGTTTGGGGCCTGACAATATACCTAAAATATTTCAAAGGCAAGTATTCTCACATTTTCAAATATCGAGGAATCGAACCTCGTGTTGATGAAATCGGAGTTTGAAATCTGATGACATCGACGCTCGTTCGATTTCCTCGACGAGTTGGCAAAAGGTTTCAAAAGCATTTGACAGTTGAGTTCGTCTCATCAAGTGGCTAGTCGATGCTATTGAGAGTATGCGCTCGATGATATCGACATTGCTCTATGATATTAAACTTTGTCAAAAATGTGACCGTTTTATATCCCTTGGAACCTTTTGCCTATTTAATGAGAGCTTGCCCTTAGTTTTTGGTAGAGAAAAAATAGAGTGCTTTTGTGTGTTTAACCCTAGATCATATATCTTAAACCTTTTCTCTCATGGAAGTTCATCCTCCAATCCACCCTCATCATTGACATTCAATAGAGTGGATTGGGGAATGAACTTCCGCATTCAAGGATCCTACGGCTACTACCTTAATGGTAAATCATTAAGCTGGGATGCCTTAAATGCATCAATGATTGGAATCAATCTATCTTTCTTATAGGAAAACATTTAATAGAGTAGGATTCCATCATATCCTTGACCTAACCCGTTGCCTTGTATTGGTACATCTTCTGAGTTGCAGTTCAAGGGAGCTGAAGATTCTTCATCATCAAAGGAGGAGATCTCATTAACGCGTTGAATGGGGCTCATCTACTTATTTGTAAGTCATTAGAGTCCAGAGGACCCTTGTGATCATTCCTTCTGTAGGACTGGGTCTAAGGTCTTTCTCATCCCTTGCAAGTCCTCATAGGAGGCCTCCGGCAGGAGTGTACGTGGGGGTTCTTTGTGTTGACCCTTGCTCTATGGAGAGCATAAACTCTTAGGTCCTTGTGTAGGACCTTGACTTGTTTGGTTTAAAACTTGGGAGCTTTATGTTGACCTTTGCTCATGGAGGCATAAACTGGTGAGGTTCCTTGAGTGGATCATTTGCCTGCATGGCCTAAAAGTCGAGTGTTGTGTATTGACCCTTGCTCATGGGAACATAAACTGTGTCGTGTAGACACGTTGTGTCAGCTTAAGTGTAGGTTGTACTAGTTAGAGGTGAACTTGATTTAAAACCTCTGGTTTGAGGTGAACTTGTTGTGAAACCTCCATTAGTGAGATTCAGTACACTTAAGGGTTGAGTGCGTCCACCGAAAGTGGAGTAGACAAGTAGTTGAACCACCATAAAAACAATTGTGTTTGCGATTGTTATTGCTTATGTGATTTCCCTAAATAGTTTCATAATTGCTTATTTGAGATCACACCTCACACACAGTTACATCCATCATAAACTATGATTTGCACCTTGTTTATCTTTCAAATAGTTTTTATGACTGGATCCTCTTTTTTGGCTTGGAAACCATTAGAGTTACTTTGAAGAAATCCTAATATATGCATATTCTCTCAGGATAAGTTGGATAGGATTTAAATTACCATAAAATATTAAAAAGTCTATTCACCCCCCTCTAGGACATATTAGCATTATTCTCACTTCAACTAAAGTGGTTATTACCACGATTTCAATGCGCAACAATAGTTTCCAGAAAAAAAAGAAGAAGAAGAAGAAAAGAAAAGAAATGTTTTCCTATTCTAACATCAAGTCACTTGAGACTCTTGAGGTAGTCTTGTCCAGCACAACATATACATGTCAAAAACCAACACATGTTTAAAGTTAGATGGATGTGGGTATACGAAGCATGCCCGAATGGCTTCATCAAGGTTTTCGGACTTCAAGACTCAGGTTTTCATGGTCACCTTTTGTGAACCTTAGCATTTATCAGAAATTACAAGATTCTAAGGAGGGAGTGGTTACCTCTGACTTGGATCTTGATTGCCCATCCAAAGCAAAGTGATTACCAAAGTGGATTTCCTTAAACAGTCCTGGATAATGCTTCTCGATCCATTTAATTGTGTAGTATTTGATAGCATTCTAACGAGATCTATTCAAATAAACAGTTCAAAATCAAGCAAATTTAAAAACTAAGAGACCAAAGGATGTTGATTTCATTAAAAAGATTTCCTAAAATGAGTACAAGCATTAAAGCACTCATGTGACAACCAACAGATTGCAAAATGTAGAAAATCTAAGAAGAGCCTGGTGAGCCCCTGGAATGGGATGAATTCCTTTCTTGAAATAAGCTGTCTTAAAGAACTCGTGAACATGGATATTGACTGCCACAACAAAAGAGCGATACTCTGAATTGAGTCCATAGAGCAACATCAACATTATATGTATCTTAGTCAGCATGTAATTGTTAAGTATAAGAAACTTTCATGAATGTATTCCCCATTCTGCTTTGAAAACTTGATCCAATTCGTGAAGAACTCAATGATTAAATTAGAACAAATGGAGACTTAGATTGAATTAAAAACCCAAGAAAACCCAATTAAGTACTTCAGCCAGTTTCAAGTCAACTTGAACTCTGGCCACTGGTGCCTATCAAGTCCGTAGTGATTTCAAGTTTTTAACACTTGATTTCACTACATCAAAGAAAGAAGAAATAAGTTTGACTAAAGATGCATGATATGATGTGTAACAATCAAATAAAGCATAAAAATGTATTGAATGGTACCTTCTGTGCGAGAACACTTCCATATCTGTGGCAGAACAAAAGATAAAATGAATCACACACAAGTAATAGATGTCTAAAATAACCACAAAAAAAAAAAAGAATCATTACCCAAAATCCATCTAAAAAAGGCTTCCCTATACTGGGCTAAACACCAACAAATTTCACAAGGCTATCATCACATACCCTGAAGAACTCGTATACATAATACTTTGAAACCGAGTGTTTCAAAGCATAGCGATTAGCAAAAAATTTGTTCAATGCTGAAAGGAAGCTTCCAAGAACTGCAGAGAAAAGAAATGGTAGAGAACTTGCATAAAAAACCAGAGACGGTAACAAAAATTCGCTAATGTTGAAGAAAAAATCACCACATTCATTGGGCACCACTGATCCCTCACGGCGTGTGTTTCTTCGGGTAGGAGCTTCATGACTGCTGCAATGGAGAGAGTTAAAAGAGACGGCAGAGATGCACTGGAGAGAGAGGGAGGAGAATGAGAGAGATCAGAGATCAGGAGGGAGAGAGAGGATTGGGAAATGGATAGATTGGGGAACAGAGAGAGAAAGAGAGAGAGAGAGAGAGAGAGAGAGAGAGAGAGAGATAACCCCTTTTTTGGGTGCAGCTCTATTTTGAGCGCGTGCCTAAATTTGGGCTTCGTCTCACGAAGCAGACCGTGGACGGTCCTAACAGGGGCTCCATGGGGCCGATCATGATGTATTTGGTTTATCCATTCCGACCATTAATTTTATTAAATTATTTTAGTTCGTGATCCAAAACTAAAGGTAGATTGAAGGCCCAAGTGGACCACACCATAAGAAGCAAATGTGATTTAATCTCCATGTTTCCTACCGTGTGGTCCACTTGAGCCTTCGATCTAGCTGATTTTTTATTTAATGCTCTAAAGTAATATTTCCAAATATATGGACAACACAGATAGAACATATATAATATTTTAGGCCCCATAAAGCCACTTACAACACCATTAATTATTAATGCTGTGTCAACTTTTTAGCTATGGATTAAAACCGTAGTAAATATAGTTAAGGTTTATATCCGTAGTAAAAAACTAACGTGGTCCATATCCTTTACCCCTTTTTTTTTGGTAGTGTATGAATATGTTAATCTATTGCGCACTTGATTCCTATGTTAGATAATGAACATGTCTTTTTAAATATTGCAAGCATAAATGATTTAATGATAACATGTTATCTTTAGTTGTACATTTGTTAATTAACTGTATGCTTGCTGCTTATACTTATGTGATGTATTGAATGAAACCTGCCATGAACTTACCATCTTGCAGTCCATATTGAACTTACGCGGCTTAGACCGCATATTTTCCCTACGTGGCTTGGATCGCTTATTTACCCTTCGTGGCTTTGATGGAACATTGGTGCCCTTTTGTGGCACATTGGTTATATCCACATATCTTGTTGGTTTTCTAGCCATCTTGAGGTGTTCAGCCGTGTTGTAATTTTCAGGTGGAGTGGGAGTTCGCTTATCAAATTTCTAGCCATCTTGCGGTGTTCACATACGATATGATTTCTAGGTGGTCTAGAGTTTGTATGTTGTTATCTCTTCATCTTGTGCTGTTCGGTCGTACTGTGATTTACGGGTGGAGTGGGAGTTCGTTTATCGATTTTCTAGCCATCTTGCGGTATTCACGTACAATATGATTTTCTAGTGAAGTAGATGTTTGTATGTTGGTTTCCTAGCCATCTTGCGGTGTTCAGTCGTGTTGTGATTTTCGAGTGGAGTGAAGGTTCACTTATCGATTTTTTAGCCATCATGCGGTGTTCACATACAATATTATTTCTGGGTGGTATATAGTTTATATATTGTTATCTCTTCATCTTGCGGTATTCAGTTGAACTGTGATTTTCGAGTGAAGCAGGAGTTCGCTAATCGATTTTCTAGCCATCTTGTGGTGTTCACGTACGATATGATTTTTGGGTGAAGTAGATGTTTGTATGTTGGTTTCCTAGCCATCTAACGGTGTTCAGTCGTACCATAATTTTCGGGTGGAGCTAAAGTTCGCTTATTGATTTTTTAGCCATCTTGCAGTATTCACGTACGATATGAGTTCCGTGTGGTCTAGAGTTTATATGTTGATTGTCTCTTCATCTTACGGTATTCAGTCGTACTATAATTTCTGAGTGGATCGAGAGTTCGCTTATCGATTTTCTAGTCATCTTGTAGTGTCCACGTACAATATGATTTTTTGATGAAGTAGATGTTTGTATGTTGTTCTCTCTTCATCTTACAGTATTCAGTCGTACCTTGATTTCTGGGTGAAGCGTGAGTTCACTTCTTGCGGAGTTCATGTACGATATGATTTCTGGGTGAAGTAGAGTTTTAAAGCTTGATTTTCTATCCACTTTGCGGAGTTCACTTGTACTATGATTTCCAAGTGGAGTGCGAGTTCGTTTATTGATTTTCTAGCCATCTTACGCTGTTCAAGTACAATGTGATTTCTGGGTGTAATAGGAAGTTGTATGATTGATTATTTGAATATCTGGATTCATTCACCTACATTGCGATTGCTATTATATTATCAAAATGCTGAAATTCTAATTGATTGGTTTATTCCTGTACATATAATCATTATTATGAATTACATTATTTAATATATCCATTCTTATGACTTGCGATCTATCCCGGATTATGAATGATGAGTGTGTAATCTTAGAGGGTACTCCTCACTGCGATAGCCATTGACGCTATCAAACCATAACAATTGATGCAGGTGTAAAGCGAGCCAGTGTCATTCACTTGGTCGCTAGAGCAGAGTGGGTAGCTAAGGATCTAGACAGGGTCACTACGGCCCATGTTGTGCTCCACCATTAGATGATAGATTTATGTTTTTGTTTAATGAACTTTTGTTATTTGAGTTGTATAAGTCTTGTATGGGCGTTACATTTGAAAATTTGTGATTTTCCGAATGTTTTTATACAATGCATGGTTTATTCCGGCAACATTTGTTGCTAACTCTAATTAATAATAAACGGTTCAAATTTACACT
Source organism: Magnolia changhungtana (assembly GCA_030180095.1). Lineage (NCBI taxonomy): Eukaryota > Viridiplantae > Streptophyta > Magnoliopsida > Magnoliales > Magnoliaceae > Magnolia > Magnolia changhungtana. The sequence continues at coordinate 2,626,260 of JASAUF010000644.1, read as the reverse complement.
GAATTTTAAAGGCTAACACTCGACTTTTTGAAAACTGAGTCATATACTTGGGTTATAAAAACTGGGGCTGTAAGACCCATATCCTAACCTGTACCCTTCCGTAGGCCTCCGTGGTCCTCTCGGTCGAATTCTGGTGACCCGCGATCTATTATCGACATTTGCGCATGATCCTGAGTTGTGTCTCGTATATCAGAGTCGGCTCAACTCAAAATTTGTACCCTTGCGACCACGCCATTGCTGCTGTTCCGACACCACATCTTGTACGCCGAGGTAATACCTGGGCCAGGAGATGTGGGCCCACGTTCAATTTAAGGAAAACTCTGCACGTTACAATCACAAGATAATGTCCCATCAATCACATAAAATGTCAAGTACTCCATCCCATCATGTCAAGTACAACACCCATTCCCAAGCAACCCCTAAAGTCAATCTCTCTCTCTCTCTCTCTCTCTCTCTCTCTCTCTCTCCACCCATCAAGTACACCCATCCATCACTCACCATCCCTCTCTCCCATCACCTCTCTCTCTCTCTCTCTCTCTCTCTCTCTCTCTCTCTGTCTCTCATTCTCTCTCCATTTTCAAGCAACCCCAAAGGAGAAAATCGTCCATGGCTTCCTAAAGAGAGGAGAAGCTTGGTGTGGCCCACTCCTTACCACCCAATGCAACCGTCCAATCTCCATCATCCTCCATTAAAGACAAAGCCGAGGAGCTAGGGATTTCATTGGACCAAGAGGAGATCAAAGGTGGGTGATTTTTTTGTTTGGATTTGATGATTAGAGGGCCCACATATGGTGGGACCCATCTTGATGTATGTGATTATAAGCTTGAGGGGCCCATAGTGGCGGGGTCCCTCCTAGTTCCACCTCTCTCTCTCTCTTGATGTGTGGCCCACCAATGATGCATGTGTTTCACCCATGTTGTGGGGCCCACCATGATGTTTATGTCGATCCAACCGTCCATCTGTTTAGATGGTGGTGGATGAGACCCACCATGATTTATGTATTTTATCCCTGCTACCCATTTGTTTGGAGGGTGGGGCCTGCTGGTATGTGTGTGTGGCTCCCACACGTGGGGCCAGCAACATCCAGACCATCCATTTGGATGGGGCGCCTAGCCACCACACCAGCTATATAGCTGTGGTACCGGACGTCAGCAAGTCCTGTAAACCCATGGTGATGTATGTACACCGTCCATCCAGGCCTTGGCCCTGGATGGTGGTAAATTGAAATCCCTGGTGGGCCATGTGTGAGGGGCCCACCGTGTTCTATGTTTAGTACTCTACACCATCCATCTGTGATGACCCTACGTGATGTATTTGTTTCATCCACACCGTCCAAATAGTGCTGGACAGTGTTGGACAATGTTTGGACGGTGCTGATTACATAGACAATGTTTGGACTGTCGGACACCACCCTGATGTATGTGTTTTATCCACTGTCCATCAGGGATGGTGGGACTCCACCCTGATAATCTGTGCATCCAGCCGTTCGTCCATTGCTGGATGTTGGCTTTAAAAAAATAGATAAATAAATAATATAATATAATATCATATAATATAATAATATAACAATATATTATGGTGTGGCCCCACGTAGGACCCACCTGCTGTGGATAGCCAATTGGCTGGAGTACCTCTCACCAGCCGAATAGCTAATGTATTGACCGTCAGCAAGTTTGGTGGGACTTCACCATGATACGTGTGTTTTATCAAACCGTACATTTTTCGTGGACCCCACTCATGATGTATGAGTTTCATCCCAACCGTCCATTTAAGGATGTGGCCCCACTGATGTACTGACGTTAGTAAGATTTGTGGGTCCCACGTGATGTATGTGTTATATCCAAACCGTCCAAACGATTGGACACAACCATGTGTATGTGCCACACCGTGATGTACATGTTACATCTAAACCATCCATCTATCTGGTGAGATCGTCTCAAGGCTTGAGATTAGAAATAAGACATATCTATCCAGTGGACCACACTGCAGAAACCAGTGGATGATTGAATGCCTACCATTGAAACCCCCTCTTGGGAGCACAGAAGTTCTTGATTAATATGTCATTGATTTTCCCCTTAATCCTGATCTTTATGACCATATGAACAGATTGGATAGAAACATAAACGTTATAGTGGGCCCCGGGAATTTTAAGGGTAAAAATCATTATCTCCACTGCTATTTGTGGTACGGTCTAAGGTGATCTTTCGATATGATTCCCTTCTTGGGAATGTATATGAGGCTCATTGGTGCAGCCCATGCAATGCGACCCACTTGATATAATGCGGCCCGTGTGAGTAGCCTATTGTGATGTATATGTGGCCCATGTGCTGAGGCCCACCCGTTGTGTATATGAGGCCCATTGGTGTGGCCCATTAATGCGGCCCACTCATTGTATATGAGGACTATTGGTGTGACCATTGATGCGACCCACTTGATGTATATTAAGGCCTATGAGTTATGGCCCATTATGATTTATATTGAGGCCCATAGGTCATAGCCCATTATAATGTATTTAAGGACCATGGGTCGTGGCCCATGGTGATGTATATTAGGCCCATGTATTCGGCCCATCGTGATGTATATTAGGCCCATGATTGAGGCCCATCGTGATGTGTATTAGGCCCTTGAGTGAGGCCCATCTGATGTACATTAGGCCATTATGTGAGGCCATGGGCCCACTATACGTTTGGCTCTATGTGGGCCACTTCATGGGAGCAATGTTGTTTAAATGGTCACATTGATGGGCAATGATGGTTTAATGTCCACATTGTCACCTTCTGTAACGCCCTGGATTTTTTACCAACTTGGGATTAGACGTCCTTAGACAATGGATCAATCCTAATACAGGTTTAACTTCTTAAACGCTCAATTAAAGCCTCAAATCGCTCCTTAAACCATTTTCTTCACAAATCCCACCCTTCACTACCTTGTGCTTTCAATTTTTCAAAGCACCTTCGCCCTAGACACTATCTTAAACTAGCTAAGTAGTATAACTTGGATCACTTTATATACAAACTACAATGGACTAAGTTCCACCTCAGACGAAAATTACTTAGGATTAAATCCTTTAGAAATTTGACAAAGTGAACTAGGTGCTAAACTAGATTAGCCATGAAATCCATTTGAATCGCTTTAAATATGATCTGCAAGACCCAAAACTTGCAGAATCATTGGCGCTAGGTTACCCTAAAACTTAGGATCAATCTCATTACCCGGCTGCTCACGGTAGCATCTCGAAACTTCGTATTAGGTCTAGACCGCACATCAGAAATCCGATTAACACGAAGTTAAGGAACTAGGACCGCCTCACTGGGCTTGACAATCATCTCAAAAATCAGGTCCAGCCGATGTCCCATGGCCATTCGTTTGGATCCGGAGCGAGGGAGTGTGAAAAACACTATTCCCTTTACAAAATAAATATCTGGAATAGTGATCTGGCACCATTCGCTTGCGCATCAAGTATAAGCAACCGCACCGTCGAATCGACTCGATTACACCCTGGATCGTGAAAAATTTCGGAACATTTACATGTACTTAGAATTTTGGATCGTGGCCCACCGACCGTCGAACTGAAAGTGGTCCGCCACGTGCGATCTGGGAATCCGATCGAGTCGAAAACGTAATCCCACATAGATCCATGTGTGGTGAGCTTAAGTCTGACGTTTGGCTCAAGGAGGGCCACTAACCTCTCTTTTGAGCTGAAAAAAAGTGACGAAATACATATATTAGTACTAACCCTTGAACCTGAGTCTATTTTGGGAAGGTTTGAGACTATATAAGGACCTTAAACCCTCTCTCATGGCAGCCATACGAATTTGGATTTGAGAGAGAGAAAAGAAAGAGAAAGTGTGGGAGATCTGGGAGAAACTCCCTGCTGTTGTTCCCTACTGTTATCGGTGCTTAACCACCTCATTCTTGCCGCTTTCCCGGCGATTCCGGCCATTTCTAGGTAATAAACCCTAACCCTAACTTTGTTTGGGGATTAGACAGTTGTAGGTTAGGAAATAGCTAACCTATTTCATTCTCTAGGTTGCCAAACTCCCGTATATGGAAGCTTAGCGAACCTATCGGCTCAAGTTACGATTCTACGACACAAGGTGAGGACTTTAAGTGTATAAGTTACGGTTTTCAATGCTTTTAATGTCGATAATGGTAGATTCATGATCTCAGATGCAATTGCACATGTACAAAGTGCTTTCCGTTTCCTGTTTCGATTAACGTTGTAGAATATGGAATTTCACATACTCTAGGTATACGTAGAAATACCGTATACGTATTTTTTTTGGGAAAATGTTTGACATGTTTATTTAATGTATGATTATATGATATATGGATAAAATACTAATTTGGCGAAAGGAATCGTTTGAAATACATGTTCACTTGTAAATGCTACGTATGTTGAAATTGTGTATTCTAGAAATACCGTATACGTATTTTTTTTGGAAAATGTTTGACATGTTTATTTAATGTATGATTATACAATATATGGATAAAATACTAGTTTGGCGAAAGGAATCGCCGTAATATATGTTCGCTTGTAAACACTATGTATGTTGAAATTGTGTATTCTAGAAATACCGCATATGTGTAAATTTTGGAAGTGTAATTGTCATGATTATTTGTAGTATGAATATGGTATACGCGGATAAAATAACCGCTTGGCGAAAGAATAGTCCTAATACGCATTTGCTAACATACGTCATGTATGTTGGAATAGCGCACTCTAAGTGTTTGTGTAAATGCTTGTGTGTGAAAAAGCTTGAGTGTTAGTGCCTTATATAGGCGCTGATATGGAATTCCCGACTACCTTAGAGACATGTAAGATCCCCTCCATGTGGTGGTTCGCTATAACCACTCACTTGTGATGTGTATGTAATTGTATCCCTACTTGTATAGTGCTTTATAATATGCTTTACAACATGCTTTACTTCATGCTTTATTTCATGCTTTATAACATGCCTGCTAACATGCTTGTATTACTTCGTTATCATGCTTTACTCCACATGTTATTGATGAGATCTGTTTGAGTTTGGGACTAAGTCTATAGTCCAAACATTCGGTACCAGACTTGAGATTGTGGTCGAGACTCATGTCGCCACAAAGGATGTGTCTCGCGAACCCGAGTCGTACTTCGGTTGGCGATAGTGGTTGGCCACACGAGTGCTTTTGCGCTCCATATCGCCCAACTTGTGGTGCGCCGAGCTAGTCGAGCTCGTCAAAAACCGATATGTGTATGTGTGTTCACCATGTTTGGTCGCACACGCTTGAACCTACGGTACCAAACTTACCAGTGGCGATCCCGTTAACCATGGTACCTCGATCCGCTAAGACGCATGAGCCGGGCATGGTGGTATGGGACACCGTGGTCGAGCTGTCGACCTACGCTGGGGCCATGTGCCTCCCCATAGTGACCATTGCGCAACTAAACTCGTGGGCCGAATACGGTGGTATGGGACACTGTATTCGAGCTGTCGATACTTACGGCGAGAGCCGAGTACGGTGAGACCTGTGCTCGTGCTGATGGGCGACGAGTCCTCCGTAGTATCTTCGAGTATACTTCAAGTGTCTGTGATTGGCGACGAGTCTTTCACAGCAACTAGAGTATGAGTTGAGCCGAGTACGGTGAGACCTGTACTCGAGCTAACGGCTAGTGATTGAGCCAAGTACGGTGAGACCTGTACTTGAGCTGACGGCCAGCAATTGAGCCGCATACGGTGAGATCTGTATCCACGCTGACAGGTGACGAGCCCTTTGCGATGCCTTCACTACGCTTCTCAAACCATAATATCGTATGAGATTAGCTAGGATTGACGACCCTAGAATGGATCATGTTTGGGAATGATACAAGGGAGGTACCTTAGTTTCTCAATACTGCTGGTTGAAATGGACTAATAATAACTCGGTAATCATGATCATCATCACACCGCATGTGCTTAGTAGATGTGGCGCACTGAGGGAGTTAAGCATTCGCGAACGTAAGATGATGTCGCTTGAGGGTGGTTTGGCAAGGGCATACAACATCATGTCATTTCATTTTCGCACTTAATAAGAGTAGTTAGAATTGTTTGATTTGTACTGCTTTATCATTACTGCTTGATTGGATTGATAACATGTTAACCTATGCCTTACTGTTCCACTGAGTTGATCACTCACTCCCACGTTACGGGACGGTGTTGTACACACCAACCAGATTTGTTGAATTTCAGATGATGGCGATGCTTATGAAGCAGAGCCGGACTACTTCTATGGTGATGAGGAGGAGTTCTCCTATCATGTAACTCTTTGACGGGTCTCTGAAGACCTGGTACTGCATTGACGGGGCTATGGTACTTGGGATAGAAGATATTACACTTACACATTTGGTATATTTTAGAACTGTACTTGTAATTATTTAACCTAGTAATGTTATCACACTCTGGAGACTCATCACAGTTTATATATTTTATCTATCTATCATCGTCTTCCGCTTGCAAATTTATTGTCTCTGGAGTATGATATTCTGTTTTGGCTTAATCTCACTCATGTTCAATGCACAAATACAGTCAACATTCAATCATCATTCATTTTGTTGCATAAGTGATGTTCTGGAACTCGGGAGTTGAGTTTATGCTCGACCCCCGATTTTCAGGGTGTTACACCTTCCCTTAGGCCTTGTTCGGCCAATCAACGAGGCTTATTCGGATTGTCGAGGCCGATTGTATAGGCTGATTATTGGTGCCGGTTGTCGATATTGATTATGAGTATGTGACAGCATAACATTATGATACATACCCATACGCATCATTTGCATGTTTGTTATGAGATGTGGTTGATCATTGCATATGTCATTGGGCAAATTGTTATGAGACTCCCTGATAGATGAAGATCGTCTCACATGAATGCACGATATGTGCGGGATTGATGCATGATTGGATTGTATGACTCATGCATCTTATATTGTGTGTTGTGTTTACTGTACGCCCTAGCGACATCAGGGCCATAATGTAACACCCTGAAAATAGGGGGTCGAGCATAAACTCAACTCCCGAGTTCCAGAACATCACTTATGCAACAAAATGAATGATGATTGAATGTTGACTGTATTTGTGCATTGAATATGAGTGAGATTAAGCCAAAACAACATATCATACTCCAGAGACAATTAAATTGCAAGCGGAAGACTATGATAGATATATATAATATAAAAACAGTGGTGAGTCTCCAGAGTGTGATAAAGTTACCAGGTTAGTTAATTACAAGTACAGTTCTAAAATATACCTAATGTGAGGAAGTGTAATGTCTCCTATCCCAAATACCATAACCCCGTCAATACAATACCAGGTCTACATAGACTTATCAGAGAAATACAGATAGGAGAACTCCTCCTCATCATCATAGAAGTAGTCCGGCTCTGCTTCATAAGCATCGCCATCACCTGAAACTCAACAAATCTGATTGGTGTTGCAAACACCATCCCGTAACGTAGGAGTGAGTAGCTAACTCAGTGGAACAATAAGGCATAAGTTATCATGTTATCAACTCAGTCAATGTTTCGACAAGGAAACAAAAGTATTTGATTTGGGAAAATAATCTTATTCAAACATAACAATGAAATAGTTATAAAGACAACTGTCATATTTTATTGATTCTGAATTCATTTACATCCTCTGGTATCCCTTGATTCTAAGATAGTTTACAAAGAACTCATTTCAAATATCAATTATTATATCTAAATATAATTTTCGGCAGCATAACGGCAATGATCTCAATCATCTCCAATGACTTAGGAGGAAATAGACAAGTCGGTCTTTAGGAGAACGAAGATTCCGGCAGCATTTCGGTGCTATTTTGATCATCTCCTGAAACTTAGGAGGAATATGACTCTTCGTCGATGATTCTTCCTTTCTCTTGATCAAGAAGAACTTGAAGCTTTGAGGACTCCAATCATTCCGACAGCATTTCAGCCCATTGCTGTTAAAAACTGCCAAGCAATAGGTTTGCGCGGGTCCGCGCAAACTATATGCTTTGCGCGGGTCCGCGCAAACTATGTGAGCACTCTGCTTCCTTGCGCTGACCGGCGCAAACTTCCAGGAGTCCAATACTCCTTTGCGCGGGAGAGTCCGGTACTCCGCACCTTCTGTCTTCTCTTTCGTCTTTGCTTCACTTCTGAAATCTTCGAACCCCTTTTTATAGAAGGAATGGGGTATTTATAGACATTTTCACCAGTGGAAATCTCAGATCTGGTCGATGTGGGACAAAAATATCATCCATCCATTTTTATCACATCATGTTAGACTTTGCTATGGACACGCGCAAACAATATACTTTGCGCGGTGTCGCGCAAACCCTTCATCCTCGCAAATTGTCTTCACATTCTCTGCGCAATCATTTCACTTTACGCGGTCTTGTGTATCTATTTCACTTTGCGTGACCCCGTAAAGTGGTCTTGAAGCTGTTTTCTTTCATCTTCAAAGTGATTTCTTGATCTTTGTCGTTTTTCACTTCCTTGCTTATTTTATGCCTCAACAGATGCCCCCTTGATCCGTTCTTTGTTTGTTCAGAAAATCAAAGAAAAGGATCAAACCATTCTTTTTGCTCAGGGTTTGCGCGACCCCGCACAAAGCTCCGGTCGAGTACCATACTCGGTCATAAAGCCTATAAATAGTCCAACGACTTAGTCATTTTCACGAATCATTTTTCTGCTAGAACTCCGCTCCGGCGATTTTATTCCGCGCAAACCTCCACTTTGCGCGACCCCGCGCAAACTGTTTCACTTTGCGCGACGTCTTCTGAACTTAGAGCTTTCCCGCGCAAACCATATACTTTGCGCGACCTCGCGCAAAGTACTCTGTACTTAGAAAAATTTTCGAACTTTTCTCCAACACTTAGCCATTTTCTGACTGTCATCGCCTGTCCTTCTTTATGGCTCGTATTAAACAAACAGCTCGTCTCGTGTCTCCTTCAGACTCGCCTCCTTCTGACCAACCACCTGCTAAAAGAACGAAGACAACTTCTAGAAATCCAGCCTATTTCAAAGAGCCTGTTCTCCCCACCTTTGACTTTTTCGATCGCATTAAATCTTTCCCTCCCCTATTCATAGATCCATCTCCTTGGGAGATATTAAATGCCCTCCAAAACATGGGAGAGAATACGACTGAGATGAATGGCTCAAAACCACAGCCCACATTCGTACTGATAGTGGGAGACAGCCTCTACGCGAAGATACTCCTCCTGCTTCCCATCCGAAGAAGACTCGCCGCAATAAGGCGAATGAATTTGCAGAAAAGATCAAGGAACACAAGAAAAAGTGGCTTCAGAACTCATGGGATTCAGTGCGAGTTGTAGAGGGTATCATGAAATTTGACAACCCTCATGCAGAAGGCATGACAATCATTCCCATTAAGGTATATCGCCATCAGTCTATGCTAGACTGTGAATCTAAAGATTGTATCAATGGCGAGAGATTGATGTATACCGAATCATGGGCCGCAAGAGAGCCTCGGATTCTTGAAGGAATTATTCAAACTAAGAAGCCGCGACAGAGAATCGGAGAAGTTCATCCTATGACATTCTTAACTCCTTTCCATAGTCCTCATGATCTCTTTCCTTCTTATTTTTATGAGACAGTGCGACAACGCTTCAGAGATCGAGATCAACTCTGGGGTCAGGCAGAATTCCGCATCAGAGGCCTGCTAATTGCTCGTCGTTATTACTCTGAATGGGCGGAGGCTATTTTGCTGAAACATACAAGTACTCTTGCAAAGATAGGCCTATATGATGCAATAGAAGTAACTTCAAAATACTTCTATCGGGAACCCAATGTTCTCAAGGCTTCCTTGAATATTGGTCGCCTACAACCAACTCCTTCCATCTTCCTTACGACGAAATGAGCATATCTCTTTGGGACCTTCATCGCATAGCTGGTCTCACAATAACAGGCAAATTCTATGATGAATTCATTCCTACCAACAGAGAATTAGCCTTTGTATCTTCTCCGGACCGCAAGCCTTCCATCTCCGAGACTACCATAGAACTATTCAAAGAGATGGGCAAATTTCCCAATTTTCACAAAATTCCCCCTCTTCAATGGCTGGCCCATTTTTCTAGGGGTCTCAGGTATTTATCAATCTGATAATCGATCTTCCTTTCTGTATTCTTAGTCATTCCTGCATATTAACCTCCTCATCTTTATTTCCTTTGAAGGTTTCGCGACTGCCAATCCAAAGAAGTAACAAAGCTTCGAAATGCAGTAGGAGGAAAGCCAGAATATAGCTCTTTTGGAGAGCTTGCAAGATTCTTGGCCTATCGGCTAAGCTTGGTCGTATTGCCCACTCTAAATGGGCGTATGCTATTCGTCCAAGCGTCTTTGTTGTGGCAAGGTGCTAGCGGAGGGACATAAATACTCACTTACTCCTCCAAGATATGTTCTATCTACCTGCCCTTGGAGAAATAGCTACTCATATAAAAGACCCAATTCTTGAACTTCATCTACATACTTCTTGGCATTATTTTACAGGATGGTTTGGAGTCTACTTCCTTTGGACTTTTGAGGTTTCAGAGCAAGCATATTCTCATCCTTCTCATCTTCCACTCGGTTCTTTCAACAAAGAGCAATGGCTAGAAGAGCATATGAGTGGGTTGCAAATAAGATTCGGGATGATGATCGATAAACTTCTTTCGCCCCGCCTTTATCGCTATCCCGGGCACACACGTACATGGTGGACGACGAAACTCTTACCGCAAAGCAGAGAGCTTTCTTCTTTTCTATTCGCTCATGCGCTTTGCCTCATGCGGAAGGGACACTGAGAGAACCTTACTACCCCAGTCATTTTGCTCACACATTTGGTTATGATCAAACCGTGCCACAAGACTCGCGGGTTGGTTACCGTAAAATGCGCCGTTATGGAACCGGTCCTCTTAATCGGGCCATGATATGGAAACAATTGTTGAATGGTCATGCCGTTGGCTCCTTCTTCATAATTCCAGTTGTGATCGCATAGTCCGTACATCATATAGTGGATGCGATGGTGGGATCACTAATCATACCTGGCCAACAAATGCTTGCCAGAGATTCTTCTATCTTTCTTCACCCTCCCAGGCTGAAGGGCAGAAATTTAGAGAGCGGAATTGGCTATATTCCGGAGAAGAGCCATGCATCTCACCCAGGAGAGATTTGCAGAAAGATATCATTGGAAGATCCCATCCGTGAAATCAAGCCCATTAACACTTTGGATGGTTGGTTTGCCCACCTGAGATTTGAGAGAATTTGAGAAATCTCATCGGGATTCTTTAAACCAGGCACAGATAATGTTGAAGGTACATCTTCTCCAATTCCTGCAGAGACTGCAGTGGTTCAAGAAGGACCGGCTATTGGTACTTCTACATCTCCTCCACAGCCCCTTGGTCCTAGTCCATCTTCTCCGATGACTAGATCAAGAACGCGTTTACAATCATCATCCCCTATCCCTCCAGAAGTAACCCGTCTCAAATTTCGCTTCTCCTATAGTCCAAGAGCTTGCACCGAGAGCAAACCAACCCGTTTCTTATAAAGGGAAGCAAGTTATTGTTGAAGAAGTTGACGAAGAAATTTTGGGAGATGAAAGTTCAACTTCATCATCAAGTACAACTGAATCTTCGCAAGATGAAGATAGCAGAGATAGTGATAACGGTGAAGATAAAGATGATGACTTTGAAGAGGGTGAAGTTGATGTTGGCGAAGAAGAGGAAACAGCTGTGAAAGAAGTTGAGATAGAATCTTCTCCTGCAACTGCTAAGACTCCTTCTAGCATTAATATTCCTGCTAAATCTCCTGCAGCTGAGGAAGATGAAGAGGAGCCTTTAGATTATGGAGAATATGGGTATTCACTAGGTAAAGGAAAATTTTCATATACATATTTTGATTTATATTTTAACAACTATTATTTATCTAAAATCATTGCATCTCCCTTTTTTAGGTGCCCAAGTTGCAGAAGTAGGTACTATCTCTTCAGCGAGCCCTCTTGTGATATCTTCACCAAGAGCATCTGTAGTTCCGTTGGTAGTACAGAGAGTAGTGGCTCGTGAAATCATATTTTCTACAGAAACTACTAACTTGCCAACTCCGGCAACCAGAGATTCTAGTACGGAAGCTAGAGCACCATCTTTCGCTGATATGGTGGGACTTGGTCCTTCCATAGCTCCAAGAGCTTCTCCTTCTGTTAGTCGTGTTCCAGTGACAGGTATATATATGCACCGCTTATCATTACTCAAGACTATATATTTCATAATAATATATTGAATATCCTTCTTCTTTTACTATAGGAACTTATCCCCGTAGCGGGCGCTAGTTCCCGATTCTCAGTAACCACTACTTCTGAACTATCATCCTTTGCAAATATTCCTGCTCACAAAATGCTTATGGTGAAACATTCTCTGTTAGCAATAATCCATATCTTCAGAAACCCTGATCAATGGTTGGACTTGGATGTTGCTATAGAAATTTTGGAAAGTTCTGCTAAGATGGCCAGAATCAACATATCTCCTTTGTGGATTCACTCCTCAAATTTCGTGATTCCGTAATTTCTTTGCGTCAGTGAGAGAATGTTACAATTGCTCCCGAGATTTTTGAGTGTAGAAGGCGCTTGGCTTCATCACAAGAACAAGCTCTTCCGATGAATTCATCAATTTCTAAACTTGAACAAGAGCATATAATTCTTCAGATAAATTAAAGATTCATGTTGATGAAAGCAAGACTATTCCAGACCGCATTGCAATTTTAAAGGAAGAAATCTTGCAAAATGGAGAGGAAGAATCATGAACAGATTTTAATCATTCAGATGTTGAAGAGAAGATACTGTGAATGCTCAATCTATTGATGTCGAAAAATCCGCACAACTTCAAGGTAAAGAAATGATTGCTTCTTTGGAGAATAAGCTTGTCGTTCCTGATCATGCGAGACTTATTTTTGAAGAAAAATCTAGACATGATGCAGCTCAGGCACAATTGAAAGAAGATTTGCTCAGATATTCAGAAGCAATGGGAATTACAGAGGATCTTTGAATCATGTAATTTTAAACATGTGATATTTGCTTTTGTGTTTCTTGGATGTAATTCATCATATATCTCATTATAGTATTTTTTGGATGTTTTATGATGGTATTTTCTATCTTGCATATTGATGATACTTACACTAATATTATCAAATTATATTTGTGCTTTATATGATAATTTCATTATATTTATATTTTTTACTAATATTATCAAATTATATTTGTATAATAATTTTATTATATTTATATTTTATTAATATTGTCAAGTTTTATTTACCCTTTATATAATAATTTCATTGCACATTTTTTTTACAATTTTTAAACCTTTTATGCTTTGTTAGTACGGGATTTTCTAGGTGAGTATTTAAATTGGTGGTACTAAGTTTCAATTCAATTAGCCACACGCAGTTTATGCTCATGAGTAGTGGAGCGTGCGCACACACACAGTTTAAGCTCGTGAGTAGTGGAGCATTTATGGGTCTTATGTGATGGCCACTGTAACTCTCTAGAGTTCGCTTTTGGGCTTCTCACTGCCTTGAGCTCACGGTCACGGTCCATTAGAGGGGCCCATTGACGCTACCGGACGGTGAACTATTGGATTTACACGCAGGGTTGGCCACGGTAACTCTCTAGAGTTCGCAGGGCTCGCAAGGCTACCTTTGGGCACCAAATCTAGGGTCGCCACCATCAATGAGTAGGTTTAAGCCCTTCCTCACGAGTTACTACCGAAATCAAACCCTAGACTGAGGGTCTTACGCACGGTTGGCATAAAGCTCGCACCGCGGCCCTTGTTTTCTTCGTCTCGCAAGGTCGAGCCCATTCACAGAGGGCATTTTCATCCGTTCCCCGTATGCCGCTGGGAAAGCTATACTGACGGCATGGGAATTACGGTGACTAGTCTTCGCGGATTTATGGCCTTTTAAGCTTTGAATCCTTGACTTCACACTACGCCCGCATGGGTGCGCACGATGGTCTTCGCAGTTTTTTAGGGCCACTGACTCCTCGCCGCTGCCCGAATGGCGATCTTCATGGGTCTTACGTATAGTTGGCCGGCTCTTTTAGAGCTTGATCCTTTGAGAGCATTTTTTTTTTCGAGCTTGATCTTTTTGATTTTGCTCAATTTTGGCTCTTTTAGGATTTTGGCTTGGCTATACTGCCTCTTTGATTGATATTGATATATCCATGCTTTTGATAATATCTTCAAGAAAATCCATGCCTTGTAAGGCAATAATATATATGATCATCATCATTTGCAAATATAGCAGATATTTCCGAAATATCTTCAAGAAGATCCATGCCTTGTAAGGCAATATAATTCTCAGCTTAGATAATATCTTCAAGAGAATCTTCAAGAATTTGTGCCTTGTAAGGCAATATAACTTTGTCAATCTCTTCAAGAGAATCTTCAAGAATTTGTGCCTTGTAAGGCAATATAACTTTGAGAATTTGTGCCTTGTAAGGCAATATAACTTTGTCAATCTTATTTGATGATGATGATCATATATATATTTTCCAGATTTGCTGCTTTGATAATTGATATGCTTGTGAATTTCTTCTTTTCTTTTGTTGGCATATAGACATGATCTTATTCATCTTTGCCCCCTTTTGATACAGAATCATTATGCCGATAATATTCTGGGTCAAAGTCCATATCTCTATCTTTAAGGATAGTATTTTTGATAAAACGAGCGCTGACAAGTACACCGATACCCTGTCCTTCTTGATTTGTGATTCTATATGCCCCATTGAGTATACTTCTTTCACCACATATGGACCATCCCATTTAGGCTCGAACTTGCCCCCTGTCCGTGAGTGACCTTTATAGGTCTTTTTCAACATTAATACCATATCCCCTTTTTTGAAAGAACGGTATTTAACCTGTTTATCAAATGCAGCTGATGTTCTGGCCTGATATGATTGCAACCGCTGCTGAGCTGCAAGACGTTTCTCATCGAGTAAGTCTAATTCTTTCAGCCTTATTTTTGCATTTTCATCATCTGTTATAGACTGGTGCACTTTACCCCAGTGATGCCACTTGTATTTCAATTGGGATAATCCGCCTCCATACCATAGATTAATGAATATGGTGTCGCCCCCGTTCTTTGCACGATGAGTGGTTCTATAGGGCCCATAACGCTTCTTGTAACTTTTCATCCCAATCGCGCTTATTGCCCGTCACCGTTTTCTTCATTATTTTGACAATCGTTTTGTTAAACGCCTCTGCTAATCCATTGGCTGGAGGATAATAAGGTGTTGAAAAAGAATGTTGGATGCCGAACTTCTGACATAACTTTTCCATGCCTCTATTTTTAAAAGGGGTGCCATTATCGGTGATTTATCTTCTTCTAATACCATGACGGTATATTATAGCATGACGGATGAAATTGACCACGTCTTTCTCTTTAACATTACGCAAGGCGATGCGCTTCGGTCCATTTGGAGAAATAATCAAGTCGTTTGCCAAATATACTTTTTCCTTTGGATGAAGGAGGATTTATAGGACCAATAACGCCGAGTCCCTCAGCCGAGAAGGGCCAAGAAGCAACAGTCGATGTAATTCTTCCGGAGGAATATGTATTATATCTCCGTGTATTTGACATTCATGACATCGCTTTGCATATTCTATCCCATCTTTAAACATAGTAGGCCAATAATAACACATTCGATGCACTCTGTGGCATAAATTCCGGCCAGCTTGATGTGCTCCACATTCACCCGAATGTGCGTCCCGCAAAGATTTGGTTTGCTTCTTGTTTGTCCAAGCACCTTAACAGCATTCCATTATAAGATTTTCTATATAATACTTCGCTGCATATGACAAATTTTCCTGATCGCTGCTTAATCTGCTGTCTTTGTGCATTATCTTCTGGCAAGATATTATATTTAAGATAGTCAACAAAAGGTCGACGTAGTCATTCATTGTTACCTCCAAACAGATATAGGCAACATTTCAACGGTTTCTTCAATAACTTCAGATGGCGAATCTTCTTTCTTCTATAGTTACAAAGAGGACTTCGGTTTGTGCAGATAAAGCCCACGCTAAACCAAGCTAAAGCATCTGCTTTTGCATTCTCCGACCGCGTATGTGTTTAATTTCCACATAATAGAACTGTTCAAGCAATCACAGTGCCTTCCGATAATAAGGCAAAGTTCCTCTTTCCTTACTTCAAATTGCATTGTTAATTGATTTACAATCAATTTAGAATCTCCGAAGATATGCAATGATTTTACTTCCATTTGTCAGTATTTCCATTCCGATGATAAGAGCTCTGTATTCACCTTCATTGTTTGTGCACGCGATACCCAATGTGAAAGAGTATGGTAACAAATCGCCCGCGGTGTAATGAATATCACTCCTGCCCCGCTCCCGATACTCGAGCAAAGACCATCAAAATACATCTGCCAAAGATTCTGAGATTCAGCCAACATAACCTGTTCATCTGGGAATTCATCATTGATTTCCTCATTTTCTGCTATAGGATGTGCTGCGAAAAAGTCCGCCATAGCTTGTCCTTTTACTGCTTTCGCAGGTTTATACGAAATAGTATATTCTGATAACAATAGCATCCACTTGGCTAGTCTTCCCGATAACATTGGCCTGGTCATCAAGAATTTTATCTGATCTGCTCTTGAAATCGAGTTATATCATGGGAGAGACAATAGTGCCTCAACTTTTGCACAAATACCAACGCCAAACATTCTTTTTCAATCGTGAGAATAATTGGATTCTCCCCCATCGTGTTTGGCTTAAATAATAAAGAGCATCTCTTTTTCTGCTTTCGTTTACATTGTAACAAAGCACCCAAAGAATTTGTAGCGGCAGATGTATATAAGATAAGTGGCTTACCTTTTATTGAGCCGCACACTACGGCTGCTTTAATAACTCTTTAATTGAATCAAAGGCATTCTGGCAAGCCCGATCCCATACAAATTCTATATCTTTCTTCATTAACCGAGAAAATGGCTGACACCTTCCTCCAAGGTTCGAAATGAAGCGACGAATATATGCCAATTTTCCTTGTAAGCTTTTTAATTCCTTCAACGTCGTTGGTGGCGGCATATTTTGAATAGCTTTAACTTTTTCTGGATCAATTTCGATTCCTCTGTGCCGTACCACAAAGCCGAGGAATTTGCCAGAAGACACTCCAAATGCACATTTAGCTTGGGATTCATCTTTAATTGCTTCTTTCTCGAGTCGTCAAGCGATAAGATCGATGCTAGATGTTCGCGGTGCTCTTGATGATCTCCAGATCTGACTACCAAGTCATCAACATAGCATTCGACATGTTTATGCATCATATCTTGGAAGATATTTTTCATTGCCCTTTGATATGTTGCCCCAGCATTTTTGAGCCCGAAAGGCATAACTTTATAACAGTAAATTTCAAGCGGTGTTCTAAAAGCCGTCGCCTCTTCATCTTCAGGCGCCATCCTGATTTGATTATAGCCTGCGTATCCATCCATAAAGGACATGATAGCATATTGAGTAGTGCTATCAATTAATAACTCTGTTATCGGGAGAGGGAAATCGTCCTTTGGACATGCCTCATTCAGATTTCTAAAGTCAATACATACTCTGATCTGTCCGTTCTTCTTTTTCACCGGAACAATATTTGATATCCATTTGGGATATTTAACTTCTCTGATGAACCCAACCTTTATTAGCTTATTTACTTCTTTTTCGATTAACGGAATTAGGTCTGGGTGAAATCGCCTGCTCGTGCTGCTTTATCGGTTTCTTTTCTTTAGAAATATTTAATCGATGCATTGCTACTAAGGTTCCAAATCCAGCATTTCTTCATATGTCCAGGCAAAAACATCTTTATTTTCCTTGAGAAGTTGGCTATATTTCTCAGTTTCTACGATCCGAAAGGCTAATGCCGATGAATGTGTTCCTTGCTCTTCTTTGTTCCTAAATTTATTTCTCGCAGCCATCTATCGTCGGTTGCCCCCGTCTTCTAATTGCCTTGGAGCGGTTTGAGATATTCAATTACCTTAGTATCCGGTGTAGTCAGTAGTCATGTTAATCGATACTATATTTATCTTGCCGATTCTGCTCCCAATCCTTGGAATTTTCTTCGCTTTTCTGATTAACCCCGAGAGGAATCAATTCCTTTCCCATGATTCAAGCCGGTGGGTTTGTCACAATCAAAACCCATATTTCTCATGATTTTCTTGCTTGTCAGACCGTATTTCCTCAAATTTTGTGATGCTAACTCTCCATGATATATATTGCTTATATTTTCATCCTTCACTTCTCGTGCGTGCATGAAACTCTATGGGTTCGGATATTTAGCACCGCTTTGACTTGAAATGTTCTTGGAGCGGTGCCGAATGGCTTACATCTTTCGACATTGGGTAATGACACTTGTGTAATTGACCGCAAAACTTTCGGTGCTCGCATCGACAATAGTGTTAACGGCGGTTGTCCCGCTTGTCTCAGCGTTTTGGTACAAAATAGAATTTCTTTCTTGCTTCAAGGACACCGAAGATTCTCGCTCTTTCTTCTTCTTTAACTTTATTTATCCCGGCATCTTTTACGATTCTCTTCCCATCATCATTTCTCATTTCTTCAAAGAAACATTTATAATAACTAGCATCCGCAAAGAAAGACTCACTTAGATAGGGTTTTGCATCGCCATTACTTTACACCGCATCCCATCTTTACAAGATTTGAAGCAATCGGTGTAGAGTAGAAGGTATAATATTGTACTTGATGTATCCACTACCTTCCCAAGAGAAGGTTATATGTCGTCACAAAGATTTATAACGTGACATACAACATTAGTGATTAATTCTCCCACTTCTAATGTCACCGTAATTTTACCGAGTGCGCGTTGTCCATCTTGATTGAACCCTTGTATCATCATCCCGCTAGGGCGCAAGTTTGAACGACGAAAGCCCAACTTAGTAATCATTGAGAGTGGCAAGAGATTTACTGCGGACCCATTATCTATCATAATCCTTTTTATCTTCTTCTCATAAATGTATCCTTCTATCATCAATGGCCTGTTATGTTCTTTTTCGCCAATTAAATCATCATCAGAGAAAGATATGACTGGTAGACAATTCATCTTTTCACTGTTCCTTTCATTCTTCATTTCTGCCAGTAAAGTTTCTCTTACATCATGATCAGACAATGCTTGAATCAAACTTTGACGAAATTCTTCTGATAATTTGAGTGCATCATAAATACTTAATCGAGCCGGTATACCCTTTAAGTGGCTGACTACATCGTAAGCCACTTTTGTCACTGTATCTTCATTTCTATTCTTGTCTTCAGTACTCTGTCTTTTAATCACTTCTTTCCTTATGATTCCTGCTTTTTGCTTTACCGGACTTGTTATTTGCTTCCCTGATCGCAACGTAATCATTGTTGCATTTCTTGCCGACCTTTCCTTTTTCATTCCCCGCGTGTTTTCTTGTATTGACAATACATTTATCATTGTTTCTTGCATTCTTTTCTTTGCTTCCGCTGGTTATTATGTCACCTCTATTTATCATTCGCTGTATAATGCATTTTAACGTATAACAATTTTCTGTCGGATGCCCTACTAGGTGATGATAATGGCAGAAGTTTCTTTCCCGAGTCCGCATCGCATCTTCAGGGCGTTTTGGTTCTGGTAATTCCAAGGTACCTGCCTTTAACAATTGTTGCATCATAGGTACCACGTCTTCTTTATCAAACTCGAATCCTTCATGAGAATCGAGCATTCTAAGCTTTTTTCCACCGTATCTATCTCTTGATTGATTCCAGCCTTCTTTTCCTTCTGGCCTTTTATCTCTTGAACCTTTTGCGTCTTGATTCTTCTTATCCCGATCGATGGTGTTGACAGTTGTCCCGCTGTATTCTTCTCGACGCTTTCATGATGAAATGCCGGCATCTTACGAGTCATCAGTTCCAATGCATGGGCTTTTGGTAGCCAAATCACGGAAGGTTCCGATATCAGCGCTGGTGAGTCCAAATGCGATTCCTGTTTCCATAGAATTCAGACACATTTTGACTTGTTCCTTTTCTTCCTAAGAATCGCCGCATGATGCCCCCAAAGGTCTTCCATCCGCCTATGAATTTTTCGACTGGTTCTCCTTCTCGCTGTCGTACTGAAGCTAGTTCTGTGATGCTAACATCGCGCTCTGACGAAAAGAAGTTTGACATGAAAGCATCTTGCATTTCTTCTCATGTTCGTATGGACCCTGGTGCCAAATTTGAATACCACCTGAAAGCTTTACTTGTCAACGATGACCCAAATAAGCGTAAGCAATATTGAGGTATCGTAGAAAAATTTCCCATGCTGGTGATGAAATGCATCAGGTGTTCCTCTGGTGATCCTTCCCCATTAAATTTCTGAAAATCTGGATGCTTAAAATTGGCTGTGAATGGAACATCCTCTACCTCTCTTGGGAAAGGTGTTCGGTATCTGAAACGACCAGTGTTTGCGCGCTCCCTTTCTATTCTGACCGCTTCTTCGACAACTTGTCTTACATCATCTTGTGTTATGGCTCTTGTCACCGGAACGGACCCTCGGGATCCTATCCCCTGCGGACGGGAACCTTCAGGTTGGTTCTCTTGTCCATTTGTTGCTCCCATCATGGGCGGAGCCACTATTTGGGCTACATTATGTGCCAGAGTTGCCAAAGCTTCCCTGAGGTTCCGGCATTCATCCATTAGCACTCTTTGTGCCTCCACCATTTGATCAACACGTTCTTCAGTAGTTGGTCTATTTCCTTGACCTGTCTCTGCCATGTATACCGCGGCCTCTTGACTGTTCGTCGAAGCTGTTATTCGAGTAAAACGAGAGTATGTTGACGTAACAGGACTTGTAAAGAGGGGAGAAATTGGAGTCTCGTTTGATTCTTGTGTACTTCCCGTGCTTTTAACCGATTGAGGTGATACAGCTGTAGGCGAGCTTGTTTGTGGTGATATGGGCATCGGAGATCCTATCATCAGTGCTTTGCCTTTCTGTGCTTCTGTCCATTTGGTCTTCGGGGCGACCAAAGCTGGAAAATCTTGTGACGAGAATTGCGTAGCAGTTTGTTCAGGATAAATTGCCGGAGGAGCGAGCTCGGGTTTTCTTCTTGCTATGCTCCGTGTAATTGGTCCCTCAGTTCTTGGTACCAGCAATTTTGCCTTGCGACTCTTTAAAGTCTTTGCTTTTGTCTTTTTGGACAAGACCAAAGTCCAAGCCATCACTCTCTTGTGGTTGAGGTGAAACGGAAATGACTCCCGCTGTCACTGGAGTCACTTTACGCCTACTTGTAGCGCTTGCTTTCGTATGCTCAGGAATTTGACTTGGCGCATATTCAATTACGAACCCGGTAGCGATGAATCGGAAGTTCACTTTTCTCGCAATATTAGCCATTAGTAGTGTTGTGTGATTGAATTTAGGTACCTTCAATAATAAAACATTCCTGAAATTAGTACATGAAAGACTAAGTAAACTATCTTGGAGATGAAGGGGAGGATGTTCCCATTGAGAGTCGCCATTTTGGCGTCTAATAGACGCCAAAAAAAATAATGACGAGAGTCCTACAACTTTCCCAATGTTAATATTAAATAAGACAATTTCCCCAGCAGAGTCGCCATTTTGTTTCGACAAGGAAACAAAAGTATTTGATTTGGGAAAATAATCTTATTCAAACATAACAATGAAATAGTTATAAAGACAACCGTCATATTTTATTGATTCTGAATTCATTTACATCCTCTGATATCCCTTGATTCTAAGATAGTTTACAAAGAACTCATTTCAAATATCAATTATTATAGCTAAATATAATTTTCGGCAGCATAACGGCAATGATCTCAATCATCTCCAATGACTTAGGAGGAAATAGACAAGTCGGTCTTCGGAGAACGAAGATTCCTAGCAGATTTTCTGGTATATTTTGGTCATCTCCTGAAACTTAGGAGGAATACGACTCTTCGTCGATGATTCTTCCTTTCTCTTGATCAAGAAGAACTTGAAGCTTTGAGGACTCCAATCATTCCGACAGCATTTCAGTCCATTGCTGTTAAAAACTGCCAAGCAATAGGTTTGCGCGGGTCCGCGCAAACTATGTGAGCACTCTGCTTCCTTGCGCTGACCGGCGCAAACTTCCAGGAGTCCAATACTCCTTTGTATGCGCGGCGCGCAAAGCGGAGAGTCCGGTACTCCGCACCTTCTGTCTTCTCTTTCGTCTTTGCTTCACTTCTGAAATCTTCGAACCCCTTTTTAGAGAAGGAATGGGGTATTTATAGACATTTTCACCAGTGGAAATCTCAGATCTGGTCGATGTGGGACAAAAATATCATCCATCCATTTTTATCACATCATGTTAGACTTTGCGCGGACACGCGCAAACAATATACTTTGCGCGGTGTCGCGCAAACCCTTCATCCTGCGCAAACTGTCTTCACATTCTCCGCGCAATCATTTCACTTTGCGCGGTCTTGTGTATCTATTTCACTTTGCGCGACCCCGCGCAAAGTGGTCTTGAAGCTGTTTTCTTTCATCTTCAAAGTGATTTCTTGATCTTTGTCGTTTTTCACTTCCTTGCTTATTTTATGCCTCAACAAATCAAGCAGTAATGATAAAGCAGTAAATCAAACATTCCTAGTTACTCTGATTAATGCAAGTATGAATGCAGGTATGATGGATGCCCTCACCGACATACTCCCTCATGCGACACCATCTCATGTTCGCGGCATGCTTACATCCCACAGTGCTCCACATCTTCCAGGCACATGCGATGCATGATGAGCATGATTACCGAGTTTTTAATTAGTCCATTTCAAACAAATAGATTGGGAAACTAAGGTACCTCCTTGTATCATTCCCAAACATGATCCATTCTAAGGTCGTCACCCTAGTTAATATCGACGATGGTGTGTTTTCTAGGTCACATGCAGAGGCTATCGTGGTCACATTACGCACAAAGGTTGCACCACTCCCCCATCACCCCTTAAACGATTCATCACTATACAGAAACAGGCCTAGTTCATACTCCATATATCGCGGCGAACCCTAAGGCGCACTGCGACTTTAGAATATGCTCACGGTCACTACAAAGGGCTGCCATGACGCACAAAGGTTGCACCACTCCCCCATCACCTTATCAATGTAGGCCGACAGCACTAATATAGTGTCCCATACCACCATAATTGGCTCACGAGTTTAGTTGCTCACTGGTCACTACGGGGAGGCACGTGGCCCCAGGCGTGGGCCGGACAAATTTCGACCACGTTGTCCCATACCACCATGCCCGGCTCATGAGTCTTAGCGGATCGAGGTACCATGGTTAACAGGATTCTCACTGGTAAGTTTGGTACCCTAGGTTCAAGCATTAACGACCAAACATGGTGAACATACATAAGACACACGGGTTACTTGATGTGTTCGGCTGGCTCGAGCGCACAACAAGTTGGGCGATATGAAGCGTAGAAGCACCTCGTGTGGCCAACCACTATCGCCAACCGAAGTACGACACGGGTTCGCCAACACATCATGTGTGGCGAAACGAATCTCAACCACAATTCCAAGTCTGATACCGGATGTCTAAACTATGGGCATAGTCCCAAGCCCAATCAATTCCCAACCGTGGCATGTGAAGTAAAGCATGATACACACGATAGTTCAAGAACACCAGCAATCATGTTATAAAGCATATTGTAAAGCATGTTATGTAACAAGTTACAAAGCATGTTAAATAGCATGTTATAAAGCACTATATAAATAGGGATACAAATACATATATTTCATAGGTGAGTGGTTAGAGTAAATAACCACATGGAGGGTATCATATGTGACTCTAAGGTAGTTGAGAATCCCATCTCAGCACCTACCTAAGGTTCTAACACTTAAGCACTTACATTCACAAGCAATTTTTACAAACACTTGGAATGCACTTTTTCAACATACATGACGTATGTTAGAGGAAAGTGCACTAGGGCTGTTCCTTTACCAAACTAGTATTTTATATGTATACATCATATTCATACAGCAAATAATCATGACAATTACATCAGCAAATTTTATACGTATAGGGTATTTTCTAGGATACCCAATTTCAGCACACATAGTGTTTACAAGGGAACTTGTAATACGGCGGTTCTTTTCACCAAGCAATTAATTTATACGCACATAATATATTTATACAACAATTAATCATGACAAACACATCGCTAAAATATACACGTATACGGTACTTCTTACAATACCATATTTCTACATACATGGTGTATATTAGTAAACATGTCCTTAGGCGAACCCTTTCGCCAAGTAAGTATTTTATCCATACATCATATATCCATACGACAATTAAACATGTCAAACACATTTCCAAAAAAAAAACGTATACGGTATTTTATACGAATAACTAGAGTATGTGAAATTCCAAATTCTACAATTCTAATCGAAACAGAAAACGGAAAGCACTTTGTACATGTGCAATTGCATGCAGATCATGAATCTACCATTATCTGACATTGAAAGCGTTGAAAACCGCAACCTATACACCTAAAGTCCGCACCTTGTGTCGTAGAATCGTAACGGAGTTGATAGGTTCGCTAAGCTTTCGTATACGAGAGTTTGGCAACCTATGGAACGAAATACGTTAGCTATTTCATAACCTACAACCTAAATAACCCTAAAACAGGTTAGGGTTAGGGTTTCTTACCTAGAAATGACACCGGAATCGCCGAGAAAGCGACAAGAATTAGGCGGTGGAGCCCGAATAGCGGTAGGGAACAGTAGCAGGGAGTTCCTCCCACATCTCCCACACTTTCTCTCTCTTTTCTCTCTCTCAAATCCAAATTCGTATGGCTGCCATGAGAGAGGGTTTAAGGTCCTTATATAGCCCAAAAATTTATCAAAATAGACTTCTGGACAAGGTTCACCTAGGTTATAGCCAAAGCGGAACTTTTTCAGCTCAACGGAGGACTTCTGGCGGGCCTCCTTGAGCCAAAGGTCGGACTTAAGCTCACTAACGCTGGATCTACGTTCTATTAAGTTTTCGTTTCGGTCGGGATTCCAGATCACGCGTGGCGGACCAGTTTCAGTTCAACGGTCAGCGGATCTCGATCGAAGATTCCGAGTACATGTAAATGTGTATGAAATTTCTCCTGATCCGAGGGTGTAATTTGGTCTGATTCTAACGGTCTGGTTGCTTAAAACTGATCCGCAAGCGACGAGTCTCAGATTACTATTCAAGATATTTATTTTTAAAGAAAACAAGTGTTTTCACACTCTCTCACTCCGGACTCAAGCGAATCACCGTGGGACATCGGCTGGATTTGATTTTCGAGATGGTTGTCGAGCCCAGCGAGGCGGTCCTAAGTCCTTAACCTCGTATTATTCGGACTCCCGATGTGTGGTCCAGATCAGATACGGAGTTTCAATGTGCTCCCGAGAGCAGCCGGGTAATGAGATTGATCCTAGATTTTAGGGTAACCTAACATTAATGATTCTACAAGTTTTGGGTCTTGCAGTTCGTATTTAAAACGATTCGAACGGATTTCGTAGCTAATCTAGTTTAGCACTTAGTTACTTTGTCTCATTTCTAAAGGATTTAGTCCTATAAGATTTCTGTCTGGGGTGGTACTTAGTCCTTTGTAGTTTGTGTAGAAAGTGATCCAAGTTATACTACTTAGCTAGTTTAAGATAGTGTCTAGGGTGAAAGTTCTTAGAAAAATTGGAAGAACAAGGTGGTGAAGGGTTGGATTTGTGAAGAAAATGGGTTCAGAAGTGATTTTAGACTATGGGATTCAGTTCTGACAAGTTAATGAGGTGTTAGGATCTACCCATTGCCTAAGGACGTCTAATCCCAGGTTGGCAAAAATCCGGGGTGTTACACATAACCTCCACAGACATGTCATGAATGGCTAAATGAGAAACTGAAAATTTGTTACTAGCATCAAGCCGCCATAGATGGCCCGAAGTGAAAATCCCTAAAGCATCTAGGTACCAGCGGATGCCGCAATGTCTAGACCAAGTGGATACATGAGCTCATGAGTGTCTAATACCATTAGTTAGCGTCTCCCACTGTGTCGTGGTCAGTTGGGAGGGAATGTTGCCTTAACCACCCAAGGGAGTAGGTGATTATAGGTTGAGTCTGACCAGCTCATAAATGCGTCTACTATCGACGAACTGGGTAGGCATTGATATACTTCTGTCAGGCGGATAGTGAGGTCTCTTCCACTTACCCAGTTGTGTGCTTGATGGGGTGGCAGGTGACATCAAGTGTACTAGACCCTGGTGATAATCCTAGAGATGTAAAGTAGTGATACATGGACTTATTGAGCAAGAGGTATATACTCATTCATTCATTCATTCACTATCCACTCATGCTGGTGGTGTGCAACTAATTGTTGTGTACCTTTGTAATGGCAAGGATTTTGGTTGGGGCACGCGACTAACCTGAGATTAAGAGTCTACTACATTGATTCTGACTATCCAAATTTAGGTATGGGACTAGTTTGAATAGAAGTCCCTTGTGATGGACCCCATAGCCTACGATACTACGTACTATCATACCGACTTTACTCCAGCTTTGTCATTTCATTTGCACCGCATATTGTATTGCATCCGCAACATATGATATTTCGGGTTGCCATGTTTCTACATTATTATGGTTATTAGCATTCATGCCTTGCATTGCATAGCCTTAGTACGACTGATGACACTTATGGACTTACCAATATATTTCTGTTTACTCTGATATCGTATGATTAATGATCTTATAGTATTTCCGTTTATTCCAATATTGTGTGATTTATGGCATTGTATTGCATACTTGGCACTTATATTGTGCACAAACTTTCATCACCCTCTAAGCTTTCTATAAGCTTATGCACGATAGATGCGTGTTGGCGACGTTAGGTCACAGCAGCGTTGAACTTGGAGTGTGCAGCGGACTCCTGGAGCTTTGATTTCGATACATGTATTTCCCTTTCAACATTGTATTCAAATGTTTATATTAGTGGATATGTCATGATAATGTTGTCTTTGTGATTTGGGTAAACTTATGTTATGCTTCTTACGGGATAAATGTATGTTGGAAAATTCTCACTGTAGGATCCTAAGATCGAAATCTGGCGTATAGGCTCTGGGAGCTAGAATGGGGTACTACGGAGGCTGTCAGCACCGAATTCGGTGATAGGAAATTTTGTGAGCCCAGTTTTCGAGTTTGGGGGCGTGATATGGGCGTTACAAGTTGGTATCAGAGCGGTGTTTAGATAAACCAAGCCTTAGGAATAACAAGACCTATATGACTTCAAGTAATCCATAGTTGCATTGAAGAAATTAGAGACTTGAAACTAGGTTTAATTCTCTTACTGTTAGGGTAATTCGTGAACCTAGAAATCTAAAATTTTAGGCCCCCTTGAAATTTTAGGGTTAGCCAATTGAACTTAGAAACAAAAACTATTGGGGTAACAAAAATAATCAAAGAAGAGAGAGTGAGATAGAGAAAGGCATAAAAAGGAGAGGGAAAGTATTACAAGTTGTGCAGGGCTTGAGTTGTGCGGGACCTGAGTTGTGCAGGACCTGAGTTGTACGGGACCTGAGTTGCGCGGATCTGCACAACTCACCTGAGTTGCGCCGGGGCGTGCAGGTTTCATCAGAGAAGGAGGATCTAGTGATGCGCGGTGGGGCCCATGACACAAGAGTCGAGGGATCACACGTGCATATGCCTATAAATACCCCCTTACCCCCTAATTTAGAAGATTAGATGTTTAGGAGGTCAGTCCCTTTGACAGGTATTGAGGGTAAAGAGAAGGAAGGAAGGAGGGCTACGCTAGCAAGTTGCGCGGGACTGCGCAACTCGTCAATCGCGCAACTCTTATATGAATTCCATGAGTTATCTTTGAGGGCAGTCATTATGCTAAAATTTTTGACAGACGATCAGGCTATTTCGGATATTTCCAAGGGATCTTAGCATGGGAAACCCGTACAACTCATCTCCCATGGAGATTTGATGAAAATGCACCGGAATGCTGCTAAAATTTACATTTTGATTATATTTGACTTTTGTATTTTTCTCTTTATTAAGAGATTATATCTTGGAATCAAAGGATCAAGAGGATGTTAATGAACTCAACACAAAAAAATTTGATGAATATTCTCTTTGTTCCATCTTTATAGATATTAAATAAGAAAATTTTCCAAATCGAATGCATTTCGTTTCTGGTCGAAAGAAAATGGAGACTCTGCTGGGGATCTCTTATTTAATGATGATTTAAGGATGACTTATGAGATTTTATCATTGTTTAGCAACTTATAAGACGCCAAAATGGTGACTCTAAGTGGAATAATCCTCCCTTTCATCTCCAAAATAAAATTTATTTACAGATAAATACTAACTAATATTGCGCATGATATCTGGCACTAACATATACATTCAAATTTCAGAATATTAGGAGATATGGTGCTCTTAGCAAGAAGTACAACCTTTTACTTCACGCCAACAGGATTTGTAGTTGAGCATAAATCTCATCAACATCATACTCAGCAAAAGCAGCATACGCAGAATTTAAAAAAACTTGGAGTCACTATTGAGGTCGTAATAGTCTCCCCAATAGCACATGAAAATGAGAATGAATGGATAATAGTGACGCGTCATAGATCAAGGGTCGCAGTCGGGATGAACCCATCAATACTGAGAACTGGAGGATCCATTACATGAAACGCAACAAAGAAGAACCCTGAACTTGCTTGTCATGCTCCAAACCCGGAGATCGGACTCACAGGAATCCCAATCACCGAATCCGGTGCCGACAGCCTCCGTAGTACCCCATTCTTGGCTCCCAGCACCCATACGCCAAATTTCGATCCTGAGATTCTACAAGGAGGATTTTCCTGTGTACATTTATCTAGTAAGAAGCATAACCACAAGTTTACCCAATTCACAAAGGCAGTATTATCATCACATATCCACTAATATAATTATTTGAATACAATGCTGAAAGGGAAATACATATATCAAAAATCAAAGCTCCAGAAGTCCGCTGCATGCTCTAAGCTTAATGTTGTTGCTACCTAACGCCACCTGCACGCATCTATCGTGCATAAGCTTATAGAAAGCTTAGAGGGTGGTGAAAGTGTGCGCACAAGATAAGTGTCAAACACACAAATACAATGCCATAATCATACAATGTCAGAAATACTGGCAAGATCATGAATCATAAGCTATCAGAATAAGCGAAAATATTGACAAGTTCACGAATATAATCAGCCGTACCAAGGCTATACGATGCAAGAACGTAAAAAGTCAAATATCATATGTTGATGATTCAATACAATTACAAATCCTAATGAGTCCATGCATACCGGAATGTGCAATATGCGGTGCGAATGAAATGACCAAGCTAGAGCATGAAGTTAGAATAATAGTATGTAGTATCGCAGGCTAAGGGGTCCACCACAAAGGACTTCTATCCAAACCAGTCCCATACCTAAATTTGGATAGTCAGACTCAATGTGGTAAACTCCTGATCTTAGGTTAGTCGCAAACCCCAACCGAAATCCTTGCCATTGTGAAGGTACACGTAAAAAATAGTTGTACACCACCAGCCCGAGTGGATAGTGAATGAATTAATGAATGAGTATGCAACGCCTGCTCAATAAGTCTACATATTAGTACGGTTCCTCTCTGGAGAAATCACCAAGGTCTATTACACTTCAAACCAGATTGCTGCCCCATCGCACGCAGCAGGGTGAGTGAAAGAGACTTCACTATACGCCTACCAATATTGGGCCCAGCTCGTCGATAGCGGACCGATTCCTCGAGCTGATCAAACTCAGCCTAGCTTTAGCCCCTCCTCTCTGGTAGGTAAGGCCGCACCCCCTTCCAACCAACCACGATATAGTGGGAGACGTGGCCTAATGGTATACGGCCCTCATATGCTCATGCATCCACTCGGTCTAGACGTTGGAACAACCTTTGGAACCAAGAGGGTTTAGTGAATTTCACCTAGGGATCTCTATAGCACCCTATGTAGAACAGATTTTCGTGTCTCATTTGGCCATCCACGATATACCTGTGGAGGCTACGGTCCTGATGTCACTAGGGCGTACGGTGGTCATGTCACACAAATGTGAGATGCATGAGTCACACAGTCTAATCATGCATCAATCATGTGCATACTGTGTGATCATGTGGGGTAACTCCACCTATCAGGGAGCCTCATGAACAACCTGCCCTATGGCATATGCAATGTTCAATCACATCTCATAACAAAGATGTAGATGATGCGCATGAGCATGTATCATGATGTTATGCTGTCACATACTCATACATCATACATCATACATCAAAAGATAATCATAGTGGGCCATTGGCCATATCTTGGGGTCCCAAGTGAGATCCATACCGTTGATCGGTAGGCCTCACTTGGCCCATCTAAGAAAGCATGAAAACTACCCTATCAAAGCACCCACCTAGCGTTCTACTTGGTCCGTTGGAATGCCTATCTCCTTGTGCTCCTCTTTGATGGTAGAGATGGGAAATGGATGGATAGGATGATGGGTTTTGGAATGGGAAAGGTGGGCCTCACATATGCATTTTTTTCTCTCATGGAAGAGCTCCAACGTGGCATTTTTCCTTACTTGGGAATGTGGAGAAATGAGAAGGAGAGAGAGGGTTGTAAGGGAGAGAGTGATGTGAGGTGAGTGATGTGAGGTGAGTGATGGGTGAGGTGAGAGATGGGTTGACTTGGTGGTTGCTTTACTTGTAGAGAAATGTAGCATGGGTTGCTTGTACTTGACATTGAAGTGATTGATTGATTATGTGATTGATTGATTGATGGGATTGATTTGACCTTGTGTAGAGATTCTCTTGGAATCGAGAAAGCACGGCATTTTTTCTCGAACTGAACGTGGGTCCACATCACCTCGTCTAGGTATCGGATCGGTGCCCGAGTCACGGCGTCGAAACCGCACCGACGGTGCGGTCACAATGATTCAAGCCTCGGCTTAAGCTGACTCAATTCTAAAAGATATGACTTAGGATCGATCGCAAACATTGATTAACGTCGCAGGTTGCCGGAATTCAACGAGAAGGATCGCGGAAGTCGACGAAATAGTATGGACTAGGATACGGGTCTTACATTTTTCGATAGTCTGATCGATATAATCAAGAAGTGTTATCGATGTCCTCGAAACTCACTCGATAGTATCGAATGAGGACATATGTTGTCCAGTAACCGCATATACTTCTGGACGGTATTATCGATATATCGATAGCTATATCGATATCATCGAAACTTGAATCTCGAGTCTATCGAAGATGACTCGATAAAATCGACAGCAGAGATTTTTTGTCCCTATTTTTCTATGAAAAATCATAAAAACCTTCAATATATCGAAGTACCCCTCGATATCCTCGGAATTCAACTTTCGATGATATCAGACAGTCTTCAATGATATCAGTCTTAGACACTGTTTACCAACAATATTTTCAAGTGGCTTTTATCTTGGATTGGCGGTCACTCGATAGAATTGATATTCAAATTTTGATGATATCAAGGTTGTGTCGATTGCATCGAGAATGGACATAAACTGTCCAACAAGCTTAAATGAAAAATCCTTTTGATTTATCGATGCATGGACCCGACTACCTATATCATCAACATTCAAATTCCAATGATATCGAGTGTACCCCGATCATATCCTCGACCTAAAATATTTCTAAGTCAAGTCTCTCTCACTTTCAAATGTCGAGGAATCGATCCCTGTATCGATGAAATCAGAGTTTGAAATTTGATGACATCGACATGTGTTTTGATTCCCTCGGCCACCTGGCAAAATGTTTTAAAAGTGTATGACATTTGAGTTTGTATCATCAAGTGGCCAGTCGATGCAATCGAAAGTATATGCTCGATGATATGGACCCTGCTCGATAATATCAAACTCTGTCATAAATGCGACCGTTTTATATCCGTTGGAACCTTTTGCCTATATATAGAGAACTTGTCTCTTGCTGCTGGTAGAGAAAGAAGAGAGTACTTTTGTGTGTTTAACCTTAGATCATATACCCAAAGTCCTTTCTCTCATGGAAGTTCATCCTCCAATCCACTCTCATCATTGACATTCAATAGAGTGGATTGGGGAATGAACTTCCACATTCAAGGATCCTCCAGCTACCATCTTAATGGCAAATCATTAAGCTGGGATGCCTGGAATGCATAATGATTGGAATCGCTCTATTTCCCTTATAGGAAAACCTTCAATAGAGTGGGATTCCATTACAACTTTAACCTAACCTGTCGCCATGCATTGGTACATCTTCTGAGTTACGGTTCAAGGAAGCAGAAGATTCTTCATCAACAAATGAGGAAGATCTTCGACAGTGTGATGAAAGGGACTCATTTGCTTATCTGTAAGTTACTAGAGTCCAGAGGACCCTTGTGATCATTCCTTTTTAGGACTGGGTCTGAGGTATTTCTCACCCCTTGCAAGTCCTCTAGGAGGCCTCCGATGGGAGTATATATGGTGGGCGCGTTGTGTTGACCCTTGCTTTGTGGAGAGCATAAACAGTTAGTGTCTTGTATAAGATCCTTAGCTAGTGTGCCTAAAAGTGGGTGCCATGTGTTAACCCTTGCTCATGAGAGCATAAACGTGAGAGGTTCCTTGTGTAGGTCCTTATCCAGTGTGCCAAAAATTGGCTGCTATGTGTTGACCCTTGCTCCTGGGAGCATAAACTGTCAGCGTAGGTGTAGGTTGTAAAGGTTAAAGGTGAACCTGATTTAAAACCTTGAGTTTGAGGTGAACCATGTGAAACTTCCTCAGTGAAATTCGGCACACTTAAGGGTTGAGTGCATCTGCCGGGAGTGGAGTAGACAAGTAGTCGAACCACAATAAAAATGACTGTGTTTGTGATTGATGCCCGTCTTTGACTACTTGTGTGATTTCATTAAATGCTTTCATATTTGATCACACCTCACACATCCATAGTCATAACCATCGTAAACTTGTTTACATATTGTTTATCTCTTAAATAGTTTGTGATTGGATCCTCTACTAGGTTTGGAAGTCAGTGGAGTTACTCTTGAGTAATCCTAATGTATGCTTACTATTAGGATTAGAGTGATAGGATTTTAAAGTGTTATAAAAATATTTAAAAGTCCTATTCACCCCCCTCTAAGACATATTGGCATATTCCTACTTCAACTAAGGTGGTCATTAATGCAATTTCACTTGGTACCGTGGTAAGAACGGGCTTTACATTAGTAAGCGGTACCTTAGATTCAAACAGTAGCGTCCATACATGGTAAACACACAATAGGCCAATCAGGTTAATTAACAAATGCAGTTGGTACGAGCGCACATTGAATTGATTGACATAGGGCATGTAAGTACTCCACATGGCGTGACCACTGTCAACAATCACCGTACGACTCGGATTCATTGAACATATCCAACATGGTGAAACTAGTTCGAAAACTCAATCAGGAACCGTTACTGATTTCCTGGACTACGTAGTAGTCCCAAACATATTCAAATGCAGCATGTGAATACATGTGATATTCATAACAGCATTTAATAGAAAATTTAAAAATAAATCCCATTTGAGCATTTTATCGAATACATTGAACATATTGTTATACATATGCATTTCAACCATAAATCATATAGCTACAATTTACATTATATGAAGGAAACTGCAAACATGGATAAGGGGGTTGAGAATCCCATCTCAACACCCTTGTTAGAAGCGATTTATCAAACAATTTCTCATTCAGACATTTTATTAAACACTTAGACTATATAATACTATATACATAAACCAAATTAGTTATAACATATATTATGGCAGGTCCTTTCATAAAGGAGTTGTCATACATACAACAAACATGTATTCTAGATTAATAGTCATGACAAGCATAAATTATAATTTCACTTTCATTCATACATTTCAACAAACACCTGAAATGTAATATATAATCACATAGTTCACACGCATGTATAGTTTATTGAATACATCGTATCTAAGATCATGTGGCAGCAATCAAGTCAGTGCTAACATTGAAAGCCTTGAAAACTATAACCTAAACATTTATAGTCTGCACCTTTCGTCGGTACACCTGTTACGAACTCGGTTCGTACACTACGTTCCCGTCTACAGCACAATGGCTACCTAAATCACGAAATAGGTTAACTATTTCGTCGATTCCACTATTTGGATTCCTAAAACGAGATTAGGGTTAGGATTTTTTACCCAAATCGGAGTTGGAATAACCCGTGTAGCTAGATGTAGAGGCGATCTAATGCGTGTAGTCATAAGAGAGGAACGTCGCCTCGATCTCCCAAACTCTCACTCTTCTCCTCACACTTTTCTCCTCTTTTCTCTCTTCTCTCACCTAAGGTTTGAGCAAATTCGTATGAGAGAGGGGTGAGGTGGTTTAAGGGCCTTATATAGGCTCAGAAGTGATGTCAATGGCCCCAAGGCCATGGTATACTTAGGTTATAGCCAAAAGGCGTCTGTTTCCAGGAAACGGAGCTCATCTAGAGGTCCAATACCCGTCTATGTCACAGAGTAAGTTTCCTGACAATGAATCTAAGCCAGGTTATGATTTCGGCCCGGTCGGATTAGTGGATCGACCGTGGAGGACCTGTATCAGTTTAACGGTCATCATCCATTGATCAGGGCCACAAGTATACCGATATGTGCAGAAAAATTTCTATGATCCATGGGTAAAGTTTGGTTAGAAACTGACGGTCTAAAGTCTTCAATTTTGGTTACAAGCAAACAGCCCAATTACTTAAGTTTTGGTTTATTTCCTAAAGATATTCGCTTTTCTCACACACTTCGCTCGGGGCTCAAGTTGTGTGTTTCTAGATATTATTTGGGCTCAATTCCCACGATGGTTGTCAAGCCTAATAAGGCGGTCATAACCTTATAGTTTTGCAGTCATCGGACTTTTGATGCACGAACCAGGTCCAATACGGAGTTTCAATGTGCTCCCGAGAACAACTGGGTTTTGAGATTGCTTCTAGGTTTTTAGGTAATGTTGAGTTAGGGATTTTGATGGTTTTGGGTCTTGCAGTTTATATAGATTGTGGTTCAAGCTAATTCTATTGATTATTTAGTTTAGTACTTATTTAATTTTCATCTGATTCTCTACAGGATTCGGTCCTTAGTGATTTCTGCCTGAGGTAGTACTCGGGTCTTTGTATGGATTTTTCTGAGACGTTTCAATCTATCCCCCTTAAAAAAAAAGTTTCGTTGTCAAAATTAGTACCTTTTCGTACTTCTTGAGAATCTGAGGGTAGTTCTTACGAACCTCGTCTTCTGTTTCCCAAGTAGCCCCTTAGTGTGGTGTGTCCATAGTACTTTTACAAGCGAGATCACTTTGCTGCGTAGCACTTGTTCCTTCCTATCAAGAATACATGTTAGTCGCAGTACATAGGTAGCATCTTTACTCAACTGTACCTTCCCCCATTTGATAATATAGGAAGGATCAAGAATGTATTTCTTCAGTATTGATACATGAAATACGTTGTGCATCCCTACGAGTGGTGTGACAAAGCAAGGCGGTATGCTACCACCCTCACTTGGTCTAGAATCTGGAATGGGCCAATGAATCTTGGCGTGAGTTTTCCTTTCTTGCCAAAGCAAAAGACTCCCTTCATAGGGGAAACCTTAAGAAACACATGGTCCTCAACCTTAAATTCTAGCTGTCACTGTCTGGTATCGACGTAACTCTTCTGTCTGATCTATACTGCAAGAAGTTGATGCCTCATAATGGCGATCTTCTCTGAGGTCGCTTTTACTAAATCTGGGCCAATTAAAATCTTCTCACCAACCTCTGCCCAACAATGTGGCACTCGACATGGATGCCCATATAAGGCCTCATAGGGATCCATGCTAATACTCGCTTGAAAGCTGTTATTATAAGCGAACTCAGCGTAGAGAAGACAATTATCCCGACTATCTTTGAAATTGAGCACACATTCCCACAACATATCTTCTAACACCTGATTTACCCATTTCGTCTACCCATTAGTCTGTGGGTGGAATGCGATACTGAACTTCAGTTGCACTCCAATTGCTTCCTGAATTCTAGTCCAGAAGATATACGTGAATCACGTGTCTCGATCTGACATAATCTCCATAGGAACTCCATACACCCGTACAATCTCCTTGATGTATAGTTGGGCTAAATCATTTACGGAGTTTGAAACTCTAATAGGGAGGAAATGAGCCGATTTCCTCGATTGGTCCACAATTACCCAAATGGAGTCATGTCCCTTCCTTGTCTTCGGTAACCTATAAATGAAATCCATAGATATGAAGTCTCATTTCCATTCAACTATAGGCATAGGCTAAAGTAAACTAGGAGGTCGGAGATGCTCGCCCTTGACCTGCTGGCACGTGAGACAACGGGATACAAAATCTGCTATGTGGGCCTTCGTGTTATCTCACCAGTATAAACGCTTTATGTCTCGGTACATCTTCGTACTTTCAAGATGCATTGCCATCCTCGAATTGTGGACAGCTTCAAGAACTTCCTTCCTCAAGTCACAGAGATTCGGGAAGCAAAGGCGGCCATGATAACGTAAACCCCCATCCGAACCAACTCTCCATTCAAAGTCTTTATCGTCACTAGCTCATTTTTTCATCTTCGCCAACCATTCATCTTCTCTCTGAGCAACAATGATTCGGTCATCAATAAGTGGTTATACACGAATATGTGTGACGCTCATGAACGGCTCCTCTACTGTAAGCATCTATTCGAAGTCTCGCACAAATTCTACCATGTTCCATTCTTCTATCATTAGCAGAGCCCCAAATTCTATTGTCTTCTTGTGGCTCAACGCATCTGCCACAAGGTTAGCCTTACCAGGATGGTAGGAAACCTCAAACTTAAAGTCCTTTAAGGTTTCCATCCAAAGTTATTACGTCAAATTCAGGTCTCTCTGCGTGAATATGTACTTGAGGCTCTTGTGATCGCAAAAGAGCTCAAATTCCTCTCCATAGAGGTAATGTCTCCAGAGCTTAAATGCGAAGATAACTGCTGCCAATTCCAAGTAGTGCGTAGGGTAGTTTTCTTCATGTTTCCTCAACTGTCGTGACGCATAGGCAATCACTTTGTCCTTCTGCATAAGAACACAACCCAAACCAACATGAGACACGTCGGTGTATATCGTATATCTAACCCATTGCTCTAGCAATACTAGCACGGGTGCGGACGTCAACTTGTTCTTCAATTCCTGAAAGCCCGCTTCTGCTTTCTCGTTCTAGGCAAACTTAAGATCCTTTCGAGTAAGCTGAAACAATGGCCCGGCTATCTTGGAAAAGTCTTTGATAAATCGACGATAATAACCTATCAGGCCAAGGAAACTTCTCACTTCAGTAACCGAACCGGGCTGCTCCCAGTCTTGAACTGTGGTCACCTTAGCAAGGTCCACAGCGATTTCTTCCTTAGACACCACATGTCCCAGGAACTTGACCTCTTCTTTCCAGAAGTTGCATTTCTCTTATACTAAGCAAATAACTGGTTCTTTCTGAGAGTATCGAAGACTGCTCGCAGGTGCTTCTTGTGATCTTTCCTACTCTTAGAGTATATCAGAATGTCGTATATAAATACGATGATGAATCGGTACAGATACAGCTGAAATACCCTATTCATGAGGTCCATGAATACGGCTGGTGCGTTTGTGAGTCCAAATGACATCACAAGGAACTCATAATGCCCAAAGCTGGTTCTGAATACTGTTTTGAGCACGTCTTCATCCCTGACATGAAACTGATGATACCCTAACTATAAGTCTATCTTTGAAAAATACTGCGCCCCTTTCAACTGGTCGAACAAATCATCTATCCCGGGCAAAGGATACTTGTTCTTCACTGTCACTTGATTTAACCTGCGATAATCAATACACAATCGCAGCAATCCGTCCTTCTTTACAACCAACACAAGTGCTCCCTAAGGGGATACACTTCGCCGTATGAAACCTAAATCCAATAGATCATCAATCTGTCTCCTCAACTCATCCATTTCACATGGAGGCATGCGATACGTCGGTAGAGAAATGGGCGTCGCACTAGGCACAAGGTCGATAATGAAGTCGGTCTCGTGCTGAGGAGGTAGTTCAAGTATCATCCTGAACACATCCGTGAAATCTTAGACTACCACCGTGTTCTCAAGTGTCGGACCATCAATATTTCCTAGCAAGGTAGTATAACAACTAATGTGGTAGTACCAACTAACCTGATCTGGGAAAGTAAAGGTCATGCCCTTAGGTCCATCGGTTGTCAGCAATCTGGTATCGCAATCGATCTCTATCTTCATCTCAGTGAGCCAATCCATACCAAGGATGACATCATAATGACATAGTGAGGCAATAATCAGGTTAACGAGTATTGTTCTGCTTCCTAAGTCTATCGAGCAATCCATACACATCTTGGTAGCATTGAAAAGGTTCCTGTGGTGATAAGGATTCTCACCCCAATCATAAGAGTAATTTTTAACACTAGTCGCTTGACTGTTGCACATGATATTATCGAAATAATGGACTCGGTGTCCACCAATAGGAAGACCGGTGTACCTTGGATGTGTTGTGACTTCGAAAGCCAATGGTGTTGCGGTTGCTATCTTAGATGCTTTAGCTGTAAGTGAGTGCACCTAAGCTTGTTGAGGACGATTTGGCTGCACTACCATAGGTCGTTGAGGTGGCCTACTTCGAGGAACATTTGGCCTGTAAAAAGGCTGTGCTAGATGTGTTGAACGTAGAGGTGGAGCCGAGATAGCTTGAGGAAGCTGGCGGTTAATCTTCTGAGGTGGCGTAAAACCATTGTCCCTCATCTTAGGAAAATAATAAGTATCTGAATGGTCCATCTTCTTACAATAGGCAGTATTGTCATGTGCGATCGCATATGCGAATATGTGATCGCATATGAGCATATTTTTGGGGCGATCGCATATGCGGCAGTGGCATATGCGATCCCTGCACATATACGATCACATATGCCACATGTGCCAGCATATGCGATCGCATATGCGATGTAGGTGATCACATATGCGATGTATACGATCGCATACTGCATACGCGATCGCATAATGGCCAACAATCATATTTCTGACCTTTTTTGACCATTTTTTTAATCCAGATTTTTTCTTTATAAATATGCATTCTAAGCATTCTTACATGCAAAAAAAGCTCAAACTCTCTCTCTCTCTATTCTCTATTTCTCTTACTACATTCTCTCTTACATATTCTAATTCTAACTTCTAAGCACTCTACAATCTACATTCTACATCCACTCCTCTCCATCCATATTTCATTTCCATATTTCTTTTCTTTTCTTTCAACATTCAAGAATCAAGAATCAAGGAAGGGTACAACTAGAATTAAGATTCAAGAATCATCCATATTCAAGAATCATGATTCCAGAGTCGAGACTCAAGAGACTCCTCTCCAATCTCCAATCTCCATCCATATTCAATTTTCATTTAGAGTTTTATATTTCATAATATCCAAGTTGTAACTAAGTTTTCTAAGTTCTAACTTCTAAGTTTCTAATTCTAACAACTTCTTTCTATCATTTTTTTTGTTTGTTAATTGATTTGTTACTTTGTTAGTTGTTAGTTGTTACTTGTTACAACTTACAAGTTTCAAGTTACAACTTACAAGTGACAAGTTACAAGTACAAGTTACAACAAGAATTTAAGATCAATACTTAAGTGAAAGGGCTAAGGTGAAGAGAAGACAAGTAGACAACTTAGACAAGAATTTGGAAGTTGGGAACCTCTTTTAGATTTGTAATTTTAATTTTATTTGTGTGTAAATCTCTCTCTCTCTCTCATTCTCTTTCTACAAGTGTAACTCAGCTCTCTCTCTCTCTCCCTCTTCTTCTCCCTTTACAGCTTCTGCAAGTGTAAGTGTGTGTGTGTAAGTGTAACTCTCTCTCTCTCTCTCTCTCTCTCTCTCTCTCTCTCTCTCTCTCAAGTCCCATCTCTTTAGGCTCTTTAGTCTTCACTCTTACTTTCTTAGATTTACTTCTTTCTCACTTCTTAGTTCTTCTTCTTAGTCTCTTACTCTTATTTTACTTTAGTTTTCTTTTTATTTGTAGTTTACTTTCTAGTTTCTCGTTAGTAGCTAGCTAGTTACTTTTTAGTACTAGGATACTAGTAAGTGACAATCAATAATACACACACCACCATCCACCATCATAATGTCTTCTTCCCAATCTTCCTCTTTGAAGTCCAAGTCGAATGACTCGGGTTGGAAGTATGGGCACTACTGTAGTGCTACCGAAAAGACTCACATAGTATGTGAGTTATGTGGGTATGTGAGTTCCGGTGGCATTGCAAGACACAAGCAACACCTTGTACATTTACTGGGGTCAAATGCAAAAGTATGCGACAAAATTACTTCAGAAATTTAAAGGGAGATCGTGGAGTATATGGACAAACAATCAAGAAAGAAATGTGATAGCGCCCTACGTCAGGAGGAATATATGGAACAAGATGCATATAAAGATATAAATGTAGTTAATGTAGATAAAGCTAGTCTCACTCCCCCTACTTCGACAGGCCGATCTAGACTACAAGTACAGTCATCGAAAAGAGCCCGAAGGCATGAGCCTATAGATAGATGGTGTAGACCACACCTCGAGGATGTGGTCGACCAAATGGGTAGAGGGAAAGGGCTGGCTCAAACAACTTTAGAGAACCGGTATAAACAAAAAGATAGAAAAATCAAAATTCAATATATTGCTAAGTGGTTTTACTAAACCGTCGTTGCTTTCAACGTCGTTAAATCGAAAAGCTTTAAAATAATGATTGAGGCTATAGGTCAATTTTGACTTGGGCTTAAACCTCCTTCATATCATGAATTGAGGAAAACATGCCTAAAAACTGTAGTTGAATATACACAATCCTTCATAGCTAAATATAGGGAATCATGGAAAATATATGGTTGTTCACTAATGACTAATGGATAGACCGTAGATCCAGTCGGTCTCTCATTAACTTTTTGGTAAATTGTCAAGCTGGGACAATATTCTTGAAGTCAGTGGATGCACCGGGCCATTCACACATAGGAGAATATTTGTTTAACTTACTAGATAGTGTAGTTGAAGAAATAGGTGAAGACTACATTGTACAAGTAATTACAGACAACCTCGTATGTAATGGCCGGTCGTCTTCTTATGGAGAAGAGGTGATGTTTATTTTGGAACCCCTGTACGGCCCATCGTATTAATCTTATGTTAGAAGATATATGTAGATTATTTATAAATGTGATTACAATGGCTAGAAGAATCACGGTCTTTATGTACAAACATGCCCTTCTTCTCAGTCGAATGAGAAAATACATTGGGGGTAACTTGCTACGTCTAGTAGTCACCCATTTTATTACAGCCTTTTTAACACTAAAAAGGCTACAAGCAAAGAAATCAGAACTTAGATGCTTTGTAGTCTCTGCTGATTTTATAAGTGGGCCTTGGTCAAAGAAGGTAGAAGGGAAACGGGTCCAACAAACAATTCTTTCTTAAAGTTTTTAGACTTAAGTGGTAAAGGCGCTAAAATCATTCGAGCCTTTAGTCACTGTGTTGCGATTGGTGGACGGGGATGAGAAGCCCACCATGGGCTATATATATGATGCGATGGAGAGGGTGAAAAATAAGATCATGGATCATTTTAACTATAGAGACCGTGATTATAGACCAATTTTAGATATTATAGATAGAAGATGGGGTAGCTAAATGTCATTCCCATTGTATTCAACTGCTTACATCCTTAACTCAGTCTGTTTATTCACTTCTGCTAATCCAACTGAAGCACTAACTATGCATATGGTTGGATTTATTGATGTCTTGGAAAAAATGATTCCAGATAGAGGAGAACGGGAGAAGATCTCAACTTTGTTGGACATCTACACAGAAAAGTGAAAGGATATTCTCAAGGGATATCGTAATAAGACATCGGACAATGAAATTACCTAGTAAGTACTTCTATAAATGAATGTTAGTATACTGTCAACTGTGTACTGAACTCTTATAAAAAGTTTTTCTACAAAGTATCTCTACGAGTGTAAGACTCTAACATATACTTAAACTAATTTTTTTTAGCTGACTGGTGGGCTACCTATGGAGTGGACCCGAATAAGAAGGATCCAGTTCTAAAGAAGCTGGCTATGAAGATTCTTAGACTCACGTCTTCTGCTAGTGGTTGCGAGCGTAATTGGACCATGTTCGAGACGACAAGTTTAGACTGTTTAGTAATTGTTTTATTTTTTTGTAAACTTTAATTTTTTAGTGGCCTGAACTAAATTAATTACCTAAATAGGTAATGCCAAATGCGCTTTATTTCTTACAGATTCATACCAAGAAAAGGAATCGCCTTGAGCAAAAAAGCTCAATGACTTAGTTTTCGTTCAATACAATCAAAAATTGTGAGAATGATTCCAAAGTAAGAAAGAAAAGCACGGTTTCTTTGACCCTATCTGCTTAAATGAATTGGATGCAGATAACGAGTGGCTTATAGAGATAGAGGACCTGATATTTGCTAGAGAGGAGCTGACATGGGCACAATTTGAAGATGCCGCATATGGATCGACACCT
Organism: Magnolia changhungtana; assembly: GCA_030180095.1. Lineage (NCBI taxonomy): Eukaryota > Viridiplantae > Streptophyta > Magnoliopsida > Magnoliales > Magnoliaceae > Magnolia > Magnolia changhungtana. The sequence continues at coordinate 2,583,709 of JASAUF010000644.1, read as the reverse complement.
AGTGAAGGTATTAGTACCACTCGAAGGCAAAGGACAGGGGTAGGGGGGAAAGTCGGGGGGAGAGTAGTAGTCGTCAACCCATTGATGAGGTTGAGGAGATTGAAGAAGGAGAAGGTGATAATGAATATCAAGCTGAAGATCATCCACCATTGGATGTTGATGAAGTATTAGTACGTACAGTTGATGAAGAAATGGAAGAAGGAGATGACTTGAATGATGATGATGATGGTGGACCTGGTGGTGATGTGCCACAATGGATGCTAGATCAATGTATATGATTATGATTAATGACATTGATTAGAAAAATAAAATAATAAATACATAACTTCTTAATTTTGTTTAATGCTTGTCTCATAAGTCTAAGTATGTTGATGTTGATGTTGTTGATTGTTAATAACTTGATATTGATAACTTAATATATTATGTATTGTATCATGTACATGTAGTGTACTAGTGTACTTGAATGTTGAATATGGATATTTGATATTTGATATTTGTCATTGTTAAATACTTAAATGTAAAATGTTAATTGTTAAGATTTAAGAAGTTAACTATATTGTAATTTGTAAATGTATCATTATCATATGTATGTAATTGGTTGGTTTTATTTTTTTTACTTAAATTAAATGTATTTCATGTCCCAATGACATATAATAATTTATTTTAATTTTTCTATTTTTTTTTGAATTTTTTCTGATGTTTCTGATTTTTTTTTGAATATATGCGAGAAAAAAAATGCGACCACGTATGCAATTGTACGATCGCATATGCGCACACGCATATGCAATCGCACAGGATTGCATATGTTATTTGACAACATTGACAGTAGGTGCACCATATATTTGATTGCCTAGGCTATGTCGGTGGGGTCGTAAGCCTATGAGGCGAATCTGCACGTGGCCACTTGCCGAGGAATGGTCGGTTCGATAAATCAGGTCGAGGACTCAGGCCCATGGGCACACATGTACGGGACAGTCTGTCCCCATCCTACTTAGATCGTAGGGACATGTTCACTAGCTCAGCATAGTTGGGAATGCTAGCGCAACACATCTTCATACGGATATGGGGCCGCAAACCATCTGAGAAACGCTACATCTTCATCGGCTTATTTGCTAGGATTTAAGAAGCGTATCAGGCTAACTCCGTAAATTTGTTCTCATATTCTGACACGGTCATTCCTCCCTGTCGAAGGTGAAGAAACTCACCCTCCTTTTCATTTCGGTATGTAAGGGGGAAGTACTTCCCATGGAAGCGAGTCTCAAATGCCTCCTATGTCCACACGTGTCCTGCAATAACTGTTTCGTAGGATGCTGTCCCACCATAGACTAACCTCCTCAAACATATATTTGACTAGCTCAACCTGCTCTGCTTCAGTGTAGTGCAGCGGCTTCAGCATCTTAGAGATGTGATCTAGCCAGTATTCGGCTTCCTCGAGCCTGTGAGTGCCCGTAAAGGTGGGAGGTCGGAAGCATTGGAAGCGTTCAAATAGACCACTGGTATTCATGTCTCCAGTAGGCTGCACAGGTGGTGTAGGCGGGACCATATTCATGTTCTGAGCAATGGCCTTGGCAATAGTGGTTAAAAACTATTGTTGCTGCTGCATTAAAAATATCATCTGCTCTAACCTATCAGGAGGAGGAGCTGACTATGGTACGTGTGGCGTCGATGAAGATGCACGGTTCTGTTATGGAACCAACGGTACATAAAGTGTTGGCCCATTTATGGGGCCAGTGGTCGGCTGAGAGTTCTGCCTAGTCTCAAAATTCGGGCCTAAACTGGGGTCCGTATGGCTATCGCGTGGGGGAGCTGCCCCATCACTCAATTTGCCAAGTGCGAGACGTGCAATGCTCCGAGTGTTCTTAGGGGGCATTCCCTATATACAACATAGGGTGCAACATGTGCGAGATTCAAAACAAGGTTACTCAATTTGCCAAGAATTTCACATATTTTATAACAAAAGAAGCTTCATGCATTTCATTTAGACAAAATTGTTACAATACATAAGATGTAGTCTTACAAGGATCATGACAGAAGATGCATGTGAGCTAATCTAACAAAAACTTTAAACACTAAGCAAACTAACATTAAAAGCAAACCAACACTAAGCCTACTAAGGCCATTACAAAGACAAATAAGAAACCAGGAAAATCCAAAGACGACTACAACATATGACTAGTCGTCCGACTCTAGTGAAGGCGGAGGCGCACCCTTGTCCTGCATACAGCACAAGGGGCCTTCAGAGTGCGAGACATCCTCTTGAATTTCTGCTTCATATAGGACTGATTCTCTTCAAGCCTTTGCTTCAATTCGGCCTGGGTCTCCTTGACCTCTTGTCTCAAGGCGGCCTAAATCTCTTCAATCTAAGCCATGCGGGCTTCTAAGGCGGCCTGATCAGGATAGTGCTATGTGTAGCAGTAGGAGGTCCCCCATCAGAGTCTTGGGCCTCCTCTCCTTCTTCACTTCCTTCTTCCTCACTTCCTTCTTCTATTTCATTTTCTTCATCTTCTTCACTACTTTCTTCCTCTTCACTATCCTCTTCTATATCATCCCCACTCTCATCGAGTCGGGCTTGACGTTGTCGGGGGCCAATTCCCATGTTGTTGAGCGTAGTGTCATTAATGAAGTGGATCGACTCAAACTCATCCATGTCAAGTCTGTAGCTGAAGTTATGAGCAATCTTGCATATAAGTCAGCCGAATGGGAGTGAAGTATCTCCGCTAATAGAGCATGCGGTCTGGATTATCTATAGCAGGATGAATGTAGGCAGACACAGCTTGTCTCCTTGCCCATCTCTGTACAGGAAGTCCACCATCAAATGAGTGCATTCGGTACGGTTGCTCCACCTAGGATATACATTGTACGTGAATATGTGGTGGAGTAAGCAGAAGTCTGTCGTCATCTTGATCGATGGGAGACAATTGCCTCGCTTCCAGTGAACCAGTAGGCCACAAAGAAGTCGCATGCGGCGATCTCTTTCTCGTACACTAGTGAGATGAGATTCAGTAGCATGTACCTCGCCACGTTCAATTTCCATAATTCAAGCCATCAAAGCTACATCGACTATGGCTTCCCGCCTTCCCACGAGAATAGTGAACAGTAGAGGCTCTAGTAGTGGATCCCGTATGTAAGCGTAGAAGGCTCGGACCGTGCTTTCACACGCATGAGACTTGCCTTCAAATATGTGACCCCACCCGGATTCTAATAGGAGGTCCATCACCGGATATAACCCAATTATCCTTTCATCAACATGTGCTTCAAACACAACTTTACGGCCATGAAACTTACCAAGTCCAATAACCGGAGTTAGAGATCTTTCGAGCAGAATTTAGGGATCGAGATCCCGCTTCGTCCTTCGCTCTCGCTCAGCACTAGCACTAACCTCTGCGCTTGTCTGCTTCCTTGAATGGGTAGAGAGGCTAGGCCCGGCTTCATCCATAGATGCCCTCTTCTTTTCCATGAGGGAAAGGAGTGTAGAGATGGAGAAAATAACGGTAACTAGCTCAAAAAGAGCCATGGGAGTGAAGACACTTGAAGAGTATGATGGGTTTGTAGGTTTTATAGATTATGAGATACAAAAGAGAGCTTTTATACTTAAATAGGTAGGAAATAGAAAGATGGGGAGTTGTATAGGATGGATTTAAGGAAAATGGTGGTGGGAGTGAAATGTAGAAGAGGAAGAGGCTTGGTGTGTATGGGAGGAAGATTTGAGAGAGAAATCAGATTTTTGGAGGGATTTGGAGGGTTTAGAAGCTTAAAATGGGGGTGGAATGGACAAAGGGAGGCAAAGGGGAGTGAAATAGGGTGGTCCCACGCATATGGGTTAGGGCAGTGGGCCGCCAGACTCGTGGGCCGGCTGCAGCCCGCTAGAGGTGGGCGTAACGTGACGCAGTCAGGGTGGTGCCACAGCAGTCCCCTAGACAAGTGGTGGCACTGCTGCCTAGGTGCGGTGGCCTCTCCCCCAAGGCACCGGCATCGTGCAGGGGACCCCCTGGGTCCCGCTGAAAAATGGGGTTTGGGCCCCTACGCCCGTTTGAGGTGTTTTTGGGTTCCGTCTCAGGCATATTCACGCCTTTTGGCGTGTTTTAAGTTTGAGATTCGCTAATTAATGACTTAAACCTGTCGATTGATGGCCTACAATGGAATTAAGATCATTTCATGTGATCTCAAATGCCTACAGGGTACATTTTAACTGTCAGTTTCGCTCGTCGGTGAAACTTGGAATCCTATGATCATTTCTACATTTTTCACCCCCACGAAGTTAAAATGCGTCAAAGTGCATGTTGTTAACTTAACCCAGGTCCAGTTTAATGCAAATCATGCTCTGATACCAACTTATAACACCCCAAAAATTGGGGGTCGAGCAAAGCCCAACTCCCAAGTTCCAACGCATCACTTATGCAACATAGATAATGATGTTTAAATGTTGTTCATATTTGTGCATTAAACATGAGTGAGATTATACTAAATCAACATATTATACTCCAGAGTTAATGTAATTAAGCAAGCGGAAGACTAAACTAAATATATAAAGTATATACATGTTTCATAACCTCCAGAGTATGAACGTGCTACCAGGCTGAATATATACATAATTTGTTTCAGGTTATACAAAATGACAAAATGTGAATGTTTCACTAATCTAATATCCCTGTAATCCCGACGACGCAGCTATAGGTCTACACATACCCGCCTGAGAACTGAACGTAGGAGCCCTCCTCGTCAAAGAAGTCTGACTCCATCACGTAAGCCTCATCACAACCTGCATCTAAATCAGAGTCTGCTTGGTATTTTAAAACACCGTCCCAGTGTGCGAGTGAGTGATTAACTCAATGGTACTATAAGGCAAAGGTTAATATGTTATCAATTTAGTCAAGCAGGAATGATAAAATAATACAACAATCATATCCTAAGTACTCTTGTTAGTGCAGGAATGTTATGCTATAATGATGCATGCCCTCTCCTGCACTCCCTCGATGACTTCATCTCACTGTCACACATGACAAACTCCCTAAAAGTGGGCTTCCTCGTCAAAGCACATGCAATGCAGTGCATGGTTGTGTTAGCCAATACTTAATTAGGCTTATTCATACAGCAGATTCAGAAAGCTAGGGTATATCCCTTTTTATCATTTACCCAAGCAAGCATCCATCTAGGGTAGTCAATCCTAGTTAATCACATATGATAGGCAAGTTGTAGGTAATCACCCCTGATGAAAATAGTGGATAGGCAAGTTCAAGAGTTTACACTCGAGGTTGCTACGAGGAGGCTCGTCACCTCAGCATGGGCCTAATTTATACTTGAGGTCACTATGGGAGGCTCGTCACTTGAACGTAGGCCGATAGCTCGAATATGGTATCTCATATACTACCATATTCGGCTCACGAGTTTAGGTTGCTCACTGGTCATAATGGGGAGGCTCGTCACCCCAGCATAGGTCGACAGCTCGACCACGGTGTCCCATAAACTACCATGACCAGCTCATGAGTCTTAGCAGATCTTGGTACCATGGTTAAAAGGGGCTTTACATTGGTAAGCGGTACCTTAGATTCAAACAGTAGCGTCCATACATGGTAAACACACAATAGGCTAATCAAGTTAATTGACAAGTGCAGTTGGTACGAATGCACATTAAATTGATCGACATAGGGCGCAAAAGCACTCCACATGATGTGACCACCGTTGACAATCGCCGTACGGCTCAGATTCATCAAACATATCCAACGTGGCGAAACTAGTTCGGCCACTTAATCAGGAACCGTTACTGATTGCCTAGACTACGTAGTAGTCCCAAACATATTCAAACGCATCATGTGAATACATTTGATATTCATAACAACATTTAACAGACAATTTAAATATAAATCCCATTTGAGCATTTTATCGAACACATTGAACATATTGTTATACATATGCATTTCAACCATAAATCACATAGCTACAATTTACATCATATGAAGGAAACTACAAACATGTATAAGGGGGTTGAGAATCCCATCTTAACACCCATGTTGGAAGTGATTTATCAAACAATTTCTCATTCAGACATTTTATCAAACACCAAGACTACATAATACTATATACATAAACTAAATTAGTTATAGCATATATTATGGCAAGTCCTTTTATAAAGGAGTAGTTATACATACAACAAACATGTATTCTAGATTAATAGTCGTGGCAAGCATGAATTATAATTTAACTTTCATTCAAACATTTTAATAAACACCTGAAATGCATTATATAATCATATAGTTCACACGCATGTATTGTTTATTGAATACATCGTATCTAAGATCATATGGTAGCAATCAAGTAAGATATAAATCATTGTTGACATTGAAAGCCTTAAAAACCATAACCTAAACATTTATAGTCCCCACCTTTAGTCGGTACGCCCGTTACGAACTCGGTTCGTACACTACGTTCCCATCTACAGCACAACGGCTACCTAAATTACGAAATAGGTTAGCTATTTCGTCTATTCCTCTATTTAGATTCCTAAAATGATATTAGGGTTAGGATTTCTTATCCAAATCGGAGTTGGAATGACCCATGTAGCTATATGTAGAGGCGATCTAGTGCGTGTAGTCTTAAGAGAGGAACGCCAACTCGATCTCCCAAACTCTCACTCTTCTCCTCACACTTTTCTCCTCTTTTCTTATTTCTCTCACCTAGGGTTTGAGAAAATTCGTATGAGAGAGGGGTGAGGTGGTTTAAGGGCCTTATATTAGCTCAAAAGTGATGTCAATGGCCCAAGGGCCATTGTATACTTAGGTTATAGCCAAAAGATGTCTGTTTCGGGCAAATGGAGCTCATCTGGAGGCCCATTACCTGTCTATGTCACAGAGTAAGTTCCCTGACAATGGATCTAGGTCAGGTTATGATTTCGGCCCAATTGGATTAGTGGATCGACCGTGGAGGACCTGTATCAGTTCAATAGTCATCATCACTCGATCAGGGCCACAAGTATACCGATATGTGCATGAAAATTTCTCTGATCTACGGGTAAAGTTTGGTCAGAAACTGATGGTCTGAAGTCTTCAATTTCGCCTGCAAGCAAACAACCCAATTCACTTAAGTTTTGGTTTATTTTCTAAAGATATTCGCGTTTCTCACACACTTCGCTCAGGGCTCAAATTGTACGTTTTTGGATACTATTTGGGCTTCATTCCCATGTTGGTTGTCAAACCCAATAAGGCGGTCATAACCTTATAGTTTCATGATCATCGGACTTTCAACGGGCGGTCCACGTCCGATACGGAGTTTCAATGTGCTCCCGAGAGCAACTGGGTTTTGAGATTGCTCATAGGTTTTTAGGTAATATTGAGTTAGGGATTTTGATGGTTTTGGGTCTTGCAGTTCGTATAGATAATGGTTAAAGCTAATTCCACTGATTATTTAGTTTAGTACTTAATTAATTTTCGTCTACTTCTTACAGGATTCGGTGCTTAGTGATTTCTGCCTGAGGTGGTACTTGGGTATTTCTACGAATTTTTTCGAGACGTTACAAATTTTCTCTAATATTTTCTCTCTGTCTCTCTCTAATCTCTTCTTTCTCTATCTCTTATCTCTTTTCTCTCTTTTGTTCTCACTCACATTTGCTAGGAAGATTTGGAGAAATGAGAGGGATTTGGGAGTCTTTGTGGTAGAACTTTTTAGGTAGATAGAAAATTATGAAAAGAGAGGGGTAGATTGAGGAGAAAAAAGAAGGAATGAATGATGGCTAAGCATGGGTTGCATGAGCAAGGCATGAGCTTACTAATGGGGAGAGAGAGTGATATGAGTGATGGATGGGTTGATTGATTGATGGATTGATTGATTGATGAATTGATTTATTCGATAACATTGAAATTTGTGCTTGCGGGCCCACCTTGGATTGAGCCAAAATTGTAATTTTTAATATATATGTATCGTAATGGGTCATGCCACATGGTGTTTGAATTGTAACACCCGTGTATTTACTAGGGTATAAGTTTCGGGGTATCGCAGTACTAAAATAGGGTCACAATCAAAACTCATCGATCTGGTTCACCAAGAATGTGCCAGCACTAAAAATGAAGCGTACGGTCGATCTCACAGGGTTACGGGTCTTACACCAACGGTTCTCTTGATGTCATCAAATGATCTTTGATACCATCGAAGACACTTTCGTTGTCATCGAAGGGTATCTTCATACTATCGAGAAAATTAAATATTCATGTTGGACATATCTGAGTTATCCATTCGATGTCATTAAGTGGTCTTCGATGCCATTGAGGTGAACCTTCGATGCCATCAAAGGATGCCTCGATGCCAATGAGAAAATTAAATAAACTGTGAATTCCTACTCGACATGACTTTCTCGATCGATGCCATCGAGGGGGTCTTCGATGCCATCGAAGACCCATCGAGGTATGCTCGATAGGATCGATCAACTCTAAAAAACTGTTGTTTCGAGCGTATATTTTCACAGAAGATTCGCACCTCTTTTAGCTTTACTTATCATATTCCAATTAGGTTCCTAAGGCTATGGGATGATCAGTAAGGTATACCTATTGTGATAAAGTCATCTAGAGGTTCAAGGGTTACTTTGGGTTAAGGGTTAGGGTCACCAAGGCACCTCATTTACCTATTTTTCGATCCTTGATGCTCTTATATTCTTGCATGTTCATTCTTCAACTTATAAATGCTCAACCCGACTACATGACACTAGGAATCACATGATTAACAAACAAGATTCATAAATTAGTGCACTAACACTTTGGTGTGCCCAAACAAAATCACACGTCAATATGATTTATTTTTTTCTCATATCCTAATATGGGACTAAATATCTAATGCCTAGAGTTGATCTTACATAAATATCAAGGTATGTCTCGTTAAAATCAAGAGGCCTCACAAATGATTCCTTCCTCTCTAAATAATCTCTTTACGGAGTTTTAAGGCATGCAGGACTTGATTTCTTTAGGAAGCCAACATGATGTGTATGTGAAATTCACTTCCACCATTAGATACATAATCTTATTTAGGCCTAGAGTGAAAAAAATTCAAGCTAACTGGTAAATCAAGTGGACCATACTAAATATTTGGGGGAGATGTGTAACCTTGATTTTTTTAGGGCCCACTGTTATGATTAATTGAATGTACTTGAAACATTAGATGCCACGCCAAAATTTAGGCTTGTGGGGAGGGCTTAGATGCCCTTACCATCCGTGATTCAGCTTGTATACTGATTCTAATCATGTGGTCCGCTGGAATCATGGATGTCGGTGATTGTTGAGTGGCCGACCTAACATGAAGTGATGCACCTGATGGTTGGTAGGGTTTTACATAAACATTATGGTGGGGCTACCCAAGCAGCTGCCTTATGTGGTCGCACGCACACCCAACCAATAAAAATGTAACAAAAGTTAGAGTGATAATTATGTTGAGTAATGACGCCACTTTTCGGAAACCTTTTGAAAAAAGTACCAAACTATAATTTTCATAATAATTAGGTATTTGCTTAAAAAAAAAATTAAATTAAATTTCCTGATATAACACTCAAGCAGCCTACTACGCTGGACACTGAGGCACTCAGAAATTGCACGTGGCATATGTTATCTCAAGTTAAACTGGCCAAATTTTGGAACCCACTGTGTCTAAATCACAGTCCTAAATCCAGACAATTTGAACAATCCTAACCCCTGATCGTGAACACTTGTGGAAATTGGCCCAGCATATATTTCTCGTTTTAAGCATTTATTTAATAAATGTACACCAATCTATTAGTTAGAAGTTTAAAAGTAAACTTTAATTTTAATTTAGGGTATATTTAAATTTGGAATTTGACTTACTTGATTGCCAGGCATGCAATTTCTAAGTGCCTGCCTATCCATCTTTCACACTCTGCCAGAGGACACGAGTTTTTTTCTTCACTCAACTACCTTGCTTCGTCTAAAGAGTGGACATGTAAAAGAGGCACACGTGGGTTCGTAGGAGCCGCTCTTCAGGAGACTGTTACTGTTCACATGGCTACTTGGGGGAAAAATTAGCATTCACAAAGTGGGGATGGCCTGCTGAGGGAATCCGATATCAGTCGCGTATGCCTCTTTTCCTTCGTGTATGTGCAAGGTTCTTTTCTTTCACGGATTTACGCACTTGGAATATGCAATACAGCAAGTGAATTTGACATTTCTCTACGACGACAAAGAAAAGACGGAAAAGTTGGTCGTCCAGGAAATATCATTTTCTTGGGGACCAGGACCTTGGAGTGCCTCTCTCTCCCTTCTACGCAGTGGACTATGGTGCTTATGCAAGTGGGCATCTCTCTCAGTAGAGTATGGTGCTCTTATAGGTAGGCCACACATGGTCCACCTGCTGGACCAACTAATTTTCTAGGTCAAGCACTCTGGACACGGATTGCGTCCTTCCTCCGCCCGGTCGGTAATCCATCCCGGCAGGGCTGTATGGGGCCCATCGTGATGTAAGTGTTTTATCCACGCCATTCATCGCTTTTATCAGATCATTTTAAGATACGATCAAAAAAATGAAGCAGGTCCACAACTCAGTGGACCACACCAAAGGAAGCTGCGGAGATGAGACACCCACCGTTGAAACCTTTCGAAGGCTACCGTGATGTTTTTTTACCATCCAAGCTATTCATAATGTCATGTAGACGTGGATAAAGTGAAAAGGCAAATATCAGCTTGATCTGAAACTTCTCCTGCCTCATTTTTTGGATCACACCTTAAAATGATGGCAGAAAAACGATGAACGGGGTGAATGAAAACTTAAATCATGGTGGACGAATTACTGTGGTGGACGAATTACTGTCCGGTGGGGGTAGGACGCAATCCGCGTCCAAGTCATCTACATGGTGGGTCCCACCTGACGAGCAACTCAAATATCCTGCACAATGGAATGCAGATTAGTTGCATATGAGCGAGGGGCGCCCTAAATTAGAAGTATGTGGGAAAGGATACTTAGGTGTTGTTTGGATTGGAGGATTTCGAATGCCTGGTATTTTAATACCCACCACCCTCATCTACGATCCTGGCGATCGGAAAATTGTAGGCATAAATAATTCAGACAATTTAATGAGAATTAAAAAAAAAAAAAAAACCTACTACAAAAAAATAAAATAATAATAATAATAATAAAAATTCTACCTGCTTTATATAATAATGAGAATTAAAAAAATACCTACTACCAAAAAAAAAAAAAAAAAAAAAAAAAAAAAAAAAAAGCTACCTACTTAATATAATGATGAGAATTAAAAAAAAAAATACCTACTACAAAAAGAGAAATGCTCACACACAGTTAGTTGGACTATTCAAATTGGTCTAATTAGCTGTGCATTAAATAGAAAAAATCTCTTTTTATTCCCACGTAATGCCTCCTCTTGAGAGAGCACATGACATCAAGTTTTAGATAGGTACATTAGGAATAAGTATCACATATCCAGTACATTTATCAAATAAGACATACTAATTTAATTTTATCCGCAAAAAAATAAAATGGTTAATGATTTTAATTACTTTAGCTACACAAGCAAGTTAAATATGGAATCACTACGCCAAAAGTGTTAATTTGCGACGTATTTTTGCTACGGACTTTGTTCGTCGCTAAAATCTCTTGGTTTAACGACGGATTTACTCCATTGCTAATGGAAAAAGTCCATCGCTACGCCCGTCTTTTTTGAAATTCCGGTCTGAACGTCGCTGAATTTAGCGACGGACCAAAATCCGTCGCTAAAATCTGATTTACAACGTATTTACGATGGATTTTTGTCCGTCGTAAGTAGGCGACAAACGAAATCTGTCGCAAACTTTGATTTTGCGACAGAATATAAACAGCTGCAAATTCCTGCTCAAAATACCAAATTGCGTGCATTTCAGTTGCCTTTGCGACAGATCATGGTCCATCGTAAAAGGACTTTTGAATTAACATTAATTTTTTTCATTTTTTTTAGGAATATGGTGGAAAATTAAGTTTTTTTGTAGTCTAATAATTATTTTTTAATAGAATTTCAGTAGTTTAATTGTACATATTTGTATCTAAGATTATTTTTTAACAATTGATTGAATGCAAAAAGAATTTATTTTGTTTTTATATCAAATGAGTGAATTTTTTTTTAATTTAAAATTAATATTTAAATGATTTGTAATATCACATGAAAAAGAATATTGAGAAGTTTAAAAAATTTAACAATGTTTGAGGAAAATATTAGATTTTGAAAATCTATTAATAAAGTTTATTTAATAAAAATCTATTTTGTGGGAGAAAAAAAAAGAATTTTAAATAAAGTTGATAAATTTGAAAAAAAAAATTTCATTCGATTTTGAGAAAAAAATAATATCTTGAAAAAGAAAATTAAAAATATTTTAAAAAATGTAAAAATTTTCACAATGTGGGCCCCACCATAATATTTTATAAAAACACTGAGATTTTGAAAAAAAAAATATTATTTTAAAAAAGAAAATTGAAAAGTTGAAAACAAAATGATGCTTTTAAAGAATAAAATTCGGCATTTTGTAAATTTTGGGAAAAAAAAATTAAAATTTGGGAATTTTTTAAGATTTTGAAAATAAAAATTCAAAATTTGTTTTTTAATCTTTTTGAAATATTTTATAATAAAAATGATATTTTGTTAAAAGTTTTCAAAGAAAAATTAAGAGTATACATTTTGAAAAAAAATGTTATTTTTAAATAGAAATTGAAATTTATCTTTGAAATAAAAAATATTTGTTAATAAATTATTAGGCACATCCACTAATTGAACCTTTAACCATTTAAATCAAATTTCACTCAAATTGTTGATCTATCTTGTAAGCCCAATATCTTCCTCATATGTAGCTTGATCGAGGCGAGTAACTAGTCAAATTGTGGGTGTTGATCAGTAGAGTAGAGTGAATGGACCAGACATGTAAAATGGGCCAAATATTCTGGTCAAAATTATGACCCAACTTATTGACATCATGAGAACCTAAGAATTGATGTTAATAAGTTTTGTGGGCCCCATCATGATGTGTGTCAAACATCAACACCATGCATTTGATGTGTCCCCTTTAGGTTATGAGATATCTAAAAAATCATCCGTATATGAAACTTAGGTGGGCCATACCATCTAAAACCATGTGAAGACATCCTAAAAAAATATAAAAGCACTTGGTGGGGCCCACATAAGTTTTGGATGCGGCTGAAACTTGGTCTAACCCCTCATCCAAGTGGGACACACATAATGAGTGGGTTGGATATGTGAATCACATTTAGGCAAGCCCAATATATGATTATGAATGTTTCAAGGAAACCCCTCTCTACTATATTTAGGTGAGTTACTCATTACCCTTACCAGAGTAAACTCTGTGGGGTCCACCGTTATTTATTTATTTTATCCACTCCGTTCATCCATGTTAACAAATAATTTGAGGTCTAAAGAACAAAAAGGAAGCATATCCAAAGCTCAAGTGGACCAAACCACAGGAAATAGTGTGATTGAACCTCCACCATTGAAAAATTCTTGGAGGCCATAGAAGTTTTGGATCGAGCTGATGTTTGTGTTTTATCTTCATTCATATATTTTTAATATTATGAACAGGTTGGATGGCAAATAAACATTACTGTGGGCCTAAGGAAGGTATCAACGTGGAAATCTTTATTCCACACTATTTCATGTGGCATGGTCCACTTGAGTTTTGGATTTACTGAAAATTTGGAATCAATCCACATCGTTCATCCATTTTTCGAGATCATTTTAGAGAATTATCCAAAAAATGAATTATATCCAAAGATTAAATGGACCACGCTACAAATAAGGGGAACGAATTAGCTACTCCCCTTGGCACCTGCCAATGGTTGGTGGTCAGTTCTCTGTGGGCCCCACCATGATGTATGTGTTTCATCCCTGCCATCCATCTATTTTTAAAGATCATCTTACGGCATGAGATCAAAAATGAGGTATATCCCAATCTGAAATGGACCATATTACAGGAAACAATGTTGAATGAGCATTAACCATTAAAAACGTTTCGGGGGCCATAAAAGTTTTGGATCAAGATGATTTTTGTTTTCCCCCTTCATCTAGGCCTATATGACCTAATAAATAGATTGGATGTCAAATAAACAGTAGAGTGGGCCTTAAGAGGATTTTAATTATGGATATCCAATCACTATTGTTTTCATGTGGTGTGGTCCACCTTAGATTTATATACCTCTCATTTTTGGAATAAATTCCTAAAATGATATTTAAAAATGGATGAACGTAATGGATGAAATACATACATTATGGTGGGGCCCACAGAGCACTGACCACTAGCCAAGGGGCTGGTGCTGGGGGAGGCTAGCTACTGAAGTAATGTCAGCAAGCTCCGTAGGCCCCACCATGATGTAAGTTTTGTATCCACAACTTCCATCCATTTGGAGAGATCATTTTAAGGCAATATCCAAAGAACGAGTTAAATCCAAAGCTCTAGTGGACCCCAGCATAGAAAACAGTGGGCCAGTAAAGGCAACTATTAAAAACTTCTAAAGGCCACAAAAGTTTTAAATAAAGCGGATATTTGTGTTTTCCCTTATTATTTTTGATTGTGTGGTCCACCCAAGATTTAAATCCAAAGCTCCAGTGGACCCATGTACGTCCAACCAATAATGTTTTCTGATTGTGTGGTTCACCCAAGATTTATTTCAATCTAGTTTTTGGGGATCTTATACAAAATGATTTCATGAAATGGATGGACAGTGTGGATGAAACAAATCTATCATGGTGGGGCCCATAGAGCGATGCCAGGTCCAAAGGTCAACTTACCATTTTGAATCCAAGGTTTGTATTGTGATCTTGTATTTTATGTAAATTAGTGGTGACTCGTCCATAACAATAGTGGCTAAGATACAGAGTTATCCAAACTATCCAAATAATCAGTATAGGTGAAAATAGTAAATATTTATAATTTTATTATGTAAAAAAATCTTAACCATGCAGAAAATGGTCCCCTGCATGTACGACTGTTAATAGAGATTGTGTTATAAATTATGGTAAACTCACAATATATGGATTTGAAAATTTTATCTTATTTAAAAGAGGAAAACCATCCCACGCCCGCTCCTCTTTTCCCTCTCTTCCACTTTTCCCTCATCTTCCATTGAGAAATCCTCCCATGGCCATTGGAGCGTCATTGTCCATCGACCATCACCTTTAAACGGAAGGCCCTGCGTTCCGTTTCACCTCCACTGAGGTATATTCTACTTTCTTATTTCATCCCTCCCTTGAATTGTATTACAACAGATTTCTCTAAACCATCTCTTCCTTTTCTTCTCCGTACTATCTTTACCAAATCTCTTACATGCATTTCCATCAAAATGCTGCAATGTTCATTCATTTTTTTTCCCTTTTCATTCATCTCTTAATCTCTTTCTCCCAGTGCCATGATTGGAAACCCCATAGATTCGGAACCCCCATGATTAGAAACCCCCTATTTTTTTGGGTGTTGGGTTTATGTGTAATTATTATGGAATTAATATTTTCAGCCCCTTGGTTTTGATAGATACACCCCTTTTTGAACTTGTAATGTTGAATGTAGACTTGGTTTATGTCTAATATTGCGAGATACACCCCCAAAATCTCGCAATATTATTGTGGAATTTTGATTAAATGATATTTTCATGGTAATATTTTGAGATTTTCAAAATCTCGGCAGTTTTTAATTACCGTGATTTTAAGAGGAAAATTGTCTAGAAGTTGAAATAATTCTGCTTATACTTTTATATTTGAGTTTTAAATTATTTTAGTAGTTTATAATAAACATTTTTAAAATTTAAATATTTGATTTCAGCGAGATTTTCCTGTTAATATTGTGAGAAAAATATCAAAATATGAAAATCTCTTGAGAAATGGCAGAGAACGAGATTTATCACTATGTATACCCATTTCAGTTCTCATTAATAACTTCAAAAGATCACAAGATCAACTTGCATGGAAAATCTTGCTCAGTCATACTGCCAAATATTCTCACCTCGTAGTTATTGTCGTGTTTTGTAATTTGCGGGAGAGAATGTTGCCATACATGATGAGCTTTAAAAGGTAAAATAGCAAACACGACACACTGTATTGACTTGCATAAACCCATCTAGTTTTACCCGTCACTAGATCATGCCACTCTGCCTGGGACAGTTGCACAAGTACACTGCCACCTTATAAACTGATCACAACTATGAAATTGTAAGGAAATAGAAATCATGGGGCTTGAAACTTGCTTGGTTTATTAGGCTAGTCTATATGATTTATTTGTATCATCTAATTGGATTGTGTTGTAATCATAGACATTCTTTCTTCTAGCATGTACATTTGTTGGTTGGTTGTTTCCACTTTTATCTTTTGATGGGATAAACTCCAATTCATACAAAGGTAACATAGGCTTAAACCTCACGTCTTCAAAATGGGTAGTGACAAATACCAATTACATTTAAGATGGTGAAAACATGAAAAACAACCTTTGTATATATGATGGCTGATGTTTTTTGGCACCCTTTTTCAAGATCTAAGCTTATTTTTGTCAACCTACATAGGTTGTTGTTAAAGCTGCCCTTCTGAGGTGAATTATGGCAAAAGCATTTGATGAGCTTGTTTGGATAGGAAAACTTCAAAATGAGGATATTGAAAACCTTTATTGAAAAAAAAAGTGTAAAACTAGGTAAAAGAGTACACAGTCTACTGTTTGTTTTGCTACTAAATTTTCCATTGAAAATGATTTTTCCATTGTTTGGGTGGTAGTTCTTTTTAGTGTTAAAAGGAAAAAAGAAAAAGAGCCTTTAACAGTAAGTTGGTGACCCCAATAAAGAGAGGAAATGTGCATGGATTTTTTTTCTTTCCCTCGTCTTTTTGGAAGAAGTCATTTTGTTCATTTTTTGAGGAAAAATGTAATAATGAAAATTATTTCCACAGCTACTTTTTATCATAAAAATAGCTAAAAATACCATACACGTGTAACGACTCGAAAATTTTCATACAAAGACCAGAGTACCACCTCAGACAGAAATCACTCAGGACTAAATCCTTTAGAAATTATACGAGGATTAACTAGTGTTAAACTAGATTACATATGAAATCCGCATAATCACTTTAAATAAGATCTGCAAGACCCAAAACTTGTGGAAGCATTGATGCTACATTACCCAAAAATCTAGGATCAATATCATTACCCGGCTGCTCTTGGGATCATCATGAAACTCCGTATCAGATCTAGAATGCACATCAAAAGTCTGAATAATACGAAGTTATAGAATTAAGATTGCCTTGCTGGGCTTGACAACCATCTCGAAAATCAAATCCAGATAATGTCCCGAGGCTATTCGCTGGAGCCCGGAGCGAGGAGTGTGAGAAAACATGGTTTTCTTTAGAAATTAAATCTAATTTAAGTAATCTGAGACTTGTCACTTTCGGGCCAAATATAAGCAATCAGACCATCAGAATCTGACCCAAATACACCATCGAATCAGGGAACATTTTCCATACATGTCCGTGTACTTGTAACCCTGATCGAGTTTCAGTGACCATTGAACTGAAGTTGGTCCGCCATGTGTGATTTGGGAACCCGACTGGAACAAAAACTTAACTCGACCTAGATCCAAGGTCGATGAGATTAAGTCTGACCTTTGGCTAAACGGGGGGCTCCAGAAGTGCTCCATTGAGACGGAACAACCTCACTTTGGCTATAACCTAGGTATACCATGACCCTGGATCTAATTTAGTGAGTTTTAAGCTATCTAAGGACCTTAAACCCTCTCTCATTCAGCCCATATGAATTTGAGAGAAACCCTATGAGAGAGAAGAGAGAAAAGAGGGAGAAAGTGTGAGAAGAGTGAGAGATTCTTCCTGATACTCTACCCTGCTACCATATGTGCTTAACCATCACGATCTAATCACTTTTCCAGCAATTCTGACTTCGTTCCTAAGTAAGAAAAATCTAACCCTAATCTATTCTAAGTAGCGAAATAGCTGACTCAACTCGTGCTTTAGGTTGTCATATCAACCTCGACGAAGACTTACAGATTCTATCGACTTCGTTACGCTTCTACGGCGTAAGGTACGGACTTTAGACATATAGGTTGAGGTTTTCAAAGCTTTCAATTTTAGATAATGATAGAATCATGATCTGGATGCTATTTCACATGTACAATGCGATGTTCGTTTTGCGATTCAGTTACATATGCAAATTATAGCGTTTAGTGTATTCTATATATTTGTAGAAAATGCCGTATATGTACAAAAAATGAAGGTGTGTTTGCCATGATTAATTACTGTGTGTACATACTATATATATATATGTGCAATACTTGCTCGGCGAAAGAATTCGCCCTAACACATATTTTGGCTAATATACGTTATGTATGTTAAATAATTGTATTCTAAGTGTTTGGGAAAATGCTTGTAAGAGTAAGTATGTAGATGAAAGTGCTTAGGGTAGGTGTTGAGATAGGATTCTCTACTACCTTAGAGATGTGTATGATTTCCTCATTGCAAGGTGTTTAAATTAATGGCTTACTTATGAAATGTATGTGTTTGTATTTCCTGCTTACCTTGTGCTTTATAACATGTTTGTTAACATGTTTGAATTATTTTGTTTATTCTACTTTACATGTTTCTGGTTAAGGATTGAATGTGATTGGGGATATGTTATAGTCCAGGTGATCGGTAACAGACTTGAGTTCGTATTTGAGATTCATTCGTCACGTAGGACGTGTTTGACAAATCCGAGTCGTGTGTTGGTCGTCGGCGGTGGTTAGGCCACACGAAGTGCTAATACACTTCATGTCAATCGATGCAATGTACGCTCGTGCTAGTCAAGCTCG
Source organism: Magnolia changhungtana (assembly GCA_030180095.1). Classification (NCBI taxonomy): domain Eukaryota; kingdom Viridiplantae; phylum Streptophyta; class Magnoliopsida; order Magnoliales; family Magnoliaceae; genus Magnolia; species Magnolia changhungtana. The sequence continues at coordinate 2,564,905 of JASAUF010000644.1, read as the reverse complement.
TCAAGTAACCCGATTGGCCCTATGTATGTTCACCATGTTTAGACACTACTGCTTGAACCTAAGGTACCAAACTCACCAGTGAAAACCTCGTTAACCTTGGTACCTTGAGCCGCTAAGACTCATGAGCCGGGCATGGTGGTATGGGACACCATGGTCGAGCTCTCAGCCTATGCTGGGGCCACGAGCCTCCCTGTAGTGACTAGTGACCAACCCAGGCTCATGAGCCGAATATGTTAGTATAGGACACTGTATTCGAGTTGTCGGCCTACACTGATAAGGTGATAGGGGAGCAGTGCAACGAGTGCGTGTAACAGCCCTGATAGCCCTTTGTAGTGACCTCGAGCATACTCTGAATCTGCGGAGAGGCAACGAGTCTTCCCGTAGTAAACATAGTATAAACTAGGCCTGTATTGATAAGGTAATGGGAGAGCGGTGCAACGAGTGCATGTAACAGCCCTGTAAGCCCTTTACAGTGACCTAGAACTGTATCAGCGTATGAGATTATCTAGGACTGACGACCCTAGAATGGATCATTGTTTGGGAATGATATAAGGGAGGTACCTTAGTTTCCTAATACTGCTGTATGAAAAAGGACTAAAATACCTCGGTAATCACGCTCATAACATAGCACTGCATGTGCCTGGTGTTGTAGAGCACTGAGGGATGAACGCATGCTGCGGACGTAAGATGGTGTCGCATGAGAGAGCATTGGCGAGGGCATGCATCATGACTACATTTCATCCTTGCATTAATAAGAGTGATTAGGATTGTTTGACTGAATTGCTTTATCATTACTGCTTGACTGAATTGATAACATGTTAACCTATGCTTTATTGTTCCATTAAGTGAGCTACTCACTCCCACGTTACGGGACGGTGTTCCAGACACCCACCAGACTCTGTCTTAGATGTAGGTATCGACGAGACGTAGGAGGCTGAGCCTGATTACTATGATGATCAGGATGAGTTCTGCTACATGCAGTTCTCTGGAGGCTTCGCTTAGGCCATTCAGATGACAAGACTACAGGTTTTACTATTATAGGTGTACCACTTTTGGCATTTTGATTTTTGAAACTAATACATGTATATGGTGACTCAGTAAGGTATTCATACTTTGGAGACTGATTGTGACCGTTTCTGGCTTTATATACATCTTTCAGTCTTCCGCTTGCGTTTTATAACTTGATCTGGAGTATGAATTACTGTTTTGGTATAGTCCCACTCATGATTTATGTACTAACATAAACAACATTCAATCATAAGCATTTATGTTGCATACGTGATGTTTTGGAACTCGGGTATTGAGTTGCTACTCGACCCTCAATTTTTAATGCGTTACAAGTTGGTATTAGAGCATGATTTGGATTAAACTAGGACCTGGGTTATGGTCACATAATGTATGCTGATGCAAATTGAACTTAGGTGGGTGCAAGAACATGTAGAAACAGTTGTAGGAGTTCTGGTTTCACCAATTGGCGAAGTTCACCGAATACGATCGTCGAAATCGAGTCTGTACACCTCCGTGATCGCATGAGGCAATCCTGGCTCACTTCTAGACCATCAGTCGATGGGATTAGATGAAGAATCGACCCCTCCCAATCTCAAATGACTCAAAAAAAGGAGGGGGGTGCAAAGATGCAAGACTTGGGGCCAGTATGACTCGAAGCGGAGTCGAGGGGCCAAATGGTGCACTCTGGGGGGACCCATGGTGGACCCAGGGCCTCAACGGTACCCTGAGAGGGGGGTGACCACCGCCCTACCCCGGCGGCACCGCAGCCAGTCCAGAGGACCGTGGCGTTGCCTCGCCTACCGCGGTGCACCGCCGTCCGGTCTGTCCGGGCCTATCGGGCTGGCGTCGGGCCGACCCCTAGACACGTGTCGGGCCCATGAAATCTCTTGGGGACCTTTATTTTTGTCCCTCTTGCTCCTCTCTTCCATTTCCTATACTTCCAAGCCTCCTTCCCTTCCAAAAATTTCGATTTTCTCACTTAAATCGCCCCTCCATTCATTCATTTTTCTATTTTCGTGCACCACTTCTTCTTCCATTTTTGTGCACCACCTTCACAGCGGTTGCGCTCTTCCTTTTCTCGTTTATTGAGCACTCAAATCCCGTTTGGCATCTTAAATTCGTAGGAGCCCAAACATTCTTCCTATGGCGTTGTTCGAGCTGGTGGCTGCCCTATTCTCCATTTTCACCACTCTTTCCCTTATGGGAAAGAGAAAAGGGGCCATGGATGAAGCCGGGCTTAGTCGCCCAACCCGTCCAAGAAGGGGGCCGCACGCCGAGGCTAGCATAAGCGCCGTTCTTGAGCACCGGTCGAAGCTGGACCTCGATCCCCAAATCCCAATTGAGAGAGCGCCATTGATAGGTTTTGAATATGGTCGGTTTTATGACCACAGGGTTGTCCTTGAAGCTCACATAGATGAGAGGTTGTTTGGGCTACACCCAATTATGGACCACTTGGTGGACGTTGAGTGGGGCCCATGTTCGAAGGTAAGTCTCACGCATGTGAAAATACAGTTCGTGCTTTCTACGCCCATATTCGAGACCCATCGCTAGAACCTCTATAGTTTATTGTTTCCCTCGCAAGGCGGGATTATACGATTAACATGGATGTGGTGTCCCGGGTGATGGAATTTCATGTGGTGAAGTACATGTTAGTGAGGATTATTTCAAGAGTCTGCGGAAAGAGGCCGTCGTACGCGATACCTTTGTGGCCGACTGGTTTCCTGGACCAAAGGCAACTGCCTCCCATCGACAAGATTGATAGATGATTTCCGTTTGCTTCACTACATTTTCACGTACAATGTGTACCCACGATGGGGCAACCGCACTGAATGCACTCGTTTGATGGTGGACTTCATATACAGGGTTGGACATGGGGATAAGTTATGCCTGCTCACGTTCACCCTACTCCAGATAATTCAGACCGCTAGATCTGTCAGAAATGATATTTCACTCCCGTTCGGTCATCTGGTATGTAAGATTGCTCGAGAGGTCAGCTATAGACTTAACATCAATGATATTGCACCGATCTAGATCATAAGCGATGCTATGCTTAACAACATGGGGATCGGTCCTCGCCAGCACCAAGCCCAACCTGACGAGTATGGGGAGGAGTCCGATAGTGAGGGGGAGAAAAGTATTGATCTAGATGAGGATAGTGAGGAAAGAAGTGGTAATGAGATAGAGGAATAACAGGAAGAAGAAGAAGAGGCCCAAGATACGGAGGAGAGCTCCCCTCCTACACCACCGAGGCAGGACATGGATCGGGCTGCTAGGGAAGCTCGTATAGCTCGACTGAAGGAGGATCATGCTATCCTACGACAAGGTCAAGTGGTCCTAAGGCAGGATATTATGGATCTTCGAGGCCTTGTGAAATACAAATTCAAGAAGGTGACTCGTACGCTGAAGACTATCCTGTGCTGTCTGCAGGATAAGGGTGCCCCTCCTCCTTCACCAGACTCGGATGTCTAGTCATCCCTACAGTTATCTTGCAACTTATTTTGGTTACTGTTTTAGGTTATGTTTGTGTTCGTGTTGCTGAACTTAGTAGTGCAGTAAGTAGTAGCATGTTTTCAGTGTGTAAAGCCTTGGTTGTAATAGCTTACATGCATTTTTCTGTCATGATTCATGTAACTTTGTATCCCATGTATTATGATAAATTTTGGTGAATGAAATGCATGCAGTCCCTTTTGCTAATAAGTGCGTGGAATGCTTATGTGATTGTGTATTGTGTTGTTATGCTTCATCTTACATGCGTTGCATCTTATGTTGTATAGGGCATGCCACGGAAATATATGCGGAGCACGGCATACCTCACACTCACTGATACGATTGACCAAGCTCCTTCCCACAGAGATGGTCGTACGGACCCTGGTTTGGGCCCGAATCATGAGACTATACCTGTGTCTCAGCCTTCCACTGGTCCTGCAGCTGGACTACCACCTTATACACCACCGGTTCACGAGCAGAACCGTGCGTCTTCCTCGACACAGTACGTGCCTCAGCCTGCCCCACCTACTGATAGGTTTGAGCAGATGATGATGTTGATGCAGTAGCAGCACCAGCAACTCTTAGCCACTATTACAGGGGCCTTATCTCAGGGTGGGAGTGCGACTCCACCTTCACCGTCTGTACGTCCTGCTCAGACTGCAGAGCCTTTTGCTCAGGCTGAGGATGTGCCTCCGCCTGCACCTACTGCATACCCTACAGGGAATTTGGGTACTTGTGGCCTTCTCGAGCTATTCCAGTGCTTGAGGCCTCCTACTTTTACAGGTTCCAATAGACTCGAGGAGGCTGAATATTGGTTATACTACATCTCTAAGATGCTATGGATATTGCATTGTACCGAGTCAGAGTAGGTTGAGTTGGCCTCCTTTATGTTTGAGAAGGAGGCCAGTATGTGGTGGGATAGTGTCCTACGGATAGTCGCGGTTGGCTACGTATAGACTTGGGCAACTTTTGAGTTTAGTTTCCACGAAAAGTACTACCCTCAGACCTACTGACATGAGAGGGAAAATGAGTTCTTGCGCCTCAGGTAGGGAGGCATGATAGTTACCGATTACGAGCATCGATTTACTGAGTTGGGCAGATACGTCCCTACGATACTTGCTGACGAGCAGATGCGGATACGACATTTTTCTGAGGGCTTGTGACCGGACATTTGGTTGAAGATGTGTTGTGTCAGCATACCCTCCTATGACGAGCTGGTACATGTCTATGCGAGCAGAGCAGGATGTGGAGCGACTGACACGCTCTCTTGGCCCTATGGTTACTAGGCCACAACCAGATATCCAGAGCAGGCCATTCCTCGGTAAGAGGCCTCGTATTGACTCTCCCCTCAGGATTGCGGTGCTATCAGTTCCGATGAGGCATCCATGTGTGACCTGTTCTTACTACGGGAAACCGGGTCACCCTACAGAGAGTTACTTTGCACGGATGAGAGACAGCGGATTTTCACCACCGCAGAGGATTGTTCGTTCTCGGCCTCAGGCTTTATCGGCTCCGCCCCTACGGATAGCAACTGCATATCCTTCATTTAGATCTCCTATATCCCATTTCAGGCCACCTCAACAGCCCTTGGTGCCTCAGCCCAACCGACCTCAGCAGGCATGTATTCATGCACTTCAGCGGAGAAACCAGAGACAGCACCTTTACAACCTATGGCCTTCGAGGTCACTGCACACATCCAGGGTATTCTTATCTTCTTATTCGTGGACACAGGGTCCACTACCTCTATGATCTCATGTACGGTAGTCAAGCGATTAGGTTTGGATACTGCTCCTACAAAGGGAGTGAGGGTCATCACTACCATAGAGACTTTCTCTGATGTTACTAGTATGTGTGAGGGTTGCCCAATAGACTTAGGTGGAAGAACGATACTAGTTGATTTAATCATCGTCCCCCTAGTTCACTACGACATCATTTTTGGTATGGATTGGCTCACTAAGATGTGAGCAGAGATCGATTGCGAGACTAGGATGGTTACAGCCCACGGACCGGAGGGAACGGCTTTTACTTTCCCTGTTCAGGTCAGTCACGTTTCTCGATTTAGATGTTATGCTTCTTCACTGAAGAATATTGATGGTCCGACGCTTGTGGATACAACCATAGTTCAGAAATTTGCGGATGTGTTTGAGATGATTCCTAGTTTGCCTCCTCGGCGCGAGATCGACTTCACTATTGATCTTACGCCTGGTGCGACACCCATTTCATTACCGATGTATCGCATGCCCTCATGTGAGATAGAGGAATTGAGGAAATAGATTGACGGACTGGTAGAGAAGGGCTTCATACGACCCAGTGTGTCTCCTTGGGGAGCACGTACGTTGTTTGTCAAGAAGAAAGATGGGTCGTTACGGTTATGTATTAATTACCGTAGGTTGACCGTGAAGAACAAATATCCTTTGCCCAGGATAGATGACCTGTTTGATCAGTTGAAGGGGGCAAAGTATTTTTTGAAGATCGATTTACAGTCAGGGTATCATCAGTTGCACGTCAGAGATGAAGACGTGCAGAAGACGACTTTCAGGACCTGTTTTGGGCATTATGAGTTCCTTGTGATGTCGTTCGGTCTTACGAATGCACCAGCCATGTTCATGGACTTGATGAACCAGGTATTTTGACCATTTTTATACTATTTTATCATCGTATTTATAGATGACATCCTGATATACTCCACGAGTCGGGAAGAGCACGAGGAACACCTACAGGCAATCCTAGGTACTCTAAGGAAGAAACAGTTGTTCATGCAGTATAAGAAATGTGACTTATGGCAGGAGGAATTCAAGTTCCTAGGACATGTGGTGTCTAAGGAAGGGATAGCAGTGGACCTGGCTAAGGTAGCCGCAGTTTAGGATTGGAAGCAGCCTGGTTCAGTTACTGAGGTGATGAGTTTTCTAGGCCTGGTAGGTTATTACCGATGATTCATCTGGGACTTCTCGAAGATAGCCAGACCGTTGTCATAGTTGACACGAAAGGATCTGAAGTTCACCTGGAATGAGAAGGTGAAAGCAGCTTTTCACGAGCTGAAGGACAGACTGACGTTCGCCCCTATGCTAGTATTACTAGAGCAAGGGGTTAAGTACACTATATATACTGACGCGTCTCGCGTTGGTTTAGGTTGTGTCCTTATGCAGAAGGACAGGGTGATTGCGTATGCCTCGAGACAATTAAGGAAGCATGAGGACAATTACCCTACGCACGACCTTGAGTTAGTAGTGGTCATATTCGCATTGAAGCTTTGGAGACATTACCTCTACGGAGAGGAGTTCGAGCTTTTCTGTGACCACAAGAGCCTTAAGTATATATTCACTCAGCGGGACTTGAATATGAGGCAGCACCGATGAATGGAGACCTTGAAGGACTTCAAGTTCGAGGTTTCCTACCATCCTGGTAAGGCCAACCTTGTGGCAAACGCGTTGAGTTGTAAGAATGTTATAGCATTTGTGGCTCCGCTGATGATAGCAGAGTGGGATATGTTGGAGTTCGTGTGGGACTTCAAGTAGAAACTCACGGTGGAGGAGCCATTCAAGAGTGTCGGACATGTTCGGGTGTGGCCACTTATTGATGAATGGATTATCGAGACCCATAAGGGTGACGAGCAGTTGTCTGATCTTCGAGGGCAAACTAGCGATGATGTGGATTTCGAGTGGAGAGTTGGCGCAGATAGGAGCCTACGATATCGTGGCTGCCTATGCGTCCCAGATATTTAGGACTTAAGATAGGAGCTTCTCTAGACTGCCTACAGATCGAAGCTTGTGATGCATCCTGGTAGCACGAAGATGTATCAGGATATGAAGCGGTCGTATTGATGGGACAATATGAAGGTTCATATAACAGAGTATGTTTCCCATTATCTCACGTGTCAGTAGGTCAAGGCCGAGCATCACCGACCTCCTAGACTCCTTCAGCCCATGCCCATAGCTGAATGGAAGTGGGACTTCATCTCTATGGACTTCTGCATGGAGTTCCCTGGGAGATCGTGTTGGACTGCGACACGTGATTCACGTCTATCTTCTAGACTCATATCCAGGAAGTGATGGATGTGAAGTTGAAGTTCAGTACTGCATTTCACCCTCAGACCGACGGGCAGATAGAGCGGGTGAATCAGATTTTGGAGGATATGCTGTGGGCATGTGTTTTGGATTTCAAGGACAGTTGGGATGATTGTCTCCTATATGCAGAGTTCGTCTACAATAACAGCTTTCAGGCGAGTAATGGCATGGCTCCATATGAGGCCCTGTATGGTTGCCCATGTAGAGCACTGCATTGCCGGGCTGAGGTGGCGAACGCAGTTTGATTGGCCAAGAGTTAGTACAGGTGACCTCAGAGAAGATCGACATTATCAGGCGTCGACTTCTTACAGCACAGAGCAGACAGAAGAGCTACGCCAATACGAGGTGGCGACCGCTTGAGTTTGAGGTTGGAGACCATGTATTCCTCCGAGTTTCCCCTATGAAGGGAGTCCTTCGGTTTGGGAAGAAGGGAAAACTTACGCCGCAATTCATTGGCCCATTTCAGATACTTGATCGAGTGGGAGCAGTGGCATATCGTCTCACTTTGTCCACACCACTCGCGGGCGTGCACAACGTATTTCATATATCTATGCTGAAGAAATACATCCCTAATCCTTCACACATCATCCATTAGGAGCAGGTGCAGTTGAGCGAGGATGCTACATATGTACTGCGTCCAACGCGTATCTTAGACAGGAAGGAGCAAGTGTTGCACAGTAAGGTGATTCCACCCGTGGAGGTACTGTGGATGCATCATACAGAGGAAGAAGCTACCTGGGAGACAGAAGCTGAGGTCAGAAAGAACTACCCTCAGCTTCTCGAGGAGTACGAAAAGGTACTAATTTCGAGGATGAAATTTTTCTTTAAGGGGGGTAGATTGTAACAACTCGAAAATTTTCATACAAAGACCTGAGTACCACCTTAGACAGAAATTACTCAAGACCAAATCCTTTAGAAATTAGACGAGGATTAACTAGGGTTAAACTAGATTAATACGAAATTCATATTAATCACTTTATATACGATCTGCAAGACCCAAAACTTATGGAATCGTTGACGCTACATTACCAAAAAATATAGGATCAATATCATTACCCGACTACTCTTGAGAGAATCATGAAACTCTGTATCAGATCTGAACCGCACATCGAAAGTCTGAATAATACGAAGTTATAGAATTGGGACCGCCTTGCTGGGCTTGATAACCATCTTGGAAATCAAATCCAGATAATGTCTCGGGGCTATTCGCTTGAGCCCAAAGCGAGGAGTGTGAGAAAACATGGTTTTCTTTAGAAATTAAATCTAATTTAAGTAATCTGAGACTTGTCGCTATCGGGCCAAACATAAACAATCAGACCGTGGAAATCTGACCCAAATACACCCTCGGATCAGGGAACATTTCCCATACATGTCCGTGTACTTGTAACCCTGATTGAGTTTCAATGACCGTTGAACTGAACCTGGTCCGCCACGTGTGATCTGGGAACCCTATTGGAAATAAAACTTAACTCAACCTAGATCCAAGGTTGGTGAGCTTAAGTCCGACCTTTAGCTTAAGGGGGGCTCCAAAAGTGCTCCGTTGAGACGGAACAACCTCACTTTGGCTATAACCTAGGTATATCATGACCCTGGGTCTAATTTAGTGAGTTTTAAGCCTATATAAGGACGTTAAACCCTCTCTCATTCAGCCCATACGAGTTTGAGAGAAACCCTAGGAGAGAAGAGAGAAAAGAGGGAGAAAGTGTGAGAAGAGTAAGAGATTCTTCCTGATACTGTACGCTGCTACCATACATGCTTAACCATCACGATCTAATCGCTTTTTCGGCAATTCTGGCTTCGTTCTTAGGTAAGAAAAATGTAACCCTAATCTGTTATAAGATTTTCAATGTTGCAAGTAGCGAAATAGCTAACTCAACTCGTGCTTTAGGTCATCATATCAACCATGACGAAGACTTAGAGATTCTATCAACTTCGTTACGCTTCTACAACGTAAGGTGTAGACTTTAGATATATAGGTTGAGGTTTTCAAAGCTTTCAATGTTAGATAATGATAAATTCATGATTTGGATGCTATTTCACATGTACAATGCGATGTTCGTTTTGCGATTCAGTTACGTATGCAAATTATGGCGTTTAGTGTATTCTGTATATTTGTAGAAAATACCGTATACGTACAAAAAATGAAGGTGTGTTTTCCATGATTAATACTGTGTGTACATACTATATATATATGTGTAATACTTGCCCGACAAAAGAATTCACCCTAACACATGTTTTGGCTAATATACGTTATATATGTTAAATAAATGTATTCTAAGTGTTTGTGAAAATGCTTGTAAGAGTAAGTATGTAGATGATAGTGCTTAGGGTAGGTGTTAAGGTAAGATTCTCAACTACCTTAGAGATGTGTATGATTTCCTCCATGCAAGTTGTTTAAATTAATCGCTTACTTATGAAATTTATGTGTTTGTATTTCCTGCTTACCTTGTGCTTTATAACATGCTTGTTAACATGTTTGAATTATTTTGTTTATTCTACTTTACTCTACATGTTTCTGGTTAAGGATTGAATGTGATTGGGGCTATGTTATAGTCCAGGTGATCGGTAACAGACTTGAGTTCGTGGTTGAGATTCATTCACCACGTAGGACATGTTTGACAAACTCGAGTCGTGTGTTGGTCGTCGGCAGTGGTTAGGCCACATGAAGTGCTAATGCACTTCACGTCGATTGATGCAATGTACACTCGTGCTAGTCGAGCTCGTCAAGTAACTCGATTGGCCCTATGTATGTTCACCATGTTTGGACGCTACTGCTTGAACCTAAGGTACCAAACTCACCAGTGAAAACTCCGTTAACCTTAGTACCTCGAACTGCTAAGACTCGTGAGCCGGGCATGGTGGTACAGGACACCGTGGTCGAGCTGTCGGCCTATGTTGGGGCCACGAGCCTCCCCGTAGTGACCAGTGAGCAACCCAGACTCGTGAGCTGATTATGGTGGTATGGAACACTGTATTCAAGCTGTCGTCCTACACTGATAAGGTGATGGGTGAGCGGTGCAACCAGTGCGTGTAATAGCCCTGACAACCCTTTGTAGTGACATCGAGCATACTCTTAATCTGTGGAGAGGCGACGAGTCTTCCCGTAGTAAACAGAGTATAAACTAGGCCTGTATTGATAAGGTGACGGGGAAGCAGTGAACAAGTGTGTGTAACAGCCCTGGCATCCCTTTACAGCGACCTAGAATTGCATCGTCGTATGAGATTATCTAGGACTGACGACCCTAGAATAGATCATTGTTTGGGAATGATATAAGGGAGGTACCTTAGTTTCACAATACTATTATATGAAAACAACTCGGTAATCACGCTCATAACATAGCACTACATGTGCCTGGCGTTGTGGAGCACTGAGGGATGAACGCGTGCCGCGGATGTAAGATTGTGTCGCACGAGGGAGCCTTAGCGAGGATATGCATCATAACTACATTTCATCCTTGCATTAATAAGAGTGATTAGGATTGTTTGACTGAACTGCTTTATCATTACTGCTTGACTGAACTGCTTTATCATTACTACTTGAATGAATTGATAACATGTTAACCTATGATTTATTGTTCCACTGAGTTAGATACTCACTCCCACATTACGGGACGGTGTTCCGAACACCCACCAGACTCTATCTTAGATGCAGGTATCGACGAGACGCAGAAGGCTGAGCCTGATTATTATGATGATCAGGATGAGTTCTCCTACATGTAGTTCTCTGGAGGATTTTCTTAGGCCATTTAGATGACGGGACTAAAGGGTTTACCATTATAGTTGTACCATTTTTGGCATTTTGATTTTTGAAACTAATACATATATATGGTGACTCAGTAAGGTGTTCATACTTTGGAGAACGATTGTGACTGTTTTTGGCTTTATATACATCTTTCAGTCTTCCGCTTGCATTTTATAACTTGATCTGGAGTATGAATTACTGTTTTGGTATAATCCCACTCATGATTTATGTACTAACACAGATAACATTCAATCATAAGCATTTATATTGCATAAGTGATGTTTTGGAACTTGGGTGTTGAGTTGCTACTCGACCCCCGATTTTCAGGGCATTACAACATGGAAATCAATTTCATGTCCAACCATTTCCAACAATTTCATGCCCAATGGTCCAAATTCAACTTGTATGGTTTGCTTAGTGAGTGTAATGTCCAAATACACCACCAATGTCATTGTAATGTTGTCATGCACTTTGTTTTGTCAGATGTGGGTTTATGTGTACTTGGTTTTGGAAATGATATTTACAACCCCTTGGTTTTGATAGATATACCTTCTGTGTGAACTCTTTGTCATTGCAATGTTGTCATTCACTTTTTATCAGATGTGGGTTTTCTGTTCTTTGTTTGGGAATTGATATTTACACCCTTTGGTTTGAAGATACACCCCCTTTAGGGACTTATTGTTATTGCAATATAGGCATGCACTTTGTGTATGTGTATATCAAAATAGTTGGTGCCAAAAAAAAAAAACCTCATGTTTGGGTACCTCTGGATCATGTGTTTGGGTGATGGGTTTTGTTGGTTTTGTTAGAGATCTTAGTATTTGTGGAATTCTGAGCTTTTTGATTTTCTGACATTTCACTTTCACATGTGTGCTTGTAAAATGCATTTTGTAGCTCTATATAAGGATCTTCCGTTTTTGGTTTTTCTCTACCAGAATCATAGAGAGAGAAGATTGTATTTTGATTCTTACAAAGACTTTTGTATCTGTCAAACGACCTTAGCTCCAGGTTTGCTCTTCCCTTACGTTCTCCTCATTTTCCTTCTTACTTGTCTTCTCATCTATGTATGGTGATCGCTAGAGGTTTCCATTACTTGGTTTCCCACCGTGTAGATGCCAGGCAACTTATCAGGAGCGCCATGACTTACATATTCCCACCGTGTTGATGAGCTAGATTATTATGGCGGATCAGTTACAATGTGGGACATGTGAGCTAGTGACTCACATGTCTGGGCTAAGCAAAACATAGAAATCTCTCATAACACAAAATTTGAGAACACAATAGTTGCATGGGTTTTGTTGCCATTTACATCACCTGTATGTACATGTACCTTCCATTAAGTCAGTTCACTGTTCTTTCACAGCAGTTGAAACATTACAGCAAAAGAATGGCCTTAAACATTTGTGAGCGAACCTATGTTGTACATGTGATCTAACCATCCATTTTGTATGCAACCGACTGGAAGGTTTGGATCACCTGGCAGGTGTGATTTTTTCAGGGATCCTAGAAATAGTGGACCTAACAAACAGTCCATACAGGTGATGTGGATGCCCATGGTCCAAATGCAACTACATGCATGGAAGGTTCCCCTTCACTTAGCCATGTTGATCATTGCTCTATAATATTATATAATCACATGGTTTGAAGGGATACCATGGAACAAGTTGTAATTGATACATTGAACCGTTTTCTACATTATTCATTGAATTTCACATGCTCATGAGATGTATGAAGTGGGACATGTGCAAGATTTGGTGGCCCTATGTGGGGTGGACCATTTGAATGAACAATGGATGAAATTAAATACAGGTCCGAATAATCTATGCTTAGAAATTGTTAGTAGTAAATATTATCCTATTTCCTAACCATCCATGGATGAAAAACCAAAATGCAATTTTCTTAAATAAAGGTGTCAAAATATGATTCAAATGTTAAAAATAGGTGTCAAAATATAATTCAAATGTTCTCGTTTGGCCTAGAGTGCTGACAAAAACATAGATATAAAAGGAGTTTACTTAAAACTTTTCATAAGTCAAGAACATATTTTTGTAATTTGGTTAGGACATGTGGATTGTGTTTGAGGTTATTTTGGATATTATTTGACTACATCTTTATCTTTAATTATTTAATAGTTTTGCTTGACTAATCTAGTGATTTGTTTTAGCTTTTTATCTTCTTAGATGTGATAGAAGGTACACATTTCTATTATGATCTATTTTGATTCTATCTTTGCTTATGCGTAAAATGTTCTGATTTAAATATTAAAAACTACATAGTGGCTTGATCCCAATTTTCCATCATTGGGTATGTAGGCAGCCGTTCATACTAGACAGTATCGGTGCAGCCACATTTTTTTCCCCTTCTCGTAGTGTGGATGCATTTTCGTCAGGACTACTTGGCAATAAGAGTGAGGCGGATGTAAGTTCTTGAAACCTTTAATTAATCTTGAATCATCTATATATTTATCACTTCATTTATATACTAGCGTCATGGTCAACTTGTAACTCCTTAGAAACCGTTCTGCCGTAAGACATTACGATGCATGACGGTTCCTAACAGGTTGAGTTGCAAACTATTATTAAGAGTTAGTTGGAAATTTTATTTTTTTTATAAATGTTGTTAATAGTTAGATGGATGATGAATGTATTTGTGAATGTAAATAAAAATAAAAAACTTATGATATATATATATATAATGTGTATGTGTGTGTGTGTGTGTGTGTGTTATCAATGGAGGATGCCTTGTTTAGGGGGACATGAAATTTTGTAGCTTATGGTATGGTGCCTCAATATTGGTTGTATGTTATTAGTATGTAGTAGATAATACTAGGATCAATTGTAAACATTTTGTTTTGAGTGGAAGACTAAGTAAAAGAACTTGGAAGAGGCACTTTTTATGCAATTCAGCTTCAAACTGGATACCTTTTGGATAAACCAAACATCCATTCACCACTAGTTCCTCTAATACATGGTACAATGGGGGTGGGATAATGTCTGTTGCTCCAAATTCCAATACATATACTAAGCGTATGTAATATAGTTATATATATATATATTGCAATTTATATATGAAATAATCGTCATCATCATGTAAGCCATATCCTAATTAATTAGGGCTTGCCTACATGAATCCTATTCCACTGTTCCACTCTATTAAGGGCCATACCTTTAGTTAGACCATAGGTCATCGGGTCTTTTCTTACTACCTCCATCCACATCTTTTTGGGCCTTTCCCTTGCCCAACAATTTGTTCCCTAAAGTGTGGTTGGTCTTACAGTTATTCTATAAAACTTCCCTTTTAGTTTGAATGGTACTCGACGATCATTTAAAACTCTCAAGGCACATCCTATGAGCAACATCCTTTTCTATGGACAACATCCTTTTCAATCTCTCCACTCACGAATTATTGACCTAGGTTTTGAAAGTGGTCATCTTGGGAGTCTTTGAGGTTAATAATCTTAACTAATTCTTATTTTCAATCATATTGTTACTAAAATTGCAATCCATATACTTTGTTCTGGTTTGACTAATTTTAAATCCTTTGGATTTTTAAGAATCCCTTCATAAATTTAGCTCTGTGTTTACGCTGCCCTAGTCTTGTCCATCAAAGCTATGTCATTTGTAAATAATATACAACATTAGATTTCTTCCTGCAAATGCCTCGTTAACTTGTTCATTACTAATGCTAAAAGGTATGGGCTCAATAACAATCCCTAGTGCAAGCTTACAATAATCGGGAACTCACTTTTCTCTACGTTAGTGGTCCTCATATTTGTTACCGCTCCCTCTTTTTGCTAATTCTTTCTTTCCAACATCCACGAAATTAACTCTCTAGCAAGGTATCCCAAAATGGTTTCCTAACGACCATTACATAATGATAATTTTAATGGCTGTTATGGAAAAATTGACCCATAATGGCCCCATAACATTCCGTTATGGGGCTAAAATAGTTTTTTGCTTTTTTAAAAGCTGTAACGGCTGATACAACTCATATTGTAACAATAATGGAGGTGGTCAGCCACCATTACCATTATGGAATACCTTGCTCTTTAGGTATCCTATCACATGATTTCTCTAAGCCAATAAAGACCATGTGGAGATCTTATCTCTTCCATATTTCATCATCAATTAGTTAAGTAGGAAAATAGCTTCAGTGGTACCCATGTATGGAACCTAACTAATTTTCTAAGACATCCATCACATGCCTTGGTCCTTAATCACTCTCTCCCAAAGTTTCATAGCATGGCTCATAGTCTAATCACATGATAGTTAGTGCAGCTCTGTATCTCTCTTTTATTCTTAGAAATAGGTACCATGCTAATTTTCCTTAGTTTGTCTAGCATTTTCTTCAATCTAAAAATATTGCTGAGCAACTTTGTCAATCAAAATAACCTAGCATCTCCCAATACTTCCAAACCTCTAATTGGCATACCATTTGATCCGAGGGCCTTTCTTGTTTTCATTTTTTTGCAAAGCTTCTTTCACTTTAGATGTCCTTATCTATAGAAGTATCATTGGTCTCCAATGTCTTTGAGTATATTGTTCCTTTTGTACTTTTTTTTTGTTAGCTTGTTAGTACACCCCACTGTCAGTTCACACTTCACTGTTAACAACCCCCACTAGGGATCGATACTTATGCCACCAGAGTGGTTTCCATTTAACAAGGTTCTTAAAATAACTTCTCCATCGTTCATTGATCTCATTGTCCTTTACTAGTATCCTTTGGTTATCACTCTAAATGCATCAAGTATGGTTTAGGTCCCTAACCTTCCTCTCTCACAATTTTTTTACAAGTTTAAAGATATCTTTCTCACATTCTCTTGTACTCAATCTATTGTAAAGATCGTCATAAGCCTTAAGTTTTGCTTCACTTGTTATTTTCTTAGTAATCTTTTGGCATTTCTATATTGTTTAAAATCATCATTGTTTAAAATTGTCATTATTTCTAGTTCCTTACAAGGCTTTTAAACATAAACATTCCTCGTGACTAGTTTTTTGTGCATCATCATTCTACCATCAAGTTTCCTTGTATGATCGACTGTTTTTCTTTAGATGTCCAAAACATCTTTTGCAGTTTATATTGGAAATCATTAATGCTATTATTATAAATGCAACATGCATATCATTATATTATATGCATGCTATCGAATAAAGCAAAGTACAAAATCTCTACATTGTAAATATAAATTTGCATTACAAATTAATCAACAATAAAGGTGTAGAACCATAAATTTGGGTGGTTCAAAGTAGCACAAATCGGAATGGGAAGCGTAGTGGTTGATCGTTTAAGTGACATTGGTATGAACTGGTATTTTGACCCAACCCCTGAGTTAAACCAAGCATGAAAATGGGTTCTCCAAAAGCATAAACCAAGAGGAACAAGAGGATGCCCATCCACGGCAATTTCTAACATCTCAGTCTCACTTTCTATTTCCCAAATTAGATTGAGATTCCCCATCCTAATTTGTAGTTCAGACACTGTAGAACTTGAACCGTCTCAAAGACTCGGCTGAGTATTTACATGACTCAATTTGGCATTTAATAATTAAAATAAAATATCCGAAATGATAACAATTATTTAAAATTGGCATGTTAGGTAAAATATATCAAAGTGCTAATGCTAACATCTTTACAGTCAGTGTACTGCTGGAGATCTTTGCATCCTTCGCAAAAGCTCGTGAACTTGAAACTCACTGGCCTTTTTTAACTCTTATTTATTTATTATTTTTAGAAAGGTTGACTAGGTAAGTAACGTCTTTACCAATCACATGGAGTTGACTTACTTCATAAGCCTTGTCGACCGGGACCGAGTCACAATCGTGAGCGAGTTTCTATTAGCTTGGTGTCTCACTGAGTGACGTTTCAGTTGAATCACAGGGTTTAAAACTATATTCTAATTAGGCATCCAAGAAAGGAGCCCTTCCTGAAGCATAATTCCAACGTATCTGTTTTCTATTGTTCTAATATTTTATTCAATCAAATCCATTCTCACTCTAAGTTTTATTTCTTAACCATATGCATCATATATGCAGATGATATCATAACCATATGTTCAGCAGGTCCAATTGGGAATGGACCTCTAAAAAAAGAAGATTAGTGGTTGGACAATCTTGTTTAACCAGTTTTGTATAAATGGACACTAAAGATAGGCTTGCAATGACTCATCTTGAATGAAAAGTACATTGATAAGACGGTCGGGAATGGGTAGGATTGTCCAGAAAAGGCATTTTTTTTTTTTTTTTGGTTTGTGGCCAAATAATGGTAGAGTGCATTGGATGAATGGTCTGAAACAAGTCCATCCCTGCATATGTATATAATCGTATGATACATTTATGTGTATGATGGTTGAATGGATGGAAGGGGGAATCAAGATATTTTTTTTTTTGGGTTTGGTTTCATGGACCAAATGGTAATAGAGATGCAGTTTCATAAATGAAAGCAGTTATAAGCACTGACAAGTTGTTGCTATCTTCTGATTATGCAGGTGTATCTTGTTGGGAAATAGGAATTTCGCAGTTCCTACACTTTCATTTGGTCATTTTGTTAGACACTAGTGCATTAAATGCAGATTGCATTGCACTATTTTGTATTGATTCCAACATCTAAAGATCTTTTCAAACAGTATTGTGCTCTCCCAGTGAATACTATGAAGTTAAGAAATGCTCTTACCTGAACCTTTAATGGTTAGGATGAATTCTAATATTTTATTTTGTTAATTGGTTTCAGTTGATTAAACTATTCACTTTTCATGGATTTGAGCTAGTTATTTGTAATATATGAAGGGTTGACTAAACTAGTCTTTTCTTGGATTGAATCTGGTTGTTTGTAATATACGTAGGAAGGGCTCAAAAGAAGGTTGAACAGGAGAAGATACTAAGTAGCCAATTCAAAGTAAGGCATAGTCAACAGTTGAAGTTCCGGGTAATTTCTTTTGTATGGGTCCTAATTTTTTTTTTTTTTTTTTTTTGGGGGGGGGGGGGGGGGGGGGAGTGTTTAGTTACGAGGGTTAAAGTCAATTTTTGTTGGAGTGGGCCACTTGGGTCATTTCCTCTTTTATTGAATTGAGTTGTTACCAATTTTATGAATAGGATTCTTATCAAATAATAGTGTGAATTATTTTTTGAATGACTATTAGGTGCAAGATTAAAATAATAATAATAATAATTTATCGATATTTTTTAAAATTCATAGATATTTTAGCAACGGACCAAATCCGTCGCTAATTTCTGAACATTGAGAATCAACGACGGATTCGAGGTTCGTCGCTTACTCATATTAGCAATGAACCTTATCCGTCGTTAATTTCTGACCGTTGAAAATCAACAACAGATTTGAGGTCCGTCGCTAACTCATATTAGCGATGGACCTTATCCGTCGCTAATGTTTTTAGTGACGCCTAATTTTTTGAATTTTATCGATGGATTTTGTATTTTTTATGACAGATTTTATTCGTCGCTATGATGCAATGGACCCTATCCGTTATAGATTAAACGACAGATTTTATCTGTCGAGAAAAAAAAAATGACCTAGTAAATAGTGACGGACCAAGCAACAGACAAAGTCCGTCATTTAATTGGTTTTACGACGGATTTGGTCCGTCGCAAATCAACGATTTTGGCGAGTGAATGTTAGAATGAATTTTTAACCATCCACTTTTCTTGTAGGAGAATATCTTATTATTAATTATGGAAAAATAATATTTTATATATTTCACATGCTTATATACTTATAAGGGACCAAAATTTTAACAGACCTAGATCACCACATAAATCACAAGTGTAGAACTATAAATATTCTATTTTCTTTTAAAACAAGCTTCCTCAATCTCTCTCTCTCTCTCTATGTTTAATCCCCCTCCTTTATTAATGCTCTCCCCTGTATCATTGGAAACCAAGCCCAAGGCATCTAGTTGCAACCGGAAGCTAGGTGGGGCCCACCGCGATGTTTGTGATAAATCTATCCCACCCATCAGTTTTACTAGATCATATTAGGACATGGACCCAACAATGATATAAATCCGAAACTCTAGTGGGCCACATGACAAGAAAAGGTAAGGATTGAACTTCCACCGTTGAAATATTCATGCGGCAACGGATCTTGCTATTTTATTTTTATTTTTGTTATAATTTCAGTTCATCCTAATAGGAATGACCTCATGAGCGACATGGATGAAAATTATACATCACAGTGTACTCATGGAGGTTTCAATGGTAGGATGGACAGCGTGGATATAAAATACATGCATCAAGGTTGGCCCTCTGTCAGGGACGCACCATATTGTGTGAAGCTAGTCGCACCTAATCCACTCCCCAAAGCATTGTAATGTGAGGCTCTGGGACTCCATTTGCACGGTAGAATAAATTAGGTTGACTTGGCAAAATTTTGCGAATTACGTGTATTTGAAAACTTATCAAGGGCCATAGAAGTTTTGAATGAAGCTTATCGGTATGACCTCATGAACATCAGTGTAGGTTTAGGAATGTTTCAACGGTGGGCATTTAATATCCATTGTTTACTGTGGTGTGGTCCACTTGAGATTTGAATCTTTTATACTTTTAGTAAGTTGCACTAAAATGACATGTAAAAACTGATGGATGGCTGGATATACATCATATATATCGTGGTGGGCCATATTGTTCGAGAAACACTCGCAGCCTATGTTGCTCGGGTAACACCTAATCCACTTCTTACTGTTATCGAGAGAAATTAACAATTTTATGGAAATAATTATGGTGTGACAGGTGTACACTCCTTTCGATTTTTGAAAGGCCCACTGCAATGTGTTCAATAGATCTACTCCCATCATTGGACATGTAATGTCATGTGGGGCTCAGAGCCCCCCCCAAAAAAAAGTCAAGCTATTCAATGATTTAAGTGGGTCATACCAATTGAAACAGTTGGGAGAGATATCCCACCTTAATTTTTACGAGGCCCACCGTGATGAAAATGTAAAATCTACTCCAACCATTAGCTGCCACACCAAATGTTAGTCATCGTACCCAAAAATCAGGCTCAAAGTAATTCAAGTGGGCTACACCAGGAGAGAGAGTTTGAAAGGTAAGCTTTCTGTCTACACTTGCTCCAATTGTGTTGTTCACGTGAACCAGAGATAGGGCTGGTCTTTTTGCCCTGGTTATAACAGACAATGACTCACCTAATGATTGGGTGGATATCATAGTAATGCTAGAACGGGCCCACCCAAACAAACAACTGCTTTTCATCAATTACATGGAAAGATTTATTAACATTAACTCTCATTAAATGACACAGCTAGTTGGACCAATTTGAATTGTCCAACTAATAGTGTGTGAGCATTTCTTAAATAAATAAATAAAAAAAAGAGAGAAAAAAAAAAAGAAAAAGAAAGAGGACGCAGATTAGATAGTGAGAGTAACGAGCCCGCCACTGAAGTGACGTCACCAAGTTCTATGGGCCCTACTATGATGTATGTGTTGTATCCACACCGTTCATCCATTTCGAGATATCATTTTAGGGCATGAGCCAAACAATGAGGCAGATAAAAAACTGTAGTAGACCCCACCACAGAAGACAGTGGGGAGAGTGATTCCACCATTGAAACTATCCTAAGGTACACCATAATGTTTATTTAAAATCCAACCTGTTCAAAAGTTAAAAAAGACATGAAATGTAGGAAAACACAAATATCAGCTTGATCTAAAACGTTTATGGCCTTTAGAAGTTTTTAATGGTGGGCGTCATTATCCCCACGGTTTTTTGTGCTAGGGCCCACTGGAGGTTTGGATTTAACTCATTCTTTGGTTATTGCCCTAAAATGATCTCTTCACATGGATAGAAGGTGTGGATACAAAACATACATCATGGTGGGGCCCAAGGAACTTAGTAACGTCTCTCGCCACTCAACCTCTCGGTAGCTAATCTGGGCCCAAAAAAAAAAAAACTACCTACTTAATATATAATAATTAATATTGCGTTACCTTTTTCATAAAGATTTCCAATGAACTATAAATTAATCTAAGTAATTGCCATTAAAGGCATATGCGAGCAAAGTTGTCATGGGCTTGAGTGGGCCCCACCATGATGTTCACGTGAAATTCACCCCAACCACTAAGTGAGTCATCACACATTAGCCTCCGGGCTCAAACATCACCACCAGCCACAGTTCTTGTGGACCACATAATTGAAAATAGTGTACATACAATGCTTAACCTCCAAACTATTTCTATTGGTCTAGTGCAACAAAATCAAGAATAGGCTTAAATTTTTTTTACCTCAGGCCTAAATTTCAACGTCGCATCTAATGGTAAGAGTGGATTTTAAATCATCACTATGGTAGATGATGTAAAAATCAAGTGTTGATATCTAATATCTTAGAAAAAAAAATTGGGTATTATTTTTATTTTATTTTTTCGAAAAAAAAAACTTTCTATGTTTTAAAACTTGCTATTTTGGGAGCCCATTTAATTTGGATTACTTGCTTTAATTAAACTAAAGTTTCGTGCAACCTGTTCTTTACCACATAAGCATGAAATTAGTAATTTTAACATTGTTATCTACTATCATGAGTCACCTGACTTTTGATCTTTGAAAAATCGTGATTTATCCATCCATAGGTTTTTTAAAGAATCATGAATCTATGAGAGGCTCAACTACCTACTTAAAGTACTACGAATTTATTCTCTTGGACCCCTTATTCATGTGGCTTTCTTGATGAATGTGTAGGAGGGCACTCATAGTAGTAGCCTTTTGTTTGTTGTATGTATGAACAGCATGCCATGTTTTATTAAATATTTGATTTGCTGATTTATAAATTTAAATAATTTAATTGGTTGCTTGGCAAGGGACTTGGGTAAGAAGTAAGAGGTTTTGCATTCAAGTCTAGCACTTTTTATTTTATTTCCTGCTTAACTTTAACTCATGAGATTTACATGAATATTTTTCCTCTTTTATTTATTTATTTATTTATTTTAAAGAATCATTCTTTAGCACATGTGGTAGCAATGTTGAAGTGGAGGATGTGAGATCAAGGGTTGAAGGCCCCCACTATAAAAAATAAGTTATTTTTTCTCCCAAATTAGTAAAATCTATCTCATTCTTACTTGGAGATGGAATTGAATGAGAGGGAGGAATCCTCTATAAAAAGGGTTCACGTTCCACGGATGGGGAGATGTGAACCCAATTTAACGTATGGAGAAAGATGCAAATCCACTCCGTTGGTCGTGTGGGGCCTGGACTTTTGACACAATTCAGCCTTTGAATCAACAAGTTAATCCCTTTTCATTTTTTCCTCTGCAAATCAATACAAGATGTGTTCTTAGTACCGTTCTCTTTTACCTAAACTTTGTGATTAAGGGCTGATATATGAAACAATCGATTTGGGACCATCTGTGGCTTGATATAGACCTTGGATATTTTTGGACGGTGGCATTATGCCCAGTAAAATATCCATTTAAGAATCAACATGCAAATCAATCAGTTTGGACTGATCTTCTCAAATGGTAGTGGTTCCACGGTCCAAAGTGGACCAAAGGTGGGGCCCACGCTGTCCAAAGAGGACGGTGGTGCCCAGCCACGTTCCCAACTGTGGACCGGTTTAGGGCCGGTTTGGGGCACCTTTTTAGGCAGCGTAAACGACCCTTTTGGCCATGGTGTAGGATGATTGAGGGGCCCGCCGATGAACCCTGCTACCATAGTAAATCCAGGGCCTCTATCTTCCCCTCAAGTTGGATCTGATTGGCTTAAGTTCTTGTTATGAAAACATGAAATTGGTGTCTCTATCAAAATCGTGTTAGTGTTATTGGGTATTTTGGAACCTAGGTGGGGTCCACTTGATCATTATAATCCTTATTCAACTGCATATGGGGGCACTCGCGACCATCATTTAAAGATCGGTTATAAATGATGTCATGCTCGAACTTAGGACCGGGCTCACTAAATTATCGGCCGCCACCAAATCGCCGACTTGTCACTACGCCGAAATGGCCATTTTGCGATGTATTTTTGCGATGGATGAAAATCTCTTGGTTTAACGACGGATTTAATCCATCGCTAACTGAAATAGTCCGTCGCTACGCTCATTTTTCTTGAATATCCGTAGTACGAACGTCGCGAAATTTAGTGACGGACTAAAATCCGTTGCTAAAATCTGATTTATGACGTATTTACAACGGATTTTTATCCGTCGTAAATAGGCGACGGATGAAATCCGTCGCAAATTTTGATTTGGCGACGAAAAATGAACAGTTGCAAATTCCCGCTCAATAGACGAAATGGTGGGCTTTTCTGTTAATTTTGCGACGGATCAGATCCGTCGTAAAAAGGACTTGCGTTTATCATTACTTTTTAAAATTTTTTTTTTTTAGAATATGGTGGGAAATTAAGTTTTTTTGTAGTCTAATAATTGTTTTTTTATAGAATTTTAGTGGTTTAATTGTAAATATTTGTATCTAAGATTATTTTTTAACAACTGATTGAATGCAAAAAGAAGATTTATTTTGTTTTTATATCAAATGAGTGGAATTTTTATTTTTATTTTTTAATTTAAAACTAATATTTAAATGATTTGTAATATCACATGAAAAAGAATATTGCGAAGTTTAAAAAATTTAACAATGTTTGAGGAAAAAAATTAGATTTTGACAAAATAAAAATCGTGATTTAATAAAAATCTATTTTGTGGAAACAAAAAAGAATATTTAATAAAGTTGATAAATTTGAAAAAAAAAAGCATTTGATTTTGAGAAAAAATAATATCCTGAAAAAGAAAATTAAAAATATTTTAAAAAATGTGAAAATTTTCACAATGTTGGAAAAATGAAAATATTTTAAAAAATAAAATCAGAGTTTGAAATTTGAAAAAAAAAATAAAATTGTAAAGTTCGATAATAATTGACAAGTTCAAATAAAATGCTTTTAAAAAAAATGGAGAAGTGAAAAAGAATTGAAATTTTTTAAAATAAAATGATATAAAAAAATTGATACTTTATGAAAAAACAAACATTTTGAAACGAAAAATAAATAAGTTGAAATTTTTTGTGTTTTTGAAAAATAATTGAAAATGTTCAAAATTCGAAATTAAAAGAAAAAGTTATTTATAAAAACACTAAGATTTTGAATATATATATATATATATATATATATATATATATATATATATATAATTTTTTAAAAAAATTGAAAAGTTGAAAACAATATGATGCTTTTGAAGAAAAAAATCAGCATTTTGGAATTGTTGGGAAAAAAAATTTGTGAAAATTTAAGATATTTTGAAAATAAAAATTCAGAATTTGTATTTTAATTTATTTTTTGAAATAATTTATAACGAAAATGATATTATGTTTAAAGTTTTCAAAGAAAAATTAAGAGTAAAAAAAATATACATTTTGAAAAAAAAAATGTAATTTTTAAATGGATATTGATATTTATCTGTGAAAAAAATATTTTTTAATAAATTATTAGGCACATCTACTAATTGAACATTTAATCGTTTTCAGACAATCGAATTAGTTCAGATTGAAGAGTAAATAATTTCATATGTTTAAATCAAATTTAACTCAAATTGCTGATCAATCTTGTATTCCCAATGCCTTTCTCACATGTAGCTAGCCTGATTGGGGTGAGTAACTAATCAAATTGAGGGTATTGATCAATAGAATAGAGTGAATGAATTATACATATAAAATGGGCTAAATATTATTGTCAAAATTATGACCCAACTTAATGACCTTGCGAGAACCTACAAATTGATGTTAATAAGTTTTGTGGGCCCCATCATGATGTGTGTCGAACATCAATACCGTGCATTTAATGTGTCCCCTTTAGGTTATGAGATATCTTAAAAATCATCCGTAAACGAAACTCAGGTGGACCATACCATTTAAAACCATGTCAAGACATCATAAAAAATATAAAAGCACTTGGTGGGGCCCACATGAGTTTTGGATGCAGCTAAAAATTGGTCTGACCCCTCATCCAAGTGGGACACACATAATGAGTGAGTTGGATATGTGAATCACATTAAGGCAAGCCCAATATATGATTATGAATGTTTTAAGGAAACCCCTCTATATTTAGGTGAGTTAGTCATTACCTTTACCAAAGTAAACTTTATGGGGTCCACCGTTATTTATTTATTTTATCCATTCCGTTTATCCACGTTAATAGATAATTTGAGGTCTAAAGAATAAAAGGAAGCATATCCAAAGCTCAAGTGGACCACACCACAGGAAATAGTGTGATTGAACCTCTATCATTGAAAAATTCTTGGAGGCCATAGAAGTTTTGGATCAAGCTGATGTTTGTGTTTTCCTTTCATTCATATATATTTAATATTATAAATAAGTTGGATGGCAAATAAACGTTACTGTGGGCCCAAGGAAGGTATTAACGGTGGAAATCATTATTCCACACTGTTTCGTGTGGCATGGCCTACTTGAGTTTTGGATTTACCGAAATTTTAGGATCAACCCACACCATTCATCCATTTTTTGAGATCGTTTTAGAGAATTATCCAAAAAATGAATCATATCCAAAGATTAAATGGGCCACACCACCAATAAGGGGATGGATTAGACCACAATTATTTGTAAGGCCCATAAATTTGGGATCAACCCACACCGTCCATCAATTTTTGCACATCATTTTAATACTATATCACATAAATGAGGTAGATCAAAATCTCAGGTGGACCACACCATGGGAAAACAATATTGATTGAATGTGTACGGTGCTCACTGAACTCCCACTGTTTCCTCTTGTGTGGTCCATTTGAATGTTAGATACACCTAATTTTTGGTCACACATTCTAAAATGATATCATGAAATGAATGGACGGGGTGGATTTCTCACAAACATCTCGATGGGCCCCACCCAGCATCCTTGTGCAGGGACTTCCTGTTAAAGGATTTCGCAGGAAATCCTACCCTCCTGGACCCGGATCACCTACTGACAAGTTGAGTAGTGAGACTAACATCACTAAGCTCTGTAAGCCCCATGATGATGTATTCTTTGTATCCACTCCGTCCATCTATTTGGAGAGATCATTTTATGTTAATGGACAAAGAATGAGTCTAACCCAAACCTCCAGTGGCCCACACTATAGAAAAGAGTGGGGAGAGTGACACCCACCATTAAAAACTTCTAAAGCCCGTAAAAGTTTTCGATCAAGCTGATACTAGTGTTTTACCTTCTTTCATGTCTTTGTTAACCTGTGAACAGTTTGGATTTCAAATAAACATCATGGCCGGCCTTAGGAAGGTTTCAACGGTGGGAATCACTCTCCCCACTTTTTTCTGTCGTGGGGTCTACTAAGGCTTTGGATCTGCCTCATTCTTTGGATAACGCCCTAAAATGATATCTCCAAATGGATGGACGGTGTGGATACGACACATACATCATAATGGGCCCCACAGAACTTGGTGACCTCACTTCGCTACACAACCCGTCAGTAGCTATCCGCGTCCCCTCTCCTCTCTCTCGCCCTAAACCTGTCAGTAGCTGATCCGCGTCCCCTCTCCTCTCTCTCGCCCCAATCCTCCATCTCTCTCTCTCTCTCTCTCTCTCTCTCTCTCTCTCCTCGTCCTAATCCCCTCCCCTCTCCCTCCTCTCTCTCTCTCTCTCTCACCTTTCTTGTGCGTGTCTTTGATCCATGAACGCCCTGCCGACGCACCCCCTCGCTCTCAAGCTCGGTTAACGACTATTTGTCGAACGTCAAGTATCTCTCTCTCTCTCTCAATCTCAATGCCGATTTAGGAATTTGGGGATTTAGTAATTTATGGATTTTTGATTTGATGTGGACCCTCATTTAGGGATTTGGGGATTTTAGGGCTTACAGATTTGAATGTGGACCCCGAATTGGGGTTTTCTAATTTTACAAATTAGGGATTTGGGGATTTTAGGATTTTGGGGATCTGAGGATTTTTGGAATTGGGGATTTCACCTTCTATGTTTTATTTATTTATTTATTTATCTATTTATTGGGGATCTGGGGATTTCTGCTACTCCAATGCCGTCGAAAAGAAATGGCTCATTTGGGGATAGAGCATACATTCGACGTTTGGGGCTAAAGTGTACATATTCTTTCCCCAGAATGATGTTTTTTCATGGATTATGGAAAGATCTTGTCCATCTTATCTTATTACGGTTTCTTTAGCTTTTTTAAACTATAGATTCGGTTTAGAGATTAGATCTGATTTTTTTTCTGGTATTTGGCGCAATCTACTGGGATTCCTTGCCTGATTCGATGTATTTGGTTGTAAAATGATGGAAGACGTGTTTCAGAAAATATTTGGCTGCATCACAAGTTAGAATACAGTGGTTGTAGGTGATCAGCTCTCAGAAGTAAATAAGATGGTTTGATGTGTTTACCTTTCCTAGTTGTGGTATGACTGGAGCGTATGTGCTTTATTATAATGAATATATATATGTTGTGTAGGTTATATATATGATGCCCTGTTAAGCCTGATTACTACCTACACCTTACAATGGTTGGTTTAGCTAGTCATGAGTTTGCGGATGGTGGTTATGGTTAAACACAGGAATTATGAGATCCCGATTGTCTTAAGGTAAATAGTGTGATGTGATACGTCTATTTCGTACAAAGGGCTAGCTGACTGAACTAGATATTTAAAAAAAAAAAAAATTTGCCACTTTCACTGCCAAATTTGCTATTACATGATCATTTTAAGAATGGATGGATTTATGTGCTTCTTGATTGTAATTAAAACCCAAATTTGCTGGATGGTTACTTTCAGGGTAAGCCGATGAATGGTTAGGAAATAGCGGGAAAAATGCTTTCCAAGAATTTGAGGGAAGGGAATGAAGAATTCAAAAATGAAGTTTTTTTTATTGCAAAACTTCAACACATGAATCTTGTTAGGATTATTAAATTGGCAATTATTTGCCAATTGTTTTCTTTGGTGTAGGCCACATGATGAGTGGACGAGCCTGATTTTTATGTTGAGCATTCTTCGTGGTGGGGGCGAAACCTTTTGGACGAGTGGGATCCTGTATACACTTGAAACTTTGGAATTTATGCACTAGGTGGATGGTAAATTATTTTTTAACTAGTCATGTGTGATGCTGCCTCTTTAAATTATTATATTTTAAATGTTAAAGATATATACTTTTGTCATTGTAGATTCTTTTCATGGACTAATAGTCGGGTACAAAATGCAACTTCTATAGTTTTCTTTTATTTATTTATTGTAACGCCCTGAAAATCGGGGGTCGAGCATAAACTCAACTCCCGAGTTCCAACGCATCACTTATGCAACAAAATGAATGATGATTGAATGTTGTCTATATTAAAGTAGTGAACATGAGTGAGATTAAGCCAAAACAACATATCATACTCCAGAGACAGTTAAATTTGCGAGCGGAAGACTGTGATAGATATGTAAAATATATAAACTGTGGTGAGTCTCCAGAGTGTGATAACATTACTAGGTTAAATAATTACAAGTACAATTTTAAATTATACCAAGTTGTGTAGTGTGATCTAGTCAACATCCCTGTAGCCCCAACAATCAAGGCACGGCTCTCACGAAGCCGCCAGAAAACAGTATATACGAGGAAGCATTCTCGTCGTCATAGAAGTTCGGCTCCGCCTCAGAAGTAGCATCGCCATCTGCAATCAGACAAAGTCTGGTGGGTGTTCGGAACACCGTCCCGTATCGTGGGAGAGAGTGATCAACTCAGTGGAACAATAAAGCATAGGTTAACATGTTATCAATACAGTCAAGCAGTAATGATAAAGAAGTAAATCAAACACTCCTAGTTACTCTGATTAATGCAAGTATGAATGCAGGTATGATGGATGCCCTCACCGACATACTCCCTCATGCGACACCATCTCACGTTCGCGGCATGCTTACATCCCACAGTGCTCCACATCTTCCAGGCACATGCGATGCATGATGAGCATGATTACCGAGTTTTTAATTAATCCATTTCAAACAGCAGGATTAGGAAATTAAGGTACCTCCCTTGTATCATTCCCAAACATGATCCATTCTAGGATCGTCAGTCCTAGTTAATATAAGACGATGGTGTGTTTTCTAAGTCACTGCAGAAGCTGCCAGTGCTGTTACGCATAAAGGTTGCACCACTCCCCCATCACCCCTTAAACGATTCATCACTATACAGAAATAGGCCTAGTTCATACTCTATATATCGTGGCGAACCCTAAGGCGCACTGCGACTTCAGAATATGCTCGCGGTCACTACAAAGGGCTGCCAGGGCTGTTACGCATAAAGGTTGCGCCACTCCCCCATCACCTTATCAATGTAGGCCGACAACGCGAATATAGTGTCCCATACTACCATAATCGGCTCATGAGTTAAGTTGCTCACTGGTCACTATGGGGAGGCGCGTAGCCCCAGCGTAGGCCGAGAGCTCGACCACGGTGTCCCATACCACCATGCCCGGCTCATGAGTCTTAGCGAATCGAGGTACCATGGTTAAAAGGGTTTTCACTGGTAAGTTTGGTACCCTAGGTTTAAGCAGTAGCGACCAAACATGGTGAACATACATTAGACAAATTGAGTTACATGACGAGCTCGGCTAGCTCGAGCGCACAACAAGTTGAACGGCATGAAGTGCATAAGCACTTCGCGTGGCCAACCACTATCGCCAACCGAAGTACGACTCGAGTTCGTCGAACACATCTCACGTGGCGACATGAAACTCAACCACGATCTCCAATCTAGTACCGATTGTCTGGACTATAATCATAGCCCCAAGCACAATTAATTGACATCCATAACATGTGGAGTAAAGCATGATAAACAAAGTAATTCAAGCATGATAAATAAAGTAATTCAAACATGATAAATAAAGTAATTCAAACATGCTAGTAGGCATGGTATAAGCATATTATAAAGCATGTTAATAAAACAAGTTACAAAGCATGTTTAAAAGCATGTTGTAAAGCACTATACAAATAGGGATACAAATACATATATTTCATAGGTGAGTGGTTAGGGTAAATAACCACATGGAGGGTATCATATGTGACTCTAAGGTAGTTGAGAATCCCATCTCAGCACCTACCTAAGGTTCTAACACTTAAGCACTTACACTCACAAGCAATTTCACCAACACATGGAATGCACTATTTCGACATACATGACGTATGTTAGAGGAAAGTGCACTAGAGTTGTCCCTTTACCAAACTAGTATTTCATACGTATACATCATATTCATATAGTAAATAATCATGACAATTACATCAGCAAATTTTATACGTATAGGGTATTTTCTAGGATACCCAATTTCAACATACATAGTGTTTACAAGGGAACTTGTAATACGGCGATTCTTTTCACCAAGAAATTAATTTATATGCACATAATATATTTATACAACAATTAATCATGACAAACACATCGCTAAAATATACACGTATACGGTACTTCTTACAATACCATATTTCTACATACATGGTGTATATTAGTAAACATGTATTTAGGCGAACCCTTTCGCCAAATGAGTATTTTATCCATACATCATATATCCATACAACAATTAAATATGTCAAACACATTTCTATAAAAATATGTATATGGTATTTTATACGAATACCTAGAGTATGTGAAATTCCAAATTCTACAATTCTAATCGAAACAAAAAACGGAAAGCACTTTGTACATGTGCAATTGCATGCAGATCATGAATCTATCATTATCTGACATTGAAAGTGTTGAAAACCGCAACCTATACACCTAAAGTCCTCACCTTGTGTCGTAGAATCGTAACGGAGTTGATAGGTTCGCTAAGCTTCCGTATACGGGAGTTTGACAACCTAGAGAACGAAACAGGTTAGCTATTTCATAACCTACAACCTATACAACCATAAAACAGGTTAGGATTAGGGTTTCTTACATAGAAACGACGTCGGAATCGCCGGGAAAACGATAAGAATCAGGCGGTGGAGCCCGAATAGCGGCAGGGAACAGCAGCAGGGAGTTCCTCCCACATCTCCCACACTTTCTCTCTCTTTTCTCTCTCTCAATCTCAAATTCGTATGGCTGCCATAAGAGAGGGTTTAAGGTCCTTATATAACCTAAAAATTTACCGAAATAGACTCCCGTTCAAAGTATACTTAGGTTATAACCAAAGCGGGACTTTTTCAGCTCAACGGAGGACTTCTGGCGGGCCTCCTTGAGCCAAAGGTCAGACTTAAGCTCACTAATACTGGATCTACGTTCTATTAAGTTTTCGTTTCGGTCGGGATTCCAGATCACGCGTGGCGACCGGGCCGCTTCAACGGTCAGCGGATCTCGATCGGAGATGCCGAGTACATGTAAATGTGTATGAAATTTCTCCTGATTCGAGGGTGTAATTTGGTCTGATTCTGATGGTCTGGTTGCTTAAAACTGATCCGCAACCGACGAGTCTCAGATTACTATTCAAGATATTTATTTTGTAAAGAAACATGTGTTTTCACACTCTCTCGCTCCGGACTCAAGCGAACAGCCGTGGGACATCGGCTGGATTTGATTTTCGAGATCGTTGTCGAGCCCAGCGAGGCGGTCCTAAGTCCTTAACCTCGTATTGTTCGGACTCCCGATGTGCGGTCCAGATCAGATACGGAGTTTCAACGTGCTCCCGAGAGCAGTCGGGTAATGAGTTTGATCTTAGATTTTAGGGTAACCTAGCGTCAATGATTCTACAAGTTTTGGGTCTTGCAGATTGTATTTAAAGCGATTCGAACGGATTTCGTAGCTAATCTAGTTTAGCACTTAGTTACTTTGTCTCATTTCTAAAGGATTTAGTCCTATAAGATTTCTATCTGAGATGGTACTTAGTCCTTTGTAGTTTGTGTATAAAGTGATCCAAGTTATACTACTTAGCTAGTTTAAGATAGTGTCTAGGGTGAAAGTTCTTAGAAAAATTGGAAGAACAAGGTGGTAAAGGGTTGGATTTGTGAAGGAAATGGGTTCAGAAGTGATTTTAGACTATGGGATTCAGTTTTGACAAGTTAATGAGGTGTTAGGATCGACCCATTGCCTAAGGACGTCTAATCCCAGGTTGGCAAAAATCCGGGGTGTTACATTTATTTATATGCATGTTGGTTTTATGGAAGTTGAAATCTTGAAAATGTTGGTTTAGTTGTTGTAGGAAAAAACCTTGAAAAGTTAATAATGATTTTGAGGCTTCATTGTTGTGTAGTCTATGATCAAAATTTGATCCATTAACTAATAGAAATGTTGCTTTTTGTTTTTCTGTGCTGGCTCATGTAGTGTCGATTCCCTAATTGTGGATTATAGATTAAAAAACTGAAAATTCCTAATTAGGGATTCAACATTCAAAACTCTTAATTAGAAATTTTTTAAGGGGATATATTGGGCCATTGGATGTTCTTGCGATTGAGATTTTACATTTGCAGGATGGAACTTCTGGAGAAGATTTCAACAATGACTCAATTGATCGTGAAGAAAGGCGGCTCTGGAGGTTTTTTTTTTTTTTCCTTTTTCTTTTCTTCAAGAGAAATGGTCATGCAGCGGCTGTATGTGAACTATCTCAGACAACCATTTCTTACTAACCAATCATGTGTAGAATATCCTATCCGGGACAAAATGATGATTACTTGGTTTGAACTTTAGGCCAATCCACTTACCATGATGAGCTAGTTTGATGGAATTTCCCCACTGCTTAATGTTGGTGTCTGCACTTAGCAAGCAAAAGCACATCTGAAAAGGCAAGTCAGAGCCTTTAAATAATAATGGCATATGCACATCTTCACTTTTTTCCAAACTGGGCCTATAACTTTGTTCCATATATGTAATTTTATACAAAGTGATGGTGACATCAAAGCATTTAACAAGCAATGTGCATGAATATGATGCTGTGTGAATCAGTAAATAATATTATGGAACCACATGATGCTGAAGGAACTTCCAAATCAGGTACCATTCTGTTTAGTGTCCACATCAAGTGACAGGATTTTTCCGCTTCTTAAAAATCCATCTGCTGATACATTTTTCTTTTTAATTTTTCCACTAATGTCATTTGTACCATGCTTCCTAATAGCTAGTTGCTTATCGCTTTTTATTATGCTGTAGAAATGGATTGAAATTATTGGCCACAGGCACGCTAAAATGTTGATTTTCTAACAAATTCAGATGTGATGAAAACTGTGCTCAACATATTGCAGGTATTAAGCATGGTTATAAGGTTTGAAGGTAAAAAGAAATCAATGGCCCAAAAATGGCTTTATTTATTTATTAAATTTTTTTTTAAAGCGTGTTGGCCCTTGAAAAATGGCTTGCAGGTATTGGGGTTATAAGGTTGATTTGACACCATTACAGCAAGATAAAACACCCCCCTCCCCCCCAATACAGTCGTACATGTTTTAACATGGGCCAATACAGTTCCTTATTGCGTGTCATATCATGCCGATACAGATATCATATAGTCGTATCAATCGATATGGTACCCTTTTTGAAAACCATGACCTGTAAGTACCAACTGCAATTTTCCCTAGGAGATTTGGCGCCCTTTGTGTGCGTAGTTGATCAATGTCTGGTTGGTTGCACTGTTGCCGATCTAGCAATTTTATTGCCTTTTATTGTCATGTGTATGTCTATTGTATCTTATACTTAGTGACTTGTGAGTATCATACACGAGTAAAATGAAGTGTCTCTACTTGGCAGACAAACACCAGTGTAGCCAGCGCACTTGGAACGTACTTCTTATCACAAATATCATTGATCTTTCTGGACATGCTTAATGTGTACAGGTATGTTATTGGTGTGAAGAGAATCTTATGACACTTGTTTGGTTCCATGGGTTTGTAGATGCTCTAGTTTGTAATAATGTGTATATTTGTTTTTGAGAAATACTAATAATGCGCATATTTTCATGACTAATGCTTGAAACAGAATGTACAGCGAGCTTATATCAAAGAAATTAGCAGGAGGAGGGCCCTTTGGCTCTAAAACATCATATGTAAAACTTCTGCGGTAAGATCAATGTTTGGGAATTATTTTTTTCATGGACAACTTCAATGTGGACAGTGAGCAGTGAGAATTCTACACGTTATCTTCCATCATTGAAGGATTGATGGATGGAAACTAGAAACCATTTCAAAATTCAAAATTTCAGATGCCTATGCAGAGATTCCTGCTCACTAATATTTGATTGTGACTCTGTGAGAGATATTGTCCATCAATTCTCGGTGCACCCTGTGCATGCACAATCTTTACGCTTCTATAATGTGCATACATCCTTTTAAGGAATGATAAATGTATTATTCTGGCAGTACTAAATAAGATTTATGTCTAAACAGATTGGTTAAGCGGGAGACTCCTAAGCTAATTAAAACATTTGTGGACAAGGCTGAAGATCAACCGCAAATTGGAAAATAGTTTGTGCCACCAATGATGGACCCTGTTCTCGGGGACTATGCTAGAAATTTACCTGATGCCAGGGAGTGAAGTTTTGTCACTCTGCCACAATTATAAACAAGTAAGTTTAGCCATATATCATGGTTATTGTTCCTCTTCATTTTTTATTGTATGTAAAATGATATGAAGTTATATCTGTGGTGTGTATTGCTGTGTAGAAGGTCATCTGTCTTTCGAGTTGCCAACTTTCTCATATATCAACCAAGGCCATCTCCCTCTCCTTTATTCTGAATGTTTCAATTATGGTAGCAGATGCAATTATTGCAGTCAAATGGGTTTCCCTCCTGGACAAATAACCTTGGACGTTGTTATTTACTACCAAAATCTGGATAATTGCATCTACTTCAGATGCATCTTTTTATCATGGAGGAAGCTAATGAAGCTGCTAACTCTCAATGAAAGTAGATAGGGTTGCTCATCATTGGAACTTTGCAGCCTCTTTTGTTTATTTCCTATTTGAGTAAAAATATCAACTCATAAAAAAGAAGAAAATAAAGTGGTAAATGTGGTACACTTGCCCTTGTTTTAACCTGGTCATAACACTACCGCCAATCATCCTCAAATGGGGTACAATCATGTTAACTTTTTTTTATTGGTAATTTAAGAGTTAATTGCTTAATCATTGTGAAACTAAGTAATGATTTTTTTTTCTTGCTTTCTAATTTTATTATTATTATTACTCAGCCCAAAATTTAGATTGGCTCAGCCATGTCACATTGGACCAACCATGTACCCATGCCAAGTTTCTTTTGTTGCACTTGAGTACACAGACAAGATTGAGTTTTTAGTCATTTGGATTCTTCCATCAAGCATCATATTCTCTTGTAAATAAATGCTTTTTTGCCAGATCTTTCTAGTCTTAGATTCCTAACAGTTACTGTATCCCACCACAATGAAACTAGTGATGTCCTGAATCCTGATACTTGGTTGGGCCCAGATAATAGATCTTGGTGGTGATGTTTACAGGTACAAGGGAGTAATGATGGAGGACGTGCCTCACATATTTGAAGTCATTTTTGAATGCACGGTTGAGGTACTTACTGCTAACATGACTGATTGAAGCATGCATACATGATACATGGTTGCACTATTTTTTCGTACTAATGTTTCTTCTCTATTTTTTTCTTTATTTCAGATAACGAAAAATTTCGAAGATTATCTAGAGCACCACTTGAAATTCTTTTCTTTATTACGTGCAATTGCTACACATTGTTTCCATGCTTTGATTCACTTGTCAAGTCAGATTAGTTAAGCTTTACATCAATGTTGCACCCATGCATGCATAGTTTTGTATGTCCATGGCATATCATGCGTGTATTTTTCTCTAAATATTCAATCGCTCCATTATTAGTTCCTCTTCTTCTTCTTCTTCTTCTTCTTCTTCTTCTTCTTCTTCTTCTTCTTCTTCTTCTTCTTCTTCTTCTTTTTCCATTTTTGGTGTATCATTTATTTATTTATTTTCTTTTGTTAATCCATACTAGCAACTTAAGCTTGTCATGGATTCTATCATATGGGCATTTCGACACACTGAAAGGAATATTGCTGAAACCGGGCTCACCTTTTGTTGGAGATGCTGATCAACTTTCAGGTGTGTTTATTTCATTGTCCCATCATTTGTTCATATTATGGCCTATGCAGTTTCTTACCCTTTGGAATGTTCTTTTGATAGGTTTCTGAGTTCTATAATCAATTCCATAAGACTTACTTTCTAACAATTGTGCAAGATATTTTTGTTGTACTGATGGACTTACTATCTAACAATAGAGCACGCCCTCACCCCGTATGTATAACTCTTCTTAAATCTTGGTACCATCCTTAATTGAGCAAAGAAATTACTAACAGCTAACCTTACTTCTTTTGCATGCCATGAAAGTATGATTTGTTAACATGCATGTTGATTATCTTGTTCATGGTCTATGCACAATTGCTACCATATGCCTGTGCAAACCTTAAGATACATGGCATATATTTTCCCTTTCTTTATAGGCATGCTTTAATCCCATCGGTGCAAACTTTTAAATGGTTACATGATTTTGCATCTCCATGGATTACACGAAGGACATGTGAAATCCAAGGTGAAAGAAAGGGAAAAAAAAAAACAAAACAATAATCATCCAATGATGATTTTCATGAGAATTATTGAAAGATGGATTCCAATTTTGAGTTCTTATTTGGGTAATAAGTGGGAATCTCATGTTCCTCTCACAATGCTCACCTAGTTTCTTCTGCCAAGAATCCAAATTCTGGAAAACTGTAAGGATTGCTTGTTGGAATCCACCATTTTTTTGCTATCCAAACAACACAAATGGCCACATTAAAGGAAAACCCTTTTCCTTTTCCGTTGATTGACATGGAATCTAGGTTTCCAAACATGGCCTAATATTTTTTTCATCTCATTTTCTATTTTTTTGATAATTTTTTTTTAAATTCAGCTCTTTTTTTTTTTTTTGGAATGAATAGTCAGTTCTAAAATTTCAGCAAAATTCTTTTTTTTTTTCTTTTATTTTGAGTGTGGGTAGTTGGGATGCATGTAAACTCTGTGCATCTACACATGCATGTACTAGATCAGATTTTCTTTTTCATCTAATTTTCTATTTAGATCAAATATACAAGTGTTATAGTGAATCTAAGCTTGAAAAGTTCATAAAATCATCAAGCAGGTCAAGACAGGATTCTACCAAAGAGCGGATTGTTTCACCATCATAAACGTGCTCGATATTAGAAAATAATACATATTTAGAGTCCTCTAAATATTTGGGTTTTCTTCCACTTTCTTGAGATTTTTTCTTTTAAAAAAATTAACCATTACACCCCCTCGTAACAGTCGTTACTGCCTATAATAGTAATGGTTTGCACGAAAGCCATTATGGCACCGTTACCATTACATAATAACTTGGTCTTTTTACGTAATACCTTGGTCTTTTTTAAATTTATTGGTTGTTTGTTTGGCATTTGAATGTCATGTGTGCTCATTTTGGATATGATTGCATCACTCATCGCCTATCACCAGTGTTCTTAGTATCAGTATTGTTATACGTATCACTAGCTAGGGATATAGAAACATGTGTCAATGTCGGTGATATCATTGTTAATGCCCGAAAATGTATCGCTGACTAAGGGAAATATTGGAGAAACATGAGGAAATTGTGGAATTTCTTAATGAAACTTCAGGGAATACTAAAATACACATATTTGCATATTTAGGAATCAAATAATTGCAAAAGAAGACGCATACATAATAAGTTTCTCTTTAATGAGTCTAGAAGCATGTAACGCTGACTCAAGGAAACCTTAGAAAAACATAGGAAAAATAATGGAATTTTTCAATGATATATTAGTTGATGCTAAAAAACACATATTTGCCTATTTAATTATCAAATAATAGCGAAAAATATGCATGTTTACATATTTAGGAATAATAAATTTTCATTATGAAAGCAGTTATAAGCACTGACAAATTGTTGCTATCTTCTCATTATGCATGTGTATCTTGTTAGGAAATAGGAATTTCGCAGTTCCTACACTTTCATTTGGTCATTTTGTTAGACACTAGTGCGTTAAATGCAGATTGCATTGCGCTGTTGTGTATTGATTCCAATATCTAAAGATCTTTTCAAACTGTATTATGCTCTCCTAGTGAATGCTATGAAGTTAAGAAACGCTCTTACCTGAACCTCTACTGGCTAGGATGAATTCTAATATTTTATTTTGTTAATTGGTTTCAGTTGATTAAACTATTCACCTTTCATGTATTTGAGCTGGTTATTTGTAACACATGAAGGGTTAACTAGTCTTTTCTTAGATTGAATCTAGTTGTTTGTAATATATGTAGGAAGGGCTCAAAAGAAGATTGAACAAAAGAAGATACCAAGTAGCTAATTCGAGGCAAGGCATAGCCAATAGTTGAAGTTCCGGGTAAGAAGTGTTTAGTTAGGAGGGTTGAAGTCAATTTTTGGAGTGGGCCACTTGGGTTATTTTCTCTTTTATTGAATTGAGTTGTTACCAATTTTGTGAATAGGATTTTTATCAAACAATAGTGTGAATTATTTTTTGAATGACTATCAGGTGTAAGATTAAAATAATAATAATAATAATAATAAATTATCAATATTTTTTTTATTTACAGACATTTTAGTGACGGACCAAATCCGTCGCTAATTTCTGAAAGTGGAAAATCAACAACGGATTTGAAGTCCGTCGCTTACTCATATTAACGACGGACTTTATCCGTTGCAAATGTTTTTAGTGACGACTATTTTTTGGAATATTACCGATGGAATTTTTATTTTTTACGACGGATTTTATCCGTTGCTATGATGCGACGGACCTTATCCGTCGTAGATGAAACGACGGATAAAATCCGTCGTAAAACCAAAAACGACCCAGTAAACAACGACGGACCAAGCGACGAACGAAGTCCATCGTTTATTTGGTTTTACGACGGATTTAGTCCGTCGCAAAACAGCGATTTTGGCGTAATGTGTATAGTACTCTGATCTCGGCTCCTAGGTCCCATATGCTAGGTTCTGAATTTGGGATCATACAATGACGATATTTAGGGTGATTTTGTTTGTAAAGAGTATAACCACAACTGTACCAAAATAAAAAATATCATCACATATCCACTATATAATATGTTTGATTATAGTGCTGGAAGAGGAAATGCAAGATAAAAAATCCAAACGATCAAGCACACGCATCGGGCTCAACTCTGCTGATAGGCCCTAGCATACCCTATAGCATAAACAAATGTGCATAAGCCTCATATAAAACTTAGTAGAGCATGTGTGTGCGTGAATAATGCATATGATAAGTATATCAATATCAAAGTAATTGAAAAATGGAGGGTTAACCTAACAAGTCTATGAATGTTATTAGGCATACTAAGGCTACACACCGTAAGGGCGTACGTAGAAAAGTGTCATATGCTAGAGATGATATGCAAGTATGCTCATCCACAACTAATCCACATATCAGAACAATTTCCAATTGTGACATCATCTGTTGGGACGCATAGACACATAAAATAAAAACAAGAAAAGTAATCATAATCGCACAAACAAAACCAGGGAAGAGGCGATCCGAATTTGACATGGAAAAACCCTTGCGGGAAAAAAATCACAGCATGAAGTGACGAGTAATGTGCTATAAAAGCAATATTATAAGAGATAGTAGATCTTACTGATCCGAATAACCCTCGAATCTCCTTTAAAACCCTAGTTATGCCCTTAAACCCTTTAGAATAACTCTAAAAGCCCTAATACTCTCCCTAATCTTGATTACACATGGTATATATACTACCCAACTGAAATAGGAAACAAATTGAACACTTATGTAAAACTACGCGCGGCTTTGATGGGTCCTTCGATGGCATAGATAAACATTAAGGACTAGCTAATGACATCGAAGATCGTTCGATGCCATCGAGTAGTAACCTCCAAAATTGTACAGTAATCAACTATGATTTTTTTTAGATTTTCTCGATGGGATCGAGCATCTATCGACGGCATCGACATATTCTCAATGGGATCTAGTGGTTTATTGACGACATCCACAAACCCTGTTACAAACATATTTAAGATAATAGACAACAATCTCCACCATGTCTTCAATCTTCATTCATCATTGCTCCTTTGCCATCAACATCTCAGATTGCCTTCCATCATAGCTTCATCGTCGCTTCTCATGCACACTTTGTCCTCATTAAAGCTTCGCCAATCCTAGAGAAGTTGCATACAACTTGAACTTCTCAAAAAGATGCGCATTCATAAGCATGTCAGCTGGATTCATGCCTTTGTGTATCTTCTCAAGAGTCACACCTCCTCCCTCAAGATATGATGAACCTCACACCCCTACTAGAAGAAAGAAAAAATCTTGAAGAACCTCAACAAGTTGAAACCACCATGGATGATATGATCATTGACTAGAAGATTCAGAAGATCCAACTAACTCTGACTATCATCCCTCTAAATTTGATGAGAGGTTAACTGCATTAGAGGAAAAAAGTTGATGCTCTACAAGTATCGCAGGTATAATTAGCCCAAGCTCAAAAATCTACTATGAAGTACATAAAAAAAGGTACTTTCATCAATTCAATTGGAGTTTGAGGATTAATGACCCTTCAATGCCTACACCATCCTCATCAGAGTCGGAGTGAGCTAGGTTTATTTATTTTTCTTTCCTTGGATCTGTACTAAATAATATTCTGATGGTTTACTCGGATATTTTCATGGCTTGGATGAATTTTTTTTATATACACTATCCTATAAGTGTCCTTTGTTTTGATGTTATATCTTCCCTGATATTATTCATATTTTACCCTACTTTGACAATTATGCTTATTGTTATATCATATGATTTGTTCTTCCTTTGTGAACTTGTGACAAAAAGAGAGAGAAATTAGTGTGTGGGTGGAATGATTATAAAATTAGTGTGCTATATATTTTGTGCATAGTATATGTGTATTTCTTAGGGGGAGATACATGTTGATTAATGTAGCATCAGTTAAACACAATCGGTTACAAGGATTACAAGGATGATATACATGGATGTTATTAAATCTACACAAGACAACTTCAATATTGTTTAATCTCGTGAATGAATGTTGTAAGTAATTGTGACCATGAGTATGAATGGATGTATTGTGTATGTTGTGTATTTTGTCATGAAATTGACAAAGGGGGAGATTGTAAGATATTATATGTTTAGCACACATTGATTGTCAAATTTTGTAAGACAAAAGTGTTTCGAGTAAGATCACAAGTATGGAATCACAACTACTCTACATGTCTGAAGATTAACTCAAGATTGACTTATGATCAGCTTAAGACCATCACTTTGTCTCAAGTAGTTGTCACTCAATTTCAAGATAAGTTGTCTCGTGTATTTGCTAAAACAAAGGTGGTATAACCCTAGAAAGACCTTAGGATAGGCTCTTTCAAAAATTCATTAATTTTGGATTTTTAATAATGTTTTGACTCTGGAGTTCAGGCAGCCTAATTTCTGGTTCCACTAGCCTAACTTCCTCAGCTAACTTAACTTCAAGTCGGGCAAAATAACAAATTTTGTTCAAAATTCGACCAGCCTAACTTTTGGCTTGGATAACCTAAACTTGAAATTCAGCCAGCCCTAGCGAAGTTTGGGTCAAATTTCAGTAATGCATTTCTTTGGAATTCGTGGGAATTTGGTTGGTCGATTGAAAATTTTGGCTAGCTGAATTGTGATGTTCGGCCAACCGAATTTTGGATAAATCTTATATCGCACATTCCGATAGTCATTAGATCAAATCTGGTAGAATCCAGTCAACCGAAACTATTCTTAGGTTAGCCGAATTTCTAATATTTTTTACTATAAATAGAAGCATTCTCTCATTCTAAACTACAATGAAAAATCACTCTAAACCTCTGCAAGTGAGAGAGAAGCTCAACTCCTCGACAAACTAATTGTGTGGTATTTATAATTTATTTTTAGCTTATTCAATTTCTTTTTCTCAAGACCATTTCAATCTTATTCAAAAGAGTATTATTATAACGCTTCAATTTTCGAAACCCAAGTATATGACACATTTGCCAAAACCCCAAGTGTTTGCCTTTAAAATTCAGTCCAAATTTAAATCATCTTATTAAATATAAGAGTTAGCAGCAATTATTGGCGAAGTAAACCATACATTATATAAAAACATTTTAATTATCATACAAGACTTATACAATCCTAAATAATAAAGTTCATTAAATAAAAACAAAAATCTATCATCTAATGATGGAGCTCAATATAGGTCGCAAGGACCCCGTCTAGCTCCTCAGCTACCTAATCTGCTTTAGCAACCCAGTGAACAAAATCAACTCGCTCTACACCTGCATCAACTGATATAGTTTGATAGCGTCAATGATTATCGCAGTGAGGAGTACCTCTAAGATTACACTCATCATTCATAATCCAAGATAGATCACAAGTCATGAGAAGAGACAAATTAAATAACGCAAATCATAATCATGATCGTATACTTAAAAATTAAACCGATTAACATAATTCAACATTATGACAATATAATACCAATCACGATGCAAATGAATGTGTTCAGATAGTTAAATAATCAATTATACAACTTTCTATTTCACCTGGAAATCACATCGTACGTGAGCTTCGCAAGATGGCTAAAAAATCGACAAGCGAACTCCCGCTCCACCTGAAAATCATAATATAGGTGAACTCCTTAAGATGAATAGAAAATCAACCTATAAACCTCTACTTCACATGAAAATCATATTGTATGTGAACTCGCAAGATGGCTAGAAATTCGATAAGTGAACTTCAACTCTACCCGAAAATCATGGTACGACTAAACTTCACAAGATGAAGGGAGAGTCAACATACAAACATCAACTTCTGTTGAGTTACAAATATTATATATTTTCTCTTATTTATACCTTAGTTTTATAAACATGATAAGGCTTAATGGTATATTTTATAGCTGTTTGTGTTGCAAGGTGAATCTGAGAGCTTGGATTGAAAAGAATGCTAAAAGCATGGATTTAATGCTCAAGAATCACCAAGGCAAAAGATAGATCTTAGGAGACCAAGAATGAAGAATTCACATGCCAAAGATCTAAAGAAAATACGTATAAAGGATGAAGAAAGGACTTGAAAGAATAACAGAATCCACAACAGAAAACAGGACATGTCGGTTCGACCAAAGCCAACTTCGGTCTGACCGAAATCACAGAAAACTATCCAGCAAGAATCAGGATAATTCGGTTTGACCCGAGACAACTTTGGTTCGACTGAAGTACTTCGATTGGAGACTTCGGTTGGAATCGGTCCGACCTAAATTTGACAGATTTTCTACATAAGATTTTTCAACATCAACTTTGGTGCAACCGAAGTCAATTTCGGTCTGACTGAAGTCAATGCTGAAAAATCGGTTCGACCAAAACGTAACGCATGACTTATACAGACTGCATAAATTCAAGATGGTTTCCGAAAATTCCAAGGAGTTGCATAAGATGGGACTTCACAATTATAAATATGAATCCTTAGGATGTTCGTAGTTATCTTTTAAGGTTTAAGGAGTGGAGCAAAAGGGAGGAGAGCTGCCGCCAAGAATTTTTCTTCTTTCTTCCTTAGTTGTTTTTATGGTTTCTTTAACAGTTCTCAGTTCAATCATGGCTATGGTTCACTAAACCTCTTAGCTAGGGCTAAGAGGTGAAGCTTGCAGCATGATTAGGATGTTTATCTTGCTTTGATTCTTGTTTATATTAAACTTCATTGATTTCTAGTTTGATTTTAAGGAATATTTTCAGTTTCTATGGTTTATTGTGATTGAAATTACAACAGAGCCTGCGATTGCTTTGATATCTTTTTTTCCGTTTGAGATTGTGGGATTGGTAGATCCTGTTGTTCACCATCGTCCCATGGGCATGGTAAGGTGATGGAATCCCTTCCAATCTTCACATTTCTCCTATATTGAGGCTTGATCAATGAGAAGTTCAGAGAATTGATCATCTCTTCTTCCAATTGGATAAGATAGGACTCTGATTCGAGTTGTGTTTCCTTAATCAAGGTACCATCTCAATTGCCACAAGTGGATCCTTGGCACCCTAGTTCCCACCTTTAAATTCACAAGTTTCAATTACATCATTCACAATTACTCTCTCTAATATTTCAGATTTAGAATTAGATCTTCTTCTAGTTCTAATTCTAATTAAATTCAGAAATGTACAAGATTAGTCCCAGTGGATTCGACCTCGGTCTTACCGAGTTATTACTACATCGCAACCCTGCACTTGGGTTTGGTGAACAAGTTTTTGACATCATTACCAGGGAC
This sequence comes from Magnolia changhungtana, assembly GCA_030180095.1. Classification (NCBI taxonomy): domain Eukaryota; kingdom Viridiplantae; phylum Streptophyta; class Magnoliopsida; order Magnoliales; family Magnoliaceae; genus Magnolia; species Magnolia changhungtana. Next base: position 2,520,394 of record JASAUF010000644.1, on the reverse strand, counting down.
TACGACCATGTTTTTCTGAGATTAATTAGTATAAGAATTAGGTTAGGATTAGGGTTAATTTAGGTTAGGATTTTTCTTATTTTTTAATTTTTTATAAGTTAGGGTTTTAAGGATTTTTCAATTTTTAGATTTAATGTTTAGGATTCATCTTTAATTGATTTTTTTTCCTTCTTCTTTCTTCTCCTAACATTGTTAACATAGTTTTATTTTTGTAGGATCTTCAATTCTAGTTCTTCTCTTTTGGTAATTGCTTCCCTCTACTTATTTTCCATACTTGCTATAGGAATTAGAAAATAGAATTAAATTTTGGTGTGGTTCATGCCCACACAGTTAAGGAACTATACTCTGAGTCCTTTGAGAGGAGGTCTGGTTGAAAAATCTATTGACAAGTTAGAAAATCCTCAAATATTTTTAAAATATCATTTGAGAGCATGGCTCAAGAACATCAAGTTGATGAAGATCATGTGTATCACACACCACCTATTAGGATGGTGCGTGATGAGAATGAAGTGCATAGGGTTCCACCGGTTTAAACTTTACGAGATTATTTACAACCGGTGAGAACAAGTTCACCTTCCTGCATAATTCTCCCAATCAATACAAGAAACGTGACTTTCAAACCTGAGATAATCCAATTACTTCCTAAGTTCCATGGACTTGATTCAGAAAATCCATATATACATATTGAAGAATTCGAAGAGATTGTTACTGCATACATTTTTATGATGTTCCTTCTTATACAATTAGCCTTAAATTATTTCCATTCCCCCTAAAAGAAAAGGACAAATCATGGTTTCATTCATTAAGGCCTAGATCCATTGGCACAGAGGCAAAGACGAGCCAAGAGTTTCTCAAAAAATTATTACCGGCTCATAAAACCAACACTTTTAGACGGGAAATAATGAACTTCTCCCAGAAAAATAATAAGACCTTCTTTGAATGTTGGAAATGGTTCAAAGACTTACTTCTCGCTTGCCCACAACATGGTTATGAAACTTAGCAAACAATTGATCTTTTTTATGATAGACTCAGTCTAAATATGTGCCAATTCGTATAGATGATGTGTAATGGCGAGTTCATGAATAAGAAACCAGAAGATGCATGGGATTACTTTGACATGATAGCTGAAAACATAGCTGAAAATGCTTTATCATGGGGCATATCAAACCATGCTAGTACTCCCAAGGAAGTGCCAAGAGAGATAGGAATACATGTACTTAAGGAGAAGGATGATATTAATGTACGGTTGGCAGTCCTCACACGAAAAATTGAGGACTTGGAATCTAGGAAGGAATCAACTCAGCCCAAAGCAATTGTCAAAACTGTATGTGGAATTTGTGAAAGTGATGTATACCCAATCAAAGATTGTCTTACAATCCCAGCTTTTTAAAAGGTATTTCATGTTGAGGGTCAAATATTGCATATTATCCCCCATTTATTACTTGGTTTTATGAACATGATAATGCTTAATGTTCTATTTTGATCATGTTTGTGTTACAAGATGAATTAAGAGCTTAGATTGAAAAGGATGATAAAAGCATGAATTTAATGCTCAAGAATCACCAAAGCCAAGGATGGATTTAGTGAGACCAAGAATGAAGAATTCGCATGCCAAAGATCCAAGAAAACCAAGTGACGAATGAAGATTATTGAAGACTTGAAATGAAGAAAAAGAATCCTGAAATTGTCCTGAAAATAAACAAATTCCTGAAAGTATCCTAAAGAAGCATATTTTGAAACGCTGGGGCATTCTGTGAAATTGTGCAGAGAGAACCCTATTTTGGAAAACTGCATAAATTTGAGGCAATATTTAGAGTTTTCCAACTAGGTGCGAAAGTTGGAGTTCAACAACTATAAATAGGACTTCGTAAAATGTTCTTAGGCATCTTCTAGGGTTTGTGGAGTGGAGCAAAAGACGTGGAGTTAGCTAACTTCTTCCTTCTTCCTTTTTTACTTCCTGATTTTGTTTATTTCTTTCCTTTAAGAGCTTAGATTGATCATGGTGATGACAGGCTAAACCTCTTAGCTATGGCTAAGAGGTGATGCTTGTAGTGTGATGGGGTGTTTTTTATGGCTTTGATTCATATTTATTGAACTCTCTTTGATTATAGTTTGATTATATGGAATATTCATAGTTTTTAATGGTTTGTTGTGACTTAAATTATAATGGATTTGTGATAGCTTTGAGTATTTTCTTTGCATGTATATAGGTTGTAAGCGTAGGACCCCTGTTGTTCACCATCGTCTCATGGACATGGTTGGATGATGGAACCTTCCCCTATGTTCATAACTCTCTCAAATTGGATAGGGATTGGTTAAATTCTGTTGTTTACTTTGTCTCATGGGCATGGTTTTATGATGGAATTAAGTCTAATTCACATCCTTTTCATCTCTTGAAAACTAGATCAAAGGAAGTTCAGATTTGGTTTTTAATGTTATATCCTCCAACTAGATGAAGATGAGGCTCTAAATCCAGTTGTGTTCTTGAATCAAGCGTAGATCTTCCTGATCTCTACAAGTGGATCCTTGGAAACCCTAGTTCTTCACCTTCGAATTGTACAAGTTTTAGTTAAAGTTATTCATCATTATTCTCTTGAATTCCTCTGGTTTAGATTTCATCTTTATCTAGTTCTAGTTATGGTTATTTTAAGATTACGTATAAGGTTCAGTCCCAGTGGATTTAACCTCGGTCTCACCGAGATTATTACTATATCACAACTAGGGGTGCACACGGTTCGGTTTGGTCCAGTTCTAGGGTGAAATCGGAACTGAACAGTTTCTAACAGTTCTAGGAAATTCGGAACCGGAACCAAACTGTTGGCACCCTAGAACCGAACCGGAACCGAACCTTTAAAACCGGTTCGGTTCCGGATCGGTTCCACAGTTCTGGGTTTTTTATAATCCAGCCCAATTGTAAGCCCATGTCCATCCATGCTGTGGTCCATTTGATGAATGGTAACAGAATATAAAGGAAAAGATTAAGAAAGTTAAAAAATAAAACAATATCTCCTATTTATAGCGAGCCTCATCTTGAACAATTTACAGTGCTTTTCTCCACCTATTTCTACAATCCTACATATTAAGCCTGGAGAGTGGTTAATAGTTTGAAAGCAACTTGAATGGATACAGTCAGAAAATATAGATAAAAAAGGACAGAATCATTTAAAGGAGAAGAAAAATCTGTGCAGTAACCAGAATGCTCTTATTGAGGCATTTTTTAAGTGCGCACATGTCCTACTTTCAAAGCTTCAATTGTTAATGGATCAAAATGTGTCAATAACAAAGAGGTGGGAAAGACAGGTGGGTAAAAACATGCAGGCATGGATTTCTCCAATGTTATGGTTGCATGTGGATGGCATTCCAATGCCTATAAAAGCAAAGAGATCTAATTTGCACATTTGGTTTATCAGATAAGAAGAAACTTCCGATGAAAAACTGATTTATCCAATTGCAAAAGTGAGTGTTTGGGAAGCCAAATACCTAGGAATGTTTTTTAACCCCAAAAATGATACATTAAACACATCCAATGAGCAAGAATGAAGCATATGTTAATTGCAATTTATTCAAGTAAACGTCGGATTTAGACATTTCTCATTTGCTTCTATGTGATTGTATTGCAATCATCTTAATCTAGGCCCATATTGTAAAACCTTGTAATTGATTATAAGGTGTGCAAAAATACATCGGTTCGGTTTAAGGTTCGGTTCCACAATTTGGTTCTACAGATCGGATCCACGCTTTGGTTCTACGGATCGGTTCACGGTTCAGTTTGGTTCTACATACCCCCAAATCGAGAACCGAACCGATGTCACTGGTTCTTTGATTTTTGGAACCAGAACCAGAACCCGTGCACTCTAGAACCAGACCAAACCGGACCGTTTGGTCGGTTTCTGTCCGGTTCCACGGTTCCACTGGTTCAATGTGCACCCCTAATCGCAACCCTACACTTGTGGTTATGAATAAGTTTTTGGCACCGTTGCTAAGGATTAATTGTTGCATTTTTCTGAGATTAACTAGTTTTAGAATTAGGTTAAGATTAGGTTTTTTCTATTTTCTATTTTTAGGGTTTGTTTTTCTGTTTTTAGAAACTTTCCAATTATAGGTTTAAAACTTTCCTAATCAGTTTTTTTTTTTTTTTTTTTTTTTTTTTTTTTGAAACTTTCCTTTTCTGTTTTAGAAACTAATTTATTTTCTAATTATAATTCTAAGATAAGATTAGATCAGATAAGATAAAATAAGGGTTATTTCTAATTTGTTTTTAGAAACTAACTTAGCTTTCTAGGTTTAGAAACTTTCCTTTTTCGTTTTTAGAAACTTTCTTTTTTCGTTTTTAGAAACTAGGCTCTTTTTCTTTTTTCTTTTTTTATAGAAACTTTCCTAATTTTTTTTTAGAAACTAGGTTGCTTTTTTTAGAAACTTTCCTTTTTAGTTTTAGACACTAACTCATCTTTCTATTTTTATTTTTAAAAACTTTCTTATTTCTTTTTTATAAACTAATTAACTTTCCTTTTTCTTTTGCAGGATCCTAACATAGATCTCCTCCAATCTAGTAACTTCCTTCTAACTTCTCATCTACTTACTTTACATATTGCTATAGGATTTTTCTTTTATTCTTTTTTATTTTTTTAGGATTAGATTTAGAGCTAGGGTTTCACCATGCAAGAGTGGAAATGCTAATATGTTGAGCTAGTTTTAGAGAATGCAAGAAATTACGAAGGGCTGTCAAATGATTATATGAGGAAACAACCCATGTCTCAAAATTTTTCTGAAACCCTCATCGAGAACCGAACGAAATACAATGCTCCACCGGTTAAGAAATCCTTACACGATCATATGCGGGAGAACAATTACACCTCACGGATTAAGAAAACAGTACGTGAGTGTTAGGGTTATCATAACTATGGGAGTGAGAATTATTATCACCCATTAGATAAGAAGAAAACAATGAGAAATTATATTATGGATGATAAAATGTATCATCAACTATTAGATTCTCCTACCTATGAGCCGTATGGCTATAATCAGTGGAAACATTAATGTTGGGAAGATGAACCAGCAAGACATCATAGTGAACATTCTCTTGGGTCCTCTACCTTTGAAACCCAATCAGAAACGATCCAAGAGGAGTCACTTCAGGGTTACACAGACAATTTTGCTAGCATAAGAAGAGTGATAGAAGTGCTTGAATCGCCCCTCGATAAGCTAATGGAGGCTAGTTCACCCTAGCCTCAACCCAACCCAATTCTTCATTCCCAACTCCCTACTTATGATCAGTGGAAACATCGAGATTAGGAAGCTGAATCAATAATGCAACATAGTGACAATTCTCTTGGGTCCTATACCTCTCAGATCCAACAAGATATTATCTAAGAGAATTCACTTTAGAATTCCATACAAACTTTGGAGCTCAGTTAGCAAAATACATTCCAGAGATTTTAAGAACTTATAAAAAAATATACAACAATGGGGTTCATGTGATACGATTATGGAGAATACTGGAATTGAGAATGAAGAGTTGGATTGTGTTAATAAGCATATGGTTTAATTTTCTGAAGAGTCGATCTCGATGACAGTCCAAAGGAATGATCAAGAGACGTGGGTGTCTTTCAAATATAATGATAATGACACACTTCACTCACATGACACAATTGATTTAAATGATGAGGGAGAGGTTAGTTTATTCAAACCTCAACCCAATTTAGGAATAGAATGTAAGGAAAGCGATCTCATACCAAGTGTGTACTGCACTGAATTGGAAAATAATGAGTATTGGGATGACGATCATGAATGTGCTGCCCAAATTCCCCTGGAATTAATCTCAAGTTTGGTCTAGGTCAATGATCAAGAAGTATACGAAGTTATCAGTCATAATGTGCTACTCCACTCATATGACATGACTGATTTAAATGTGGAGGATGAGCCCCTTTCAACTGACCCTTCTAACTCTTGTGAGACATGTTTAGACCACTCCCTTGAATTGAATGATGATATGATTCGGGAGATGGACGAGTTGCTCGATATAACTCTAGAAGTTGAAACCACCCAGTTGACGCCACAATCTGAATTGTACACTTTTGACAATACAATGCTTTTACTGAGTAGTACCGATGAACAGAGTCTTCACATCAATTCTTTGCCTATTAATCCTCAATCCACCTATGAAAAGCAAGACAAGATACATCCGATGACGATTTATTCTCACCATGATGAAGAGCAAGAGATCATGCTTCCATCCACTTCCAGAGACGTGGAATCCTTAAGCGGATTATCACAAATTTCAATGAGGAAAATGAGTCACTCTCAGCTAAATTTCTCAACTCTTCGGATGATTGCTTGACACACTCTGCAGATTCAAATGATCTCATGATACAAGACATATTGAATCCTTCATGACAATACCTTGGTAGTTGTAACTGGCTGAGAGACCTTGGTAGTTGTAACTAGCTGAGAGACCCTTATTCTAAAACCTTTCCCTCCACAGATCCTAAATGTTTACTATCACAAGAGGGAGAACTGACAATTGAATTGAAGTCTGAAACTTTGGAATATGTTGAGAATACATCATCTGGTGAGAATTTTTCTTAATTTTATCTACCTATAGTCTCTGATTCACCATGGAGTACTAACATTGAAACTTTTTCGGTTATAGGTGAATCATATATACTTTGGATATCTCGAGCGATTCAACGACAATTTTATACTGAGGTCCATAAATTTCTCAGGAAATTCATGCTCTAGGGCATCTGAGCCTATTCCAAAAAGGGCTTTTGGATGATCTTATTGAGAAACCTACTGAGAAATTTATCAAGATATTGGCCAGAGGAGGAACCTTGCGGCATGACTAACTAGTTTTTCCCTTACTTTCCTAGTTTAGGATTAGTTTATTACTTTCATGTTATGTCCAGGATAGTCAGCTTTATGTTGTTTAAGATAGTTTGCTTTCCATTTATTTTAGGATAGTTTGTTTTTTATTGGTTTAACTCTTATGCTAACCCATCTTCACACTGTGATAATTGGAAAAACCTTTATATTCCTTCTTCAGGTACTACCTTTCCATCACTTCTATTTTACTTTCGTTGTCTCATGTGCATTGCATGCTTATATCTTTTACATTAAAGACAATGTAGATTTTAGGTTGGGAGCTGTGGATTAGGCAAGCTAATCAGTGTTTTCTTAGTTTGTGAGAAAAAATTGTGAAAACTTTTCAGAAAATTTTGTAAATTTGAGTGATTTTGAAGTTCATCCATAATTTAGAAGTATAAGATACTTAATGTTAGTGATTTATGACTCTTGGGTTCAGTTACTTGTTAGATTTCACAGTTAAGTTTGAATTATTAATCCATGATTAGAAGTTTTAAACAATGATTGAGTCATGATTACACATGTCACATCTAGCTTGCACATTAACGTGTTAATTTGATATTGAATTGTTAACTTGGTGATTATTAAGCATAGAAGGAACTAACTTGTGAAATTTATCCATCATGTTCAATGAGAACAATTGAAAATAATAATAATAAATAAATAAATAAATAAATACCCAACTAAAAAATAGTTATTTTAAAAAATGGCTACCTATTAAAGATCTTTAAAAAGGTTGACATAGCGTGAAAGCCATTGATGAAAAAATCAAAAGCTAGAAGAATGAAAAGATGAACTGTAAGGCAAGTTTTGGTTTAGGTTTTGGTTATCCTGAATGCTCTTTTGATTATCAATGTTATCATAAAAATTAAGAATTGAACCTTTGATTGTGATAAGTCCAGATTTCACTATGCACCCGTGGAACTTAATGTTTAGAATTGTTCTAATTTATGGATTAATACTTTGAACTTGACTATGAAATTTACCAAGTGCTACAGTTTATGAGAAAATAATGCTCAACATCGATGTATTTTGAAACTCTATTATCTGGATTGTTTTAAAACCACTTGAGCTTGTTGAAATTGTACTATGGTTCTTAAAATATTTTTCGCATACTTTGCTCGAGACTAGAAAAATGTTGGTTGGGGATTGTGTTGAGGGTCAAATATTGCATATTATCCCCCATTTATTACTTGATTTTGCAAACATGATAATGCTTAATGTTCTATTTTAATCATGTTTGTGTTATAAGGTGAATTTAAGAGCTTGGATTGAAAATGATGCTAAAAGCATGAATTTAACGTTCAAGAATCACCAAAGTCAAGAATGGATCTTGTGAGACCAAGAATGAAGAATTCGCATGCCAAAATTTAAGAAAACCAAGTGAGGAATGAAGAGCATTGAAGACTTGAAGTGAAGAAAAGGAATCTTGAAATTGTCCTAAAAACATTCATATTCTTGAAAGTGTCATAAAGAAGCATATTCTGAAACACTGGGGGCATTCTGTGAAATTGTGCAGAGTGAACCCTATTTTGGTAAACTGCATAAATTTGATGTGATATTTAGAGTTTTCTAATTAGGTGCGAAAGTTGGAGTTCCACAATTATAAATAGGACTCCCTATGATGTTCTTAGGCATCTTTTAGGATTTGTGGAGTGGAGCAAAAGACGTGGAGTCGGCCATCTTCTCCCATCTTCCTTTTTACTTCCTAGTTTTGTTTATTTCTTTCCTTTATGAGCTTAGTTTGATCATGGTGATGACAGGCTAAACCTCTTAGTTAGGGATAAGAGGTGAAGTTTGTAGCGTGATGGGGTATTTTTTATGGCTTTGATTCATATTTGTTGAACTCTCTTTGATTATAGTTTGATTATATGTAATATTCATAGTTTTTAATGGTTTATTGTGAGTTAAAATACAATGGATTTGCGATAACTTTAAGAATTTTCTATGCATGTATAGAGGTTGTGAGCATAGGACCCTTGTTGTTCACCATCATCTCATGGACATGGTTGGATGATGAAACCTTCCCCTACGTTCATAACTCTGTCAGATTGGTTATGGATTGGTTAAATTCTGTTGTTTACTGTCTCATGGGCATGGTTTTGTGATGGAATCAAGTCTAATTCACATCCTTCTCATTCGTGAAAACTGGATCAAAGGAAGTTCAGATTTGATTTTTAATGTTATATCCTCCAACTGGATGAAGATAGGACTCTAAATCAAGTTGGGTTATTGAATCAAGCGTAGATCTCCCTGATCTCTACAAGTGGATCCTTGGAAACACTAGTTCTCCACCTTTTTTGAAAGCGGGAAAGGTAGGAGAAAGTCTCCTTTTTCATACGAGCATCGGTCAGTGCTCATTTGACTACACTAGAGATCTAGTGCACTGCGAGCGCATGCACACGTTGTGCAAATGTGATGAATATGTGGTCCACAATGATGTCCTGACAAAATCCACTTTGTTCATCAAGTTTCGTGGGTCCTGTAAGGACATCTGGTTAAAAGTGGGGCAGATCCAAGGTTTAGGTGAGCCATGCTTTGTAGTTTGGCATCCTTAATTGTAAGTTTTCATCAATCTAACGGTTAGATTTCTTATAGACATGATCAACACTTATCCAAAGGGTTCTAGGGGCCTAAGGACTACCCACCTAATGATTTAGGACTGGATTTGAGACCCAATCCTTAAAGTCTAGTAATGTGTCATCCACGCCCATTTTAAAGGCTGATGATGGATGGATTTTTTACTGATCTAATGATCAGATCATCTCTAGATTTGATATTCAAGTTTCACATGGATTCCTAGTTAATTCTATAGGGAACTTAATGATGGTTTAAGTGTTGATTAGTCAGCTTGTACGTTTTAATGTGATTCATCCTCTAAGTTATCAAGGATGCACTGAACGGTAGATGGTGTAACTTAGATCCTAGATGATGTGATGGCTCCTCTAGATAATTAATAAATGGATGGGTTGTTCTATGGACGAAGATTACTCCCAACAATCAGATCAAGTCAAAATGAGGGTGAACGTTTAGATACATCATGTTGTGTTTACACTGAATTTGATTTTCTTGGTAACACTTGAGTACTGAAAAGTATGAGGTGTTACAATTATATACTTTTTTTAAGATATAAGAGAATTGATTCAAGTAGCATTTAGATTTTTCATTTCTAAAAATCTTTAGAACCCTATACTCTTTCTATTTGAGTGAATAGTACATCCTCTACATTCAAGAAAGAAGTTCTTCTGCTACAAGCTTCTAATACATCTTTAATTGACATTTGAATATAAGTTATTTACTGCTTTATTTCATTTAGGTTTTTTTGAGACAACCTACGAAAATCATAAAGTGTGTTGATTTGTGATAGCCCAAGAAAATCACAAAGTACATTTTTATTTATGATAGCCCATTAAAATCACGAAAGAGGTTTGTATTGTGATAATCTAATGAAAATCACAATGAACTGTATTAGGTTAGTAATGTGAACCTGTGAAAACCTTGTTATAGTGAAAGCCAAAATAATGAGGGTAGTAATTTTGGGAGTAGAGTAGGTGTGGTTGTTTTAATCACTGAACCAATATAACTCCTTCTGCATCTGTGGTGAATGTTTAATTCCTTTTGGTAGTGGATGTTATTTATTTCTTGTGTTGAATGTTGTAATTATTTTATATTTTCTTCATAGTTTGAAAGATTGATTTTAAAGACATTCGTGAAATAAGGTTGTCCTACCTAATATTTTAGGTGAAGGTTGTCCTACAAATCATTTGGAATTAAGGTTTCAATACTTAAGCGATTGAGATTTTATATTCTTTATATATTCTGCTTTTATTTATATTATTTGGGATTGTCCTATTCAACCCCCCACTAGGACATCGCTAACTCTCATTTGAAAGTGTTATCAGAGTGGGTTACTTCTTTTTTTTTTGATATACCTCCTTGAGCTAGATCCAGAGCTATAAAATGTCAAATTTTGAAAGTTTATTCATTACCAGGCCACCTTCCTTTAATGGCTCAAATTATTTATGTTGGAAAGTCAAGATGAGGATCTTCCTCAAATCCATTGATGAAAGTGTATGGCAAGCTATTGTGACTAAATGGATCCCTCCTATGATGGAAGTAATAGCTAAAGATGGAACCACATCTATGAAAGAAACCGCGTACACCTTTTACACTACTGCTCAGAAAATTAAAAGCAGTGCAAATGTAAAAACCTTAAATGCAATAACTTGTGCTCTATCAACAAATGAATTCAAAAGAATCATTTCATGCGATACAACTAAACAAGCATGAGATATTCTTGAAGTGACACATGAAGGAACAAACATTATAAAAAAAAAATCTAAGATCCAAATCCTCACAACCAAATTTGAGGAAATTCGTATGAAAGAAAATGAGTCTTTTATGGACTTCTATACGAAACTAAATAACATAGTAAATTCCATGTGAGGTCATAGAGATAGAATCCTTGAAAGAAAGGTTTGCAAAAAAATATTGCAATCACTTCTTGATAGTTTTAATTCGAAAGTTACTTCTATACAATAATTGAGGGATATCGACATTATGAAGGTTGAGGAGTTATTTGGTTCTCTTCAAACTTACGAGCTGAATTTCAAAGCTCCTAAGACCAAGTCCATTGCTCTTAAATCTTCTAAATATAATTCAAAGGATTCTAATGTAAATTTTGATATTGATAAAAATGAAGATGATATGACTATGTTGGTAAAGAAATTTTGTAGAATTTTCAAAAATAAGAAATGAATAAATTTTCAAAAACCATTTGACAAAAAAAAATTTAAAATTAAAAAAAAATTGAAAATCTAAAACAAAGGATCTTCAATGTTTCATCTATTCTGAATATGTGCATCTTGCTTCTAAATGTCCTAAAAAGGATAAATTTAGAAGAAAAGACATGATAACTACTTGGGATGAATTATTAGAGTCTGAAACTTATTCAGAAACTGACGAATAAGACTAGGAAAATGCAAATGAATTAAAGCCTTTATGACTATAACTAGAATCACTTCTTCAGATGATTATGATATGTCTGATTATGAAACTCTAAGAATTAACTCTGAAAATGAAGATCATCTTCAATATGCATATGATGCCCTATGCGGAGAAAGTTGTAATATTTCGACTAAATTGAAAATTCAAAAAGAAAATCATGCTAAACTACAATTAGAACTTGAAAAAAAAATTATTTTAGAAAAATCTCAATTTTCTGATTATTTTGAAAAAATATAGCTATATTTGTGTTTAAAATTTTTTGAATTGCTATAATTTAAATCTGAAAACGAGAAATTAAAACTTGAAGTTTCCTCCCTTCATAGTTCAAAGGATACTTGGAAATATACCCATGGTGACCAGAAAAAAAAAAATATTGTTAGCCTCATCTCGGCAGTGTAGTGACAAATCTGTACTGAGTTATATTAAAAATAACTCTTTGAAATCTAAGGATTCTGCTCCTACATTTGTAAAAATAGATTCCTCAAACTTTAAAGAAGACACTCTAAAAGAATCATACTATAAAAGGAATGACTTCAAAAATTCAAAACCTTTCCAAGCCTCTAATATAAAAAAATAGTGGACTTTCTTAAAGAGCTATTGAAATCTAACTCTCGTAAGATTAGATTAGATAGAAATAGGAGAAATCCTAACTCCCAAACACAACAAAAAGCAAGAGATCCTCATAAATCTAGAACTGTAATGAAATGGGTTTCAAAGGTTAAGTGTTTTGTAATCCACACAGCTTTTAAAGCTATTATCCATTCAAGATGGTACCAGGATAGTGGATGTTCGAGACACATGATATGTGAAAAGGCTATACTCTTAAACATCAACCAAATAAATGGCGGCTCGGTTACATTCAAAGATGGAAGCAATTGCTAGATTGTTGGCCAAGGTAATGTACAACTTGTCAACTAACCTCTCTTTGAAAATGTTTTATATGTTGAAGGGTTAAAACATAATCTTCTGAAGCATATCTCAGATATGTGATAATAAACATAATGTAAAATTTTTAGATCACAGATT